>CM051826.1:36046376-38546376 GCA_028451465.1 Erethizon dorsatum
CAAAGGCCAGTAGGAGAACTATAATAAGAACCATGCAGAGGGCTGGCCAGGTCTTTGTGGTTCCTTCTGGAATCCTGCTGGAAGTGTCAAGAATAGAGGAAAGCCCTAAGTGCTCCCTGGACAACCCCTGGAGAGAGCTGCGGAGAGAATATGCAGTGGAGGGCTCGGAAAAGCCTTCACGGTCCCTGCCAGTTCAGCCAGCTCAGCCCTTGACTGCCCTCTGCCCAGTTAAGACTCCAACCCATAAGGCCATAACAGCCCCACCCAAAAGGCCCTTTTCTCCAGCTCCCAGCCCTGCCCACATGGTCTTCAGGTCTCAAAACCTTGAAATACAGAAGTAAACACAAGATGAAGGGCTGAGGGTATGGCTCAGTGGTAGGATGCCTGCCTAGCATGCCTTGCTGCCTGGGTTCAATCCCCAGCACTGGAAAAAAAAAAAAAAAAAAAATGGGCAGGATACAGATGATACTTACAGGCTGCTGCAATGCCTACCCACACTTTAATAAGCCCCTGTGCCGAGTAACCTTACAGCCTTCCTCAGGAGACAGCTGCCCAAAATTTCTGCTCACCTTACCTCCCCAAGACCAACCTAGCCACTGGGGACATGACATGAACAGCTCGTGCCGAAGCCCCCACTTCCCTCACTCGAGGCCTCAGAATATTGCTAAGTCCTCACTACCTCCTTAATCTCATCTCTCCACGACATTGTCACTGTCGCTCCATTATCTCTCACCTGAACAAAGGCAACCACAACCTAACCCCTCTCCATCTCTTGCACCTCTTCAATCCATCCTCCAGGAAGGAGACCAGTGACAAGTCTAAAATGAAAAGCTGATCAAACCCACTAGGTGGCCATAATAGAAAACAAACAGAAAATAACAAGTGTTGATAAGGATGGCAAAATACTGGAACACTTGTACACGGTTGTGGGGATGTAAAATGGTGCAGCCTCTTTGGAAAACAACTTGGCAGCACCTCAATAAGTTGAACATAGAGTTACCATGTGACCTAGCAATTCTACTCCAAAAGTATTGAAAACAGGTGTTCAAACAAAAATGTGTACACGAATGTTCATAGCAACACTATTCACAATAGCCAAAAGACAGAAACAACCCAAATGTCCACAAATGAGAGAATGAATAAACAGAATGTGGTACAGCCACACAATGGGGTATTATCCAGCATTAAAAAAGAATAAAGTACTGACACATGCTATGACATGGATAAGCCTTGAAAATATTATGCTAAGTCAAAGAAGTCAGACACAAAAGCACACATATCATGACTCCATTTACAATGAAATGCCCAGAACAGGCAAATCCACAGAGACAGAAAGGAGGTAGGTGGCTTCTAAGGGCAGGAAGGAGAAGCAGTGGGGAGTGACGAGGGGAAGGTGAATGGACAAAAGACAAGCTTGATTGCACAGGTGCTGGTGGGGTTCAGACCACGAGAAATTGGCAGGGACTGATCTGAATGCAAGGAGAGAGCTCAAGCCAAGGAGAAGGACCAGGGAGGAAGCAAAGCCCTTCCACATAAGAAGGGCCTGGAGGTGGGGCCAATCCTGGTGTATGCAACAAGCAGAGAAGGGAAGGCAAGGCCAGAGCCTGGGCCAGGACCAGTATCCATCTGACTGTGCCCTCCCTACGGAGATGACCATTAGAACCTTGCTGGGCACCAACCAGCACCAGCCTCTGAGCTCAGTGTGTTACATGTACCATCTATTGATCCTCGCAACCACTATGTAAAGAGTATACTATTATTCCCCATCAAACAGATGGGAAAACTGAGGCCCAGAGAGAGGAAGAGCCTGGTCCAAGGTCACCCAGCTACTAAGTGGCTAAGGGGAATCTGCACCACTGCCTGTTACCTGAGTCCACGGTGGAGGAAGGACACACAAATGCTCCAGCACAGGCCCATCACTAAAGACCACTCTGCCTCCTCCCCGCCAGCCCAGAGCTGTCTGACTCCCCTCGCCGGCTCCCCTCCTGTGACAGACTCCTGCACATTTGCTTACTTAGGCTGCTGAAGCGGCAGGAGCCAGCCCAGTGCCCAATGAGCCAGTGAAGAAACCACCTGCCATGCGTCCCTCTGGGTGTCCTTGCTTTGGCAATGGAGCTTTCACACCACTGACACAGCTTAAGGAGAGAAAGAGCCCCCTGACCACTCACACTCACCCTCTCTCAAAGCTGCACCCCAACCCTAGGATGACTCCCAGTTTTCCACCTCCAGCTCAGGTCTCTTCACTGAGCTTCAAATGTTGCTGCCACCTGGATGCTCCCTGCGTGGGATCTCAGAGACACCTCCAATCCAGCGCGTCTTATGGTGACCTCATCATTTCCTCCATCCTGTTCCTCTTCTCAGGTTCTCTCTCATTTAAAAGGCACGAAGCATTCCTTCTTCCTGCCTCATCCCGGACATCCAGCCCCTTCCCCCTCAGGCAGTGTCCCCAGGCCAGCAGCCCGTGCATCACCTGGAATAGACTCCAGTCTCCCCCACCCCAAGACCCACCTATGTGTGCATTTCAGTAAGATGCCCAGGGGACTTGTGTGCATGCGGATGTTTGAGAAGCACAGTTCTAATGACATTCTATATTTCTCTGAGGCCCATCAACATCCCTTCATCCTCCCTACACCATCATCTCCAAGCCACTGACATCTTCCTAGCCCATACCCACAATCCTACTCTTGTCCCATTCACAAACCTTCTCCCCCAAGAGCTTGAGTGACCCTCCAAAATGTCAATATGATCATGAGTCCCCAACACAAGGCCTTGAAGTGGCTTCCTGTTACCCTCACCATGAAGACCAAATGTTTTATTTTCATTTACAACATTCTTATTGAGCCTCTTCTACATGCCAGGCACTGTTCTAGGCATGGAGTAAGAACAGTGAACAAAACAGACAAAACCCCCGGTGTCAAAGGGCTTATATTCTAATGGGAAAAAATGATAATAAATACCTAATCAGGCATGTCAAGTAATAAGGCACCTAGGGCCGGTGAGATGGCTCAGCGGCATAAGCGCCTGCCTGGCAAGCGCGAGGTCCTGAGGTCAACTCCCAGAACCCACATTAAAAAAAAAAAGTAATAAGGCATCTGAGGCATGTCAAGTGGTGATAAATTTATAAAGAAAAATAAAGCAGAGAAAAGTTTGCAAATTGAAACAGAATGAATGGTCACAGAAGACCTTAGTAAGGTCCTGAAGGAAATGAGGGAGAAAGCCATGAGGATATCCAGGGGAAGAGCACTGCAAAGGTGCAGAGGGTGACGTACGAACCTTTGTCGATCAAGGAATAGCAATGAGGCCAGCATGAGGTGTACACTGAGTATGAATAAAGAACAGGAGTTGACGCCAGGCATGCTGGCACATGCCTGTAATCTCAGCACTTGGGAGGCTGAGACAGGAGGATCACCATGAGTTCAAGGCCAGCCTGTGCTACACAGGAAGAACCCATCTCCAAAACAAAAAAAAAAAAAGAAAAACAGGACTTGAAGGCAGAGAGCTCCAGCGGGCAGATCACATAAAGCCCACAGCCATGGTAAGAACTTTGGCTCTTACTATGGGGAAACAGGAAGCTATGGAAGGGAAGGTTATAAGCAGAGCAGATTTGCCATTTGACCTGTGATTTTAAAGGATCATTCTGGCTTAGTCACTGAGAACAGACTTATGGGGACAAAGAGTGGCTGCAGGGAGCCTGGCTAAAAGATTATCTCAGTAGCCCAGGTGAAGCTGATGAGGGATAACGGTGGAATTGGTGGGATGCATTATGAAAGTAC
Organism: Erethizon dorsatum; assembly: GCA_028451465.1. Classification (NCBI taxonomy): domain Eukaryota; kingdom Metazoa; phylum Chordata; class Mammalia; order Rodentia; family Erethizontidae; genus Erethizon; species Erethizon dorsatum. The sequence goes on from CM051826.1 coordinate 36,050,150, forward strand.
AGTCAATAGAATTTGGTGACAGATTGGATGTGGGGAATTAAGGGCAATACCGAGAAGACAAAGATATGTTCAAGAATTTTGACCTAAGTAACTGAGATGAGGAAGGCACAAGAAGGATGAGTTGGGGGGCCAGGACGGAGACCAGGAATTCCACCTTGGACATGTTCTGCTTGGGATGCCTATTAGACGTCCCAGTGGAGATCGGCAAGAAAAACAAAGGAGGAGACTCACAGGACTTGCCAGGAGGTGGGGGGGAGACCAGCAAGGCCAGCTGTCATGCAAATGAAGAAAGGCCTTCACTAAGAGGGAGCAGGAAGTTGTGTCAGAAGCACCCAGCTGTGGGCAGAAGGCAACCACTGGTTTAGCAACAGGAGCAGCAGGAGCAATAGCGGGAAGCAAAGCTAGGGTTTCACAAAGTTCTGGTGGGAAGAAAAGAAGGGAGAGCTACAGCTGGGCACAGGACTGCAGGAGGGCTGGGATGTCCTGTGTTTTCAGTGGGTGATGCCAGCATGCACTATTTCATTCCCTAGGTGAAGTCTTCAGCGTGGGACCTCAAAGCTGGCTCAGCTTCCCTCAGCCTGATCCTTGCTTTCCTTTCTTCCTCTGACTATGCCACCTCCTTCCCTTTCCCTTCAAGATCATTCTTATGCACTTACAATGAATACTTCCTCAAAATAAGAGAGCAAGAAGGGCCCTTTTGAGGCTTCCAATTTGTCCATGTAGGGCCACAGACGAGGATGTTAGGATCTTAGCTCTTCCCAGGAAAAGATCAGCTTTCCCCAGATAGGAGCTATGAATTTTTCTGAAATTTCAACCATTCCTCCCCTTAGTTATGAATGTTTTTGGTCTTTCCGGGTCTCAATTTAAATGTAAGTGTCCAGTTAGCCGGAGGGGAGCAGAGCTTGGCTGCTGTGACCACTATGGCCACTGTATTTATCACAGGTCTTCCAAATCCAGGGAGCCTGACAGGGATTGGTTGCAGGACCTCCACCACCACCACCACTGCAAAACACCAAAAGATCTGAGGATACGCACATCCCCTATATAATATGCACATTTCCATATAACCTACACATCCTCCTGCATACTTTAAGGAACCCACCTAAGCTCTTTACTTTTCATTTCATTTTCTGAATACAGTTCTTTTAATTATCCACACTTAACAAATGAGAAAATTGATTCTCTTTCCACAGGCTAGAAAACAGGAAAGGCAGGATTTGAACCAAGGCAGTCTGGCTCAAGGTTCCCATACTCAATGTTTCCTCAGTTTCTTCTTTTTGGTCTACTGATTTTTTTTAACTTTTTTTTTAATTACGATAAAACATACATAACATAAAATTTACCATCTTAATTATTTTAAAGTATACAATTCAGTGGCATCAACTACACTGAAGATGTTGTACAAACATCACTATTATCTAACTCCAGAACTTTTCATCACCCCCAAAGGAAAATGCTCTGCTGATTTCTAAACAAGTAATACATTTGTTTATTTCAAAAGTCAAAGAGAACTGGAGGTGGTGGCACACTCCTATAATCCCTGCACCTGGGAGGCTGAGGCAGGAGGAATATCATGAGTTCGAGACCAGCCTGAGTTACATAGTGAGTCCAAGGCCAGCCTGAACCACATAGAGAGACAAAAGTCAAAGATTAACAGTTCAAATCCAGAGCTTGTACAAGGAAGGAAATTGTAAAGATCACAGCAGAAATCATGAAATGGAGATTTAAAAAACAATACAAAGACTCAAATGAATTGAAGACCAGGTTCTTTGAAAGAATAAACAAAACAGACAAAAACCTTAGCCAATCTTTCCAAAAAAGGAAAGAAAAGACATAAATAAATGCAAATAGAAATGAAAAAAGTGAAATCACAGCAGACACCTCCAAAATCCAGAAAATTATTAGCAACTACTTCACAAACCTATATGCCAAAACATTGGAGAACTCAGAAGAAATGGAGAGAGTCCTAGATCCATATGAATTACCAAAACGGAACCAAGAAGACTTAAAAATCTCAAGCAATCCAACAACAGGCAATGAAACCGAAGCAGTGTTATGGTTGCGTCTAGATATCCCCCCAGTGCCTCACATGGTCATAGATGGGGAGTTTCAAAGGTGGCTGGATTAGGGTGTGTGAATACGGATTGAAGGTGCGATACTGGGATTAAGGGTGCTTGATTACTAAATTGGTCCACTCATTGGTTTAGCACAGTTCTGGGTGTGGGTGGCACCACCCAAAAGGCTGAATGGGATAAAAAGAAGAGTCAGCTTTGCTGCTGCTGTGGCTTCTGCTGTTTCACTGCTGATGCTCACTGCTTGCTGCTTGCTGCCTTCTACCTGCCCTGCCACGTCATCGACTGCTTCTCCCTCTCTAATGCCCCTCTGCTATGCCACCCTGCCTGGGAGCCAGCTGACGATGGACTAAAACTTCTACAAACTGTGAGCTGAAATAAACTTTGTTCCTTTAACTTGTGGGTGTTGGGTATTTTGTCTCAGCAATGAGAAAAGTAACTAAGACAAGCAGTAATAATAATAATAATAATAATTTTTTAAAACCTACCAACTAAAAAAAGCTCAGGACCTGATGGATTCGCGGCCAAATTCTACAAGAACTTCAAGGAAGCTCTGACACCAGTGCTCCTCAAACTCTTTAATGAAATCAAGAGAGGAGGAGTACTTCCAAAATCATTCTCAGAAGCTCACATTATCCTGACCCCCAAACCAGACAAGGATCCAACCAAAAAAGAGAGCTACAAGTCACTCTCTCTAATGAACCTAGATGCAAAAATCCTTAACGAGATATTGACAAACAGAATGCAACAAATCATCAAAAAGGTCATACACTACGACCAACCAAGTAGGCTTCATCACAGGGATGCAAGAATGGTTCAACATACACAAATCAATAAATGTAATTCATTACATAAACAGAAGCAAGGACAAAAACCACATGATCAGGCTAGCGAGATAGCTCAGTGGCATAAGCGCCTGCCCAGCAAGCGCGAGGTCCTGAGTTCGACTCCTGGAACCCATATAAAGGAAAAAAAGGGCCAGTGATATCGCTCAGCGGCGCAAGCACTTGCTGGCAAGCACAAGGTCCTGAGGTCAACTCCCGGTACCCACAAAAAAAAAAAAAAAAAAAAAAATCACATGATCATCTCAGTGGATGCAGAGAAAGCATTTGACAAAATCCAACATCCATTGAAGAAAAAACCCTCTAAAAACAGGAATAACATAAGCATGTCCACTGTCACCGCTGCTGTTCAACACGGTCCTTGAAACATTAGCCAGAGCAATCAAGAAAGGGAAATAAATAAAAGGGATATATATAGGAAGGGACGAAGTCAAAGTATCATTATCTGCAGATGACATGATCCTCTACTTATAAGACCCAAAACTTTCTACCAAAAGACTCCTAGAATTAATAACCAAGTTCAGCAATGTAGCAAGATACAAAATAAACACACAAAAATCAATAGAGCTCCTATACACTAATAATGAACTCACTGAAAAAGAAATCAAGAAAACAATACCATTAATGACAACATCAAGAAAAATTAAATACTTAGGAATCAGAAAATGCAAATATCCCCTATTCCTGAATAGGCAGAACAAATACAATCAAAATGGCTATACTCCCCAAACTGATATACAGATTTAATGCAATCCCAATCAAGATATCAACAGCATTTCTCACAGATCTAGAGAAAACAATCCTAAAATTCATATGGAACCAGAAGAAACTGAAAATAGCAAAAGCAATCCTGGGTAGCAAAAGCAAAGCTGGTGAAATCACAATCCCAGACTTGAAGTTATATTATAAAGCTACAGCGATTAAACAGCACAGTACTGGCACAAAACAGGCATGTGGATCAATGGAACAGAATACAGAAGCAGAAACAACCCCAGGTACATACAGCTATTTGATCTTTGACAAGGGGGTCAAAAATATACACTGGAGGAAAGACAGCCTCTTTCATAAATGGTATTGGGAAAAGTGCATATCCACCTGGAGAAGATTGAGTCTAGGCCCATATATCTTATCATGTACTAAACTAAAATCAAACTGGATCCAAGATCTAGATGTTTAAACAGAAACACTTAACCTGCTGGAAAATAAAATAAGTAAAACTCTTTAAGGCATAAGCAAAGACTTTCTGAACAGAAACCCCAATGGCACAAGAAATAATGCCAAGAATCAACAAATGGGATCATATCAAATTAAAAAGCTTCTGCATAGCAAAGGAAACAACCAACAGAGTGAAGAGACAACCTACAGAATAGGAATAAATTTTCCCAGCTATTCTTTGGACAGAAGATTAACATCTAGAATATACAAAGAATTCAAAAATATTAGACTCTTCAAACTAAAAGACCCAGTCAAAAAATGGGCAACCAAAATGAATAGACACTTCGCAGAAGAAATATAAAGGGCCAACAAACACGTGAAAAAAATGTTCAACATCATTAACCATTAGAGAAATGTAAATTAAAATTACACTGAGATACGCTCTTACCCCAGAAAGAATGGCTATCATAAAAAATTTTAGTATAACAAATGCTGGTAAGGATGTGGGGAAAAAGGAACACTTTTACATTGTTGGTGGGAGTGTAAACTAGTACAATCACCATGGAAATCAGTGTGGAGATTACTCAAAAAACTAAAAATAGAAATTCCATTTGACCCAGCTATTCGTCTTCTAGGTATCTTCCCAAAAGAGTTAAAATCATAATATCACAGGGATATATGCATACCCATGTTTACAGCAGCACAATTTATAACAGCTACATTTTGGAAACAGCATATATGTCCATCCATAGATGAAATGGATAAGGAAATGAGTTATTTATACACTGGAGTACTATTCTGCTATAAAGAAACTTCAGGCACTTGTAGGTAAAAATAAACTTGAGGCATCTGTAGCTAAACGGATGCAACTTGAGAACATAATGTTAAGTGAACTAAGTCAGACAACCAGCTTAAATATCACATGGTTTCTCTTATATGAGAAACTAAAAAAAAAAAATATATATATATATATATATGACAAATAGCAGGTAGGGAGAAGCTCAAATAATTCCCCAAATTACCTGTTCTGCTGTTTCAAAAATACCTTAATATAAATTCTAATTTGCTTCATTTATATTACTAGCTTCTCTTCATTCACTGAAAATTTTGTTATTATCTGTTTGTTTCTGTAGAGGACCACCTGAAAGGCTCTCCTTGAAAGAAGAGCAATTATCTCCATCTTGGCTGAACCTGGCCCTATTTCCATGTACTGATATGTACAGAGCTGGCTAGGACTTTTCCTTATCTCTTCAATTGGCTTTAAGTGATGCAAATCGGTCTAGCTGAGGTCCTGATATGTAGTCTTTGAAGCAAGGCCACAGGCCTGTGTTTCCCCGCCCCTTTGCTCCTAATACATGGTTGAGCCTGGCGGGATGGAGAGCCGTGCTCCACGCTGTCGGCTGGGATCGAGCCTCGAACCTCGAGAAAGAGGCTATGACTTCCCAGGGCATAAAAGATTACACAACAGAGCTGAAGCACTGACCCCAAAACATTAGATACTATCTTGAATTGTGTTATGCAGATTACTCCTTCGGCATATCCTTCCCTCTGCATACTGCAAAGGTGATTTCAGGCCACCTACCTAGCCCAGCTCATGGTACTCTCGTACTTCCCTTCCCGCCACTCTCAGAGTCACTCATCCCCAAGCCACTCCCCTCCTCTAAAACCCGGGTTCGGCCCTGGGTCGAGGCCTTTGTTCCAGTAACCACCATCTTGGCTGGACTTAGGACCCCTTGGCTCCCCACAACTCTAAATATGCCTTAGTGTCTTTATTCTCGCCGTGGATTGCATTGGAAGTGGTAGATTGGAATTAGCTCGGTAGAATTCCAATAACTTTCTTTTGGGATTACAAATCTAACTTCCTGGACTGGGACAAGGACGGGGAAAGGCTCGCTATAGTTTCTTCTTTGTAAGTCTTTTTTGTCTATGTTTTATACCGAGTTACTACTTTGAAGATGATACACAGTGTATTAACTATTGTTATTCTCTTATTTCATTATGAAATTTTGTTTTTATTCTTTCATAAAATTAAAAAAAGGAAGTATGCAGGAGAATCAAAAAAAGCCAAAGACTATTAGGAAACCAATTTTGCCAGTCATGGTGGCACATGCCTATAATCCCAGCCCTAGAGGGGCTGAGACAAGAGGATCGCTGTGAGTTTGAGGCCAGCCTGGGCTACAAAATAAGTTCAAGGCCAGCCTGAACTGCACAGTGAAACCCTGTCTCCAAAAGACAAAAAAAAAAAAAAAAGAAAGAAAGAAAGAAAGAAAGAAAAAGAAGAAAAGATTCCTTGTTCCAATTGATTTAGTTTCCACTTGGCCCATGAAATTATTTTTTCACACACTTATGAATTTTCTTCATGTAACTACAGTGGTCCCTCTGAACCTGGGACCTCCCCACCACTACCACAGATACCAAAAGATCTGAGGATGGGCAGGCTGGGGGTGTAGCTCAGCAGTACAGCGCTTGCCTAGCATGCACAAGGCTTTGAGTTCAATACTCAGTGCCTCAAAAAACAAAAATCTAAGCATGCTAAAGTCCCTTATATCAAATGGCATAGTATTTGCACAACCTTTCTTATACTTTAAGTCATCTCTAAATTACTTACAATACCTAATACAACATAAATGCTGTATAAAAATTATTATACTGTATTTTTTAGGAAATGATGAGGGAAATCTTCAGTACAGATGAAATTTTTATGTCTTTATATTTCAATCCACAGTTGGCTGAATTCACAAATGCCGAGCCCACAGATACAGAAGGCTGACTGTACCTGCCAACACAAGGATGAAGTCCTATTTTCTGGGTATTTTTACACAAAAAGTAGCATATGTACATTCCGTTCTGCACCTCACTTGCATTACTTAAAATATCTTGGTAGCCACTTTCTCTCAGTACATAGACAGTTTCACCATTCTTTGTTTAGGTAAAGTACTAGCTCATGGCATGAGTGTGAAATAATTTAGGTAATGTTCCTTACTGACAGGGATTTGCTATTTCCAATGTTTTACTATTTCAAGTAATATTGCAGTGAGTGACCTGGTACTACATCATTCCATATATGTGGAAACAGGCATGTCTGAGAAATTCCCACTGAGTCAAAGGGGACATGCAGATCTAATGGTGGCTGGTGCCATCAAATTGTAACTGCTTGTGAGATGATTTGAGCCAAACGCCTACAAAACTGGTATAAGAGTGCAGGGCCACATGCTTACCCAACACGCTGGGCCAGCTCCCCATGGCTGGAATCAATGCCAAGCAGCTCTGTCTAGTTTTTGCCTTCCCAATTCACTTTCATCCCTTTAACTGGTCGTCAAGCCCCTTGCCCTTACTTCAGGGAACTGTTCCTCTCCCAGGGATAAGGACTCTTTGTCATCAAAATGCCCAAACTCTGGCCACCGGAATGAGCCCCTCACTCACGCTGGGTCAATCACTATTCCCCATTCCACCCCTGGACACAGGGATTGGCTCAGAGACAGACAGAGGATCCAAGTCAATCAGAACTCCTCCTGGGATTTGTCTAACTAGAGCTATGGAAAGCAGCTTTCTTTCCTCTCTGCAGAAAAGGGGGTTAAAATGTTTAGCCCACAGGGTCTACAGCCATGGACCCAAGATCATGGGGACAGATGGCCCAGAGGATGAAGCTAACACAGAGATAAGAAACAGAGAGGGACAGAGGTTGGATCCTTTCCACAGACGGGTCATGCCTGCCAACAAATTCCTCTATTTTGTTTGGCTAATTCAAGTCGGGCTCTCTGTCACTTGTCAAAAAGAGTCCTGACTAATACACTGCATATAAGTATAATCCCAATTTGGTTATAATATAGAGAAACTGATACAGATGTAGATGTGAATGCACTGTGTGGGAGGGTATGTGTTTGGATAGAAAAAAGAGACCAGAAGAAAGCATATTAAATGTTAATGGTGGACGTGGTGGCTCATGCCTGTCATCCCAGCTACTCAAGAAGCTGAGGCAGGCTTTTGAGTTTGAGCCCAGCCTGGGCAACTTAGTGAAACCATGTCTCAAAATTAAATGCTGATAGTGATTATCTCCGCAGTCCCCCCCCCCACATCTGGGACTCCAGATGATTTTTATTTTACTCTTTGTACTTTTCTGTATTTTCCACATTTTCTGCAAGGAACGTGGATTTTAAAAATACTATACATATTTCTTTAAAAACTCAGATTGCTAAGCAGCAGCCCCGCGTGCACTCGAGGAAGGCTCTGAGCACCCGTGGTGGTCACTGCCATGCAGATGCCCACCTGAGACTGCACTGCACAGCTGGCACACGCTAGGACAGCTGCTGCCATCTCTGAGTGGACTGGCAGGTCACTGAGAGCATCTACTTTGTGGTCACTAAACCCTAGCCTTCCACTCACGTGGCCCAGACTCCTCTCACCATACTTCTTCTCTGGCCCCTTTCTGACCCCCTTAAGGTCCCCCAGCACACCATCAGCCTCCTCCGAGGGCCCCCACAAGGCATGGCAATTGGCTGTCCATTAGCTGCTACTGCAGCAGAGGGAAATTTCGGGATGAGCAGAGAGCTCCCTAGAGGTGGCCCAGCGCCACTGCACCTGCTCCCTCAGCCTGACCTTACGCCAGGAACACATGGCCACCAGTGGGGGTTGTGAGCTTGAACAAGAGAGAGCCCTCAGGGACCTTCAACTTCAGAACAAAGACTATTAAGGGAGGGAGGGCTGTGGCTTCCCGGGAGTCCCCAAGGCACGCTGGCTCCAAATTCAGCATCTCAGCGTTCACAGTCACTAGGCTGGGGCCACTCTCTCCCCCACCCCATCTTTCACTAGAAAGACGCCCTCACTTTCTACTTTAGGTATCAAGGTTCTGAATAAGATTTGCATGCATTGTTGATTTTTTGTTGTTACCATTTCATTGTTACCATTTTTAAGTGTGTAATTCAGTAGCAGTCACACCGCTATGTGACCATCATCATTAACCATTTCCAGAACTTTTCCATCATTCCAAACAGAAGCTGTATTTAACAATAATTTTCCTCTCCCCATCCCCAGTAACTTCTACTTTCTTCCTTTATGAATCTGCCTCTTTAAAAGACCTCATATAAGTGTGCTGCAGACCGAATGGTTACGTCCCACCAACCCCTCCAATTCATAGGTTGAAATCCTAACCCACAATGTGATGGTATAAGGAGGTGGGGTCTTCGGGAGGCGATTAGATCATGAGGACTGTGGGATCAATTTCCTTACAAAAGAGGCCCCACAGCATTTCCTTCCTCCTTCTACCATTTAAGGACACAGCCAGAGGTGGTGGCCTGGGAATAAGGAAGTGGCCTCACCAGATGTATCAGCCACCTTGATCTCGGAATTTCCAGCCTCCAAAGAGTAAGAAATGATGTTTGTTATCTAAGCCATCCAGTACATAGTACTTTGTTATAGCAGCCCAATCAGAGTAAGGCAAACTGGAACCGTACAGTATTTGGCCTTTCTTGCCTGGCTTATCTCAGTCAGCACAATGTCTTCAAGGTTCGTCCATGTTGCAGCATAATTTTATGCCATTTTATGGCTGAATAATATTCCATTGTAAAGACATACCACATTTTGCTTATCTATTTATTGCTGAAGGACACTTGGGTTGCTTCCACTTTGGGTTGTAGTGAATAATGCTGCATTGCCATACAAGTATCTGTTTGAGTCTCTGCTTTCAGGTCTTTGGGGTGTATACCTAGGTGTGGAATTGCTGAATACAATTTTTGCTTACATGAATAATTCCGTTAAAAAACAAGTGAAAGTATTTATTAGTTCTACCCCAGTCTCATAGAAAAGAAAGCCCCAGGACATAGTTTGAGCACTATATACATGCTGGATTATACATGGTGCTGCCTCCCTGGGTTTTTCCATGAGGCTTCAGGGTGCCCCTCCACCCTTCTGCAGAGTTATATTTTTGTTCTGTAGGTCTGTGTCTGTCTGTCTGTCTGTCTCTGTCTCTCTCTCTGTCTCTCTGTCTCTCTCTCTCTCTGTCTCTCTCTCTCTCTTATTCTCTCTTCTTTGAGACTTCTTCAGGGCCTGGCCCTCCAGCAAGGCAATGGATCACAGAGAGCCGGCCCCACTCTCAGCCGGGGCCCTGTAACCAAAACCATCCATGCCAGATAACTACGAGGATTGGAAATCTGTACTGAAGAAATCCAGATTTTCTGGGTTGAAAGACAACTGTATCACATCATTAAAAGAGGATGGGGAAGGGTTGGCAATGCAGCTCAGAGGTAAAGTGTTTGCCTAGCATACATGAGGTCCTGGGTTCGATCCCAGCACCAGAGAGAGAGAGAGAGACAAAGAACAGAGTCAAGATCAACCCTGAGGGAGGCCAGACTGTCCTTTTAGATGAAGCCAGTGCAGTCACATGTCTGACAGCCTCGATGTGCATATAGATCAAGGGAAAAGGAGCCCAACGAGTGTGTTTACTGATAAAAGACCAGAGGATCCAACCTGCTGCATCAGAAGAGGAAGGAGACATCCTGCATCTGGGAGAGGACCAGCAGCTGCACCACCAGCCAAGTTGACAAGGCCAAGCCAAAAAGCAAGACCAACTAAACCATCAAGGCCAGCAGAGTGAACAGCTGTTGGTTTTTTCCTGCACAGCTTCCAACCCCTGATCTTCTGAGAGCCAAATTTCCTTAGGTGAACCAACCCTCCTACGCCCTCAGCCAAGCAACTTTATTCCCAGGGCCAGGAGTGAGCACAAAACCCGGACATGGTTAATAGGATATCCTACCCTTCTAGCCAGGGCTCAGAATGGGTGTGTGCCCCATCATGTCCAGTGTGAGCCATCCCTGGGACTTTTGCTAAAATTACTGAGAAACAGATTCAGCTTTCCTGTTGGTGTTGCAAAACCCAGAATGTAAGTCTAGAACAGACACTGTCCATCTTTGTGGCTAACCTATCTGAGGAGGAAGCCAACGCCAAGGAAAGCGGAGGCTACAGGTGGGGACAGAGAACCTGCACCCAAGGACGCCACTCAAGATCTCCATCCAGCCTTGCCTGAGTTTGTCCCCCTTGAACTTTCCAGTTACCTAAGCCAAAATATTTCTTTACATTAACTTGAACAGGGGCCTGATCCTCGCAACCAAAAGATTCCTGACTAATTCAGATAAATCAGAAGTGCAGTCATTTTGGGGGTACCACCAAACACCCCTCCAACAAAAAGGCCATCTGGCCTCAAACTTCTGCTTAATAGAACTGCAATAAGACAAATGTTATAGAACTGTATTCCCAGTGTACTACAGATTGCTTCAGCTCTGGTATGTAAAATGAGGTACCAAACAGCCACGTAAGTTTGGAACCAAGGAAACCACACACTGCTACCCCACCCTTTCTCTGGTATTCAGTACCAACCCCAAAAAGGCCTCAGGCCACCTTGATAGCCTCATTTTCCAATGTTTCCCAGGAGGAAATCCACACCAGCAGTCAAATCAGCACTGTGTTCCCTGCTTCTCCTGCCTCCATTCCCCTGCTCTTCTGTTAACTAGAATGCATCACCTCAAGTCATCTTTCCTTTCAGAAATCCTATAAAGTTCCCATGGCCCACCTCAAGTGCCACCAATTCCACACAGCCTTCCGTGGGCCTTCAGGTGCCCTATACCCCTTCTCCAGAACCCCACTCTCCTGTCGGGTTCACACAGCAAGGCTGGTCTCTCCCTCTGAAGTGCAGGGAGAGGCCTGGTTCTCCACCTGGGCCCTGCTGCCTGGTTCGCGCCAGCTTCTCACAGATATGGATGGGGAGACTAGAACAGGGCATAAATGAGCATTAGGAACACACCCCACTTACACACAGGACTGCCGTCTGCATTTATGTTTATGGAGGGAAAAGGGGCAAAGGCTGCAGAGGGGGCTGAGAGCACTTCCCAGAAAGGGAGGCGGAGGACAGAGAAACTGAGATGTGGAAGTCAGGGGTCTCTGTTCCCACCATTTGCACCACAGCCTGTGTCCCATCTTCAACTGGCTATCAGCTACCAGCCACAGGATTTTGTCGACGTCATACTCAAAGCCCTTCTCGGCACAGGCTGTTTCAGCTACCTCTTAATTTACGCAGTTTCTACCTTTGCATTTTAGATTAAATCTCATTAAAGGGAATGTCCTCTTAAAATACAGATGGCACAGGTAACTCAGGCTGCATCCCAGCCCTTCTATTCACATAGGGAAACGAGAATTTCTAATGCGTAAGGATGGCAGCCTGAGCAGCCAAGACACTTTTCAGCATCTGGGGCTTGAAAGGACACACCCTTCCCCAGATGGAGGCTGCACCATCCCCCGGAGCAGACCAAGACTTCAAAAGGACCCAGACGCACTTGTCCCATCTGAAGTTCTGTCCTACATCCAGTCTCCTCCAGGCTACATCACAATCCCTCTCATAGAGAGCAAAAGCCAAGCACAGACAGGTAGGCCCCTCGGCCAGTATTACCACATGCCAGGGAGGAGAAAAGATAGAATCTGGCATCTAACAGAGTTGGGGGACATTGGGTATGCCACCGTTTTTGAACCTCAGCTTTCTCCTCTATGAAAAATGAAGACAATGGCAACAAGTGCAGGGAATGAAATGAAGCAAGCAAGGTTTCAGTGCCAGCCCAGTGTATGTCTAGAGGGGGCTCCATCCATGCTCCTGCCCCGTCCCTTCTCTCAGTATTCCTAAGTTTTTATACAGGAATGCACAGCCTCCTGCAATTTCTGTCCCTTTATTTCAGGGTTTTTCAGAAAGATCAGGGAAGGGAGCACTCAAAGGCAAATCCACAGGTGCCAATCTGCAGCCCAGTTCCTGCAGGGACCCAGAAAGGCTGCTGGGACTCCTCAGTTTAATCACAACTGACCAGCCCCCAACCAAGGGACATGCAGGGTTGGGCCACAACCCCAAGCCTCTGTATTCAGAGAGTTACCCCCAAAGTTCCCCACCTGTGAGCCACCTGCCTCCCACACAGTACATGTCATCCATCGGGACTGGGGCAGGTGGCACAGGAGAGGCACGGGTGTGGCCAGGTGTGGGGGGCTGCAGTGAACAAGTGGCTGGCACTTAAGGTACAATAAGGGAAAGTAGGCCCTGCCAACATTGCCAGAGCTGCTGATTTCTCAAGAGAAGACTGGTAAACAGATCCATAATATGGAACCTTCCAATTTAAAAATATCCACTGAAAAGAGGAAAGAAAGGTATGTGGGCCAGCACTCTGAGATGCTAAGGCAGAAGGATCGCCACTAGTTTGGGGCCAGTCTGGGCTACATAGTGAGTTCAAGATCAGCCTGATGACATAATGAGATCCTGTCTCAAAAAAAAAAAAAAAAAAAAAAAAAGATGTGGGGAATCTGAAGGCCCAGGCTTCCAATCTCTGCTTCAGCTTGCAAACTCCTAGGTGGCAGAGTGCTGCTGTCCCCACTTTCAGAGACAGGACATTGTGGTGCTGTAGGACATGACAGTGAAAAATCAGGGGGGAACCTTGTTTCCATACCTACTAGATTCTGTGCCCCGGGCCCTGTCCTAAAACTAGAGATGAGCACTGCGGCTCCCTCATGGGGCTGTTACAAATCATTCCACCCCGTAAATACGCACTTGTGACCATAACTCTATCACACAGAGTTCCCTATAGTTGGGAAAGATCTTTACGTTAAAAATAGAAAAAGGCAGAGGAAGGGGAAAGGAGGAGGGTAGGGTGGCTCTAGTCAACAGGCCTGTTCCCTCCGGCCTTCCGAGAGGCAAACTGAGACTGAGGCTGGCAGGGTCGGCTGTCTCAGGACACACATGAGACTGACATGTCTCCAGGGACGTCCCCAGCTCCTGGAGGGCTCCAGGAAGGACTTGGCTCAAGCTCCAGCCTTCATGAAACAGTGTTCACGTTCGACTCCCGGATCCCACATACGAAAAAGGGGCCGGTGATATCGCTCAGTGGCACGGGTGCCTGTTGGCGCACGAGGTCCTGAGGTCGACCCCCCGGTACCCACAAAAAAAAAAAAACAGTGTTCACAACTGATAAGCTTAAAAGCAAGCGACAATTTTTCAGTCCACCCTTGATCCAAGGACACTGAATAATCACAGCATTGGCTCCAGGTTCCCACTAAGTGTGTCTGGAAGGAGAAGAAAAGGTCAAACCCAGTTCACTCGTGCCTAGAAACTACTTTAGGCTCTTTGACACCATTCCCTTCAGGGTTGAACCAGGTCTACCCACTCAGAAACCCCAATTTAGGAAACGTATGAAGGCTGCCCTGGTTACCACCAAGACACACCTAGTGGGGACCCCAGAGGGTGGGCTGGACTTGACTTTAACTATAACTGGACTATGGTGAGCCATGCAGGAGTCTACTGGGGCCTGAAAGATTCTGTATTTTAATCTGGATGGTATCTATGGCAAATACATATGTGAAAATTCATGGAGCTGTAATCTTAAAATGTGCACACCTACTATACCTATGTTACACTTCAATACATTAATAGCAGCAGCATGCATGCGTGTGGGAAGCAATTACCACAAGCCAGGCTCTGCACAGGTTCCTATCGCAGGTATTTCTGAACCACGTAATAGTTAAGAGCACAGCTTCTAGAACTAAGTTAAAATCCTGCTCCTCAACCGGGCAAAGGGCTGAGTGTTAGCTCAGCAACAGAGCACTTGCCTAGCATATGCTGAGCCCAGGTCTCCTCTCTGTGAGCCCCAAAACCATGCAGAGGCCAGGAGGAGGTCAGAAGATGAGCCACAAGGCTCTAGGTTGGATCCCCACCACTGAAAAAATAATTAATTAACTGGGTGAATGAACACAGATAGGCATGCAAGCCCTTAACACAGGGCCTAGAAAATAGTAACCTTCAATATATGTTGGCTTGTTACAACCACCATTCAACCCTACTGGGTTCATTTTAACCTGTAAGAAATGGGCCCCTCCTTCAACAGCACTTCCCAAACCTCAGTCATTTTCACATCATCTTCCTTTCCCCAAATCTTAGTACCGCCTATTATTTCTCTTAACACTTTTCTTTAAATTGACTCACAATTTTTGACTTAAACAAATTCACTTTTTTAAAGTGTTATGTAACTGTCATGCATGGAAAACCAGCATCACTTGCCAGGATTCATTTTTAAAAATAGCTATTAAAATAAAAACTTGTCCACCTGCAATCATCTTGCCTACCTCATTTACTTTTTATGGATTAGGTAAGCAAGAAAATCAGTTGCTAGAGGTGGGGGAGGTGGGAGATGAAGGGGAGGTGGGAGATGACAGGGAGAAGGGGGGTTCATCGGTCCACTTTAAATGATCGAGAGACTTCCTGGGCCCTTCGGGAGCCCCCGTGTGCACAGAAGTTGATTTTTCATTGGTTGAACCGAACAAGCCTGGCAAGCCCCCCTATTTGGCAACATCCGGGTAAGCAGCCATCTGTGCACCAGGCAGGCTCCAAAAAGATAAAACTGCATTTAGAAATTAAAAAAATAGATATTGGCTAATGGCGACTGTTCACTAATTCTGATGCCCACTGGCCCCTCTTCAGCACAAGTGAAGGGAACCTGCTTCTGCCTATCAGGCAGCAGCCCCACAACCCAAGACCTGGGGCACAGCCCTGGCACCCAGCTCCAGGTTCACAACAGTCAGAGCTGCGCCCAGCTCCTCCTCTCTGTGAGCCCCAAAACCAAGCAGAGGCCAGCAAGGGCTCAGAGGATGAGCCACAGAACTATACGTGTGCATGTGATCATCTGCGTTTTTCTCAAAAATCTCAAGGAAGGAGAGGGAAAGGAGATCGTCCCCAATCTCAGACAAGGAAAGGGCACCTTGAAACCTGCACCAGAGAACACTGCAGTGCTACCAGGACAGTGAGGACACAACGGGAGCCACTAAATCTAAAGAGTCTCTCCATTCATTCAGCAAGTATTTACTAAGCATCTCCTATCCTGGGCAATGGGAACCAAGTGCGGACAAAGGCTAAGTCCCTAATCCCAGTTCATGTTTGAGGGAAGGGAACAGACAATAAGAGACTTATTACAAACTAGATAATAGCAGTTAATGACAAGTGCCATGAAGGAAATAAAAGGAAAAGCAATTTGGTAAAAACCCTAAATGATAGGGGCCGGTGAGATGGCTCAGCGGCGTAAGCGCCTGCCTGGCAAGGGCCCAAGTTCGACTCCCAGAACCCACATATGAGAAAAAGGGCCAGTGGTATCGCTCAGCGGCACAGGCGCCTGCTGGCGCGCGAGGTCCTGAGTTTGACCCCCGGTACCCACAAAAAAAAAAAAACCCTAAATGATAAAGCAGTCACTGGAATAAGCCGCTTAGACTGGATGATCAGGAGAGTCCTTTCGGAGGAGAGGACATTTGAATTATGAGTCCAGTGATGAGGAAGTACCTGCCAGTTGAGTCACTGTTGACAGCAGGTGCAAAGAGCCTGGGGCAGGAACATACCTAGCAAGTTCCAGAAGCAGAAGTAAAAGGATCTCAGTGAGTGAGGCATGAAGTGGCAGAACATAAGGTCACTGGATTTCAAGTATAATGGGAAGCCCCCAGACGGTTTTCTTCAGGAGAAAAGTTTAACTTTATTTGAATTTCTAGAACTCCACTCTTGCCACCATAAGAAGAATGAATAAAGGCAGCTAGAAACAGGAGATTAAAATACTGGCCCACAAAGAATCACATAAACTCAATTATGCTTTACATTCTGTCCTTTAAACTCCAAGGGTCCAACTCCTCGGACTCTCCGGGAGGTTAATAATGGGAAGCTGGTTAAAGAGAGACGTTTGTTCTTTAAAGCAAGGACAGTCAACCAGGTGGCATTCAAACATCAGACAAGAGAGAGCGGAGACAGGCCCTTCAGAAAGGGTGAGGCCAGGCCACCTCCTAAGGAGAAAACAAGCTGCCATCTGTTCTGGGGCCAGGAGTGGATCAGCTCCAAACCCGTGCCCCTTCCAGCTCTGGGTCTCTGGGACTCCAAGGCCGGTGCTCCTGGACAACCCACGGACTCAGACCTCACGTCCAGCCAGCTCACAGGGCTGCCTCCAAAGACAGAACACAAGTCTCCCCCCTGACACCAGATTCATCAGACTGAAAAGGAAAAGGAGGAAGATGCGGGGTGGGGGGTCACAGCCAAATCCGCTGTCTCTAGAACTAAATATCATCTTACAGGTAACACAAGGGACAATAGAACCTGTTAAATACCACCAAGAGATGCTATCTTCAAAATGCTGACTGTGGGAAACTCCCAGATAAACAATACAGGGGCTGGGGCTGCAATTCTGTGGTACAGTGCTTGCCTAGCATGTCCCAGGCCAGTGGTGGCGAACCTATGGCATGTGTGCCGCAGGGGGCTGTTTGTTATCATCAAAAGCTCTAAAATGCTCACCATAACTGTCCTAGGCCCTTAGTTCTATCCCCAGCACCACAACAAATTAAAAAAGAAGACAATTGAGTTTCTTCAATAAATAAATTGCAAGGCAAAAAAAAGCTGAAGAAATTTTACAGATTCAGAGATGTACACCAATCACATTCATTTGTTTGAATACTGACTCAGAGAAATTTGAAAACTTTTATGAGACATTTGAAGAAATTTGAACATTGACTAGATATGACGTTAAGACATTACTGTTAATTTGGAGGAGTATGATAATCGATTATTTAGAAGAATTCTTATCTTTAAGATACAAACCAAAATATTTAAGAATGAAGTCATCTAATGTCTGGGATGTACTTCAAAATAATTTTGTGGGTGAGTGGGATGGTAAATAAATGAAATGAGCCAGGCATGGTATCACATCTGTAATCTTAGCACTCTGGAAGATTGAGGCAGTAGGATCACAAGTTCGAGCCCAGTTCAAGCAACTTAATGACTTAGCAAGACCCTGCCTCAAAATTAAAAATGTAAAAAGGGCTGGGGATGTAGTTCAGTGTGAAGGCCCTGGGTTCAATCCCTAGTAAAACTACCCCTCCAAAAAAAGAGGAGGGGACAAGATTGGTTATGAGTTGACAATGGCTGAAAATGAGTATTGTTTTATACTATTCTCTGTACTCTTGTATGCTTGAGAATTGCCACAATAAATAAGTTTTTGTAAAAACTAGGGGATGGACCTTCTCTAAGAACCCATGCAGGAAGAGCCCACGACCCATCACTCTACACAATAGAGGGGCCACAGTTCTCCCCTTAAAGCCTGCCAGCAAGCATTTGCTCAATGATGAGAGAATCCATATTTCCCTCCTCATAAACCCCACAACAGGAATTGTTCCAAAATAACTACCCCTATATGAGGTGGGTTTCTTCTTCCTTTATGCTAACTGACCTCCAGTTCAGAGTGTCACAAGGCCACACAGGCTTCATGAACGACATGTTCCAGAAGACACATTTTCATTATGTTCCTCTGCCTTCATCCTTCCTGCCAGTGTGACCGTTCCGTAGTGGGGGGTGGAGCTTTCCATCACCCCCTTCTGTCCCTATTGAGGGGCTGCTCTGGACCTCACCCTCACCTGTCCCACCTAGAAAACAACAGGCTCTTCTCAATCAAAGCATGTTAAAGGAACTCTCCATTCATCTACAGGAAAGACTTCACCCATCATCTCCTCAAAATCGTGTACCAACCCAACCCCTCTCAGACACCACACTGCTTTTGTGATGGAGCACCTGGAGATGCTCAGAAAGGGGCAGAACCTCCAGGCTGTCCCACAATTACAGCAAGGAACTGTCAAAATCAAAGTTGATGAGCATCACACCCATTTCTCCAATGGGCAAACTGAGGCTGGAGCTTTGAGCACAATTCTGGGGACCTATTAAGAAGAGTGCCTGGGAGTCTCCTTGTTTGGGGCCTATATGGGTACTTGTCTCATCGTCCTCCCCGGCATACCTACTTGCCCCTAATATGTAACCTTTCCAAGTGGCTTAGAAAGAAAAGGATGGTAAGGACCACCAGGACCATTTCAACCCCAAAGGCAAAGAGCCAAGAGTGTTATCTGCTACAGCCTGTCAATTAGAGGTGCTGGGAAAATCAATGGATGAATCAAGCCTTCTGGAAGGATGGGGAGAGGCCTGAGTCTGAGCTGACCCTGTGAAGAGAGAGGAAGAAGGAAGAACTCAGCAAATTTAACATTCAGCACACAATTGGGGGAAGGCTTAAGCGAGGCTGGCAGCTGCAGCCTGAGCCAGGCCCCCTGTGGCCAGCCAGCACCCGCACAGCAAGGGTCAACAGCATGCACTGTGCTGATTTCAGATGCTTAAAGACAAAGAAACCCCAGAGTACAGCGAGGGAAGCAAAGGTCATTTAACACTAAAATGAAACCAATCCCTCTCTCTACTTGGGAGGTTAAGTCTACAGCAGAGGATCAGGATGGCTGCAGCAACAGAAGAATCGGATGGAGGTGAGCGCCACCAATGTCTTCCTGCATTGCAGGGAAGAGCACAGCACAGCCATGAAGACAAGATACTATGAGCCTGGGGCATCCTAGCCCCAGCCAACCCTCTCTATCCCCTGTCCAGCTCTTCCTGTGCCTTACTGGATCCCCCCAGACTCTCTCCCCACAAGGCCCAGGCCCATCTGGCCACACACTTGGCCCACGCGTGGCTGGTCTTAAACATTACTAGTAGTTGTCACCACCAGATATCTTCCCTTAACCACAAGGGGCACCACGCCAGCAAAAAGAGAATGGGCGCAGTTCTGATCAAACCCCCTCCCATCCTCATGCAGCACTTTTGACCTTGCAGCTGCATCTTCACCCACTGCAGCACTTGACCCTCACAAGCCCTCTGGTCCCCCAAGCAGAAACTGATGCTTGAGAGTTTAAATCTATATTATCACTTCATAGTCAACATAAGAGCCAGGACTTGAAGTTTCAGCTTCTTCCACCCCACCACACATTCCATCTTCAGAGTCAGGACCTGGTCTGATGCATCTGCCTTTCCTGCGAAGCACATTTGCCTTTGCATTCTCCAAAACAGGCCAAGGATGTCTCCAACCAGTCATCCCACACATCTTCTGACTCTAGAGGGCCAACGTGTTCATCCCCACTCTACAGATCAGATGTTGAATGGCAGGGAACAGACGGGAATCAAAGTCCAGGGACAAATGGGGCCCAGACCCGGAGCACTGGGCTCCAGAGTTCAACTGGAGGTTTCTTCTGCTAGGCACTTGTGTCTCCAACATCAGCCATTCCGAGACCACCTGCAGGATTCCTGCCATATTCAATACCACTTTTAGTTTTACTACTTCTATTAAATAGACTCCTTCTTGTGATTGTATACGTTTAAAGTGATGCTTTATATGACTGCCACAAATGGAAAAATCAGTACCACTGGCCATAACTAGAAGGAACTCCTAAAAATAAACAGTACAAAAACAAAATGATCTCCATTCTAGGCAAGCACCCTCTCCCATTTAAAGAACCTGGCCAGACAGCTGCTCTGTTACAAAAGGGAAACCAGCAAGTGTTAAAAAAAAAAAAAAAAAAAAGTCTAAAAAGTGTTAAAAGGCCAGACTAGCACCAACCTGAAACTTTCTCCTTGAAGAAATCACAAGCACTGGTAGAGAATGCAAAAGGAAAAAACTTTCTCACTGGGTGACTCAACGTTATTTCATACTTAACAACCTTAAGTCATCCTATGCTGTGGGAAACGTCTTATTAGACTGCATTTTGGGAAGAGGAGACAAGAGACACGGGAGAAAAGCCCACCACAAAAGCAACTCATACCATCTTCTCAAAATCCCTGTTTACTGCCTGCCACCACCTCACTGAGCAGCCAGCTTGTGAGCAAGAAAGGTGCTGCCAGTCACCATCCAGGTCTCTGGCTTCAGAGCTCTTGTTTAGCCCTCGTCTTACGCAGAGTGCAGCACTGACCACTCCAAAACGCCTCTAGAGACTAGCACCCCGCAGGACCACCTGAAGTTTCAGCAGTGGCTCTCATGTCCCTCGGGTGCTGAGAAGCTTTGCCGTGTGCCCTAACAGAAAAGGGAGGCTCGCTTGCATGAGCAGCTTCCTGGGATCCGGTGGACACTATCCTGCAGCTGGGGACTGGAGCTCAGGAAGCTGCTCCAGTATCTCCTTCCTGCACCCCCTTGCCCCACACTTCTCACCCCACAAGTCGCCCAAAGTGTCTCTGAAATAGAGTAAGAAAACATCTTCAACACCCAGGAGCGAACAGTTAGGTCAGCAAACCCAAGAAAGACAAGAACCAAAGAGAGGAAAACCCAAATACACAGGCACGGTCGGGGGAGGGGATGAGCAACCTCCAAACTTGCGCCCTGCCTGCGGGCACCGAACGCGGAGCAAGGGGAGCTCGGCCAGGCGGCACCTCGCGGGCTCAGCCAAGTTGCAGAGAAGCAAATGGCAACACCGGCGCACTGAGTCGCTCCGGCTGGGCCAGGGGCTGGATCAACGCTACCCACGCGGCAGGCTTCGAAACAAGCGCAGCCATGGCCAAATGCGAGGTCTGGGGGCGAAGGGCTCGGCGTCCCTCTGTCGAGGATGAATCCCGACGCCGGTGCCCTGCCTGGGCTTCCTCGGAACAGCCAGCGTCTGGCACGAAGCTCCGAACTCGCTCCCGGAGCCTAACGCCGGTTGGAAAAGTCCACCCCGAAGAAAACTGGGATTTAACACGAGATTGGGGAAAAGGGGAGGGGCGCTGCCAGCTTTACCTTTTCTCTTTATTCTGTTTTCGGGATTTGTGCAGGAGTCCGATGAGCACCACGGCGGCGCGGATCCCCGCCTTTCGGCTGTGCATCCTCCCGGCCGGCTGGGACATGGCGAGGCCGCCGGCGGTGCCCGGCCGCGCCCTTGCCTGCCCGCCCGCCCGCCCGCCGCGCGTCCCCGCCGCCCCGGCTCCGCGCCGCCCGCGCCCCGGCCTCGGCCGCCCGCCTCGCATGGGCCCCGCCCCGCCTAGGTGCGCCCCGGGGGTCAGGTGACCGGGCGCTCACTTCCTGGCGACCTTCAGCGTCTCCTCGGGGCCCGCCGAGCGGACGGCGTCTGCCCCCCCCGGCGCGAGCATTTCAAAAGCTCACGCGGGGCGCGGCCCGGGGCCGGGGCTGCCCGACTCTCACTCCGACGCGCCGCCCTAGGGACGGCGCCCCGGCCCGCGGAGGGAGGCGCCCGGGGCTCCCCTTCCCTGGCCCCCGCACCCCGCGCTCCCGCCGGCCCGGGCTCTGTCCCCAGGCAGAGGCGGCTGACGCGCTCGCGAGCCCGGCCCGCCGGGATACTTCTCCGATGCTGTCACTGTCTTTAAAACACAGGGAGAACAAACACGCACCGGGAGGAAACGCGCGTCCTCCCACAGGCGAAGCTGCCTCCGCACGCGGCACGGCCACGGGTCTCCCCCGCCCCAGGTCCCGGCTACTGGAGGTTCGAGGGGGCTCCCCGGCCGGGCGGGACTGGGGGCGTTTTGGTTGGGAAAGATGTTGCCACTTCCTGCCTCCCACCACCCGGCGTCCGCGAAAGGTCTGTGGTGACAGAGGAGTGGCGGGCTGGGGTCAACTCCCGTGCACGTTTGGTTTCCCGGGACCTGGGAGTTTGCCCGCACAAGGTCAGTGATCATCTTCGCAGTCACCACCTCTCCGCCGTGGGGACCAGGGTGCCAGGGAGACGCGCGTCGGACGCCCCACCTCCCCCAGTACTCCGTGTGCAGGCTCCATCTTCGGAACACTAGGGCGCAAGGTCACGCACGCCAGCTCCTGGGGAAAGGGCCACCGCCTGATCCTGGACGGCACAGGGCCTCACTCACAAGTCCCCCTCAACTACTTCCATTTGCTGCCGGGCCTCCCAGACCCTCCCACCGCTGAGGCAAAACTAACCGCCTTGCCCCCCAGGAGAAAGGAACCCGGCAGGGGGCTGGAGGGAATTAAAACAAGCCAATTAGTCCATCTTTAGAAACGGTCCTGTTGGGGCCAAGGAGGTCCCCAAGGCAATTTGCCTTGTTTTTATACAGGCTTGTGTTCAAGCAAACAGAAAATCCTGGCAGGGAAGGGGACCCTGCTGGAGCGGGGAAGGGGCTGCAAATGAATTCCAGGGCCTGAGGCTGCAGCCCTGCTCTCCAATAGGCACAACTTCTTGCTAGCAACGAGAGCGGAGGTGGAGGGGAGGGAGTCCCAGAGAGGTCCCAACGTGCACCTGGTCTATTTATGAAGCATCCATTAGCAATGGCCTTGAGCCCTTCTGAGCCGCCTGGGTAGTGGGGGATCACAGATATAGCCATGAACGTCTATTTATAACCAGATTCGAGTGGCTGAGACTGGCAGCTAGGACGACTGCAAAAACTACTACCAGAAGTGACTTCAGAACGGTTGGGAAAAGAATAGGGAAGTGAGTGTCCTGAGTGGGAAAGAGCCCCAGCATATGGCCCAGGGCTTCTCCAGCCCCCAGCATCTGTCGGTTAGTGTGGATGGGCAACTTCAGCTGCATGGCAAGACTGGCGATGGATCACAGGCAAAATGGCAGCATAGATGTATTTTATCCACACTGAGGAAGGCCACATCCCACTGGAAAGCCTGTCTCCCTCCCCAGTAGTGAGAGTATGAGTGCGCCCACCCCCCACACACACACACACGCACACTCATTCCAGTGCATAGGGGCTGGTTCAGAGCAAGTGCACAACCACAATGGGTAGAAGAGTATTGAGATGAAGGGGCAAAGTCTTCCCACAAAGCAAGTGCCAGTATTCATTCTTGTTCCAGGCTCTCTCAGTTCCCACACAACCCCAATGTGGCTGAAAGCACAAGGCTATCTCCAAAAGACCATCACCTCTCAGACTTTGATTCCTGAGGCACTAAGAAGTTAAGCATTTCCTGAGTGTGGGACAGTTCTTCCTTCTACTGCACCCCACAGCCTTCCACTTTTAGGGCAGACACAGAATTCCCCTGCTGGACTCCATCTCCAGTCCCCATAGCCCATCACACCCACTCCCCAGAGAGGAAACACCAAAACCCAAGGAAAACTATCAATTGCAGGGACTGTAATACCCATCTAATCTAGGCTAGGCCTGCCCACTCCGCTAGCATTTACCAGACACAATTTGTCCAGCTTTGTGCAAGAGACTGAGGTGGGAGAGATGGAAGACCACCCTTGCCCAGGACAAACAGGGCTAACCCACACACTGCAAAACAATATTTCCAGCTAACATGTGCAGA
The DNA here is from genome assembly GCA_028451465.1 of Erethizon dorsatum. Lineage (NCBI taxonomy): Eukaryota > Metazoa > Chordata > Mammalia > Rodentia > Erethizontidae > Erethizon > Erethizon dorsatum. Next base: position 36,074,300 of record CM051826.1, read on the forward strand.
GTAGCCCTGTGGTTCCCCACATTAGGCCTTTCCCATGCAATCTTTGTGATTCTTGGTCTTACTATCATAGTGTTCAACTATTTACTTATTATTTTACTTTCATTAAATCAACTCACTTTTTTACTTAATTAATGGTAAAAGAAACTGTTATCATGACCTTAAATGAAAATCCATGCTTATTTGCTATCGATACCATAAAAAAATAGACGTATTAAATTCTACATCAGTCACATGTCTACCTTACCATTTTAAGGTAACTATAAAAGTAAAAATAGTTTACTTAGAGTAAAAAAAAAATTCTACATCAGTGCTACTCCATGATGAAAGCTCTGAGCCTAAAGCTTCTTCCTTATAAAAGAAAAATAGGCACAAGTGTGAGGTGCTAGTGAGACACTTGTCCCAAACTAAGACACTGTTCTTGAAATCACAGCTCGGAAAAGAGAGGGACCAACTCTCACACTGGTGACTCGAAGGTGTTCCAAGGCCACAGTATCCATGGGCACTTTGGGACAGACAGAGAAAGGTATACACGTTCAGGATACAGGAAGCAAGGTCAGCGAAGACTGCAGTGCTCAGAGAAGGGATCTCCTTCCGGGCTGCAGCCCACCTCACAGCTTATCCCCATTCCCAGCCCCCAGAGCCCACAGTCCTGAGAACAAAGTGCCAGGCAGCTGCCAGCCTGGGTCTCAGCCCCAAAGCAGGGGAAACCCAAAGGCTTGTGGGGGCCTGGGTGGGAATGGAGGGGCAGGGATGGGAAAGTTAATCATGAACAGAGGGCAGACAGCTGCACAGCCCACTCCTAAGGGGCCGGTGGGTTGAGACAGACACGCATGCTTGGTCCTGAAGAAAGGGGCCTTCTGTGCCTGGGAACCCGCTCCAAGAGGCACATCCATGTGAAGCCGGGAGTCAGCCCTGCTGCCAGCACCCTGCTTTTAGAGAGAGCCTGCAGCACAGGCTCTCTCCCTGCCCCACCCGACCTTGAACTCTGAGTGCCTCCACCACTGCTCTGCAGCATGATGACTGTGGCCATTCTGGTCTAGGACTGGGGTGGCCAGGGGCTGGGAATGGGCTAGAGAGGGAGGATGGCATCTTTGATGAAAACCAGATGTCTTCAGAGCTTGCCCCTCTTTCTCTACAGAGTCCTCAGCCATCACCTGGACCATACAACCGCTGGTTTAATGCAAGAGTTATAAATATACAACCTTAGACAGAACAAGCCAGAACCCTTACTCCCATTCTACCTTTGGTGACATATACATATACACTCCTGCTCCAGGAAATAATTCAGAAGCCCCCCTCAGACCTCACACTTCCTCACCCTTCCTTATACCTGCGCCTTAAAGGCCAGCCTGACATTCATTCTCGTCAGGTACACCAGCGCCCCCTGCTGGGATACAGCACAGTTGCGTCTCTGGGAGACTCCCACAAGGGAAAGAGTGGAAAAGGAGAGAGAAAAGGAAGGATTAAGAAGGTCATTTGAGGTGAGCTGCAGTTTCTGCTGTGAAAAGAAAGAACTGCAGGAAGAGTCTGCCAATACACCAACTCTCCTCCAGCTCCCAATATCCCTGCCCAGAGCTCAGCCCTGAACAGGCCCATCTCACTGAGGGTCAGGACACGGGGTCAGGACATCCCCCAGGCAGGGCTGGGAAGCCTCAAAGACAAGTCTTAAAAATCTCAGCTCAGGGCCAGTGAGATAGCTCAGCGGCATAAGCACCTGCCTGGCAAGCGCGAGGTCCTGAGTTCGACTCCCGGTACCCACATACGAAAAAAGGGCCAGTGATATCGCTCAGCGGCATGGGAGCCTGCTGGCGCACGAAGTCCTGAGGTCGATCCCCAGTACCCACAAAAAAAAAAAAAGGGGGGCCGTGAGATGGCTCAGCGGCGTAAGTGCCTGCCTGGCAAGTGCGAGGGCCCGAGTTCGACTCCCAGAACCCACATACGGAAAAAGGGCTGGTGATATCACTCAGTGGCACGGGTGCCTGCTGGCACACGAGGTCCTGAGGTCGACCCCCAGTACCCACAAAAAAAAAAAAAAAAAAAAACAACTCAGCTCAGCCCTGCTGTCCCAGAGCCACACATTTATTAAGCAGAGGGTCTGACAATAAACTGGCTCCAGTGTCGTGTGTGGCATTTCCAAGCTCCAGGGGAAAACCACACCGAGGAAAGCCACAGATCCCATTCAACAGTGAGCACCCAGTCCTTGGGCTGCACATCCTCTGGTACCCAGAGTCACAGAGAAGAACCCTGCAAGAAATGGTATTGATCAGAACTTTGCTGATTTCCTGTTCAAAGGAAGAAAGGAGTTCTTCATGTATCGCTTTGGTTAATGCAGGTAATTAAAATCTCTCCATCTCTCCTTCTCCCCACCTCCATGGTTCATTTGTGGATTTTTTTTTAAATTTTGGTTAAGCTGCACAACTATAAATTTTCCCCACACTAGAAACATTTAGAAAGATTCTCCTAACTATGAAATTTCTGATGAACATGAGGAGGTGTCTCTTGCGTGGAGGCTGCCCAGGATCTCTCCAGAAAACCAGGAGCTCTGGTGGCCAGCAGTGCAATCCTTCTCACATCCGGGGTCCCCTCCACTTCCATGATTAGCAAACCTCCCAGCTGCTGCCAAAGCCGCTTCCAAACCTAGGGTTTCTGGGACTGAGTGGAAAGTCGAGAGGGAAGCTGTCTTTCCATATTAGCAACATTGCTTAGCAACAACATCCTTCAAAGCAAGGACCAGCAGACTCTCCAAAAACCATTCTGTGTGGTTGTACAAAGAACAGAGTGGTTTCTCATACATGTATTATTTATACACTATTTTATATGCCCAGCAATGTGGTCTGCGCCTGGCTTCTTTGGGAGATGACGAATTACACTTAGGTGAGATTTCCAGACAACTAGAGCGTTGAGTAGCAAAACTTTGCACGTGCTTGCTTGCTAGCTTGCTGTTATTGTAATGACCTTGGTTAGAAATTTCCTTAGAATGTCTTACACAGTGTTTTTCTTTTCAAAGACAGGTTTTGATGTAACCTTTTCAGGATGACTCAGAACCATTATTATCAATATCAACCACTGTAGTGAGCTAAAATGCAGTTATAAACTGACAGGCCACTGAGGTGAGAGACCCATTTGTCCTTGCATTTAATGGCGTCGAAATGCTGTAGTACAAAACATCACAGTGAGGAAACAAAACCACAAACCCTGCAGATAGATAAGCCTGAGTTACAATCCCACTCCCATTTTTTACTCCCATGTAGCCTCAGGCTAAGAATTAATCTCTTTGTGCCTCAGTCTCTTCATCTGCAAAATGGGGATAACAATAGTGCCATCCTCCCGGCATTAATATTGTGGAAGATTTCTTTCCCCCCAGTACTGGAGATGGAATCTAAGGATACTCTACTACTGAACTTTATCCCCAGCCCTTTTTATTTATATTTTGAGACAGCATCTTGCTAAATTGCCCAGGGCTGGCCTCAGGCTTACAATCCTCCTGCCTCTGCCTCCTCAGTAGCTGAGATTACAGGTGTGTGCCACCACGTCCAGCTAGTTGCAAGGATTAAATAACAATATCTGGTTCACATAAAGACTTGTATGAAAATATGCACAACAGTTTTACTCGAAATATCCAGTCTGAAAACAATGTCCATCTACAAACTGTAGTACATCTATCCAGTGGAATACTATTCACAATAAAAAGGAATAAAATATTAATATATGCACTATCACAGGTGGATTTCAAAAACATTATCCTGAGTAAAAGAAGCCAGATCTAAAACATACCTACTGTATGATTCCATTTACAAGAAATTTTAAAACAATCTAAGGTACAAAACAATTAGAACAGCGGCTGCCTTTAGTCTTGGAAGATTTTTCTGAATTATTTCTGGCTAGATGGAAATACTCTGTATAAAAACGGAGCGAAGGGTTCATTTCGTCAAAACATAGAATTAAAATTTGTGCATTTCGATGCATGTGCATTTTACTTTAAAAGAGCTGAAACTAGGGCCGGTGAGACGGCTCAGCGGCTTAAGCGCCTGCCTTGCAAGCGCGAAGGCCCGAGTTCGACTCCCGGAACCCACATACGAAAAAGGGGCCGGTGATATCGCTCAGTGGCACGGGCGCCTGCTGGCGCGCGAGGTCCTGAGGTCGTCCCCCCGGTACCCACAAAAAAAAAAAAAAAAAAAAAAAAAAAAAAAAAAAAAAGAGCTGAAACTAATAATAAGAGTACCAATAATAATACAGTGGGGATGTGGAATGGGTAGAGGGATAGATGAAAGAAGAATGGCAGAAGGGTGGGGATTATTGAAGCTGGGGACAGGGAATTTATTACACTATTTACTTTGTGTGCTGGGGAATTTCCATAATAAAAAAATAAAGAAAATGTTCATAGTGGAAGTAAAATGGTTAATAGTGATTATCTCGGGAATTATTATTGTTATTTTCTTTGTATTTTTCTTCCACTTATAAATTTTATGTAAGGACTGTGTATTAATTTTGCAAATAAATTTTTAAAAAAAGTAGGGGCTGGGAATGCAGCTTAGTGGTAGAGCACTTGCCTAGCATGCACATGGCCCTGGATTTGGTTTCCAGCATAACAAAGAATAAAAATAAAAAGATAAATACTGCTGGGCGTGGTGCCACACACCTGTAATCCCAGCATTCAGGAGGCTGAGCCAGGAGTTCGAGACCAGCCTGAACTACAAAGGGAAACCCTGTCTGAAAGAAAAGAAAAAAAAAAAAAGAAGCTGTCAGGTGAGAATGCGCGTGACAGGGCGTCACCAGTAACCCACAAGCAGCCATGCTCACCGTGCCGTGCTGGGTCCTTGTGCTCTAGCGACAGCCGTGGCTGTCCCTGCTGCTCACTAGGAACACAAATAACCTAGCTTGACAAAAATAAGGGACGAAGGGTTTGGGGTCAGAAGGGTTTCTGACCCCAAATGCAGAGCCTGTCTTTGGCTCCACTTTTTTCCCTCTTTACTCCTGTGTATTTGCAGAAAGCAAGAGCCGGGTGCTGCTACGTGTGTGGGTGTGTGTTCCCCACGGTCTGAGCGAGGACAAGGGGCTACAGTGAGTTAGCAGGGCAGTGTGTGTGCAGGGATGGGGGTGCCAGGCAGTATGAAAGCTGAGACTAGATGACCAGGGGCCACCTTTGTTTCAGCCACAAACCAATCACCGTGTACACCCCAGACACTGCTGGGAATAACTAGCTCACACGCCTGGTCGACTTGAAAATTCATAGGCTGTGTCCCATCTACCTGATTCCTGGTAAATTCTAATTTATGTCCCTTTTGTCTAAACTAATCTCTTCGATCGGCCCCTGGAGAACTCTGGACTGGCTACTCCTTTCCACAGGGAAACCGCCCTATCGATCAAAGCCTTTCTGCTTAGCCAGCAACAGTTTCCTTCACAACAGACTCGGGACTCTAACTCATTGATGTGTTAATAGATCCTTCCTACCCTGACATTAAGTCCCTTTAGCCTAAAAGACAAACACAAAGCTTATCTTCAGTGTTGACACAGACTCTCAGAGCTTGGCCCAGCGGGGAGCCAGCAGAGCTCTGGGCCTCCTGCTGAGCAGCTGCTCCTCTACAAATTGCAAGTTTTCTCCTCAGCCTCCTTTCCCAGGCTGGGAAAGTTCTTTCAGCCCTCTGGCTTGCCTAGTGCTTGCTGTAGTCTAAGCTCTCTTTTTTTGTGAGCAACTCCCTCTCCATTCTTAGTTCCCATATCTCAACCCTCCCCAAGTCCCAAAGCAGCTTCAGAAGCTGCACTGGCCACCTCCTCTTCACCCTGAGGCTCCAGACTCTGTTTTCAACCATCTTCTCCCCCACCCCGGGCTCCCGCACTCATTGAACATCATTAGCAGGATCAGGGGCTATGCAAAAGAATAAATACCCCACCCCAAATAGGTTTCTTGGGCATATTTCAAGTTGGTTATTTAGAGAAACTGCAGACTTCCGCAGACACAGGAGTGGCTCTGAAAAGGTGTCCTTTTGTAAAAAGAAATTTACATCTGTCCACATTGGTAAATAGCAGATGTTGTAGACAGGACTGTCTGCTTGATATTCCCCCTTTCTGCCTAGGAAGGGTCTCTCTGAGGTGGGATAAAAGAAAGGCAGAAAAGAGACAAGGAAAATTGTAATGTTAAAATTCTACTTTTAATTAAAACTACAGCCAGGTGTGATAGTGCACACCTGTAATCTCAGCACTCAGGAGGCTGAGGCAGGAGAATCACTGTGAGTTGTTCAAGGCCAGCCTGGACCACCAAGCAAGACCCTGTCTCAAAAAAAAAAAAAAAAAAAATGCAGCTTTAGGACACAAACCCAGGAAAAATTCCTAAGGGCCTCAAAGACACTAAGCCTGTAAACGGGACTCTGGGCCTGTGCCCTTTACCTGTAAGGTGCACTTCTCCTATCAAACCCCAGCATCAGGAAGCACACTATGATGAGGACAGCAGAGCTCAGCTTCAAGCACATGTAAACGGTTTACATTTTAACACAGCCCACCAAGTGGGCAAACTCAACAGCTACTAGAATATACATCCTAGATGACCCACCTAAGGGACACCCCAAGCCCCATAAATATACCCAGCTAGAAGCCACAAGGCACCTCTCTCCCTCTTAAGGGCCACATTCTACTTCTTTAAGTGGGTACTTTTAAAATTCTGCCTAATGAATCTGTCTGCCTCTGACCAATGAGCCCTGAAAATTATTTTTCTGTAATGGAAGTCAGGGATCCTGCAATCTGCCCAGTGATTGGGGTGACTCAAAAGTTCCCTATCTGCACTCTGGGGACCCCTGTCCAGTGACATTTCCCAGACAGAGATGACCACAGGTGGCTGTTACTCGGGAGACTTCATCTGCATCACACGACAAGCCCTGCTCAGGTCACAGCCTCCCCCAGCCACCAGCTCTCTCTGGCCCAGCCTCTTGGTTAAGCTCCATAAGAGCTTTGACCGTCTTGCCCCACATATTTTGTGTGTGTGTGTTTGTGTGTGTGTGTGCGCGCGCATGCATCTCCCATGCTATTGTCAGTTTCTTTGATAGACTAAAATCATCAAATGTACTCTTTTCCCTCAACTCTAGAGGGAAACAAGTACATTTAAATCCTTCCTATAGCTAGCTACATGAGTCACAAACGATGGGTCATGCCTAATGACTAAAGGACCGAGGTTTGCCCACATTTCCCGCCTTTGGCATACATTCAATCAGTTTAAAGACCATGGGGTGCTGGGCTGGGTTGATGTGCTGCATGCCCACCATCCTTCATGCATTTCTTGGCAGGAGACGTGGGGAAGCGTGTTTTAAGACAGGCTCCCACCAGGGCCAGCAACAACCCACATGAGCCTGCGTCAGCGATGAGAGCTGTGTTCTCTGTGATGCTGGGAAAGCAAAGCTCTTCCTCTTGAGGTACAATAGAAAAAATAAAGATAGGTAGAAAGGAGATATGGAAAAATCACAATTTTAAGATTGTACTTTTGGGGGGCCGGTGAGACGGCTCAGCGGCGTACGCGCCTGCCTGGCAAGCACGAAGGCCCGAGTTCGACTCCCGGATCCCACATACGAAAAAGGGCCGGTGATATCGCTCAGTGGCATGGGCGCCTGCTGGCGCGCGAGGTCCTGATCAGGGTCGACCCCCAGTACCCACAAAAAAAAAAAAAAGATTGTACTTTTGGGCCGGTGATATAGCTCAGTGGCATACGCACCTGCCTGGCAAGTGCAAGGTCCTGAGTTCGACTCCCAGTACCCACATATGAAAAAAAGGGTCGGTGATATCGCTTAGCGGCATGAGTGGCTGCTGGTGTGCGAGGTCCTGAGGTCGACCCCCGGTACCCACAAAAAAAAAAAAAAAGAAAAGAAAAACTGCAGCTTCAGGACACAAAAGTTACTCAAGTCTTTTCCCCCTCCAGGAAACTCGCTCCAAAAAAATTCTTTCCTAAGGGTTTTAAAGACTAAGTAAACCTTCTCTAATGCTTGACTTTGTTAATACATAAGAATGTTTACTTGTTGTCTTTTAAAAAAAAAAAGAAAAAAAAGACTAAGTAAACCTGTAAATTGGGCTCTGGGCCTCTGCTTTCCACCTGTAAACTGCATTTCCTCCCACAGACTTCCGTCCTCCAGAAAGCCCACTCTCAAGCCAGCTTCAAACCCAGTTTGCATTCTAACATAGCACATTCTGACATTCCAGATGGGCAACCTGATGGACAGTAGGACGGCACATTCTAGATCAGCCATCTGGAAAACACACACAAGACCACAGAAATATACCCAGATCCAGACCGTAATGCCACTCACTCTCCGAACACCTGCACTCCCTTCTGAGTGTGTACTTGTTTCTACTAAATAAATCTTTTCTGTGCCTCCTACTGATGCACTCTGAAAATTCTATTTCTATGACAGGAGTTGGGAACTTATTCTGTGGGTGCAGTGACTTGAGCTCCTCATCTCCTCTTTGGGGATCCTCCTTGGACCCCATCTCGTGACACTTAGATCTGGCGCCAAAGTAGTCTCAACCCCACCACTCGCCCCAAAAGGCAGTAGAATGCAAGGAAATAAGTGTAGACAGGACAACTCATTGTGAGTGTAATGTAACTGAACCACCCAGTAGGGAAATTGTGTGTGTGTGTGTGTGTGTGTGTGTGTGTGTTTTGGTTTGGTTTTGGTTTATTGTTTTGGTTTGTTTGTTGTGGTCCTGGAGATTGAATCCACTGAGTTCAATCCAAGTTACATCTTCATCCCTTTTTATATTGAGACAGGGTCTCACTAAATTGCCTGAGCTGGGCTTGAATTGGCAATCCTCCTGCCTCAGCTTCCTAGCTGGGATCCTTAGCTGGAATCACAGGCATCCACCACCACACCCAGCCCTGTGTGTGTGTGTGTGTGTGTGTGTGTGTGTGTGTGTGTGTGTGTGTGTGTGTGTGTGTTTTAAGAGACAGAGTCTCACTACACTGCCTAGGCTGGCCTCAAACTCCTGGGCTCAAGTGATTCTCCTCCTTCATCCTCCACAGCAGCTGGGAGTAGAGGGTACTCACCCAGGTCTCCACACCTCCCTGCCAGAAGCCACTGGAAATGCTGTGAGGTCGGAGGACCAGGAGAGAGGGGAGAGGGAGAGAGGTCACAATCTCTGGGCGGGGGTGTCACAGCACTTCTGGGCTGTGTTTGGGACTTCTCAGAGGCCACACCTGTCACTTGCTGTCCTCTGTCTTAAGGGATTTGGGGAGCAGGTCAGGAGGTAAGCCCAAGCCCCAGGCATTTTCCCCACAAATATTCCTAAAATTTCCCTGTCTTCAGAGTTTTCACTTGTCATTCCAATATGGCTTTCCTGATTTTTAAAATGTTCACACACCTCTTCTAAGTTTGATATACTTGATATTTTTTCTTAAATAAACTTAATATTTAAATTAAATACATTTTAAAATTTTTCAGATTAAAACCATAAATGGATATAATCATTTTCCATAAATAGAAGATAATTATAAAAGTAAATATAGGGCCGGTGAGATGGTTCAGCAGCGTAAGCGCCTGCCTGGCAAGCGCGAGTGCCCGAGTTCGACTCCCGGAACCCACATACGAAAAAAGGGTCGGTGATATCGCTCAGCGGCACGGGTGCCTGCTGGCGCGCGAGGTCCTGAGGTCGACCCCCGGTACCCACAAAAAAAAAAAAGTAAATATAAGCTAGGGGTGCAACTGAGGGGTAGAGCACTTGCCTCACCTGTATGAGGCCCCAGATTCAATCCCTACCACCACAAAATAACATAAAATACATAAAATATAAAATTAAATACAGGGCCAGTGAGATAGCTCAGCGGCGTAAGCGCCTGCCTGGCAAGCGCGAGGGCCCGAGTTCAACTCCCAGAACCCACATACGAAAAAAGGGCCGGTGATATCGCTCAGCGGCACGGGCGCCTGCTGGCGCGCGAGGTCCTGAGGTCGACCCCCGGTACCCACAAAAAAAAAAAAATTAAATACAATGCCCTGCTTGGGGAGAATAAAGAATAACTCAGCAATGGAGAAAGCTGACGACCACCTCAGCCAGGGTGTCCCGGTCAACGCCAGTGGTGACAAGTCATGTTGGCTGTGTGTACCTTTGATACGACAGGATAAAAAATGACACTGTACCTATGTGATCTTCCTCCCCCAAACCCACAACCCCGGGCTAATCATGGGAAAAATAGCAGATAAATCCCAGTGAGGGGCATGATCCAATATACCAGACCAGCACTGCCCAAAACTGCCAAGGTCATCAAACACAAGCAAAATCTGAGACACTGCCACAGCCAGGAGGAACCCAAGGACACATGATAAGTAAATGTAATGTAGAATTCTAGATGGGACCTTGGAACAGAAACAGGACATTATTAAAAAATGAAGAAAATCTGAATAAACTATGGATTTTAGTTCATAATATAGCAGTATCGGTTCATTACTTGTAGCAAATGTACCATTCTGATGTAAGAGGTAGGAGGAATGGGTGATATGGGAATTCCCCCTATGATCTCCTTAATTCTTCTGTAAACCTAAAACTATTCTTTAAAAATGGAGTCTACTAAAAAGAGCAATTATGAAAATTAAGCAATGTTATTAAGTTCTAGCTAACAGACATTGTTGCCTGCCCCAAGGCCTGAGGCTGAGGCCAAACCTCTCTACTAAGAAGAGAGATTAGCAAATATAAGAGGTGTTAGAGAACTATTAGCACCTAACGGAGCCATTCTCCTTGAGGTAGAGAGAAGAACTGCAGGGCTGGGGATGTGGTTCAGTGGTACAGCTCTTGCCTTGTATGCGCAAGGCCCTGGGTTTGAGCCCCAGCACCAGAAAAAAAAGGGGGGAAAAACCCCTGCTGCCCTGTTCTATGGTCATCTATAGAGAAATCACCTCAAACATCCCAAAGGGCCCCTAGCCCACTGCAGGTCCCCCCCCCAAATGTCCCAGGAGCAACCCCAAGGGCAGGCCCTGCCTGCCCTCCTGAAGCAGCAGGAGAATCCCCTTGAGAGTTGACCCCACCACCCTCCCTCTGTGATTCCACTGCATACTCACACCCTGTAAGGGAGGAAGAGGGACATAAACCAAACTCAAATTGGTTTAAGAAAACCATGAGGAATGGATAAAAAAGATGTGGTATTTCTATACAATGGAGTACTACTCAGCCATAAAGAAAGATAAACTGGAAACTTTTATAGGTAAATGGATGCAACTCGAGAAAACACTCACAAGTGAAATAAACCGGATGCACATCTGTAAACATCGTATTGTCTCCCTAGTACGAAAATGCAATTTCACTGTGACTATTCCATTCCTTGGTCTTCTATTTTTACCTAGCTTTTACATGGCTTAATCTTATACTGAGTAATATTTTTCTCCAAAAGGTATTTGTACATTCTCTAATGCTTGAGTTTGTTAATACACAAGAATGTTTACTTGTTGTCTTTAAAACATAAAATAAATAAATAAAAAGGAAGAAAACCAAAAAAAAAGATACCAAAGGAAAAAGGAAATCCAAGAAAACTCCTAACTCTTCTCATAGGTGAGCTGAAGAAACTGAGTAAGCAGAGACCTGCAAGGTCGATTTTTCTGTTCAGGATCACAGAGCTGCTAAGAGGCAGAGCTTAGACCCAGACATAAATGGTCTGACTCCCACAGACACTGACTCCCACGAAATCCTAAATGAACATGGCTGAGGACCCCAGGAGATGACATGGCCAGAGCCTCAATGTCTGCCCACAGATGGAGCAGAGCCTGCTTTTCTGCCTGCTCAGTACCCACCCAGGCCCCCTCTTCTGGTTGACAACACCTCGATTGTTCCTTGGGGAGCACCCTGATGGCCCTGTTGGTTCCCGCGGTTGAGGCGGAGTTGTCCCTCAACCCGAGCTCAGAGAGTACATAGTGCTCGCCTGACCAATCCATGCATTCTATTCACCAGGCCGCCGTGAGTGCTACAAGGATGGGAACACAACTAGAGTGAATTAATTTTTACTTGCATCATAGAAAGAAGCCCAATAACTCCAGCTGAGGTTTCCAAAGTTGCAGCCAGAGCTGTGGGTGGCCGCCTTGTAACACGAGAGATGACTGTGAATGAAGTGAATGCAGGGGGCAGGCAGAGCCAAGAAACAGGGACTTACACATTGTCTGATTGCATCATCTGACCCACTTGGATCCAGCCATTCCTGAAGCCAAATTTCTTCAGCTTATCAATGAGAAGAGTTAAGAGTTTCTTCGGATTTCATTTTTCCTTCAGGTATCTTTCTTTCCCCCCTTAAACCAATTTGAGTTTGGCTTCCATCACTAGTATAACCCAGTTGAACCATATAGCAGACCTCTACCTCACAGGCAAGGAAGCACATGAGAGAGTATAATAACAGCTTTAGGCAAGCAAGAAAGCCACACGCTTGTCCACCCAGTGGAAGCGTCTCCCAAAAAGAGCCACGGGGACACCTTCACAGGAGGAGCCCCTGGAGTTACCTCCCCAACACCTAACACAACCAGATGCACCAACATAGCCCACCGTGACAGGCTTAGGGACAGAGAGGGCAAAGTCCCCCAACCCTACCCAAAGGGAAGGCAAGGGTAGCACAAATCTGTCCCATGGACAAAACAGGAATTTCTCCCTTCCTCTTTGCACATAGGCCATTCATCTCTCTTGTGTAAAATAAAGGACATTTGAAAAGGAAAACATTTGAAAAAAAAAATTCTCACTCAGTGGCACGGGCACCTGCTGGCGCGCAAGGTCCTGAAGTCGACCCCTGGTACCCACAAAAAAAAAAAAAATTTGAAATTAAAAAAAAAAACCTTCAAACAAATCCAAAATGTGGGACATTCTACAAAACAACTTTGCCAAGTCTATCTGCTGTTCTATTTAAAGAACTGAGACATGCAACAACAAACAGCAATGAGTGGCCATTAGCAGTGAGTTAATACTTCAATCTAATATGCGGTCCATATTCAAACTTGGAAACAATTAGAGACGTTTGGATAAGGGACATTTGGATAATATATTAGGTTATATTTTCAAATTAATATGATTTTTGTGTGTCTGGTGCTAGGAATCAAACCCAGGCTTATATACACTAGGTAAGTGCTCTACTACTGCGCTGTACCCCAACCCACGAATTTTCTTATATGTATTGCAGTTATTTCTGAGAATCACATTATTTGGGGGAGACATTTGTTGAAAAATTTAGGCATGATGTGTCATGACGTCTGCAACTTCCTTTCCTTATTTTATTGCTATCCTACAGAGGAAGAATGGAGAGCTGTGGCAAAAAGTCAAACTGAGGGAATTTAGGTGATCCTCTGGGTGCTCATAGTGTGATTCTTCTAAGTTTTGTGCAAGTTGGTAATTTTCAAAACAAAAAGTTGTTTTTTTTTTAAAGTCCGTTATTAGCCAGGTATGGTGGCACTCACCTGTAATCCAAGCACTTTGGGAGGATCTCAAGTTTGATCCCAGCCTGGGCAATTTAGCAAGACTTTGTCTCACAACAAAAAAGGGCTAGAGATGTAGCTCATTGTAAAGGCCCTGTATTCAACCCCCAGTACAAGGAAGGAAGGAGGGAAGGAAGAAAGGAAGGAAAGAGGAAGGAAGGAAGGAAGGAAGGAAGGGCCAGAAGGCCGGCCCATTATTGAACTAGGATTGTATTTCAGAGGTAGAACACTTGCCTAGCACATGGAAGGACCCAGGTTCAATACCCAGCCCCCCCACACACAGAAGTCCATCATCTGCCCTCAAATCTGTACCTGCATATGTGCACTTCTGCAGAACCGTCATGTGCACATATGCGCACATACACATGCGCATTCTGCAACACAGCAGGTGGATGTGGAAAGAGCACCAGCCAGGAGACAACAAAACCAGCTTCTAGCCCAGATCTGTCCTCTCATGACCAGTACATCCCTTTCCCAGTCTGTCTTCTCAGCTGGAAAATGCGGGCTGGAGCGTCTATAGACATAGATGCTATATATGGGTTTTGTGGATGGGGAAGGATCGAGGTGGACAGTGAAAGGGTTAACAACTGAAGGTAGAGCGCGATGGTCCTTTCTCAGACTGCGGCGGGTGTACATGACAGAAACCATCTCCGAGGTCAGCCCTCACCCACCCCACTCAACTACATGATTCTAGGCCTGTCAGAGTCCCAGTTCTCAGGACTTGACCCTGGGTTTGAAACAGGCAGGCCATACCCCGGATAGGCTAGTAAGAATTGGCCAGCTTCACTGGATCTGCAAAGGAAATGCATTTGGGCTCTGAGCTGTGAGGGGCACTCGGGGCAAAGCTTGTGTCTTAAGAATTATGATGAGCTGGGCATGGTGGCACATGCCTGCAATCCCAGCACTCTGAGAGGCTGAGGGGTCAAGTTTGACCCCAGCCTGGACAGCTTAGCAACTTAGTGAGCCCCTGTCTCAAAATTAAAAATATAAAAAGGTGGGGGACAGTGACAGGATGAAAAGGCAGGGCCAGCCCCTCTGAATCTGGCCGGAGAAGTGAGTGTGGTCAGTCCCACAACCAACTCCCCAGCCACTTCTGATCAGTAAAGCTCTCTGGATGCCTAGGCTTCTGAAAAAGGTGAAGCTGATGATATCCTCAGCCATGGAGCATCCTGTAAAGACCTCAGGCAGTGCAGGAACTTCAGAGGCCAGAAGCCACCTAACTCCCAGAGGACGGAGCTTGTCTGAGAGCAGCAGCGCACAGAGGGGAAGTGCAGAGGGCGTGCAGTCAGGGAAACACAATCACAACAAAGGCATGGGATGTTTCACCCAGGAGAGAAGCAACGGGTATGTTCTTATTAGTGGTGGGCACAGAATTTGGAGGACAATTTAGCAGTACTGAAAAATGTGATACTAGGTGCAAGGGTGGGAAAATACTAGAAACAACCATTCAGAGGAGAAACAGGTAAGAAGGGTGTGGTCTCTCCCTAAACTGGACACGGTGCAGTGGTTAGAAGGAGGGAACTAAGTCAGTATCTATGGCACCTATGGCTGCTTAAGATGCATGGAAAAAATAATTTTTTTAAATACTTTTTTAATAGAAAAGTATTCCCAAACTCTGCACAGAAGTTACTCTGGGGAGGAGAGGAAGGAAGGAGCATTGCTGGCCACAGGAGATTTTATCTTTAATGTTCTGATTCTTTTAAAGGAAAATGTGCTTTCATTTTATTTTGTTTATTTGGAAACAAGGTCTTAACCATCTTGCCCAGTCTGATTTCTAAGTCATGAGGTCAAGTGATCCGCCTGCCTCAGCTTGCCAAGGGTCTAGGATTACAATTCCAAGGTACCAAACCCAGCTAGAAAAATATATTTATGTATTACTTGTGTAAAGTTACTAGTATTGCCCCCATTTTGCAGATGAAAAGCACAGGAAGTTTAAACCGGTGGTGGCGAACCTGTGGCATGCATGGGCCACAGGTATCATTGAAAGCTCTAAAAGGTTCACCATCATGGGTTTAAACAATGTTCCCAGAATCCCGTGGTAAAGCGAGAAGCTGGCCTCCCAGCAGGAGGTTTTAAGAGACTAAACACTTACCTATAGTCAACCATAATGTGTTGGACACTTAAAAAGTTTCTAAGGAGGGTAGATCTCACAGTAAGCGTTCTTCACAATAAAATGAAATACATAAGTTTCTTGACTTAGGATGGGGTTATAGCCCAGTAAACCCACTGTAAGTTGAAAATATCATAAACTGAAAATGCATCAAATATACCTAAGGTACTGCACATCCTACCTTAGCAACACACACACAGAATGTTGGTTATTTCCCCCTGAGATCACAGGGCTCACAGAGAACTTTGGTTCACTGCCAGAGAATATCATAGGGTATATGGGTAGCCCAGGAAAAGACTGAAATTCAAAATTCATTCATTCATTCATTCATGGTACTGAATATTGAACCTGGGCCCTTCATACTGAGCTACATCCCCAGTCCCTTTTTAGAAAAAAAAATTTTTTTTTTTAAATTCTGAGATAGGGTTTTTGCTAAGTTGCTAAATTGTCCAGACTGGGCTTGAACTTGTGATTCTCCCACCTCAGTCTCTCCGGGTGCTGGGATTACAGGTGTGCACCACTGTGCCCAGCTCAAAATTCAAAGTACAGCTTCTGCTGAATTCATGTTGCTTTCACACCACCATAAAGTTGAAAAATCTTTTTTTAAGCCAAACCACCATAAATGGGGGACCATCTGTACCATAAACTTTTACTTTAAAGTAAATAAGGTGAAATAAAATAAAGTAACCAAGCTCTTAATCACTGCTACCCACAGACCAAAGCCAAGGCCCTCAACCTGCAGCCGTAACCCTGATGAATGACAGCCAGGAGGACTAAACTGGGCTCTGGCCAAGTCAGTCTCCACCGACAAATAATTCAGAGTGCATAGATAGTAGAACATAAGCCTAGCGTGTGCAAGCCCTGGGTTCAGTACACACACACATGCACACACACCCCAAAAGTCAGAGTGCACAGGGTAGGGCAGAAGCTTTATCTTTGCCTTTCATATTGGTGTCTGGTGAGTTCTAAGGCTGTTTTATGCCATCCATTTGGCTAGTCAGTGCTCCCTCTCAGTTCAAGCCCCGGTTACCACTGCCAGGGACAACGAGAAGCCAGGGCTGCTTGCTAGAGGTGCAGGAGGTGACCTGGGCATGACACTAGCAGGTGAGCCAGGAGTCCTGCTGGAGGGGCCCACGAACATTCCCTGCTGTTGGGGTCACTACTCCAGTCCTGGCCTTTCAGGGAGAACTGAAGCCACCGGGAAGAGGGACAGGCACTGAGTTAGGAAACAGTCCCTTTCTCACTTTCCTAGCATGTACCACAAGGCCATGGGTTCAATACTCACCATCAAAAAAAAAAAGGAGAGAGACCCTTTCTGACCCTAACTCACCACCCTCTCACCTGAGCTGCATTAGGAAAGCAAGTAATTATCTTTAAGACAACAGCAGCTTCCCCATGGAGCCATGGGAGAAGAAGGAGCAAAGACTGAGTGAGCAAGATGGTAAAGCAAAGAGAGAGGGAAAGGTATCCAGAAACAGGGAGGTGAACAAAGAAACACTGAAAACAAGACCCCGCAAGGATAGTAGAAATCAAGAAACCATGACATGCTCTTCTGCTCAGCCAGGTCCTCCACACTTGTCACTCCCCCAGAGGGTGGACCTAGGATGAGCTCAGTTCCCCTGCTACAAACCCACGGTTAAGGCACTTGCAAGTGCACCTGCTCTCCTGGCCGCCAAGAGAGGCCACGCTGGGCCAACAGTGCCACCTGCTGGC
This sequence comes from Erethizon dorsatum, assembly GCA_028451465.1. Taxonomy (NCBI): domain Eukaryota; kingdom Metazoa; phylum Chordata; class Mammalia; order Rodentia; family Erethizontidae; genus Erethizon; species Erethizon dorsatum. The sequence goes on from CM051826.1 coordinate 36,091,529, forward strand.
CTAAGGGAGAACTATCAGTGTTTCCGGCTGCCCCACCTGCTCTCACTACTCCACGGCCTTTGGACATGCTGTTCCCACTGCCTGGGATGCTCTTCCCTCAGATATCCTCACAGCCAGCTTCTCTGCCTTCTAGTCCTCTCAAATGTGACTCCTTTTTGTCTTTTTTTTTTGAGACAGGATTTCGCTATGCAGTTCAGGCTGGCCTTAAACTCACTTTGTAGCCCAGGCTGGCCTCAAACTCATAGCAATCCTCCTGCCTCAGCCTCCCAAGTGCTAGGATACAGGTGTGCACCACCACGCCCGGCTCAAATGTGACTTCTATGGAGAGATTGTTCCTGACCAGCCTCCTAAAGAATCCCCCCTCCAACACATCTCCACCCTCATAGCCTCATTGTTTTATTTCCTTCCCAGGACTGGAGATTATCTGAAACCACCTGGACTTTTTATATTCTTCCCACCTTCCTTGCACCACTAAAAAAAAATACCATGAGGCCAGACAGGGTCTGACTCATCCACCTCTGTATGACTCAAACTCAGAACAGGTTCTGGCAATGAGCACTGTTAGATGAATGATTTGGTCCTCATCCAGCTGAGCTCTCCTGAGCTCGAGAACCCAACTTCAAACTCTACAGGGATGACCCACAGCCCTTGGCACTCACCACAGTGAAAGATAATGGCGTTACCTTCCTCTGCAGACTGGGTTTCCCTCCATATGACCCACATGACTACCTCGAAGATCCCCAGGGTGTGAAACCCTAGTTTACACGAGCCTCCTTTTGTTGTCCACCTGGACCAGGGCCTGAGGATTCTACCTCTCAAAACCCAAGCATGCCCATCTGGCCCCAGCCTGCCTTGGGATTCATCCCCAGCCCTGCTCACCAACACAGCACCAGTCCTTGCTGCCCTAATCCGCCCCCAGGGCTCCCGAAGCTACCTCCCAAATTATCAAGGAGCCAGGTGGCTCCCACCACACTCTTTCAGGGTACCTGTCACCTCTCAGCACCCCTGGGCACCTGCCTCTGTGCTATCTCCTGTCAGATCCTCACGGTTTCTGACGCCTGGCTCATGGTTTCTCAGTCTTCATCCCTGCCGTCCCCTTGCTCTGAAATGTTCCCTCATGTCTCTCCTCCCAAGAGTTCCCTTTCCACCTTCAAGTGCCACCTTCTTCAGGAAGCCTGCCTTGATTCCACTAGAAAAAGACCCCTGAGCCTCCCTTCTTCGTGGGCGCTGCTGCATGCTTTGTGGGTGACTGCCTGTCTTCCTTCACAGATTTTGAGTCCATTGGGTGTAAGAACCAGACCCCACTCCCGCCCGACCACTCTGTCTTCACTAACAGTACTAGTCACGGGCACAGACTGCCGAGGACTGTGCTAAGTCCTTTTAACGTGTTAGGTCATTTAGTCCTTCATGATCCCTGTGAGGCGGCACTCAGCATCTTCACTTTCCAGACGGGGCAAAAGGCTCAGAGAGGTCCAGGGCTTTGCCCCAGGTAAACTGAATAGTGAGTGGCAGAGCCAGGACTCAACAAAGAGAACTCGACACATAAAACAGCAGCTGTCTTAAAGTAGGAGCTCAATGAATATTCATTAGACCAAGGAATGGCTTCATTTCTCCTGCTCTGACCTCAGTATTGACAACTCAAAGGCATGAATGCAGGTGTTCTTGCTTTCTCTGTTTCAATTCTGACTCACTTATAACAGCAAAATTTGTTCTCCCTTTCTCTCCCTCTTCCTGTTCAAACTGTGAACCAAAAATGACCCTGCTGTGACAGGTGCAAAAATGCCACTGATAAGCCTATATTTAAAAGGGAAGCTGGGGATATAGCTCAGCAGCACGGTGCCTGCCTGGCAAGCTTGAGGTCCTGAGTTTAGTCCCCAGTTCCCAATAAATAAATAAATAAATGGGAAGATGGCTCACACATGTAATACCAGCTATCCAGGAGGCTGAGACAGGAGAACTGCCAAGTTCAAGGCCAGCCTGGGTGACTTAGCAAGGTTCTGTCTCAAAATAAAATTTAGGGATTGAGGATGTAGCTCAGTGGTAGAGTACTTGCCTAGCCTGTGCAAGGTCCTGGGCTCAGTCTCCAGCATTGAAAAATAAATAAATAAAAATAAACACACTTCAAATGGGCTGAGGATGTAGCTCAGTGGTAGAGCACTTGCCTAGCATGCGCAAGACCCTGGGGTTTCCCCCCCTCCCGAAACCACAAAAAAAATTATAAAATAAGTAAATAATTAAAAGGGAAGGTGGCATGACAAGCTTTCAGTGAAACTGGATGCAGTACTAGGCATCCCTCAGAGGTGTTTCCTTCAGAACCAAAAGCATCTCCACCTACCTTCACCTGCTCCTCTTCCTCTTCTCTAGTCAAGCCTATTTATTTCTGCTCAGCCAATAAAATGGACAAACAATACCTGACTTCCTGTTCAATTTTGTTGTTTCCCCATTGTTTCTCAGAAATTGCTCCACAATTTTTTTGCACCCTCTCCAGCTGCTGTATTGCTTACAGGGCCCCCTCAATGAGTATGTGAGCAGAGAGCCCCAGCCAGCTTGCCGGGAGAGGAGTGTGCAGGGCACGGCCGCTGAGAAGGTCCAGATGGCCAGCACTATTCTGTTTGCCCCCAGACCCCGCCACCACAGAGACCATAGTACATACATCATGATTTTGGTGGACTGAGTGGATTGCCAGACAAAGGAAAGGAAAAATGCAAAATAGTGTCAACTGAATTAGAATCCTAACAATTTTTCTTTCTCAGGCACTCACAAATTCCCGAACCCACACCATGAGGCCGAGTGTGAAGATGTCGCTAGGGCCCCCTAACAGGAGTCCCAGTTCACTCCAAGGAACTGGGCCAAGGATGGGACATCAAAACCACTAAGATACCGGGGGACACAGCCTTCCCAATCTCTAGACTGGAAACTGACATGGTCCCAAGGAAAAGTGAGGCCCACACAACTCCGAGTAGATAGGACTTGGACAGTAGCACTTAGAAATTCCAGGGTCAAATGTAAAGAAAATGTCAGAGGTCAGGTTCTGGGAAGCCACCCCCCTCATTTGTATACCACATACCCTGCCCCCAGCACATTACATTTACAGCATTTTACTTTTTACTAGGGATTTCCCATACATCTGTGATTTACCCCTTCCCCAGGGAAGTAGCAATCACTCTCTTGGCTTTACTACCCCCTCAATCAGCACCCAGCCTCAGAGGGACCAGCAGCCTTGATACATGTGTCTGTGCAAGTGCAAAGCAAAACCCTGACCTTCCACGCCTGAAAGAGTGCAGCTGAGCATGATCACGTGACCTGCCGAGTGAAGCAGGATCAAAGTAGCAGAATGAGATGCCCTGGACGCAGACAACCCCAGGGAATCCATCCCAGCTCCATCTCACACCAGCCAGGTCATACCCCCCCCCGCCACCACAGGCCTTGGTTTCCTACATTTTAAAATGGGAGGAACAACAGGAGCCACCTCCAGGACTAGTGACAATGGAACGAGGGAACATAACAAGTGTCGGGGAACTGCAGCTATTTTTACCACTGTCATAATGGGATGTGGCATTGACCATGTTCGGGCTTTTGAGGGACTATTTCTGAGAGTGAATGTGACTCTGTGTGTGTGCCCCCGAGTAACCTTGTGTGCTCATGTCTCAGTGCAGGTACCTGAGTGTGAGTGTGTGAGTGTGAGAGTGTGTGTACAGAAGACACCAGGGCCCATGACATATTACGTGTGAACTGGATGTCAGCCACAGGGTTAGGGACCTCTTCAGGAGTCAGCTCCCTCTGCTCTGTCTGCTGCCCAAGGATGCAGAGGCTGTGTGTGAGCTCCCAGCTGCCAGACACCAGCGTGTGGCCACCTCCTTGGCACCCCCTAGCGGCACTGGATTTGTGCAGCTCAGACACCCGGTCTTGGGAGTTGATGAGATTTCTGCAGCAGGTGACAAGTCACAGACTGGGACAAATCTCTGAGCTTATTCAGCCCTGGAAGTCCTCTGGGGGAGTCTGGCTTTCGGTCTCAACCAGAATGGTCCAACAGAAGATTCTGTGATTATAGATATGTTCTGCATCCATTCTGCCCAATAGAGTAGCCACTAAACGCATGTGATTAAGGAGCACTTGAAGTGTGGCTCGTGCAACAAAGGAAGTGAATTTTTAATTGTACTTAATTAACTTAATTTAAATTGCCACTCATGTCATGGCTGACATACTGGACAGCAATAGTCTAAAGATTAGTTGAGTCCTAGATCCCAGCTATGCCGCAAGCTGGATGGACCAACCTCTAGACCTCTCAGTTACAGGAACCAATATGCCCTTTTTTTACTTACACTGGTTTGAACTCGGTTCTGGCCACTTCCACAAGAGTCAGTCAGACGATGACCAGCTGACCAATCAGATCCTCTTGCAAAATTTATGCAAATGCAAAACTCAGAGAAGGAAGTAGGAGGCAATGGACACACTGCGAAGGGGCAAGAGGGACCGGGCCATTGGGGTTGCCACCAGGTCCCAAGCAGTGCACCATTTTCCTAGAATGACACCCCAATTCTGGAAGAACAGGGATCCAACATGACTGAAAGCTCCCAAGGACATTTCTGTACCTCTTTCATATAGGCACAAACACAGGAATGGAAAGAAGTAGCTCAGTTCCCAGATTACCAGTTACCTGACCTTAAGCAGGTGATAACCTCTGTAAGCCTCATTTCCCCATCTACAAAATAGGAATGGGAGCAAATATCTCATAAAGATGGGTGAAGATCAACATGGTACACATGAAAGCACTTCACACTGCTCAGTTGCAGAGTAAGCACTTCATGTTTGCCAAAATCACATTATTATTCCCAGTTTTTACAATCTAAAAAAAATCCTGAGTAATGTAACAATTATCCAGGTCACCCAGATGCCATGCTGGGGAGTACTTCTTTCCTCCCCCCTTTCCAAATCAGGCTGTCCTCCACATTTTGCAAGTCCTACCTTGTAGCATCTTGCAGCCATCTGTCTGTTTTCACCCCACACTTAAATCCACCTTCATCTCCCTCTTGAGCAGCTACTGGCCCGTGTCCATCTGCACCTAACAGGGTTCCACTGAGTCACCGCAGCAGCCATGGCAACTTTCCTGAAAAACTCTAATGGAATTGCTCTACAGCCCTACTCCAAACCTCCAACCAGTGATTCAAACTTATCCTTTATGGCTAAGTAGTAGTTGAGTCATTTGTAGGCAAATGAATAGATCTTGAAACCATAATGCTAAGTGAAATAAATTAGACACAGAAGGTTAAATATCACATGGCTTTTCTAATATGAGAGAGCCAAAATATAAATAATTCTAAAGAGTAAAGTAAAGAGCTGTGGTAGGAAATGAGGTAGACTGTGGAGATGGGAAGGGGATCTGGGAAAGGAGGGAGAAGAGAGGACTGGAGGGGGAAGAGGAAAGAAAAATGATCAAATTATGATGTGTTTGTGCACTAATTTCCCAAAATGAATGTAATTGTTATGGCTTGTGTCTAGACATCCCCCCAAAGCCTCATGTGGTCATAGGTGGGGCTTTTTCAGAGGTGGCTGGATCTAGAGTGTGTGATTGATTTATGGTGCGATGCTGGGATTAAGGGTGTGTGATTACTAAATCAGTCCACTGATTGGTTTGGCACAGCCCTAATCCCTGTAGCCTAGATGGAGTATGAAAGGGGCAGAAAGACTTTGCTACCTTCCACCCGCCATGAATGTTTCTCCTCTGTGAGACCTGTCTGTCATACCACTTGCCTCAGAGCCAGCTGATTACAGACTGAAACCTCTACAAATTGTGAGCCAAATAAATCTTTCCTCCCTTTAGAGTATGATGTTCTAAAACCTCTACAGTGAGCATGTACTATTTTTATAATCAGGAAAAAGTAACTAAGACAGTAATTTTTATGTAACACGAACATATACTAATCAAAACATCACACATCATCTAAAAAGCAAAAACAAAAACCTCCAACTATCTCACCACAACTCAGCAAATGACACACTCCAAAACCTGACCTGCAAGGCGCACCACCATAACCCAGTCCCCTCACTTTGAACCTGATTCTCTCGGACTCCAGCTTTACCCTCTGTAACCTGGGCACCCCTTGCTCTTTTCACCTCTGATTCAACAGATAGACCAAAGGAACCCAGAAGTATACCTTAGGATATGAAAAAATTTAGTAGGAGAAACAGAAAATTTGTTAACGTCTAGTCTGAAACAACTGGCTAATTATTTGGAAAACAATAAAATTATAATTTCATCTCAAATTAAATTCCAGATGGATTAAATAATTAAATGCAAAATGTAAGCTTAGCCTGGTGGCACGTACCTGTAATCCCAGCACCTTGGGGGGTTGAAGCAGGCCTGGGTAACTTAGTTACTTGGTAAGATCTAGTTTTAAAATAAAAAAAAAGAGGGGTGGGGGTGTAGCTCAGTATGAAGGCCCTGGACTAAATCCCTAATACTGGGGGAGGGGGTAAAAAATAAAATTGTTAAGGAAAAAGCACATAGGCAATCATTAACTTTCTATATGGAGGACTTTTCTAAGAATAAAAGTAATAGAAGTCACAAATGAAAAAAAAAAGTGGTAGATTTTACTACCTAAAAATGTAAAACTTTTGCACTAAAAAACAAAAGTGAAATGTACAGCCAAAGAGCAAACAGAAAGACTGTCTCATTACTTTTCTTGAGTAAATCTGTGTTACTTTTCTCATTGCTGAGACAAAATACCCAACACTCAAGGTTAAAGGAGGAAAGGTTTATTGTAACTCACAGTTTGTGGAGGTTTCAGTCCATAGTCAGCTGGCTCTAGATAGGGTGGCATGCAAAGGGGCTTCACAGAGGAGAAACAGTCCATGGCATGGTGAGGCAGAAGGCAGCAAGCAGCAAACAGCAGTGAAGTAGCAATACAGCAAAAGCAGCAGTCTGCCTGTCCCTTCCAGGCTACCCAGCTTTTGAATGGTGCCAACTATGCCACCCCTAATCCGAACATCATACTCTAAATTCCAGCATTACATCTTCAATCCCAGCATCACAGACCCTAATTCAGCCACCTTCAAAAGTCCTATGACCGAATGAGGCTTTGGGGGGGACATATAGATACAAGCCATAACAAAGAGTATTTGGAAATAGGAATATGAACAACAAAAGGTCAACATTTTTGATACAAAAAGAGCTCTAACAAATCAACAAGAAAAAGATGAACAACCAAATATGGGCAATAGTCATTAAGACATTTTTGGAAGGAAGGAAGGAAGGAAGGGAGGGAGGGAGGAGAAAGAAGAGAAAATAGGGCTTGGGTGTAACTTAGTGGTAAAGTCATTGCCTAGCATGTACAAGTCCTGGGATCAATTCCCAGGACTGGGAAGAAAAAAAAAAAAAAAGGTTAGTCATAGCTAACTAAAGGAAATAATCAAAGACACATATACTTAAGGTCTTATTCTATATTATTTAATAGTCAGAAATTGAAAACAACCTTAACATCTAAAATTAAACTAAGAGTTAAATAAATTGTGGAGCGTCATAATGATATAATAGTATGTGGCACTTAAATACATATATTTAAAGAATACTTAATGTCGGGCTGAGGCTGTAGCTCAATGGTAGAGTGTGTCTAACGCCTATGAGGCCCTGGGTTCAATTCCCAGTACTGAAAACACACACACACACCACATAATGTTGAAAAAAATGTCATTATATATTAAGTTTTAAAAAGAAGTTAAAGCCGAGCATAGTGGCACACACCTGCAATCCCAGCTACTCAAAAGGCTTAGGCAGAACAATCACAAATTCAAGGCCAGCCTGGGCAATTTGGCAAGATCCTGTCTCAAAATAAAAAATAAAAAGGTCTGGGGATGTAGCTCAGTAGTAGACTGTTCCAAGTTCTATCACCATTACCATAAAATAAAACAACAATAAAAATAGAAGGAAGTTAAGAAACAAAAAACTGGGCCGGTGAGATAGCTCAGCAGCATAAGCACCTGCCTGGCAAGCGCGAGGTCCTGAGGTCGACTCTCAGTACCCACATTAAAAAAAAAAAGAAGAAAAGAAACAAAAAACTGTAAAGAAACCCATTAAAATGATAACACTTTGGGTAGTGGGACATGGGTTATTTTTATTTCTCATCTCAACATTTGTACATGTTTTCTAAAACCTCTACAGTGAGCATGTACTATTTTTATAATCAGGAAAAATGCTATTTTTAAAAAAAGGGGGGATGATTGTACCAATATGGGGAAACATTTGCAATCCAGCTCAGGAAAAAAGGAGAATACAAGAATATTCTCCCAGGCCTGAAGAGAGGGACTCAAAGGAGCACCGACATTGTGCCCTGCTGCTTGAGCCAGAAGGGTTTTCATTCACTTATTCAAAATTATATTAATGTTTGTAGCATAAATAAAATAAAACAAAATGTACTTTTGTTAGTCAAATTGATGTGAACATTAAAAATCACAGGATGGGGCCGGTGAGATAGCTCAGCGGCATAAGCGCCTGCCCGGCAAGCGCGAGGTCCTGAGTTCGACTCCCGGAACCCACATAAAGGAAAAAAAAAAAATCACAGGGTGTGGGGAACAGGACTTGTGGATTCTCCTTACCTCTGGGAGGGGAGGAGGGATGTAAATGGTAAAACCTCTCTTAGGGGCTATCTGGTGACACCTCATAGAGCTGCAGCCCTGCAGCTTCACCCTGGGTCCATCCCCTGGGGACCTTTCACAAGTACACAGAGAATAACAACCAACACCTCTGGTGCACACTCTATCCCTGCACTATGCTAAGCACTGGACAGGTATAGGCTTAGTTAGCCCCCAAAATAACACTACAAGAAGATTTTAGGGTTTATTATCAGTCTCATTTTTCAGATGCACAACTGAGAGACATAGAGAGATTAAATAACCTACTTGAGGGCTTAGGGCTGATAAATGACAAAGTCAAGATCTAAACCCAGACAGTTTGGAACCAGAACACCACATCAAACAAATTCAAAGATGTCAGGTATAGTCATCCCTCAGTATCTTTAAAGGATCAGTTTGAGAATCCCACACACATATCAAAATCAGAGGACACTCATGTATCTTACATAAAATGGCATAGTATTTGCATACAACTTGTACATATCCTCCCATACACTTTTTTTTTTTTTTTTTTTTTTTTTTTTGAGACAGGGTCTCACTATGCAGTTCTGGCTGATGTTGAACTCACTTTGTAGCCCAGGCTGGCCTCGAACTCACAGCGATCCTCCTGCCTCAGCCTCCCAAGTGCTGGGATTACAGGTGTGCACCACCACGCCCAACTTCCTCCCATATACTTTAAATCATCTCTAGGTTACTCTTAGTACCTAAAACAACTTAAACGTAGCTTGTTATACTGTATCACTTAAGGAATAATGACAAGGGGAAAAGTCTATGTATGTTCAGTACAGATACAATTTCTCAAAACAAAATATTTTCTATCTGAGGCTGGTTGAATCTGTCAATGTGGAACCTGATGATAGAGAGGGCCAGCCATACATACCAAAACTGTACAGTATCTCTAGCTACCTGTGTGTAGATGTGAAAGTATTGATAATATGGACTGAGAGAATACATATCAAATTTTTTTCTCATAGTTGCCACCTCTACGAATGGAAGAAATAGGGGAAAGGGAACAAGAAAAGGTAATTACAGAAACTGAACTTTATCTGTGATTCTTTTTTTAAAAAGCTCAAAAAGTTAAACACAGTATTATCATTCCTATTAATTGCTTTCCCATCACTGGAACAAAATACCTGACACCCACAATTTAAAAGAGGAGACAGTTGTTTTGGCTCACAATTTCAGAGGGTTCGGTCCACAGTCATCTGGCTCCACAGCAGAAACAACATGGTAGCTGGGGATATAACTCAGCGGCACAAGCACCTGCCTGGCAAGCGCAAGGTCCTGAGTTCAATTCCCAGTACAAAAAAAAAAAAAAGGAAACAGCATATGGAAGGACATGGTAGAGGAAAAGTGTTCAACTCATGGCCACCAGGAAGGAGGGAAAGAAAGGAGAAGCCAGGGCAGGAGATATACCATACAAAGGCATGCCCTCAGTAACACACTTCTTCCAACCAAGCCCCACATTTAGCTGTAAACTCATCAGTGGATCAAGCCACTTAGGAGTATAGCACCCCCATGATCCAATCACCTTCCAAAAGACTCACCTCCAAACACATGAGACTCAGGGGACATTCTAGATCTAAACTATAACATTCCACCTCTGGACTCCAAAAGGCTCATGTCCATCTCTAAGAGTCAAAAAGTCTTAACAGTTTCAGCATTGCTGAAAAGTCCAAGTCCAAAGTCTCCTCTAGCTCTGTGTTCAGCACCCAAAGCAGATTGTGGTGAGATGTGAGCTCCAAAGGCTTTAGGTAGCCCCACCCCCATGCCCTTGCTGGATGCAGCCACATGGCCTCTCTCTTGGGCTAGCTCCCCTTGCTGGCTGCAGTTTTCCAGAGTAAACATTCCATATTCCTGACATCTCCAACTTCCTGGGGTCTCCACTCCACCTGGGGCTTCATTCTTACAGCTTCAAGCATCACGCTTTCAGCAAGGACTGTGACCCTGTCATACATTTTTGCTTTGGCTCCCAGGCCTTCTGAAAGCTGAGTGGAAGAGTTATGACCCCATAACTCTTGCATTCTGCATAATTAAAAAACATGCACCACATGGATGTTCCCAAGGTTTGCAGCCAGCTGGAGCAGTAGCCTGACCTGCTTGGACCATAGCTGCAGCTGCCTCTGAATGCCTAGATAGCTGCACCCAGGGGAGCACTTCCCTAGGCAGCCCTGAATGAGTAGGGTACCCTGGGGCACTTCTCAAAGCAAAGTCGTCCAAAGGAGTTTGCCCTTTTACACCATTAAGTTTCCAGGGGGTGGAACCGGGCCGTTTCCTGAGATACCCTCAAGACATTTTTCCCACTGTTCTGATGCAAAGTACTTGGCTTCTTTTTAATGCTAATATTTTCAGGAACCACATTCTCTTTGGCCCCAACTTTACACATGCTTCCTGTATGGCCAAGCATTGTTTTCAATTTTTCTGCCCTACCTTTTGTCCCTGATTTCCACCATAAATATGGCTGAAAGCATCCAAGAGTATCCATACCACAGCCTGAATGTTGGGCTTCTTTGAAATTTCCTCCACCAGATTAATTAGTCCACTACTTTTAAATTCAGCCTCACACAAAGTCTTAGGACATGAACAAAACATAGACAAATTCTTTGTCAGAGTGAAACATGCCTGTCCTCTAGTCCAGTTTCCAATAGTCCTCATTTCCAACTGAAAGCTCAAGAGCCTTGCCTGTTCACATTCCTGTTAGCATTCTGGTCTTCTGAGCTTCAACCAGAATCACCCATCTAGCTCAGCTTGCAGCATTCTAGGGTTTCTTTAGCCCACATCTCCAAAGCTTCCCAAACGCTTCCCACAAACCAGTTCCAAAGGCTTCTAAACCACATGGTCAGGTACAATCACAGCAATAATTCCACTTCTCCAGTGGAGCAGGCAATTTTCTGTATTAGTCAGCTTTCCTATCACAGACATACAATGCCCAACACCCATGATATAAAAGAGGATGGATTTACTTAGCTCAGTTTCCAGTGAATTCAGACCGTGGTTGCTTGGCTTCAAGGCAGAAATAACATGGTCAAAGGTCATGGCAGAGAAAAGCTGTTCAACCATGGCAACCAGGAAGCACAGAGAGAAGGGAGGGGCCAGGAATGGAGATATGCCTTCCAAAGGCAGGCCCCCAGTGACACTTCTCTTTCAACCAGGCTCCATCTCCTAACAGCACATTTAGCTATAAACTCATCAATGGATCAATCGACTGATGAGTGTAGCATCCCCATGATCCAATCATCTTCCCAAAACCCCACCTCTGAATACATGAGACTTTAGGGGGACATCCTAGATCTAAACCATAACACCATATGATCCAGCAATTTCACTCCTAGGTATAAACCCAAAAGAACCCAAAGCAAGGATTTAAACAGATATTTATACACCAGTGCTCACAAAAGCATTATTCACAAGCAGGCAGCTGTCCACTGGCATATGAATGGCTAAACAAAATGTATATATGCACAATGGACTATAATTAAGCCTTCAAAAGGAAGCAATCCTAATACATGCTACAATATGGATGAATCTTGAAGACATTATGTTAAGTTAAATAAGCCAGACATGAAAGCACAAATGCTATATGATTTCACTTATAAAGGTCATACAGCAATCAAATTCATAGAAATAGAAAATAAAATGGTGGTTGCCAGGGGCCAAGAGAAGGGGGAATGGAGGGTTACTGCTTAATGAGTATAGAGTTTTAGTTTGGGATGATGAAAAGGTTCTAGATATGGACAGTGGTGATGGCTGATTTTCTTTCTTTTTTTTTTTACATGCAGGTACCAGGAGTCGAACTCAGGACCTCACGCTTGCCAGGCAGGCGCTTATGCCACTGAGCTATATCACCAGCCCATGATTTTCTATTATGTATGTTATCATGATTTTTTAAAAGATTTGATGAAAATGAAATAAAATGTTAACAGCTGTCAGTTGGAGGTATATCTCAGTGGTAAAGCACTTACCTAGCATGTTCAAGGCTATGGGTTCCAACCCCAGCACCACACACACACAAAGAAAAGTGAACAACTATTGATTCTGGGTCTTGAGTACCCAGAGGTTTGCCATATCCTTTAAAAAAAAAAAAGGGGGGGAGGTGAAAAGAGCCTCAGTATGGACTAGAATGAGGAAACAAGACCCTCAGCAGGGAGGATGTCCCTGGAAGCTAGAAACTGGCTCAGGATTTTCCATCTCTTTCCTCCTCCTCCTCCTCCTCCTCCTCCTCCTCCTCCTCCTCCTCCTCCTGTTTTTACTGCACAGTGGTTGCTATGGAAACATGGGGCACCTTGGGCTCCCAGAGCTCAGCCCAGGTGCTGCTAACTCCAGGAGTAATACCAGCGTGTGAGTAAAAGAAAAGCCCTGACCATCAAGGTCTGTATACATATACATCTGCCCTTGTTTCCATGCCTCTCCAGTGACTGTGTTTCACACATGTGCATGCATCTGTCCTCAGGAGGCAGGCTTGGGTTTGGGTGCACATCATTCCCAAATGGAATTTACCCACATGGATATACATGAGTTCACTGGCAGGCGTGTGGGAATATCACATAGCCCAGGACCATCACTAATAACATCAGAAATACTGAGGCAGGTAGCATTTACCAAGCATCATGTGCTGAGCCTGTGCTTCACGCTTCTCCTGCATTCTCTCTTTTAAACCTCACAACAATAGTACCCTGGTATAGACACTATTATTCTTCCCAGGTAAAGAAACTGGGGCATGGAGAGTCTGGGTAGCTTGCCCAAGGTCATCCAGAGCACATATACCCAACTAGTGAATCTTCATTGTGGGAAAGAGTGCTTTAAATAAACTGGTTCCCAGCAGCTGCAACTGAGGAATGTCAGAAGCACCACCTCTGGCTCTAATACACACAGGTTTCCTGGGCCCCACCCAGGCCTGATGAAGCAGAATCCCTCAGGTGGGGCCCCAGAAGCTGTATTTTAAACCAGACCCATGGACAGGTCTGCACTACCACAAGACAGGCAGCCATGAATCCAGCTTGGCAGGGTGGGCACAGTGGCTGCCCCTCCTGAGTCCTGCTCCTGAGCTCAGAAATGGGCCTGGGGAAATCCCTAGCTCAAAGCTCCTCAATTCCAAAGAGCATCTGCTAGCAGCAAAGCACCCAAGGAAGAGATGGTGGCTTCCATTACACACCTCCCCCCAGGGCAGGGCCCTAAAAGTCAGTTTTGTGGCTTTGTGGCCTGCCAGGCACGGATTTCCGCCCACCCCACCCTCTCAGAATGAGTTGGGCATGGGGTGGAGAGTTCACACTGTGGTAACCTGCTGGTTCACAGATCAGCCAGAGGCAGAGAGGGGACAGCCACCTCACCTAAGTGACAAAGAGTATGGGATACTCAGAGGCTCCCACAGGCTCAGGTTTCCCACAGGGGAGAGGAACACAGACAGAAACCACCCAACCACCACAGCACAGGAGAAGTAACTACATTCCCTGTAGTTCTTGCTGCTCCGGGAGCTGGAAGGTTGGGCAGGGTGTGCATGAAGGAGGCACATCCAAGCTGGTCCTGGAAGGAAGGGCAGGTGGCTGCACAGGGAGAGAAAAGTAAAGGCATCTCACGCAGGCAGAGCAGCACAGGAAAGGACCACAGTGCCAGGCAACAGAGGCAAAGTCCACCTCCCTGCTGGAGCTAAAGGTGAAAAAGTGGCTCAATTGCAAAAAAACAAAACAAAACTAGAAACTGGCTGAGCACAGAGCAGTTAAATAACTTGCCTTAGGTTGGTTGGGCTTTAAACAGAAGCTGCTTGACTCCACAGCCCACAAAGTAACCACTAAGATGACACTGGCTGCTTGGTAAACTTTTTTTCTGGGCATATTTGAGGACGCTATAAAGGATTATAGTTGGGCGAGGTGGCATAGGCCTGTAATCCCAGCACTTGGAGGCTGAGTTCAACCCCAGCCTGAACAACTTAGCAACTTAGCAAGACACTGTCTCAAATTTTTAAAAAGTTTTTAAAAGTCTTGGAATGTATCTCAGTGCAAAAGCCCTAGGTTGAACTCCCAGTACCAATCACACACACACACAAAAGATGTTATGGCATTGCCCCAGAAGTTCAGCAACATCTTGGAGTCATCTTTCATTATCACAGCTAGGGGATGAGTTGCTGGCATCTGGTGGGTAGAGGCCATAGATGCTGGTAAACATCCTACAATGCACAGGACAACGTGGAATCATCCAGCCTAAAATGACCACACAAACCCTGGCCTGGAGCAACTCTCACCACCAGGAGCACATGTGAACCTCCAGCCCCAAGTGACCCATCAACGAACATCACACTTGTTTGTGCCTTTGGACCATGGTTCTCAAACTCTACAGCACATTGGAATCACCTGGGCATCTTCAGAAAGTACAGATGCTGGGTCCCACCCAGACATTTCGATTTCCCTGGAACTGGGTACAACCTTAGCATCCAAATTTTTAAAAGCCTTCCTCCACCAGGTTATACACTAAAGTGCAAAGAAGTTTGGGGACCACTGCCTTGGGGAAAAGAGCAGGGATTAAAGTATTTACTGTGGACCCAAAGACAGTGGATACTCATGGCATTAAAAGAAGTCCTTGGGCCGGTGAGATAGCTCAGCGGCATAAGTGCCTGCCTGGCAAGCGCAAGGTCCTGAGTTGGACCCCTGGTACCCACAAAAAAAAAAAAAAAAAAAGAAGTCCTTGAGGGGTACACACGACCCGGACTGCCCAGACTGCATTGGCAGAGGTGGGAGCCGTCCCCATCCCAGCATCCTGGGAACAACAAGGCCGTGTATAATTGGTACTAACAATGTCTGCCATGAATCAGGCTCCTAAGAGCAGGAGCCGGCTTTAGGGATGACAAATTAGTTAGAACCAGCAGAGGCTGGAGGAGGAGGTTAATTAGAGGGCCTTTGTCACTGTCTGGAGCAGGAGATAAGGGGCCTGAACCAGGAGGCAGAGGACCAATCCCTCCCTGCCATGACTCAGAGGCTTCTCAACCCAGTGACAGAGGAAGAACTGGATCTGAAAGAGACAAAAGGTTAATTGAGAGGGGGCGCAGCCTGGGGAGAGAGCCAGAAAGGAGCAGACAGTGACTGTGGGCGATGTGAGCTGTCAGGGGAAGAGGTGACCTGGGGAGAAGGATTTGGGAGTCAGCTACATAGAAAGATGAGCTGGGACTTACGGGAGACGGCATGTCCAGAGCACAGGTGGCACACGGGTGATCCCATGGGCTGAATTTGGTCTAAAGATAGGCCACACACAGTTGTTTTTTAAATTATTGAGTTAGTTGTCAAGATTTTGCCTAAAACTCCAGCTTTCCAATGGCTCTCATAAAGTGGACAACTGGATGAGATGGGGCAGCACTCCCACAGCCCTGTCAGGTCATTCTAGACAAGGCACGGGCTCTCCAGTGCCCAGGCCCCCCCTTCCCAAGGTTGGATCCCTGTGGACACCCGGCTCTGTCTTCAGAAAGAAGAGATGAGGTCCTGAGTTGGAAAGCTGCGAAGACAGAGGAGTCGATGGAGAAGCAGGAAAAAACTGAGGCCAGCACATCACAGAAACATCACACAGACAGCTTACCCCTCACATCCACCACCTCCCTGCTGTGTCGCAGCTCACGGACCTCTACTAAGGAGGCTGAAGCCCATAACCTATCGCTATCCATCCTCATGTCTGTGGGGGCTCCCACAGGCTGCCTGGAAAACCTGCACCTTCCAACAAAGGTCAGCCCAAGCACTGAGAAATATCAAATACTACTGAAGGGTCCAGGAAAGAAGACTCAGGGCACAAGAACCACCTTCCAGTGTCCAAATGATCCTCAGGAGAAAGGGGGATCAGACTTGTTTAAGAGTGGACTTGAGGGGGCCAAGGGATAGGGTTGGACTAAGCAATGGCAGTTATAGAAATTCCACATGAAAATAATGGTCAGCTTGCAACAAGCAGAGCTGTATTGCAATACAATAGGCATCTTTGGAAGGTAATGAGCTCCCTGTTACCAGAGGTAACCAACCTCAAGCTGAGTGAGCAGTTTCAGGGGCATAGGAGACTCACATAGTGGCTAATTAAAATCAAGGACTCCAGAGATCTGGGGATCTCTCCTGAAGGCTCCCAGCCCCTCTCCAATGCTCCCCAGGAAAGCTGTCAGGGATTAGGCTCCAGACTCTGCTTCCCAGGGAGGGAAGGTCTCAATGGTCCAAATAAAGCAAAAAGCACCCATTCCCATGCTCCCCTTGGCCTTCACCAGGACCACAACCCATGCCAGACACAGTCACCCCTGCCACATAACCCCAGGCCCACTCAGAGGCAGAGGGAACAGCTGGGGGTGAGCCAGGGGGTGTCCACATCCCCTCCTGACACCCTGCCCCCCTCACAGGAGGAAGGGGCAGAGGCACCACCCACCTCAGACACCATCACCACTGTGTGTGGCCCTGAGTGCTGCCCAGGCTCCTGTCCCTCAGGAGCCTTTCTGACAGCAGCTGTGGAGGGGACATCACTCACAGGTCCAGAGTACATGGACAAGAAGCACAAGGGACACACAACCCGGGGAATCAAGGGCTTTTCCCCAAAGCCCAGTACCAGCAATTCTTCCCAGCCCCCAGTGAGTGGGCCAGAGTCCTCCAGCCTCCTCTTCCATAGGACTCTGAGCCTCCTGTCCAGACCTGGGCAAGGCTCTGGGCCCGGGAGACCTATCAGGCAGCTCAAGTGCATGGCCAGAGATCTAAGGGTGCACAAGACTCAGGGAGCTGAACTGGGTGAGGGAGCCCCCAGGATGGCTGGGCCTGGGCTCGTGGGCCACAGGCTGCCCCATCCTCGTTCTCCTCACCTGCAACCTGCCCTTGCCCCGACAGGAACACAATCACCCCTGTCCTACTCTGCTTCCAGAGCTCCGTGGTCACGTGGAAACTCCCTCGCAGGGACCCAGGAGTCAGCAGAGCCCCTCCTGCCCACCGCCCCATACCCATCTCAGCAGAGCCCAATCCCTAGGCCCTTCCCTGCCAGCTGCTCCCTCTCTGCCAATCAGCAGCCACCCACCAGACCTGGTCAAGTCCCAGGCAGCTGTCTGTCCACCCAGAAATCAGAACATGGACTCACCAGGGCTTCCTGGGCATGATGGGTTAGGCCAGGATAAAGGCCAGGAGTTCGCAGGTCTCTGGAGTTTGCAGACCTTGCCGCCTGGCAAATGGCACCTCCAGGTGCGTCCCCAGTGCCTGGCAATGAAATCAGGCCACAGCCCAACTGCCAGCTAAGCACCCGCCTGCCTTGCTTCTCCCTGTAGCCACTCACGCCCCAGACTCCAGATCCCAAAACAGACATGTTCATGGTTACCATAGGAACTTGCTAAAGCCAAAAAAGGAACCACACAGGCACCCACATGGGCCCTTGAAGCTCGTGTCCACCTGCACGGGTGAGTGCACACATGTGCCTACCCACACTCACATGCACCAATACTGCTTCCAGGCTCAGAATACCCTGGCACTTGGCACAGGCACAGGCACACTCCCCTGGCCCTCCTGGAGCACATCCTCAGCGGGGGTTCCCTGCCTGCCCGTGCACCTGCTACCAATCACCAGGCAGCAGGACTCCCTTGTGCCCACCTGCCAAAGGCGGTCTAAGAGCTGGGGAGGCTGGAGTCAGGTCCCCCAGCTGTGCCTGCATGGCCAGGGAGATGGGACTGCCCACCACCAACAGACTGGCGCCCCCTGCCCTCCAGACTCTGCTCCTCACCTCTGTCCCCTTCTGCCCCTGTGTAAACTTCAGAATCCAAGATGGCCAACACTAGGGAGAGTGGAAAGTGGAGGGAAGTTCATATTCAGGGCTTACTCTCTCTTTGTCCCCCTCTAAAGTGCCCAGACTCCCAAGTTCCCCATCTCTGTGAATAGGACCAGCATCCACCAGGGCCCATTCATCCACTCTTTCCAAACGCACTGCCCTACCCTGTCCTCCCTACATCCTCCCTGGCCCCTGCCATGACTCAAATCTCACCATTCATCCCCTTGGCCAAAAGCCCATCAAGCAACCCAGTCCCCTACCCAACCCAACTACTGTTCCTAGATGTGGCCCCAGCCTGCCACCCCCACTCCCACTCCTATTCTCTGTGTGGAAGAATAATGGCTCCCAGGTCCTCCGATGAGGGAGGAAGCTGCCTTCATGCAGGGTGTGTGGCAGCTGCTGCCTGGAGCATCTCTCTCCTCTGGCTGACTTTATACATATTTGGAAACCACTCAGGCTTCCCTGGGTTTCCAGGAGAGGATGGCATCTTAACACTTGTCAACACTGCATGGCAACCGTCTATCTGTGTGTCTGTATCCCTCTGGGGCTGGAAGCTGTCGTGGCAGAGACTCTTGTTCATCTGTGTCCTCACCCTCTCCCTCAGCCCCTGGCCTGGCACTGGACTTGGAATGTAGGTAAATGTTAGTTGAACTGACTCGGGCTTCTCCCCTCAATACATCTAGCTCCCCATGTCCTTGAGAACCCCAGCAAACTCTCAACAGATGTCCTAAGTGTGTAGGAGAAGAGCTGACTAAAATGAGTCAGCCCCAGAAGGTTCTAGAACATCTTTGTGGCGTCTCAAGGATTCTTGTAATATGCAGTAAACAAAGATTTGGTGTTCAATGGTGGCGAAATGAACTGGTGATCAAGCCCTCAACTAATATATAAAAAGAGCCATTAAATTGGAATCAAGGGATGGCAAGGTGTAGAGAAGTGAGATTTCAGAAAGGAAGGCTGGAAAACTAGAGACAAATACTTGGTGCCAGGCACCTGGGCCCTGACTCTGCACTGTCCCCCTCAGATGAGAATGTGGCTGGCCAACTTTAAGAGAACCACAAGAAGGCATGTGTGCAAAGACAATTACCCAGATTTAGCGCACAACTCTCTCAGACTGGCGATGGAACCCATGTGTTTAAAAGGCCGTGAAGAGCAAGAAACGAAGCTTCCTGGAGGTGGCGAGCCCCTGTCCTGCATGGACAATATCTCCAGCAGCTGCCTTCAGGGATTCTAGAGGGCAAGGGGAGCTACACTGAAACACACTGCCTGTTCCTGTCCTGTGTGTGTGGCCATCTTGTTTGTAACAGGATTCTGAGTCCTCAGCCACAAAAAATGGAAACTTAGAGTAGAGATGGCTGTCTTCTGCCCAGACCACAGTGCAACTGAAAGGCTGCCCCCAGCCAGGCTGTTGGCTCCTCCAGGCCTCCCCCACCCTCCTTAAGAAAAAATCTGAGGGCACAGTCACCACTTGGCCATATTCCATGCTTTCTTCCAAACCACAGCACCATTTCCAGGGACCAAGAGTGAGGGCCATCAATTTAAAAGCTGGACTTTCTCCTACAGGGCAGTGGGTTCTAGGGCCCCTCTTACAGGAGTGTGTGTGATGCTGTGTCCCCAGCACTGGAGACGGGCTGCTCTGAACCCTCTCCACGCTGACTCAGTCTCTGTGGGCAGTCCCTGCACATGACGGTCATCTCAGGTAGCTGGGGCCATGCACCAGACAGACACGCACACACATGCGCGTGCACACGTGCACACACGCACACACACACCTCCTTCTTAACGAAGAAGCAGGGGTCTCGGAGGAGGGAGGGCAGGAAGCACAGGAATAAATCTGAGGATTCCAGCTCAGGTCCTCACCCTCTGGATGCTACTCCAGGGGTGTCCACGAGAAAACCCCGGTCACCTGGCCCTGACAGCCTGGGCTGCCCTCTGGGGAAAGCTGGTCTGACTATGACTCAACTACTGCAGCCAGCCCAGCCCCGCCACAGGCTGCAGAAAGGGGAAGGTCCTCACGCTGAGCCAGCATCTCTCCCTCCACCCTTCCACCTGTTTCTGCCTCTTTCCCTCCACCTCTCCACCAGCATGTGGTAGGCTGAGCTTGATGACCCATCACTGATTCCCTCAGCAAATGCAGACTGAGAACCCGCTTTGTTCCAGCACTGTGTTGGGCCTTGGGGAGCCAGAGATGGAGTATAATGACATAAGCCATGCATGTAAACTAGAACATTAAAGCTAGAAGAAAGCAGGTTGTTCCTAGGTCTTATCCTCCCATTTTAGAGCTGAGTAAACTGAGACCCAGATAGGTTAACAATTGGCCCAACCATTAGCCTACAGTTATAACCCAGGCATACCAGCCCACACTTCAGAGCCTCTTTCTCCCACACGGTACTGCCACCACCTTCCCTTTCCAGGTCCCTGTGTGGCTCCATGGCTCCTATCCCCCACTGCAGTTAAGTAATTCCTGGCCTCAATGGCATCACAGGCTCCTCTCAACCTGCACTTCCAGCAGGGAGATGAATCCCAGGAGGCCACTGTTGTAAAACAGGTGTATATATACCATGTGGCCAAGGACACATCAAGAAAAAAGATCAGGAAGCAGGAGGGAGGCAGGTGTTGAGAACCACCCAGCTCCACCCTAAACTGAATGAAGTACAAACCTGGTTCAGAACCTAACTCCATGACTTATTTGCTGGTGACTTTGAACAAGTTTCCTGATGTCTCCAAATCTGTATTTTCTCATCTCTCAAATACAGAAATCAATGGTGCCTGCTCCCTGCAGGGGTTGCAAAGCCTCAGGAAAGCAGTGCAATGAAATCTTAGTGCATAGTGAGTGCCTAATGCTGGGCCCAAGCCTCATCTTCACAGCTGCATGCCTGAGGGACACCTCCGGGAGCCACATGGCTGACTGCCTTCATGACGAGGATGCGGTCACTGGAGGGGGACCAAGGCAATCAGGGAGCACAGGCCACAGCCCACGAGTATCTTCTGCTCAGCAGAGAGCTCGTGGGCTGCATCAGTAGAAGGAAAGATGTCTCACCCAGCAGAGGCAGAGGTGCCTGCGGGAGCCCTCTCAGTGTGCGTGCGGCTGCCCAGCTGACCTGCCAGTGAGCAGAAGCATATCTAGGCATCTGGGCAGAATTCTACACCAGCTACTGCCCACAGTGGGAGAGGGAGGCAGGAGCTGACTTTTTTAGTCCCAAGGGCAGTGGGGACAGCTGCATGTAACCTTTCACAGTGTCTCCCAGCCCACGACCCATCTTTCTACTCTGAGAACTAACCCCTCCCACATAAAGAGTAGCCACAGGTATCATGTTTTATTCACAAGACCCCATCTCTCCAGCTAAACTGATTGGACCACAATGGCACAACTAATGTGGACTAAACCAATCAGATTGATATTTCTGTCTGTCTCTCTGCCTCTGTCTCTCTCTCCATCTCTCTCTGTCACTCTCTCTCTCTCTCCTTTATACACACACACACACACACACACACACACACACACACACACATGCACACACTGGGTATTGAACCCAGGGCCTTCAGCATACTTGGCAAGCATTCTACCACTGAGTTTCTCTTTTTTAAAAGTTTTGTCCAGGGCTGATGATATAGCTCAGCGGCATAAGTGCCTGCCTGGCAAGCGTGAGGTCCTGAGTTCGACTCCTACTACCCGCATATATAAAAAAAATGTTTTGTTGAGACATAATATACACACAGTGTGATCAAAAACTATGGTGAACATTTACATTTAAAAAAATTATTACACTAAATGACACATTCCCATTAATCCCTTGCTTCAAACACACTTATCCCATCATTCTTGCCACTTTCTGAAGCAGTTCTGGAAGTACTCTTTCATGAGTATGTTTAGTTGTGCTGCCTTCCTATGCTGAATCAATTCAAAACATTTACCTTTCATGGTCATTTTGACTTTGAGGAGGAGCCAGAAGTTGCACAGTGCCAGATCCAATGGATGAAGACATACCGTAATGTTTTCAGGAGCCTACCTTTCTGTTGAATGACACTTGGCAGCAACATTCACCATAGTTTTGATCATACCTTATAAAGACATTCATGAAAGTACTTCCAGAACTGCTTCAGAAAGTGACAAGAATAGTTCCACGCAACTATTCTAAGGGAGATTAATAGCAATGTGTCTTTTACTGTAATAAATTTTGCTTGATTGTTTGTTTGTGTTTTTGTTTTTTGGTACTGGGAATTGAACTCAGGACCTTGCACTTGCCAGGCAGGCACTTGTGATGCTGAGCTATATTCCTGGCCCAAATATTTTAATTTAAACACATCACATATTTTGATCACACCTCATATGCCACTTGTAAGTGTGAATTTCATGGTTCATAGTATATTCACAAGGTTGTGCAGCCATTACAATTATCTATGATCATCATACTGTCTTGTTCCAGAATGTTTTCTTTACTCCAAAAAGAAGCCTGTGTCTTTTAGAGTTCCCTCCCTTTACCCCTCTCCCAACAAACCCCCAAGCCTAGGGAAACCATTAATCTACTTTGTCTCTGGGAATTTGCCTTTAACATAAAGAATCATATAATATGATTTAACATAAAGAATTTAATATAAATTCTAGACACTTAACACAAAGAATATAATATGTTGTTTTTAGTGCCTACATTTTTTCATGTAGCATGTCTTCAAGTTTCATTCAAGTTATAGGATGTATACATCAAGACTTCTTTTCCAAATAATATTCCACTTATAGATATACCACACTTTGTTTATCCAGTCATCTGTTAATAGACATTTGGGTTCTTTCCACTTTGGGTTATTAATAATGCTGCTATGAACATTTGTGTGCAACTTTTTGTGTGAACAAAACTTGCAAAACATATGTTTGAAAACATATCATTTCATTTATCTTGGGTATTTATCCAAGAATAGAATTGCTGGTCATATGGTAATTCTATGTTTTAAGCTTTTGAAGAACTGTCAGGCTGTTCTTCAAAGCAGTTATACTGCTTTACATTCCCATCAGCAATTTATGAGGGTTCCAATTGCTCGCTATCCCCAACCTCCGGTTTTGTTTTGTTTTGTTTTGTTTCCCCAGTACTAAGGATTGAACCCAGGGTCTTCACACTGAGCTCCATCTCTGGCCTCTTTTTATTTTTTAACTTGAGGCAAGGTCTTACAAAGTTGCTAAATTGCCAGATGGAGCTCAAACCAGCAATCCTCCTGCCTCAGCCTCCCAGAGTGCTGAAATTACAGGTGTGCACCACCATGCCCAGCTACCAACACTGCTTATAATCTATTTTATCACAGTCATTCTAGTGGTTGTGAAGTGATAACTAATGGTGGTCCTCATTTACATTTCTTATGTGATCAACGATGCTGAACATCTTTTCATGTGATTATTTCCCATGTGTATGTCTTCTTTGTGTAAATGTCTACTCATAATCTTTGTCCTTTTTTTATGATGCTGGGGATCAAATCCAAGACCTCACACAAGGAAGCACTCTATCACTAAGCTAAATCTTCAGCCCTCTTTCCCCATTTTTTAATTGCGTTACTTGTCTTTGTATTATTGACTTGTAAGAGGTCTTTATACATTCTAGATATGAGTCTCTTATCAGATAAAGGTCTTGGAAATACTGTACTTATTCTGTGGGTTGTCTTTTTACTTTCTTGATAGTGACCTTTGCAGCAAAATTTTAATTTTGATGAAGTTAAAAAAAATTTTTGAGATAAGGTCTCACTATGCAGTTCAGGCTGGCCTTGAGCTGACTATGTAGCCCACACTGGCCTCAAACTCCACAGTGATCCTCCTGCCTCAGCATCCTGCATGCTGGGATTACAGATATGCATCATCACACCCAGCTCTACTTTTTATTGTTATTGCTTAGGTTTTTTATATCTTTGGTGTCTTTTTAAAGAAACTTTTGCCTTATCACAAAGATTTACAACTGCTTTCTTCTAACAGTTTTAGAATTTTAGCTCTAACACTAGGTCTTTGATCCATTTTGAGATAACTATTCCATATGGTATTGTTGCAGAACTGGTAGCAAACTGAAAGGAAGATGCTGTGCAGCAAGGAGTAGGAAGGCAATCATTTATTATGTCAGTGGGTTGACAGGGATCATTCCCAAAACACCAACCCCAAACTGCAGTCAGGCTAGGGTTTATATAGGGTTTGTAAGCAGGAAGTACAGAAACAGAGAGTGTGGTAGTTTAGGTCAAAAGCCTTAGTCATCAGTTTCTAAGCAGGTAACTCTTGGGACAGGTTTGTGGGAACAGGATGTGTTTACAGGCTTGGGAAGTACATATGATGCAGCTGGGCACAGCCAGCCTTATTTGGCTTTCTAGTTTTTGTACAGAATGAGTATGTCTTGTGGCCTTGTTGTATCAGCTAGAATGAGCACATCTTGTGGTCTTGTTGCATTAGTCAGGCAGGGGGAGCTTAAGTTTTAAATTTCTGTTATATTCCCCCCTGTTTTTTATAGGGAAGATTCTTCTTCCTCAGTTTTAAGAAGGAGGAAGTGGTCCTCAAGAGGAGTTGATGGTGTATGGTCTCGAAGGATTCAGTCAGAAATCAGGTCAGGATGCAGACCACACAGGGACCCAGAAGGAGGACCATCAACAGAGCCATTAGAGGCCCAAGTAGAGCTCCTGCCCACAAGGGGAGAAGGTCCAGAGATCCCCACCAGGAAGAGGCACCCAGTCTGTCTTTGGTTTTCTGTTTGAGATGATTTTGCAGTTGGCAGGAGATCTTTGATTATCCCTGATTTGTTAGTATAGTTCACATTTATTTTGAAATGCCTTTAGGTATACATATATTTATTTTTATTTAATGCCAACCTTACAGATTTTTCCTTTGGTTTAATTTTAGATTAAATGACAGGTGAGATAACACTGCTACGATAAATAGCAGAAACTCTAAATAAGGTTCCTCAGACCTAGTGTTTTGAAAAGCTATCTTAACCCACTAGAGGTAGGTTAAGATATTAACCCACTAGAGGTAGGTTAAGATAATGTCTTTTTGTGACTGTGTGGTTATCAAGGCATTCTAAAGATGTAACCCTTTCTTTCCTTTTTCTGCTGTGCCCTTAGATAATTAAGATATGAGGACAACCAAACATATGTCCTGTTTAAGTACTTAAGATAGCAAGTATAGCTTTTAACACACTTAAATGTCCATCTTAGTATTGAATAGAGTAACACATAGCATATACATCACATAAGCTTTTCAAAGGCTATTATTTGACTGGTAATCTCATGTTGATTTGACCATTTCCCTCATGGGAGTTTTTAGAAAATTAACAAGTGACCATATATATTTTTTTTCTTTTAACAAACTATTTCCACAAGCTTTCCTCGACATACATAAACTTTCTAGTCTTATCATTAGCTCTCTTTTTATCTCTTTAGCAGGACAAGACTTTCATCATACAGAATCCTCTTACATCCTCTTACAAAAGTATATCCATTAAATTTATAGCCTTCTTAATATTTTTTCTCTCCCACTTACTATAACCTTCTACGACAAACTTGACTATAGCCACTTGTATTTTAAAGTGTCCCTTTTTTTCCCTCAGATAGTAAACTTGACCAACTTCCAACAGACCTCTGAGTAACCTTGAATCAGTGTTTGTTTTTTGGTTTTTGGTTTTTGGTTTTTTTTATGCAGGCACTGGGAGTCAAACTCAGGACCTCATGCTTGCCAGGCAGGCACTTATGCCACTGAGCTATATCACCTGCCCAAATCAGTGTTTTTATTTTAAAACAACAGAGTGGAGAAAAGAGCAAGTTAACCCTGCAAATTCAAAACTTTGTAATGTACAAGAAATGTTTTATGAACATCAACTCAAACTGAAAACCAAAAGTATATTTACCAATTAGTTAAAATTTGTAATTTGATTTCTCCTGTAAAACTTTCTTAGCCTCGACAGGACTTTGGCCATTCACCCCAGGCTGGAGCTGCTCCAGCTTTCAGATGCCTGCAGGTAGCACCAGGCTGGTGATGTCAAGCAAGGGCTGGCCTTGGAGCTCCCAAAGCTGGGAGGAGAGCTTGGGCTCTGTCTTTTTCCCTTGCTCACTTTGAAATAAAAACATAACCCCTGTTTCGACCCTCCAATCTTGGCATGAACAGCTGGGCCTAAGTCTCTTGGCCTTGTGTCTCTGTTATAGCCTAGCCACTGGGCCAGCTGGCTCCTCAGGTGTTCTGTCTCTCTTTTTTTTTATCAGCCTGCCTGTGACACCCCACCTGTATATCCTGGTACACTGAAGCTAAGCAGCTTTTTCCTGTAAAGCCTTTTGAGAGGCTTTCTTGCTCTGGTTTCCATTTCATAGAATCCCTCTTTACCGATCAACTGGCCTTTTTTACTTACTCTATTTCCATCAGCACTTCCATTTCTCTTCATTAGTCACACTGTCATCTCATTCATAAAGATGACAGATGGCCATAACACAGTGATTTCTGAAATACGTTCATTCAGAGAATGAAGGAAACAGGCTGGGTCTCCTCTATGTCATTAGGATGTGGATCAACCTCTGAGTAAAGAGGTGGAGGCTTAAACCAGAACTTTTGTATACAGGCAGACATCAGATAGCATGCTTTTCTTTCACAGTCTAGGGGCTGAGGGTTGAGTGACAGTGAGGCTGCTTGTTTGGGGTAAAAGAGATGGTGGCTCCCAGCTCTGAGAGGAAGTCTTGACCCAGTAAGGGGATGGGACATTCAGGCATGTATAGAAATTTACATTTTATGACATGTCCTCTGAGCTAACAGGATCTGTTCTGGTAGAACCTCTTTCCAATGGGGGAGGGTGTGCCAGTATCCCCCATCATCTGGATTCATCGGGAAGTCAGGGGAGGTAACAGATTAGGTGATGACAGAACGCTCAGCTCCATTATTCACCATAAAAGTCATTGGTTTTCCCCCAGTTTTGGTGATGACTATGGGCTGCTGGGGTCCCAGTTTTATAGAGCTTGGTCTGTCCTATTGATTGCTGTCAAACAGTGAGAGCAGGGGTTCAGGCTGTGGCAAGTTCAGTTCTCCAGAAACCTTTTGGTCCTTCAGGTGGAGGGGACATTTGTCCTTCCAGTGTCCCAGTTGCTTACATTGGGCACATTGGTTTGGAGCCAAAGTGTAGGGATGACTATCCATTTTGAATTGAGGTGCTTGTAGGGTCTTGTTGCTGTCTTGGTCCCAGTTACATGGCCATCCTGTTTGGGGCCTCTCAGGGAGTGGTTTTACCATGATTGCAGCCAAGAGGGCAGTCTGGTGTTGGGCCCTGTGGTCTGTCTCATGTTTGCATTTTCTTTTGTCTTTCTTGTCTCTGTTTGTAAAATCCTTTTGGGCTATCTGGAGTAACTGGGTGGCATTCATGCCAGCAAAGCCATCAACCTTCTGGACTTTCCTCCAAATGTCAGAGTGCATTGTGTCACAAAAACTGAATTTATCACCTGTTGATTTTCTGGGGCCTCAGGATCAAATGGGGAGTAAGTTCAGTAGGCTTCACATAGTCTCTCATAGAATTTTGCAGGGCTTTCATTAGGCTTTTGAATAACTTCAGAAATCTTGGACATATTAATGGTTTTTTCCCTTTTTTATCCCTGCCAGGAGGGCCCTGCATATTGTTCTAAGGCCTCCTGACCTTGAGCAGTGCTGAAGTCCCAGTTTGGCCGAATGTCAGGGAAAACAGTGTTCACCCAGGCAACAGGGTCTACAACAGTGGGTGGAACCCTAGTCTTTAGCCAGCTTAGTCCTCCTTCAAAAATGTGGGTGCACTCTTTAGTGCTGAAGAGGGTCAGGAGGATTTGTTGGCAATCATCCCAGGTGGGCTGATGTGCCTGAAAGATTGAGGTCAGAAGATTGATCATGGCTTGCAGCTTTTCTGAGTAGGAGGGAGTATGATGTTTCCAGCTGAGAAGATCAGTGGAGCTGAAAGGCTGATAGTACAAAACAGGTAGCTGGTTTGACCCCCCTTGACCATCGGGATATCCCCAGAGAGGAATCTGGAGATGTGCAAAGTGGAGTTGGTGGCTGATGGGGCTTGGTTGGGTGGCGCTTGAGGGCTTGGCAGAGCCAAGGGTGGTGTGGTTGGCAGTGGCAGAGATGGAGAAGTAGAATCTGGGGAAATGGCTGGCAGCTAACTGGGAGCTGATTCCTGGGGCGGTAGCAGCGGTGGTCCTGGAAGGTCCAGGTGGTCACCCATATACAGGGCAAGAAGTAATCACCAGGATCACCAGGCAGGACAGAGTAAATCTTTTTAGTCTTTGGGGCCCCCTTTGTAGAGGATCTGTGATCTGGTCAATTGGCTTTGACTACTAGGAGAGTTTTTTCTTGACAGGCCTAGGCACAAAGCCAGGGTGGGAGACTTTGACATAGATTTAACCAAGAATTGATGTAGGGGAACTGATCAGGATGGCTCTTTCAGCTGGGTTCAGTCACTTGATTTCAGATTTGGCAGACAGTTTCTACATTCAGGGTTCCCTTGGGAGGACAAAGGTGAGTCAATCAACTTCACAGAAGGTGTAGAGTCATTGGGGTTTTATTTTTATTTTGTAGTCATCCAAAAAGCCCTTCCTGAAGTTTTACAACATACATTCAAGGGGGGTGATTTTACTCTGGCTTGCACCCATTTTGACTTCCTGTGGTGTGTGGTGAACCCTTGAACGGTGCTGCAACAAACAAGGGATGGGTGCCCATCCTGAAGGAGAGACCACACAGGCACCCACCTGGCTGCTTGCCTCTTGGCAACATTGGGACCATCCAGATTACAGAAGAAGTGCTGGTAGGTTCTCCATTTTGTCCTCTCAAACCTCCAAGGAGAGTTTTCCAGGACTGCCCGGTTAGACGTGTCCTCAGAACCACATGTTAGGGCCCAATTAAGCTCTGTAGGTCTGAGACCCCATGGGGGACTTTTGCCATGGAGCACAGACGGAGCGACATGTTGCTTACGTCATCTGTTCACCTTCAGTCCACACATTCACAAACAGGCACACAGAGGTTAATACATTCCAGCCCCCAACCTTGCGGGAGTCTCTGGCTGACACTGACAAGGGGTAATGAGGCCCTCCTTCAACCACGTAGGGAAGGATTTCTGACAGACTGACTATAGGGCTTCCCAGGGTGGTCCTACCTTGTCTGAAGACCTGAAGGGGGTTGTGTTCTGTCTCCTCTATTTGGTCCAGTGAGGTTTCCACTGTTGAGCAGGGACTCCCAGACCAGACTGCCAAGGAGACTCCGAAAAGAGAGTCAGAGGGCATGCCTTCTTGTCTGCGGGCCAGAGGGGGTCCCCACTGCAACCAGTGGGCCTCCAGGAGTAACTGAAATGGTCAGCACAGTGTCTTCCCAGTCAGGGAACCAAGAATGTTGCAGAACCAGTACCAAACTGAAAGGAAGACGTTCGGCACCAAGGAGTAGGAAAGCAATCGTTTATTACGCTGGTGGGATGGTGGGGATCATTCCCAGAACACCAGCCCTGAACTGCAGTCAGGCTAGGGTTTATATAGGGCTTATTAGCAGGAATTACAGAAGCAGAGAAAGTGCGAATGTAGGTCAAAAGCCTTAGTCATCAGTTACTAAGCAGATAACTCTTGGGACAGGTTGGCGGGAACAGGATGTGTTTACAGGCTTGGGAAGAACAGACAGTGCAACTGGGCACAGCCAGCC
This sequence comes from Erethizon dorsatum, assembly GCA_028451465.1. Classification (NCBI taxonomy): domain Eukaryota; kingdom Metazoa; phylum Chordata; class Mammalia; order Rodentia; family Erethizontidae; genus Erethizon; species Erethizon dorsatum. The sequence goes on from CM051826.1 coordinate 36,121,545, forward strand.
TTATCTGGTTTTATAGTTTTTGTACAGAAAGAGTATGTCTTGTGGCCTCATTGTATCAGCCAGAATGAGCACATCTTGTGGTCTTGTATCAGGCAGGGGGAGCTTAAAGTTTTAAATTTCCATTATAGTATGAGAAAAGAATCCAGTTTTATTCTTCTTTTGCATATGGATGTCATGTTGTCCCTGCAACATTTGTGAAAAAACTATTTTTCTCCATTGAACTGTCTTTTCACCCTTGCTGAAAAGCATTTGAACATAAAAGTGAGGGTTTATTTCTGAGCTGAATTCTATTCCATTGCTCTACACATCTATCTTTATGCCAACACCACACCATCTGTAGCTTTGCAATAAGTTTTGAAAGTGGAAATATAGTCTTCCAACTTTGCTCCTCTTTTTCAAGATTATCTTTGAATTTCCATATGAATTTTAAGATTTGGTTTACTGATCTCGGCAAAGAAGCTACTGAGATTTTTTTTCCGGAAACAAGGTCTCATTATGTAGTTCAGGCTGGCCTTGAACTTACTATTAGCCCAGGCTGGCCTTGAAATCATGGAGATACTCCTGCCTCAGCTTCCTGAGTGCTGGGATACAGGTGTGCACCACCACACCTGGCTCGCTACTGAGATTTTTGATAGAACAGGTTGTATAGTTCCTGGCCCAATCTCTCCTGAGCTCTAGTTCCACCTCCCCTCTGAGTTCCCTGAGGCATCCTGGTATCTTTTCCAAAAATTCCATCTTTTCTCAACCAAATTATACCAAGTTTATGTTTCTTATTATAAAAAGAATCTTAAAACTACAACTTGTCCCCAACTACACTCTCAGTACTATCTCCTCAATACCTGAGCCCTCAGACTGTTCCCCAGATACAGAAAGTGCCCATTGGGGCCCCAAATGTCCACACCCATGCCCCTCAAACCTTCACTGTACCCTGTACCTACTTCTCTTCCAGGTCACAAATATTATATTTACCAGTTAAAACAAACAGTCTCTCAATAAATGCTTGTGCATTTGAATTAGATATTCGAAGACCAACCCAAAAGAAACACTTCTCCCACTCCAAATCCCTTAGCAACTCTGTTTTATGCTTCACATCTCATTCAATACGCACATACACTCTGGAAGCTCCTGGAAGACCAGACATTGTGCCCATTAGACAAAGGATATGGTAATAGAAACCCAGAGAAGTTCATTGTCTCACCCAGGGCAACTCACCCTGAATCTGGGCTACGATGATGCACACACCATGCCAATCCAGGCACAGGGGGCCCCACCATTCTGCTCCAGCTTGAGGTACTTTGGAAGACACCTCGCAGCAGTTTTCCTGGACTCCTCCCCAGCACCCCTAAAAGCTGAAAGCTCTCAAAGGGAAGAAAATTTTGTCCTCTATCCCAGTAGTGCTTACTGCTCATTCTCACCTTTCCAAGAAAAACATATCAGAGTGGGAAGCCTCTTATTTTGATCCCCTTATATGCCAACCCTCAAGACGGGCTGTGCCTGGTCCAGGGACCTGTAACCAGGGGAGACACAGTCAATGCTGGTAACATTTTTTTTTTTTTTTTTTTTGTATTTTTGAAACAGGGTTTTGCTATGCAGTTCAGGCTGGCCTTGAACTCACTTTGTAGCCCAGGCTGGCTTCGAACTCACAGCTATTCTCCTGCCTCAGTCTTCCGAATGCTGGAATTACAGGCACGAGCCACCATGCCTGGCCAATGCTGGTAACTTAAAGGGAAACCTTTCAGCGGAGATGGAGCAGAGGAGCTGCTTCTGAAGAAGGTCAACTCATTGAAAGAATTTTCTTTTTTCGAGATAGGGCAGGGGTTGAATACAGGACCTCATACGCGCTAGGCATGTGCTCTACCACTGTGCTACACCTCAGCACCTGGAGGAATTTTTACGCGTGAGCTAATTCACTTACATGTGGTAGAAGAATATTTTGAGCTAGTGACCAATGCCAGTTTCCTCCTTTCTAATTCACTCAGATGGAACAGGTGATAGTAAGTTCTCCCCAAGGGAAGGACACAGATAGAAGTTTTTTTAAACTTTGGTTAAGTCTCAAAAGAGAAAGAGGATTGGGATGCAGACAAAATGGTTTGCTACAAACTTAGATGGAAAAGGAATGAAGCTGGAGAGAGTAGGGAAGGCAGAAGTCTCGGAGAGAGATATGCCTGCTTAGGGCTTCCCCAGACAGACCAGCAGACACATGGCAACCAAGACAGACAATTCCCAGACCCAAGACCCAGGCACGGAAGCCTCAAAGAGCCCTGGGGCCGCACTGATCAGGATGACTTGGGTCCAGTAGCAAATGCGTCAGGACCAGCTGAGCCCACACACACTCTCTAGGTTGTTCTATGAGGTTCTAGAACTGTATGGCGCAATTTCTCAAGTAGATGAGAAATGTCAGGGAGACCGTTTGATAGAACTGGAATTTCACATTAAAGTGACAGAAAATACAATTATCTTTCTTCCTGCTAAGTCTATGGCCTGAATGTCACACCCATGATATTCATTCCAAACATGCTGGTTCCTGCTGCTCCCATTCCCACCTCCGCCTTTCCCTAGTCAGTCAGGAATCAAAATCCCTGTCCAGGGAAGCACATCATCCCACCCGACCCCAGCCAACTGAGACTGGAATCTGACAGAGTGATATCCCCAGCTGTGTTCCCCACAATGTGGAGGGCTCAAAGGCCCTGGGGGAGCCCCAGCCTACTGTCATCTCTGGCCTCTAGAGAAAAAGAAGCAACTACTTACTTGACCTTCAGGCTCGCCAGCATGGTCTTGTCGATCCTGCCAAGAGAAAAGCCAGGCTTCAGTCAGTGCGGTGCTGCCAGCTTCCACCCAGCACCTGGAGGGGTGGGGTCCCTGGGCCGGCCCATCCCCCCAGCCTGGCAGGCCCTGCAGGGGATGGCAGCTACAGGGTCAAGTTCTCCTCTGGCACCCGAAGGGAGGACTGAGTTCCTAGAGGGCAGGGGTCACCATACCTCTATGAGATGGGTACTGTTACTGTACCATTTTAGAAATGAGGAAAGTTAAACTCAGAAGGGTGAAATCAGAGGCCCAGTCTCACTCCAGGTATCTGACTCCAGACCCAGGGCTCTAAGCATTTTGTGCGTAGCCCGCCCCCCATCACCGCTACCCAACAAGGAGACTCTGCAACCCCCAGCTGCACCAGCTGCACCCATCATTGGCAGGAAGACAACACATCAAGGTTTCCTGGCCTTCAGCTTTGGGAAGACCCAGCACCCCAACTGTAGGGACCCTCCTGCCCATGAGACAGGAGACCCCACTCCTGGGACAGAACCCAACAGTAGGCTCTCAAGAGAACCAGCAGGTGGGCTGCACCAGGCAAGGTGCCCAGAACAGGGAGGATCACGTTTGCCACCAACTGTCCCAGCAGCCGCTCCTCTGCCTAGTCCACACCCACCCTGCTGGCAGCGAAGGCAGCACCATGAGCTTCTATTTTTACCCCCACAGATGCCAGCCCTTACGGCTGTAAAGGGAGGCTCCTCCCCCTCCAGAGACAGATAGGGGCCATACTCTCATTGTTGGAGTCTCCTCTGGTTTAGGGGTTATAACCACCAATGTCACCATCCCCATCACCATCTCCTAGTCTCCACCATCACTGTCACCACCATCTTGTCACCAACACCATCATTGTCACTAACACTATCAGTGTCACCCCAGTATCACCATCACTATTAGTGTCACCACCATGTCTGTTACATCACCATCAGTGTCACTATCATGGCCAGTGCACCATCACTATATATCACCAGTCATGTCACCATCACTATCAATGTCACTACCTGTGTCACCACCACCAGTGTCCACATCACTATCAACGTCATTAAAATCACCACCACCTCCAGGATGCTCAAAACCCTGGAAAATTCTTTCAGGCACCCATCCAGTCAGCTCCACTCTGCCTCAAGTTCCCCATCACAGGCTGCAGGGCCATTAAGAAGAGGAAAGGACGCAGCTGACCAGCACAGGTCAGCACTGGGCCTTGAGTTAGAAGGATCCTTTCCCTCTGAGTAAGCTCCCAGAAACCTCTGCTCTCAGTTCCCAGCAGCAAACCAAGGTACACCACAGGTATCCTCCCCACATCCCTACCAGCTTCTTCTCCAAACCTCATCATGGGCCCCGTCCCTCGGGCTCCCACTCCTGGCCCCCAAGGGACTCACCTGAGCCCCCCACCCCTTCAGGAGGCAGACTTCCCTCCTCTTCCACTCAATCCACCCTATCGCCAGGTCTGACCAAGCGTTAAGAGCCCCACATGCTGCCATGACATTAGTAGCCAAAGCTACCCAGCTGTCACCCTAATAAATAGTCCACCTTACATTTTCTCAAGGTTTCTCTTTTAATTCATATAACAGCTCTCTACTGTGGGGAAGGCACAGAAACCCCACTGACACATGGGGAAACTGAGATCCACAGAGGGGAAGTACACTGTTGGAGTTCCTCAATGTCAAAATGGAGCCAGCACCAGACCCTGGACTCCTTGTGTGTGTCCTCCTGGCCTCTGTCTGATGCACCCAATCACCTCCACACTGCCCAGGCCCCAGTTACCCTTCCCCAAGCCCACTTCCAGCAGCCTGTCCACCAAGGTTCCCACAATGGGGAGTGGCCCCCCAGAGGGCAGGGCCTGTGGTTTGGGCAGCAGAGGTGGAGCTGGGTTTGGCCCTTTCAGGAAGCCAAATCACCAGGCTCCTCCTCCTCTTGGCCCATCCCACACTCTCCCACCACCTCACCCATCCTGACACCAATGGCTACCCAGCCCAGCAACCAGTGGAGCTTTTAAAACACCACTCCAGAGATTGTCTTCACTGACTGGAGGGACCTAGGCTGCAGGAATCTAATTTAGTCCCAACCATCTGTGATACTCCCTCCCAGCTGACAGCCATCCCCAGAGGATACCCACACTGCAGTCCTACAGTCCACACCAGAAGGCCCTACCAGCCCTTAGACCACTCCCCCCTTGCCTGCTGCATGCAAAACACCTCACTTAGCCTACAAGCATCTACTGAGCACATGTGATAGGCCAAGTGTCCAAGAGACTGGTGAATAAGACAGAGCAGGCCCTGCCCTTCTACAACCCAGTGTGGTCAATTGTGGTTAGCACACACTTGGACACACTAGATCTCTTCCCCTACCTTCTTCTCTGCCTCCAGGGCAGCCCTAAGTGGCCACACTTACATCATCCCTTTGCCTGGTCACATTCAAACCACAGTTCCACTTTGTCCCAGGGCCCTGGAGTAGTGGGTCTCAATGCACAGCACTGCTACCTGGGAGGATGAAACCAGACTGAGACCGGAGCCTTGCAGGGGGAGCTTTTTGATGGCAGTCTCTCTGTGTGCTCCACGACTCGTAGAGAAAGGAGGGTCCAGGAGGAGACAATCCCACTGCCTGGGTCCTGCCCTGCGGGAATCCCAACCCAGCCTCACACATCCATTCCGGAGTAGGAAGCAGCCTGTGTGACTCAAACACAGACTCCACTATCAGGACAGCTGCCCTGGGCTCCAGCGTCTGGGAGGGTTGTGAGCAGGCACTGCCACACCACACCTCCCCAGCATTGTCTCATCCTCCTGTCCCATCTGGCAAACATGGAGTGCCATAATCCCTTCCTGCTGGAGGATGGATGGTAAAGTGCTTTCAAAGAGGGGGAAAGGAAAATAAAAAGCTGCCCACATATGGAAGCGAGTAATTAGCCAGAAGAACAGAACCCACCCTTTCCCAGCCTCCTACGCCTCACTCCTACTTTGCTCTTCAAGCCACCTCACTTTGGCCCACCATCTTCCCCACCAGAACACCCCAGCCGCCCTCCCCCAGCACCCTCCTCTAGTTTGAAAACTCCCCAGGCCCAGACGCTGAAAGGAAACTGATAACAAAAACCACCAGGCTCTGTTCCCCAGCTAAGGAGAAGCTGTCAGCAGCTGGTAAGCAGAGACAAGGAGATGCTTGTCTTTGACCTCAGTCTCCCCAATTTCTGATTCCAGGGAAGGAGAGAGCACCTACTTCATCCTAACAGAAGTTCAGAGGCAAAGGGTGACATACAAGTCCAAGCAGGAGGCTGCATGCAGACCCAGTTGCTCAGGCCAGACAAAGAGAGGGTAGGGCAGGGAGGGTATCATGCTCTGGAGACAGACCTGCCCTTCCTCTCACAACTCACCCCCAAAGAGGAGGCCACCCAAAAGCCCCCTCTGTGACCCATGGGGGTCACAACAACAGCATAGACAGGAGCACACACTGATGCATGAGTTCATGGTACAGGTAGGCACCTGCCCCGAAACAGGGAATGCACACATGGTGCCACACAAAAGGACCTCCACGCAGCCAGGCACATGCTTCACGCAGTCATGAAGACTGGCAGCTGCAGTCACACATGCACACCTGCGTGCACACACACACACACACGCATTCACAAATAATCACATGTATGCATGCACACATATGAGAACATGCTGACACAGGGACACACATTCAATTACAGTCATACTCACACCCACACTGGCAGCTACCTCCAGCCTCTGCATCCCCGGCAGATTGTGCCCTAGGACAGTGAAGAGACATCTGCAGTTTCTGATGCCCCTACTTGGATCCTCCATGTCCATCTGAAAATGTTCCCTGCAGACCCAGGTCTCAGGCACAACCCGGCCTCTCTGTCCTCATAGTCAGCAAAGGCACTCAACAAGGCTGCACCTCCAAGTTCACTCCCAACCTTTCAACCACCCTTTCATCTGCTACCCACCATCCAAAGCCCCCAAAGGAGACACTGCGCTTTCTGCCAAACATGGTGGTGGCCACAGGGCACCAGGACCCAGTGATGTCCCCAGGGCTGTTAGCAAAAGGGCCGTGGAGCAGCAATCCGGAGGGCCACGGTGCAGGGCGGGCCACCAGGCATGGCACCTCCCTCCATGCCTGCCCCCCAACCCAAGCTTCCTGTGGGTGCGGCTGCATGGCCGGGAGGTGTGTCCTGTACTACGGGAGGCACTAAAGCAGCCAGGGAGGTCAGAAAGGGCAGCTTCCCCACACCCAGAGGAACCCGCAGCTCCGGAAGGGGTTCAGCTGGCAGATTGCACCACACAGCCCTGACTTCTCGGAATCCAATGAAGGCCAACAAATTCTCACAGCCCTGCCTGGGAAGGAGGGAGAGACCCAGCTGGAAACCCCAGGGTCCCTAAGGACTGGGGCCCCTCAGGCCACTCCCTGGGGCTGCCTGAGAGGGACCTCTGCCTGCTGCTTCATCATGGTGCAGCACACTCCAGATACTGCAGCCACATGTATGGACATAAGTATACATGCACATGCATGGGTGCTGGGGACATGGACATGCACACATGAGCACATGCACCTGTGCCCATATATGCCCAGGATGCACAAGCACACGGAACACACATGTGCTCACATACAAGTCAGACACCTGACACATAGTGCAGCTCCTGCATAGTCACAAGCACACTCCTCTCATTTACTCACAAATGCCCACATAAACACATGAACGTGCACGGATGCAGACAGGTGCTCACACACATGCACACACTCAGACGGCACTCATGCCTGTGAGGTGCCTGCACATGTATATACACACATACACATGGCACAGACACTACAGCAGACTACAGGGTGGGTGGGCACTGACTGGCACCAGGCCCCTACTCAGCCCCCAGTGGAGAGGGAAATAAAGGCGCTGTAGCTGCTGCCATTGGCCTCTCTCTCTGGCCCACCTTCTCTGCTGTGTCCTAACTGAGGCCTTTGCCACTGTGGGAGTCAGAGGCTCTGTGCTGAGGTGCCAGGGGCCAGGCCCAGGTCATGGACAAAGGATACAAGGATTTGTAGTTTCTTGACTCCCCCAAAGCAGTGGACACTACAGGTGTTCAAGTGGCACTCTGGGGAAACTGGGGGAGCAGCTTCAGGGGCCTGACCCTGGGGAGGAGTGAGAACCAGCTCTCTTCTCCAAAGCAGCTGGTTCCCCTGCAGGAACCTAGAGGTCTGCAGTTGAGGCTGCACCTCCACCTGCCCCACCACCCAGGAAAGGAAGCATCACGAGGTTCACTGCCTGGAGCACTGCAGACCACGGGCTTCCCACTGGACATCCACCGCTGAAAGCCCGCAGTGCATCTCTCCCCCACTGTACCCACCCCACACACAAAAGATGCCAAACGGGCCCTGTGGGCACCTCTGCTCCTGCCTGCTCTATCTCCCTTTGGCCTCCCTTGGAGAGAAACACGGGAAAGAAATGCTTCTGCACTCAATTCACCCCAGGACAGGAGTGATTCTTGGCTGGGCCTGGTCAACCCAGGCATTCCCTCTCTTGCCCCAGGGACAGGTTCAGAAGACCTAAGCACACCAGTAAGACTACGCTCAGACATTGCCCCTTCTCTCCTTGCACTGTTGCTAAACCACAGGACCCAAGTCTAGGGCTGTAAAGAAGGCAGCGAAATGAAGCCAACCCCCAGGAAGGTAGGAAGGAGAACAGACAGGGGACATGAGAAAGGCCAAGTTTTAAAGGTACCATATGAGCTCCCAGACCCAGTTACGCTGGAAGCCAGTCCAACCCCTGGGTATCTAAGAACCAACAACACATCTCCTGTTTCTAAAGCCAGTATGATCTCTCTCTCTCTCTCTCTCTCTCTCTCTCTCTCTCTCTCTCTCTCTCACCCTGTCCAAGAAGAGCTTGGTAAATGAGAGTAAAGGTGAGGGTGAACAGCCCACCTGGCTACTCTGCCTCCTCCCTCCACCAGCTCCGAGACCTCCTCCAGGCCAAGTGCTGCGCTGGTGCAGAGACATCAGAGCGAGCCAGACAGCTGACGGCTTTGGCTGGGGCAGACGTCACACGGGTGAATCCCTTCTGCAAACGACTTTCTATTTCATCAACTAGAGAAGCTGATGGCCGGCCCATCTCTGGAGTGCAAGCTGATGCATCTTCATATCTGAGAGAAAGAGGTACAGTAACAGGCACACCCACCACCCACGTCAGCATTGTGTGAGCACTGCCCGCCACACCCACGCCCACTCTAGGGGGAGAGGGGCTGACGGGCGCTCTTGGACAGGGCCTCACAGTCTATGGAGACACTTCTGGTATGAGGCCATCTAGACCAAGTGTTCCTAGAGTCAGGAAGGGCTCGGGCCCAGTCCCAAACATCTGAAAGCCAACAGGGAAGCCTGCAGGCCAGAACGCGGGTACATTTCAAGTCCTCGGCTGCTGCCACCTGAGGCTGATCGCACCACCTGGGATTCTGGACCTTGGCGGTCACAAGGACATTCAGACACTTGGCCAAGGAGCAGCAGTAGCCTGGACTTCCTCAATGCCACAGGGATCCAGCTTGGAGAGGCTCCTCTCTCCCCAGGGTGAGACTCTGGAGAAGAAGGGAGGTTCCACATGGCTTTTCATTCACTCTGAGCTGTGGAGGAGGGTGACAGCCGTGCTAAGCCTTCTCCACTCTCCCCTGCTTGGCTCTCAGTCTCCAAAGTTTTGAAGCTATGTGACCTCAAGCAAGTTGTTCAACCTATCTCAGCCTCAGTTTTCTTCTCTGTAATACGGGGCAGCAGCCACCATCCTCACAAGGTTCTCAGTGAATGGACGCTCTTGGCACAAGGCTCCACACATCCATGGGAGCTGTTATCATTGCTATCTATTAAGATTCTGTCCCCCCTTACTTTGACCCCTTGCTTCCTCTTCTATGTGGGAGTGGGCAGCATGGGGGCCATGGGCTCTCTGGGAAGGACTGTGAGCCACTAGAAAAGGGAAGCTCTCTGTGAGGCAGCCCAGCTTCCTCCCAGACCTTGCTGACTTGGCAGCCAGGCAAGGACAATCCACAGCTACTGGAACAAGATAGCCTAGGGCAGCACTGTTTCTGTGAGTTCACTATGGGCCAGCGCCAATCCAACCTTTTAGCTCATTTCAGCCACACATGTGCCACTGAGATGGTACCACTGTTATCCCCATGTTGCAGATGGGAACACTGAGGCTCAGGGAGGTTAAGGAACTCCATAAAATTCACCCAGCTCAATGGCAACAGAGCTAAGTCGGTTCTCTGTATGATGATCTGCATGGGTAAGTGCTAGTCACATCGTCAAAGCTGCCCCACTCATTCTGGGACCTACAGAAATGCATAATTCATGCAATGCCCATTATGCAGATGAGCAAACTAAGGCCCTGAAAGCAAAGTATGGCTCAATGGTAAGGAGAGAACAATAACAAAGTGGGCCAGAGACATGCCAGGCCCTCCCAACATCTACCCAGACAGGCTCTTCTCCAGAGTTTGCTTCTCATCCCTCCCCAGAGCCCACTTTGGTTCACAAAGCCAGCTTCTCTGGCTGAGCCTGTGGGTTCCAGGAGGACCAGCCAGGACCCAAATCCAAGGCAAAGTTCCAGAGAACCTACCACTCCGTGAGCTTTTGAGCTAGGCAGAGGCACAATGCTGACTGAGAAAAGCAGCCCAGATTCCTGTCAACTACAGCATTGTGTCTTCAGGGCCCTGGGGCAGGAGGGACAGAAGGGACAATGTGGTTTCCACTGCTCAGGCAGCTCAGACCTCACAGCACCAGTGAGAGCCGAAAGATGAGGCAAACTTCTTCACCAGACTCAGAAATGAGGCAGCTACAGGAAGTTTAGGAAACACAGGCCCCTAGAAAAGAAGGCACTTGGTTGGCCAACATCACCCTGCGCCATCCAGACAGTGTGAGACAGCATCAGAACTGAACTCGTGCAGCTCAGCTCATCCCAGTACTACTCTGAGCAGGTCACCTATTCTTCGAGGCTTCCGTCTACCATTCATTCACCAAAGGAGGACTTAGATTGGCCTCTGCTTCCTTCATAAGTCAGGGGAGAATAAGGACAAAGACAGAAACAGACAGATTTCCAGGAAAATGGGGCCCAGTGGACACTCTGATCTCTGGGGAAACAGGGCACAGTGGGCATGCAGAGCACCAATCCCACATCACATAGGAATCCATGCCTCGGGGTCAAGATAAAGCCACATCTAGCATCCGCATAGTGATTTCCAGCCCACAGATCACTTCCCTGTGTGCCTATCTTGGGGGCCACACTGAATTTCCCATTGCACAAGCTCTGAACAGCAAGATGATGAAAAATAAATAAATAATTGCAAGAGGACTGCTTGTGAAAACTGGCTTCCAAGAGCAGGACCCAGACATACCATGATTGCACAATTCCCTCTTATCTTCTAAGTGCAGCCAAGCTGTCAAGAGAGTTACTGGCAATGTAGGGCTGTGGGCTGAAGAAGCAACAAATTTTACCACAATTAAAAATTTTTAAGTAACAATCATAAGGTTTCATTTTTACCTATCTGATAATAAAGGTTTAAAATAAAACCTTGAGCCAGGTGTGGTGACACACATCTGTAATCCCAGTACTCAGGAGGCTGAGGCAGGAGGATTGCTGTGAGTTCAAGGCCAGCCTGGGCTACATAAGAAAATTCAAGGCCAGCCTGAACTACATAGTGAGACCCTGTCTCAAAAAAAAAAAAAAAAAACTTGATAATGATATGAGGATATAAGGAAACAAGCAACTCACAAAGTATGCAATATCTATGTTATGGTTAATGTTATATGAACTTGGCTGTGTCTACTTTGAGGTGCCCACAAAGCTGGTAAAACATGACGTCTGGTGCATCTGATGGTGCTCCTGGCGGAGGTTACCCCTTGAATTAGTAGACTAAAACCACCTTCACCTATATGCGTGGACATCATTCAATCTGTTGAGGGCCTGAATAAGACAAAAAGATAGAGAAAGGGCAAATTCACTCTCTGCTTGAGCTGAGACATCCACCTTCTCCTGCCCTCAATGTCACCACTCCTGGTTTAGGCCTCACGACATGGACTGAACAGTACCACCAGCTTTCTGGGTCTCTGACTTGCAGATGGCAGATCCTAGAGCCTCTCAACTGCCATAACTGCATGAGCCAAAGCCTCATAACAAATCTCTGTAAACATACAGAAAGAGAGATAAAGATAGAGATGTATCTCCCATTTGCTCTGTTTCCATGGAGAACCTTGGCTCGTACAGTCTCACAAAATTTTAAGTACATCCCAGCACTCTGTAGGCTGAGACAAAAGGAGCACGAGTTCAAAGCCAGTCTTGACAACACAGTGAGTTCAAGACCAGCCTGGATTATATACCAAGACCCTGTCTCCAAAAAAAAAAAAAAAAAAAAGAACGAGCAAACGAACAAACAAAAGAAAGAAGAAAAAATAAGAACCTGTACTTTTGTGCTAACAATTTCATTTTTTAGAAATGTTTTCACCGATTAACTCACAGGGATTGACAAGATCCGTGCATATAGATGTTAACGATAGCATTGTTTGTCATAACAAATACAGAAAATAACCTATACGACCAACATCTGGGAATCAGCTATATTGCGAAACAAGCATACGATAGAATACTATGTAGCCGTGGAGAAGAATGACGTAGAACATACATACTTACCATAGAAAGACATTCTAAAATTTCAAAGTGAGAAAAAAAGACCCGGAAAAGCTCATATAATAAGATTTCCCACAGCCGATGAAAGCCCAAGACACGATAACAAAATGTAACGTGCTATGACACCCTGGGACAGAAAAAGACATTAGGTAGAAACTAAGAACCCCAAATACATGGTAGACTTTAGTTACTAATAATACATCAATACTGGTGCATTCATACATTTGTAAGAAGTTAGGAAACGAAACTAAGATGGGGGGAAAGGCAGTTCTTTCTACTATATGCTCATTTTTTTTTTCTGTAAATCTAAAGACTTTCTTTAAAAATAAAGGCTATTGGGCCGGTGAGATGGCTCAGCGGCATAAGCGCCTGCCTTGCAAGCGCGAGGGCCCGAGTTCGACTCCCGGATCCCACATATGGAAAAGGGGCCGGTGATATCGCTCAGCGGCACGGGTGCCTGTTGGTGCGCGAGGTCCTGAGGTCGACCCCCCGGTACCCACAAAAAATAAAAAAATTTTAAAAAAAGGCTATTATAAAAAAAAATAAAAAATAAATAAGATTTCCCTTCAGTTTAAGTAAATAAGTAAATTATTACAGATGCATAGACAGTCTCTGAAAAGCAGTTGTCCAGGACTGGCGGCCTCCAAAGAACAGAACTGGAACTGCAGATCTGGAGGGAATGGATGTTTCACTGTGTGTCCTTCCATGCTGCTGAGCCATGAACATACTATGATTTGAAGAAAAAATGTTAAATAAATGCTTTAAAAAAAGAAGCTACAAAGGGTCACTTCTCTAAAACCTTAAATTCAAAGTTTCAAGCTCAAAGTGATCACTGACCCCCGTCCTAGTTCTTCCACCCTCTCTACCCTAAAAGGAAGTCTATCTTCACTCAGTGAGGACGAGGGTCGCTCACCATCCAGTTCCAGATGGGTCTGCCATCCACTCTGCTTTTAAGCTAAGAGTTTATGTTTCAGTCCTAAGTAAGATAACGTAAAGGAGACCAGAATACAACTTTGCTGGGAGGAATGTGACAATGTGATTCAGAATCCTTTGAAAATGTGTATGCCACGTCAGGCGTGGTGGTGCATACCCATAATCCCAGCTACCGCTCAGGCTGAGCCAGGAGGATCACTAGAGCTCAGAAGTTAGAGATCAGCTTTGCCAGCTGGGCGTGGTGGCGCATGCCTGTGATCCCAGCACTCAGGAGGCTGAGGCAGAAGGACTGCTGTGAGTTCGAGGCAGGCCTGGGTTACTAGTGAGTTCAAGACCAGCCTAAGCTACATAGTGAGACCCTGTCTAAAAAAAAAAAAAAAAAAGAAAAAAGAAAAAAAAGGAATAAGAAGTTAGAGATCAGCTTTGGAAACAGACCTCATCTCTAAAACCAACCAAAAAACACAAACAAACAAACACCAAGGAGACCTCCAGAATACAAGTCATGACCTCTGTTTTTGAATCTGGGTGTTGATTGTATCAAGTTTATAGAAATTTATCAACCTGGACTCTTAAAATACATGCACTTCTCTGCAAAATGTTATATTTGATAAAAAGGTTTTTTAAAATATACATGCCTTTTGACCTAGCAATTCCATTTCCAATTCACTCAATCCCAAGAGGGAAGTTGTACTTTCCAGGTCTCCACCACATTGTTGTCAAAACTGTGAAACACTGGGAACAACTTAAATATCCAATCTTAGAGGGTAGGCAAAAGAATTATGGTGTCTCCCAGCAGCAAAGTACGTGTCAGTCAACTCAAAGTAGCTGCAGAGCTACTACATATGCAATGACATGGGAAAATAGTGACAGCTGATGTCACAGTGGAAAAAAACAAGCTAAATAAATCACATGCACAGGCCATAGTGTTCAGGAGGTGGGATTATGGATCATGATCTTTTATTTCTCTGTGGTCTTTTTAACTTTCTAAGCTTTCTGAAATAAGCAAACTGCTGGGCACGGTGGCACATTCCTGTAATCCCAACCCTTGGGAGGCTGAGGCAGGAGTATCACCCATGAGTTTGAGGTGCCAAATTCAAATAGTGAATTTGAAGTCAGACTAGACTACAAAGTGGGACCTTGTCTAAAAAAAAAAAAGAGAGAGAGAAAAAAAAGATATAAAGAAACAAAGAAATTAAATAAGCAAACCTTACTTTGTAATTAGAAAAGAAATGATAAACACTCTTTAAAATAATGGTACATAAAAGGAAGCATAATGAGACAAGAAAGGGAACAGGCCCAGTGTTATAAAACAGGTTTTCAGAGGCACTGAGGTACTGGAGGTGTAGCTCAATGGTAGAGCATGTGGTTAACATTGTGAGGCTCTAGGTTCAATCCCCAGCGCCAATCAATCAATCAGTGCTTCAAATGTACAGGTCATGAGAACTCATAGGAGCTCAAGCATGTATTCAAACCCAAGGTCTGCCACTTATCAGCAGTGTGAACTTGGGTAAAACTTTCAACCTGTCTTTGCCCCAGACACCCCGCCTGTAAAGCTGGGATAATGATAAAGTTGGGATAAGTTGGGATAACAGAAGGCTGTTGGAGGGGAAAGGAGTTAATACATGCTCAACCATCAGAGCACGACAGGCACAGATCTGTAGAGTGTTAGCTACGTGACTGCTAAAACTCTAGTTCCATCGTTCTGGGGTGAAACCAGGCAATCATCCCCAGACGAATTGGATTCTGTAAGGAACACTGAAATGAAATACACTATGAAATTTGCATTATCATTGGTGGCCCCGTAGTTATCCAAAGGAAGGCTTGGGCACTAGGGCCTGCCGGAACGGGATTCTCACTAAAGATCATATGGCCAGCTCCTTGCCCACCCTCCATCTGCTCAGCCCATTCCAGCTAGGTCATTCCCAACCCTCCCCGACTGTAGAGCATCAGGGTACTTCCCTCACCAGGCTGGGCCAGAAGGTGAGAACGAGTGCCCTCTACAGGCAAGTGCGGGTGGTGCAAAGAGGACAAGCGGGGAGTCTTGTCTTTATTTCTAAAACAGCAGCCATATTGCCCTCTGGTGAAAGAGATTGGGTAAATTGTGTTTCCCAACACCGAGATAAGCAACAACCACCTGATGTCAGAACGTATGCATTCCATCCCTAGTTCTGACACTAAATGTGGCTGTGGGATGCCACTTAAACTCCCTCTGCCATGGATTTTTCATCTGTAGGAGTAACTTCAGTCATTTCTTGAAAGCCTCCCATGAACCAGAAAAGTAATAGCTTTTATTTCACTTAACACTTACCACAACTATATTTGCTTTCCTGGTGAGGAACTGGCACCTCAGAGAGGTTGAAACTTCCCCAAGGCCACAGGGCTGGTGGGCGGCAGTGGCAGGATTCAAACTCAGAGCCCCGGCTTTGAACCCTTCTGTTATTCTTATAGAGAAAGCTCATGGTAGAAAGGGCCCCAAATGAAGGTGTTGTTGGATATGAGACACTGCCCAGCTGGGCTGGAGCAAACCCCAAGACTCTCCCTGGACCCCAGTGCATAGCAGAGGAACAGCCCTGTGGGGCATGGTGGCACACACCTGTAATCCCAGTATTTGGGAGGCTGAGGTAGGAGGATCAGAAGTTCGAGGCCAGCCTGAGGTAGATAGTGAGACCCTGTCTCCAAAACAAGGAGCAGTCCCAACCTGAGCCAGGAGGAGCAAACCCTAAGGTTCCTCTCAAAGGCCTGGCAAGCTGCACCCAGGGATCACACCTCTGGCTGATGAAGAGAGACTCAGGTAAAGGCAGGAGTCAGCCACAGGAGAGGCAGGGAGCTTCTCCAGACACTTGCAATAAAAGAGCTGCCGCTGTAACAGAGCATATTCATGCCACCCTGATTTTCCTGGATAAAGATGGGGCTACTAGAGGATGGGGCACTGGGGGGCGTAACCCTAGACCCAGAGCAGTTTGGCTAGAGCCCCAGCCTTATGGCATCTCCATCAATAATCTTTATCCCTTGCCCCTTTGAAGGGAGAAGGGCTGACTTGGAACAAGACAGGAAACAGACAGAAAAGGCCTTTCCTGTTCAAGTTCCCCTTTCTCTACCCACTACAGTCCCTCCTGGGAGGGCTCTGCACACATGTACAATACAGGAAGGCCTCCTGGACTAGAGGACAATGGGTGGGGAACAAGGGGCAGACCTGTAGTCTGACGAAAATCTGGACCAAAGCCTTACCTGTGGTCAGGCAGATCCATGGACAAAGATGTATCTGCTGGTAAAGGAATAGCCTGATAAGGTGCATAGATGAGGAAACCAGCGCACAGAGAAAACTAAGTAATTTGCTCAAAGTCATGCTCCTAGTAATTGGCTGTAGCGGTGCTCTTCTTATCTTGTGATGTTGACACCCCTCTATCAAGAGAGGGGTCTGTGTTTCCTCCACTTGGATCTGTGTGGGTCTGTTTGACAGAGTGATGCTACCTCACTCCCAAGGATAGGTGAAAAGAAGTGAAACAGCTTCTGCTGGCTTTCTTCCTTGGGATACATGCCCCTTAGCCCAGCCACCATGCTGTGAGGAAGCCCATCTTAGCACGTAAGAGAGCACATGGAAAGGCCATGTGGAGAGGAACGGAGACCCCACACCAACAGCTAGTATCAAGTGCCAGACACAAGCAATCAAGCTTTCAGGGGCCTTGAGCAACCCGGACAACTCTGAGTAGAGAAGATGTGACTTATCCCTGCCAAGCCCTGTCCAAAGTGCACATTCACGGGCAAAATAAACATCACCACTGTTTTAAGCCATAAGTTTCTGGGTGGGTTATTATCCAGCACTGGATAACCCCAAAAGTGGCAAAACCGGAATTTGAACCAAGCAATCTGGCTCTAGGGCCTGAGCCCCTGGATATTCAGCAATGAGCCCTGCTATGCAACAGACAGCACAGAGGAACCAACTAGACTAGAGCTTGAGTCTGGAGTCAGACCAGTCTTCAATCATTAATTCATGTAGTCATCAAGCATTTATTGTATCTATACTGCGTTCCAAGCTCTCTATTAACTCTGAGGATATTTGGATGAGTAGACAGACACATCCCTGCTCTGGGGTAGTGGTAAGAAGGTGGAAGACAAAAGAGGGATAATTTTAGCAGGTATTTACCACAGGCTGTTATGATCCAAAGGGAACCAGATGGTTGGGGAGCCCTGGTTTGTTGTGGAGGTTTTTTGTTGTTTTGGTTTGGTTTTTGTTGTTTTGTTTTGTTTTGCTTTGTTTTTTGAGACAGGGTCTTGCTATGTAGTTCAGGCTGACCTTGAACTCACTATGTAGCCCAGGCTGGCCTTGACGCCCCCCCAGCGATCCTCCTGCCTCAGCCTGCTATTATAGGCATGCACCACACCTGGCATGAACTCTGTTTAGAGGTGATAATCTGGAACAGCTTCTCTGAAGGGGAGACAGCCAAGGATAAGTAGAGAGAAGATGGGCATGGTGGCACACACCTGTAATCCCAGCCACTCAAGAAGCTGAGGCAGAGGATTGCAAATTTGAGCCCAGCCTGGGCAATTTAGAGACTTAATGAAACCCTGTCTCAAAATAAATAGGGGGCTGGAGATGTAGCTCAATGCAGTGCAAAAGCTGCAGATTCAATCCACAGTACAAAAATAAATAAATAAATAAAATAAAAAACCCAGACCTGGGCTCGCATTCTGGTTCCATCACTAACTAGTTGTGACCTTGTGGAAGGGACCTCCACTTACTTATAAAATAGCAATGCTTTTAGAACTCTCCTCTCATGATTATTTTCCGTATAGGCAACGACTCTTTGGGGAGTAAAAGAGCTAATCCAGGTATAGCATGTGGTCCAGAGCCTGGCCAGGAAGAGCTGCATAAGTATCAGTGATTACACTTCAAGTTCTGCTGAGGTCAAGGTCCCCAGTGGGATACCCAAAGCCCCAGAGGCCACTCAGCCCACTGCTAACCAAAGGAAGAGTATGTAGAGCCGGGGGCAGGGAGCCTTCCCCCGGGGAACTGGTGCCCAAGCCACTAGAGTGGGTCAGGTGGGCGGGAGCTGGCATGCACACTTCTTCCCTGAAGCATGCTGACACACAGGCCACTTCTGCCCTCCTCCCGCAGCCATCCCGTACTCAACTCAACCCAGGGCTCATGCCCATCCCCCTCAGAGCTCAGGAGAGCTGGACTGGAAATTGGACTGGTTGTCATTCCCCAGGTCCCACCCTAAAGGCCATGGACATCCACACATCCAGAGTTAGAGAAGTGGCTTCCTCAAAGCAGGAGGGACAGGGTAACAAAGCCTGAAGAGAGGGCAGAACTGGGTATGACAGAAGACACAGCCTCAGGGGGCCAGGAACCCTGCCGGGGTAAAGTGTTACTTGCCATCCTCACACCCTTCAGAACCCTGGAGAGCACCTAGCAGGCGGCCAGCACACATACCCAGCACAGAGTACCCAGGAACAAGCCAAGTGCACAACAGTGCACACACAGAGACGTGCTCAGAGGAGCCACACGGAGATGAAGAGGCAGCAGCCTGCAATGAGGCCTCCAGGCCATGTGTGTGCAACAAAATATGTGCACACACACAGGTACATCTCAGCCCACCCGACCACCTGCCTATCCCCACCTGTTCTTCCTCATTCCCAGCCACCTGATCAGCAGGGCCCTGGCTGGGCCAATGTCCTCCAGGTCCCAACACATGCTGCCATCTGTTGTCCCAGACCTGGCAGGGCCCAAGCTAGCAGGTCCATTGTGATCCTAGATTTGAACAATTTGGCAATCCTAGATTTGAACTAGGGGACTGGGTGCAAGGCAATCTGGCCTTGAGATAAGACCCAAATTCAGAGCCAAAGCTGGATAGGGCCGGGGGGTCAGCACAACTTCCATTTCTTGTCTTGTCATCCCACCTGCCTCGGAAGCCCCTCTGACTGCTTCATATTGTGAGCAGATGGACAGGAATCCCCTTCTCCCCATCTGGAAGCCCTGAAGAGTAGTGGCAAACAGAGAAAAACAAAAACACAAAACACACAAAGTGCAGCATGGCAGGATGCGATCAGACGTGAGGAGCACTTCCTGCTGGAGACGCACCAAAGCACTGAAATAGGTGTGGGTAATGAACAGCGTCATCTATAAGATGCCCTCTTTAGCTGGGCATGGTGGTGCACACCGTAATCCCAGCACTTGGGAGGCTGAGGTAGGAGGATCAGGAGTTTGAGGCCAGCCTGAGTTCAACCTCGACTACACAGCAAGACCCTGTTTTTTTTAAAAAAAAAAGTCCTCTTTTTTTTTTGTGGGTACCGGGAGTCAAACTCAGGACCTCACGCCTGGCAGCAGGTGCTTGTGCCACTGAGCGATATCACCGGCCCCTTTTTTTCCTTTATGTGGATTCCAGGAGTCGAACTCAGGACCTCACACTTGCCAGGCAGGTGCTTATGCCGCTGAGCCATCTCACCGGCCCAAAATTCCTCTTTAAAAGGGAGGTAGAAGAGTAGAATGGCATTACTGTTTTTATTTTTTACTAAACTTACTAAGAACAAAAGCCACCCCCAACTGCAAAGATCAGGATAGTGTTTAAATGGCTGTGAGTTAAGACACCGGCTGCTGCATCTCCTCAACCTTGGCAAAGTATGACGTTGCCTCCAGGCAGAGGGATGGACACGCTGACCTTTGTAATGCCAGCCTGAGCTGCCCTGCCTGGACACCTTCCCTACTGTGTGACTTCTCCCAGAGGGGGTAACATGTTGCCCAGAGAAGGGAGAAAGTGGGGAGACAAGGGCCACCTGGTACCATGGCAACAGGCCTTGGCTAAAGCACGTCCACAACTTCCCCTATTGCTGCTCCTGACAGGACCTAAGTGTTTGCAGATGGCACCTACCCAGTCACAACAGGTGGTAACCAAGGAGGGGCAGGTGGACACATTGTAAAAATGGGAATGAGGGGGCTTGTGGGTGATGAACCCTGAAATATGACACCTGCTCTGGTTTATGCCCTTGCACTCCCTAACTAACCCTCAACTGCTTCTTCCCTTCCCTTCCCTCCTGCCACAACACCACTTCCCCACCCACCAGACACCTCCAAGCTGGTGCCCCTCAGCCCTGGTTCTTCCATCACCCTTGGCCACCTGCCAGCCCGCTCTCCTTTCTCTTCCTGCTCTGCATTTTCTCTAGCCCTCCCCCACCCCCTCTGCCCTGTCTTCTCCACTAACTGTGGCCCAGACCAGTGCCTACGACCATCTGCCAGCTCCAAACGCCAGCGTCCACCCTCCCTCCACTCCTTCAAGCACCTGCTTCTGAGCTGCCTGCTGCCCTCATCTTCCTCTGCCCATGTGTCCCATGTCCTCCAAGGGAGGACAGCCTAGGGACAGGGCATCACTGTCACCAATTCCACAACTATGAAACAGATCTATAGAGGAGGTCTGGGAAAATGGGCAAAAGCACCAGAGCAACTGACCAGATCATGAGTCTGGCCCTTGAATCAGAGATTCTACAACCAGGAGGGGTCTTTAGAGGTCATCTTATCCAGTCTCCTCCTCCACTCGAATGAATGAATGTCTGCACCGCCAAAGCCTGCTGTCTTCGCAGTTATATGAAACACCCCTCCCCGAACACCCACCCATTGCTGTGTTCAAAAACTCAATAAATGTCTAATACTCACAACATCCAGATAGGGAAACTGAGGCTCAGAGAAGTTAAGTAACTTGTCCAAGGTCGTGCAGTATGTTAGACACCTCAGTGTGCCATTTTAAACCCTCTCAGCCCCACCTCATGGCCCAGCCAATTCTGCAGTGACCAGTCCTCTGAGCAGCATCTTATAGGTGCAACATGGCAGTGCTTCACACAGTCCACACCAGGCCTACTTTGAAGCTGTGGCATGGGATGCCCACAGGAAGCCACCTGGCACACATGTGCAGTCTGGAAGAACATGGGAGTTAGTGTCCATGCAGCCACCCTTGTCCAGTGGGGGCCATGCTAATGGATAATAAAAATAGTGCCTCCTTGCTTTGCTCTCCTATGTATCTTTGCTTCCCCTAATCACTTCCCAAATAAACCACTCAGTGTGAGACTTTCTCCCAGGGAATACACGAGGACACAAGGTAAGTGGGTAATGGAGCTGGGGACTCACACCCACGTGTGAGTGACAACAGAGCATCACCAAGAGAGAGGTTAAGCCTCATGCCTAACCACTGCCATGCTGCCTTCACCACCATTCCTGCCAGAGCCCCTTTCCCTCAAGGTTTGTCTCCTGAGCCTCTGTGGCTCACCACACTTGATCAGACATGGTGATAGGAAAGAGACAGGGGAGGGCTGTGAGGTGCCTGCCCCGGGGGGATCCGCTTCTCAGGGACTAAGACGGCCTCCTGCCAAATTACCTCAACTCCCTAGGCTAAGCAGGGGTCCCATTGAATGTGCCCTGGCCAGACCCAAGTCCAGCAGCTGTTTCATCCCAGAAACATCAACCACAGAGGGTCTTCAGCTCCAGTCCCCCAATCCAGTCCCATTCCCCCACTTTCTCAACATCTGACAAGGGAGGTACTTCCCAAAGCCTGAGCAGGGGACTAGAAAGTCAGCCAGCCCTGGACTCAGGCAAGCCAGCACCCTTGCTTATAGGTGCAGGTAGAGCCTCCCTCAACTACTGCCCACGTCCTAAAGATGATCTGGAACTTTCCTGAGGGAAATCCCCATCCAGGACCTCACAGGCCCTGAGTCACTGCCAGCCTCCAGGCCCCAGGCAGCTGTGCGATCTGTTTACACCTGAAGGTGGCAGGAAGAGCGCGAAGGAAGGGCCTTCTCCTTCTCCATAGGAAACTGAGGCCTATGAGGTTCAAAAGATGCTCCAGGGTCACAGGTATGAAAGGAAAACAAAAGCCCAGGGCTACCTGGCCCAAAACAACCCCATTATTTCCCAGTGAGGCCCACCTAGCAGAGACAGATCCCTGAATTCAGGGCCCAAACCCCACTTGCGCCTAAATGTCCTTCGGGTTTGTTAAGAAGGGTACCCCTCAGCCAGCTCCCAGGTCTAGACACACAGCATCTGGTAGTGGTAAAGCCTCAGTGGAACCTACACAGACTCCGGGGGCTCCCTGCACTCCTGTCCTGGACCCCCACCCAGGGCTGGCACTGTCACACACACTCACCCACCAAAGGCCTCTGGAAATGAGAATCAGGCTGGTCCATGAAAACCTGTCAGCCAGCACCCCCAAGTACACACATCATAGCTCCTCTCCCCGCAGCGGGAACAGGTTGGAGTGAGGATGGGCTGGGGTTTATGCTCTTTGGGGGAGGGGGGGACAAATCCACTCCACCTAGTTGCAGGGTCCTCCCGGAGTTCCTGGCTTTTTTCCTTCCACCACCCCCTGCAAACACCCACGTCTGACCTCCGGCTCGGTCAGCTTCTCTCGCCAGAGACTCGCCAGGGGCTGGCCAGCGTCTCACTCACACACACACACCCCTCTTGCATGGATGTGTGTGCAGGGCCCTACCAGCAGGGATTCCTGAGGACAAGCACCCCACCCCTCAAACATAACCCAGTACCTTGAATGGCTTGTTCTTTGGGGTTCAGCACGGAGCTCACTCGAGCCATAGGTGCTGGGTGTCGCTTTGCAACACACGCATTCACACCCACAACACAGACTCCAGAGCCGCGCTCAGTCACACCCAGGACTCCCGTGCTGATCCCGGCTGGCTACGGAACTACAACCCAGCCCGGGAGCCACTGACCTTCTCACTCTCCGACGTAGACAAAATGTCAACAGTCAGTCCCGGCGGCTCAGCCCGCCAGCGCGCGGCTGACGCAGCGTGCACCCGGCTCCATCCGGACTGAGCCCCCTCCTCCTCGGCGCCGGGGGATCCCTCGCAGCCAGCCCAGCCGCGTGCACCGTCACCGCGGCGCGCACACGCGCACACCGGCCCCGGGCTCGGAACGCACAAAGCTGCGCCCGCTCGCACACCTGGCCTCGGGGCTGCGCACACGCAGGGCCCGGGGTCCCCCTGCTGTCGCCACGGGTCAGCGCCGGAGTCCTGGGTGCCCACTCCGGCTCGCCCAGCGCAGCCGCAGAGCAGCTACTGGAGAGGGGGAGGGGGGGAGGGGGCGAGGGGGGCGGGGGGTGCGCCGTGGGCGCCGGGGTGCGCTGTGGGGACGGTAGCGACGCCGACCGCCCGCGGCGGCTCCTCGCGAACAAAGGAGCGGGGCGGGGCAGGAGCGCCCAGGGGGACCCCAGGGAGAGCAGGAGGAAGAAGCCCACCCGCCCCAGAGATTCTTGGAGAATGGGACCTGAGATGCTGAGGAAGGAAAGATTCGTGGGTTCCTGGTCTATGGAGGAAAACACTCTGGGGCTCTCTCCGGGAGGAGGTACGGGGCTATTGCGGGGGTGGGGGGGGACTGGAGAAACCCGGAAAACGGCCCTGTCTTGGACCTGGCAGCCTGGGGCTTTTGTTCCTTCACTCCGCAGATCCCCTTCCCAGCTTCTGTCAAACCAAGGAGGCACCTGAACTTGAAGGGGCTGAAGGAATGAAGAGTTTTCTAGCCCGTCTTTAGGATGGTTGGGTCTCTTCCTCTGTCACCTCCACGGAGGGCAGACTCTGACTGTGGCTTGCACACTTCCACTAATGGAAAGCTCACTCCCTCAGGGGACAGCCCTCAGGCAGCTCTAACGCCAGAGAGCTCTTCCTTTAATTGCGCAGAAACTTTCCTCCCTTCTGCCGGGCATAGCCTCACTCTGTGCTGGATGTAATGGCTTTCTGCTTCTAGAACATACCTAAGGCCTTGCACTTCCTACTTCCCCTGCAGGGAAACCCCGTGTCCTGCGTTTCATGCCCCCTGTCCAACCCTCACATTAGCACCTTCTCCGTCTGACTGCTCCCTTGTACCCCCAGGACTCAGGTCAGATGCCACTATCCCAGAGAGTCCTTCCACCTCTCCCAGAGTCTACACACATCTACTGGGTGCTCGTTATCACGATGCTATGTTTTAGTTTCTTCAGCAGTCTGGTCATCTTGGGAAACTCTCTTGTCTCAGTGTTTACATGCTGGTGTCTGTCTCTCCCAGTAGGATGTGTGTCCTGTGCAGGCAATACCCTTGTCTGCCTTGAGGACCACTGACCCAGAGGAGGGCCACAGTGGGCAACTGTGGAAGGAGGGAGGGAGGAGGGAAGAGGGAGAGAGGAAAGGGAAGGGAGGCAGACAGGCAGAGGTGGACAGTCCAAAGTCTGAGTCCTTTCAGCAACCTGACTCTAAAATACAAACTGCCCAGCCATTCAAGGGTACTCAGCCACTGCTCACTGAATATATGGACAAAGCAGACTTTGTCTTGAGTCTGAGCCTCGGACCAGCAGGACCTTCCCTTCCCCCACTCTGGACCCTCCCCTGAGCACTTCAACTCTAGGATTCAAGGGTTTGCTTTGGTAAGCACCTAAAGCACAGGGCCATTGCCAGATGTGGTGGCACACACCTGTAATCTGAGCACTCAAGAGGCTGAGGCAGGAGATCCTCATGAGTTCAAGGCCTGAACTACATAATGAGACCCTGGAGAGGGGGAGGGGGAAGAAGGAAGGAAAGAAGGAAAAGGAAAGGAAGAAAGGGGGCCATCATACCCAAGCCCCTCAAGCAGCTGATTCTCTGGCCCTGCTGCCTAAATGCAGGCAGGATTAGAGACCCACACTGATTTCCCCTTTATCTCTGCTAAACTGTATCTACGGTAGTCTATTCTTCCTCCAGGGATACCTTCCAAGGTCCCCACCCCTAGTGGATGCCTGAAACTGGATACTATGGTTTTTCCTATAAAGACTGTCCCTGGCATACTGTAAGCTAATGTAAGTGTTCTGAGAATTTTAAAGTAGGCAAGGCTGAGCTATGTAAGTTCAGGAGCATCTATACATACATATCAGTGGATTTGGGAACTTGAATCTTTTCACTTAAAAGACACATTTTATAGCTTCTCTTTGGTATATCCAAATTGCTAGCATTATGACTTTGACACTTTAAGGCTGTTATTAAGTAAAATAAGAGTCACCTGAACACAAGCACTGTGCTACCAAGACAGTAGATTGGATAAATGGAGCTACCATACTAAGTGACTAACAGGCAGGTGACATATACAGTGTGGATACACTGGACAAAGGGATGAGTCACATCCCAGGAGGACAGAACTGGGAGAGGTTTTATCAGGCTGCTCAGAATAGGACACAATTGTTTATTTCTGAAAATTTCCCTGTAGTATTCTCAGACTGTGTTTTCCTGTGAGTAACTGAAACTGTAGAAAGTGAAACCTCAGATGGAATGGAGGGTACTACACAAGACTGATCTGGAATCCAGCTTCCAGAGCATGTTGGATCCTAATCCCACCATCTTTCCTACAGGGATAAGGCCCCAGTTCCTGACTATCACCAGCATGCAATCCACAGGCCTCCTTAAGGTACCAATAAACATGCTGAGCAGGGCTCAGGTGACAGCAGCCCACTCATCAACCTCCTTAGCTGTGCCATCCCCCAGCTCACATTCCCATGTGTCACCTGGAAGGGATGGGAAGAAAAGAGCAACAGTTATCTCCTGCTATGCACGCATACATAATTTCTAGTCTAGAACATTAAAATGGAAAAGCAAATGAGCTTCCCCTGACAGGATAGGTTCTCAGGGAATCACTCTATACTGATAACCACCCACCTTTTCCAAACCATCTCTTTCCAAACAGGCTCTGAAACTCGACCAGGACTGATGCTGGTAATGGTTTGTACATGGCACCTTTTCCCTCTCTACAGAGAGAAATTATCTTCCCTGTCTCCCACCCTCAGTACATGCCTGGTTCTCTGAGAGGCATTGTGAATAGTGGTTACAAGCACTGCAACTTTCTAGCTGTCATTTAACCTCTGTGTCTGTTTTATCATCTGAAAAATAGAGGAAACAGTGGTACCTACATCATAGCATTGTTATGAAAATTAAACCAATTTATCCCTCCAAAGCATTTACAACATGACACATAATGAGCACTAAAAAAAGTTACTAGTCTATCATAAAAACGAGTAGTTGCTAAGCTATAGTAGACTCCTCTTCACATCCCCTGGGATGTAACCTTCCAAAGGATGAAATGTGAAGTTATTTGCATCCTGGTTCCATCCTGTTTTATGATTGCTTTCCTACTCCAAGGACTGTTTGACTTCTATGACTCTGAAAGGCACTCTTGTTCTCTGGCTCAAAAAATACAGCATCAAAAAATAAAAAAATAAAAAAGGGCCGGTGATATAGCTCAGCGACATAAGCACCTGCATGGCAAGCACAAGATCCTGAGTACGACTCCTGGTACCCACATATTAAAAAAAAACAACACAGCATCTCCATTAGCCTCCGACCACCTGCGTGGGCAGGAGATCTCACCTTCCCCCTGTTGCCTTAGTATTACCTGGGGCAGTTTTAGAGCACCCGCTTCAGTCTTAGGGCATGTTTCCTACCAGCTTGCCCACAAGTTCAGAGCCAGCATTACATAATGTGCAGTTCATTTGGTGGCTATTTAATGAGCTCCTTCCTTGAGCCAGGATCTGTGCTAGGGCATGGGGAAGAACAAGATAGAAGAGTCCCTGTCCTGGGTAGTTTACAATCCATAGTGGACACAGATAATGAACAAATAGACCAAGAAGAGAATAGCAGGCAGTGGTGAGAGCTTTGAAGGGAAAGAAGGAAAGAAAAGCTATCTTATGTCAGGTGGCAATTGGCATGCAGCAGGGGCTCTGCAGGTGGCCTGAACTAAATCACATCGTGCCTCTTTCGTGTACGTGTCTCTCACTCCCAGAGCAGCCACACAGGCTTTTCTCTTTCCCTGCAAGCAGTCACTTGGAGTTTCATTTTTTGCATGCTTCCCCATGCTCAGGCCTCATGTTCATGGGGTTTTTCTGTCTTCTCTCTACACTATTTGAAATCCACTCTCTAGAGTTTGGGGCATTTCACTAAGTACCAAGAATCTCCAGGTGACTGGAGTCACCTCTCCCTGGGTTTCTGTCCCTTGTATATCTTCCTTCAATTAATTCTTCTTCATTGATCAGAAGCAGATGCAGGGTAGCTGTCACCTTATTGCTTCATGTACCTTCTGAAAGTGTCAGTGAGACAAGAGGGAGCAGGTGCACTATGCTGAACTGTAAAGGACGCCTGGCTGATGCCAGGAGAGGTGAGGGGTCCTGTCACTGCTAAGTCTTATTTTGGGGGGTTACAGTAAGAGCGTGGGCCCCCGAGTCACATCCCTGTTCTTCTTTGGAACAACCACTCCTGCAAAGGAAGACTTGTTCATTCTTGGCTGCGTTGGTTCTGCCAATTTAGAAGCTGCTACGGGACCTAAGGACATAGCTCAGTGGTAGAGAACTTGCCTAGCATGTTTGAGGTGATGGGTTTAATCCCTAGCACCACCACCAAAAAAAAAAAAAAAAAAAAAAAAGCTAGAAGTTCCAATAAAGAGGTTTTGATGATGAGTGTTAGGGTTTATATCTAGATGTCCCTCCAAAGCCTCATGCACTCATAGATATGGCTTTTGGGGGGTGATTGAATCATGAGGCATGATACTCATCAATGGATTAATCCACTGAATTTTTTTTTTTTTTTTTGAGACAAGGTCTCACTATGCAGTTAAGGCTGGCCTTGAACTCACTTTGTACCCCAGGTTGGCCTGGAACTTACAGCAATCCTCCTGCCTCAGCCTCCCGAGTGCTGGGATTAAAGAGGTGTACACCACCACGCCTGGCTAGTCCACTGATGAATTTATAGCTAAGTGTGATTTGGGAGGTGAAATCTGGCCAGAAGAGGTGGATCACTTGGGGCATGGCCTGATCTATCCCTTCCCCACTTCCCCTTGATATCCCTCCTACCATCTCTCTCTCTCACTTCTCTGCTTCCTGCTGTCATCCATGACCTTTTTCTCCTCTGGTATGCTCCTCTGCTATGCTGCCCTGCCTTGGAGCTAGCCAACTATGGACTAAAACTTCTACAAACTGTGAGCCAAAATAAATATTTCCTCCTTTAAATTGTGGGTGGCTCAGCGACAAGGTCAGTAACTAAGACAGGGAGAGTTAGAAGAACAATCAGACCACAGTCAGGTCTGGCAGGGGCCTTGGAAAGGGGCATGGCAGTAGCAGATTACCCAGGATGCCTCTGTCAAGACTGTTAATGCTGGTCACACTTGTCCACAGTAGGGGGGAAGAGACGGGAGGAGTCTGGGAGCCAGAACCTAAGGCTCTTGCCTCCTGGCTCTCACCTCCTAGACTCAGGATCCCAACTGGATTCTCTGGCATGGAGGAGGAGACAGATAAAGAAAGTAGGGTTGGCTCAACCCAGGTCAAACTGAGGGTTGCCCAGCAAATTTGCCAGCCACCCTCCCTCTTAAAGAAGAACTGGCTATCTGAGTGCAGTGGTGAATACCTGCAATCCCAGCTTCTTGGGAGGCTGAGGCAGGAAGATTGCAAGTTCAAGGACAACTTTGGGCAACTTAGGGAGATGCTGTCTCAAAATAAACAGGACTGGGGATGTAACTCAGTGGCAGATTACTCCTGCCCCTAGGTTCAATCCTCAGTACTGGGGGGAAAAAAAAGGAACCAGCTGATCTCCAGGCCTGAAAAATCTCTTCAGAAACCATTCACTGGAGTCATGATCTCCCAGTGGAAGGCAAGGAGCACATGTTCAAACCTGCTATACAGAGGAGAAAGCAGAGGCTGGGAGTTGCCTCCAATCACTCAGTGCACTCCGGGCTGGACGAATGCCCAGGCTGATGAACTCTTCCCAGGACCTGAAAGCCTCTCTTCATCACTAAGAGCAAACTTTCTCACTGTGGGTGTATGGACCAGTGTGGGCTGGCTGTGTAGGCACCAGCTGGGGTGGGGTGGGGTCCACCCAGGCCAAAGAATGGGGGAAGCGCAGAAGGCCCCTTTACCTGGAGGGCGACTCAAGGTCCGCACGGCTGAGGATGCGGTGCTGCTGTGGGCTGTAGAGCCACTGAAAGGCTGTGAGCGTCCTCTCCTCGATTCGGAACCGCCCTTCTTGCACATACCTGTGGGAAGGACAGGAGAGAGTGAGGAGAGAGTGGGGCTGCTTAGAGTTCCTATGAGGAGCCGCCTCCACCTGCTGGAGAAGGATAGTCAAGGAACACCTGTCTCCAAATATGCCTGCCCCCTGCTCGTAGGCCAGAAAGCCGTGTTCGCAGATGGCCAATTAAAATGCCCTGGAGAGGAGGCAGCCACAGGGAGCACAATTCAACTCAACAGATGGAAAAGTGATTTAAAAGTTACTTGTCTGAAGTTGAAAGGAGTTACTTGGAAGGGGTGTGTTCCCTGTCAGTGGAAGTATGTAAGCAGAAGGCAGGCAGGAGATTCAAGCATCAGACAAGGGTTAATTCTGCAAGCTCCCCTACAGGGCTAAGCCACTGGGCTTCCTGACCTCACAGCAGAAGACAGGGTTTCACTATCCAGTTCAGGCTGGCCTTGAACTCACTTTGTACCCTAGGCTGGCCTCGAACTCACAGCAATCCTCCTGCCTCAGCCTCCTGAGTGCTGGAATTACAGGAGTGTGCCACCACACCCAGCAAATATATCATTACTGTAGGCACTCTCCAACAAAACACCAAAAAAACCCCAAAACTTGTAATTTGACCATTAAAGGAAAATATGATTAAATACACTGTGAAATCTTGAAAAACTTTGTTCATTCTATTTTCTGCATACTGTAACAATAAACTTAGCCTCCCAATTTTTTTTTTATTTTAAAAAGAAAAAACAGGGCCGGTGAGATGGCTCAGCGGCGTAAGCGCCTGCCTTGCAAGCGCGAGGGCCCAAGTTCGACTCCCGGATCCCACATACGAAAAAGGGGCCGGTGATATCGCTCAGTGGCACGGGTGCCTGTTGGCGTGCGAGGTCCTGAGGTCGACCCCCCGGTACCCACAAAAAAAAAAAGAAAAAGAAAAAACAATAAAAACGATTATACAGAATTTCAAAACAAGATAATGGGAGATTAGCGGTGGTTGGTATATTGCATATTGTTATCTTCAAAGTAGTTGCTCACATTACATGATATAGGCATGAAAAATTGATCAAACAATGTAAGCACAGACCATTCTTTTCAATAAACTAGTAGAGATTACTAGTATAATTCTCTTATCTATTTTGTACTCTAACTTCTTTTAACTACCTTTTAAATCACGTTAAGATTATCCATGTGTAGCTACCAGCATAACCATTGTGATTAAACAAATTCAATGACAATTGACTTAGCTGAAACGTATCTCATAAAATAAACGTAGTGCTTCAGTTGTTTTGGCGTGGTGAGAAGATGTCTGTCTTAGCTGCCTCGTCCCCAAATTAAAAGATACAGGTTGGTCTATGTTCTCTTAAAATCTGATTAAAAATCCTTTATATCTTAAAAAAAAAAAAAGCCCCAAAAAGAGAACCCCAAAAAACTACAGGCACTCTCTTCCATTAGCAGTGGAAACACCAAAGGCACACCCCTTCTGGAGGACCTAACAACACCTGTCTCCATTACAAATGCGTTTCTCTTTCATCCCAGTGACTCCCCCCTTGAAGGGTGTATCCAGTTCCAGCACATGGACGGGGTGGTCTGTGGGATTGTTCATAACAGCAAAAGACTGGGACTGACCCAAGCACTTATCAGTAGGGGACTGATTAAATAAGGGTACATCTGCCCAGTAAAACCATGTGCAGCCACAAGAAATGTTTTAAAGATGTTCCTAGGTGCTACCATTGCAGGATCTCCGAAATACATTGTTAAAAGAAAAAAAAAAAAAAAGTGAGTAATTGATGTGAAAAGGAAGTAAAGTAGGAATTCATACTTGCTTTATCTCTACATATACAAACTCTGGCAAAAGAAGAGGTAATAAAAGTCATTTCCTGGGTGGGAGAAAAAGAAAACAGGGTGGGTCAGAGCGTGGGAAAGTGATCTTTCAATAATTTAACTTCTCATATATAAGTGTGTGTGTGTGTGTGTGTGTGTGTGTGTGTGTGTGTGTCATTACAAGCTGGATACAATGCTGTGGGAAAAGAAATTGTCCAACTGGCCTACTATTCCCAGTGGATTACAGATGACTTGCTGGTGGGCAGTTCCCAGCAGCCCTCCCTGGGGGACATAAGTGGAACCGGGCTCTTTTAGGGCCAGAAGGAATGTCTTAGTTCAGGCAGCTATAACAATACCATGACCTGGGTGGCTTAAATGACAGAAATATATTTCTCACAGTTCTGAAGGAGAGATGGCCAAGATCAAGGTATTAGAGTCAGGTGAGGGGCATCTTCCTGGTTTACAGATGGCCATTTTCTCCCTGGCAGGGGAAAGTCATAGCTCATCTTATAAGGGCAGTAATCCCACTCACAAGGGCTCCATCCTCATGAACTAATCATTTCTCAAAGGCCCCACCTGCTCGTAACCATCACATTGGGGGTTAAGATTTCAATCTATGAATTTGGGTGGCCCAGACTTCACCTATGACAAAGACTCTCTAGGAGGAAGGAGTCACGGTAGAAGTGCCCAGCAGAGGGACCCGCCTGGGCAAAGCTCTGGAGTCAGGAGGCAACACGGTGCCTTTGAGGCTACAAAAGAAGGCAGGAGTGCTGATAAGCAGAGGGCTGCCATCGCTCCTGTGTGCTCCCAAACCAGAGCACTGGCCCTGGCCTGTCTCCCTTCAGTCTCCTCCACATCAACTGATGGCATTTCAGGAAATCACCCAGGCTGTAGGGCGGGAAGGGCAGGGTGGCCAGGTTAGATGCTCTTGAAGGGGTCCAGGTGGGATGGCTTGGATAGCAGGACAGTGCAGGAGATAAAGAGAAATAGGGTTTCGAGTGAGCTAAGGAGGTAGTGCGGCAGGATCTGGCACTGGGGTAGACATGGGTGGGAGGAAACCAGGCAGCAAGGTTGCTCTTCAGTTCCTGTTTGTGCAGGTGGCTGGCTGTAGTGTCATTTGTGCCAGAAGGGGACAGCTTTGGGGGAGAAGCTGCTTCTTGCCATATAACGACTCCCCTCCTGTAAAACCTGGCTCAAAAACTGGCTCCATGGCTGGGGATATACCGCCTAGCAGAAGTGAGTTCCTACGTTCATTTCCCAGCACAGAAAAACAACAAACAAACAAACAACAGCAACAACAACAAAAAAAAAAAAACAGCTAAAGCTAGCAGGAAGCCCACCCTTATTAATCCCATCCTATTCCAATGATGTTTCCTCATCTTCCCTTCGGGCTCCTTAGATTCAGCCCTGGGTGATATGCTCTTGCCATCTCTGTGGGGAAGCTGACCATACTGGTAAACTGGTGGTCCCCAAAGAGGGGAACTGAGTGGCTGGGGAGCATTATGATTGCTTTGGTCCCTTTTGAATGTGGACCATGTGACTATGGTTTTAGAAAGTGAGTAATTTTTTTTTTAAATTTAAACCTCTTCCAGTCATAAAGTCCTCAGTTGTTAGGGCCCGAAAAAATCCCAAGAAGTCATTCATCTGGTCTGACAGTTTTATTTATAGATAAGGACACAAGGCCCAGAATGGGCATAGGGCCCCTCCCAGGCTGGCAGACCACACCTGAGGCTGCCCTACTCGACCAGACATACACAGGCCCCTACTCAGGGTCTACCTGCACTCTGAGCACCACCACCACCACCACCACCACCCCACCACTCAGCCCTGCCCCCCTGAGGAAGACTCTTCCTCTCCCATTCGCCCTCACTGCATCCCACCCCACCGCCCAGGTGCAAGTGGGAGGGTCTGCCCGACACTCAGCAAAGGGGCCACCTGGCTTTGCCAGCACTCTAATCTGGATTCTGGCTGTGGTGATGGATTTTCCCCCATGAGTCCCAGATTCCTCATCTGTCAAAGACAAGGAAAGTAGCAATACCCACCTGGAAGGGTTGTTGCAAGGATTAAAGGAGAAGCCCTTGCTCGGAAGCACTTGTCATGTGCTCATCATCATCACCGTCTCTTCCGCCCTCCTCTCGCCTGCCTTATGTGCTTCACTGATGACAACCCCGCCACCACCAATTCTCTTCCCTAAGCCTCACTTCACACCCTGAGAAAGTAACCAACCCATTTTACAGATGAGGAAGTAAAGGCTTGGGGAAGAAGTGAACTTGCCCAGGGTCACATGTGCAGGAAATAGCAGAGGCCAGGCCTTCCTTGTGCCTTCAGCCCGGGCATCTAGTTTCCTCCTAACCAGTCGCCCCGCCCACACATCCTTTCCTTCTGCTGTAGCAGCCCGCACTTCCCAACACAGACCTTGTCAGCTCCTCCCCTGTCCCCGAAGGTCAGTGGCCTCCCAGTGTGGATGAATGTCGTCCACACTGCTCACCTCAGATGGCCAGTCCTTCCCTACTTGGTTCTGTTCTTGTGCTTCCCACCATTGCATGCCACCCCCTCGTCACTCACACACACAGACCCCATATTCCTTCTACCTCTTCTTACCTTAGAGCCTTTGCTCAGGCTGCTCCCGTGGGAACCGCCCTCCCTCGGTCTCTACCGTAAACCTGCCAGCTCTGCGCCAGCTGTGTAAGTTATTTATGTGTCTGTCTCCCCACTAGCATGCAAAGACCGGCCAAGATTTGGCTCTGAGGTGCCTGTGACGTCCTCACACAACCCTCTGGTCTTCCGAGGCAGCCTGCAGCAAAAATCACTGCAGTAACAGCCGTCAGCTAATCACACTCCCAGGACTGCTCCACCACAGATGACCTCCACAAACGAATCCAGCCCACCAGCTTAGTCAACGTGTTTGCTGCATTGGATCACACTGAGTGTAAGGAAGGAAATGCAGCCCGCCTTCCCCAAGAAGCTTCCCTAGTAACCTGTCACGTATCTGAAGTTCCACTGGACGGGACACTGAAGGAGACTGAATACTGCACAGGGTCAACTTTTTGGGGGGAGGGGATATTGGGGGTCAAACCTAGGAGCCCTCTACCTCTGAGGTACATCCCCAGCCTTTTAAATTTTTCTTTATTTCTTTAATTTTGAGACAATGTCTTATTAAGTTGCCCACGTGGGATTTGAACTTCAGATCCTCTTACCTCAGCCTCCTTAAATGCTGGGATTATAGGCATGTGCCACTGTGCTTGGTTCAGGGCTACAATTTTAAACTTTATCAGCCACTGAAAAAACTTTGGCAAAAACTAGCTTCTCAGGCAAGAGTAAAAGTCAGTGATCCAGTGGTGTGTATGATCTAAATGTTTGTGTCCAGCCTCCCCAAATTCATATGTTGAGATCCCAACCCCGAAGTCATGGTATTTGGAGTAGGATCTTATGGGAGAGATTAAATCACAAGAGCTGAGCCCTCATGAATAGGTTTAGTAATCTTACAAAAGAGATTCCAGAGGGTAGGTAGCCCTTTCTACCATATAAGGAAGGAGTAGGAGGATGCCATCTGTGAGCCAGGAAGTGGGTCTCCACCAGACACCAAACCTGCTGGTGCTTTCATCTCGGACTTTCCAGCCTTCAGAACTGTAAGAAATACATTTCTGTGGTTTATAAGCCTCCCAGTCTACTATGCATGGTGACACGTGCCTATCCCAGTACTCTGAGAGGTTGAAGCAGGAGGATCACAACTTCAAGCCCAGCCTGGGCAATTTAGTGAGACTCTATCTAAAAATTTTTTTTTAATTTAAAAAGGACTGTGGATGTAGCTCAGCACAAAGGCCCTGGATTCAAAACCCACTATTGGGAAAAAAAAAAAAAAAAAAAACAGGGCTGGGCATGGTGGCACACTCCTGTAATCCCCACACTCAGGAGGCTGAGGCAGGAGAATCACTGTGAGTTTGAGGCCAGCCTAGACTACATAGTGAGTACTGCCTAGTGAGACCCTGTCTCATAAAAATAAATAAATAAATAAATAAATAAATAAATAAATAAGTAAAGCCGCCCACTCTAGTATTTTGTTATAGTGGCCTGAATAGACTAAGACACCTGGCATAGTCGGGGACATTTGGGTGGGAAGGAGACATAGGAGGAAAGGTAGAGCTGCTCGATACACAGCCAACCAGGTTCTGGGGATCAGAGGGCACTTCCAGGATGAGGCAACCCATCACCAAAAGACAGCACTTTGCAGGCTATACCTGTGTTTTCAAGTGAATACTGCGGAAGGTCAGGAAGGCACAAGCTCCCCTTTCACTGAAGTCACAGACTTCCCCAAGCAGGGAGTAATTTGGCCCAGGTCACAGAGCCCCTAAGTGATGGGGTCAGTGTTCCTTCCCAGGCCAGTGCTCTTTCCAGGGCACAATCTCCAAAAGCCAAAAAAGTCTTATCCAAAAGGTGCACAATAATGGGCCAGCGGCATAAGTGCTTGCCTGGCAAGCACGAGGTCCTGAGTTCAACCCCCAGTACCCACACACACAAAAAAAAGTGCACAATAAAAGCAGCAAACAGCCACGGTGGCAGCACCTATTCTGAGCTGTACCTTGGAAAGTCTGTACAGTGCCCAGCAGAATCTCCCTGGTGTTCTTCCAAGGAGTCACTTAGAAGATGGTGCTAATCCAGTGCAGAGCCTGGAAGATAGTTCCTGGGTCGAGCCATACCTGAAGCCATTACTCCCAGGACAATCAGTAAAATAAACCAATACTGTTTTGCTTTTTTGGTTTTGGTTTGTCAGTTTGCCCTTTGCTTTGGCCAGTTTGGACTCAGATATCTTTGCCTTGTAAACAAAATATTTTTTAAAAAATTTTAAATATATTTTTAAAAGTTCTGCAGAAGTGGAGATTGAACCTACAGCTTTTGCACTGAGTTACATCCCCAGCCTTCTTTTTACCTTTTTATATAGAGATAGGGTCTGGCTAAGTCAATAAATTACTCATACTGGCCTTGAACTTGTCATCCTCCTGCCACATCCACCCAGAGTGCTGGGATTACAGACATGCACCACTATGCCCAGCGCTGAGGGCTCCTAGAGAACACTGATGGCAGCCAGGCATGGTGGCACACACTGGTAATACCAGAACTCAAGAGGCTGAGGCAGGAGGATGGCAGGTTTGAGGCCAGCCTGGACAATTTAGTGAGTCCTTTTCTCAAAAAGTAAAAAGGATTGGGGATACAGCTCAGTGGTAGAGTGCTCCTGGATTCAGTTCCCAAAGGAAAAAACATTAAATGATTCCCATTTTTCAAAATGTAATCTCTCTGGCTTGGCTTTCAAGTCCTATTGCCACCTGCTTGACTCTACTCTCAAGTCCCATTTCAGGCTCCTTTCCTATACATGTCTAATCCCCAGCCAATCTCCTCAACTGTTGTTTCAAACAAACCTCCACTTTCCAGCTGGCAATGTCCTCTCTACCTTGGAATGTCCCCTTCCACCTCCATACCTGCCTGCCAAAATATTATTCTTCCAGAAGGTTTTAAAATACGTCAGAAGGGGCCGGTGAGATGGCTCAGTGGCATAAGCACCTGCCTGGCAAGCGCGAGGTCCTGAGTTTGACTCCCAGTACCCACATAAAAAAAAAAAATACATCAGAAGCCAGACGTGGTAGTGCACACCTGCAATCCCAGCACTAGGGAGGCTGAGGCAGGAGGATCACCATGTGTTCAAGGCCAGCCTGGGCTCCGTAGTGAGTTTAAGACCAGTCTAGACTTACATAGCAAGACCCTATCTCAAAACACTAAAAATAATAATAATAAATAAATCAGAAATACACAGATACACACACAGAGGCACACACACAAATTTGGAAAAATACTTACAACATTAAAACCAATGAATGAACCATAAGTAGCATTATGCTTTGAATCAAAAATGCCCTCAAAAGCCCATGTATTAAGGGATGGTCCCCAATGTGGCAATGTTCAGCATAGGGCTTTTGAGAAGTGAATGGATCATAAGAGTTCTAACTTCATCAGTGGGTTGATGGGTTCACATTTGATGAGATGATGATAGAAATTCAGGACATAGGACCTTGTTGAAGGGAGTGAATCCTTAGTGGTTATATAGTGTCCCCTGTTCTCTCTCTCTCTCTCTCTCTCTCTCTCTCTCTCTCTCTCCTCCTTCCTGGCTGCCATGAAATGAGCAGCTTTCCTCTGCCATATTTTATCTTGTCACCAACAAAAATAAACCATTCCTCCTTTAAATTGTCAGGTATTTTGTCATCAGGGCAGAAAGCTGGATAAAAGGAACAGCATCCAAATCTTAGTTTCTTATACCATTCTCCAATGTAAAATGCTCCTTGGAGAAAGGGCTGATTCTGGAATTGAAGTAGAAAATATAAATAATAAGCCTGAAGCATCTGATAGTCAGAAAGTAAGAAAGTGCTAAAAACAAAAAGACGATGATTAGGATATATTAAAAGGAAACAACAATCAATGGATAGAATGTCCAGTGGGCAAAGATAGAACAAAGTGAACAACAAAATAAGTAGTTTTGTGTTATAATGCAAAGTTTAAAATAAATATCCATGAACAAGGAGAACAATGTTGAAGAACTCACACTTCCCAGTTTCAAAAGTGACTGTACAACTATCTTAAATAAGATATTGTGGTGAAGGTATAATCATAGATAGACTCATCTATGGAGTCAAATTGAGAGTGCAGAAGTACACCCTGCTCTTTTTATCT
This sequence comes from Erethizon dorsatum, assembly GCA_028451465.1. Taxonomy (NCBI): domain Eukaryota; kingdom Metazoa; phylum Chordata; class Mammalia; order Rodentia; family Erethizontidae; genus Erethizon; species Erethizon dorsatum. Next base: position 36,159,442 of record CM051826.1, read on the forward strand.
CTTTGCTTTCCTCTGTTCTGGGTTTATTCCTTGTAGAAATAGAGCTTCAAATACAGCTTCCCTTTCTCAAGACTAATCAAGCCAAGTGATTTCTAACTAAAATATCAAGACAATTTTCGATGGGAAAAGAAGTCTTTTCAATAAATGATCCAGGAACACTGGGATAGCTACATGCAAAAGCTGAAGTTGGACCCCTATTAGACACCATATACAAAATTTAATTTAAAAATATCAAAAACCTAGCTGGGTATGGTGGTGCACACCTATAATCCCAGCATTTAGGAAGCTGAGACAGGAGGATCGCTGTGAGTTCGAGACCAGCCAGGGGCTACATAGTGAGTTCAAGACTAGACTGAATTATAGAGGGAGACCCTGTCTCAAGAAAAAAAAAAATCAAAGATCTAAATGTAAGGGTTAAAACTATAAAACTCTTACAAGAAAATAAATGGACATCATCAAAATTTAAAACTTTTCTACAGCAAAAGACGCTATCAAGAAAAAGAGAAGATAGCTGGGTGTGGTGGTGTATGCCTGTAATCCCAGGACTCAGAAGGCTGAAGCAGGAGGATCACCATAAGTTCAAGGCCAGACTGAGCTACATAGTGAGTTCAAGGCCAGCCCGAACTACATAGGGAGACCTTGTCTCAAAGCAAAATGAAAACGGTAAATAAATTGTGGTCTAAACCTATAATGGGATACTCTTACTACCAGTAAAAAGAATGCTTCTGGGCCGGTGAGATAGCTCAGCAGCATAAGCGCCTGCCTGGCAAGCGTGAGGTCCTAAGTTCAACTCCCAGTACCTACATAAAGGAAAAAAAGGGCCGATGATATCGCTCAGCGGCACAAGCGTCTGCTGGCAAGCGCGAAGTCCTGAGTTCGACTCCCGGTACCCACATAAAAATAAAAATAAAAATAAATGAGGGGCTGGGCGAAGTGGCTCACACCTGTGATACCAGCACTCAGGAGGCTGAGGCAGGAGGATCGCTGTGAGTTTGAGGCCAGCCTGGGCTACAAAGTGAGTTCAAGGCCAGCCTGAACTGCATGGTGAAATCCTGTCTCAAAGAGACAAAAAAACAAACAAAAGATATAAACCAGGCATGGTAGCACACACCTATAATCTCAACTCTGTTTGGGAGGCTGAGGCAGGAAGATATCAAGTTCCACTCAGCCTGTGCTACATAACAAGTTCACGGTCAGCCTGGACTATACAGTGAGACCCTGGCTCAAAAAAAAAGAAAGAAAAAGAAAGAAGAAAATATTCTCTTTCAAGCTGACTGACTACTCGAGTCCTCAGGTCACATCTTCGGGATCTTGTCAAAAGATGGGCTTTTACCTGAAAGTGAGAGTGACCCAAAACACAACCAGGGTACTAAGAACAATTCTTGCATTATCTGGTCCAGCCCCAAATCCAACCCAGCTGGACAGTACCAGAGGCAAGGGGGGGGGGGTGCGTCAGAGCAGGTAAGAGAAGGGATCTGGGAAGTCCTGGGGGTCTGGAGCAGTGAGGAAGAGGGCACTGTGTAACTGCTTGCACCTAACCAACTCTTTAAACAGATTAATTCTACCTTTACATGATTCGTAGATTAGGCTTTTACTTGAGGAGTGGTTCTGCTGCTAAATAATAAACTTGGAAATATATTGACCCCCCTGCTCTGACACGCTAGGATTCTCTGATGATCTGAACTTGGATGCGTGGCCAGCCTGGGGTAGTGGAACAGTCCAGGAAATAAGAAGCAAAGCAGAGGAAGAGTTAAGCCCCTGAGCAAACCCTGACTCTCCTACTTGGTTGCTGTGTGACCTTAGCTAATCATTTTTCCTCCCTGACACTCAGTTTCCTCATTTGTAAAATGAGCGTGCTAATAGCTTCCTCTGAGTGCTACTCTGAAGAGTAATTGAGTCAAAGCCAGAATCCAGTCAGGATTATGACTGCAGAGGCATTGAAAGTGCTTAGGAAGTCCAGGTAGCTGCGATGGATAATATTATCGCCATTATTTGCACTGTGGCTACAGAATGTACCTGGTGAGATGTGTCCCAGAACGCTATTTCAGGATTGGCCCCTGACCCTGGTGTGGTGGGATGATTTAGAATGGGGGGAGGGTGGGGGCAGATACTCTCCTTTGGACCTTGGGGTGCCCCCTGGGAGGCGGTGGGCTGAGCAGGCTGAGACCCTCCCACGCAGAGGTCGGACAGCCGGACACGCGGAGCATGGGTTCCAGGGACCAGCCCAGGCGACCGCTGCGTAGTGTCAGCAAGCCGTCTCAGCCTGCAGTCAGGAAACCTGACACCGGCAGGCTCTGATTTCCCAGGCTGGCCAGGACTGCGGCGGGGGAAGGGGCCACTGCCCACCAACATTAGAATCCCTTCCCCTTCGCATTTGCCTTCTAGGCCTTCTTCTAGGAGTCCTCATCCCCAAAATGCGCACCCCAGGGGTTCCTGTGTAGATGAGCTGGGCATCTCTTTGAACACAGGGGTAGGGGCAGTTGGGAACCAGGTCTACTCTGCTGCTCTGGGAGGCAGAAAGGGAGCTAGGCAGGGGACCCCCACGCCCAATTGCACAAATGGAAAAGCTGAGGTGCGCTGCCCGGAGGGGAGCCCCGCCCGTGTGCCTGTGGAAGGAGACCGGGGATCCCTCCAAAGCCTGGAGTCGCGGACAGGGTCGCGGACAGGGTCGCGGGTCTCAGCGCCCAGCTCTCCGGAGAGCCGCAGAGCCCGGGCGCGGGGGCGCAGGGAGGTTTAGATCGGGCAGCCCAGCAGCTCTCCGTCGGCCCGGCCCGCAACCTCTCGGTTTGGGAAGAAACTTTGGGCCAGCGCCCCCGCTCCTTTCCGGGCGGCCGGCCCCGGGGTGCCCACTCACCAGCGCACCAGCTGCCAGCGCTTCTCCCCCGGCGCCCGGCGGCCCGCCATGCCTGCCTGGACGGCCGCTCCCTGCGCGCTGCTGGCCGCTCAGCGGAGGCGGCTCCGGCTGCCGCAGGGCAGGTGCGGAGGGCAAGCTTGACGCGCGGGAGGCGGCGCGGGTCCTGCGGGTGGGGCGGGCGCAAGGCGGCTGGGGCCGCAGCCGGGGCAGTGCGGAGGGCTCGGCGCTCATTCCGGGCGGGGCCGGGGCCCCGCCTCTGGAGCCGGCCAGGGCTGGGTCACCGCGCTCCTTCGCGGACGCGCGCGGGACGCCTGCTTGTTCCCTTCGCGTCCTTCTCTCGTGCCAAAGTAGCCGAGCCACCCAGAAAAACGGATTTCTTTGGAACATTGGGGAAGAAGTCAAGCTTTCCAAATCCTAAAAAGAAGGAAATTTGATTTGCTGAATGACAAAGTGATTCATTTAATCCTCCTGTGCCTTACTCCCTTCGAACATTTTTTCTACCAAATTGAACTACTCTAAAATCCTAAAATCAAAGCCCTACAAACGCTAAAGTAGTGCAAAGTGACACTAATTAAAACAGCATGGCATTGCTGAATGTGGTTACACAGGCCTGAAACTCAAGCACCAGGGAGGCTGAGGCAGGAGGATATGGAGTTCAATCTAGGCCAGCCTGAGACACATAGTAAGACCCTGTCTCAGAGAAACCAGAAACAAACAAAGGCTGTATAACATTGGCCTAGCACACTGCCCAATCTTAGGGACCAGCTCCACCTAAACAGGCAATCTCCAATCCATCCCCATCTGCTCATTGCTGGGTGGGAGCAGAGACCAGCCTGGCCGGCAGCGTCATGGGTGCATGCATTCTAAGCCTGGTGTGAAGGAGCTGAGTAAAAAATGCTTATAAATATAGAGCTTGCCCCACACTGCATTGTGCTCTCCCAATCCACCTGCCTCAATAGCAAAACAACACACATTCTTTGCAAGCAGGAAACTATATGAACAGAGTAACAAACACAGCTCCCAATCTGAGATCCCTGGAGTTTACCCTCAGTAGCCTGTGGGCTCCTGCCCAGGAGCACTTGAAGTTTCCAAAGGAGTGGGCTGGAGATAGAGATAAGTGGTAGAGCATTTGCCTAGCACTTGCCAAGCATGGGTTCAATCCCCAGTGTATGATCGCACAGTTATGTTGAGCAGGACATGTGTGCCTGTAATCCCAGCACTCTGGAGGCTGAGGCAGGAGGATCGCTGTGAATTTGAGGCCAGCCTGTGCTACATAGTGAGTTCAAGGCCAGCCTGAACTACATAGTGAGACGTTGTCTTAAAAATTTTTTTTCCAAGGGAATCTTTACTGACCTTTGCCACTCTGTCCCTTGGTGCCCTCCCCAGTGTTCAATAAAAACCAAGATTACAAAGCTGGGTGTGGTGGTGTGTGCCTGCAATGCCAGCTACCTGGGCAGCTGAAGCAGGAGGCAGGAGGATCGCTTGAGCCCAGAAATTCAAGGCCAGCCTGGGGAATATAAAAATAGCATGACTAAATAAAAACCTAAGGATCCCTGCCTAGGTTTTCACTACGTCTCAACTAAAAAGTGATAGGAAGAACTGGAGATGAAGAATTAACCAACACAGAGGCACCCTGAAAGGAAAAGGGGGTCAGAGATACAGACAAGGTGGGGTTGCAGTTCACCTTTCAATTTTCCTTTTCTTATGTGTGTGTGTGGTACTGTGGATCAAACCCAGGGCCTTTGCACTAATCTATATCTCCAGTCCTTTTTTATTTCTTTTTATTTTTTATTTTGAGAATCTTGTCAAGTCATTAAATTGCCCACCCAGGGCTCAGACTTGTGATCTTCCTGCCTCAGCCTCCCAGAATGCTGGGATCACAAGCCCACACCACCATACCTGGCAAGTTTTTGCTTTTTAAAGCATGAGCATGTCCTATTTTTTTTAAGAATTTTTCAGAAATATGTGGATAATATGTTTATCGTTCTATATTAGCTGAATGATGAGATTATGGACTCATTTTCTTCATTAGAAATTTAAAATCATTTTGTAAAATAATAACATATTTGAAGCACATAAAAGACAAAAACCCTGAGGCAGGATTGCTATGAGTTCAAGGCCAGCCTGGACTACATAGCGAAATCCTGTCTCAAACCAACAAACAAAAAGAAGGACAAAAACCATAGTCAATTATCTCTGAGAGGTTACAGGAATTGTGACAACTACACAGGAACATGAAAAAAGTTAAAATACAGTGTGTTTGAGAAGACTCAGATAGTCATGCCATGTATAAATCATGTACTTGAAAACATTAGAAGATCATACACAAGGATAGTAATACTAGTTGCTTAGACCAGTGGAGTTACAGATACATTTTTGTTACTGTGTGTCCCAGCCTTTCTGAGTATAATTCTAATACTTCTCTAATATGAGAAATCATAATACTAAGCAGAATTAGATTATTTAGTGGTACATTTAAAGCAGCACATGGAGCATCACATGTAACAAAGCTAATATAAAGTTAGGAGAGAATAAAGGAAATGACCATAATTACACCAGATTACCAAAGATTTGGGAATCCAGTAATCCAAGATGGTGGGAACTGACCCAAAATGGAAGGATTTCAGGCACAGACAACTGGATCCCTTAGGATCCTTTAAATGAAACCTGCCAGGTACGCTCCTGAGTGTCCTTCCCTAGATGGAGGAGTATGTGGGCAGGGTTGAAGCAATATGGTTGTGGCCCCATTGGGAGTCTCTGGAGTTTACATGAGATTCCGCGGGTAAAGTGCTCAACTGGAAATAATGGTTACTTCTGAGGCAAGATGTACACTTTTTATATACTTTACTTTGTTACCAGTTTAATTTTGTTTTTTTTTTTTTTTTTTTTTTTTTTGTGGGTACCGGGGGGTCGACCTCAGGGCTTCACGTGCCAGGAGGCGCCCGTGCCGCTGAGCGATATCACCGGCCCCTTTTTCGTATGTGGGTTCCAGGAGTCGAACTCGGGCCCTCGCGCTTGCCGGGCAGGCGCTTAAGCTGCTGAGCCGTCTCACCGGCCCACCAGTTTAATTTTGAAATAGAAAGAAGAGGGCTGGGATGTGGTTCAGTGGGAGAGCACTTGCATAGCACGTTGAGACCTTGGGTTCAAGCCCCTGCACTAAAAAAAAAGATTTGAAGATTTTAAAATAACATTTAGGGCCGGTGAGATGGCTCAGCGGCATAAGCGCCTGCCTGGAAAGTGCGAGGGCCTGAGTTCGACTCCCAGAACCCACATACGATAAAAGGGCCGGTGATATTGCTCAGCGGCACGGGTGCATGCTGGCGCACAAGGTCCTGAGGTCGACCCCCGGTACCCACACACACACACACAAAAAAACATTTAACAAATCATCTGGCACATATAAAGTACTTAATGCTTATTATTATTATTGACATCACCTCCAGTATTCCATTTCATAACATATCTCTGCGTCTCCCCACAACCTTGGTTAAACTGGGTGCAGTCAGCTTTGCTCAGTGTTATGCCATGTATGGACAGCCTGATTTCTAATCCTCGTCCACGGAGGCAGCCCTAAATCCACTGACCTTCACCTCCAGCACCCAGCACTGCCTTCGCATGTAGATCTCTCAGCTCCGCTGGCTGTCACTTTCAAGTGTTCCTCGGGTGCTTTGTACATGTCATTTGTTCTTTCACGTAAATTTTTCCAGCCAAACATGTTGCAAGTTTCCTGAGGGCAGCCTTAGAGGGGTTCATGTGCAGCCAATAGCGTGGTCAGGAGCAGAATTCTGCAAGGAGCACTTCTTATGGCAAAGCTGGAGCACCCATGAACAAGCCAGATCACCCCTCAGTCAGATGTCCGGGACTGTGTGCTTCAGCTAGTGAGAAACCAGAGTTCCAGAATTCATTTTGCATCTTGGTACAGGTGAAGGAGAAACACATCTGATTTTTTTGGGGGGAGGGCAGTTCTTGGGATTGAATCCAGGGCTTTTATACTGAGCTACATCCCCAGCCCTTTTTTATTTTTTATTTAAGACAGGGTGTCACTAAGTTGCTCAGGCTGGGCTTGAATTCTTGATCCTCCTGTCTCAGCCTGTCATAGTGCTGGGATTATAGGCATGTGCCACCACACCCAGCCCACATCTGGTCTTGATCATAACATATACTTCACACACACTCACACACACACTCACACACACACACACTTGCACCTCACGATACTTTTGCAAGGATCCTGTTGACCCTGTGGATGATGTTCTTCCCTTTATATGGAGGAAACACTAGAGCTCAGATAGGGTGCAGCTTGCTCCAAATTACGCAGCTAGTAAGTGACAAAGCTGGGATCAGAGCCCAGGATTTCAGGTGTCCTCATACCACCTGTCTTATGAAGATATAAAACCTACCTTTCATCATTCTTACTGATATCTCATAACATGGAGAGGACATAGATGCTTCATCAGAACCCATACCCTTGTTGGAGATCTTCAGATACAGGGCAAGGAAGTTGCACACCCCCAAAACACTGTCCTTTAGGAAGGACTGCAAGGAACTAGGAAGCAGGATGAAGCTAGCCCTTATGCTCTCCCAGGATTTTTTTCAGACAAGATGAAGAGCAAATAAAAGATGCCCAAAGTGTAGCTAGAAGCTAGAATCCCTACAGGGTGGGATTGAGAGGCTTTTGAGCAGAATACAAACCCCACCACCTCTCATGCCACGCAAGATAGTCATCCCTTTAACTCTTTGAGGCTTAGAATCTGCCAGGAGCAACAACAACTTTTATTCCTTGACTCCCAAGTCCAGTTAAACCTTGAAAATTTACTGGGGAAGGTAAGGAGGAAAGGGACCATAGAAAGAACGAAGATGCCCGTGAGGCCAGTGAGTTGCCAGGGCCCTTCCCCAAGGCCCTTATAAGCAGATTCCTGGTCTCCCACCTCTCCCAGCTCTAGAAACAAAGGTAAAAAAACTTCTCTGGAATTTTGGCCCAGGAGAAAAGGTCGGGGAGTATTTGGCTGGCACTAGAGTGGGAAAACTCAGGCCGACACTTTGGTCTGAATCTCTTCAGCCCCTTCCTCCACTCTCTCAAGGGAGGGATGGAAATGTGCTACCCAGAGGGAAATGCACAACCTTTGAGCTACCTGCCGCTCACACAATGCACCTGGTCCCTTGCGATCAGCCATCATGGACACTCAGTACTGTCCTAAGCACTTTACATGTATTGATTCATTTAATTTTCACAACCCAAAGATCTTATGAACTTACACAGACCATCATGATCCCCATTTTACAGGTAAGGAGACCAAGGCCCAAAGAGGAGGAAGATGTGGATGGAGCCAGAATTATAAGCCAGGCAGTGGGACTCTGGAAGCGAAGAGAAACCCTAATACTGTATGCAAAAACATATCAACACCAGTTCCTTGCACTTGTTCTCAAACTTACAAAGGATCTTCCTTTGGTTCTTGGAAACTTCAGACATGGGGAATTGGAGTATCTTATCAACTGGGGCCCAGAGGTGATGTGACTCACCCAAGGTCACACAGCTAGGAAGAAGTCTGGGGCAGATGTGCTCTCCCTGGACCCGGAGCTGATTTCCAGACCCCTGGCCAGATCGCCCCCCACCCCAGCCCTGTCCTGGGCAGACGCGGCGCTGCCTCTCCTAGTTGCGCCAGGGGCGACAGAGGGCGGAGCGGATCGCGGCCTGTGGGCCCGGGCTCTGTCCGTGGTGCTGATCCGTCCTCGCTCCCTCGGTCGCCAACTCGTCCGCGGGTTTCCCGGGTTCCCTTTCCAGCTCCCGGCCAAAGCCATCTCTGCGAGTTTGGCTGCCCGCTGGGGTCCTCCGGCCCGGCTTCCCGGGCTCTCTGTGTTCCCGGGGTTCCCCCTCCCCCGGCCGCGCGCCGCTGGGCTCCCCTCCCCCCGCCCCGCCCACGGCCCCTCCCCGCCAGTCCCAGGTCCCTCCCTTCCCCCCTTATCTCTCCCGCCCCCCCCGCCCCCTGCCCCCCTCCAGCTCGTTCGCCAGTTCCGGTCACGTTGCTGGGTGTTTACGCCTCGAGCCCGCCCCAGACCCCCGTCGCGGCGCCTCGGAGCCCCCCGCAACCCCAGCCCGACCGCCCCGCAGGCTCGCGGCAGTGGATGGCGCCGCAGCCCGGGCGGGCGCTGCGGAAGCCCGGGCGCAGCTAGCGCGGGGGCAGAGCGCCTCCCCCACCCGGCCTGGCCTGGCCCCGGGGCCCCGCCGGCGGGCTGCTCCCGCAGGTCCCGAAGGTGAGGAGGCCGGTCGGTGGGCGTGAGGGTGGGTGGGCCCGGGGGGGGCCCGGGGGGGGCAGCGCGCCAAGCTCCAGCTCCCCCAGGAGGGCTGGCGACGTTGGGCACCGCGGCGCGCCGGAGGCGGACAGGACCCGCGGGCTGCTGGCAGAAGTTGTCCTTCGCCACTCAAACCCGGGCCCTCCCTGGTGCTGGCGGGGAGTCCAGAGCTGCCAGAGGTCGAGCCCCCGCGACCTCCTGTCGCCTCCCACCACACGCCTTTCTTTCCGCCTGTCTTTCCTGTCCTCTCTGGTACCTCTCTTCCCTTTCCTCCTTAGTCTCCACGTTCCCCCATCTCACCCCATCTTCTCTGGGAGTCATATTCGAGGCACAATCAGGGCAGAACATCAAGACTGAAGGGGGTGGGGGGCTCCAGTTTCCCCATATACCCTGCTCAACTCCCTTGAGCCTGAATCCTCAGTTTTGTTGAGGTTAGGGGTGCTGGGATCGTTAATGAGGGAGGAACCAGAGTTGAACGTCTGGGGGAGGAGTGGCCCTGAAGTGGAGAGGACCTCAATGTCCCTGGAGAATGTTGCTCTACCACTGGCCAAGTGGCCCCACCTTGCAGGCAGAATCCCAGACGTTTGTCAAAGGCTAGATTCTTGTTCCGGACTTAAATCCCCAGGAGAGCCAAGGACTTGCAGGGGAGGAGGGTAATTATTTTTTAATACATGTACTTACTTGTCCTGGTGATTCCCAGTAAGATTCAACTCATTCTTTTTTCGCTGACATTCCTTGTGTGCTTGTTCCTTACAAGGGATTCCCAGAGACAAAGCTCTGCCTTCAGGAAGCTTGCGACTTAGAACAGAAGCCAGGTGTGTGACAGACAGACACACACACACATACACACACACACAGAATGGAGATATATGGTACTAGTTACCACCTAGATCTGGCAGATTGGGGAGCACAGATTGGGGAGAGGGTCTCTCCAGCTTGTTGGGGGAACACAGGAGCCTTTCCTAGCCTTGGAGCAGGATCCTAAAGGAGGGGTCAAGTTTCAGGAAACAGAGGCAGGAAGGGACAGAGTAAGTGAGGGGCTATCCACAGTCACAGGGAGAATTTGTCATGAGAACAACGAGAAGTAGAATCCGAAAGAGGAGATCAGCTTGCAAATGTGGACTGTGTTTGCTTTGTGAGGGGCCATAAATTTCAGGATGAACTCCCAGTGGGGTGCTCCTAGGTGCCAGGCACTGTAATTATACTTGATCAAACTACTTTTCTTCTCTGAACCTGTTTCTTCATCTTGGAGTAGATATACTAATAGGATCTTCAGTGTAGGGTTATTGTCAAGATAAATAAGTTAATATAAGTAAAATGCTAAGAACAGTGCTGACACTTTACTAGTATTAGTATTAGTATTAGTATTAGTATTAGTATTAGTATTAGTTATAGTGTTTACTGCCTGTGCATTAACGCCATGTCCCAGAAAGGCTTCTCAAGTTCCTGCTCTTCTCCTGCCCCTGGGCCTCTGAGTCAGGTAATAAAGTGGAATAATGACTAAGAAAAATAAAGAACATATTGATTCATTTATTTACTCATTTATTACCATGTTTGTCCCAGCTATATCTGCTCTGGCTACAAGAATAATAAAATATCAAAAATGATAAAATAATAATAAGTTTAACATTCTCCTTGAAACAAGAAGGCATACATCCTTAAGGAACTTCAACAAATAAAATATAAAGAAAAAATAAAAAACTTTAACAAAATATATGCACTGCGGGCCGGTGAGATGGCTCAGCGGCTTAAGCGCCTGCCCGGCAAGCGCGAGGGCCCGAGTTCGACTCCCGGATCCCACATACGAAAAAGGGGCCGGTGATATCGCTCAGCAGCACGGGCGCCTGTTGGCGCGCGAGGTCCTGAGGTCGACCCCCCCGGTACCCACAAAAAAAAAAAAATATATATATATATATATATGCACTGCTTGGAACAGTATAGAGATATTTGTTGGCTCAATAAATAGTTTCAGTCCCAAAGAGAAGAGAAACCCTAAGAATGAAACTGAAACTGGGACAATTGAAACTGGTCAGGGAGGGAGGGATGGCACATGGGGAAAACTCCATGCAAGCCAAGCGCAAGAAGCCTGGGGCACGGCCAGGGATATAGCTCAGCAGCACAGCGCCCGCTTGGTAAGCTCGAGGTTGTAGGTTCAATTCCTGGTACCAAAAAAAAAAAAAAAAAAAAAGTCTGGGGCAGAGATGGGACCAGAAGAGCCCAGGTGGACACTAAGCAGACAAGAGTTTGAGGGAGATGGGATTTAGACATCTAAGGAAAGATTATACTATATAAGTGGTTTTCACGGGGCTGAGGGTTTATCTCAGTGGTAGAATGCTTGCCTAGCATATGTGAGGCCCTGGGTTCAATCCTCAGCGTGGCAAAATAACAACAACAACAATAACAATAAGTGGTTATCAAACTTTTGGTTGGCAGAGGCCTTTTCTCTAATGAATTTCTCTATTCATTCTCTAATGAATTTGTATGTGCAAGCTCATCATATAAAAGAAGATTAAGAAGCAAAGGTTCTGGGCCCAGTCCTTTGCCCCCAATCCTTTTGGCAGCATCTGAGGCCCCCTCTACAGAATCCTGGAATTCTATGTGGCGCAATTTGAGAAACATCGTCTGAGGGGACTGTGGAAGTCCTCCAAGCCCTGGGCGCTCTGATTCTACGCTTTATGTGGGTCTTTCAACCTAAAGAGCTGGAAGAATAAAGAGGAGGAGAGAGCTAAATTTCCCCCTCCCCAAGTCAGTAGTAGGCAGACAGCTTGGAAGGAAAGTGGGGCCCCAGATACTCCAGAGGCAAGTAGGAGGCCAGGTTATTCTCAGGGATCAGGAGCTCAGGCCTCTGAGAGCCAGAATTGTACCAGGGTCACAAAGTCCCTGAACCTGACACTTTGCCTATGGTTAAGGACTTGAACATAGAAGGCTTCTAACACCAGCTTCCCCAAAGGGAAAGTATTTGTACTTTCGGACACATGAGAGATGTGTCAAAAGCATTTGGAATTAACTGTAAATTGTGAACCCTGTATCACAGATCCTGCTTTATTCTTGGTGACTTTTAAAAAATGAATTTTTAAAAATCGAGCTAGAAAATTAACATGGAAAAAAAACTGGGAGTACCTAAAGAAGGAAGCAGCAGAGGCAAGGCAGGCACTGAGGTCATCAGGACCACAGACAGAGGTGAGGGGTCTCTTTGCTTTGACTGGTGAGGCTGAGCCTCTCCCGCTGGGTATGGAAGATGGAGCAGACAGCTCTAACTCTTCAGCTGCAACAGCTGGCCTGGACCACGTCTCAGGCACAAGCTTCTGAAGCCCAGTGGTGCCAGGACTGCATATCTACTGTGAAAACCTGGCATTTTCCTGGCTCCAGCCTTCTGATGGGCTTGGGACTCCTCAACTACACAGAGATTTGTTCTGTCCCTAGTTCCCCCTTCCCTGCTCCATGTCCCACATTCCCCCAAACAAACTGCAAAATAACATCTAAGAAAGACTGTTTGCCAAGATTGTTAGTGACCCAAATTTCTGCCCTGAGAAGAGTAGCCTGCCTAGTTGGAAGCAAATGCTCAAATCCTTCTGTGAAGCACAAAAACAGCTGGTTGGCTCAGCTCTCACTGTGGCCAGGGTCCAGTCTCTGGGGCTGTGTGAGAAGGAAGGGCCTTTACCCTTCAGAATCATTGGCATTCCAGGGGCTGGGAACAGACATCGTCTCTCTTCACCGCAGCACAGGCTCGGCTCACACACCTTCATCCTCCAGTTGTACACACAACATTCACAGATGCAAGACAATCGAGAAACACACTCATGGCCTGGGAGTGTGGCTTATTGGCAAATCATTTACCTAGCATGCACAACGCCCTGGGTTGGATCCCCAGCATCACACACACACACACGCACACACTCCTTAAGGCACACACCCAAGCTCTGGTGCGGACACAGACACACAGGTGCACACATCCTGACTCAAACATACAGCTCATCTGATTGTTCTGAGTGATGTCCCAGTCTATTCGCTGGTCAGCTTGACATTTCTTTCTCCTTGTTTGAGGTCACTTGGACATGTCCTACCTAACATATGTCTGTCTTGATCTCAGCTTCTCTGGTAATATGCCTGTCTACTCATTCCCACAAATTCACTCACTCTCGTATTCTGCAAATACTCACTGAGTACTTCTGATTTGCCAGATACCATGGTAGGTGCTAGGGAAGTGGGGGAAACAAAACAAAAGTCCTTCCTCTTCTGTTGCTAATGATCTGGCAGGGGAAGCAGACAGTAAACAAAAATATTCACTATGCTCATGTGGTAGTAAGTTCATGGAAGAAAAATAATTCAGAATAAGGGAGTAGAGAATGACAGAAAATTCTTTTTAGATTGGGCGATTGGGGAAGAGCCCTGAGAAGGTGGCATTTGAATAGAGCCCTGAGTGAAGGAGAGGAGTGGGCCATAAGGCAGTCTTGGTGAAGGCCATCCCAGGCAGAGAGGACAGCACATACACAGTCACTGAGGCGAGAGTGCTTGCACATTCAGGAACAGCAAGGAGGCCAGAGGCTGGGGTGCAGCCATCAGTGGGGAGAAGAGATGAGGGCAAGGAGAGCCAGGGGCAGACTGTATAGGGTCTGATAAGAACTTTGAGTTTTGTTCTAAGTGGTATGGGAAGCCATTAGAGGGCTATGAGTTGGAGACGGAGATACATAATGAGAACTATGTCTACTACAGGAATTCTGGCTTCTGCATGGAAAACAAAGGGGGAAAGTGGAAACAAGATGCCAGGGAGGAAACTACTGCAATCGTATACCAGAGTTTGGTGGCTTGGACTAGAGTGATAATGAGAAGTGATTGGACTTGGGATTTTTTTTTTTTTTTTTTTTTTGTGGGTACCGGGGGGTCGACCTCAGGACCTCGCGCGCCAACAGGCACCCGTGCCGCTGAGCGATATCACCAGCCCCTTTTTCGTATGTGGGATCCGGGAGTCGAACTCGGGCCCTCGCGCTTGCAAGGCAGGCACTTACGCCGCTGAGCCATCTCACCCGCCCTGGGATTTTTTTTTTTTAAGCAAAGCAAACAAGATTTGCAGATGGATTAGTTGCAGAATATAAGGAAAAGAGGGATCAAAGGTCACTTCCAAGTCCCCATCTCAATGACTGAGTGAATATGCAAATAGCAGGGCTATTTATCAAGATGGCAAATGGTGGGCAAGATTAGGATTGTAGGAGGGAGTGCAAGAGTTTGGTATTGGGCCTTGGAACATCCAAATGAAAGTGCTAGGTAGTCAGTGAAGCTTTCAGGGAAGAGTGACTTTAGGGGTCAGCAATGTATAAATAGTATTTCCAGCCCTAGGATTGGACAAGGTCACACGGGGAGTGATTATGGATAAGGAAGTGGGCCAATGTGAAAGCCAACACAATGAGGAAGGAGCCAGCCAATATACAGTCTTTTGTTTTTTTTAAACTGGGGATTGAACCCAGGGCTTTCACACTGAACTACATTCCCAGATCATTTTATTTTGTTATTTTATTTTTAAACTTGGCTAAGTCGCTAAGTTTTCCAAGTTTGGCTCAAACTTGTGATTCTCCTGCCTCAGCCTCCCAGTGTTCTGGGATTACAAACATGCACCACCATGCCCAGCTATGAAGAAAGAAGGGAAGGAAGGAAGGAAGGAAGGAAGGAAGGAAGGAAGGAAGGAAGGAAGGAAGGAAGGAAGGAAGAAAGGAAGAAAGAAAGAAAGAAAGAAAGAAAGAAAGAAAGAAAGAAAGAAAGAAAGAAAGATCAGAGCCAAGTGTAGTTGTGCAAACCTATAATCCCAGCTATCTGGGAGGTTGAGGCAGGAGGATCACAAGTTTGAGGCTAACCTGGGCAATTTAGCAAGACCATGTTTCAAAAGGGGAAAGGGGTCTAGGAAATGTAGCTCAGTGGTAGAGTGTTTACCTAGCATGTACAAGGCCCTGGGTTCAATCCCCAGCAACACGCACCCACACCAAAAAAAAAAAAAAAAAAAAAAAAACCAACCCACAAATCAGCAAGGTGGCACACACCTGTAATCTTAACACTTGGGAGCCTGAGGCTGGAGGACCATCATGAGTTCAGGGCCAGCCTGAGCTATTTGACAAGACAAAAAAATCACGAATCATATCATGTCCCTCCCCTATTTAAAATCCCTTAATAACTTTGATAGTCACTTAGTACTCTTTTTGCATTGCTGGCAATAAAAACACAGGGCATCAGGCATACTAGACAAGCACTCTACCACTGAGCCACATCTCCAGGCCAAAGTCATCTAATGTTGACCAAAAATTCTTAACATGATTTATAAGACCCGATGTGACCCTTCTCTTGCTAACGTCACTTACTGTGACCCATCCCCAGAACCTTACACTACAGCCCCTACTAGGAGTGGCAGTGTCTCAGTTCTTCAAACAGACCATGTGAAGCACTTAGGTCAAAATTCAGCATGCAGGGCCGGGTGTGGTGGCGCATGCCTGTAATCCCAGCACTCGGGACGCTGAGGCAAGAGGATTGCTGTGAATTTGAGGCCAGCCTGGGCTACATAGTGAGTTCAGGACCACCTTGAACTACATAGCAAGACCCTGTCTCAAAAGAAAAAAAAAAAGTTCAGCATGCAGCAGGCATTTAATAAATGTAAGCTATTGTTATTATCTTATCACTTTGGCCTTCACATATGCTCTTCCCTGTTTGAGGAGTCCTTCTGACTCCTACCCTCCTTCCAGTCTGTGTTACTTTGTTTTGTTTTTGTGGTAGTGAGAATCGAACTGAAGGGTGCTCTACCACTGAGCTACATCCTCAGCCCTTTTTATTTTGAGACAGGTTCTCACTAAGTTGCCCAGGTTGGCCTCAAACTTGCAGTCTTCCTGCCTCAGCCTCCTGAGTAGCTGGGATTATAGACACCACCACCTCACCTGGGCCATGTTAGTTTTATCACTCTAAAACAAATGATCACAAACTTAGTGGTTTAAAACAACATACATTTAGGGCTGGCAGCATAGCTCGGTGGTACAGTGCTTGCCTAGCATGCCCTGGGTTTGTTGTTTGTTTTGAGACAGGGTCTCGCTATGTAGTTCAGGCTGGCCTCGAACTCGCAGCGATTCTGATTCTCCTGCCTCAGCCTCCCAAGTGCTTGGATTGCATGCCCTAGGTTTGACCTCCAGCACTGCAAACAAAGCAAAACAAAAACCACATAAACTTATCTCACTTTCTAAGAGTCAGGAGTCTGGCACATTTTAGCAGGATCCTCTACTCAGAGTTCCTTTGAACGGCTTATCTGATTAGATCTGGCCCATCCAGAATTGTCTTCCTTTTGATTAACTCAGAGTCATCTGATTAGAGACCTGGATTACATCTGCAAACCCCTTCCACCTTTGCATATGACCTAATTGCTGGAGTGAAATCCATCACATGAATAGTGTTTCTTACACTCAAGAGGAAGAGATAACACCCAAGGGCATGTGTACTTCAGGCTGGGAAACTTGGAGACCATTTTAGGACTCTGCCTGCCACAAAATCTCAGCCTAAAAGTCACTTCCTAGCTGGGTGTGGTGGTGCACACCTGTAATCGCACACTCAGGAGCCTGAGGTAGAGCAGGATCAGGAGTTCGAGACCAGCATGGACAACATCAGGGAAAGCTTGTCTCAAAAAAAAAAAATTTTTTTTTTTCTTTAAAAAGATCTTCCCTGATCCCAAGTCTAAAGTAAATCCTATGGGCTAGGGTGTGGATACAGCACTTGCCTAGCATGTGACAGGCCCTGAGTTTGACCCCCTGTGCCACAGAAGAATTTTTTTAGAGTAAAACAGGATGCCAGTTAGCCGGGCATGGTGTCGCATGCCTGTAATCCCAGCACTTGGGAGGCTGAGGCAGGAGGGTCGCTGTGAGTTGAGGCCAACCTGGGCTACAAAGTGAGTTCAAGGCCAGCCTGAACTACATAGTGAGACCCTATCTGAAAAAAAAACAAAAAGAAGGGGAAAAAAAGTAAAACAGGTTTGCTTTATATTCTTCCATACTACATTGTAGGTGGGTTTTGTTTTTTGTTTTTTGTTTTTTGCCTCAAATTTATGGTCCTCCTGCCTCAGACTCCCAAGTGCTAAGATTACAGGTAGCACCACCACACCTGGCCATATAAGTTTTTTTATAGCACTTGTCACAGGTAGTAATTATATACTTATTTGTATTATTATTTGTTCATTGGACACATTATTATTTTGATTCTCTTCTCTTTGCCCTGTGAACTCCCTGAAAGTAGGAACTTTGTTATTTTCATCACTGCATCCCACACCCCCGAGCAAGTGCTTGGCAACAGTAGATCAATGAATAAATGAAAAACTAGGCAAATAAGGACAAAATTAGCCTACTCACACATTAAATGGACAGAAAGAGAAAGAAGAAGAGATGTAGGTGGCACCGATTGAGCCAAGTCCTATTCTAAGTGCTTTATACAGTATTTCCCATCTCATTTAATCCTCACAGCTATCCTAGGATTGTTACTGTTCTTGGTCCAGAAGATGGGGGGGAGGGGGGAATTTTAGATAATTTTAGAAAATTATCTCAGGATAATTTTCCTTCCCACAGTCACACAGCAGATAACCAAAGGAGCCAGGATTCAAACCCAGGCCAGGGCCATTCCCACAGTGAATTTTGGGAATCTTCTTTGGACTCAGAAGATTTGGTTGCCTGCTGGGTACAGTGGCACAGGCCTGTTGTTCTAGCTACTTGGGAGGCTGAGAAGGGAGGATCTCTTGAGGTTATGAGTTTGAGGCTAGCCTAAAAAACAAAATAACCCCTCTCCTCCACCAGAAATAAATCTAAGCCAGGTGTGGCATATGCCTGAAATCCTAGCACTAAGGGAGACTGAGGTGGAAAGATTACAAATTCAAGCCCAGCCTAGGCAATTTAGTGACTTAGAGAGACCCTGTCTCAAAATTAAGAAAAAAAATTTTGTTTATTTAGTTTTGTTTTGGCTTTTTGGTACTGGGAATCGAGCTGACGACCTCGTGCTTGCCAGGCAGGCACTGTGCTGCTGAGCTAATATCTGCAGCCCAAAAAAAATTTTTTTTGCGACAGGGTCTTTCTATGTAGGTCAGGCTGGGCTTGAACTCACTATGTAGCCCAGGCTGGCCTCGAACTCTAAGCAATCCTCCTGTCTCGGCCTCCCGAGTGCTGGGATTACAGGTGTGTGCCACCATGCCTGGCTAAAAAAAAAAAAAAATTATTTTTAAGGCTGGGGATGTAGCTCAGCATGAAGACCCTGGGTTCAATCCCCAGTACCAACAAACAAACAAATACAGTAATATCTTGGTTCACAAACACTTTGGTTTGTAAACAATTTGGTTCACAAACAAAAGCATTCAGCAAAATTCCACTTCTGTTTGCAAACTCCTCATCAGGTGGCAAACACGACCGTGGCCACCTTCCCCACACAAATACAAACATGGCCATCTTCCCTAAAATCGTAAAACAAATTAAGTTCGCAAACTGAGGCACTACTGTAAATAGAGAAAAGGAAGGAAGAAAGGAAGGAAAGAAAAGGAAAAGAAAAAAGAATAGAAATCCAAAAGACTCACTTGGAGAATTGGGTCTCCTACCACTTACAGAGCTAGGGAACTGGCACAGTAACTCCAGCTCTGTGTCTCAGTTCCTTTTTGAAATGCAGGTGGTCAGCCGAGGTGAGATAATGTGTATAAAGTTCCTTGAACATAGCAGATGGTCACATAATGTGCGGTGATCCCCATGGGCCAAAGGGCTGCCCCTGCCGAGATGAAAGGCCTCCTTGGTTGGATTAGCAGGGTCAGGGGAGTCCCCAGGGAGGGAGCCCAGGAGAGACGCCTACAAATATGATGTCTCAGGCCAACCTGCTTGGCACAACCCTACAAATGTAAGTCTCACGAGGAAGCCAGTCTGGAAGGAACCAGTTGCCAACCAGAGCTGTGCATATCTCACTGGCTTCTCTCTCACTGCCAAGGCAATTCCTGGGGCAGTTGGAGGCAAGTTCTTCAAAGCTTAGGGAGTCCCTGGGCCTCTGTTCTTGGCTCCCACCTTGCTTTTTTTTTGGGGGGAGGGGGACCAGGAATCAAACTGACGCTTGCCAGGCAGGCGCCATGCCACTGAGCTAGATCCCCGGTCCCCACCTTTGCTTTTCTAGGCTGCTGAGTACCATGGAAGTGAGTCATTTTGAAGAAGGCAGAGCCAGAGGGAGGCCTGGAAAGCCTGGCTGTCCTTAGGATTCAGGGGCCACACCTCCCCGCCCCATCACAGTGGCTTACATTCCCATCACAGGATTCATTGGGGGCACTCCTCTTATTGCCCTCTTCCATTCCTCTTTTAAAAAGGGACTCCACAACTGGGCATGGTGGTGCACACCTATAATCCCAACACTCTGGGAAGATGAGGCAGGAGGATCACAAGTTTGAGCATAGCTTGGGCAATTTAGCAAGACTGCCTCAAAATTAAAAAAAGGGCTGGAACTGTAAAGGCCCTAGGTTCACTCCCTAGTATGAGGGGGAAAAAAGGGACTCCACCACCTGCCTTCAGCCACAGAGACAGGGTTAGTAAAATGCTCCTCAAAATTTTCTCCTGCATGACTTAGATGACCCCAGAATCCTAGGTCAAGTGAGAGAAATGGACCTGAACTGGGAAGAGCTGTGCTGAGAATAGACATGTGGCCCCACCACTGATGGTCACCCTGGAACTGAGATGCTTGTGGGATGTCTGAGCTGGAAGAAAATGCAGGAGTCATCACTCTACAACTCCTTCATTTTACCCATGGAAAAACAGCCCAGAGAGGGAGAGAACTGGCCCTAAGTCACACAGCTAGAAAAGAGGCAGGAAGCTGGACGTGATAGTGCACACCTGTAATCCCAGTACTCAGAAGGTTGAGTCAGGGGCATCACTGCAAGTGTGAGGCCAGCCTGGGCTACACTGTGAATTTAAGACCAGCCTGAACTACATAGTGAGACACTGTCTCTCTTTACTGACTCCATGTGTCTTCCTGTCCGAGAAGTAGAAGAGGAAGAAGTTACCTGGGAGCAGGAGAGTGAATCTTCATCTCCATGTGTTGGATGGGAATAATGAGACCTCCCTGTCAACACATCACTTGTTCATGAAGCTTGAGTGAGCAACAGAGGGGAAATGACAGTGACATTGGTGGCAGAATTGTCCACATGGTGGCAAGAGGACCCCAGAGTGGAAGAAAGGACAAGACACAAGGGACCTGAGGGTGGGGCAGAGCAGATGGGCTCTGAAGATGTGGGTTCACCTTGTGGTCCTCCCCAGGTGGGGTCCAGGCCTGGGCTGCCATGGATACCGTGTCCCTGGAGCATCAGATCCAGAGCGTGCAACGCCACATCAGCTTCCTGAAAAAGGAGCAGATGGCCCTGCTGCGAGACCTGCACCTGGAAATCCTGAGGCTGCAGAAACGCTGCTCAGGTGAGGCCGGGGGGTGGGCAGGGTCACTGTCATCATAATCACTGTCTTCAGTGGGAAGCCTCACACCAATCCAATTGCCACTTTTTCTGGATGAGGAAATTGAGACTGGGGGAGTTGGGGAAGAGATTGGGGCTGAGGGCTGTAGTGAAGTAGCACATCAGGGAGCTCAGGAACCAATTCTTGGAGAACCTGTCTTTTTTTTTTTTTTTTTTTTTTTTCAGTACTGGAAGTTGAACCTGGAGTCTTTGCACTGAGCTACATCCCCAACTGTTTGCCCAGGCAGGGCTCAAACTTGTGATCCTCCTGCCATAGCCTCCCATCTTGGGTCATTGTTCACGGAGTATCTCCCAGCCCTCAAAAATCCCTGGGTCCAGTTGGGGACACACACATACCCAACAGGTGCTATTAAGATACAGCAGGTGCACACCTGTAATCTCAGCTACTGAAGAGACTGGGGCAGGAAGATTTCAAGTTTGAGGCCAGCCTGGGCAGTTCAGCAACTTAGCAAGACCCTGCCTCAAAATAAAAAAAAATGGACTGGGAATGTAGAAATAAAAAAAACAAAAAGGTTGTAGCTCAGTGGTAAAGCACTTGCCTAGCTTGTGCAAGCCTCCGTGTTCAACCCGAAGTACCGCAAAAAGAAGAAAGAAAAAGAAATTGAGTCTGGCAGTTATGTGGAAGGTGAACTATGGGAGAGGGAGGCTGCAAGGCCTATAGCAGACCTGATGAAATGGTCCGGTGGTGAGATGGAGAGGCACGGACAGGGGAGGGCCGGGGATGGGCCTGCCCACTGCTTGCTCCGTGAGCAGCAGAGGGACACAAAGGATGAGGTGAGATCCTAGACCTGGCCTCTGCTCTTAGACCTGCAGCCTCAATTGCCTGGGCCTCTCGGGGCCTTGGCTGTGACCCAGATGTGTGTGAAGGCTGAGTCCCAGCACGGGTTGTAGAGCCAATGGCTCCTAGAATGTTTCAGCTGGGAGTACCCAATTTCTTGATTGCACAAATGAGTAAACTGAGTCCTGGAGAAAGTACATCACACAGTATGTCAATAGCAGAGGCTAGATTAGAACCCAGAGCTCCAGACTCCCAGTCCTATATATCTCTGCAGCTTTCTGGATATTTTCTACCTCCAAGGTGCCCAGAGCCCTACCTCCCTCCAGCCCCTGCCCAGAGGGAAAATAAGGGCTAGAGGGTTGAATGACCACCTGGCTTCTCATGCTGTAGCACAAGACATGAGTGGTCTCCCCCAAAGACCATCCAGCAACAGAGGCCAGCCCAGGGGACATGGGTGGCCCTTGAGGACTCGCCTGTGCCCCATGCCTCCTTATCACTACAAAACAGCCTTAGAGGAAAATAGGGAACCTAAGACCTACAGCAGTTCCTCTCATTTCTCCTCCTTGTGTCCTCATTCTGAGGACCTGGGTGCCTCCACTGCAGAGAAGGGCCAGATCCCAAGAAAGTGTCACAGGTAGCAACAGAGGGCCCTCCACCACCCCCATTACCCTTCTCAGACTGGCAAGGGCCCGCAGCCTCTTGGTTATCGATTAAGAAGATAAAAATAACTCTGGGCTGGACTGGAATAGCCACTGTGGGGGCTGAAATGACTGAGTGAGGACCTCGGTCCAGGGCAGAGGTGCTGAGGAGAAAGGGAGAACAAAAGGGAGGATCGGGAAAGAGATTAAGGAGGGACCTAGAGAGCCAGGCATGGTGGTACACATTTGTAATCCCAGAACTCTGGGAGGCTGAGGCAGGAGGATTGCAAGTTCAAAGCAAGCCTGGAATATAGGCAACACAGCAAGATCCTGTCAAAAAAAAAAAAAAGAAAACAAAAAGGCTAGGAAGGGGATAGGATGAGCCAGGAGGACAGGCTGCTGAGAAGCCAGCTGACCATAGCGAAGGACTCAGAATGAAGGGGCTTGGGAAGCAGTAGATGTGTTCTGGGTTGGCTCAGCACCCTGGACGATGATAAGAACTGTCCCTACCTCCAACCCCATGCACTATGCACTAACTTAACCTTGGACCAAGGCTTCTGTTTATTTTCTCTCATTTCATCCTGGCAACAGCCCTTTCTATGGGTATGTGTGCACATGTGTGTGCTATTTTGTCCCCATTTTCCAGATAAGAAAACTGAGGCTCAGATAGATGCTGTTACTGATCCAGGGTCACAGTGTATCTGACATCACAGCATATTCATCTAAACCATGAGATTGTGGCCAGAAGGTGGGGAGCCCAGCTGGGATTCTCTCTCCCCATGTCCTAGTCCCGTGGTTAAGGGCTGAGGAGAAACCAACCCACAGGGACCCAGTGGCAGAGCCAAGATCTTTCGGGCTAAGTCCCTGGACCTAGTCCAGGGTCTCTTGAGTCACATCTCAAGGCCCGGAGGAGGGGCCACGCTGGCTCCAGGGAGCTTAAGGGGTGGAGGCATCAGCTCCACACAAGGGACCCTGGGGAAGAGGTGCAGGCTGGGGTCACAGAACCAGCTGTGGAACCTAGGCTCCCTGACTCCTGGCGACAAGTGGCCTCCCCAGAGGAGGCACCTCTGCAAAGGCCCTTTCTCCAGAAGAGCCCCACGAGGGCAGTGAAGAGGAGCAGGCCTAGGGACCACAGGCCTTCTCCGTAGGTGCTGCTGGGTGGTCAGTGGCCCCACTGACACACTAACTTCCTGGCCCCCCGATTCACACCTTCTCTCCTCAGGCCCCATACTGTGTCCCTGAAGGTACACACAGGTGCTCCTGAGCAGGCCACTGTGACTTCTGGCTCTCTTCGGCTCATTGAAGCAGGGCTTGGGGGCAGGCCAAGCACAAGCTGTCCCACTGAGCCACACTTCTCCACCCGTTTTCCCAGTTCTTGAGCTCTGGTGGAGTTGAGGGACTGCACATATAAAAATGATCAAGCTCAGCTGAGCGTAGTGGCACACACCAGTAATCCCAGCACTTGGGAGGCTGAGGCAGGAGGAATCTGAGGCCAGCCTGGGCTACATAGTGAATTCAAGACCAGCCTGAACTACATAGTGAGACTCTGTCTAAAAAAAAAAAAAAAAAAAAATCAAGCTCAGCTGGGCTGAGTTGGGGCATTTGGGGCACTAAAGAATAAGGACTGGGCTAGGCATGGCAGCCTAAACCTGTAATCCCAGCTACTCAGGAGGCTGAAGAAGGAGGATCATGAGTTCAAGGCCAGCTGGGCAACTGAGTGGAAACCTGTCTGAAAAAAAAAAAGGCTGAGAATGTAGCTCAGCACTCCCTGGGTTCAATCCCCGCTATCAGGAAAAAACAAAAAGAATGAGAACAAGGAGAACAGGCTGGGAGAAAGGTGGTGCCCAGGCGGCTTCCAGCGCCCGCCCGCCCGGGAAGAACCCGCAGCGACTTGGACCTCGGCTACCTCTGGAAGCTGCTCGCCTGCGGCGCCCCGCCCTCTCCCGCGCTCTCAGCGCTAAGCCTCCAGGCAGCTCCCATCACAAGATGGCGCTGTCCTCCTTGAAGCCTTCTCCCTGCTCTGTGGACTCGGTGGAAGAGGGCACGGGAAGGAGCAGTGCTATACCTCTGCAGACAATAATGGAGGGAGGCCCAGCTGTAGTGGCTGTGAATATAGTGAAGACATGTGTCCAGTTTGGTAAATAGCCACTGCCCATTTCCAATGACCTTAAGAGGCCTTCTGCATGCTAGCATCCATCAATTGTGCAGCAAGGGTTCCCCAGAATTGCTGTTTGCTGCCATATCAGTCCTAGGAAGGGGCACATACTCTCCCAAACCCCAAACAAGCCAGGCTCTTCTGTTCCACAAGGGCTGAACTTATGCCCAAATCCAGACATACGCTTGCACTGAAACAATCTCTGAACTTGGCATGAAGCCACTAGGGTCAGGCTATACCCTGGGCATGGCAGGAAATAGGTATAGGGGTGGTTTAGATTATTTCTAAGGATTTTTATTGCCGTGTTAGTGACCTGTGACACACCTGCTTTTCTCTTCTCTGCCCCCAGAACTGACCCATGACCTGGAGATGAGAGAGGCCCAGTCTCACCAGCAAGGTAAGAGAAGGACCACTGCAGGGGAAGTGCCATGGGGCCCAATAGGTGAATTTCCCAATTCTTAGTAGGGCCCATGCCTTCTCCATCCCAGCCTAGACTCAGGGACAGCAACATCAGCTTGATGAGCAGGGTGCAGGTGTCAGTCCAACTTGCCCATTCAGGGTGACTTTGTACAGTAAACAGCCTGTACCACCACACATAGTCCCCTGTACTATTTGTGTCTCTGTCCAAAGTGGGAAAAGAAAGGAGGAAAGAGATTATTCTGGTTTTCCTTCCTCCTTGCCCTCTTAATTCCTTTCTGGGACCCACCTCCCCAGTCCTTCAAAACCTTGTACAAGGGAACCACTGGGTCAGAGTCCACACCCTGCAAGGTGCTGAGGGTCAAGATGTGACACGGTAGCAGTACGGGGTCCAAGGCATTTAGTCTAGATGAAGAGAACAGAGACACATTAGCAAATCTTTCATTTTACCAAAGCATGACTTATGCCATTGTGGCAATTCCTCTAAAACATTGGTTCATAGAGAATTACTTCTCTCTTAATAGAAGGGTGAGGGTGAGGAGATGATGTTCAGTGGGTCTAGCGTTTCAGTTTTGCAAGATTAAAAAGTTCTAGAGATCTGTGGCAGGGTGTGCCTCGGA
Organism: Erethizon dorsatum; assembly: GCA_028451465.1. NCBI lineage: Eukaryota > Metazoa > Chordata > Mammalia > Rodentia > Erethizontidae > Erethizon > Erethizon dorsatum. Next base: position 36,184,680 of record CM051826.1, read on the forward strand.
GTAGTCACTCAGGAAGCTGAGGCAGGAGGATCACTTAAGCCCAGGAGTTTGAGGTCAACCTGGGCTACATAGCAAGACCTTGTCTTTTTTGTTGTTGTTGACACTGTTCTTAATATATTTTTATTAGTGCCTAGAGACATTATCTTTTCACAAAAAATTTTTGGAAACCTGTTGCACAATCATATGAATGTACTGTACTGTACTGTACACTTTAAAAATAGTTAAGGTGGTACATTTTATTTATTTAACCACAATTAAAACATTTTAAAAATGTGGCAGGGCTGGGCATGGCAGCGCACACCTGTAGGAGGATCAACGTGAGTTCAAAGCCAGCACGAACTACATAGCAAGACTCTGTCTCAAAAAAACCTAATAAATAAATGAATTTTTAAATGTGGCAGGGAAAAGATTGTCTTGTTCAGATCATAATCACTAAATTATAGGATCTCTGAGAACCAGGACTGGGTGCCAACCATTGTAAAGTGCAAAGAATATTACCTGGCTTGAAGGGACTGTAACTGTTTATCTAAAAATAAATCATAAAAGGCTGGCATGTAACTCAGTCATATAACACTTGCCTAGTATGCACAAGGCCCTGGGTTCAATCCCCAGCACCCTCACACACACAAAAGTCATAAAAATAGAAATTTTTGGCCAAGAGAGTTTTTTGGGGGTGTTTTGTTTTGTTTTGTTTTGTTTTGTTTTAAGGCAGGATCTCAAGGACAGTTTGGACTACATAGTGAGACCCTGTCTTAAAAAAAAAATAAAACAGAGAGAGAATCAGTCATGTAATGTAGTCCAGACTAGCCTTGAACTCGCAATCCTCCTGCCTCAGGCTCCCAAGTACTGAGATTGCAGGAGTGCATACCATGCCTGGCCAGGAAAGTTCTGAAGAATAGATTCCCTGTCCTATTGATGTGTTGCCTATAGCTCAAGAGCTACATGACCAAGAATTGGGAATGGGAAGGGTTAGATTTTAAGCTAAAACATTAGAGGCCGGCCGTGGTGATAATGCCTGTAATCCCAGCACTCGGGAGGCTGAGGCAGGAGGATCACCGAGAGTTCAAGGCCAACCTGGCCTACATAGTGAGTTTAAGGCCAGCCTGAACTGCATAGGGAGACCCTAGCTCAAAAATAAATAAAATGTTAGGAATCCTGTAGATTGCTTTGTGCATAGAAAGATTAGCTGGAAATCGTCTGAACACTTGCACTAATCCTACCCACTTCTTCATTTGGCAACTGTGGACATTCTCTTGATGCTTCAGTGCTGGAGATTGAGGTGAAAACAGTTCTGTGACAACAGCAGCTTTTACCCGTACTTTCCTACCTCTGAAAGGGTATTTAGGATCACCTGGGTTCAAGACACTGCCCTGGTGTCCTGAGTTGTGGTGGTGGTGGTTGTTGCTGAGCCCTGCGTATGTCCGCTGGGTTAGGCGTTGGGGCTACGGTGGATAATGAAATGATCCTTGTAAAGCTTACAGGGTAGAGGGAGAGGTATAGTAAATAATCATAAATAAATGTGAGGTTGGCACCATGACATGTGCCGAGAAGCAGCAAATCAGTGCTCCAATTGTATGAGGAGGATGTGGCCTGTTGTCATTGTTGTTATTGTTGTTGTTGTTCTTCTTCTTCTTCTTCTTCCTCCTCCTCCTCCTCCGCCTCCGCCTCCTCCTCCTCCGCCTCCTCCTCCTCCTCCTCCTCCTCCTCCTCTCTTTTCCTCTCTCCCCCTCCTTCTCTCTCTTTTGGAGACAGGGTCTCACTATGTAGTTCAGGCTGGCCTTGAACTCACTATGTAGCCCTGGCTGAAGATCTAAGCAGCACCATTCCCAGGTCCACCCCCAGAGATTCTGACTCAAGTGGTCTTTGGTAGGGCCCAAGAAACAGTATTTGTAAAAGCTCTCTGCATAATTCCATTGTATATCCAAGGTTGAGATCCGCTGCAGTGGAAACTGCGAACAAGTAAACAAAAAAATTTACAAAATATAATAAATGTTCTATGAAGGAAACAAGGACACTGACACCCCCCCTTCCTCTGCACATCCCCAACACTTCTGTACCTTGCTTTTGCCTTGTCTTCCTGACACAGGGCTTCTGCGCAAGCTGCTGCTTCTGTCTGAAGCACTGTTCTCCGGGGGAGGAGCTCCTCATCCTACAGCTCCTCACCCAAGCCTCTCTTTCCGGAGAGCATTTCCTGATTGGGCCACATCCTCCTCATACAGTCGGAGCACTGATTTGCTGCTTCTCGGCACATGTCATGGTGCCAACCTCACATTTATTTATGATTATTTACTACACCTCTCCCTCTACGCTGTAAGCTTTACGAGGACCATTTTATTATACATCGCAGCCCCAACGCCTAACCCAGTGCACATACACAGGGCTCAGCAAATTAGTTTTGGCCTGAATAAGCAAGCAGTGAAAAAGAATTTTCCATTTAAACTGAAACCAGAAGCATTAGTGGGGAGGCCACGGAGAGCGTGGGATAGGTGCAAAGGTGTGGGGGAAGGAAAGGAAGGCCCCTGCAGTTGACCCGTGGGTTCGAGACAGCATGCGTGGTCGTGGAGGTGGGGAGGAGGAGGGCTCGTTTGCGTTAGCCACTGAGCGGGACAGGTGTGTTCCACGCCAGGCGGGCGCGGTCACCTTTCCCCTCTCTCGCCCCGTCGCAGAGGAGGCGTCCCGGGAGCTGGAGAACAAGTGCCGCGCGCTGGAGTCGCAGCTGGCGGCGCAGGCCGCGGCCAACGCCGAGCTGCGGCGGGAGGTGGCGCAGCGCGAGGCGCTGGTGTCCGCGCTGCGCTGCAGCCTGCGCTCCGAGGAGCGCCGCTTCCTGGAGGAGCTGCGTCGCCGCAGCCACCGTGCCACCGTCCTGGGCACCGAGCTGCAGAAGCACACGGAAGCGGCCGCCTACCTGTCCTGCCAGCTGCACGCCGCGCGACAGAGACTGCAGGCCCCGCGCCCGAGCCCCGGGGCCACCGCCGCCGCCGAGGCCAGGCCCCGCCGGCGCGCACAGCGGGCCCGCCGTCCGCCCGAGGCCGCCGCCAAGGGCCCCAGCCGGGACTGGGCCTCCTGGGACCGCGCAGCCGGTGGCCTGGACGACGTCGACCCCATGCCCGACCCCGCGCTCTTCCTCTACGCCCGGAGGCCCCCTCGGCCCAGTGCCCGCGGCCCGCGCCAGCCGCCGCCCCAGGAGCCCCCGGACCAGGGCGGCGCACAGCCCAACGCGCCCAGCCCGCCCTGCGCGCCCGGGGACCCGGAGTAGGCGCGGGGCTACGGGCGCCCTGCAGGCGGGTCCCGGGGACTGAGGCTACCCGTCCCAGGACCCCCGCCCCTAGAGCCGCCCCCCGCCTTTTGTATTTCCCAACGTTTCCGAAGCTTCGAGCTCTTCCCTCCCACGAGGCAGCTCCTCTGAGAAAGCTGAGTGGTTTTTTCGTGGAGGACTCGTAGTACCGATCTTGACTTGGTCCCCACCCGGCCACTGGGTGGGGGCGGCGGGGATCACGCTTTGCCTCGGGAAAGCTGACAATCCTTTGGGAAGGAGGAGAAAGCTAGCCTACAGGAGGGAATGCAGAGCGTAGTTGGCACCCCTAAGCTTCCAGCTTCCCTGCCTTGCCTCCTCCGGCCCTGCCGAGTCTTCTTCCTCCCGGGAAGAGGCCCTGGCTTGGGCTGGTCTTTTACTTGGGAAACGCTGTTCCCACCCCCATCCCCATCAAAATCCTTGCAGGTGAGCACGGAACACTTTAGAGGTCATGTCCTCCCAGAGTCCCAGGTGGGACAAGTATGGTTTCATGGAAGTTGAACTTCTGGACCCTTAGGATTATAGAATGGTTTGGGTGGCAGGACCTGAGCTGGTCTAGAGCTGTCCCCATCTCAGCTCCCTGGTCTGCCACACGGATTGGAGGGACAGGAGCTGTCCTGGGGCAGTGAGGTGGGATGGAGGCTTGCAGAAGGGTGGGATCTGCCTTTCCCCTCCTGGAGAGTGCCCTGGGAGTCTGCCTCCTCCGGTTATTGGTGCTAATCTAGCCCAGCTTCCTAAGCAGCTGGCTGCACCCCAAGGCTGAAAGGAGGACCTGGCTTCTTGGAAGTGGCAGCTGTTGGTAGAAGTTTGGGTTTGCTGAGGGGCGGGGGGAAAGGCAGGAGACAAATTAGTCCCCATTCTGGCCTCCCTCCAGGGATGCCCCTAAGTCTATCCAAACCTGGTAGTGGCAGGGTGCTCCTAAGGCTCCCTGTCTCGATTGGGGAATGGTGAAACCGAAAGCAGAATACACACACACACACACACACACACACACTTTTTCTGCAGTTGTCCTCACTACCAAAGGCAAAAAGTACAGCTTCAGTCCAGCTCATTGCCTTTACCCAAGCCCAACCTAGAAACAGTCCCAGGAGCCCCCATGCCATCCCTCCTGGGTTGGTCTTTCATCCAGTCCTAAGTGCCTGTGAGGTCTTCCAGGGAGTGCCCAGGGAGGACACCTTTCCCTCACTCAGACATCTCGTCCCTGGCAGCTCCTGGTCCTGGCAGAGGCTGCACATTCTGTATGTCACCAGGAGACTGGGAGGTGAACAGTCAAGCTCTAGAGATGACAAACTTTTCCTGTCATGGCCCCCAGAAAGGAAATCCCCAGTGCATGTCCTCTTCTGTGCGACATTAGAGGGAGCAGAAATACAGTAAAAACCAGAAAACTGAGCACACTCCCAGACTAGCCAGACATGCTGCTCCCTCCCACTGACCCCATTCAGGACTGCCTAAGGCCACCAAGCAATAAGCAGGCCTGAGCTGGCTGTCCTGCTCCTGGGAGTCAGGTGTTGGAGGTGGAGCTGGGGGTCTTTTCTCTGTCTGACCACACCCCCTGTGCCCATGCTGGCCCTGCCATCAGTCTCCGCTCCAGTGTGTGTGACTCACACTATGCTGCCACCCTCCCTATCAGAACCTACTGTGTTGGGGTCTTGTTCCCCTCTCTTGGAGGACAGTGGGAAGGAGGGGAAAGGACTCTGGAGGAGCCCACACAGACTTTCATCTCCCACAACTACACTTTTGGGGTGAACAGGGTGATTTTGTTATGTTGATTCTTCTACAGAGATGGTGAAGTCCTTTATCCACCTCCCACCCACTAAAAGCCATAGCTATGCCCACCTGGCCTCCCTCAAAGCTCTATAGCAATAGCCCTCTTCCCCTTCCCTCCTAGGTACCCAGGGTGTCCAACTAGGAGAGGCCCCACCACACCTCAGCCCCAGGGATCCTGCGGTGGTGTGCCTGCCTCTCCCCAAGTGACCCCATCAGCATCTCCCAAATCTTGTTCCCCTTCAGCAACCAGAGATGAGATTTGTTTGTGGGGTGCTTGGAGATCCCCCAGATGAAAGGTTCTGAGTGCTGGGGTGGCTAGGAAAGGAAGTAAGGGAACCTTTCTCCACCAACGGGGATGATGGGGAGACCAAGGCAGGTACAGGGTTCCAATTTTAGCAGAAATTCCTTCCAGCCAAGCATGGTGGCACTTGGGAGGCTGAGGCAGGGGGTTTGCCGTGAGTTTGAGGCCAGCCTGGGCTACAAAGTGAGTTCAAGGCCAACTTGAACTGCATAGTGAAACCCTGTCTCAAAAAAACAAAAAAGGAGCCGGGGTATAGCTCAGTGGCATGGCACCTGCCTGGCAAGCAGGAGGTCCTGAGTTCAATTCCCGGTCACCCCCCCCCAAAAAAAATCCCTTCCTCCCATCTTCTAGAAGTAATAGAGACTCCTTGCACTTGCCTGCAGGCAGAACCTTGGCCTCGGGGTTTGGGAGAGGACTTGCCCTCAGCTTCAGCCCCAACCATTCTAAAGCCAGGCTTGGGGGAGCCACTGGCCAAAGGACAGCCACCCAGCCCAGTGGAAGGTCCAGGTGACTGAGAAGGGAAAGGAGTGTTTCTTCTCTACTTTTCTCTGCTGTACACATTCCCATCGTGGAAGGGAAGGTATTGACAGGATATGTGGAGTCCTTCAGTGGGGCTCCTGCCACACCCCAAGTGTGGACAGACCCCGGAGGGAGAGCGGTTGATGGAGCCCCCTGTACATTCTGGAAGCCAGCTAGGGACCAGAGGGCAATGCACCAGGAAGCTCCGGCCCTCTCCCCCATATCCCTACCACCATGACATGCACTTTGGGGGACCAGTCCAGGGCCAAAATGAGGTAGCCTTTCCTGCACACAGCAGCAAGATACAGTCCTCCCTGGTGGTGAGGAAGTAGGCCAGAGGATGAGGAGCAAAAGCTGCTCACTTTAGGAGCCCAGGACCCCTGAGCACCCTCTCACTGATGTGCCAGCCTCGGACGGGGAAGCATGCAGGGCAGAGGGATCCTGCTCCAAATTCTCTGTTGGCTGCGCTTTTTAATCCAATGCTTTTCAGAGTGTATTCACTCACCCACAGAAATAGAGCCCTGTGCTTTAGGGGTGACTGTCATATGCCTTATTCTTAATAAAAGATTTGAAAAACATGCAAGTCAGCTCTCTTCCTGTGGCCACTGCTCCCCACATCTGTTCCCACAGGTAGGAGGAGAGGATGTGGAAGAGGTAAGAGTGGTATGGGAGCCAGCCTGTAGTCCCCTGGATGTCATGATCAGATGAGATTCATTCCTTTTTTTTCCCTTCCCTTCCCCTCCCCTCCCCTTCCCTGGAGATTGAATTGAACCAAACAAAAGTCTTCATACTGAGTTACATCCCCAGCCCTTATTTTATTTTTGAGAAAGGGTCTTGTTAAATTGCCCAGGCTGGGCTCAAGTTTGTAATCCTCTTGCCTCAGCCTCCCAAAGTGCTGGGATTGTAGGCTTTCCATCACCACAATCGGCATAAGGCTCTCCCTTGAGTGTCCTTGTTCTCCACCTACCTTGCTCCATGCAACCCTAATCCAAATGAACAAACAAAATCTTAGATCAGAGTCTCCTGACTAGGCTGGAGAGTAATAGATTGGAAGGACCCCATGCTAGAAATTGTCCACTGTTCTGGCCTAGAAGGAATCCTGAGGTTCTGGCATCTTTGACCATGTTGATTCCTTGCCCCTGTCTGATCTGAGCTGCAAAAATCCCAGCACATGGCTGGGCATGGTGGTTCATGCCTATAATCTCAGCACTCGGGAGGCTGAGCCAGGAGGATCACTGCAAGTTCGAGGCCAGCCTGGGCTACAAAGTGAGTTGGAGGCCGGCCTGGACTACATAGTGAAACCCTGTCTCAAAAAGAAAAAAAAAGGGGCTGGGGATATAGCTCAGTGGCACAAGCACCTGCCTGGCAAGCGCAAAGTCCTGAGTTTGATTACCAGTACAAAAAACAAAACAAAACAAAACGGTGCCAGGTGCTAATATTACATTGGTGAAGAAAATAGGCCTATTGACAAGCACAAACTCTTGGGTGGCTAAAAGAGGAAAATATCAGCTTGGAGTTCTAGCAGATATTTCCACAAGGGATAAAGCTGCCAGAATATAAACTATTACAGAAGAATCAAAACCAGGAGAGATGAAGACAATGTCCCAGCCCAGAGCCATAGCTGGGGGTGGAGATATAAAATGTCAGTACAGATTAACTCTTGGAGATCATCTATGCAATCCCCTCATTTTACAGATGGAGAAACTGAGGTCTTGGGCATCTCACTGCTGTCAACCCTTTCTTGTTGTTCTGCCTATACAGGTGGAGCATTTCTTCTCTATGGGTTCCCAAAGTCAGTCCAGAGAGGCTGGGGACTCCCTCCTGTGGTCCTGGGGGTTTGGGTTCTGGCCTCCCCTCTCCAACCCCTGGAGGGCTCCAAAAAGAAGGAGGAAGTGGGCATGGCCCACCAAGTAGGTGTATTCATCATAAGAATAATGAATAAGGTGAGCAGCTTCAAGCATGCTAATTATGTGGCCAGGTCTCAGCCTAGATGAAAGCCCCTCCTACTCACCTAGCATCTTTATTCAGGGGCCTCATAGATGAGGGAATGGAGGCACTCAGGAGGGATGGGGTTGTGCAATAAAAGCCTGCGAGGGACAGGAAGGGATCCACTGAAGACAGATGGTAGAGTTCAAGGCTGCTGAGACTAGTTAGTCTCCAGACCCATGGCACTTGCAGACACTACTACTCCATGAGGAGCACAGGGAGAGGCACCTATGCTGGGCACCTACTTAGGCTCAGGTTGGTGGGTCTCAGCCAGGTATTATGAAAATTATTTAAGCTCTAGATACAAAGGCGAAAGCTACAGTACACAAAGGGAATATCTGCACATAAAGCCCAGATATTATAAACAACAGAGGGGACCGAGGTAGCCCTCTGGGCTGCCAGCAAAGCTCCCCCTCAGCACTCTAGGGAGCCTTTAAAAGGGCTGCTTGGCCTTCCATACACCTGGATCATCCACTCAATCAACACGTAGCATTGAGCACCCATCCTGCATCAGGCCCTGGGAAGATGCTGGGGGTACCCAGTCAATACAGTATGGTCCTTGCCTCCAAGAAGCCCCCTGGCCTAGCAGCTGGATGCCTCACCCAAGAACCAGACATCCCAGTTTGGCCAAGATAGTCTCAGTTTATGCCTCCTGTCCCAGTATCATCATCATTGTCATCGCTGTGGTCATCATCTCAACATCATCATCATCATCATCATCATCATCATCATCATCATCATCATCATCATCATCATTTTGTACTAAGGATTGAATCCAGGGCCTTTTCACTGAGCTACATCCCCAGCTTGCTTTATTTATTTAGAGACGGAGTTAGCTAAATTGCCCAGGCTGGACTCAAACTTTTGACACTCCAGCCTCAGCCTCCCAGAGTTCTGGGATTACAGGCGTGCATCATCCATCCAGCTGTTATTATTAACAGTATCTACTTTTATTCTCAAAAGTGTAGGGCCGGTGAGATGGCTCAGCGGCTTAAGTGCCTGCCCGGCAAGCGCGAGGGCCCGAGTTCGACTCCCGGAACCCACATACGAAAAAGGGGCCGGTGATATCGCTCAGCGGCACGGGCGCCTGCTGGTGCGCGAGGTCCTGAGGTCGACCCCCGTACCCACAAAAAAAAAAAAAAAAAAAAAAAGTGTAGCCAATTATACTGGCATATGTCTATAATCCCAGCACTTGGAAGACTGAAGCAGGAGGATCACAAGTTTGAGCCCACCCTGGGGAATTTAGCAATTTAGCAAGACCCTTTCAATCAATCAATAGATAGCTGGTGATGTAGCTCAAGGCAAAGGCCCTGGGTTCTATCCCTGGTAATGGTTTGGATGATAAATTACATGGCCACCTAAACAATAGGCAGTGGTGGAAATAGTTGGGCAAAATATTTATAGCCTCTGTTAATGAGGGCTGGGGTAGTTCAATGGTAGAGTACTTGCCTACTGCACTCATCCCATGGATTAGATCCCAAGCATCTCAAAATAGAAAGAAAAAGGCAAGACCCAGATACTGCATAATGTAATTCCAGTACTCATGAGGCTGAGGCAGGAGGATTGTGAGTTCAAAGCCATCCTGGACTACATAGTAAGACTTTTTCTCAACAAAACAAAATAAAAAGCTTCTTCATATGTGCTCAGAGGCCAGACTCCAGACTCTAAGGTATGGTGGTCAGAGGATGATTCTTTTTGTGTATATCTATTTCCTCGCCCTAGCTTTGCTGCCTCCTCACCCCTACCCCAACAATGTGTTAAAACTGGGTTATGCTTCCTCATGTTATGAATAGCATTACTAACATAGAGGGGGCTTTTGAATTCACCTATACTGGACTAAGTACAACTCTCCAAAATCCTGGAGTTTCATGGATACAAACTTGGTTTTTGTTTGTTTGTTTTTGTTTTGTTTTGTAGCAGTGGGGACTGAACCCAGGACCTTCATACTGAACTACTTTTTAATTTTTTTTTTTTTAATTCTGAGACAGGTTAGGCTCGAATTTGAGATTGTTCTGCCTCAGCTTCCCAGAATGCTGGGATTACAGGGATGCACCACCACGCCCAGATAATAAATGAGTGTTTTTATCTGATAAAGAAAGCACTTGAGCCGGGTGTGGTGGTGCACACCTGTAATCCCAGCACTCAAGAGGCTGAGGCAGGAGGATGCTGTGAGTCTGAGGCCAGCCTGGGTTACATAAGCGAATTCAAGGCCAGCCCGCACTACATACTACATAGTGAGACCCTGCCTAAAAAAAAGAAAGGAAACAAACAAACAAACAAGAAAGCAAGAAAGCACTTGAGGGCTGAGAGGTATAGCTCACTGGTATAGCACTTGCCTGGCAGTATGCGTGAAGCTCTGGGTTCAATCCCCAGCACTGGGAGAAAAAGAAAAAAACAAAGAAAGCAGTTGAGAGTCACTAGGGTCATAGTCAAGTAATTTGCTCAGGTTTACAAAAAGAGACAGTGTAGATGTTGCCAGGTACAGTACAGATTTCCAATCCAGTTCAGTATTAGGTTCATGCATCACCCTGCCTGCCTGCCTTCTACTGACATCCAGTAGTAAAGTTTTGCTTTTATTTTTAGCCTAGCTCAATCTCCCTTCTCCCTCGCATGGCCACCACAAGGATCATTCCAAGAGATGTATCTTACCACTTCACGCCTTCCTTCTTCCAGTTTAAAGACTTCCTCCTTTCATTGGTTTTTCTTTTCACCACCTGCATTGGCTAGGGCAAAGTCTACTTTTTTTTTTTTTAGAGGATTGAACCCAGAGCCTCGCCCATACTAGACAAGCACTCTACCACTGAGCTACTTTGCCTGGCCCAAACTCTATTTTTGCTTTGCAATTCGTACAAGGTTCTGGTTAGCCTTCCCCTCCCCATCTCTGCAACTTCAGATTTCCAATTCCTCATAGATCCGGGCAAATGTCAAGAATATACCTTGAGTACTTTTTGAGGGCTTTCTGACGCTGTGCAGGGAAGATTCACCCCACTCTCTGCCTGGACAACTTCGCTCACTGGTTCAAATACCACCTCTGGGGCTGGGGTATAGTTCCTCGGTAGAGATGCATTTAGCGTACCCAAGGTCTTGGGTTCGATCCGCAGCAACACAAACACACACCCATGCGCACACATGGGTCACCTATTGCAGTGTCCAGACTGGATTTAAACTGACCCAGCTCTAGTATTACTCTCTGACCTCAGCTTCCTCCACTGACCTCAGCTTCCTCCATTGTAAACTGAGGATACCAGCCTGGAAGTGAGAACTCATCTGGTGAGGGTGTGAAGACATTGATAGGGAGGAGCCTCTAGTGGCTGAGGACAAAAGTTAGGTGAGTTCCTTTCTCAAGATTTCATCCCCATTAGCTACCCTCACCCCCATTTCTGGTACCAGGCTTAAAGACGCCCTGAACCTCCTCCTCAATAATCCAGACGCACCCCAGTTCCACCCCTTCGATGACAAAGGGCACCCTTGGAGAGGAGGGCGCAGTGTGTCATGCCAACACCACAGATTAGGGACCTCGCGGTCTCAGCACAGTTGCAATAGGAAGCAGAGGGTCACTGCGGGAGGGGAGGGGAGGAGAGGCTTAGCAACGGCAGTCCTAGACGAGTCCACACCCAAGGTCAAGGCGCCCAACGGACAGCAAATAGTAAAGACGTCTCCCCTAAGCCCCGCCCCTAGAAGGGGACGAAGCCTCTTTCCTTGGAGTCAGGGTACGTTGCCTTTAAGGCGTTCGGGAAAGTCACCGCATCAGTGTCCTGGCAGCGAGGCGCGGAATGTTTTGTCCCTCGCGGGGCTCCGTGGGCCGGGCCGGGCGCGAGGGCGGGGCAAAGGAGCGGCGGTGGGGTCAAAGGCTACAGCGCGCACCACGTGGGCCGGTGACTCCGTCCTTTCCGCAGCGGCAGCGGCGCGCAGGGCACTTGGGTTAGTGGCGCGGCGGACGGCGCGGACAGCAGAGCCGGACGCCTGCTCCCGCCACGATGGTTATCAAGACGGACGAGTTGCCGGCGGCCGCCCCGGCCGACAGCGCTCGGGAGCACAGCTCACAGGCTGGTGGCAAGGGGCGGCCGGGCGCAGCCGGTGAGCCGGGCCGGAGCTAATGGGTATCCGGGCAGGGGGGCCGGACCGGGCCAGGCGGGTGGGTTCGGGACTCTGCGGAGACCGCTGCCTTTCCTCTACGCCGGGCTTGGTTGCATCTCACTGGGCCCTCCACTGGGCCGCCCCCGCCTTGAAGGTCACCTTCACTGTCGCCCCCGGCTGCAGTTTGGGCTTCGCACGTGGGGTCTCAGGGAGGGCAGCCGTGGCGGGCACACGCGCGTTAGATCGCGAGGACACGTGCGCGCACACGCGGCTTCAGGGTGCGTCGCCGTCGCCGACCCAGAGAATCACCGGCCCCACCCCCTCCGCTCCTGGACATTGGGAGACCTCTGGGTTCACTGTCACACTTTCGGCCCAACCTTCATGAGGTTCTCCCTCCTGCTGTCAGGATCCCAGGCATTCCCCGTGCAGCGGGGGCTGCAGCTCTGCGAATGAGGTTCAGCTTGATGCTTCTCAGGCTTAGTCTGTGTGAAGTGTGCGAGTTGGGGGGTTCTGTGGTTCATTCTCAAAGACAAAGGCTTAACCCTAGGTCTTCAAGCTATATTTGCCTCCTCGGGTGTTGGCCATCTCGTCTGACCTGGGGTGGGGGGACCTGCCAGTGTATAGAGGCAAAACCAAGCTCCTTGGCAGAGGGAGGTGTTTGTGCCAGAACTTGATTATTAACCTGCCTTATTGCGAAAAGTGGGTCAGACCAGAGTTGCTGTTTTTAAGGCAAAGGTCAGTAGTGTGGAGTGGAGCTTCCAGCTTTCTCCTGTGGGGGCTGTGTAGCCATGGCTTTGGGAGTGGCTGAAGCTTGTTTGGGGTGGGGCTTGCTTCTCTCCATTTCATCTGGGCCCCTCCTGTTTTTCCATGTCTCAGACTCTGGCCGTTATGCAGGAGGCTCCTTCCCAGCCCCTCAACTGTCAAGTTTCCAACATCTTCATCAGGGCCCAGGAAGAGACTGTGGTGTTCTCTGTCCTGTGTGGCAGTGGGAGTTCAGAACTAGTCTTCTCTGTCTTTCTTCAGTGCCCATCACCATCATGTCCCTTCCCAGCTTCAGCAAGTAGGCCGGGGCTGACTTGGTAGTCAAGATGGTAATAACACAGGGCAGGTTTACTGGTCCTGTCCCGTAACAGCAGATTTACCTTGAGTTGGGGGGCAGGTGCTGTGGCAGCTTTGCCAATTGCCTAGACAAGGCCAAGAAATGGTGATAAGCCCAGCCTACCAGGTTTTGCCCTGATGTGGTTCTGAGTCAGTGGGCCAGCTAGATAAGAGGAGGTTGGGGCTGGCTGGTTTCCCCTCCAGCAAAGAGACTGGAAGAGATGAAGCGACTTGCCCAAGGTCACAGAACAATTTTGTTGATCATTTGGATTTCTAGCTCATGGCCAGCATGCCAAGGCTGCCCCAGAGGAAGCTGAGACATGCATGTAGGTTTGAATCAGGTGCTGAGAGGAAGATTTCTATGAGAGTTCCCTTCTCAGCTATGTGCTGAGGGGCTTTTTAAAGGGTTGGGGTGGGTCAGGAGAAGGGCACAGCTGTTCATCTTTGGGAAACTGGAGACATTCTAGTAGGTAAGGACCTTGACTCCCATTTCCCCAGAAAGTTAGTATATAGATAGCTGGGGCTCACATTACACAGTCTAGATCTGTTATAAGGAGAGAGCCTTGATGGAGGCCCCCTCCTCACCAGCAGGCTCCCATCCGGGAATCAGAATCCAGTCCCCTGACCTCAGGCCCCAGCTCTAGAAGGCTCTTCGGTACCCTTGAGGAGGAGGTAGGCAAGGGTCGATTGTCTTAAGAATAAAGCAGCTTTTAGGGGTTAAGGGAACGGGCAGGTTTTTCAAGTTTACAGTGGTGTGTCGAGTTTCTTCTGCCTAGGGGAGGGCTCCCAGAGTTGAGGCCCAGAGGGGGAGGAGAAGGGAGCTGGCAGACTGGCAAGGTTAGGGGCTTATGAACTCCCCAAGAGAATCCTAAAGCTGTTTTCTCAGATGGGGTCTGGGCACACGGTTTGAGGAACTCTGGGTTAGCCTCAGACCTTGAAGACCTGGCTGGAGTAGGACAGGAAGAGGCAAACAAAGGTGCTCTTCTCCCCAGGGTCTTCCATAGGCTGTCTGTTTGCCTCTCCCTTGCTTTGAAGCCCTGTGTTTCTGGGATGGAGTGAAGTGTCTTTGGGGGCCTTACTTCTTCCTGCTGCAGCCTCACCTGCTGAGCCCTTGGCTGGGCGTGGTCTTGTCCTGGCACAGTCTCCTGCCAGGCTGGGGAGGCACACAAAGACCATGGGCCTAACACTTTTTTGTCTAACTCCTGTCTGCAGCTAGTGGGATCCTGTGCTTCCGACAATGTCCAGTTAAGACTTGGGGCTGGAGGCTGTACGCTCCCATGCACGAAGGGCAGTCTGGGCAGCCTGCTCCCATTCTGCAGAGAACTGCCTTTTACCCTTCCCCTAAACCGCAGCTTCTCAGAGGCGTTCTCTGGCATATAAGAGGAGAGGAGCAAGCCAGGGTGTAGAGACCAGCCAGGATCCTTTGGTTAGAACTAGATTTGCCTCCTGGGCTGAGTTCTGAGGTGCTGAGGATGGAGGTGTTGCGCCCTGGTCCCCCAGGAGTGGGACAGCGGATTGTGCTCAGTGGAGGTGGCACTCAGAGGCATGGGCCTGGGTATCTGACACACCTGGCTTTTTCTCAGCCTGGTTTTACCGCCTCTTTCCTCTGCGACGTTGGACAGTTTGCTCACTAGCCTTGTAGACCCTGTTCAAGTGAGATGTATGGTGGGTCTGATTTAGGGACCTGTTGTGGGCTGGGCCTGGAGTGAGCACAGGCTCTAGAAACCAGAGTAGAGGTGGTGTCAGTACTCCTGTGGGGTCATTGCCAGGCTCCCGGCCCCACCCCCCCTGCAGAGGATTAGGGGGTGTTTGGGATGGGGTAGGAGGAGAGGGGCTGCCTCTGTGCCTGTCCCTTCTTACCATCTGGTTGTTATGTGAGGCCAAGAACCCTTCATTGGCGTGTGGAAGGGCTGAAAGTCTGCTCAGTGGCTCCCTGGGACTGGCAGGGAGCAGGCCTGAAGTGAAAGCCTGGCTCCCCGCCCCCACGCTGGTTAGTATGGATGCCGGAACAGTCTTGACTGGGCCCTGGCAACAAGTCAGAGGCCCTGGGAAGACACCCTGACGAGGCTGGGCATGCTCCTTCTCCTCAGCCCAACGGCCTTCGGCCTCTTGCTGCCAGCTCTGTTTTCCCTAAGGGAGACATTTGGTTTCTCCTGGCGGTGCACAGGCTGCTGGGAAGGGAAGAGGGAGCTTGCCAGCTTCTTGGTGGAGTTTGGAGGCCTGGGGCATGGGTGCAGTTGTCCTCTGGGAGACTGGGACACCGCCCCCAGAACCAGCGACTCTCAGGAAGGGGCTAGCTGCCGGGTCACCTGCAGGGGGCAGCAGGAGCCAGAGGCCCCAGCCACCCTTTTGACCCAAGAACCAGGCAGGGAGCTCTGCGTGACTGGTGACTGGGACACCACCTCATGGCCTGGGCCCGGGTCTGTGCCAGCTGTTGCTGGCAGCTGGCCGAAGCTGTCCTACCTACCCCCACTGGGGTTGGAGCTGAGGAGAGGACCCCTTTGCTGGGTCCTGCTTCTGCTAGCCAGTCCCCAAGGCCCTTGATCCTGAGGGGTCCAAGTGCCCCAAATGCTAGGTTCTCCAGCTTCCCTGATGGCTTCAGCAGCACTGACCCCCCTTTTGGAGGGCATATGGAGGTGGGCCTGAGCACTGACAGCAGCTCCCCCAGGGGTCCTGGAGCCACTGGGACCTCCTGGACCGCAGCTGGCCAGAACGACCTTGAACAGAATGCAAAGCAGGGGGAGTGTGCCCTTCCCAGGGCTGCCTCGGCAGGCCTGGCCCCAGTGAAACCCGAAGCCAGCCGGAGCTCCAGCCCCAGGCCTACCAGCTGTGTTAGGGCAAGAAGAGTGGCAGAGGCTGAAACAAGGGACGCAGGCATTGCTGAGCCTGGGCTGGAGGACTGGCTGCTTTGCTGCCATGGCAGTCTTAAGACTCCAGAGCTGAGGAGAGGGCAGCTGCTGACTGCACCAGGTGGGCTGTGGGGCTGTGTGAACTAGTTGGCTGATGAGGGGAGGTAACCTGCCCCTAATGTAGTGGTTGGGAGACCTTCAGGGTCCCTTGGGGAAAAGAGAAGCAGGGCTCATTGTCCTTAGGAAGGGAAATCCTGGGGAATGGGCCACATTCCCTTAGGGTGGGAAGGAGTGGGCGAGAGTGGCCCCAACTTGCTTTGCCTTCCCTCTGCCCCTTGTTCTCCTAGTCCAGACACCCCAAGTAGCACAGGCTACCTGGGTCTAGATCTAACACCCAACTTTTGGGAACTTGGGACTTAGAACTGCTTGAATGGGGGCCCAAAGCCTTTCTCAGGGACCCAGTGGGGGAAGCTCCTCTGCCATGCCATCCCTCTTACTGCTCCTGGAAAGCTGACCACCTACTGTCCTTCCTGTCTCTGTCTGCTCTGTCATTAGAGCCAGGCAAGTATGTGGGCAGGGCTCCTAATTTCTAGGTACTAGAGTTGCCCTGCCTGGGGCTGCTAGATCACTCACTAGAAGAGACAGGTCCTTGTGTATCCTGTGGTTCTTGGAAGTTGTACTCCAGGTTTGGAGAGGGTGTAGTGTGGACAGAAGGGCCACTACAGGCTCGGTTATTGGAGGTCCACAGTGGCCAGGATTGAGAACAATGCAGCTATGGGTGTGCGTGCTATGGGAATCTGAGGACCTTCTCTCTGTGACCTTGGGCAGGCTCGACACCTTTCTGGCTTCAGACTTCCTTATTTGAGTTAAGGGCGTGGGAACTGTATCTGACCACTCGGAGGTCTTTTGTTTTGTTTCGGTTGCACTGCGGATCAAATCCAGGCCTCCCACATACTAGGTGAGTGCTCTGTCACTGAGCTGCGTTTCCAGCCCTCTTTATTTTTCAGACATGGTCTCACTGAGTTTCCCAGGCTAGCCTCAAACTTGTAATTCTCCTGTTTCAGACTTCCAAGGAGCAGGGATTATGGGTGTGTGCCATCACACCTGGTTGGAAGTACTGTTTATCACTGAGTTGAGTGCTGTAGGATGGGTGGAATGGCTTCTGCTCAGTTCCCTGGCATGCCTCTCTGAGCTAGGCCAGCCTCCTTTCCTGAGGTCCCTGCTCCATGTGTCCAGTGTATCTGGACAGAGACCACAGAGCTCTGGAGAAAGTCACCCCGTTCCCATGCCTAGGGTTGGCAGTGAGGGGAAGTGGAGTCCGGACAGGATGGGCTGGCATCCAAACGCTGAGTAAGCTGTTCTGTCTAGTTGGGGACCTAGCCTTGCTCAGAACTGGAACTGGGGTTCATAGCCAAGGAGGCTAGTCTGGCTGACAGGCAGACGTTGAGACTAGGGTCCCCATTTGCCAAATGGCCATCCAGGCAGGGCTGTGGTCATCTGGAGGGTTTCTGGGAGAAGGATCTTGGCCAGGGCAGGAGGGCCCTCTCCTTTGTTTCCCTTAGTGCCTGGGAGACACAGGAAGTTTTGTTTCCCTCTTCCCCACAGCATGGGAGTTGGTGCTGTTCATGAATATTGGAGTTGGCTATAGGTTTGCAGTAATTAATTCATAAATTTGGTACCTTTTCATTGAGTCTGAGTAAGACAGAAGGCACAAGTAGAGCTGCTACTATAAACAGCCACTCTGGTAATTCTGCGAGCAGAGGTCATTTAGACAGGCTTTTGAGAGAGTGTATTCACCTAGGACTTGGAGGATGAGAGGGAGTTTGCCTGATGGAATGGTTGGGTGGCATAAACTGAAACACAAGAGATGGGAGGGAAGGAGCTGGCAGACCTGAGACTCACTAGGTATGTTCCCTGGAGTGCTGGCCTAAGCTTGTGTCTTGTTAGCAGTGAGTTCCAGGTGGCACTCTCAAAATTGGAGAAGTAAATGTCTGCACCAAGGCCATGTCTGCACCAAGGCCATGTCTGCACCATGGCTGCAGAGGTGGGAGCCCATGGATCAGGTTGGACTTTACGTTGGGTGAATAGATGGAGGTGTGTGGCTTTACACAGCAGGAGCTGGTTTGCAGGGAAAGATGAATTTTGTCCCAACAAGATGAGCTTTTGGTTATGTCTAAGGGGCCCACATGTTGATGCCTGTGTAGCAGTTGTCTCCTTTCAAAAGCTTGAGCACCTATAATCCCAGCACTGGGGAGGCTGAGGCAGAAGGATCACTGTGAGTTCAAGGCCAGCCTGTACTACATAGTGAGAGCCTGACTGAAAAAAAAAAAAAAAAAAAAAAAGCTTGAGCAAGGCCACATGGGCTTTCAGGTAGAAGGGTGTTTGAAGCCATGGGAGAGGGTGAGGTAAGGATGCTGAGAGACTAGAGCCTAGCCCACAGCTCAGGGCACTGGAAGAAGACAGGCTGGAGAGAAGGATGAGGGTGTCACATTCGTTGGGGAAGAGGAGTAGGAAATGAGTAGTGGTGCTTATAGCTACTTGGAAGCCAGATAGGGTTGGGCAGCTTGCTCAGGAGGAAGCCAAACAGGTGGGCTGAGGAATGGTGGATGGGGAGCAAGGGCACAGGAAGTGGAAAGGAGAAGGCAGTGGCCTGCAGGTGTGCCAGGGGCTGAGCTGGTGTAATGTCTGGGTTAGGGCATATAAATCCCATTCTGAGCTGGCTAAGAGGTCACAGAACAAGAAGCAAAAACATAACTCTGCTCTCAGGAGGCTAAGCCAGGACGACTGCCTGTTCTAGGCCAGCCTAGACTACATAGTGAGGCCTTGTCTCAAAAAGTAAACAAACAACCCTTCCCCAGAGAGACCCCATTCTTTTTTTCTTTTCTTTGTTTTTTTTTTTTTTTAAGAGTAGGTAAATTTATTGAAAAAAAGGAATGAGAAATAGGAATAGCTCCTGAGGGACAGGAGGGGTCCTGAATGGGTTGCCTGAGACCCTGTTCTGTAGGGTACACACCCAACTAGGCCCAGCTGACTCAGTTCATTTCTTACCATTCCCAGATCCCCTGTCGGTCATGCTGTTAAACGGGGACTGCCCAGAGAGCCTGAAGAAGGAGGAGGGAGTGGCCGACCTACCCAAGGAAAATGGACTGGATGAAGGCGAGCCAGGAGATGAGACCACTGGACAGGAAGTCATTGTCATTCAGGACACAGGCTTTTCTGTGAAGATCCTGGCTCCTGGGATCGAGCCCTTTTCCCTGCAGGTAAGATGGAGAAAGAGATGCTGGGAACCAGGACCTGTGCCTGTGGCTGCTGGGTTAGACCAGGCTGGAAACGAAGCTCTGCTCTTGCTTGTCCCAGCCCCATGTTGCAGGCAGGAAGCTGAGAGTCCTAGGCCTTATCCAGGGTCTCATTTAGTGTGGTGGATGAGGAAATTAAGTCCAGGTTCAGGTCATGGTCCAGTGCTAGAGGACAGCTACCAGCAGGGACTGCCAGCCCTGACTGGGGAGAGGAGTGGTGGTGGCTGGGTGGCATTGCTCCCAGCCCTCCCCAGCCTCTTGTTCTGTGCCCTCAGATAAGTCATCTCTCACTGAGCCATGGTCTTACCCTATGCCAGAGGGGTGAGTGGTATTGGGTTAGGGCCAATCCAGAGGACTTGCAGGCTGGTAACTCATTAAGGAGCCAGGTAAGGCCCACTTCTGTTGTCCCTACCCACAAGCTCAGGCCTTAGTGCACCCCTTTGAAGGCAAAAGCCACTTGCCCTGGGGACCTTAATGTTGGGAGAAGGCAAGATTGTTGTGTGTTCCCCCTGTTTCTCCATTACCTGCAGCTCTGCTCAGATTGCTTTTAGTCTATAGGAATAGTTTAGGTCTGGGGCAGTGGGGCCAGGCTTTGTCCTGCATGTACAGATGCAGATGGAAATGATATATACCAACAGAGCTTGGAATTTAAAAGCCAAAAAGTGGGAAACTGAGTATTTTAGGTCTGTATTCTAGGGATCCAGGTACTTTGGGCTTTGAGAGAGGGGTGATATCCTTGCTTCCTGCCATGTGACCTCTCATGGTGGTTGGGGCCTTCTCCCTGACAGGTGTCTCCCCAGGAGATGGTGCAGGAGATCCACCAGGTGCTCATGGACCGTGAAGACACATGTCACCGTACCTGCTTCTCATTGCATATGGACGGCAACATGCTGGATCACTTTTCAGAGCTGCGCAGCGTTGAAGGGCTACAGGAGGGCTCGGTGCTCCGTGTGGTGGAAGGTTAGTGGAGAAGTCAGCAGCATGCCAGGAGAGGGCCTCAGGAGGTAGGCCAGATAGCACTGCACCTGCAGCTGAGCACATAGAGGTGGCACTGGAGTACAGATCTATCACATAGGCTGTCACACCTTCACTTTCTAACTACACGGTCCACAGGCTAAAGGCCAGAGTCTCCATTCTAAAGAGCCAACCAGTCCTAAGCCAGGCTTAAAGTCAACCTTGTCAAATTCTGTGAAGATAGATAAGCCTGTTAAGAAAACTAAAACATTTCACAGCTGTTGAGTGGGGAAGTTAGGCCCAGGGCAAAGCCATCCGCTTTGGTGTGGTGAGACTGATTTGGTTGTAAAAGATAAGTTGTTGTGGCTGCTTAGAGGTTACCAGGGCCTGTGAGCTTAAGAGCAGATGTGGAAAAAGTCTGTAACTCACCTGTGCCCATAGTTGATCACAGAACCTCTCCCTACCCCTGAAAAACACTGCTATTAAAGTCCCACAAAGTGTACCTTATGGAATGATTTGAAGTTCGAGGTCCTGGGAGTGAGGTCAGTTTGAGAAGAGGACTGAGGCTGTGGAGGCCCAGAAGCTCCACAAACCCTGCCTACCCGTGCAGTAGGGAACAGAGAACAGGTGGCCTTGTGGGGTGCTCAGGGCCTGTGTGGGCCTCAAGAGGTACTTGTAGAAAGGCCTTTGTGAACAAGGATACACTTATTTTTTTGAGACTGTCTGGCTATGCGTAGTTGAGGCTGGTCTTGAACTCACTATGTATCCCAGGCTGGCAGCTCCAGTTTATGTTTTCATAGTGGATTTTAAAATTTTTATTTATTTATTTATTTTCCTGGTATTGGGGATAGAACACAGGGCTTTCAAGTTGAGCTACATCCCTAGCCCTTTTTTATGTTTTATTTTGAGACAGGCTCTTTTAAAGTCACTAAGTTGTGGCTCAAGCTTGTGATCTTCCTTCCTTAGCCTCCCAGAGTGCTGGGATTCCAGGTGTGTACTACCATGCCTGGCTTCATAGTGGAATTTGTAAATAAGAATTTTAAAGTTGAAAATCTAAACCACCCAGGCTTGGCCTGTAGCTCAGTAATACAGTGTTTGCCTAGCATGTACAAGGCCTTGGGTTCAATCCTCAGTACTTAAAAAAAAAAAAAAAAAAAGGAAAAAAGCTCATGACTACATTGCCAGGTATGATGGGCACGTCTGTACTCTCAGCTGCTAGGGAGGTTGAGGCAGGAGGATTGCAAGTTTGAGTCCAGACTGGACAACTTAGTGAGACCTCATTTTGAAAAATAAAGGGCTGGGGATATAGGTCAGTGGTAGGATGTAGGTCAGTGGTAGAGTGCTTGCCTAGCATGCACGAGCCTTGGGTTTGATCTCTAGCATGGCAAAACAGCACCAAAACCTACCCATGATAGTGCCTTGCAAATACTTCTCTGTGCTGGGCAGGTTGTTCTTGGGAACAGCCCTGGTAACCCTCTGCCTCGCCCTCCTTGACAGAGCCGTACACAGTGCGAGAGGCCCGCATCCATGTGCGCCATGTCCGAGACCTGCTCAAGAGCTTGGATCCATCTGATGCCTTCAATGGGGTTGACTGCAATTCCTTGTCCTTCCTGAGTGTCTTCACTGACGGCGACCTGGGAGGTGCGAGAGAGTTGAGGGAAGCATTGCAGCTGGGCTTGGGCAGAGGGCCTGGTAAATGGGGGCAGGGCTTCTCTCCTGGAGGTGTGGGTCTGAGGCATTTAGACCAGGGCCACATTGAGGCAGGGAGCCGGCTGGGCCCAGGCTGACCACGGTCTCGGGTCCCTCAGACAGCGGGAAGCGGAAGAAAGGCTTGGAGATGGACCCCATCGACTGTACACCGCCTGAGTACATCCTGCCAGGGAGCCGGGACCGGCCGTTGTGTCCCCTGCAGCCCCAGAACCGTGACTGGAAGGTGGGGACTCCCGGAGGGAGCAAGGAAGGGGGTCCTTGATGGAGGCTCCCACTGGCAGGCCTGACTCTTTCATGTTTGGCCCTTTCTGTAGCCCCTGCAGTGTCTGAAAGTGCTCACCATGAGTGGCTGGAATCCACCCCCTGGGAACCGCAAGATGCACGGGGACCTTATGTACCTGTTTGTGATCACAGCTGAGGACCGACAAGTCAGCATCACTGCATCCACTAGGGGCTTCTACCTGAACCAGTGAGTCATCGTCTGTCCCACTCACCTCCAGTTTGCCCCTCCCCCCCACCACTGGCTTTGAGGGCAGGTGTTCAGGCCACCTGCTCCATGACCCTCTCTCTACAGGTCCACAGCTTACCACTTCAACCCCAAGCCTGCCAGTCCCCGCTTCCTCAGCCATTCCCTAGTGGAGCTGCTCAACCAGATCAGCCCAACATTCAAAAAAAACTTTGCTGTGCTGCAGAAGAAAAGGTAATGCCTGTGTGCTTTCCTGTCTTGGGTCACGTGGTCATGAAGCACCAGCCTGAACTTGGTGCTTGGTGCCCAGCCCCCCATTTAGAGGAGACAGCCCTGGGAGAAATCCCTGTTTGCTTCTGTCTGGCTCTTAAGGGTAGCATCTTGGGGCCAGGAGACAGTGGAACAGTGTGGGTCTTGGAGAGGAGCGGCCCACACCTGGGCTCTGAGCTTTTTGGGCTGCCCCATCTCCCCCTCCCCTGCCTACCACAGGGTCCAGCGTCACCCGTTCGAGAGGATCGCTACCCCGTTCCAGGTGTACAGCTGGACGGCTCCCCAGGCAGAGCACGCCATGGACTGTGTGCGCGCAGAGGATGCCTACACCTCAAGGCTGGGCTACGAGGAACACATTCCTGGACAGGTGGGGTTGCCCCCACCTTCACCTCTCCTGGTGCCCAGCTGGCTCTGTGCATCTCCCAGGAGGCTCCATCCACCTGTCTGTCCACTTGGGAGTCTGGGGCTGTTCACAGGAAGGTGGATGAAGGGTCTGCCCAGAATGGGTTGTAAAGCACAGGTTGAGCCTGAGCCTGCCGCTCTGGTCCCTCTGCAGACCCGGGACTGGAATGAGGAGCTGCAGACAACGAGGGAGCTGCCCCGCAAAAACCTGCCTGAACGGCTGCTTCGGGAAAGAGCCATATTCAAGGTGCTCGCAGCCCTGCTGACTGATGGGCAGCCTCAAGTCCACCTGCCACCTGTTACCTGGTCTTCTTGTGGACAGGATGAAAGTAACACGAGCTGGTTCTGGCCTAGCCCTGGAGGCTGGTTGGGGTATCTGCAGGGTGTTCTGCCTCCAGCAGCCCACACTGGTTCCTTTTTCTGGTGTCTTGAGACTTTGAGCCCATGCAAAAGAGGTGCCTACCTCCCACCTGGGCTGAGTGTCAAGGTCCAGCCAGCTTCCCACTCTCCACTGACCACATGAGGCCTTTGCCTGGGAATATGCTGCCCTGTTTGACCCTCTGGGGAGATAGCACATTTGCATAGCACTTACAACTTGCTCAGGTTAAAAAATTGTTAGTATTAGTGACATAGAAATGAGGAACAGTAGTTACTTAAAAAAACCTTCTGGTTAAAAAAAAAATCCTCCTATAATCTTCCTGCTTAGAGATTAATAATGGTGAAATTAAGAGCTGTAATTTCTTGGGTACTGCTAGCTTGGCCAGGGCCTGTGCCAAGTATTACGTAGGGATTATCTCCTGGAGTCTTCGACAACAGCTTGTAACAGAGGATCAGTGCATTATGGTATGTCCCTATACCTGTCCCTCTTCACCCGGCATATGACTGCTGATTTCCAGACCTGCTCTACCCCTCGTGCTCCTTGCTAATCACTAAGCTGTGCTGTCTCTCTTAGTAAGTATTTAGGTTTTTTACGAAATTATTTTCCTGTCCTTTTCCAAGTGTGAGGGAACTGAAGCTAGGGTCCCTGGGCTACTAGGGCAGATCTGGCTGCCTCCACAATGGAGGTGAGACTGGCCAGGGTAGGACACACTGAGAGGCTCTCACAGATAGAGCCGCTCTCACCTTTCTTACCTCGGCCCTTTCCAGGTGCACAGTGATTTCACAGCAGCAGCCACTCGGGGTGCCATGGCAGTCATTGACGGCAACGTGATGGCCATCAACCCCAGTGAGGAGACCAAGATGCAGATGTTCATTTGGAACAACATCTTCTTCAGCCTGGGCTTTGACGTCCGCGACCACTACAAGGACTTCGGTGGGGACGTGGCAGCCTATGTGGCACCCACCAATGACCTGAATGGTGTGCGTACGTACAACGCAGTGGACGTGGAGGGGCTGTACACACTGGGCACAGTGGTGGTGGACTACCGTGGCTACCGGGTCACAGCTCAGTCCATCATCCCTGGCATCTTGGAGCGGGACCAGGAGCAGAGCGTCATCTACGGCTCCATTGACTTTGGCAAGACAGTGGTAACGCACCCTCGGTACCTGGAGCTGTTAGAGCGGACCAGCCGCCCCCTGAAGATCCTACGGCACCGAGTGCTCAATGATCGCGACGAGGAGGTGGAGCTCTGCTCCTCGGTGGAGTGCAAGGGCATCATTGGCAATGATGGCCGCCACTACATCCTTGATCTGCTACGTACCTTCCCTCCTGACCTCAACTTCCTGCCTGTGCCAGGCGAGGAGCTGCCTGAGGAGTGTACCCGCGCTGGCTTCCCTCGCACTCATCGGCACAAGCTTTGCTGCCTGCGCCAGGAGCTGGTGGATGCTTTTGTGGAGCACAGGTGAGGAAACTAGTGGGCCATGGGCCAGGGCCACACCTACTCTGCCCTGAGGCCAGGTCTGGGAGGGGAGAGGCTTTGGAAAGTGAAGAAGGACTTGTTCTGGCCATACTCGATAAAGCCTGGTCTCCTATCCCCCACCCTACTGTGACCTCAGGCTCTCAGAGCAGAATTCTGGGGGCTTTTTGTCAGTTGCAGGCTAGCAAGCCACCAAATCAGTGACTCAGATGAAGCAGCACTGCTGTCCTAAGGAACTTTTGGGAATCTGCTAGGGTGGTTTTGTGTGTCACAGTGCCAGGGCTGGAAGGTAGTGTACCAGGTGTTGGTGCTGCTCTCAAGTGTTTGAATACTTGAGAGTCAGCCATGTCAAATGTCCAACACCATGACTGTTTCTCAAATGACAGTGGCATTTTCATGACTATTGAGAGTCCTGGCATAGAACCTTTCCCTACCCCCACACCTTGTCCTGCCTGTCTGGGGAGAGCTGGGTTTTGCTGGGACCTGCTGCTGTCTGGTAGAGTTGCTGGGCTGGCACGGACATGTGTGCATTCATTTGTCACATCAGGCAGGATGTGTCCCATGCCTGCAGGGTGCCCGGCCCCAATATGCTCTAACCCCAGTAGGCCAGGAGTCTGGGGCCTGGCTCTGGTCCATGTAGCCATCAGGAAGTTGCCAGGCCAGCAAATCTACCCAGTACCCCTTTCCTACCCCTTGCTCTGTTTTCTTTGCCCTGCTGCAGGTACCTCTTATTCATGAAGCTGGCCGCTCTGCAGCTGATGCAACAGAAGGCCAGTAAGGTGGAGACCTCCACCTCACTGGAAAATGGTGATCCTCCCTCCTTGGAGTCCAAGCCTGAAGACCCTCTGGGACCCGAGGCGGGAAGTGAGGAGGAGGGCAGTAGTGCTAGTGGGCTGGCCAAGGTGAAGGAGCTGGCAGAGACCATCGCCTCAGACGACAGCACAGGTGGGGTTGTTGTGGCTGTCAGGGGACCCTGAGCCTGCCCTGGCAGCTGGTTTTGCCAGGATGGCTCATAATGTGGCCTCTGAGAGAGGCAGGCAGGCTCGCTGGAGGGAGGTGAAATGAGACTGCCTCCCATCGCGCTGTGTCTTCACAGCAGACCCCCGAAGCCGAGAAGTGATACACAACGCGTGCAAGGCTGTCGGCTCCATCAGCAGCACAGCCTTCGACATTCGCTTCAATCCTGACATCTTCTCACCAGGCAAGTAGTGGACATGGTCCGAACAGGAGCCCTGCAGGGCTGGGGCAGAACACCTGGGGTGGGCTTTGGGCCCGTCTGAGCACGGCTCTACCAGCCCAGGCGGCATCCACTCACTGCCTGCCTGCCTCATGCCACTGCTTTTTATCCCCCAGGGGTTCGCTTCCCTGAGTCCTGCCAGGATGAAGTTCGGGACCAGAAGCAGCTGCTCAAAGATGCGGCTGCCTTCTTGCTCTCCTGCCAGATCCCTGGTTTGGTGAGGGAGCGACCCAAGGGCACGGGGGAGGGAATAGTCCTGCCCTAGGGCCTGTTCTGGGCCCTGGTGTCTCATTTGGCTCAAGCTGTAGATGCTGTGGACCCTTTAGAGGGGCAGCTTCTTTAGTCACTTCTGGCCTTAGACAGGACTGAGTGATTATGCCCATTTTAGATGGAGAACCTGACCCCAAAGAATCATGGGAGGCATCAGGCACAAGCTAGGCCCTGCCCTGCCAAGGCTGGGGGTCTGGTCATCTAAGCACCACGTTGTGGGATGCCGGCCTGGGGGTTCCTGTCCCCCCTCATCTCCACAGGCTTCCTGCCTGGGACTTTGGCTGATGTGCCACTCTCTCCAAAGCAGATAGCCTGGTGGCCTGGCAGCAAGCTTGTTTCAGGTTATTGAGCCTCCAAGTCTCAGCACATGGGTGGGGGTAAACCTACCCCATTTGCTCACCTCTGCTCTGTCCATGTGATCAGAATGGAGCCTTTGTTGGGCAGTGGGTTCTTCACCCATGGGCCCAGCCCTGCTTCCTGTGGGAGAGGTGATGGCTCCTATTTCCTGTTTTCCCGTGGGAAGCTGGGGACAGGTTTTTTTTTTTTTTTTTTTTTTTTGGTATTGGGAATTGAACTCAGGACCCTATGCTTGCCAGGCAGGCACTTGTGCTGCTGAGCTATATCCCTGGCCCTGGGGACAGGTTCTTATGGCCTCACTGTGCCTTTGTCTCTTTCCCTCTTCCTACCTGGGGGCTAGGGTCGTAGCCCCCCACTTCCTCTGGGGCAAGGGCAGCGTGGACTCCCTGGGAAGGCCCAGGGGTGGGGCTGTGACCTGCTGCAGTCCACAGGTGAAGGACTGTGCAGAGCATGCAGTGCTGCCTGTGGACGGAGCGACGCTGGCTGAGGCAATGCGCCAGCGTGGCATCAACATGCGCTACCTGGGCAAGGTGCTGGACCTGGTGCTGCGGAGCCCAGCTCGTGACCAGCTAGACCATGTCCACGTGAGTGCTGCAGGGGCCGAGACGGGTGGGCCAGGCAGAAGCAGCCTGGGGCCTGACCAAGGCTACCCTTCAAATTCTTCCAGAAAATTGGCATCGGAGAGCTCATTACCCGCTCCGCCAAGCACATCTTCAAGACTTACTTACAGGTGTGCCCTCCCTACCCCAGCCTGGCCAGGGCTTCTTTGAGTGGTGTAGGGCTTGGGGAGGAGCCCCGAGTGGGGCTGGGCACCCTCATACTGGTCACAACCTTCCTCCCAGGGAGTGGAGCTCTCGGGGCTCTCAGCTGCCATCAGCCACTTCCTCAACTGCTTCCTGAGCTCCTACCCAAACCCTGTGGCCCACTTGCCTGCTGATGAGCTACTCTCCAAGAAGAGGAATAAGAGGAGGAAAAACCGGCCCCCAGGAGCTGCAGATAACACTGCCTGGGCTGTCATGACCCCTCAGGAGCTCTGGAAGAACATCTGCCAGGAGGCCAAGAATTACTTTGACTTCAGCCTCGAGTGGTATGAGCGTAATGGGGTTGTGCTGGGGGTTGTGGGCCAGGCAGACAAGGCAATGCTGCTGGGCCCCCAGGCAGCATCTAGGACCATGGTCACCAGGCAGGGGAGGGAGAAGAGGGGAGTGTGAGTGGCTGTGGAAGGCTTCTGGTATGGGGAAGCCGGAACATGAGCTGTCAGCACAGCTGACCAGAGGGGCAGGGACGGGTGCTGGGCTGTTCAGGGTCCCTGCTCCTCCCTCAGTGATTCTGTGGACCAGGCTGTGGAGACCTACGGCCTGCAGAAGATAACACTGCTGCGGGAGATCTCCCTGAAAACTGGAATCCAGGTGGGCACAAGTCACAGTCCCTGCTGTGCCCCAACTCTGTGGGCTACCCGTTGTGGCCAGGACCACAGGGTCATGGAAGAAGGTGGTTTTTTGGGGTGGTGGTCACTGGACACACAGTGGTGGGCTGAGATATGCCAGCCCTGTGAGCCTGAGGCTGAGGGCTTCTGCGGATGTTGGGCCTGTCCCCCAGATCCTGCTGAAGGAGTACAGTTTCGACAGCCGCCACAAGCCTGCGTTCACCGAGGAGGACGTGCTCAACATCTTTCCTGTGGTCAAACACGTCAATCCCAAGGCCTCGGATGCCTTCCACTTCTTCCAGAGTGGGCAGGCCAAAGTCCAGCAGGGTGCGTGGCCAGGTGGGCCAGTGGGAGGCACAGACCACCCTCAGCCCAGCCCTAACCTTGCCGCCTTTGGGCTACCCTGCAGGCTTCCTGAAGGAGGGTTGTGAGCTCATCAACGAGGCCCTGAACCTGTTTAACAATGTATACGGAGCTATGCATGTGGAGATCTGCGCCTGCCTGCGCCTCCTGGCTCGCCTCCACTACATCATGGGGGACTACGCTGAGGTGGGCACCTGGAGTACCCTGGGTGGGTCACAGTCTGGGGTTCTGGAGGCAGGGCACATGATGGGCCTGGGACTGTGTTGTCACCTCTTGGAGCAGCAGGAGGTGGCCGTCTAGGTCTGAGGGACCTGAGCCCCCGCTGGGGTTAGGGGCTGGCAGGAGGCTGTGCTCTTGGTGTCCCTGTGGGGTGGGTGGGATCTAGGAGGCCCAAAGAGGCTCATGTTCTGTGAGTAGCCCCCAGTTCCACCCTGCTTACTGTCCTTTGGAGCTGCCCATGTTGCAATACAGTGGGTAAATGATAACTCAGGGCCTACACTATCAGGGACGCGCCTAAGGGTCAATTCTGAGACCTCGTGGCTATCAGGTGTAGCATGATACCTAGCCCATCATGGGCGAGTGGAAGCTGCAAGAGTGTTCTGCTCCTTAACATCCTGTGGCCTGCCAGAGTGGGCAGGGTGTGTGGCCAGGTGGCCATCCTCAGCCCAGCCCAGCCCACCCAGTCCCGCTTGTGTTCAGCCTGCCTCGCTGGCCTTGAGCCCTTGGGACCTTGGGGGCTGTCTCAGGAGTTTCAGGGGTTGGTGTGCTTTAGTCCCCCACCCCACTTCCATCCTTCTGCACAGGTATGCGTTTATAAAAAGGTAATTTTTGTTTTGAGTGCAGTTTTAGATATGTGTGTATTTGCATAGATTTTGTTGGTAGAAGGAAACTTAAGACAACTGATTTTAGAAGCCCTTACTGGGGCATAGTTGTCTGTAGTCACGAGAGCTGGTTATGAGCCCCCTCTTGGACCCTGTCTCTGTTGGCTTTGGGTTAGGGAAGACTAGAAAGCACAGGCAGAGCTAACAAGGCTGAGCAACTGGAGCTGAGCTGTGAGGGGTTGCTTGCACTCTGGAGGTCCAGGGACTAACACTCCCCTTTTCCCAGGCCCTGAGTAACCAGCAGAAGGCAGTGCTGATGAGTGAGCGAGTGATGGGCATTGAGCATCCCAATACCATCCAGGAATATGTGAGTACCCACACCGACGTGGTCTGTGTGGGGGCAGGCGCTGCGGCTGCCCTGACCCACCGTGGCCCTACCTGCAGATGCACCTGGCCTTGTACTGCTTTGCCAGCAGCCAGTTGTCCACGGCCCTGAGCCTGCTGTACCGCGCCCGCTACCTCATGCTGCTTGTGTTCGGGGAGGATCACCCTGAGATGGCACTGTTGGATGTGAGTGCTGGGGAGGGGGAAGAGTAGGGCCAGCCTCAGTCAGGGGAGCAGGTGCGGACCAGATCCCTGCTTGCCTGTCTCCAGAACAACATTGGGCTGGTGCTGCATGGTGTGATGGAGTATGACCTGTCACTGCGTTTCCTGGAGAATGCTTTGGCCATCAGCACCAAGTACCATGGGCCCAAGGCCCTCAAGGTGGCCCTCAGGTGAGGCTGTGCTGGCACAGACCCCCAGACTCCCTGGGACTCTTGGTGTGGGAGGAGAGGCACCTGGTGTTCTGTCTTCGCCTGACTGCTGAGAAGGTTTTTCTCAGTCTCTACCTCTTCACCACATCCTAACTTGTGTGGTCCCCTCAGGAGGATTCCAGGGAGAGATGGAAAGCAGACCCTCCCTAGCTTGTGGGGCCTCCCTGCCCATCCACTCACGTACCTCCATTTTGCTTTGCATGCTGTACCTCTTGGCAGCCACCACCTTGTGGCCCGTGTTTATGAGAGCAAAGCTGAGTTCCGGTCGGCACTGCAGCACGAGAAGGAAGGCTACACCATCTATAAGACCCAGGTGGGCTGCCATGGGGACTTTGGGGAGCTGGCACTGTGGGCCAGGAGCAGCCCTGACCACCCCCTCTTGCCTCGTACCCTTGTCCCTGTAGCTGGGTGAGGACCACGAGAAGACCAAGGAGAGCTCTGAGTACCTCAAGTGCCTGACCCAGCAGGCTGTGGCCCTGCAGCGCACCATGAATGAAATCTACCGCAACGGCTCCAGCGCCAACATCCCACCCCTCAAGGTATATCCTGGGCAGCATGGGTGGCACAGTAGGCCCACCCTGGCCTCTGGACCTCACTCACTGGCCGGTCTTCCCACCACCCCCAGTTCACAGCTCCTAGCATGGCCAGTGTCTTGGAGCAGCTCAATGTCATCAACGGCATCCTCTTCATTCCTCTCAGGTAAGGCCCTCCTCCTCTGTCTCCCCTACTGGGAAGGTGGCCTTCAGGTTGTTCTTAAACCACATGATATATCAACATGTCTCAGAATTGAATATCAGAGCTGGTGATGAAAAGGTCTTTTTGACTCTTAGCAGAAAGCAGATAATCAAGTAAATACATAGCTGTAGTCTTTTTTTTTTTTTTTTTAGTACTGAGCATTAAACCCAGTGCCTTTGTGCATCTGACCAAGCACTCTATCACTGAGATATGTCCTCAACCCTGTTTTCTTTTTTTATCCAAAATTGTAGCGTATCATACACATAGGTTTTTGTTCATTACTCAGCAGTGTAGCTTGGCAGTCTTTCATGTCCAGTACATAGAAGGTGGCTGCATCCCTTTTCCGGCAGCCTGTTGTCCCAGATGAACCTTGTGCGCAGGCTCTGAGGATCTGGCCTGCAGGCTATGCTGCCTTTGGGAGCCCTCCCTCCACCTTTTCCCTGCCACAGGGTGGGAAGTGGGCTTGGTCAGCCATAGTGCTGCACCCTCCTCCCAGTTTTCTGCACCAAACCTGCTGTAGGAGGAGCCAGAAATTGCAGCCAATTCGAACTGGGTTTGAGGGTGTGTAGCAGTTGTACCTGTCAAGTGCATGAAGCTTTTACTTCAGCACTTAGGGACCTTTCTGCTTTTGGGAAGGAAACACTTGTTCCACACGTCTCTCTCTAACTACAGTTCAGAGCTTGATCATGTCCCAAAAGTTAAGTGTAACCAAAGCCAGCAGGATAGTGTGGGGCCCAGGCTACTCTGACCCCATTTTCACCCTCATCTTCCACTCAGCCAAAAAGATTTGGAGAATTTGAAGGCCGAGGTGGCACGGCGGCACCAGCTCCAGGAGGCCAGCAAAAACAGAGATAAAGCTGAGGAGCCCATGGCCACCGAGCCTGAGCCAGCAGGGGCCCCAGAGGACCTGGGCTTCCAGCCCCAGGCTGCCAAGGACCCTTCTTCCCCAAGCTTGCAGGGATAGAAAGGGAGAGAAAGATGGACAGTCAGTGGCCCCATTACCCAGTGATTCAGACTCCAGGAGAAGGGGGGCATGTCCTGCAGATTGGGAGAGGAAAAGCCAGTCCCTCTTCTTCCATGTTCCACCCCCACCCTACCCCAGCATCCTCCTGGGACCCTGGCCTGGCCTACCTGCCCCCCAAAAGATGTTTTGCACTGGTTCAATGACTATACGAAGCAGAGGCCTAATTGAAGACACGTGGATGGAGTATGTGGGCATCGGTTCCAGCTGGGGGGCAGGTGCCCCTCAGGCCCTCATCCTCCAGCATGTGTGTGTGAGTGTACCCATGCCTGTGAGTGTCTTGATCCCGTCCCTCCTAACTTGTACATAACCCCCAGTCAGTTCTGAGTGAATGACGTACAGATGGGATTTCTCAGGTCATTTGTATGTTTGACATTATGGCTGCTGCTTTTGCTGCCACTACCCCTGGGCCCAGCCTGGCTTAAAAGTCCAGGTCTTAAGCCAAAAAATGATGGGGGACTTTCCTGTGTCCTGGGAGGGGGAGCCAGAGCTCTGTGGCAAGATGAGAGCTGCAGTGGCCTCACTAATCATGATTGGCCCTGGCCTGGCTGTAGCTTCAGAGTTAAGGGGGAAGGGTATGGTGGTGGTGGACCCCCAGATATCCAGTTGCCCAGCTCTACTTGTCTACCCTTGGGCCCAGCAGGAGGCTCTGCCACAAGCTATGCCTTGCCTCCCAACTCCCTGCATCCCAGGTGGGGATCGCCTTGGGGGCCACAGTCTGAATGTATCCTCCCCATTTTAACCTGAGCTGCCTAACGCACAGTGGGGGTGGGGTGGGTTAGGGTCTGAGGAAACAGAGCTGGGGAAACAGGGCTGAATCATGGATCCTGGGGGAAAATATCCAGGTACAGAAAGGAGTGATTGTCACCTCTCTGTGGAGCCCAGCTCTCTACCTGGTCTTTGCCATACAAGCACCTTCTAAAGCAGCCCCAGCTGCTCTCTCCCCTGTCTGCCTGTGGTGCTTGTCTGTGCCTCCAACCAGGAGACCTGCCTGGGAGGGGGAGGAGATCCGCTGCCCTGTGAGCCCAAGGGAGCCTCTGCCTGGGGCTTTCCAGAGGGCTGCTTATGGGTAGGGTCTGTCCAGGCACCTTGTTTCAAAGGGAGTGGGCGTGAGCTAGCAAGAGGCATCCCCACAGCTGATCAAGAACTTTTTCTTGTTTTTAAACCATCACGTCTTCATTTCACATTGGAATAAAGTGAGTTTTTGAAACCTGCTGCTCCAGCCTTACCTGTGTGTTCTGTAATTCATTCTTGTTTGTGAGAGCTGCTGTCAGAATGTTACCCCGAGAGGACTGTATAAATTAGGTCAAATTCAAGGTTATACATATGTCACTGAACTGGGAAGGAAGGGGGTGGACACCCAGGCACTCAGCTGGGGCTTACCCTTGGGCTTGTCTTCGCAGGTGACAAAAACAGCTGGAGGGAAGGCTATGTGGGGGAGGGGTGCTACAGAGGGGACCAGGCCCTGGGGCTGCTGGTGTTAGGTCGCTGACCGCTGAGCCAGCTAGCTACCTGCCCTTGTCCCTATACTTGTAACAGGAAGATTGGGCAGCACTCCCCAGAAATCTCGGGGTACTAGGAGAATGGAGCAGTGAGATTTTCATCTTAGTGTTTAAGCATTTAGAGCCAGCTGGTGGAGGGCTAATGAAATGAGGGAAGGAGGAACCCCACTAGGTGGGTTTCAGCGGCATACCTGTGACATGGGAGGGAGCATGTGGAAAGAGCCTAAGGAGAGGGAAGTTTAAGCTTCATGTTAAGCCATCCCTCTCCAGGGCATTGAATGCTTCGGATGGTGCCGGGGATGGAATCCAGGCCTACCCACCATTGAGCCACCCCCTCCACCCACGTTTTGGAATGCCTGGAGAGTCCTGTGCCTCTCAGACATACTGAAACAACAAACCCCAGCCATAATGACTACTAGTTTTCCAGAGTATTAGCATTGGGGAAAGGCATCTCTGACCTTGGCTTTAAGTGAGGGCTAAGGATAGCTATCAACTCTAATCTTAAGCCTCCTGCACGTTCCCCAAGTTTCCTTAACAGTTTCAAAGTTGTGCTCTAAACGTTTTCCTTTGGCCCTCCCCCAGTGAACACATGTCACATGTTTCAGAGCACTTCTGGGGATGGGAGCATCATGTAAAGCTGAGAATGCCTTGGGTTTAATTACCATTGTGCCTACTGGTCACCTGAGAGGCCCATTTTTCCTGGTTCCCTTATGCATATCAGTGCTGGCAGACATCCGGCAACCCAAATGACAAGAAGCTGTTTTATAGAGGAAATTAAGACTGCAGGTAGAAAAATCAACCCTTTATCCTTCCCTTAACCAAGTTGAGATTTCAACTTTTTAATAAAAGGTAACTAGTGGTATCCAGACTTTCGCGTGAGACCTGGCATCTGCTAGGTTCTGGCTGCTATTTGGATGGGCAATTAACTACTCATGGAAAACAGTGATTTGTGTGAGCCACACTTCCACTTTTGTCTTTTAATTTCACTTTTCTCATGTTTGGATTTCTCTTACATACGTACCACTTTAATAATTCAAAAGGTATTTTAGTGTTGGGAGTGCAGCTCAATGGGGGAGCACTTGCCTACCATGTAGGAACCCCCAGTTGGATCCCCAGCACCAAAGAGGGGAAGAGATGACTCACCTGCTGTTAGGTTATGTGTGTCCCTCCCTACTCTCCAAAGTGTATGTATGTAGTGTTTTTGAACATTACAAGAGAATCTCCTTTTGAACTCATTGTGTAGCCCAGGTTGGCCTCAAACTTGTAGCAATTCTTCTGCCTCAGCCTCCTGACTGCTAGGATTACAGGTGTGCCACCACTCCCGGCAAAACTGTTATTAACGCTGAGGACTCCATGTATCCTGTGGCTGAGAATAAGATGTCCTGATGGGGTCTGAATATTTCCTTGTCCCTACTGACAGAGTTATAAACTACCAAATCAAATCAGTGTAGTGTAATGTGAAATACTCTGATGGGGGTAATCCACTGATTTGAAACAGGGATCAGACACAGATGCCGCGAAGATGGTCACTGCATACAGAACAATTATAGGTTCCTCCCAAGATAAGCAAGTTTGGCAACATTTTTATTTATCCATTTCCAGCTCCCCAAAGTGGGTGAGGAATGGTACAAGGTGGTGATTCAGAGGTTCAGGGGTGGTATGAGGCCTTTCCTGCATTATTAAAATGGTCCAAGAATTATTTAAAAGGTGTTAGAATGTCCTCCCACCTTGCTAGCTAATAAGGTATATTACACAAATAGAACTGGGTAAAAGAAAAAGCAAGTGTTTCAAGTCCCAGCTCACCTTTTAATTGGCAGTTATGTTTGGCACGAGTCCCCTGCCTCCTATAAAGCTTTTCCTGTCCATGAAATGCATTGGTATCTACCAGCAGAGGATATGTGTGAAAATAAATGTTGGTACCTAACAGAATCAAAATGCCTTTAATTCCTCCACCTCCAAGTTCACTGAGAGGGCCAAGTGAGTGGGAATGGCCTTATGAATATTCAAAAAGGCGAATGAGAACCCGAGTTCAAATCCCAGCTGTGGGGCAATTTCCACTCTTTTTTTGTGTGTAGGTACCAGGGGTCGACCTCGACCTCGCGTGCCAGCAGGCGCCCGTGCCGCTGAGCGATATCACCGGCCCTTTTTTCGTATGTGGGTTCTGGGAGTTGAACTCAGGCCCTCGCGCTTGCTGGGCAGGCGCTTACGCTGCTGAGCCATCTCACCAGCCCCCCACTCACATTTCTTTAGTGAGAAGTTGAGTCACATAGATCAGGGGTTCTCAAATGAGCCCTCACATTTGGAAGTCGTTGAGAGATTGCATGATTCCATCCTGTGAAGTGAGGTCCTAAAATCTGCACTCTGACAAAAATCCCAGGTGATCTGATGCTGGAGGTGGTGGTACTCTCAGAATTGGTCCTAAAGGACTGTGGTATGTCAGATTGTGAACTGTCAGTCTGTACACATTAGTTTCCACAAGACTTAGCAGGAACAGAGCCACAACACCCAGGATGCAGCACTTAGTTCCACTTTCCTGCCCCTCACCCTCACCCATGGACAGGCATGGCCATGAATCCTGGAAGGAGGATTGCATGTGAAGCACTACAGGTTTTGAATACTTAACAGCATTTCAGGATGCTGAAACTAGTTATAACTCTATCCCAAGTGATTGGGGCCAACATGCGGCACTCACCCTAGGACAAAAGCAGCCCAACAAGAAAACAGGAGAAAAAAACAGGAGCGCTGCAAAATTCAGGCTAATGTCAGGCAAGTTGCTTTGTTGCTCAGAAGCCCAGCTTCTCTTAGGGGAAGCTACTCCCAATGGGAGGCAGGAAAACAGCTGGATTCTAAGAGCCACCACCTTAACATCTGCCTTAAAATGAAAAAGGCTGGAAATTTCATGAGCACTCTGGAGACACTGAAGGACACCAGCTAAGCAGTAGACTGGGGATGTTATCTTGGTTCAGCTCAACCAAACTTGAAAGCAATATTAAGGATCTTCACAACCCACTGGACAAGAGGGCCAGATGAGCTGATTCAGTAACAAAGAGGGTAGGGCTCTTTATCTTCTGGACAAAGTCTTTGCAGAGTGGGGTACACCAGGCCATTGGCTTTACCCTCCAGCCATAGCAGTGGTCACCCTCAAGATGTGCAGGTGGAGGAGAGGGCAGGACTGTAACTCAGTGCAAACCCCTAGGGCAGACTGCAGGGCTGCTTCCTCCAAATAGTGAGAGGGCAGAAGACAATGAAGCTGCTGCTGGCTGGTCTACGGAATCTTCCCTGAAGGCCCTGCTACCAATTTGTCTTGCTGTGTGACAGCTGTTGAACACAGCCCCATCTCCTATTGACTTAATCTACACAAGACCAAAAAAAAAAAAAAAAAAAAATCACATCTAGTTTTATAGGCATTTAATAGTTTACCAATTGGTACAATAAGATTTTTTAATATGCAGAAAACATGAATAAATTTTGTTTTACACAGTCTGAGAGCAACAAATCTTACTGTAAAACACAAGAGCAATATTATATACATTCCTTTACTGATTTTTTAAAACTGTGTCAATATCTTCAGATAACTCTTACAATCTGGGGAACTGTCCAATTACCATCTCTGCAATGTTCATATGAGATCAATGCTTGCCTTCATGTCAGTGTCAGGATCAACTTCTAACTCGAAGATTTTATTTCTAACATCTTCAGAGTGAGCTCTAGGGATGCCTGAAGGATAGGCAGGACAAGAAAGCAGCTACTTACATGATATAGTGGAAAGATCAAAAGGCCAGTTCAGTTCAGTTCTGACCTGTAAATCTAGCTTGCCCTCCCCCCACCCTACTGGAAAAAAAAAATTTTTTTTTCCCCCACCAATTTTGTACACGTTGCTTCTCTACCAGGAGATTCTTCTTTGCGTCATCTAGATTAATTAACACATTGGACTTATATACAGCTGGACAGAAAGAGTAACCATTTCAAGTGCCTTTCCTTCAACAACTTCAGTGGCTTAAGGATTATCAAGCCACCACTGTCCACAAAATTTCCTTTATTTTTAAATAGTTTTCCTTTAAATTAAAAAAAAAAAACTATTTGATGAGTGATATTACCTGGAAGTTCACACAGAAACAAAGAGGCAAACAGGAGAGCAGGGCGCTGACAGGAGACTGGGCTTGGTGAATCTAGAGCCAAAGCTTCCAAAGAACTACAGTGCACGCTCCACAGCCCGGGACAACTTGCTAATACTAGTGATTTCAGGTAGTGCTCTGGGCACACCATTGGTCACACCACACAGACAAAATAAGACAGTCTCATTAAGTCTCCTAAAGTGCCAGATGCCATGTCAAAAGCAACTATTCTCCAAGTGATGTCTATGCCAGTTTCCAAGGCTGGCACTCTCAGGAGTGCAGCTAGGACTTCTTCGGCATGTAATATTAGGGTGGCACTGGAATGTCTGTTTTCACACACACAAAAAGTCAATAATCATCTGAGGATGCAATTCTACCAGCTTTTTATTTCTTAGTAAGTGGCCAATTAGAGAAAGCAGCAGTGAACCTTTAAACCAATTAATATAAGTCCTCTACTTATAATCCAAACTAGTAACCTCATCATTGTCCTTATCCCAGGCAAGGCACAGGGTTAGACAGCAGACAGAGAAAACAACACAGAGTAAGAAAGGGCATCAACAGGGCAGTGTCAAACAACAGTGCAAGAAATCTTTGCAAATCTGATTCCAGATTGTGGATGGATTGCTCTCCCCCACCCCCCTTCACTATTCAAACAGGGCTTGTTACATTTGGATCCAGTTGTGGACCATCCCTGAGATTCAATGTTTGCTGCTTAAGTGGAGGATGTCTGGTAACTAAGCAGCAGCAGGCTGTGGCAATCTCTCAAGTAAAGATAACCTTGTTTACAAAGTAATTGTCTCTCCTTTGACAACAGTCACTGTAAGCTGCAGGGGAACAAACCCAGCAAACAGCAGATTGGTTTCCTCTACACCAGTACCATTTTTCTTTAATTGTTTTTATCTGAGTGATTTCTAGATGTTGTGGCTTACCCTTAAACAATTCATGTTGCTACATGCTAAAAATGAATTAAAATACAAGACATTTATACATGTACAAACAAATGTTAAGATGCACCATTTCTATGTATTTATATTTCTTGAAATAGGAAAGGAAATAGCAGCAAACAAGAACAAAGATATTTTCCATAACTTCTGTAGAAAAATCCAGTCAGAACAGCTAGGGGGGAAAAGGCTTCTCAATATAAGCAAGGTTGTGAGGCAATATTGTCCTGAAAATTAACCTACTATATCTAAGGAATTAGCTTACGACGTAATTTTAGTCCTCAAAAATAGCCATTAGTTCTCAAAACACTCCTTTCCAGAGACATCTCTCAGGAATTATTTAAAACAAGCAAACAAAAAGACACAAGCTAGACATTAAGCAGCTTCTAGTTAATATATGGCCTATTCTCTGTATCTACAGGACATTAACTCTCACCCTTTGTCTTTTTCAGAAACCAAATTTTCATTAAATACTAAAAGGGACATTTAAAAAAATCATGTATTACATAAGTGAATAAAATCCAATTCAGAAAAAAACTGTTATATTATCATTGTTATTTCATTAACTTTTTAAATGATTTTCTTAACAAAAAAAAAACTATTCATTAGTTAAGCAATGGGATTCTTTATTATTAACACCCAACAACTGAATAGTGTTCCAAAAGTAATGGATAAAAATTCTCTTAAACCTACTTTTAGTAACTTTGGATCAAAATATACAATATATCAAGGATGTGTAAAATGCTGAATGGCCACATTGGAGGGTAGCGGGAACAAAGGATTTTCCTTTAGCTGGGAAAAATCCCCAGTCAGACCTAGTTTTCAGAAGCGTCAGGATCAAAAAGGGTTTGTTCTAAAGCATGGTCGTGGTATTCCACAGCAAGATTTATTCTACTTGAACATTTTAGCACGTCTTCAAAACCTAAGACCCAAGGACACGGAGGTTGTATGTGTGCCATATACAGAGTTATCCATTTATAGATAGGCCCATATACTTATAAACATTTACATATAAACAAAAGCTGAAAACAGTACATTTTTATGCACGCTCCATTAAACCCTGTCCTTTTTTAAACTTGTATGTGAAACAGTTCAAATTTTTATCAGATTTATGTTGAAAAACAAAACTTCTCTATTTCTTGCACACCTTTAAAGTGGGCAAACATAACCTTTTCAATATTTCTGTCATTATGTAATGCACATTGCACATCCCTAAAAAACATTGAAAATAGTGATTTGTACCATGACACTCAATGCGAAGATTAAATTCTACTTGGAAGTCACATCACTATACAGTCTAATAGTATGGAGAATACAACTAGAAGTATGTCTAGTGTGGAAAATAGAGGCTTAGAGTATGACAGTGTTTTCAACCTGTTTAAAAAGCATTAAGACCCAAATGAAAGAAATGATTTGCTATTAGCTGCTGAGATTTTTCTTGTTTGAGATTTACAATCATTTTCTTACACAAATATACCACTAGCCTTTGCTTGACAGGCTGCCAAAACAAACATATCCTATTGATTTGGCAAGGGGGTCATGACAAAAATTCCAAGGTGTAGTCCCCTTTAATTACATAGATGGTTCAGAAGATTCTGAATTGTAGCCTATTGTCTAACATCCTTAAAGATTTATTAAGCACACTTAAGTGATGTTACATAGATACACATTTCAGAAAAAGCCCTAATAACCACCACTTTCCCCGGAATGAGGCCATCAAGTCAGGCACCAACAGATAGCAGAAAGAAAAACAGGAATTAATGATGCAACATAAAGTGACACTGTCAACTATTCAGTTTAGTGCCCTAGTTCAATTTATTCAACTTCTGCCCTTGTAGGCCTGGTGTGACCAATGCCAGCCCAGGTTTTTAAACCCTATGGTACTTCTAGACAACGTATGTAAATTTACAGTATACAATTTGGATTCACCATGCATGAATACTTTGTGTGTAACATTTAATAAGCTCAATCTACATCCAGAATAATTTACATGAAAGGACAATATTTATTTAAACAGAGCTCAATGGGGTAACCATGGTATCATCAGAGTGCATCCAGAGGAAAAGGAAGGAGGGGCCGAATGAGACTCACTCAACGGCACTCCCACACCTTCACTGTTTGATCTACACTGCCAGTAACCACGTAGGGGGCTGTCTTGTGGAAATCTGTAAGAGAAGGAAAGGGCTCATTCTCAATGCAGATTAAGCCAGGTGTAATTTTAACTGAGCTACAAATGAGCAAATCCAAGTGCTAAGATTATTGATGTTTTTCTATACACACACATCTACACCCCAAGAAAGTACAAAGCTTACCACTGAGTTGGGGAAGCTGATGATTAAGTCCTATGTCAACACCTCAATAAAAATACGTAGTGCACAGAGGCTTGAATCATTGTTAGTCTCAGTGTATCTACTTAACTAAATACTAACTGTTCCAGTCTCAGTACTAATACTTTATGTTCCTGTTTAATCCTTGAAATATTCCTGAGAGGCGGGCATTACCGCCATTTTATACTAAGGCTTTATCTCATCATCATCAGATCCATCATACCTTACTGTATTCACTGCTTTTTGGTTTTTTTTTTGGTACCGGGAATCAAACTCACAACCTTGCGCTTGCCAGGCAGGCACTGTGCCGCTGAGCTATATCCCCAGCCCTGTATTCACTATCTTAAATTCCAGATTCAAGTCTAGATAATACTGAGGATGTTTACAAATTTCAGTACAATTCCTTGAGTTCCTAATATATGGTAGGATACTTGCCAGACGAACAGGTTGAATAAGAGTTCCTTTGAGAAATTTACAAACCAGCAGGGGAGAAAACTCGCCTTTTAGAAAGGTAAGCATCCTTTTTACAATTCTATTTTCCAAAACCAGTGTTATATGATGGAGAAAGTAAATTTTTTTTTTATTATAAGGTTAATGATGGAAAGAGGAATTTAAAACCATTGGCAGGAATCCACAAAGTTTTTAACCTGCCATCTCTACTACTCCCTGGTCATTTCTTACCCAGAAAACTTCACAAGGGTACCTGAACCTCAGTTACATTTCACACTCCAAATCTAACAGTTTGGAAACCTCATAATGGCATACATACCCAAGGAGGTAACAAAGTGTTCATGCGCATTGAGGGTCTTCATGCATCGCTTGTTCTTGTAATCCCATACACGTAGGGTCTTGTCATCAGCACAACTCAAAATAAACTTTCCCCCAGAATGGAACAGAACTCCACGTACCCAGTTATCATGACCCACCTTAAAGACAAAAAGGTATGTGACTTAGTAAATTCATAAATTGTTTAACATCTATGAAACAATGTTACTACATGGGAACTACCTATACCAGTATTCTTTAAAATGCAAAGGAAGCTCCTGTTAAGTATTCTCATCACAAAACACTATTTCCAAAAGAGCAAGTCAATAAAAATCTTTCAGGTAAAAATACTGGAAACAAGCCTAGTGTGGTGGTGCATGCCTGTAATCCCAGTACTCTGAGAGGCTGAAGGAGGAAAGTTTGAACCCAGCCAGGGCAACCTAGTGACTCAGCAAGACACTGTCTCAGCATAAAAAAATAAAAAAGAGGGCCGGTGAGATGGCTCAGTGGTGTAAGCGCCTGCCTTGCAAGCGCGAGGGCCCGAGTTCGACTCCCAGATCCCACATGCGAAAAAGGGGCCGGTGATATCGCTCAGCGGCACCAGTGCCTGTTGGCGCGCGGGGTCCTGAGGTCGACCCCCCGGTACCCACCAAAAAAAAAAAAAAAAAAAAAAGGGTTGGAGATGTAGGTCAGTGCAAAGGCCCTGGGTTCAATCCCTAGTACTTGTTTAAAAAAAAAAACATGAATTTTTACATTTTTTTTAAAAAAGGCTTTAATTTCAGGGATGCGCCATCACTGAATTAACCAAGATGGATAGCATGAATCTATTAAGGATGTAGCAGCCAGGCCGGTGATATAGCTCAGTGGCATAAGCGCCTGCCTGGCAAGCTTGAGGTCTTGAGTTCGACTCCCGGTACCCGCATATTATAAAAACAAAAACAAAAAACAATGTAGCAGTCCAAGTGGGTATGGTGGCCTGTAATGTTAGCACAAGAGGGAAGGGGAAAGGGGGGGGAAGAGGGGGGGAGAGGAGAGGGGAGGAGAGAGGGAGAGGGGGAGAGAAAGAGAAGTGCATGGTTGCACACTCATAATCCATGCACTCAGGAGGCTGAGGCAGGAGGAATACAAGTTTGAGCCCTGCCTGGGGTACAAATTGAGATCCTGGCATTAAAGAAAGAAGAGCCAGGGATGGCGGTGCATGCCTGTAATCCCAGCACTCGGGAGGCTGAGGCAGGAGGATCACCAGGAGTTCAAGGCCAGCCAGGCCTTGACCTTAAAATTCTCCTGCTTCAGCTTAAGTAGCTGGAATTGTAGACATGTGCCATTGTACCCAGCTAAACTCTGCTCTTTATTCATTTATTTTTTAATTTTTTGGTTATTTTGAGACAGGGTCTCACAAGAAGTTCAGGCTGGCTTTGAACTCACTATGTAGCCCAGGCTGGCCTTGAACTCAGGGTGATCCTCCTGCCTCAGCCTCCCAACTGCTGAGATTACAGGCATGAGCCACCACGCCCAGCAGACTCTGTTCTTTACATAAAACACACATGTACACGCATACAGGTACCATGGCACAATCTAGAAATCCCAGGTACTCAGGATGCTATGGCAGGAGGATCACAAATTCAAGGCTATCCTGAGCAACTTAGCAAGATAACATCTCAAAACTTTAAAAGAATTTTTAGAAGGGCTGGGATGTAGTTCAGTAGTAGAGTGCTTGCCTAGCACAGGTTCAATGCCTAGTCCTAGCAGTTCCATTTCTTGCAATTTACCCTGAGAAATAATTAAGGACATGCCCAGATTACTTAACAAACATATACGTGAAAAAACTGTATACAGTGCACAAGAGTAGCTAATGACATTTGGAGCAAGTGTCACATACTTTCTGTATTAAAAGTTTGCTATGAAGCAATATATATGGTATGATGCCATTTTATAGGAAATATATTTATGTGCTAAATTTTAAGAAAAAGATAAAAGGTTTAGAACAGCATAATTCAACAGGGTAGTCAGCCACATGTGCCTGTTTAAATATAAACTACTAAAGTTAAAACAATTCAGTTCTTCACACTCGCTAGCCACATTTCAAGAGCTCAATCACTGCATATAGCTAATAGCTATCTTATTACACATTGTGGCATATTACACAATGCAGATACACAATATCATTCACGAAGTTATACTGGTTAGGCTCGTCTAAAAAAATAATATTTGAGCTGGGCATTGTGGCACACACCTATAATCCCAGCACTCAGGAGGCTGAAGGCCAGCCTCTGGACATAAGCGAGTTCAAGGCCAGCCTGCACTACACAGTGAGACCCTGCCTCAAACAAACAAACAAAAACAAAAAATAAAGAAAATGATACTTGAAAGGTAAGACAGCATGATCTGGGGTGATTTTTATTATATTTTTCAGCTTTTT
This sequence comes from Erethizon dorsatum, assembly GCA_028451465.1. NCBI lineage: Eukaryota > Metazoa > Chordata > Mammalia > Rodentia > Erethizontidae > Erethizon > Erethizon dorsatum. Next base: position 36,228,637 of record CM051826.1, read on the forward strand.
TGTGCATTTCTAAATTTTCTTGTAATAGAAATGACTACAGTTTTTTTTTTTGGGGGGTGGTCTTATTTTGTTTTTCTGAGACAAGACCTCACTGTGTAGTTCAGGCTGGCCTTGAATTCTTAGCAATACTCCTGTCTCAGCCTCCTGAGTGCTGTGATTAGGCATGCACCATGACACCTGGCTGACTACAATACTTCTGTAAAAGGAATATAAAAGAACTAATATTTATTTATGTATTTATTTATTTTTCGTTTTTTTTGAGACAGGGTCTCACTATGTACTTCAGGCTATCTTTGAACTCACTATGTAGCCCAGGCTGGCCTCAAACTCACAGCGATTCTCCTGCCTCCCAAGTGCTGGGATTACAAGCACGCGCCACCATGCCCAGCTTTAAAAATAGGGAGGGAAAAAAAAAAAAAAAAAATCAATCTGGGGAAGGTCTTTTGTCTTGGTTTACTTTGCCCTTGTGCTTCTTTAAAATACTTTGGTTGCAAGGCGTGATGACAGACACCTGTAATCTCAGCCCTCTGGAACCTGAAGGAGGAGGGTTGCTGAGAGTTCGACGCCAGCCTGGGCTAACACAGTAAGTTCAAGGACAGCCTGAACTATGTGGTGAGACCCTGCCTCAAAAAAGAAAACAAATGATGAATGTGATCATTATATATACCTAAAATGTACCAATAAATTTAATTAATGAAAAACAAAACAGAACTCTTTGGTCTTTTACAGTGATCTATAAAAATCACTCCACTGCTGGACGTAGCAGCCTCTATAAGTAGTTAAATCACAGCACTCTAGGAAGCTGAGGCAGGAGGACTGCAAGTTGGCAGCCAGCCTGGGCAACTTAGTTAAGACCTTGTCTCAAAAAATAGAAAGGGCTGGGGATGTAGCTCAGTGTGAAGGTCCTGGTTTCAATGTCCAGTACCACATACACAAAAAAGTCAAACCACATTTCTATGGCTACCTCAAAATAAAGCAGGAAAAGAACACTTCCCCTTTAGCTGAAAAACAGGAGCTAGAAACCTGGGGAAATTCATGATGACCTTCATATTTACTGATGGTAAAGCATACTATATGATTTTAAATACAGACCCAGTTTTCTAACAGCAGCATTGTATAACTGAACTCAGCTCAGAACACTACTAGGGATCAATTCTTTTAAAAATAATATTTGGGGCCGGTGAAATGGCTCAGGGGCATAAGCGCCTGCCCGGCAAGCGCAAGGTCCTGAGGTCAACTCACGGTACCCACATAAAAAAAAATAAAATAAAATAAAAAATAAAAATAATATTTGTTGGTGATAGTAGGGATTGAACCCAGAGTCTTCCTACTGAGACAGTCCCCCCCCCCCCGCTTTTTTTTTTTTTTTTTTTAAGATTTTGAGAGGGTCTCACCAAATTGCTAATTTGTCCAGACCAGGTTCAAACTTACAATACTCCTGCCTCAGTCTCCCAGAATGCTGGAACTATGGCCACCACAACTGGCCAAGAGGCAATTCTTGACAATGCTTCTATGTGTCTATCATATTCAGTCACTTCCACATATGGTTAGCACCCAAAGAACCTCTAAATGAACACGGACGCCAAATTATAAAAATTGCTGGGGCCAGTGAGATGGCTCAGTGGCCTAAGCGCCTGCCTGGCAAGCGCGAGGTCCTGAGTTCGACTCCCGGTACCCACATAAAGGAAAAAAAAGGGGCCGCTGATATCACTCAGTGGCACAAGCGCCTGCTGGCAAGCGTGAGGTCCTGAGGTCAACTTCCGGTACCCACATTAAAAAAAAAAAAAAAAAATTGCTATTATAATGGCAATACCCACAGATCCTCTTGGAATTCCCTTACACAAACTAAAACATCTAGAATCCCTTATTAGCATTTATATAATCTCATACAGAAACTCAATGTTCCTAAAATGAAATAAGCATTTCTAAATCATAAAGCTAGAATGATTAACTTTAGACTGGTAATATAAACCAAATACACTAGATCACATGAACAAAGAGGTAACAGCTAAAAAAATTCATATAAATACAGTGAAATACATTAACATCTTCAAAACTATGTAAGTCTGTAAAAAAAGTTTTTCCTCCAGAGAGAGCAATTTTTAAAATTTTTTTTAAATTTTGTTTTGGAGACAGGGTCTCACTATGTAGTTCAGACTGGCCTTGAACTCACAGTGATCCTTCTGCCTCAGCCCCCCAAGTGCTGGGATTACAGGCATGCACCACCACGCCTGACTCTAACTACAAACAATTTTTTAAAGATACGGTGGGCTGTGATCTTCCTTCCTAGCAATGACTGGCTTTGTAGATTCTTTATATAAGATGATGTTCTAAATAACTAATTTTTGTATCATTACACTAGAAAATTATTAAAGTTTAAGGAAAAGCATCTTTATAAGAGCCCAGAACAGTTTAATAAGATACCACAAAGCATCAAATTCAAAAAGGTATAGAAAGAGTGAAGATGCAAAACAAACAAAAAACCAATGAGATATAAACTTACAAGAGTCATAAGGCACATGCCAGTACTGACGTCCCACATCTTAATAGTTTTGTCTCTAGATCCAGACAGCAAGAATGGCCCAGGCTTGCCGCTTTTTTTAGTCTACAGAAAACATATAAATAATTTTCCCATGTAAGAACTTAGTTAAGAACTTTAAATGACTTCTATTTAGGATTCCTCTATATTTCCAATTTTGTAAAATACACTTTGTTATTGTCTATTAAATACACACAAGTCTTTTGACACTATTTAGGCTATTTTAGACTATCATGACTTTTAGGCTACATAGGAATGACCCAGAAAACACCAACATATTACAGATTTACTGTTTAAAACTTCTGTAATCAGGGTTGAGGGTGTAACTCAATGTTAAGAGTGCTTGCCTTGCACATACAAGGCTCTGTGTTTGATCCCCAGCCCCAATTCTGTAATCAAAAGGGATTTTAAAACTAATTCAGTTTTTACATAAAGTTCGGTAAATAACCACCACCAGAGGGCGGTATAAAGAATCTGAAAATGTAATGGGCCAAAATAGAATACAACATTTAAATAAAGACGTTAAACATAAAGACTGAAATCATGAAGAATACAAATGAATAATTGCAAGGAAATGTGACATTTCATACTCAGCTAGTACTTTAGTTTTTTTTTTTTTGGTCTCTTCGAGGCAGGGTCTCGCTATGCAGTTCAGGCTGGCCTCAAACTCGAAGCAATCTTCCTGCCTCAGCCTCCTGAGCGCTAGGATTATGGGTGCGCACCACCATGCCCAGCTCTCAGCTAGTACTTTTAAAATCAAGTATTAGAGGCTTCCAAATGAAAGTCTTCATTTAAAACATATTGAAATACTGAACTGCATTTCATCATAAATTCAAAAATAAAATAATTATGCTCATTTAAGGTTATCCTAGTGCTCGCTTCAGCAGCACATATACTAAAAAGGTTATCCTGAAAGATAACTTTAACCTCTCCTACTAGCTTATTTTGCACTGCTTTACTCTTATAATGGCATATCTGATAAATTTAAGTGCTCGTTTTTGTTCTTCAAAAGAATCCCCATCCCCAAAACCCATTAGATCAAGACTCAGCTGACAGCAGTATCATCTTTGGATAAAAAATATAAATACAGGGGCCGGCGAGGTGGCTCAGCGGCGTAAGTGCCTGCCTGGCAAGTGCGAGGGCCCGAGTTCGACTCCCAGAACCCACATACGAAAAAAGGACCGGTGATATCACTCAGCGGCACAGGCGCCTACTGGCGCGCGAAGTCCTGAGGTCGACCCCCCGGTACCCACCAAAAAAAAAAAAAAAAAAAAAAAATATATATATATATATATAATACAACTACATTAAAGAGTAACAGTTTCAAGGTTCAGAATTTTAGGATACAGATTCTTAAATGTATTAACAGACTTGAAACTGAGAATCAGAAAAGTTATCTAGGATTCTAAAATATTAGCAACAAAATCATGAAATGACATATAAATCACACCATACCTCAGATCCTGTTGCTTCAGAGATGGAAGAATACGAGCTTTCTGGAGCCCAGGAAATGCACTCTACCACATGCTCATGTTCTCGGAGCTCAGCCTTACATTCCTTTGTTGCTACAACCCATACACGAACAGTCTGGTCATTGGAACAGCTGGCTATCAGAGTGCCATCCTGATTGGGCCGCACCATACGTACCCATTCTCTGTGTCCCGTGAATGTCTTCACACAGTAGCTGGCAAAATAAACAATTCATGCTGTAAATGACTATCATCAGAATACTTTCCAAAAGTGATATAAGCCATTACATACAAATGGTTCTCAAAGAGTCTTTCATATAGATAGTGTCTCTATGTTTCTTTTTGGGTGACATTTAAAGATTAAAAAACAAACGAAAAAAGATCAAATTTAAAGGCCTGGTGTGGTGGCACATGCCTGTAATCCCAGCACTCAGGAGGCTGAGGCAGGAGGACTGCTGTGAGTTCGAGGCCAGCTTGGGTTAACAAAGTGAATTCAAGGCCAGTGAGATGGCTCAGTAGCACAAGTGCCTGCCTGGCTAGCGCGAGGTCCTGAGTTCAACTCCCGGTACTCACATTAAAAAAAAAAGGGGGGGGGGCCAGGCATGGTGGTGCACACCTGTAATCCCAGCACTCGGGAGGCTGAGGTAGGAGGATCCCCATGAGTTTGAGGCCAGCCTGGGCTTCATAGTGAGTGCAAGCTAGCCTGAACTACATAGTGAGACCCTGTCTCAAAACAAAACAAAACAAAACAAAAAAAAAAAAAAAAAAGGAAAAAAGATCAAACTTAGTTGTTTGTTTTGGGCTAGGGATTGAACCTAGGGCCTCATGCATGCTAAGCAAGTGCCTTACTACCAGTAAAGCTACATCTCTAGCCCTCAAACTTAAAAGTACATACAACTGTTACGGTGATCATTCTGGATTAAAGCCAAAATTACTGAACACTTGAAACACAATATTGTTTTCTCAGTATTGCCTTAGCTAAAGCCTTTTCAACTAAGCCTACTTACCCAGTTTGTACTTCCCACATTTTTATAGTTTTATCCCTTGAGGCAGACACTATATGATCTCCATTGGGCATGATGGCTACTGAAGAGACATTGTGGTCATGGCCTAAAACACAACACAGGAAATGTGTTAAACAATATATCACCAAGAGCAATGGAAACTGTTTATCATGGAATTTCAAATACTGCAGCACATTTTATTTTTTATTTTGAGACAGGGCCTCGCTATGTAGTTCAGGGTGTCCATGAACTCACTAGATAGCCCAGGCTGGCCTTAAACTTGCTGTGAAACTCCTGCCTCAGCCTCCCAAGTGCTGGGATTACAGGCATGCACCACCACACCCAGCTCACAGAAAATTTTATATACACTGAGCTTCATATAAATTTGGTAAAATACCTAGATTTACATTAAAAAGGTAAAGAATTACTAACTTAAATTTCGAACTGTACAATTGTTTTAAAATGCAGAGATCATGGAGCTGGACTTGTTGACTCATGCCCGTAATCCCAGCATTCAGGAGGCTGAAGTAGGAGGATCACCTTAAATTTGAGCCAGCCTGAACTACACAGTGAGACATTGTCTCAAAAAGGGGGGTGGAGGGGCAGATGTGGTGGCACACACTTACAATCCCAGCACTTAGGAGGCTGAGGCAGGAGGACTGCCGTAATTTGAGGCTAGCCTGGACTACAATGGACCAGCCTGAACTGCATACCAAAACCCTGTCTCCAAAAAGGAAAAAAAAAAGTAGTGGTTGAGGCCAGTGGTGCATGCCTGCAATCCCAGCACCCTGGCAGGCAGAGGGAGGAGGATGGTTAAGTTGAAAACCACCCTGAGCAACTTATCAAGATGTTGTCTCAAAATAAAAAATTTCTAAAAAGGGGTGGGAATTGTTGCTCAACCCACTGTACCCCCCCCCCCACACAAAATGATCGAAAATCATCTTCCTCTTCCTGCAGATGTTCACAAAAAACCACACTATTTCATACACATTATTCACATTCCTAATTAGCTATAAGTACTTTTGGAACATCTAGAGTCCTCATAAATATATTATTTCAATGACTATACAATGGTTAGAAAGAACTCTTTGTAAGTGAGAGCAACAAGTTATAGGCAACTTAAAATACAAATAACAGATTTTGTGATAGGATTTGCCAGAATTCCTTTAACTGAGTGAACTTCTCTAATGCATTAAATTGGTGTGACAGAAAAACCTTTCAAATTACACCTTCCATGCAATCACAGATTTATTTATGTGCTAAAGCCACTAGATAAATGTTGTAAAAAATTTTTATTACTAATATGTTTCTTGCACAAAATCTAAATATTCATATTTCATAATGTTCAAATGAACAACAAAAAGCCTTATTTAGTGAGTACCTCTTAAATATCAAGATGATGTAAGTAAGTGACCTCACTTTATCCTTACGACAACTCTGACTTACAACTCTGACTTAAGTATTACCACCTCTGTTTTCTAGATAAAAAGAAGCTAAAATTTCCTAATGGTATGAGCAAACAAGAGGAACTTAAACCCAGATATCTAATTCTAAAGCTCACACTACTTCCACAAAACAACACTGCCTCAGGAAATAGTCCACAACAAAACTGGGAAAACAAGCTAACCATGATGGTATACTGTACGTGGAACATTCAAAAGTAAGCAAAGGAATCTGAGTTCTTTCAGTATACCTACTCTCTCCGGACTGCAGTTTTCCAATTGAAAAAAATCAAGGAAAAAAAAAAAAAAAACCCTCGGTAAAGGTAACTTAATTTTCTCTTTTACTGAAAGACAGACTGCTGACCTGTTGTTATTTTTTTAATTAAAAAATACTCGTGAGGGCTGGTGAGATAGCTCAGTGGCATAAGCGCCCTCCTGGCAAGCGCGAGGTCCTGAGTTTGACTCCCAGTACCCGCATTAAAAAAAAAAAAAAAAAAAAAAAACCTCATGAAAACAAATATTTTTTGTAAACCAATAAGAGATACTAAAATCTCAACTCTCAACCAGTGACTTATCCATGGACTCTGTATCACATGTTCCTCCAGACAATTAAAGAGTTGAATGCCAATACTCTCTCTCAAGTGCCATGCTACATATTACTTGAAATATTATCCTCTACCCCTTACCATGCATGGTTCTGATGCACTCAAAGCCCTGAAAATCCCATAGTTTAATGGTCATATCTGCAGAACAGGAAGCCAGAAGCTTGCCACTGTGGTCAAAGGAAATGTCTTGTACAGAGTCTGTATGCCCCTTAAGAGTTCGTTCAAAATCTCCAGTCTCATAATCCCACACCTGTCAAGTAAAGAGAAACTTGGTTAACACCAATTCATCACTTTCTCATCCACGTTTGCAATCAGGAGACCAGCTACGCTCTTCATTGTCTAACTGGAACAAGTACCAATAAATATCTTAGAAATATCACATCTGCAGGTATAGAGAAAAATTAATTCTGCAATTATTAAAACAGACTTTTACTGCTACATTTTGAAGTACTTAAAATACAACTAATTAATTATGCTAGTGATAAGGTATATAAAGGCGTAAGATACAGTCCCTTCCTACTCTGATAGCAACAGACATAAATAAAAAAAATTCAAGGTCAAAAAAGAGTTTTGGGCCAGTGCGATAGCTCAGTGGCATAAGTGCCTGCTGGCAAGCACAAGGTCCCAAGTTCGACTCCTAGTACCCACATAAAAAAAAAAAGTTTTAAGAGGTTGTAACAGGTATTTATATGGAGAGTTACAGGAAATAGAGTACTAGGACTAGTAGACTTCAAACATCTAAGGGGACAAGGAAAGATTTTTTTTTTTTTTTTGTGGGTACCGGGGGGTCGACCTCAGGACCTTGCACGCCAGCAGGCGCCGTGCCGCTGAGCGATATCACCGGCCCCTTTTTCGTATGTGGGTTCCGGGAGTCGAACTCGGGCCCTCGCGCTTGCCGGGCAGGCGCTTAAGCCGCTGAGCCATCTCACCGGCCCAAGGAAAGATTTTTTTAAGATGTAAACTGTTCAAGAATAGCAGATTAATTAGGAACATCAATGTGACTTTTAAAAATGAAATCGTAGGGCCGGTGAGATAGCTCAGTGGCCTAAGCGCCTCCTGGCGCGTGAGGTCCTGAGTTTGACCCCCGGTACCCACACACACAAAAAAATGAAATCATAAGTCACATTTTTAAAAGATTATTTTCTTTTATCTTTTGTGTCTTCTTTTTTGTGGTACTGGGAATTGAACCCAGGGCTTTAAAATTGAGGTACACTCCCAGCCCTTTTTTAATTTTTTTTGTGTTGAGTGCAGGTCTCCATAGGTCATTGCCCAGGTTGGGTTCAAACTCTTGAATCTCATGCTTCAGCCTCCCAGAGTGCTGGGATTACAGGCACATGCCACCATGGCTGGTTTTTAAAAGATTTTTTCTAAAAGAATAAAAACAGTTCCCAATAACAAATATTAGAAATAGATCTAGCTCAAGAAAATTCTGGTGGCCAAATGCTAGTCTGAGTTTAACCAGTATCAATTCCACACTCTAAATTAATCAAACAATTGATTCCACTGTTCCCACAATAAATATAAACTGATTTGTGCTTGTGTGTCGCTCAGTCAATCTAGGGAAATGTGACAATGCACTTTGAAAATGTAAAAACAACCTAAACATCCAACATACTGTTAGTTTCTAAGTTTCAAACGAGTCATGAGAATTTTTCTTTGATATTTACCTTTTGTCTGATTATAAAAGTAAGTGATAAAAATTATGTCATATAGTGATATTAAGGCAATAAAACCCCACAAGGGCCAGTGATATGGCTCAACAGCATAAGCGCCTGCCTGGCAAGCACGAGGTCCTGAGTTCAACTCCCAGTACCCACATATAAAAAGAAAAAAACACCCACATAAGCCAGCTACCAATAGGCAAGGCTTTTCCACTTTTTTTTTTTTTTTTTTAATCACAGTGGTAAGTATACAGCAGTTTCCCTTTACTCATGGGGGATACACTCCAAGACGCCTAATGGATGCCTGAAATTACAGGTAGTAACAAAACCTATGTATGTATTTTCCTATACATATATAGCTATGGTAAAGTTTAATTTATAAATTAGACACAGTAAGAGATTAACAACAATAATAGTAAATTAGATGGAAGGGGGGAGAGAAAGGAAAGAAGTAAAAAGAATTAAGATGTATTATGTACATGGACTCAACACCCCACTATGAATGTAATATGCACTAACAAAAATTTTAAAATTCAAAAAGAATACCACAATCTGCTATAATAAATGTTAGGTAAATGCAGTCTCTCTCTCAAAGTATCTTATTGTACTGTATTGTAGTTTTTTGTTTTTTTGAGACAGGGTCTTGCTAAGTAGTTCAGGCTGGCCTTGAACTCACTGTGTAGCCCAGGCTGGCCTACAACTCACAGCGATCCTCCTGCCTCAGCCTCCCCAGTGCTGGGTGTGCACCACCATGCCTGGCTTTTATGAGACAGGGTCTCACTATGTAATTTAGACTGGTCTTGAAATCATATGTTGCCCAGGTTGCCCCTGAACTCGCAGCAATCATCCTGCCTCAGTCTCACAAGTGCTGGTACTATAGGTGCATCCCATTACACCTGGCTGTACTAGATTTTTTAAAAAACTTAAACATTCACTGTATTTTTCAATCACTTTCTGCAGACAGTCCCTGACTTACGATTTTTCAAATTTGTGATGGTACAGAAGTATACCTATACTATCAGTCTGTTTTTCATGTTTAGTACAATATTCAATAAATTACATGAGATATTCAATACTTTACATAGGTTTCGTGTAAGATGATTCTGCACAAATGTAGGCTAAGGTAAATGTTCTGAGAATGTTAAAGACAGGCTACGCCAAAGAATTTAAGAAATGTCATGTACATGTAACAACTCCCCACAATGAATGTAATCGTTACATGCTACAAACATGTACAATTAAAAAAAAAAATCACAGTCATAAAAAAAAGTGGGCCGGTGAGATGGCTCAGCGGCATAGGCGCCTAACTGGCAAGTGCGAGGTCCTGAGTTCAACTCCTGGTACCCACATACGAAAAAAGGGCCAGTGATATCGCTCAGCGGCACAGGTGCCTGCTGGCATGCGAGGTCCTGAGGTCGACCCCCGGTACCCACCAAAAAAAAAAAAGGTAATCTAGGCTTAATCTTTTAAAAGCTTTTTTTGGAGACAGGGTCTCACTACACAGTTCAGGCTGACCTTGAACTCACTGTGTAGCCAAGGCTGGCCTTGAACTCATAGCCCAGCTTAAATGCATTTTTGCCCTACAAAATTTTCAATTTATGATGGTTTATCAAGACATAATCCCGGGCCGGTGAGATGGCTCAACGGCGTAAGCACCTGCCTGGCAAGCGCAAGGTCCTGATTTCGATTCCCAGAACCCACATAAAGGAAAAAAAGGGCCAGTGATATCACCCAGCAGCACAAGCGCTCAAGCACAAGGTCCTGAGGTCGACTCCTGCTACCCACATAAAAAAAAAAAAAAAAAAAAAGACATAATCCCATCATAAATCAAGAAGCACCTATAAAAGCTGCCAATCCTCCATCTGCTTAATGAACAGATTTCTGTAGTTTTGTTTGCTATTTCTTTTGCATACTGTAATACTGTGGATTGACCCCAGAACCTCCTGCATACACCACTGAATTATACTATACCCTCACACCTTTTTATTTATTTATTTTTTGGTACTGGGGATCAAACTCAAGACCTTTTTATTTTGAGACAGGGTCTCTAAGTTGCCCAGGTTGGCCTTAAATTTTCGACTCCCCTGCCTCAGTCTTCTGAGTAGCTGGGATTAGAGGTGCTCCACCACATCCGGCATGCTGATTAATTTTTATTTTTTTTGTGGGTACCGGGGGTCAAACTCAGGACCTCGCGCTTGCCGGGCAGGCACTTACGCCGCTGAGCCATCTCACTGGCCCACTGATTAATTTTTAAACATTAAGAATTCTGAGCTGGGCGTAGTCATACATGCCTGTAATCCCAGCACTCTGGAGGCTGAGGCAGGAGGATCGCTGCAAGCTCAACGCCAGCCTGGGTTACACATAAGCAAGTTCTAGGCCAGCCTGGACTACATAGTTGAAACCCTGTCCCTAAAAAAAAGGAATTAGGGGCCGGTGAGACGGCTCAGTGGCTTAAGCGCCTGCCTTGCAAGCGCGAAGGCCCGAGTTCGACTCCCGGAACCCACATACGAAAAAGGGGCCGGTGATATCGCTCAGCGGCACGGGTGCCTGTTGGTGCGCGAGGTCCTGAGGTCGTCCCCCCGGTACCCACAAAAAAAAAAAAAAAAAAAGGAATTAGTTCTGGGCTGGAGGGCTGCTGGTTAATGGAGGGTTATAAGTAGTTAGGTGGCTTTTTGTTTTTGTTTTTTTGGTGCTACTGCTTTGCACTTTTTTGTTGTTGTTGCTGTTGTTTTATTCTTTTTGAGACAGGGTTTCACTTTGCAGTTCAAACTGGCCTTGAACTCACTTTGCTGACCAGTCTGGCCTCAAACTTGCAGTGATCCTCCTGCCTCAACCTCCTGACTGATGGGATTACAAGGCTGCGCCACCACACCCAGCCTACTGGTTGGTATTAAATAGAGCCTTTGCACTGAATGATAGCTATAGCGTTTTTTTTTTTTTTTTTTTTTCTTTTGGAGACAGGGTCTAGCTATGTAGCCCAGGCTGGCAGCAATCTTCCTGCTTCAACCTACACAGTGCTATATTATAGAAGTGTACCACCATGCCTGGCCTTTATTTTTAGACAGGGTCTCAGTAAAATGCTAAATTGCCCTTTTAATCTTCCTGCCTCAAGTGTGCACCCCCATGCCTGTCCACGAGGAATAACTTTTAATGTTCTTTAACACAACAGGACAACTATATGTAGTTGACAACAATTATTCCAAAATAGGTAGCAGAAATGATTTTAAATGTTCCCAACACAAAGAAATGATGTATATCTGAGGTGATATGGCAATTATCCCAATATGATCATCATTCATTGTATAACTCTAATAAAAGGTCATGTTTTACTCCATAAATACAATTACTATGCATTAATTAAAAATTTTTAAAAAATTTATAGAAGAGCCAGGTGTGGTGGCACATGCCTATAATCCCAGCATTCAGGAGGCTAAGGCAGGAAAATCACTGAGTTTGAGGCTAGTCTGAGCAAATAGTGAGTTCAAGGCCAGTTTGTACTACTTAGTGAGACAGTCTCGAAAAGAAAGGAAAAAAAAAAAATCAGTTAAAAACATAGCTTTGTTATCTTTTGACTAACATTTATTTTAGAAATGCCCTTTGTTTCATCATTTTTAATGACTTTAAAATGATCATTTTATTTATACTGTATAGAGAGGCTTTATAGAATAGTTCATGGTCAAGGGTACTGGCTCTGGCTTTGTCTCCCAACTATACTATAATAGTTAATTGGGATTATGGGCAAGTTAACTTTTTATGCTTCTCTTTCCTAGTCTGTAAAATGAGGATAATAAATACCTACCTCACATACTTTTGGGAGGATTAAATGAAACTGCTTTCAAATGTTGCTGGCCAGATGCTAAAGGAGCACTCGGGGTCAGCACCATAAACAGACTGTCTTCCTTTGACTTCTTCAGTTATTTCCAGTTGGCTATTATTATAATGTTCTGCTTTTTACATAAACCTTTTCATTCATAAATTGATTCCCTGGGTATTTTGTATAATGAAAAACTTTCTGCTCCACTTTTATGACTCTCCAGTTGTATAAAGCTGGAGCTAAATGGTGATAGAATGACTTTCCAGTAAATTCAGTTTCATAAACATGACAGTTTTGGAGTCTCTGACTACAAAGTGCTTGATATGCTTAATTTTCTCATTTTGGGGGGAAATGGTTAGAAATATGTTGGGCTGGATGTAGCTCAGTGGTAGAGTGCTTGCCTAGCATGCGAAAGGCCCTGGACTTGCAAAAAGAAGAGAAAAGTATCTGTATCATAAGATTCTGTAGCATGAAGCAATGTATACATAGTATATATAACAGTACAATACCTGGCAGAGGACGTAAAAGGCTCAATAATCTGTAGCTAATGTTATATTATCTCTTGAACTCATGTGGTAAATGTAACAGGTTTGTTCCTTTTAAAGACTTTCAGTTACAATAACATCATCACTTGAACTGAGGAAAAATTATAAAGGATTTATGTTCAGATCAGGCTTGTTTTTCCCCAGAGAGGAGTGGGGTGGGGGTGCTGGGGATCAAACCCAAAACCTGGTGCATGCTAAGTACACGGTCTACCTCTGGGCCATACTTCTGGCATCTTAAAAGTTTTGTTTTTTTTTTCTGGTACAAGGGATTGAACCAAGTGTTTGAGCTATGTCTCCTAGTTTTCTCAATTTTGAGGCTGAGTATTGCTAAATTACCCAGGCTGGCTCAACTTTGCAATCCTCTTGCCTCAGTGTCCCACCCCACCCCCACCCGAGAATACAGGCGTGTGCCATGGCATGCTCAGTCCTGAGGGTATTTTATTTTTAATGTATCTGCTTTGGTCTTTTTTTTTAACAGAGCTAGGAATTGAACCCAGGGTCCCACAAACACTAGCAAGTACTCTATTATAGAGCTATACCCCTAGCCTGTGAAAGTATTTTTGAATCATTTAAAAAAAATTTTAAGAGAAAAAAAATAGAACAGAATTTCAAAACAACATAATAGGAGGGTAACAATGGTTAATACATTGCATATTGTTATCTTTAAATTACCTACTCGGGGTACAAGATATTGACATTCAATTGTCCAAACAGTATTAGCACAAAAAGCTTTCTTTTCAATGAACTAAGCAAAATTAGTAGTGTATCTATCATATATATATATATATATATATATATATATATATCTTTTTTTTCTTTTCCCTTCCTTCTTTTCTCCATTCCCCCATCCCAGTTTCTCTTTCCTTTTGAACAGTTTCTTCCCATTTTACAATATCTATTGTACATTTTGGATCGTATTTACTCTTTCAGCTTCTCACACTAGGGAGACAATACGATGTTTACACATGTGCGTCTGGTTTATTTCACTTGAGTATGGTCTCGAGTTGCATCTATTCACCTATAAAAGTCTCCAGTTTATCTTTCTTTATGGCTGAGTAGTACTCCATTGTATAAAAATACCACATCTTTTTTTATCCATTCCTCGGTTGATGGGCATTTGGGCTGTTTCCCAGATCTGGCTATTACAAACTGTGCTGCTATAAACATGGGTGCACATGTATCACTGTGGTACGATGTTTTTAATTCTTCTGGGAAGATACCCAGAAGGAAAATAGCTAGGTCGAATGGGACCTCCAATCCTAGTTTTTTGAGGACTCTCCACACTGATTTCCACAGTGGTTGCACCAGTCGACACTCCCACCAACAGTGGAGAAGGTTCCTTTTCCCACACAGCCCCTCCAGCATTTGTTATTGGTTCACACTGATCAGTTTTGCAGGGTGCAAATGCTGAGCAATACTGTGGTGAGTGTCTTTAGTTGTGCTGTCATGGCTACCTGGATGGCCTGAATCCATTCAAAATGTTTCCTTTCCATAGTCATTGTGACTCTGAAGAAGAGCCAGAAGTCCCACAATTCCAGATCCCATGAATAAGGTGGATGAGGACACACTGTAGTGTTTTCTTTTTTTGGGGGGTGGGTGGGTACTAGGGATCAAACTCATGACCTTGCACTTGCCAGGCAGGCGCTTGTGCCACTGAGCTATACCCCTGGCCCACACTGTAGTGTTTTTACTAGCCTGCCTTTTTGTTGAATGGCACTTAGCGGCAGCATTCACCATATTTTTGATATGTACCTCATAAAGACCCCCAGGAAAAAGGACTTCCAGAACTGCTTCAGAAAGTGCAAGAAAAATGGGGTATGTTGGAAGCAAAGGGGAGTATTCTGAAGAGGATTAATGGCATATATCTTTTACTTTAAGATTTTCTTTTTTTTTTGGGTACCAGGGGTCAACCTCAGGACCTCGCACTCCAGCGGGCGCCCGTGCCGCTGAGCGATATCACCGGCCCTTTTCTTGTATGTGGGTTCCGGGAGTCAAACTCGGGCCCTCGCGCTTGCCAGGCAGGCGCTTACGCCACTGAGCCATCTCACCGGCCCAAGAATTTTTAAAATTTGAACATTCACTGTGTATTTCCATCACCCACTGTATATGTAGGTATGTGAATGTGCATATACACAAGTGTCTATATGCACATCTATGTATCTCTCTATACATATCCAAATAGTATAACTGCATCTATTAAAAAAAGAAACCACATAAGGAAAATGTAAAACAATATTTAATTTGAAGAACTGATTAATTATAATCACCTTTAAGTCATGCCTGCATTTTATGTTAGACTGCTGCTATGTAATATATGCAAATGACTCCCCCCCCTTTTTTGGAGACAGGGTCTCGCTATGTAGTTCAGGATGGCCTTGAATTTGCTATGTAGCCCAGGCTGGCCTTGAACTCACAGCGATCTTCCTGCCTCAGCCTCCCAAGTGCCGGGATTATAGGTATGCGCCACCATGGCTGGCTGACTCACATTTTCTTAAACCTTTACGATTGAAACTAAAAATCTGGAATTTAATACGAAATAAGCATTAGAACACAGACTTACTTATATTTTAATTACCTTATCTTCCTATACATAGTTTATAAAACTATCATTTTGTGTCTAGATTAAAGATAGCTACAAAAACAATTTGTTCTAAAATTCTTTTGCAGAATGTATTCACCCCTGAATTACTAGCTCTATAAAACATGCATCACTTTTGCTTAAAAGGAGCACATTTTTCATTCTCTAAGAACAAAACTTATTCAAACACAAAGTAATCCACTTCCCAACATTAAACTTATTAAAATAAATTTATTTAAACGTACATGTTTTCAAATTCATTAGTGAGCTTATTGACAGCATGCCTCTCAGGAGCTACAGCGAAACTTTACTGTCTTTAAAGTTCAGAATCAAATTATTTTCACAGTTTCAAAGAGCCTCTCTTATTTTTCTGTTTAGGTCATTTTCAGGATCTTTTTCCCCCACTAACTGAATTACAGTCTGCTTTCAACAAATACTTACCTTAATTGTAGCATCCTCTGAAGCAGAGACCATAACACTGAACACAGGATGGAAAATGACTCGAGTGACTGGACTCCTATGACCACTCAATGCATATTTTTCTGGTGGACGGGGAATCCATTCTTTTGGGTCTCGTTTCTGACCAAGAGGGCCACCTGACGTAAATTCTTCTTTTGCTTCATTTAGCTTTGATTCTAATTCCATAACCTTGAGAAGGAAGAGGCAGTTAAGTACAGAAAGATTCTGATATAATTTTTTTTAGAAGTGCCTTTGGTTGGGAATATAGCTCAGTGGTAGAGCATTTGCCTAGCATCCATGAGGTCCTGAATTTAATCTCAGAACTGAAAGGAGAAAAAAAAAAAAAAAGAAAAAAAAAAAAAAAAAAAAGGAAGGGAAAAGGGAAGGGGAAGGGGAAGGGAAAGGAAAAAACTGCTTTCATTTTCCATATATATATATATATATATATATATATATATATACAGGAAACTTTAAAAAAATTCTAAAATTTGCAAAGCATTTGATAGATTTAAATAAAGTCTTAATATACCACCAAAATTGAAATAGTGTGACAAAACTAAAAAGTGGTAAAAATGCAATACAGTTGTCTTAAATAATGTGTTTTGTTTTGTCTTTTTGAGACAGAGTTTCACTACGCAGTTCAGGCCAGCCCTGAACTCACTTTGTAGCCCAGACTGGCCTCAAACTCACAGTGATCCTACTGCCTCAGCCTCCCGAGTACTGGGATCACAAGCACGTACCACTACACCCGGTTTAAATATTTAACTCAAAGAAAAATTTCAATTTATATTTGGTAATAGAGTCTTCTACTACAAATTACAGGAAGAGCAATGAACCTGTCTTGTTTCCTCTAGACTGAGCTACTCTTGATATACTACTTCCACATCACAGTTCAAAGTGTATAAATCAGTAATAAAATATTCATAATAAAAGCTCTTATCTACTGAACATCTACGAGCTAGGAACTTTTCTAAGAGTCTTATATACGTAATCTCTATGTATCCCAACTTTGCCTAGAAAGTACTGTATATAGTTTTTTTGTTGTTGTTTTGTTTTTTTGAGACAGGGTCTCACTATGTAGTGCAGGCTGACCTTGAACTTGCTTATGTAGCCCAGGCTGGCCTCGAATTCATGGTGATCCTACTTCCTCAGCCTCCTGAGTACTGGGCTTACAGGCATGAGCCACCACACCCAACTGTATATACGTTTTACATCTGTAGTATTATTTGTTGCCTTCAATTTATAGACAAAAATGAAAGCTCACAGATGAAAATTATTTAAGAGCACACTTCAGTGCTCCTTTCCCAACATCACACTGGCTCTATGTGTGTTCCCCTCTAAGGGCACAAATGAGTTCTTTCAGCATCTATTTCTCAAAATCAAGACTGAAAAATTCAATCTTGTCAATACTACTGGTTGTACAAGTTAGCGTATATCAGCAATGATCTAAGTCCAAATCTTCATAAAGCATAGGAAATGTGTTTTTATTTGCCTTGTCAAGATCAATTTTTAATGCAGAATAATAATTTAATATTTCTAGAAGCTTTATACAACATACTGAATACAACTTCGAAGAAAAGGCCTAGTTACCTTCTTTTGTAATCTAATAACAGATGTCCATTTTTTTTCCAAAAGACCAGCATACTTCTTATCTAATTCTTCATTCTAGAGGAAAAAATGAGAATCTTTAAAAAATGCCTTCACTATGACAGTTCAACCCATATAAATCATCAAGACTAAATATTTTAAAAGGCATGAATATCAAGTTCAATACCAATAAAACACAGTAACAATAATGACAAGATTTGTATTTTGTGACTGCTAACTACTGATACTTGAGTAAAATTCACTCATTAACTATATTACCAACAACTATAAAAAGTCAAGGGGGCCGGTGAGATGGCTCAGCGGCATAAGCGCCTGCCTGGCAAGCGCGAGGGCCCGAGTTCGACTCCCAGAACCCACATACGGAAAAAGGGCCGGTGATATCGCTCAGCACCACGGGCACCTGCTGGCACATGAGGTCCTGAGGTCGACCCCCGGTACCCACCAAAAAAAAAAAAAAAAAAAAAAAAAAAAGGTCAAACCTACCATATCTAATTCAGCTTCCTTTTTAAAAACTGAGTATGCCTCTTCATAGCCATTGGAACGAAGATAATCTGCTATAGCTCGATTTCTGAAAGAAAACAAATTCAAACGACTTCTAAAAATAATCTCATTTCTATTTTGAAGAAAATATATTTTATTGAAAATCTCACAAGCCTGAAGACATTTTCAAGAGTACTCCATCCCAAACCATACTGGTATTTCACAAAAAATGGACAACTCCAAAGCCTCTAGAATACTTAGCTCCTGTCACAGTGCATTCATAGTATCATAGTATTCTTAAGTTTTTATAAATTTCTAATTTGTTGCTTACCTTACAAGCTGCAGGCATTCTGCAGATCAAGAAATGGCTTATGTCAATCTGTGATGGTAACTATTAATTTTGCTAATGTTTATATTTACCTTTTTCTATTTGGTGTACATACTCAAAGACTAACAACTAGAATTTAGTTTTGTGGAGAAATGTTTTGATAAAACTTTAAGTGCTTTAATCTTAGAAATAATTTTTTTTGGTCTTTGAGACAGGGTTTCATTACACAGTTCAGCCTGGCCTTGAACTCAAATTGTAGCCCCCCCCAGGCTGGCCTCAAAATCACAGCAATCCTCCTGCCTCAGCCTCCCAAGTGCTGGGATTACAGGCGTGCACTTCTAAGAAATAATTTTAAACCTTCAAAATGGGTTTTAGAAAACAAGTTATTAACTTAGTATACTGTATAAAATGAGACATTCATTTGGAATTAAAACTTGAATAGTACAGAAGTGAATTAGCAGATGCCTTTACATGCTTCTCTTTCATTCTTCTCTGAAAGAACACTGGCAATGCTCCCCTCCTAAGGTAACCTATTTCAGTGTGTCTAAATAAATTATTTTGGGGCCGGTGAGATGGCTCAGTGGCGTAAGCGCCTGCCTTGCAAGCGCGAGGGCCCGAGTTCGACTCCCGGATCCCACATACGGAAAAGGGGCCGGTGATATCGCTCAGTGGCACGAGTGCCTGTTGGCGCACGAGGTCCTGAGGTCGACCCCCCGGTACCCACAAAATAAATAAATAAATACATAAATAAATAAATAAATAAATTATTTTGAGTCTTTCTACCATGGTAAGAAATGGTTGTTTGAAATTTCCTTTATTTTTTTATTATTTTTTTTTTTTTTTGTGGGTACCGGGGGGTCGACCTCAGGACCTCGCGTGCCAGTAGGCGCCCGTGCCACTGAGCGATATCACCGGCCCCTTTTTCGTATGTGGGATCCGGGAGTCGAACTCGGGCCCTCGCGCTTGCCGGGCAGGCGCTTAAGCCGCTGAGCCATCTCACCGGCCCCAAATTTCCTTTATTTTTAATTAATTAAAATAATTTAAAAGTTAAGACTGGGCATGGTAGCACATGCCTATAATCCCAACACTCTGGGAGACTGAAGCACGAAGCACAAGAGAGGATCACGAATGTTGGGCAACTAAAAACCTGTCTCAAAATAAAAATTAAAAAGTGGTGGGATAGTTTACTGCTAATCCCCTAGGTTCAATTGCTAGTACTGCCAAAGGAAAAAAAAAGCAGTTCATACACAAGATGAAACAAATCTTAAATATGTAAATATATAGTAAAATGTCCTTTCTACCACTGATCCCCAATATTCCATCCCTGAGGCAGTTACTTTACTAGTGCTTTATAGTTCTTCCAGATATATACCTAAAAATACAAATACCTACAGTCGTCTAGAAACTATGACTACTTGTTTTGAAAGCAAACTGCAGATTACATATGTCATATAAACTACATTTTATCTATCATTCACGCCCCCATCTTGTGTTACTGGAGGTTGAACCCAGAGGTGCTCTACCACTGAGCTGTTATGCCCTTTGTCCTTATTATTTTTTATTTTGAGACAGTTACACTAAATTGCCAGGCTGGCCTCGAACTTGTGATCCCTCTGCCTCACCTCCCAAGGCCTCCCAAGTAGCTCCCAGTGTGTGCCCTTCCTCCTGGCTTATCTATCTTATTTACCAATAAATATAAATCTGCCTTTTTAATTAAAATTACATTGTATCCTACTATAGAGATAGATGTTTTTATTACTACAAACAATGCTAAGAATATTCTTGCATAAATGTCAATGCCAGTGCCCATCTAATGCTTTAGGAAATATTCTTTAGTAGTATAATGGAATTGGTGAAATTAAACTTTACTTCAGTGGTATGTTAAAACAAACAGCAACAAAAAAAGTGAAGAAAAATAAGAGAATGACAAACACATTTGCTGTAATTACTGGCATTCTAAAGATCCAAGTATAGTAATTATAAAGTTACCACATCACACAGATACAGGAGTAAAGGAGAGAAATTAATTATTATGATTCTGTGTTGATGTGCTGCTCATACCACAGCCTGTGCCTTCTGGCCTATTCTACTAATGAACAACTTAATTCATTAAGAATTCTTGGGCCAGGCCGGTGAGATAGCTCAGTGGCATAAGTGCCTGCCTGGCAAGCGTGAAGTCCTGAGTTCGACTCCCAGAACCCACATACAAAAAAAAGGCCGGTGATATCGCTCAGCGGCACGGGCACCTGCTGACGCGCAAAGTCCTGAGGTCGATCCCCGGTACCCACACACAAAAAAGGGAATTCTTGGGCCGGGCATGGTGGTGCATGCCTGTAATCCCAACGCTCAGGAGGCAGAGGCGGGAGGACTGCTATGAGTTCAAGGCCAGCCTGAACTACACAGTGAGACCCTGTCTCAAAAACAAACAAACAAACAACAACAAAAAGAATTCTTTTACAGATCGAAACCTATTTTTTAACAGCTAGCAAGTAGTAGTAGTTTTACTTAGGCTTTCAAAGTTAGAACAAAGTAAGAAGGCAGTGGCTGCCCTCATAATTAAATGTTTATGCTGTCAAAGTCTGTATTACAAACCTTCAACAAAAATAAATTTATTTGGGATCAGATATCCCAAAATAAAAAGGGAAACAATGAACCTAAAAAAAAAAAAAAAAAAAAAAAAAATCATCATTTCATGGTTTTCTTTTTTTAATCTAAAAACAGTCATCAAGTAAATAAAGAGGAAACACCAAGAGTAAACGTTATATACAGTAGTTATATTTAATGCTCCTACCTCATTTCACTCCTCTGGTCAGACCTAACACCTCAAATTTTGCTGAATACACAGCTTCCAATACTAAAGCTCATACACCAGATAATATGCATATGTTGCACATGGACAAATTTTAACAACTACGATCTTAGTGGGCATTTTTTGTAAAGGAAAGATAAATAAGTGGTGGTACTTTTCCATACGAGAATATTGGAGGAAAATGCAAAATGCACCATGACAGACACCAATATTTAAGAAGCTGTGAGGATATGAAGGAGCCTAATAAGGTAAAGTCAGAATTAAAGAGATGTCAGCAAGCCAACTAAAAGCATTTCTAAAAAAATACACATGGGCAACAATTACAAAGATCTGAGAGAAGTCAAACAAGGAAAGTTTAAAAAGTATCCAAGCAATCTGGCTACTAAGAGGTCCCTGCTGACTAGACAAATCCACTTTCAGAACTTAAAGTAGCCTCAATATTCCTCAATATAATAATCTGTTAAAAACAATAAAGTTTCAAATGAGCATGTAAAATATTGGCATTTGGGCAGAGTAGTAAAGTGTGAGGAGAGCATCTAGTAAAGCCTAAATGATTAGAAAGTTTATAATACAATGACAAACCTCCATTGTGCCATTTCTCAATACCTAAGCCAACTATATGATCCAGTCAATGTGGAACCTCTTTATTGTGGCAGAGTACCAACATTACTGAAAGGAAGGAAAGAGTAAGACGTAAGATTCCTTTTTTTTTTGTGGGTACCGGGGGGTCGACCTCAGGACCTCGCGCGCCAGCAGGCACCCGTGCCGCTGAGCGATATCACCGGCCCCTTTTTCGTATGTGGGTTCCGGGAGTCGAACTCGGGCCCTCACGCTTGCAAGGCAGGCGCTTAAGCCGCTGAGCCATCTCACCGGCCCAAGACGTAAGATTCTGTTAGTTCTAAAGGCCTTAAGCTTCTTCTAGGGTTTGTTACTAATTCCAGCTGTTGACCCCAAGTAGGCTTTCATCAGTTTTGTTAAGGATCACTTATCTCCTTTAAAGTAAGAAAAATAAATCATAAGCAAATAGACACCAAGGTACAAGTTTATAATGATCTATCAAAATTCCTCACACGATTTAAATCAATCTATCAGCCAGGAGTGGTAGTGCACACCTGTAATCCCAGCATTCCGGAGGCTAAGGGAGGAGGATCACCATGAGTTCAGGGCCAACCTGGGCTACATAAGCAAGTTCAAGGCCAGTCTGCACTACATAGTGAGACCCAGTCTCAAAACAGAAACAAAACAAAACAAAACAAAAAAATCCAAAATAAAAACAACAACAAAAAACCAAAAACCCACAACTAAATCAATCTATTTAACTTCAGGAGAGAAAGACTAGGATGAAAAAGAAATTCACATGTAAGTGTAACAGATGATTCTGAGTAGACTCAGAACAGAAATCCTGTATAAAGAAAACAGAACAAGAAACAAAAAACACAGGCTGGTGAGATAGCTCAGCGGCATAAGCGCCTGCCTGGCAAGCGCAAGGTCCTGAGTTCAACTCCCGGTGCCCACATTAAAAAAAAAAAAACCACCCACAAAACGAGATGAAGTACTTTTATACATGAGTAACAGACTCTAGCCAGACAGAACCAAGGCTTAAATATGGAATAGTACCACAATGCCAAAGATTTTACTGCTATCCTTTATTATAACGAAGACTGTTTTCTAAAGTATTCTAAGTTTATGAAAATTCCAGGATTCAATCTTAAGCACTTTAGCTGACTTCTACACTCTCTTCATTGTTTTTTTTTTTTTTTTTGTGGGTACCGGGGGTCGACCTCAGGACCTCGCACGCCAACAGGCGCCCATGCCGCTGAGTGATATCACCGGCCCTTTTTTCATTTGTGGGTTCCGGGTGTCAAACTCAGGCCCTTGTGCTTGCCAGGCAGGCACTTACATTGCTGAGCCATCTCACCAGCACTTCATTGTTCTTTCTTTTTACAAGGTAATATTTTGCAACAGTAATATTATTAGTCACAATACCCCACCACTACTATCTATAAGATTTTAAAAGTTACTCTGAATGCTATAAACTACAAATCAAATAACTCTTTTTTTTTTTTTTTTTTTTTTTTTGTGGGTACCGGGGGTCGACCTCAGGACCTCCCGTGCCACTGAGCGATATCACCGGCCCTTTTTTTCGTATGTGGGTTCCGGGAGTCGAACTCCGGGCCCTCACGCTTGCCAGGCAGGCGCTTACGCCGCTGAGCCATCTCACCAGCCCCCTAAATCAAATAACTCTTAAAAAGATAGATAACACCAACAAGAAAAACAGAATACTTCAAAGTTTCCAGCACTTCTTAAGAAATTTAGGGGGCCGGTGAGATGGCTCAGCGGCTTAAGCGCCTGCCTGGCAAGCGCGAGGGCCCGAGTTCGACTCCCGGAACCCACATACGAAAAAGGGGCCGGTGATATCGCTCAGCGCACGGGCGCCTGCTGGCGCGCGAGGTCCTGAGGTCGACCCCCCCGCTACCCACAAAAAAAAAAAAAAAAAAAGAAATTTAATTTGGAGCAGAGAAATCACACAGTATGCATTAGAAGAGACTGAGATGAGAGGTGTTTTCATAGGTAAATAAACACTGAGCTTCACTGACTTTTGGATACCAAGTGGTAGAGCTTGGAATCAAACTTGGCTCTTTCAAAGCTAAAATGACAGCAACAGTATTTCTTAAACTGTGTACAGTATTTAGCATCTTAAGGTTTAAATAAACACATTCTGGGAATTCCATAAACATATTTTATTGTTTGTATAAGGAGAAACGAGATTAAGTCAAAGGCTACCAAACTTGAGATGATTTTCTTAGCAGGCCCACTCAAAGAGATATATTGAGAAGACTATTTTACAAGTTTAGAAATTAGGACACCAATGGAGAAAATGTGCACCATTCTAAAAGGCAGCCCTGTAGGGGTCCAGTGAGTCCAAGATGTCTGCAGGACTGAGGGGACAATGAAGGTAACACAGAAGGCCAAATAAGATCAAACGAGCAGGTTCACAAACAGGAACACACCTGGAGTCACAGTTAGTGCCCTCCTCCAAAAGATATACTTCATACCACTCTAGGTTACACCATCTTAGACAAACATGAAGTACACAGCCTGAGATACACGAATAAAGTTCAAGGGCAGAAAGGATCATTCTATTCTATAAGCTGTTGACCCAGGCAGGACATGAACCAAGTCCTAGACAGATAATGTCACTTCTTAAATACACTACAATAGTCCACTCAGTGGCAACAGGGCAGTATAAATGTGATGAGTGCCTGGACTTATGGGTCCTATAACTACCCAATAACAAACGCCTTGAGAAATCTGTATGACAAAGGGTTACAATTACCATCCTTTATCACCACATTTAAAAATGCACTACCTATTTCAAAAAATAGTTCAGAGGCCAAGCGTGGTAGTGCATACCTGTAATCCCATCCCTGGGGAGGGTGGAGAGTTTGAGGCCAGCCTGGGCTACATAGCTAGACCCTATCTCAAAAAAACAACACAACACAACACCAAAGTTCAGGATTAAAGTACTACCAATCCTGGGAAAAGCTGAAGTTCAGCAAGAGGTTAAAACAAGACCTTATCCACAACAATGACAAAGAAAAGGAGAATGAAATTGAGGTGAGTCAGGGTAAGTAAACCTTCATTTACAGCATTAAGCAAAAGAACATGTACTTTGTATACTAGCCTGTCAGCTACCATTCCCCTTCAGAAGAGATCCAGGTCCCAAGCAAAATCTTGATATTGAACCCATGACCCACATCTCCAACTTACAATAACAACAAAAAGTAAACAAGTATGCCATCTTGGATTAAAAAAACAAAAAACAAAACACCCAAAGTCAAATAAATGAACAAAAAACGCATTACTGTTCATTCTCACATCTTGATCTTTAGACACACCTGCGTTTCATTCTTTAATCAAAAATGCTAAAATATTTTTTAAACAACCAGACATTTCATACTTTCTGTTCAAATTCACAACAAAGTATGTGTTTTTGTTTAATGTCTTACTGTTTTAATAAATCTAATATGGGGCCGATGAGAGAGCTCAGTAGCATAAGCGCCTGCCTGGCAAGCACGAGGTCCTGAGTTCGACTCCCGGTACCCACACACACATCAAAAAATAAATAAATAAATCTAATATGTACTAGAAACATTCCCAGTGAAGTACAAGGTAGCAGTAAGATGAGAGAAGCCAGGCATGGTGGTGCATGCCTGTAATCCCACCACTCAGGAGGCTCAGGCAGGAGGATTGCTGTGAGTTCAAGGCCAGCCTGGGGTACACAATAAGTTCAAGGCCAGCCTGAACTATATAGCAGGACCCTGTCTCAAAAAAAAAAAAAAAAAGATAATGAAAAGCAGGGCATGGTGGTACATGCCTATAATCTCAACTACTTGGGAGGCTGATGCAGGAGAATTGAGAGGCTGAGGTCAGCTTGGACAACTTATGGAGACCCTGTCTCAAAATAAAAATTTGAGAAAGGGCTGGGCATGTATCTCAGTGGGATAGTTTGCTTAGCACGCAAGAGGCCTAGGGTTTTATCCCCAGCAGCAAGGAGAAAAGGGTAAGCTGAAAAGATATGATAAATGGGTTATAAAGGATATTCAAGGTAAGAAAAATCAATTTAAGGAAACTTTTTTGTGAGACAGGGTCTCACTATGTAGTTTAGGCTAGCCTCAGAACTTGTGGCAATCCTCCTGCCTCAGCCTCCCAAATCCTACGATTACAGATGTGTGCCACCATCTGGCAGAAACTAGTATTTTTTTTAAAGACCTAGTTATTATAAATATATAAGTATATATTAAATGGAATAGCAACTAAACAAAGAAATACTTGTACAGCAAGTCAAGCCCTAAAGAATAAAAGTGAATGCTGGGCGTGGTGGCACATGCCTATAATCTCAGTACTAGGGAGGCTAAGGCAGGAGGATCACTTTGAGTTCTGGTAGTGTGTACCTGTAATCCCAGGGTTCTGAGAGGCTAAGGCAGGATGTTTACAATTTTGAGCCCAACCTGGGCAACTTAGTAAGACACTATTTCAAAAAATAAAAAAAGTGCTGAGGATGTAGCTCAGTGTGAAGGCCCTGTGTTCAATTCCAAGTACCAGAAAACACACACACACACACACACACACACACACACACACACACACACACACACACACACACAATAGAACTTCAGTACATAAGCCAGACAGAAGAAATATGTTGAGCATTAGCAGAACTTTAATTCACAAAGGTAAGGAGTGAGTGTAAACAGTAACTGGATTTAAACACCTCAACTTAACAGCCTCAGAGTATTCTTCAATTAAGCTAAACCAAAAGGTTTAAAATGGAGTGGAAAATACCTGTTTGAAAGCTGAGTCATTAATAAGATCTAGGGCCGGTGAGATAGCTCAGCGGCGTAAGCGCCTGCCTGGCAAGCACGAGGTCCTGAGTTCGACTCCCGGTACCCACACACACATCAAAAAAAAAAATAAATAAATCTAATATGTACTAGAAACATTCCCAGTGAAGTACAAGGTAGCAGTAAGATGAGAGAAGCCAGGCATGGTGGTGCATGCCTGTAATCCCACCACTCAGGAGGCTCAGGCAGGAGGATTGCTGTGAGTTCAAGGCCAGCCTGGGGTACACAATAAGTTCAAGGCCAGCCTGAACTATATAGCAGGACCCTGTCTCAAAAAAAAAAAAAAAAAAGATAATGAAAAGCAGGGCATGGTGGTACATGCCTATAATCTCAACTACTTGGGAGGCTGATGCAGGAGAATTGAGAGGCTGAGGTCAGCTTGGACAACTTATGGAGACCCTGTCTCAAAATAAAAATTTGAGAAAGGGCTGGGCATGTATCTCAGTGGGATTGTTTGCTTAGCACGCAAGAGGCCTAGGGTTTTATCCCCAGCAGCAAGGAGAAAAGGGTAAGCTGAAAAGATATGATAAATGGGTTATAAAGGATATTCAAGGTAAGAAAAATCAATTTAAGGAAACTTTTTTGTGAGACAGGGTCTCACTATGTAGTTTAGGCTAGCCTCAGAACTTGTGGCAATCCTCCTGCCTCAGCCTCCCAAATCCTACGATTACAGATGTGTGCCACCATCTGGCAGAAACTAGCATTTTTTTTTTAAAGACCTAGTTATTATAAATATATAAGTATATATTAAATGGAATAGCAACTAAACAAAGAAATACTTGTACAGCAAGTCAAGCCCTAAAGAATAAAAGTGAATGCTGGGCGTGGTGACACATGCCTATAATCTCAGTACTAGGGAGGCTAAGGCAGGAGGATCACTTTGAGTTCTGGTAGTGTGTACCTGTAATCCCAGGGTTCTGAGAGGCTAAGGCAGGACGATTACAATTTTGAGCCCAACCTGGGCAACTTAGTAAGACACTATTTCAAAAAATAAAAAAAGGGCTGAGGATGTAGCTCAGTGTGAAGGCCCTGTGTTCAATTCCAAGTACCAGAAAACACACACACACACACACACACACACACACACACACACACACACACACACAATAGAACTTCAGTACATAAGCCAGACAGAAGAAATATGTTGAGCATTAGCAGAACTTTAATTCACACAGGTAAGGAGTGAGTGTAAACAGTAACTGGATTTAAACACCTCAACTTAACAGCCTCAGAGTATTCTTCAATTAAGCTAAACCAAAAGGTTTAAAATGGAGTGGAAAATACCTGTTTGAAAGCTGAGTCATTAATAAGATCTAGGGCCGGTGAGATAGCTCAGCGGCGTAAGCGCCTGCCTGGCAAGCACGAGGTCCTGAGTTCGACTCCCGGTACCCACACACACATCAAAAAATAAATAAATAAATCTAATATGTACTAGAAACATTCCCAGTGAAGTACAAGGTAGCAGTAAGATGAGAGAAGCCAGGCATGGTGGTGCATGCCTGTAATCCCACCACTCAGGAGGCTCAGGCAGGAGGATTGCTGTGAGTTCAAGGCCAGCCTGGGGTACACAATAAGTTCAAGGCCAGCCTGAACTATATAGCAGGACCCTGTCTCAAAAAAAAAAAAAAAAAAGATAATGAAAAGCAGGGCATGGTGGTACATGCCTATAATCTCAACTACTTGGGAGGCTGATGCAGGAGAATTGAGAGGCTGAGGTCAGCTTGGACAACTTATGGAGACCCTGTCTCAAAATAAAAATTTGAGAAAGGGCTGGGCATGTATCTCAGCGGGATTGTTTGCTTAGCACGCAAGAGGCCTAGGGTTTTATCCCCAGCAGCAAGGAGAAAAGGGTAAGCTGAAAAGATATGATAAATGGGTTATAAAGGATATTCAAGGTAAGAAAAATCAATTTAAGGAAACTTTTTTGTGAGACAGGGTCTCACTATGTAGTTTAGGCTAGCCTCAGAACTTGTGGCAATCCTCCTGCCTCAGCCTCCCAAATCCTACGATTACAGATGTGTGCCACCATCTGGCAGAAACTAGTATTTTTTTTAAAGACCTAGTTATTATAAATATATAAGTATATATTAAATGGAATAGCAACTAAACAAAGAAATACTTGTACAGCAAGTCAAGCCCTAAAGAATAAAAGTGAATGCTGGGCGTGGTGGCACATGCCTATAATCTCAGTACTAGGGAGGCTAAGGCAGGAGGATCACTTTGAGTTCTGGTAGTGTGTACCTGTAATCCCAGGGTTCTGAGAGGCTAAGGCAGGATGTTTACAATTTTGAGCCCAACCTGGGCAACTTAGTAAGACACTATTTCAAAAAATAAAAAAAGGGCTGAGGATGTAGCTCAGTGTGAAGGCCCTGTGTTCAATTCCAAGTACCAGAAAACACACACACACACACACACACACACACACACACACAGTAGAACTTCAGTACATAAGCCAGACAGAAGAAATATGTTGAGCATTAGCAGAACTTTAATTCACACAGGTAAGGAGTGAGTGTAAACAGTAACTGGATTTAAACACCTCAACTTAACAGCCTCAGAGTATTCTTCAATTAAGCTAAACCAAAAGGTTTAAAATGGAGTGGAAAATACCTGTTTGAAAGCTGAGTCATTAATAAGATCTAGGGCCGGTGAGATAGCTCAGCGGCGTAAGTGCCTGCCTGGCAAGCACAAGGTCCTGAGTTCAACTCCCAGTACCCACATATGGAAAAAGGGCTGGTGATATCGCTCAGCAGCACGGGCGCCTGCTGGCGCGCGAGGTCCTGAGTTCGATCCCTGATACCCACCAAAAAAAAAAAAAAAAAGATCTAAACACTGCTCTCATTCCTTATTTATTATAGGCCCTGAAGTCAGACAAGTGCCCAAATCTTAAGATAAGCCTTAAATCTATTTGTTTAGCATCCGACTCAACTCCATGAACATGTGTTTCTACAATATATTACCACTTAGTGTGTAGGGAGGTTAGATCTTCACTTTCTTTTGCAAAGGGCAGAGCAGGAACACTTTCTAATAAATGCTGAATTTATACAGTATTCAAACACATGCAGAGGAGAAAACCAAATTAAAAATTTGACAGTTTTTTTAAAAAAGAAAAAAAAAATTAAAAAAAAAAACAGCGTAAAAATATACTCATGAAACAACACGGAGGAACTTTAAATGTGTATTGATAAGTGAATAAAGCCAATCTGAAAAGGCAGTAGCTACTGAAGATAGTAAAAAATATCAGTGGTTGTTTAGGATTTGGAGGGAGGAATGAGTAGTATGAGCAAAGAGATTTTTAGGGCAGTATATTCTGCATGACTCTGTAAGTGTGGGTATGTAGCATTATGCACTTGTCAAAACCTACAGAATATACAACACAAAGATTGAACCCTAAATTAAACTATGGATTTAAATTAAAAATAATGCATCCTCTCTCTACTCTCCCCCAACCTTTTGGCAGGGCTGGGGATTGAACCCAAGGTCTTCTACATCTCTAGTCCTAGTTAATAATAATGTGTCACTACTGTGTTCATCAATTATAACAAATGTACCAGACTAATGCAAAAATGGTAATCATAGGAAAAACTGGAGAAAAGGTACAAGGGATAGAGTGGGAGAAGAGGAATATAGGATCCATCTACTTTCATTTTTGTTTCTACCCTCTTTTTCTCTTTACTCGGCCCTACCTTGCTCTGCAGAGACAGTTTCGCCCCCACTCTTCACTTTTACTTTATTGAATAAACTTTGTCACTGTTTAAAAACACAACATATTAAAATTAAAAAAAAAACCATAATAATGCCTTAAGAAAATAAAAATTAGGGCCGGTGATATAGCTCAGTGGCATAAGCGCCTGCCTGGCAAGCACAAGGTCCTGAGTTTGACTGCCGGTACCCGCATATTAAAAAAAAAAAAAAAAAGAAAAGAAAAGAAAAATTAATATTTAGGTAATTGTGATTAGTGAAGGTCTTCCGAAGTTTCACCCTAAAGGAAATAATCAAGGAAAAGACAGCTTTCACTACATAACATTCCTACAAGGTTGATCAAAATATAGTTAATGTTGACATTTTAAAAACTGCAATAGAAGACATATTGCCATTAATCCCTCTCAACATACTCCTCCCCAAAACCACAGTGAATACTCCTGCCACGTGTGACCAAAACCACAGTGAATGTTTCTGCCACATGCCATCCAACAGTAAGGAAGGCTCATAAAAACATTGCACCTTATTCACTGGATCTGGCAGCATGCAACTTCTGACTCTTCTCCAACATCAAAATGATCATGAAAGGCACCCATGACGGTGCAACTAAAAACACATTCAATGCAAAGAACTACTTCAGAAAGTGGTGAGAATGATGGAATAAGTGTGTCTGAAGTGATGACGGGAAGGAAGATTAACGGCAATGTGTCTGTTACTGTATTTTTCTTAAAATTTAAACATGTATCGTACCTTATCTATCACACCTCATATTTACACCATCTGACAAAGGGTGACTATCTTTACTAAAGCCCTCCTAGAAATCAACAAAAAAGACATAAACAACTCAACAGAAAAAACAAAGAAACAAACAAAACCAATGGCGGTATGTAGTGGTGCATGCTTGTAATCCTAGCACTCAGGAAATCAAGGCAGGATGATTGTGAGTTTGAGGCCAGCGTGGGCTACACAGCAAGTTTAAGGCCAGCCTGGACTATATAGCAAGACCCTGCCTCATAAAAACAAAAAGATGTAGCAATACCAGGAATAAGCAATTCCTAAAATAAAACAAAAAGCAAATATGTGTACTGAAAACTGTGACTTGAAATAATTTTAAAACAAAACTTTCTAAGAATCGTGTAGTTTCAAGCAGGCATACATTAACTTTGTTTTTATCATGACAAAAAGGCAATAAAATATCAAAAAATAGCTGACTGAACATTATGTACAGTAAAAGCAGCCCTAGCTTCAGTAAGCATTTACTTCCTATAAGGCTTAATGGTAAGCATTTTGAATATGTTATACTAAATCCTCGTAATTCTGCAATATGTCCCCTTGTTAAGGTAAAATTTAAAGAAAAACTGAGATGGGAAAATCTAGAGGGACTATTCCTATTACAACGCTAACACAGGGTAGCCTGCAAGTGGGATCTGGAAATATCTTTTTTCTTTTGTGTATTTTCCAATTTTTCTTAAATTGAAAAATTAGTTTTTTCTTAATTATCCATTTCAGATAGTTCTATGATGTTACACTTGTACATTTAAGGTTTATTAGTAGTTAACATTAAACACTGGGGATAAAAACAACTGAGTTTTAAGGCAACCACTCATTTGATTTTGGTCCAGCTTCTAGAAATTTTTTGCTCGTGTAAGATATATTTCAAGAGATAGAATTATTAGGTCACCCATTATTTATTTATTTGTGTTTCTATTTGTGCCCAGCCAGTAGTATTCTTCTCTCCAGTCCCACCTGCCTAAATGCCACTAATTCGTCAAGCAGCAAAGAAAATGCCCCTCCTTAATATCTTTCTACTCCTACTCACTGTAATCTTTCTTTTGTAGTTCTAGGATTCTTTGTATTCATAACTGTACATTTATCTTTCTTAGATTCAAAACTCCTCCAAAATTTTGTACATTTAATGTACAAAATCACATCTCCTGCATTTTAATGCTTATGAAATCTGGACGCCCCTTGCAAATCAAATAGGTATTTAATGCAATGGTATTTCTTCACCCCACCAAAAGCCGATATTAAATCGATGCATTGTTTGATCGACAGCACCTCAGAATAAAAGGGAGGAAAAACAACTCCAACCAAAGATAAAGGACCAAACACACACAAAAAAATTATCTACAGGCCAAGCAGGTTTTAAGAGAAAGGCAAAGAAAATTAGCCTTACACACATTGGTCAGAATTAGCTAAAGAGATAAACAATAAATTATTCTAAAAAGGCTTATAAATCACTTTAAAAAGGTCAGTTTATGGGCCGGTGAGATGGCTCAGCGGCGTAAGCGCCTGCCTTGCAAGCGCAAGGGCCCGAGTTCGACTCCCGGATCCCACATACGAAAAAGGGGCCGGTGATATCGCTCAGTGGCACGGGTGCCTGTTGGCGCACGAGGTCCTGAGGTCGACCCCCCGGTACCCACAAAAAAAAAAAAAAAAAAAAAAAAAAAAAAGGTCAGTTTAGCCAGGCATGGTGGCACATGCCTGTAATCCCAGCACTTGGGAGTCTAAGGCAGGAGGATCGCCTCGAGTTCGAGGCCAGCCTGGGCTACAGAGTGAGACCCTATCTCAAAAAAACAAAAAAAGTCAGCTTATTCTGGGAAGGACCTGGGAAGTAGGGAGGGAACATGGCTCAGGGCAAAGTACAGCACTAGTATGGTGAAAAGGTATTCTATGAGAACATATCCAATTTCAAGCTATACTATTGATTCTTTCCTACCAGCAGAACTGTTCTCAATGACGATTAGTAAGATGCAATGATGCAAACACTGGGTCCCATACAAACTTTGTTTAGAGGGGAGAGGAGAATAAAGTAAGTTAAACAGAAAGAAAAGCATACTTCAGTCTGGAAGACTAATGTCAGAAAATTATAGATGAATACTCTATATCTGAAAAAAAAAAAAGGTAACATCATACTAATGAGGCATAAAAATAAAAAGAATCCCAAAAGGTATATTATACCCCAATATAACATAAGAAAATATCCCTACAATAAACAATCCATTATTCAGCAGAAAAAGTACACCATAACCCAGAAACTGACTCAAACTAAGTTACGCCCTAAATCTAGCTTGGTGAATATGAATGTTAAAAGGAAGAATGCTACCTAGGCAGATAAGCACAGAGAAACACCAGGCTCACTTAAAATTTTTCCACCGTAGCAGGGTGTGGTGGCACATACCTGTAATCCCAGCACTGGAGGCTGAGGCAGAAGGATCACCATCAGTTTCAGGCCAACCTGGGCTACACAGTGAGTTCAAGGCCAGCCTGAACTACATACTGAGACCCTGCCTCAAAGAAACAAAACAAAAAAAAAACCCTTTTCCACTGCAACCTATAATGCCAAAGGACAGTAATTATCTATAGTTTCTTTGTTTAAAGGAACACACATTAAAATCTCAATTTACACAGTACAGTCGCCATATAAAATACTGAAAGAGTATTGTTCAAAGGCTGATAACATTTTAGCATGTATCCTTTCAGGCCTTTATCTATGCATCTACATAGATACAGACTGAAAAGAAACAGTTGTTTGTGTTGGAGAGACTTTTTTTTTTTTGTGGGTACCGGAGGTCGACCTCAGGACCTCGTGCACCAGCAGGCGCCCATGCTGCTGAGCGATATCACCGGCCCTTTTTTCGTATGTGGGTGCTGGGAGTCAAACTTGGGCCGTCGTGCTTGCCAGGCAGGCGCCTATGCCGCTGAGCCATCTCACCGGCCCTGGAGAGACTTTTTAACATAAATGTATTATATCATCTTATTTGGCAATCAGACTATTTCACTTAACAGGGTTTAGAGCTCTTTTTCCGTACATGTATATAAATATAGTATACCACATTCTTTGTAACTGCTGTACAATTTTCTCATAGGATGAATGTAGCATAATACATCCCTCTGAAGGATGAACTTTTTAGATAAACAGTTTCTTACTATTATAAACAATGTAACAAACATCTCATTATATACCTATTCCTAAGAACTACATGCACACCTGCTGGAAAAACTCTTCATAAACCGTCAGATCAAAGAACATATGTTAAACAATACTGACAAATTGAGCCTTAAAGAAATTTTAATAATCTGTACACCCAACCATCAGTGTCTGAAAAGAATCCACTGAACTAAAGGTATATCCAAGGCCCTAGATTTGATCCTTAATTTTTTTCTGTGCTGCAAAAAAAATTTTTTTTGAAAGAATTCATTGCTCATTTCTAGCAAATATTACCATCTGAATTTTATCATTTTGGAGAATCTCTTAGGAGACTAAGTCTGGTTTTATTTAGAGGTTAAAACATCTTTTCATACATTTATTGACCAATTTTGACTTATTTTACCAACTGTGAATGACCTTGGTATTATTTTTCTGACTTTTTCTCCTGGTTATGATCATTTTTATTAATTTTTAAGACTTCTTTACATACTCTAAATGTTGTTTCTTTGTTATATGTGCCACATTTTCCTTAGCTAGTTGCTTCTATTTTAATTCTGTTTGAGGTCTGTCTTTATGCAATTTTATATATATACACATATATATGTATATATATATTTTTTTGGGGGGGGCGGGTACTGGGAGTTGAACTCAGGACCTTGCACTTGGCAGGCAGGCGCTTATGCCTCTAAGCTATATCATCGGCCCCACAACTTTATATTTTAATATACTCAAATCTACCATTCACTTTTGGCTTCTGCCACTGTACGTCTTAGAGAAGTTCTTTATCAGAAGCTTATTTATTTTCCATGTGTTCATCATTTAGGCTTTTAATAATACTACAGTACTACCTTTCACCATATGCTAAACTTCATAAATTTGTTAATTCCACTAATCTACGAGTCTATTCCATAAACATTCCTCTCCCACCCCCGGAACTGTGGATTGAACCCTGGGATGCTCTACAACTAAGCTACATCCCCAGCCCTTTTCATGAAAAATCATGTTTAGGATTGCATTTGTTTTTATTAATAATTCAGGAGTTCTGACATTTTTCCATTACTGCCTTTTTCATACAGAAACATGGGCTGCTAGGGTGGCATACACATGTGGTCCTAGCTACTCATGAGACTGAGATGGGAGGACCGTGTCAGTCCAGGAATTCAAGAACAGCCTGGGCAAAACACTGAGACCCCATTTCAAATATACAAACTAAAACAAAACATGAACAAAGAAATCTTTTCTAATACATTATCTAATAACGACTTACCTTTGTATGCTATCTTATTTCAGGCAACCATACTGAACCTATTTTAATTGGTGATTCTCTTAGATTTGTACATGTAGATGCTATCACCTACAAGAGACCTTTGGTCTCTTCCAAGAGTTCTAATTCTTTTTGTTACCCTGCTGTATTAGCAAGAACGTTACACACATTTAAACACTTTCAGCACAGAAACTCTTTGCCTGTTCTTTACTAATGGGAATGCATTTAATATTTCTGTACATTTTTGGCACAAAGCCTTAAGAAAATATCCCAGTGCTTATTTTCTAAGAGGTTTTTAACAATTGAAAATGGGTACTGAAAATATTATTTTTTGCCAGGCATGGTGGTACTACATTCCTGTAAGCCTACCACTTGAGAGGGTATGAGTTCAAGGCCAGCCTGAAATACATAGTGAGACACTGTTCCAAAACAAAACTACTACTTTGGGGTCCTAGTAGTAGCGCAGTCCTAGTGTGCCTAGGATGTACAAGGCTACGGAGTTCAATCCCAGCACTATCACTGAAACAAAAAAACTCCTCTGTACACATGAAAATACTATTTTCTTTTATCTTTTGGATTGAGTGTATTTTTTCCCCATTTATTTTTTTTGTGTGTGTGTGGGTACCGGGGGTCGAACTCAGGACCTCAGGCACCAGCAGGCGCCCGTGCCGCGGAGCGATATCACTGGCTCTTTTTTCTTATGTGGGTACCGTGAGCTGAACTCAGGAGCTCATGCTTGCCAGGCAGGCGCTTATGCCGCTGAGCTATCTCACTGGCCCCTCCCCATTTATTAATGAGGTTTTTCTTCTTTTTAAAGTGTTAATGGGGACTGAACCCAGGAGCACTCTGCCACTGGGCTATATCCCCATTCCTTTTTTACCACTTTTTTTTTTTTTTTGTGGGTACCGGGGGGTCGACCTCAGGACCTGGCGCGCCAACAGGCACCCGTGCCGCTGAGCGATATCACCGGCCCCTTTTTCATATGTGGGATCCGGGAGTCGAACTCGGGCCCTCGCGCTTGCAAGGCAGGCGCTTATGCCGCTGAGCCATCTCACCGGCCCTTTTTTTTTTTTTTTTTGAGACAAGGTTTCACTGTGCAGTTCAGGCTGGCCTTTAACTCACTTTGTAGCCCAGGCTGGCCTCAAACTCACAGTGATCCTCCTGCATCTGCTTCCCAAGTGCTGGGATTACAGGCATATGTCACCATACCCGGCTTTTACCGTTTCTTTGAGAAAGGTCCTTGCTAAATTGCTAAGCTGCTCAACCTGGGCTCAAACTTGTGATCCTCCTGCCCCTGCCTCACCTGTAGCTGAGATTACAAAAGCCTGTGCCACCATGCCTGGCTGGCAGGTTTCTTATTGTTGACCCTCCTTGTATGCTTAGGATATAGCTTTCTTGGCTACAATTAAAGCTTTCTTGGCTACTGGATTCAACTGTTAGGTTATTTAGCATCTTTGTAGCTGGCTTCATATTAAAAATTAGCCTGAGCTGGACATGGTGGCATACACCTGAAATCTCAGCACTTGGGAAACCAAGGCAGGAGGATTGGAATTCAAGACAGCTTGGATTACAGAGCAAGACTCTGTCTCAAATAACTAAACAGAAGTTTAAAAAATTAGAATTACATGGGCTGGTGAGATGGCTCAGCGGCTTAAGCGCCTGCCCGGCAAGCGCAAGGGCCCGAGTTCGACTCCTGGAACCCACATACGAAAAAGGGGCCGGTGATATCACTCAGCGGCACGGGCGCCTGCTGGCGCACGAGGTCCTGAGGTTGACCCCCCAGTACCCACAAAAAAAAAAAAAAATTAGAATTACTTTGAAAATTTTCTTTATACTTTTCCTTTTGCCAAGCGTTGCTATTAAGGTGGTGCTTGCCTTGCAAAAGGTAAACTCCTAAATATTCTATCTTCATGTACTAGAAAAGATACGATCTGGGAAGTAACTGTTCTTTTAACAATTTGACAAAATATGAATCTAGGTTTGAAAATCTGTCTGGGTTTGCTGGGCATGGTGGCGCACGCCTGTAATCCCAGCACTTGGGAAGCTGAGGCAGGAGGATCGCCATGAGTTAGAGCTCAACCTGGCTACACAGTGAGTTCAAGGCCAGCCTGAACTACATAGCAAGACCCTATCCCAAAAAACAAAAAACGAAACAAAACTGTCTGGGTTTGAAACCTTTATTGAACTAACTATAATTTCTTCTACAGTTAAGGATTTGCTCAAGATTTTTACTTGAGACAATTTACCATATATTTTGCTTTTTAAAAAAATGATCCGTATCATTTATTTTTCAAATTTAAGACAACAAGGCATTCTCATAATTTTGAAAA
Organism: Erethizon dorsatum; assembly: GCA_028451465.1. NCBI lineage: Eukaryota > Metazoa > Chordata > Mammalia > Rodentia > Erethizontidae > Erethizon > Erethizon dorsatum. The sequence continues at coordinate 36,266,610 of CM051826.1, forward strand.
TCTACAAAATTTATGTTGTCCTTCTTATTTCTGTATGGTTCATTTTCTTTTTTTCTTTCCTACTCTGTGTCTGTCTCCCTCTCTCTTTGTGGTACTGGGGATCCAACCCAGAGCTTTGCCAAGAAAGCATTATATCACTGTACAATAACCCCAGCTCCTCTTTTCTCATTATTACATCAGTTTTATCTGTTTTATTGGTCTTCCTAAATAGCTAGTTTTGGTTTTAACAAAAGTTGACCAGGCTGTATTTTCTATTTTAGTAAATTCAGCTTTTACCGATCAATTTCTTCCCTTTGCTTCTTTTGGGCTTATTTTGTCATTATTCTTTTTTTTTTTTTTTGTGGGTACTGGGGGGTCGACCTCAGGACCTCGCGCGCCAACAGGCGCCCGTGCCGCTGAGCGATATCACCAGCCCCTTTTTCGTATGTGGGATCCGGGAGTCGAACTCGGGCCCTCGCGCTTGCAAGGCAGGCGCTTACGCCACTGAGCCATCTCACCGGTCCTATTTTGTCATTATTCTTGAATGCAGAGCTCATTTTGATCTTTTTTAAAAATAATAATTCATTAAAGACTACATGGTTTCTCTTTCTATATATATTTTTTCTTGTATGCATTTCATTGCCTACATTTGACAGTTCCTAAATTTCATTCTGAGTGACTCCTGAGCTGTTTGAGAAGTCTATTTTAGATGTCCACATGGATAGCTTTCTCCTAGCTCTTTTGTTATTAATTTTATTTTTATTGCATTATGGTCAGCAAACAAGGCTTATTTAGTTTCTGGTTTTGAGAAGTTGAGATCTTCTTTGCAGCCTTGACACGTTTACAATGGGGCTGTAACTGGTATGTCTCACTGTCAGGTGATACATGCATGACTGTCCCATGGAGTGGCTTGTACCACTCACTGGTGACACAAACGAATCTAATCACTTTTATCTGTGGCACATGGCTGTAATCCCAGCAATCAGTAGGCTGAGGCATGGGGATTGCCACAAGTTCAAGGCCAGCCTGGGCTACACAGTGATTTCACGGCTAGCTTAAACTACCTAACAAGACTCTATCTAAAAAAAAAAAAAAACAAAAAACCAGGGCCAGTGAGATAGCTCAGCGGTATAAGCACCTGCCCGGCAAGCGTGAGGTCCTGAGTTCAACTCCCAGAACCCACATGAGGGGAAAAAAAGGGCCGGTGATATTGCTCAGCGGCACAAGTGCCTGCTGGCAAGCACGAGGTCTTGAGGTCAACTCCTAGTACTCACATAAAAAAATAAAAATAAAAATAAATAAAATAAAATAAAAAACCAACCAAACAAAATAGATTGAGTTCCAATAATACAAAATAGGGATATTTATTACAATATTGCTCATAACTACAAAATATTGGAAACTGCATAAATACCCCATAGGAGGTTAGAATAAAAAACCATGGATATACACAGTGGAATACTATGTGCAGCGTACAGAGCTGTTTTGGGGGGCTTTTTTTTTTTTGTACTGGGGAATGAACCCAGGGCCTTCACATTCAACTATATTCCCAGCCCTTTTTGAGACAGGTTCTCAATAAGTCACTAAGGTGCTCAAGCTAGACGCCACAACTTGTGATCCTCTTGCCTCAGCCTCCCAGAAGGAGGTGTACATTACCACACCAGGCTAGAGCTGTTAGAAAAGAGAAGAGAACTCAGCAGGAGGATCCCAAGTTCAAAGCCAACTCCAGCAACTTAGCAAGACCTTGCCTCGATATAAAAAAAAAAATGAGCTAGAGATATAGCTCAGTGTGAAAGTCCTGGGTTCAATTCCCAGTTCTGCAAAAAAGGGGGGAGGAAGTTACGGATGAACTGATATGAAGTAGTTCTAGAAAATGAAAAAGAGCAAGTACAAAAGAGCACATTTAGTGTGCTTTTATTTAACAAAGCAAGGAGAAATATACTTAAAGAATCATTTTTTAAGTTTCTCTTATTTTATAAATAATGAGGATTGTTCCTACAAGAGGTAAAAATAACATGGTAGGAAACATTCAGAAGATATTATACCATCAGTCTTAGGCAGGGTGAATGGCGGTAAAATTGCATACAAATTCTGAATTCTTTCCAGTTTAGTTTTTGTAGTACGAGGGAAACAATCCTGAAACTGGACCTATTACTAGAACTAGAAATGAGCCAAATAAGAGTGTTGAGAGCTGGGTGTGGTGGTGCACTCCTACTATCCCAATACGCAGGAGGCTAAGGCAGGAGGATCACCCTGAGCTCAAGGCCAGCCTGAGTTACACAGTGAGTGCAAGGTCAGCCTGAACTGTATAGTGAGACTCTATCTCAAAACAAAAACAAAATAAAACAAACCACAGATAGAGTATTGTGTGATACAAGAATCTAGGTTCTCACTATGAAGGCAAAGACAAGAAAAAAAAAATCTTGTGGGGAATAAGATGGAATTAGAAGTATCGCTACAGTCTGATTTCTAAAACACGTGTGTATATTTATCAGTGGTTTTCAACTAAGGATATTGGCAGTATCTGGAGGCATTTTTGTTGTTGCAATTAGTGGGTAGAAGCCAAATACATTGCTAAACATCCAACAGAGTACAAGACATCCCCCACAAAGAAAGAATTATTGGGTGCAACATTGAAAAAACATCAGTACATGTCTGCACATGTGTTTACACATACATGTATTTCCCAGTTGTCTACTTAAAGGGCCTAGAAGCAAAGACATCCCAGTAATAATAGTTAAACATACCTCGTGCCTGTATCTTGGTCTCTAATAGCATTCCCCACTCTGAGGAACCAAGGTTTGTCAAAGAAATAGCTGATTCTAGAGTTAGGGCAAGACAGGGATACCAATAAGTTTGGAATATCTTGTTATACTAGGAAGTTAGAAAGTTCTCCCCCAAAATGATGGGGGCACACAAGAGAGCCAACTGAAGGGAAATCATATGGGCCAAATCTGGGACAATCCAAGTACAAAAACAGTAACAACAACGATGAATGATAAATTGAATATATAAGAACTCATGAGTTCATACCAATAATGAAAAGGCTTCTATTTAAATAAAAGGGAGAGGGACTGGTGAGATAGCTCAGCGGCATAAGCGCCTGCCTGGCAAGCGCGAGGTCCTGAGTTCGACTCCCGGAACCCACATACGAAAAAAGGGTGGGTGATATCATTCAGCGGCACGGGCAACTGCTGGCACACAAGGTGCTGAGGTCGACCCCCAGTACCCACAAAAATAAATAAATAAATAAATAAAAGGAAGACAGAGGTTCCTTGCTTATGGTAAAATCATGAGTTCTAACTGATAAACATGGAATGGGTGACAGTGTTAGAAAATCATCATTTCACAACCACTGTAGGAGTGAATGGTTCAACCAAGAATTGTCAATGGATGGGTAAACTTGGAGGGAATATTGATGGAAACCAAGAATGTTTGTATGACCTTAAGATATCTTCCCCACTTACACAAAACATGACTCTAACCATGAGGAAATAATGGAGAAATCCAAAATGAGGAACACTATTTAAAAAAAACACAAAACTACCAACATCATAAAAAACAAAGGCAGGCTGGGGAAATGTTCCAGGTTAAATGAGACTAAAGAGACATAAAATTAGCAGGGCACAGTAGCTCAAGTTTGTAATCCCAGGATTCTGGAAGACTAAGGAAGGACATCACAAGTGCAAGGGCAATTTAGCAACACATCAAGACCCTGTCTCGAAAATTAAAAAAAGGGCTGGGAATGTAGCTCAGTGTAAAGGCCCTGGGTTCCATTCCCAGTACCACAAATCAAACAAATATAGGAAAGAGAGAAAAGGTGAAAGAGACAGAGAGAGATATGAAATGACAATTAAATGCAACACTTGATCTAAGACTGAATGTACTAGAGAGGAGGAAAAATGCTATAAAGGACATTAAGGGTTAATTGACAAAATTGAATTGGAGAGGCAGAGTAAATAAAAGCAGGCGTCAACATTAAATTTATTGAAATTGCTAACCACACTGTGTTCTATAAAAGAATGTCCTATTCCTAACACCTGAATACTGAAGTATGGGGGGGGGGGTCTTTGTTATATACAACTCGCTCTCAATTTAGGAAAATAAGTATGTGTGCACACTACACACACAACCTTACAGAGTACACAAGACCAAGGAAATGGTACAAAATGTTAACAGGAAATTGATAAAACAGAAATATTGTATGTATTAACCTTGTAAATTTTTTTTTTTTTTTTTTTTTTGTGGGTACCGGGGGTTGACCTCAGGACCTCGTGCGCCAGCAGGCACCCATGCCGCTGAGCGATATCACCGGCCCTTTTTTCGTATGTGGGTTCCGGGAGTCGAACTCAGGACCTTGCGCTTGCCAGGCAGGCGCTTATGCCGCTGAGCTATCTCACCGGCCCAACTTTGTAACTTTTTAAAATATTTCCAATTTTTTTTTAACTGTAGAAAATATTTTTATTTGTTATTGATTTGTTTTTTTGTTTTGTTTTGTTTTTTTGGAGATAGGGTCTCACTACGCAGCACCAGCTGGCCTCAAACTCGCAGCAATCCTGCCGCCTTAGCCTCCCAAGTGCTGCGATTATAAGCGTACGCCACCATGCCCAGCTCCAAAAACTACAGGAAAAAAACTTTTTAAAACCACAACATGGCCACGCGTGGTGGCACACGCCTGTAATTCCAGCACTGGGGAGGCTAAGGCAGGAGGATCACTGCAAAGTCAGTATGGACTACATATCGAGACCCTGTCTCAAAAAAACAAACAAAAAAAATCCACAACGTGACATTAAGTTTTACGCTCTGTATTGTTCACTACAAGAACGGAATGCGATAGCATATGGAATACCACACAAGAGCGGTGGTCAAATTATCACATCTCTCATTAATGCATTTACCTTACCTAACGTATTAACACCTCATAAAATTCAAATCCTACAATAGCCATTGGATAATAAAAGGTAAAAATATACCAGGGCAAAGGCGAAGTGTTAGCAATAGCAACAAGAACAAGACTTTCATGTTTTTAAGACACAGATTCCAGACAAAATGAAGCACTTATCTTCCTACTGAACATAATATATTTAAAAGACAAACTTAGGATAAAACTTATCAATTTACCTTAAACTTATACATGATAAAGTTAAAAGGATATATACTGCTCTGTCAAAATAAGACCCAGTTATTAGCTGGACATGGTGGCACTATGCCTGTACTCTTAGCACTCAGAAAGCTGAGGCAAAAAGATAGCAACTTTGAGGCCAGCCTGGACTACATAGTGTGACCCTGTCTCAAACCCCTCTCCAAAAGAGAAAAATAAAGACCTAGTTTTAAAATCAAAACAAACTGCCTAAACCAACATGTGAACACTAGCAGAAAATAATATTAGAATGATCTACAAAGGTATGTTTTACTACTTTGTCTCTTATGAGAGGATTTTTCCTATAGCATGAAACAGAGAAACTTACAGTTCATCTCGTTGTCTCTGGGACAGCACCATTTTGGCTATAATGTCAAGCTTATTTGATAGAGTGGTATGTCCCTCCTTCAGGAAATCAAAAAGCTTTCCAATCCCTGGACTTATAATTAAATATGCCACAAAGTGGCTTCCACACAGGAGAAAACGATTCTTTTAGAAATGAATCCAACCAGTAACAAGGAGATATTCAACACGTATGGTTCATTCCACACCTAAGGAGAAAGAAAGAAAAAGTAAGATGTTTTCAACTCAAAATTCAAATTTTTATATTTTTAATTACAGTACACATTTTAAAATGACATTTACTGTAATGTTAATATGAATATTAGATAACACTTTCAACCTACAGTAAAAATCAACTATTGTCCAAATATGTAGCCTTGGGCCGGTAAGATGGCTCAGTGGCATAAGCACCCGCCTGGCAAGCACGAGATCCTGAGCTCGACTCCCGGTACCCACATACGAAAAAGGGCCGGTGATATCGCTCAGTGGCATGGGCGCCTGCTGGCGCGCAAGGTCATGAGGTCGACCCCCAGTACCAATGAAAAAAAAAATATATATATGTAGCCTTTTAAATATCTTGAAGTTACCTTTAAGGAGACAAAATAGCACTACCTTAAAATTTAACATTAAAGTACTCCTAACCATGTTGCCAGATACATTAATTTCAAAATATTAACCTATAATTAGTCTGGGGATATAGATCAGTGGTAAGACTGCTAGCCTAGCATGCATGAGGGCCTGGATTCAATCCCTAGTGCCACAAAAACAAAACAAAAAAACATGTAACTATTCAAGAAGACTATAATTCTCCCTTAAAGCCAAAAAAATGAAAACTTCTAATTTACAGAAAAGTATAAAAAACTATGAGGACAGGGCCAACCTTGACTGAAGTAACCTTGAAAGCTGTTAGCCACCTTAGAATGGCTGGTATTTATAATGTAAATAAACTCCTTAGCAATCTCATATTCTCTTAATGACTGCACTTAAGAAACTTGTTTAATGTAATTTCAGTGTATTTTGTGTCCCTCAGAAGCATGCATTTTAAAAACAAAACTGAATGATCTACCCTAGCCTCTATATGCTCACAGAAATCCACTTCTTTAACCTAACCTGACATTTGGGTATTATTTAACATTTCAGAGCCCTTATTTGATAAGACTTGTAACACCAAATCAATTTCTATATAAAAGAAACAGCATGGTGGCACATGTGATCCCAGCACTCTGGAGGCTAAGAAGAACAACTGCGGTGAGTTCGAAGCTGGCCTGAACTATGTAGTGAGATCCTTTCTCAAAAAACAAAACAAAGTCTAAAAAGTTCTGTAATCAATTAAATGGAAATAAATGAAGTAAAATTTTGTGGAAAAAAAATCAGATTGCTTCATAAGTAATCATTTATCAGTCCAGGAGTGTGTTTTTGCTCCTATAATTCTGGATACTTAAGAGGCTGAGGCAGGATAATCACTCAAATCCAGAGTTTGAGGTCAGCACAGGCAACATAGTGAGATCCTGTCTTATCAAAAAAAAAAAAAAAAGAAAAAAAAAAAAGGCCAAGCATGGTAGCACATGCCTTTAATCCCAGCACTCCGGAGGCTGAGGCAGGAGGATCACCACAGTTGAGGCCAGCCTGAGCTACATAGCTTGACCCCATCTCCAAAAAAAAAAAAAAAAAAAAAGCTGGCATAGTGTATGCTGGTAATCCTATTACAGATAGCTAAATTAGGTAGACATATTATAGGCAGTCAGACAGGGCTGGGCCCTCGAGAGATCAATGCAGAAGACAACTGTGTCTGGAGGCATATTTACTGAAGGCCAGGCTTTAAGAAAAAGAACTACTCACCCATATACTTCCCCTAGTGATAAACAGTAGTGATAGATATTCAAATTGGCATCAATCATCTTGGGGTGGAGGACCAGACCTCCTTAACCCACCCCTTCCAGGAAAGTACTTGTCTGCCCACATGTGCTTGCTTCGTGACCCATTTGATCCCCATTTAATCAATACTACCCTAGCAACTAATACTTGTTGTATACTTACTGGTTGACCATAGTTTTGTCCCACTGGACACCCATCCTATGATTTGCCATTGTCTCAATATTACCTAAATGACTATACTTGTAATCTTATTGATTACAGTTCTGTCCCACCTTAAGTCCGCCTCACTTTGTAGCTTTGCTCAATAAACACCCTTGAGAAATGGCGGTTGGTGGGCAACCAACCCACTTTCTGGGTACTCTTCTGTCCCAGCTCCAGACAGAAGCTTTCTTTCTCTCAATAAATTCTTCCTACTCTTTTTTTTTTTTTTTTTTTTGGTGGGTACTGGGGGGTCGACCTCAGGACCTCGCGCACCAGCAGGAGCCCGTGCCGCTGAGCGATATCACCGGCCCCTTTTTCGTATGTGGGTTCTGGGAGTCGAACTCGGGCCCTCGTGCTTGCCGGGCAGGCGCTTAAGCCGCTGAGCCATCTCACCGGCCCCAATTCTTCCTACTCTTAACCTTTGTTGTTCCTAGAATTCATTCCTCAATTTTAGAGACACAAACTCAGCGTTTTGGACATCTAGCAGGTTCAGAGTTTCATTCCCCTATATCAACCCCAGCCATTTGTGAAGTGGGGACAGGAGGATTACAAGGTTCAAAGCCAGTCTGGGCAATTTAGCAAAACCCTGTCTAAAATAAAATCAAAAGGGCTGGGAATATAGTTCAGTGCAGGCTAATACCTAGGCATGGTGGCACACACCTATAATCCTGTATCTGGGAGGCTGAGGCAGTAGGATCCCAAGTTGGAGCCCAAGCTGGGCAACTTATTAGTGAGACTGTCTCAAAAAAATTTTTTTAAACACATATGTAAGCTGGGCATTGTGGTGCATGCCTGTAGTCTCATCACTCAGGAGGCTAAGGCAGGAGGATCACTGCAATTTCAAGGCTAGCTTGTGCTACATAGGGAATTCAACACCAGCCTGGACTTCATAGCTAGACCCTATCTCCACCACCAACCACCAAAAAAAAAAAAAAAAAAAAAAAAATACATAAAGGGCTGGGGATGTAGCTCAGTGTGAAGACTTTGGGTTAAATTACCAGTACCACAAAAAACAACAACAAAAAAAAGGACATGTGGTGGACAGAAGAAATAAGGATTGTTTCTTGAGTGAATTTTTCATGCCATATCCAAGCCATGTACTTTTTCAGGTACTAGGTATACAGCAGTGAATAAGCCAGTTAAAAAAGAAAAATGAGAAAGCAAATCGCGGTTTCAAATGAGCCCTGAGTCAAAAAGTCAGCACTTATACACTCCTGATGTCAGCTGCTGATTTGAACTGGTATCTTTCTCCACTAATTCTCTAAGTAGAAATTTATGATCTGTAATGATTCTTCCAATCTGGAATACAGCTAGCAAAAATATGACAACTGAAAGCCATCAGTACCACTCTGTTTAAATCCAGAGAAATATGATTAATGTCAGTAATAATTAGTGAAATTAGAATCAAACACAATGGATAACCTAGGAACACAGTAACTCAAGCCCAGCCTGGGGGGTGGGAAAAAAAAGCCAAGATTTTAATATGTCTACTTGTTCTTATTTCTGTTTCAGCTTGAAGATCCATGATTTATCACTGGGACCTGCTGTTGGCAGGCAGTAACAAAAACAAGGAAAGATCAGGTTGGTTCATGGATACGGTAAAATCACTGACAGATGGACTGGACTCAAGGCATAGTTCACCAACAAAGCTGTAAAACTCTTTCAATAGCCTCACCATTTCCCCACTTCCATTTTTTTTTTTTTTTAAGACAACAAGTAAACATTCTTATGTATTAACAAAATCAAGAATTAGAGAATGTACAAATACCTTTTGAAGAAAAACATTTCTCAGTATAGGATTAAGCCATGTAAAAGCTAGGTAAAAATAGAAGACTAAGGAATGGAATAGTCACAGTGAAATTGCATTTTCATACTAGGGAGACAATACGATGTTTACAAATGTGCGTCCCGTTTATTTCATTTGTGAGTATTTTCTCGAGTTGCATTTACCTATAAAAGTTTCCAGTTTATCTTTCTTTATGGCTGAGTAGTACTCCATTGTATAAAAGTACCACATCTTTTTTATCCATTCCTCGGTTAATGGGCATTTGGGTTGTTTCCATGATCTAGCTATTACAAATTGTGTTGCTATAAACATGGGTGCACATATATCGCTGTGGTACAATGTTTTTAATTCTTCTGGGAAGATACCCAGATGGGGAATAGCTGGGTCAAATGGGACCCCACTTCCATTGTTATAATCACCGTATCTCATTTGACAAGATTTATGTCAGTCATCCAAACTTAACATATAAAAAATAATTTATATTCTTTAATTAGCTTTGGGCCAAAGATTAAGCTACCATGTTTTCTATCAAGAATCATTCCTACCAATCTGAAGTGTAGTAACTCTAGTAGTAAAGATAAGTTTCGCAAATAGATGGTCCAGCTTTAGATTGTGAATCTGAATAAACAAGGTATTTTTGGGCTCTGAAACTGGAAGGACATAGATATAAATACCACAATCAATGTAAGTCATTTCTAGATGTCCTTTTTAAAATTTAAAATCTAGAATGCGTACTATGAAATGCTTTCTATTACACTCCCTGTGATCATTAATTTTATATGTTAACTTGGCTAAGTCACAGTACCCAAATATTTGGTCAAATACTTAGGTAGATATTGCTGTGAAGGTATTTTTAGATATGTTAGATATTAACATTTAAATCAGTAGACTCTAAGTAAAGTCAATTACCATGTGGGTAGGCCTTATCATTTGAAGCTCCTAAGAGAAAAAAAGACTTCCCAAGGAACAGAAAATTCTGCCAGCAGACTACTTTCTGACTTGAACTGCAACATCATCTCTTCAGGTTCTCCTGTCAGCCTACCCTGCAGATTCTGGATTTACCAGCCTTCACAATCAAGTGAGCCAATTCGTTAAAATCCACTCAGTCAATCTTTCTACACACACCCACACCCACATGCACATTCTAATTACGTGATTCTAATTACGTGTTTCATTTTGTAGTACTAGAGAAGGAACCCAGGGCCATACATATACTCTGCAAACACTCTACCACTGAGCTAGATCCCTGTCCCCAGTTCTAGATACAGTAATACAGAATCCAAGCCCAACAACAACTTTGTTTATATACATTTAGTTTGTCACTAAACTCTACTCCAATGAATAAATACTTTCATATTGCTTAAACTCTACTCCAATGAATAAATACTTTCATACTGCTTAAACTCTACTCCTTGGGTACTCTCCAGGCAAATTAATGCCTGCAAGAACTATCAAATGTAGAGCACTACTTCCCACCATGCAACAAACAAGAGAGTTGTGTTCATTTGTTAACAGATGTTTAAAGACTACTACTTCATAGCTCCAAAAAGGACGGAAAGTGTCCCCTTCCTCTTTGACCTAAGCATGAAACCATTTTGAACACCTGAAAATTCCAAAGAAACTGAATACTATACTGACTTGTTTACATTTTGTTGTACACAGCTTTTTGTAGTGTTTTTAAATTTCAAAACAGTTGTTCTGTATGATACAAATGTATATGCCTATAAACAAACAGTGGAAGAAAACCTGGGGAAAAAAGGCAAACATTTGTTGTTTTAATGTGATTTTAGAGATTATAGATCTATTTTTAAAGTAGTGTTAACATGCACTTAAGTGAAAACTTGAGAAAAAGACCTAAAATTTCTATGATGTATGTATAGGCATACAGACTTACAGGCACATTGACAAAACAAATGGTTCTGGAATATAAAATATTCCTCCAAAAAAAAACTGCATTTCCTATAAAGTGTTCTATTCTATGAAGTACACTACCTCCTGATTCACTGTGAGTCTATGATACCAAATAAATACCTCATAACTATTGTAATATACTTTTTGCACTCTAATTTAATTTCCAACATGGATTCTATTATTCTATTAATTGAGTGCTAACGAAAGAGCACTACTTCACCAAATTAATGCTTCTGACCTCGGCCAGTTTACATAAATTTAGACAATGATTCTTTAAACTGAAAAACATCTCTAGGAAATAGCTTTTGGGGTGTGGGGTTTGAGACAGGGTCTCACTATGTAATTCAGACTGTCCCTGAACTCTAGATAATGTTTTTTCAAACTAGAATTTGATAAATATGGATCCTAACAAGGAATGTGCATCAGAAATACCTGAAGAACCTCCTGAAAATAATGATAGCTAGGCCTCAGCCTCAGATTTTGAGGAGGTATATGAATTTTTAAAATTTCTCCAGGTGATATTGATGCATTTCCTCAATAGAGCACATCCAGTCAATATCACAAACTACAGTTTATATTAAAGGGTTGAGATCAAAATTACAAAGAAGGGGAAACTGAGAAATGATCAGTGTAAGAAAATGTCTGGGGCTAGAGATACAGCTCAGTGATACAGTGCTTGCTTAGCATGTGCAAGGCCCTGGGTTCAATCCTTACCAATGGGGGAAAAACGTTACCTACGATCCAAGCATAGTATCAAATTAGGAAGTGAAGTTACTCAAATTTCAACAGTAATTGCAACAACAACCATACAAATTCAAAAATGACATTTTCAAAACTACTCAGAACTTTTTTTTTTTTTTTAAATATGCAGGTACCAGGAGTCGAACTCAGGATCTCATGCTTGCCAGGCAGGCGCTTATGCCGCTGAGCTATATCACCAGCCCCCTCAGATCTATCTTGAAGAGATACCATATTAAGAAAAAGTTGCCCAAAGACTTTAAAATAAATACACATTTTTCATTATAGTTTAACTTTTGGAAAAGACTTCAAAAAATCCTTCAAGAAGAAAATTGAGCCAGCTTATTCATTATATTAACTATCTAGTCTTCCTGGTATGTTCTAATAAGGACACATTCTTTTGCATCTGTATTAACTTTGCTTTTTATCTGGATTGCGTGGTCTTGCCCTTTGTATGTAGACCTGGGTCAGCAAACTTTCTACAAAGACCTAGATAGTATTTTAGGTTTTGCAGACTATTCAGTGTCTGTAGCAACCACTTAATTCTACCACTGTGGCAAGAAAGCAATAAACAACATATAAAAGAAAAGGTTTATCTCTGTTCTCATAAAACTTTATGGACTCTATGACATCTGAATCCACGGAGTCTAACAGTCACACTGAGGAAGAACTTGTGACTATCACTACATTATGAACAACACATAACTCACAAATTAACACACAAATTCAGGTTCAGAGTATTTTTTTTTCCTTTCGTTTTAGTAGCAAACTAAATTACTCAAAAAAGTAAATGTCTCTCACACTGGCCTGACCCAGACTACCAACAAAATATTGAGTTACAGAATGTAGAGAAGAGCCATCTAAATGGCTGGGGAGGTAGTTATGAGACACTGTGCTTGCTAGTATTCATAAGGACCTGGATTCCACTGCCAGCACCAAGTTAAAAAGAAAAAAAAAAAAAAAAAAAAAAAATTAAGCCTGAAAGGCAGCGTATCATGATCTCTGTGAAGCCTGACCAGCCCATTATCCTTGACAAAGGTAGGTACTGTACCTTCATTCGCACCATTGTCATGAATATATAATCTTCATAGCTTCCATTTATTAAATGAGGTTTAATTCTTACAACACCCAGAAAGTAGGCGGGCCAGTATTCAAACAAGGTTTGTTTTTGAGTCCCATAATGATGGCCTCAAGCAGTAGGTATGAAAAACAGAGAGGCGGCCAAGTAAGCAAGATTCCATTTTTATCTGTTTACACACTCAACTTCTACATCAGTTTTTTGAGTTAACATTTGCACAGTTAAGATAAATTTGAAAAACCGCTAACTCTATACTATGCTGATACCCACATTCTTTGTAACTGTACAGATTCTGTCTCTAGTACCAGAATGATGTCTTTAGGACAAATGCTAAACTGGATGCAATCTTGCATCTCTAGAACTAGGCACCATATATAGCATTCAACAAATGTCTGCAGGGAATCAAACAATAAAAACGAATTAAATAAATATATTTCTACAGTTACAAGCAGTTATAAAATAAATTATAACTGTACAGCACCATATACATATTATCTTCTTAAAAAGAGAAACCAAGCTGAACTTCAAAAAATGCTTTTCCAGTCAGGCATGGTGCCACACAATTTATAGTCTGAGCTACTTGAAAACTGAGGCAAGAAGAGTCCTTGAGCCCAGGAACTAATAAGATCCTGTCTCAAAAAACAAAAAAAAAAAAAACAAAACACTAAAATGTCCCAGTTATTCAACATTTGTCTTTATTTTAATAAAATACCAATTATCCAAATATCGATAGATATGGTGGCAAAAGATAATCACGTTTTACTTTCTTCTTTTAACTGTCACCTGAATACTTTAAGGATTAAACTCTATAAAACTGCCTTAAATGCAATTACAAAGGTTCAACCGAATACTCATTGATGATACTGAAACAGCATTAGCAAAGCTCCCAGCAGCTAGCTAGCATAGAAGGCAAAACATGAGGATTTTATCTAGTTTTGACCAAAAAAAAAAAAATTTTAAGCAGAGTAACTCTCTTTTGTGTAATTTCATAGCACTTTGTACATATATTTATTACTTCACACACTATATTTTAATTATCTGCTGTGATGTCTCAACACTCCTCCGAAGCTTCAACTCTGACATACTCATCACTGAATCTCTAAAATTAGTTTGTGGTAACTAGCACACAGTAGGTATTGGTTTCTAAATGACTACTACAGGCATCATATTAAAACTATGACCAAACTTTACTGTGTTGTCAGAAAGTAAAGACACTATACCACTTTATGCTTATACTTCTTTGTTAAAAAAAGAAATTTGAAATCTAAGCAGTAAGAGCCATCAAAGTCCAGCTGTTTGGGGCTGGTTTAGGTATAATCTTTTTAAAGATTAAACACTAATTAACATATTTAGAGGAAAAATACCAATTTTTAAAATCCTGTAGAAAAACCAATAAGCTGTCTCAACTGAAGATGAAAACTTTGAAAAGTAAAGATCTTTTTACCTTTTAACATGTACATTACTCTTATGGTTTCTGCTCACAAATGCTATACTTTCAAATGACAATAATATAAATATGGCCACGAGGGTGTTGCAACTTTGTTGTTTTAAAAAGTCAACACTAATTAACAACACAAATTCACTGCTTTAAAACACCAGGAAAGAGGCTAATATTTCCAAGCATCATACAAACAATAATTAGAGACACAGATATTTTGTGTGTGTATGCTTTTTTAAGCTACAAGATAATGGTGAATACTAAAGCAGATAGCCTAAAGCAGTGATGGAGGCCTATGGCACACATGTTGCAGCCTTATCACTGAAAGCTCTAGCTGGGCCTGGTGCCGCACACCTGTAATCCCAGCGCTTGAGGCAGGAAAATGGCCACAAGTTCGAAGCCAGCCTGGGCTACACAGTGTGTTCAAGACCCACCTGAACTACACAGCAAGACCCTGTCTCAAACAACCAAAAAGAAAAAATTATTGACTCATAGATAGCTAGATAAATATAAGAAAAGAAAGCTGTAAAAGGTTTGCTATCACTGGCCTAAAGGAATGATGACAATGCAGGAAGATTTATATATATATATATATATATATATATATATATATATATATATATATATATATTTTTTTTTTTTTTTTTTTTTTTTTTTTGTAAGGAGGAAAGGTCTATTTAGCTCACGGTTTGTGGAGGTTTCAGCCCATAATTGGCTGGCTCCAAGGAAGGGTGGCACATTGCAGAAGAACAACAGTTCATGGCAGAAGACACCAAAAGCGAGGGAAGCAAGAAGGGGGGAGAGAAGAGAGAGGAGAAAGATGAGAAAGAGGGAGAAGTGAAAGAAGAAGGAGAGAAAAAGAGTGAGAGAGAGAGGAGAGAGCTATAATTTTTAAGAATAGGAGGAATGTCCTCAAATTGGTGTTTCATGGTGATTATCCTAGAAGTATAGGATACATTAAAGCCAAGAGAACGCTTGTAGTGGATGATGACAGAGGCCTAAACTAGGGATGGAAGAAATGGGAATGATCTGAAAAAAGTTTCATGGTCAAACTCCAATTATGCAAAGACAGTTTTTTGTATTTTTGTTTGTTTGTTTTTGTGACACTATAGATTGAAGCCAGAGCTTTTGCACTGGGATACACCCTCACTTTACCCCTTTTTTATTTTGAGACAGGGTCTCACTAAATCACTGAATTGCCCAAGCTGGCCAGAACTTGTGCTCTTCCTGCCTCAGCCTCCCAGAAGTTCTGGGATCACAGGTACGCACCACCATGCCCAGTGTTTTTTTTTTTTTTTTTTTTAAAGACAGTCCACCATTTGCTCTGGGTCTTGAAGATGGCCTTCTCTAGGGTATGATCTTGGTCCTAGGGGTAGATCCCCTGTTTACACTGAAGAGTAACTCCTCAGAAGTTATGACAACCCAAATACAACAGGAGTATCCCTCAACTGATTTCTAGTTTATTATCCACACCAATGTTTATCTCCACTGAGACAAATAACTTAGAAATAATTCAATTCTCAGTGTCATTTATTTCACTGAGGATTTAGTTCACTGAGGATTCATCAGGTACCCCATATTCACACTCAGAAACATACATCTGTGTTGCATATAGTCCACCACATTATTTAAATCTTATATGGTATTATAGAAAGCAACATGGGACATAAAAGCAATAGAGTCCTTGCCCAGAAGAAACCTAGAAAGCAGTTGAAGACGTCAGTTAAACATAACTACTCACTGATTTCTATCCTGATAGGCTCTGTGCTATGAGATTGTAAATAAAGATTAAAATCCAGTCCACTAAAGGAACATACAATGAAGTTAGGAGTTGGGAAGGTAGGGATGGGAAAGGAGATAATATAAAGAATATAACATAAGCTGAGGGCTGACCAAGTTAGCATTATAAATCAAAAGGCTAAAAAAGAAGTGGAAATGACTGGTAATTCGAGGCAGTTTTTGGAAGAAGGAAAAACAGTATGTTGAATATAACGTGACAAAATACCTAAATGCAAAATTTTAAGCGGCTGTGAAATATAGGATTGCTAAAATGAAGAAGTTAAAGGTGGCAAACTGACAAATACAAAGGGCAGTCATCAGAAAGTAAATATAATTTCAACTCTGAATTCAAGAGGGTCAGCAGTGATGATACAAAGACAAAGAACTGTAGTTCTAGGGGGGTCAAAAATCTTATTTCTGGATAAAGGTCGATCTTCAGCACGCTTTAAAGAGAAGGAACAGAGTCATATCTATTACAGATATGAATAAAATCCATACCTCCTTAGATTTAATCTACGCTGAAAACCAGCATGAGTCCTGATCCATGGGAACAGTCTTCTCTTGAAGTACAGTAATTAATTTCCAGCAGCACAAAAATAGGGTTGTGTTCTTATACCCTTTTTCTTTAAATCTCTGTTATAATGACTTTACTACTTCTGGAAACTCTGGAAGAACTTGCTCTGCCCACCTTCAAGCTATAAAGAAGGAGAAAGACAAGAATTTAGCAGATACAAAATTGTTTTCTAAGAATTTTAACCTATAGACACTTCCACAATTCTATTTTGGGTAAAACTAGGTTGTCACATGAGAATTTAAATCCTACATATGAATCGTCTGTGAAAGATGTACGGCACGTCCATACTTTAGGTACTTGTCAAGAAGCTTAATCTCAGTACATATTAAGAAATGAGTATAGTCCCTATTTACCTTAGAATATTAAACAAAAAATAATAGACAATATAATCCTCTTCATGAGGAACCCAATGAAAAGTGTCAAGTGGTTATCCTTCTAAACTGGTTTCTTTTTGTCTTAAGGATACTGTGAAAAATAATCACATCATTTGTTTTCTCCTGTTAGTACCTAGAAAGCTCAGAGTTAAACCTGTGCTCTCCCTGTAACAAGAAAATTATAAAATACGTTTAGAACCTAGATCCTGATTCCATTTATCCTCTCCTTTGTTGCTGTACCTTTTTTTTTTGAGACAGGGCCTTGCTATGTAGTTCAGGCTGGCCTTGACCTCACAGCGATCTTCCTGCCTCGACCTCCAAAGAGCTGGGATTACAGGTGTGTGTATGCCACCAAACCCATCCTTTTTTTTTCTCTTTTAATCTGCAGTATTTATAGTTTCATGTATTCTTATAAGATGCCTTAAGTGAGGGGTTACAAATTAAATAGACTAACGAGCCAGGTAAAAATGTGAATCAGGTTACAAAAAAAAAAAGTGGTAGAACTCTAGCTTTCAAAGCAAGTTCAATTAAAAAAATTACTGGGTCTGGGAGTGTACTTCAGCAGTAGAGCCTGTGCTTATCAGCATATGTGAGGCACTGGGTTTGATATCCAGCACTCAAACAGACCAACATCCCATTACTGGATAGTCAAACAAAAACATTTTTTATCTAAATCCTAAACCATTTATTTGCAACCTCTGAAAAAGGTACTCGATTAATATAGTGCTGATAAACTGGGTGGTTCAGATTATAAATTTTCAATTCCTCTGCTTAAAATATTTTTGGAACAAGGGTGGATAAGATAGATGAAATATGGGCCAGTGAGACAGCTCGGTGGCACAAGTGCCTGCCTGGCAAGCGCGAGGTCCTGAGGTCGACTCCTGGTACCCACATGAAAAAAAAAAAAAAAAAGATTAAATATGCAAGTATCTTGCTTTTGCATAATTTAATGATTTCAAGCTGTTTTCACATCATTTTAAACCTTCAACTGTGCTGCTGGACAATCAGTCCTCATAGTTACCTGCACAAAAATCAAGTGATCACAGCTAATGTCTATAGAGAACAATGCAAGTGATATAAACAAGTGAAACAGACAAGACTAATTTTTCCACATCAGACTAATTTTTTATACAGTAATTAAAGTAAAATATTCTTCACTCACAAAGAAATAGGTTCTTTTCTACTTTTCTTGAATATTGTAGCTGTCTATACTTTTTCCCCCATTTTTGATAGACACATCAGTAGAGAATTGTTGATACTAAAAACAAAAAACAAAAAAACAACTAACAGTACGAACCAGGAATGGTAACATACACTGATAATCCCAGCACTTGGGAGGCTGAGGCAGGAAAATTACAAGTTCAAGGCCCAGTCTGGGCTACAAAGTAGCTCGGTCTCAAAAAACAACAACAACAGCTATTTCGGTGAGATAGCTCAGCAGAGTAAGTGCCTGCCTGGCAAGCGCAAGATCCTGAGTTTGACTCCCAGTACCCAAATAAGGAAAAAAGGGCCAGTGATATCACTCAGCGGTACAAGCACCTGCTGGCAAGAGCAAGGTCCTGAGTTCGACTCCTGGTACCCGCATATTAAAACAAACAAACAACAATAACAATACCACCATCAAGAACAATAATAAACAGTATCAGGGAGAGGTAAAAACGTGTTTCATTAGAGAATTATGTTCATCTAAAGGAGGGTAGCTGTGACTCAGTTTGGGACAACTATTGCCAGAGCTGCTTCTAAATTTTCAGGATAATCCAAAAATAAGAGACTTTATGTAAAATAGTTAATTTTTAAGTGTTGGCTCAAAAAAAAATTTTTTTAAACCAAAGCCAAGAGAAATATATTTATAACTGAATCTGGCCTACAGGCTGCCAGAAGACAACCCTTAGCTAGATACTGAAAGATAAATACAGGTTTGAATGGTTAAGGGACTTTAAGAAAACGTAACAAGATGGGTGTGATATCGCACGCCTGTAACCCCAGCACTCAGGAAGCTGAGGCAGGAGGATCACCATGAATAAAAGAATTTATGGTGTAACACTGATGCCAACAATATTATCCATGCTCTTTATTTAATCCAAATCATAAAAATTACAACTATTTTATTTCATTAACATGAGGATAAATTCTGCACTGCAAAAACAAATCATTCAAATACCTTCCCATGTTCAGTGCAATTATCACCTATAACAGTGGAAAGTTATAAACAACCTAAATGTCTATTTCTGCAGTCTATATTAAAAAACTATAATAAAATCACTTAATGAATTATACATCACAATAAACTAGACATATATATCAGTAATATAACTAGAAAACACTTTGTTAGGTATAAAAACAAGTTGTAGAATAATATATAGTACAGTAACATTCATGTAAATTCTAACAATCTACAAAACATTATACATTCTTTATGGATACACACATTTAGTATAAGTATAAAAACATGGAACAAACATATATATATACAAATAGGTAAAATAAAATATAAAAGAAAAAAATTGCTGGGCATGATTGTCACACAGTGGTAATACCAGTACTCTGAGAGGCTGAGGCAGGAGGATCACAAGTTTCAGCACAACCTGGGTAAATTGGCAACTTAGCAAGACCCTATCTCCAAAAAAAAAAAAAAAAAAAAATTAAAGGGTTGGGGATGTAGCTCAGTGCAAAGGCCCTGGGTTCAATCCTCAGTACTGGAAAGGAGGGAGGGAAGGGGAGGAGAGGAAGAAGTGGTGATGTAGCTCAGCATTCCCTAGGTCCAGTGGGGGAAAGGGGGGAGGAAGAAAGAGCGAGGGAGGGTGGGAGGGTGGATAAGCAAAGCACCTTTCCTATTGAGGGCCCCATGATAAGTCCTCTGACAGGTAACAAATTACATATGGAAATGATGTGAAAGCACTGAAGGAATTAAGTCCTATTTGAAGCCCTGTTATGTAGAATTTTGAACAACCAAGGTTCAAATATCATACTGGGGACTGGGGATATAGCTTAGTGGCACAGCACTTGCCTCACATGTAAGGTTTGATCCCCAGTACCACCAAAACAAAAACCTGGCTCTATACCAACTGTGTGACTTTGGGCAAATTTTCAAACTTCTTAAAGCCTATTTACCCATTTATAAAAAGGGGCTAAAACCTGCCTCAACTAGTTGTAGGGAGACTTAATGAAATAATATTAAGGGGTTGTCTAAGGGCTGGAGATGCAGGTTGGTGGTACTGTACTTGCCTAACTTTGTGAGGCCCTGAGTTGGATTCCTGAGAGAGAGAGAGAAAGAGAAAGAGAGAGAAAGAAAAAGAAAGAAAAAGAAAGGAAGGAAGAAAGAAAAACCATAGGTTGTCCACCCTTGGATTTCCCTCACTACAGCTCAGGAATAGTGAAGCGGCACAAGACAATTTTACTTTTAAACACATAAGTAAAGTAAGAGACTGTTTTCCTAGTGTCCAAGCATAGAAAACAAATCAGTTTTGCCATCACAGCAAAGTAAAAAGTAAACTTCTGGGCCGGTGAGATGGCTCAGCGGCTTAAGCGCCTGCCCGGCAAGCGCGAGGGCCCGAGTTCGACTCCCGGAACCCACATACGAAAAAGGGGCCGGTGATATCGCTCAGCGGCACGGGCGCCTGCTGGCGCGCGAGGTCCTGAGGTCGACCCCCCGGTACCCACAAAAAAAAAAAAAAAAAGTAAACTTCTGTTACTGTTATCAACTCATCTTAATCATGTTTATTATCAACATAATAACAGCCAAAGTTTGTAAGTACTACACACTAGGTGCTGTCTCTAGGCTTTTCAAATGCATTAACTCATTTGATACATCAGATAAAACATTTTATATGAGCTATAACAAGAGAAAAAGTAGTAGGTACCATAACATGAATTCAGTGGAAAGTTTCTTCCAGACAAAAAACTAGAAAAGGCTGTCTGGAAAAAGAGAATCTGGTGTACAGATTTTAAGGATAGATAGGGGAAAGGGATACAGAGTGAAAGCAGCATAAAACACGAAGTACAGTATCTTCCTAAGAATGACTTAAAGGAGACATGATAGGCAGTAAGAAAAAAAGTTGAAAAAGTGAGTCAAGACATAAAAAAGAAAAGTCTGTTGAGTGCTCATTTAGGACTAAACTAACATCTCTTAACTACCAAGTTTTGCCACTGTGCCCTTTGCATTTTCATCTACAGAGCCCATTATGGATAGTAAAAAGCTTGTGACAAATTTTTGGCAAGAAAGTGACTTGAAAACTGGCTCAGAAAATTTCATCTGGCTGCTTTATGTAATATCCTGTGCAACTCTTCCTCTTATTCTCTACTACAACTAATGACAACCAATTCCGCTTACTCAAGCCACAAATCTGAATTGTCTAAATTTCCCTCTCACCATCATACCACTCATTCACAATTTTACCTCCTAAACTTTTCTCCAGTCAACAATCTGCACTGCCACTGTCTTATTTCAAGCACTAATCATTCTTTCCTGAGAAAGTCTAAGTGACCTCCAAACCCCCAAATCTGTATTTCTCACTGCTACGCACATAATCTAAAATACAAAACTGGTCATAATGCCTGCCTTTGCTTGAACTTGTTTAATAACTTCCAAATTGGCTACTACAACTTACATAGAATATAATGTACAAATTTTACCAATATACATTTCCTCATATCTTTTTTTTTTTTTTTTTTTTTTTTTGTGGGTACCGGGGGGTCGACCTCAGGACCTCGCATGCCAACAGGCACCCGTGCCGCTGAGCGATATCACCGGCCCCTTTTTCGTATGTGGGTTCCGGGAGTCGAACTCGGGCCCTCGCGCTTGCAAGGCAGGCGCTTACGCCGCTGAGCCATCTCACCGGCCCGACGTTTCCTCATATCTTATCCTCTCTGCCAAACTACATACTTATCAGCATATAGACAACAGTCTTTCACGCTTTTGAGTCTGAGTATGTTGCTGTTATTACTACCTAAAAATCACCATCTCCCATGTCTGCTCCAATTATACAATCTTTTTTCTTCTTTCCTTTTTTTAGGGGAGTAGGGTGCAGCATTGAGGCTTGAACCTAGGAAGCACTGAGCTACATTCTCAGTCCTTTTTAAATTTTATTTTAAAATAGGATCTAAGTTGCCCAAGCTGGTCTTGAACTTGAATCCTCAGTATTCTGAGTAGCTAGGGTTATAGATATGTACCACTGCACCTAGTTCCAATTATTCATGCTTCAAGATTCAGTTCAAGTGTTCTCTCTCAAATGTCTTTAATGTGGAGATCTGATGAGCCCTACAACAGCCTGTGTGACAAGTATCGCACGCAACATACATCGCAACAACTGAGGACACAAACTTAAAATACTATTTAAGTACACTGCATTTCCTACCATGTCATCATTTTATTAAGAATTAGCGAAAATTCAAGCAAACTCAAATTGTCTAATTTCAATCAAGTTTTTCCCTTCTATAAAAGTTTTTCCCTTTTATTTATGGCAAAATAATATATTTTAAAAAGCTGAAGCTGAGCATGGTGGCGCACACCTGTAATCCCAGCACTCAGGAGGCTGAGGCAGGGGAATTGCCCTGAGTTCGAGGCCTGCCTGGGCTACATAGGGAGTTCAAGCTCAGCCTGAACTACATAATAAAACCCTGTCTCAAAAACAGAAAAATTAAAAAAAAAAAAAAAAAAAAAGAGCCACGCCTGGTGGCACACACCTATAATCCCAACACTCAGAAGGCTGAGGTAGGATCACCATGAGTTCAAGGGGCTACTTAGTGAGTTCAAGGCCGTCTGAACTACACAGGGAGACCCTGTCTCAAAATAAATAAATAAATAAATAAATAATTAAAAGTTGACGAATCTAGAAATGGGGAGCTAAGGTTTATCCAAAGAGCTGACTAGGTGATGAGGATATCAAAATTTAATTTTAAAAACTGGATATAATAGTGCTAACAAATTTTGTCTTTAATGATTCACCCCTTCAAAATATTTCAGTATTACCATGGTACTGTTATAATCTCACATCTCAAAATAAAGATACAACATATAAACAATAAGCTATTATTAAAGCTTTCTGGCTCTTTGGACTTGAGCTAAATTGAGTTTTCTGTACAATGGTATTTCCTTAAAGAGAAATTACCTCCAACTACCAAAAAATTGCAAGAACCTATATTTAGAGATTAAAACTATCTCATACCTTAGTTCTCATTTTTATGGAAATATCATAATACACCTCCAACGCATCAAACATATCACTAGCATAGATTACATTTGAGATCCAAAGCTCTTTAAAGAAGCCAGGCATGATGGCACATGCCTGTAAGGCAGGAGGATTCCAGCGAGTTCAAGGCCAGCCTGTACTACATGGTGAGAACCTGTCTCAAAAAAAAAAAAAAAAAAAAAAAAAAAGCTCTTTAAAGAATATTGCTTTAGGGCTGGTGAGATGGCTCAGTGGCATAAGCGCCTGCCTGGCAAGCGCGAGGTCCTGAGTTAGACTCCCGGTACCCACATACGAAAAAAGGGCCGGTGATATCGCTCAGCGGCACAGGCGCCTACTGGCGCGCGAGGTCCTGAGTTTGACCCCCGGTACCCACAAAAAAAAAAAAAAAAAGAAAGAATATTGCTTTAAAAAATGTTGCAATGCTTTATGTGGGAGTCAACTTTGACTTCATTTTTCCTCTAAATCCAATCAATTCACTGTCCTGTACAAAGTTTACTTCCTCAATACTTGTTGACTTATTTTTCTCGTGTCCATCTTTACCACCACTACCACCACACTTCACTACACACCACTATTACATGGACTAAGTACAACAGTTCTCTCTAAATCCAGTTTTGGCTTCCTAACATCTATCCACTACACAACTCTTGAGGGCAGTGATGTTGAACCTTTTAGAGCTTTCAATGATACAAACAGCTTGCTTTCACAGGTTCTCCACCACTGCCCTAGATACCTCTGACCATACAATCTGACCAGATCACTTCTTAAAAACCCTTTAAACCAGGGCCGGTGAGATGGCTCAGTGGCGTAAGCGCCTGCCTTGCAAGCGCGAGGGCCCGAGTTCGACTCCCGGAACCCACATACGAAAAAGGGGCCGGTGATATCGCTCAGCGGCACGGGTGCCTATTGGTGCACGAGGTCCTGAGGTCAACTCCCCGGTACCCACAAAAAAAAAAAAAAAACCCTTTAAACCAGGTGTGGCCCCTGTAAACCCAGCACTCAGGAGGCTGTGAGGCAGGAGGATCACAGTGACTTTGAGGCCAGCCTGGGCTACACAGAGAGTCCAAGGCTAGCTGAACTACATAGGGAGACCCTGTCTCATAAAAGCAAGGGGAAGGAGAGGGGCTTTAATCTGGACATGGAGGCACATGTTTGTAATCCCAGCTCTAAGAGGTTGAGGCAGGGGCATCACAAATTCAAGCCCAATCTGGGCAATTTAGCAAGACCTTGCCTCAAAAAAAAATTTTTAAAGGGGCTGGGGATGTAGCTCAATGTGAAGGCCCTGGGTTCAATGCCATACTAGCAGTGGTGGGACAACCTTCATTGGCTTCCTTTTTCTTTTTTAATTTAACAAACAAATATAGCACTTACTATATACTAGGCACTATTTTAAGTGTTTCACAAATATTCATTTACTCCTTACAACAATCTAGCCCAATATAATACAACAGCAGATCTGAAAGCTGAAGCCACCTACCTAGGCTCCAAAGTCTGGGCTCTTAGCCACCACACTATCCAGCCTCATTTCCAAAGGTCCACTTGCTTTGTAAGGTCTTCCATGAGTTAGCTGGCTCCTGCTAGCACTCCAAGTTTCATTTCTAATCAAGCCTCACCTTGCCCACATTGCAGTCCTTTGTAAAGTATGCCTTCCTCATTTTATAACCTTTATGAGGACCGGAAATATAGCTCAGCAGCACAGTGCCTGCCTGGCAAATGCAAGGTCTGAGTTTAACTCCAGGTACCAAAACAAACACACACACACACACACACAAAACCCTCAAAACTCTAACTTTTATGATTCTACTCCTGCTATCTCCTCTATCTGAAGCATCTTTGAGTACTGTATTACAGATTCCTATAACAAAGTACTACACTGAATACATTCTGGCGAAAAAATGAATTTTAAATGCCCCATAAAGATGGTAAGCAATAATAAAAATCTTGTCATTTATTACACTAGCTAGACATATGAAACACCAAAATACTAAATGTTTTAGAACTCAAGTCTTCAATATACCTAATGGTTATCCCATTATCACACACACAAACAAGAGCCCAAATAGATCCTTATTTCTTATCCCTTCATAAGATTCATCCCCTTGATAGGGCTCCTCCCCCCAAATCAATTTCTTACTTTTCTCATTCCTTACCTCCTTCATTCTTCACCTCCTTCATTCCTCATATCCAACTACTTTTACACATTCTAAATTAATTTCCCTCAAATTCATTCTTTCAATCTGCATTTCCACTTAAAAAAGTAGAAGCCCAGATGAGGTTCTCTAAAGGGTACAGTGGAGGGCAAAACAGAAAAACAAATGCAAAAATTATAGTAACTGTAATTCTCAAGAATTGTCTTGCTATCGAATTACAAGTTCTCCTTAAGGTAAAACAAATACCTCTTTCAGGATGTGCACCTACTATTTGTTTTTAAAATAAGAGTAATCAGTCAAAATATTTTGTTTTCTGATGCAGTACTTAAAACTTATTTTGGGGCCGGTGAGATGGCTCAGCGGTGTAAGCGCCTGCCCGGCAAGCACAAGGGCCCGAGTTTGACTCCCGGAACCCACATACGAAAAAAGGGCCGGTGATATCGCTCAGCGGCATGGGCGCCTGCTGGCGCGCGAGGTCCTGAGGTCGACCCCCGGTACCAACAAAAAAAAAAAAAAAAACTTATTTTGAGGAAAAGGAAAAATAGGGTGAATTCACATACTAGCACAGAACTAATAAACAACATACACCCTATTTGCTTTACTCCTCAGATCATAGCAGTTTCCCTCTGCTATAGACAAGTCCCAAAATGGGAAGCTCTTCTCCAAAATTGCAGGTCAACATCAGTCTAGATAGCAAACTTCATTCTCAATTTTTTTTTTTTTTTCATTTTTTTTGAGACAGGATCTTGCTATGCAGTTCAGGCTGGCCTTGAACTCACTATGTAGCCCAGGCTGGCCTCGAACTTGCAGTGATCCTGCCTCAGCCTCCCTGGTACTGGGAACAGGCGTCCTCTCAAGTAATTTCTACCGCAATATATAATGCACTTAAATGTAGCTTCCATTCAGATATGGTGGCACCTACATGTAGTCCCAGCTACTCAACTGGACCACATTAGCAAGATGCTGTTATCAAAAAAAAATTTAAGGCCCCCTCTGATCTTTATTTACTCCACATGTTCAAACATTAAAAAAAAAAAGTCAGGAAAGGGGCCGGTGATATCGCTCAGCGGCATGGGCGCCTGCTGGCGCGCAAGGTCCTGAGGTCGACCCCCAGTACCCACAAAAAAAAAAAAAAAAAAAAAAGTCAGGTATTGTGCCTCACACCTATAATCCCAGCAATCAGGAGGCTGAGGCAGGAGGATTGCTATGAGTTCAAGTCATACCTGAACTAGTCAAGTGAGACCCTGTCTCAACAAAACAACCCCCTTAAAAAAAAAAAAAAAAAAACTAGTGAGGAACAAGATCAGGAGTTCAGAGGTCAGCCTTGGCTACACAGCAAACTCAAGGCAAGTATGGACTACATAGCAAGACGATCTGGAAAGAAAAACAAAACAAAACCAAAAAAGGCACTAAATGGGGTATGTAAGTGCTCTCCCATACAGCCAGATGGAACCTGACTTGCTTTCTAAGGATAAAGTACAGAAGAAAAAGATAACTTTACATTAGAGAAAACCCAAACACCAGTAATAAAGGTTAACATTACCAGTGACACATAACCTTGACATAGAGACCACCAGAAGGGCAGAGGCCAAACTGACTCCTGGGCCTTAACCTATCATTCATTAAAAGCATGGTTTGTTTTCTTCTGAAGCAGTCACTTAAACACAACTTTTTGTTTTGCTTTTATCTTTTTTTGCTAAAAAAACCTTGACTCAGGGGTAGGGATGTAGTTCAGAGGCAAAGTCCCTACCTAGCATGCAGGAGGCCTTGGGTTCAACCCCAGTACAATGTTACCTTGGCACTCGTCTGTAACTGGTTGCAGGAGGTACAGTGAATACCAAAAACAATGAGCACCAAACTGTTTTGGCTAGAAAGGTAACAAGTCACAAGGCAATCAACACTGGAAAATTCTATAGCTTACACAAACAAATGTACCAAAAGTACCAAACAAATGATGAGTACTAAGACAAAATTTTTTCATCAAAATGTGTTGCATACCAAATTCAATGATTTTCAAAGAGCTGGGTATGGTGGCACATGCTTGTAATCCCAGCACTCAGAGAGGCTGAGGCAGGAGGATCGCCACGAGTTCGAGGCCAGCCTGGTCTACAGAGTGAGTTCAAGGACAGCCTGACTGTCTCAAAAAAACCAAAAACAAACAAACCAAAATGATTTTCATTTGGGTGTGGTGGTGCACACCTGTAATCCCAGCACTCAGAGGAGTGCTGAGGCAGGAGGATCACTGTGAGTCTGAGGCCAGCCTGGGCTACATAGCGAGACCCTGCCTCAAAAAAAAAAATTTTTTTTTCAAAGCTATCAAGTACCAAAGTATGAATTTACCACACACACAAAAAGTGATTCTTCATTTGGGCCTCAAGGTACCCAAGTACTAAAGCAGTACAAGCTTTACCTTCATTTTGTAAAACTGTGAGTCAAATTCCTTCCTCAGCTCTGCATATAGACATGTCAGTTAGGAGGTGTCTGTCTAAAAGCTGGCGCATCAAGGTTTATTAGCCCTAAATTTACCTAGCCTATCTCATTCACCTTCTAAGACTGAGGACACCAAGATAAAAGATTTACAGGGACATTCAGCTGCAACGAGATGCATCCACTGCCCCAAACCTAGGGTCACCGTGGATTTTAGCAGCACCTCACATGACTGAGACTGCCCCAAGCAAAGACAACCATCTCATGGGAACCTAACTGCACTCAAGTCAAGTCACGTGGATTCCTTTGGAGCTAGGAAAGCAGCACCGAGATAATGATCTGAGATAACAATCAACCAAACCCTAGTCTAACACAGCATCCCCTAAAACTGGCTCATTTTATTCATGGATCAATCTGATCCACCTCTTCAGACCTGTGCCCCCTTCAGTTTCTCAAACTGAAGCCTTTTTCCTATTATCTCTTATTTTTCTTTGGTAAAAGGCCAGCTTGATCTTTGTCAAAGCTGTGCTTCCCTTTATTTTCTTTTACTTTTCAATTAAAGCTTTTTCCTGTAAATTCATGCTGAATGTCTCAGTTTTGGTTTCCATTATCACCGAAGCACTGCGCTACCTGGTGACAGCCTCTAATATGATGTGATAAGAAGTGCACTTTTACCTCTGTGGCATTTTTTCCTAAAACCTGGACTCAGTCTAAATCATATTAAACAAACAAACAAACAAACAAAAAACCCGGTTGTAGGTCATTCTATAAAGCATTTGACCAGTTCTACTTAAGATTATTAAGGGCACAAAAAACAAAAGAATGATAACCTGTCACAGACCAGAAGACTAGGAAGGTATGACAACCACATGTAACATGGTACCTTAGACTGGACCTAGAACAGACAGCAGACATGAAAGGAAAAACGGGTGAAATCCAAATAGTTTGAAGTTTAACTAACAGTAATATACCAAAGTTAGTTTAATTTTGACAAATGTATCAAATACTTAAGATGTTTACAATATAGAAAATCAGGTATCAAGAACTTTCCCCGCAATCCTTGTAACTATTCAGCATACTTATTATTCCAAAATAGGAAGATTTTGTTTCTGTTTTTTTGTAGCACTGGGAATTGAACCCAGGGCCTTGTGCATGCCAGGTTAAGTATTCTAACACTGAACTACAGCCCCAGCCCTTTTTATTTTTTTAAGTTCTGAAACGGTGCCTCTAAATTGCCCAGGCTGGCCTCACACTTGAGATCTTTCTGCCTCAGCCTCCCAAGTAGCTGAGTACCTGGGATTACAAGTGTGTGCCACCACCCCCAGCACCCCAAAAGACAGGAACGGGTTCTCGCTTTGACAGAACGTATATTAAAAGAAAGGGAAGGCTGGGCATGTAGCTCAGTAACAGAGTGCTTGCTAGCATATGCAAGGCCATGATTTGATACCCACCAGCACATGAATAAATAGGAGAGAAAGCATAAAGATTTTTATATTAATGATTAAAATTTCAAACAGAAGCCAGGAGTGGTGACGCACACCTGTAATCCCAGCACTTGGGAGGCTGAGGCAGGAGGATCACTGCGAGTTCGAGGCCAGCCTGAGCTACAAAGTAAGTTCAAGGCCAGCCTGAACTGCATAGCAAAACCCTGTCTCAAAAAAAAAAAAAAAAATTTTTTTTTTCCCAAACAGAAATCCCACCACTCTGGCAGGTTGAGGCAGGAGTATCACAAGTTTGACCCAGCCCAGGTAACTCTGTGAGACCCTGTCTCAAGATTAAAAAAAAAAAAGGCTGGGAATACAGCTCAGTAAGAAGGCCCAGGGTTCAACCCCAAGTAGCTAACAAACAACAACAAAAAACCTTGATTGTAGCCATCCACAGTGGCACCTGCCTGAAGTTCCATCTGCTCTGGAGGTTGAGGAAAAGGATCATTTAAGCACTTGAATTCAGGAGTTAGAGGCCACCCTGGGCAGTAGAGCAAGATACTGTCTCAAAACAAAACAAAACAAAACAAAACAAAACAAAACAAAACCCCACTATAATAATGACTGAATAGTTATAGTGTCTTCCTTTAAAAAAAAAGACACTCCCATGCTAAGCAACGCACTATATGCCTGGAAGTCTGCTGCTACTGGAGGAGTCTGAGGCAGGAGGATGCAGTTTGTGGCCAGCCTAGGCAATTTAGTAAGATCCTGTCTTAAGAAACAAAAGAGAAGCTAGGGTATGATGGCTTCCCAGCACTCTGGGAGGCTGAGGCAGGAGGATAGCAAGTATGAGCCCAGCCTGGTTAACTCTGTGACTTAGAAATATCCCATCTCAAAAAATAAAATGGGCTAGGGATGCAACTCAGTATGAAAGCCCTAGACTCAATACCCAGTACTAAAAAATAAATAAATAAAACAAACCAAATGGGACTGAGGATAGAGCTCAGTGGTAGAGCACTTATTTAGCAGTTGGAGGCCCTGGGACTACCAGGAGGGAAAAAAAAGAGTCCCTAATAATAGTAAAAAGCAATCACAGATTTATAGGCCTAATTTATCATTTCATAGTCACAAATACCCTATGAGTTAGATAATGTCTGCATCATCCATTATAATTAATAATATAAATCTCTGAGACAGGGTCTCATTCTGTAGCCCAGGCTGGCCTCAAACTCCTGGTGATCCTCCTGCCTCAGCCTACCACGTGCTGGGATTACAGGCATGTGCCACCACACCTTGCAGTATCGAGTATATTTTTGATCAAATAAAAATATGGAAAGATGATTAGATAAAAGATATGTCTTGGGCTGGGAACATAGTTTAGTGATAGAGAGCTTGCCATAAATCAAAACTGGATTAATCTGTAATGTGCAAACTCTTTTAACAGACATAAAACTTTCTATTATGCTTTCAAAAATTAAAATTCTTGGGGCTGGAGGTGTAGTTCAGCAGTAGAGCACATATATGAAACACAAGGCACTGGGTTCAATCCCCAGGAACCCCCTGCTGAAAAATTAAGATTGTTCAAACTTTTCCCAGATTCCTGATTTCACTATTATCAAAAGATAATCCCTCAGAAAACTTAAGAGCCTCAGTTTACTGCCAATTCTTGTCAACCAAATACCCATAAAGCAGATAACCAAAACACTTGTGTAATTTGTCTAGCTGAGTTAATGCCCTTTTTATTTTCTTTTTTTTCCACAGTACTGGGGATTGAACCCAAGGCATACTTACTGAGCTAAATCTCCAGCTTTTTTTTTTTTTTAGGCAGGGTCTTGCTATGTAGTTCAGGCTGTCCTTCAACTTACTACGTAGGCCAGCCTGGCTTGAAACTCATGGCGATCCTCCTGCCTCAACCTCCCGAGTGCTGGGATTACAGGCGTGCGCCACCACACCCAGCCCTAGCCCTTCATTCTTTAATATTTTTGAGGCAGGGTCTCATTAAGTCACTAAATAGCCCAGGCTGGGCTTGAACTTGCAATCCTCCTGCCTCAGCCTCCCAGAGTGCTATGATTAATGTATTTCTTATAGTTTGATCCTGTTCCCTAGGACAACTTAAAATCTCTACAGAGGAGGTACACTTTTCTCCCCAGCCCCCACCACCTAATTCTGCAGAGATCACAAGAGTTAACTATTACAAAAAGAACTTAAGAATAGCACATCCCCTCACCCCACAGTGCTGGGAATCTGAACTCAGAACCTAGTACATTGGGCAAGCACTCTTACCATTCATTGAGCTATACCTCCAGCCCAACCGTATTTCTTTTCACATAATCCAGCATTCAAATAAGTATGACAAGTTTTATTTACTTATTAATACTATCTTTAAAGGAGTATCGGGCACTTTCCAGCAGTTCTTAACAAGTGCCTAAGGCCTTATATATGCAAAATAAAAATAGTCAATAATACAAGACCATATGTTAATAAATGTCAATTTAAATAAAGCAGACAATAAATGTCACAGATTGTCACCATTTTAGAAAATAAAGAACATTAGAGGGGAAGAGAAGTTGAAGAGATGGTAAGGGAATGGGAAAAAAAAAGAATCAAATTATATCATGTACAGGTACAAATTCCCCATGATGAATGTGATTATTAGGTATAACTAAAATGTACCAATAAACTTAATTAATTAAAAAAGAAGAAAATTAAGAAAATTAAAAAGAAGTAATCCAACAGTTATAAAAAGAAAAGAGAATGCAAGTCAATACTCAAGTGATTGTATTTATCTCATTCTAGTCACTAAGCTAACTTGTAGCCTTAAGAAATTATCAGAATTTTAATTCTCTCCATGGCCAGGCATGGTGGCACATGCCCATAAATCCCAGCACTTGGGAGGCTGAGGCAGGAGGACTGCTGTGAGTTCAAGGCCAGCCTGAGCTACAAAATGAATTCAAGGCCTGCATAGTGAAACCCTTTCTCAAAAAGACCAAAAAAGAAAGAAAGAAATTCAATTCTCTCTATAAAAATACATCAAAAATAGCTGAGAATGAATGACAATGAACACCAAGTTCTGAATTTACAACATTTTAGAGAAATGTTAAATGACCGTACTTTACAGAATACCTTTGCAGAAGTATTCTTGACAAATGCAGATTCATCTTTAGCTAAGTATTTCAACAAAAAGCCATCATCTTTTAAAGAGAAAATAAATCAAAATAAGAAGTACTTATGATGTCTACAACTAGTGAGTATAAATCATAAATATCAATTAAAATCTGTAACTGCTATGCCAAGGATAAAAATTATATACATAGCAGAAGTTAAACTAAGTTCCATTTAAATAGCTAGGCAAAGTGTTATACCAAACCAGCAACACAGCTGGAACAATCCAAAAAGGCTTCACTGCAGTTAACTACTAGGCTTACATAACACAGCATCTTTCTTCAAGAAATACAGATTTCTCAACATGTTTGGCCTTAGTCGGGTGTGGTTGTACATGCCTGTCATCCTAGCACTTGGGACGCTGAGGCAGTAGAACTATGAATTCAAGGCCAGCCTTTAATACATAATAAGACTCTGTCTCAAAAAACAAGAAGTGTGGGGCCGGGGATATAGCTCAGTGGCACAGCACCAGCCTGGCAAGTGTGAGGTCATGAGTTCGATTTCCGGTGCCAAAAAAAAAAAGTTTGGCCTTTAACAACCAGGATTCACTCTACACCCAGTAATATTCACAATAATAGGTATATATTTTATTTTCAGGATTCATATTGTATTGTATACTATTAGTTTGTGGTGTACATGTGTCTCCCCTTTTTTTGGTGGTGCTGGAGATGGAACCAAGGGCCTTGCAGAAGCCAGGCAAGGGCTCCATCGTTGAGCCACATCCCAACCCTAGATTTATTCTAAATCAAGCAATTTTCAAGTTAAAAAACAAAACGAAACAAAACAAACCAAAACCAAAACAGTAATAGCTGCATTGTAAAAGACTTAAGAATAGTGGCAAGGAATTTTCACTTCAAACATAATTATTTCTCTTTTCAAAGTAGATAAAAACAGGTTACCTTCATAATGAAATATTTTCATAACACAGATCTAAGGGCAAGTTAAAATCTCAGTCTAGGAATGTAGCTCAGTGGTAAAGCATTTGCTTACCATACAGAAGATCCTGGAAACACACACACACACAGTCTTTGGCAAAAGTGTGTATGGAGCTGGGGATATAGCTCAGTGGCACAAACACCTGCCTGGCAAGTGCCAGGTCCTGAGTTTGATTCCCAGTACCAAAAAAAAAAAAAAAAAAAAGAAAAAAAAAAAGAAAAAAGTGTGTATGACTCACTGATGTAGAACTCAATGGGAAGAACTGGAAAATTTACTCTAAGATTTTGCTTTGGGTTTGTTTTTTAAGACATCTTTGGGGCCCAGGGATACAGCTCAGCGATGCAGTGCCTGCCTGGCAAGCACGAGGTCCTGAGTTCGATTCCCAGTCCCCCAAAAAATTAAAAATAAAAAAAAGACATCTTTATCTTAACGCTGACAACTTCTACAGTGCTTACAGTTTATTTATTAAAAGGACAAACAGTGAATAATATGAACCACCTGTAAACAAAAGTCTTATTTTCTTAGATACCTAAAAAGCCATAAAATAAAATTATTCACACACACACACACACACACACACACACACACACACACACACACATATGCACACACACACACAAAACAAAGAGGGAGAAAACATTTACATTTTAATATAATATAGACAGTATAAAATGGATGTTCTAAACTAGAAAACCAAAAATTATAAGATGCTGATTTTGGGCCAGTGAGATGGCTCAGCGGCGTAAGCGCCTGCCTAGCAAGCGCGAGGGCCCGAGTTCGACTCCCGGAACCCACATATGGAAAAAAGACCAATGATATTGCTCAGCCGCGAGGTCCTGAGGTCGACCCCACCCCCGTACCCACCAAAAAAAAAAAAAAAAAAAAAGTTGATTTTTCCTTCCCAGAAACATCTTCAAACCTTTTATACTAGAGATATTTTATCTGAAATATTTATGTAATAGAAATTTTAAATGTCAAATAATCCTACTAAAATATTTTCATTCTCATTAAAAGTTTTATAAATATAAAATGAAGAATTTTAAAAGCTGACCTCCAAATTAAGCAAAAGATTCTGCCACATTTATGCAAACATACACTGCTCTAATAAGCAAAATTACCTGAAGCTCTTGATCAATGAAAAATCATCATTCGGCGCTTTTGTAACTACAAATAGTAGGGATGGGGAAATGTCAGACATACAATACAGTGAATTATTCCCAACCCACTCATTCCTCACCATACTAACACTTCTACTTTTTAATCACTTTAAATGAACAAAAATGTAAAAACAGATCATAAATTGACACTCATAAGGTTTATCAAAATATTTACCATATGAATTTAAAATTCTTCTAAAATTGTCTATACCTATGAATGCTTGATAGAAGACATTAAATGTGACCTACTCTCTAAGTAGTACCTTACAAAAAGGTTCCTTTCAAGGGGCAATACAAGAGAAAAAGTCTACATAAAGAGCCTTTAATGAAAATTATTTCTCCTTTTTCCTTCATTTTTGATGTTCATTATTTAAAAATGAAAAATAGATGACTGTTCTACTACAAACTAAAGTAAAAGACCCATTTGTAGTATTCTTACGATTTTTTTTTTTTTTTTTTTTTGCAGTATACCTACTATTTCTCATCAAATATTCTGGTTCATCAATTTAATACTTTATTTGACTAAAACAATAAAAAGAAAACAAGAGTACATATGTATGTATAAATGTACGTAAAATATATACATAAATATACAGACAATAAGTGTCTGCTTTGGACCAGGAACATTGCTCTTTAACCCAATTATTCAAAGCTCATCTTGCAGAAAAAAGGAAAACATGGTATTTTAAGATTTACTACAGAGAAATGCCTTTGTCATAGCAACAATTAGTATCAAATAACCTTACAAAACATAAGGAAGAGAAAAATGCTATGAAAGGGCAATCTAGCATTTCACAGCTTCAGCTCCCTTACTCCACCCAGTCTTCTCCGCTCAATGGCTGTTCACAGCATCCACAAATATTAGCCCATTTTTTTTAAAAGGAGGTGGGAGGAGGTACCAAAACAGGGCTTTCGCCAGCACAACCAACACATACAGAAATATTTTATATGAAAAATTGGGTTCCTTTCTCTGATGTTAAAAAAATACTAGCTTTAAATTTGTTTTAGGAAATCCTCCTTTTCGCAACAATCCAAACAATGATTATTTATAACAGAACATGAAAGAATAAATCACCTAAATACAGATTACTATTCTGCTTTAACAAAAACCACAATTTGCAACTATCAATTATTTTACAAAAGTGTGTCTTGAAAGACACCCACTGGAGATTAAATGCCAACTAATACCTTAAAACCAAACCAGAATCTTCAAAGTAAAACCTTTTAATATATATAATATTCTATCACTGCCGACATACCCACCCAAGAAATATTCCTGATTAAGTAACTGAACCCTGCAGCAATCAAGCTCTGCTGCAGCAAAAAAAAAAAAAAAAAAAATAAGCAAACACTACAGTGGCAGAAGGGGTGGATGACGATATTACTGGTACGAAAGGCCCAAGCACTGTCTCCTCCACCCTAGCCTTAAAAAGAAATTCACACAAAACAGCCCATCCTCAACAAAAATAGAAATACCAAAATTGGCACAAATTTGTTTAGCCTTTAAAATGTTATGAGTCTTAAGGACTGTAGCCTTAGGTAGAGCTTGGAATAATAGCAATATATTTTCTCCCCACTGCCCCTTAAGGAAAGGGGAGGGGGGCCTTAGCATGACATCGCCCATCAGAAAGACCACAAATCGAGTTCCTTGTCTTCAAAAGCACTATTTCTTAACCAAAGGACTGCTATGAACTGGATCCAAACCCCAACCTAAAAGGAAAACCCACTGCCCTCCTCCCAGGGAGTTTCTTGCTAAGTCACTGAAGAAAAGGCAGAATAACAAATAAAGCCAGGTACCTCTCTCTTCTAGCTCAGATACTGATAACCTCCTCCTCCTCCTCCTCCTCCTCCTCCTCCTCCTCCTCCTCCTCCTCTCTGCTGTGATGTTTAGAGTCAAAATTTGCCCACCACCTCAAAGGCATTTTCTCACCTGGGAGGCTAAATAGATTCAGGCACTGCGTTTCCTAAAGGAGTGGGGAGAAGAGATTAGAGGAAGGGGAATGGCAAAGGACCTCGAAGCTTACTTAGTGTTAACGTCAAAAGGCAACTCCCGTCCGAAAAGCGGCTGGTAGAAAGGGAAACCCTGCGGGATTCAGAGGGCGGATGCTGCGGACAGCTCAGGGGGTCGGAACCCTTGTCCTTACTGGATGCAGAGGCTGGACCACAGCACCTGGGGGCCAGGGAAGTCGTGGGCCATCCTGTTCACGTCAACCCCATCCTCAGGACAGGTGGGGGACCGAACGCCTGGGAGGCCCTGTGGGTGCCCGAGCCCAGGCCCCGAGCCGACAGCCGCGGAGGGGTGGGGACTGCGGAGCTCGCCTCCGCGGCCAGGGAGAAGAGGAGGGCCGAGCCCTTTCCTCAAGATCAGAGAGCGACCTGCTCCCCACGCCCTTCCTATCCAAGAATACTTTGCTTGCTAAGTCACCGCAGAGAATCGATCCCTTGTCGGGAGGGCCGCAGAAAGAGTCGCAGTGGTTCCGGCAGCCCCCGAGCCCGGACCGGGAGGACGCGAGGGAGGGCAGCGCCCTCCCCAGCCAGGCCCCCCTCCTCTGAGCCTCTCACTCAACGGCCGTCGCGGCCGCCATTTTGAGAGCGAGGAGAGAAGAAGAAGGAGGCGGCGGCGGCGGCGGCGGCGGCAGGGGGAGGGGAGAATGGGAGGGAGGGGACCGGCGCAGCCACATCGTCAGGCCGCCGGGCCCGGCCCGCAGCCGCCCAAGCGCGGTGAAGGAGACAGAGGGGAGGGCGCAGACCCTTGGCGCCTTACCGGAGCGCTGCACCGCCGCGTCCGCAGGGCCTCTTCCGTCCTTCACTCCCATCCACCGGCGGGGGAGGGGGAAGGGAGAGGGAAGGGAGGTAAGAGGGAGGGAGGGAAGGAGGGAGGGGGAGGATGGCGCGCTGGGCCCGGTCCGGGGGAGGGGGAGGGGAGGGTTCCGGGGCTCGAGCCCAAGCCCTGCGCTCGCGGTTGCTCTCGCTCGCGCCCGAGCGCTCCCCTCCTGCTCTTTCTCGCTCCCTAGACCCTCGGGCCGCTGCTGCTTCGCTCCCTCACTCGCTATCTGGCCGCCGGGCTCCGCCGCCGCCCCGCCGCTCCAGCTCCGTCTGTCACAGGAGCTGCCCTAGCGCCCTGACGTCACCGCGCCGCCGCCGCCGCCGCCCCAGACCAGCCAGGAAGAGGGAGGGGGCGGAGGAGGGGCTGCGGCACATGCGCAGGCGCGGCCGGGCTCGAGCCGCGCTGTCTTCATCCTGACTGGCGGGTGGCTGCGGCCAGTGCGACTTGGCGGTACGGAGGGGTCTGTGGGCGAGCGTGCGCACGAGGTGCTGCTTTTCACGCCCCCTCCCGTGCTGCTGAAGCCTTGGAAAGACCCCTTTTTTTACCTACACCCAGTTGTGTCCCCTCACGAACTCCGGTCTTGTTCACCCTCTCCCGCCCGCCTTTGCCCTTGTACTGCGCTCTTCCCGCTTCTCCGGCGGACAGTGGGGACTGGTTGGCGCCCGTGCATCCCGGGCCCCGGTAGGTTCCAGAGTAAGAAAGCCCGGGCCAGGCGGTCGCCCCTTCTGCCTCCGGCCTGCGGTATTATCACCACCCCGCCAAAAAGAGGGAAGTAGGATGATTGGCTTGGGAGGGAGAACTGATGAGGTTAAAACAGGCAGATGAAATGCCTTCGTTGTCTTGCTTTTTATTATAAATCTTTAATCGGGAGGATTCGCTTTTAGATGTGATTCAGCTATTATTTTCCTTAGTCACACACACCACGAATCAGAGACGCTAGAAGTCTCGAAACTGTCTCCCAAAGAAAGACCTAGAACTTTTTCCCTACAGGGAATGTCCGTGTGTGTGTGTGTGTGTGTGTGTGCTTGCTAAATTATGGGTTGAAATACTGATGACGACGAAGTCTTGGGGATTTGTAGTCAATTTATTCCACACAGGTTAAGACGCACAGGATAATTCCACATTGATAAGACGCTTGATGTTTAAAACATCAGATTTGGACCTTTGAATAATTCAATATAAGATTCCTCTCATAAGTATCGAATGAGATTATTTCATTATTAATTTATATTGTCCAAAACATAGGATTAGGCTTATATTTACTGATTTTATTCCCTTTAGGTAGGTAAATACATACACGGCGTTTGGGAAACAGCAGTGTTAGCATTTCTGGTGTGAATCCTGTTCCAACACATGCCAGAAGTGTGACCTTGAGTAAATTAACATACCTCTCTTTGGTCTCGGTTTCTGTATTAAATAGACTTAATAGCCAACCATCATAGTACACGCCTGTAGTCCCATCTACTCCAGATAGCTGAGAAAGGAAGATTATAGGAGCCCGGGAATTCCTCCGGAGCCTAGAGAACACAGCAAGAGTCTCTTTCAAAAGTAACAATAATAAGTTGACCGAATAAATAATTAACTTCTAAGGCTTTTGTGAGAACTGGAGGGAAGGTGCTGAATATGTGATGTATCTCACCTAGTGAAGCTCACAGGTGACTCATGTAACCATTTCTGTTGCTTGGTACCCAAGTTTCCTTTTACCAAGAAAGTTCATCTCTATCCCTGAAGTTTTCAAAAAGCAGTATGAGCCAATCGTTTGTAGGGTTTGGGTGTTTACCTTCATGAAGGTGGGAAACTAAATCAAATAGTCTTTGGAAGATCTTTTTCCAGGTTTACAGTTCTGAGGTTTTCTAATTAGAAATAAAGAGAATATGAGGCACAGAGCTTTAGCCTATGTGGTATTACCTATACCCAAAAACAGTCAATAAACATAGAAAATAAATTAGCGCTCGTAAGAATTTACCCTCCTTTCATTTTTGCATTTTAAAATATTTAATATTGCCTGATATGCTGCTTAATATTTAATCAGCTGAGTAATTAAGTCCTTTACTTTTTTAATGAATGCTTTAAACATTGACAGAATTGCTTAGAAATCAGAAGAACACTGATAAATGTCAATGTAATACAAATAGCTACCTCTATCCTCCATGAACCTTAAGCTCACAGGCTCATGTATTTAGAAAACAAATTTGTACTATGCCGGGGCATAGTGGCCCATGCTTGTAATCAAAGAACTCAAGAGTCTGAGGCAGGAGGATTACCTCAGGTTTGATCAAGGGCAGCCAGGGCTACACAGTAAGCTCAAGACCAACCTGAACTACATAGCAAGACCCTGTCTCTAAATAAATAAATACCAAACCCCTTGGGGGGAAGATAATAGAACTTTCTCCCTGGGTATGATTTTTCTGAACAAAAAACTATTATACACTTAACTTCATTTGGAACAATATGCTGTGGTTCTGTGCACTCTCAGATACTTGCTAACACTTGTCTACTGAAAATGGAGAATTAGGACATCTCTGTTATCAATCATAATTCATAAAGACCTACTATATCCACCCAGGAAACATTTAATAATGGATATTTTGAATGATGATTCTTGAAAAAAAAGTATAAACATCCATTTTACTTAGCACAATTTAACAATCTCCCCATTCATTTGAATTGCAAATCTTTATTTTTCCAGCAGACATTTTCAAAATGGAAACATTTGTTTCGATTGCAGTAGTAAAATTGGTGTTACTTTAAACAATTTTGCAAATAAGCTGACTGGAAGAAACACTCCAAAAATATTGCTATTGGAGAGAGAACAAAATGTCTTCTAGGGCCGGTGAGATGGCTCAGCGGCGTAAGCGCCTGCCTTGCAAGCGCGAGGGCCCGAGTTCGACTCCCGGAACCCACATACGAAAAAGGGGCCGGTGATATCGCTCAGTGGCACGGGTGCCTGTTGGCGCGCGAGGTCCTGAGGTCGTCCACCTGGTACCCACAAAAAAAAAAAAAAAAAAAAAAATGTCTTCTAAAAGTATCTGCAGAGCAAAAATTTGTTCACAATGAATACAAATGTTAAAAGATTATTTTTGAGAATTCAACTGTCCTCTAGTTTACAGACAAACATACATACATTGTTGTATGTGCAAAGTTGATAAAAATCAATTAGCAGGGGGCCGGTGAGATAGCTCAGTGTCATAAGCGCCTGCCTGGCAAGCGCGAGGTCCTGAGTTCGACCCCCGGTACCCACAAAAAAAAAAAAAAAATCAATTAGCAAATGGTGAAAAGGAAGCTTTTGAGCATACAAGTTATATGAATCAAAGTCCTGTTTAAAGAAGAACTATAACCCAACTGGCAAGGGACTCGCTGTAGGAGATTTTAGCTAATTGATTTGTGTACCTGCATTTCCCCAAAGCATGGATGTGTCAATAAGGGCATATCCGACTAGACCAGTCCTTCTTCACCTCACCATCATGATACCTTTATGTGCCATGACCATTGGGAGGCCTTAGAGACAAATGAAAGGCCGGGCATAGTGCTGCACTCCTGTAATCCCAGCACTCTGGAGACTGAGGCAGGAGGATTGCCGTGAGTTCAAGACCAGCCTGGGATACATAGTGGGTTCAAGGCCAGCCTGAATTACATAGTGAGACCTTGTTTAAAATAAATAAATAAATAAATAAGAAAAGGAAAGAAAGGAAGAAACAAATGAAAGGCTATTAACACAGTGAAACTCTCAGCCTAGCTCTAGAAGGACTATTTAAAAGCAGCACTTTGTAATCTGAAAAATTTCAAACACATGCACATGCATATACATATATATGCATATACGTATGTATACATATGCATTTGTATATGCACGTGTATATTTAAAGTGATAACATAAAGAAACATCAGACAAAAAGATGGTTAATTTAGGATGTCACCACATGGACCAGGGAGAAGGTAAAACAAACTTTGTTCACTGTTACTGTGTATCAAATGGAGTAAAAAATTAACTCTTAACTTGAAGAAGTCTTCATGAAGGAGATGATTTAAAATAGACTTTTAGAAGACAGATAGGGATCAGGTGTGGTAGCATAGCCTATAATGCCTACAGTTTGGAAAGTTAAGGTAGGAGGATCTCAAATCCAAGCCCAGCCTGGATAAATTTGGCAATTTATCAAGACCCTGTCTCAAATTTTTGAAAAATTTTTCAGATGGTCTGAGAACGTAGCTCAGTATGAAGGCCCTGGATGCAATCTCCAGTACCTTAATTAATTAATTAAAATTTAAAATGCCTAGGGGTAAACTGGGTGTGGTGTTGAATGCCTGTAATCCCAACTACACAGCAGGTTTAGGCAGGAGGAACACCAGGTCAAGCCCAGCCTGGAAAATGGCAAGACCCTGTCTCAAAATTTAAAAGGGGGTAGGGAGAGCTGAGCCTATAGCTCAGTGTGAAGGCCCTGGGTTCAATTCCTATTACCACCAAAAAATAAAAAGGCCAGGGCTGGGGAAGTAGCTCAGTGGTACAGCTCTTGCCTTCTTGCTTAACATGCATATGGCCATAGGTTCAATTTCCAGCACCACCATAAAATAAAACTTAAACATGGCAGGATATGGTAGCACATACCTGTAATCCCAGCCCGCTGGGAGGCTGAGGCAGGAGCACTGCAATTTTAAGCCCAGCCTGGGCAATTTAGCAAGACCCTGTGTCAAAATAAAAAAAAAGGGCTGGGGACATAGCTAGTGAAAAAGCCCTGGGTTCA
The DNA here is from genome assembly GCA_028451465.1 of Erethizon dorsatum. Taxonomy (NCBI): domain Eukaryota; kingdom Metazoa; phylum Chordata; class Mammalia; order Rodentia; family Erethizontidae; genus Erethizon; species Erethizon dorsatum. The sequence goes on from CM051826.1 coordinate 36,308,835, forward strand.
ATCTCTAGTACTGTAAAAATAAATAAATAATCATATTTTGACCCTGCCTTTGATCTTCAAAGGATTTTTTAAAAAATATTTATGCTATTATCATACTTTCTATTGTAGCAAATTTCAAATATACTGTATACAAAAGTAGACAGAATGAGGGGCCGGTGAGATGGCTCAGGGGTGTAAGCGCCTGCCTGGCAAGCGCGAGGGCCCGAGTTCGACTCCCAGAACCCACATGTGAAAAAAGGGCCGGTGATATCGCTCAGCGGCACGGGGGCCTGCTGGCGCGCGAGGTCCTGAGGTCGACCCCCGGTACCCACAAAAAAAAAAAAAGTAGACAGAGTGAAATAAATGAAATCTCACGTACCTATCACAAGGTTTGACAATTGTAAATTCATAGTGAATCTTGTATCATGTGTACTCTCACCCATTTCCTCCCATATTATTTTGAAGCACATACTAAATATCACATTACTTCGTGTATTGTTTATGTTACTCTAAAAGAAAAGTAGCTCTTTAAAAAAAAAAAAAAAACAGTTGCTATACCATCCTTACACCCAACAGAATAACAATAGTTCTTTAAGGATATTTTGACTTGCCCTTTTCTTTTTGCCCATGAACAGAAGACAAAGAGAAATTGGACAAGCAATACAATTAAACAATCCTGCACAATAGACTTCTCCTGGAATACTCAAGATGAAGTATTCACAATTTTTCCAGGGGCACAATTTAAAAATTAATATAACTGGGCATGAGAGTGAATGCCTATAGTACCAGCTACTCAGGAGACTGAGGCAAAAGAATCCACTGAGCACGGGAATTCAAGGCCAGTCAAGCCAACATAGCAAGACTTTGTCTCTTTAAAAAATTAATATAAAATATTGCTTTTTAATTTAAAATGAATATGAATTGGGTAGGGTTATGTTCAAGGTCCTGGTTTGATCTCCAGCCCCACAAAAATAATCATAATAAAGTGACCAGGAAAGGTTGTGCATGCCTGTATCCCAGCACTCAGTAGACTGAGGTAGGAAGATGACAACTTTGAGACCAGCCTGGACTGCATAGTGAGACCCTGTCTCAAAAAAAAAAGAGGGCCGGTGAGATGGCTCAGCAGCGTAAGTGCCTGCCTGGCAAGCGCAAGGGCCCTAGTTCGACTCCCGGAACCCACATACGAAAAAAGGGCCGGTGATATCGCTCAGTGGCACGGGCGCCTGCTGGCGCACGAGGTCCTGAGATCGACCCCCGGTACCCACACAAAAAAAAAAAACCTATATAAATTACATACATAAAATGAATTTTATAGGCAGAACAGATTTTCACAGCGTATGACTACCCATGTCTAAAAACATACCCACTAGATTTTTTTATATAAGGAAAACATTGTCTTTTCAGCACTGTGGTTGCACCCAAGGCTTTCACACTTAACTTTAGCCCGAGCCCTTTCTCTCCCCTGCCTGTTTGTTGGTCTGCTTGTGCATATTTTGAGACAGAGTTTCACTAAATTGCCCATGCGAGCCTCAACCTTGCAGTCCTTCTGCCTCAGAGTGCCGATAGTACAAGTGTGTGCCACAATGTAATCTGCAAAATTGCACCCAGGAAAATTGTACATGACCAAAATCATGACCACAGAAAACCCTCACAGTAACAGAAAATATAAAAAAAAAAACTGATAAATGAATAAAATTTCATTTTAGCATTCTTACACAATAGAACTGATCTCGATGGAAAGAATTTCACAAAAATTGAAACCCAATTAGAAAATTTAACTCTGTTAAATAGAGACTTGCCCAAAGAATTAAAATAGTGTGGAGATTCCTCAAAAAACTAGGATTGGAGGTCCCATTTGACCCAGCTCGTCCCCTTCTGGGTATCTTCCCAGAAGAATTAAAAACATCGTACCACAGTGATATATGTGCACCCATGTTTATAGCAGCACAATTTGTAATAGCTAGATCTTGGAAACAACCCAAATGCCCATCAACCGAGGAATGGATAAAAAAGATGTGGTCTTTTTTTTTTATACAATGGAGTACTACTCAGCCATAAAGAAGGATAAACTGGAGACTTTTATAGGTAAGTGGATGCAATTTGAGACCATACTCATAAGTGAAATAAATCAGACTCACAAGTGTGAACATTGTTTTATCTCCCTTGTGTGAGAAGACCCAAAATGTACAATAGATATTGTGAAATGGGAAGAAATTGTTCAAAAGGAAAGAGAAACTGGAATGGGGGAAAGGAGAAAAGAAGGAAAGCAAAAGCAAACATGACAATTAAAATGGTTATACTACTAATTTCTCTTAGTTCATTGAAAAGAAACTTTTGTGGTAATATTGTTTGGACAATTAAATGCCGATATCTTGTACTCTGAGTAACTAAAGATAATACGCAATGTATTAACCACTGAAAATAGGGCCAGTGAGATAGCTCAGCGGCATAAGCACCTGCCCGACAAGCACGAGGTCCTGAGTTCGACTCCCGGTACCCACATAAAGGAAAAAAGAGGGCCGGTGATATCGCTCAGCGGCATAAGCGCTTGCTGGCAAGCGCGAGGTCCTGAGGTCGACTCCTGGTACCCACATAAAAAAATAATAATAATAAATAAAAACAATTAAAACAAGCTGGGCGTGGTAGCACATGCCTGTAATCCCAGCACTCAGGAGGCTGAGGCAGGAAGATCATTGTGAGTCTGAGATCAGCCTTGGCTACATAGTGAGTTCAAGGTCAAGCAATAGCCAGACCTTGTCTCAAAAATCCAATAAAATAAAATTATTAGTTTGATCTGATAACAACATCCCACTCCCCCCAAAGAACACTTGTGGATGTTGGTATAATTCTGATTAAGACACTTAAATTTTAAAATGCAGTCAGGCCTGATGCAGTCAGGCATGGTGGCATATGCCTATAATCTGAACATAGGTAGGCTGAGGCAGGAGAAGGCAAATTTAGGCCCTGCCTGAGAAATGTGGGGAGACCCCATTTCAAGAAAAATAAGACTAGATTTCAAGTCTCCAAAATGATAGTCCAAAAAACCCACTAAGTTATATGAAGTTGTTTCCTAATCATAGTCTCTATACTTTCCTTTTTCCAAAGCTTATTTTAAAAAATATATCATACAGAATGTATGAAAGAAGCCAGGTGTGGTGGTGCACATCTGTAATCCCTGCACATGGGAGGCAGTAGCAGGAAGATCACTGTGAGTTCAAGGAGAGCCTGGGCTACATAGTGAGTTCGAGGTGAGTCTGAACTGCATAGTGAGACCTCTGTCTCTCTCTCTTTCACCAAAAAAAAAAAATACACACACACACACACATACATATATATATATATGAGAAAAAATGCAGAGCTTCTTTCTTTGAAGTACTGATTTGGAGCCCACCACATTCCATCAGCAGAAGGAATTTATATCATTTCACTGTGCATCCTTGACAGCATTCACAGCCCATTCCAGATTCATTTCTTTCCATCTTTCTTTTCCTCCTCCTCCTTCTTGTTTTCCTTCCTCTTTCCCATCCCATTCTCATTCTCTTTCTCCTGCAGTGCTGGGGATCAAACACAGTGTCTCATGCAACACCTTCAACCCTAAAACAAATACTTTTTTTTTAATGTGGGTACCGAGAGTTAAACTCAGGACCTCACGCTTGCCAGCAGGTTCTTGTGCCACTCAGCGATATCACTGGCCCTTTTTTTTTTCCTTTATGTGGGTACTGGGAGTCAAACTCAGGACCTCGCACTTGCCAGGTAGGCGCTTATGCCACTGAGCCATATCACCCACCCAGAACAAATATTTTTTAAGTAGCTATGTGCACATATTTTTTTTGAAGTTTGACAATATTCTTCATTTCTGCTGTGATGAATTGACGTGATCATATGGGTTTTTTCCTCACTTCATTCTATTAATATGGTATACGCTGATTACTTTTTGTGAGCTGAGACATCTTTGCCTTCCAGGAATAAGTCCCACTTGGTCTTGATGTATAAACTTTCAAAATGCTTCTGAGTTAGAACTGCTAATATTCTGTTGAAGATATTTGTACCAATATTCAGATAGGATATCTATAGTTTTCTTTTATTGTAGTATTTTTGATATCAGGATAATGCTGACTTCCTACTCTGTAGGAAATACATACAGTAAAACCTTACCTGTGAGTAACTTGTCCTGAGAGTGTTCCACAAGATGAGTAAGCGTTTTTTTTTTTTTTTTTTACAGAGAAAAAAAACTTCAAAACAAGATAACAGGAGGGTCCCCATGGTTAATACATTGTGTATTGTTATTTTTAAATTAGTTACTGAGAGTACGAGATATCAGCATTTAATTGTCCAAACAATATTAGCACAAACTTTTAATGAACTAAGAGAAACTAGTAGTATAACTATCTTAACTGTCTTTTATATATGTATGTTTTGCTTTTCCCTTCCTTCTTTCTCCATTCCCCGATTCCAGTTTCTCTTTCCTTTTGAACAGTTTCTTCCCATTTCAAAATATCTATTGTACATTTTGCATCTTATTTACTCTTTCAGCTTCTCACACTAGGAAGACAATATGATGTTTACACATGTGTGTCTGGTTTATTTCACTGATGAGTATGGTCTCAAGTTGCATCCATTTACCTATAAAAGTCTCAAGTTTATCCTTCTTTATGGCTGAGTAGTATTCCATTGTATAAAAATGCCTCATCTTTTTTATCCATTCCACGGTTGATGGGCATTTGGGTTGTTTCAAAGATCTGGCTATTACAAATTGTGCTGCTATAAACATGGGTGCACATATATCACTGTGGTACAATGTTTTTAATTATTCTGGGAAGACATCCAGAAGGGGAATAGCTGGGTCAAATGGGACCTCCAATCCTAGTTTTTCGAGGACTCTCCATACTGATTTCCACAGTGGTTGCACAAGTCTACACTCCCACCAACAGTGGAGAAGTGTTCCTTTTTCCCCACAGCCCTTTCAGAATTTGTTACTGGTTGATTTCTTGATAATAGCCATTCTTTCTGGGGTGAGAGAGAATCTCAGTGTTGTTTTATTTTTATTTTTTTGGTACCAGAAATCGAACTCAGGACATCATGCTTGCCAGGCAGGCACTGTGCCACTGAGTTATATCCCTGGCCCTCTCAGTGTTGTTTTAATTTGCATCTCTCGAATGACCAGTGATGTTGAACATTTTTTCATATATTTATTTGCCATTTGTATTTCTTCATCTGAGAAGTGTGTATTCACTCACCTCAGATGCCCATTTTTGGATTGGGTCTTTAAATTGGAATGTCTGATTTTTTTAGTTCTTTATATGTTCTCAGTAGTAATCCTTTGTCTGAGGAACAGCTGGCAAACATTTTTCCCACATTGTGGGTTGTCTCTTCACTCTGTTGGTAGTTCTCTTGCTGTGCAAAATGTTTTTACTAAGATGACATCCCAGTTGTTTACTCTTTGTGATAGTTCCTTTGTGATTGGGGTTTTATTCATAAAGTCTTTGCCTACACCAATGTCTTCAAGAGTTTTACCTATTCTATTTTCCAGGAGATTTAATGTTTCTGTTTTAATATTTAGATCTTTTCCAAAATGTACAATAGACATGGCGAATCAAAAAGAAACTGGTCAAAAGGAAAGAGAGACTGGAATAGGGGAATAGGGAAAAGAAAGAAGGGAAAGGAAAAAAATTGTATATATATATATAAGATGGTTAAGATAGATACACTACCAATTTTACTTAGTTCATTGAAGAGTAAGGTTTGTGCCAATAAGGTTTGGACAATTGAATGCTAATATCTGGTATCCTGAATAACTAACTTAAAGATAATAATATGTAATGCATTAACCATTGTTACCCTCCTATTATGTTGTTTTGAAAATTTGTTCTTTTTTGATTTGTTTTGTTTTTTCTTCTCTTTAAAAATAAAAAATTAAAAAATATTTAGATCTTTGATCCATTTTTGAATTTAGTTTAGTGCATGGTGAAAGATATGGGTCCAATTTTAATCTCTGGCATGTGCAGAGCCAGTTTTTCCCGCACCATTTATTAAAGAGGCTATCTTTCTTGCAGTGAATGTGTTTGACACCTTTGTCAAACATTAGGTGGCTTAGTATGTCTGGAGTTGTTTCTGCATCTTCTAATCTGTTCCATTGATCTTTGGGTCTGTTTTTTTGCCAGTATCATGCTGTTTTATCACAGTAGCTTTATAGTATAATTTCAAGTCAGGGATTGTGATGCCCCCTGCCTTGCCTTTGTTGCCCAGAATTGCCTTTGCTATTCTAGGTCTCTTCTGGTTCCAAATGAATTTTAGGATTGTTTCTGTAATTCTGTGAGATATGCTATTGGAACTCTGATCGGAATTGCATTAAATCTGTTTAAGAGTTTTGGAAATATGACCATTTTCACTATATTGGTTCTTCCTACCCAAGAGCAAGGGAAATCTTTCCATTTCCTAATATCTTCTTCAATCTCCTTTTTCAGAGTACTGTAGTTTTCAATGTAGAGGTCTTTTACATCCTTCGTTAGATTGATTCCTAGGTATTTCATTTTTTGGGATATTATTGTGAAAGGTGTTGTTACCCTAATTTCTCTCTCAGTGAGTTTGTTATTCATGTACAGGAAGGCTATTGATTTTTGAGTAGAGTAAACATTCTTAATAAACTTAACTTTATAAATGAATGCTGTCTTGTAATACAATTAGTACGTGATGCTGAACATCACATGATCACAACTGAGCCAATGGTTCTTTTTTCTCTCTCCCTGCAGGATTGTAGGCGGTCATCTCCCAACAGTAAGAGGCTATGAAAGAGATCTCATCTTCAGGGTAGGAGGAGAAAAAGGTGGCGGAATCCCTCACTTCAAATGAGATTAGGGAGATATGTAAAATGTGGGATACGGTGCCTAATTATATAGAAAAACACCTCCCAAATAAGGCTGTAGCAGTGTAAGCAATGTCACATTCAACAACAATGCAATGTCATGTTTCTGTGAAATTCTCAAAAGGAGGCAAAATGAGCTGGGTGTGGTGGCGCACTCCTGTAATCCCAGCATTTGGGAGGCTGGGGCAGGAGGATTCCAGCGAGTTCAAGGCCAGCCTTGGCTACATTTTGTGTTCAAGGCCAGCCTGAATTGCATAGTGAGACCCTGTCTCCAAAAAAAAAAAAAAGGAGGGAAAGGCAAGTGTCTTTGGATAGGTTCCTTGTTAAAGTTGTATGAAAAGGGCCAGTGAGATAGCTCAGCGGCATAAGCGCCTGCCCAGCAAGCACGAGGTGCTGAGTTCGACTCCTGGTACCCACTAAAGGAAAAAAAGGGCAGGTGATATCGCTCAGCGGCACAAGCGCTTGCTGGCAAGAGCAAGGTCCTGAGGTCGACTCCCGGTACCCACATAAGAAAAAAAATAGGTTGTATGAAAAGAAAATGATTTACACTGAGCCAATAGATAGCAGTGATTCCATTAGTGACAGTGAAAGTTACACAATAACCCTCCTCTCTCTTGTCTCCCACACACCAGCCACAAAGGTTTTCAAAGATAAGTACAGGTTAAGTTGTTCATTTCTCTTTATATTTTGTATTTTATTTATTATTTTGTATTATGTTACAATATTGTAATCCTTTTTTTTTTTTTTTGAGACAGGGTCTCACTATGTAGTTCAGGCCAGCCTTGAACTCACTATGTAGTCGAGACTGGCCTGAAACTCACGGCAATCCTCCTGCCTCAGCCTCCAGAGTGCTGGGATTATAGTCATGAACCACCACACCTAGCTGTAATCATTTTTATATGAACATTTTTGAGTTGTGGAATGAATCATCTGAGTTTCCATTACTTCTCATGGGGAAATTCACTTTGATATACAAGTGCTTTGGATTACAAGCATGTTTCTGGAACAAATTATGCTCACAAATGAAGGTTTTATCATATACATATAAAATGTTCAAAATGTTTAGTTGTATTTATAAGGAAAATTATAAATAATGGGGAGAAGTACATATGCTCCACCTTCCCAGAAATGGAACTTGGACATTTTCTTTTTCTCTGAAGAGTTTTTCACCTCCCTGGTCTCTGGGCACTAAATGTCAGCAGCTCTGGTTAGACATTGTGGCAAAAAACATCCTGGTTTGAAATTATTTAAATTTTCTTTTATTGGTTTTTTGAGACAGGGTCTTGCTATGAACTTACTGTGTAGGCCAGACTGGCCTAAAACTCATGGTAATTCTCCTGCCTCAGCTTCCTGAGTGCTAGGATTAACAGGCATGTGCCATCATGCCCAGCCTATGATGAACATTTCTGAACATTATTTTTTGTTATATTGTGCTACTGATTTCCTTAAGATCCCAAAAATTAGGATTACTAGGCCAAAAGTTAAGAAGGTTTTTTATTTGTTTATTTGTTTGTACTGGGAATTGAACCCAGGGCCTTCATACTGAAGTACATCCCTGGTCTTTTTTTTAATTGATTTATATAATTTAAATTTTTGACACTAGATCTCACTAAATTGATAGACTGCTCAAGATAGGTCCACATTTGCAATCCTCCTGCCTCAACCTCTTAGAGTACTGGGCTTACAGTCATGCCCAACTGTAACTTGTCCTTTACAACTGTCTCAGGTATTTTGTCACAGTGATGGAAAGCTAACACAACTGTGATGAAATAGCACACCTGGATTTGTGCAACAATGATGCAGTTGAAATAGGATTTATACTATCTGCATTTGAACATCAGTATAATCTGAATTTTGTTATAAGGTGAATGTATTCTTGTGTTCTCTGGGCCTGTTGAGGCCAGAGCTGCAGGCAGTTCTAGCCCATGAGAACTGCCAATATCATAAAATGGGTTCACACAGGAAAACACTGCAGAGATGAGAAACAAAGAACTGGGTGCAGTGGCGCATGCCTGTAAACCCAGCTAACGGGGAGGCCAAAGCAGGGGGATTACAAACTTAAAACCAGCCTAATCAACTGAGACTCTGTCTCAAAATACATAAAAATGGCTGAGGATGTGGGCTGGGGGATGTAGCTCAGGGACAGAGTGCTTGCCTAGCATGCACAAGACCTTGAGTTCAATCCACAGTACTGGGGGGAAAAAGTAAAAGAAAAAGAAAAAAGAAATAACCTCATTGAGTGTACACCCTAGATTACAGTTATCCCTGAAGCTATTTCCATACTTTCTTCTTTTTAAGATTTAAAAATATGTGCTACTAAAACAAAAAAGATAAAAAAAAATATGAGCTACTAAATTTAATTTCACACTCCTCCAATAGTTGTTTTTGGGTTTGTTTGTTTGGTTGTTGGTTTGTTTTGGTATTTTGAGACAGGATCTCACCATGTAGTCCAGGATGACCCTGAACTCACTATGTAACCCAGGCTGGCCTATGTAACTCGTTGCAATCCTCTTGCCTCAGCCTCCCAAGTGCTGGTATTACAGGCATGCATCCGGCTAGTTTTTCTTAAAGTACTTTGAATTTGACTTGCAATAGAGAGAATCTTGGCCTATATTTAGGCATGGAAATAGGAAAAGATATCAGATATTAGAATAAATTTGTACAGAATAGCATTTTAGCTGGTCATGGTGGTGCACACCTTTAGTCCCAGCTACTAGAGAGCCAGAGGCAAGAGGATCAGTTGAGATCAAGAGTTTGAGATCAGCCCAAGCAACATAGTGAGACCTTATTTCAGAAAAACAAACAAAGCAGCTGGGCATGTTATCCCAACACACTTGTAATCCCAGCACTCAGGAGGCTGAGGCAAGAGGGTCTCTGTGAGTTCAAGTCCACCCTGGACTACATAGTGAGACCCTGTCTCTAAAAGCCAAAGGGATGGGGGGAAGAAAAACAAACAAAACAAAATAAAGAAATAAAATAGCATTAAAAATATGAAACACCAGGCATGGTGGCACATGCCTATAATCCTAGCACTTGGGAGGCTGAGGCAGGAGGATCGCTGCAGATTCAAGGCCACCCTGGGTTACATAGTGAGTTCAAGGCCAGACTGAACTACAGAGCAAGACTCTGTCTAAAAAAGAAAAAAGAAAATGAACCAATACCATGTAGAAATACAGTTTGAAATTACTAAATATATAGTGAAAAAGCAACTTACAGAATGGGAAGAAATATTTACAAGTCACATTTTTTATGTGGAAGTGATATGTAGGATATATAAAAAACTACAATTCAACAGCAAGTAATTTAATAACTCAATTTAAAAATGAGCAAAGGACTTCAGTCTTTCTAAAAATGATGCACAAATGGCCAAGAAGCACATAAAATAGGAAACAGGGAGATAGCTCTTTCGTAAATGGGAAGAGGACCAAGAGATGGAGGGAGGGATACAGAGGGAAGGGGACATAAAAAGAATTAAGAATTAAGATGTGTTATGTACATGTACCAACTTTCCACGATGGATGTAATCATTAGGTACTGGAAACATATACTAATAAAATGAAAATTTGAAAAAAGAAGCTATAGGGCCGGTGAGATGGCTCAGCGGCTTAAGCGCCTGCCCGGCAAGCGCGAGGGCCCGAGTTCGACTCCCGGATCCCACATACGAAAAAGGGGCCAGTGATATCGCTCAGCGGCACGGGCGCCTGCTGGCGTGCGAGGTCCTGAGGTCGACCCCCCGGTACCCACAAAAAAAAAAAAAAAAAAAAAGAAAAAAGAAGCTATAAATAGATGGACAACATCACTAAACAGCAGAGAAATGAAAATCAAAACCAGTATTAATTCTCACCTGTTGCGATGGCTACTGTGGTAGGGAGAAAGGAAGGAAGGATGGAAGGAAGGATGGAAGGAAGGAGAGAGAGGAAGAGGGAAGAAGAAAAGAGATCTGCCTTTTTCTCTTCAGTGGCTGCTCAGTGTTTCCTACCATGAATGTATCATCATGTATTTAACCATTCCTTATTGATAAATTTTAAATTATTTCAGTTTTTTTCTATTAAAAAGGTGTCTCAATAAATACTATATTCAATGAATCCATCCGTCTTTGCTCCTTTGTGATGAGTAATGTTTTATTGTGTTGTGTTTTGGGGACAGAGTCTCACCATGCAGCCCAGGCTGACCGCGAACTCATAGTGATCCTCCTGCCTCAGCCTCCTGGGATTACAGACATGAGCCACTACACCCAGCTATGATGAGTAATATTTTAGAACTGACATTGCACTGGTTATGGGGCACAAGCCTGTTACCCCAGCATTCAGGGAGGCTGAGGTAGGAGAATCACAAGTTTGAGCTCACTCTGGGCAACTTGGTGACTTAGCAAGACCTTGTCTCAATATAAAAAAAATACCAAATAAGCACTGGGAATGTTGTTCAGTACAAATGCCCCAAGTTTAATCCTCAATCTCACACACACACACACACACACACACACACACACAGTGAAATTGCTAGGTCAAAAGATACACAAAAGTTTTCACAGATATTCTTAAATTATCCTTCACAAATACTTAACATTTTACATTCATAGGCTTTGAGAACATCCATTTACTCACATTCTTACCAACAGAAATACTATAAATCCTTCCAACTTCTTTTTTTTTTTTTTTTTTTTTTTTGTGGGTACCGGGGGGACGACCTCAGGACCTCGCGCGCCAACAGGCACCCGTGCCACTGAGCGATATCACCGGCCCCTTTTTCGTATGTGGGTTCCGGGAGTCGAACTCCGGCCTTCGCGCTTGCAAGGCAGGCGCTTACGCCGCTGAGCCATCTCACCGGCCCCAACTTCTGTCCATCTAGTAGACAAAAACATTATTTGTAGAATATACAGTCACTTATCTATAAAACTCAAGAAAATTATTTTAAAACAATTAACTAAACAAAATTAGATTGGAGAGCTGGGTGCATGTGAAGAAAAGCAATTTCATACTTGACGAAAGTATAAACTGTACTCCAGAGGGCAGTTTCTCAAAATGAGGCAAAAAAGATTAAGCGTTGTGTTTCCTCTGGCCCAACCATCAAAAATTCAGAAGTTAGCTGGGCATGGTGCGTGGCAGCACATGCTTATACTTCCAGCTACTCGGGAGACTGAAGCGTACCACTTGAGTCCAGGAGTTCAAGACCAGCCTGGGCAACATAGAGAGACCCTGTCACAAACAATAACAGAAAACAAACAAAAATTCTGATTCTTTTATTCCTGAGGAAATAAACATGCAAAGATTTAGCTACAGTAATTCTTATCAAAGCATGATTTATGACTACGAATAACCAAAAACAACCTAATTGTCCAACAAGAGACTAGTTAAATAAATGATATTCCCTTCATACAAACAGTACACATCTATCAGAAGTTATTTTATAGGTCAAAATTTAACAAATTAATCTTTTCTTTTCTTTTCTTTTTTTTTTTTTTTTTTTTTTGAGACAGGGTCTCACTATGTAATGCAGGCTGGACTTGAACTCACTTATGTAACCCAGGCTGGCCTTGATCTCATGGCAGTCCTCCTTCCTCGGCCTCCCAAGTGCTGGCATTATAGGCATGCACTACCATGCCCAGCTAATATTTTCATATTATAGTGCTTAATGAAAATTTTCATGAATCAGTTTATACAATTTGATTCCAATAAAAATGTATATAAGTAATTCTAAATTGCTAATAAAATTTAGTTTGGTCAAATTTAGTTTATCCCTATCCTTTTGAATTTTTTCAAAAACCCAAGCCAAAGCACCAATCCAAATGTGAGCTTAACACCTGACATCCAAGCTAAGCGAGCACAAATGGAGGTAAGTAGAATACTCAGAGATAATCCTGGTATAAAAAGAAATGCCTGTTCTGGGACCTTAAAATGAGGCTTCTTAATGAAATTAACAGCTGTTTGAATAACCCCTCTCTGCTTGTTTACAAAGATCACAAGCTTTGCCAGGGTATCTCAGGATTGTTTTAAGTGCCCCTGGAGACCCTGCGAGCCCCATATTGCTTCTCTCATTTAGATGCTTACCCAGTGGTTGGAAGAATCTATACAAGATGCTTTCAGCTAAATGTTGCAATGTCCCCAGCAAAAAGGAGGGCCAGTGTTTGCTCTGTGACAATTCCCTATTTTCCCAAACCATGAATCAGCCCTATTGTCCCACCCGCCTCTGTGCATCATTCATTCTGTGTTCATCACAGCTAATGGCAGAGGCAGGAACATGGCAAAGAAACTAAAACTCTGGGCAAGAGGGAGAACAAGAAGCCACAGTATTTAATTCTGCTTCAAAGAAAGTCAGCCTTGGGCCGGTGAGATGGCTCAGCGGCTTAAGCGCCTGCCTTGCAAGCGCGAAGGCCCGAGTTCGACTCCCGGATCCCACATACGAAAAAGGGGCCGGTGATATCGCTCAGCGGCACGGGTGCCTGTTGGCGCGCGAGGTCCTGAGGTCGTCCCCCCGGTACCCACAAAAAAAAAAAAAAAAAAAAAAGAAAGTCAGGGGCCGGTGAGATGGCTCAGCGGCATAAGTGCCTGCCTTGCAAGCGCGAGGGCCCGAGTTCGACTCCCGGATCCCACATACAAAAAAGGGGCCGGTGATATCGCTCAGCGGCACGGGCGCCTGTTGGCGCGCGAGGTCCTGAGGTCGACCCCCCGGTACCCACAAAAAAAAAAAAAAAAAAAAAAAAGAAAGTCAGCCTTTCTCAGGGGCTGCTTCAGAAAAATGGCTGGAAATGTGTCAGAAGGCGGATTTCATGGACATTTAATTTACAAGATGATACTTAGAATTGATAAGCATTTTTCATCCAAAGATGAAGGAGTCTGAAATGTAAATGTATAAATATTTTCTGGGCATCAAGCTGTGTCCATTTTTTTTCCCTCCCTTCCTCCACTGGGTTTCTTGCTCTCTCCTCCTACTCCCTGCTCTTCTCTGTTGGAAATGAATGATAGCTTAACCTGGATAATACTCCTCCTTGTTCACACTGGATATACAACTGATGTTCACTCATCTGGCCTAAACCTTTCATGTACTTTATTTTATAAAGAATAAAAAGGGAAGGGGCTTCTATCTTCTGGTCATAGCACCCACTGCCTAAAACATCACAGCTGTTTCTAAATCCCCTACACCACCAGGTCTGAGGCATGTCTTTCTACTCCATGATAACTCAGTTTGCCTATATTGTAGATGGCGATATGCTTTGGTTGTAAGAAAGAGGAGCCCATTTGAGCGAGCTTAAAAAGGTTTGGGGCAGTTTTGAAAGGATGGAAAGATACATTCATAATACTAAAGGACAGGTATACAGCAGAGCTGCTGAAAGGGTCTGGAACCAGGAACAGCAAAGCAACCTTTAGTCCCTTCTTCTCCCTCCCTGCTTCATTCCTTTTCTCTCTACATTATCTGACTGTCTCTCTGCATTTCTGCTTTTCGTCTTTCTTCTAAGCTACTTGGCAGGCAGAAGATGGCTGCTGTGTAGCTCCCAAACCACATGTTAAAATCCTAGTCGCCTGCAGACAGTATTAGCCATTTCTCCATCCAATCTTAACTCCCCCGCAAGAATCCCGGTAAGCTGTCCACCTCTCATCCAGACTGCGACGGCCAGGGAGGCAGAGTCAGGGGGTAGCACAGTGGCCCCTGAGAGCCGCTTCCTGTGATGGGAACTGTGGTTACATTTCCCAGGGAAAGAAGGATGGCTACTGGGCTGGAAAATGACCTAAACAAAATCAGTTTATTGCTACGATATTTGGGCTATTTGGTGACAGATTTTTTTTTTCTTGTTGAAATTCAGGAATTTCAGAGTTCCAATGATATTTTTTAAAAAGGGAGTTTGCAAGATCATGGGCAGTTCACAGCAAAGTGGAGACACATGAACCCTCTCATGGGTGGTCCAAATGACCATCCTCTTGGATCCCAGTTGCACCAAATCTCTGGGTCTTTCCAGTTTTCAAGGCCCAGTAAACTCGAAATTGTGTAGTGAATATTACTTTTGTTTCCACTCTCCCTGGTTACAGAGCCTGTTTCTAGGACTAATTTGAGTCTTCAGAAAGGTAGCTTTGTCTTATTGGAGGTCAATAATGTGTTAGAAATAGCACTGACTGGAAGAAGACCTGGGTTTCAATCTATATGATTTCCTTGAATGCTTTGTCATCTGGGGCAAAGCACTTGTCTTCTCTTCTCTCCATCTGGGAAACGTGGTAATATTTTATTCCTACTTCACAGGGCTGAATGAGGGTTAAACAAGATTATATAGTCAAAAGGACTATGTGAACCATACATATTAGTTCAAATGTGTCACCACACTAAGTTTTGGTACAAATAAGAATGAGAACTATTCTCATACAACATAATATAGTAGGTAAGATTCATTTCAACCAATGGTACTGGAAGAATTAGATATCAATATTCAAAAAAGGAACTTTGATCCGTATATTTTTTCATGTTTTTTATTTTATGAAAAAATAAAACACCAGGCATGGTGGTGCACACCTGTAATCCCAGCAGTTGGGAGGCTGAGGGAGGAGGATCGCCCTGAATTCAAGACCAGCCTGAGCTACACAGTGAGTTCAAGACCAGCCTGACTTGTATAGTGAGACCCTCTCTCAAAAAAAAAAAAAAATCCATAACAAAGTAATAAGAGAAAAACAACAGTTAATACACTGTGTATCATTGTCTTCCAAGTACTGAGTATAAGACATAGACAAAAAAGATTTTGTCTTACAAAGAGGAAAACAGATAACAGCACAAAACTTTCCTTTCAATAAACTAAGAGAAACTAGTTGATCCTTATCTTGTACCACATATAAAAAAGAACCTGGAATGAATCATAAATCTACATTTAAACCTAAAACTGTAAATTTCCAGAATAAAATGTAGGAGGAAATAAAACACAGGGGAGGCAAAAATTTCATAGGTAAAACACAAAAGTCATGAACCATAAAGGAGAAAAAAAGGATAAATTAAATTTGATAAATGAAAACATCTGCTTTACAAAAAGCAGTTAAGTCAGTGCAGTATTATACAAACTGTAATCCCAGCTACTCAAAAACAACGACAACCAAAAAAACCAAAAAAACAAAAAAAAAGTTAAGAAAATGAAAAGACAAGACACAAATTGGAGAAAATATTTGCAAAACATGCATTTGATAAAAGATGTGTGTCTGCCAGGCATGGTGGCACATGCCTGTAATCCCAGCCCTCGGGAGGCTGAGGCAAGAGGATTACCAGGAGTTTAAGACCAGCCTAGGCTACATAGTAAACTACATAGTGAGACCCTTTCTCAAAAAAACAAACAAAAAGAATGGGCAAAAGATTTAACCAGACACTTTACCAGGTAAGAGAAAAGATGGCAAGTAAGCACATGTAAAAAAATTCAAAATCATCAGCCATAAGGATATGCAAATTAAAACAAAACCCAATGTGACACCACTACATACCTGTTAGAATAGCCGAAATAAAAAATAATATATTGACAATACCAAATGTCATAGAGTATGTACAGAAAAACTGGGACTTTCATATATTGCTAGTGGAAGTGCCAAAGTGGTATGATCACTTTACAAAACACACATTTTAAAATAAACATACATTGACCGTATGACCCAACAATCCTACTTCTAAGTAATTACCCAGAAAAAATAGAGAAACATGATTGCAAAAAGACTTGGATACAAATGTTTGTAGCAGCTTTATCCAATAAGTGCCAAAAGAATTAGAAAAACCAAAGGTCTATGAACTGGTAAATGGATAAACACACATGATATAGCCATACAGTGGAATATTATTCAGCAATAAAACAGAGCAAATTATGAACAACATACTGCATTGGATGAATCTTTTTTTTTTTTTTTTTGTGCTAGGGATGGCACCCAAGGCCTCATGATGGTAGGCATGCACCACCATGCTCAGCTTTGGATCTGCTTTTTTTTTAAAGAGAAGAAAAAACAAAACAAATCAAAAGAAGAACAAATTTTCAAAACAACATAATAGGGTAACAATGGTTAATACATTACGTATTACTATCTTTAAGTTAGTTATTCAGGATACCAGACATTAGCATTCAATTGTCCAAACATTATTAGCACAAACCTTACTCTTCAATGAACTAAGTAAAATTGGTAGTGTATCTATCTTAACCATCTTATATATATATACATTTTTTTTCCCTTTCCCTTCTTTCTTTTCCCTATTCCAGTCTCTCTTTCCTTTTGACCAGTTTCTTTTTGATTCACCATGTCAATTGTACATTTTGGATCTTATTTACTCTTTCAGTTTCTCATACTAGAGAGACAATATGATGCTTACACATGTGCTTCTGGTTTATTTCACTTATGAGTATTTTCTCGAGTTGCATCCATTTACCTATAAAAGTCTCCAGTTTATCCTTCTTTATGGCTGAATAGTACTCCATTGTATAAAAATACCACATCTTTCTTATCCATTCCTCAGTTGATGGGCATTTGGGTTGTTTCCAAGATCTGGCTATTACAAATTGTGCTGCTATAAACATGGGTGCACATATATCGCTGTGGTACGATGTTTTTAATTCTTCTGGGAAGATGCCCAGAAGGGGAATAGCTAGGTCAAATGGGACCTCCAACCCTAGTTTTTTGAGGAATCTCCACACTGACTTCCACAGTGGCTGTACCAGTCGACACTCCCACCAACAGTGAAGAAGGGTTCCTTTTTCCCCACAGCCCCTCCAGCATTTGTTATTAGTTGATTTCTTTATAGTAGCCATTCTTTCTGGGGTGAGATGGAATCTCAGTGTTGTTTTAATTTGCATCTCTCGAATGACTAGTGATGTTGCACTTTTTTTTGTATATTTGTTTGCCATTAGTATCTCTTCATCTGAGAAATGTGTATTCATCTCAGATGCCCATTTTTGGAGTGGGTCTTTAAATTTGGGAGGTCTGATTTTTTTGAGTTCTTTATATGTTCTCGATAGTAATCCTTTGTCTGAGGAACAGCTGGCAAACATTTTTTCCCACATTGTGGGTTGTCTCTTCACTCTGTTGGTGGTTTCTCTTGCTGTGCAAAAGCTTTTTAATAAGATGAGATCCCAGTTATTGATTCTTTGGGATACTTCCCATGTGGTTGAGTTTTTATTCATAAAGTCTTTGCCTACACCAATGTCTCCAAGGGTTTTACCTATCCTACCTTCAAGCAGATGTAATGTTTCTGTTTTAATATTTAGATCTCTGATCCATTTTGAATTTAGTTTAGTGCATGGTGAAAGATATGGGTCTAGTTTTAATCTTCGGCATGTGTAGAGCCAGTTTTTCCTGCACCATTTATTAAAGAGGCTATCTTTCTTCCAGCGAATGTGTTTGGCACCTTTGTCAAAGATAAGGTGGCTTAGTATGTCTGGGGTTGTTTCAGCATCTTCTAATCTGTTCCATTGATCTTTAGGTCTGTTTTTTTGCCAGTACCACACTGTTTTTTATCACAGTTGCTTTATAGTATAATTTCAAGTCAGGGATTGTGATGCCCCCTGCCTTGCATTTGTTGCCCAGAATTGCCTTTGCTATTCTAGGTCTCTTCTGATTCCAAATGAATTTTAGGATTGTTTTCTCTAATTCTGTGAGATATGCTGTTGGAATTTTGATTGGAATTGCATTCAATCTGTATAACAATTTTGGAAGTATGGCCATTTTCACTATATTGGTTCTTCCTATCCAGGAGCAAGGGATATCTTTCCATTTTCTGATATCCTCTTCAATCTCCTTTTTCAGAGTACTGTAGTTTTCAGTATAGAGGTCTTTTACATCCTTTGTGAGGTTGATTCCTAGGTATTTCATTTTTTTTGGATGTTATTGTGAAAGGTATTGTTTCCCTAATTTCTCTTTCAGTAAGTTTGTTATTTGTGTACAGGAAGGCTATTGACTTTTGAGTATTGACTTTGTATCCAGCTACACTACTGAATTTGCTTATTAAATCTAGCAGTTTTTTAGTGGTTTTTGGGGTCTTCTGTGTAGAGTATCATGTCATCTGCAAATAATGATAATTTAACTTCTTCCTTTCCAATCATTATTCCTTTTATTTCTTTCTCTTATCTAATTGCTCTGGCTAAAGTTTCCAGAACTATGTTGAATAAGAGTGGGGACAGTGGACATCCTTGTCTTGTTCCTGATTTTAGAGGGAAGGCTTTCAGTTTTTGGCCATTTAGTATAATATTGGCTGTTGGTTTGTCATAGATAGCTTTTACCAGATTGAGATAAAGACCATCTATTCCAATTTTCTGTAGGGTTTTTATCATGAAAAGGTGCTGGACTTTGTCAAAAGCTTTTTCTGCATCTATTGAGATGATCATGTGATTTTTGTCTTTGGTTCTGTTAATATGGTGTATTACATTTATTGATTTACGTATGTTGAACCATCCCTGCATCCCTGGGATGAATCCAACTTGGTCATGGTGTATAATCTTCTTGATGATTTGTTGGATTCTGTTTGCCAGTATCTTATTAAGGATTTTTGCATCTATGTTCATTAGGGAGATTGGCCTGTAGTTCTCTTTCTTAATTGGGTCCTTCTCTGGTTTTGGTACCAGGGTAATGCTTGCTTCCAGGAATGAATTTGGGAGTATTGCTTCCCTTTCAATTTCACTGAAAAGTTTGAGAAGTAGGGGCATTAGGTCTTCTCTAAATTTCTTGTAGAATTTGGCAGTGAATCCATCAGGGCCTTTTCTTTGTTGGGAGGTTTTTAATTACATCTTCAATTTCATTGGTTGATATTGGTTTATTTAGGATTTTTAAATCTTCTTGATTCAGCTTTGGTAATTCATACGAATCTAGGAATCTGTCCATTTCTTCTGCATTTTCCATCTTAGTAGAATATAAATTTTCAAAATAGGTATAGATGATCTTCTGGAGTTCTGCAGGGTCCGTCGTGATATCACCCTTTTCATTTTCAATTGCATGGATTTGAGTCTTTTCTTTTCTTTTTTTAATAAGGTTGGATAAGGGTTTGTCAATCTTATTTATTCTTTCAAAGAACCAACTTTTTGCTTCATTGATTCTTTGTATTGTTTTTTTAGTCTCCAATACGTTAATTTCTGCTCTGATCTTTATAATTTCCTCCCTTGTACGGGCTTTTGGCTTAACCTGCTCTTCTTTTTCTAGAAGCTCGAAGTTCACCCTTAAGTTGTTTATTTGCGCTTGCTCTATTTTCCTAATATAAGTATTTAATGCTATAAATTTCCCTCTTAGGACTGCTTTCTTTTTTTTTTTTTTTTTTGTGGGTACCGGGGGGTCGACCTCAGGACCTCGCGCGCCAGCAGGCGCCCGTGCCGCTGAGCGATATCACCGGCCCCTTTTTCGTATGTGGGTTCCGGGAGTCGAACTCGGGCCCTCGCGCTTGCCGGGCAGGCGCTTAAGCCGCTGAGCCATCTCACCGGCCCCTGGACTGCTTTCATTGTATCCCATAAGTTCCGGTATGTTGTACTGTCATTATCATTCAGTTGTAGAAAGTGTCTAATTTCTTCTTTAATTTCATCTGTGACCCATTGGTTGTTCAGGAGGGTGCTGTTTAATTTCCATGTGTTTAGGGAGTTTTTGTGAGATCTTTTGCCATTGATTTCCAATTTCATTGCACTATGGTCTGATAATATATATGGGATAATTTCAATTCCTTTGCATTTACTTAAGCAGGTTTTATGAGCTAGTATGTGGTCTATTTTGGAGAACGTCCCATGTGCAGCTGAGAAAAATGTGTATTCTGATGTTGTGGGATGGAACACTCTGTAGACATCTACTAAGTCCATTTGTTCAAAAGTTTGGTTCAGTTCTACTATTTCATTATTGATTTTCTGTCCAGTTGATCTGTCTTTTTGTGACAGTGGAGTATTGAGATCTCCCAATATAATTGTATTAGTGCTTATTTGATTTTTCATGTCCTTTAGTACTTGTTTTATATAGCTGGGTGCATTGGTATTTGACGCATATATATTTATGATCGTTATCTCTTCCTCTTGGATTGTTCCCTTTACCAGGATGTAATGACCGTCTTTATCTCTCTGAATCCTTCTTGGCTTGAAGTTCACTTTGTCTGCAAAAAGAATAGCTACCCCTGCTTTTTTCTGGGTTCCTGTGGCATGGAGTATTGTTTTCCATCCTTTGACTTTCAGTCTATGAATTTCTTTCTGAATTAAATGTGTTTCTTGTATACAGCATATTGTTGGATCTTGCTTCTTGATCCATTTCGCCAGTCTGTGCCTTTTGATTGGTGAATTGAGACCGTTAACATTGATGGTTAAAACTGATATGTATTGACTTATACTTGTCATGATATTTTCCTGTTATTGGTTCCCACTCTTTGTTTTTCCCCTTTCCTGCTATTTAATTATCTGCCCTGCCGGATGGATTCCTTCTGTTGGGGTTCCTAACTCTTTCTAGAATGTCCTTCAGAACATTTTGGAGTGCTGGTTTGGTGGTCATAAATTTTCTCAGATGTTCTTTGTCATGAAAGTATTTTATTTCTCCATCAATTTTGAAAGATAGTTTTGCAGGGTACATCAATCTGGGTTGAAAATTATTTTCCTTTAGAGCTTGAAATACATCATTCCAAGCTCTTCTTGAGTTGAGGGTTTGTGCTGAAAAGTCAGCTGTGATTCTGATGGCTTTTCCTTTATAGGTGATTTGTCTCTTCTCCCTAACAGCTTTTAAGATTCTGCCCTTCTGTTGAATTTCTGGGATCTTGACTCTAATATGTCTGGCTGAAGTTTTTTTTTTATCATGTCTAGTTGGTGTTCTAAAAGCTTCACTTATAGGGGCGTCAAATTCCTTTTCTCTTCCAGGAAAGTTCTCCCTGATTATGTCTTTGAACAAGTTTTTAATGTCATTGATGCTATCTCCTGCTTTTTCATTTATTCCAATTATTCTTAAGTTGTTTATCTTTGAGTCATCTAGCAGCTGCTGAATTGATTTTTCATGGTCCCTTGCTGTTTTTAAGAATTCTTCCTTTTCATGATCACTAATTGCAAACCTGTCTTCTATATCTGAGATCCTGTCCTCACATTGGCTTAATCTGCTACAAATACTTTCAATGGAATTTTTGTTCTCTTGGATATCTGCTTGAATCTGCCTTATGGATTCCATTTCTTTCCTATGCTGAGCATTCATGGTTTCTATAGTTTTCTTAAGCTCATCTATTTTTTTGTCTGTATCAGCTATAGTGTCCTTAAGCATGGTCTTCATTGTGGACATTATCTCTGCAGTTATCTGTGAGATTATTTCTGTTTTAATTTTTTCCAGAGCCTCATTCAGTTGCTTTGTTGTTACCACTTCAGATAGGCCAGGTGGGTGGCTTTCGGATTGTCCCACCTCGTTGCCCCCTAGGTTTGCCTTTGGTGAATTGGATGTGTGGGGTTGCATCTTGTTTAAGTGTCGTCTCATTTTTTCTTTCTTTAATTCCTGGGGTGATGTTTGCAAATTACCTATGGTAGGTTACTTTATTGCTAGTGTTTAAGATCTTTAGAAGATGACTACTTCTCTGCAGTATCTTCCAAGTGGAGCTTGCTTTTGGGTTTTGAGCTTTCTGCCAGATCCTACCTCTTCAATTCGTTGGGTATGCGAAGTTGCTACCTGTTTGGCCCAGTCCTTGATTCTTTGGTACTGTGCCACTGTATTTTCTGTGTCCCTTAGTCAATCTCAATCACGAAATATCAGGAAGGAAAGATGTTTAGAACAATTATTTCACATTTGGCTATAATGTTAACTAAAGCATCAAACACAGCCTAGAAAATGACAGACTGAGCTAACCAGTTATTTACCACTTTTAGCTGTATAGAGTTGCGGTTATATAACAAAATCTAAAACACACCAGAAAAATTATATGCAGTATACAAGTCCTATGTATGTCAATTTTTCCCTGAGGAGTTTAAATTTAAAATGAGTTAAGGAGGAAATGGAGTGTTGGGAGAATAGGAAGGAATTAGATGTAAGGTTAGAGGACCAAGAGGGATCCCACTAAAATTGGGACACTGGTGCAGAGGACTGGTGGTAAAAAGAGAAGGAAGGGATAAAAGGAAGAACAGATCACAACCACAATCACAAAGAAGTTAGAGGTGCTATTTACACTCATATAAAAAAACCAGAGAGAATAATGAAGGAAAGAGCAAATACACATACAGAAACAAAAACGAAGATAAAAACAATAAAACAGACAAAACAAAAATAAAACCCCACCAAAACAAAACAAAAAAAACCCTTCGCCAGAACAAAAAACAAATGAGTGAGAAAAAAATAAAAATAAAAAAAATAAAAAATAAATAAAAAGAATCAGTTCCAGGTGTTGACTCTGCTGTAGGCAGGCACCGTGTGGTGACAAAGTCCTGTTCCGTGCAGGTCGGTCCCAGTAAGCCAGGAGCGGCCCTCTGGCGGGCGGTGAGCAGAGGCCCATACTTTCAGGCAGAGACCAGTCTAGCTCGCCTGCCGCTCTCAGCGCCCTTTCACTATCCCTGGGCCTGAGAGGCGCAGCGCGCTGTCCGGAACGCGGGTTCCCTGCACTGGTTTCCTGCCGCTCTGATTCTCACCACGCCCCCCACAATGGCGCCGGGCCAGTCGCTCTCTGGCGCGGGACAGGTGTGGCTGAGAGACCAGTCTCGTTCGCCTGCTGACCTCAGCACACTTTCGTGGGCCTGAGAGGCCCCGCGCTGCCCTGTCCGGAGCGCGAGTGTCCAGCGCTGTTTTTCTTTCGCGCCGCTCTGAGTTTCGCCACACCCCCCACAATGGCGCCCGGTGGGTCGCTCTCTGGCGCGGGGCAGCTGTGGCTGAGAGACACTCACTGCCGGCCAGCGCAGTTCTCCACCGCTCCCCCGCCTCGCCACTGTCTCAGGATCCTCCGTGGGGGCTCCCTGGGCGCCAGCTGTCACCGTGTGTCCGTAGAATTGAGCTTCTGTCGCGCTGCGATTCCTGGGATGGTAGAAGGTGCGCGCGCGCGGTCTGCTCCTTCTTCTTTGTTGGAAATCACCCTTCACTGGTGCCGGGGGTCCCAGATTGCGCTTCAGAACTTTTCTGGGTTCCGGGGAGGCATCTCCCCCCCCTCCTGCGCTTTCCCGGTCGCTATATTCCCGTGTTCCAACGGTAACTTTTAGAGAGAGTTTCACTGCCTGCTTCTTACTCATCCGCCATCTTTTTTCCTCATTTCTGGATCTGCTTTTTAAGCAGATACTAATACTCCTCTAATACTCCTCTTCTGACAGCAACCAACTTGCCTCCATCTCACCAATGTCAAGTTCCAGTCAGAACTCTTTTTAGTTGTAAGAAAAAGAAACTGTCTGGAAATAGCTCAAGTAAATGAAGGTTTAGAGTAAGGATAAAGAAATCTGAGAAAAGCATAAATAAACCATGGTACCTTGCAAAGACCAAGAGCTAATCATCGTCTGGGAGACGGACAGGTCTCTCTCTTTCTGTGATGACTTACCGGCTATTCTCAGTCAGCTGCTCAACTTTCTCCTCTTTCCTCCTGACTGTCTTCCAGCGGGTCTCCCTCTCTGGCTTGCACGTTGGCAGTAAACATTTCCCATGCTTGCTTTTTCATGGCGTGCAGTTCGAGGAGAGAGCTTTGACTGATCATGTCCCTCTGTGTTATTTCCTGCATTATTTCCTGACATGTTAGGCCAAGTTCATCTTTCCCAGCTTGGCCACATGAACTGTAGAGAGCTAAACTGTGTCTAGCTCCCTTCAGATAAGATGTCCTGCCGGGCATGGTGGCACAAGCCTATAATCCCGGTACTTGGGAGTCTGAGGTAGGGAGATCACCATGAGTTCGAGGCCAGTCTGGGCTACATGGTGAATTCAAGGCCAGCCTGCACTACAAAGTGAGACCTTGTCTCAAAAAAGAAAATAAAGAAGTCCTTCCCTTGTCCAATCAGCCTGGGTCCTTCACATTTCCTACACTGGCCAGGCAGCCTGCTGATCAAGGGCTGCCAATGGGAACGGATTATTTGAAAATAAAAGATGAGTGGATCAGCACCAAAATATGCTTAATAAAAGTAAACATAAAAATGTACTTTGTTAATTTGATATATGAAAAAAAAGGAATTTCATTTTATTTTCTGTGGTTCTAGAACTCACACCCATAGCCATACACATACTAGGCTAGCACTGTACCACTAAGCTACATGTCTAGCCCAGGAATTTCATTTTAGTTCACATTCTTTATTAGTGAAGTTGAACATCTGCCCCCCCATTTGTATATTTATAATCTAGCTTTTGCCCATTTCATTGTTAACATTCTTGGTGATGTCTTAGTTACTTTCTTCATTACCGGGACAAAATATCTGAAATCCACAATTCAAGAAAGAAGAGGTTTATTTTGGCTCACAGTTTGTAGAGGATTCAGTCCAGGGTTGTCTGGTTTCAAGGCAGGGTAGCTTGGCAACGGCGCATCATAGAGGAGAGTTGCTCATGGCATGGTGTCAGGAAGTGGAGGGAGGGATCAAGCAGGGAGGAGAGATACTCTTTTAGGATACTCATGCTCCCCAATGACCCACCTCCCCCAACCAGGCTTCACCTTCCAAATCACATTTAGCTATAAACTTATCATCCATTGATAAGTATCACACCACCATGATCCAATCACCTCCCAAAAGCCCCATCTATGAGCACATGAGGCTGTAGGAGGACAGCTAGATATGAACCATAATGGTGCATCTTTCTATTGCAGTACCCATCTTTTGCTTGTTGATGAGTAAGACTATTAATTATTTGTTACATATATTGCAAATATTTTACCCAGTTTTCCATTAATAGTTTGACCTTGTCCATGGAGGAATTTTGGTATAAAGATTTTTAGTTTTTTATTTTATTTTTTGGTAGTCAGAACTATTATCTTTACCTTTATGTTTTCTACTCATAGAGTCATATTAGAAAGTACTTTTGCTCCCCAACATCATAATAATACTCATTTATTTTCCTCCTAGAACATTTATGGTTTAATTTTCTACATTACTTTGCATGTGTTATAGGGTAGAAATAATAATAGCTAACTTTTATGAGGCACATTCTGTGTGATAAGCACTGCATTTTTATTTTTTACACTCATCCCTTTTAATCCCCACAATCATAAAAGGTAGTCACTTTTATTACCTTGCTTTTTAATATGAAGACACGAGGCTTAGGGAGGTTAAGTATCTCCCCCGCAATTACACAGATAATCAGTGGCAAAACTGGCATTCATACTCCAAGTCTGCCTACTTCCAAAAGTCTTAATCACTGCTCTGTTTTCCTAACTTCTCCCCAAAATCATCAGCCAACTTTTAAAGTGTCATTTGTTTTCAAATAGTGCCTTTTCCCTACTGATCAAAATGTCACTCTTGCCATCTAGTAGCTTTAGATAAATTCTCAGGTCTATTTCTGCCCCTTTCTTTTCTGTTCTATTGATTCTCCTGTCTATTCCTGTACCAGTAACATAATGTTCTAGTGACTACTGCATTATTTATACATTCTATTATCTGGTAGGCCCAGTCACCGCTAGATGCTCTTCTTTTTCAAAGTTTTCACATTTTTTTCCTTATGATTTATTCTTGCAGAGAAACTTTAGAATTACATTGTAAGGGCCTCAAGAAACTGCACTGAGTTGTTTGCTGAAATTGTGTTAAAAAAAAATTAGGAGTGCTGGACAGCCTCGGCTCCATAGTGAGTTCAAGGCCACGCTGAACTACATAGCAAGACCCTGTCTCAAAAACCCAAAAAGAAGATTGAGCTATAGTCCCAGCCCAACTCTTCCTCACTCCCCCCCCCCTTTTTTTTTTTATCAGTACTAGGGAATCAACCCAAGGAGTCCTAAGCTACATTTCCTAGCCTTTTTGTTTTTATTTTTTAATTTTGAGACAGGGTCTTGCTAAGTTGCCTTGATTGGGCTCGAACTGGGAATTCTGCTGCCTCAGCTTTCTAAGTAGCGGGAATTATAACCATGAGCAAAATGTCTGGCAAGAAGCTTCTTCTATAAAGGTTTTACTGGAGGGGGCTCTTACTCAGGAGGGGAGGGTAAAAAAATTAAGTTGCATTCTGTACATGTACCAACAACCCACAATGAATATAATCATATATACTGCAGATGTACTAATAAAAATAAAATTTAAAGAAAAAAATAAAGGTCTTAATCTCATGCACAATCCTCAAGAACCAATTACTTTCTAAAGGCTCCATCTCTTAGTACTATTGCTTCGGGAATGAAGTTTAAACATGGATTTTGGAGAAGACACAAATGTTCAAATCAGCAATAGGCTACAGGAATTACACTTTATTTTCCTTCAAATAGTAAGGCAGTACAGGTATTCCTGACATCATCTATGGAGTTATTCATCCTTTCCATATTGATTTCTGCTGACATCTTCTTTTTTTTTTTTAAGTCCTGGGGATTGAACCCAAGGCCTTTGCACTGAATTTCACCCCCAGTTCTTTTTAAAATTTAAGATTTTGATACAGGGTCTCCCACTAAGTCAGTAAGCTGTCCAGTCTGAGCTAGAACTTATGATGTGTTTCTGCCTTCTTTATTCTGTTCTTCTGGTTATGGCTCTGTTCCTGTCTCATCACTGTTCTGGCTTTGACTTCATAGTCTATGAAGTGTACATACAGTTAGTATATGATTTTGGCTTCATAGTGTATCATCAAATCTGATTGCTCTTCTTTCCTCTTGTTGTTCTTTGTTTTGAAAACTAATTTGATTATTCTAATAAGAAAAGTTAATCAAATTTCTCCAAAAAATTCTGATGACGCTTTGGTGTGGGGAGCCATAAATGACCCAGCTTCACGTTTTTTGCGAAGGTGGGATAAAGTTAGGGGTGGATCTCTGGGGTCAGGATCGAGGGTGAGGGGATAGTTTGCTGGGTGAAAGGTGATGTGTGGGAGGATAGCAACAGTGACACATAGATCTTGTTTTTCTCGGATTACCTTAATAGATATTTGTGTAGATAATCCAGTCTTTTGACATAGCCAATATGTAGGGGGGGTGTTTTTGGTTGTGTGAACCAGTTGTATGTATAGATAGGACTTTGTGCAGGGTATCCTCGAGTGCTGAGGCAAACATTATTCCTTGTTGGTAGGAGGGACCAAAATCTGCCCATAAACGGATGAGCTGTTCAATGGAACCCGTATGGCGGTGGGGTCTGATAATGTCTTGGCATGTGGGGTTAGCATTTTCAAAAGCAAGTTGTCTTATGAGGGTGTTATTATTTTCGTGTTCTCCAAAAATGCGATCTGCAGCCTCAGTGAGCCTGCCAATAAAGTCAGAGAAGGGTTCAGTAGGACCCTGCCGAATTTTGGTAAGAGAGGTAGGACCCTCTCCCTTTGATGGAAGCTTGCGCCAGGCTCTACTTGCGGCCAGGGAGATTTGGGCAAACGCCTGAGGGTTAAGGCCCATTTGTTGTTCATCAGTGCAAAAATCACCCGTTCCGGATAACATGGAAAGGTAACTGGGTTGGGGGGCTGTCTCTCTTGGTTTTGTTTGGAGATTATTTCACATTGATCTAGAAAATTAGACTTCCAGAGTAGAAAATCACCCCCAGAGAGAGCGGCCCTTGCCAACTCCTTATGTTCATTTGGGGTGACCCATCCCTGGGAAAGGCTGTCGTGGACCGCAAGGGTGAAGGTAGCGGTGGGGCCATATTGGGTGACTGCCATTTTGAGTTCTTTGAGGGAATTTAAAGGGAAGGGAACCCTGGCGCGCTGGGGCGGAGGGGCCGGTTGTCCCTCCGCCGTGGGGGCCTGTTGTACCTCTGTGATGGGGTATGCATGTAACTTGGGAGAGGGCTGAGAAAGAGATAACTTATAATTAAGATGATCCTGTTGAGCCTTACGTTCAAGTAGGGAGATGCGCTCCAGAAGTGAACTGAGAAATTGATCTTGCATGGGTGTGGCAGTAGGTGCAGGGTGAAGGGAGGGGAAGTTAACTGAAAAGGCGGGCGCAACAAGGGGAGGTGGGGGGGCAGAGGGCAGCGGTATTTGTGGAGGTAAGGAGAAAGGCGGGGGGTCAGGAAGAGGGGGGTAAAGTGCAGGAGGCTGCGTGGGCTTAGGACATGATGACAGGCCATCGAACGGTGGAGACCCAGGACAAGATGACGGGCGGAGGTCTGTTTCATAAGATGGCGGGTGACTATCGTTAAAGAAGGTGGAAGTGGGTACGGGGGAAGTAGGAGAGCAACGGCCATCTTTTTCTTCTGGCATCTGGAGAACTACAGAGGGTGGAGGGCTAGGGATAGGGGTATCAGTAATTGGGGGGGGCAACCGGTTGACCCAGTGGCTGAGCCGGAGCCTGTGATGGTTGAAGGTTATTGGGCTGTGTCCGTAATAGTTCTGAAATTAGGGTCCAATAAGCGAAGGCTGTGACGGGAACCTTTTCTGGCCCGAAAACCCGATAATAATCTTGGAGTGCGTCACCCACGCGGTCCCAGACCCTGATGTTAATGGTGCCCTCCAAGGGGAACCATGGACAAACCTTATTTATAAAGGAAAAGTAATCAGTCAATTGCCGCGGGGTGACTTTTATTCCCCTCACTCTGAGCGCTTCAGAGACCCCTTTAGTAAAAAGTTCGTGCTCGGAGAGGTTTTGTCCCATTTTGCACCCTGTATGCTTACCGTGATTCAGACGCGAAGAAAGGAGTTGGCGTACGGATCACTGAGAAAGGAATCTCATGAAAATGAAACTAAAGACCGGTCAATCGTTGGCATTTATCGCCCTACAGGGTGATCCCTCATAGGACCCATCTTTCCCGGGCCCCATGTTGGGCGCCAAATGTTGTGTTGTGGCCCAAGAAGACTCCGACCAGCGGAGCCTCCCAGGGGCAGGAACGCGAACCCGGGCGACGGTATGGGGATGAGAAAGAAGACACACACACACACAGATCAGGGAAGTCGAGCGAGAGAGTTTATTGCAGAAGTGCCAGGGCTTATATCTCTTTGAGGGAAACGGTGGGAGGGTCTAATGGGTGACGTAGGATCAGGATGGGCGGGGGGGGGGCGCATGCTCAGACGTGAAGCTGGGTCATTTATGGCTCCCCACACTTTGGTTTGAACTGCATTTAATTTGCAGATTAATTTTGGAGAAGTGGCTTTTGTATTTTTGGAGACAGAATCTTGCTATGTTGCTCAGGCTGGTCTCAAACTCATGGATGCAAGTGATCTTCCATGTAGCTGTGATTTCAGGGGTATGCCACCATGCCTGGTGAAGAATTGACTTTATAAAAAGTAATACAAGGGGCCGGTGAGATGGCTCAGAGGCGTAAGCTCCTGCCTGCCTGGCAAGCGCGAGGGTCCAAGTTCAACTCCCGGAACCCACATACCAAAAAAGGGCCGGTGATATCGCTCAGCGGCACAGGCGCCTGCTGGCGTGCAAGGTCCTGAGGTGGACCCCCGGTACCCACAAAAAAAAAAGGTAATGCAAGAGCCAAGCATGTTGGCATATCCCTACAACACCAGTACTCTCAGAGCCTGAGGCCGGAGGGCCACAAATTCAGGCTCAGCCTGGGCAACTTAGCAAATTAGTGAAAACCTATCTCAAAATTTAAAAATGGCCAGGGATGTAGCTCAATCCAAAGGCCCTCATTTCAATCTCTAGCACAGGGGGGAAAAAAGAGAGAGAAAAGTAATGTAAGTAAACAAAATTTAAGCTTAAAGTAGAACTGTAAAGTTTATAATAAAGTTTAGCAGTCTCCTACTCCATCTTTTCCTTACCCTGTGCCCCAGTACCCAGAAGCCAACACTTACACCTCCTTAGCTCTTTCTCCTTGGTATTTTCTCCGTATCTCTAATCATGACATTTACAGTCACTTTTTAATGTTCCCATTTTACATATAATCTATTGACTACTTGCTATAGAAACAGGATTTTCTCACTGGTGTGGTGGCACAGGTCTCTAATGCCAGCACTGTGGGATTCTGAGGCAAGAGGGTCACAAGTTTGAGCCCAACCTGGGCAATTTAGCAGTTTAGCAAGAACCTGTCTCAAAATAAGAAATTTTGAAAAAGGGCTGGGGATGTAACTGCGAAGACTCCAGGTTCGATCCCCAATACAGAAAAAAAAGGGGGGGTAAGAAAGAAAGAAGCACAATTTTCTTCTAATTGATGTCAGATATAAACATTGACACACAATGTTCTTCATCCTCCCAATATACTGGCTAATTGTATCACAACTTTCAAAAATCAGTATTCAGTGCTTAACTTGTCATAAACACGGAATATTGTTCACAGCTCAGCTGAAGAGTGTGCTATTATTACATACACGTCCCTGTACAGCTTTCTGCCTTCCTGGGCATCAAAAATGGTCTTCCTAAAAGGTTCAAATGGGAAGGGGAACCAGGAAGGAGGGAGGGGGAAAAGAAAGGAAAAGAATGGAAAAAAAGGAAAAGAAAGGGAAAAAATGATGAGAAAAGAAGGAAAAAATGGAAACGAAGCTTTTGGAAATAAGGAGAGAAGGAGGGGTTGAAGGGAGGGGAAGGGAATGGGAAAAAAAAGAATCAAGTTGTATCATGTACAGGTACAAATTCCCTATGATGAATGTGATCATTATGCATACCTAAAATGTACCAGTAAACTTAATAAAAAGGAAGGATTTTATGAGGAAAAAAATGGTCTTCTTTTGTTGGTCAGATTTCTATTTACCTAACACATGCTCAAAGTCTGCCACGGAACTCTCAACCTGCTCTCTCAGACTGGGGGTGCAGCTTGGTGGTGGAGCACTTGCCTGGCATGTCTGAGGCACTGAGGAAAAAACCCTCAAACAAAAAACCATTACTCTGGACTTCCTCACATCTTCCTTAGTCTCTAATTAATGTTAACCCCCCTGTTTTGTAGATCCATGTTACCTTCCTTGTGATAGAGATCATCCTCTGGGAGTTTGCTGAGAAATTTAATTGTGCAGTACATAAATTTTCTGAGACCATGAATGTTCAAATATATATTTATTTTCTCATCACACTTTGATTATAGTTTGATTGGACTTTTAGGATGAAAAGTCATTTTTTCCTTAGAATTTTGAAGGCGTGTCTCGTTTTCTAGCTGCCAGTGGTCATGATGAGAAATCCAGTGTCATTCTGATTCCTAACTTTATGTGTGACTTGCTTTATTTCTCTTAACATTTTTATTGTCTCTGGTTTTCTGAAATTTTATGAAGAATGGCTTGGTGTGAATTGTTCCTCTATAATTTTGCTGGGCCATTGGTAGGTCTTTTCAATTTTTTTTTTTTTTTTTTTGTGGGTACCGGGGGTCAACCTCAGGACCTCGCGCACCAGCAGGCGCCCGTGCCGCTGAGCAATATCACCGGCCCTTTTTTCATATGTGGGTTCCGGGAGTCAAACTCAGGACTCCACACTTGCAAGGCAGGAGCTTACGCCGCTGAGCTATCTCACCGGCCGATCTTTTCAATTTGATTTGTTTATTTGTTTGTTCGTTTGTTTGTCTGAGACAGGGTCTTGCTAAGTAGTTCATGCTGGCTTTGAACTCATGTAAGCCAGGCTGGCCATGAACACACAGAGATCCTCCTCCCTCAACTCCCTAAGTACTGGGATCATAAGCATGTGCCACCACACCCAGCTGGTCTTTTCAATTTGAAAATTCATCCTTTAATTCTGGAAAAAAATAGTTTTTCTTCTTAACAGAAGGGGATCTCACTAACTTCTGAGCTCAAGTCATCCCCCGGCCTCAGACTCCAGAGTAGCTGAGACCACAGGAATAGCTCTGCATTCAGCTAATCTTGGGGCGTTATCTTGTGGCCTTTTTTTTTTCTTACATTATTTCTTTAGTACTTTCCTCTCAACTATTTTGCTGTCCCCCTTCCCATATTCCTATTATCAAATTCAAAATAATTTCTTTACCCCACTCTTTCTCCTTCTTTTTCCACATCTTAGGAGATTTCCTCTGCCTTATCTTCCAAACCTTTCTACTGGTTTATGTTTAATATCACTGAGATACTGTACTTCTTACTGCATGTTCCTTTTAAAAAGCATCTGTTCTTATTACAACATCACACTTATAAATGTGATGCATTTTCTGAGTTCTCTACTAATTTGGTTGCAATTTGCTGGTTGTTTTCTGTTTTGTTTTGTTGCAGTACTGGAGATTGAACCCAGAATAACTCTACCACAGAGCTACATTTCTAGCTCTTTTTTAATTTTTTATTTTGAGACAGGGTTTCTCTAAGTTGTCTAAGGTATCCTCTGATTTGCAATTCTTCTGCCTCAGCCTCCCAAGTAGCTGGGATTATGTGTGGGTGCTACCATGCCCAGCTAACTTGCATTTTCTTTAACAATGCTTATTCTACTCGAGTTTTCAATTTTTTCTTATAACAGTTTAGTTGTTTTATATTTTCTCAGAAACATATTTGTTTTTGTCTAGTTTTTGAGCTAATGAGTATACACTCATATATGATATTATTCTGTTATTTACAAAATCTCTTGTGTTCTCAGACAGGAGAGAAGGGCCAGACACTCCCCAAGAGATACTTTTTATTTTTAATTCATGAATGTCCCAAACACCTTGCAGTTGGCTGCATCTCATCAGACGCCCCACAACCACTCCAGGAGACACTTGCTTTGGCTGCCGCAAGCTTTGGTCAGAATCTTATCCCAGATGACTCCACCCACCACCTTTCTGGATAACTTCACCTCACAGCCCCTTTGGCTCATTCTGCTTCTCTGCAGCCCTCCTAACTCAGGTCACCAGATCCCCCTCCCCTACCCATGACCAAACTGAAAGTGTGACACTATGCATGCGTGAGCCCATCTTTTTTCCTATATAAGCAACCTCACCAAGCCCTTAGGTCAGTTCATGCACTATTCTCTTATACCACAGCAATAAGTCCTAATAAAACCTCTTGCAGATGCCATCACTTGGTCAATTTATGATTTCTGTCTCCAGTAGAGCAAGATGAGCTGGTACACTAAGAGCAGGAAACACCAAAGCCTGCTTGTGCTAAAAGTTGCCAGCAGCCAGGACACTAAAGGTGGCTTTAGTGACAGAGGAATGGGCATTTCCAGCAGCTGCCATCTCTGGTGGCCAAAAGAGTTCTCAAGGTAGATGTAGGTAGATGCTTATTACAAGCAGCAAGGAAGGTCACTAAGAGTTGCCGGCTACAGGTATTCAAAGCTCAGGGCTCTTAACACTAAAAGAGCTACACTTTGCTAATTCATGATTTCTATACAAACTGAGCAAAAAAACTGTTTGCCTGTTGGTAACATCTTGGTGACCCATATGAGGACCTTCCCATTTAGAGGGCTCTGAAGAAAATGTCAGACAATGATAGCAGTCGTAAGCAATAAAGAAGTGCCTGGAGTACTAGCCCATGTGTGATTTCCATCTTATACGCAGCTAAGGACCCCTGCTAGCTGGTGACATTTGTATGACTTTTCTTTTTATGTTTTTATTTTATTTGCAATCATCACTGTTTTTTAACAGTCCCAGGGATTGAACCCAGGGCCACATCATCACTCTTGAGTGGTCCCAACAGAGGATTGTGTAGTATTAATTTTTTAAAAAGCTTTGGATTTTACTAATCCGCTCTCTCAATAATTTATTTTATTGATTTATTCCTTATCTTTATCATTCCTTTTCTTCTTGTTTCTGTGGGTTTACTCCATTTACTGTCTGCTGTAAATGCTTAGTTCATTTGTTTTCTGATAAATATATAAAAATCAGCTGAGAATGGTAGTGTGTGCTTGTAGTCTCAGCTACTTGGGAGGCCAAGGCAGGAGGATTGCAAGTTGGAGGTCAACCCTTGAAACTTATCAAGACCCCGTCTCAAAATACAAAATAAAAAGAGGTCAGGTATAACTCAGTGGTAGAGCACTTGCCTAGCAAAGGTGAGGCCCTGGATTCAATCCCCAGCAACACCCCCAATATATGCTTTTGAGGTTTTTTTTTGGCGGGGAATACACATATATCCATAGATATTTATTTACACACATGTACTAGTTCAAGTTGTTTATGTCATCCAAATCTTCTATTTCCTTGCTTATTTGTGTCTGCTTGAGGTACATGGGTTTTGTTTGTTTTGCAATGTTAGAGATTGAATTTAGAGCCTCAGGCTTGCTAGGCAAGCACTTCACTATAGAGTTACATCTCTATCACTAATTACAAATGTCTAAGTGGGTTGATTTATTTTTCATTGTATTTTTGTCAGCTATCATGTTACATAATCTGAAGCATAATTAGGTACATGTATGTTAGTGATTATTTTATCTTCTTGATCTATTGTCCCATTCTGTCCTTCTTTGTCCTCAAGAGCATTTTTTTCCCTTAATGTCTGTTTTGTTTACTTTGTTGTTAAACTTATTACCATGGCTTCCTTTTGGTCCCCATTAGTGTGGTTAACTCTTTCTATTCCTTGATTTTTAACTTTACAGTAGGGCCAGGTGCTGCCTCTCTGAATTTTGTATCTCCTTCTGGTGCCATTGAAGCTTCAGAATGACTTCCTGTATGGTAACAAGATCTTGGGTGAGGATCAATTATGACCACGGTTGGTCTCATTCAAGTCTGAGGATTTTCTACAATCTTGGTGAGGGAGATGGGATTATGTTGCTTGATTTATTTAGACTTAACATGGCCCACACCTGGAACTTACAGGTGAGCTTCATTCTGCACAAAATACATGACTGACCCAGAAGAGGGTAGAAGATTCAAAGATAATCACACCTCTAATACCAGCACGGTGGGAGGCTATTATAGCTTGTATCTGGGTGTCCCCTCAAAGCCTCATGTGATCGTAGGTGGGGCTTTTCAGAGGTGTCTCGACCTAGGGTGTGTGCTGCCAGGTTCAAGGATGTGATGCTGGGATTGATTCATGGTGCACTGCTAGGATTAAAGCTGCCCCTCCCTGGGTGTGAGTGCTACCTGCCCTAAGGGTGGGTAGCTTGGATAAGATATAAGAGACAGAAGGAGGGTCTGTTTGTTGCTTGCTGCATTGCTTCTTCACTACTTTGCTGCCTTCTGACATGAACTTTCTCCTCTGAGATGTCACCCTGCCTTGGAGCCAGCTGACTATGAGCTGAAACCTTCACAACCTGTGAGCCACAATAAACCTTTCCTCCTTTAACTTTGGGTGTTGGGTATTTTGTCTTAGCAATGAGAAAAATAACTAAGATAGAACGGGAGGTTCACAAATTCAAGCCTATGCTGGGAAATTTAGGAAACCCCTGTCTCAAAAATTAAAAAATAGAGCTGGATGTGGTGGCACACACCTGTAATCCCAGCACTCGGGAGACTGAGGCAGGAGGACCACCATAAGTTTGAGGCCAGCCTGGGCTACACAATGAGACTCTGTCTCGATAAATAAATAAACACACAAATAAATAAATAAATAAATAAATAAATAAATAAATAAATAAATAGACTAAGCTACGGCTCAGTGTGAAGGCCCTGTTCAAACTCCAGTACATCTCCCCTCACATATACACACAGACGCACACACACACACGAAAATATGATCACAATGTCAACTACTCTTTGATTCAGAAATGTCATTTCTAAGAATTTTTCCATCAGTAAATATCTATTTGCTGCTATAAGAAAAAAGTGAAATGAAATCTGAGCAAGCAAAAACCAAATGTAGCCACCAAAAGCAAACTAGGAAGAGAAACTGCATGAAGGAACTATCACTTATAAAATACTTTTTCTATCAGCTACCTATTGCTGCATTACAAATCACCGCAAATTTCATAGCTTCTTCATGATTGTGTGGGTCAGCAATCTGGGCGGTTTCATCTGGAAGATTCTACTGCTGGTCTTTCTTGGAATCGCTCAAGCATCTGTGTCATCTAGAGTCCTAGATGAGATGGAGAGTCTATGATGCCCTCGTCACATGGCTGGCAGTTGGCCAGCCGGACGTAGGCAGGCTGCTGGCTGAACTCAGCCCTCCTGCGTGAGGCCTCTCCACTGGGCTAGCTCAGGCTTGTTCACCTCCAAGTGTCAGGGTTACAGCCACAGCCAAAAGGGGCGATACCATTTGCACAAGCACTTTTCAAGCCTCTGCTTGTACCACATTTGCTAATGTCCCATCAGCCAAACCTAGATTCAGGGAATGAAGGAAAAATCCCCACTTTTTGATGTGAGACACAGAAAAGTCATATTGGAAAGGAGGTTTGTATAAAAGGGTTGGGAAAAATTACTGCAGCCATCTTGGTAAACAAATTTCCATTCTTAGCAGTCTATTCAACATATTTTTTATTTGGTAAATATCATGTACCATATGCTAGGTCCTCCGTGTGAAGATAAAACACGCACATTTTCTAGCCTCAACAATGTCTAATTTAATGAAGAACAAAGACAACTAAACTAGAATCACAATGCTTTGCAATTGGAGTCACAACAAGAGTCAGGGGGTATCATGCAAGTAGGCAGAAGGACACATGATTCACAGGGGTGAGGGACATGGCAGAGATGGCCTGGAACAGGAAACCCCTGAGAAAGGTCTTGAGATTGAGAAGGCAAAAGAGACAGAGGAGGAAGAAGCAGCAAACACTAAAAAATAAAGAACTAGACTTCAAGTATGAAATCACATGATCAAGATGGAAGCCTGAAGTCAAGCAGAACAGAAGAAATATACCAAGACCATGTTACATAAAGCTCTTCGGTCCCTCAAAGTCTCATCAGATTATATTCTCCATAAAAGGTCCTTTGTAGAAGTGATTTACTTAGAGGAAATTGTGGACAGTGGCTTGGGTCAGGAGCATAGTCTTTTCCGTTCATTCTCAGCAGTGTGAGCTGCGTTAAGTTTCTGGAAAAATGCTAAGCTAGGCAGCACAACTGAAATGCTTTACAGTGCAACAGAAGAATAAGGATGGAAAATGTAACAGTAGTACAGAGTACCTAATTAGTGTTCCGTAATGACTTGAGATTGTTTAAAATGTGGGTTGGGCTTGTAGCTCCGTGGTAGAGCGCTTCCTAGTGTGTGTAAGACCCTAGGTTTGATCCTCAGAACTGCTAAGAAAAAGTTTATTTTAATGTTTAGAAGGGAGAATACATATCTTATAGCTATCTGTGTTTACCTCTGAGGATCTTGTCCTCAAAGAAGCAGAAACATTCCTGGTTCCCTATTTATTCTACATCATTTGAATATTTTACAGTCAGTGGGTGTCACTTTTGGAAGTTTAAAAATTTTTAAAAGCTAAAGGTATAAAACATTTCCAGCTGATATTACTCTTACTGCCAACTCTTTGTGAATACTTAGTATGTGTTAAGCGTTTTATAAGTATTTATTATACAATTACACCTTATAACAACTCTGAGTTAGCTACAATAATTTACTTTACAGATTAGGAAACCGGGACCCAGCTAGGTTACATGCTGTAATTTGCCCAAGGAGACATGGCTATGAAACATCAGAGCAAGGATTTGACTAAGTTGTTTGGCTTGGAATAGATTCATAATCACTGTCAGCAGGAGGAAGGGTAGATGGTCCTGGAAGTCTGAGAGCAAGGGCCAAAGCAGCAAGTACATTTTCTTCAAAGCCTCACATTTTACACTTAAACTTCATCATAAGTTGTTTTCTGACCCATAGTACCTGCACATTTGTTTTAAAATAAAATAATGCTAACTATTTTCTATCAGCCAAACAAATGCTTCAGGAAGATACCTGTGTTTATCCTGGGACTTCACCTGTCCTGGATACGCCATGGTGTATATCCAGGGAATTGTCTTCCCTGAGTTGAGAAAGACAGACAAAACCAGTTTGGCACCTCTGACATTCCTTGATACATGAATGAGGTCAGAATGTTTTTCAGAGTTCCTAGGAGCAGTCAGATGTCAGTTAACTCTAGTCTCATATCCTTCTTCTAGTTCTTCCTCTTAAGTAAGCACATTGAATGACCTGTTCGGTGACAAGTGACGGAACCCCATACCTGTTGCCTGAGTGTGACATTCCTAAGGTTATTTCCAGCTGTCCCCGACTGGGTCAACTCCTTACATCCCACAGCCCACTTTCTAGGAATACATACATGATGACTGTTGCAATGATGCATTGTAATCCAACATACACTGAAGGCATTAGTAAGTGCAAAAATGTATCCATAAAAACTTTTGGAAATAGTGGTGATGGCTGCACAACATTGTGAATATAATGAAAGCCACTTAAAAATAGTTAAAATCGGGCTGGTGAGATGGCTCAGCGGCGTAAGCGCCTGCCTTGCAAGCGCGAGGGCCTGAGTTCAACTCCCGGGTCCCACATACAAAAAAGGGGCCGGTAATATCGCTCAGTGGCACAGGTGCCTGTTGGTGCGCGAGGTCCTGAGGTCGACACCCCGGTACCCACAAAAAAAAAAAGTTAAAATCAATTGGGCGTGGTGCAACATGCCTATAGTCCCAGCACCTGGGAAGCTGAGGCAGGAGGATCACTGTGAGCTTGAGGCCAGTCTGGACTACATAGTGAGTTCAAGGCCAGCCTGAACTACATAGTGAGACCCTGTCTCAAGAAACCAAAAATAAATAAATAAATAAACAAACAAACTTAAAGTGGAAAATTCATATACGTACTATATTTTACCATGATAAAAATAGATTATGCACAGATATTTGGTCCCAGCTTTAAACTTATTCTGGGTATTTACTTGTTGTCTTTAAAAAAAATAAATAAAAATAAATAAAAATAAACTTATTGTGGGACTGAGAGGTAGTAACTGCACTCCAGGTGGGTAGAGCTACCAGCCAAGGAGAGGGCAAATCAAATTCTGTTATGCCCTCACTAAAACCCCTTCAACAGCTCCCCATTACTGTTGACATAAACCAAGAGCCTTAACAGGCTTATGAGGCCTGGTGTGGTCATCTTTCCAGCCTCGTTTGTGCTATTTCCCTCTTCCCATTTTTTGTCCCAGCCACCCCAGCCCTTTTTCTTTTCCTTTGAGCATGGGAAGCTCTTTTCCACCTCAGGGTCTTTGCACAAGATTTTCCCCCTCGTTTAAGAGGGTTTTCCACCCCATTCTATCCCTGAGTAATTCAATCCAAGTGTTATATCCCCAAAAAAGCACTCCCCACCCACAGTCTGGGTCAGGTTCCATGTTATATATGCATGTAGAAGCATATATCTTGTTCTAGCTGCAAATTACAGGACCCTCACTCCCACCCCACAAACAGGGGCTTCCACAAAATCAAAGTTTATTTCTCTCTTGTGTTCAGAAGTCCTTGGTTTCATACTGCCTGGGACATTTTATCCTTGACTTTGCTCCTGTTGCCCTAGTCATGTAACTTTTATTGCCGTGGTCTCCTGATATTCTGGGAGGGCAGCTGGAACTCTAGCCATTGTGTCTACTTTCCTACAAGTGGGAAGAAGAAAGGAAAAAAGAGCCAGACCCCTCCATTTACATCCGTTTCCTAAAAGATGGACGGGTCACTTCTCCATATGTCCTCTTAGCCAGAATTTAGTCAGAAGGTCACATCTAATTGCAGAAAGGCTGGTAAATGTAATCTTTACCCTAGATAACCATATATCTACCTAGAAATTTAAGGTTCTACTACTCATAAGGAAGGAGAGAGTATTCAATCCCCAGCAGTGCAAAAAGAAAAGAAAGAAGAAAAAAAAGCCAGGAGTTGTGGCACACACCCATAATTCCAGCACTCAAGAGGTGGAGGCAGGAGAGTCACTGTGAGTTTGATGCCAGCCTGAGCTACATAGTGAGTTCGAGGCCAGCCTGAACAGTGAGACCTATCTCAAAAAACAAACAAAAAACCCCCCTCTCAAAAAGTAAAAAGAAAAAGAAGAAGAAAAAGGAAGGGAAGGAGAAGAGGGAGAGGAGAAAGAGGAAGAGGAAAAAATAACTACTAGAGTCTCTGCCACAATAGCACTCATCTTATTTTGTAATGATACATTCATTTAATTATTCAACGGAAGTCTTTCTACCTCATGAGATTACGAGCTCACTGAGAGTCCTCACACTCACAAGAACCAGGCTTTGCCTGCTGTTATTTATTAGTGTAATCCCAGTGCCTAGAACAGTGTGCATACTGAAGGATTTGGGGACCAAATGTAAAAAGGAAGTCTTGATTGCATTTGGATGGGTCTAAAAACTATACTATTTCTTAGCAAGAGTTAATAAAAATAGGTAGCATTATCAAGTGCCTGCTACTATGCACTGGACATTGTCACCTAATCCCTAGGACAGCCCTGGAAGAGCAGTTTCAGTGTTATCCCATTTATTGCAGAGGAGGAAGCTGTGATTCAGTGCTTGAGCTAATGCCTTGCCTTGCTCAAGGCTCTGGCTCTAATGTCCGTGTCCCTAACCATCACTCAAGTCTGTTTCAGGCCTAAGCTGCCAGATGGTAAATTCTATCTCTTCTCATCCTGCCTTGTAGTTCCAGGCTAGCTCAGCGTCTCCCACTGCGGCGTGGTGCCTCAGGCTAGCTCTACTTAATTCAACTCAACTTGCAGTCGTCCAAGATGACAAAATCACTGCCACACTGAAAACACCAGGAGAGCAAAACAACATCAGCGCCCACATC
This sequence comes from Erethizon dorsatum, assembly GCA_028451465.1. Classification (NCBI taxonomy): domain Eukaryota; kingdom Metazoa; phylum Chordata; class Mammalia; order Rodentia; family Erethizontidae; genus Erethizon; species Erethizon dorsatum. The sequence goes on from CM051826.1 coordinate 36,350,099, forward strand.
TATTAAGATGGCTAACATCTAAAATACAAATGGAAAATGAGTGTAGAGGAAGAGGTGGGGAAATTGGAAGCCATATGCTTTGTTGGTGGGAATATAAAATGATGCGGCAGCTGTGAAAAGCAGTGTGGCAGTAACAAGTCCTCACAAAACTAAACAGACTTACCGTATAATACACTGGAAAGAGTTAATGTAGGGACTCAAACAGATATCTGTACACCCACGTTCATTATTCACAAGAGTCAGAAGCTGAAGTAACTCAAGTGCCCATCAAAAGATGAATGGGGGCTGGGATATAGCTCAGCAGCACAGCACCTGCCTGGCAAGCACAAGGTCCTGAGTTCAATTCCCCGTACCAAAAAAAAAAAAAAAAATGATGAATGGGTAGCCGAGCGCGGTGGTGCATGACTATAATCATAGCTACTAAGGAAGCTGGGTAGGAGGATTGCAAGTTTGATACCAGCCCGGGCAATTTGGCAAAATCCTGTCAGAAAATAAAAAATAAAAATGGCTGGGGATGGAGCTCAGTGGTAGAGCCCTTGCCTAGCATGAGCAAGGCCCTGGGTTCAACCCCTAGAATTGGGGGAAAAAATTAAAGATGACTGAATAAACAAAATGTAGTATACACATCCAATGAGATATTACTCAGCCTTAAAAGTAAAGAAATTTGGGTGGCAGGGAGTGGTAGCACGTGCCTGCAATCCCAGTACTTGGGAGGCTGAGGCAGGAGGATCGATATGAGTTCAAGGCCAGCCTGGGCTACATAATGAGTTCAAGGCCAGCCTGAACTACATAGTGAGACCCTGTCTCAAAAAAAGAAAAAAAAAAAAAAGAAATTTGGGTATATGCTAAAATGTGGATGAATATTGAAGACATTATGTGGAGTGAAATAAGCCAATTACAAAAGAACAAATACTGTATACTTTTTTTTTTTTTTTTTTTTTTTGAGACAGGGTCTCACTATGTAGTCCAGGCCGGCCTCAAATTCACAACCATCCTCCTGCCTCAGCCTCCCGAGTGCTGGGATTATAGGCATGTGCCACCCCACCTGGCATCCACTTATCTGAGGCACCTGGAGAAGTCAAATTCATAGAGACAAAAAGCAGAGTGGTGGTTTCTGGGGAGCTAGTATTTCATGGGTACTGAGTTTTAGGTGGGGAAAATGAAAAAGTTCTTGAATGGATGGTGGTAATGGTTATGCAACCATGTGAATACCAGTAATGCCATAGACGTGTACATTTAAAAATTGTTAAAATGGTAAATTTTAGCCAGGCATGGTGGTACACACCTGTAATCCCAGCATGTGGGAGGCTGAGACAGGATTGCTGTGAGTTCAAGGCCAGCCTGAACAGCATAGTGAGATCCTGTCTCAAAAAAAAAAAAAAAAAAAAGGTATATTTTACAGCATGTATATTTTAACACACACACACACACACACACACACACACACACACACACACCCTCACCCCAGTGGGACTCCTAGCTGGCTTCTAAGGGGCCAGGTAGCAGAGAAGCAGGGAGAGGAGACTTTCCAAGCACCCTTCCTATACCTTTGGCCCTCTGTCTCCGGTGGTTAGGTGGGGAAAAGAGCCTGGATCATCTGAGGTGAAAGCTATGAATTTGTCCTGTTCACTGGATTGCTTAGAAGGGAGCCTGCTGAACACCATATCCTGTCTGTGTCCTTGTACTCCTCCACCCTCTACTGAGCCTGGCACACTGCAGGGCCCAGTAGGACATGGAGGGCCAGGGCCAGGACCAGGGTAATTAACTGGCAGAATCTCAGCCTGGGCTCATGCCCTCTCTGCACCCTCTGCTTGTCCTTGGGCCTCAGGGCTCCACCTCAGGTCCATCAGCCTCAGCACTGAGATCTTCCTGTGGGTCGGGACTCTCCAATCTGGCTGTCCTAGGAAGATAGGACTGTTGAGGCTGAAGGGCAGCAAGATGGAGATGGGGATCCTTTCCTGCCCTCTTAGTCTTTCAGTCTGTGTGGACCATGTGTCCCAACCTGGTCACTGTGCCTCACAAAGATATGGTCCAGTCAGATCAGACCAGGAAGCAGAATCCACTTGACATCACCAAGAAGAAAAAGGCAAAGTAGTACCATACCTAGTTCCTGGTTACTGAAGGACATTTTTTAAAAAAATGACATTAAAGCCAGGTATGGCAATGCATGCCTATGATCCCTGCCTCTGAGGCAAGAGGATCACAGATGAAGTTCCATCTGGGCAATTTAGCAAGACCCCACCTCAAAATAAAGAGAGCTGTAGCCAGATGTGGTATTGCATGCTTGTAATCCCAGCACTTGGGAGGCTGAGGCAGGAAGATTGCTGTGAGTACAAGGCTAGCCTGGGCTACACAGCGAGACCCTCTCTCAAAAAAAACAAAAACAAACAAACAAACAAACCCCTAAATAAATAAATAAATAAATAGATCTGGGAATGTAGCTCAGTGTGAAGGCCCTGTGTTAAATCCCCAGAAACACACACACACACACACACACACACACACAGGTACCAAAATCTTTATTTTAGCCGGGCATATGCTCTATGGTCCCAGCTACTGAGGAGGTTGAGGCAGCATCATGTGAACCCGGGAGTTAGGGGCCATCCAGAGCAGTATGGTATATTGACACCCCATCTCAAAATAAATAAGTAAATATATACATAAATAACTAAATAAATAATATTTTACATAGATGCAAGAGTTGCTTTAAAAATTAAAAAGCCGAATAGAATAGAAAGGTTTAAAGGCAATCCAGCAGACTTCTGCTCCCTCCCTCCCTCCTCAATTCCAGCTCCTCAGATGCAACTATTTTTGACACCTTTTTAGCTGTTTCTTCTGGCATCACTTCCATACCTCTAATAACAAGCTTCTACTGGCTTTTTTCCTTCTTCTTTTTGTTTATTGTTTATTGGTTGGTTGGTTTGTACTGGGGACTTTATCCAGGGCTGTGCACAACTAGACAAGTACTCTATCACTGAGCTATAGCCCATTTTTAAAATTTTGAGACAGGGTCTGGCTAAGTTGCCCAGACAGAACTAGAACTTGCCATCCTCCTGCCTCAGCCTCTCTAGTAGCTAGAATTACAAGTGTGTGCCACCATGCTCAGCTGATACTGGTGTTGTAGTCAGGGTTTGCAAGGGAAATAATACAATACAGGACACATAATTTATAGAGTTATTTTGTAATAGTCACCCAAAGAGTCATATACAAAAAGCGCAGGAAATCTGTCCACACACTAAAGACCCAAAGAATCCAGCTGAGGGCCTGGATCCTACAGCAGTGTCCTGCATGAGTCCAGCTGAAGGCCTAGGGCCCACAACAATGTCTCATGCAAGTATATTTCACAGATCTGCGCTGGGAAGGCCCAAAGGTCAGCGGTGGAAGCTAGAAAGTCTGCACCAGCAGGATGAAGGATCTGTGCCAGCAGGCTGAGGGATCTACCCTGGAGCCAGGAAGCGATGCTCAGAGTAAGGACCAGAGCTCCCCCGAAAGGCACCACAGCCATCCTCAGCGACAACGAGGTCCCGAGCTCCTCCGACAATGAGAACAGCCAAGTTCCTATCAGGAAAGCCAGCGTAATAAGCTCCTCAAGGAGAACTGACAGCACCAACTCTTCCTCACCAGTTCTCCTTTTTATGATGTTGGCAACAGTCCTCAGGTGGGCCTTCCACACCAGGCACCACGCTGATTCAGTTCAGCTGGGTTTTACAAGTTGACCACCAGTTGTCAATCCACCACAACTGGTATTTCTTAAAATTTCATTTGCAGATATTGTCCAGGGGCTTCATTATGGACTTGGAAGATTTAACACTCTTTACCTCTTCCTTTACCTTCTTAATGTCTTTTTATTAATATTGTTATTATTACTGGAGATTGAAGCCAGGGTCTTTACACTGAGCTATGTCCCCAGCCCTTTTTAGTTTTGATTTTGCGATGGGATATAAGTCACTAAGTTGCCCAGGTTAGGCTTGAACTAACAATCCTATCTTAGCTTCCAAGAGTACTGGAATTACAGGTGTGCATCACCACACCCAGCTCTTTTTTTTTTTTTTTTTTTTTTTTTTGAGACAGGTTCTTGTCATGTTGTCCAGATTGGCCTTAAACTCCAGATCTTCCTGTCTCAGCCTCATGGCTAGTGTTACAGGCATGCATCACCATGCCTGGCTCCTTCTCTTAATTTTGGTTAAAGCTATGCCTAGTATCTTCATTATTAGGACTATGTAGATGTCGGTGACAGCAGCATCAAATACCTTTCTTTTCTTTTCCCTGGAGTGAATTTCTCTTTTTGTCACGTGTTCAGCTTTGTTTGAATTGGTGAGTCTTCCACATTCTCCAACATTCTGTTAACCCCTCTTAATCCAATTTTCCACACAGTCAAACTTGTTGGATAATCCCGCAGTTCCTTTTTTCTTCGAAGACCCCTCTCACAGGCCCTCACTCCACCCAGACCCGGTTGCCCCTGCACTACTGTCAGGCTCCCTTCCAGAGATGTTCTTTTCGGACCTCCTGGGAATCCTGAAGAGAATTTTTTTGTAAATATTTGCATATGATTCCAAGGGTCCTACCTGTTCACTGTAGAAAAATTTAAAAAGTACAAGAGGTAAAATAAAGGTGACATATAATTCTTCTATCCAAACACTAACCTTTGGCATTTTGAGATATGTCCTTCCAGTCTCTTTTTTTCTACATCAAAAAGAGCACATTGAGGGGTTTGGAGTCTAGCACTTGCCTACCATGCACAAGGCTCTGGGCTGCATCCCCAGTGCCACACACACACACACACACACACACACACACACACATTCAGGTCCTCCTTCTCACTAGCCACATTTCAAGTACTCCACAGATATATGTGGCTAGTGGCTACCATATTGCACAGTCCAAATACAAAACATTTTGCAAAGTTCCGCTAGTCTTTAACACAGATCAAAAACTTACAATCCATGGGAGAGATTGAGACCCTCGCAGTAAAGCATAATGATTGGGAGTGTAATCTCTAGAGCTACACTCCCGAGTTAAAATCCTGCTCTGCTGCTTATTCTCCACGTAACTTTGTACAACTTCACTTCTGTGCCTCAGTTTCCTCATCTGTGAAGTGGAGCTAATGATAGTAACTATTTTACCGGTTGTTACAAACATAAAATAATTAATATCTATAAAGTACTTAGGAAAGTTCCTCACACACAAGAAATACTTAGTAATATACTTTGTTTCACCTGTTAGTTACTAACAAATGAAGTTGATTATTTCAAAATTAGAATCTAGGCTTCTGGCCCTCTTCCCTCATTTCCTTCTCTTTCTCCTTCCCTTTTCCCTTCTCCTTCTGCAAGGCCTGGCAACCCCAGATCCCAGAGGAGGTCCTGTCTGCAAACACAAACTTTTTAAACTTTTAGCTATTTTATTGACTCTATGCTATTATTGCTGAATTATTTTCTATTATTATACTTTCAAAGCTTTGTTTTTTAATTTTTATTTTTATTAGCACATATTTGCAGTATACAATGATTGCAATCACCATTATTTTTTTCTGTTGTTAAAGGTGGTATAGTTGTTCCTTTTAGTAGATATTTCTTTATGTGAATATTTGATATATACTTATTTCTACATTATTATTGCAGATCTCTTTCCCACTGTTAAGGATAGTGTAGTTGTAGCTATTATTGGTTCTTATGGTATGTTTTTGACTCTCATTATTATTTTTTGCAGGGTACGGAGAATCAAACTCAGGACCTCAGGCTTGCCAGGCAGGTGCAGCGCCACTGAGCTAAATCCTTGGCTCCTTGACTCTTATTATTGTTGATTGTTTTTCTATTGTTAATGGTTTTCTATTATTAATGGTGGAGGCTGAGACAGGAGGATTGCCCCAATCGAGACCAGCCTGGGCTACATAGTGAGTTCAAGGCCAGCCTAGGGTACACAGCAAGACCCTGTCACACACACACACACACACACAAAAATGGTGTTGCCAGGGATATAGTTCAGCTGCACAAGTACCTGCCTGGCAAGCACAAGATCCTGAGTTCAATTCCCGGCACAACAACAACAAAAAAATGGTGTCATAGTTGTTTCTTTAATTGGTTTTTACTACCTGTATATGGCAATATCTGGTTTGTCTTTGTATTGTCAATATTACTGCAGTTTCTTTTCTCGTCTCTGAGTGGTGTTAGGTATAAAGTACCCCCAAAGGTTGGACACTAAGAAGACACTCAAATATTAAGCTGAGGGCCGGTGAGACGGCTCAGCGGCTTAAGCGCCTGCCTTGCAAGCGCGAAGGCCCAAGTTCGACTCCCGGAACCCACATACGAAAAAGGGGCCGGTGATATCGCTCAGCGGCACGGGCGCCTGTTGGCGCGTGAGGTCCTGAGGTCGTCCCCCCGGTACCCACAAAAAAAAAAAAAAAAAATTAAGCTGAATAGGTTGAAGAGGTTTATAAATATCAAAACACAGCTAACCCCAAGGACACATCATAGGGAGACATAATTAACTAAAGAGATCATCACAGTAGTGACAGATTTTTCTCTGTCCTAATTGATCTTCAACCCATAGTGCAAAAACAGTAGAAACCTGAGAAAGCAAGGCAACAAGATGCCCCCAGAGCCAGGTGTGATGTGCACACCTGTAATCCCAGCACTCAGGAGGCTAAGGCAGGAGGATTGCCACCAGTTCGAGGCCAGCCTGGGCTACAGAGCAAGACCTTGTCTCAAAACGACTAAAGAAAAAAAAAAAAAAAAAAAAAGGCTCCACCTCCCCCAACTCCTAATTTCCCAAAAGCTGATTTCAGCGACACTGAAGTAGAGGAAGCTACAGGCAAAGAACTAAAAAACCAAATGATCGAAATGTTTGAAGAGATAAAAGAAGAAACATAAAAGCAAGTGTATAAGATGTTTAATGAGCTCAAAGAAGATTTAATTAAACAGATAAAGGATTTTACCAATAACATGTTCAACAAGCTTAAAGAAGAAACAAACAATAAATTAATTGAGTTATGCAAGACAATACAAGGCATGAATGACCATGTAGGAAAACAATTAGAAAATATGAAGAAAAAAGCATACAGAGATAGATGATATGAAAAACTCAATGGAAAGCACACTTGACCAATGTGAGGACAGTGTCAGAAATAGAAGACAAGGTAGAAATAGTAAATCATAAACTCAGTGATACCCTAAAAATGACAAGACACCATGCAAGCTGGATCCAACAGCTACTAGATGACTCAAAACAAACAAAAATATTTCAAAAAACCAACATCAGAATTATAGAAATAAAGGAAAAATTAGATGACTTAAAAGATATGAAAAATATATTCACTGAAATTGTAGAAGAAAAAATTTCAAATCTAGAGAAAGTATCTAATATTTATGGACTAGAGGCATACAGAACCCCAAATAGCCATGACCAGAAAGGAAACATCATACTCCTGAGGCAGGAGGATTGCCATGAGTTTGAGGCCAGCCTGGGCTACACAGTGAGTCCAGACCAGCCTGAACTACATAATGAGACCCTGTCTCAAAAAAAAAAATTGGGGGCCAATGAGATGGCTCAGCGGCGTAAGTGCCTGCCTGGAAGCACGAGGGCCCGAGTACGACTCCCGGAACCCACATACAAAAAAAGGGCCGGTGATATCGCTCAGCAGCACGGGCGCCTCCTGGCGCGCGAGGTCCTGAGATCGACCCCCGGTACCCACACACACAAAAAAAAAAATTGCAGAAATTCAACCAAAGGAGAAAATATTAAAAGCTATTAGAGGAAAATAGCAAGTACCATAAAGGCAAGTCCATCAGAATAACTGTGGATTTCTCAGTACAAACCCTTTTTCAAAAATGTTATTTATTTATTTATTTATTTATTTATTTATTTATTTATTTTTGAGCCAGGGTCTTACTATATAGTTCAGACTAGCCTTGAACTCACTATGTAGGCCAAGCTGGCCTCAAACTTGTGGTGATCCTCCTGCCTCTGCCTCCCAGGTGCTGGGACTACAGACATGTGCCGTCATAACTGGTTCAGCACAAATCTTTTTTTTTTTTTTTTTGTGGGTACCAGGGGTCAACCTCAGGACCTCGCGCACCAGCAGGCGCCCATGCCGCTGAGCGATATCACCGACCCTTTTTTCATATGTGGGTTCCAGGAGTCAAACTCAGGACCTCGTGCGTGCCAGGCAGGTGCTTATGCCACTGAGCCATCTCACCGGCCCCCACAGCACAAATCTTAAAGGCCAGGAGAGCCTGGAATAAGGTTTTTCAAGCTCTAAAAGAAAATATTTGTCAGTGCAGACTTTTATATCCTGCAAAATTAGCCTTTGAGGGCCGGTGAGATGGCTCAGCAGCTTAAGCGCCTGCCCGGCAAGCGCGAGGGCCCGAGTTCGACTCCCGGAACCCACATACGAAAAAGGGGCCGGTGATATCGCTCAGCGGCACGGGCGCCTGCTGGCGCACGAGGTCCTGAGGTCGACCCCCCCGGTACCCACAAAAAAAAAAAAAAAATTAGCCTTTGAAGTGGAAAAAAAAAGAAATAAGAAAAATAAAGACTTTCCATAACAAATAAATCCTAAAAAAATACATAACCACTAACCCAGAGCTGCAGAAAATACTTAAAGGAATTATAGGCTAGATGTGGTGGCACACACCTGTGTTCCCAGCGTTTTGAGAGGCTGAGGCAGGAGGATTGCTGTGAGTTTGAGGCCAGCCTAGGCTACATAGTGAGTTCAAATCTAACCTGAACTACATAGTGAGACCCTGTCTAAAAAAAAAAAAAAAAAAAAAAAAAAGAATCATAGACAGAGATAGAGAGACCACCAAGACCAAGGAGCCCAAAGAAAAATATACATCTAACTGGGAGAATAGTTAAACCAAAGGAAAAAAAATAATGGAAGGACAGGATTCAATAAACAAAGGAAAAAATGATGTGAGGACAGGATTCAATAAACAAGATACAATAATAACTTTTATTGCCAATGGTCTAAACTTCCTAATCAAAATACACAGACTGGCAGACTGGATCAAAACACAAAGTGCAACCGTATGTTGCCTACAAAAGACACATCTTGTCTGGAAAGAAGCACATAGACTGAAAGTGAAAGTGTGGAAACAATACTCCGTTCAACCAGAGCCCCCAAAAAGCAGGAGTAACTATCTTATTTTCAGACACAGCAGACTTCAAGCCGAAACTGATCAGAAGAGACAAAGATGGCTACTACATACTGATAAAAGGAACAATTCAACAGGAAGAGATAACAATTATAAATATCTATGTACCTAATGTCAGCACACCCAAGATTATAAACAGAAACTACTGGAATTAAAAAGACAGATACCAAATACTATCATAGTGGGGGACTTCCATACCCTACTCTCACAATTAGATGGATAAACCAGGCCAAAAAATCAGCAAAAAAAATCAAAGTTAAACCACATCATTGAAAAACTGGACTTAACAGGTATCTAGTGTTTCATCCAACAACAACAGAATACACATTTTTCTCAACAGCACCCAAAACTTTTCCAAAATAGAACATACTTTAGGCCACGAAGCATGCTTAAATAAATACAAAAGAATTGAAATAGTCCCCTACATACTGTTAGATCAAAGTGGAATAAAGCTTTAAATCAAGAGCAAAACAACCACAGAAACCACACAAATACATGGAGATTAAATAATATGTTATTGAATAATCAATGGATCACAGAAGAAATCAGGGAAAAAATAAAAAATTTCTTAGGATCAAATGACAATGGAAGCACAACATACCAAAACCTATGGGACACAAAGAAAGTAGTTCTAAGTACCTACATAAAAACAGTAGAGCTATTCCCCAAAAAATAACCTAATGACGTGTCTCAGGGTCCTAGAAAAACAAGAACAATCCAAATCTGAAATTAATGGAAAGAAATTATAAAGATAAAAAATATATATATAAAGATCAGAGTGGAAATTAATAAAATTAAGACTAAGTACAATACAAAGGATCAATGAATCAAAAGGGTTGGTTCTTTGAAAGGATGAGAAGGGGACCTGAGGATGGGGGAGAGAAGAGGGGAAGGGGAAGGGAAAAGGATCAAAGTGCAATACGTACCAATTCCACATGATGAATGCATTGACTATGAATTGAAAAAAAACTAATAACAGATTAAAAAAAGAAAAGCAGAATGTAGCTCTGTGTGTGTGTGTGTGTGTGTCACACATCTGTAATCCCAGCTACTTGGGAGGCTAAGGCAGGAGAACCACAAGTTCAAGGCCAACCTGGGGAAGTTATCAAGACTCTCTCAAAAAAATAAAAAGGCCTGGAGATGTAAGTCACTGGCAGAGTAAGCATGAGGCCCTGGGTTTAATTCCCAGTACCAAAAACAAAAAAACAAAACAAACAAACAAACAAAAAAACCACCTGAATACATTTAACAGATTATGTGGCACATGTAATCTATGTTACACAAAGATTACCAAACCCTTGAAAGGACTGGAGGAGCAGACTCGAGGTTTGCTTCCATGAATGACTCGCAGAACACTCCCAGGGGAGACTTAACTCTGTCACCCTCAGCAATGTCAAATTCTAGCACATACTGTTTTATCTATAATCTGTGAACCATAAAGCTAGGACCAGGAGGCTGCCACCACTGCCCCAACCTGGACAAGAATGTGGAATTTTTCCACTGGTACCTCTACAACTTCCTCGCAACATCCTCAAACCTAGAGACTTGACATTGGCCTCGCATAGCCTTATTTGCCAGAAGCCAACAGGGAAGAGCAGCAAGAATGACCTCCACCTCACTTCCACCTTTCAAATCTCTAGGAAATGCATGCAAGGCCAGGCGATGGCCTCTAATGATTATTCCAGCTCTGAGACGCTATATAAGCCCACGCTCCAAAGTCACCAAGAAGGTGTCAGCCCTAGTGTTTTGCTGGGGAAGTAAATCAGAGGGGACAGGAATGTTCTGAGGGGGTAAAGAGACTGCACCTGAGAGATTTGATGCCAGCTGTATTCATGGGAGTCTCCCCCGCCTCTTGTCCCAACCTCACCACCCAACTCTCCTGTTCAGACATCAGGGTAGGAGCCGGCACATCTAAGGTCCAAAGCTCACTACAGGACTTTCAGTTCTGCTGAGTCCTCCCATGGCTGGAGTCCAAGGGTAGAAGACCAGACTTTCCCAGTAGCTTATCAAGGCCCATTGCTGCCCAGCCCAGGTGACTACTTGGCAGTGGACTTTGTTTGTTCGGTGTCCTGGAAGTACCACTTCGGCTGGCACCCTCATCCACACGGTGCCTCTCAGCCGATGGGACCAGTCTCCAAGTCTAGCTGTAGTGAAGGTCAGGAAAGGACCTTCTAAGAGATTTTCCAGGCTGAAAAGACATCACAAGTGACCAGAGGCAAGGCTTATTTGTTAAAAGAAGGTTGACTAAGGAAACCTGGCAGAAAGAGAATATGGCTTGACAGAAGTAGCAAGAAGGGAGGGGGAATAAGAGTGGGGAGTGCTGGAGTTACCTGCAAAAGAAGAGCAGGGCTTGAGCATAAAGGCATGGAGTCCAACAATTCTATTTCTGTAAAGGTAAATCTTTTTTGGGGGGCGGGGCTTGTCTTTTTGAGACAGGGTTTTGATATGCAGTTCAGGCTGGACTTGAACTGACTTTGTAGCCCAGGCTGGCCTCGAATTCATGGTAAACCTCCTGCCTCAGCTTCCCAAGTGCTGGGATTACAGGTGTGCACCACTATGCCTGGCCACCTTTTTCTTTTTTTTTTTTTTTTGGAAACAGGGTCCCACTATGTAGCCAATCTGCTCTTGAACTCAAGATCCTCCTGCCTCAGCCTCCCAAGTGCTGGGATTATAGGCATGCCCCACTGTGACAGCCTGTGAAGATAGATCTTGGTGTGAATAACAGATTACAATGTACAACATATCAAAACATTATATTACACACATATATTGTGGAGTATCTTATTTTTGTCTGTTAACTGCTACACAATGTGATTGGAAACAATGTATGATAAGAAAGGGATTAGAAAATAGATTTTTAAGACTGAGTACAGAAAAAATTATGTATATGACAAGTACTTACAATTTTATCTGTCACTTTAAAAATAAAAATTTTCAGCCAGGCACGGTGGTGCACACCTGTAATCCCAGCACTCAGGAGGCTGAGGCAGGAGGATCGCTGTGAGTTTAAGGACAGGTGAGCTACATAGTGAGTTTAAGGCCTCCCTGAACTACACAGTGAGTTTAAGGCCACCCTGAACTACACAATGAGACCCTGTCTCCAAAAAAATTTTTTTCAGGTAATTTAAAATATACAGAATCAGTGGCTGGTGAGATAGCTCAGCGGCATAAGCGCCTGCTGGCAAGCGTGAGGTCCTGAGTTTGACTCCCGGTACCCACATAAGAAAAAAAAAAAAAATATATATATACAGAATTATGTTCCAACTAGCCTAATTACATATGCTGTCTTTTAGTATTTTGCCCTGATTTTAACAGCAATGTAACATAAAGTAAAAAATAAAAACAAAATAGAAAACTAAGAAAAGGGCCAGTGAGATGGCTCAGCGGCGTAAGCGCCTGCCTGGCAAGCGCGAGGGCCCGAGTTCAACTCCCGGATCCCACATACGATAAAAGGGCCGGTGATATCGCTCAGCAGCACGGGCGCCTGCTAGCGCACGAGGTCCTGAGGTCGACCCCCGGTACCCACAAAAAAAAAAAAAGAAAACTAAGAAAAAATAAATCAGCCATAACCACACCACCTAATGATAACCACTATTAACATATTCATGTGACTTCCTTCTGGTCTTTTATTTTATACATTCATACAAAGTATGTTTGAAGGGATATTACTATGTATATATTTTTTTCTAACCTGGTTTTTCCACCAAGCACTATACCATGAATATTTTTTCTTCTCAACCAATTCTTGTTACCATTATCACTTTAATTCTGTCCAGCACTGCAGATGAACCCAGGGCCTTGTGCATGCTGGGCAAGCACTCTACCATTGATCCTACATCCCCAGCCCTCTGCCATCATTTTCAGCAATTACATGATATTCTATCATATGGCTGCATTATTTTTAATTTTCCAATCCTTTATTGTGAGATATTTAAATCATACCTGTTTTCAACTACTATAAATGTGTTTATTTGAACCACTTGGTGTGTGTATCCTTGCACATCTGCCCAATTATTTCTTTGAGATAAATTCCCAAAAGCGTAAATGGTAAATAACTATTTTTTGTTGTTGTTGTTGGTTTTTTATTTTTTATTTTTTATTTTTTTTATTTATTTATTTTTTTTGTGGGTACCGGGGGGACGACCTCAGGACCTCACGCGCCAACAGGCACCCGTGCCGCTGAGCGATATCACCGGCCCCTTTTTCGTATGTGGGTTCCGGGAGTCGAACTCGGGCCTTTGCGCTTGCAAGGCAGGCGCTTAAGCCGCTGAGCCGTCTCACCGGCCCGGTTTTTTTATTTTTGAGACAGGGTCTCACTACATAGTTCAGGCTGAGCCTGGACTCATTATGTAGGCCAGGCTGGCCTTGAACTCACAGTGATCCTCCTGCCTCAGCCTCCCAAGTGCTGGGATTACAGGTGTGTACCACTATACCCAGCAGTAAAAGTTTTTTTTTAATACATATTAACTTTCCTTGCAGAATGATCATATTAATTTATTCTCTACCACCAGAGTCTGATGCCTGATCACCTTTGAGTTAATAGCTTTGGCACATTTTTGTGTTAAAACAATGGTGGTACCTCTTTTCTTTAATATCAAAAGTATATGAATTTTATTGGCCAAGTGCGGTAGCACATGTCTCTAATCCCAGATATTTGGAGGCAGGAGGATTACAAGTTCAAGGCCAGTCTGAACCACTTAGGGAGACCCTATCTCAAAATAAAAAGGGCTAGGGATGTAGTTTAGAGGTAGAGCACCCAGCCGGGCATGGTGGTGCACACCTGTAATCCCAGAAATCAGGAGGCTGAGGCAGGAGGATCACCGTGAGTTTGAGGCCAGCCTGGGCTACATAAGTGAGTTCAAGGCCAGCCTGCACTACATACTGAGACTCTGTCTCAAAAAAAAAAAAAAAAATGTAGAGCACCTTTGGGTTCAATCTTCAATACTGGAAGAAAAAAAAAAAAAAACCTAGGTAAGGAGGCTCAGACCTGTAATTCCAGCACTCGGGAGGCTGAGGCAGGAGGATCACCATGAGTTTCAGGCCAGCCTGCACTACATAGTGAGACCCTATCCCAAAAACCCAAAATAATAATAACAATAATAATAATATATAAGCTTTACCCTTTGATTAGCAATTCCACTGATGGGAAAATTTTTAGAGAGAATATCCAAATTACGAATATATAAAAGACTTACGCTGATGGACTGATGGGTGATAGTTTTTTTTTTTTTTTTATCTTTTTGAGTAAGCCAGTTGCTTTGGCCAATGATTGCTCTATCCCTAATGGATTAGAAAGGGCACCCTTCATTGCACCAGAGCCTTCTCTTCATCTTTGCTCGCTGAGTGAGAAGGGGTAGGGGATCACTTCTGGCTCCTTGGACAGTGCCACCATTGTTTAGACACCATCGGTCTGCAGTCTTCTCCTTCTGAAGATGCTCCTAAGCACTCCCTCTACCCTCAGACTCCAGAGCCTCACCTCGCCTTCCTGGTGACATCAAGCCTAGGCTCAGACACAGAACACGTGACTCCCTGCCCCACCCTGTCAAGGGTCACTGGTGACATTTGGTACCCAAATACTTCTGCAGCATTCCTGATGAAGCAGGCCAATCATTTGATACAATAGTACATTCCTTCCCTTTCTCAAAATCCCTTCTAATCTAAACCCGCTCTTCCTCTTTTTGGGTTGGGAGGCTTAGGCCCACCTCCTGAAGAGTTGCTGTAACAGAACCAAAGAACAAAGTAAAGAGCACCTCAGCTTTTAAACTCATAAGCTACATATTCAAGAGCAGATGGAAAGATTCAGGAGGAGACGCGATAGCCAAAAATAATGTTCTCTACTTCCACCCCAGATGAGAAATTGCTATGCTTTGTGACCCTCAAAGTTCATGTGTTGGAAACCATCCCCAAGGCAGCAGTGCTGAGAGGTACATTAGTCACCCTTCTGTCACTGTGACAAAGTGCCTGACATAAGCAATTTAAAAGAGGACTGATTTGCTGGGTGTGGTGTTGGACAACTGTAATCCCAGCACTTGGGAGCCTGAGGTAGGAGGATAGCTGTGAGTTCAAGTTCAAGGCCAGCCTGGGCTACGTAGTGAGTTCAAGGCCAATCTGATCTACATAGTGAGACCCTGTCTCAAAAAAAAAAAAAAAAAAAACAGAGGACTGATTTATTTTGGCTCATGGTTTCAAAGGGTTTAGTCCATGCTCAGCTGCTAGCTCCAAGGCAAACAAGTGAAGCCAGGAGGGTGACAGAATGGTGTGGTGCAGGAAAGCTGCTCATCTCATAGCAGGGAGGAAAAAGAGAGAGAGAAAAGAGGACCTGAAAAGAAGGGCATAGGCACCACAGATAGTCCTCAAGACCAGGGCTCCATGATCGTCCCTTTTCAAAGAGGCCCCATCTCCTCTTTCCATTTCCTCTCAGTAATGCTATCAAATTATTATCTCATCAGTGGATTAATCCACTCCACTTCTGAAAGCCCCACCTCTCAACACATAAGGCTTTGGGGGACATTTTAGATTTAAACCAAAGCAGAAGGTAAGATTTTTTTTTTTTTTTTTTTTTTTTTTGAGACAGGTTTTCACTGTGCAGTTCACGGTGGCCTTGAACTCACTTTGTAGCTCAGGCTGGCCTCAAACTCACTGCAATCCTCAGCCTCCTAAGTGCTAGATTTGTTTTTCTTGCACTGAGGATTAAACCCAGGGCCTTTGCCCTGAGTTATATTCCCAGCCCTTTTTTGTTTTTTATTTTGAGACAGGGTCTTGATAAAATGCTCAGTTGCCCAGGCTGAGCTCAAATTTTGCAATCCTCCTGTGTTGCTCTCCTAGATGCTGGGATTACAGATTACAGGCATGATCTTTCTTTTTTTTTTTTTAAATAGGGTCTCGCTGTGTAGTTCAGGCTGGCCTTGAACTCACTGTAGAGACCAAGCTAGCCTCAAACTCCCAGTGATGCTCCTGTCTCAGCTTTGAGTGCTGGGATTGCAGGTGTGTGCCACCATACCCAGCACAGGCATACTCTTTAAGAGGTGATTTGGCCATGGGATCTCCACCCTCAGAATGAATTAATGCCATTATTATGGAAATGAGGTTCATTATCACAACTTCCTTATAGAAAGACACACATGGGCCAGTGAGATAGCTCAGTGGCATAAGCGCCTGCCTGGCAAGCACGAGGTCCTGAGTTCGACTCCCAGTACCACATTAAAAAAAAAAAAGACACACATGGTGGCACATGTCTGTAATCCCAGCACTCTGGGAAGCTGAGGCAGGAGGTTCACAAATTTAAACCCACTGATGTTCACACTGGGGCAGGGAATGTGCTGGTAAGACGTGGGGTCCATTTGGATGTGGGTCACTGGGGTGTGCCTTTGGAGGCTATATGACTTGCTGGCACTGTTCCCCTGTGCTGTACTTTCTGGCCATCATGAATTGAGCAGATTTGCTCTACCACACCCTTCAGCCATAACGTTTGCATCACCTCATACTCATAGCCATGGAACCAGCCAACCATGGACTGAAACCTCTGAAACTGTGAGCCAAATAAAGCTCTCCTCCTTTAAATTGCAAGCATTGGGCATTTTGTCTCAGCACAGGAAATCTGACCAATACACCCTGTATCAGGTTTTCTGCTACAGCAGCACAAAGTGGACTAATAACCTTATTAGAGAGGGAAGATAGGTGGAGTTTGAAAAGGAAACAAAGGAGCAGGAACTGTGCACTTAGCCCATCTGAAGGTCAATAAATGCCCTATGGTTGGGGATTGAAAAGAACTTGATTCCTGGGCAAAGCCTAGGCAAGAAGCAAGCCTCATGAACAAATCTCCCACTAGGATGGTACAGATATACTGGGATTACAAGGAAGCAGGCACCACCACACCCGGCCATGGAGAAATAAAATTTGGAAAGTAAATACAACATGACATTAAATGGTTGTCTTTGGGGAACTGTGGGTAATTATTTTTTCTTCCTTCTATTTTTTATGATTTTCCTCCATAGCAAATATTTCTTTATAATGAAATTTATGCATATACATTATATATGTAATAATAACTATTTAAATATGTATATGTATGTATTTCTTAAATCATGGTTGGTTCCATGCTTTGAGGAGACTGGAGAAAAGGAGGAGTAGAATCAAAGGGATTTTCCAGGCCATGTTTAACTCTGTCCCCTGAGTGACTCTCAGTCATCAGTTATCTTATTTTTACCTGGCGGGTAAATGTTGGGTGATGTCATGGACAGAGTGAGCCAAGAAACAATGGCCCTGATGAATAGGAGGCTTTGTTTGTGGAAAAGTCAGGAAACCTGTAGAGTCTGAATTCGGTTCTCAAAGTGTGATTCTCTGATCCCTTCTCACCTTCTGTGCATTGCTTGTTAGAAATGCAAGTTCTCAGGCCCCACACCAGACCTACTGAATCAGCAAGTTTGGGAGTGGAGCTGGCAATAAGTTTGATGACCACATTCTTTTTTATTTCTTTAGATTAAATTTTTTCATTTTTTAAAATTTTGAGCTGGGCATGGTGGTGCACGCCTATAATCCCAGCACTTGGGAGGCTGAGGCAGGAGGATCGCTGTGAATTTGAGACCAGCCTGGGCTACATAGTGAGTTCAAGACCAGCCTGAGACAGAGAGACCCTGTTGCAAAAAAAAAAAAAGTTTTGGAGCAGTTTTATTTATTTTTTATTTTTTATTATTAGTATTATTTTTTGTGGGTACCGGGGGTCGACCTCAGGACCTCGCACTCCAGCAGGCGCCCGTGCCGCTGAGCAATATCACCAGCCCTTTTATCGTACGTGGGTTCTGGGAGTCGAACTCAGGCCCTTGCGCTTGCCAGGCAGGTGCTTACGCCACTGAGCCATCTCACCAGCCCCCTGGAGCAATTTTATACTCACAGATTAATTATAAAAATATTATAAAGAATGCCATACAGTCTGTATCCGGTTTTCCCAATTAGCATGATAACATAGTACATTTGAAAAATCATTTTTCTGAAAGTGAAAAGCTGGCTTTAAGTTAGTCACTGGGGTAGGTATCAATTTGGAGGCCAGAAAGAATAAGAATACTGGTCATCACCTTTACCACTGTGATGAAGTGGTGATATATTATTGATATAATCATCTATATTTCATGTTATTTATTTCATTTGGTCCTCAATATACACCTGTGAAATAGGCCAAAGAAGTTATCCCTACCTGATGATGAAAAAAACTGAGGACCAGAAAGATTAAATGACTTTTCCAAGATCAAATAATTAATAATAGCTGATGTTTATCCAAAGTGTTCAAACAGGCCAAGCCTTATTTTTTATTATTATTATTTTTTTTTGTACTGGCCATCAAACTCAGGACCTTGTGCTTGACAGGCAGGTGCTTGTGCTGCTGAGGCCAAGCCTTACTGATAAGCTGTCAATAATATATTAACATTTTATATGTATTATCTCATTTAAACCTCAAATGACTCACATAATGTAAACACTACTGCTATATCTTCACTTTGTAAAGAAGCCAACTGGGGCACAGAAAGACTGAGAAACTTACCATAGACACACAGCTTGAAATAGAGAAGTTGCAATTTAAAACTGGGAAGTCTGATTCCAGAGCCAAATGCAAACCACTCAACTACGTAGGTAATAAACACAGTGGGTGGCTAGGCTGAATCATGTCTCCCAGACTTCCCTCTCCTGGGTCTTTCCAATTTAACATGAGCCACAACAAGATTTCTGTGGGGGATTTGGAGGGTGGAGGAGGTGAAGCAGCAGCCCTTTTGTAGTGAGTTACTGCTGTCTCACCTTGTTGGCGTGAGGCAGTGGATGCATGTCACCACTTCACCCTCCTGTGAATATTCTTATAGCTTCTCTGACTCCTGTGCCAGATGTTGGTCAGGAGAACCTTGGCTTCTCCAAGACACCCACACCACCAACATTAAAGGCAGCAAAAACTGATGTGGGCTTCCATCTCTCCTCACAGGCTCCAGCTCATGCTTGTGAATTCCAGTTTATTCTTACTCTACTTTACCAACTGCCTGGCCTTGGACTTCAAGCACCAGCCTTAGATGTGAAGACAACAGCCTTCCAGAAACTGCTTAACCAGCTGTCTTTGCTTTGTCTGGTAACACAGAACTGTAAAAATGACTGTGCAAGCTGAAACCATGCAAAGCCATCTTGGCAATCAACTAGAAAATATATGATTGTTTTGCAACCTTTCAGTTGTTATGGCTTGTGTCTAGATGCCCCCCAAAGCCTCATACGGTCACAGGTGGGGCTTTTCAGAGGTGGCTGGATCTAGGGTGTATGAATGTGGATTGAGGGTGTGATCCTGAGATTAAGGGTATGGTACTGCATTAGTCCACTAACTGGTTTATCATAGTTCTGGGTGCGGGAAATGGGAAGCCTCACTCTGGGTGTGGATGGCATCACCCAAAAGGTGGGTAGCCTGGATGAGATAAAAGAGAAAGGGAGGTTGTTGCTTCTTTGCTTCTTTGCTGCTGCTGCTGTTGCTGCTGCTGCTTCCACCCACTTGCCCTGCCATGGACCATTTCTCCTCTGTGATGCCCCTTCACCATACTGTCCTGCTTTAGAGCCAGCTGACTATGGACTGAACCCCTACAAACTGTAAGCTACAACAAACCTTTCCTCCTTCAACTTGTGAACGTCAGGTATGTCCCAGCAATGAGAAAAGTAACTAAGACAGTTGTAAATATATAGGAAAATAAAAAACAAAACAGTGTAAAGCTAATGATTATTTAGTACACTATAATTTTAAAAATAAAATAAGAAGCATTGCTAGATGTGGTGGCACACATCTATAAGCCCAGCACTCAGGAGGCTGAGGCAGGAGGATTGCCACATGTTTGAGGCTGGGCTAGACTATGTAGTGAGTTCAGGCCAGCCTGAACTGCATAGCAAGACCCTGTCTCAGGAAAAACAAAACAACACAACAACAACAAAACATTGAAAACTGAAAACTAAAATGTTTTATTTCTTTATTTAAAACTTTTAAGACTAGTGTAGGGCTGGGGGTGTAACTCAGTGGTGGTAGATCACTTGCCTGGATTGCCTGAGGCCCTGGGCTTAATCCCCAGCACCATGAAAAAAGAAAGAAAGAAGGAAGAAAGGAAGGAAGGACAGAAAGAAAGAAAGACAGAAAGACAGACAGAAAGAAAGAAAGAAAGAAAAAGAAGAGAGAGTAGGGTTAAACTTGTGACCCTTCTGCCTCAGTCTCCCAAGAACTGGTATTACAGGCTTGTGTCACCCACCTAAGTAGTGTCCATTCTTTTTTTTTTTTTTTTTTTTAAAGAGAAGAAAAAAACAAAACAAATCAAAAGAAGAACAAATTTTCAAAACAACATAATAGGAGGGTAACAATGGTTAATACATTACGTATTACTATCTTTAAGTTAGTTATTCAGGACACCAGACGTTAGCATTCAATTGTCTAAACATTATTGGCACAAACCTTACTCTTCAATGAACTAAGTAAAAATGGTAGTGTATCTATCTTAACCATCTTATATATATATATACACAATTTTTTTCCCTTTCCCTTCTTTCTTTTCCCTATTCCAGTCTCTCTTTCCTTTTGACCAGTTTCTTTTTGATTCACCATGTCTATTGTACATTTTGGATCTTATTTACTCTTTCAGTTTCTCATACTAGAGAGATAATACGATGCTTACACATGTGCTTCTGGTTTATTTCACTTATGAGTATTTTCTCGAGTTGCATCCATTTACCTATAAAAGTCTCCAGTTTATCCTTCTTTATGGCTGAATAGTACTCCATTGTATAAAAATACCACATCTTTCTTATCCATTCCTCAGTTGATGGGCATTTGGGTTGTTTCCAAGATCTGGCTATTACAAATTGTGCTGCTATAAACATGGGTGCACATATATCGCTGTGGTACGATGTTTTTAATTCTTCTGGGAAGATGCCCAGAAGGGGAATAGCTGGGTCAAATGCGACCTCCAACCCTAGTTTTCTGAGGAATCTCCACACTGACTTCCACAGTGGCTGTACCAGTCGACACTCCCACCAACAGTGAAGAAGGGTTCCTTTTTCCCCACAGCCCCTCCAGCATTTGTTATTAGTTGATTTCTTAATAGTAGCCATTCTTTCTGGGGTGAGATGGTATCTCAGTGTTGTTTTAATTTGCATCTCTCGAATGACTAGTGATGTTGCACATTTTTTTGTATATTTGTTTGCCATTAGTATTTCTTCATCTGAGAAATGTGTATTCATCTCAGATGCCCATTTTTGGAGTGGGTCTTTAAATTTGGGAGGTCTGATTTTTTTGAGTTCTTTATATGTTCTCGATAGTAATCCTTTGTCTGAGGAACAGCTGGCAAACATTTTTTCCCACATTGTGGGTTGTCTCTTCACTCTGTTGGTGGTTTCTCTTGCTGTGCAAAAGCTTTTTAATAAGATGAGATCCCAGTTATTGATTCTTTGGGATAGTTCCCGTGCGGTTGAGTTTTTATTCATAAAGTCTTTGCCTACACCAATGTCTCCAAGGGTTTTACCTATCCTACCTTCCAGCAGATTTAATGTTTCTGTTTTAATATTTAGATCTCTGATCCATTTTGAATTTAGTTTAGTGCATGGTGAAAGATATGGATCTAGTTTTAATCTTCGGCATGTGTAGAGCCAGTTTTTCCAGCACCATTTATTAAAGAGGCTATCTTTCTTCCAGCGAATGTGTTTGGCACCTTTGTCAAAGATAAGGTGGCTTAGTATGTCTGGGGTTGTTTCAGCATCTTCTAATCTGTTCCATTGATCTTCAGGTCTGTTTTTTTGCCAGTACCACACTGTTTTTATCACAGTAGCTTTATAGTATAATTTCAAGTCGGGGATTGTGATGCCCCCTGCCTTGCCTTTGTTGCCCAGAATTGCCTTTGCTATTCTAGGTCTCTTCTGATTCCAAATGAATTTTAGGATTGTTTTCTCTAATTCTGTGAGATACGCTGTTGGAATTTTGATTGGAATTGCATTAAATCTGTATAACAATTTTGGAAGTATGGCCATTTTCACTATATTGGTTTTTCCTATCCAGGAGCAAGGGATATCTTTCCATTTTCTGATATCCTCTTCAATCTCCTTTTTCAGAGTACTGTAGTTTTCAGTATAGAGGTCTTTTACATCCTTCGTGAGGTTGATTCCTAGGTATTTCATTTTTTTGGATGTTATTGTGAAAGGTATTGTTTCCCTAATTTCTCTTTCAGTAAGTTTGTTATTTGTGTACAGGAAGGCTATTGACTTTTGAGTATTGACTTTGTATCCAGCTACACTACTGAATTTGCTTATTAAATCTAGCAGTTTTTTAGTGGAGTTTTTGGGATCTTCTGTGTAGAGTATCATGTCATCTGCAAATAATGATAATTTAACTTCTTCCTTTCCAATCATTATTCCTTTTATTTCTTTCTCTTGTCTAATCGCTCTGGCTAAAGTTTCCAGAACTATGTTGAATAAGAGTGGACATCCTTGTCTTGTTCCTGATTTTAGAGGGAAGGCTTTCAGTTTTTGGCCATTTAGTATAATATTGGCTGTTGGTTTGTCATAGATAGTTTTTACCAGATTGAGATAAAGACCATCTATTCCAATTTTCTGTAGGGTTTTTATCATGAAAAGGTGCTGGACTTTGTCAAAAGCTTTTTCTGCATCTATTGAGATGATCATGTGATTTTTGTCTTTGGTTCAGTATTGTCCATTCTTGCTGCCCCCATCTTACCAGATAATTCATGATACAGAGCAAGCAAGATGTCTACTAGATGGTGAGCTGTCATAACTGTTTTTTACATTATTTTGTGTTTTTTGTGATGCCAGGGATTGAAGCAGGGCCTCATCAATACAGTGCTAGAGAAGCGCTCTAGCACTGACTGAGCTATATGTTAGCTTCTCTTTTTAAAGTTAGTATTAGCGGGCCGGTGAGATGGCTCAGCGGCTTAAGCGCCTGCCTTGCAAGCGCGAGGGCCCGAGTTCGACTCCCAGAACCCACATACGAAAAAGGGGCCGGTGATATCGCTCAGCGGCACGGGTGCCTGCTGGCACGCGAGGTCCTGAGGTCGACTGCCCAGTACCCACAAAAAAAAAAAAAAAAAGTTAGTATTAGCTTCCCACCCTTTGTCCTTTGAGTTTTCTATATCATGAAACATGTCTGAGAGTTCTTTAACATGAAGGTTTTTTATTGTTTTGGTTTTATTAGCATTTATGCTAATATGATAATTTCATATTATGTTGTGGTTGTTGCAATGTTGTTGAAATACTACTTACATTTATCACTGCTGTAAAAGTATGAAGTGATGAGATCCATCGTTATATGTTGGTATTTAATGTGCTTTTCAAAAAAAAATCCATACATTACGATATTGCATGTGTTTTAAAAACATACCAATCTCCCCACCCTCCCGCAACCTGGCCACCCAGGGTGATAGAAGGAAAGAGAGGGGTGTGACCTCTGGGTCCTCTGAGGGGGAGTGGCTACTCATCGAGAGAGTCTTGTGTCACAAAGTGGGACATGGAAAAACAGCCAATCGAATCAGTAGCACTAGTGTGGACCAGTGCCTGGGTGCCTGGTGCCCCTCCCCAACAAAATCCCTCCCCAAACTGTACATAACTCATGGGACTGGCATACCCCAAAAACCCAAGCTGCATTTCTTATACAACTGAGTTTAAGGGCTGAAGTTTGTGGGTCGGGGATGTAGCTCAGCGGCACAGCGCTTCCTGGCAAACGCAAGGCCCTGAGTTCGATTCCTGATACCAAAAAAAGGGGGGGGCTGAAGTTTGTGGTACTTACAAAAGTCCCTCTGGTGACTAAAAGACATGACCTTGCTTACAGACTTCTGTGCACGGTAATAAACAGCATGGCAAAAGTTAAATACCTGTGTACGGATCGTAAGATCTCATTTGGACTTGTGTATACTGCGACATTAAATTTAAAAAGAGCGCGTCTTTGTCTTACAGTCATGTGCTTTTACAGATGATAAACACAGGTGAATAATAAAGAAAGCAAAACCTCTATTTGGCCCTAATTTAATCGGATTGCTCCCGGCCTGCACAGTGGCTGGGTTTCACATGGGAGTGGAAGGCAGTCAGTCTTTGTGGCTAGGCTGGCAGAGGCCAAGTCCATGGCAGTGGCAGTCCCAGTGTGTCCATTTGCCGCCTTACAAATCAGGGAACCAAACTGGGACCCCAACATGTTTGCTCGTGTCTATCTCCACTACCTCCATTAAAGGCGACTCTGGCAGCCTCACTAAACCAACTCAGCTCGGTCGCACCTCCCATTTCTCCATTTCATAGATAAACTTTCAATTCATCAGCTGACAAAAGGACCAGGGCAAAAACTTCCTCCTCCTTCCTCACGTGTCCATAAATTCCCTCTGGAGGGGATGAGGAGCACTGGCCTGCCCCCTTCAGTTCTCTCAGAGAACCTGCTTTCCGACCCCGCTTCTGCTCCATGGGTCTCTCTCAACACAGCCTACCCCAACCCCGCAGGAGGAGGGCATGAGTTCTGAGGGACAGGAAGGCTTAGGGTCAAACTTTTGTAATTCCCTGCATCCTTACCTCTTCCCCTCTACTTCAGGCCTTGTATAGGAAGAAGAGTCCTGCACAACATGGTGGTGCACACCTGTAATCCAGCACTCAGGAGGCTGAGGCTGGAGGATTGCTGCAAATGTGAGGTCAACATGGGCTACATAATGAGACCCTGTCTCAAAAAACCAAAAAACAAAACAAAAAGGGCCTGGTGTGGTGGTGCAGGCCTGTAATCCCAGGATTCAGGAGGTAGGAGGATTGCTGTGAGTTCGAGACCAGCCTGGGCTACATAGTGAGTTCAAGGTCAGCCTGAACTACACAGCGAAACTCTGCCTCAAAAACAAAAACAAAACCAGGAAAACGACTCCTAAGTCTCAGCTTGCCAAGGTTGTAATGTACCAGCTGTCAGGTACCCTTAGAGGGTGTCAGACTCAATAACAGTTTTGTTTGTTTTGAAACAGGATCTCGCTTTGTAGTTCAGGCTGGCCTTGAACTAACTATGTAGCCTAGGGTGGCCTCAAACTTGCAGCAATCCTCCTGCCTGAGCCTCCTGAGTGCTGGGATTACAGGTGTGCATCACCATGCCCAGCTCTCAACAGCAGTTTTAACAGCCAGTGTCTTTTGAGGGTTGAGGTTCATGGCCTTGGATGGAGCTAGGGCTTTAGGTCCTCTTCCCTCACCTCTGTGCCTCAGCAAACAGGAGGTGTTATGGTTTTTATCTAGATGTCCCCCAAGAGTTTCATGCACTCATAGGTGGGGCTTTTGGAAGGTGATTTGATGACAGGGGTTTGTAACTGACTTGCTCTTCGGAAGATGGGCCTGGTCCAAGGAGGTAAGTCACAGGGGACATGGCCTGGGAGGGTTTATCTCCCTCCCCCGCTCCTGCTTCCTATGCACCATGAGGTGAGCAGCTGTCCTCCCCCAGTCCCTTCCACCGAGCTGCTTCTGCCTGGATCCTGTGGGTCATGCAAGGACTGAGACTACTGAAACATGAGCCAAAATAAGCCTCTCTTCCTCTAAGTTGAAGGTATTGGGTATTGTATCTCAGGGACGAGGTGACTAAGACAGGAGGAAAGGTGATGGTGGCAGGAAAACTGGATTCTGCTCCAACATCTGTCACTATAGAGTTAAGCATCCCTGGTCCATCCATGTCTCCACTTGGCCTAGTCTTCATTTTCCCATCTCTAAGGCAACTGGGAAAAACTCGCTGAATTGTACGGTCCCTGTCTCAGTTACTTTTCTCATTGCTGAGACAAAATACTCAACACCCACAAGTTAAAGGAGGAAAGGTTTATTTAGCTCACAGTTTGTAGAGGTTTCAGTCTATAATTGGCTGGCTCCAAGGCAGGGTGGCACATGGCAAAGAGGCAACCGTTCATGGTGGCAGAAAACAGCAAAAGCAACAAGAATGGAGAGAAAGAAAGAGACAAGCCTCTTTCAATCTCTTATATTGCATGTAGGCTAGCACACCCTTAATCCCAGCACTGGACAATAAATCAATCACAAACTCTAGATTCAGCCACCTCAGAAAAATCTGCCCCTCGTGACCGCATGAGGCTTTTTTTTTTTTTAAATATGGGTACCGGGAGTTGAACTCAGGACCTCGCACTTGCCAGCAGGCGCCCGTGCCGCTGAGCGATATCACCTGCCCTTTTTTCGTTTATGTGGGTACCAGGAGTCGAACTCAGGACCTCACGCTTGCCAGGCAGTCGCTTATGCCGCTGAGCCAACTCACCGGCCCCCGCATGAGGCGCTGAGGGGACATCCAGACACAAACTATAACAGTCCCTTTCTTTCTGAGACAGAGTCTCACTATGTAGTCCAGGTAGGCCTTGAACTCACTAGGTAGCCCAGGCTGGCCTCGAATTTGTGGCAATCCTCCTGCCTCAGCCTCTGAGTGCTGAGATTACAGGTGTGCACCACCACATGCACCATCAATGATCCAAAAGGTAAGGCTCTATTGGCTCAGAGAGGTTGAGGAGCTGCCCCAAGCCACACAATCAGACAGGGGGAGAGAGAATAGGAATTTACATATTTTGAATCCCAGGATCTGTTCAATTGCGTTGTTCAAGGCAAATCTCACCTCAGGCACTCTGCCACTCTTCCAAAGGTTGGGTGTTTTTTAGATTAGGAAATATGGCAGAAGGAGAGCCCTGGGCCAGTTGCTGAGTTCACAAGCAGTGAGTAAAAGCAGAAGGAGGCTTAGCACCTGGGATGTAGAAGGAAGTCTGGAGGCCCAGCTAGGTATGAGGCTGGCAGGTAGAAAAGAATGGGTGTTGAGATGCTTTGGAAACAGTAGGATAAGAAAAGGTGTGCGGGATGTCTTTCTTGTTCAGACAATGTTCCATGCATAGTCCTAGAGACATCTGAGAAAAATGCCACGTGAGCTAAATATTTAATCAGTTTGGTAAGAAATGAGGCCAAGACTTAGTGACAGGTAATGTCTATGAGAAGTGGAGAGGGAGTTGAACTGGGGGGGGGGTGTTGAGACAAGGTCTCCTGTTTAGTCCAGGCTGAGCCTTAAACTCACTATGTAGCCCAGGCTGGCCTCAAACTTGAAGTGATCCTCCTGCCTCAGCCTCCGGAGTGCTGGGGCTTCCACTGGGCTCTTCAGGCCTCACATGTTACTTCCTGGTCCCTAGTGACTGTTAGAGGAGACATGAAGTACAGAGTATGAAGTAGTCTTGAGACTATCAGAAATTTCATCTCTGATTTTTTTGTTGTTGTTGTTTGAGACAGTGTCTCACTATGTAGCCCAGGCTGGCCTCAAACTCATGACAATCATTCTGCCTCAGTCTCCTGAGTGCTGGGTTATAGGCATACACCAGAACCCCCACTCTGATTTTTACATGTTTGAATATTTTGTATAGTGAAAGGAGTTCATGTTATAAATCTGTTAATTGCATGCAGAGTAAAACAAACATCTGGGAATCTCCCACCCAAATTAGCAACCAGAACACTACCACTGCTCCAAAGCTCTGGTCTCTTGCCTTACCTGGAGATTACTACAATTCTGAATTTGTTCCACAACCTTTTGCTCCTCTTCCTCTTCTTCTGTATTAAGGACTGAATCCAGGGCCTGGTGTATGCTAGGCAAGTGCTCTACCATTGAGCTTCATCCCCAGCCCTTTTTATTTTATTTTTTTAAATTTACTTTTATTTTTATGTTTTTGAGACAGGTTCTCGCTGTGTAGTACAGGCTGCCTTGACTCGCTTATGTAGCCCAGGCTGGCCTAGAACTCACAGAGATCCTCCTGCCTCGGCTTCCCAAGTGCTGGGATTACAGGAGTGTGCCACCACCATGCTGGGCCTTTTTATATTCTGAGAGGATCTTGCTAACTTGCCCAGGCTGGCCTTGTATTTAGGATCCTGCTGCTTCAGTTTCCAGAGCAACTGGGATTACAGGTGTGCAAGACAGCTTGGGCTTCCTTTGCTTTTTTAAAAATATTTTTCTACATCTAGATCTCCACACAATAAGTCACTCCATTTTGCTGACTTTTTATTTTAACACTTCTTTTTAAAAAAATTATTTATTTATTTATTTTTTTTTAAATTTTTATTTTTTTTTGAGGCAGGGTCTCACTATGTAGCCCAGGCTGGCCTTGAACTCACCATGATCCTCCTGCCTCAGCCTCCCAAGTGCTGGGGTTACAGGCATGCATCACCACACCTGGTCTAACTTTTTATTTTAATAGATATGTATTTATTCTATGAATTGCTTTTTTTTTTTTTTTTGTGGGTACCGGGGGGTCGACCTCAGGACCTTCCACGCCAGCAGGCATCTGTGCCGCTGGGCAATATCACCGGCCCTTTTTTCGTATGTGGTTTCTGGGAGTCGAACTCGGGCCCTCGCGCTTGCCAGGCAGGCACTTAAGCCACTGAGCCATCTCATCGGCCCCCTGAATTGCTTTTTTATTCATTATATTTCTACGACTGATCCATGTGATGCGTGTATAGTTCATTCCATTTTTTACCCATGCATGGTATTCCATTGTGGGAATATACTAGAGTGAATTCACCTGTCCAAGGACATTTGGATTCTTTATAGATTTTTACAGTTTAATCAACACTGCTAAGAACATCCTGGATGTCTAGGGTTTCTGGAGCCAATGTGTAAGAGTCTCTCTAGTATGGAGACCCTGAATTGGAATGACTGGGTCTAATTATTTTTCAGAGTAGTTGAACCAGTTTTTGCTCCCATGAGAGTTCCTGTGGCACCACACCCTGCTGAAGACTTGCTATCATCCCCCCACCTTCCAGCAGCATCACCTACCATAGGTATCTCTGCCAATGACCCTGGGGCAGCTCTCCCCTCTCCTGGCCAGAGCCCATGGCCTTTTTGATGAGCCAGCAAATGTGCTGAGGTGTTTTTATAGACCCCTGATTCCTAACCAAATAACGCTGAGCACAAGGGAGAGCAACAAATGCTAATTTAAGGGACACAAGGTCTTTCTGTGTGTCTATCAGACCCTCTTGGAGAATGAAGGCCATTTCATTACTTTAGCCCCAAACCAAAGCACACTGAAGACTTGTTCCCTGGGGTGACTGAAGACACCTAGTTAATTTTTCTCCTTATCACTCCCCAACGGCATTTTCTGTTTCTCAAGTGAACCCATTTACCTCCCTTTACTAAGTCCATGTTTCTCCATGTTCCCAGCTCCATCGCTATCAGATTCCGATGTTGTGCTTAAAAAACACACATTCTCAGACCCCTCCCCAGACTGAGTCAGACTTTCCAGGGTGTGGCTTGGAAGTCTCCTATTTAATGAGTTCCCCAGGTGACATGAGAGCTGCAGCTCTGCACACTTCTGTCAAGGTCAGGCCAAGGTCATCTCCAAGTAGTTTCTGACACCTTTCCAACAGCTCCTCCACCAGGACAAGCTGAATCCCATCTTCCACTGACTCTCCCCCTACTTCTTCTGCCTTCCCCCAGGTCAGCAGAGATAAGGAAATCCTTGAAATGATAGCATTAAAGTGTATGAAAAAATGCATCCCAGCATTATTTACAGGATACAGAAACTGAAAATAGCTGCTTGCTATAGAGACCTGGTAGCTTATGCAATGGTACATCCTACCTTCTCAAGGGAATACTATGCAACTATTAAAAGTGATAAAGTAATCTTATGTCTCTTTTATTGGATACCCTCTTACTGAAACTTAAAACAAATGAACAAACAAATACTTTTTTGTAGCCCTGGGTATTGAACCCAGGGCCTCACACATGCTAGGCAAGCAGTCTACCACTGAATTACTTCCCCAACCCTTTCCATTTTATTAGACAGGGTCTTACTAAGTTGCCCAAGTTGACCTCAAATTTGCTATCCTTTTAATTCAGCCTCCCAAGTAGCTGGAATTATAGGCATGTATGACCATGCTCAGTTTTTTTTAAAAGTCACATTTAGGGCCGGTGAGACAGCTCAGCGCATAAGCGCCTGCCTGGCAAGCACGAGGGCCCGAGTTCGACTCCCGGAACCCACATACGAAAAAAGGGCCGGTGATATCGCTCAGCGGCATGGGCACCTGCTGGCGCGCGAGGTCCTGAGGTCGACCCCCAGTACCCACCAAAAAAAAAAAAAAGTCACATTTAATGGCATGTTAGGGGCTGGGAGTGTTTGCCTAACATGCATGAGATGAAGCCTTGGGTTTGCACCCCAGCACTGCCCCCCAACAAGAGCATGTTAAATCTCAGTTTCTAGTATTCGTTGAGTTCTCTACACAGGTGTGTCTTATTTACCTATTTATTTATGTCTTTATGTATTTATTTATTTGTTGCATTGATGGAGATGGAACCTAGAGGTTCAAACATACATTTATTATAAAGGAGCTTGTTTAGATTATTCTGTAAGCCTCAGTAATGAACAGCTCTTTAAATGATCACAGCAAATATTACAGGAAAAATTCCCAGATTGTTAGGATCTGAATTTCCATATAAAAAGAGGTCACTGAGCCCAGCGTGATGGTGCATACTTATATGAGGCTGAGGCGGGAGGATTCCAAATTGGAGGCCAGCCTGGGCAACTAAGCAATTTAGTAAGACCATGTCTCAAAATACAAATTTTAAAAAAGACTGAGGATATAGCTCAGTGTGAAGGCCCTGGGTTCAATCTTCAGTATAACCCCAAAAATAAAGTCACCAAAAGCTTAGCACAACAAAACAAAGAAATGTTGTACATATATGTCATAAAATTTCAGGCTACCAAAATAAAGAAAAGAGCCTAAGAGCTTTCAACAAGAAAAAAAAGTAAAAAATGTCAAAGTATCAAGAATCAGAGTGCACTGGTTATGCTGATGTGCACTTGTAATCCCACCTCCTTAGCAAGATCCTGTCTCAAAATAAAAAATAAAAAGGGTTTGGGAGGTCAGTCAGTGTGGAAGTACCCTGGGCTCCATCCCCGGAACTGGGAAAAATAAAAATAAAAAAAGAATCAGAGTAGTATGTTGGCTTCTACTGAAGACACTGGATATTAGATCACCATGAAGTTTTGAATTTAAAACTTTGGAAAAATGATGTTTATACTTATCCTAAATAACTCTCTATGTGAAGGTAGTATACAGACATACAAGTGCTCTGATATTTTACTTACATGGAAGTCGTATAGAGACAAATGAGTGCTCTGATATTTTATTTCAATCTTAAGACACTCTTGGAGGATATATCTTAGCAAAATGAGGATGTGTGATATGAAAGAAAAGGTTCTGCACCATGGAAATGGGAGAAACCCAGAGAAGCAATGAGGACAGGCCCAGCAGGACCCATGACATAGGGTTGTACAAGAAAGAAAATATATTCAAGGCCAGCCTGGTCTACAAAGTGAGCTTAAAACCAGCCTGACCTGTATAGTGAGACCCTGTCTCAAAAAGACCAAAAGAAAGAAAGAAAGAAAGAAAGAAAGAAAGAAAGAAAGAAAGAAAGAAAGAAAGAAAGAAAGAAAGAAGGAAAATATAGAGTAGGCCGGGAGTGGTGGCACATGCCTGTAATCCCAGCACTTGGGAGGCTGAGGCAGGAGGATTGCTTTGAGTTCAAGGCCAGCCTAGCCTACAAAGTCAGTTCAAGTCCAGCCTGAACGCAGAGTGAAACTCTGTCTCAAAAAGACAAAAAACAAAACAAAACAAAACAAAAACCAAACAAAAAATAGAGTATTGAAGTCATCATACTACCTAAAATTGATTAAATATACATGGTATCATGAGCATATTATTTAGAAAAGTGGAAGAAAACAAGAAAAAAATTTCAGAGAGTTGAAATTGTTTGGCCCAGGCGATGGGTAAAGGACAGTTGTGTTTTACCATGAATTTTCAGCCTTTTTGTTTTCATCTATGTACATTATTTAATAAAAATGAGAACACATATATTGCTGATCCAAATGTAAAATGGTACAGCCATTAACCTTACAAAGTTAAACACAGCTACATTGTGTTTGGTTTGGACATTCTATGTCCTCCAAGGCTCATGTGTTGAGGGCTTGATCCCCACTGCAGCAATATTCAGAGGTGGCGCTTTTGGAAGCAGATGGATCATGAGGACTCTAACTTCATCAATGGATAAACCCATTAATGAATTCATAGCTCAATGAGCTTATTAGGAAGTGGAGTTTAGTTGGAAGAAGCAGGTCACTGGAGGTATGGCTTCGAAGGTTGTATTTTGTCCCTAGCCCCTTCCTCTCTGGCTCATTCTCTGCTTACTGACTGCCATGATGCAAGCAGCTTTATTCCACCCTGCCCTTGTGCTATGATGTTCTGTCTTGCCACAGAATACAGCAATGGAACCAGAGACCATAGACTGACACTTCTAAAACTGCGAGCCAAAATTAATCATTCCTCCTTTAAGCTGATTTTCCCAGGTATTGTATAAGTGACAGAAAGCTAATACACCATACAACCCAGGAATTCCATTCCTAGCTATATAGCCAAGAAAATTGAAAACAAGTGTTTAAACACATACATGCAGGAATAGTTCTGCAGCATTCATAATAATCAAAAATGCAAACAATACAAATGTCCATCAGTTGATGAACAGAGAAGTAAAATGTGGTATGTACATCCACACAATGGAATACTATTCTGTAAAAAGGAAGGAAATACTGATACATGTTACAACATGGAGGAACTTTGAAAACATGACAAGTGGAGGAAACCAGACAAAAAAGACCACATATTATATGATTCCATTAATGTCAAGTATTCAGAATAGGCAAATCCATATACCTAAAAATTAATTGAGTGGCCTAGGGAAATAACTCAGTGACGGTGTGTGCTTAACACGGACAACAGCCTGGATCTGATCCATCCCCAGCACTGCTAAAAATAGTGCCAGGCATAGTGGCGCAGGTCTGTAATCCCAGCACTGGGGAGGCTGAGGCAGGAGGATCGTTGCAAGTTTGGGGCCAGCCTGGGTTACAAAGTGAGTTCAAGGCCAGCTTGGACTACATAGTGAAACCCCGTCTCAGAAAGACAAAAAAATGTAAAAATAGTTTATTGGTTGGCTGAGGCTAGGGGGAGGGAGAGATGAGGAGTAACTGCTAAAGAAGATGGGAGTTCTTTTTGGGGTAATGAAAGTGTTCTGAGACAACATTGTGAAATTTTTTAATTAATTAAGTTTATTGGTACCTTTTAGGTATACATAATGATCACATTTATCACAAGGAATTTGTACCTGTACATGATAGAACTTGATTCTGTTTTTCTCCCATTCCCCTACTCTCCCTTCAACCCCTCTTCCCCTCCTTATTTATAAAAGCTTTGTTTCCATTTTATCTTTTTTCTTGTTTTTTCTTTTCCCTTCCTTCCTTTCCCGCTCCCCCCTCCCTAGTCCCCCTTCCCATTTGAAATTTTTCTTCCTATTTCATATTTCTATTATACATTTTGATCCTTATTTACACTTTCAGTTTCTCCCATCAGAGAAACAATGTGGTATTTACATGTGTGTCCAATTTATTTCACTTCAGAGTATGGTCTTGGTCCGGTGAGATGGCTCAGCAGCATAAGCGCCTGCCTGGCAAGCGCGAGGTCCTGAGCTCGACTCCCAGAACCCACATACAAAGAAAGGGCCGGTGTTATTGCTCAGCGGCACAAGCACTTGCCCGGCAAGTGCGAGGTCCTGAGGTCGACTCCCAGTACCCACATAAAAAAAAAAAAAAAAAGAATATGGTCTCTCAAGATGCATTATTTAGCTATAAATGTTTCCAGATTATCCTTCTTTATGACTGAGTAGTACTCCATTGAAAAAAAAAACACATCTTTATCCATTCATCTGTTAATGGGCATTTGGGCTGTTTCCAAGATTAAGCTACTACAAACTGTGCTGCTACAAACATGGGTGCACATATATTGCTGTGGTCTGATGCTTTTTGTGACTATATTTAAAAACTACTGAACAGCACGCTTTTAAAACGCCAACTGGTGAATTTCATGTCAAATTTTATCTCAATTAAAGATACATTTAATTACAACAAAACAGGGCGATAGATTTTTTTTTTTTTTTTTTTGCAAATGGGAAGGGGACCAAGAGAGGGAGGGAAGTGGGAGAGAGGGGAGAGGAAAGGGGTGTAAAAAGAATTAAGATGTGTTATTACATGTACCCACTCCCCATGGCGAATGTAATCATTAGGTACTGCAAACATGTACTAATAAAAATAAATACAATTAGAACACTCAGTTCAAACTGTCTTAGCAATAAAAGAGATGTTTTAAGTTGGGAGTATGTGAAAACAAACAAAGCACCCTGTGTGCATGCTTGCCCTCTACCTTTTCAGGGCTAAAATCCACCGACCCTCAAGACCCCCGCACACACACCCTGGAAATAATATTTTTTGGTGGTCCTGGGAATCAAACTCAGGGCTTCGCACGTGTTAGGCAAGCACTCTTATCACTGAGCTACATCCCCAGTCCTTCTTGTTTTGAAACAGGGTCTCACCAAGCTCCCCAGGGTGGCCTTGAACTTGTTTTGATCCTCCTGCCTCAGCCTTCTGAGCTAGCTCAGGTCCCTGGAAGTCATTCGAGGACCTATTCTGCAAAGGTGCTGGGGATGAAAGGACAGTTAGTGGTGAATGGGTACCAGAGAGCCAGATCATCTAAAGATCTGATTGTGCCGCTTATTGGCTGCAAGCCCTTCTGCAGAAGTCCTAATCTTTCTAAAGTTTAGTTGCCTCATCACCCAAATGGGGCAATAACAATCTCTATCTTATCAGTGGTTGTGAAGACTAGAAGAGATAACGGTTGTAAAATCCCAGGTCTTGGCCCATAGTAAAACTCGGATAAAAACCAAACCAAACCAAACCAAACCAAACCAAACCAAACCAAACCAAACCAAACAAAACACAAAACTCGGATGAGCTATCTACTGTTAGTATTCGACACCTGCTAAACACAAACACTTTGGGAACTCCCAATCCCCACGCAGAGCAAACAGCTGGACCACGCACAACAGAGTGAGCAGGGAGCAGGAGCTGATTTCTGGAAAAAACAACAACATCTATCATTCACTGTGCGCTCACTGGGTACCTGGCCCTTGGAAGGCCTTCTCGCGAGTTAGATCGTCGCCCTAGGCCACTCAGCCTGCAGGTGGCCACTGTCCCAAGAGGAGAGGTGACCCTGGAATACAAGAAAGCTAGCGGCAGCGGCTGCGGGACGCAGGGAGGGCGCGGGGCGGGACTGGGGCTGAGCCCTGCGGAGCGCGTGCGGAGGGCTACCCGGGGACGCGGTGACCGAAGGATCGGGGAACCGGGACTGGACGCCCAGGGTCGTCAAGACCAGAGTGGGCCGGGGGCTGGGGGAAACTGAAGTCAGAGAGAATGGAAAGCTGGGCTTGCAGGGTCCGAAGGCGGCTTCCATTGGGAGGATCACTGGTGCGCAGCCCTGGGAACCTGAGGGGCACCGGAATCCCACGGGCTGCGCCGCTGGGCCCCGCCCCAAGACGGTTCTGTAGCCTGCGCCCCGCCCCCTCAAAGCCCTGGCCATAGGGCTCAGTTTACTCACTGGTGTCCTCTAATCCGGATTTGTTTACTATGTTGTTTTTTCTTCCGTTTAAACAAGGCTCCAAACCGTGTTCCTCCTCTCATGGGCTCCTTGAGAGCACGTCTGGCTGTCTCTGAGTCCCCAGTGCCAGGGCCTGGTAGGCTCGCAGTAGGTGGTGGTTGAATATACAGTAAACAGCTGTGCGATTGAACTGCTTCTCCTTGGTTGGGGGGGAGCCCAGGTTTCACCCTTGGGACTCTGGCAGCAGAGGGGGAGGCCTTTGCCCAGGAGTAATAATACATCAGATACCCTAATCTCTTAGGGGTGGAGATTAGTGGGCAATGGCATAGCTCACTCATTGCTCTATTCTGGGCCTCATGCTATCCTTTGAAGATATGACTAATGGTGTGATTCTCATTTTTACAGTAGAGGAAACAGGCTCAGAGGGGTAACCCAGCTAGATGACATGTAGACTCTCATCTTGCCTACTCTGGGGCCACATTTCCTGAGGCTTTTGCCCAGCATAAGCATAGGGCTGGCATTTCTCCTGTTTGTCCCCTGCTGGCATTTCTCCTGCTTGTCCCCTTATGTACTGTAGCAGTCAAAGCTGTAGGGAGCAAAGGGAGGGCCCTGGCCTAAGGACTGTGGCCAGTAGCACTAGTGTGGTAAGAGTTTGAAATGGGAAGAGGAATGTTGCCTTTTTTAGTTTTTTTTTGGTACTTGGAATCAAACTCATGACCTTGTGCTTGCCAGGCAGGCGCTGTGCCGCTGAGCTATATCCCCAGCCACGTTGCCTTTTTTATTTTTATTTTTTGAGGGTGCTGGGGAGCAAAGCCAAGGCCATATGCATACTAGGCAAGTGGTCTACCACTGAGTTATACCCTTAGCCCAACATTGCTATTTCCAAGTTTGATTCAGTGCAGATGTACTTACCAAACTGTCACTGGAGTAGCTACCTGGGAGAGTGCAATGATGATAAGACACAGGCCTTGCATTCAGGGAGTCAAAACTGGGTAGGGCAATAGTTTTACATATGTAAGATATTCAGGAGCTTAAGAAGTTTATCGGGCCGGTGAGATGGCTCAGAGGCATAAGCGCCTGCCCGGCAAGCGCGAGGGCCCAAGTTCGACTCCCAGAACCCACATACGAAAAAAGGGCCGGTGATATTGCTCAGCGGCATGGATGCCTGCTGGCGCGGGAGGTCCTGAGGTCGACCCCCTGGTACCCACAAAAAAAAAAAGTTTATCTATCCAGGCATGGTGGCGGATACCTGTAATCCCAGCACTCTGGAAGCTGAAGCAGGAGGATCCCTGCAAGTTTGAGGCCAGCCTGGGCTACATAGTGAGCTCAAGGCCAGCCTAAACTACATGGCGAGACCCTGTCTCCAAATACAACAACAACAACAAAAAGTTTATCTAAAAAAGTGTTTGTCTACCAGAGGTTCACGGAATACCTGTGGGGCTTTTAAAGTATACATAAGCAGCTGGGCACTGTGGTACATGCCTGTAGTTCCAGTTACCCAGGGGCTGAGGCAGAAGGATCACTTGAGCCTAGGAGTTCTAGGCTAGCTGGGAAGTATAGCTTGATCCTGTCTCAACAAGCAAACCCAAACAATAAAAAGACTAAAGAAACAAAGGATTTAATTGACTAATTGGACAACTTCGCTGTCTTTGCTGTAGGGTATGTAGAAGGTATACAGACTTCTCTGACTGGATTAAATCCTTGAATATGAGTGTAAACCAGGGAGATAAGCCCTAAAGGACAGATGTTGAATATCTTATTAATATTATTTTTTGTACTGGGGATTGAACCGAAGACTTTCACACTGAGCTACATTCCCAGGCCTTGTTTTTGTTTGTTTTGTTTTGTTTTGTTTTTTGTTTGTTTGTTTGTTTTTCCTGAGACAGGGTCTGGCTAAATTGCTAAATTGGGCGCGGTGGCACATGCCTGTAATCCCAGCACTTGGGAGGCTGAGGCAGGAGGATTGCTGCAAGTTCAAGGCCAGCCTGGGCTATAAAGTGAGTTCCAGTCAGCCTGAACTGCATAGTGAAACCCTGTCTCAAAGAAGACAATAAATAAATAAATAAATTGCTAAATTGCCCAGCCTGGGCTCAAATTGCAATCTTTCTGCCTTAGTGCTGGTATTATAGGCATGTGTCATTACGTCTGGCTCTTGTTAACCTATTTTGTAGAGACCACAAACAATTTTCATTTTATATAAAAAGTTTTGTATTTATTTATTTATTTTGGTTTTTTTGAGACAGGGTCTTGCTATATAGTTCAGGGTGGCTTTGAATTCACTATGTAGTCCACACTGGCCTCAAACGTGTAGTGATCCTCCTGCCTCAGCCTCCCAAGTGCTGGGATTACAGATGTGCACCACCATGTCTGGCTGGCCAGAGAGGTTATAAGGAAAAATAATGCTAATATTATAAGTTTACTATGTACTAGACATTATTCTAGTGTTTTATATGAATTATCTAGTTTAATTCTCACAACCCTAACAGATTATTCTCTTTTGCAGTATTGAGCAAAATGAGGCTTGAGGAGTTTAATTGTCCATAATCACAAGGTTAGTAAGTGATGGGGTAAGATTAAAGCCAAAATTCCCTGCCTGCAGAAGTAGGTCTCTCTGGAGCTGGGGATATAGCTCAGCAGCACAGTGCCTGCCTGGCAAGTGCCAGGCCCTGAGTTTGATTCCTGGTACCAAACAAACAAACAAACAAACAAAGTAAAAAAAAAAAAAAAGGGCCAGGAATATAGCTCAGCAGCACAGTGCCTGCCTGGCAAGTGCAAGGTCTTGAGTTTGATTCCCGGTACCAAAAAAAAAAAAAAAAAAAAAAAGAAGAAGTAGTTCTCTCTGGTTTGAACTATAGGGGAGCTGGATTTCTTTTTGGAGTTAACAGAAATTTACCAGCTTTTTTTTTGTTGTTGTTCTTTTGAGTCAGGGTCTCACTAAGTAAGTTACTCAGGTTGGGCTAGAACTTGGAATCATTCTGCCTCAGATTTCCAGGGTACTGGGAAACCAACATTTTTTTTTTTTTGTGGGTACCGGGGGGTCGACCTCAGGACCTCGCGCGCCAGCAGGCGCCCGTGCCGCTGAGCGATATCACCGGCCCCTTTTTCGTATGTGGGTTCCGGGAGTCGAACTCGGGCCCTCGCGCTTGTCAGGCAGGCGCTTAAGCCGCTGAGCCATCTCACCGGCCCTTTTTTTTTTTTTTTTTTTTTTTGGAAACCAACATTTTAAATGCAATTGATTTTGATCTTACCAGTCATACTTCCAATGCCATTTTCTCTCACCTTTTCCAAAGCAAGCATGAAAATAGTGCAAAAATAACTAGTACCATGGCTCTAGGGATATAGCTCAGGGGTAGAGTGGTTCCTTAGTATATGTGGGGGTTCTGTCTCCAGCACCACACACACAAAATGTGGGAGGGGATTACCAAAGTCACTACCAACTAAAACAGACTAAGATGTGGTATTATGTTACATTTGTGGCACGATGTTACACTAGTGTCACAATGAACAATGGCTGTGAATACTGGAAGGTACATTGCCACAGTCCCTTCTCCTTGAATCCAGGCTGATCTTTTAATTTGCTTTAACCCACAGAACATGGTGAAAGTGCCAGTTCTGAACCTAAGCTTTAAGAAGGTTAGCAGTTTCCATTTTCACCTTTTTGGAAATGTTGAACCAATGTATAAGTCTGGGTATTCTCCTAGAGAGATTATGAAAAGAAGCCACATGGAGAGGGAGAAAAGCTGAGACTACAGAAGACAGACAGCTCTTTCAGCTGAGCAAGCTAATGCTAGGTCCACTGGCAAGGACAGCAGAATGGCTGGTTTAATCACAGCCCGGATTGCAAAACTGTGAGTAAATAAAATGGTTGTTGTTTTGAATCGCATAGTTTAGAATGGTTTGTTACATGATAGATAATGAAAGCATCTCCTCAGCTTTCCATTGGTGATTTCTGCATAAAGCTCAACTCTCCACTCCTTATTCCTTATCTCCTACTTTTATGGCACTAATTTGCCAAATGATTCATATTAATTATTAGGTCCTGAGTATCTCCCCCGCTCCCCCTTTTGAGACGGGATCTCCCTATGTAGTTTGGGCTGGCATTGAACTCACTATGTAGCCCAGGCTGGCCTTGAACTTGCAGGGATCCTCCTACCTCAGCCTCCCAAGTGCTGGGATTACAAATACGCGCCACCATGTCCGGCTGCCACTTTTGTTGTTTTGTTTTTGTGGTGCAGGGGATGGAAGCCAAGAACTCGTGCATGCTAAAACACATGCTCTACCATTGCAATATACCCCCAAACCCACTTTTTAAAAAAACATTAAGAGATCCTAGGTCTGACTTTAGCTCTAGCTTTGTTACTAGCTGCATGCCTTTTGAAAGAGTCATTTACCTTTCTGTTTCAGTTGTAAAATAGGGAGACTAAACCTCACTCTACCTACCCAAGGGTAAAAATGAGTATAATCGCGTTGAAACAAAAATGAAATGCATGGGCCGGTGAGATGGCTCAGCGGCGTAAGCGTCTGCCTGGCAAGCTCGAGGGCCCGAGTTCGACTCCCAGAACCCACATAGGAAAAAAGGGCCGGTGATATCACTCAGCGGCATGGGCGCCTGCGGGCGCGCGAGGTCCTGAGGTCGACCCCCGGTACACACACACACACACACACACACACACACACACACACACACAAATGCATTAAGATCTCCTAGCTCGAGGCAAGTGAGAAAAATCAAAGAACAAGGACTTTACGGCATCTGAATGTAAGATCTTTAACAAACGACTTAACTTCTCTAGTCCTGAGTTACTCTGTAAATGAGGCTACTCTTTCCCACCTCACAGATCTATCTGTGATGATTAAATATGGCACCCCGTAAAGAGAGACCTGTTGCACAATAAGCAACAATTGTCCGGCATCAAATACAAAGTCTTCTTCCCATATCCTCTTATTCTCTGCCCATCTCCAGAGATTATGACTTGATAAATCTAGAGCGGGACCCAGAAAGCTACTTAAACAAAAACAAAAACAAAGTTCCTCTGCGGATTGGTGTGCAGGTCCCTCTTTCACCACACAGCGAAGGACTCTTTCACTAGCTACCAGGCCCCTCCTTCTGTCAAAAGGAGCTGCAAATTCCAGGTATCGCGACACTTGCTCCTTTCTTCGTGTTAGGTGCGAGTCTCGCGAGAGCTAGTTGTCCAATCACTAGGTCAGATGGCTTTACAAGATGGCGGCGCGCGGGGATCGTAATATTTGCGTTTCCAGGAGTTTCGCGCTGTGTGTGGCATAAAAATTTGGCACTGCACAGGCCCACGCTAGACGCGTCGTCGGGCAAAAGCATCAGCCTCTGAGGTGGGTCATTTAACATCTCTTTATGCTGATAGAGTTCATAGGTCAGTTAATCCATCGATCACCCGGCTTCCTCATTCTCGGGTCAAAGGCTCAGGAAGTGCTGACTTAGGGGTCGAGGAGGGGAGACCTGATGCCGTGTGCGCGCGGGCTGGGATGTTGAGGGTGGGTGGGAGGAGCTGGCAAATAGAATGGAGCCTAGCATGGAAGTATGACGCCCCCCCGCCCTGGGGGGAATGATGTGTAGAGAATGGTGGCAGACAAACTGAGTGGGTAGGATGAAGGCATGGAAGGAGTGGAAGAGTTGGGCAAGTGGCAGTGGCAGCGTAGGTGGAAAAAATCGGATTTGTGAGGGAAGGCGAGGACAGTAAGTCGAGGTTGGGGTCGAGGTAGGAGGGACCTGTGGAGAAGGAATTGGACATTTATTCATCATCATCATCATCATCATCATCATCATCATCATCATCATCATCATTATTTTGGAGACAGTCTTGCCATGTCATTCAGGCTGGCTTTGAATTCACTTTGTAGCCCAGGTTGGCCTTGAACTCGCTGTGATCCTCCTGTCTCAGCCTCCTAAGAGCTGGAATTACACGTGTTGCCACCAGGCCGGACCAGGAATTATATGTTCTAAAAGCAGAATTTAGACTTCTTTTTTTTTTTTTTTTTTTTTTTAACAGGCTTACATATTAAGAGAAGTGGTACTTGGGGCCAGAGATTTAGCTCAGTGGCACAGCGCCTGCCTGGCAAGTGTGAGGTACCCCCACCCCCCCAAAAAAAAAAACTGCTTTGTGAAGAGAAGTGGTACTTGAGGGTTAAGGGTCAGGAAGAACGAAGGACACAAAAGCATGGAAAGGAGATAGATCAAAGAATGGAAGTGTCAGCCTCAACAGTACTATTTTAGCTTTCTTGACTGATTCAGGCAACCCTGAAGAAAAATTTCGGGCCTTAAGATGAGCTTTTTATGAGATTCGAGATGAGGACTGCTAACTCAGAAAGAGGGTGGTGTGTTTCAGTGGC
The DNA here is from genome assembly GCA_028451465.1 of Erethizon dorsatum. Lineage (NCBI taxonomy): Eukaryota > Metazoa > Chordata > Mammalia > Rodentia > Erethizontidae > Erethizon > Erethizon dorsatum. The sequence goes on from CM051826.1 coordinate 36,392,110, forward strand.
CTGGACAATGAAATGAGTTCTCTTGCGCTTTCAGTCAACAAAAATGTGGGTGCCTCTTCTACTAGTCCCTGCTTTAAGCTTTGGGATTTCTCAATGAGCAAAACAGGCAAAATATTTTTCTTCATGAAATTTACTGGCAGAGAAATTAAAAAAAAAAAATGGAATGCCAGATGGATAAATTCAATGTAGAATACTGCAGCTAGGAAGGGAAACAAGAAGTGTGTTCACTCACTGGATATTTAAATCAGGAACTCAAAAAAGATGTCAGTGAGGAGGTGATATTTGACCAAAGACCTGAACAAGGTGAAGGTACATTCAATGTGTGTATTTTTAGGGGGGAGAGCAACCTTGCAAGTGCAAAAGTCCTAAGGTGTGAGTGTGTCTGACTTGAGAGAGAAATAGCAAGAAGGCCAATGTGGTTAAAGCAGAATGAACCAGCAAAAGTTGATTAGGTTAGGGAAAAGTGGGAAGTGACAATGCTGGTGTTAGGAAGAGTTGACACCCAAGCTGGGTGAGGTGACACATGCCTGTAATTCCAGTACTGGGGAGGCCGAGGCAGGAGGATCTTGAGTTTGAGGCCAGCCTGGCTGGGCTACCTAGCAAGACCCTGTCTCAAAAGAAAAAGAAAAAGGCCGATATCCAGCTAAACTTTGAGGACTAGAATATTGTTAGCTAATCATCCAGTGCCTATATTAAGAGGTTGGTTTGCAAAAAACAAACAAACAAAAAATGACTTTATTTAGCTGGGCACAGTGGCACATGCCTGCAGTCCGAGCACTTTGGGAGGCTGAAGCATGAGGATCACAATTTTAAGTCATGCTTGGGCAACTTAAACCCTGTTTCAGAGTAAAAAAAAAAAAGTAGCCAGGTGTGGTGGTGCCTGTAGTCAGGAGGCTGAGGCAGGAGGATATCCTCCAGGCCAGTCTGGCTGCATCTCTCTGATCAGAATTAAGACAGCAGAAAGTGAACCGAAATTAGTCTCACTTAGTTCAGGGTGTCATGTTCCATGTGCACTGATGTGAGCTGTGAAATCTTTGGTATCTTCTTTAGTATGTTGCAGAGCCCTAATATACACTGTGTTAGAGTACCTTTCATTTTTGTTGCTGGCCAGAATTAGAAGAAAGGAAAGCATTTTCCTTTGCAGTGTTTTCTTGGGGACTGGGACCTGTCTTGGTTTCATGCTCCCCTCTTTCCAGTCGGTCTGTAAAAGGTCTGTTAATGTTAGAAAATTAAAACCAGTGTATAATGAGTTTCAGTGGTAGTGTAAGGGCCAAAAGGTAGTAACCTACTGTGCTAGAAAACATCCAGGTGACTCCTCATATTGTGTCACTCAAGAAATGTTTACTATATGCCAGTTGCTGGGGGTACAAGGAAAAATAAAATATACAGTTGCAACCTGGTTTGTCTGTGACACATGTAATTACATACATAATAGCAAACTGAAGAGGTTTGAAAGCATATGGAGTAGGGGGAGTGGAGTTGTGGGTCAGAGGAAGACTATCTTAGAAGAAGATGCTTAGGGTATGATTTTGAAGGATTAATGGGCCTTCAGAGTCAAAAGGAGATGGTGGTAGGGTGGGAGAATCTTGCAGACAGTAAGAACAGCACATGGTGTAAGAGACTATCATTCAGCAGAGAGAATGAAAGCAGACCAGAATATCTGGAGCATAGTGCAAGAAGGGGAAAGAAGCAACAAGTGAGGCGGTAGGGTTAGGGAAGGCCTACATTGTGCATGCCTTAATAATTTCAGACTTGACTTAATAGCTTTAGGAAGCCACCCAAGGAGTTTAGCAAGGGAGTGTTAAGGTTGGCTTTGACAGGGGCCTAAGGGCTCACCTGCTGGGTGAACAATGGATTGCAAGGGCCAAAAGTGGTTATGGAGAGATCAGTTAGTGTCACACTAGTTCAGAAAAGAAATGATAATGGTCTGGTCCAGAGGGGTGGTGTTATGGAGGATGAAAAGTTGTAATTAGCAGATAGAGAATGTTCAGTGCATGGCCTGTGTTTGGAATAGTGGAGACAGGGCAGGAAAAATGCTAAAGATTTCTGGCTTGTTCACCAGGAGAAAGATAGTGACACCATTCAATGCAATAGGGAAAATTAAGAGGGGACTAGTTTGCATTTAATTTTGGACATGTACGTGAAATACTTCTGCATCATTCATGTGAGAAGTATGGGAGCCAGTTGGAGATATGATTTTGAAAGGTCTAGAGCAGTGGTGGCAAACCTATGGCACACGTGCCACGCAGGCTGTTTGTGTCATTGAAAGCTCTAAAAGGTTCACCATCACTAGTCTACAGTGAAAAAATATTTCCTGAAATTGGTTATTTATTTTTGAATGTAGAAAACTGTTAAAAGAATCTTCTGTAATAGAATGTTAATAGATTTATAACTATGTAAAATTACATTTCTAACAAAACTTGCAAAGGAAAGGTGTTTATTGCTAGGCAACTTCCTAATAGGGAGCCAGGTGTGATGCCGCACACTTGAAATCCCACTGCTCGGGAGGTGGAGGCAGGAGGATTGCCATGAGCTCGAAGCCAAGTGAGTTACTTGGGCTACTTAGTGAATTCAAGGCCAGCCTGAAGTACATAGCAAGACCCTCTTTAAAAAAAAATTAAACTTTCTAATAGGGGACATGTCTTAGGCACCTTCTCACCTTTCATTGCTGAGACATGATACCCTACACCCATAGCTTAAAGGAGGAGAGGTTTACTTTGGCTCACGTGTTTAGTCCATACATGGCCAGCTTCAAGGCAGGAAGGCATGGTTCAAGGGCTTGGCTGGAAGGAGAGCTGCTAATTACCCCATAGCATCCAGGGAGTGAAGAGAGGAGCCTGGAAGGTAGATAGACTTTTCCAGGTCATGCCCCAGTGACCCACCTCTTTCAGCCAGGGCCCACCTCCCAACACTGAACCAGCAGTAGTTCCCCTGTAATCCCATCACCTTCCAAACACATGAGGCTTTGGGGGCCATTTTAGCTAAACTGTAACGACATGCAAGACTTGGGGAGATTAGGGAAGGTCTACTGAAGAAGAAATCCTTTTACTGTGATCCTAAGGATGAGTAGTAATTTAGCAGTTGAAGGTGGGGAGGAAAGAATAGTACAGTCAAAAGGAATAGCCTATTTAATGGTTCTATGGCCAGCATGGAGAGACAGAAAGAAGAGCTAAGGGGATGTATGACTTTAGCTGATGGTGAAAGATAGGTAAAGCCAGGCCATGCAGGATCTAATATGTATGCTGAAGTAATGACATCTATTTTTATGATAAGAGGAAAGTTTTTGTTTTGTTTTGTTTTGTTTTTTGAGACAGAGTCTCGCTGTATAGTTCAGGCTGGGCTTAAACTCACTATGTAACCCAGGCTGGCCTCAAACTCGTATCAATCCTCCTGCCTCAGCCTCCCGAGCAGTGGGATTACAGGTGTGCACGACCACACCCGGCAGAGTAAGGTTTTGAGCAAGTAGACATAGGTAGATCTACTGAGATTGTAGTTAGAGGTGATCACTGCAAGGAAAGGTGGGGCCAAGAGTGAACGAAGCCAAACTAATTGAGAGGCTGTTCTAGCAATCTAGGTAACTTATCCTGGGTTGATAGTGGTGGGAACAAGGGAAAAAAGATGGATTTGAAGTGTTTAGCATGTAAAACCCACAGACTGATTTCTTGGATGTAAGAGAGAGAGAACTATCAGGTGACTCCTAGATTTCTGGCTTGCATAATATTCTTTAAAATGTTCATTATTAAGCCAGGTGTGCTAGCACACACCTGTAATTCCAGCTATCTGGGAGGCTGAGGCAGGAGGATGGCAAGTTTGAGCTCAGCCTGGGCAATTTCGGGATTTACCAAGACCTTATCTCAAAATAAAAAAATTTTAAAAGGGTTGGGGATGTAGTTCAGTGTGAAGGCCCTGGGTTCAATCCACAATAGTACCATCCCCTACCACCCAGAGATATGCTAAAAAATTTTTCAAATTACCAACTGGGGGCTAGGGCTATCCCTAGTGGTAGAGTGTATGATTAGTATGTCTGAGGCCCAGGGTTCAATCCCTAGCACCAAACCAAAAACTAAGTAAGCAAGCAAAATTACTAGCTACCTGGAGATCTACTAGGAAACTAGATTAGTTTTTTTTTTTTGAGTTTTTACTTCTTGATATAAACATACTAGCTTTTTTTTCTTTTTAATCTGGATGAAGACAAAGCGTTTTCATTTGTTTTTAGCTATCTAGGAGTGACACAAATTTATGAAAGAAATTGAAATAGAACATATTTTTTTCAAACTTTAGTAATTTTGTGGTATGCTGCCAAATATTTAATCCTGGCAAGGCTACTGTAAAAACTAACTGTAGATTATAGATTATATTGTCTTCTGTCACTTTGAGGGTCTTTTGAGGGTCTTACCTTTTTTTTTTTTTTTTGGTGCTGGGGATTGAACCCAGGCCTTGTACGTGCCAAGCGGGTACTCTTCTGCTGTCTACCGCTGAGCTATCTTGCCAGCCCACTCTGATGCTCTCAAAGGAAAACTTCAATTCTTTTCCCTTTATATATATATATATATATATATATATATATATATATATAAAGAAGATTTATTCTATGTTGTGTACATTTTTATTGTAAAATATGCATGACATAAAATTTATTATGGAATGATTTTTAAGTATACCATTCAGTGACTTCAAGTACACTCACACTGTTACACAGCCCTCACCACTATCCCTCTCCAGAGCTTTTTCATTGTTCCACATGAGGATTCTGAGCCCTTTAAACACTAAGCTCTGTCCTTTCCCATCCACCTCTGTTCTACTCTCTGTATGAGTTGTCTTTATCTTTGTACCTTATTAAGAGGAAGCATACTATAGTTGTCCTTTTATTTCTCTTAGCATAATGTTTTCAAGATTCATCTGTGTTGTAGCACGTGTCGGAATTTAATTCCTTTTTATGGCTGGGTAATATTTATTGTATATGTATATAGAGTTCACCAAAAGAAATGTATACACACTTCGGTAGTTCACCGTACTAGTAAATATGTGGAAGCTAATGGCCACCTCTTTGAGCACCTCTTGTAATTACAGAGGCCAAAGGTAACTTGTATTAATCTCATGTCTCAATAGTATTAAAATATTTATACAAGTTTTTCTTTTCCTGATGTATAATTTTTTTGGCAGACGCTGTATATACTATATTATGTATAGTTATCTGTTAGTGGACACTTGGGTTGTTTCTACCTTTTTGCTATTGTGAATAGTGCTTTTGTGAACACTGATGTACAAGTTTTTGTTTCAGTGCCTGCATTCAGTTCTTTTTTTTTTTGTGGGTACTGGGGGTCAAACTCAGGACCTTGCGTGCCAGCAGACGCCTGTGCCGCTGAGCGACATCACCGGCCCCTGTTTTTCGTATGTGGGTAGCGGGAGTCGAACTCAGGACCTCGCACTTGCCAGGCAGGCACTTATGCCGCTGAGCTATCTCACCGGCCCACATTCAGTTCTTTTGAGGATATACCTAAGAGTGGAATTACAGAATTACAGTATGTGGGAATTCCATATTGTACCTTTTTTTTTTTTTTTTTTTTTTCCTTTTTGAAACAGGTTTTCACTATGCACTTCAGGCTGGCCTAGAACTGACTTTGTATCCCATGCTGGCCTTGAACTCACAGCGATCCTCCTGCCTCAGCCTCCCAAGTGCTGGGATTATAGGTGTGTGCCACCATGCCCAGCTTGAATTTTCATTTTTACTAGGTGCACAAATCCACTTCTTTTTTTTTTTTTGAGACAGGGTTTTGCTATGTAGTTCACACTGGCCTTGAACTCACTATGTGGTCCAAACCGGCTTTGAACTCACGGCAGTCTTCCTGCCTCAGCCTCCCGAGTGCTGGGATTGCAGGCGTGTGACAACACACTCAGCTACAAAGTCACTTTTTTTTTTTTTTTTTTTTTTTTGTGGGTACCGGGGGGACGACCTCAGGACCTCGCGCGCCAACAGGCACCCGTGCCGCTGAGCGATATCACCGGCCCCTTTTTCGTATGTGGGATCCGGGAGTCGAACTCGGGCCTTCGCGCTTGCAAGGCAGGCGCTTACGCCGCTGAGCCATCTCACCGGCCCCAAAGTCACTTTTATATATTTACTTTGTATTAGTCTAAATTCTTGAAGAGTACAGCATCGCATGATTTTGTGCCCAGTGGCCTTGGCAGGAAGGTTCTTTGGAATTTAGCATGAACCATTCCACTGTCTTCAGTTGCCTTTCCCCAGATGACTGTGGTTTTGTTCAATTTGCCACCAGAATCAAACATAAATAAAGGAATGAATGAATGATTGAATGAATGAAGAATTGCTATGCTTTTTCTCACAGCAATGGTACCATCTCACATTCCCTCCAGGTTGTTTGTTTTGTTTTGTTTTGTTTTCGAGGCAGGGTTTTGCTATGTAGTTCAGCCTGGCCTTGAACTCACTATGTAGTCCAGGCTGGCCTTCAACTCACAGCACTCCTACCTCAGCCTCCCATGTGCTGGGATTACAGGTTTGTGCCACCATGACCAGCTACATTCCCACCACTTTATGAGGGCTTTAATTTCTTTTTTTGTTTTCTGTTTTGTTTTGTTTTGAGACAGGGTCTCACTGTGTAGTCCAGACTGGCCTTGAACTCACAATGTAGTCGAGGCTGACCTCGAACTCACAGCTGTTCTCCTGCCTCAGCCTCCTGAGTGCTGGGATTACAGGCGTGTGCCACCACGCCTGGCTTCTAATTTCTTTACATTTTCATAAATACTTGTTATTTTGTTTCATAATTTTTGTTGTTAGTAATAGTTATTCTAATGGGTGTGGAGTGGTACCTCATTGTGGTTTTGATTTGCATGTCTCTCATGATGAACTATATAGAGCATCTTTTCATGTGCTCGTTGTGTACATTTTAAAAATTTCTATTTTTTCACTTGATTGCAAAAGATGTGTTAACTTTAACTGTTGACCTGGCATTCACAACTTTTTCCCCATCATTTAAAAAAAACTAAATATACTGACTTTTTCCTCTTTCTCTTTCTTTTTTTTTTTTTTCTAAAGATGGCTCTAAGTAAGTCAATGCATGCAAGAAATAGATACAAGGACAAACCTCCTGACTTTGCGTATCTGGCATCCAAATATCCAGATTTTAAGCAACATGTTCAAGTAAATTTGAATGGAAGAGTAAGGTAGGTAACATGAAAAATTATTAATATGGTATCATTCTAGTGTGACCCGAATGGACCCAGTGTAATGGAAAGCAGGTTGGACTTTTAGAAGACCTGAGTGCTAACTGTAGTATTTCATTAAACATCTCATGTGATCTTGGACAAATCACTTAGCATCCTTAGGTCTCAGTTTATTTTATTTTATTTTATTTTATTTTATTTTTTAATTTTTTTTGTGGGTACCGGGGGGTCGACCTCAGGACCTCGCGCGCCAGCAGGCGCCCGTGCCGCTGAGCAATATCACTGGCCTCTTTTTCGTATGTGGGTTCCGGGAGTTGAACTCGGGCCCTCGTGCTTGCAAGGCAGGCGCTTACGCCACTAAGCCATCTCACCGGCCCAGTTTATTTTAACCTATAAAATGAGAGCATTGCTGGGACGGTGGCTCATGTTCTTAGGAGGCTGAGGCAGGAGGGTTGTGAGTTTGAGTGCAGTCTGGGCTGCATAATGAATTTGAGGCCGGCCTGGGCTACACAGCAAGTTTGAGGCCACCCATGGACTACTTGATGAGCTCTTGCCTCAAAAAATACAAATAAATAAAGAGTCAAACAGAGAAGATGAAGGCATACCTGGCAGGATAGGTAATCCTGGTCTGGTTGATCGTTATATCAGGACTGGTTCTTTGAGGTGCCACCCAAGAAGTTCTTACGTGTTGAGGGGGTTAGTCTGGTTCCTATGAAGTGATTGCTGCTTCTTGGGGAGGGGTGATCTCATCATGGGATGATGTGTTTGTGGGGCTTGGCTTTTCCTGGAATTCAAGGTGGCTACAGGTTTAGGACAATGACTGGAGACTTTTAGGTGCCACTCTTGGGAGTCTGGAACAGGACATTATAAAAGTTGGCAGTGGGGGGGATGAGATAGAGCTAATAAAACTTGTGTTACCAGTTTTTAGACACTCCATAAATGATTAACCTGCCCATGTGCAGAGTTGAACAGGGATTGGACTTAGATTTTTAAATTAAGGGAGGCAGATATAAAATGCAGACAAAGATGCCAAGCTTTTTCTGCTGTTATTCATTGGGCATCTGCAGGCCTTGCTTCATATACAGTACCTCTACTCAGTAAAAAAATTGAGTACAGTCCATATGTGCATGCTTGTCCTACTTACTGTGTTGATATGTTAAAAACATTTAAAAACAAACATGGAAATAGAAATTAAAATTATATTTAAGTGAGAATTCTAATATTTTCTTTGCATTTTCAAAAGAATCATTTTGACACCTTACTTTGTATATTATCCTAAGGAGACTGAATTGCCATTTCTCTGTGTTTATAACATTCCTACTGTTGTTCTTAACGTTCCGTTACTGTAACAGATATGTGAGATAAATCAAATTGTAAAGAGGAAAGGTTTATTTTGGCTCACAGTTTTGGAGGTTTTGGTCCATGGTGGCTCTGTTGTAATTTTGGGCCTGTGGTGAGGGAGCGCATTGTGGTTGGGAGCACTTGATGGGGCAAAGCTGCTCACCTCATGGCCACTGGAAGCAGAGAGGAAGGGGTTGAGGGGCTGTCTTATAATCCCCGTCAAGGGCAGCCCCTTCACCCCATGGCCTAAAACCTCCCACTGCACTCCCCCTCCCAATAGCATCAATCTGGGGGCCAAACCTTTAGCATGGGCCTTTGGGGTACATTACAGATCCAAACTGTAGCATTATGTATATGAGTGTTTATTTTTCCTGGTAGCTGTAGGGAAGATACAAGTTTGTTTTTGTCTTCTCTCTATACCTACTATGGAACTTAATTATTTAACCAAAATCTATTGAGTAGGCACAGTTTGCTCAGTTCTAGGAAAGCCATAATAAACTAGAAAGATGTAGTCACTGCCACATTTGAGTTTATATACAAGGGGGGAAATCAGACAAATACATAAGCAATTAGCTTTCAGTGTGGCAGAATCTGTGGTCTGTGCAGTAAGATCATATAGGAGGGAGATATCCCAATTTTGGGATTTAGAGAATGATTTGACACAAATGGTGTCTTGGTTGTGTTCTCAAGAAAAATAGGAGTTGGGTAGATAAAGGGATGAGTGTTCTAGGTGGAGGGAGCAGCAGGAGAACTGAAAAAGTTGATCACGCTTAGAGTGTAGTGGATAAAAGAGAGAAAATGAGGCTGAGGGGGACTGTACTTGCCGTACTTTATAAGGGTCACTAAGAAGTTTGGAATTCATCTTAAGGATATAGTATGGGAGAGTTGTGTCTTTACAGTTACATAGAAAATACTTAAGGGAATCATAGGCTGGTTTTGGTGCATGCCTGTAATCCCAGCACTCGGGAGGCTAAGGCAGGAGGCTCTCAAAAAAAAAAAAAAAGCCTCTAGTGCTTACAGTACTAGAGGCTGGGAAGCGCCTTATTCTGCCATCTGATGAGGACCATTTTGTTTTGTTTTGTTTTTTGAAACGGAGTCTCGCTATGTAGTTCAGGCTGGGCTTGAATTCACTGTGTAGTCCAAGCTTGCCCTGAACTCATGGCCATTCTCTTGCCTCAGTCTCCTGAGTGCTGGGACTATAGGTGTACACCATCACACCCAGTTTGATGATTGAGGGTCTTCTTTTTTTTTTTTAATGTGGGTACGGGGAGTCGACCTCAGGACCTCACACTTGTCAGCAGGTGCTTATGCCGCTGAGCGACATCACCGGCCCTTTTTTTCCTTTATGTGGGTTCCGGGAGTCGAACTCAGGACCTCGTGCTTGCCAAGCAGGCGCTTATGCCCCTGAGCTATCTGACCAATCCGAAGGTCTTCTTGCCTTGTCCTCACATGTGAAAGAAAGCTGGGAGAGGGTTAATCCATTCCCCAAATCCCTTTTTACAGAGGCATTATTTCATTCACACAGCAGAGCCCTCAGGATGTTAATGCCTCCTTTTAGGCCCTAACTCCTAACACTGTTGCCTTGGGTATTAAGGTCCTAACACATAAATTCTGGGGGATACATTCAGTCTGTAGCACGTACGTAAGACAGAATTACTGAAAAACAATGAGAAAAATGTACTAGGTAAATGAGATACCCCCTAAATCAGAAAAAGAAGAAGGAAAAAAACATCAAATTGCAAAGAGAGGCTAGTTTTTATATTGATTACACTTCTTTTCAATGAATATTTTAAAAATGAAGACTTTTAAGTTTTGAAAAATTTAACATAGAAACATTTTTGAATAAGCGTTTGAATGCCAGGCATGGTAGCACACGCCTGTAATCCCAGCAACTTGGAGTCTGTGTCTCAAAATAAAAAAAAAAAGGCCTTTGATGCAGCTCAGTGGTGGAGTGCTTGCCTAGCAGGTAGGAGCCCCTCAGTCCAGTCCCCACAAAACTAAAACATAAAAAAGTGCTTAACATAATTTGGAGATATTTTCTTGTATTTCTACCAAAGTAGACAGAAATAAAGCTAACACCTTGGGGATTTCAGAGGATCCATGCATACTAGGACAACTAGATACAAATATTTTTGTGTGTGATATTGAGGAAAAAGTGTACAACCTTTAACTTATAATTTGGAACTTTACTTTTATCTAAGGTTTTTTTGTTTCTTTTGTTTTGTTTTAGTTTTTTTTGAGACAGGGTCTCGCTTTGTAGTTCAGGCTGGCCTTTAACCTTTTATATAGCCCAGGTTGGCCTGTAACTTGTAGGGATCCTCTCCTGCCTTAGTAGCCTCCCCACCACACCTGGCATCACTTCACTTTAAAGACACATTGACTCGAGAAAGGTTGAGTACTACAGGTAGAAGTCTGAATAATGTTAGCTTTAATGTTAATTTTGAACTTTTTAAACTATGAACAAGAGTATGCATTTTTTTCAAATCACTTGCATAGGATTTTTTTTTTGGGGGGGGTACCGGGGGTCAAACTCAGGACCTCGCACTTGCGAGCAGGCGCTTGTGCCACTGAGCGATATCACCGGCCCTTTTTTTCCTTTTTGTGGGTACCGGGGGTCGAACTCAGGACCTCGCGCTTGCCAGGCAGGCGCTTATGCTGCTGAGCTATCTCACTGGCCCTCATAGGAATATTATATTGAGAAATGACTGAGCTGGAAATCTTTCTGGGTCAGAATCTTGTTTCTCTTATTTATTAAGAGTAGTATAAATCTAGAAAAATTATAATATTTTACAGATGGCTTGACTATTAGCTACCTGAATAACATTTGAGAATCAATAAAAAATAAATAACAAGGTTGCTGACTAAAATGTACAATTAACATTTTAAAAATATAAAATACACAGCAATGAATGTAACTAAAAGTTGGAATAAAAAATCTCATCCATAATAGCAAGGAGTAACAGGCATAAATTCAGCAAGATCTATGTGGGTCAGATAATGGGGGACTGGGAATGAGGACGCGAACATCTCGAAGGACATACTGTTTCCCAAATGGGGAGGCTCAATGTAGTTAAAATGTCTTTTCTCCTAGTGACGTATAAGGTTGAAGATAAAGTGACACGTTTCTAAAGTTCAAAGAAAAAAAATGTTTAAAGCAAATATTCTTTTTGTTGGTTGGTTTTTTTTTTTTTTCCCCTGAGACAAGGTCTCACTACGTAGTTCAAACTGGCCTTGAAGTTACTACATAGCCCAGGCTGGCCTCAAATTCGAGGAGTTCCTCCTGCCTCAACTCCTGAGTGCTGGGATTATAGGTGTGTGCCACCACGGTTGACAAAGCAAGTATTCTTTAATTTAATAAAAGAGTAATGGGATAAGGAGAAGTGTAAGGATATAAACTTCCCCAGATATATAATTAAATATGTTAAGTTAGAGTAATTAGTATAGTATCAGGGCAAGAGTTGTCTAGTGCACAGTGACATTTGGAAAAAATTCTGCGTCTACACAGCAGAACCCCTTTGAATGTGCACATTAATAGTGGAATGATTCCTGCCAGTCACTCTACTTAGTAGGATACCTCCCAGAGGGAGTGTAAATTGGTTAGGTGAGATAGGTGGCTCTTCCTTCCTTTAGCAGTCTTGGCTCTATTTATTATAATGTGAATATCTCACAGTGCTATGAATGATCAGAGCGATTTTCCAATTTTTTGTTTGGTTTGAGATAATCTCTCACTATGTAGCTCATGCTGGCTTTAGACTTGCAATCCTTCTGCCTCAGCCTCCTGCCTTAGTCTCCTAAGTAGCTGGGATTCCAGGTGTGTAGCACCATGACTGGCTGTCTTCTTCCTTTTTATAATGGCTTGGTATTGAACTCTGTGATGTGTAAAAGAAGCAGCACCAAAATATAAAGTAAATTAATGGTGGGGTAGGAATATCATGTATAACATTAGTCTTGAGATGGGCTGGAGTGTCATTTATTTGCTCAGCTCTTAAGCGCTCTCTTCAGGGAAGCAGGGGTTGTTGTGGAAAAAAGAGGTACTTTCAAGTCAGTCATCCTAAGTAATGGTCTTGAGGGTACCGCTTACTAACTGTGAGATTTTAGAGAATTTTCTAAGTTTTATTGAGACTAAGTGCCTTACCTAAAAAGAGGGTTAAGCTGGACTTTTTTTTTTTTTTTGGTCTTTTTGAGACAGGGTTTCACTATGCAGTTCAGGCTGGCCTTGAACTCACTTTGTAGCCCAGGCTGGACTCAAACACGCAACAATCCTCCTGCCTCAGCCTCCGAAGTGCTGGGATTACAGGCGTGTGCCACTATGCCCAGCAAAGCAGTTTGGGCATGTTAGCAGACACCTGTAATCCTAGCTCTCTGGGGAGGCCCAGCCCAGGTGACTTAGTGAGAACCTATCTCAAAATTAAAAATAAAATATGGGCTGGGAATGTAATTCAGTGCAGAGGCCCTGGGTCCACTCCTCAGTTCCCTCCACCCCTGCCGTATGCACACAGAGAGTTAAAAGGATGTAGTTTGGATGGTGGTCGTAAAGGTAGCCATAATGTGTAGTGACTCGAGTGTTGTAGAAACTTAGCTAATGATGCTTGTGTTGTTATTAAGCATGATATAAGTAAGGCAATGAGTATTGCTGATGTGATTTCTCTTTTTGTTTTCTTCCTTGCACATGTTACTTCTGTTATAATAATTTTTTTTTTTTTGTGGGTACCGGGGGGTCGACCTCAGGACCTCACGCGCCAACAGGCACCCGTGCTGCTGAGCGATATCACCGGCCCCTTTTTCGTATGTGGGATCCAGGAGTCTAACTCAGGCCCTCGCGCTTGCAAGGCAGGTGCTTACGCCGCTGAGCCATCTCACCGGCCCTGTTATAATAATTTTTAATTTTGTCTTGTTTTGTTTTTTGAGACAGGGTCTCACTGTGTAGTCCAGGCTGGCCTCAAACTCACAGCAATCCTCCTGCCTCAGCCTTTCAAGTGCTGGGATTACACCTGTGCACCACCATGCCTGGCTATCTTTGTTATAATCATATCAGACTATTACAATTAGGTTTTAGTTTATTCCTTTTCACAGTAACCAGCTCCATAGGGACAACCTACGGTTTACATGAGTTCTGTGAGTTGAGCTTAAATGGAGTCTGACACTTAACCTGATTTTGTTTCTAAATCTTAAATGGAGTCTGACACTTAACCTGATTTTGTTTCTAAATCAAAGATCCTGCATTGAAGGGATTGGTCATTCAGAATGCCTGTACCATTTCTAGTTTTTCTTTTTTTTTTTTTTTTTTTTTTTTTGAGATAGGATCTCATTATGTAGTTCAGGCTGGCCTGGACTCACTTTGTATCCCAGTGCTGGGATTACAGGTGTGTGCCACCACGCCTGGTGACTGTACCATTTTTAGCACCTTAGTGATGATCCAGTGACTAGAAACCAGTGTTGGAGTTAGGTTGGGAGGCTTTGGCCTTTGTCATTGTTGCATAGGTTCAGGTTCTTCCGTGTTAGAATGATTGTTATTTCAGCGATGGATTACAGAAATGTATCCTTCCAAAATCACCTGTAGCTGGGGGTGGTGGCACACACCTGTAATCCCAGCCACTCAGGAGGCTGAGGCAGGAGGATCACTGTGAGTTTGAGGCCAGCCTGGGCTACATATTGAGTTCAAGGCCAGCTTGAACTATATATAGGGAGACCCTGTTTCAAAAAACGGGGGGGAATGGCTCAGCGGCATAAGCGCCTGCCTTGCAAGCGCGAGGGCCCGAGTTCGACTCCCGGATCCCACATACGAAAAAGGGGCCGGTGATATCGCTCAGAGGCACGGGCGCCTGCTGGTGCGCGAGGTCCTGAGGTCGACCCCCCGGTACCCACAAAAAAAAAAAAAAAAAAAAAAACGGGGGGGAAAAAAAACAATAAACAAACCAGAAAACAAAATCAATCTATAATGGTAATACTGCATTTTTCAGTGTCAGAGCAAGAGTCATTCTGAGTAGATGGAACATCAGCCTGTTGACAATAGGCTATTTTGTGAAGCAGGATGTGTCGAACAAACAACAAAGACTGATGGAATGAATAAATTGCTGATTTCCACGTGAGAGCTAATTTTAGTTCACAGGTCTCCCTGTGATCTTAGAAATGATAACAAAAAAGACCTTGCCTGTGTTCAGAATTTTGAATGTCCCAGGTTGCTAGTGTGACCTAGATACTTAACTAGTGAAGTTGGATGGCTAGACTTTGTCCTACTAAAGGATTTCTAACACTTAGACTACTGTCTGCATTTTCTTAGAAGTAAAAAGTGAACATTCATTTTACTAACAAAGCGTAAGAATCACCTCTCCATCAATTTTCAGTTCATTTCCTTCAGTTAGGCTTACCTCTGCTCTATGTCTTATATTTTCAGGTGATTAGCATATAGTAGTTCCTTGTTAGTAAATTGTGTGCTGTAGCTCATCAGAGTGAATATTTATAAATATTTGTGACTAATAAGTATTTATATTAACAATTCTACTTAAAAGCCCAAGGAAAACTAATAATATTTCTGTTTCTCTTGCCCCAAAATGTCTCATGAAGCTATGTGATGAATGCTGAAGTTGTAGCACTATCTTTTGGGGATTGCTATCACAGTTGAAAATATCCTAGGTTGATTGTCAATAGAATTGGCCCTCTGTCATGGAAAGCAAGTACTCTGGAACCAAGGACCTATTTTCCTTTTTGAAAAGCAGATTTTTTTTTTTTTTTTAATGATACAGACTTTATAGATCCCTTAATGGGAAAATTGCAAAAATGTAACCTTCCTAACTACATTTATGATGGTAATGTTGGGCTGGTGAGATGGCTCTTCGGCGTAAGCGCCTGCCTGGCAAGCGCGAGGGCCCGAGTTCGATTCCCGGAACCCATATACGAAAAAAGGGCCAGTGATATTGCTCAGTGGCACGGGCGCCTGCTGGAGCGCGAGGTCCTGAGGTCGACCCCCGGTACCCACAAAAAAAAAAAAAAAAAAGGTAATGTTGCATATAGAAAATAAAAAAGTTACTATTCTTCCACTTCAAAAGATGAATTACTGGGCTGGTGATACAGCTCAGTGGCATAAGCGCCTGCCTGGCAAGTGCGACGTGGAGTTTGACTCCCAGTACCCACATAAAGGAAAAAAAAAAGGGCCGGTGATATCGCTTAGTAGCACAAGCGCCTGCTGGCAAGCGCAAGGTCCTGAGTTTGACTCCCGGTACCCACATAAAAAAAAAAAAAAAAGATGAATTACTTTGCTGCTGTTCTTTACTACACCCTTGTCACTATTCTTATATAGTAATCTTTGGTATTGTATAGAGACATTGTTTGTTTGTTTTTTTTTCCCCCTAAATGGTGCCAATTTTAAATACTTTTTTTGAAGACATTGCATTTTCCACTTATAATACAGTGCTTATAAAGTACAGTGTTACCTTTCCCCTGTGCACATGTTCCATATTCAAGTATTGAGAAGGCCCAATACTTTATATAGCAGTTAAACTTTTAAAAACTGCCACAGAATTTGCTACAAATTTGGGTCCTTCAGTGTTTCATTGTGTGGAACAATGCTAAATCTATACTTGAGGTTGGCTTGATCAACTTCTTCAATGGTGGGCCCTGAGGAAGCACCATTAGAGAGAGGAGCTCCGCCATCAGAGGGAGGAGTTCCCCAACAGGGCAGCCCTAGGCCTTCCTCCAGGTGTGCCACCTGCACTCTGGCATAGCTTGGTGATGATGGGATCGTGGACTTTCTCCAGTTCCTTCTGCTGATGTTCAGATTCTTCATTCTCTGCGGTCTGATTCTTATCCAGCCAGTTGATAATTTCATCATGCTTGTCAGGAATCTTCTGTTTATCTTCATCACTGAGCTTGCCCTGAAGTTTCTCATTTTCAACAGTTGCTTTCATGTTGAAAGCATAAGACTCCAGTGAATTCTGAGAGCACACCTTGTCCCTTCAGCTTTGTACTTCTCTGCCTGCTGGACATATGCTCCATGTCCTCCTTGCTCAGATGCCCTTTGTCATGAGTGATGTTAATCTTATTCTCTTTTCCTGTACTTTTGTCTAAAGCAGAGACGTTGAGGATGCCATTGACATCAGTATCAAAAGTCACCTCAGTCTGAGGAACACCACGGGGTGCAGGAGGTGTGCCTGTGAGTTCAAACTTGCCAAGCAGGTTGTTATCCTTGGTCATGGCACACTGACCTTCATATATCTGAATGAGCACACCAGGCTGGTTGTCAGAGTAGGTAGTGAAGGTCTGTGTCTGCTTGGTAGGAATGGTAGTATTGCGCTTGACCGTCCTGACTCTACCAGCAGTTTCAATACCACTAACACCCAAGAGCAGCAAATGTTGAACATTTTCAGACTTGTCTCCAGCAGAATGGCTGTCTGAACAGCTGCACCATAAGCAACAGCCTCATCAGGGTCGATACTCTTCCTCAGTTCTTTTCCATTGAAGTCTTGTAGAAGCTTTTGCATCTTCGCTATACAGGTAGAACCACCCACCAGAACAATGTCATGGAACTATGACTTGTCCAGTTTGGTATCTCAAAGAGCCTTCTCCACAGGATCCAGAGTGCCATGGAACAGGTCAGCATTCAGCTCTTCAAATTGAGTGCGAGTAATGGAGGGAATCCTTCATAGAGGGAATCAGTGTCAATACTAGCTTGGGTGCTGGAAGAGAGGGTTTGCTTAGCTTGTTCACATGCAGCACGGATACAGTGGACAGCTCTCTTATTCTCACTGATGTCCTTCTTATGCTTGCGCTTGAACTCTGCAATAAAATGGTTGTCAAAGTCTTTTCCACCCGAGTGTCTTCAGCTGTAGATTTGACCTTGAAGATTCCATCTTCAGTAGTGAGGACTGACACATCAAAAATGCCACCTCCTAAATCAAAAACCAGCACATTTGCTGGGTGTGGCGGTGCACCCCTATAATCCTAGCACTCAGGAGGCTGAGGCAGGATGATCGCCATGAGTTTGATGCCAGCCTGTGCTACATAGGGAGACCCTGTCTCAAAAAAAAAAAAATCACGTTTCTTTCAGCTCCAACCTTTTTGTCTAAGCCATAAGCAATAGCAGCAATTGGCTCATTGATAATTCTAAGTACTTTGAGACCAGCAATGGTTCCAGCATCTTTGGTTACCTGACGCTGAGAGTCATTAAAGTAAACTGGCACTGTGACCACAGCATTGGTAACATTCTTCCCAAGGTAAGCTTCTGTAATTTCTTTCATCTTTGTCAGCACCGTGGAAGATACCTCCTCTGGATAGAAGCTCTTAGACAAACATAGTTTGTATCCCACTTGACTCTATACTATAACCCTTTTCCATAGACTTACAGAAGCTATAATACTGTATATCCATATTAGCCAGGTTTCCTGGTAGGACAAGTACCTGACACCCACAACTTACAGGAGGAGAAGTTTAATTTGGCTCACAGTTTCAGTGGATTCATTACATGGTCAACTGGCTCTAAGGCGGGAAGATCCTGGTAGAAGGGCTGGGGTAGTAAAGCTGCTTAGTACTTGGTGACTTGGAAGTAGAGCAGGGGAGCGGTGCCAGAGAGGAACGGGCCAGGGATCATATATAGTACCCAAGGTGATTGCCTCCATGATTCATCCAGATGCACCTGGAAGTGTGTGTTACTAATTCCCTGGGCATTTCTTAATCCAGTAAAGTTGACACACAATTAGCCATCACAATATCCACATAAGAGAATACTGTGCACTCAATAAAAAGAATAAGACTAGGTTCATCCACATAGTCTTATATGAAGAGGGTTCCTTTATGTATTAAGTTTTTTGAAAGTGACATTATATGAAATATATATATTCAAATACAAAAATATTAGGCAAATGAAATTCCCCATCCCATTCATTCACTTGTATCCAAAGGTGGTTCTAACCTTTTCAGACTTTTTTTCTCTGCTATACACCTACTGGGCCTTTTAATTTCATCTTTACAAGAATGCAGTCAATACAGAGATATGCTTCTACTCAAACCTTTTTTTTCTTTTTAATTGCTTATTTGATCTATAGGGGTGGCAGAGTTAAAAAAAAAAAAGACATTTTTTGTTATGCTGTACATTAGATCTCTGGAATTTACTCACCTTCTATAACTGAAACTTTGTACTTACTGACCGAAATCTCCCTACTCCCCTTTTGCCTGTAACCACTTTTCTACACTGTACTTCTGTGAATTCAACTATAAAATTTTTATTTAAATTTATGAGACACAGTCTTACTTTGTTGCCCAGGCTGGCTGTGAACTCCTGGCCTCAAGTGATTCTCCCGCCTTAGCTTCCTAAGTGCCTGAGACTACAGGCTTATATCTCCGTGCCTGGCAAATTCAACTGTTTTAGATTCTACATATAAGTGAGGTCATACAATATTGAACTTGGGCCCTCGCGCTTGCCGGGCAAGCACTTACACCACTGAGCCATCTCACTGGCCCTTAACTGTCTTTTATGTATATATATCTATATCTATATCTATATATATATATCTATATATGTAGTTTTTTGCTTTTCCCTTCCTTCTTTCTCCATTCCACCATCCCAGTTTCTCTTTCCTTTTGAACAGTTTCTTCCCATTTTACAATATCTATTGTACATTTTGGATCTTATTTACTCTTTCAGCTTCTCACACTAGGGAGACAATACGATGTTTACACATTTGTGTCTGGCGTATTTCACTTACGAGTATGGTCTCAAGTTATATCCATTTACCTAGAAAAGTCTCCAGTTTATGCTTTATGGCTGAGCAATACTCCATTGTATAAAAAGACCGCATCTTGGGCCGGTGAGATGGCTCAGCGGCTTAAGCGCCTGCCCGGCAAGCGCGAGGGCCCGAGTTCGACTCCCGGAACCCACATACGAAAAAGGGGCCGGTGATATCGCTCAGCGGCACGGGCGCCTGCTGGCGCGCGAGGTCCTGAGGTCGACCCCCGGTACCCACAAAAAAAAAAAACAAAAAAACAAAAAAACATCTTTTTTATCCATTCCTCGATTGATGGGCATTTGGGTTGATCTAGCTATTTGTAAGATCTAGCTATTACAAATTGTGCTGCTATAAACGTGGGTACACATATGTCACTGTGATACAATGTTTTTAATTCTTCTGGGAAGATACCTAGAAGGGGAAGAGCTGCGTCAAATGGGACCTCCAATCCTAGCTTTTGAGGAATCTCCACAGTGATTTCCACAGTGGTTGCACCAGTCTACACTCCCACCAACAGTGGAGACGGGTTCCTTTTTCCCCATGGCCCCTCCAGCATTTGTTATTGGTTGATTTCTTGATGATAGTCATTCTTTCTGGGGTGAGATGGAGTCTTAGTGTTGTTTTAATTTGCATCTCTCAATAGATTCGCTGTTTGTATTTCTTCATCTGAGAAGCATGTATTCATCTCAGATGCCCATTTTTGGATTGGGTCTTTAAATTTGGGAGGTCTGATTTTTTGAGTTCTTTGTATGTTCTTGATAGTAATCCTTCATCTGAGGAACAGGTGGCAAACATTTTTCCCACATTGTGGGTTGTCTCTTCACTCTGTTGGTGGTTTCTCTTGCTGTGCAAAATTTTTTTTAATAAGATGAGATCCGAGGTGTTGATTCTTTGTGATAGTTCCTGTGTGATTGGGGTTTTATTCATAAAGTCTTTGCCTACACCAATGTCTTCAAGAGTTTTACCTATTCTATCTTCCAGGAGATTTAATGTTTCTGTTTTAATATTTAGATCTTTGATCCATTTTGAATTTAGTTTAGTGCATGGTGAAAGATATGGGTCCAATTTAATCTTTGGCATGTGCAGAGCCAGTTTTTCCCGCACCATTTATTAAAGAGGCTATCTTTCTTGCAGTGAATGTGTTTGACACCTTTGTCAAACATTAGGTGGCTTAGTATGTCTGGAGTTGTTTCTGCATCTTTAATCCGTTCCGTTGATCTTTGGGTCTGTTTTTTTGCCAGTACCATGCTGTTTTTATCACAGTAGCTTTAGAGTATAATTTCACATCAGGGATTGTGATGCCCCCTGCCTTGCCTTTGTTGCCCAGAATTGCCTTTGCTATTCTAGGTCTCTTCTGGTTCCAAATGAATTTTAGGATTGTTTAACTCTGTGAGATATACTGTTGGAATTTTGATCAGAATTGCACTAAATCTGTATAACAGTTTTGGAAGTATGGCCATTTTTACTATAGTGGTTCTTCCTACCCAAGAACAAGGGATATCTTTCCATTTTCTTTCTTTTTTTTTTTTTTAATTAAAAAAAATTTTTTTAAAGACAACAAGTAAACATTCTCCTGTATTAACAAACTCAAGCATTAGAGAATGTACAAATACCTTTTGGAGAGAAACATTACTCAGTATAAGGTTAAGCCATGTAAAAGCTAGGTAAAAATAGAAGACTAAGGAATGGAATAGTCACAGTGAAATTGCATTTTCATACTAGGGAGACAATACGATGTTTACAAATGTGCGTCTGGTTTATTTCGCTTGTGAGTATTTTCTCGAGTTGCATCCATTTACCTATAAAAGTTTCCAGTTTATCTTTCTTTATGGCTGAGTAGTAATCCATTGTATAAAAATACCACATCTTTTTTACCCATTCCTCGGTTAATGGGCATTTGGGTTGTTTCCACGATCTAGCTATTACAAATTGTGTTGCTGTAAACATGGGTGCACATATATCGCTGTGGTACGATGTTTTAAATTCTTCTGGGAAGATACCCAGAAGGGGAATAGCTGGGTCAAATGGGACCTCCAATCCTAGTTTTTTGAGGACTCTCCACACTGATTTCCACAGTGGCTGCACCAGTCGACACTCCCACCAACAGTGGAGAAGGGTTCCTTTTTCCCCACAGCCCCTCCAGCATTTGTTACCAGTTGATTTCTTGATGATAGCCATTCTTTCTGGGGTGAGATGGAATCTCAGTGTTGTTTTAATTTGCATCTCTCGAATGACTAGTGATGTTGAACATTTTTCATATATTTATTTGCCATTTGTATTTCTTCATCTGAGAAGTGTTTATTCATCTCAGATGCCCATTTTTGGATTGGGTCTTTAAATTTGGGAGGTCTGATTTTTTTGAGTTCTTTGTATGTTCTCGATAGTAATCCTTTGTCTGAGGAACATCTGGCAAACATTTTTTCCCACGTTATGGATTGTCTCTTCACTCTGTTGGTGGTTTCTCTTGCTGTGCAAAAGCTTTTTAATAAGATGAGATCCCAGTTGTTGATTCTTTGTGATACTTCCTGTGCCATTGGGGTTTTATTCATAAAGTCTTTGCCTACACCAGTGTCTTCAAAAGTTTTACCTATTCTATTTTCCAGGAGATTTAATGTTTCTGTTTTATTTTTTTTTTTTTTATTTTTTATTTTTTTTGTGGGTACCGGGGGGTCGACCTCAGGACCTCGCACACCAGGAGGCGCCCGTGCCGCTGAGCGATATCACCGGCCCCTTTTTCGTATGTGGGTTCCGGGAGTCGAACTCGGGCCCTCGCGCTTGCCGGGCAGGCGCTTAAGCCGCTGAGCCATCTCACCGGCCCAATGTTTCTGTTTTAATATTTAGATCTTTGATCCATTTTGAATTTAGTTTAGTGTACGGTGAAAGATATGGGTCTAATTTTAATCTTCGGCATATGTAGAGCCAATTTTTCCAGCACCATTTATTAAAGAGGCTATCTTTCTTCCAGTGCATGTGTTTGGCACCTTTGTCAAAGATAAGGTGACTTAGTATGTCTGGAGTTGTTTCTGCATCTTCTAATCTGTTCCATTCATCTTCAGGTCTGTTTTTTTGCCAATACCACGCTGTTTTTATCACAGTAGCTTTATAGTATAATTTCAAATCAGGGATTGTTATACCCCCTGCCTTGCCTTTGTTGCCCAGAATTGCCTTTGCTATTCTAGGTCTCTTCTGGTTCCAGATGAATTTTAGGATTGTTTTCTCTAATTCTGTGAGATATGTTGTTGGGATTTTGATCGGAATTGCATTAAATCTGTATAACAATTTTGGAAGTATGGCCATTTTCACTATGTTGGTTCTTCCTACCCAAGAGCAAGGGATATCTTTCCATTTTCTGATATCCTCTTCAATCTCCTTTTTCAGAGTACTGTAGTTTTCAATGTAGAGGTCTTTTTTTGTGTGTGTGGGTACCAGGGGTTGAACTCAGGACCTCGCGCACCAGCAGGCACCCATGCCGCTGAGCGATATCACCGGCCCTTTTCTCATATGTGGGTTTTGGGAGTCGAACTCAGGACCTCACGCTTGCCAGGCAGGCACTTATGCCGCTGAACTATCTCACCAGCCCAGTGTAGAGGTCTTTTACATCCTTCGTTAGATTGATTCCTAGGTGTTTCATTTTTTGGGATGCTATTGTGAAAGGTGTTGTTTCCCTAATTTCTCTCTCAGTGAGTTTGTTATACATGTACAGGAAGGCTATTGATTTTTGAGTGTTGACTTTGTATCCAGCTGCGCTACTGAATTTGCTTATTAAATATAGCTGTTGTTAGTAGAGTTTTTGGGTCTTCTATGTAGAGTATCATGTCATCTGCAAATAATGATAATTTAACTTCTTCCTTTCCTCTTGTTATTCCTTTTATTTCTTTCTCTTGTCTAATTGCTCTGGGTAAAGTTTCCAGGACTATGTTGAATAAAAGTGGGGACAGTGGACATCCTTGTCTTGTTCCTGATTTTAGGGAGAAAGCTTTCAGTTTTTGTCCATTTAGTATGATGTTGGCTATTGGTTTGTCATAGATGGCTTTTATCAGGTTGAGATAAAGACCATCTATTCTGATTTTCTGCAGGGTTTTTAATGTGAATGGGTGCTGGACTTTGTCAAAAGCTTTTTCTGCATCTGTTGAGATGATCAGATGATTTTTGTCCTTGGCTTTGTTAATATGGTGTATTACATTTATTGATTTACATATGTTGAACCATCCCTGCATCCCTGGGATGAATCCTACTTGCTCATGGTGTGTAATTTTCTTGATGATTTGCTGCGTTCTGTTTGCCAGTATCTTTTTTTTTTTTTTTTTTTGTGGGTACCGGGGGGGGCGACCTCAGGACCTCGCGCGCCAACAGGCATCCGTGCCGCTGAGCGATATCACCGGCCCCTTTTTTGTATGTGGGTTCCGGGAGTCGAACTCGGGCCCTTGCGCTTGCAAGGCAGGCGCTTACTCTGCTGAGCCATCTCACCGGCTCCTGTTTGCCAGTATCTTATTGAGGATTTTTGCGTCTATGTTCTTTAGGGACATTGGCCTGTAATTATCTTTCTTAGTCGGGTCCTTCTCCAGTTTTGATACCAGAGTAATCCTTGCTTCCAACAATGAATTTGGGAGTATTGCTTCCCTTTCAACTTCATTAAAGAGTTTGAGAAGTAGTGGTGGTAGGTCTTCTCTAAATTTCTTGTAGAATTCAACAGTGAATCCATCAGGGCCTGGGCTTTTCTTTGTTGGTGGTTTTTAATTACATCTTCAATTTCATTGATTGATATTGTTTTATTTAGGAATTTTATATCTTCTTGATTCAGCTTTGGTAATTCATATGTATCTAGGAATCTGTCCATTTCTTCTGCATTTTCTGTCTTATTAAAAAACAGTTTTTCAAAGTAGGTATAGATGATCTTCTGGATTTCTGCAGGGTCCGTTGTGATTTCATCCTTTTGATTCCAATTGAGTGGATTTGAGTCTTTTCTTTCATTTTTTAAATAAGGTTGGTTAAGGATTTGTCAATTTTATTTAATCTTTCAAAGAGCCAACTCTTCGATTCATTGATTCTTTGTATTTTTTTTTTTCTTTTAGTTTTCAGTGCGTTAATTTCTGCTCTGATCTTTATGATTTCCTCCCTCCTGTGAGCTTTTGGCTTAGCCTGCTCTTGTTTCTCTAGAAGTTCACCATTAAGTTGTTTATTTGCACTTGCTCTGTTTTCCTGATATGGGTATTTACAGCTATAAATTTCTCTCTTAGGACTGCTTTCATTGTGTCCCATGAGTTCCGGTATGTTGTATTGTCGTTATCATTTAATTGTAGAAACTAATTTCTTCTTTAATTTCATCTGTGACCCATTGGTTGTAGGAGGGTGCTATTTAATTTCCATGTATTTATGAAGTTCTCGTGGTTTCTTTTGCCATCGATTTCCAGTTTCATTGCACTTTGGTCTGATAATATGCATGGGATAATTTCATTTCCTTTGCATTTACTTAAGCGTATTCTATGAGCTAGTATGTGGTCTATTTTGGAGAACCTCCCATGTGCAGATGAGAAGAATGTATATTCTGATGTGGGGTGGAACACTCTGTAGACATCTACTAAGTCCATTTGTTCAAAAACTTGTTTCAGGGCCGGGATATAACTCAGTGGCACAGCGCCTGCCTGGCAAACACAAGGTCCTGAGTTCAGTTCCTGGTACCAAAAAAAATAAGTTTGGTTCCGTTCTAATATTTCATTGTTGATTTTTTGTCTAGTTGATCTGTCTTTTTGTGACAGTGGCATATTGAGATCTCCCAATACAATTGTATTAGTGCTTATTTGATTTTTCATGCTCATTAATATTTGTTTTACATAGTTGTGTGCACTGGTATTTGTTGCATATATATTTATGATTGTTACCTCTTCCTCTTGGATTGTTCCTTGTACAAGGATGAAGTGACCTTCTTTATCTCTTTTAATCAGTCTTGGCTTGAAATTCATTTTGTCTGCAAATAGAATAGCTACCCCTGCTTTTTTCTGGGTTCCTATCACATGGAGTATTGTTTTCCATTCTTTGACTTTCAGTCTATAAATTCCTTTCTGAATTAAATGTGTTTCTTGTATGCAGCATATTGTTGGATCTTGCTTCTTGATCCATTCTGCCAGTCTGTGTCTTTTGATTGGTGAATTGAGACCATTAACATTGATGGTTATAACTGATATGTATTGATTTATCCTTATCATGTTATTTTCCTGTTGTTGGCTCCCCCTCTTTCTTTTTTCCCTCCCTCTGTTTAATGGTTTGCTTTGCCTGGTGGATTCCTTTTGTTGGGATACATGGAGTTGTAGTCCCTGTTATCTCTTTCTAGAATGTCCTTCAAAACATTTTGGAGTGCTGGTTTGGTGGTCATAAATTTCCTCAGATGTTCTTTGTCATGGAAGTATCTTATTTCTCCACTGAATTTGAAAGATAGTTTTGCGGGGTACATCCATCTGGGTTGAAGATGGTTTGCTTTTAGGGCTTGAAATACATCACTCCAGGCTCTCCTTGATTTGAGAGTTTGTGCTGAGAAGTCAGCTGTGATTTTGATGGGCTTTCCTTTATAGGCGATTTGTTTCTTTTCCCTAACAGCTTTTAAGATTCTATGGGCCGGTGAGATGGCTCAGTGGCGTAAGTGCCTGCCTTGCAAGCGCGAGGGCCCGAGTTCGACTCCTGGAACCCACATACGAAAAAAGGGGCCGGTGATATCGCTCAGCGGCACGGGTGCCTGTTGGCGTGCGAGGTCCTGAGGTCGACCCCCCGGTACCCACAAAAAAAAAAAAAAAGAAAAAAAAAGAAAAAGATTCTATTCTCGTGTTGAATTTCTGGAATCTTGACTATAATATGCCTGGCTGT
This sequence comes from Erethizon dorsatum, assembly GCA_028451465.1. Classification (NCBI taxonomy): domain Eukaryota; kingdom Metazoa; phylum Chordata; class Mammalia; order Rodentia; family Erethizontidae; genus Erethizon; species Erethizon dorsatum. The sequence goes on from CM051826.1 coordinate 36,418,203, forward strand.
AGATTTTTTTTGATCATGGCTAATTGGAGTTCTATATGCCTCACTTATCTGTATGTCAGATTCTTTTTCTCTACCAGGGAAGTTTTCTGCCATGAGGTCTGTGAAGTTTTTTTTATATCATTTGTGCTATCTCCTGCTTTTTCATTGACTCCAATAAATCTTAAGTTATTCTTCTTTGCCTCATCTAGCAGCTGCTGGATTGATTTCTCATGGTCCCTTGCTATTCTTTTTTTTTTTTTTGTGGGTACCGGGGGGTCGACCTCAGGACCTCGCGTGCCAGCAGACGCCCGTGCCGCTGAGCGATATCACCGGCCCCTTTTTCGTATGTGGGTTCCGGGAGTCGAACTCGGGCCCTCGCACTTGCCGGGCAGGTGCTTAAGCCACTGAGCCATCTCACCGGCCCTCCCTTGCTATTTTTAAGAAATGTTTCTTTTCATGATCACTAATCGCAGCCTGTCTTCTATATCCGAGATCCTGTCCCCACATTGGCTTAATCTGCTGCGGATACTTTCAATGGAATTTTTATCCTCCTGGATATCTGCTTGAATCTGCCTATGGACTCCATTTCTTTCCTATGCTGAGCATTCATGGCTTCCATCATTTCCTTCAGGTCATCTCTTTTTTTGTCTGTATCTGCTCTAGAGTCCCTAAGTGTGGTTTTCATTGTGGATACCATCTCTGCAGTTATCTGAGAAAATTTCTGATTTGATTTTTTTCTAGAGCCTCATTCAATTGTTTTGTTGTTACCACTTCAGAGAGGCCAGGTGGGTGGCTTTCAGATTATCCCACCTCATTGCCTCTTCGGTTTGCCTTTGGTGAACTGGATGTCTGTGCATCTTGTTTAAATGTCTTCTCATTTTATTTTCTTTTTTTAGCTTAATTCCTGGGGGGATGCTTGTGGGTTGCTTTATTGCTAGTATTTAGAATCATTAGGAAATGACCACTTCTTCAATGTAGTCTCCACATGTAGCTGATTTTTGGGTTTTGAGTCCATTGCAAGATCCTACCTCTTCAATTTGTTGGGGATGAGAAGTTGCTGCCTGTCTGGCCCACTCCTTGGTTCTTTGACACTGTGCCACAGTATTTTCTGTGACCCTTAGTCAATCTCAGTCTTGGAATACCAGGAAGGACAGCTGTTTAGAACAACTATATCACTTTTGGGTATAGTGGTACCATCAACAATGACAAAGACATCAAACATAGCCTAGAAAATGACAAACTGAGCTAACCATTTATTTGCCACATTTAACCATATGAACTAGATTTGTGGTTATATAACAAAATCTAAAACAAACCAGAAAATTACATGCAGTATACAAATCCTTAATATGTCAATTTTGCCCTCAGGTTAAAATTTAAAATGGGTTAGGGAGAAAATAGAGAAGTGGAAGAAGATTAATTGGTTAGAAGTAAGGCTGGAGGATAGAGGGGGATTATGTTAAATTTGGGAAACTGGTGCAGAAGACTGGAGGGAAAGAGAGAAGGAAGAGATAAAAACAGAACCAGAACCACAAAGGGGCTAGAAACCACATTCACACTCATATAAAAACAAGATCAAACAATGGAGAAAAAACAAAAACAAAACCACAACAACAACAAAAAAGTAACAAGAGAGAGAAAAAAAATGTCCACTTCCAGGTTTAGCTCTGTTGTCATTGGTAGACAACGTGTGGAGACAGAGTCCAGGTCTGTGCCGATCTGTCCCAGCAAGCCAGCAGTAGCTTTTTGGCGGGGTAGTGGATAATCTCAGCGAGCCTGCACCTTTTGGCTCAGACCAGACTCCTTCGGCCTGCAGCCCAGCTGGGAGCCGCTAGATGGAGCCTATAGCCACTGAGTTCTGAGCTTGGCCGGGCCCCTCTCCAAGATGGCTCCTGGCCAATCGCTCTCTCCCATGGGGTGACTGAGCCCTCAGCATTCATTGCCAGGCAGTGCCGTCCCTCACGTCCGCTGCTCCCCTCCACTGCAGCATCTCTCCGTGGAGGCCTCTGGGGTCACCAGCAGTTACTGTGTGTTCGCAGGTTTGTTGTTGTTGTTTTTTTTTTTTTTGTGGGTACCGAGGGTCGACCTCAAGACCTCGTGCGCCAGCAGGCTCCCGTGCCACTGAGCGATATCACCGGCCCCTTTTTCGTATGTGGGTTCCGGGAGTCGAACTCAGGACCTCACGCTTGCCAGGCAGGCGCTTAAGCTGCTGAGCCATCTCACCGGCCCTGTTCACAGGTTTGAACCGCTCCTCTTGTGCAGTGAGTCCCAACTCAGAGAGAAGGCGCCTTTGGGTACCTCCTTCTTTGTTGAAGTTTCTCTCATCACTCTCTCCGTAGGCCCCAGTTCATGCTTCAGATCCTCCCTGGGTCCAGGGGACCCACTTCCCTTATTCTTGTCTTTCTCATGGTGCTATATTCCAGCATCTGGTTGGCAACTCTCAGAGAGGCTCTTTCTCTGCTGCTTACCATTCCTCCATCTTGGTCATTCCCAGACATGGATTCTTGAGTGAAGTCTGTGGCAATTTCTCCAAAAGGAACATGGTGGTTGTGGCGTGTGGCCGCAACAGAGAAAGGTTTTTCTGTTTTTAAAGTGCCTCCACTTCCAGGAAGATGAGGGGAGTTCAGAGTCCACGCCCAGGCTCAGCGCAGCCGGACTGCAGCTCTCCACCCAACCAGACTCCCAGCGTCTGCCCTCCTTTCCTCCAAGGGTTTCAATTTTGCTACATCCTCATCTGCACTTGTTATTTTTTTTGGTAGTGTCCTCATATCCCTACGCTCCAATACTTTCATACCCCGTGTAGTTCAGGCTGGTCTTCAACTCACTCAGTAGCCCAAGCTGGCCTCGAACTCATGGTGATCCTCCTGCCTCAACCTCCCAACTGCTGGGATGACAGGTGTGGTCCACCACACCGGACATTTCATTTGTTTACTGAGATATATTCACATACTGTAAAATTAACTTTTAAATTGTACAATTCAGTTGTTTTTAGTGTATTGACAGAATTGTATAATCATCACCGCTATCTCATTTCTGAACTTTGTTCAATTTTGCAGTCATTTTAGTCTTTAGTCTTATTTTCATTGTCCCTTTTTGTCCTCAAACTATAATATTAATTTCTTTCATGATTAGTGGTGTTCACTACTTGATTGAGGTGGTATCTATATGATTTTTTTCATTTCTTAAGGTGGTATCTGTGAGTTATTTTCTCCTTTATAATTGATAATTTGTAGCAAAATACTTTTAGTCTATGAAGTCCTGTTTCTCATCAAACTTTTACCTGTTATTTTTAGCATCCACTGATAATTTGTACTTGAAACAGTTATTAGCATAGTGATGATCAAATGTAATTTTCTAACTCTATCACTTCTACATTTATTAATTGACATTCCACTGTAAAGCTTCCCCCAATTTAATTATCTATTTATAAAAGTATGGACTCATATATTCTTTTATTCTGTGGGCTGTAATCCCTTGTTAGCATTATTCATACACATTGTCCCAGATTTGGCCAATGGGAGTCCCTTTAAGCTGGCTCCAGTGTACTTCTGACTTGTCCCCATCTTTTTTCAGCGTGTCCTATTTTCTGATGCAGTAAAGTCTTATGGGCTTATCTTGTGCTTTTCCTATTCCAACGTAGTAATAGCTCATTAGTCAAGGAACTCTTAATTCCTTTTAGTGGGGAGTGGTATTTAGAAGTCAAGATATGGAAAACTAGGTATGCTCATAGCTATGGGTGTGTCATTGCTTCTAGCCTCTTACTGTATTTCTTTTGGAAACATGATCTTGCTGTGTAGCCCAGGCTGGTCTTGAACTCACAGTGATCCTCATGCTTTGACCTTCCAAGTGCTGGGATTACAGGTTTGCGTCACCTTGCTTGGCCTGACTCTTAAGACTTTCGTGAAAGAGTAGATTATTTTATCTAACAACTGCTGGTTGTTGGTTTTTCAGTATATGTTCCGTAGCTTTACTGGCTATTTATCACGTAACAAAAACAAAAAATTTGTTATGGCATCATTCTGGGAGGTAATAGAAGTACTTACTATTGTTCAGTTATTCTGCCTGGCTCTTTTTTTGAGGGGGTCATGGTACTAGGGGTTGAACCTGGGGCCTTGTGCATGCTAGGCAAGTGCTCTACTGAGATACATCTCTGGCCCTTTATAAAATTTTATTTTGAATATTCCTCTTAGTCAACCATTCTAGTTAGAAAGATCCTCGTGTTCACTCCCTTAATTTTATAGATGAAAAAACAGACCTAAGAACTGGAGTGATTTGCTTAAATCCATAGCTGCCTAATCACAGAGCCAATATTAGATTCTAGGTCTCCTAAATCCCATGCTAGAGCATTTTTTACTGTGGGTCATGGAGGGAACTTGGGTCGTTGGTACCTGCCTAAAGTTTCCATGATAGCTAAGTGGCAATAGCACTGCTTCTTCTATCTTGTTACTTAAGCATCTAGATGGGCATTTCATTCTAGACCAAGTTTTCAAATGATTGGTCATTTGATGACTGACGAGGGAACAGAAAAGAAGATGGAGCAGATCTGAAGTTGAGGATGCCTGCGTTCTAAGCAGTTTCAAGCCCTTTTTGCCTTTCATAGTTCCATCCATAATTTCTGTTCTCTCTTCTCATCACCCTGTTTATAATTAAATCTTATTTATTTCCTTTTTTAGGATTTTCAGTTTAGCATCATTTAAACATCAAAATAGTTACATCTTTAAAAGTTAAATATACAAATATGATCCATTCCTAGGTGATAACCCAAGAGAAATGAAAACATATTTCCTTTTTTTTTTATGTGGGTACCAGGAGTCGACCTCAGGACCTTGCGCTTGCCAGCAAGCGCTTGCACCGCTGAGCAATATCACTGGCCCTTTTTTTCCTTTATGTGGGTTCTGGGAGTTGAACTCAGGACCTCGCGCTTGCCGGGCAGGCGCTTAAGCCGCTGAGCTATCTCACCGGCCCTGAAAACATATTTCTACGTAAAGACGTGTGTGAGTGTTTGTAGCAGCATCGTTTATGACCACCCCCACCTCCACCCCTCAAAAATCCAGATGTCCGTTTTATGATGAAAGGGAAAGCAAAGTATTTTTTTGACAATAGACTATTATTAGCCATAAAAAGAAATGAAGTACTGATGTATGTTACAATATGAATCTTTTTTTTTTTTTTTTTTTAACATGGAACGCTTCACGAATTTGCGTGTCATCCTTGCTCAGGGGCCATGGTAGTGTTCTCTGTGTCATTCCAATTTTAGTATATGTGCTGCTGAAGCAAGCACTACAATATGAATCTTAAACATTCTGTTAAGCAAAAGAATCTAGCCTCAGTCAAGCAACCTGTAATTCCAGCACTCCAGAGGCTAAGGCAGGAGGATCAGTTCAAGGCCAGCCAGGGCTACATAGTGAAGCTCTATCTCAAAAAAACAAAAAAGTGTCTAGCCTCGAGTAGCCACAGTATGATTTCAGTTATATGAAATATTTCCAAAAGGCAAAGCTATAAAGACTGAGAGCCCAATAGTGGGCTAGGGTTAGAGATGAGCAATGACTTTTGAGTAGACATGAGGTTTTCTTGTACAATGAGGGGAGCATCCTAAAATTGGATTGTGGTGATGGTTACATGCTTCTGTCAGTGTGCTATAAACTACCCAGGTGTATGCTTACAGGTAAATTTTATGATTTGTAAATTGTACTTCATAAACATGTAAAAAGTAGTTCCATTAAAAATTTTAGGCCGGTGAGACGGCTCAGCGGCTTAAGCGCCTGCCTTGCAAGCGCGAAGGCCCGAGTTCGACTCCCGGAACCCACATACGAAAAAGGGGCCGGTGATATCGCTCAGCGGCACGGGTGCCTGTTGGCGCGCGAGGTCCTGAGGTCGTCCCCCTGGTACCCACAAAAAAAAAAAAAAAAAAAAAAAAATTTATGTCTATAATAGTTGTAGATTTACATATCTTATTGTTTTCATTATTGAACTTTTTTTTTTGAGACAGGGTCTCGCTGTGTAGTTCAGGCTGGCCTTGAACTCACTATGTAGCCCAGGTTAGCCTTGAACTCGCAGTGATCCTCCTGACTCAGACTTCTGAGTGCTGGGATTACAGGCCTGTGCCACTATGCCCGGCATTACTGAAATTTTTAATATTGCTTTCTTCTTAAGTATGATTTTCAGAGTATTCTCATTTCAGATGATGTTAATTATAATAGAAAATAGCCACTATTAATAAAATAGTTATTATATACCAGACATTGTGCTAAGTACTTTTCACAGATTATGCCATGGTAATGCTGTGATACAGATACTTCTTAATTTTACAGCTGAAGACACAGTCTCAGAGAGGCAAATAACTTACCAAAGTCATATGGCTAAAGTGACGAGACAGACAAGAGTTGGATGGAGGTGGGCCGGGGATGTAGCTCAGTGGCACAGCACCTGCCTAGCAAGCATGAGGCCCTGAGTTTGATTCCTGGTACCAAAAAAGAAAAAAGAGTTGGACAGAGGCATTCTTAATCTCCATGTTCCATATATGGGTATGCAGTGTATTTGGTGGAAAAAAATTTTTTTGAGTCAGGGTCTCACTGTGTAGTTCAGGCTGGCCTCGAACTCACTATGTAATCCAGGTTGTCCTCAAACTCAAGGTAATCCCCTACCTTGCAGCCTTCCAAGTGCTGAGTTTACAGACGTGCGCCACAACACCCAGCTTTGGGTGGAAAATTATATTCCCTATCATATGCTGTGCTGACTGTTATCTGTAACTATGTATGTGTCAGGATTCAAAATAAACATTTAAAAAATAGCTGGGTTTTTTTTGTTTTGTTTTGTTTTTTTCTTTTTGGAGACAGGGTCTCACTGTGTAGTTCAGGCTGGCCTTGAACTCACTTTCTGTAGCCCAGGCTATCTTCAGACACTTAGCAATCCCTCTGCCTCAGCCTCCTGAGTGCTGGGATTATAGGCATGCAGCACCACATCTGGTTAAAAAAACAAAAAAACAAAAAAAACCCACCTTTTTTTGTACACCATTAATGAACTAGTTGAGAAAGAAATCAGGAAAATAATTCTATTTTAAACTCTAGGAGTCAACCTAACTAAAGAGGTAAAAGATCTCTATAATGAAAATTACAGAACACTGAAGAAAGAAATTGAAGAAGACACTAGAAGATAGAAAGACCTACCTTGTTTAGGAATCAGTAGAATTAATATTGTTATAATGGCCATATTGCCAAAAGTATTGTACAGATACAGTGTAATCTCCATCAGAATTCCAATGACGTTCTTCATAGAAATAGAAAAAAAAAATACTAAAATTCATATGGAAACACAAAAAACCTAGAATACCCAAAGCAATTCCTAAGCAAAAAGAGTAAGGCTGGAGGTATCACAATACCTCATTTCAAATTACAGTACAAAGCCATAGTAACAAAAATAGCATGGTACTGGCACAAAAATAGACATATAGACCAATGGAATAGGCTAGAGGAGTCAGAAATAAACCCATTCAGCTAACAGCCATCTAATTCTTGACAAAGGAGCCAAAAACAAGTGTTAGAGAAAAGATACCCTCTTTAACAAATGGTGTTGGGAAAACTGGATATCCATATATAGAAGATTAAAACTGAATCTCTTTCTCTTGTCTTGTATAAAAGTCAATTCAAAGTGAACCAAATACCTAGGTGTAAGATCTGAAACTTTATCCTGGTGTTGGGAGGATTGTTGTGAATTTGAGGCCAGCCTGAACTACATAGTGAGATTCTGTCTGAAAAGCAAAAGAAAACAAAAACAACTGAAACTTTGAAACTGATAGAAGAAAAAATAGGGAGGGGCTGTATATATAGCTCAGCGGTATGGCGCCTACCCAGCAAGCGTGAGGTCCTGAGTTTGATTTTCGGTTCCCCCTGCAAAAATAGGGAGACAATTGAAGCCGTAGGGCCCAAGGCAAGAACTTCCAGTTGCACAGGAGATACAATATTAGCAAAAATCGATAGATGGGACTACATCAAATTAAAAAGCTTCCGCTCAGCAAGGGAAACAGCTAACAAGAAGGAAAAGACAACCTATAGAATGGGAGAAAATCTTTGTCAGCTGTTCTTCTGACAGGCTTAATATATAAAATATATAAAGAACTCAAAAAACTTAACACCAAAAGAATCAAATAGTCCAGTTAATAAAAGGGCAAATGAATTGAACACTCTGCGAAAGAAGTACAAATGGCTAATAAGCGTATGAAAAAGTGTTCAACATCTTTAGTCATTAGGGAAATGCAAATCAAAACTACATTGAGGGGCCGGTGAGATGGCTCAGCGGCGTAAGTGCCTGCCTGGCAAGCGCGAGGGCCCGAGTTCGACTCCCGGACCCCACATACGAAAAAAGGGCCGGTGATATCGCTCAGCGGCACGGGCACCTGCTGGTGCATGAAGTCCTGAGGTCGACCCCCGGTACCCACAAAAAAAAAAAAAAAAAAAAAAAAAAAAAAACTACATTGAGATGCCATCTCATCCCAGTCGGAATGGCTATCATCAAGAATACAAAAAAAAGGGCCAGTGAGATGGCTCAGAGGCGTAAGCGCCTGCCTGGCAAGTGCGAGGGCCCGAGTTGGACTCCCGGAACCCACATACAAATAAAGGGCCGGTGATATCGCTCAGTGGCAGGGGCGCCTGCTGGCACGCGAGGTCCTGAGGTCAACCCCCGGTACCCACAAAAAAAAAAAAAAGAATACAATAAACAGGGCCGGTGATGTAGCTCAGTGGCATAAGTGCCTGCCTGGCAAGCGCAAAGTCCTGAGTTCGACTCCCAGTACCTGCATATTAAAAAAAAAAAAGAATACAAAAAACAATAAATGCTGGCAAGAGTGCAGGGGAAAAAGGAACCCTTCTGCATTGCTGGTGAAAATATAAATTAGTAGAGCCACTATGGAAATCAGTGTGGATGTTCCTCAAAAACTAAAATTAGACCTACCATTTGATTGAGCCATACCACTCCTTAATCCATACTCATAGGAATTAAAATCGGCATAGTATAGGGATACCTGCACATCCATGTTTAATGTAGCTCAATTCACAGTAGCTGAGATAATGGAACCAGCCTAGGTGCCCATTAACAGATGAATGGATAGTATATATACACAGTGGAACATTATTTAGCTGTAAAGAAGAATGAAATTGTGTCATTTGCATAAAAATGGATGAACTAGACATCATGTTAAGCAAAATAAGCCAGACTCAGACTAGTATCACATGTTCCTTCTAATATGTGGTATCTAAAAAGATGACATGAGAGTGGAAAGGAGGATTTATTTTTTGTTTGTTTGTTGGTCTTAAACTCACTATGTAGCCCAAGCTGGACTGGAACTCAGAGCGATCCTCCTTCCTTGGCCTCCTGAGTGCTGGGGTTAGAAGCATGTGCCACCACCACGCCTGGTCCTGGGAGCCTGGAGATCATTATTAGACAAGAAGAAGGGAGTAAGGTGGGAGGGGTCAGGGAGGATAATAGGAAAGGTAGATATGTTCAAAATATATGCATGCATAAAAGTTCCACATTAAAACCCAATGTTTTAAAAAATTAATAGGTACTAAAATATTTTTTTAAAGATGCTTATTAATGTTTACTTAAATAAATAATAAATATTGGTACGTGATCTCTAGGACATTTTAATGGGCATTTGGTATTGCCTGGCTGCCGTAGAACTTGTACATTTTAACTTCTTTTTTTTCTCCACCCTTTAGTCTTAATTTTAAAGACCCTGAAGCAGTCAGAGCTTTGACTTGTACTCTCTTAAGGGAAGACTTTGGACTTTCTATTGATATTCCACTGGAGAGACTAATTCCCACAGTTCCTTTGAGACTCAACTACATTCATTGGGTGGAAGATCTGATTGGTCACCAGGACGCTGACAAAACTCCACTTCGAAGAGGAATTGACATAGGTATATAGTTCTAAATTCTGTTTGCACTGAACATAAGTGTCTTAAGTTTTGCAAGGTCAAATTATTTATTAACTTCTCTACTGGGTATTTGTTGTGTGAAAGCTGGCCAGAAATACTACTGTTCTTATTGTGGGCATTGGGGCTTTTCTGCCATTGTTTTCTCTTGAGAAGGGGTTGCAGCTCCAAACAGGAAGCAAGTGGGTAAGAGACATGCAGAATGAAAGTGAGGCCATTGCTAATTAGCTTTTTATACTCCCAGGTTGATGCCTGTGTCTGTTCAGCATTGTCTTTACTCTGAATCATTTGATGTCAGTACAGTGGTCCTCATACTGATTTTTTTTTTTTTTTTTGTGGGTACTGGGGGGTCGACCTCAGGACCTTGCGCGCCAGCAGGCGCCCGTGCCACTGAGCGATATCACCGGCCCCTTTTTCGTATGTGGGTTCCGGGAGTCGAACTCGGGCCCTCACGCTTGCCAGGCAGGTGCTTAAGCCGCTGAGCCATCTCACCGGCCCCCTCATACTGATATTTTGAGGTGACGGCTGTTTATTTTTAAAAATGACCTTTTTTTTTTTTTTTTTTTTTTGTGGGTACCAGGGGGGTCGACCTCAGGACCTCACGTGCCAACAGGCACCCGTGCCGCTGAGCAATATCACCGGCCCCTTTTTCATATGTGGGATCCGGGAGTCGAACTTTGGCCCTCGCGCTTGCAAGGCAGGCGCTTATGCCACTGAGCCATCTCACCGGCCCCTAAAAATGACCTTTTTAAAAAGTAGCTTATTTATTTATTTATTTATTTATTTATTTGGTTTTTTTTTTTTTTTTTGTGGGTACCGGGGGGTCGACCTCAGGGCCTCGCGCGCCAGCAGGCACCCGTGCCGCTGAGCGATATTACCGGCCCCTTTTTCGTATGTGGGCTCCGGGAGTCTAACTCAGGCCCTCGTGCTTGCCAGGCAGGCGCTTAAGCCGCTGAGCCATCTCACCGGCCCTATTTGGGTTTTTTGAAGCAGGGTTTCACTGTGTAGTTCAGGCTGATCTTGAACTTGCTGTGTAGCCCAGGCTGGCCTCAAACCCATGGGAATCCTGCCTCAGCCTCCTGAATGCTGGGATTACAGGTGTGCACCACCACGTTCAGCAAAAAACCTTTTATTGAAAAGATCATGTGCATGTGGTTCTGAATACTTGGAGGAACTTACTAGATAATTATTTGCAGAGGGTATTAAATCCAAGGTTAAAGAGAAAAAAGTCATTGAGTTAAAGTAAGATGTTCTCTTAATTGTAAACTTTTACAGTAGAGAAAGCGATCTATTTTATTCATTTGTGAGGGTAAGTAGAAGTACAGAAGGATATGAAGCCATGACATGTTTTATAATTATAAAGTAAGGGGACAATCAGGAATTTGAAAAGAGGCCATCTTAATCTTTTAATGATTTGTTATAGCCAATTTTTTCATTTGATAGGGTTTTAACCTTTTTCTTGAATCTTGTGGCCTTTACTAGTCTCCTATAGGAAAGATTCAATTAACAGCTCTGAGTTTCTGTTTCTAAATATAGGATAGTTAATAGCAATCACAGTTTCTCGATTATAGTAAATATTTAAATTGGCATTTGCAAACATCTTGCATGACCTTTTTAGCAGCATTTAATTGACCCTCCTTTCTCTTTTATGCACTATTCCCTATTTGCTTCCATGTTTTCCTTGTTCATTTTTACTCCCTCTTCTCTAATTTTCAGGTTTCCCTTCCCATATCTAACCATTAGATATTGATAATCCTTATTTTTTAAGTCTGTTTCATTCAGCACTCTCCCCTAGCAATTTCATTTATATCTGTGATTTCATTTCTCACCTCCATGCAGATAAGTCTGGTATTTATATATTCCTCCAACTCAGAATGCTTTTCTTGACCTCTAGGCTCATACAGATGAGAAACTTGATTATCTCAAAAATGTCTCAGTCTAGCCGGGTGTGATAGCACGTGCCTGTAATCCCAGCACTCAAGAGGCTGAGGCAGGAGGACAAGGCCAGCCTGAACTACAGAGCGAGACCCTATCTCCAAAAAAAAAAAGTCTCAGTCTTGCCATGTCGAGAAATAAACTCACAGTTTTTCTTCCTAATCCTGATTTTTCTTCCTTTGTTTCTTGTTTCAATGAGTCTACCACATCCACCTCGTCATCCTTAATATTTACTTCTCATTCTCTCTGAAAGTGCCAACACTTAATTCCTATTGATTTTTTTTTTTTTAATTTGAGAAGACCTTGAACTCCTGGGCTCCAGAGATCTTCCTGCTTCAGCTTCACAAGTAGCTGGGATTATAGATATGTACCACTGTGCCTAGCTTTTTGTTGATTTTTCTTTTTTTCTTTGCTTTCTTTTTTTATTATCACTATTTGCCATATATAATGATCACATTCATCAAAAAGAATTTGTACCTGTACATACTATACCTTAATTCTTTTTTTCCCATTCCCCTCCTCTCCTTTCAGTCCTTAAACACTATTGTGCTTAGCTATTTGTTGATTTTTCTCTTAAATATTTCTTAATGTTGTTGTTATTGGGTCTTTTGGTTTTCTTTTGTTCTTTACTTTTGAGACAGAGGTCTCTGTGTTGTCCAGTCTGGCTTCAAACTGCTGAGTTTAAGCAGTTTGCCCATCTTGGCTTCTACAAGTAGCTAGGACTATCACTGCACCCACCATAGCCAACTTTCTTAAATATGTCTTAAATTATCTACTTCTTTCCATCCCTGCTGCCACCATCCCAGTGCAAGTCATTGTCATCTCTTACTTTGTCTACGGAATATCATCACAGCAGGTATGCTGTCATCTACTCAGTTGCTTCTCCATTCCATTCTGTATGCTGCATTCAGAAAATAGGTATAAATCCACATCTGATCACATCTTCTCTACTTTAATGACTTCCTATTGCTTTTGTGATGAATACCCAAAACCTTGACGTGGACAATTAGAATTTTGTTTGATATTCGCCCTCTTCTCTTGGCTTCTCTAAGCCTTGTCATAATAAAATTCTTTCCCTTGCTTTCTGCACTTATCTTTTAATTCTTCTAAAAGAAGAACTAAATGTGTTATTCCTTGTGCCTGAAACTTCCCTACCTTTTCTTCTCATTCTTCATACTGTACTTAACTCAATCTTTCTTTTCTCAGAAAAGCCTTCTCTGACCTCCTAGGCTAGTAGTGGCGAACCTATGGCATATGTGCCACAGGCAGCTGTTTGTTATCATTGAAAGCTCTAAAAGGTTTGCCATCACTATCCTAGCCTAAGATAAGCTATAAGCTCTCTGAAAACCTTGTTTCTTCCATCATTGCATTTATTTTAGTTTTTAATTGTATAACCATCTGATTGTTTGATTAATGTCATTTTCTTCTACATAATTGCAAAGACAAATGATTTGTGGAATATTGCTGGATAAATACATAGAATCAACCCTCGAGTTACAGTGTCCTCACATACGAACAACTTGGGTTATGACTGGAATTTTAGGTTTAACTTATGACCAAAGTCTTGAGTTATCACCTAAATGCCGGCCACTTTTGGGGTTGTCAACAAAGACTCAAGGTTCCAGAAAAGCACATATAAGCATACATAAGCATCAATCTGAGCCCAGATGCGTGTGTTTATGGACATGATTTCAGTCAGTGCTTTATATAATAGCTATGATTACTGCTATCAAAATGGCCCTAAAAAAGCTAGAAAAGGGGCTGGTGAGATGGCTCAGCGGCGTAAGCACCTGCCTGGCAAGTGTGAGGGCCCAAGTTCAACTCCTGGAACCCACATACAAAAAAAGGGCCGGTGATATCGCGCAGTGGCATGGGCACCTGCTGGCACATGAGGTCCAGTACCCACCAAAAAAAAAAAAAAAAAAAAAAAAGGTTAGAAAAGAAGCTAAGGAAGGAAGGGAACATAAAGAAAACAATCACAATCAAAAAGAAGAAGGAAAGGGGCTGGAGGTATAGCTCAGTGGCACAGCGCCTGCCTGGCAAGCACAAAGGCCTGAGTTTGTTTCCCGGTACCAAAAAAAAAAGGAAAGTGTGGAGAAATATGAGAGTGTCATTGTGACTTAGCTCACTAATATGTACAGCATGTCAAAATCCACCATCTCACCCCCCAAATTCAAAGACCCAATCCAAAAATGGGCATCTAAGATGAATACACACTTCTCAGATAAAGAAATACAAATGGCAAATAAATATATGAAAAAATGTTCTATATCATTGGTCATTCGTGAGATGCAAATTAAAACAACGCTGAGATTCCATCTCACCCCAGAAAGAATGGCTATCATCAAGAAATCAAACTGATAACAAATGCTGGAGGGGCTGTGGGGAAAAAGTAACCCTTCTCCACTGTTGGTGGGAGTATAGACTGGTGCAACCACTGTGGAAATCATTATGGAGATTTCTCAAAAAGCTAGAATTAGAGGTCCCATTTGACCCAGCTATTCCCCTTCTGGGTATCTTCCCAGAGGAACTAAAAACATCATACCACAGTGATATATGTGCACCCATGTTTATAGCAGCACAGTTTGTAATAGGTAAATCTTGGAAAACAACCCAAATGCCTATCAACCGAGGAATGGATAAAAAAGATGTGGGTTTATATATATATATATATATATATATATTGGAGTAATACTCAGCCATAAAGAAGGATAAACTGGAGACTTTTATAGGTAAATGGATGTGACTCGAGACCATACTCATAAGTGAAATGAATCAGACCCACATGTGTAAACATCGTATTGTCTCACTAGTGCGAGAAACTGAATGAGTAAATAAAGTCCAAAATGTACAATAAATGTAGTGAATAGGGAAAAAGCTGTTCAAAAGAAAAGACAAACTGTGATGGGGGAAAGGGGAAAGGAAGGAAGGGAAAAAGAAAAAAATATACACAAGATAGTTAAGTAGTTATACAGCTAGTTTCTCTTAGTTCATTGAAAATAAAGGTTTGTGCTAATATTATTTGGACAAGATATCATGCCTATATCTTATACTCTGAATAACTACTATGAAGACAATATGCAAAGTATTAATTATTGTAACTCCTACTAACCTGTTTTGAAATTTTTTTATTGTTATTTTATCTTTTTCTCTTAAAAAAAAAAAAATCCACCATTTCAGTCTTACAGAGAAAAGATTTGTGTAAGGAAGCTAGTGTTGCTAAAGGTGTTACTCAAAGTAGTAAGTCACAATCAACAGTGTTAGATGAGGTAGAAAGGCTGTTATTAGTGTGGATAAGCAAAAGGCAGATGGCAGGTTGTAGCCTATCTGAGTCTGTAATTCTTGAAAAAGCTAGGGCTATAAATGCAGATCTCGTAAAGGATAATCCATCAACAAGTGATAATGGTGAAACATTTTGTGCCAGTAAGGGGCGGTTTCACAATTTTAAAGCGAAAACGGGTTCATAGCGTAACTAGGCATGGTGAAGCAGCCAGTGCTGATAAAAGGGCTGCTGAAAATTACATACATCACTTTGAAATGATGACACAGAGAAACGACTTTTGCTCTCATCAAGTTTTCAACTGTGATGAAACTGGTCTTTTCTGGAAGAAAATGCCCAGGAGAACATACATTCCCAGGAAGAGAAGAAAATGACAGGCCAAAAGCCTATGAAGGATAGGCTAACCTTTGTGCTATGTGGCATTGCGAGTGGTGACTTCAAGATAAAGCCTCTCTTGGTTTATCACTCTGAAACCCCTGGAGTGTTCAGAAAACGTAAAGCCATGAGAATAGGGCCGGTGAGACGGCTCAGCGGCTTAAGCGCCTGCCTTGCAAGCGCGAAGGCCCGAGTTCGACTCCCGGATCCCACATACGAAAAAAGGGGCCGGTGATATCGCTCAGCGGCACGGGTGCCTGTTGGCGCGCGAGGTCCTGAGGTCGACCCCCCGGTACCCACAAAAAAAAATAAATAAATAAATAAAGCCATGAGAATAGGCTAGGGGTCATGTGGAGATCTAACACAAAAGCCTGGGTAACGAGTACTTTTTCTTGGGTGGATCAGGGATGCTTTCTGTCCTACTGTTAAGAAATATCTAGACCAGGTGTGGTGGTGCACATTTGTAATCCTAGCATTTGGGAGGCTGAGGCAGGAGGATTGCCATGAGTTTGAGGCCAGGCTGGGCTACATAGTGAGTTTAAGGCCATCCTGAAATACATAGCGAGGCCCTGTCTCAACAAAAAACAAACAAACAAACAAAAAATCTAGAGAACAAAGGTTTACCACTCAAGGCTCTCCTCATCATGGAGAATGCTTCTGCTCACCCATGAGATTTGGAAGAAGAGTTGGCTGAAGAATTCCCATAGCTCTCTGTCGAGTTCCTTCCACCTAATACAACTCCTGTACTGCAGCCTATGGCGCAGCAGGTTGTAGCTAACTTTAAGAACCTACACACCAAGCAACTGTTTCTGAAGTGCTTCCGATGGTCTCATACAGATTTAACCCTTAAAGAGTTCTGGAAGGAACATTACAACATCCTTTCTTATGTGGGGTTAATTGGGAATTAATTGGGCCAATGTCTCTCTAAGGACACTGAGATCTGCCTAGAAGAAAGTATGTCCTAAAATTATACAGGAGAGAAACTTTAAAGGCTGTGTAGAGGAGCCTGAGCCTTCAGTTGACCCATGGTTGATGACATTGTCACTAGAGCAGAGTCCATAGACTTGCAGAGATAGTGGTGATGTTGAGGAACTGGTTGGGGAGCACTCAGAGGAACTGTCTACAGAGCAACTTCAGCAACTTCTGGCTGAGCAACAGAGAATGGCAGTTCAGGAGCTTTCTAAAGAGGAAGGGGAGTATCAACAATCAGTGCAGCAAAGTTCTTCTGAAATAAAGGAAATCCTGAAAACACAGGCAGAGCTACAAACATTTGTAGAGAAGACCCACCCAGACAGAGAAAAGGCCAGTCGTATTCACTTGCTTAGTGACAGTGTCATGTCATACTATAGAACAGTGTTAAAGAAAAGACAGAAACAGACAACCTTAGACCAGTTTTTAGTTCTAAAAAGGTTGAGACCTAGTGAGCCAGAAGCAGGTCCTAGTGGGCTACAGACTCTCCCAGGAGAGAAAGGGTGCCAGAGAGCAGAGTCCTGATGTTTTTATGGAGGGGGACTCTCCTTCCACACAGTATCCACCTTCCATTTCATCTGCCCTTCCTGCAAGCCAAAGATGTCAACTTGAGTACAGTATGAAATTGTTGTTTCTGGTAAACTAGGCACATTTTGTAACTTTTTGGTGAATACACTAGGAAAATTATTGGTGTTTCTGGTAAATTACTCACATTATACACCCCTTTTTTATTAGGAAAAGGTTAGTTAAGGGGTGCTTTGGGAGGTTTGGAATGCGTTATTGGATATTTCCATGATTTCTTATGGAAAAACAGTCTTGACTTACAACCAACTTGAGTTACAACCAGCCCCCACAAATGAATTGAGTTCGTAAGTCAAGGGTCCAATGTAATTCTTTTTTTTTTTTTTTGAAATTGAGACAGTTTTATTTGAAAAATGGGGACAGTCAAGCCCTCCTGCCCATGCGGTCCTAGTGGTGTCAGTCTCAGGGTGACCCAGAGTCCAGCAGAAAGAAAGATGGGGTTGGGGTCTAAGGCCAGCTGCATATACAGCTGTAGGGGCTGTCCCAGCGGCAGTGGGTGGTGAGTTGAGGCCCCTGGATGCTCTAGGCCATGAATCTCACCCTTGACTATGGCCAAAGCCGGTGTGTGGGGGGGTGATTTTCAACAAATCCCGTAATACATAATTCTTTTAACATTCAAAATTCTGGATACACCATATTAGTTAAGCATTGTAAAAACAGTAGAGTTTACCTAAAGCTCTTAGCCTCTTATATTCATGGCAGAAGACCGGCTGATGGGTTCTAGAAAGCTTAAAAGCTTGACAGCCTTTTTGGTGTTAATTTGATTTAAATTATGCCCCAGACCCTCTAAAATGGCGCTTGGGGATATAGAAGGTTAATAGATTTTAGCTCTTTGCAAGGGGCAATGCTTGCTGAAATCACATTCATTCTAATTAGAATTGCATATAAATTCTTCCCCTAGACTCCATCATTTTGCTCTAATTCTATGACTATACTTTCCATTTTTATTTATTATTATAAAGATTATTACCCACTTAAAAATGTCACTTGGGTTTCTGGGGGGATTAGAATGTTGGAATGACAGTTCTTTGGTCTTGAGAATTGAGAAACTTTTGGGGGGGATGGGTCTTTTATCTGCGTTTATCACTCTGGAGGTAAATGATTTTTTTTTTCCTTTGACATGAAGTTGAAGTTTACAAAGAGAAACAATCATGTGAGAGTCAAGGGCCTGGGATCTAGTCTGGATTTTTTTTTTTTTTTTTTCCTATAGAGCTGAAAGTGCTATTGAAATTCTTAAATTCTGAATGACTGGCTCACCAGAACAGCTAGCTGGACTGAATAATTGTGGCTGCTTCTTTTTTGTTTGTTTGTTTTTTGTTTTTTGTTTTTTGAGACGGGGTCTCGATTTTTTTCTGCGTCAGTCTCCCAAGTGCTGGGATTATAGGGGTGCGCCAGCAGGCCTGGCTAATTGTGGCTTCTTTTTTTTTTTTTTTGGTGGGTACCGGGGGGGTCGACCTCAGGACCTCGCGCGCCAGCAGGCACCCGTGCCACTGAGCGATATCACCGGCCCCTTTTTCGTATGTGGGTTCCGGGAGTCGAACTCGGGCCCTCGCACTTGCCGGGCAGGCGCTTAAGCCGCTGAGCCATCTCACCGGCCCTAATTGTGGCTTCTGAGAGGAGTGTGAATACCCTTTACTCTCCTCCCCTTCCCACCTCACAAATTTCCCAGGAGGTATTGTCCAATGGCATCAGGGCCAGGAAAGTTGGGCAACAATCACTGTGACTGCATAAGAGCTTAAGTGTTGGAGCCATCAGTCATTGTCCTATCCTCTTCTAGCCAGTTGAGGTTATGTCATGAGGAAGCAGTAAGATGAGCCTGGGTTTCCTCCAGCCTATACTTCTTCCTGCCGGATCTCTAGGGACTAGGCTGGGACCAGGATGTGGTCAAGGGAAAGCAGGCCTTAGAGTAGCTGGTTTAGACTATCTCCTGTAGGCCATTAGGTAAAACACTGGCTTTTCTTCTCAAATATACCCTGTAAGTTCTAATTGGCCAAGATTAGCAGTGGTTGTAAAAGCAGTATTTGTGGTTAGGATAGACCAGTCCATTGCTTGGCCTTCTACACGCAAATTTAGAACCAAACCTGGTTGTCACATAGTGATTTTTTTGCCAGAGTGGTTGCCTCTGAATATCTCCCTTGAACCTGTAAGGGGCTAGCCAATGACTGATGTTTTGGATCCAAATCAAGTATTTTTCCATGTCTCCACATCTAAGAAAAAAATTTCTCTTAGTTTTTTATACTTTTGCTTTAAGTGACAATTTACAGAATGTGGGGAATTAGTCCGTTTGGTGCCATAAAATATTTATACCCTATATATTTTTTCTGCTTTTGGAGCATGAAATGTATGTTGATTTGTTTTAATTTGAAATTTTTAAAATTTTTATTTTTTATTAGTACATGTTTGCAGTTCATAATGATTGCATTCCTTGTGGGGAGTTGGTACATGTACATAACACATCTTAATTCTTTTTTATCCTTTTCCCCTCCCTCCCCTGTCCTTCCATCTCTTGGTCTCCTTCCCATTTGCAAAAGATCCATCTCCCTATTTCCTATTACGCTGATCTGTTTTAAGATATTACTGTAGTATTTTAACAAATAGCATTGATTTCTTCTAAGAAACTTGAGCAGCTGTGCGTCAGCCTGAGGCAGGTAGTCCTGCACAATAAGTCATTCCCCAGCTAGCCACCAGCCATTCTGGAAGGCTTAGGCAGGAAGATTACAAGTTTGAAGCCAGCTCAGGCAGTTTAGTGAGAACTTGTCTCAAAATAATAAAAAAGGGCTGGGGACGTATCTGAGTGGTAGAGTACTTACCTAGCATGCCTGAGATCCTGGACTTAATCCTGAGCACTGCAAAAAAATAAAAGACTTTTTATAAAGTAAGTTAAATTGAGTTTTGAACATCTTTAGTTAATCAGTTACATGTAACTTGACCTCGAATTACGTGTAGTTCACTTTATGGAAAACATACAAAAAGGGGGGTTGGTGATGTAGCTCAGTGGTAGAGCATTTGCAAACCATCTTGAGTACCCGTAAGCCTCCTGCAAAACAAATAGAAAACACATACAAAAGAGAACTGCAAGATATCTATCCTCTAGGAAGTTTGGTGCTGATTACGATGTAAGACTAATGTACATGAAACAATTAGAGAATTCAGTAGCTACAGTATGTACCAGCTTGTGATTTATGCTATTAAAGCTGTAAGAATTCTGAGAATAGTGTTTTTGTCATTATTCCCATCTCTCCCTTTGGTGTATAGCATGTGTTTTGCATTTTACTAGGTACTGGGGCATCCTGCATCTATCCCTTACTTGGAGCAACCTTAAATGGCTGGTATTTCCTTGCAACAGAAGTGGACGATATGTGTTTCAACTATGCAAAGAAAAATGTGGAACAGAATAACTTATCTGATCTCATAAAAGGTTAGTACCACAGACTAAATACTCCCTCTTCAAGCTTTATTAATCTTTTTAAAATGTCTCATTATCTTTTGCTTTAATTCACAGACTTTGATAATTGTTTAGAAATGTGTCACATTGTAATTGGGTTTGTTGTTTTGATACCAGAATTAACTCAGAAAGAAAATTAGTACAGTTGATCCTCATTACTTGTGAATCTGTATTTGTAAATTTACCTACTTGCTAAAGTTTATTTATTTAGTAGGTTTTCTTGAATACATTTTAAAAATAATTTGTTGTATGTTCTAAGTGGCTTTTGTGTATTTTAATAGACATTATTTTTTAGATCATTTTTAGGTGCACAGCAAAATTGAAGTTACAGAGAATTCTGTATACTCCTTGTCCCTCGCATTGGCACAGCCTCCTCCCCCAGAGTGGGACATATCAGTTACAACTGACAGTCATTATCACCCACAGCCAGATTACACTGACATTCACTCTGGTTGTTGTGCATTATATGGTTTTAGAAAAGTGAAAATGACATATATATCATCTCTCTGCCTTGAAAATCTTCTGTGCTCTACCTCTTCATCCTTCAGTCCACACTAGCACAACCACTGTCTCCATAAAACTGCGTTTTTCCAGAATGTCGTATCTTTGGAGTCATACATTTCATATAGCCTTTTTGATTGGCATCTTTCACTTAGTAATAGTCATTCACATTTTATCCATGGCGTTTCAAGTTTGGTAACTTACTATTTTTAGCACATTTCTTTTTAATATTCCATTCTCTGGGTGCACCATAGGTTTTTTTTTTTTTTTTTGTGGGTACCAGGGGTTCGACCTCAGGACCTCGCGCGCCAGCAGGCGCCCAGGCCGCTGAGCGATATCACCGGCCCCTTTTTCGTATGTGGGATCCGGGAGTCGAACTCGGGCCCTCGCGCTTGCAAGGCAGGCGCTTACGCCGCTGAGCCATCTCACCGGCCCGGTTTTTTGTTTTTTGTTTTTTTTTTTTTTTTTTGTGGGTACCGGGGGGACGACCTCAGGACCTCGCGCGCCAACAGGCACCCGTGCCGCTGAGCGATATCACCGGCCCCTTTTTCGTATGTGGGATCCGGGAGTCGAACTCGGGCCTTCGCGCTTGCAAGGCAGGCGCTTAAGCCGCTGAGCCGTCTCACCGGCCCCCGGTTTTTTTAAAAACTTATTTTTATCTGTCTTTTTCTTTCTTTGGTAATGGGGGTCAAGCTTCATGCTTAGCTCTGTATTCCTAGCCCTTTTTAAAACTTTTAATTAATGTTTAAATTTTTAAATTTTTATTTAATTTTTTTTTTTTTTTTTGCTTGTTTTGTTTTTTGGTTTTATCTTATTTTGTGTTTTGTTTTGTTTGTTTTGGTTTTGGTACTGGGAATCAAACTCAGGACCTTGAGCTTGCCAGGCAGGCACTTGTGCTGCTGAGCTATATCCCAGGTCCTGTTTTTTGTTTTTTTGAGACAGGGTCTCACTTTGTAGCCCAGTCTGGCCTTGAACTTGCAGTGATCCTCCTGCCTCAGCCTTCCGAGTGCTGGGATTACAAGTGTGTGCCACTATGCCCAGCTTGTTTTGTTTTATGAGACAGGATCTTGTTATATAGTTCAGAGTGACCTTGAACTCACTATGTAGCCTTGCTGGCTTCAAACTTGCATATTCCTCCTGCTTCAGCCTCTTGAGTGCTGGGATTACAGGTGTGTACCACCATGCCCATCCTAGATGTATCACAGTTTATTCATTCTTCATTGAGGGACAGTTTGGTATGTTTAATTTTGTAAGAGATCATCAAACTGTCTTCCAAAGTGGCTGAACCAAGGGCTAGAGGTATCTCTTTGGTAGAATGCTTGTCTAGCGTACATGAGACAGTGGGTTCAATTCTCAGCACTACCAAAAAAAAAAAAAAATTAGTTCACTATATTTATGTGGGTCTATTTCTGTGCTCTCTGTTCTGTTCCATTGATCTGTCCTTTTCCTAATACCACACCATCTTGATTACTGTAGCTTTATAATAAGTCTTGAAGTTTGGTAGTATCAGTTCTCTGACTTCCTTCTTTCAGTGTTTATTGTATTGACTAGTCTGGGTCTTTTGCCTTTCTATATAAACTTTAGAATCAGTTTGTTGGCAGCTAAAGTTTATTTTTAACTCCCAAATCAATACTTACGGTGCTTTCATGGTCATTTACAGATGTATGTGGAGTGGCATACTTTTTTTTGTTTTTGTTTTTGTTTGTTTGTTTTTTGAGACAGAGTTTTGCTATGTAGTTCAGACTGGCCTTGAATTCACTATGTAGCCTAGGCTGGCCTCAAACTTCTGGCAGTCCTCTTGCCTCAGCCTCCCAAGTGCTGGGATTACAGGTGTGCACCACCATGCCTGGTTCAATTTTTCTTTTTTTTTTTTTTTTTTTTGAGGAGGCACAAGCTTTGAATTGCCTGATGTGTGTGTTCTCAGCTGAGGTTGAACCAGGCAGTGTTGTGCCTTATTTCACTCTTATACTATGACAAGTATGCTTTTCATGATCTATTTAGTGCCACGGTTTTTGCATTTTTGTGCTTTTTATTGATGATTTTGCTATTTAAAATGGCCCCCAAACATAGTGTTAAAGTGTTGCCTTGTGTTACTAACTGCAAGAAGGCTGCAGTGTACATTACAGAGAAAACATATATGTTAGATAAGCTTCATTTAGACATAGTTACAGTGCTGTTGGCCCTAAGTTCAGTGTTCGCCAATCAGCAATTTATATTAAATAAGGTCCTTAATTGGAAAACCACATTGTCACCTGAGTCTTCCGAGAATCTAATGAAGCCTTCATTTCCCCTAGTATCCAGTGGTTCAGTATTTAGTAATTCAGCGTTCATGAAATTTCATAGAATATCGCTATCTTGAATAGTTAAAATCTGCTGTATATGAAGTAACTGAGTCGTTAAGATTTTGAAAGGAAAGAAATCCTATTACTGATTAAACTATACTCTTTTAAATTTTAGTACACAGGCTTCTGGTAGAAATAATCAAATCTCCTTGTGATAGGTTTTTATTTTTTGTACCCATTGTGTATATAAAGTTCTTTTGACTTTCTATTAAAGAGATTTTATTATGTCTCTTTACGAAAGAAATAAGCTTTTCTTAGTAATGTTTAGCATATTTTAAGGGGAAATGTTAATACTATTGATGCATTTGTTTTAATTCTCCATTGCTCTATAACAAATACTCTAAAATATAACAACTTTAAAGAGTAAACATTGTTCTCTCATAGTTTTGATGTGTTAGGAATTTGGGTGGATGGGTTCACTGTCTTTCAGGAGTTTATACTCAAGATATTGGCCATGGCTGTCATTTGAAGGATTGATGAGTGAAGAGAGATTTGTTTCCAAGATGCCTCACTCACATGGTCATTTTTACAATGAAATCTTAGTTCATTGCCACGTGGGCTCCTAGAATGTCCTTACACCTTATCAGTTGGCCTCTCCTAGAGCAGGTATATATGAGAAAACAAGGAGGAAGACATACTGCTTTTCATGACACCCTGTCCTTTCCAACATTATTCTGTCTGATAAAATTAAATCACTAGGTAAAGCCTACACTCAAAAGGGAGGAAAATTATAAACTGCACCTCTTGAAGAGTAGTGTCAAAGAATTTGTGCACATATTTTAAAACCACTATTGGATTAATAGTTAACAGATCCTTTTTTTTTCCTCATAGTGGTAAAAGTGCCACAGAAGACACTCCTAATGGATGCTCTTAAAGAAGAATCTGAGATAATCTATGACTTTTGCATGTGCAACCCTCCTTTTTTTGCCAACCAGTTGGAGGCCAAGGTAAAATATCTTCTGCTTTGTAGTTATAGAATACTTATCTAAATTTGCCTTGTTTGCAGAGATAAGAGCAAAGGGCAGTTTTTATTTTGAAAGCTATGTCATTTAGGATGCTTTGATTTAAAGTACCTAAAAGCTCAATTCAGATTTAATAGTTGGATGTGGTAGTGCACGCCTGGCACACATGCCAGTATTAATCACAGTATTCTGGGAGGCTAAGGCAGGAGGATCAAAAGCTTCAGCCCAGCCAGAGCAATTTAGTGATTTGGTGAGACCCTTTCTTAAAAAATAATTGGGGAGGGGACAGGTAGGGATGTAGCTCAGTGTGAAGGGCCTGGGTTCAAACCCTAGTGCTGGTGGGAAAAAAAAAGACTTAGCAGTAAATATGTATCTGAAAAATCCAGCAGTAGTTTGGCTTCAGGAACAGTTTGATCATGGAATTCATAGTACCACGAAGGCTGAGGCTCTGTTTTCCAGGTTTCCCTTGTTTCTGTAGTACTGAACCAAGTTACTATACTGCTTTATATTAATATACTATGTAATTTCACCCATGTAAATTATAGGATTTAATTATTCTTAGTACATTCACTGAGGTGTATGACCATTACCACAGTCAAATGGGAACATTTTCATCATACTAAAAAGAAACCTAGCCATCACTCATTCTAGTTTTCCCCCAGCACCTTGCAGCCTAAGTAATGAGCAGTCCACTTTCTATTTCTGTGGATATGAACTGTTTGGACATTTCATATAAATGCATTTACATAAATGTGGTCTTTTGTGACTGACTTCTTTTATTAAGATTAATATACATTTTCAAGTTTCATCCATGTCATAGCATGTACCAGTACATTATTCATTATTTCTCTTTGTTGCCAAATATTCCATTCTGTGGACACATCACATTTTTCTGTTCATCGAATTTTTTTTTTTATGTGGGTACCGGGAGTCGACCTCAGGACCTCGCGCTTGCCGGGCAGGCGCTTATGCCGCTGAGCCATCTCACCAGCCCCTGTTCATCAATTGATAGTCATCTGAGTTGTTTCCACTTTTGGGCTCTTAGGAATAGCGATATAAGTGTTCATGTACAACTGTTTCTGTGGGCATAGGTTTTCAGTCATCTTAAGTATATAACCAGGAGCAGACCTGCTAGGTTTTATGGTAATTCTGTTTAATTGTTTGAAACACCACCAGATTCTTTTCCACTGTGACTATACCATTTTACAGGTTTAGCAGCAGTAGTCTTCGAGTGTTCCAATTCTCTGAAGCCCCATCAACACTTCTTTCTTTCTTCCTTCCTTCCTTCCTTCCTTCTTCTTTCTTTCTTTCCTTTCTTTCTTTTCCTTCCTTCCTTCCTTCCTTCCTTCCTTCCTTCCTTCCTTCCTTCCTTCCTTCCTTCCTTCTTTCCTTCTCTCTCTCTCTCTCTCTCTCTCTCTTTCTCTTTCTTTCTTTTATTTTTTGTTGATAGGGTTTCATTGTGCAATTCAGGCTGGCTTTGAACTTACTTTGTAGCCCAGGCTGGCCTCGAACTCATAGACATCCTCCTGTCTCAGTCTTCCGAGTGCTGGGATTACAGGCATGCACCACCATGCCCAGCCAACACTTCTTATTTTCTGTCTTTCTGATTATAGGTATCATCCTAGTGGGTATGAAGAAGTACCACATTGTGGTTTTTATTAGTGTTTCCCTGATGGTTGATGATGTGCTAAAGGATAAGCACATCCTTTTAGACCCTTATTGGCCATTCCTGTATCCTCTTTGGAATGCCTTTACCCATTCTTTTTTTGTTTTGTTTTATTTTCTGGGGTTTTTTGTTTTGTTTTGTTTTTTGGTACTGGGAATTGAACTCACGACCTTGCGCTTGCCAGGCAGGCGCCGTGCTGCTGAGCTATATCCCTGGCCCTACCCATTCTTAAATTGGATTAATTTTCTTTTTATTGTTATGATGTAAGGATTCTTTATATATCCTAGTACAAGTCCCTTATTAGGTAACAATTTGCAAATGTTTTCCCCCATTCTGTTGGTTGTCTTTTCACCTTCTTGAAGATGTCCTGCTCAACTCAGAAATTTTTAATTTTGATGAAGTCAAATTAAATTTTTCTAGTTTTTGGTTTTTATTTATTTATTTATTTATTTATTTATTTATTTATTTATGGTATTTTTGAGACAGGGTCTCGCTGTGTAGCCCAGGCTAGCCTTGAACTCACTTTGTGGCCTAGGCTGGCCTTGAACTCCCAGCAATCCTCCTGCCCTAGCTTCCCTAATGCTAGGATTACAAGTGTGTGCCACCCGGCCTATAGTTTTTGTTATTGAGGCTTATGCTTTTGGTGTATCTAAGAAACTATTCACTAATCCAGAGTAATGAAGATTTACTTCTATGTTGTGTTCTAAGAGTTTAAGCCCCCCCACATCCCCTTTGTACTGTGGATTGAGCCCAGAGCCTTTGTACTGAGCGATATCCCAGCCTTTTTTGTTTTTTATTTTGACACCATCTTGCTAAATTTCCTGGGCTAAGCTTGAATTTGTGATCCTCTTGCCTCAGCCTCCTAGAGTGCTGGGATTATAAGTGTATGCCATTGCCACCATGCCTGGTTTTTATAATTTCTAACTTTTACATTTAGGTCTTTGGTGCATTTTGAGTTCATTTTTTTGTATGATATGAGGTAAGGAAGGATGAAATATTTAAATATAAAAACCATAAAAGTACTAGAGGAAAACATAAGTAAATATTTAATCTTTGGGTAGACTTTCTGTGCATGGTATTAAGGCAGAAAACATGAAAAATTAACAGATTAATTTTAAAATTTTATTTTATGTACTTATTTTGCCAACTGGGGATTGAATCCAGAGCCTTTGTGCTTAGCTACTGACCTATATTCTCAGCCCTCTACCCCCTTTTTTAAATTTTGAGACAAGGTCTCACAAGTTACTAAATTGCCCAGGCTGACCTTGAGCTTGAGATCCTCCTGCCTCTGCCTCCCAGAGTGCTGGGACAGTGGCCAGCGGGAATTTTTTAATATTTATTCACCAGGATGGAAGATAAAATCTCCAGGAAGGAATATTTGCATGAATGCAGTTGTTTAAAATATCATGGCTATGTGATTTTTAAATCCTAAACCTAGCATAATATTGGAAAGTAAAAACCACATCTAAACATTCTTTCTTATAGCTGATTACAAAGACTTGGTTCTTAAGATGTAAATATTTTTCACCAGGGTTTTTTGTTGTTGTTTTTCAGGGAGTAAACTCTAGAAATTCTCGAAGACCTCCACCTAGTTCTGTAAATACAGGAGGTATCACAGAAATCATGGCAGAAGGAGGTGAATTAGAGTTTGTTAAAAGGATCATCCACGACAGTTTACAACTTAAAAAAAGATTAAGGTAGGTTGTTTGCTACAACATAGTAATATTTGCCCTCTCTGTAATTCCTTAGAAAATGTGTAACTCAGAGGAAAAATAATCAATGAAGGCTGAAGAATAAAGGAATAAAGATTGAAAAGCTGGGATCCTACATTCTGGAAAGATCAGTTTCTGAGGATGTTCTTGGGCATTTCATTGATGTGTGTTTCCTGTACTCATTTATACTACACAGATAGAAAGGATGAAAATACCATATGATTATATTGCTCCCATTAGTTTGGCCCTGTGATGGAACAAAACTGACTCAAATATGGCTTTTGATTAGAAAACAGATGGGTTTAAATCTGTCCTGTGAACCAGAATTAATTTGTTGCCTAGTCCTTGAAGCAATTTATGTTCTTGGAATCAGTCTCCCAAACAGTGACAGATGTGAGGACATTGAGCTGTCAAGAACTTAATGAAGGGAAACTGAGATTACTAACCAGTTCCAGAGCAGGGTTAAAGCTATTCCATTTAAAAAACTAATTATTTCAGACAGCACACCTTTTATTAAGCTCAAAAAGAGCTGCTTGTCTTGCTGGACTTTGCACCCTGTCACATGTTGTTGACATGAGGGATAATGTGGTAGTTCAAAGCTAAAAGAGCTTTCGACCCTATGATTTAGCTTTGGGAAGGTTTTTTGTTTTTTTCTTCAGTGCTGGGAATCACACTTAACACTAACCTATTCCCAGCCCTACCTTAATAGTTCTTTAAGTGTCATAGTTCAGTAGTATTAAGTACATTCACATTGGTATACAGCCAATCTCCAGAACTCTTCATTTTCCAAAATTGTAACTTTGTATCTATTAAACAACTTTTCATTTCTCCCTTCCCCCAGCCTTTGGCCATACCATTATACTCTGTCTCTATGAATTTGACTATTCTAGGTACTGATATATATGGAATCATACAATATTTGTCCTTTTATGAGTAGCTTATTTTACTTAGCATAATATTTCAAGATTCACCAGGTATGATGGTGCTTACCTTTAATCCCAGCACTCAGGAGGCTTAAACAGGAGGATCACAGTGAGTTCAAGGCCAGCCTAAACTCTATAGTGAGACCCTGTCTCAGAAAAAAATAAAAAAAAAATAAAAAAAAAGAAATATTTTTTCAGAACCCTATTTTCAGTTCTTCTGCATACCAGAAGTAGAATTGCTGGATAGATTTTTTTTTTCCCTTTCCTTTTGGATCGTAGGTAGTTAAAACTGCTTATTTTTGCAAAAGTCCAATTTCCAAATTAAAAATATCTTGATTTGTTAATATGAGTTTATTTAAATGTTTATGACCAAGCAATTTGATTCTTTCATGACCTACCTCTCAGAGAAAAGCTATGTATGCATTGCTGAAGCCAAAGGTTAATACATTTTTGCTTTAATTAATTTCTCTGAAGAAATTAATGTCGAATAAAGAGACTTAAGGAATTCTGAGTACTGAGGAAATCTAAGTTAAAGAAAGTAAAGAGCACTGAAAATAGGTAACCAGACTGTGTGGCCGTTTCATTATCTGTTGGCTTTGAGGGGACTGGAGCCAACCAGGAAAATGGGAACTGGAGATGGCTCTCCTTGGCTACAATATTCTTGAGGCTGTTTTTAGGAGGCTTTTAAATAGTAAATTTCTTTTATTTCCAGAGTTTCATTTGAACTACAAAAATGAGCTTTAAAGGACCACCGTTCTGGGCTGGGGATGTAGTTCAGTGTTAGAGCATTGGCATGGCATGTGTAAGACCCTGGGTTTGGTCACATATCTGCCACCCCCCACCAAGAAAGAAAAAGAAAGAAGGAAAAAAGAAAAGAACATCATGCTGAAGAATAGAAGTTGATTCAGTATGTTCCAAATTTGTCTGCACCCGGCTCTGTGGCAACCACCAAATTGAATAAAAGGCATAAGTTTGCTAGGAAGAATAAATTGCAAGAACCCATCATGTCTGTGGATAGTAGGCCATTTCGAGCTTGTATCATTTAGAGGAAACATTACCCAGTTGTGATTTATTTAAAAACAGGGCTCAGCTGTCTGCTCTGTTAGGAGTCAGACAGACTGAGAGGGAATATAAGGGAAGAAGGGGAGAAATGAAGGGATTTTTATTGAAAAGAGAATAGAGCAACATTTTTGTGAAAGATTATAGCTCACAAGTACTGTTTTCAGTTTCATACCCTATTGTGACCACTTATATTTGTTCATATTACTAGTTCATGTTTTCATATTTTTATAGTTCGCATCATCGTGTTTATACGGCTGTGTGACTCAAATTTTAGAATGCTACGAAAGCTGCATGTTGTAAAGCTCTAAGAAAATAAGAAATTAAGCTGGGTGTAGTGGTGCACACCTGTAATCCCAGCACTCAGAAGGCTAAGGCTGGAGAATCCCCGGGAGTTCGAGGTCAGGCTGGAATATAGCTAGATCCTGTCTCAAACCAAAAAATAAATAAATAAATGAAAATAAAAAAGGAAAATAAAAGACTAAAAACAAGTATCTTAACCTTAGCATATGTTTCTTGTCCCTTTAGAATATTTTCTTGTTGAGCCTGAAGAAGTACAGAAACTAAGCAAATTTTGCAACATTAATGGGTGAAGTAAGTTAAATGTATTGGGCTGATCTCAGGATGGCACTCAAGGTGCTTCTCCACCCCTTTAAGATGTATGTCTCACCTAAATCATGCTCAGCAGTAGTTGCAGTTTGGTGGTTTTTTTTTTAATGTGGGTACTGGGAGTCGACCTCAGGACCTCGTGCTTGCCAGCAAGCGCTTGTGCCGCTGAGCGATATCACCGGCCGTTTCTTTCATTTATGTGGGTTCCAGGAGTCGAACTCAGGACCTCGCGCTTGCCAGGCAGGTGCTTCTGCTGCTGAGCTATCTCACAGGCCCTGCAGTTTGGTTTTGTATCTTGAATTTTACAGCTAGGAGGTAAAGATCCAACCTCTTTATTTTTACTAGTTAAGGACTTAGAACCTGAATCTCTTGAAGTCTAGTCCAACGTCTATGATACAGTTGAACTTCTAAAGAAGTAGACCGTCCTTTCATTGTTGATGAAGATTTACAAGTGCTTGTCACCCTTTCTTTAATTTTTTCATACCTGTGATTTGAGTTTACTTAATAGCATTTTCTTTTTAGAGACTCACACATCTGATCTTCTGGGTAAATTATTAGGCTTTCTTTATCAAACTTCTCTTGGCTTATTATTTGTTTAAATTAGGTCTATAGTGGATGCTCTTTGGGAAAAGCATAAAATTACTTATGACTTTTCCAGAAGCCAAAGAATCTGCAGTTTACAAAGCACCAATTTGATGTTAGTTTCGTCCACTTTATCTCTTTTTTGCATTTTCCTTTCTGTTCCCCACCCTTTGTCAGATGGTGGATATATCTTTGATTTGGGTAAAATCTACATATTTGGGGATGGGCAACAGATTTAATAATCTGGCCTTCTGGAATGTGATTTTTTGATTCAGGTTTGAATTTTTCATTTCTTATTGGTAAAATGACGTGATAGTAGCTACCTCACACCTCAAAGGATAGTTATAGAATTAAGTGAATACATATTTGATATAATTAATAACGATGATGAATGTTAAATAGGGTCATTTTAACTCTTGACTGTTCTAGGAATTTAGTGGATTTAAACGCCCATCATATTAAAAGGAAGTGTTGTAGGTACTTTGATATTTTTTAAGGTAGAGCTTACCTTCTCCCCCTTTCTGCTTTAAATTAGGTGCCTGTTTAGTAATGGGGTGCTGTAAGTAATGGTTGCAGAGAAAAATTTTAGATTTTATAATTGAGCACTTAGTTAATTATCTGGCTGAAAGACTATTCAGTTCTACTGTGACCTTTTATGTGCCTTTATAAAAAGGTAAGCTATTTCATTTTCCTTGTTGGTAAGTTTGGCGTAATATCTTTTGCAGTTAGAAGAGTTAAGTGAAGTTTCATCATGTAAATTTCATTAATATGTGGACTGCAATGTGCTGTGAAAGTATTAGATAATATTACTGTTATTTATAATTTTCTATCTCAAACAGTGTTGTCACATGTACAGAAGATTAGAAAATGGAGAAATCATTGATCCCAGCACTGTGATGCAAGTGCTAGTTTATTTTGGGTATCACTTTTAATTAGTTCTTCGCTTTTATGATTCGTGTAGTTGTAACTATTACAAAGAATTTTGTCTTTTGCTTTGTTTTAACTTTATCTTTTAAAATTCCATGTGTGTGTTAAGTATGTGTAATGGTATGCACAGCAGTCATTTAAAATAGCCTGGCAACAGTCCATAATTCTTTTTTTAAATGTAGTACTAGAGATTGAAAGCAGGGCTCTTACATTGAGCTATCACATCTCCACCCCCTCACCTTGTTTTCTTTTTTGAGACAGGGTCTCAGAAAGTTGCTTAGACTTGGCTAAAACTTGCAGTTCTCCTGCCTCATCCTTGCAGGGTGCTGAGATTACAGGTGTGTGCCACCACACCCAGTAGTTAACTAATTCTTTATTATTGTATGTTTAGATTTCATTTTCACTATTATAAAAAATTGGCCACTATTTCTTACTGAACTGCTATCTGGAAGACTGTTATGGGAGTCTGTCTTCAACCTCTGGTTTCATCTTTGATTGGAATCCAAAGTACAGTTGCATATCAATATTTTTTTGGTGTGTCATTACAAAGAAATATGGCCCTTGACTCCCTACACAGATACAAAGGTAGAGAAATTGGGGGACAGATGGTGTACCAGCTTGTTCTCCAGTTAGAGTGGTGTTTTGCAATTAAAACATGAAGAAGCAATTCCCAGTTGTGAGCTTCACAGGGGGCAAATGCTATTTTGATTTTTCCTTCACACTAAGGTGTGAAGAAGATGGAAAAGTACCCTGAAAAGCAAGGGGCTACTTTATTTATTTATAATGAATTAGGTTATATGTTTTTCATCATCTTAACATAAGTAGCATGCTTAATTTAACTCCTGTGTTAGGGAGTTAACTTTCATTGTGGTTTCCTCTAAGATCTTCAGGATAAAAGGTTAGATCCAGTGGCTTCAGCCATGATGAACCTGCTGTATCAGCTTCTGTGGTATTTGTATCTACCAGAGGTAGTCACTGATTTGTTCTGTTGTAGATGGTCAAAGAAGAGAGTTAAGATCAACAAGCATGTATTGAATACATCAGGCAGTCTAAAAAAAGAGTAATAAGGAATTAAAAGCTTTGGTTCCACTGCTTTAGAGAAGCTCTTGACAATGTAGTGTTTCTTATGATGTAAAAATGTCTGTGAATAATTAACATCACTTATTAATAAGAATGTAAGATAAAAGTTTATTTTTAGCCATGTATATTTGGACTTTATGACAGTATAAATGGTAAATTTTGAGATCAAGAAGATATCTGGCCTGCTTTAGTGAATATCTACACTTGCTCTTAGCCAAAAGGCCAAGAAGTGATTCTAGTGAATATCTGGGAGCATTTATTCTGATAATTTAATTATTTTATAGGCAACAAAGTTTTTGTAGTAGGCTCATGGCTACTTATATTACATTTCAACTTAAGATTTGGCTTAAAGAAAAAAGTTTTTATAGTGTTCCTTGGAGAAATAGTTATTTCCACTGCTGGGTCACTATAAATAGAAGACCAGGTTGGGATATCCCATAGTATGAGAAATAAGGAGGTGCTCAAAAAATGACATGTCAGAAGGGCATGGAAACTAGTTGAAGCCAAATCTGAGACAATACGAGTTTCAGAATGAATGATGAGCCAGGTGTGGTGGTGCACATCTGTAATCCCAGCACTTGGGAGGCTGAGGCAGGAGGATTGCCATGAGTTTGAGACCAGCCTGGGCTACATAGTGAGTTCAAGGTCAGCAAGAGACCTTGTTTAAAAGAAAAAAAGAATGATGATAATAATGTTTTATAAGCCATTGAATAAAATAAATGAAATTACGTGAGGGGGGTATAGTAAATTTTTTTTCCTTTTAGTGTAGCATGCCAATGAATAAATCCAGAAAGCATAAAGTTAGAAAAAATCACCATTTTGCAATCATCATACTAATTTGTGGAAGAAAAAACAATGGAAAATTTAAGGAACAGGATATTGGCTGGAGGTATATAACTCAGTAGTAGAGTGAATGCTTAGCATGTGTGAGTACTGAATCTGATCCCCAGCACACCCACCAAAAGAGAATAAAATATTTACATAGTTTCAAATATCTCTTCTCAGATTACATATAATTAAAAAGGGAACTGTGGGAAATTTAGAGTGGAGAAGCCAGAGAGCCACCACCTTGCCCAGGTGATCCTCTTCTGATGTGGTCTACCTAGAAGATACAATAGCACTTCTGTGCTGCTCATGGCAAAATTATGTGCCCAGAATCTAACTTTGTAGAAACTTCACACAGACCAGATTGAGGGATTTTGCAAAAACTATTCTTCAGAAACATTAGAGTCATGAAAGTAAAGAAAGACAAAGGAAAGCTAGGAGTGGTGGCACACGCCTGTAATCCCAGCACACTTGTAATCCCAGGACTCAGGAGGCTGAGGCAGGAGGATTGCTGTGAGTCTGAGGTCATCCTGGACTGCATAGTGAGTTCAAGGCCAGCCTGAACTACATAGTTAGACCCTGTCTCAAAAAACAAAAGAAAGATACAAAGGAACTATTCTAGATAGAGGGAGACTGAAGAGACAAATGTGTGAATTGAATTGCACAGTCCTAGATTGGATCTTGCATCAGGGTAAAAAACAGAGGTAATCTGAATATGGAGTATATGAATATTACATTTTCTCAATTGGCCAGTTGTTCTGTGGTTACCAAAGAGAACACCATTGCCTGTGAAATGTACATGCCAAAACATTAGGGCTGAAGGGGTGAGATGATGTCTGTAGCTAACTCTCAGTTTAGGAAAACACATAAAACAAATAAATGGGGGAACATGGTGCATCTGGGTGAAGCGTATACTGGAGTCTTTGGCACTAATCTTACAACTCTTGTAGGTTTGAAATTATTTCAAAATAATTTTTCTTGAAACCTTCCATCTCAGAGGAATTGCTAAATGCTGTAACGAGTAGAATGCTTCTCTCATCGTTAAAATAGTGTAATGGGTTCGGAGTCTTTTGGGTAATGAGGGCTGCCTTTTGCTCCTTTTCCTGCTTGCATTTTGATGAACTGTCACAAGGTCCCTGCTGAGAGTAGTGAAGATCTTGTGGGTAAGCACTGTTTAATAGAAAGCTAAAGCAAGATTCTTAACATATCCAGTGACTTCTGCTTTTTCAGTAAGAAATATAACTTGGAGAAAACAGTAAGCATCTTAATTAAATTAAATCACTAAAAATCTGCAGTGCAGTTCAGTTTTGAGCTTAGGTTAAAAGAAATAATCCTTAAGTTTATAGCATGCGTCAGTGACTTTTTTTTTTTTTGTGGGTACCAGGAGTCGACCTCAGGACCTCGCGCGCCAGGAGGCACCTGTGCCACTGAGCGATATCACCGGCCCCTTTTTCGTATGTGGGTTCCAGGAGTCGAACTCGGGCCCTCGCGCTTGCCAGGCAGGCGCTTACGCTGCTGAGCCATCTCACCGGCCCAACATATTTAACTATTACTAGCCTTACTTACCTAAATATTTGATTTCCTTCATCTACTTCATTTTTATTTTTATTTTTTTTAAGTGGGTACCGGGAGTCGACCTCAGGACCTCGTGCTTGCCAGCAAGCACTTGTGCCACTGAGCCATATCACCGGCCCTTTTTTTCTTTATGTGGGTTCCAACAGTCAAACTCAGGATCTCGCGCTTGCCGGGCAGGCGCTTATGCTGCTGAGCTATCTCACCGGCCCCTACTTCATTTTTTTTAAGGCCATTTCTTGGCTTCTGGTGGCTCTGATCTTAATCTGTTCAGAAATGTTAGTTTAAAAAAAATGTATTAGTGTGCTTGCAGTACATAAATATTATATTCCTTATTGGGAATTTGTACATGTATATAACATTTTAATTCATTTTCATTCCCTTTCCCCCCTCCCCCACCTTCCATCTCTTGGTCCCCTTCCTGTTTGCAGGTCTAATCCCTGCTTCCTATTATCTATTTGTTCGTTTGTTTTGTTTTTGAGATAGGGTCTTGCTTTGTAGTTCAGTCTGGACCTGAACTCACCATGTAGCCCAGGCAGGCCTCGAACTCGTGGCAGTTCTCCTGCCTCAGCTTCCCGGGTCCTGGGATTGCAGGTGTGCACCACCATGGCCAGCTCTATTATGTTTTTTATTTTGCTCTTTCTTTCTTTTTTCTTTTTTGTACTGGAAATCGAACTCAAGACCTCGCACTTGCCAGGCTGGCACTGTGCCACTGAGCTATATCCCTGGCCTGCTCTTTCATTTATTTTATTTTGGGTTTCTTATGTAAGCAAAACCATGTGATATTTAAACTTGTGTGTCTGATTTATTTCACTTAGCATTATAGTCTCAAGGTGCATCCATTTTCCTACAGATGACTCAAATTTATCCTTCTTTATGGCAGAGTAGTACTTCATTGTTTATAAATCCATTTTTTAAAATCCATTCATTGATGGACATATAGGCCACTTGCAGGATTTGGCCTAATTGTGCTGCTGTGAATACATGGGTATGCATGTATCATTCTAATATGTTTTTAACTCTTTCAGGAAGATACCTAGAAGGGAAATATCTGCGATGAATGGAATTTCTAGTTTTAGTTTTTTGAGGAATCTCCATAGTAGTTGTTTACATTTCTACTAGTAATGTACTAGTTTACATTTCTACCAAAAATCTATAAGGGTTTCTTTTTCTGCACAGCTTTACCAGCATTTGTTATTATTTGATTTCTTGAATACGGTATAGACATTTTTTCTGGAATAATACGGAATCTCAATGTTTTAATTTGCCTTTTTTTTTTTTTTTTTCTTGTTTCTGAGACAGGGTCTCACTGTGCAGTGCAGGCTGGCCTTGAACTTGCTTATGTAGCCTAGGCTGTCCTCAAACTCACAGCAATCCTCCTGCCTCAGCCTCCCAAGTGCTGGGATTACAGACATGCACCACTGTGCCGGGTGTAATTTGTCTTTCCTTAATGGCCAGAGATATTGAGCATTTTTTCATGTATCTATTGGCCATTTGTACTTGTTCTTCTGAGAAGTGTCTGTTCATTTCAGGTGATCATTTTTTGACTGGTTCTTTTATTTGGGGGTTCTAATTCTTTTGAGTTCTTTATATATTCTAGATATTAGTCCTCTGTCCAAGGAATAGCTGGCAGAACCTTTTCCCATTGTGTAGGTTGTCTTTTCACTTTGTTGTTTCCTTTGCTGTGCAGAAGGTTTTAAATTTGATATCCCACCAGGCGTGGTGGCACACACCTGTAATCCCAGCACTCTGGAGGCTGAGGCAGGAGGATTGCTGCAAGTTCAAGGCCAGCATGAGCTACAAAGTGAGTTCAAGGCCAGCCTGAACTGCGTAGTGAAACCCTATCTCAAAAAGACAAAAAGGGCCGGTGAGATAGCTCAGCGGCATAAGCGCCTGCCTGGCAAGCGCGAGGTCCTAAGTTCAACTGCCGGTACTCACATAAAGGAAATAAAAGGGCCAGTGATATCGCTCAGTGGCACAAGTGCCTGTTGGCAAGCGCGAGGTCCTGAGTTTGACTCCCGGTACCCACATAAAAAAAAAAAAAAAAAAAAGACAAAAAAAGGGCCGGTGGTATAGCTCAGTGGCATAAGCGCCTGCCTGGCAAGCATGAGGTCCTGAGTTCGACTCCTGGTACCTGCATTTAAAAAAAAAAAATTGAATCCCATTTGTTGATTGTGTTATTTCTTGTACAGTTGGTGTTCTGTTCAGAAAGTCCTTGCCTACTCCTGTGTGGTTAGCAGTTTTACCTATTTTATCTTCCAGCAGATTGTTTTAATATTTAGATCTTTGAGCCATTTTGATTTTAGTTTAGTTTATGGCGAGAGCTATGAGTCTAGACGTAATCTTTTGCATGTGTATAGCCAGCTTCAGGAATGCTAGCTTTAAAGGAAAGGTGTTAATTAACCCAAGCAAGAATCAATGAAGTGATCTCTTTATATGTTGTCCAGGATGGTCCCAGACTCCCAGGCTCATATGATCCTCCTGCCTCAGCCTCACTAGTAGGTGAAGTTATAGACACATACTACCATGCTTGGCTTTTTTGTTTGTTTTGTTTTGTTTTCAGTGCTGGGGATTGAACCCAAGGCATTGCCTATGCTTAGGCATGTGCTCCACCACTGAGCTACCCTGCTGTCATCCATTGGTTCCGTTTTGAAGTATACAGTGCTGATTACTACTAACTCTGGTCAACCTTACTGCGTAGTATGTCACTAAAACTTGTTCTTCCTGAAACTTTGTACCCTTCACCAATATCTTTCCTTCCCTCCTTCCCTTTAAGGATTGTTATATCTGTGTTCATGAAGATTACTAGTCTGTAGTGCTTTTATGGTGTCTTTGTCAGAGTAACGTTAGTCTTATAGAATGATTTGGCAAGTATTTGCTCCTCTTAAAGTTTTTGGACTAATTTATATAGAATCAGTATTATTTCTTCCTTAAATGTTTACTAGAATTCACCAATGAAATGGTGGTCTGGGAAGGTTTTTAATATAAATTTAATTTCTTTAATTGACGTAAAACTGTTTGTCTGTTTCTTTGTGCATAAGTTTGGTAATGTTTTTCAAATAATTTGTTTCATTTAGTTGTGAAATTTATTGGTAAAAGTTGTATTTTCTTCTTACCCTTTTAATGTCTGTAGGATCTGTGATGGTGTCCCCTCTTCAATTCAGATATTGGTAATTTATGTTCTCTGTCTCTCTCTGTCTCTCTCTCTCTCTATCTCTGTTAGCACAACAGATTGAACCCAGGACCTTCACACATCCCCAGACCCTCTCTTTTTATTTTTATTTTGAGAAACGTCTCATTAAGTTGCTAAGTTGTGTGGGCTGGGTTCAAACTAGCAGTCCTCCTGCCTCAGCCTCCCAGGCTTCTTTTTTTCTTGAGTTAAAATTTTTTTAGCTGGGCACAGTGGTACATGACTGTTATCCCAGCACTTGAGAGGCTGAGGCAGGAAGATCTCTAATATGAGGCCTGCCTGGGCTATATAATAGCAAAACCTTGTCACAATTAAAAAAAATTTTTTTTCATAGCTGGGAGTTATGGCACACAACTGTAATCCCAGCGCTTGGGAGGCTGAGGCAGAAGGATCACTGCAAGTTCGAGGCTAGCCTGGGCTACACAGGGAGTTCAAGGACAGCCTGAAATACATAGCAAGACTCTTGTCTCCAAAAAATATATATATTTTTTTAATATTCCTTTGTTTCATTATTATTCTTCATTGTTTATCTGTTTTGTCTTTCATTGGTTTTCATTCTATGTTTATTATTTCCTTTGTTCTTACTTGGGTTTGCTTTGTTCTTGTGAATTTGCTTTGCAGATCCTAACTGCCTCAGCTTTTCTCAATTCTGATCTCAGTCTCTTCAACTCAGCAAGACTTCAGGGCTGTGTTTGAGTTTCTTTTCTCTGCACTGGAAATGCTGGAAATTTCCTTTAAGCAGTAAACTTTGGAATTGTAGGAGTCACCTTGTTTATTTCTCTCTGAGATTATAGGTCTATGGTACAGTTGCCCACTGTCTGAAAAATGGTTGTTTCATATATTTTATTCTGTTTCCTAGTTGTTTATGGTAGAAGGGTGATTCCTGAACAAGTTAATCCTTCACATGTTAAAGCAGAGTCCCTATGTGAATTTTACATTTTGCAAAATTTAGAATAATCTGAAGAAGTAGATTTTGTTCCTTTAACTTTCAGCCAGTTTGACTCATCTTCTCCATACTCACTGTTCTGGATTTGTATTTATTATAGAATAAATTGATTTCATTTTCTGTTCAAAGTATAATAAAATCATTTGCACGCTGGGACACTATACAAGTACAGGCAGGTTTTTACAAATTCTCTCGGTATGGTACAGGAAGCGTTTGTACATTTTTTTTTTGTGGTGGTTGTTGTCATTTATTTATTTATTTATTTTTGTGGGTACCGGGGGTCGAACTCAGGACCTCGCGCTTGCCAGGCAGGCGCTTATGCTGCGGAGCTATCTCACTGGCCCTGTTGTTGTCATTTATTAACTAACTACTATCGTAAAGCTAAATCGCCTTCATTCTGAGGATGATAGATAAGACCTGTCTCCTTTACTCTCTTTCCAAATATGTATAGCCCTGAAGGATTGGCCAGGCTAAATGGAATTTTGTTCTTTTAAGTTGCTTTGGGCTTGTTTTCCATTACTAGATTAAGTCTTCATCTAAATACATTATATACAGTTCTTGTTATTAGCACTTGTGATTTAACTCAGTATTTGTTTGCTACTGTTCTCATTTTGTTCACTTGAGTGATGCTAATTTAAACTTTTTTAAGAGAGGGTATCACTAAATTGCAAAATTGTCCATGCTGGGCTTGAACTTGATACTACTGTCCCAGCCTCCCATATTGCAGGGATTACAGGTGTTCACCACTATGGCCGATTGGTTGAGTAAAGCTGTTTTGAAATATCACTACACAAAGGATTCATTTGCCTGATTTCTTTCCTAGGTGGTACAGCTGCATGCTGGGAAAGAAATGCAGCCTGGCTCCTCTGAAGGAAGAGCTTCGCATCCAGGGGGTAAGATTTGGTCATTATCGTTCTGTTTTGGCAACTTATTTTTGCTTTTTGTGTGTTTTGTTTTGTTTTGTTTTTTGAGACAGGGTTTCACTGTGTAGTTCAGGTTGGCCTTGAATTTATTGTGTAGCCGAGGCAGGCCTTGAACTTGTGGCAAGCCTCCCACCTCAGCCTTCTGAGTGCTGGGATTACAGGCATGCGCCACCATGCCTGGCTGGTCTGGTGACTTTTGATAATAATTTGAGTATAGATTTTCCTTTGTACCTCAAAATTCTGGCTATAGTGTTTGATTTGGTTTTTCATTTTTGTACTTCTTTTCTTTTTTAAAAAAATTCTGTGGTGGAGGGCCTGGTTTCAATTCCCAGCATTTCACACACATGCCAAAAAAAAAAAAAAAAAAATTCCATAGTTGGGCTTGGTGGTGCACGCCTGTAATCCCAGCACTCAGGAGGCTGAGGCAGGAGGATTGCTGTGAGTTCGAGGCCAGCCTGGGCTACATAGTGAGTTCAAGGGCAGCCTGAACTACAAAGTGAGACCCTATCTCAAACAAACAAACAAACAAACAAACCTGTAATTTTAGGGCTAAGAAGGACTTTTTTTTTTTTTTTTTTTTTAAATATATATGCGGGTACCGGGAGTGGAACTCAGGATCTCGCGCTTGCCAGGCAGACGCTTATGCCGCTGAGCTATATCACCAGCCCAAGAAGGAGTTTTTATATGTTATTAAGACATATAAAAATTATAACAGAAAGAAAACAGGAAGTAACAGGATGAGTAGAATGTGAGAGAGAAACCAGAAATCAAAAATTAGGATGTCAGCCAGGTGCAGTGGCACACACTTGTAATCCCAGCACTTGGGAGGCCAAGGCATGAGGATGGCTGTGAGTTTGAGGCCAGCCTGGGCTACATAGTGAGTTCAAGACTAACCTGAACTACATACCATAGTGAGACCCTGTCTCAAAAAAACAAAAACAAAACAACCCCCAAAATCGTGATGTCTACCACAGACCTCACATCTGACTTTTTATAAATGTAGAAACTAAAGGCTAGAGAGGGTAAGGGTCTTGCTCTAGGCACACAGCTAGTTGAAAATCAACTAGAAACACAATACTGCTGTAGTCCACTGTACTTCCCACTAGGCTAACTCTCTATACCATTCGCCCCTTGATCCTGTTTTTTTTTTTTTTTTTTTTTTTTTTTTTTTGTGGGTACCGGGGGGACGACCTCAGGACCTCGCGCGCCAACAGGCACCCGTGCCACTGAGCGATATCACCGGCCCCTTTTTCGTATGTGGGTTCCGGGAGTCGAACTCGGGCCTTCGCGCTTGCAAGGCAGGCGCTTAAGCCGCTGAGCCGTCTCACCGGCCCCCCTTGATCCTGTTTTAAAAGACAGATTGAAAGTAAATCCCTGCACCACTTCCCTCCCAGTGTGTGGTGTTTGGCATGAGTAGGCGATGCCTTTCTGTGAAGAGGGTCAGTGGTGGAAACCAAGTTTGTGTTTCTCTTTTTCTGTCTCTCTCTGTCTCTCTCTGTTTCTCTCTGTTTCTGTCTCTCTCTTTCTCAAGTGCTCTACCACTGAGCAGAAACCAAGTTTCTGATCACTGTTTCTCTTAGACATTCTACTCATCCTGTTTTACCCGAACACTATTTCTTGGTAAGATTGTAAAAGCAACAAAGTAGTTCCTTTTTCTTTCCTAAAATGTGATAGATTCCATAGCTGTGTATATCCAGGCTTTGGTTGGCTCTCTTTATTAAAAAGGAAGACAAAAACAAGTTGAGCCATTTTATAAATGATTCTCCGAAGAGCAGTTTTAGGGGTTTCTTCTGTTTGAACTTTTGAGTTAGATTTATAAATTCTCTTTAATGTTTTATAGGAGGAAAATTTTTTTATTGAAAGATTTTTTCATTGATTATTAGACAGCTGTGTATAACTGCATTTTAGATAATATTGTTTATTTAAAAAGTACTAATAGATAATTTAACAGGAAGCAGTAGCCAGAAATAGCAGCATGACTTCAGTTTAATGAGACACTGTATTTGTTGGTTTCAGGTTCCTAAAGTCACCTTCACTGAGTTCTGTCAAGGTCGGACGATGAGATGGGCCTTAGCTTGGAGTTTTTATGATGATGTCACAGTACCAGTAAGTAGAGCCTTTGCTTTGGATTCTTTGAAGGCCAGCACATGGCAGGTTGTATTAGGTCACAAATGAACTAAATCTGTATTGTCCCATTTCCCTGAGGTTTGTCCTCAAGGAAAGTGGAAAGTTGTAAATAAGACACAGTCCCGAAAGGCTGACTGTGATGGTTGTGGTATTTTCCTCTCTGGATTTGTGGAATGCAGTGATTCTTATTTAGCAGGTAGAAATGCATCTTTTAGGAATTAGAAATGCAGGTTACGTGGCCTATAGGAATACTTCGCAGGTGTAATTATTCTACTGGACATTCCTCAGGAATCGAAATTAAAGTCTGTTTC
The DNA here is from genome assembly GCA_028451465.1 of Erethizon dorsatum. NCBI lineage: Eukaryota > Metazoa > Chordata > Mammalia > Rodentia > Erethizontidae > Erethizon > Erethizon dorsatum. The sequence goes on from CM051826.1 coordinate 36,460,953, forward strand.
TTTTTCTTTACCACTGCTGCTTTCCTTTCAGTAGCTGCTTCTCGAGGTTCCTGGTGAATTTAGAAGTTTTGGGGTCTCCCTCTGTCTGTCTGCCTCCGTCTGTCTCCCTCTCTCCAGTATTGGGGACTGAACTCAGGTCCTCACTGACGATAGGGCAAATGCCCTGCCCACTGAGTTGTATCCCCAGCTCACTACAGTTGCAGTTTTTTGGTGTGTTAACACTTAAGGATCATTCAAGTGGAGGGTTCTTTTTTGCCTTTAAGATTAGCACTAGAATATTGACCAGTTTCAAAGGTGAATGATGGCGCATTAGCCTATTCTCTTTGCCTTTGTATGCTGGAATAAAAAAAATTTTAAAAAATGATTTGTTCACAAGCATCTTTCTGTCTTCCATGCGATTGTATATAAAGGAAAACCACCTCTGAGCCAGCCAGGCTGAACGGTTTTCTGGGCTGTGCTGGGAAGTGGTAAGAGAATAGCATCTCTGTTCTCACATTTCCCTCCCTGAGTGGCTGACTTCTTTGGCTGTGTGTGTGTATGTGTGTGTGTGTGTGTGTGTGTATTTTTTCACCCAGTACTGGATTACAGGCATGTGCCACCACATCTGGCAGACTTTTTAATTGTGTAAGACCACCCACTGTAAGCTTATGTACAGCTGCTCAGCATGTGTTCCTTCTTCCCACAGTATTCATGATGGCTCAGGACCTGCTCCTGCAAATTTTCATTCCTAATCCATATACTAGGCTCATTCTGAAAGCTGTTCTTCCAAGGTCTTGGTGGTTCTTGGTTTCTACAGCTACCTTGGATGCTGCCATGTCTGTCTCCCTGCTCCTGTAGAGCAGAGGAATAGAGATGTGTGGAAGCACCAAGGTACACTTTGCAGCCACTGCCTTGTTTCTGAAAACACGAGCTCAAATTAGAGGCTGAGCCTATCCTCCTGCACTCCACGAGGTGGGCTGCTGGGTTGAAATCTCCCCTCCATTTAAATAGTTCCCATGGGAGCCTAGGCTTACCTCTGGACAGTGCAGTAGGGTACTTAGAAGTTAAGTGTTTGAAGCCAAACCTGTAACCCCAGCACTTGGGAGGCTGAGGCAGAAAGCTTGGGCCACATAGTGAGTTCAAGGACAGCCTGAATGACATAGTGAGACCCTGTTTCAAAACACTAAAAAAGAAAAGAAAAGAAAAAAAAAAGATGCCTCTGCTTTTTTGACCCCTGTAAAGGATTATCCTTCTTATTGTTTGAGAATACTGGGACCTTCATACCAGATGGTTAAAATTGTTAGTAGTGCCCTGCGTTATTCCTGTGCAGACATGAACAGCTGCAGAAAAATAGAGCAGCACCTGGTTCCAAATGCTTTTCGCTTAGCCTGCTTCCCACCTTTGTTGCTGGCACTGCAGCTGGAAGAGCTGATAATGAGCTCTGGCACTGTGCACACCAGCTCAGACCAGTTGCCCTTAGCTTCTTGGATTAGTAGCCATCACAGGGCCAGGTGTCAAAGAGTGCTGTTTCCACGTGAGCAAAATCAGCTTATTCTGAAAAGGAACCCCTTAGCCTCTCTCCTGTCTTTTAGTGCATCCTATAGTCGCGTTCATAGTTTCTAACCAGGAAAGAATCCCTCTGGCTAGGGGCCTCAGCTTTCTCCCATGCTAGAGTATTTCTCCTTCCCCACCATGATTGCCACCCCCAAGCTGTTAATGCATTCCCAAGTGTTCCATTAGATGCCCTTAAATTGCTAGGCGAAAATGGCAATTTCTGATTTGTAGTAACCCAGCAACAGTTTCTTCACACTGGTGCCCTTGATCAGCAACTGCTTTCCCTAGGGGTAGTCCCAGGTTACTCATGAGATTGGTAAGATTTTGTTTTGGCTTTTTGCTTGGGTTCCCCTTCCCTCTACCTAGACCTCCCACCCTCTGCTTTTTTGAAAAGCTCACCTGGTTTTTTCCCCCATTTTCCTCCTGTTGGGATGCGGAAGGAGGAAGATGCTGTTTTAGACAAGGAGAGGCAACTAAGGAATAGAACTATTTAAGCAGAAATACTGACCTACTTCCCTACCCCCAACCTTGCCATTTTAGGGTAAACATGCAAGTTACTATAGCAACTTATGTTTTCACTTATCTCAGGCCTACTGACTCGTTTGTTGGTGCCGAATGCTGAAAAATTCTTATTCACTGGTAATTCAAGGGCCTACACTAAGCCTATTGCCATTGTCTGGATTTATTTTAGCAACAAAAAGACAGGTCCTGGTGTTGATAGAATTTTTGTACCATCATTTCTGGCTGATGATGAGTACAGGAAGCATATCGTGAGGACTGTTCTTCACAGGATTCTAACAGTCGCTTGGAAAGCCTCTTTGTCCCAGTTCTCTAATTGCTCCAGGCATCATTTTAGCTTTGCTTTCCTGCTTTAAGGAAGTTTCACATGTTAAAAATATGGAGGGTTTTGGCTCTAGTAGTAAATTGTACATTCTTGGTATGAGCATTGCTCAGGAATTCTGGTTAAAAAAGTATTCCCCTGTGTTCAAAGCATTTTCCATTAGCCTGGGATTTTCCTGTCTAGGGAATAATAACCAGAAGCCTTTTTGGAGACCAGATGGAGGGGAGGGATCAAATTAATGAGGTAACTTTGTGGGTGTCAGAGCTGGGGTCTCCTGACAGTGTTCTACTTACTGCTCCACAGGTTTTTGAGGCAGTTCCAGATAGCTGAGGGATTCCGAGTAGGTGCCCCTTGGGGGCAGACATCAGGTTGAAACTTTGGGCCTCACTCTCATTTGAGCTACTGCCGATCTCCTTTTATTTATTTATTTATTTATTTATTTATTTATTTATTTATTTATTTTTGTGGGTACTAGGGGTCGAACTCAGGAGCTCGCGCTTGCCAGGCAGGCGCTTATGCTGCTGAGCTATCTCACCGGCCCTCTCCTTTTATTTTTTATTTTATTTTATTTTATTTTTGAGACAGGGTCTTGCTGTGCAGTTCAGGCTGTCCTTGAACTCGCTATGTAGCCCAGGCTGGCCTCAAACTCACAGCGATCCTCCTGCCTCAGTGTGCTGGAATTACAGGCGTGTGCCACCATACCAGGCTTAAATTGCTTTCAGAGCCCACATAGCTGCTCTTTTTAATTCTGGGGTTTGAACCCAGAGCCTTCGCATGGAGCTATATCTTGAACCCTTTTTTATCTTTTAATTTGAGATGGGTTTTGTAAAGTTGCCCATGCTGGACTCAAACTTGCAATCCTCCTGCCTCAGCCTCTCAGCCCAGAGTTGTAGGATTATGGACATGTCCCACCACACCTGGCCCATGTAGTTTATTTTATTTTATTTTTTTCATGTAGTCTTTTTTTTGTTTTTGTTTTTGTTTTGTGAGTACCGGGGGGTCGACCTCAGGACCTCTCGCACCAGCAGGCGCCCGTGCCGCTGAGCGATATCACCTGCCCCTTTTTCATATGTGGGTTCCGGGAGTCGAACTCGGGCCCTCACGCTTGCCGGGCAGGCGCTTAAGCCGCTGAGCCATCTCACCGGCCCTTTTTTTTTTTTTTTTTTTTGGTACCGGGAATCGAGCACAGGACCTCATGCTTGCCAGGTAGGCGCTGTGACGATAGAGTATCTTTGTGCTTTGGAAAGTGGGTTTGCTTGCTTGTTTGTTTGTGTGTTTGTTTGTTTCTTTGAGACAGGGTCTGGGTATGTAGTTCAGGGTGGCCTTGAACTCACTATGTGGCCCAGGCTGGCCTCGAACTTGCAGAGATCCTCCTGCTTCAGCCTTCCAAGTGCTGGGATTTATGTGCTGCTATGCCTGGGTCTGATTTTTTTTTTTTAATAGCTGGATACTATTAAAACTTTCGCATGGCTTCTTAAACTATTGTAGTAAATAGTTCTCCAAGGTGACTACTTTAAGGAGGTGGCAGTCCACTGACTGCAGACATACTGATTTATGTAAAAACTTACTTAAAAGTACCCTTACTCACCGTGCCTGCCTGGCAAACACAAGGTCCTGAGTTTGATTCCCAGTACCAAAAAAAAAAAAAAAAAAGAAAAAAATATTTGCCAAACAGATATCTGAACTATAATTTCTTCTTCCTTTTTGCTACCCCTTTTCCTTCAAGGCACTTTTTTTTAAAGGAAGAAAGGAAAAATCACTATGAACTTACCATCCCGTGATAATCACTGTTACTAGTTTTTTTTTTTTTTTTGGGTACTGGGGGTTGACCTCAGGACCTTGGGTGCCAGCAGGCGCCCATGCCGCTGAGCGATATCACTGGCCCTTTTTTCCTATGTGGGTTCCGGGTGTCGAACTTGGGTCCTTGTGCTTGCCAGGTAGGCGCTTACGCCACTGAGCCATCTCACTGGCCCCTGTTACCAGTTTTGAGAATGTACTTCAAGATTTTCTTTCTCTTCTGCTTTGTTTTGTTTTGTTTTGTTTTGTTTTGTTTTGTTTTGTTTTGTTTGAGACAGGGTCTCACTGTGTAGTTCAGGTTGCCTTCAACTCTATGTGGCCCAGGCTGGCCTTGAATTCACTGCATTCCTCCTGCCTCAGCCTCCCAAGTGCTGGGATTACAGGTGTGAGCCACCATGCCCAAGTATCTTTTCTAAAATTAAATTTAAAAAATTTCGTTGCAGTATTGGGGACTGAACCTGGGGCCTTGTGCATGGTAGGCATATGCTCTACCGCTGAGCCTTATCCCCAGCCCTTTATTTTTAATTAAGTAATACATACGGAAAGTTGCACATCACACAGTGCAGAAGATTTTATGAGAAAAGCAGCTGCACACTGTCCCAGTCCCCAGAGAGAAACTTCAGTGGCTTCTCTGTTTCATGGTGGCTCCCTCCATGCCCTCTTCATCTGTGCTGTCCAGTGTGAGAGCCAGTGGCCATGCATTATGCCTTAAATTAAAAGTGAGTAGGGCCGGTGAGATAGCTCAGCAGCATAAGCGCCTTCCTGGCAAGCACAAGATCCTGAGTTCGACTCCTGGTACCCACATAAAGGAAAAAAAAGGGGCTGGTGATATTGCTCAGCGGCACAAGCACTTGGTGGCAAGCGTGAGGTCTTGAGGTCAACTCCCGGTACCCGCATTAAAAAATAATAATAATAAATAAATAAATAGAGTAAAATTGAGAGACTGAGGCAGGAGGATAAAGCGTCAGGCCAGCCTGGGCAATTTAGTGAGACCCTGTCTTAAAATAAAATGAAAAGGGGCCGGTGAGATGGCTCAGTGGCTTAAGCGCCTGCCCCGCAAGCGCGAGGGCCCGAGTTCGACTCCTGGATCCCACATACGAAAAAGGGGCGGGTGATATTGCTCAGCGGCATGGGCGCCTACTGGCGCACGAGGCCCTGAGGTCGACCCCCCGGTACCCACAAAAAATAAAAATAATAAAATAAAATAAAATGAAAAGGAGGGGTGTAAGTCAGTGGTGAGATCACTTCCCTAGCATGTGTGAGACCCTTGGTTTAATCCACTGCATGGTTAAAAAAAAAAAAAAAAAAGAAGCCAAAATTTAGTTTCTCAGTCTCATTTGCTATATTTTAAATGCTTAATAGCTACATGTGGCTAGAAGTTACTGTATCAGACAATGCAGATATAGAACATTTCCATCGTGGCAGAAAGTGTTATTAGGTAGCACTAGATAAAAACCTTATTTTTATATTTATGTCTTGGTTTATTAACTTTAGATAGTTTCAGTTGCTATAATTCTGTTTCTGTTCAGATGTATTTGTGGAAGCCTTTTTTATTTTTATTTTTTTTATACTGGGAATTGAACTCAGGACCTTGTGCTTGCCAGGCAGGCGCTGTGCCTCTGAGCTACATCCCTGGCCCTTGGAAGCCTTTTTTAAAAAGTCAAAATATATTGGGGCCGGTGAGATGGCTCAGCGGTGTAAGCGCCTGCCTGGCAAGCGCGAGGGCCCGAGTTCGACTCCCGGAACCCACATACTAAAAAAGGGCCGGTGATATCGCTCAGCGGCACAGGCGCCTGGGGGCGCACGAGGTCCTGAGGTCGACCCCCGGTACCCACAAAAAAAAAAAAAAAAAAAAAAAGTCAAAATATAAGCTGGGTACAGTGCCACACACCTATAATCCCAGCTGTCAGGGAGGCTGAGACAGGGGGATTGCATCCTGCCTGAGCAGTTTAGCAGTACTCTGTCTGAAAATAAAAAATAAAAAGGGCTAGGAATATAGCTTAGTAGTAGAGCACTTCAGAGTTCAAACCCCAGTACCGCCCCCCCCAATCAAAATATAGCAGAAAAGCATATCTGCTGTAAGTCTTAAGGATTTATTGATGAGGAACCTAAGTTTCCTTGACTTTTTTTTTGTGTGTGTGTGGGTACCAGGGGTTGACCTCAGGACCTTGCACACCAGCAGGCGTCTGTGCCGCTGAGCGGTATCACTGGCCCCTTTTTCGTATGTGGGTTCCAGAAGTTGAACTCGGGCCCTTGTGCTTGCCAGGCAGGCGCTTACGCCGCTGAGCCATCTCACCGGCCCCCTCCCTTGACATTTGAATCTTAGAGAACATAAAGTTTTCTTCCTGTTGGCAATGTTTTTTTTAGTGTTTAAAACCTCTATTTTGAAACAGTTTAAGACTTACAGAAGAGATGCAAACTCTTTCCCATATGCCCCTCTCCTAACTTTCCTGATTTTAACACCATTCATAATCAGTATATCATAATCAAAGCTAAGACATTAAGCTTGGTATAAAACTATTATTAAACTACTGATTTTATCTTGATTTTACTGGTTTTTCTATTTTGCATTGGCTTATTTTATTTTTGAATTGAGTATAACTGACAAATAAAATCATACATATTTAAGGTGTCCAACATGTTTTGAGATACATATATAATGTGAGATGATTAATCAAACAAATTAATATATCCATCATCTCACATACCTTTTTTTTTTCTTTTGAGACAGGGTCTCACTATGTAGTTCAGGCTGGCTTGAATGTACTATGTAGCCCAGGCTGGCCTTGAACTCGTGCTGATCCTCCTGCCTCAGTCTTCCAAGTGCTGGGATTACAGGTGTGTGTACCATGCCCACCCTCACATACTTAAAGAATTCTTACTATCCTCTACTTAGAAACATTTTATAATAGCACTAGTCAAAAATACTCTTAAACAAAAAGAAAAATGTGCTCAGTATCTTACTCCTGTAGATAGATTAAAACAGTTAAATGAATACCATTCTAGATAGTTTCTTGATATCTCTATACATTGATACATTTTTAAAAATAAAATGTTTTATAACGTGCTGTTTTATTTAATGTAGTGGACACTTTTTCATCACAATAAATTCACATCAACATCATGATCTCTTAAAGATGTAACAACTTTTCCCATCCTCCTGTTGTCCTCTCACATCCCATTCCACTCACCCTTATTTATATCCCTTCTCTTGTCTAATAATAGTCTCCCTTCTTTCATGTCATCTTTTCTGGAGTCCACGTATTACAAAATGTATTTGTCTTTCTGAGTCTAGCTTTCCTTTGCTTTTTAAACTGTTTACTGTTTTTACATGTATCTTAGGATGTGGGGACATTCTAAGCAGTAACCAGTCAGATTAAGATAACAACAAAAAGTCTACTGGGTGTTGATAAGAAAGCTCCACCCTTAGGCAGCAAGGTAGTTCCTGGCAGGAGGGCTGATCCACGTTTGGATCAGACACCCTTGGTGAGAGTTCTGGCTCGGCTTCCTAGTGCACCACCTGTCTGTGTCCCTGCCTGGTGCCAGTGTTGGCACCTAGGCTGTGTTTCTCCAAGTCATGTGGCTGATACTAAGTGACACCTTGTATGCGTTCTGCTGGTTGTCAGAGAATCTGGGGAGCAGCCATTCAGAGGGTGGCAGAGCAGTGGAGGCCCCAGTGCAGTGGCCAAGAGCACTCCTTTCCCCTCAAGGCCATTCTGGAAAATGCTTTCCAAAACAAGAGGGCCATGGGTTTGTGCTCAGTAGCTATCTAGCAAATGGCTGTCTTCTCTTCCTAAACCTAACAGGGAGAATACAATAATTCACTGCTGCCTGCGGCTTCATGACATGTCTCAGCAGAGCTTTGGCAGTAGTACAGCCCACGCGTCACTGGTTTGTGTCAGCTAACACCTCATTTGAAAGTGTCTTCACTGTTTACTACTCTGAGATTTACTTTATTTTTATACAGTGCTAGGGATTGAACCTAGAGCCTTGTGCTTGCTACACAACTGCTGAACCACTAAGCTGCCTCCTCAGCGCCAAGATGTAGAAATTTAAGATTTGAAAGAAATTGTAGACAGCTCTGCTAAGTAAAAGATATTTTAACGTTGAGTAACTGTTTTTCACCCCATCTATGGCTTTAATGTGTTTCAAGCATTGTAACAAATTAACAGTGGAAGCTGCTCCCCTGTTGGATATCATTTATTGACTTGTTGCAATTCAAAAGATACAGAACCCATATCCCCTGTGTGATCTACAGCTCCTCACCAGACTTCTTTTACATTGTAATTTTGGGTGGTACATGTGCAAGGCTCTGGGTTTGATCCCTACTACCAAAAACAAAATAAATATAACCCATAAAATACTTGCAGTTTGAAATTACAAGCATATTAGCAAGATCATTTTAACTGGGGAAAACAAGCTTCTTCTTAAAATCATCTAATACCAGGGACCTGTATGGTTAACTGTACTTTTATTTATTTATTTATTTATTGAGACAATGTCTCACTATGTAGTTCAGACTGGCCTTGAGCTCACTATGTAGCTCAGACTGGCCTGGAACTCGTAGCGATCCTCCTGGCTCAGCCTCCTGAGTGCTGGGATTAGAGGCATGTGCCACCATGCCTGGCGGTTGACTGTAATTATTGATGTTGTAAGACCTGATCTTGCATTTTGCCCTGCCTGTGTGGGATTTCCAATATAAACAAGAGGGCAACTGGAATGATTGCTATAGGCCATACTTAACATGTAATCATTTAAAAACCTTAGTCAAGAATTTTTAGAGTATAAATTATGTCTGTTGAGTGACTGGTTTCTGTAGTAGAGTAAAACTAAGTTCAGAACAATCCTGAGAGTATGTATATAGTTATGTATGTATTAACACAGCTCATTAGAAATCTTTAGAAATGTAGCGTTTGTTGGGGGTTGGGGTGGGTAGCTTTTTTTTTTTTTTTTTTTTTGTGGGTACCGGGGGGTCGACCTCAGGACCTCGCGCACCAGCAGGCGCCCGTGCCGCTGAGCGATATCACCGGCCCCTTTTTCGTATGTGGGTTCCGGGAGTCGAACTCGGGCCCTCGCGCTTGCCGGGCAGGCGCTTAAGCCGCTGAGCCATCTCACCGGCCCTGGGGTGGGTAGCGTGATGGTAGAGCATGTACTTAGTAGGTGCAAGGACCTGAGTTCCATTGCCAGCACCTCCCCAAAAAAGCCACATTTGTTGATTTCTCATGGTAAAGTTGGGGGCCAGGATGCAAGATGAAGGAGCCACTTTTGAGATAGGGAAGTTTGCATTTTAGTTTCAAGGAAGCAAGATGATGAGTTGTCTGTTTCATCGTGATTGCCTTATCACTCTAAAAGCAGATCTTTGATAGAAGTCTTATTAGGTTTGGTGACAATGCACTCTCTTTTTTTAATTTCTAGAAATGATGAAAAGTCCGTTCTGACTTTTGGGGAAAGAGGATTACAGTCCAGCTGTAGCATGACAAGTGAGAAAGGGTAATAGCTTCACTTGGCTGTTGGAATTTGTAAGCACGAATGATTACTATGTGTAAGAGGAGGTACAAGAAGAGATAGTGAAGTGCTGTCCTTGTAGTCATACCTGAAGGTGACCTTTGGTGTGCTTGGTGGGCTGATAGGGATGGCCCTGTCCCAGCGAGCTCGCCATAGTAACAGCCTTGAATGTTGGGAAGTGGAGTGGAGAATCTGATTTTCTGACCTCTTCACCTTACCCATACCACCATCTTTCTTTCCAAGTTAGTATAAATCTTATTTCAAGCTCATAATGTAATGTGTTAGGCTCTCAGTAGACTGTAGGAATTATGTCTTTTATGTTGGGTGACTGAGCAATTATAATACTGCTGTCATAGTGTCAATATGAATTTGTCTCATCTTTTTGGAAGCATAACTGAACACGCTTAGGCTCAGACAAGTCTTAAGAATTCACTGTTCATTTCTCAAGCGGTGTGTAACAGATTCTTTTTTTTTTTTTTTTTTTTGTGGGTATCAGGGGTCGACCTCAGGACCTCGCGCGCCAGCAGGCGCCCGTGCCGCTGAGCAATATCACCGGCCCCTTTTTCGTATGTGGGTTCTGGGAGTTGAACTTGGGCCCTCGTGCTTGCCGGGCAGGCGCTTAAGCCGCTGAGCCATCTCACCGGCCCTGTAACACATTCTTACACACATACACATCCTTTGGTTTTAGTCTTTTTCTTCTAAGTTTGCGCTCTAGTATTTAATTTGTTGTTGTTGTTGTTGTTGTTGTTGTTATTATTCTTGTTGGTTAATTTCTAGAACAGAGGAAATGTACGGCTGGAGGTATAGCTCAGTGGCATAATGCTTGCCTAGTATGCATGAGACATGAGGCCTGAGTTCTATTCCCAACAGTGCAGGAAGAGAGAGAGGATGAGGAAGAGGAGAAAATGTAGATTTTATTTTGTTTTGAAAAAATTTTTATACTGTTACTTTAAAGGTTTCTTAGATTAGGATAAACTGACTCTTTTATTCTGTGTGAGGCTGCTGGTTAGTTCTTACGAGGCCTCACCCGTGATTGGAGCGTGCTGAGCATGCACGTGCGCATGTTGCCAAGCACAAGTGAAGTTAGCAGGTGCAGCTGTCAGGGATTCCTCTAATCCCAAACATTAAAACTTGACTAGTATTTTCTCTTTTTGAGTCTTTTTCCTTTTTATTCTTGCTGACTCAGTTTGCCCTGACCTTAGAATTGTCTTGATTTTCGAAAGTTTTAATTTTGCCAACAAGTACAACTTTCTTTTAAAACATAATGTATGTGAACTTAGCCAACAGTCATTTTTTAAAAAAGATAAAATTTAGAAAATTTTTACTTTAAAGAAATAAATTGTAGTACAGTGGTGCCATTTAGTTTTTCAAATGGAACTTGAGTCCCTCTAGTGGGTAGGGTGCAGTTCACCTTCCAAGCCTGAGAGAGAATGGACAATAACAGTCTGGATTTTCATGGTACCTGCTTTCAAATCCAGTGTTCTCATCAGTACTGTGTCCTCTGGGTACTCACCCAGCCAAGATTCAGCAGTTCTCCTCTTCCACTCGTGTGATGTCAGTGGCGCTGGTCATTCCTAGCATGTGATTTCACAAGCTGTGGCTCACTGGCTGCTTTATTTCAAGCTTCAACAAGTATAAACCCAAACTAAAAGTTGGTGATTTTACACCATTCAGAGCATTGTGCCCCCAGGATCTTTGAGTTCTCATGAACTAGATAATTGTATAGGCCTGCTTTGGGCACAACAGACAGATAAGGGCATTCAGCAATTGGAGGATTTTGGAACTAAGAGCTGAGACAGAGGCAGGGTGGTACATCTGGAAAGAACTTGGGTTTCAGGTTCTAATCCCAATCCTGCTGTTACTAGCTGGTGACCTTGAAGTGTGTAGCTATGTGATCTTGAAGTGTGATCACATACCCTCTCTGTATCTCAGTTTTCCTTTTGTAAAATGGGGACATGGTGAAAGTATCTTGCAGGGTTGCTGTAAGTTCTGTAAATAACATGTGCAAATGCCTTTGTGTTTTTAGTGCTCTGTGATTGGTAGCAGAAGTTGTGAAAATTTCCCTAGTTGAGTCCGTTATTATGCGTGGGATTTTACTATTTAGATAACTTCTTTCTTTTCTCCATGACTTCTTTTTTCTTTCAGTCACCACCAAGTAAGCGAAGAAAATTAGAGAAGCCAAGAAAACCCATTACGTTTGTAGTGCTGGAGTCTGTGATGAAAGAGTTATCCCTCAAAGCATCATCTTTGGGCTCTGAGACAGCAGAAGGCATAGTGGTTGTAACGACATGGATAGAAAAAATTCTCACCGACCTGAAGGTACCTGAAGTACTCATCTTTCCTTCTTTTCTTTTTCTCTTTTCTTCTCTTTTATTTTTTTCCTTTTCTCTTGGCCTCTTTCTCTCTTTTTTTAAAGGGCATTTGGTAAAAAAGGAAAAATGATTTCCTACAAAACTCTTTTTCTTCCATATAGGTCCAGCATAAGCGAGTTCCCTGTGGAAAAGAGGAAGTTAGCCTTTTCCTGACAGCCATAGAAAACTCCTGGATTCATTTAAGGAGGAAGAAAAGAGAACGAGTGAGACAGCTGAGGGAGGTGCCTCGAGCTCCTGAGGACGTCATCCAGGCCTTGGAGGAGAAAAGGGCCACCCCCAAAGAGTCGGGCAGTAGCCAGGATTTGGCCTTGGCCCACCAGGAGAGTGCCCTGTATGGTCCTGGTCTGCGGGAAGATGAGTCTGCCACTGTTGAGGGCCACTGCCCAAGCCAGGAGTCATTGTCCCAGGAGGAAACCCCAGAACCCCTGGAGGATGAAATGAGTGAGGAAAAGGGAGGGACAGAGGTTGTAGAAAGTTGTAAGGGCTCTAGCAATGGAGCCCAGGACCGAGAGGCTTCTGAGCAGTACAGCAGCCCCGAGGCTGACAAGGGGAAGCACCTCCAAGGAACAGGTGCACAGTACCTATTTAAGTGTTTGATAAATGTCAAGAAGGAAGTGCATGATGCCTTAGTTGAAATGCATTGGGTTGAGGGCCAGAACAGGGATTTGATGAACCAGCTTTGTACCTATATACGTAACCAAATTTTCAGACTTGTTGCTAGTTAACTCCGAACTTCTTGTACTGTTCAGTGTCTGTATGCGGCTGGGGGTAGCTCAGTGCTAAAGCACATGCTTAGTATGCAGGAAGCCCTGAGTTCAATTCCCAGCACCCCCCATAAAACACACAACAGCTTGCTTTGGAGTAGCCTGTGGGTGGCAAGAATAATTTCATCACTGGCCCAGAAGTGACATTGTGTGGGATTATCTTAAAAAACAGAAACCGATTAATCCACTTAAACCATCCCCCTCTGCTGCCATTTCATTTTGTTTTGTTTTGCTTTGTTTTGTTTTTTGTTTTTTTGTTACAGGGAGTTGTAGTAGGGTAGTTCAGGAAGAACTGATCATGAGCAATAACAGAAAGCTGTCAGTGAACTCAGGAGAAATTTAAAGCTGAATCTCTGTCCCAAAGAGTTGGCATGTGAGGAGTGTGACACTCTTGTCCTCCAGCAGAGGCAGTATAGCAGGGCAGGCAGAGAGGCCCAGGGGCCCTCTCTTGGAGTCATCCTCAAGACCGAACCTGTTCACCCTGGGCACATGTGATTGATTAACTGTGCTCAAGTCCCCAGAAAGGAGCTAGCCCCATGTAGGCAGTGAGAGTGTCAGGGAGAGAAACCTTAGTGAGGCCGGGAAGGAAGGCCCATCTGGGGACCCGCTGGGACACTGCACATTCCTGATTTGTGGCTGTTTTGATGTTGCTTATTTCAGAAGCAGAACTAGGAAAGCAAAACTCCAAGACGTGACTGAGATACAACAGAACACACCCACACCCAAAAGTACTAGTATTTTGTAGCAGTTTTACTTCTGTTTTTGTTTTCAATGTGTGAAGTAGAGCTTGTTTTGTTTTTAATATAAGAATTTTCAGAATTGAAAACTGTCAATCCTGTTTTACTCTTGGGGTTGGGGAAAACATTTTCTTGGCTTTGAGTGGAGAAGTGGTTAATGATAGAAATAAGAAAGGGAACAGGATACTTTGTGGAGTAGGTAATTTAAGAAATTCTTGCCTGGAGCCAGGCTTGGTGGCACACGCTTGTAATCCCAGCACGCTTGTAATCCCAGTCTGAGGTGGGAGGATCACTATGAGTTTGAGGCCAGCCTGGGCTACTAAGTGAATTCTAGGCAAGCCTGGACTAAATAGTGAGACCCTGTCTCAGAAAACAAAAAAACAAACCAACAATCAACAAAAAAAGAGAAAGCCTTGCCTGTTGGCAGGTAATTTGTTCCTGACCAAGTGCTGCTTTTGTGGCTTTCCTTTTAATTCCTTGTATACTTACCTTCTAGCATTGGAGAATCCTGAGGCCAGTGTAACCATTTCTTCAAAACAGGTCTGTAACTGAAATGCCAGGATGCAGCAAATACCTCTGGAAATGGCTGTCAGTCTGCTGTGCTTGACTTTCACAGTTTGATTTTGTACCAGCAGCCTAGAGTTCTCTTTAGACTAAATCTTACGTCTGGTGCCAGAGCTCTGTGCCATGTATTAAGGAGATGGGTTGAGTAGTTAAGCTGCACTTTTGAGAGGTGGCTATTGGTTAGGGCAAAAAGCTGATGATGGTGGCATATCTTGGCAGCTGTATGAGACCCTTCATATAGATACAAAGAATGAGAATACTTTGCCTTCCTGTGGTAGTGGGGCTGGAGCTGGGGAAGAGCATCTTAATCAGTGTTCATAACCTGGTCATGAACCTCGAGAGAATCCACAAGCCTCCTGGAATTATTTCTTAAAACTTCTGTGAACATATGTGTTTTGTTTTTGTCCTTCCCACAAGGAGAGTCTGTGACATAGAAATAGGATTCAGTAACCCACTAAGGATAAAGAACCACTATTCTGATCCAGCCATTTATTTAACAGGATGAGGAAACCAATGCCTGGGGTCACATAGAACCAAGATCTCATCCAGGGCCTTGGATTTCCCATGTCCAGTTTTTTTTGTCTTTGGTTTTGTTTCCATACGGGCCCATGACCTCCTGTTGTACTTACACTGACATGTATCACAGTTGAATGGTATGCTGGGTCCCATCCTAGTCTTCCTGATGAAATTTTAGGATCATCGAAAAATGAAAGCCAAAAATGACAGCAAAACCACCTCTAGTTAGTCTCAGCCTTCTCTAACACTCAATTACTGTTGGTATTTGTGTTTCCTTCCAGTCTGTCTATAGTTGGGATGTGTGTGGGGTTAACTTTGATTGTACTTACACTGTACAATCAGTATATTGCGCTGTGTATTGTGCATTTTTTCATTTAATGTCTCTAAAGTATTCTTCCATGTTATGATAGTAATGTATTTATTTATATTCCACCTGTTCAAAATGTCTTTCAGGCACAGTATTGGCCTTTCTTCAAGTCTAGTTCATAGAGAATACTCTGATCTGGAGACAGAAAAGGTGTGTCTGTGTCTATTGTTTCAGTCCTAGGTTTATGTTTTGGTGTCATGGAGTTGTTTTTGTAGGTGTTAAGATAATGGTCCTAGAATTTTAAAAAAATATGTAACAAGGGTGATGTCTGGTCTTTGAAAAACTGGAGCTATGAGTGCCTTCTTTGCATTTCCTTCTCTGAGAATTATTTCTAAAATTATCTGAAGGGAGGACATCGAAAACATTATAAAAGGACATTTAAAATTGTTTTGGTTATGCATATTCTGTATAATCATATAGTGTGTGATAGCATATACCTCTGGTATGGGGAAATGAAAAAAAAAATTTTTTTTTCTTTTTTCTTCAAAGAAATAGGTTGCTGACCCAGAATCAGTATTGAGTGGCACTCTCCCTAAGTGTCTGGAGGTCAAATTCATGTTGGTGGATTGGTATGAAATCAAATCTTTGTGGTATTATCTTAAATTCTATCCTGGTCCTTGGAATTAGCTTCTGATCTCTTGATAGCTAAAATGGGAACAGAAGCTGAGCTTGTTTTCTTAAGTGAACTAAAGCAGCTTTTGTTCTTTGGACTCTCTTTTGGTTCCATCAGTTTGGTTTCTTCATCCCACATCCTTGCCCAGCTGTTCCCACACCAGAGCTTTGCCTCATATTCTGCCAGGGTTGGCAGTTCTGTGGTGGAGATTCAGCTAATTTTAAGGGTTTGTGTTGATTAGTATATGTTTTTAAAAGCATAAAAACTCTCTTTACTTGACAGAAATCAAAGCTTACTGCGTGAGCACAATAGCTTCTAAGCTCTTGTAGGAATAATAATACCACGAGGTGTTGAATAGATGCAAAGCCTGGGGAAAATCGAAGGCTTTTTAACAGACGGGAATTAGTGGATTCTCCAGCATTTCCCTCTCTAGCCACATGGGGGCGCTTTTAGACCTTTTATCCAGCACCTGAACTTTAGTGTGGGAATTGATAAAATTGTGCCCATAGTATTTTCTTTTTTTTTTTTTTTTTTGTGGGTACCGGGGGGTCGACCTCAGGACCTCGTGCGCCAACAGGAACCCGTGCCTCTGAGCGATATCACCGGCCCCTTTTTTCGTATGTGGGATCCGGGAGTCGAACTCGGGCCCTCGCGCTTGCAAGGCAGGCGCTTACGCCGCTGAGCTATCTCACCGGCCCCCATAGTATTTTCTTGAAAGACCCAGTTGTTACACAGATAATTATTTTTATATAAATAAGTACATTTTCTATAAAAAGTTTGAAAAATAAATGTAGAAAGAAAGAAAAACACTATCCATGGTCTTTTTATCAAATATAACCCCTTTCTAACTTTTAATATTTTTTTATGGTCTCAGTTGAATATTTTTTCTTTTCTGTCTATTTGTCTTCGTACTCTAGAATACATTTATTTTGGTTTAGTTGTTTTTGGATCAGCTTTTTATTAATATCTAGTTAATGGGGATACTGGAGGAAGACTAGTCAGTGATTTTAAAATAGTAACTTCTCAAAAGCTTTATGTTCCAGTGTAAGTAACAGAGAGAGCTCCAAGAAAAAAAGGATTATTTTCAGTGTTCTTTTTGTTGATTCTTATTTTGAATTTATCTGGTTGTCTACCTAACATGCACATAATGCGTTGTTAAAAAAAAAAAAAATCAGGGCCGGTGAGATGGCTCAGCGGCATAAGCGCCTGCCTTGCAAGTGCGAGGACCCGAGTTCGACTCCCGGATCCCACATACGAAAAAGGGGCCGGTGATATCGCTTAGCGGCACGGGCGCCTGTTGGCGCGCGAGGTCCTGAGGTCGACCCCCGGTACCCACAAAAAAAAAAAAAAAAAAAAAAAAAAAATCAACCTGGGCATGGTGACACATGCCTGTAATCCCAGCATTCAGGAGGCTGAGGCAGGAGAATTGCCACAAGTTCAAGGCTAGCCTGGACTACATATCAAGACCCTTGTTTTAAGCACCCCCGCAATCCAAAGTTGGTAGGGTCCTGTGTTATGTGGGTTAGTGGGGTCTTGTTTCTTGCAAGGGGTGTTTCTGAGTAGAACATGAGTAGTACTAATCCTGGGATTTGTGTGGGCTCAAGAAGTTCCACCTAGGGGCCGGTGAGATAGCTCAGTGGCACAAGCACCTGCCCGGCAAGTGTGAGGTCCTGAGTTTGACTCCCGGTACCCACGTACGAAAAAGGGCCGGTAATATCGCTCAGCGGCACAGGCACCTGCTGGTGCGTGAGGTCCTGAGTTCGACCCCTGGTACCCACCAAAAAAAAAAAAAAAAAAAAAAAGTTCCACCTACCCTTTTTTAGTGGTACTGTGTTGAGTGCTGTCAGTGATCTCACCCAGCAGATTTGCCCATTAGGGGAAAGCAGGTCCAGTTTGGAAAATTAAGTCAGGGGCCCTTCAGAAGAAGGATATTCTCAGAGGTGCCATGTAGGGGTGCTCTGAGAAAAGGGGTGGGGCCAAGTTGTTTTGAAGGAAGTAGGTACTCTGGAGTAAAATCCTATCCTGTTCATTAATAGGATGAATTGGCTCTTGCCTCCCTGATCTGGGAATTGATGGTTTTGAACCTTTCTGATTATCCCAAATCCATGCCCTGTGTGAACATCAGTGCTGTATTAGAGAGCCCTGCCTGGGGCCCGAGCTGCTCGAAACAGAGCATCACAGACACCCAGGAGTCCCTGCTGTGCTCAGGGAACACATTTGGCTCCTCTGCTGTGACTCACCCAAATGACTAAAACAATGGTTTATTTTTTTAATTGCTGGTTGGAACTACTAATGCCACCTTTTGGAGGCTGTGCTTTTACTGTGGAAAACTCTTGTTGTGACTGAGTGGAGACCTTACCCCTCCAAATGCCCTTCAAGGTGTAGTCTATCTGCCAGCCTCAGTCCAAGCAGAAACATCGGGCCATTGTGTTCCCAGGGAAGTGGAGGATCACAGGTGTGCATCAGGAACAGGGATTGGAGCCAGAGAAGATGTGGAGTTGGGCAGGGTTGGCTTGGATGTGATGCTCTGAAGAGGGCAGAGGATGTAGAAATCCAGGGTACTTCTCCAGCCACCTTAGGGGAGCAAAATTGGGAGAGAACACGCAGTTCATCGGCCCTAGGTCATATTGTATTTCCACTCCTTATATAAGGTACAGCAATCTCACTAAACTTCCTCATGTAAAGCTGATGTCTTCTTGCCCTCAGAGTGACAGCAAGTCTTCAGTGAGAGAAGGAGTCAGCCCCCTGGGAAGTACATGAACAGAACGGGCCTCACAGCTTGCTTGTGTCCTTATTCAGCTTGGAGTTTTTGATTTCTAGTCAGAAAATCTACCAGTGGATTCAAATGAAAAGGCCAAGACCTCAAATAAATAATCCCAGGCGTAGAGTTTTGTCTGTTGTCCAAGAACAAACCTGGGCATCCTTGTTAGCAGGGAACTGATCACTGATTGGCCACCTTCAACATAGATGGTCTCACTAAGGTGGTGTGTTGTCCCTGTGTGGCAGCTGAGGAAAGCTCAGAGCTGTCTGTGGTGGTGCATGCCTGCAATCCCAGCACTGGGAGGTTGAGGCAGGATTGCTGAGAGTTCAAGGCCACCGTGGACCAGACAGTGAATTTGAGACCAGCCTAAACTACATAGTAGACCCTCTTTCTGTCAAAAAAAAAAAACACCTCAGAGTTTAAGTTACTTGCTCTAAGGTTATTCACAGAGTGAAGATATGGTGATAGGATTTGAACTCCAGTTCAAGAATCCAAGACCAGGATATTTTGCTAAATCTCAGAATTTTATGACAGAAGTGCTGTACTTAAGATGAGAATGTACTTTCAGTCTCATTTGACCAACCTCTATGGAATTATCTAACATGGGGAAAATAGAAAAAGTATGTTTTACCCAACTTCCCAGTTTAGCACTTTAAGGTAAGGTTATTTTCCAGCCTGTGATCAATGAGTGAGATTTATTGAGTGAAATTACTTATAATTATTTCTTAATTTATGCCACCAAATCTTTACAGAATCTTGTGTTTGGCAAAAGTACAGATAATTAAGTAGTTAATGAAACCACAAAATAAAATGTCTAGTGAAAACACATGTTGGACCAGAATCAGTGTGAAACAACTGATAATTAGGTAATGACTCTTTGACAATACATAATTGTATAATAATGAAAGGGAGGCTTAGTTCTTTTTTTAAAGGGCAGCTCCAAATAGTTCATGTACAGGACAACACAAAACTGATGTGCTTTGTGACCTTGCCGGAGAAGGTAGCATTGTTAGAAAAATCAGCGAATCTTCCCAGGTAGGGTGTGTGAAGCAGTGTAAATCTGGGAAAAGCGAAGGCTGCTTGCCATCTGGTGGACCCTCTCAGGGAGTGTGGCCCAGGGGTCTGGAAGGAGAGCCAGGAAATTCCCAGCTGGGGGACTTGGCTGGCTGCAGCAGCCTATCAGTCCCCAGGGAAATGGCATCTTGTACTGCTGCCATGGTGTCCAAGAGGAGTGTGCTATCCACAGAGCTGGGCTGAATGGGACCCCTGCGGGACCCAGAGATTTGCCTTTGGGAGACTTGGTGTCTCTTGCTGGGAGAGGGAGAGCTGTAGTCTGTCTTACCTAGGATCTTCCTTCGGACTTGCGCCAGAACGCCTGCACAAGTGGCTCGGGCCAAGGGGGCGGATGTTGTGGAGCTTTAGGGACCAAACTGGCATCTTGGTGCTCTCTGGACCAGCAAAAATAAGGACCTTTTGATTCACAAAG
Organism: Erethizon dorsatum; assembly: GCA_028451465.1. Lineage (NCBI taxonomy): Eukaryota > Metazoa > Chordata > Mammalia > Rodentia > Erethizontidae > Erethizon > Erethizon dorsatum. The sequence continues at coordinate 36,480,809 of CM051826.1, forward strand.
AGAAACAGTTCCTCATCGTTCATGCCAGGAGCTAGGCAAGAAGGGGAGGAGTTTGCATCCTAACTAAAAGGAAGTAGCTTTTATTCAATTTCTGGTGGTTACCGCCATGCCAAAATATGTGCTGTGTTGTTGGATCTTCTGACTTTTTGAAGAAAGCCAAAAATTCAGATTTATGAGAAATGTTCTTAACTAAATCTTTTTTGTGTGTGTGGGGGGGGTACCGGGGGTCGAACTCAGGACTTTGCGTGCCAGCAGGCCCCCGTGCCGCAGAGCGACATCACCGGCCCTTTTTTCCTTTGTATGTGGGTACCGGGAGTCGAACTCAGGACCTCACGCTTGCCAGGCAGGCACTTATGCCGCTGAGCTATCTCACCGGCCCCTTAACTAAATCTTGACAATGAAATCACTATTGGAAAAAAAAAAATGAACCATCGGTCTGTGGCTTTTTCTACCACGGTGGGTAGAGCTGCCTCCACCTTTCCTAACTTCACTCACTTCAGCTTCTGACGCCTTTTCACCTCTTACAGGGAAAGAATCCCAAGGATTCTGAGTTTTGTTTGTGCTTTTCTCCCACTTCTGACTGATATCATCCAATCCTATGACTTTAGCTACTGCTTACCCAAATACTGTGCCCAAATTCAGACCTGTCCTGAACTTCCACTGTCCACTTACCCAGCTGCCTACATCTACCTCAGCTGTCTGCCTGCTTCCTCTGTCCTCCATCATTCACTCAGCTGTCCAGGTTAGACATCTCTGTGCTTCTCCCACCTTTGCCACCCAGGACAAAAGTCTTCCACTAAATCCTGTCAGTTTCCCCTTAGAGACTAATCCAGGCTGGCCCAGCCTTTCCCTTCATAGTGACACTGCCTTAATGTGGTTACGTCCAATGGCCCACCTAGACTGTAAGAATGGCTTCCATTTCTGAAGAGCTTCAGGCTGAGGTAGCAGGAAGAGCAGATTTAGAGATCTCGGGTGGGAAAAAGGTAAAGAAACTGGCGTTGGGGGAGCTTTTAGAACAAAGAGTAGGATGTGAAATAGAGCTATGGACGCAGGTGGAATTGAGATCCAGCACCATGAGACCTTAAAGAATGTGCAGCCTTTCCTGATAAAGTACAGGCTGACCTTTTCTCTCTAGTGACTACAGTTTACCTAAGTAACACATTTTCATTACAAAAAAATTTTTAAATAGGCTGAGTGTGGTGGCTCACACCTGTAATCCCAGCATTTGGGGGACTGAGGCAGGAGGATCGCCTTGAGTTCAAGGCCAGCCTGGGCTATATAGTGAAAGTCTGTGTCAAAAAAAAAAAAAAAAGATGACTAAAAAATAAATATTAAAAACCTATAATTTCAGTACTCAAATTAGTTTACATTTTGTTGTCTGTTTTAGTATTTTTCTATGCATTTTTTTAAAACAGCAAATGTGGGGTCTTTTCTAATCTTTTCCATTTAGTGATATATTGTGATAACCTTTTTCAATTATAAAACTAATACCTGTTGAAAAAACTTGTGCAAATAAAAATTACCAGTGATCACACTGCCCAAAAGACGACCACTGTTAATATTTTCATGTTTTAACAACCCTGTTTTCTTTACGTGCTGTAATAAATTGTGGGCATTGCCTCACTAAGCCATTGTTCCACTGTTCCTAGAAATTCAGACCTGCTAAAAAGGTTTTCATTGTTTTAAATAACACTTTGATACAAAGTTTGTATAAAATCTATGCATTTTTCTTGTCTTAGGATAAATCTGTATAAGAATTACTGAGGTGGAGGATATTCTTTTTTTAAGGTTCTTCCCATATATTGCCAGTTTGCTCACTAGGTTGTGCTAGTTTACATTTCCATGAGTTTTTATTTTTACTATACCTTTTTTTGTGGATACTGGGGGTCGGACTCAGGACCTCGCGTGCCAGCAGGCGCCCATGCCGCTGAACAATATCACCAGCCCTTTTTTTGTACATGGGTACCGGGAGTCGAACTCAGGACCTCGCGCTTGCCAGGCAGGCGCTTGTGCTGCTGAGCCATCTCACCGGCCCTACCATACCTTTGATAGGGCTGTGAGGCTAATTTTTTTTTTTTTTAAGGAGGAAAGGTTTATTTTAGCTCATAGTCTGTAGAGGTTTCAGTCCATGGTCGGCTGGCTTGAAGGCAGGGTAGCGTGGCAGAGGGGGATGGCCGAGGAGAGAGCACATAGCCTGGCAGCAGGAAGCAGAGCTGTCAAGGGAGGAGGAAGCTGAGGCTAATTTTTTTTTCTTTTTTTTGGTACCGGGAATCGAACTCACCACCTCATGCTTGCCAGGCAGGTGTTGTGTCGCTAAGCTATATTCCCGGTCCTAAAAATTCTTTATTAATTGGTGGGTAAGAAATTATTCCATTGTTTGAATTTTATTGTGGTACTGGCAATATGTATTTCATATATTTATTGTTTTATAAATTTTAGGTTTATGTTGTATGTCCACTTTTCTATCCAAGTGTTCTTTTTCCTACTGAACTGCAAGGCCACATCTTGTCAATCAAGACTTCCCTCCATTTTATCATTTTTCTTTTCCTCTTTTTTAATGATTTTTTGAAAAACAGTTTGGACATTCTAGAGGTAATCAAATCTATCTCACTATGCCTTCACATTTTCTTTGTTTGCTTTTATGGGTAGAAAACTCCTTTACCACCCTAGGGTAGAAAGATGCTTGCTTATGTGGCTACTGTTGTTGTTTTACAGTCAGCGAAGCATTAGCACTCCTGCCTGAGGTATCCCTGATGGGGACAGGATCTAGGGCAAACAAGGGGTCAAGGTAAGTATTCTCCCAGCCACTAGCCTAGAAGTAGGAGGAGAAACACAGGCTGGCATGTGGCACCTTAGGCTCTGCAGAATGTCCCTGTCACTGTCCAGTAGAGATTCTCCCAGTGGGCCCTGGGGCCCCAGTCAGGGATGTGGTAGTGCTGTGAAGCTGAGTCTGGCTCCAGGTCTGCTCTGTGGCAGGCTGCTGCCTGGACCTCGCCCACTCTCCTGAGACAGCATCAGTGACTAGCCTCAGCAGCCGATCTCGGGTTTGAGAGACCTGCTCCTACCGCTGGTGTGAGCTTGGGTTGCTGGGCAGTAGACCTTAGTCCTTTCTGTGGGATACTGACAGCATTCCAGCCATCTGGCTTGGGAGGGGCCTTCCCTATCACTGCCATCTCCGCCCTGAGTGATCTAGCTGGCTCTTGACTCACATTGTATGACTCCGCCTCTCTTTACTCATAACTGCCCCGCTGCACTCCCTTGACCTGAATTAATTTACTCATGAAGCCACCTCTTTTTTCCTTCAGAGGAATGTCTGAAGCCCTTGTCCTTCCCCTTGTGCCTTTCTGCTGGATCATATTCCTCCACCCAAGTTTCTGACCCACTGGCATTCACAGCCCCACCTCTGCATAGCTTGGCTCACCCCTTTGGTTTCTCAGAAAAAGCTCAGAGTATGTGGCTCCTCCCTCTTTGCTTCTGAACTGCATTTTTTTCTTTATTACTCAGTGTCCACGCCCAGGGTAGGTGCCTGGATAAAAATTTGTCCCTTTCCCCCAGTCACCCTTTCAGGCCAGACAAAAGCAGAAGTGAAGAGTGGCCACCTTCCCGGGCCCTCTCAGAGGCTCTCAACTCACAGTGGCCTGAGGCAGAGTAGTGTCTGCTGAGGTCACCTAGCTTCTAGATTCTAAGTCTTAGTCTCATCAACTTAGCTTATTTATTGACTACCACTAAGTTAATGATTTTTCCTGTCTAACTAGGAGGGGAGGAGCTTATTCCCCATTTTACCCATTTCTGTGAGGCTTTCAGGAATTCTGGACCCCGCACTGACCTCTTTTCCCCAGGCTGGGCTGGCTTACACAGTCAAAGACGACCAGGCCATTTCTCAACTGTATAGCTTGGTGACCTTCCATGAAACACCTTCTCTTGGGAGGTCAGACTAGGTGATCTCAACTCTTCCAGCTTTGACTTTTTGTGAGGTAATGAAAAGGGGAAAGTTACCTGCCTGGCAAGGGGGAACTTGATCATACCTGTTGGGTGGGTTCCAGAGAGGTCCTCTAACAATGGGGTATGTGGAGGTGAGGATTCCTGTGGGGACTTCGGGCTCTGGGGAGCCCACTTCACTAATGCTTGGGTAGGTGTCCCATAGGGTACATCCCTGTCACAGAAATTCACAGCCATGCTCATTTTTACTGGTCCTGTAGGGAGTCGGCTTCAGTTGGCTAATCCCACCCTTAAACCCACTTAATTTCTTTCTACCTGTTCTTGGAGAAGTATAATGAATCTGGGAAATAAAATGAGTATGTCTGTTTCTTCACTGGGCGTAGTGTGGTCATACCATCTCTTGTCCTACATCCAGCATGTTGGTAGAGCGCAAATTAACCTTTCCCAATATGCCTATGGGGATGAATTCTGTCCTGTGCCTTTTATTCCACTCTGGCTTACCAAAGGTCTCTTGGCCTTGGCTACTGGGATACCTAGCCTGAGACATGTTAGGCTTGCAATAAATATTTGTTAAATGCACGTTGTTGGTGTGTCCCCGAGTGTAGCAGTCTTCTTTCCCTTCCTCTTTTTTTCCCCGTCCCTTCCTATCACCCACAGCCGACCATCTCCCTTCAGTCTTGTGTAATTATGATGGGTGAAAAGTTCCCTAAAGCCGCTAGCAAAAGATGAGAAGTCAGGCCTGTAGGGCTAGGACATCTTCTGGGATCTACAGGAGATAGCTGTACTTTTAGCTTCACACTTTCCCCCCATGTCATCACTTGGAAAGAGTCAGGGAACTGATTTTCCTACAGCTCTTGGAGCTGTACATGTAGTACTTTGTTGAGGTGAGTAGGGCAGGGGAAGGAAGACTCAGTAAGGAACTTCTCCGGCTCAGCGTATTTGAGCTGAGTATGGGGTACACAGACAGGAGGAAGAAGACTGAAAATAGAAACCCTCCTATAAGAAAATACATAGAGGTGGATGACTCAGGTTTCCTCCTGCCCCAGTGGCCCTAAGTGCATAGAAGCCATACAGAGACTTTAGAAAACTGCCTGGAGATGGCTGGCCTTGGGATTGTTCCCCAGATCTGCCAAGCTTTGTGTTGAAGCATCAAAAACGCTTCTCTTCCCCTGAGAGAAAACTTTTGCCAACTTCTACCCTGGCTCCACCACCTTAGGACAGGAAGATGAGGCTAAAGTGTTAAACAGCCCTATTCACTACCTTTGATTCCCCCTCTCCCCGATAGATATCTCCCACTGTCCATTCCTGAACTGAGGGAAACCTTGATTGATGAGAAATTGTTTTGGCATTTTCAGGCTCTGTAAGAAACTACAGGCCCAGCAAAAGCCTCCTTTCTAAAACTTTGCTTTTGCCTAACATCCCCTGGCTGCTGTCCCCATATGACCCAAATAAACAGATGATCATGTGAAGCCAGTAAGGCTGTTTGTTTTAAATAGCAAGCATCACCACTAAGCTCCAAAGCAGATAGAGGATTGGAACAAGGGAGGCCAGCATTCAAATGTGTGTTCATGGGCCAGGGATATAGCTCAGTGGCACAGTGCCTGCCTGGCAAGCGTGAGGTTGTGAGTTCGATTCCCGGTACCAAAAGAAAAAAAACTGTGTTCACCCCCCCCTTTTTTTTTTTGAGATAGTATGTAGCCCAGGCTGGCTTCAAACTCCCAGCAATCATCCTGCCTCAGCCTTCTGCATGTGCCACACCTGGCATACCCCACTTTTATCTCCTGCTTCCTCACCGCTGAAGGAAAAAGTGTCTTCAGAATACTGCTTCTCAGAGAGGTGCCTATTGAATGGTACAGAGCTGGTTCCTGACAAGAAGAGTCAGGAGAATGGGATTTCAGCCTCCAGAAGAAACTGCAGGGCTGTATGGGTGCAGTGACCACCTCAGGAAGGCAGGGCTTCCACACAGCTCTCTAAACTGAATTCTATGATGCTGACCCCAAGCAAAATGAAATTTGGTTTGAGAACTTACATACGCATTATGATGTATAGTTTAACTCACCCCACACACACCTCCTGCCTATATATTGCCTTTAAGTTTCCCATTTTCTCTTGCACAGAATGGGCCAGGCCCAACCACACCAGGAAGCAGTTGGCAGACAAAGGAAGCAATGTCAGGGCCAGCACCCATCACGCCTTCCTAGGAAAAGACCTCAATCCCATGGAGAAGAGAAGAACTAGGCTATTGTGTTCTAACCTCCCTTGGGTCCACTGTCGTCATAAGCTAAATCAGTGGCACCCAGACATTTGTGTTTCTCTCTGCACAGCTCCAGGTGCTTGGACATTATACATGCCAAGATAAGATGCCCTGTGTGTGAGGTTTTTGATTTCTGGGATCTTCTGTGCAGGGTTTCTTTGCCTAGGATGCACTACGATGCCCTCAAGGGAAGGCAGCAAAGCCAGCATGCGTCCGTTTGTACGGGCTTTCTATGCTCCCGGCTCTTCTCCAGCCGGTCCCTGAAATGGGCATATACACCTCTGAGGGTGCAGTGTGGATGAGATGAACTGGCAGGTCGGCCTGCCTCAGCCGTCCTCATGAAGGTTTGCTTTGGCATTGTGTAATGGTGAAGCCCAGATTCCAGGATCCAGAAACAGCTTACATTGCCCCACTCTCAGGGCTCACCAAAGAACCTGCAGCCCTAACTGAGGTCCTCTGGCTCGGGTTGTGACAGCAGAACTGGATATGCTCCAGGGTGCCCCAAACATGCTTTCAGCCGGCCTGTTTCTGTCACTGCCAGCGTTACCAGTGGTGATGGTGTGGCCTCCAGCAAAGAAGCAAAACAGCAGCGTTGGGTTTCAGGCGATTTTTGTTGCTCCATATCACAATGTGTTAAGTGGTCAGACCCTTTCTTGCCGGGCAGTTTGCTGTTCCTCCTTGGCTTTCTTCTAATCGGGGGCTCTGCCTCAGAACTAACATCAAAGAGTCGCCCTGGGGTCAGAGATACATGCTCCTCTTCATGAGGCAAAGAGCGGCCAAATACTGAATGATCTTAGACAAGTCCCTTCCTGTCTCTGAGCTTCAGTTTCCTTACAAGCGAAGTAAGAAGATCTGCCCAGGCTGACCTCAAAGGTCTAACTTTCTGGTTGCGCGCTTGGTGTACCTAAACACTAGCGCCGGGAAGAGGCAGGCAGGCGTGCCCAGGGAAAGCGCGGTTACAGCCAGACCCAGCGGCCCCGCGCCCCGCACCCCGCGTCCCGCGCCCTCCCGCGCCCTCGGTCGCCCAGCCGCCAGGAGGGGCCGGCTTCCGCCCTCCACGTTGTTCCCGATTTGGGCCACGCCCCCTTGGCCTGGGCTAGGGCCGGTTCGCTTTGACCGCCGCCGCCGCGGCCTCAGAGCAAAGGGTGGCCTCTGGGCTAGCACAGTCGGAGTCTCTACCCATATCAGACAGGCGGGAACAAAGACAAGAATTTAGGGGTAGGAAAGAGAAGGACATGGTTTTAAATGGGAGGGTGGTGAACAGTAGAGGGCAGGCTACGGAACGACTGCGGGATTCCCCTTTAGGAGTCTCACCCTACGTTCACCCAGTGGCCCCATCCGAACCCGCTGTGACCCTGCAGACACTGGCCCTTTAAACAGAAGGCTGGCGGCGCGGGGTGTCCATGTGGAGCCGCTCCATGCCGTGTTGTCCTGCCCGTCCATTGGCCCGCGGCCCGGTGACGTACCCTAATAGGATGCGAACGCACTGCGGGGGGAGGAACGGAGACAAAACGCGGAACTGGATTACTACTCCGCTCGCTCCGCCCGCTCTTTCCCAGCCAGCTACCGTCAGCTCCGCCTCGGGGCGGATCCCGGGGGAAGTGCGGCAGCCGGGTGGTTGCGGATTTAGGTCGCGGGTGGGTGGGGAACGGAGACCTAGGAGTCAGGCCAGTCTCTGCCATCGTGAAGTTTCCCTGACCTGGAATATCGTTATCTGGGCTAACTTAAATTTTTGTGAATTTTCGACCCGTCCTTCCCTCATGCAGGACAGAATTTTGTCGTGAATGACCCGAGCATGCACCCCTTGCTCAACTAGTGGCTTGCAAAAGGGGCGGAGCGAGGCGGGAAAGCGGAAATACAGAGAGCAAACTTGGCTTCATCATCTCCCACCCCCACCCAGGCCACGTGTGCGCGCGCGCGCGCGCCGTCTGTAGTGGGCGGGGCCAGCCCGCGCGCGACCCCGCCCCTCCCTTCTCTAGACGCCGGGGCCCTGCGGGCGGGGGCTCCGGTCCGGGCTTTGGCTGCGGCCCCGGTGTAGTAGCGGGGGCGGCGGCCGGGGGCAGCGCGGCTCCTTCCCTTGTTGTGTGTGTCGGTGCCTCCTCGCCATCTTGTTGCAAAGCCCTTTCTTGTCGGCGGGACTCTTGGGGGCCGCGGGGCGGGAGGCATCAGAAGGGAGCAAAAGAGGGAGGGGAAGGAGGGAGGCAGTGCCGCCTTTTTTTTTTGCATCAATTTTTTAAATTTGCAAATTTATATTTTGCAAATATTTTGGGAGACACTGATTTTTCTGCCCGTGCTCCCCCCGTTCTTTCCTGTGGAGTGCGCTGCGCCGCCCAGCCCTGTCGCCCCCCGGAGGTGATCCTTCCCTCCTGCCCGCCCGCCAGCCTGACCTGTGCCTGGCTCGCGGGCCGCAGCCTCGGCCCCGGCGCGCCCCCGGCCGCTCTCGGCGCAATGAGCATAGAGACGCTACTGGAGGCGGCCCGCTTCCTGGAATGGCAAGCGCAGCAACAACAGAGAGCACGTGGTGAGCGGCCGGGCTGGGCCCCTAGGGCACGGGGGAAGGGGAGGCGAGTGACCCTGGCCCCCGAACCCACGAGAGATCGTAGGCAGACCCTCTTCTCTGGCGGCCCGAGAAGCCGGGCTGTGCACAGCCCTCCGAAAGAGCCGCCGCCCGGGAGGAGTGATGTGGGTAGTTAAAATAATTAATGAATTCATTAACATGCAACGAGGGACCTTGCTCCTGCGGGCACAACCCCAGCTGCTTAGCACCCCTGTGCACCTTCCACTGGGGGCTTCTTTGGTGTGGGCCGGCGGCGCCCTCCGTAGCTCTGAAGATGTGAGCCGGGGGGTGGGGTGAAGGATGGTGTCGCGTGGGGGTGGCAGACCCGCGTGTGCGTGCGTGTGTGCACGGGGGATGTGTGATGGGTGCCTCGGGGGGAGCGGATGCACGGACGTGTACACGGACGTGTGTACAGCACACGAGTGGGCGTGTGTGTAACAAAGTGGGGGTGGGGATTACTCTACGCCGAACAGTTCTCCGGCTTCCCCTGTCCCGGCGGGAGGGTGCGGGGGGCGCTCCCGGCAGATCTACGCGCCTCTTGGGGCGGAGGCGGCCTTTGCAGAATGAAATGACATCGCGTGTCTTATGATTCTGGCCAGCCCCGCCTGACCCCGCCTCCCAGGGCTGGGCTGGGTCGCGCGTCAGGAGTTTGGGAAAAAGCCGGGCAGATTGGTGTCTGCGAAACGGCCCGCTGGTCGCTGGGGACAGCCTCCGGGCCCCCCCTCCCAGCGCCCCGCTTTAGCCGGTGTGGAATGTGGCGTGTCTGCTCGTTCCAAACCCGCTCTGGGCTGGAATGTTGCGTGTGCATGCATTCCAAGCCCGTTGGTTACACCGGCTGGTGACGTGGAGGGGCCCCTCCCCCGACCACGTGCACGGGGGACACTCCCGCTGGGGACGACTCAGCCCGGCCCCTCCTCGAAGCCTAGAGCTGGGCCGGAGGCGGGGCCTGGGCGGGGCTGGCGAGGGGCTTTGCCTTGGGTTGGGCCCTGGCCGCTGGGCATCGCCCGGGGAGAGCCTTTGCCCGGGAAAGAGGAGCTGCGCTGGACTTTCGGTTCTCACCTGAATCTCCAGTATTTAATCCTGAGGCGAGGGAAACCATCAGAGTCTCAGGGTGACAGGACATTTAGAGTTCACATCTTTCCACTGACCCCCCCCAAAACGTTCTCACCAGGCCTTCCTGGCTATGTCCTCTGTCACACTGTGGAATGAGCTGGGCTGAAAAGGAGCAAACTTTGGCGCTCTCTCACGAGCATTTTAATGCCTCCTATCCCCGTGTGCCCTTGATGGTGGTCCCTAGCTTCAGGGTGCTGCAAAAAGAAGGACTGAGGGGAAAGACCTCTGCTTTCCCGTCTGCTGCGAGGGCCTCAGCTTTGGACCAGTAGTGTGCAGTTTCTGTGGACTCTTGTGCTTGCCTACAATCCCCCCACCTGCAAACCCCTCTGCTAGGTCAGTTGTGGTAGAGAGTGCTTCGCCCTCCTTTCCTTTCTCTGCCTATTGTTGCTTCAATGATGAGTCATGCAGGAGGTAGTAGTGTGTGTTACGTGCGCGCGCGCAGGCGCGCGCGCCTGCAGCTTGCGCGGCTGCTGCTGCCGCCGCCACCGCAGGCAGGGAGGAGTGGAGTGGAGCAGAGCGCAGCTGGCAAGGGCGGGAGCAGTCCGCAGGCCCAGTAGAACCAACCGACCGGGCCTCTCAAGGTCAAGAGTCACTGGAAATATTCAAGACCTAGATGCTAGGGTTTTAGAGAATTAATGGGCTGGGACATCGGCCCACACACTCCTCCCCCCACCTTTGGGGTCCAGAGGAGGGTCAAGCAGTGGACAGTGCTGGCGGTGACCGAGAATATCCTGTGTGCGGTCCCCGCGGTGGAGGGAGGACTGTGCCCAAGGTTTGGAGAGACTAAGTTACCTGCTGCCACCATCAACGCAATTAAAAAGTGCCAGGTGTGTCCCAGCTGTGTACCAGTGTGCTCCAGGTGAACAAGACTGGCTCTGTCCTTGCCTCCAGGGAGCCCTCCATGGTTTCACCCTCACCTTACCTGAAGCATGTATGACCATACTGGGAAGGGGAGATGCCCCCCACTGTCATGCCTCCCACCCCTGCCCAATTAAGCAAGCCCAGATCAGAGTGTAAGATGGGAGGGGATGATGTATGCAGCTCTGCCCAGAAACTGAGAAAAACTTCTCTCCCAAGAAGTTGCAGAACCCTGCCCCTCCCCGCAAGTGGTGAAAACTGGGGACAGGACAAGTTCAGCAGCTCAGTGAGTTTCTTGGTACTGGGTCAGGGGATTTTAGGGGATGAGTGGGTGCTGGAAAATCAAAATCTACTCCCAAGAATTCATGTATCCTGATGGCCAGACCTGTTACCAGCAATTGAATCTTCAGGGTTCACTTTCTTTTCCCTCCTGAAGTTCAGTCCTTTGCCCCGAAGCAGGAAGAATGGGAGCAATGAGGATGGGAAGTGAACCTGCTGACCAGAACTGCCCTCCTAGGCTATTTACTTGATGACCAGCTCTGAACAGGAATATTCTTGTCCATTCTCCCTTTCAACCTCAAGGGCAGGTTTCCTGGCCTAGACCAGACAGTTTGCTTACACAATGAACCTGAGAATGTGTGTGCCTGTGAGCATGTATGAGAAAGGAGGAAAGGACAAGGCCATTCTGGTGCCCAGCATTTATGGAGGTGACTTGAACTGGACTCTACCTTAACTGGAGAGAGATGGCCAGATTATCCAGATGCCCTGACCACATCCTACCCTGCATCTGCCTTATATGCAAAGCTTCTTGGGACACATGTAGAAGGGGAGAGTTCCTGTGCACTTTTGGGGCTACCCAGTGTGGACCTCGCAATTACCAACCCTGTGCCTGCTGATTTGCTGGGCCACAGTAGCTTGGAAAAGTTGCAGACCTCACAATGCCAGGTCTGTAACTGGGCTGGAGCCATAGAACACCTAGAAGGCCATGCTGAATTCTTTGGGGCAGCATCTGGGTAGAGCCAAGGGAGAGTATGGGCCTGTATGTGAGTGAGAGAGGGCGTGCACCTGTAAGTGTGCAGGACATTCTTTTAAAGAGCCTCAACACAGGTTGCACAGCCACCACTGGTGTGCTTCCCCATTCTAGTGCACTGGAGAGGGTCCCTGCTGGGTGGGAAATGAGTCAGAGCTGGGGGGAAGGGGCAGGAAGCTCTGTGAGCTGGCTGTGGCCTAGGGCAGCCTTCTCAAGGTTTGTCATGCAGATCCAGGTGTGGTAGAGCTTGGCAATTCACCTGAATCTTTTCTGGCACCTGTAAAGTGCATCTGCCTGTCTCTCTGGAAGAGAGGGGAGGGGAGGAGTCTGCCATCTTCTAGGTGAGCTTTGGACTTGCTTTGAAATACGGGTTTGCCTTCAGTTTAGGTTCTTTCTGGCAGTGCAGCATTTGCTCCAAGATAATGAAAGTTTGTTAGTCAAAGGAGTGGAGGTGGGAACTGTGTTGGACCTTGTCCTGGGAGAACGGACTGGCGATATCCCACGCTGGGCTTGAGAGGGGCCCAGCTGGAACTCAGCAGGCTTCTTTGGGGAAGCCTGGTTTGGGGAAAGCTGCAGAGCATCCAGCTGGTTTTCTCTAGTGCTGTAACATAAACCAGTGCTGGAGGGGAGAGGCCTGGGAGAACAAGGCTTCCCCTCATTGGATCAGGCCTGTGCTCGCCTGGCAGCTCCTTTTCCTGAAGGGCAGGGGAGATAGGAAGAGGCCCACTGACTGGCAACCCTGAGCCCTGGCTGCTGGGAAACCTCTGAGCACTTCCCCTCAACTTCCTCCTTGGCCTCTTCCCCCACCCGGGGAGGGGCTAGGAGCAGGGCTGTCCTGCTATGGAGCTGTTGATTGGCCAGAGGGCCCTGGGGCTACTGAGCTTGTAAGACTGTGTGTGGGGGGGGGATGGTGCTCCCCTCCTCCCTAGGGAGGACATACCCAGTGGGGTGGTGTGTTTGGGGCTGGCAGCCAGTGCTGCCAGCTGTGTTAGGACAGTGGTGAATGGGGGCAGGAGAAGAGGGCTGGTTTTCCAACTCCTCATAGCCTGGGAGTGGTCCAGCTCTTCAGAGTGGGTCCTGGGAGAAAACCCAACAGTGCGGGGATGAGGAGGGAACTCTGGGTGAGAGGACCTCTCACCTTCCTGCTGGGCTTTCAGCAGAGATACTGAAGGAAGTGATGGGTGAAGGTGGCCTGGGTCCATGGCTTTGCATGGTCTCTTCTAGAGAGCCCAACCTGCCTTCTTTCTAGTTTTTGCTGTTAGTGGTGTTGGGAATAGGGTTTGAGGGGGAGAGAAATTAGTGCCAACATGAGCAGGGGCAAGTGTGTTTGTTGAATGGTCCCTGAGGAAATCAGAGGTCTTAAATTAAGATTCAGGCGCCGGTTAGATGGCTCAGTGGCATAAGCGCCTGCCTGGCAAGCGCAAGGTCCTGAGTTGGACTCCCGATACCCACATAAAGGAAAAAAGGGCCAGTGATATTGCTCAGCGGCACAAGCACCTGCTGGCAAGCATGTGGTCCTGAGGTCGACTCCCGGTACCCACATTAAAAAAAAAAAAAAAGAGGGGCCGGTGAGATGGCTCAGCGGCTTAAGCACCTGCCTTGCAAGCGCGAGGGCCTGAGTTCGACTCCCGGAACCCGCATACGAAAAAGGGGCCGGTGATATTGCTCAGCGGCACGGGCGCCTGCTGGCGCGCGAGGTCCTGAGGTCGACCCCCCGGTACCCACAAAAAAAAAAAAAAAAAAGATTCAGCCTAGGAGTTAAGAAGTTCTGGGCCATTTCCTCATGAAGTGAAGGTGATATCCCTACCCTGCCTGTGACATGGGGCTCTTGTGAGGATCCAGGGTTTGTAAATTTATGTGAGAAGACACACAGTGAGCTTACGTTGATATAGCAAGTACAAAGCATTTGGCTAGGTGTCAAGAGACTTGCTGTGTGATTCTCAGTAAATCACTTTGGCTCTCTGAGCCTATTGCAGATGTGAAATGAAGGTACTGGGCCAGGGATATAGCTCAGTGGCACAGCTCCTGCCTGGCAAGCGTGAGGTCCTGAGTTCAATTCCCAGTACCAAAAAACAAAACAAAAACATATGAAGGTACTGCCTGCTCTTTAGAAGGTTCTTGGTACCTGTGGTGGAAGGCCTTCCACAGAAACAATGATCTGTCAGCATCCCGGTGGTGGCCTCAGCACTCTTTCCCAGTCTGGCCTCTGTCCAGCTCTCCAGCCTCCTTGTCTGTCCCTCTGGGCTCCTCAGCCCCCTTGCTCCTGACTTCTGCACATCAGCCCTTCTCCCCTCAAGCTATAGGTTGTTGGGCCTGCCGTGTCCTCTCTCATTACTCCTGTTCTGCTTTTCTATGGCTCCCTATCTTTCCTCCAGCCTGGCCTGGGGTCCCCTGGTGTGTTCTGTTCTACACTGCCCCAGGCTGTGAGCTCCCCATTGGCAGGGGCCAGGCCTGCTTTCTTCGTGCACTACTGTTTCCCAGGCCTGAATTTACCCAGTGCCTGGATGGACATAGTTGCATATGTGTGCCATCTCAGCCGGGCAGGGGTGTCACAGAGCACTGACTAGGATAGGGTGAGAGGATGGCTTAGGATCAGAGAAGGTAAAGCAAAGGCCCAGAACTGTTAGCCCCCCTGAGACTCCCCCTTGTATTCTCTCTGCATAGAGGAGCAGGAGCGACTTCGTTTGGAGAGGGAGCGGGAGCAGGAGCAGAAGAAGGCCAGGCTGGCACATGCCCTGCCCATGGAAGAACCCCGAATTGAGGCACCACCCCTGCCCCTGTCTCCCCCCGCACCCCCGCCAGCACCCCCACCCCCACTTGCCACCCCCACCCCACTGACTGTCATTCCTATTCCTGTAGTGACCAACTCCCCCCAGCCGCTGCCCCCACCCCCACCACTGCCCCCTGCAGCTCAGCCTCTGCCCCTGGTACCTCGGCAGCCAGCCCTGGTCAGCACTCCTGGACTCAGCATTAAGGAGCCTGCCCCGCTGCCTACCAGGCCTCAGGTGCCCACCCCTGCTCCCCTTCTGCCGGACTCGAAGACCACCGTTGCTCCCACTGGCAGCCCCAAGCCTTTGCAGCCCCTTCCCACACCCATCCTGACCATAGCGCCACACCCTGGAGTCCAGCCTCAGCTGGCCCCCCAGCAGCCACCCCCACCTACGCTTGGGACCCTGAAGTTGGCACCAGCTGAGGAAGTCAAATCCAGCGAACAGAAGAAGAGGCCTGGGGGGTGAGTGGGATGTGGCAGAGTTGGGACTGGTGGGATGGAGAGAACTGTGTACACCCTGGGCTGTGTGTGCAAGAGCAGGTCTCCGACCTAGTGTGTCCTGCCCAACCCAGGAGTGCCTCTTCTATTTGGACACCTTCTCATGCTGCCTGTTTCTCTTCTGGGAATGAATGGCCATTGCTCTCTGTTTTCAGGCTTCTGTGACCTCTGACCCCCTCCCTCCAAGGCTAGTGTGCTCACTACATTTCCAGGCCTTTGGGCAGAGTATTGCATTATGGGCCTCTTGGGTAGGGGGCTTGTGAGTCCCAGGTCACTTCTGTCTCCTCAGTTAGTCATGTGGGATTGAGGGTTACAGAGGTTGTGGATTATTAGCATATATGTGCCCTGCAAGGGGTGGATGAGGCTTTGAACAGGGTGAACACCTCCCATTGCAGCTTTCACACACAGAATGTTGGAGACTAAAAGCCTGTGGCATTGGGGTGGGGGTGGCAGTGGGGATCAGGAAGGCCGCCTAATCAGGCCCTCCCTGAGCCTCCTGTCTGTCTGGGTTTCAGGATCGGAACCAGAGAAGTCCACAACAAATTGGAGAAAAACAGGTGTGTGTGCGTGCGTGTGTGATTCTGGGCCCACCTGCCTGTTCCTGGTTCCTCTCCCCCTTGATCCCCCAGAGCTCCCCTTGGTCCTTCCCTTCCTGCCGCCAGCTCCTGCCTTCTTGGGTGCTGGCTGACCAGCGCTCACTCCTCTCCCCAGGAGGGCCCATCTGAAGGAATGCTTTGAGACCCTGAAGCGCAACATCCCCAACGTGGACGACAAGAAGACCTCGAATTTGAGCGTGCTGCGGACGGCGCTGCGGTACATTCAGGTATGGGGGAGAGAAGCAGCGGAGGGCGGTGCCGGGACGGCCGCAGCGCCTGCTGCTTCTCCGCTCCACTGTCCTCCTTCCCTCCCGCGGCTCCACCCACCCCTCCCCTCCCCACTCGCCGGCTCCCCCGCCCGCCTCCACGCGGGCGCTGAGCACATGGCCCGGCTGACGTCAGCGGGGCTCCCAGCCCAGGAGGGGGCGGGCGGAAGGGCGCGCGTGCGCGGGAGGGCCGCAGCGGCTTGGCTCCGTGGTCCTCCCTTCCCCCGCGCGGTGTGTCCACGCGGCCCTCTGCGCCCGTGACATGCAGAGGCTCTTGCTGTAGGTTCAGGGTAACCCCGGTGCCTGACCCCGACCCTCGCCTTGCCCGTGTTAGCACTCAGCTGGTGAGAAGAGAGCTCTGGGCGGGCGCGCCCCAGCGCCTCCCCGCCCACAGTGCCTGGGCGGGAACCGGATTTGGCCCAGTGGCTAGTGGGGGGGATCCTGTGTGTGGCCTCACGCCCACACTGTGATGCGCAGGTTAAGACCCCCGCTTTTACTCATAAAGGATTAAGAGCCCTTAGGCGCGCGCATTAACGCGCTGTGACCCCGGGTTTGGAGATTGGGGAATGCGGCGGTCTGACGGCACTGAGGTCACTGAATCTTAAAACACGCTTTCCCTCCTCCTGGGTTAAAGGGGATCCCTTTTTAGGGAACCCACCTGGCTGTGTCTCCTCCCTTTGGGCACTAGCTTGGCGCTGCAGATTGGGGGGCTGCCAGATAAGACAGTTGCCATGACGGCCCGGAGTTGCGGTTTCCAGGGAAACCGCGGATGGCTCCGCGGGCTGGGGAGGCCTGGGGCAGGGGAGGGCGGTCACGCTCGGCTTCCGCGGGCGACTGGGAGCCGTTGGGGTAATGGGAGGGACTTAGCGCGGGGCGGGGCGAGCCTCGGCTGGGTGTCCCTCTCAGCCCACTTGAGAAGCTTTGGGCTGGGTGGCGTCACAGCCCCAGTGGGAGGAGTGGAATGGATAAGACAGTCGATGGTGTGCTACCACACCCCCTTCGCTTCCACAGCCAAGGTCACAGCCTTAAAGTAACTGGAGCCCGACTTGCTGGCGGGCGGAGGTTCTGCTTCACTGCGCCAGCCGGGGGCTCCCTCCGCGCCTTTCCGCCCGCCCTCCTGGGCCTGGGAGAAGGGGTTGGCGCGCCTCCAGGTCGCTTCCCGGCAGCCGGAGGGGCGGGGTCGGGTGCGCGGATTGGCTCAGCTGAGTGTGGGGCGGGGCTCCTGGGCACGCGGAGGGAGGGTGCGGTCCGCGGCGAGTGACGCAGCAAAGCTGGTCCGCGTGGGTGCGCGCGTGCTCCGAGAGGAGGCGGGACCTTGTTTGCGACCCCGTGACCCTGGCGTGGGTTGCGGAGGGTCTTGCTGAGGCTAGGAAGAAGGGGCAGGCGGGTTATTTTCAGGATATTCCTGTAGCGTTTAGGCTTAGGTGTAATTTTCTTATCTTTAGCAACATGGTCTCCTTAACAAATCACTGTGGATATGCTGTGACTTTTTTTTTTTATGAATATCAGTTTTCTATTTGATGATGCTAAATAGGAAAAAGTGCCATAGAGATATTAGGATGATTGAGATTTTTCGTACAAGTACTTTGCAGCAGTCTAAGCATTAACTTAATAGGAATTATTGAGAAGTAGGAAGGATGGAATGGCAGGTTCCTCTTTATAGTTGCATGCTTGGGGAGAGCAGCCTTGCATAACACTTGGATTTGAAAATATAACCGATTCAGTGGGAGCAGCAGAGTGAAGCTCCTTAGGACCGGGTCTGGTCTGATAGGGAGTAGAAGCGATCGCAGGCTATCTGTAAGGAATGTTTGTTTGGGTGCTGGTAGTGAAAGCAGAAACCATAGAAAATTCACAAGACTCGAAACGCTCAACTTAATTAATTGGTTTATTCTTTCAAGTACTTTTAGTTAGGCTGTGGGTCTGCTTCTGAGGATACAGTGGAGAGCAAAGAAAGGGTGGGCTTCTGTCCTGCTAGGTTTGGTCTCCTGGCAGACTGTTAACATAAGAACATACAGAGGGGGCCGGTGAGATGGCTCAGCGGCTTAAGCGCCTGCCCGGCAAGCGCGAGGGCCCGAGTTCGACTCCCGGAACCCACATACGAAAAAGGGGCCGGTGATATCGCTCAGCGGCACGGGCGCCTGCTGGCGCGCGAGGTCCTGAGGTCGACCCCCCGGTACCCACAAAAAAAAGAAAAAAAAAGAACAAACAGAGGACTGTGCCAGGAGAGCTCAGGAGAGAGAGGGGTGGCAGAATCTGTTTTGGAGCCAGATGTGGTGGTGTACATGTGTAATCCCAGCACTCAGTAGGCAGAGGTAAGAGGATCACCTTGAGTTTGAGACCCGCCTGGGCTACACAGTGAGTTCAAAGCCAGCCAGAACTACATAAGAAAAAAAAAAAAAAAATCTGTTTTGGGAGGTTAGGGAAGTTGTTGCTAAGGAAAGGATTTTCCAAATGAAGCCTGTAGGGTAAGTTAGGATGAATGAGGCAAAGTGGAGGACAGAGCCCTGCACATGCCAGAGTTTCTCTAGAAGGAGGGAAGAAGATGTATTTTTGAAATAAAAGGTGGTTAGGAGCATTGCCATGCAGAGATAGGGAACAGCAGGTATTAGATGAGAGTCAAAAGTTAGTCCTGGAGAGAGCGATGCAGACTGAAGGCATTGGTAGTGTGTTGAGAGAAGGAGGCTATGGGAAGGCAGTAGTCCCCAGCTAGACTGTATAGCCTTGCCTGGAGGTGGTAAAGGACTTGAAGAAAGCCCCAGTGAAGTGAACAGACACAGGCAGAATAGGCATGCACTCAGGTGGGCTGGGGGTATTGCTCAGTAAGTAAAGTGTATGCTTAGCAGGTGTGAGGCCTTGGCTTGAACTCCAGCACCAGAAAAAAAAAAAAAAAAACAAAACACCAAAAAACAAAGCAGTGAGGACTAAAGTTAGGCTCCTGTGGGAACTTTCCTGTAGGGCTGTGGGGAACTGGACTAGGTGAGAAGAGGTTTTGGCCCCTGATACGCTCTCCTCTGACCCAGAAGTGTAGCTTCACTGTGAGTGGGTAGAGTTCAGGATGGTATTCCAGTCCCTAGCCACCTGCTTCAAGTGAGGGCTGAGTCACCAGGGGCCTGTCGCTGATACTGCCTCACCTGGTGTCGTGTCCAGCTCTCTAAGGCACAGCCAGATAGGAAGCACACAGGTATGTGTGTGTAAGGTGAAGGAAGGTCTTTCCTGCTCTTTCTAGTAGAAATAAGAAGAAAAGCAGGTTAAACTCAACACCAGGATGATAGAAGGCTGTGTGTGGTCTTGGATTGGTGTCACGTGTGTCAGGGCCAGTACAGCTCATGGCTCTGACTGGGTTATGTGTCCCAGGCACTAATGGTTTGAGGTGTCTCTCACTGGTAAGGTCAGAAATACAGAGTTTGGGGCTGCTGGAGAAGTGTGGGCAGTGGGCCTAGCAGGTGGTTGGGATTGAAAGAGTTGCCCACTCAAGAAAAGCTACTACACAATAGCAAAACTGCCTCTAGTCAGGGAGACTGAGGTTTTCGGAGTCCCTGAGATTCCCGTTCCTGGGAAGGAGAGACAGGAGAGAGAGGACTGAGGTGGGACCTAGCACACTCACCAGGAAGTGGCACACTGCCAGGGTCCTGGTCGCCGCTATGGTCAGGGGTGTAAATTCACTATAGAGCAGTCTTTACCTTTACTTTCAGGGTGGACAAGACCAGTGTGTTTTGACCTGGACAAACTGAAACATGCACATGAGACAGTTCAGTGGTTGCGTGAACCAGTGTCTCACTAAGCCCCATCTGAGTCTCCTATTTCATGCTCAGATGTGTGGTACAGGTGCTAAGAAGTGCTCCAAGGCAACAGGCTGAGGAAGGACTGAGGTGGTGGCCAGGTGTGGTCTTGGAGCAGGAGCACTTAAGACCCAGGGATGAAGGGGGGAAGATCCAAGTGTGAGCGTCAGGTCAGACAGGGTTCCAAGAGGAAAAACTAAGACAAGTCAGAGTTACAACTGAGAAGAGCCTGTGGGCGCTGCACCTGGGCATGACTGGCAGGCTTGGAGCTAGCCACTCAGGGGCAGGTTGAGAGAGGGCCTGCCCTGTCAGGTGGACACAGCAGTCCAACATGCCTAGGTGAGGAGTGCTGCCCACAGGGAGGTCTGTGAGATGTAGGAAGAGTTGGGCTTATCAGGTATCAGTCAGGACTTTCGTGTGGAGGGGAGCTGGGAGGTGAGACTGGAGCTGGCCTTTTGGAGCTGCTGCTGAGCCTGTCAGAGGGGAAATGAGAGTGATGCTCCAGTGTGAGAGACCTAGCACTCAGCACCTGCCTACCTGAGAGGTTAGCACCTGACAGGTGGAAGGTTATTGAGCTCAGGAAGAGGAGAGGAAGAAGGCACTGTAGATAAGAGACCCCCCTGTGTTCTTGGGGAAGTGGGTGACACTGGTGTGGTAGGATGGGCTGACCTGAAACTTGTGGATGAGGACAGAAGCCTCTCCAAGGGTACTTAGAGTCAGTGGTTGCTGTTGAGCTCATTTCTTATTGGACAGTGGGCCACATTCCATAGGTGGGGGTTCATGCTGGGGAGTCTGTGGGAACATGCTGCGTAGGGAGTGGTGTGTTACCATTGTAGCTGAGAGGCAGCGCAGGCAGGATGTCAGAGCAGGGTACAAAGCCGCCAGCCGCTGGGAAAGAGATGGAGGCAGGTCATGGAGAAGAGATGAGGAACAGGTACTGTCACGGAGTCGAGTGGATCATCTTCCCGTGATGATGTACCAGAGGGACAGGTGACTAGTTAGGTGGAGAGAAGTTTAAGATTATTTGGGGTTCTTTGGAGAATAGGTTCCAAGGAAGGAAGCCTGGGACATTGGTGACTGAGTGGAATGGAATGAATGGTAAGAGAGGCCTTGGATGTGAGGAGGCCAGAAGATAGAAAAGCTGTGAGGAGGAGAGATGGGGCAGTCTCTTCCCCTGAGGTGGTGAAGCCCTCAGGACTAAGACAAGGTTTGGCGGGGGTGGAGGGGTGCATATTTGGATCAGGACTAGCTTGGATCTGTGCACCTGCCTAAAAGCCCTCCATGCCTAGGGTGCTGGGCCTCATTGGGCAGAGCCACAGAGCAGGAGGCGGGCATGATCTCTAGCTGCCTCTGCTGGGTGGCCTGTTGTCCCTTGCCCTGGTCGCCGCATACTGGTCTATGTGGGCCGGCAGGCGGGGTGGGATTTGAAGTTTGATGGGCTGCTGTTCCTCATAGTGTTCTCTTGTCCCTGCCCTGTCCCCCAGTCCCTGAAGAGGAAGGAGAAGGAGTATGAGCATGAAATGGAGCGGCTGGCACGGGAGAAGATCGCCACGCAGCAGCGGCTGGCAGAGCTCAAGCACGAGCTGAGCCAGTGGATGGATGTGCTGGAGATCGACCGTGTGCTCCGGCAGACGGGCCAGCCTGAGGACGACCAGGCTTCCACCTCGACAGCCTCTGGTGAGCCCTGGCCATTACACTCTTCCCACCACCCGCAGATATTACCCCTACTACAGATTTTGTCCCTTGGCCTTTGTTCCTTGTCTAGGTTTTTGCCTGCTAGAAAATACATCCTCTGACTCATCCCCATTATACCCCCAACTCCCCTATCTGTGCCTTTTAACCACTTGTTTCCCAAGCCCTTCTGACCTGCTCCCTGGCCCATGTTTCCCACAGAAGGTGAGGACAACATAGACGAGGATATGGAGGAGGACCGGGCAGGCCTGGGCCCACCTAAGCTGAGCCATCGTCCCCAGCTGGAGCTGCTGAAGTCTGCCCTGCCTCCCCCCAGCACCGCCCCAACGCCTCTGCCTCCCCACCCGCACCCGCACCCTCACCCTCACCCGCACCCAGTGGCACTGTCTCCTGCTCATCTGCCCGTGCAGCAGCAGCCTCCACAGCAGAAGACCCCTCTGCCAGCTCCTCCTCCTCCACCAGCCACCCCAGCCCAGACACTGGTACCAGCTCCTGCTCATCTGGTGGCCACAGCTGGGGGTGGCTCCACAGTCATTGCCCACACGGCTACCACCCATGCCTCAGTCATCCAGACTGTGAACCATGTTCTACAGGGGCCGGGTGGCAAGCACATCGCCCACATCGCCCCCTCGGCCCCCAGCCCTGCTGTGCAGCTGGCACCTGCCACGCCCCCCATTGGCCACATCACAGTGCACCCTGCCACCCTCAACCATGTGGCCCACCTCGGCTCACAGCTGCCCTTGTACCCGCAGCCCGTGGCAGTGAGCCAGCCTGTGGCGGTGAGCCACATTGCCCACACACTCTCACACCAGCAAGTGAATGGCACAGCTGGGCTGGGGCCCCCAGCCACCGTCATGGCGAAGCCAGCTGTGGGGGCCCAGGTGGTGCACCACCCCCAGCTCGTGGGCCAGACAGTGCTCAACCCTGTGACAATGGTCACTATGCCCTCCTTTCCAGTCAGCACACTCAAGCTGGCTTGAGGATCAGGCCACTCAGAGGCCCCCAGTGGGGGCAGGGAGGGGGACCTGTCCCCCACTCTCCCACCCACCAGCTCCACACATTCCAGCCAGGCCCATGCCCTCCCCACCCACACCACCCCCAGGCCTCCTAGGGGAAGGGGGTGCAGAGACTCTGAGCCAGGGGAGGGAGGGGCTCCCCAGGGAGTTGGGTGCAGGGCAGGGGGTTACCCTGTTGCACCAGGACTTGATAAAAATGACTGATGAAGATGCTTATGGACACGCTACCTGTCCAGCCTGGTGCCAGCTCCATTGCCGCTCCTGCCTCCCTGTCCTGTACCCTGAAATGAGTGCGAAATGGTGTCATGTTCTCTGGCTTCTCCCTACCATGCCCGCCTTCCTGTGTTGCTGCTGCTGCTGCTATTGCTGTGTCTGGTGAGGTGACTGAGTGCCCAGGCCTCCCCTCTCCAGCCTCAGTGTTCTAGGCCTTTGGATGGGGAGCAGGGGGCATAACAGAAGCCACTTGGCCAGAATGCTGGGTGGAGATGGGGTTGATGAGGGATCTTGCTCCGAGTACTGGTGACAGATCCCAGGAGGTGGCTGGTCTGGAGTTTTGCCCAGATAAGTGGGTGCCCAGGCCTGGGGCCCTCTGGCCCACTTGCAGTCACTGTGATTTGTTACAGTAGAAACTACTTAAAACAATTCCTTATCAACAATAAACAAACCCCAAGCTGTTGCCAAGCTTCCCAACCCCTGCTGCTGGACTGTTGGCCTCCTGAGGGTAGCCTGAGATTGGGGCTCAGGAAGGTGGAGCTTGGCTATCATGCTTCCCAAAGGTACCTGCAGCTGGGGCCTGGCTGGGAGGAGCACTGCACTGGACCTCTGTCCCAGTCCGCTTGGCATTTCACCTCTACAAGGTAGTGAAGAGGTGCTGTCTGGTGTTGACTCTCCTGGTTCCCCGATTTCTGCTCAGTGTGGCACATTTCCCCAAGAAATGAGGCCGTGGGCACCTCTCCGGCCTGGGAGGCTGGGGCCAGCAGCTGGTCCTGGTCCCAGAAGCTGAGAAGCCACATTGTTTAGACATCAGGAAGTTAAGATGCAGGTGCCCAGCCAAAGCCCTGAGCCCCTACCCAAACAGGGCCTAGAGAGAGGGAAACTGGGCCAAAGCAGGGACTTACCAAGAGAGGCAGCTCCTGCTCTGCCCGTGTCACCTTGTTCCCCAGATCCCTGTTTCTGCAGTGGGCAGGTTTGAGGGTCCCTCCCTAGTGTGAGGAAAGGGCCCTAGCTGGGTCAAAGACAGGGCTGAGCTTGGGGTAGGAAGTGAGAGGCCCTGACCTCACTGGGGGACACTGGTCCTTGCCGCTGTAGACTGCTTTGGCTTTTTATGTGGATATTTATTACAAGTGGCCTTGTGTCAGACACACTCATTTACATGCACGCATGCACATTCAGCTCCCCACTGGACACTCACCAATGGCCTTTCAGTGTAGGGGGAGGAAGCCAGTGTTCTAGATGTGGAGTTTGCACTTTTGAAAGGGGGTTAGGCAAGGGGACCAGGAGGGGAGAACTCAGGATCCTCTGGAGTGCCCTGCTGGCAGGCACTAAGGAGGCCAGCAAAGGTCTTGAACACATTCTCTCTTGAAATAAGGACTCCTTAGAGGCCTCAGAACTCCCAGTTCCTTCCTGTTCCTGGAGACTTCCCATGGGATGTCTCTCTCCTGAGGTGGGGAAAGGGCAACCTAAGATTAGGTCTCCACCCTGCTGCCCCAGCCCAACAACCTCAGCCCCCCAAGCTGGCTGCCTTCCTGTAGCTGCAGCCACCTCCACTGACACCTTGGCTCTGGGGGCTGGTTTCACTGTCCTTGTGACAATGGAAAGTAGTCCAGTGCCAGCAGTCAGAGCATTTTGGGGAGCCCGCCCCGTCCCTTCACCTCTCCCTGAGGCCAGTTCCAGAGTTCAAACCACCGTGTTGGCCAGTCGCCCTCAGGCCGCACAGATACCTCATCATCCACCCACTCTCCCCCATGCCCCTCCCCCCAAGTGGGGGCATCCAAATCTAGTGCCGAATGACTATGTCCAGATTGGTGACAATGGGTGTTGTTGCTGTTGTTTTTGTTCTTTGTGAACGCTGTGATGCTGTGTGCCCAAATGGGCAGCCACCTCCCAGCCCTTCCTTGGGCATCTCCCCTCTGAGAGCTGTTAGGACCATATCTGTCCTCACCCTATGGGACTGCCTGGCCCTTCCCTCCCTAGCCCTTCCAGCCTGGGAGAGAGAGAGAGAGAGAGAGAGAGAGAGACACACACACACACACACACACACACACAACCTTACCTCTCATGCTTGTACTTAACCTTTGGTGTTCAGAGTGGCTTGCTGGCTGGGAGTCTTTACCTCGGGGAGAGAGGGAGAGTGGTTCCTTGGGGGGCCAAAGAAGGGCAGGGAATGCCTGGAGTGTAGCGGGTCGCCAGAACCCCTGCTCTCTGGAAACAGCTGCTTCTCCCCCCATCCCAGGGTCCCATCCCCAACCCTCAAAGAGGTGGCCCTTGTTTACAGTGAGGACTCGGTCACTGTGTCTCCGTTTCCTGAAATACAAACTTGTAGCGACCCCAGACTGTAGAGATTTTTATGTGTTTGGATACATCTGCTGTGTGGGAAAAAAAAAAAAAAAAAACCTACAAAAACCCTAATTTTGTACATACTGTATTTTTACTATTGAACTGTATTCTAGTGGCTGTTCATGCTCCAAGACTTTAGGTATTGAGACATGAATACTATCCATGTAATAAGCACTTGCCTGGAATAAAATATAAAGCTGAAATAAAACTGCACTGAAATCTGAAATGGAGCTGCAAGCCTGCAGCATTTGGGTCACTTTATTGCAAAAGGAGGCAGCAGCCTGAAGGGAAAGCCATCCAGCCAGAAGTAGCAGGGGACAGCCTGTCCTTAGCCCAGGATGTTTGGGGGACACAGGCAGAAATTTTTGGGAAAAGACTTCAGACCACCTTTTTCTGATTTCTATGGCTCAAGCTCTTGAGACTCTAGTTCTGATCTTCCTTATGTTTGCAGTTTTTTTTTTTTTTGCAAAGCTTTATACTCCCTCAAACAATTTCTACAAACATCTTGTTTCATCTTTTAACAGCCCAGTGGAGTAAATAAGCCAAGAGCTAGCCCATTTTTGGCTGGTAAGGAAGCAGGTCTGAGGTGGCCAAGTGACTTGTTAAAGTCACATGGTTGCCTGGGACCTTGAGAGCTAGTCAGATCTCACCTTGATACAGAATCTGTCCCCTAGCATTTGGCACCTTTGTTGGGCACTGCCAGAGACTGTGGACACAGGATCTGGGCACAGAGGTTGAGAAACTATTTTGGGGTTGTAGTCATGGCAAGCAGGGAAGTTTGGTGGTGGTGGTGGGGTGTTTGTCCACAAAACTATTTTTTTTTTTTCTTTGTTAGAGACAGGATCTTGCTATGTAATTCAGGCTGGCCTTGAACTTGCAGCATCCACCTGCCTCAGCCTCCCGAGTGCTGGGATTACAGGTGTGCACAACCACACCTGCCTCCACAAAGTTGTCCTTTCAAGGAAGGGGAAGAAACGAAGTCAGAGGCCAGGGAGCCATGTTCCCAGCTGGGCCTGGAAGACCACTGTCCCCATAGCTGCACTTTGTCTCCCCAGTCTAGCCCTTTAGCAGACTGGGTGGGGGTGAACAAGGTCAGGGAGCAGTTAGCTGAGCCTGGTTGTAGACAAGTCTGGCTTCTCCTTTACCTCAGTCCCAGCAAAAAGAGCTGACTGCCTCTCTTCCGGGGCAGGCATCACAGGTTTCCCTTGAAGGATGGTAGTGGTGGCTACAAATGTCCTGGAATCTTATTCTCTGAAATAGGGCCAGGTTTAAGGAAGATACAGACTCAGACCCCTTACCGGGGGCCCCATCACACCAGCCCTTTTCACTCATGAGATTCAGGCTCCCTCTGCTGGAAGCTCTAGGAAGAGCTGGGTCACGTCCACTGGCTGGTTAGTGATAATTACAGGAAAGATTCAGGTTAAGGAGGACCCTTTTTGAGTGT
Source organism: Erethizon dorsatum (assembly GCA_028451465.1). Classification (NCBI taxonomy): domain Eukaryota; kingdom Metazoa; phylum Chordata; class Mammalia; order Rodentia; family Erethizontidae; genus Erethizon; species Erethizon dorsatum. The sequence goes on from CM051826.1 coordinate 36,507,177, forward strand.
CCACTCAGAGCCATTACTGTGCCCAGCACTGGACACATGGATGACGACCCAGCCTTATCTGAGGACTGTGGCTAGAGCTTCAGGGCAGGCACAGCCCCCCTCCCTGTAGTCAAAGGACACCACCCAGTTGCAGCTGCAGCCTGAAGGAGAGGGGTCTGTGGTCAGGGTAATGGAAAATAAAAATCCCAAGCATGAACCCAGTTGCTTTCATTTATCACCCCTGCTCTGTAAGGACTCACTTTCTGGGCTGTGTCCCCATCAAGATGGTGTTTCTAGGGCTCACCGTGCTTCCTACTCTGCCACCCATAAAACGATTGACTCCTGCCTCCACTGCCCCATCATCGTGGCTGTGGGGTTCCCTGTGGTGCTGGAAGCCCCACTGCTTCTGCTCCTAGACTAGTTTACCCAGGCCTTTGAAATTTCTTCCAGGTGCTCACAGCAAAAAGAATTCTAATTTTTCTGGGCCACAGAAGCAGTGGAGGGATGGGGAGCGTTCCCCTTCGGGGTTTATTGAATCCCCCAGCCCCAGAGCTCCTTGAATCAACTGGTTTCTTTGCCACCAATCTAAGTTCTATCCTAATAGCCCAGGCCAGCCTGCTAGCCGTGGGCTAGGATTTTCAGTTCTGAGTAGCCAACAAGCTCTAATGCCCAGAAAGCCAGTGTCCCATAGAGCCAGAAAACATGTTGTACGACTGGAGTTGTCTGCCTGGAGCCAGATGATGTGACCAGTGGCACTCTGGGGCGGAGGGAGGGCAAGAGAGGAGGGGCCCTATTATTATAGCTGGGTCCTTTTCCCTATTACAGAGCCCAACCTGACCCAGGTATTTCAAAGACTGCTTAGTGAATAGGGGCCACAGCCAGAGGGTAGGGTCCGCCTGGAGGGAGGGAGGGAGGGGCTGGAAGGCTCCTGTCCTTTCTAGTCAAGGCCCAGCTCTTCACCGCAGCAGGTCAGAAGGGCAGGCAAATGGGGGCCAATCTGAGAGGAATCATGGTGCTGCGGTGAGCCCCTCCTCCCCCCAGCATTGAGTGCCTGAGGTCTGACAATCCCCCATGACTCCCTGACCAGCCACACTGTCTAGCCTGGAAACTTTGGTTCTGTTTGCCATCAGTGCCTTTGGAGTTGACCCCCTTGTGTTTGGTTGTGGAGTGAATAGAATTCCCCAGTACACAGTAACTCAACATCCAGTGTCAGTGCCACAAACACGCCTCAGAGCCTCAAGCAATGCCAAATGCTGTTTATTGGTCTGTTACACTGGAGAGTATAGTTTCTGAGGCAAAAAACATACACTCTGCTCCTCACAAAACCACTGAGTCACTAAGGCAGGCACACAATGGCCACCTGTGCTTGGTGGAGGCCAAGGACTCATGGATGATAGGGGCTGGCAGTGGAGTGGGCTGGCCCCCAAAAAGGCCATGCAGTTCCTGGGCAAAGGTGGGCTGGGAAGGATGTGCTGGATGCAGAAGGGCTGCTGGCCCCTTGCTCATGTGTCTCAAAGGCAGGAAGTCTGCATATCTTGGTGACTGCTGGGCAGGCCACAAGCCCAGTGTGGCTTCCAGGTCCCAGGGGTGGGGCCTAGCATGTGTTGGGGTGTAGAGGTACAAGGGATGACAGCAAGCAGCATGCCTAGGCTTCAGGTCAGAAGCTGGAGCCCTCCTGGCACCCCTGCAAGTGTGGCTCCTCCCAGGGGATTCTGGGTCCCTACGCCTCTCAGCATCCTGAGAGGCATGTGGAAGGCAGGGCTGGCCTTGCTTCTCACCAGGGACAGATTGGGGAAATGCAGGCATCCCCCAATTCCCTTTGCCCCAGGAACTTAGCAGATGCCTGGGACAGGTAATAGGCTGCCCCAAAGCTCAGAGGCCTGTCCCCGAGGGAGGCTGTGACAGGACTGCCTCCCTACAGAATCACTCTGGGTTCCCAAGGGGAGCAAACACTCCCACTGTATTCCAAATCACCCAACTGACAAAAGTGTCATTTATGAAGTTTCTGGGATGCATCTAACGCATAAAGCAAGGGCAGGGTTGTGAGAGTAACACAGTACCGACACACACGGGTGTACTGTGCAATGGGGCAAGCACATGGCGTTATCTCAGGTGGCCAGAGGCAGTATCAGTGCTGCTGAGGTGGGTTGCTCCCACCCAAGGCCTGTATCTGACCACCCCTGAATCACAGGAGAAGGCCTGGAGAGTGACCCAGGTCCTCTGCCCCAGGATTCATGCCCAAATGTTGTAGTTGTCCCCATTGGGGCTGTGAAGGAGCTCTCAGGAGAGATATAACACAGAGCCCCTTGCCTGATACCACTCTCACTAGGTGGGGCCCAGGCCACTGTAGCCCCTGCTAGTCTTATAGGCCCTAGGTTGTCTTGAGAGAAGCATCAAGGAACAGAGTAGGTGTCCCCCAAGGCAGCTGCTCCCTAAGGCCGACCCCTCCCATCACAGCCCTGATCTGAGCGCATCCTGGCCCCTGACGTGCCCCACAGGGCCAGCACTGCCTGGAGTCAGATCCCAGGCTCACAATCACTTTGTTAGAACACAGCTGGACAGGCAGAGTCATCTGGGGTTGGGGCAGTCTGGGCTGTGACGCCCTTGAACTTTTCCCTGCTAGAGCCTAGGGGGCCTGCTGCCCAGGCTTTCTCTCCGTGCTGCTGCTCCCGGCCACAGCACTCACTTGTTCTCTATGAGCATCTGCACCTTGTGGACCAGGTCCCGGGCAATCCGCAGGATCTCCTGGGCATCGTGACGCTCAGCCCGCTCTGGGGGAAACAGGGATAATTTTGGGGAGGCCGAGAGAGAGGGCAACAGGCTGGGGAGGGGCCCTGTGGCTGACTACTCTGGTTTGTTTCCACCTGCTGGGCTCTTGACATCCTGCCTACAGGGAAGAGACCCTGGTATTCTTGAGAACCCTCCAATTCTGCCCAGGGCAAGAGTGGAAGCCCCCATGCCTCTGCTGGGGCAGCCAGGATGGATGGACCAGCTCATACCATTGAAGAACTTGATGATGTCAGTGAAGTCCATGTTGTTGTCGCGGATAATCTCTCGGTAGGCCTCCACCAGGGCCAGAGCGATGAACAGGACAAAGTGCTCCGATGAGATACGCCTGGCCGCCCAGATCACCTCCCACACAGCAAACACATCCTCATACAGCAGCTCTGGGGACGGGTAAGGCGATGATGCTCACCAGTCCCAGGCATAGGGCTGGTGCTAAGGCTGAGCCTGGCTGCCCACAGGTCTCTGGATGAAGCCAGGTGGGAGACAGAGCTCCAGCAGCCAAGATGTGGAACTCTACTGACTACATACAGCCTAGTTCACGAATGGGTGTTCTAGCTGGGTGTGATGGTGCACACCTGTAATCCCAGCACCTGGGGGGCTGAGGCAGGAGGATCACTGCAAGTTTGAGGCCAGTCTGGGCTACCTAGTAAGTTCAGCGGCAGCCTGAACTACATAGTGAGCCCCTGTCTCAAAAAGGCCAAAAAACAAACAAACAAACAAACAAACAAACAAACCAACAAACAGAAGGTCCTGCCCTTCTCTTCAGTTATTTCTGCCCATTTCTCTTTGGTTCCTGCAGATCCCATATCAGTACTTCACTTCACCTGGGCAACTGTACTTTTGTTGCTTGGGGAAAATTTGGTTTGAAAAAAGTTTCCCCAACAATCACCTATTAGGGTGGTAACTATGAACTCTGGCTGGACCATAGAATCACTTCACATCCTTTTAAGAACATGCACCACGCTATAGGTGCAGTTCAGGGACAGAGCACCTGCTTAGCATCCAGAGTGCCCAGGCTCCACTCACAATACCTTTAAAAAAACAAAAGGAGGGGCTGGTGAGATGGCTCAGCAGCATAAGCGCCTGCCTGGCAAGTGTGAGGGCCCGAGTTCGACTCCCAGAACCCACATATGAAAAAGGGGCCGGTGATATCGCTCAGCGGCACGGGCGCCTGCTGGCATGTGAGGTCCTGAGGTCGACCCCCGGTACCCACCAAAAAAAAAAAAAAAAAAAAGGAGCCAGGCATGATGGTACATGCCTATAGTACCAGCACTCTGGGAGGCTGAGGCAGGACACCAAGTTTGAGCCCATCTTAAGCAATTTGATGACTTGGTGATACCCTGTCTCAAAATAAAAATGGACTGGGGATGTAGCTTAGTGTGAAGGCCTTGGGTTCAAACCCTAGAACCCCAAACAAAACCAAACCAGACAAAATACCCCACAAACAAAAAAACCCTAAAAAGAACATATATGCCCAGACAGTAAGCCTGGGACTGTGCAGGGAAGGGCACTAGAAGTTTTTCAAAGCTCCCAGCACATTGTAAAGTACAGTTAAGAGGATGAGGGGTCTCCCACTGCCCCTAACCCAGCCTCATGAACTAACACACTTCTTACCTCTCTTAAAATCCAGCAGGAACCAGCGGTAACAGAAATAGAAGTGGGTGTAATCTCCATTCTGATGCATCAGCTCAAACAACTCTGAGTCCAGGATCTCATGGGGGAAGAGGGAGAGACCAACTTGATGCTGCCTCTCTGCCACCTTCACCCACCACACCCAGTGAGGCTGTGCTGCCCTTTGCCACTCAGGTCTTACTTGGGGGAGGGGGATTAACTCTACTGCCGCACCTGTCTCTCTGGGCTGTACTATTTTGGAGTTGTACACGTTTCTGAGTGTTTCATCACCAGACTCACAAGCACACTCATACTACTCCTCGATTTGTAACATGGATAACAATGGTTTTTAAAATGAAAGAAATTAAGCTTCTACATAAAGGACATTTCGGGAACACTCCCTGGCCTCCATGTGGCTGATGGGCAAGCCCAGCAGTCATAGGCCCATAGGTGGCTGTAGACCTCACCTGGATGAGGGAACGCATGTTGGCAAAGTGGGTGTCCATGGCGCCCCCATTGGGGAAGTTCTGGCTCATCCTTTTCATGAGGTGGCTAAAGCAGCTGTAGGCCAGCTGATCTACAGAGAGACAGGAGTGAGGCCAGCAGATGGGCTGGCTTACACTCCCACCCTCCCAGACGTAGTCATCTTCTCCTTTTTCCAGTCTTTCACCCCCAGCCAACTTCATGTTGGGGACCTCCATTCTCCATCCCTCACCATCGTCGAGGATGACCAAGAGAGGTGCCAGCAGATCGCACATGCCTTGCACATAGCCCATGTCCAGGTGCTCCCACACGTAGCTGAAATGCCAGGGACAGTCACTGTGGCTGTGCACCATCATTTCCTCCCTGCAGAGGATCCCTGGAGAGAAGCCCCTAGAGCAGCCTGGTACCTAAAGTCGGCCTTTCCAGGACATTAAAACATTTACCATGCATCCCACAGAGAGACAGTGGGTTATTACCATGGTCCTTGCCCCCAAGGTACTCAGGGCCCCAGGGAAAGAGACGAGAGGCCATCACAACTTGGCACAAGGGGCAGGGGAGTAAGAATAGGTAAGGCCTCCTGAAGAAATGCGTCTGAAGTAGGGATCCTAAAGACTTCTGGGAATGCAGTGGGGTAGGGTGAGGGGTGCTACAGGGAAAGTTGTTCCAACAGAGGGTGCTATGTGTGATTGTGTGCACAGCAGGGTATCTGCTGTAATAGAATCTTTCACAGAGCAACAGGGGGTTCCTGCCTCCCATTCTGAGCCCCCCACCCCAAGGCTGGCACCTGCACATGATGTCTCTGAGCCTCTCAAGATTGGGGGACGTGAAGTACCAGTAGTTGCGGTCACATCTCTGCACATCCTTGTCTATGCGATGCAGATTTAAGGCCACAGTGTCCAGTAATTCTATCTGGAAGAGCGGATAGCCCTCAGCAGTGAGGCTGGCAAGCCCCTCCCTGGATGGGGACAGTAGGTGGTGCCCCAGTGAAGAAATGCAGCCAAATAGGGAACCCAGGGTACTCTGAGAATAGAGTGCTCTGGGGAGGCTGAGAGATGGGTGTGGTATGCCCTCCAGGAGAGAACACCCTGCCACCCTGTCCCCAAGTGTTAGCATGTCAGGAGGGCCTCTGGGAACAGTGCTAAGGGGATGTCCACGTACAGTGTAGGCCACAGCACACACAGCTGCCGGCTCCCCATCTGCATCCAGCTCCTTGGCCTGCAGAGCCTTCTCCTGGGTGGGATCTCGGGGCTCAGAAAAAGTGTGGGCTATAGAGGCCAGCCCATTGGAGCCTTCCTCTCCAGCGCCATCCTCCTCAAAGCCCACACTCTGGCCCTCATCTAGGCTGGACTGGATGCCTGAGGCCACAGAGTAATTTTGGGAGGATGGCAGCCCTGAGTCTGGAGAGTCAAACTCCACTGACTGCTGCTGCTCCACCATGGCAGTGCCTAGAGTCCCAACTCCTGGTTCTTGCTCGGGCTTTGGTCTGGCATCTTCAGAGGCCTGAGGCCCTGGGGTCTCCAGATCATCCACAGAGATAAACACCTGGTGGGAGTGAACAGATGGCAGCTCTTACCTGCACTCCAGGACTTTCCTGCAGCCCCTGTCTCCTCCCTGGGTTGGAATGGAGCTGGGATGGAGAATTCTCTTCACACCCCTATTCCCACCCACAGCAGTCAGCACAGGCTGCCAAGCTGGCATCGGACCCAGCTAAACAAGTAGAAGAAATAAGGCTTTGGGTAAAGGGAGAAACATCTTCAGCACTATACAGTCCTGGGTCATGTGAAGCACTCCAGGGCTTCCTGCGGCTACTGTATGGAAAAAGGAGCCAAAGCTTTGACATCCCATGGCCAGTTTGAAATAAGTGTCATTCTACAAAGCCTTAGGTTATGAGCCCAGGAGAGCTGCCCTAGTGTCTTGGTATGGCTGCTGGGGCACTGTTGGGGATAGGAAGTAGGCTGGAGGTTTTAGGAAGAGCAAGTTCTTTCATATTCTTGGTATTGAATGTTCAGCAGGACAAGAGAAGAAACCTATATAGCAAAAGTACTTAGTTATGTTAGCCTTCAGACAAACTGCAGAGAGGTTAGAAGTAAAAGGAAACAGTCTACTTTGGAAGAAGTCCACTACCACGGACGAGTCATGGGGAAAATAAGACACATATTTAGATTTTTTTTTCTAACTGGTCTATGTAGGGAAAGGGATGCTCTACGTAGTTTTCACTCTGGGCAAGAAACCTGAAGTGCTGGGTAAGGATACAATTCTGAACAATCAAGAGCCTCAGAATGGAGGTGCACACCTGTAATCCTAGCACTCTGGGAAAGGCTGAGGCAGAAGGATCACAAGTTTGAGCCCAGCCTGGGCAACTTAGCAACTTAATGAGACCCTTTTTCAAAATTAAAAAAGCAGGGGGGAGAGGTAGCTCAGTATGAAGGTCCCGAGTTCAATCCCCAGTACCTTAAAAAGGGGGTGGTTCTGTTCTACAGGCAGAGGTGATGCCAGGAAGACCTACCCACTGACGCTTGGAACTAGCTCTGGAGTCACTTCTCCAAGGAGACAGAAAATGTCACAGGGGAGGGAGGAGCTCGCCAGTGCACAGCAGCGTGACTGCTCTAAATGCTCCTGTTCTCTGGACAAAAACTCGCTGTGCAGCCTCTGAATTCAGACATGACAGCAGATAAGAGAACACAGGCCAGAGATGGGAAGTTCTTGCCCAGAGATACTCTTTTCATCAGGAGTGGGTCCAGGATTGAACCCAGGGGTGCCTGTTGCTAGCCTTGAGTTCTCTCTACATGGAGGGAGGGCTTCCCTAAATCCCAATACACCCATCTTTCCCTGCTACTCTGTTGAAACAGAACACAGAGAACTATTAAAACTATCTCATCTGGTTCCTACAGCTCCCAGAGAAGCAGGCAGCAGGGCAACACTTATCCATTTTTCAGCTGAAGAAAATGAGACACAAACACATTAAAAGCCTTCCTCCCAGGACTCCAATGCCAGTCAGTATTAGAGGTCGGATTGATGCTCAGGACTTATGTGTGTCAAAGGCTCCTGAGCCCCATCCCAGGTCCCCCACCCCTCCAGCCAGCTGGCTCACATCATTGCTGATGGTGGAATCTCGGTGGATGAGGTGCTGCACATGGCTGTCAATGCTGCTGCCCGAGGAGAACTTGGTGAGCGTGGCTGGGTGAGCCTCCCGCTCCCGCTGCCTCACCACCACCTCACAGGCTTTCCACTCTGCCAACACCTGCTGGTACCTTGCTGCCACCGCTGCATCCACCTGTGCTCAGACCACACCATGACCATGGGGGGAGGGTACACCAGGGTCTCCTCCTCAGGGGCTGGGACAGCTACAGACTAGAGTGGGGCCTCACGTGAGGACCATGGGGACTCTGCTATCATCTTTCTTTGCCACATTTCTTTCCAACTAGAAAGGGGCTGAGACTTCTGAGGCCCCCTCCCTGAAGTCCCATGGTCCAGTTCCCCATCTCCCTAGTCCCATGGGAATAGGCTCCCTTACCTGCTCCATCTCCTTCTTATTCATGCCAAACTTGTAGTGGCCAAGCAGAAAGGGCCAGACGTCCTTGCGGATCTCATGCTCCACGCCTCCATAGTAAACCTGCCTTAGCAGCTCCAACTCCTTATAGTTCTGAAGGGCCCAGGGGGAAAGACTGTGCAGGCCCCATGCTCACTGTGGCCCAGACAGGTGAGCCCATCCCATGGAAAACCCTGTTTAGGGGTAGCTGCATCCTCCTGTGCCCCAGGGTATAGCTGCCCTGCTTATGGGGTAGGAAATAGAGCCCAGAAAAGGGAAAGATCTGCTCATGGTCACAGAGAAATATAGAGGTAGAATGAATTCCCAGCCTGGTCCCTTCCCATGTACACCTACAGACCTTTGCTCGTATCTCTTGTCACATGGGTCACTCCATGGCCATTAGTCCTAACCTGTCAACCCCATCCCCTACTGTATTTTACCTCAAATGCCCAATTAGACTACTCCATAGCACACTGCTGTGTACAACTTCTGCCCACCCCAGCCCTTGACTTGGCCTCTGTTTCTGAACCACAGAGTTGCACCTTTTTGTCCTTCTGATACTTGCTCCACACATCCTTGGTGAGGCCTCTTGAAGCCCCTGGGGGCTGGTCGGGTGGGATAATGTTGTGATGCACCAACGCTGACAGATGGGTCCGTACCGTGGACAGGTGGCGGCAGTAGGCCAGCCCTGTGGTGGGCAGCCAGGAGGCCGTGACGGAGGTGCTCCCCACCCCCAGCCCCTCACAGCCCCACCTCACCTCACACTCACAGCCATAGAAGGCCCGAGACACAATCTGCCTCTTCATGCTCTCACACAGCAGCCTGAGGGGCAACCTGCAGAAACAAGGTAGCTCAGAGGGCTGGGGCTTACAGACGCTGGTGGGAAGAGGATGAGGATATTTTGGCGTGGGAGACAGGTAAGGCATGGGAGATGGTGTGGGGAGAAGCATTTATAGCCTAGTGGCATGCTAGCAGGCTCCCCATCCCTGGCATCCACCCTCAATATTGCTGCCCCCTAGCCCCAACTACCCAGGGACCTCGGGCATCTAACTTTGCCTTAGTGAATGTTGCTTCCTCATGTGAAAATGAACACCTCCTCAGGGTCATCAGGAGTAACAGGTTAAAAAATAACGTGACAGGTGAAGGAGAGCACCTGGCAAACAGCCCCATACAAAGGCTGTTCATGTGGTTCTTCCACATGGCAGGTGCCTTGATAGGTGTTGAGTATCCTCAAAGGTGCAGCCTAACAGCAAGATCTATTTCTACACTGGGAAGGAGCACTCACTATGCGCAGGCACAAGTGTAGGCTTTCACATAGTCCTCACAAGTGCCTTAGAAGGTTGGTGGTATTATTCCCATTTTACAGGTAAGGAAACTGAGGTTCAGAAACATAGAGGCTCTTAGAGACTAAGCAACTTGCCAAAGTCACATGGGTTAACACAAGTGAAATATAAATCCAACTCTGCCCAACTCCAGATGACATGCTGTCATGCAATTGACATAGTTAATAAGGACAGAGGGACAAACACATAGATGGACATGGGAATGAGAAGCTAGTATTCTGAGCCCTGTCCACTCACCTGTCAGGGATGCAGCTGCAGTGGCTGGGGGTTGCATATGGGGAGCTGCGGGAGGAGCAGGAGAGGCAGGAAGAGCCCTGGCTGCACAGGGGCTCCAGGTGCCAGGCTGCCAGGCCAGGCCCAAAGCCCTGCATCTCGATCATGTCACCAGCATCTGAGGGCAGGAAGGGGCTATGGTCAACACCTGGCAGGCCTCCTCCCCCATGCACCTTGTAGCATGCCCACCTCTGTGCCCAGAGCTGCGGCATGAAGTCACACAATGATGGAAAACCACAGGGATGGTGCCTGCCTGGGCCAAGCCCAGAGATGGAAATGGTATTTCCCAGCCTCCACCAAGCCTCAGGAGGGCTGTCTTTTCTACATGGGATAACATACTTGGACTGAGTGAATGTGTCTACCTACCTCCATCTTACTACCAGGAAACACCTGCTTTTCTAGAGTAAGGGGAGGAAAGAGAAGGAACACGAAAAGACTGAGCTCTTGGAATTGCCATTAGTCCAGCCTTTAAGGGCTCAGCTTGGTTCTCTTGGGCAAACTCTGAGATGCTCATGAAGGTGCTTGGAACCCCCAAGCTGTGACATTCCCTCCCGTCCCCCCACCGAAGAGTCGCCACTGATCAAAGCCCCCCAGGGATCCCTGGGCCACTTGGCTCACAGGCCTTGTTCTTCTGAGGCATTTAGATCTGGTGGCCAGTGGTTAGGTAGGAACAGTGCTCCCTGCCAAGGCCAGACACCCTGCAGCCTAGTATGACTGCACTTGGCATGGTGGCTTCTACAGGTGAGCTGCAAGGAGGGTCAAATTCCCCAGGCTGCCAGGGACTACAGGGACGGTGACTGGGCACACAGGCCCAGGATCCAACATGGCAGTCACAGACGAATGTGCAGCTGCAAAAGATGGACAGTCTACGCCACTGCAGATAGAGCCTTCACAGCCAGCCTCATTGGTGTGGGTCAGAACTCAAGCCCTTTGAGTTTCCATGGCCAAAGTGAGAGAGGACATCCCTTGGGGGAATGGTGCTAGGTCCAGGGAGTCACAGAGATGAAGCATAGTGAGTGTAGGAAATGAAAGGACTAAGGATGATGCCACAAGGGAGAGGGAGAGAGCAGAGAAGAGAGAAGAAGAACAAAGACAGAGCATGTGTGCTGAGGACATTTCTTTCAGCACTTGTTTTCTAGGAGAATCTAATGTGGCCCTGGCTCAGACTGGACCCTGGTTCATATGGTATGGAGCAGGCCTAGGCCTGCTCTTTTCTATAAGTCAGACTCCAGCTCTGAGTGTGCCTTGGAGGGGAGGATGGAACTGATTCCCTTCCCATCACCTTAGAGGTTGCCCTGCCTTGACCCCCCAGACCCACAGCTGGGATTTGTGTAACTATCTGGCCCTTCAGCTCCACCAGGAGGCAAATTAAGGGAACATACTTAGTGAGGGGGGCTTCGGCTCTGGGAGTGAGGGGTTGCAAGCCATGCCTGAGACTTTAGGAAGATGAGAGGGAGGGGATAAGTGCAAGTGGGGTGGGACGGGAGCCCAGCTCATGCCCCTGCAGCAGGCAGGAGAGGGGCCAGTCCTGGAAAGAGCCAGGGTAGGAGCTGACTCAGCCAGGCAGGCAGCAGGCAGGCAGGCAGGCAGGAAGGGTGGCAGATGCAGAGGGCATAGGGCAGGGGTGGACAAAGGAAAAAAAGCTCATGCCCAGAAAGCAGGGCCCAACCAAGCCTGGGTCAATGCTCTTCACCTTAATTCTCCAGGAAGGAGCTGAACCAGCCAGCATTGAACACCGTCTCTGAATTAACCCAGTGCAATAGCTGGAGCTCTGGAGTGACTGGGTGAGGGGCAGCAGGCTGGATGGGAGGGATCTACTGGGTCAGCTTTGACTCTGACTCTCTCCTCTGAGCATGAGGAAAGTACAAAGAAAACAAGGTGGGTGAACCCCACAGCCCCTAAGACTCTGAGTGAAAGGCACCTGGCCTGGAGCAGAATTAAGAGTGAACAGCATCTCTGCTCTCTGGGGGAGGCAGCTGGAAAAGGAGGGAGAAGAGGGGAAGGGGGAAATCTGGACACCCACCACTTGAATGACATGCACAAGTCAAGCATGTTGCAGGCCTGAAAAGCAACAGCTAGCAGAATGGACTCAACAGTGTTGTCACTATGGACTGGAGTGGAGGTGGGGGCTCCCATCCCCATCCTTTCTCCCCAGTGACCTACAGGTTCTGTTATCATGCCTCCTCCCCTTTTCTAAGTATTGGGGTCCCAAGGGCTGCATAGTAGCTTGGTCTACTCCACGTTCCAAGAGGATGCCCAGATCAATCCTGGTCTCTGCAGGCCTAGCAGTCTCTGCTTCTGGAAGCCTCAGCCCTAAGACTAGTCAGGGATGGGCTTCCTACTGCCAAGTCTGCCAAGACAAGGGCTCTGTAGAGCCCTCTACTCTCTAGCCTGGCTGCCAGTTCACAGGGCGAAAAGGGGTTCCTTGGCCCCCTTTTTAGAGCTCAACCATACTACTCAAAGTCAACCTATAAATGAGCAACAGCCCTAAGTCCAAGTTTGCAAGGAACCAGGTGGCAAGCACATGTGCAGGCAATGAACATGAGAAGTAGTACCTTTTTTTTTTTTTTTTTTGTGGGTACCGGGGGTTGAACTCAGGACCTCGTGTGCCAGCAGGCGCCCGTGCCACTGAGCCATCTCACTGGCCCAGTAGTACATTCTTGCCTAGGCCTGGCCTAGAGACTTCTGTTGGAAGGGTTAGAAGAGAAGGAGGACAAGCCCAAGGGAGGTGAGTGGCAGGAAGGGTGGCGGCTGGCAGGGATGACTGAGGGCTGCTGGGTGTGTTCAAAACCATGGGCATGGCTGGCAGGGATGAAGAGGCTTATAATTACTGGCTTATTGGCTAGGCTAAAGAACTAAGCTCCTTGGCAGAATTCTGTGGAGGAATAAAGGAAGTGCTGTGTTCTTAGGCTCCTCTGTAGGGACAGGGAAAGGGGAAAAGCAATTTTCCACAGAAATGCGTAAGGATGGAGAAGTTCCCTAAACTCCATGGAGCTAGCCTGACCCAATCTTGACCCACCTTTCCTCAAGTGCCCCAATCTGGCCCTCACAGGGCCCCAGGCTGGCAGCTCTCCAAAGAGTGGGGTTCACTCTTCACCAATTCAGCTCTGTGCTAAGAAAGATGGAGGTGAGCACAGGAACACCAAGGGGCTGTGGGCACTGTGCTGTGTCATTTCCAATGAAGAGATCTCTGTAATCGTGGACTCAGGTCTGTGAGGGTGGAAACACACCTGTCTGACATCCTTGAAATAGCATCTGGCATGGACGGGGAAACTGAGTTTTGGGATGGTGAGATACTTGCTCAAAACCATATAGTGAACAAGGAGCACATGTGGGGCAGGAATTCACACTGCCATGCCCTGAGCCTGCGCCCCTTCCTGGACACCCTGCTGCAGTTAGTTCTAGATTTCATACTAGAGTACTGGTCACATCTGCTGGAACCCTCAGGCTTACTGGGAACACTGAACCCTGGGGTTTCTCCGGTGGTGCCCCAACCCCTCACTTGACCTCTCCAGTCCCTACGCCTGCTAAAGGATGGGTCTGGTGCCTCTGTCCTGTTTTTGTTAAACTGAGAGTCGGAAGCACAGGGCTGCCAGGTGTGGTGGCACATGCCTGTAATCCCAGCACTCAGGAGGCTGAGGCCAACAAGATCCCTGTGAGTTCAAGGCCAGCCAGCATTACATAGTGAGACCCTGTCTCAAACCCCTCCCCCAAAAAACAAAACAAACAAACAAAGCCCAGGGCTAAAGCTGGCCTTTCCAATCAGCAGGAGAAGAAAAAAACGTGATCATGCCTGGCATTTGCCAGCACTGAGCTCAGGGGTAGAGAGGGGCTCAGAGAGCCCTTCAGGGCCTCCAAGAGGTAGTCAGTCACCCCTGTCCCTCTGTAACTCTTCTCTGCTCTCAGTATGAAGCCCCCTCTCAGTTACTCTGCTCTGCTTTTAGTATGAAGCCCCCTCCTCATAGTCAGAGCCATTCATTCTGTACTCTCCCTCTCCCTTCTTCTTGGCCTCCTTGTGCCCTCCCTAATCTGGCTCCTGATAGAAGAAACCACCCAGGGTACGAGTCCGTTAATGCCAACACTGCTGTACGAGCCCCTGCGGTGGGTGGCAGGTGGGCCCAGGGGGTTGGGGTGGAGGATGAGGTAGGTCAGGGAGGGGAAGGGATAAAAACCTTTCATCGGATTGGGAGCTGTGAGGTTCCGCGAGCAGATCATTGAGAGCATCGCGTGTAGTTTATCCTCCTCTTCCTCATCATCGTCCACCGAGGCCGCGCGGCTGGCCGCTAGGTGGTGGTAGTTAATAGTGACTGCTCAAAGAGAATAGCGAGAGAGGCAGAGGCATGAGGACCCTAGTCCCTGAGCAGAAGGAACCGACTTCCTCCTTAAGGTGAGTGGTGCAGAGGCTGGGATCACCTTGAACCTGCAAGGCACAGAAGAGGGGAAGCGGGGATCTGAGAGCCTTTCTGATGATTACTTGGGAGAGTATAAAAGAAGGTAAGGGGCTGGGAGGCAGCTACAGAGCTTGACTCTTTGGAGAGGTCCTCTCTAGGAAGAACAGAAGAACAAGAACTAAGGAGAAGGGCGTGAAAGACAAGGATTATTTGGGACAGGCTGGCAGCTCAGGAGCTCAGCAAATGCTGGCTGAGGCTGGGCACACATAAATGCTAGCAGATAACTCCTGATCATTCTTCAGCTCCCACATTCAGGCTGGAATGAATATGAAGATTCTCCCAAATCCCTCTTTCAGACTGTAAATTCAACCTTCTGCTCCTCCAAGGGTTTTCCCACAGCTGCCCTTAAGAAGCTGGAGTAACTGAGTTTCAGCCGGTTGCCCTGGCTTGCAACTATTTCCTCTATGGAAACAGTCCTGAAAGTGAAGTGACTAGAATTGGGAAATGCCACTGACTGAAGAGACAAAGCAGGATAAAGAATCTAAACCATTCAACAGCCTGAGATTAAATACAGGGCTTGTGGACCTACAGCTCAGGGGTTAGAGCGCTGGTCTTGCAAATTCAGGGCTTGCAAACACATTCCGGCAAAAGTTGTCTCCTTGCCAGGCACATCTGGGAGGGAAGGGGAATCCCCCACACTTTGTGCCTTCTAATCCTGTTGGTGCAATTTGTGGTATGGCTATGTATATACGCAGTCTGGGTCATCTGCC
This sequence comes from Erethizon dorsatum, assembly GCA_028451465.1. Classification (NCBI taxonomy): domain Eukaryota; kingdom Metazoa; phylum Chordata; class Mammalia; order Rodentia; family Erethizontidae; genus Erethizon; species Erethizon dorsatum. Next base: position 36,522,343 of record CM051826.1, read on the forward strand.
TTCTAATACAGAGACAACTCGTTGACAACATTTTGGCACCAGTTAAGAAGTTTAGGGAACAGGTGGTCTGGTTGGCTGTAAGCACTCTGGGCTGGCAAATTCCCTGACGTTTTCTACAAGAAATCTGAGTTTGACCCAGAGAAGCCTGTGGATTTGACCAGAAAGAGACCTTTGGTGTTGGTGCACAATTATAGACAGACTTTGCAGGTGGCCTGGTGTGTGTGTCCACGGCAACACACAACCCATGAAGGTATGGCTACCTTCGGGCTGCCAGCCCTTAACGTCCAACCTCCAAGCCGCCCTCTTCAGATGCAACTCCTACTTCAGCAAAACTCCTCTCCTCAGGAGCTGCCTTGAGGGGAGCCCTAGCTCTAGGGGAGTCAGTGAACAATTCGCACTATCCAAAAAGAAGCACAGATCCCATGCCCAGGCCACTGTGTGGAGGCTGGGTGGCAGGCTCAAGAAAGATGGAAAAGTCCCTCATCATCTAGTTTTAGTGTCTCTCTCTTTTTTTCTGGGGCAGAGCATGAAAGGATGACTAGGAGAATCTTGTACAGTGATGCTTGGGTCTGCTGAGCAAAGAGTCTCATGAAGAAGTGGGGAAGACAACCAGGCAGAAGAGAGGCAAACTTTCAAAGGGATGACCTGTGGGTAAAAGGTCCAGAAGACAGACTAAGCGATGAACCCTTTGTTTCAACCTGGTCTGATCAGTGGACCCTGGCTGCCACCCTTCCTGGGTGACACAGCACTCAGCCCCCTGAGCAACTCTCTTCCCCTGCATGGAGAAAGTTCACAACACTCACTGTGTTCATGCTTGTGCCCAGGGTAGATGATCCGGAACACGTAGTCTGTGGCCCGCCCCATGCCCAGCTCCTCCACATCCACGGATCGCATGCTGCTGCGTTTCCGTAGCTTGGGGAACACCTTGCCCTGCAGAGGGAGGAGGTGGTCAGGCTGTCCAGGGCAAAATCCCACCCAGGGTCCTACCCAAGGCTGTTCCTAAGAACTTGGTGTGGGGAAAAGAAGGGAGAAGGCTGATGAACCACCCAACATAGCCCTGCACCCAGAGCCTCCCATGCTGAGGTACCTTCCCCTGCTGGGTCCACAGCGGGGGCTCAAGCTGTCCTCGAGGCAGCAGCCCGTTCTCCAGACAGGACAGAAAGGACAGCAGGTGTCCTCCCTGTGGGAAGTGCAGTGGTGGCCTCTGGATTCCGTCCTGGCTCACCAGCACAAGCGTGCCACCACTCTCTGGAGAATGAACATGGGCAAGTGAGGCTGGGTCCCTCCTTGAGTCCTCCCTGTCCATCACCATGGCCCCATTGGCCAGCTGTCCAGGCTGGGTAGGAGAACAGTCAAGCTGGAGTGTGGCCCAGGAGTTGCATTAATAGGGAAGGCAGGAAGGCTGGGGGTGAAGCTCAGTGGCAGAGTGCATGCCAATCCCCAGCATGGCAAAAAATAAAAATAAGGGCAATGGGAGGGAGACAAGAAGTCCACTGGGCCCCCTGCAGTGCATGATTGGGAGAAAGAAAATACCTCTCTCCTCACACCGCTGTGCCCTGGACAAGCAAACTTACTTTGCTGGTGGCAGTGGATGCAGACAATCTGACTGAAGGGCACCACCAAGGCATAGTCCCAGAAAACGCTGAAAAGGAACCAGATTGGTGTTACTGTGTCTCAAGACCTGTCATCCTCCCTTTCTTGTCACCTGGAAGCGACTTTCCCACTCCTGGGAACTATCCTGAAGACTGGATGACCATTGTTGAGAAGTGACCTCAACCAACTATGTCCCTCTGAGCCCCATGCTGTCCTCATGGCATAAAGCCAGTTAAGTCTCAGCTGTCTAGAGCTTTGGCTCAGGCAAACCTCTCCTGGCCAGGCTTGGCTCAATCCTAGAGCACTTAGGAATCACTCCAGGCAGCCTCTCCCTGCAATTCTTGGCATTAGGATAAGAAGTGAGGGCTGCCTCCTGGAGCAGGCCGAGTCTCTCTATCTCCCTGCCTGGGATCAAGCTCCCATTCCCTTCCTGGTCCCCAGGAACAAATGTTAAGGCCCCCACCTCTTTTCTAGCTCGGAGTCCCCCAGAGTCCCGTTCATGAGCTGGTTGGGGGTCCACTTCAGAGTGAGGCTCTCTGCAGACTGGTGCAGGGAGAGGTAGCCAGGGACAGCCTCCATGTCCTCCTTCTATAAGGAGGAAAAACACCAGAAGACAGAGACAATGAGGGGCTGGGAGGCTCCCTGCGATGGCCCATGGAAATGAGCTCCAGGTGGGAGCAGGGCAAGCCAGACAGGAGCTGGACTGGAGGCTGGGCAGAAGCAAGGGAGAACAGGAGCCACATGGCAGATCTGGGCATCTCCTCTTCCTGGTTGACCTGGTGCCACTGGCTCTGCCCTGTCTGCTTCCTAGATGCCAGGTGTGTTCTGGGCCAGTCAGCCCCACGTTGGGCAATGACCCTGCCTGCTGGCTGCCACTCCTAACCCTGGATGGCCTGGTTTTCAGTGTGCCAGGACAGAGGCCATCCCTAGCTCCTGCCAACTTCAGGATGGGCATGAGTCACATGAAACAGTGTGTGTTTTCCCCTCTTTGGCCAGGGCCCTTAGGAAAGAAACAGCTGTGGCTAGAGGTGTCCAGTTTGGAAAAGGGAGACTGAAGTGAGCCATGGTGGCATTAAGTTTTCCTACCGGTTGTACCAGCACGTTGTTCTTGCCATAGAGCAGCCTTGTCCTGGAGTTCTGGTGCAGAGATTCCACATACTCGCGGGCACAGGCCGCTAGCCTGTCCTCTGATGCACTGCCACTAGAATGCCACTTCCGGATCTGCCAGGAAAGCTATGGCTCAGTTCCAGCCTTAGTAAATTGGCCTCTGGACTTGAGAATGCTCAGGCTTCCAGGTCTCTCTCTCTGACCCCAGGCCCTTTCCTGCCCTTGCTTTGCTTTTGCCCATGGCCTAGGATGGGCTCTTGGCATTTCTGCAAGTGCTAGAGTGGGGAGAAGGCTCTTCTGTGGTGGCCACCACCTTGGGGTTAGTTTCCCTTCCCTACAAGCTCATGAATGTAGCCTGGATGAATGAGCACAAGGGATAGGGAAAGGGACACCCACCCCCAGGGCTGGACGCTTTGCAGGGGAGTCCTGACGACTGGGGGGACCCCGGATACGGTGCCTCTGGACCAGCTCATCAGCAGAAGGGTCGGTCCAGTAGTGATCAGCTGTCTTGAGCTTCGTGTATTCCAAGGCACAGGGTCCCACTGTGGCAACAGGGATGGTTAGCTTAGAGAGGGCTCCCTTACCACTTGCCCCTCACCCTACTGGCCCTACACAGGCCTCTAATCTCTCAGGCTCACCTAGAAGAGAGGCCAGGATTGGCCCAAACACAGGGTCTGCCAGTAATGCTTCCTTCTCGTAGAACTTGCTGCCAGAGACAGACAAAGTGATTGACTCCGTCCAGGGCAGTCAAGCTCACCAGGAAAGGATGTCCCAACAAAGACCAGGTTCATGTTAGTCACCAAGAAGGGACGAATCCATAGGATGGAGCTTTAAAATTAGGTGTATGGTGTGGTCTATGCTTTTAGGGTGCTAAAAGGGAAGATGGAGGCATGCCTAGACTGTCAGGAATAGCCAAGCATGTAGAGGGTGGGGCTGAAGGCCTGTGCAGAAGGTGGGTCGAAGGAGGGGCCAGTTCGGGGATGGAGCAGTCACCTGCAGTTTTCCGCCAGGTACTGTACAACCCTGTCCAGAACTTTCTCGATGAGTGCTGTGCGTACCCATATATGTTTCAAGGCCTGTGAGCTGAGGGTAGGGGTCTTCCCGCTGGCTGAGCCCTGTCTCCTCAGGGCCTCCTGGCTCCCTCCTGAAGGTTTCCTACAAAGTGGGAGAGGACTTCAGGAGTGCAAGTGTTCAGGGGTAAACTCTATGATAGCAGCACTGGGAACAGGGACCAGTGCCACAAGACGGGAGTCCAGAGGCTCCCTAGGCTGGCATTGGGAGTTGAAGGAGGAGGATAGGACCTTGAGTCCACAAGGGGCCAACTCCCATCCTCAGGCTGGTCCCTCACCCAAGAGGTCCTGTAAGACACAGGCCACGAAGCCAACCCTTAAGCAGGTTGTCCTGGGAAGGAGCAAATGCCAAGGGAAAGAGCAGAAGGGAGGGTTGGGAGGTATAGGCCCAGAGCTCACCTGCCCTCTACTTGTTGCTGCAGCTCTTGCACTTTGTGGCAAATTTCCCCAGCCACAGGGCACGTCTTCCCCACCTTGGTGAACAGGGCTGCCATCTTGTCACTGCGCAGGAAGCCAGCAGCACGGCGTTTCAGCTGATGCAGGAGGCAAGCTTCTACTGCACCTGGGCCACAAAGGAAAATAGCACCTCAGCCTGCAGAAGAAGGGGAGCCTCCTCTTTCCTGTGCCTGTGTCAAGGCCTGGGCAAGGGCAAACCATGACCTACACTGGAAGTAGGGACATGCCCAAGAGATACTCTGACCTCCTTTCAAACCTCTCTGTCCCTCTGCTCTGTGCACGGCAGGCCTAAAAGAACTGTGACATACCAAGCATCCCTCCCCATCACTTCTTATTTGCAGCATCACCCCTGTAAGGCTTTGAGGACCAAAGCTGCTGGCTGGGGTTGGCATGAATGGCTACATCCGACCACAAGGGTAAGCCAGGACAGTACCTACAGGACAGACAGGCAGAAAGCATACAGCCCAGCAGCCCTCCTGGAGAGCGTGGTGATGTGGTTGCTAAGGAACAGGGCTTCAGAGGAGCTGAAATATTGATGGAGCCACTGCACAGATCAGTCCTGACAGCAACCTCTGGATTATTGATGAGCACAGCAGCTAAAAATGAGAGATTTCTCTTTTCCTTACTGGGAGGGCTTCCCTTCATTCATTCATATTTTTAGGGGCTGGACTTAAATGTCTCCATCTGGATCCTACTTACTGAAGAGAGACCCCACGGGAATGCAAGAAGGTAGGGAGCTGTTGCTCTGGGTATGTGCAGACTCTAAAAATACTAATGTGTGTATGTGGGGCCGTGGGGGTGGCAATTACTCAGGTCAGACTGAGTGAGCTGTGCTGGAGACAGGGAGCCAGAGACACCAAACTCTGAGCTTGGTGTGGCCACTTGCTGCTTCTGGGAAACCTGGGTAAGTGACTTAATGCTATGAGCCTTAGTTTTAGCATATGCAAAATGGGGAAGACTTCTTATGAATGTGTGAACGTCACATAGGATAGAAGGTGTGAAGTACTCTGCCCAGGGTCTGGCTCTAAAGAGGCACCAGAGAGAAGATCATAAGTTGCCTGAGAGGAGGGTGGACATTCTGCTTTTTTAGAAATGGGAGAACAGAAGCCATGTCAAGTTTATTTTACTGGCACTGTTAGGACATGAAATTTGGACTTAGGGAATCAATACTAAAATAGACTTTCAATTAGGAGCAACTGACAGGCAGTCACTGATGTCCTCTAAAGGAGTTTTATTTTGTCCTCTCTTGGACTGAAATCAAGAAGGGATGGGCCGGTGAGATGGCTCAGCGGCGTAAGTGCCTGCCTGGCAAGTGCGAGGGCCCAAGTTCGACTCCTGGAACCCACATACGAGAAAAAGGGCCAGTGATATCGCTCAGTGGCACGGGCGCCTGCTGGCGCGCAAGGTCCTAAGATCAACCCCTGGTACCCACAAAAAAAAAAAAAAAAAAAAGAAGGGAGAGGGGCCAGGTGTCGTGGCACATGCCTGTAATCACAGTACTAGTGAGGCTAAGGCAAAAGGACAGTGGTTAAGTTCAAGACCAGCCTAGACTACACAGTAAGACAGTCTCAAAAGAAAAAAAAAAGGAGAGTCCCTAGGGCAGTGATGGTGAACCTTTTAGAGCTTTCAATGATATAAACAGCCTGCCAATGATATAAACACACATGCCATGGGTTCACCACCACTGCCCTTGGGCTATAGCCAACTAGCTAGGAGTATCCTAGGGGAGGAAAACAGGCACATCCTTTCCTTCACACAGGGCTCACACACATCTATCCACGTATTTATGGAGACAGAGATATCTACAGGTATCACTCATATATGGGGCATGTAGGGACATCTGTGGCTTAGGTATCTTCTTTCTCTTCCCCATGGTCAGTCCCTCTGGTCCCTAGAAGTCTTGTGTGGCCCTGGGGTGTAGAGATGACTCTCATGTCCCAGTCTCTTGGTCCTGGGGCTGCTGCAGCCATAGGCTTATGCCTGGTGGAAGGCCATGATGATTTCCTGGGGCTGCATTCCTTGTCTGGATGGGAAAAGAAGGCACACTGAACAGAGCCAGAGTGGCAGCGGGTGGCACCAAGTCCTGCAGGGAATCATGTGCCTTTGGTGATGTGACTAATTGCAGGGATAATGAGTCATTAGCCTTCCCACCTTCTCCAGGCGACTGCAAATGCAGCCAGGCCAGAAGCCAGGGAGTAGCCACCCTGCTGGGCCTCACCAACCCTGCCAGCCAGCCTCTCAGCATAGGCACAAGATTCTCTGGAGAGTGGAGGTGTTTCTCAGCAATTGCTCAAGGAGGGAATGCTGAGGGAAGCCCAAACATCACTCCCGGTCCCCCTGCTTACCCCACATGCCCTAAGTTCCTTCTGTGAAACACTGGGCAAGGTGCCAGGCTGTATCTAGGGGAGGAGAAATCCTCCTTACCCTTCACTTTCTAAGCAAAGTAAATGACCCTTTAGGCCAGGTGCTTTTGGCCTAGTTCCACATGCTCTTTAGCCAGTGATTGTTGAAATCACAGTTTTTCTACCCTGTTTCCACAGCAGAGTCTCCCATGAGAAGCAGCAAATGCAATGAAAAATGTTTCCATATTCAGTGTGTAGGCAAAATAATGATAATGATAAGAGGATTAGTATCCTAGCCTCAGGGGGTTTGTAGACAGGCTTCTTGGGCTCCAAATTAGAGAACTCTAAAATTGTAAGTCATTTGCATGGAAAATTTTGGAGTGATCTAGAATGCTTCTTTTTTAAGATTTTTAAGATTTCTTTTTCCTTTTTTTTTTTTTTTTCCCCCTCCTGGAGAGGACAGCCATAGCTTTCAGCTTCTAAAAGAGGTTATCTGATCTCACAAAGACTAATACCTGGTCCAAGACTTTTATTTTATTTATTTTATTTTTTTGAGATAAGGCCTCATTTGAAGCCTAGGCTGGCCTCAAACTCTTGATCCTCCTGCCTCAGTCTCTCTCTCTTTTTTTTTTTAATAAAAAAAGAATTTATTTGAGGGTGGGAGAAAAGGGGAAGAGAGAGAGAAAGAGAGAGCGAAAGCGCGAGAGAGCAGATAGCTACTCTGGACCAGTAGGGAGTATTCGAAAGGGAAATACTCCCTGCCTCAGTCTCTTGAGTGCTGGGGCTAAAGGCATGCATCATTATACCCAGCTTCCTCTAAGACTTCTGAGTTGAGCAGAAACCCAAATATTTCCACTGAAACATAATCCTCCCACTTCCTCTTCCCTCATTCAATATACAGTGAATACCACACTCAGAACAGCCAGCAGAGCCATCAAAATAAAGTCCAACCCTATTCTGAGACATTCCCCAGGGAAGGCCTTTCGCAGACAGAATGGGGGACTGTCAAGCACCTTTCCCCAGGAGGAAGTGCATATAAAGGCCTGACAGAAGGCTCAGGGCACCTAGCAGAGCACTTACTTCTCTTTCTGCCCCAGATCTGCCACCATGCTCCCATCCCCCAGGATGGAGGCCATGTAGGAGATGCAGGGCCCATCTCCCACTAACTGAGCTGTTTGGGTCCTGCACCCCAGACTGAGAATTTCAGGCCCCCTGTCCCAGTGGGTCCTAGAACCACCTATAGTCACTCTGGATACACCACAAGGTATCAACCTTGATATCATCGGGCTCATTTTATATGAGAAAAATATGTGCTAGTTAATAAAACCCAATACTTGTTGGGATAGAAAGGTTTGAGCAAATGAAAATCAAAACAGAGAAAGACACGACTCAACAAGCACGATCTTGTCACTGCCCATTCTGATCTTACTGTGGTCATCAGAATTTGGGACAGATGAGCCCAGCTACCTTCTCCACTGTCATCTATCCCATCCCACTGACAGGACGGATCAGGGAACTGCAGCTCTGAGTAAGCCAGAGCATAACTAAATTTAACTCCAGCAGTTTGCTGGGAGCCTGCCCCCAAAGGATTGATGCTGCCTTCCCAGGGAAAGGCGAGGGCCATAGGCCCAGACTAGCCTCACTCACAAGCCTCTGATGTATCCCTCAATCCCATTAAGTTATGGAGTTTATCAAATGCTACTTGAGGCTAGAGACCACAAGTGCTAATGGAATCCTATAGGGCCCTACCCCAACACCTTACACCCTGATTTAACCACATAGGAGACAGGGGGAATCAGGTAGAAGGGACATGGAAAGTTGCTAATCTGCTTGTACACTGCTGGTGAGAAGGCTGGCTAATACAACTTCTATAGAGACATATGGTACTATCTACAATGTATATATAACCTCTGATCCACCAACTCCTCTTCTGGAATCTTTCCTACAGATATAACTGCATGATTACTCATTTATAACAGCAAAAGACTGGCAACCATCTACATGTCTATCAATAAGATTACGTTAAGTAAGTATGGTAGATCCCCACAGCAGAATATTGTGCAACTCTGAAAAACAATGAGATGCTCTCTAGTAACTAACAATGGAAAGCTCCTCGAAAGCAAGGTGCAGGAGAGTCCCATTGCATGGTACCCTTCAATTACAAAAGGGGTGGGTAAACAAAAATTACAATCTTTTTCATTAAAATGGAAAAAAAAAAGAAAAAACTCTACCACAGTACACAAGGTACCAAAGTGGTGACCTGTACCAGGCGTGGTGGCTCACACCTATAATCCCAGCACTTGGGGAACTGAGGTAGGAAGATCCCTGTGAGTTCAAGGCCAGTCTGCACTACATAGCAAGACCCCGTCTCAAAAGAAAAAAAAACAAAACAAACAAAAGCGACCTGTATACTAACAGGAGGGAAGTAGGCAAATGGGGCAGGGAACCTACGTATGGTGGTGCACATCTATGATTGCCCAGCATGGGCAATTTAGCAAGACTCTGTCTCAAAAAATAAATTAAATAAATAAAGGGTTGGCGATTTAGCTCAGTGCAAAGGCTGAGCTGCACCCCAGTATCACCCCCTCACACACACATAAAAGAAGAAAGAAAAGTAATAAAGACTTTGGAGCACCACTTTTATATAGTTTTGACTTTTCAACGAGGTAAGTATGTTAGTAATTCAAAGTAACAAGTATCATAATCAAGTTGGTGACCATCAAGGGTTTCCATCATGAGAATGACGTGAGGTTCTCTCCAAATTCACAAACCCCAGAAAGGCTGGGTTTGTCCACAACACCCACTCTTCCACCAGCTCCATTAGCAAACAAGGTCTTCCAAATGGCTTGGTTCCCTACCCTGTGGAGACATCTGTTTAAGGCAGCCAGTATATAACCTGAACTGAGCAGGGATCAGAGAAACAATTCCACAGGCTGGTACATGTCCAGGAGCTCACAAAAATGAACTGAAGTGCTAGAACTATAATCCATTACATACTTGTAATCCCAGTACTCTGGGAGGCTGAGTAAGGCAGGTAGATTCAAAGTTTGAGCCCAAGACGGGTGTGGTGGTGCACATCTGTAATCCCAGCACTTGGGAGGCTGACACAGGAGGATCACTGTGAATTTGAGGCCAGCCTGGACTACATAGTGAGTTCAAGGTCAGCCCAAACTACATATTGAGACCCTGTCTCTAAAAAAAAAAAACAGAAAGTTTGTACCAAGCCCAGCCTGGGCAACTTAATGAGACCTTGTCTCAAAATAAAATAAAAAGCCTGGGGATGTAGCTCAGTGTGAAGGTCCTGAGTTCAACTTCCAGCACCAGGATGGGGTGTTGGGGACTGAACCTATAGCTTCCAGGAATGTGACAGTTGTTAAGAAGGGGTCCTCAATGAGCCCAGGGTCCTCAGAAACAAGGCTGGCTCTGGGAAAGGCTCCATTCCACCATGACCCTCATGTGTGTATCCATGTATATTTAAAGCAGGGGGCAGCAGCCAAGGGGTCTGGACAAGCCCAGCTCCAGTCTAGCCGGATATTCAGAGGACTAGCCCAGTTTGGTTGAAGTACAGGGCCATAGCATCTAGTTAGCACAGATGACACAAAGCTGGGCCCAAGGTACTCAGCTAGGAGAGGTGGGGATGGGAGAAAAGCAGGTGTGAAAAGGGTAGCTTACTCCCCCACCTCTGGCTCAGTTTCACCTTTACACCCAGCTGCAATCTGTGGAATGGGGGAGTTCATTTGTAGTTGCCACAGAGAATCCGAGGGAGGAAAATGTGGGCAGAGCAGTCAGCCACAGGTGGTTGTTTGGTCCTGGAGCTTTGGGGGCACTACTCTGAGCAGAACTTTCAGAAGCTGAATGCCATGAGGCCACTGGATAGTGTGACCAACACCACCAGGAGGGGCAGCCTCCCTGGGGAAAAAGGAAAGGGTAGGATGGTAAGCTCTTTATAAGTGGGTACTAGCCAGGCATGGTGGTGCACAGTTGTAATCCCAGCACTCAGGAGGCTGAGGCAGGAAGATCACTGAGAGTTCGAGGCCAGCCTGGGCTACATAGTGAGTTCGAGGCCAGCCTGAACTACAAAGTGAGACCCTGTCTTAGGAGAAAAAAAAAAAGAAAAAAAAAAGTGTACTTAGGGAGGTGAGTAGCTTTCCCCAGCTGTCAGATAGGAAGCTGGAGCTTCTAAGTGGCAGATGAGATGGGAGGAACAAAAAGGCATCACCAGCCATCACCATCAGCCTTCTCATTCTTACTTCTCTGACATTTCCACTCAGGGACTGGTAATGGCTGCATCCACTCAAAACAAATATTTCTTCAGGTACCACAGTATACTTTATCTCACCCCACAGTAGGGACACTGGCTATTTACTTCAACTGGAGAGGGGAAATTCAGCCTTGCTCAACACTGAAAATAAGAAAGCAGTACTCTCATCCAGACTCTGGTGGGAGAAGAAATAACTGCCCTGATTTTTTAGAACCAAGGAGAGAAATGAGAGTCATACCATACTATTTTCCTTGCCCTGCTAGGGATCTGGAATAGGATCTGTGTTATGGTTTGTGTCTAGATGTCTCCCCAAAGCCTCATGCAGTCATGGGGACAGGCTTCTAGAGTTTGTGACTTTATTTTTATTTTTTAATTTTGAAGAGAAAAAAAAATAGAACAAAATTTCAAAACAACATAATAGGAAGGTAACAATGGTTAACACATTACGTATTATTAACTTTAAATTAGTTACTCAGGGTACAAGATATCAGCATTCAATTGTCCAAGCAATATTAGCACAAACCTTTCTTTTCAATGAACTAAGCGAAATTAGTAGTGTATCTATCTTAACTATCATACACACACACACACATACACACACAATTTTTTTCTTTTCCCTTCTTTCTTGTTTCCATCTCCCCATCCCAGTTTCTCTTTTCCTTTTGACCAGTTTCTTCCTGTTTTACCATATCTATTGTACATTTTGGATCTTATTTACTCTTTCAGTTTCTCATACTAGAGAGATAATACGATGCTTACACATGTGCGTCCGGTTTATTTCACTTATGAGTATTTTCTCGAGTTGCATCCATTTACCTATAAAAGTCTCCAGTTTATCTTTCTTTATGGCTGAGTAGTACTCTATTGTATAAAAACACCACATCTTTTTTTATTCATTCCTCAGTTAATGGGCATTTGGGTTGTTTCCAAGATCTGGCTATTACAAATTGTGCTGCTAAAAACATGGGTGCACATATATCGCTGTGGTACAATGTTTTTAATTCTTCTGGGAAGATACCCAGAAGGGGAATAGCTGGGTCAAATGGGACCTCCAATCCTAGTTTTTTGAGGAATCTCCACACTGATTTCCACAGTGGCTGTACCAGTCGACATTCCCACCAACAGTGGAGAAGGGTTAGAGTTTGTGATTGATTCATAGTCCAATGTTGGGATTATGGGTGTGAGTGCTACACCCACCCTGGGGTGGGTAGCTTGCATACAATATAAGGGAGGGAAAGAGGCTTACTCGCTCTCATGCTCCTCCCTTTTTGCTCTTGTTGTTTTTGCTGTCTTCCACCACCATGAACTGCTGCCCCTGTGCCATGCCACTCTGCCTTGGAGCCAGCTGATTATGGACTGAGAATTCCACCAATTGTGAGCTAAATAAACCTTTCCTTCCTTAATTTTGGGCGTCGGGCATTTGTCTCAGCACCGAGAGAAAAGTAACTAAGACAATCTGCATGTATAACGCTCAAGGTGGCTTCCCAAGGAACCAGGCCATGGCCAGCTTCTTAAACGATGAACACTTACCAATTCAGCAGGGAACTCACTGTTTCCCAGGGTGTCTCTGGACACCGTGAGCCTGTTACATGACTGCAGCTGAGCCTCCACAAGGGCCACCTCCTCCTCAATGCTTTCAATCCTCCAGATTCCACTCCTGCATAGTCCTCATGGGCACACCAATCCCTTCTCAGCACAGACTTTGGACCAAGACAGATGTGGGTTTAAACGCCCCTCTCCTTATTCGCTTGTGGATTTTGGGCAAATCACTAAACCTGTCTGAGTTTTAGCTTCAATTAGAGAAAATAAAAGGCACCATCTCAATGGCAAAAAGATACACGCAAAGGTGCAAAGTGCATCATGATTACTGCCTGGCATGCATCAGTCCCATATCCCCCTGCGCTCGTACCCACCCCACCTTCCCTCTCACACTTATGGATGGTCTGGTTGTGCTCCTCTCTCAGGCTACTCTGTTCCACCTAACACATTTGAATACAAACATTTTATAACTTCTCCAACCTAAGAAAACAGCACCACCACCTTCCTTGGCCCTGCATCTTCACTTGGGTATAGCTTCGTTTAGCTGCTCCCTTTTATGTGAAAGTTCCCAAGAAAATCATCCGTAATTGCTATCCCATTTCTTCTTCCACCTATCTCCTCCTTTAAAAACAAACCTTTTTTTTTTCAGTGCTGGGTATCGAATCTGAGGCCTTGTGCATGCTTCCCAAGTGCCCTGCCACTGAGCTACATTCCCAGCTCTGCACAGCTCTTTTAATCCTCAAGTCAACGCTGTGGTAGTAGGATCAGAGATGAGTGACTGACTATGGTTACATACTTAGCAACACATCAGGATGTGAACCCAGGTCTGTCTGACTCTAAAGACCCAGCCCCACAGACCACTGACACACGCTCTCCGTCATGTTCTAGCACAGGGTGAGGGAACCAGTTTTCTAGAGGGCCTTCCTTCCTCCTTGATTATTTCTGGCTGCAAGACAGAAGTCAGGTGGCCCAAGAATGAGCTGTTCAATTTTCAGGTGGGAAGGAGGAATCCCTTTTACTGAAGAGAGGGCTGAAAACTGCCTGGAGTCTGAATCTCAGAATATGCTAAAATGTCTCTGACTGCAATATAACAGGTGGGACGCAAGCCTCCTGTAGCACCTGCTTCTCTCCCAGCTCATTAGCATCTCCTTGTCATTCCCAAAGGAGCTCACTGCAGGGCAGACCTTCCTGGCTAATGAAAGCTGCTTAGCAACAGGGAGCTGGTTAATAGAGCTCCTGTTATTTCCAGCTCTACAGACTCCACCCCCGCCTCCCATTACAGCTCATCCTCAGCCTGAAACAACCCTCTGGTTGACCCAGCTGCACAAGTCATGGCAGGGCAAGGAGGCTGGTGACTGAGGAGGAAGGGCTGGCCTCTTGGGCCTAGGCCCTTCTCTAAAGTCTGGGGGCTGGTGGTGGCAGAAGACAAGTAGAGTCCGAGAACCTGCTCTGCCAGGCCAGAAGCCTCTCTCTCCACACACCAAAGGTTAAAATACAATCTCTATACCCAATCACAGTAAACAGAGATATATGGAGGCAGACACTCTCAGATCTGGGGTTCTCTGGGCTCATGGTTTGAGGCCTCAGTTACCTCAGACTTCTTATTGGTAAGAGAATAACTGTGCCTCTTTGAGCCCATGCATTACTAGTTCAGATGCCTGGTTCAAAACCAAAACTTGGAACAAACTGCTGTTTAATTCTGATCCTGAATGGCCTGTGTACAAGTACATTCTTTTTTTTTTTTTAATATGCGGGTACTGGGAGTTGAACTCAGGACCTTGCGCTTGCCAAGCAGGCGCTTATGCTGCTGAGCTATATCGCCGGCTCACAAGTACATTCTAAAAGCACCTTCCCCTCCAAGACGAGGAGTGGCAAGAGATACCAGCCTATGGAAGTGGGTTCATGAAGCCGCACCAAAAACAGGAAGCATTAATTTGGTGCAACAGTAGGTCTTGGGGTGGTGGTGCTGGGGACTGAACCCGGGTCTCATGTATACTAGGCAATTGCTCTATCACTCAGCCATATCGCCAGCCCCCAATAGTAAGTCTTCAAAATCCAATACCAGTCTGGGGGTATATATAACTCAGTGACGGAGTAAGTATTTAGCATGCGTAAGGCCATGGGTTTAGGTCCCAGCACCAAAAGAACCAAACTGAATCAAACAAACGAAAAGCTCAAAAAACAAAGACTATTATAGACCCTAATGCAAACCTGACATGACATTTTAAGATAAAAAGGGCGTATCAAAGATCCCTATTCATGATGGTAGTTTTGAGCCCATTCTCCAGGTCTGAGTCCTCTGGCCTCAGGGCTTGGAGGTGGCACAGCTGAGCAGCACTGCAGAGACGCTCTGCAGTAAGAGTTACAGCAAATGTAGAAGCCCCTTTCCCTGGCAGCCAGGTTTGGCAACACAGCGTCACAAGAGAGCTTCTACTTGCAGGGTCTGACTGGCTTCTGGACAGACAGGTTTAGGAACAACCACTTTAAACAACAAATGTGCCCTTCTAGACCAATCCTGCAAATCCTGCCCTTTCGCTTGGCTAACAGGAAACAGGAGCCGGGTCACAACCTCACTGGGTTTGTTTGCCTATGGCCAGGTCTCAACCCAGGAATTCTTCAGTTCCGTTTCTAGAGTTCTCCAGGAATGTTCTGTTTCTGGTTCAAATGTTTGTATACTTTTTTCTTTCTTTCTTTTTTGTGGTAGCAGGGATTGAACCTAGGGCCTTCCCATTGAGCTAAGTCCCCAGCCCTTTACTTTTTATTTTCAGATACAGTCCCAGTAAGTTGCTAAATTGCACAGGTTGAGCTGGGCATGGTGGTGCATGCTTGTAATCCCAGGACTCAGGAGGCTAAGGCAGGAGGATCACTTCAAGTTCAAGGCCAGCCTGGGCTACACAGTGAGTTTAAGGCCAGACTGAATGACACAGCAAGAAACTGTCTCAAAACAAAGAAACATAAAATAATTTGCCCAGACTGGGCTCAAATTTGTGATTTTCTTACCTCAGCTTCCCCAAGTACTGGGATTACAGGTGTAGTCCACCACGCCTGGCCAAATATCTGTATTCTAAAGAAGCTTGAAGAAACTCATCTTGCTTAGCCTGGCCCTCTCAGTAACCTCCTACCCCTCCTCTGCCAAGAACAGACAGCCAGCATGGAGTATAGTGGTCCAGGACCCCAACATGCTTGAATGTTCTAGGGAATGTGGTCACCCCACAGTTAGACCAGTCTCTGAAGCCTTCACTCTGCCTGACCACTTAGTATGTTCCCTGAAATCCCATTCTTCCAAAGCAAAGCTAAATTCTCAACATGGCTAGAACGACAAGACCCAATATGTCTGGATCTACTTCAGATTAGAAATGCATTGCTTGGGGATATAGCTCAGTGGCACAGCGCCTGCCTGGCAATCACAAGGTCCTGAGTTCCATTCCCAGTACCAAAAAAAAAAAAGCATTGTTGAGCATTTTTCCAGGGGGTAGGGACCCTGGCATATTAGAATCTCTAAGAAGCCTGAGGGGTGGCATTTTCAATCACTACCTATCTAGTCCTCCCTCTTCCTTCCCCAAAGAGTCCATGATTACGATTCTGCTGTGTGTGTGTGTGTGTGTGTGTGTGTGATGTCTGGAAGTGGATATGGGCAGGGGGAAAAGGTTGATAGTGACTGCTTTAAACAAACCTTATTTTGAGCCCAAATGTGGAACACCAATTGGTGTCATCTGAAATACCAATTTTTACAAAACACAGATTCTGGTTTTTTTTGTTTAACTTTTTTTTTGTGTGTGTGGGTACCGGGGGTTGAACTCAGGACCTCGCGCACCAGCAGGCACCTGTGCCACTGAGCGGTATCACCGGCCCTTTTTTTGTATGTGGGTTCCAGGAGTTGAACTCAGGACCTCGCGCTTGCCAGGCAGGTGCTTATGCCGCTGAGCTATCTCACTGGCCCTTAACTTTTTTGAGATAAGGTTTCACTATGTAGTCCAGGCTGGCCTTGAATTCACTATGATGCCCAGACTGGCCTTGAACTTGAAGTGATCCTCCTGCCTTAGCCTCCCAGGTGCTGGGACTATGGGTGTGTGCCACCATGCGTGGCTAAAAATTCTGTTTTCTGTGTGTCTCAGATGCCCCAGCTCAACTTAGCTTGATACTGTTGGCAACCCCTCCTGTTCACATTCTCCTCAGTAACCATGTACTGAGCCCACAGCACAGGCAGCAACTGGCAGAGGTCTACAAATGGCTTTTGTTGGGCCCACACGATTCTTTAAAAAATGAGAATTAGTTGTCATCATTTACAAAGTGAGAAATTTCATATAAAATCCTAGACTTCTGGTTTCTCTTAAAAAGAGGCAACAGGAAACCTGGGCCTACACTTCTGTAGGAGTGAATAGTGACTGTACCTTTTCACAGAGGCAAAGAGCTATCAGGTCACCCTGTCCCTGCTACTTCCTATGTCTTTGCTTGTGGATATTTTTTGTTTGACTCTGTAGGCACTTAAGTTTGTATTGATGGTCCTGAGGCACTTCCTGAGCACGAGCAGAACAGGGCTGCCTTTGCTCCTGGACTGAGTTCAGAACCCTGGAGATTTGGGGGCCTTGTTCTAGTTCAGCAAATGAAACTTGCTGAAAAAAAATATGCCTTTTGAGTGTGATATCCCAGCTTGCTAGAAAGAGCATGAGCTTCCATGCAGGAGACAAAAGCAAAAGCCACACTGCTTCCAGGGGATTCCTGGGCCAAGTGGAGGAGAGCTGACAGCTGTTTCTCAGCCAAATGGCCTGAATGTGGGATACTCACAACTTTTCTCCTGCTTGTATTCCTCCAGCCCCTTTTCCCTCATCTCCCACAGCCACCCAAACATGGCACCCATGCACAAGATGTTTGCATGATTTGATTTTGTTTTCTCTAGTGTGTGTGCTTTAATAAAGCTTAGCACTAAGCCACACAAAACTGGACCACCTGCAGAGTCCTTCTAGTGATGACAGACATGGCGGACAACAAGGGTACCCAGCACAGGTGGAAAGAAGTAGAGTTCTAATACTCTTTCACAACTACTGAATGTAAGACTGGTTAGCCTTTTCTCCACAGGTGCTGCCAAGAAAAGGTGAGATAAGGTTGCTCTTTGGAAACCTGGGAATCAGTACATCATCTCAGAGAACTGGGAAACTTATCCAAAAAGGAGATGGTGGGAACTGAAATCCTGCGAACATTTTCTGTACTCTTACATTGCTAGAAACATTCATAGGCATCAACTCAACCATCACAAAAAATTCCTTAAGGTGGGAATCATTGCCATGATTGTTAAAAATTTTTTTTCTAATACTGGGGATTGAATTATGCATGCCAGCAAGTGCTCTACCAGTCAGCTACATCTTCGGTCCTTTTTATTTATTTTCAAACAGAGTCTTGCTAAGGTGCCTAAGCAGGGCTTGAATTTATGAACCTTTCTGCTTCAGCCTCCCAAGTAGCTGGGATTACAGGTGTGTGCCATAGCACTCAGTATCTTGATTTTTAAAGCAAACTGAAGGTGACAGAAGTTAAGAAACTTGTCCATGGTGACTCAAATAGTCACCAGGATTCAAACCCCAGTGTTACTCACAGTGTCTCTGCTCACAGGCTGTCTCTCCCCATTACTGTCCCATAGCTCAGAGCTTTATTTTCCTTTACAGTTTTTTTCTTTTCTCTTTTCTTGCTTGCTTGGGTACATTCTTGCTTTCTTTTTAGTTTTGGGGATTAAACCCTAGCCTTTGCACTGCCCCAGACTTTTTATTTACTTATTTTTGGTTTTCTGAGACAGGGTCTCTCTATGTAGTTCATGCTGGCCTTGGATTCACTATGTAGTCAAGACTGGCCTCAAACTTGTGTGGATTCTCCTGCCTCAGCCTCCCAAGTGCTGGGATTACAGGAACGTGCCACCACACCTGGCTTTATCCCCAGCCTTTTAAAATTAATTAATTAATTAGTTTGTTTGACACAGGGTCTCACTATATAGCCCAGGTTGGCCTTGAATTCACAGCAATGCCCCTGCCTCAGCCTCCCCAGTGCTGGGGTCACAGGCATGTGCCACCATGCCTGGTCCAGCCTTTTTAAATTTAAAAAGAGACAAGGTCTTTTTTGAGACAAGGTTTTGCTACATTGCTAACTTACCCAGGCTGGGCTCCATATTGCAATCCTACCTCAGCCTTCTGAGTAGCTGGGTTTATAGGCAAGTGCCACCATGCCCAGCTTCCTTTATAGTTCTTATCACTACCTATTATTATACATCTATCTGTGCAATGGTTTTCCTTCTGTCTCCCTCAACAGAATTTAAGTCCCTGGCACACAGACTTTGTCCATCTTATCACAGCCATTTTCCTGCATGGAAAATTGTATCTCAAGCCCTTAGTGAATGTTGTTGGAGTTATGGAAAGAGTAATTACTTAATTACACTGCTATCAAAAAGCACACCTGTAATCCCAGCACTCGGGAGGCTGAAGCAGGAGGATTGCCATGAGGATGCACGAGGATCGTCAGCCTGGGCTACACAGTTAAGTTCAAGGCCAGCCTGAAATGCATAGCAAGACCCCATCTCAACAGAACAAAACAACCCCAAAAACCAAAAAAGGCACACCTTCTAAGCCAGGTGTTGTAGCACACACCTGTAATCCCAGCACTTGATCTGCCTGAGGCAGAACAATCATCTTGAGTCCAAGGCTAGCCTGGGCTACACAGTGATTTAAAGGCCAGCCTGGACTGCGTTGCCAGACCCTGTCTCAAAAACAAACAAACAAACCACCCCAAAACCACACCTTCTGAGTGTGTTCTTAGGTATGCCCTGGGTTTCAGCCCTAGTGCTGCACAGGTGCGCAGCCCTAGTATTGTATACAGGCATGCGTATGAACGTGTGTGCGTGCACGTGTGCGCGCACACACACGCAAAGAGAAAGGAAGGAAAAAAGAAAGTTAGTTTATAGAAAGTTAAATTCCTGGAAATTCAAGAAAATTCTGTATGTAGAGATAAGTAAGCTTTCTTCTACAAAGGCAAAAAAAATCTTCAAGTTGAGAAGGAAGCAATGATTCATTATTCTCTCCTCTGTATGGCTAGGAAGCTTTGGCTATACCTCCTAGCCTACATGTATGTTCTTTCGCATCCAATGAAGCGTGTGGAAAGTTAGGATGACGGAAAAACTGTCTGGGATTAATCAGAAAGTAAATATGGCACAGAAAGCATCTCCACGCTACCAATGTTTCACCAAAATTAAGGGATGGATAACTCAGAGCAGTGGTTTCCAAACCCAAATTACCTAAGGCAGTAGTTCTCAAAGTATAATCCTTGGACCAGCAACATCAGCCTCATTTTTTTTTTTTTTTTTTTTTTTGTGGGTACCGGGGCTCGACCTCAGGACCTTGCGTGCCAGCAGGCGCCCATGCCGCTGAGAGATATCACCGGCCCTTTTCTCGTATGTGGGTTCCGGGAGTCGAACTCAGGCCCTCGCGCTTGCCAGGCAGGTGCTTACACCGCTGAGCCATCTAACTGGACCCAACCTCATTTTTGAACTTGTTAGAAATCTAGATTTTCAGGCCTACTCTAGACCTACCAGAATCATTAACTCCAGGGCCAGGATGCAGGAATATGCTTTAAAAAGCTCTTCAGGTTACTGATGCACACTAAAATTTAAGAATAATAGGGCCGGTGAGATGGCTCAGCGGCATAAGCGCCTGCCTTGCAAGCGCGAGGGCCCGAGTTCGACTCCCGGATCCCACATACGAAAAAGGGGCCGGTGATATAGCTCAGCGGCACGGGCGCCTGTTGGCGCGCAAGGTCCTGAGGTCGACCCCTGGCACCCACAAAAAAAAAAAAAAAAAAAAAAAAAAAAAAAAAAGAATAATAGGAACTAAAATATATAGATTCATGGCACATGAAGATCCTGATTCAGTAGGTCCAAGACAGGGCACAAGGTGATTTCAAAAGTTTCTGGGTTGATTTGGACTTGCAGCCAGATCTGAGAACTACTAAAGCTAAGCACTCATTTTTTCTGGTCCCAGGATAACGTCTAAACCTAGCTCCCATCATCCCTAAGTCATTTACTCACCACACAGAGCAATGATGTGGCTGCTATCTTCATGCACAAATTTCCTAGTGACAGCTTCCTCCATGATTTGCTTTACCTGTGGACAAATGGGACAGCATGGTTACTACACTGTATTTATGTTTTTCTGATCAAAGGACTCAGGAAGTCTGGGGGTGTAGCTCAGTTGTGTGCTTTGCATGTGAGACCCTAGCAACTAAAAATGAAAAGCCTCCAAGCAGGTAAATAGTTTGGTTCTGCACTTCTAGTCTGCATTGTTAGTCACTTACAGAGATGACAAGCTTGGAAGGTAGGGAAGCAAACTTTCCTCAGCACAGCCTGCTCTAAGCCTTTTGGAGAGGAAACAGGGAAAAATGACGTCAAAATCCACCAACTGGTCAGTGCAGAGGTTCTAGTCCAGATGGAAGTGCCTGGCTTGGAGAATTGGGATAGGAGGCAGTTTGCTCAGGTGCATTCAGCCGGAGAAGAGCTTCTGGGCAGAAACACTGTCCTTTAGGGACAGACTGTTTCAGTACAGGCTCCAGAAAAAACAACCTGCCTCTCTTTTTCTCCGTCTTCTCCAAGGTTAGGGCTAGGTTCACCCATGCCTCAGGGACACTTGCTTCACGCTCTTATTCTACCTGGGCTCTAAAACCCTGGTGTTTTTTTTGTTTTGTTTTTTTTGTGTTTTTTAATGTGGGTACCAGGAGTCGACCTCAGGACCTCGCGCTTGCCAGCAAGCGCTTGTGCCGCTGAGTGATATCACCGGCCCTTTTATTCCTTTATGTAGGTTCCGGGAGTCGAGCTCAGAACCTCGCGCTTGCTGGGCAGGCGCTTATGCCACTGAGCTATCTCACCAGCCCCAACCCTGGTGTTTTGGGTTCCTCCCCAGATATAAAAGCTTCCGAATACCTTAAAAGGTGAATAGTCACATCTTCCTTAACACTTAAGGGACCTGGGGACGACACTCAGTGCATTGCCTAGCATGTGTGAGGCCATGGGTTCCAGCCCTTCACCGCAAAATAAACAACCAAAAAACTTAAAAAATGAAAGTTATTTATTGTTTAAGTATTTATTTATTTATTTATTTTAGTACTGGAGGTAGAGCCCAGGGCCTTTGTGCTGAGGTATATTTCCAGCCCTTTTCTGTTTTTAGAGAAAGGGTCTCACTAAGTTACCTATGCTTGGTTTGAACTTGTGATTTTCCAACTTCAGCCCTCCAGACTGCTGGGATTACAGGCATTTGCCACCACACCTGGCTTATTTACTGTTTATTTTTACTGTTCTATAAACATACAAAAAAGTTTATATAATAATTTTACAGCTTGGTAAATTTTCACAAATTGAACATTCCTGTGAAACCAGCATCTAGAGCAAGAAAAAGAATATGGAACCAGCAACTCAAAATGCCCCTGCTTTGTCATGTTCCTCTCTGGTCATGACTCCTGCCTAATGGTACCCACTATCCTGACTTCTAACACCATTAGCTTTGTAGGTTTTTATATTTTTTATAAATTGAGTAACTTGAACGGGTGTGGTGGCGCATATCTGTAATCCTAGCACTGGGAAGCTGAGGTAGGAGGATTGCTGTGAGTTCAAGAACAGCCTGGGCTGCATAGTGAGTTCAAGGCCAGCCTGAACTACATAGTGAGACCCTGTCTCAAAAAAAAAATTAAATGTGTGTATATACAGTACCTTAGCATGGTAATTGGTAAATGATTAGTTTTGCTCACCAGTGTGTGAGATTTGTTCATGTTGTGTACAGTTGTCAACTGTCCATTCCCGCTGTGTGAACACACCACGAACAACTGGCATTTGGGTGGTTTCCAGTTTGGGGTTGTTATGAATGGTATTGCTATCAACATTCTAGACATGTCTTTGGTGAACATGTCTTTGGTGCTAACTTTTTAAAATTTATACTTCTAGATAAGGAATTTCCGATGGATATATTCTGTTTTATGCCAAAATGTTCTCCAAGGTGGTTGTACTAATTTAAACTTCCATCAGCAGTGTATGAAGTGCCAATTGTTCCCAACACTTAAGCCAAGCACTGGTGATGTCCTGGGAATATGCCAGGAGACAGATACTAACACTGTAGGTTAGAGACAGATTTCCTCAGTCCTAGTGTAAAATCTTACAGATTAACTCTGGGCATAGCTAGTCTTTGCCATTCTTTGGACAGGTTACAGGCCCTGGCTCCCAAGGCCCCTCACTCAGCACTGTACAGTATGGAGAGTGGTACAATATCCAAGGCCTGGTGAGGGAGGGAGGGAGAGCAGATGGGCTGGAAAAGCTCATGGTTGGTGTTTAGGTAAACAGGGATCAGATCAGATCGATTCTTGCACTCTAAACTGTTAAAAGCTTCCTAGATTACTCCCCAAGGGGTGTTTACATTAAACAGGGCGTAATGTCACAACTAAAGATCTGTAGGCATCTAAAGCAGTCTGGTGGGGCATTTTTTGCAGGGTTAGGAAGGCTTACAGATGCTCCTAGAATTATATTAGAGGTCCTTTGTAAAAGGCCAGCTTTGCCTACAATTATCCCCATCTTTCTCTCTCTCCCTATCATTTTTTGTGGTACCAGGAATTGAATCCAGGGACTTCACAGTGAGCTACATTCCCAGCACCCCCCTTTTTTTCAGCCCTTTTATTTTTTATTTTGAGCAGGATCTAGATAAACTGCCCACGCTGGCCTTGATCTTGTGATCCTTTGGCTTCAGCTTCCCAAGCAGCTGGAATTACAGGCATGTGCCACCAAGTTCAAAGCCTGTTATCTCTTTTTTGGTGTTTTGTTTTGTTTTGAAACAAGGTCTCACTATGTAGACCAGGCTGGCCTTGAACTCAAGTGATCCTCCTGCCTCAGCCTCCCAGTGCTGGGATTACAGGCCTGCACCACCATGCCTGGCTGTTATCTCTTTTTGTAGGAAAGAATGTTTTCCTGTAAATCAATCACTGAAAAAGAAATGGAAATACATGTAGTTCAGAGCAGGTCAATCTTTGTCAGAAAGCTACACAGTTGTGGAATATTCTAGACATTTCTCACTTTTTTTTTTTTTTTTTTTGTGGGTACCAGGGGTCGACCTCAGGACCTTGCGCGCCAGTAGGCGCCTGTGCCGCTGAGCGATATCACCAGCCCTTTTTTCATATGTGGGTTCCGGGAGTCGAACTCAGGACCTCGTGCTTGTCAGGCAGGTACTTATGCCGCTGAGCTATCTCACCAGGCCCCTCTCACTCTTTTTAGTAACCATTCTTGGAATGATACAATCTTCCAAGTACTGTGAGAAAAGAAATCAATTCTCAAAAATCTTTCCCTGTATCCCTAAGCAACCACCAAATTAGATCATACCAATAATCCTTAGAACATCTGTCTGTAGTTTGAGTTCAGCTATTTTTCTTTTTTTGTTTTATACCCTTACTGAAAGTCTCTGTCACTGGACTACTCTCTTTCTGAAGATACTCACCAGATTGCTCTTTTCCTTAGGGAGGTCTGAGGCTGCAGCTTAAATGCTGATTCGATATACCTCTGGTTTCAGAAACCATCCCACTCTTGGGAGGCCGTGGCAGAAGATGGTAAATTCAAGCCCAGCCTGAGCAATTTAGCGAAACCCTGTCTCAAAATTTAAGGGAGGGCTGGGCTGGGCAGGTAGCACAGGGTGAAGGCCCTTGGTTCTATCTCCAGTACCAAAAAAAACAAAACAAAACCCTTCCTTGGTCACTTCACAGCAAAACTCCAGTGAATGGTCCCACACAAGCTGGAAAAGTGATGGCTTTAACTGCATCTCCGCCACAGAGAGGGAAGGGAACAAATGTTAGGACACAGCAGCCAGGATTTTCCTAGAATTTTCCAGGATTTTATGAGAACCCAAAGCCTGCTCCAATCCTGAAACTCTAAGAAGGGTAAAGGACCTATCAAATTTTTTATATATCCCCAGTATAAAAAGACGAAAAAATCAAGACTCAGGTTAAGGGACAAGCATGGTGACACACGCCTGTGATCCCAGCACTCTGGAGGCTGAGGCAGGTGGATCGCTGTGAGTTTGAGGTCAGCCTGCGCTACATAGTGAGTTCAAGGCCAGCTTGCACTACCAAGCGAGACCCTTTCTTTTTTTTTTTTTTTTTTGGTACCAGGAATCGAACTCACGACTTTGTGCTTGAGACCCTGTCTTTAAAAAAAAAAGGGGGAGCGGGACAGCGATTAAGCAACTTAATCCTTAATCAAGGTCACACAGAACTAGGTCCAGACCATTCAAAAGTTCATGCTTTCCCACCAGACCTCACAATTTCCAAGATCAGTAGGTTTATTTCTCATACAGGCACTAAGTGCCTACAGTGTGTGCTAGGCACTAGCTACAGCATAGTGGACAAAATGGGCGGGTTTCCTTCCCTCATGAAGTGCACACATCTGGCAGTCCTAGCCAAGAAGCAGGTTGGGGGAAGGAGGCCCAATTCATTTCATCTACTATTCGGGCTTGAGCTCTCATTTGCGGGTGAGTCATTCATTTGAGCACCCCCTCCCCCGCACCGAAACTGAAATGGACTTATGAGCAGGGTCAAGGTAAAGGGGGGTCAGTAAAAAGGACTCTTCTTTCTGACGTGAGAACTTCCCTCAGAAAGGAAAATGTCCAAGTCTTAAAAACCATTCTCACCCCCCACTCCGTTCCAGAGTAAGCAGGTGGGCGTGGAGGAAGAAACAGTGAGGTGTGCGGCGAACCCTCCAGCAGCCACGACTCAGTTGCCCGAGGAATACCGGAGAGGAGCGAAGGACACCGGGGAGCTGAGCTCCCAAATTACCCGCTTGGTACCTCAGTAGACCTGCGAGGGGCCCGCCCCCACCTAAGGCAGCTAGAGCAATGAATGGGCAGCTCTGGTTCTCCAGAAATCGCCGCCACCCCTCCCCAGATCTCGGTCTCCCGGCGCTGCTGCCGTCACAGGGAGGGGAGCTGTGGGACAGCGAAGCAAACACGCCCGAGAGCGCCAGTCTGCCCCTGGGACCGAGGGGCGCTGCGCCCACCAGAAAGACGGGCGGGAGCCGCAGCTTGCCCAGGACCCCGCCCCCGCCCGGCCCAGGCCTAGCCCCGGAGCGCCCGCGCGGGAGGTGGATGCGGACCTTCAGCCCCGCGCCCCCACCCAGCCGCGAGGCGGGGGGCGAGCCCCGGGGTCCCTGCTCCGACTTTACCTCCTTTTTCACGTTCCACAGCAGTTTCTCTTTGACTGCGTCCTCGGCGCTGCCCATTGTGTGGCGGGTGACGGGGAGGCTGCGCTGAGCGGCCTCCCAAGGCCCCCGCGCGCCTTCGCCGCCTCCGCGCCTCTCGCCTCAGCGCCCCAAGCGCAAGGCGTAGCCCCCGCCCGCCGCGCTCCCCGCCTGCCGCCGCAGCCGTAGCCACTGCCCGGTGCTCGGCTCAGCAGCCATCTTCCGAGCCCCACACCGACGTCAGGCAGCAGGCCCGGCCCCTTCCCACAGCCGAAGGGGGGTGCTGCGCAGTGCGACGGGGGTGTAGGGGC
This sequence comes from Erethizon dorsatum, assembly GCA_028451465.1. NCBI lineage: Eukaryota > Metazoa > Chordata > Mammalia > Rodentia > Erethizontidae > Erethizon > Erethizon dorsatum. The sequence goes on from CM051826.1 coordinate 36,548,247, forward strand.
GGAGGGAGGGGGCTGGGCGCGTCCGGGGGCGGCCCGGGCGTGAGCCTCAGGGGCCGCTGTCATGGCAACGCGCCTGCTCCTGCCCAGAGGGCGCGAACCGGCATTGTGAGCTTGGGTAGCTAGTCCTGGGCAGCGCCCGGCTGGGCGGCCCTCAACTCGGCTAGATGCTAACTTCTATCAACTCGTTCTCCCGACCGGAGGGAGAACAAGGGATTGGAACCCGGGGCTTCGGCACTAGGTCCCCAGAGCTCGAATCTGCCCGCGGAAAGCCAGCGTTCTCTGTCTGGTTCCATTGTTCCTCTGGACCTGACGGCCAGCCTTCGGTCTCGGTTGCAAAGTGTGTGGCAAAAGATGTGGAGGGCAGCGCCAAGTTCTAGAGAACCGGAGCTCCAGGGAAGGGAGGCCACAGCTATTCTCCCTCGCCCCCCTTTGGAACCTCTACTGTCCTTCTTGCGCCCATGCGAGAGCAGATTGGAGTAACTGGGACCTCGGGATCTTGTGCAGAGCTGGTGAGGGTGAGACAAGCGCATTCTGCCTTAGAACTTAAAGGTATGGAGGGAAAGAAAAGGTTGCTCAGTGATAAAGAGCACTTGCTCTTGCGAACTAAAGAGCGGTGTGCCCGAGTCTATAGGTGAGAAGGAGGGGCTTGGGCCTCTGTGCCACAAATGGAGTATTCCATTCAACACTTTCCTACGTAATGGAACTTTACGGTACTAAAAATGAAAATATAAGTGGGCAAAATAGTCTTCCTGGACTGAGAGCCCAAGTTCCCGAGAGTCCACATCCTCCGTTTTAAAGCCCCCCAACCACAGGCTGCGGCGTGGGAAAAGTTCCCACGGTAGTTCTGCTGGGACTCCAAAGCCGCGAGCTCTCAGACTGGAGGGAAACACCTCGCGAGAGGTTGCGGGAGCCCCGTCCCGGGAGAGAGAGCTCGAGGGAACCGGAAACGGTCGGCTTAGGCCGGAAGTACTGCTGACTTGGCGCACGTGAGCTGCAGCATGGCGGCGCACCGATGCGGCCCGCTCAAGCAACATAATAAAGCTCATAAAGGCGGGCGGCATCGGGGTCGAGGATCCGCACAGCGGGACGGCAAGGGTGAGGAGACAGGGCAGAAAGAGTTGTTAGCCGACACTAACTGCTTTTCCCAGGCCTAGATTGGGCTACAGTCTCTGGCCTGGGACCCGCAAGAAAGGCCCATTGTGAGGACCGAGAATCGGTCCCCCTTTGTTGGGTTTCTGTTATTGAATATCACAGCCCCTTCTAATCTCTCCCTCAGGCCGTGTAGAACTGAAAGTCCTGTGCAAGAAGGTGAGAAAAGAGCTCAGCAGAGTAGACCAGAGGCATCGCGCCAGCCAGCTCCGAAAGCAGAAAAAGGAGAAGGTGAGAGGAGTTTGGGAGGTGGTGCGGCTTCTTTACCGCTCTAGATGGATACCTTGAAGTCGGGAATGACCCTGGAAGGGGCTGAAGACGAAGAACAACGCCAGAGCACATGTCGGGCCTCCAGCTCTAGATTCAGGCTAGAGCATTCTTTGCTTTAGTGTATGCTCCTGCCACCCCTGCCCCCTGACATACATGCGGCCTTTAACCAGAAAAGTTAAAGTGCCAAGTGCATGTGTACTGTTGGAAATGCAATACTAGAGCGAATTATAGAGATTTTTCTGATCCTTTTCTTTTCACAGGTTCTGGCAGAGAAGAGACAGCTAGGCAGCAAAGACGGGGCTCCTCATCAGGTGCTGGTGGTACCTTTGCATAACAGAATTTCCTTGCCTGAAGCCCTTCACATGCTTCAAGATAGGAACATGGTAACAGTGCACCTGCAGGAATGGGAGAGCACCCATCGCTTTATGCTGCTGTGTCCCCAGTTGAAACATCGGTGGTTTTTTACATCTGCAAAACCAGGTTAGTGAATACAATATTTTTCCAACCTTATGTTTGAGTATCAGTAGTATTTCCTGAGTATAATGTGTTTGTGTCAACCACTACTTCTGATAGTGTCTTCTATTTCTAGGGGATCTGCACACTGTGTTAGACATGGCTAAAGTGGCTGATACCGTCCTGTTCCTCCTCGATCCACTAGAAGGCTGGGACAGCACTGGGGATTACTGCCTTTCCTGCCTCTTTGCTCAGGGCCTTCCCACCTATAGTAAGTGAATTGGGGTACTGGAGGCGAGGGAAGGAAGTGAATTAGCATTTGTTGTGTACCAATCATTTTTCAGGCACTATGTCTGGCATCTGACTCAGGAATAAAACTAATGAGTTGTATTGAGTTGGTGTTGGAATATACATGTGCAAATTAGACTTGGTCATTTAATTACAAATTATCGATCAAGGTGCCTTTTTATTTCTGGGCTGTCCTTTACCCAGAACAAGAAATACGAAGTTTGGTTTCGATGATATCCCTTTAAGGTAGCTAGGTGTTGGGTTTTCTAGAGATCTCTAGGATTACAGAACTGTTAGGTTTGTGTTAGTTTGTGAACTACAGCAGGATTTTCATGTAACAATGCCTTTCTTTTGCTTACAGCACTAGCTGTCCAAGGGGTTTCTGGCCTCCCACCAAAGAAGCAGGTAGATTCCAGAAAGAAGCTAAGTAAAGTAGTGGAGAAGCGCTTTCCTGATGACAAACTCTTCCTGTTAGACACTCAGCAGGAGGCAGGGATGCTGCTTAGGCAGTTGGCAAACCAAAAGCAAAGGCATCTTGCTTTTCGAGATCGGCGGGCCTACTTGTTTGCCTATGCTGCTGATTTCGTGCCTAGTGAAGAGAATAACTTGGTGGGCACCTTGAAAATCTCAGGCTATGTTCGTGGGCAGACTTTGAATGTAAATAGCTTGCTGCATATCGTTGGACATGGTGATTTTCAAATGAAACAGATTGATGCCCCTATGGACCCTTTCCCTTTAAATCCTAGAATGATTAAATCTCAGAAGGATCCAGGCATGGCAGTGGAGGTAAGATTAATGTTTTGTTTTGAGATGCACTCTTGCTATGTTGTCCAGGCTGGTCTTGAACTTCTGGGCCTAAGTGATTGTCTCAGCCTCCCGTATAGTTGGGACTATAGGTACATACCATCATGCAATTCAGTATTGATGGTTTTTGTTGTTTTTTGAGATAAGATATCATTATGTAGTCCAGGCCGGTCTCCAATTTGTGATCCTCCTGGCTCAGCCTCTTGAATGCTAGGATTACAGGGGTTACAGAATTATAGGATCACACAGTGCTTCACATTGACTTTTGGGAAGGATACTGGGGATTGAACCTAAAAGCATGTACATATTGTAGGGCTGGGGCTGCCACTCAGAACGCTTGCCTAGCATATTCAAGTCCCTGGGTTTGATCCCCAGCACTGCTTAAAAAAAAAAAAAAAAAAAAAGACATGTATATAAGTAGGTTGGCACAGGATGCAATATTATTTTTTTGGCAGTACTGGGGATTGAATCCAGGGTTTTTGGACTGAGTTAAATTCCTAGCCCCACCCCATGTTTGCTTGCTTGCTTGTTTTTTGAGACAGGGTCTCTCACTAAGTTGCCCAGGCTGGGCTTGAACTTGTAATCCTTTTGCCTCAGATTCTCAGAGTACTGGAATTGAAGGTGTGCACCACCAAGCCCAGTGAGATGGAAATTTAAAGTCAGAAGACGTAGTCTGTGCACTTAGGTCCAATGAAGAAACTGCTAGTTCAAAGTAAAGCAATAGTCAACTACAAATATGTTGATAAATTATATTTACCTAGCATTTTTAGGTACCCTGCACTATAACTGGCTCTGAGTTTATAGAAGAAACACAAATGTGGTTACTTTTGTCAAGTAACTTATTTAAATTAGAAAAACATGGCAAGCACCAGTGTCTTTTTTTGTGTGTGTGTGTGGGTACCAGGGGGTCGACCTCAGGACCTCGTGCGCCAGCAGGTGCCCGTGCCGCTGAGCGATATCACCGTCCCCTTTTTTGTATGTGGGTTCCGGGAGTCGAACTCGGGCCCTCGCGCTTGCGGGGTAGGTGCTTAAGCCGCTGAGCCGTCTCACCGGCCCCTTTTTTGTATGTGGGTTCCAGGAGTCGAACTCGGGCCCTCGTGCTTGCGGGGCAGGAGCTTAAGCCGCTGAGCTGTCTCACCGGCCCGAGCACCAGTGTCTTAGTTACTTTTCTCTTGTTGCTAAGACAAAATACCCATCACCCAAAGTTAAAGGAGGAAAGGTTTATTTAGGTCACAGTTTGTAGGATGGCACATGGCAGAGGGGCAACTGTTCACGGTGGCGGAAGACAGCAAAAGCAACACGGGAGAGGAGAGAAGACTCTTTCTGCCCCTTACATTGTATGCAGGCTACCCACCCTAGGGTGGGTGTAGCACTCACACCCTTAATCCTAGCCAGACTATGCCAAACCAATTAGTGGAATGATTTACTAATCATACACCCTTAATTCCAGCATCGCACACTCTAGATTCAGCCACCTCTGAAAAATCTCCATCACCACATGAGACTTTGGGGAGACATCTAGACACAAACCATAACAACCTGTGAAATAAAGATTAAGATAGGCTGTAGTTAAAGTACAGACTTGCTGTGGAAGTTGAGAAGGTAGTTTTATAGTAGCGATCAGAGTTGAACCCAGTGTTGAGAAGGATGAGTATGATTTATGAGTTGAGCAAAAGTAAAAGAATATGTTTGTAGATAGAGACAATATGAACCCTGGCACAGTGTTGGAGGAGCGAGTTTCTTAGAATTTTGAAGAAAGCAGCTTATTAGGAGTGAGGAATATAATAAGCAGATTATGAAAGGTCTCAAGAGCCAAGCAGGGGTATAGAGTGAAAATGTTAGAAAAGTGGCCATTTGCAAAATTTTGACAGGTTTTGACTGTTTCATGCATCTATATGATGACTGATGTTTCTGGATGTTTCTGGTTGCTGTGTTAGATTTAGTAGATTTTTGGTTAATGTTTGGTCAATACCTCCTTTGGTTTTCAGGTTTGTGCTACAGATGCTGTAGCTAATATGGAAGAAGACCTTAAGGTCCTAATGAAGGCAGACCCTGGCAGACAGGAGTCTTTGCAAACAGAGGTTATCCCAGACCCAATGGATGGGGAGCAAACCTGGCCCACTGAGGAGGAGCTGAGTGAGGCAAAGGGTTGGTAGTGACAAACTTGTTATTCATTTGACCTGCAATTGGGGTTTTGGTCTAGCTATTCACAGGTTAGCTGCTCACACCCTATAGGATAGAGTGGGATGAGATCATAGTTCTCCCTTACCCCTAAATGCTGTATGATTGCACTAAGCAAACACAGGACACAACTTCGCTCCATTTCTCAAAATTACCTGTGTTACTGTTTTATACTGAACAGATAAACAACTTTGGCTCCATTGCAGGGTTTATTTAAATATGCATTGCTAATTGTGAGACAGCTAAATTAAATTGGGGAGTATTCTGCTCTGTTTATGATGTCTGCCACTTTCCCATGTTGGCAGCAATATCTAGTAACTTGGTAGGAGAGAAAACCGAGTGATGGGGGTAAAGAGGTACAAAACTTACTCATTTGTGCTTTTATAGATTTGCTGCAGGAAAGTTCCAAGGTGGTAAAGAAGGTCCCCAAAGGAACATCCAGTTACCAGGCTGAATGGATTTTGGATGAAGGTGGTGAAAGTGGTGGGGAAGGAGATGACTATGATGATATAGAACATGAGGATTTTATGGAAGAGGAATCTCAGGTAAGGCAATAGGCCCTTAGACTACTTCCATATGTAGCTCCAAATATAAGACAAAATGCAATCCTGACCTTTATTTTGTTGTTGTTGTTGTTGGGGATTAAACCCATGTCCTTCTTGCTGAGCTACTTTCCCAGACCTTTTTCATTTTTTATTTTGAGACAGGATTCTCACTGAGTTGCTAAATTGCCCAGGCTAGACTCAAATTCAAAGTCCTCTTACCTCAGCCTCCCAAGAGTGCTAGGATTATAGAGGCATGGACCATCATGCAGTCCTAACCTTTAGAGATACATTTGGTCAGCTTCTTAGGAATGACTGTTGTTACTGGGGGATAAGTTTTTTTTGTTTGTTTTTTTTGTTTGTTTGTTTGTTTGTTTCTGAGATAGGGTCTCACTATGTAGTCCAGGTTGGCCTCAAACTTGGGGCAGTCCTCCTGCTTCAGCCTCCCAAGTGCTGGAGTTATAGGTGTGCACCATGCCTAGCTAAGACTTTTGTTGTATGACTTTTCATTAGAATTTATTTTGGTTGGGACTGAATGTTTAGTAAAATTATTTTATTCTTAGCTTAATGGTCTTTGGGGTAGAGATAGGTTGTTTTTTTCTGAGGTAGCTACAGAATAATTCATTATTTTACAGTATGAGGGTAGTGAAGAAGAGGAGGAGGAATGTGAAACTATGACAATAGGGGAATCTGTGCGTGATGATCTATATGATGAGAAAATGGATGAAGAGGCTGAGGAAAAAATGTTGGAGAAATATAAACAAGAAAGACTGGAAGAGATGTTTCCAGATGAAATGGACACACCCCGTGATGTTCCTGCTAGAATTCGGTTAGTCAGCAAGTTTAAGTTCAAACAAGCTTTTATTTAAAACTTCCTGAGTCAGAACTATGTCAGTGTGATGGAAAAGAAGAAAAACACATTGTCCTTGCTCCTGAAGGGTAACATCCTACACGGGAAAGTGACATGCCTATGGGAAACTTATGCTTAATCATGTACTAGACTGTGGTATAGACTGTTACAGGACTCTAATGAAGGAGAACTGCTAAGGTTAATTTAGCAAATACTTCCTATAGGAGCTAATATTCAGTTAAGTGTAACGTTTGAAGACTTTTGGGGAATTTGGGTAGAAGAGCAAAAATAAAAGTATGAAGGTTTCTGCTCTGAAAGTGAATCTGATTAAAGTCAGAGATGTTATACTGGATGTCAGAGTGGTAAAGTTGTTATCAGGAAACTTTTTTGTTATGTTAAAGAGCAACTCCCTGACACACATGAGGGAGCCACTGTAAATTTTCTGTCTTTAGTCAGAACCTTGGGTGTGGTTCTGAAATACTTTTATTTTTTATTTTTTGGTGCCAGGAATCGAACTCAGGACCTCACGCTTGCCAGGCAGGTGCCGTGCTGCTGAGCTATTTCCCTGCCCCCTGAAATACTTTTTAAAAAAGCTATTTCAGTTTGTGGTCTTGATTTAGGGTCTTAGGTTATTTTGAGATAATGATTAGAGTTCTTTTAAGCTAGAGTGGTAGTTTAGAAATGATATGAGCCTTGTGTAGCACCATATAATCTCTTAGTTTCTTTAAAATCTCCCGTATCTTAGATTTCAGAAATATAGAGGCCTCAAGAGCTTTCGGACATCTCCATGGGATCCTAAGGAAAACCTTCCTCAAGATTATGCTCGTATCTTTCAGTTTCAAAACTTTACTAATACTAGGAAATGCATCTTCAAAGAGATTGAAGAAAAAGAGGCTGAAGGAGCTGAGGTATTTGCCTTTCTTGTGCATCCTATAATCTGTTTACCACATTGTGCTGCTCTACTCCTCTTGGCACGAGAGTACTTAATTTAGTTTTGTACTGTTCATAATTGAATTTGGGGAACCACTAAGTCATGGGTAAGAGTGATATTAGGAATAAAGAAGCATCAGAGCTGTAAACTGAAGAAGTTGAGGTATCTGTGAAAATCAATCTTGAAGGGTAAGGCTGGTTTTAGGGTAGTTTGAGAGATTTTTAATGCATTTGAAGAAATGTTTCATCATTATTGGGACTTTAGGGGAATGCTGATTGTTTTCTACTTCTGGCAGGTTGGCTGGTATGTCACACTTCATGTCTCTGAAGTCCCTGCCTCAGTGGTTGGGAACTTCAGGCAAGGAACACCCTTGATTGCATTTTCTTTGCTACCTTATGAACAGAAGGTAAGTTAAGTCTTGTGGGAACAAGGAGTTAAGAAACTTTCCAGCCCATTCACGACATTTTGGTCATTGGGATGCAAAATGTGCCCTTATGATTTTAGAAATCAAAGAACAAAAGAGAAGTCAATGATGGTTTTAATTGAAAATGTCTGAACCTGTCTGAAGCATCTTTGTGATACAATCTTTTTGTCCTTCTGAGACTTCTCTGAGATAAGTTTTCAGTTTTTGAACAAGGGCTGGCAGCCTTAAAAATAAAGGTTTATGCCAAGGTGCAGATCTCTCTTCTCTAGGTAGCCAGTAGTCATGTGCATTGAGGAGTATGTGACAGCTCTGAAGTTTGGTCAGTACAAGAAAGGGTGGAGGAAAAAGAGGTTTCAATGAGTGGTTTCACAGTGTATGGTGAGGGAATGATTTGAAGGCTGATGATTTTGTGACAGGTGTTGACTTTTTTCATGTTAGATGCAGAAAGGTAAGCTAGTTTAAAAGGGTTCATGAAAGCTCTGATGAACCCATGTTCGGCCCTAATACTAGTTGTCACTAAAGGATAAATTTGTGTCCCATCATTTACCATCTGCCATTAATTATCATTGTCAGTTCTTACTGTTTATCTGATACTTGTTTGATTTTGCTTTATTTCAGGTTAGGTTGTTTTATTTCTAGACTATGACATTTTTTCTTACTTGGTCCTCAGATGTCAGTATTGAACATGGTGGTGAGCCGGAACCCTAGCAACACTGAACCTGTGAAAGCCAAAGAGGAACTGATCTTCCATTGTGGATTCAGACGTTTCCGAGCCTCACCTTTATTCTCTCAGCACACTGCAGGTTAGTAGTGGGGAAGCTTCTTGGTTCTTGTCCATTTTAATGTCTTTTAGGAGACTATTGGTGGGGAGGTGGGTGGAGAAGCTACAGAATACACAGTTCAAACTTTGAGATCACAGTCCAATACTCTGACTTAGGAGCCAATGATGTTTTTATTCATAATGTCTGAACCTATCTGAAGCATCGCCGTGATGCAGTCTCTGTTGCTGAGGCTTCTTTGGCATGAGTATTTGTTCCAGTAGGTTTTGAATCAGTCAGCAGCTTTATGAAAAAGGATGTGTCAGCGTGTGGAAACTTGATGTCTGGTGTGCCAGTGCCATCATGAAGTAATAGAGACAGGGTGTGGCCCAGAATTCGGTAAAGTGTGAGTTTCAAGGTGTTGAGACTAGATGAGAATTTGGAAAGTGGTAGCCAGAGACATTTGTGTGGCAAAAATGATTGTACTCCTGCATATTAGGAGTAGCAAGATGTGTTGCCTATTAATTTGGTAGCTTTTAAGGATAATCTTAGCTCACTCAGCCTTTAGCAATGGCAGGAGAGATGAAAACAGGATTAATGGTGTTGTGGAAAAGTTTTATTATCTGGCTCTTTGCAGTAAATGTTTGCCAGTCCCTGCTCAAGACTAAGCGCGATGATTTAGCAGAGGGAGTCTCAGTAAAGCACTGATTCTCCAACGAGGTAGGGGTGATAGGCATCAGAATCACCTGGAGAACTTTTTGAAACCCAATTATAGTTTAGTCCCCAAGATTTCTATCTAGTTGAAAAATGACAGATAGGACTGGGTTATATTTTTTTTAGTAGTACTGAGATAGGAAAATTTTTAAGAATTATCGGGGCAGGGGCCGGTGAGATGGCTCAGTGGCTTAAGCGCCTGCCCGGCAAGCGCGAGGGCCCAAGTTCGACTCCCAGAACCCACATACGAAAAAGGGGCCGGTGATATGCTCAGCAGCACAGGCGCCTGCTGGTGCGTGAGGTCCTGAGGTCGACCCCCCGGTACCCACAAAAAAAAAAAAAAAAAAAAAAGAATTATCGGGGCAAAGAACACAAGCTGCTTTCAGTTTGAGTTGCAGTTTGGCGTTTGGGCTTGGGGTGTAGTTGAGTGCTTGGCTAGCATGTGTGAGGCCGTGGGTTCAATCCCCAATACTGGGGGAAAAAAGCAGTGATAAGGTTTTTCCCTATGGTTTATCACAATGTTTTGGGTTTTTTTTCCTCCTTTAACCTTTAACATTGTAGCGGATAAACACAAATATCAGAGATTTCTGACTGCTGATGCAGCCTTCGTGGCAACAGTATATGCACCGATTACTTTTCCTCCTGCATCTGTGCTTCTGTTCAAGCAGAAAAGCAATGGTGAGTTGAGTTCACATGAGTGAACAGCCCTACCTATCCTTAATAGGATTATCACTTTTTAATTTTTGTATTTTGATTTGGGAGCCAAACAGTATTGAAAAGGTAATGAAGGTTTTCAGTCTCAGCCTCCCAGTGGTTATAAGCCAGGGATGATAAACTTGGTTTTCTATTGTTTGCAACTCTTAGCTAATTAGTAGAGGCTGTTCAGGGGGCTATATTTAGGATAGCTTTGGGCACAGGCTCAGTAGAATACCATTTAGTGGTCTTTGCTGTGGACACAGGAGGGGGCCATAGTGCATATTAATTTTAACATTCCTCCAAGAAAATCTTACATTTGAACTATCTTTAAGTGGATTAGATCCATACATGAGACTGTAGACTCCTGAACAGCTGCTTTCCTTTCCCCCTTTAGGAATGCACAGCCTTGTTGCTACAGGACATCTGTTGTCAGTGGATCCAGACAGAATGGTCATCAAGAGAGTTGTTCTGAGTGGTCATCCCTTCAAAATTTTTACTAAGATGGCAGTAGTGCGTTACATGTTCTTCAGTAGAGGTAGGTATGGAGGAGGATGAGATCTGATTGCCTTTGTGATATGAAGGTTGGACTTACATTTGTGGGTATATTTATCTTGGTCTTCTCTATGTGTTTTAAGAGGATGTACTGTGGTTTAAACCAGTGGAACTGAGGACAAAGTGGGGCCGCAGGGGACACATCAAAGAGCCTTTAGGTAAGGGAATGTGGGATTTGGGACCTCACCTAGATTTCTCCACTGCTACCAAAGGAGCATTGGGTTTGAAGTTCACTGCTTTAAATTTTCTAGCTTTTTTTTTTTTTTTTCCCCCTACTAGGGATAGAACCTAGGGCAAAGGCAAGTGCTTAATCATTGAGTTATACCTCTGATTCTTTTTATTTTTAATTAACTAATTAAAAGTAAAATAAAAGATAGATAATAGGAAATAAGTAGATGTGTTTTTTCGTAAATGGGAAGGGGGACCAAGAAACGGAGGGAGGCGAGGGGATGGGGGTTAAAAAAGTTAAGATGCATTATGTACATGTGCCAGCTCCCCATGAAGAATGTGATCATTATATACTACAAACATGTAATAAAAAAAATAAAAACTGGGAATATAATTTTTAAAAATTAATTTTGTGGTATTAAGGATTGACCCCAGGGGCTTTGTACTGAACTATATTTCCAACTCTTTTTTGTTTTTTTTTTATTTTGGGACAAGGACTCACTAAGTTGCCTAGCCTGGGTTTGAACTTGTGATCCTCCTGCGTCAGGCTCTCAAGTAGCTGGGATTACAGGCCTGCAAAAATTTTCTACTTTTACTAACATGCTCTTTTCTGTTCTTTTTTTGTGTTCTTTTTTGTTTTGTTTTGTTTTTTGAGACAAGGTCTCGCTATGTATTTCGGGCCAGCCTTAAACTCACTATGTAGCTCAGGCTGGCCTCGAACTTGAGTTGATCCTCCTGCCTCAGCTTCCCAAGAGCTGGGATTACAGGTGTGTGCCACCACGCCCAACTAACATGCTGTTTTCTTTCTAGGTACCCATGGCCACATGAAGTGTACTTTTGATGGCAAGCTAAAATCTCAGGACACAGTACTGATGAACCTCTATAAACGAGTTTTCCCCAAATGGACTTATGATCCATATGTACCAGAACCAGTACCTTGGGTGAAAAGTAAGATTTCTTCAACAATGCCTGAAGTGGACATGGAATAATGGATTCTGCCTTACTGCTGCCAGTTAGCACTTCCAGGATGGGAGCCTATAGGTTGTGATGGGACAGTCTGTGGTTTCTGCTTTAGCCTGTCATTTGGCTGCCCTATTTACAGAATACCTTTTTTGGACTAACAAATGTCTCAGTTAAGTATGGAAGATTTTCTACTACAACTTAGTTCAAAAACTATTAAATCTTACTGAAATTTGTATTCTCCATTAGGATTTTGAAAACTAAGAGGGGAATATGGAAAAAACAATTTCATTTATGTAGAGACACTCAAGAACATCTCTTCATTTTGCATAAATGAATAGCTAATAAGGACCTGGCCTTTCAGCTGGCTTCACCCAAGTTAGGGAGGTTAAGTCTACATTTCCACCACTTAGCACAATACAAATGTTCTTTACTTCTGGAGAAACTGTTTGAAAGTTGTGAGACAGCACAGCAGCTACTCCAACACCAGCTGTAGGTTCAATGAGTAGTTTCATCCTCTCCCACACAAGCTGGGTTGCATACTGTTGGTAGAGACAGAAGTAAGGATAAGTGAGGTAAGCAAAGGGTAAGGTCTAGTAGGTTCAATTCTAAAGGGCCAAAAAGAATGTATGCTTAGTTTGACTTTTTATGTTGCTATGTATGTATGCTTGCCAATGAAGAACACATACAGCTTTCATTCCTAATACTTTTGAAAGGTTTGTCAGTACATGTAGGGCACTCTCCCACATGTCATGAAGTCATATACTTAAAGCACCTTAGATTAGTTCCTTCTCTTAATAGAAGCTTCTTTTTTGCCTTAGTGACTGCACTATTGTTACTTCTGTTCCTGTTGGAGCCTTACCTTAATTTCATCCTCTGTAACAGTGAAGACATCATCCACAAGGTCCCTTATGATAGGCCAGGTGTTTGTACCAATGCTGGATTTGACACCATCTGCTACAGTTTCTGGAGGATAAGTGTTGGGGGTCAATTCCCCTTTCAGTTTGGACTGGTAGCAGTCATCTGCATTCAAGGGTTCAGCAGCATATACCTTCACACTAGGTTTCAGAGCCTGAGAAGAAGAATATTAGACACCTTACAGCTAACCGTAGCATTGCATGCATGCCTAAAATAGGCACACTAGGCTGTACATTTCTACCTAAGAGTCTTCTCCTCTTTGACAGATTAACAGAAACATGACCTTTAAGCATTTTATAAAGTAAGTTTATGTTTAATACCAGCTTTTAGTTGTCTGTATCACAAGGTTCTGGTAATTTGGGAAGGGTAGTCCCTAACGTAGATAATAGTTTGGTGAAATGGATTCAGGGGAAGGACTGAAGGTATCATTTAGTATAACCACATTGTGCTGTAACGTCATAGGTGAAGAAGAGGGTACTGAAGCACAGAAAGGCTTTGTGTCTCAGGTTCCAAGAGATGTTGGGAAAGAATGGCAGTTTGGGGAATGGTGAGCAGTTTCCACAGTGCAATATGATGTAAATAAATCCTCAGTGCCAAACGCAAGAAGTCTGTCAGAAGCTATTTTCTCACCTTAACTGTAATTGCTATTCCAGCAACCATTCCTCCTCCCCCTACAGGTACCACCAGTGCATCCACTAAGGGAACCTTTAGTAAAAATATAAATAGGCCAATTAGTAAGCAATTTAATATCTACATATGAAATAACAATCTGCAGCCAAACAGCTTTACCAGTAGCTAAATAGGAGGAACTAATTAGGCTGTTTTACCTGGTTCAGCACTTCCAGGGCAATTGTTCCTTGCCCAGCTATTACCGCAGGCTCTTGGTTGGGATGTACCAGGATGCCTTCTGTTTCTTCCATAATTCTTTTTGTAACCTTTTCTCTAGACTGAAAGAGTACAGTAACTTGATTTGCATCTAGTAATTTTCAGAAAGTTTGATTCAGTCATTTAGCAGTTTATTGATCATTTGCTTTTTGTCAGACTTTGTTTAGTCACTGTGGATAGATAAGGCAGTGAACAAAATATACTCTGTCCTCAAGAGAATTATATCCTTAAAAGTGGGGTATAAGTAAATGTGTGGTATATGTCTAAGTACTGTAGAGAAAACTAAATAAAGGTGGTACAGAGGCTGACCAGGAAGGGCCTCTTGTAAATTGGCAAGTTACAGATATGAACTGTGAATCTGCAGAATATTCCAAGGATGTGATAATAGCAAGTGCCAAGACTACAAGGTAGGAGTGGTTGACCTTTCTGAGGAGCTGGTAAGTGTTGTGATTGGCATGGTGTGTTTGGGGATGGTAATAGTTAGATGAGGTCAGAAAGCTAGAAACTGGCTGGTTCATCTAGGCCTTAGATAATGCAAGAACTTTAGTTGGTTGGGGGGGTGTAGCTTAGAGGAAAGAATATGCTTAGCATGTGCAAGGCTCTGAGTTTAGTCCCCAGCACCAAACAAAACACCTCCAAAAGCTGAGTGTGGTGGCACATCTCTATAATCCTAGCACTCAGGAGGCTGAGGCAGGACTGAATTTAAAGCCAGCCTGGGCTACATAGCAAAACCTTATCTCAAAAAAACTGAAGTTTTCACTATGTATGAGGTGGGAAATGATGGGAGGATTTGATTTCACAAGAGCCAAGTTCTAACTTGCTCTTGAAAATGGGTAAGATGTGTGAGGGTGAAAGCAAAGGCCAGTTAGGCTACTGAATCTAGGTGGTGATGGTAGAGTCTGTTAACAGTAGATGGATTATGGAAATGTTTTGAAAGTAGGACAGACTTGGATGTGAGGTGTGAGAGTTATGGAAAGTATTTTCCTTCAGCAACTAGGATAAATGTTGCCATGTACTGAAGTGACAAAGATTGTGGAAGGGAATAATAGGGGAGTAAGGTCAAGAGTTTGGTTTTAGACATAGTAGCCTTGAGATGCCTCTTAAGATGACCAAGTAGGAATGTTCGGTAACTATTGGATATACAAGTGTGGAGTTAAGGGAAGAGATCAGGACTGGAATTGAGTAGAGGCGTTATTTTAAATTGAGATTAATGAGACCATCTTGAGTGAGTATAGATAGAGAAAAGGTTGGGCATGCTAACACTGAGAGATGAAGAGAAAACAACAAAAGGAGCCTGAGAAGGATCCAGTAAGGTTGGAAGCACGGTTGGACAAATGAAGCTATTAAGATATTAGTGAAGACTGCTTTCCTCCATACCTCATCACTCTGTTCGCTGTGTATTATGGAAGCTCCGTAGGCTCGTATTGCCACTTTTTTACAGTTGGGAGCCGTTTGGGGCACCACAATATAAGCAGGAATCCCTGGGAGGGGAAAAACATGTTAGTGGAAGTTAAAAGAACTTGGTATAAAAACTTAGTTCATTTTGCTTGTAATCAGGGACTCCTTTAGAAATTTACTTCCTATACCTATCACCTCTCCCACTGAAATAAAGGATAATTTTCTACTTTCTGATAATTCTACCTGGTATCCTGAGAAATTAATCAAGTACCTTCCAATTTGGCAGCGTAGGTGAGAGCCTGGCCATGGTTTCCACTGCTGTGAGTAACAACAGCTTTGGGCTTCCCTTCTAAAGTGGCAGGAATTAAGCTTCTGATGGCATTAAGGGCACCACGAATCTGGAAAAGAGGGATGGTGAATTCACGTACAGTCGTGTACTGCTTTAAGATGGGGACATGTTCTAAGAAATGCATCATTAGGCAATTTCCTTATGTGAACATCCTAGAGTATAATTACACAAACTTAACTATTCCTAGGCTAAAAACCTGCACAGCATGTTACTATACTAAAGTGAATACTGTAGGCAATTATAACACAATGGTAGGTACTTATATATGTAAACAGAGAAAGGGTACACTAAAAATTATGGTATAAGGTAAAAATGGTACACCAGTATGGGGCTGCAGGTCTGCAGTTTGCAGGGCTAGAAGTTGCTCTGGGTGAGTGGTGAATGAATATGAAGACTAAGGACATTACACTATTGTAAACTTCATAAGCATTGTACACTTCAAGCCACATTAAGTTTATAAAAAGTATTTTTCTTCAATAAATTAACAGCTTAATGAACTTTATAAATTTTTAAATTTTTCTTAACCTTTTGATTTTTGTGGTAACATTTAGTTTAAAATGCAAACACTATGGGGCCGATGAGATGGCTCAGCAGCTTAAGCACCTGCCTGGCAAGCGTGAGGCCCTGAGTTCGACTCCCAGATCCCACATATGAAAAAAAGGCCGGTGATAATGCTCAGCGGCACGTGTGCCTGCTGGTGCGTGAGGTCCTGAGGTCGATCCCCAGTACCCACAAAAAAATAAAAATAAAATGCAAACACTGTATAGCTATGCAAAGATAGTCTCCCTTTATTTATTTTATTTATTTATTTTTTGTGTGTGTGGGTGCCCAGAGTCGAACTCAGGACCTCGCACTTGCCAGGCAGGCGCTTATGCCGCTGAGCCATCTCACCAGCCCTATAGTCTCCCTTTATACCCTTATCCTATAAGCTTTTTTTTTTTTGGTAGTGGAACTTGAACTCAGGACCTTGTGCTTGCCAGGCAGGTGTTGTGAAGCTGAGCTATATCCCTGTCCCCCTATAAGCTTTTTATATTTCATCTTATGTTTTATGTTTTTGTGATGCTGTGGCTCGAACCCAGGGCTTGATACACGCTAGCCAAGTGCTTTACCACTGAGCTATACCCTCAGCCCTTCTATTTTAACATTTCAATTTTTGCACTTTTTAAACTTTGTTGAAAACTGAGAAACACACTAGCCCAGGCCAGTGGTAGTCAACCTACGACATTCATGCCACCAGTGGGCTTTTTGTTACTGAAAGTTCTAAGAGGTTTGCCATCACTGGCCTAACCCTCAGGATCGTCAGTTTATTGTCTTCATCTAAACATTTTGTTCTACTGGAAGGTCTTCAAGGATAGTAACATATAGAGCTATCATTTATAACAATGCCGTCTGGAATTCTGGCCTGCTACCCCCCTCCTCCCACAAGTGCTGAAGATAAAACTTAGGCACATCCTAGGTAAGTACCCTATCACTGAGGTACACCCTCAATCCAACTGTGTGTGTGTGTGCGCGCGCGCACGTGCACACATGCACTGGGGACTAAACCCAGAGACTGCTGAACTATAGCCTTTATATTTTAATTTTGAGACAAGGTCTCTAGGTTACCCAGGTTGGCCTCCAACTTAGAATCTTCCTCTCTCAGCCTCTCACCATGTCTGACATGAGAAGCTTCATGTTAGCAAACCTCAACTGATAACTGCCTCAAAGATCACTCATTTAAAATTTTCACTAGATGTAAAAGTGATTGACAGGTGTGGTGGCACAAGCCTGTAATCCCAGCACTCAGGAGGCTGAGGCAGGAGGTTTGCCAGGAGTTTGAGGCCTGCCTGGGCTGCAAAGTGAGTTCAAGGCCAGCCTGAACTACACAGTGACACCCTGTCTTAAAAAGACAGAAAAAAAAAAAAAAAAAGTGATCTCTTAAAAGCACAAACCTAGTCATCTCTTTTATGGACCATTTTGTTCTGTAAGATAAAAGTACAAGTTCCTTCTAAGTTGAAGCCTTTTTGTTTATTTGTTTTCTGAGATAAGGTTTGGTTATATAACCTTGAACTCACTTATATAGCCCAGGCTGGACTCAAACTTGTGGCAATCTTCCTGTCTCAGCCTCCCGAGTGCTAGGATTACAGGTGTATGCCACATCACCTAGCTAGTTGCAGCCTTTTTTAAAACATCTGGTACCTCTCTCATGACTATAGCCTCAGTTGCTTCTAGTTTCCCTCCTAGGTTAGCTCACACCCCCATCACTCTGAACATGGTAATTATCTCTGCCTTAGTTCTTTCCCCAACTCCTTGTATGTGACCAGTAAAACTTGGAACAAATATCACCTGTTCAACTTCTCTTGGCCAAAAGTAGCCATTTCAAAACTGAGTGTTGTGTGCATACTTGTAATCCCATCACTTGGGAGGCTGAGGCAAGAGGACTGCCCAGAGTTTGAGACCAGCCTGGGCTATATAGTGAACTACATACTGAACTACATAGTGAGACCCTGTCTCAGAAAAATAAATTAAAATTAAAACCATTTTATTGTTGTTCTGTGGCACCTGTTCATATGTCTTAAGACACTTTCCATCTGCTTATTGATCAGCTTGTCTTTCCACTGAGACAGTATGGATGAAGGTTAATGCATATTGTATGTACACCTAGTAGTTATTGAAAGTAAGTGCTTAATGTGTGATGAGCGAATGAAGAGCAAATCATGTTAGAAGCAATGGGTAATAAAAGATAGTTTTGCTTAAATTTTAAAAAAAGCTCTCGGTGGGGAATGCATCTTTCAGTTCAGGTTCCTCTGAAAGGATCTTAGGCTTAACTAATTGGTCAGAAGATTTTACTAACAAACAGAAGTCATATCCTGTGTGTGTGTGTGTGTGTGTGTGTGTGTGTGTGTGTACAGTACTGGGGACTGAACCCAGGACCTTTGTACTAAGCTACATCCCTAGCCCTTTTATTTTTCTTTTGAGATTGGGTCTCGATAAGTCAACTAGTTGCCCAAGCTGGGCTCAAACTTGTGATCCTTGTCTCAGCCTCTCAGAGTACGCCACCATGCCTGGCTTACAAATCTACCTTTATGTATAAAAGGCACTGATATATTTTATAGAAAAAGATTTTATTATCTGAAAGTTTAGCTGGTTTAGCTCTTCCATATTCAAAAGGTATCAACGTGTAGCAAGCTGTATATAACAAAGTATATGCTTAAACACTCCCCTTTTGCCAGTAATAGTCCTGGTTGATGCCTATTGTGATGGATGTTTTGTTTTTTTTGTTTTGTGGTGGCTGGGTTTGAGTCCAGAGCTTCAGTGCGTGTTCGACAAGTGCTGCGCCCTTGAGCTTCACTCCTAACCTTCCTCCCTTTTTAGAGACAGGGTCTCAACTTGCCTTGGTTGGCCCTGAACTCCTGGCTCAAGCAATCCTCCTACTTATACTCCAAAGTAGCTGAGACTCCAGGTGTGTGCCATCAGGCATGGCTCATTGTCTAGCTTTAATCATTAGGAATTCTCTTTTTGATTGTCAAATATCCTAGTTTGGGCAATAACTATTATATATAATATACACATTATCTGGATAAATTATATATATGATTCTAAAGAACTTTTAGATTGTATAAAAGTAGTTTGTCAACACTGATGTGAAGTAACTAGGACTTGAAAAATTCTGCAACCTTTTAACTGTAAAAATGGTATTAATTTAATTCTCCCTACTTCATGGGTGGTCAGGAGAATCAAGTAAATTTACAAGTTAAGGGATTTGAAAACAAACATACTTGAATACAATAACAAAAGGGATTTTTACCTTAAAAGATCCAGTTTTCTGGAAGAGTTCACATTTGAAGAAAAGATTGCGCCCTGCTACTTGATTCAAAATGGAGCTTGTTAGCACTGGTGTGAGGTGTATAAAATCTCGAATGTTGGTATGAGCTTTTTCAACATCAGCAAAGGAGATGCAGTACTGAGCACACATGGTTCTGGAACCCAGGAATAAGAAAGAGGTCAAATCAAAGCCTTAGACCAAGTGTTTATTGAAAAGATCTTGAATATGCATAAGACAGAAGAACTGACCTGGGACCCATGGTCCTATGTGAAATCGTCTCCTTTATTGAGTGCCGGGATTTCTGTACAGAGGGGATTTGTTGTCAAGCTGGAGTTTTCTGGTGAATCTTTATAGGAAATAACTAATGGGGCTTATGGAAGTTAAAACTTACTCCCCCACTTCCACAACCCATCTGTTGGCACTGCCACTGGTCTGTACCTTGCTTTTTTCATCACTGTTTTGCAGGTGTTTCAAAATCAGCTATAGGGTTTTTGTTTTGTTTTGTTTTGTTTTTTTGGTACTGGGGAATGAACCCAAAGCCTTCACACTTAGCTACATCCCAGAACTTTTTTTTATTTTCTACTTTGAGACAGAGACTTGCTAAGTGCCCAGGCCGGATTCAAACTTGCAGTCTTCCTGTCTCAGCCTCCCATGGTGTACCACCATGCCCACCTTTGTTTTGGTTGGGTTTTTTTTGTTTTTTTTGAGATGGAGGCTTACTATGTTGTCCTAGGCTGGTCTTGAACTCCTATAATCAAAGGATCCTCTCACCTCAGCCTGTCAAGTGCTAGGACTACAACAGTGTACCTGACTTAAAAATTTATTTATATATATTTCTGTGGTGATGGGGACTAAACTCCAGGGCTTCAAGTATGCTAGGAAAGAGCTCTATCACTGAGCTACATTCTGAGATTTATATTTTTTAATTTTGAGACAGAATCTCAGTAAGTTGCCCACGCTGGCCTTCAACTTGAGATCCTCCTACTTCATCCTCCCTAGTAGCTTGGTTTACAAGGATGTAACTTGCATCTAGCTTGAATTTTTATTTCTTTAAAACATTACTTAACAAATTGCCTATAATACTACCAGTTTAATAAATTAATCAAGCCTGGTACAGTGGTGCATACATGTAATCCCACCACTCTGGGAGGCTGAGGCAGGAGGATCACAAATTTGAGCCCTACCTGGGCAATTTAGTGGAGCCTTGTCTCAAAATCAAACAAAAATGGGGCTGGGGAAGTAGCTCAGTGAGCCAGGCCCTGTGTTCAGTCCCCAGTACTGCCCAAAACCAAGAAAACTTCATTTTCTGTTTCCTTCTTTTTTTTTTTTTTTTTTTTTTTTTTTTTTTTTTTTTTGCGGTGGGTGGTGTTTGGCTTTTTTGAGACAATGTCTCGCTATGTAGTTCAGGATGGCTTTGAGCTCATTATGTAGCCCAGGCTGGCCTCGAACTCAGCAATCCTCCTGCCTCAGCCTCCCAAGTGCTGGGATTACAGGCGTGTGTCATCATGCCCAGCTCCTTCCGTTTTCAATATATAAATATTACATGACAGTAAAATCAAAGCAAACATTTTCTTCTTCCATTTGACTTAGTTTATTCAGAGTTTCCATAATTACAATTTTCAGTAACTGTACTCTTTATGGTAGGTTTTAAACATGAAGTTTCTCTATTTTTCTTTTTTTTTTTTTTTTTTTTTTTTTTTTTGGCGTTTTGAGACAGGGCCTTGCTCTGTAATTCAGGCTGGCCTTGAACTCACCATGTAGTCCAGGCTGGCCTCGAACTTGTGGCAACCCTTCTGCCTAAGCCTCCTGAGTGCTGGGATTATAGGCATACACCATCGCACCTGGCCATTTTCCCTTATGAAAGCAATCCATGGAAATAGAAAAAAAAAAAAAATCAATTTGAAAATATAGAGATGTAAATTGGCCATGGTGGCACACACCTGTAATCCCAGCACTTGGGAGGCTGAGGCAGGAGGATCACTGTGAGTTCAAGGCCAGCCTGAGCTACACAGAGAGACACCTCTGTCTCAAAAAACAAAACCAACCAACTGGGGCCGGTGAGATGGCTCAGCAGCATAAGCGCCTGCCTTGCAAGCGTGAGGGCCCGAGTTCGACTCCCGGAACCCACATACGAAAAAGGGGCCGGTGATATCGCTCAGCGGCACGGGTGCCTGTTGGCGCGCGAGGTCCTGAGGTTGACCCCCTGGGACCCACAAAAAAAAAAAAATAAACAACCAACAAACACCCCCCTAAAACCCAGAGATGTAAAAAGAACATGAAAGTAGATATTAACCCTCCCTACCCAAAGACAACTGCTATCTAAACTCTGGTAACTTATCTATCCATATTTACATATATATGGCTGGCAAAACTTGTTGGCAGGTTAATTTTTTTCAGACAACATTAAATATCTGTGAATTTTACCAACAATATACTCACAGAACTTTTTTCTGTGTGTGTTTTGAGATAGGGTCTCACTATGTAGTTCAGGCTGCCCTTGAACTCACTGTGTAGCCCAGGCTGGCCTTGAACTTGTGGTGATCTTCCTGCCTCAGCCTTCCAAGTGCTGGGATTACAGACATGTGCTACTATGCCCGGCTTTTTTGATTTTGTTTTAGGTACAGGATCTTGTTATGTTCTCCAGGCTAATCTCAAATTTCTAGGGTCAAATGATTCTCCTGCCTCAGCCTCCCAATTGCTGAGACTATAGGCCCACAATACCATACATAATCATATGTAACTTTTAAAATGATGTTATGATACTCCTTGTACAGAATTACCATAATTTTGGGCTAAGGATGTAGCTCAAGTGATAGAATGCTTGTTTAGCATGCATGAGGTCATGGGTTCAAGTCTCAGTACCTCAAAAACAAACCCAAAACCATAATTCTACTTTTATGTAACTCTGTTGAACCAACCTTCCTTCCTTTCTTCTTTCTTTCCTTCCTTCCTTCCTTCCTTTCTTGGTACTGGGGATTGAGTGAGCTACATCCCTAGTCCTCTTTTGATTTTTGAGTCTTAAACTTGTGAGCCTCCTGTCTCAGCCTCCCAGATGGATGGCTGGGATAACAGGTGTGTGCCACTATGCCTGACTTAAAACATTTTTTTGCAGGTTACAATAATTATGTAATTAACAGACCTGGGCTGGGGATATAGCTAGTGGCATAGCGCCTGCTTGGCAAGTGCAAGGTCCTGAGTTTGATTCCCAGTACCAAAAAAATAACAGACCTGTTCCAAGATCTCTGTGTATCTCCATACATCCTTAGGGTAGATTCTCTCAAAAGGCATTTGGTATCAAAAAGCATACACATTTCTGGGACATCTGAATTATTTTCTCAGTGCAACAGGCAGCATATTGGTCTCATAATGTTGCAGAAAACAGACTGAGTGGGAAGAAACAGCACCGAGGAGGTTCAGGAGGCAGTTTATTATACCGGTGGGCTTCTGACTAGGATCTTTCCAAAAGAGGTAGAGCCCCTCCTGGCAGGGTTTCGAGGCTTTTAAAGGGAAAGTAAGGGGGCGGTACAGAGGCATTTGGCACATTGTGATTGGAGGGCTGAGTGACATCATAGGTTGTTGAGGAAGTTTAAACATCTCAGGTTACATTGTAAGGCCATCATTTATACAAAAGGCAGTAAAAATGGGTTATACAAAGAAACATTTTCAGTTACATTTAAAGCCATCTGTTAGGCAAGCTTACACAAAGAGTGTTCTGTTATGGGGCCTGCCAGACATGTTCCCTTGGTTCCTGCGGCCATTCTTGGTAGGCTTTTATTTAAAGTTTTAATTTCCCCTTCAATAAGACATTTGACCTGCCAAACTGATTTCCAGAAAAGCTGTAGATTATCAATTTACTCTCAACAGCAATTTCTAAGGAGTGGCTTGCTTTCTTCTTCTTTTTTTTTTTTTTTTTCTTTTTTGAGACAGGGTCTCCACACATAGTTCAGGCTGACCTTGAACTCACTACTCAAACTGGTAGTGGTCATCCTGCCTCCACTTCCTGAGTGCTGGGATTACAGGTGTGAGCCACCCACGCCCGGCCATCCTCAGCCTTTTAATGGAAACAATCATGCTATCTGCAAATAATCTGTAATACAGTAAGTCCCCGAGTTCCATTCTGTGAGAACATTCCTAAGTCGGATTCATTCCTTAGCCCGACAAAGTGAGTCTTATACTGTATTTTCACTTTTGTTTCCATGGTTATTGCTTTGCGCTTCCTAGCAGTCTCCTCCACATCACCACTGCTTTTCCTCTTCCGGACATGCTGATTGAGCTCTGTACTACAGTACAGAATCACACTGTACAGTAAGCACACAGCAGCACACTTGTGCCAATGCCTGGCAGACACACGAGCTACTTCCGCCATTTGTTTGTATCTATGACTGTTCCTGATGTGAGGTCTGTTTGTATCTGTGAAAGTTCACAACTCAAATGTTCAGAAGTTGGGGACTTACTGTACCTGCATTTCTGAAAACTTTTCCAGTGACTTCATAGTTATTGGTTTCTATGGATTTGCTGCTTTCTCCTTAATTTCCATAGTTTATATTTTTTGTAAAATAACTTCAAATTTATTAGTTTGAATTGTACATATTAATATTTTAAAATAGCCTCCATATCCATTGTTCACGATTTACTCTTTCAATTAACAAATAATGAGTACTTCTTATACAGTAGATGTTGTTTGGTCTGGGAAATTAGTGTTAAATAATCTTGTCCCTGCCTTCATAAAGCTTATAATCTAGTGGCAGATCTATAGTAAATAATTATAGACAAAAATAGACAAAACAGGCAAAAATAGACACATCTTTACAAACTTTGATAGATGTTTTTAGAGAAATATGTTATGATAGAATCCTATAATGGGGGCTTTATTTACATCAGGGAAAGAGGTTCCTGTTTTTTCATTGTTGTTTGTTTGTTTTGTTTGTTTTTTTGAGACAGGGTCTCGCTTTGTAGTACAGGCTGGCCTTGAACTCACTATGTAACCCAGGCAGACCTTGAACTCCTGGCGATCCTCCTGCCTCAGCCTCCCAAGTGCTGGGATTACAGGCACACACCACCACGCCCAGCCTGGAAAAGAGGTTCCTAAGGGCTTCTATGGGGAAGTGAAATTTAAGTTATGATCCATATGATGAATGGGCATTAACCAAGCACAGCAGACAGAAAAATGTTTCTGGTAGAAGGAATAACGTGTGAAGAGGTTAAGAAGGAAAAATGTTGGTCCTCCTTTGGGAACTAAAAGACAGCCAATGGGTCTGAAAATAATAATCAGAACATGTTTAGAAGGATAGTAAAGCTGGCAGGGGCCAGATCATGTCAGACTATGATTTATGGATCTTCCCTCACCCCCTGGAATTGAACCCAGGGCATTCACACTGAGCTACATCCCTAGACCATCTTTTGAGATGGTCTCACTAAATTGCTGGGTTGCACAGGCTGGGCTCAAATTTGTGATTCTCCACTTAGCCTCCCACAGTGATGGGATCATAGGTGTGCATCATCAAGACCAGCTCTTTTTTTTTTTTTTTTTTTCCTCCAGAGTAATGGAATGCTATTAAATTTTAGTCAAGTAATTGACATGTTACAGTTCATATGTTTAGAAAATCATTCTGGCTACATTATGGTGAGTGAAAAGGAAGGGGACAAGAGTAAAATCAGGGAGTCTAATTAAGAGGTATTTTGGTTTTCCACATGAAGACTAAGCAGGGCCTGGATGGCAAATGTGGAGATAGAAGAAAATCATTAAAATGCATTCTGGAAACACAAAGTCAATTTTAAAAAATTCAGTAAAGAAACTGCCAGAGGTCAGGCATAGTGGCACACAATTATAATACCAGCTACTTGGAAGGCTGAAGCAGGAGGATCCTAGAGGTTTGAAGCCAACTGGGCAACATAGCAATGACTTATCTTAAAAAAAAAAAAAAACTGTGTGTGGCAGTGCACAACTTAGGATGCTGAGGCAGGAGGATTGCTACAAATTTGAGGCCAACCTGAAAGTTTTTCCAGAGAAGATATATAAATGGTTAACAAGCATGTGAAAAAAATGCCCAAGGCTGGACATGATGGTGCATGCTTGTAATCCCAGCACCCTGGGAGGCTGAGGCAGGATTATAAATTTGAGCTGAATCTGGGCAATTTAGCAAGACACTGCCAAAAAAAAAGGATGTGGCTATAGCTCAATGTGAAGCCCCTGGGTTCATTCCCTAGTAACACATGCACACATACATACACATACATACACACCAAATCATTAATCATTAGGGAGATGCAAATTGAGTTTCACAATAAAATACTACCTTACACCCATTATTAAAAAACAAACAAACAAACAAAAAAACAGAAAATAACAAGTGTTGACAAGAATGTAGAGAAAATGGAACCTTTATCCACTGTTGGTGAGAAAGTAAAATAGTGCCACTGCTATGATAAGGGGCTGGTTCCTCAAAAAGTAATACATAGACTTACTATATGACCTAGCAATTCTACTTCTATATGTAGACCCAAAAAATTGAAAGCAGGCTCTGAAATATTTGTATACCTGTGTACACAGCTGCATTATTCATAATAACCAAAATGAGGAAGCAACCCAAGTGTTCATGAACAGATAAATGACTATATTATAATGTGGCATATACATAAAATGGAGTAGTATTCAACCTTAAAAAGGAGGAAATTCTGACACGTGCTGTAACATGGACACTGAGGATTGAAATAAGCTTGTCACAAACAGACAAATACTGCATGATTCCACTTACATGAGGTACCTAGAACAGTCAAATTCATAGAAAGAAGGGTGGCTCCCAGGGACTGGGGTTGTTGGGAAAATGAGGAGTCAATGTTTAGTGGGTTTAGCGTCCTGGAGATTGGTTCCACAATAATGGGAATGTAGTTAACTAAAGACATATACCCTTAAAAATGGTTATAATGAGCTGGACATGGTGGCACATGCCTGTAATCCCAGCATTTGAGAGGCTGAGGCAGGAGGATCACCATGCGTTCGAGGCCAGCCTGGGGTACATAGTCCAAGACTAGCTTGAACTACATAGTGAAACCTTGTCTCCAAAAAAAGAAAAACCCCAACAAAACCACACACATGTAAAAAAAATGGTTATAGTGAAGACAGGTGTAATGGTGCATGCTTATAATCCCAGCATTCTGGGAGGCTGAGGCAGGAGGATCCCAAGTTCAAGCCCAAACTAGGCAACTTAGCAAGACCCTGTTTCAAAATTAAAAGCAAAAATTTAAAAGGTTAAAATGATAAATTTTATGTGTATTTTACTTCAATTTAAAAAACACACCAAAAAATACCACCAACAATAAAAAGCTATTTTATAGCTGCGTGTGGTGGTGGACAAATACTGACTTGTAATTTCAGCACTCAGGAGGCTGAGGCAGAAGGAACACTGTGAATTTGAGGCCAGCCTGTACAAAATAGCGAGACCCTGTCCTAAAAGAGCCAATCAATCAATCAATCAATCAATCAGTTAAGCAAGCAAGCAAGCTATTTTGTGGTGGTTGTAATTACTGAGGCCTCTTGGTTGCAAGTGATAGAATCCTAATTTGAACTGGCTTAATGTCTACATTTATTAGCTCATGGAGTCCAAGGAAAAGCTGAACAAACCATGAGTGGGCAGGAATATGGAGCTTCAGGAACAACTGGAACCAGGCACTTGATAGCTTCCAAGCTGTTTCTCACCTCTGCTGCATTTTGCATGTCGACTCCTTTTTCACTGCAGACCAGCTGGTTCCATATGGCAGGATGAGCAGCTGCTGACAGCTCCTGTGTTTTACATTTTATGGCTTCCACACTGGAGAGGGATTTTCTTTCTTTCTCTCAGTTCAAAAAATTCTGGGTAAGGACTCTGGCCCATCTTGGTCCAGGACCAGTGGCCAGTGGTCTGAGATCATTTAAAATAACACTATGCAATAGTCAGAAGTATTTACAGAAACATGATAAAGAAACAGGATCTATAACACAGTATCCATTATGTACAGTCAAAAACACATACATAGAACATTATATTATTCAAAGATACATAGATATATTCAAGAACATGTAACAAATACAGTAGAGTCACTACCTAAGGGAAGAGACAGACCATGAGTGGTAACTGAAATGCAGAGCAAAAAGATAAATGAGAAAGGCTTTATTAATGATAGCATGAATAAAACAAGATGGCTGGCTCAATTCTCTGCACCTGAGGGAAAATAAGCCACAAAAGAGGATGTGATAGAGGAGGAAAAAAAAGCAGAGGGAGAAGTATTTCTGAATGGAAGTGAAGGGCAGTTTTCAAGAGAAAAAGACGAGAATGCCAAGATGATTCCATATATGCTCATTATGGAGACAGATGTATACTGATAGTTGATCCAATGTGGGGAATGAGGGGGATTGGCAGTGTCATAGGTAACTCCTAGGTTTTCACATAGATGATGGTTATAATTTATTGAGATTTAAGACTGACAAAGAAACAAGTATTTGGGAAGAAAATCAGATTTGATGAACTAAATTAGAATTGCTTATGAGGCATCTAAAAGGACGTCCTACCCCCCCTTATTTTTCGCCACAAATGTGTCTACTTTATTGTCTTTTATGTCTGAAGAACGAGCTCTTCATTTTATCAAGTATATCTTATTACATTTTACCTTTATTCTTCCTTCTATTTTGCGTTTATTGTCTTTTCCTACCTTTGTTGAATGCTTAGTCTATTTTCTCTCTTTTTTGGGGGAGGTGGGTGGGTACTGGGGATCAAACCCAGGACTTGGTGCATGTTAGGCAAGCACTCTACCACTAAACTACACCCACCGCCTTTTCTTTTTCTTTTTTTTTTTTTTTTTGTGGGTACCGGGGGTCAACCTCAGGACCTCACGTGCCAGCAGGTGCCCGTGCCGCTGAGCGATATCACCGGCCCCTTTTTTGTATGTGGGATCTGGGAGTCGAACTCAGGCCCTCGCGCTTGCCAGGCAGGCACGTAAGTGGCTGAGCCATCTCACCAGCCCCGCCTTTTCTTATTCTTCTTCTTATTTTTGGTACTAGGGATTGAACACAGGGCTTTTACACAGAGTTATATCTCCAGCACTTTAACATTTTTTTTTCCCCTTAATTTTGAGACAGACTTTTACCAAACTGCTACACTCTACAGGCTAGGCTCAAACATGTGATCCTCCTGCCTCAGTCTCCCAGTGTTGGGATTACAGGCATGCACCACATCTGGCTTGCCTCTTATTATTTTTTAATAATAAAAGTACTTACAGCTACAAACAAATGTTCCTGAGCTGATTAAAGATGTATCATAGATTCTTTTTCTTTGGTACTGAGGATTGAACCCAGGGCCTTCACACTGAGCAATATCCTCAGCCCTTTATTTTTCATTTTGAGACAGTCTCTCCCTAAGTCACTAAATTGCCTGGGTTGGGCTCAAATTTGCAATCCTTCTGCCTTAGTCTCCCAGAGTGCTGGGATTTTAGGCAGTGCACCACCACATCTGTCTTCTTACAAAACAAATTTGCTGTATTGTCTGGTCACATACTATGTAACCAAATACTTATTTTAGGAATTTAAAATATTACATTTGTACATAAAGCCTGTACTCTCTACTATCAAATCCCCTCTCTTCTACAAAGCTAACCATTTTTAAATGTTTGGTATGTATTTTTCCAAACCTTTTAAAATGTATTTATATAAAAATTTACATAACACTAAATGGTTTTGCTGTACATGGAATCAAACTATATATTGCTCTGCAAACTTTTCAAAGGAAAAGCATTTGCTAATTTTGAAGAGTGTGTTATGTCAATACACACATAAAGTGTTTTTTTTTTTTGTTTTTTTTTGAGACCTGGTCTCACTATATATCCCAGGCTGGCCTACAACTCAGGATCCTCTTGCCTCAACCTTCTGAATGCTGGATTTGCGGGCATGTGCCACCATGGTCAGCTTGAATATGAATTAGTTTTTAATATTTCTTTCTGGTTCTCTCAAATCTGTTGGAAATGGTTGCATTTGTTTGGCCACTTAAATCATTCCACTTCTTTTGAACTGCTGAATCTTTCCACATTTCTTGTGACTTTATGCTTAACCTTCTGATGGCTGTCATATAAGAGGAACTGAAAAGTTCTGTCAGGTTGTTCAAATCTTTCATGCTCCACTAAGGAATTATCGATGAGTATTATTTGAGGGTTTAGAGGACCAATGGACCTGCCTCTGGCGGAGGCAGGCAGTGTTGGGAGAGGCAGTTTCCCCACACCACCCTTTTTAATAGTTCATGGTCAAAAGGGTAAAGTCTTCTGGTCTAGTTAAATTTTATTTATTTATAGAGGTGCTGGGAATGGAAATCAGGGCCTTGCACATGCTCGGCAAGTACTCTGTCATTTTGCTACCTCCCGAGCCCTTGGTGTAGTTAAAATTTTTTTTTTGTTTGTTTCTGTTTTTGAGACAAGGTCTCGCTATGTAGTGCAGGTTAGCCTTGAACTCAGTATGTAGCCCAGGCTGGCCCCGAACTCGAGGCCATCCTCCTGCCCTAGCCTCCCGAGTTCTGGGAGTGCTGGGATTACAGGCATGCGCCACCACACCCGGCACTGAAGTTAAATTTTTTTTTTTTTGTGTGGGTACCGGGGGATCGACCTCAGGACCTCGCGCGCCAGCAGGCACCTGTGCCACTGAGCGATATCACCGGCCCCTTTTTTGTATGTGGGTTCCGGGAGTCGAACTCGGGCCCTCGAGCTTGCCGGGCAGGCGCTTAAGCCGCTGAGCCATCTCACCGGCCCTGAAGTTAAATTTTAAAGGTGGGAAGAAAGAAAAAAAATCAACCTGAAATCTAGAACAGTAATTTTTTCAAGAATCCACAGTGATGCAGAAATTCCCAAATCGATATATAATACCTCCTGGTTTACTTCCACACAACTTCTCTTAGCACGAGCCAAAGTGTGTGTGTATGTGTGTGTGAAAGAGAGAGAGACAGAGAGAGGGTTTTAATTCACTAATCTTGTGGATATAGTTTGCCATAAAGAAAAAGACTGATTCTGTGGTACCACTGACTGTCTCATCCGGGGCAATTCACCTCTTCAGTTCTCCGGGATCCAGTTTCTTTTTCTTAAAATGGGGATCAACTACTCTTACAAGATCTTTAAGGTCCTCAAACAAAAGCCTGGGGCTATGTCTGGGAGACCTTGGCCTAAGACTACCGGAGGAGGCCGAATTCTTGGGTATCTCCGCCAACCCGACATCTAGACCAACACCAACACCAGTGTCCTCGGTCGCCACCACCGCAGGACGACCGCGAATGCCCACCTGGCTTGACCAGGGCTCATCTCACCTTCTCACCTCACCAGCGCCGCGCTTCCACCTCCAGCCTCAGCACACCTTTCCCGACTACACTTCTGCGCACGCGCAGCGCCCGCCTCTAGCGCCCCGGGATCGCGCTCAGGCATTGCCTCTCTCGAACGTGCGTTCAGCGCTTTTCCTCCCAGTGCGGCCACCGTCGTTTGGGGAGGGGAGGAGAAAAGGGGCGGGGAAAAGGGTGGGAGTGGGTGAGCGCGCGCCTCCCGTCCGTCCATCGGGGTTTCCTGGCTGCGCGCGGCGGTGGCGAAGTCGGGGCAGCTGTAGCAGCAGCCGCGAAGATGGCGGAGGGGTTGGAGCGTGTGCGAATCTCTGCATCGGAGCTGCGAGGGATCCTGGCCACTCTGGCTCCGCAGGCCGGGAGCAGAGGTGAGTCGCGCCGCCCAGCTCCTGGGCCGGGCCTTCCCGCCCCGCCTCCTTGGCCTCCTCCCCGCCCCGTCCGTGGCGCTCCCGAGCCCCCGCCTCTTCCCCCAACAGTGGGGGCGGGAGCCGCTGGCAGGCCCCTACCTTACCTTGCCAGGCAGAAAGCCAGTGCGGTGTCTGGATCGAGCTGACCTCCTCCGGGAGAGCCTGCCTGAGTTCCTGTCTCCACCCTTTTTCTCACCGCGACGGTGACTGTTCCTTTTTGCCCCAGCTCCCTCGGATCAGCCCGTGGATTCCCAGTCGTCAGGAGACGCGAACAGCAATGGGTGCTGGGGTCTGGTGGAGGCCCTGGGCTTTATTATTCCCGAAGGAGCCTTCCGCGGGCCTGCCCTCCTCATCTGATTGGCGTCGGAGAGAAGGGACTGGGGAAATTGAGGAGAAAGGTGTAACAGGCTGGGACTTCCTCGCTGAACTTTTTCCTCCACTGCAGGCTTCTGAAAGCTGCGCCACGGGAGTGAGCCGGGACCTCAGAGAGCTGACTAACTTTGATTTGACCTTAACATGTGGGGGACCAGGTTTTTTTTTTTTCCCCCTCCTTTTAATCAAAGAGGATGTTCAATTTGCCAGTTAAAGTCTCCAGCCGCTCAGGAAAGCACCAAGAAAGTCTTGTGTTTCATCTCCCCTTTGTTAGGCTGTGGAGTTGTGTAGAACGGTAGGTATGACAGGTTCTTTCCCTAGTCTTGTGGTAGCAGTCTGTGAGGTTGGTTTTCATTCGTAGGTTAAATTGGGTTATCCAGGCTGTTTGCTTCTGTTCTGCAAAGTAGTAGTAGTATCTCTTCTAAAAAGGAGAAGGAAAAAACGAGCAGTAGTATCTCTTCTAACCTTTCTTTTCTCCCCACAAACCTAAGTTACAAAGATTATGTCGGTTCTGAGGTTAAACTGCTTTATTTTTGTTCATACTTGGAGAGTCCTAAACTTCTGGAAATACTGAAGCAGTATCTTAAACTTCAGTTTCTTTTGCTTTTTTATTATACCTACAAAAAGTGGGTGTCGGGCCGGTGAGATGGCTCAGCGGCGTAAGCGCCTGCCTTGCAAGCGCGAGGGCCCGAGTTCGACTCCCGGATCCCACATACGAAAAAGGGGCCGGTGATATCGCTCAGCGGCACGGGTGCCTGTTGGCGCACGAGGTCCTGAGGTCGACCCCCCGGTACCCACACACACACAAAAAAAAAAAAAAAAAAGTGGGTGTAAGTGCTAGGGCATATACCTGCTGTGGGCTTGTTTGCATTTGTGTTTGTGGTACGATACTAGGGTTTTATATAAAATTTTATTTTGAGTACTTGATGATATCCTACTGAAATGTTTATGGGTAACTTACAGTAGTCTTCCTCTTTTTTTTTTTTTTTTTTTTTTGAGATAGGGCCTCACTGTATAGTAGTTCAGGCTGCCCTTGAACTCATTATGTAGCCCAGGCTGACTTTGAACTCGTGGCAGTCCTCCTGTCTCAGCTTCCCAAGTGCTGGGATCACAGGTGTGTGCCACTGTGCCTGGCAGTAGTCTTCCTCCTAACGAATACTTACAGAACACATATACTTGTTTGTCATTCAGTAAGTTCATGGAATGTGGAGAGTGGTTTCTAAAGTCTTACCCTCTTCTTGAGTGTCCCAGTCCTTGGTATTTTGAGAGCATGTAATAATCCATCAGTTTCTAGGGAAAGCTCTTCTATGGAACTTTTTTCTTCTTATATTCTATCATCATAGTAGCAGTTAGTCTCAGTATTCTAATGATGATAGTTTGAGCAGTATTTTTTTTTGAAACAACTCTGCTGGCTGCTGTTACAGAGTTGGTGAGGATGAGTGGAGCTGAAGAACAAAAAAGGAACTGCTTCCTGTTTGCTTCAGTAGGAAGTATGTGATTGGGTAATTTGTATCCTAAAGAAGAGGATTGTCTTGGCCAAGTTCACAGACTAGAGTTGCAATTTTTTTCTCCAGAGATGTTCAGGACTGTGGATTGTTACACATACCCTTCTTTTTCTCAATTTTTTTTTTCCTTTTGTAGTGCTAGGGATCAAACCCAGTGCCTCATGCTTGTGTACTCTACTACTGGGCTTTGCACCTGCCCCCTACTAATACGTTAGAAAGAGTTAGCTTGCTAGGCATGGTGGAGAATACCTGTAATCCTAGATACTCAGGAGACTAAGTCAGGAGGATCCCAAGTTTGAGGTTAGCTGGGGCAATTTAAGGAGACTGTCTTAAAATAAGAAGAGCTTGGGATATAGCTCAATGATAGAGCACTTGCCTAGCATAAGTGAGGCTCTGGGTTCAAACCCCACTACCATACATGCACACACACATACATAAACCCAGGATTTACCCACCCCAGAAAAATGTTAGAAGTAGAAGAAAAGACTGAGATGGATTCAGAGGCTTTATAGATAGAAAATAGTGTAATGCTGTCAATGTTAGAGATCTTTTATTGCAATAATGAGACAGTTTGGGGTCTTGAGGTAGTTTGGAGTCTTGGGAATCTGAACATGAATACAACTTGGGTAACCAGAGAAAACACAGGTTTTTCCCCCCATTTTCCTAGCGTAAGTGTAGGCAGCTCTACACAATTAAGTTCTTGCTTTGCCCGTTGCTGAACAAATACTATAAACACAAAATTTCTGCTTTTGCAGAATCCTTCCTTGACCACTACTATTAGTATTTGGATATGTATTTTTTTTTGTGTGTGTGTGTGGGTACCGGGGGTCGAACTCAGGACCTCGTGTGCCAGCAGGCACCCATGCCGCTGAGCGATATCACCGGCCCTTTTTTCATATGTGGGTACCGGGAGTCGAACTCAGGACCTTGCGCTTGCCAGGCAGGCACTTTTGCCACTGAGCTATCTCACCGGCCCTGGATATTCTTTTTTTCTTTTTTTTTTTCGTGGGTACCAGGGGTCGACCTCAGGACCTTGCGCGCCAGGAGGCGCCCGTGCCGCTGAGCGATATCACTGGCCCTTTTTTTGGTATGTGGGTTCCGGGAGTCGAACTCAGGACCTCGGGTTTGCTAGGCAGGCGCTTATGCCGCTGAGCCATCTCACCGGCCCTGTATTTTTTTTTTTCTTTTTATTTATTTATTTATTTTTTTTTGGTACTGGGTATCGAACTCAGGACCTTGCGTTTGCCAGGCAGGCACTGTGCCGCTGAGCTATAGCCCCAACCCTTGGCTACATATTCTTGCATGACTTTCTGTTACTTAACCAGAATGACAGTTTTCCTCCTACTTCCTCCTTTATTCTTTTTTTCTACTTTTTCCTCCTCATTCTTCTCTCCAATATAACAGAAAACATGAAGGAATTAAAGGAGCCCAGGCAGCGCAAAGATAACAGGCGTCCAGATCTGGAAATTTATAAGCCTGGTCTTTCTCGACTAAGAAACAGACCTAAAATCAAGGAACCCTCTGGGAGTGAAGAATTTAAGGATGAACTTGTTACTGACAGAGATTCTTCTGCTGTTGGAAATGGTACACAGCTCATTAAAGATGCCTGCAAGAAAATGGACAGCCAACACCAAAATGGTCCTGTAGACCCAGAAAATAATCAGGGACAGGAAGCCTTTCATCAGACTGCTGGACAAGAGGATCGAAGTCTACGAATCATCAAAAGAACAAAGAAACCAGACCTGCAGATCTACCAGCCGGGAAGGTGTTTGCAGACTGTTAACAAAGAATCAGCTAGCCGAGTGGATGAGGAAGAGATTCTTAACCAGGTAGAACAGTTGAGCGTAGCAGAAGATGAGTATAGGGGAAAAGTTGTAAAAGAAGTAGTTGTGAATAAACCAAACAAAACTGAGACAGAAAAGAGCCAAAATAGTGATAGAATAAGGACTTCGAAGGGAGAAAAAGGAAAAAGGATTGAAAAGGGGGAGGGGACAAAGAAAGTGAATGATGACATCGCCCAGGGGAAGCTGGGTTCTGCAAAGCGCTACTCACGCTCAGACAAACGAAGGAACCGATACCGAACTTGCAGTACCAGCTCAGCTGGTAGTAACAACAGTGCTGAGGGAGCTGGCCTGACTGATAATGGATGCCGCCGCCGCAGGCAGGAGCGGACCAAGGAGAGGCCACGACTGAAGAAGCAAGTATCTCTGTCTTCAACTGATTCACTAGATGATGACAGAATTGATGAGCCTGATGAATTGGGGCCCAGGAGGAGCTTAGAAAGGAGGAAACATTCAGAAAGAAACTGGTCTGGCCATGGGGAGGGTGAACAGAAAAGCAATGGTAAAGAAAATCGAGGCAGTCTTCGCGTCACTTTTGATGCAGACACCATGAACAAAGACTCCCCCATGGTGAGGTCAGCCAGGGAAGATGTGGATAGGATAAAGCCTGACAAAGGCCTGAGCAGTGAGTGCAGAGGCTCTGAGAAGCAGGAGTCCAAAAATACAAAACAAGAACTTCGGGGTCGGGGTCGTGGGATTCTGATTCTTCCTGCCCATACTGCTCTGTCTGTCAATTCAGCAGGCTCTCCAGAATCTACACCTTTGGGACCTCGGCTTTTATTTGGATCTGGTAGTAAGGGATCTCGGAGTTGGGGCCGTGGAGGCACCACCCGCCGACTGTGGGACCCAAATAATCCTGATCAGAAACCTGCTCTAAAGAGCCAGACATCCCAGCTACATTTCTTGGACACTGATGATGAAGTCAGCCCTACATCTTGGGGTGACTCACGTCAGGCCCAAGCATCTTACTATAAGTTTCAAAATTCTGACAACCCCTATTATTACCCTCGGACACCAGGCCCTGCCTCCCAGTATCCCTATACTGGCTATAGCCCCCTACAGTACCCAGTGGGCCCTACGAATGGTGTGTACCCAGGGCCTTACTACCCAGGCTACCCAACTCCACCAGGACAATATGTATGTAGCCCACTCCCTGCCAGCACCATGAGTCCTGAGGAGATAGAGCAGCATGTGAGGAGCATGCAGCAACAGGAGTTACATAGGCTTCTCCGAGTGGCTGACAACCAGGAACTACAGCTCAGCAACCTGCTTTCCAGGGATCGCATCAGTACTGAGGGCATGGAGAAGATGACTCAGCTCAGGTATGGTGTGTTCTGTCCCGGGTAGAGGGAAATGGGGATGAGGTAGAAGTGTATAGGCTCCCATGACTGAGGAAGGTAGAAACTTTTTAGGTAAGCCACAATATTATTTCCCTTTTTACATTGATCCCCTCTTCCACTCAGGAAGGTGGCGATCAAAACTAGGGCCTTGTGTATGTTGATCAAGCACTTAGCACCAAGCCACATCACTAAGCCGCCATGTTGATTTTTATAGGAAAGGGTTTGTTGGATAAAGAACAGAAGCTTTGTTTTAGTCTTAGAAATGAGTGTGCATCCTACTTTAAGAAAAAAAAAATCTTTAAGGGAGTGGAATTCTGAAAAGGAAAGACTTTCTAGAATGCCAAGAAATGAGCAACATATAACTTGCAGTGAAATTTTATTTCTGCTGTTGAGTTTAGGTGAGGACATATGGGGAAACACTATTTTTTAGACTTAACTATCTTCCTAATGACATTTTGCTGTATAGGATGGAAACTAGCTGGATACGGTACTTGGTCATATTTTGGATTTCTTTCCAAGAAAGGTTGTTAATTTGCAGGAAGGTCAGATCTTGGGTCTTCCTGTGGTGTATATGGAGCTAGAAGTTGCATGTATTTTATTCCAGAGCCGAACTGCTGCAATTGTATGAACGTTGTATTCTATTAGATATTGAGTTCTCTGATAATCAGAATGTGGATCAGATCCTGTGGAAGAATGCTTTCTATCAGGTGATTGAGAAGTTCAGGCAGCTTCTCAAGGATCCAAATGTCGACAACCCAGAACAGATTCGGAACAGACTTTTGGAGCTCTTGGATGAGGTAAGCCATTATCTTTTAGTCCTCAGGATAAAGGCTTTAGTATCCTCTGGTTATAATGAGTTTCTATCACTGAAGATACTATGTTTTAGAAGAGAACATTGACAAAATACTTTGTAGTCTTCTTGGACTTAGGCCAGATCTACTGTGTTACTTTCTTAGGGCAATAACTTAAAATCGGAATTAATTTTGAGCTTGAAAACTTTCTGAATTCCTTGGTCTGGGTGTGGGGAAGAGAATATGTATGTGTGTGCTTATATCTTTAAAACTACGGACAGGCTTATGCTATGAATTTGTCTTGTGCTCAGTTGGTGACAACTAAATGCTGTATGTGCCTCCCTTTACATAGGATATCTGAGTACTGTGAAAGGGTCATTTGCCCCAGGTTATGGTGGGTAGGTTGGATCAAGAATAGGTTGATTCCATTAGATTTTACTTTTTTTTTCTTTATAGGGTAGTGACTTCTTTGATAGTTTGCTTCAGAAGCTGCAGGTTACTTACAAGTTCAAACTGGAGGACTACATGGACGGTCTTGCTATTCGTAGCAAGCCATTACGCAAGACAGTAAGCCAGTTTGCTTTCTTTTTGTTTCAGTGGTTTTGGGGATTGAACCCAGGGCTTTGTACATTCTAGGCAAGTGTTCTAACACTGAGTTACATCTCCAGCCCCTTTTTCTCTTTTTGGGGACAGTCTCACTAAGTTGCCCAGACTGGCCTTAAATTTGTGGTAACTCCTGCCTCAGCCTCCCGAGTAGCTGGGATTACAGGCATTGTAAATACTACCATGCCCAATTCAGCTTCTTTCTTTATCTTAAATGTGTTTATCCATTTAGTAAGCATTTATTAGTGCAGTTATGTGCTAGACACTGTTCTAGGTGTTGAGGATACATGAGTGAAAGATAATCCGCTAGGGGAACAGACAGGCAAAACCAGCAATTGCAGTGTTAGAAGTATTATGGTATTGGTGTACACAGAGTCTGCCAAAACAATGTATATATACTTTAGGAAAAGAAAAACTTGTATAAATATTTTAATACTAAATTTATTGAGACATCATAAGATTAATACAAGTTACCTTTGGCCTCTACAATTACAAGAGGTGCTCAAAATAGTGGCCATTAGCTTCAAGACATTTATTAGTATGGTGAACTGCTGCTTGGATAACTTTGGTCATTGAGATTGGTGCTACACATGCATTTTCAATTTCTTCTCTAAGGGCCGGCAGCGTCATGGGTTTTCTGCAATACAAAACATCCTCTAGGGCCCCCCATATGAAGGTAACACCATCTGTTTAAAAAACATTGTACTGTTTTTCTTTTCCTGAAGCATGTGTACGTTTCTTGGCAGACCCTGTGTATAGTGTGAAGGGGTATGGGGGAAGTGAATCTAATTTAGGCTGATGGGTCAAGGAAGGCTTCTCAGAGACTGCAAAGTTAACTCTTGAAACATGATTACAAGTTTGAAAGATGAAAGGGGCAGTTAAGATAGAGGGCACAGTGAGTGAGAACCAGATATTGTTGGGAAAATGCAAGAAATTCAGTGTGCTGCTGTTATAATGTGGAGTGGGGCAGTGTGGGAGGTAAAACTAATGAAATAGAAAGCAAATAGATCATAAACTTTATGCCATGCTGAAGAGTTTGAACTTCATTGTGAAAGCATTGGGGAACCACTGATTGATTTTCATCAAGTGGATAAAAGATTTGTTCTTAGAAACTATAATTTTGGCAAATTGCTGAGTTCAGATGAAAGTTGGGCAAGAGTGGAGGTAACAGAGTTAGGTTGTAGGCATGGACTAAAGTAGAGGGAGATAGTGGAGGTGGAAAAAAAGACAACTGTGGATATATGGTGTGATCAGAAAATACAGTGAAAAAAAAAAAGTGAATGGCCGAGCATGGTGGTGGACACTTGTAATCTCAGCGCTCGGGAAGTTGAGGCAGGAGGATTGCCACAAGTTCAAGGCTATCCTAGACTACATAGTGACTCCAGGCCAGACTGAACTACATACATAGCAAGAGCCTGTCTCAAAAAAAAAAAAAAAGAAAAGAAAAAAAAATTCCAGTGAATGTTAAAAATTGTTATAGTAAAAGACACATTGTTATTAAACCTCCACAGAATACTGCCCCTCACTTTGAACATACTTATTCCATTGTTTTTGCTACTGTTGCCTTTCTTTTCTTTCTTTTGTTTTGTTTCTTTTTTTGAGACAGGGTCTTGCTATACAGTTAAGGCTGGACTTGAACTCACTATGTAGCCCAAGCTGGCCTTGAACTCCTGCTGATTCTCTTGCTTCAGCCTCCTGAGCGCTGGTATTACAGGCATGTACTACCACATCTAGCTTGTTTTTGCCACTTTCTGAAGCAGTACTGGAAGCGCTTTTTTTTTCTTTTTTCTTTTTTCTTTTTTTTTTGTCTTTTTGAGATAGGATTTCACTATGCAGTTCAGGCTGGCCTTGAACTTACTTTGTATCCCAGGCAGCTGGAAGTCCTCTTTTTGAGTGTCTTTAATTGTGCTGTAGATGCCTTGATGTTCTGAATGGATTAAAAATATTTACCTTTGATGATTGTCTTGAAAAAAATTTTTTTTTTTTTTGTGGGTACTGGGGGTCGACCTCAGGACCTCGCACGCCAGCAGGCGCCCATGCTGCTGAGAAATATCACTGGCCCTTTTTTTGTATGTGGGTTCTGGGAGTTGAACTCGGGCCCTTGCGCTTGCCAGGCAGGTGCTTACACCGCTGAGCCATCTCACCAGCCCGATTATCTTGAATTTAAGGAACAGCCAGAACTTATACTGTGCCACATCATGTGAATAAGGTGGATGAAGAACATTACAGTGTAATGTTTTTATTTGGCATAAATTACCAAAAACATTTGTTCAGTGAAGGATGATCAAAAAATAAAGTTAATATTTACATAAAAACATTTATTACAGTAAAACACAGATTGCCTTAAAAACTCTTAAGAAAATACTTCTCACTTAGAACACACTTATCCCATCAATCTTGGCAATGAGTCTTTTACTGTAATAAATTGTTTTAATCATTCATTGTATTTTTCAGTCACTCCTCGTAGAACCAAATGATGGCCGATTTGGTGTGAGGGCTAAGATTGGAGGCATGAAGAGTCTAGATCAGTGATGCCAGACCTTTTAGAGCTTTCAGTGGTATGAACAGCCCAGTGAGGCATGTGTGCCATAGGTTCGCCACCACTGGTCTAGATCCTCCCCAAGTTTGTGGCCTAGGGAGGGGCTTCAAAGGAAGAGGTCAGTTTAGGTTTGGATATACATAGGTGAGGTGTCTAATAGGACCTTGAAAATGAACAGATGAATATTTCGATGTGTTTGGAATTCAGGAGAAAGAGCTAAACTGGCGACAGATTCAGGAGTCATTGCTGTGTAAGTGGTAGCTAAAGCAGAAGTTAGAATACTTGGAAGGCTGGCTAGATAGGAAGCTGTAGGTGGGGAGGGCTGATAAAATTGTCAAGTACTACAGAGTTTTCAAATGTTAAGATTCCTAAGAAGTGTCCATTGGATTGCATGAGATCATCAAGAGTTATTTTAGCTGGAGAGCATAGAAGCCAGATTGTAGTGAAGAGAGGTGAGGCAATAGAGTAATGAGAGCTGAATATAGACAAGACTCTTGAATGTGAAGGCAAGGAGAGAATATTGCTAAAAGAGAATTTAGTTCAAGAAAATTTTTTGCTTTTGTTCAGGTGTTTATTTTCTTTCTTTCTTTCTTTTTTTGAACCGGGGATTGAACTCAGGACCTCGCACTTAACAGGCAGGCGCGTGCCACTGAGCTATATCCCTGGCCCTATTTTCTTACTTATTTGGAGCTGGGGATCAAACTGAGGGCCTCGCACATGCTAGGCAAGCTCTCTGCCCTTGAGCTCTACCTTCATTCCTTGTTTTTGTTTTTAATGAGGAGAGAGACTTGAGGAATGTTTAAAGGTTTATTAGAGAATGGAGTATGGTTTATAGAGCAAAGACTTCCTCTTGCTCCTTAGGTTTTGTTTTGTTTCGAGATGATGGGGATCATCCTGGGGCCCTAAGCATGCTAGGCAAGTGCTCTACCACTGAGCTACACCCATAACCCTCTCTTGCTTCTTCTGATGAATTGCTATGTACAGGCTCTCTTACTAATCAACAAGTATTTATTGAGCCCCTCTTACATGCCAGGTGCCATTCTAGGCAGAGGTGGTTCAGTGCAGAATAAGAGTGCCATGATCACAGTTCTTGGAGTTCAGGATTTGTTTGGGGATAAGTGCAGATGTTGGATGAGCACTTAGTGATCAATCAGTTTTGGAAAGTATGTTGTAAAGGGGTTTACCTGATTTAAAGGATCGTGGAGTACTAAAGAAATCACAGCTAAGCTGAGGTTGAAGACTTGAGACAGTAGTCAGGTGAAGGTGTATGGGAAGATGGAGGAAGATCAGGATTCTATGGGGAGGGAACAGTGTAATTTAAGATCCTGAAGTGGGAAAGATATGTGTTAGGGGAACTGACCTGACTGAGGCACAGAGGGTGAACAGAGGCCGGACTCCATGCTGAGAGTGATGGAGTCTTTGAAAGAATTTGTTTGTAGTTTTCCCCTCGTTAAGATGGTAAAATGGCTATAGTATGATGGCATAACACTTTCTTTTTCTTTATCAGGTAAATACCCAAGGTTCTTTGATGTTTGTTCATAGAAAGAAAGTGTGGAATAGTCAGGACCCTGAGGTTATATATAACTTTCCTGGGGCACAAATTTGAGTTATATGTTGATGTTGATGTATGGTAGCTAATTATTTAGCTAGTAAGTGAGCTTTCCTGAGGGATAAATATCTACTTTTCAGTGAAGTTTTGTTCTTTATTTCGTGAGATGTTGTACTTTCTTGTTGCTGAGACAAAATATCCTACACAAGTTAAAGAAGGAAAGGTTTATTTTAGCTCACAGTTTGTAGAGGTCTCAATCTGTAGTTGGCTGGTTACAAAGCTGCCAGTGTGGCAGTGGGGCATGGCAGAGGAGAAACAGTACATGGTGTGGCAGGGCAGACAGAGGCAGCGAGGCTTCCTTCTTGTTTCCCATTTTATTCCATCCAGGCTACAAGCCTATTGATTGGTGCCACCCACACCCAGGGTGGGTCTTCTGTCTTCAGTAAGTCTTATCATTCAGACCTAGAACTATGCTAAACCAATCAGCAGACTGAGTCAGTATCACACACCCATGGTCTAGTCACTCCTAAAAGCCCCGCTTATGAATGCGTGAGACTTTGGGGGCCATTTACATATAAGCCATAACAAATGTTAATTTTTTGTGTGTGTATGTGGGGTGGAGTGGAATTAGATATTTTGAAGTGTAGTGTGTTTAGGGAGTCTTTTTTTTTTTTTTTTGAGTATGTGTTGGAATTGTTCGGTCTACTCTTGTTTTCTCACTGAGTGATAGATGCCAAAGCTATCAGTGAGAAAACAGTTATAGTAGTACATAGTACCTCTTATGTTATAGGTGATTGGTAAAGGGTAATTGTTTTAGACAAAAGAAATGTAAGACACTAAGAGTGTGAGGAAAGACTTTAATGACAGCAAGGAAAGAACATTGTTTGAATTTTTATGTTGTTTATAGTTTCTAAAATGTTTTGCAGTACTAGAGTTGAACCCAGGATCTTTGCACTGAGCTATTTCCTCGACTCTTTTTTTTTTTTTTTTTGGTACCGGCAGTCAAACTCAGGACCTTGCGCTTGCCAGGCAGGTGCTATGCCACTGAGCTATATCCCTGGCCCTCTTGGCTCTTTTTAAAGTTTTTTATTTTGAGATAGCGTCTTGCTAAGTTGCCCAGGGCTGGGCCTGAACTTTGAATCATCAATCTCCCAGAGTGCTTAGATTACAGATGTATGTCACACCTGGCTAATAGTATTTTCATATTTCCTCCAGTTGCCCTTTACAACATGTATTTTTATGTTTAGATGAAGAAAGTGAGTTCCAGGTATCTCAACACTTCCTTGAGATCACACACTAATAAAGAGTCAGGTTTTAGAATATGTTGTTCTGTTTGTTTGGGACTTGAAGTAAGAATCATCCCTCTCTCATCTGCCACTGTGTTCTCTCAGTAAATTTCCCTGATGCTATTGGCTATTTTTTGGTAGCCAAGGTTAGGTTGAAACTTTATACTTCTTGAGGACTAAGTGCCTTATCAATGCTGCTCTGTCATTTTGACCTCATCTCTGTCCTTTGTTGAAGTTAATGTTTCTTGGGTACTCTGTTAACTGATATTTTTTTTTGGAAGGTAAAATATGCCTTAATCAGTGCCCAGCGATGTATGATTTGCCAAGGAGATATCGCAAGATATCGAGAGCAAGCCAATGACACAGCAAACTATGGGAAAGCACGCAGGTACTTTTACATCTCTTTATTATTTCTCTTCCCATTAAGCTAAACCCTATTAAGCAGTGGGCTACTTGAGCTATGTCCCATATACATGTCCTACAAGTGTCCCTGTTGATTTCTTTAATCATACTTTACCGCTCCAGGTTCACCTCCACCTAAACCTCAGCTTATGTCTTAAATAGTAAGGCTGTCAAGATGAGTTGGGAAGGAGTTGATATGAAGGTAGACTTTCTTACTGTTTTTCTATTCTAGTTGGTACTTGAAGGCCCAGCACATTGCTCCCAAGAATGGGCGCCCCTACAACCAGTTGGCTTTGCTGGCAGTGTATACGGTAAGAAGTCCTGTGGACAGGGGAAGTATTTTTCAGGTAATTTCTTAAAACTATGAGTTTCGATAGCAGCAGCTCTTGGATTTTGATTTTATCTGCTTACTGTATTCCATAGAATACCCATCCCCTCTGCTTCCCATCCTCAAACTCAGTTTGGGGCCGGTGAGATGGCTCAGTGGCATAAGCGCCTGCCTTGCAAGCGCGAGGGCCCGAGTTCGACTCCCGGATCCCACATACGGAAAAGGGGCCGGTGATATCGCTCAGCGGCACGGGTGCCTGTTGGCGCGCGAGGTCCTGAGGTCGACCCCCCGGTACCCACAAAAAAAAAAAAAAAAAAACTCAGTTTGTTCCTCTTATTTTCAGAGGTATGTTGTCAGGAATCCCTCACTTCATTGAGTCTACTTCATCCATTTAGTTATCACTGCATTTAAGTTTCTGAGGGAATGCTCGTATTCCAACCAAATACCACTTTGTTTCTGACCAAGCTTCTGCTCTGAATCTTGTCTTGCTTCCCTTCTCTCCCCTGCCTGTTGATCTAGGCTACTAGAAGGAAGACATAGCTCCATTTACCTTTTGTCCTTAAAGTCCTCACATAGCTCTCAATAGCTTGCTTCTTTTCTCCAGGTCTTACTACTCTTTACCTAAGGTGTCTCCTTAGCAGGACCACAGTAAACACTTGATCTTACCTCTCTAGATCTTACCAACTTCCTCTAAATTTGTCTCTAACAGAAATTGGCCTTGGGAGCTGAGAGGGCTCCAGGCAGGAAACTCCACTGAAGGGGAGAATTTGGGGGCTAGTCGTAGGTACTAAAGATTCAAGTAATTGTATGGGAAGCAGCTAACATGCTCGTTAGGAAGGAAAAAAGATTCTTAATGCTATAATGTTCATTGTCCAAATAAGTAGTATTTGAGTTTCATATGCATATTCCCCCTTGTTGCATAAAAGATTTAAAGGAATTCCTAATCATGGATTGAAATAGTGTAGTTGATTAAGTAATGTGGCTTAATGAAGCACTTTCTTTAGAATCTATTGAGTCTCTCTCCT
Organism: Erethizon dorsatum; assembly: GCA_028451465.1. NCBI lineage: Eukaryota > Metazoa > Chordata > Mammalia > Rodentia > Erethizontidae > Erethizon > Erethizon dorsatum. The sequence goes on from CM051826.1 coordinate 36,592,666, forward strand.
TTTTTTGACCTCTGTCCTATTTTCTTTGTGGTGGGTATTTGAGATATTTTTCCACCTCTTCGTAGCATTACTTTTCTCTTCCCTCTCTTAGCCACCTTCCCCTTATTCTGTTTTGCCTTTTTTTCTTGCCTTTTTTTCCCTATCTTTCCTTTGCAATATTTTAATGAAATGTAAGTTTTCTTGTTAATTAGGAAAGTATAATTGGCCATCACCTCTAGCTAGTTATTTATTTATTTATTTATTTTGTCTTTTTGAGACAGGGTCTTGTTATACAGTTAAGTCTGGCCTTGAACTCGCAGTAGTCCTCCTACCTCAGCCTCTCCAGTGCTGGGGTTACAGGTGTGCACCACCACACCTGGCACCTCTACCTAGTTCTAAGACATTTTCATCACCCTAGGGAAAAAAAGAGACCCTTTACTTGTCACTCCCCATTTCTCCCTGTACCTGGGGCAACCCACTGGTCTGAGCTCTCTCTGTGCACATATACCAATTCCGGATGTTTCATATAAGTGGAATCATATAACCTGTGACGTTCTGGGTCTGGCTTCTTTCATTTAGCATAAATTTTTCAAAGTTCTTCCAGATTGTAGCTAGCATGTATCAGTAAGTCTGTCGTTACTGATGGTTGAACCTAGGACCTTGCACATGCAAAGAAAGACCTCTATCATTGAGCTGCATCCCAGCCCTTGTAATTTTGAGACAGTCTTGTTAAATTGCCCAGGCTGACTTTGAGCTGGTGATTGTCCTGCCTCAGCCTCTCAAGTAGCTGGTATTAAATGCCTGCCCCACTGTATCCTGTTTGCTTCATTTTTATGGCTGAGTAGTATTTCATCATGTGGCTATATACCTAGTACATTTTGTTTGTTCACTCTTTATTGATGGGCATTTATTTCCACTTTTTAGCTATGGTGAGTAGTGCTGCTGAGACGTACAAGTATTTGAATACCTATTTTTATTTTTGTTGGAATTGCATTGCTGGGTCATATGGTAATTCCGTGTTTAACTTTGTTTTTCTTTTTAAGAGATTGCTAGAGCCGGTGATACAGCTCAGCGGCATAAGCACCTGCCTGGCAAGCGCAAGGTCCTGAGTTCGACTCCCGGGACCCGCATATTTAAAAAAAAAAAGAGAGAGATTGCTAAACTGTTTTCCCTAGTGACTGCTGTTTTACGTTCTTACCAGCAGTGTATAATAAGGATTTCAGTTTTTCACCTTTTTTTCTTTTGGTACTGGTAATTGAATCCAGGGGTGCCCTACCACTGAGCTATATCCCCATCGTTTTTTATTTTTTATATTGAGATAGGGTCTCATGAAGTTGCCCAGACGAACCTCAACCTTGAGATCCTCCTGAATTAGCTCCCTAAGTAGCTGGGATTATAGGCATGTACCACCACATCTGCTTTTTCCATATTCTTGCCAACATTTATTATTTCCCTTTATTTATTTTTAATTTTTTTATGACCAACCCAGTAGGTGTAAAGTAGTAAGTATCTCGTTTGGGAAGCTAGTTCTTTAGTCCACTTGGGGACTTTTTAAATTAATAAAATTGATTTTGGGACACAGTTTTAGGTTTATAGAAAAATTGAGCATAAATTTCCACTATAGTCCTTCAACTTCTTTGTCCCCACAGTTTCCACTATTAACATCTTGTCACGGGGTGTGGTGGTGTACTTGCGAAGCGGAGGCAGGGGAATTGCCACGAGTTCAAGGCTACCCTACATAATGAATTCAAGACCACCCTGAACTATACAGCAAGACCTTGTTTCGAACTAAAAACAAAACAAAAACATCTTGCATTGGGGTACATTTGTTAAAATCAATGAGCCAATATTGATACATTATAGGTTTTTTTTTTTTTTTTTGGTGGGTACTGGGGGTCAAACTCAGGACCTCGCGCACCAGTAGGCGCCCGTGCTGCTGAGCGATATCACTGGCCCTTTTTTTGTATGTGGGTACCGGGAGTTGAACTCGGGACCTCGTGCTTGCCAGGCAGGCACTTATGCCACTGAGCCATCTCACTGGCCCTATAGGTTTTTGAATTAGTTACTTTTGTCATTGCTGAGACAAAATACCTGATACCCAAAATTAACGGAGGAAAAGTTTATTGTGGCTCACAGTTTATAGAGGTTTCAGTTCATAGTTGGCTGGCTTCAAGGCAGGGTGGTGTGGCAGAGGAGAAACAGTTCATGGCAGGCAGAAGGCAGCAGAGCAGTAAGGAGCAAAGTAGTGAAGCAGCAAGTGACAACAGAAGTCCTTTTTCTGTCCCTTATAGTCTATCCAGGCTACATGCTTTTAGGGCAGGTAGCACCCACCCCCAGGGTGAGCCTTCCCATTATCCTCACCCAGAACTATGCCAAACGTATCAGTGGACTAATTTAGTAATCATATATCCTAGATCCCAGCATCACACACTCTATATCCAGCCACCTTTGAAAAGCCCCACCTGTGACTGCATGAGCCTTTGGGGGGACATCTAGACACAAGCCGTAACAGTTTTGACGTATGTTTAGTGACATATCCACCATTATACTACCATACAGAATAATTTTACTACCCTAAAAATAGCCTGTTTCCACCTATTCATCCTTCCTCTGAACTCCTAGAAACTACTAATCTTTTTATTGTCTGTAGAGTATTGCCTTTTCTGTGTTATATAGTTTGGAATTATATAATATGTAGCCTTTTCAGATTGGGTTCTTTCAGTTAGCAGTATACATTTAAGGTTCTTTTTGTGACTTGATAACTCATTTCTTTTTATTGCTGAATAATATTCCATTATATGGATGTGTCACAGTTTATACATTATTGAAGGACATTTTGGATGCTTCCAGGTTTCTGCAATTATTAATAAAGCTGCCATAAACATCTGTGTGCAGGTTTTTGTGTGGAGATAAGTTTCGAAATCATATAATTGCTAGATCATATGGTAAGAGTATGTCTAACTTTGTAAGAGACTGCCAAAGATTATTCCCAAATGGCTGTAGCATTTTTCATTCCTACAAACAGTAAATGAGAGTGAAAAATCTTGTGAGCATTTGGGGTAAGCAGTGCTTTGGATTTTTGCCTTTTTTGTTTTGGTGCTAGGGATTGAACTCTGGGCCATGTGTGTGTGTGTGTGTGTGTGTGTGTGTGTGTGTTTCTGTTCTTGTTATTTTCTTTTGAGACAGGGTCTCACTGTGTAGTCCAGGCTGGCTGTGAACTCACTGTGTAGGCCAGGCTGGCCTCAAACTCACAGCTATCCTCCTGCCTCAGCCTCCTGAGTGCTGGGATTATAGGCATGTGCCACCACACCTGGCTTTTTTTTTTTGAGACAGGGTCTCATTCTATAGTTCAAACTGGTCTTGAACTCTCTGTGAAGCCCAGGCTGGCCTCCAACTCATGGCAGTCCTCTTGCTGGGATTACAGGCATGTGCCACAACTTCCAGCTAGTGAATCTTTTTTCTTTTAGTACTGAGGATTGAACCCAGGACCTTTGCACTAAACTACATAGGGATGCAGGATCTCACTAGATCGCCCAGGATAGGTTGAGTCTCCTGCGTCAGTCTCCCAGAGTGGTGGAATTATAGTTGTGTGCCACCATACCCAGATAATCTCATTGTTTTAATTTGCAATTTCCTAGTGACAGTGACATCTTTGGTGAGACGTTTGTTCAGATCTTTCGCCCATTTTAAAAATGACTTTCTTTTTCCTTATTATTGAGTTTTTTTGTTTTTTGCAGTCCTGGGGATTGAACCCAGAGCCTCACACATGGTAGGCAAGCCCTCTACAGCTGAGCTACATCTCTAGCCCTTTTTAAATATATTTTGAGACAAGGTCTTGCTAAGTTGTGTAGGCTGTCCTCAGATTTGTGATCTTCTTCCCTTGGCCTTCCAAGTGGCTAGAATTACAAAAGTGTGTGCCACTGTGCCTGGCCTTAACTTAATTTTGTGAAAGGTGTAAAATCTCTGTGTAGATTTATTATTTTACATGTGGATATCTAGTTGGTCCAGCACCATTGTTAAAAAAAGACTGTCCTTTCTTCATTGAATCGCCACGCTCTTTTGTGAAAGATAAGTTGATTATACTTTCTGACTGTATTATTTCTGGGTTCTGCATTCTGTTCTGTTGATCTATTTGTATATTCTCTGGTAGCACTACCCTGTCTTGATTACTGTAGCTTTAGAGTATGTCCTGAAGTCAGGTACTATCATTCTTCACCTTTGTTCTTCAGTATTGTGTTGGGTATTCTGGATCTTTTGCCTTTCTGCATAAACTTTACATATTCACAAATCTAGTGAGTATAAAATTGTACTGTGTTGTGGTTTCATTTCGCATTTCCCTGTTGACTAACAATGTATATCTTGTTATGTATTTATTTTCCATATGGAAAAATTTTTGTTCGAATATGTTGCTCATTGAAAACAATTAAATTTTTAAGCCAGGCATGGTGGCACAAGCCTGTAATCCCAGCACTCAGGAGGCTGAGGCAGGACTACTGTGAGTTCAAGGCCAGCCTCAACTATATAGTGAGACCCTATCTACAAAAAAAATTTTTTTTGTACTACTGGGGATTGAACTTCTCACTGAGCTACATTACCAGCCTTTTTTATCCCCCTTATTTTTTATTTTGAGATATGGTGTCATAGTTGTGCAGGCTGAGCTTGAATTGTGATCATCCTGCCTCAGACTCCTAAAGTGGTAGGATTACAGGTGTGCACTATCATGGCCTGCTGGAAAAAAAGTAACAAAATATTTATCATTGTACCCATTTTACAGCCTCCCTCCTTTTGAGACAAGATCTCGCTGTGTAGTTCAGGCTGGCCTTGAACTCGCATCAATCCTTCTGCCTTAGCCTCCCACCATGCCCAGCTTTTAACCCCTTTTTTTTTTTTTTTTACAATGTTGGGAATTGAACTCAGGGCCTTGCATATGTTAGATAAACACTCTACCACTAAGCTATATTCCCAGCCCTTATCCTTTTTTTTCCTTTTTCTTTTTTGAGATAGTGTCTTGCTATATAGACCAGGCTGGCTTTAAATTCAGTGACCTCCTGACTGAGCTGCCTGAGTGCTGGAATTACAGGGATGCACTGTCACACCTTGCTTCATTTAACTTAATTTTACTTTATTTTATTTATTTTTTGCTTAAGGGAGAAAAGTTTATTTTGGCTCATACCAACTTCATTTTGCGCCAGGTGTGACGGTACACCCTTGTACTCTTAGCACTCTGGGAAACTAAGGCAGGAGAATTGCAGGTTTGAGCTTGATGTAATTGCCATGGCGTCTTCCATAGAGAGCATTCTGATTTTCTCAGTGGAATTCCTTATAGTTTAGGAGACAGCCTGGGAGAGATAGTGGGGTTTCCTGGGCCAGCTGTGTCATGCTGGTGTCTGGAAGAAAATCAGTTGACTGAGTGTCTCTGGACTCTTTGCAGAGGAGGAAGCTTGATGCTGTATATTACTATATGCGCAGTTTAGCTGCCAGCAACCCTATCCTGACTGCCAAGGAGAGTCTAATGAGCTTGTTCGAAGAGACCAAACGAAAGGTGAGTGGGGTGCAGGCAGAATTATTCCTTCCTAGAATACTTTTCCCTTTGTGCATCTGTGTCTTCACAGGAATGACTAATGTCCTCAGGGGAATGACTAATATTCTCATGTGCTCCCATCCAGCTGTGCTGATGCAGCCCTTGTGCAGAACAAAACTGATCTTCAATAGAGCTTTCAGTGGCCCTTAGGGGTACATGTTCCACAGCATCTAGATAACAGAATTAATAACTTCTGCCAGGCAAAGTGGATGATACTTTGCTACTTTGTTACTGTAGCAAAATCTTTACTTTTCTTTTTTTTTTTTTTAATAGTCCTTAGTTAAAAAACATAGGTGTGAGGGTCCTTTAATTGTTAGCTGAATCCCAGGAGATTCTGAGCTTGTGTGTCTGTATGGTGTACAGGCAGAACAAATGGAAAAGAAACAACATGTGGAGTTTGAACTAAACCCTGACCAGTGGCGAAAAGGAAAGAAGTCTACCTTCCAGCATGTTGGAGATGACACCACTCGTTTGGAGATCTGGATTCATCCATCCCATCCCCGGTGTTCCCAGGGAACTGAGTCTGGGAAGAATTCTGAGCAGGAGAATGGGCTGGGCAACCTGAGCCCCAGTGATGTAAGTTCCTGAGAATGAAGCAGTGACCCAAACTAGTCCTTTAAGCCTGCATATCCTGGTTCATACAACTATGAGGCATTCCGTAGATGCTTCCTACTCAACCACTTGAGGCTCTCTAATGTCCTTTCTCACCTGTAGTCCTTTATTTTTATTATACACTTCCGTTTGTCACCACTATGTGGCGCTGTAGAATTTAGTAAATGGATTAGAATTTTTCTGCTTTTAGTTGCGCATCACCAATAATGATGCATTAGGATTTTCCAGGATTTTGTACTTAACTTTTCCCTCTTGGTTAACTGACTACCTGTCTACCTATTTATTTATCTGTGTGCTTTTTGACCTTACACATTATTTAGAGAATGGACTACAGCATCATAGGACAGTTGGTTATTCTGGTTTGTGAACCGCCTTTTACAAGATACCTTCTTAGGGCTGGGACTTTTTCCTTGAAGCCAGGAGAAATAACAGTAGATCAGAGGCTTATATGGAAGGTTTCTTCTCCTCTTCGTTTGCTCAAATAATTACTGAACACTGTGTCTAGATCTCTCCTTGCTCTCAAGGCAGGCATTCTAGTGGAAGACACAGAAGGTGAATAGGCAGTTAGAGTACAGTGTAGTTTGTTTTGGGGAACATAGCCAATTTTAAGGGAGCACATGGCCATGGGACCAAAGCAGCCATTGGTCAGTTGAAGTATAAAGAATGAATAAGAGTTATCTAGAAGAGGAGGGAAAGAAGCATGGTAAAGATCTCAGGCAAAGGAAATAGCATGTGCAAAGACCTGAGGCTAGGGAGAGAGCACACAGGAGTTGGAAGTTTGTAGTTGCTGATTCATTGCGCCTTGTATATAATCCAAATGAGATGTAAAAAGAACTTGAACCAAGAAATGGCTTTAGGAGGAAGAAGTGAACAGTTATAAGGTATACTAATAAGGTAGAATCCAAAGGACTTGATTGGATATGAAAAACTCAGGGACAAGGGGGAATCAAGAATGACACAATGTTTCTGACTTGGGAACTGGGTAGATGATGGTCCATTTCCTGAAATAGGGAATAAAGGTGGAACTGGTTTTAGGAGAAAGATTATGAGTTTAATTTTAGATTTTCTTTTTTTTTTTTTTTTTTGATGAGTTTAATTTTAGACCTATTGAATTGATCATTCTTTTGCAGCACTGAAGCAGTTGTAATTCAGAGGCTGACAAGTGTCTGATGCTAAGGAGAGTACTTTAGGCCAGAGATGAAGGTTTTCATAGGTATCTTCTTGTAGATGGTAATGAAACCATGAGAGCAATCCTCCTGCCTCAGCTGCCCGGCTGTTTTGTTTCGAGATAGGATCTTGTTAATTTGTTAAGTTGTCCATGCTAGACTTGAACTTGGAATCCTGTCTCAGCCTCCAAGAGTGCTGGAATTACATGTGTGAGCCACACAGAAGTCTAGGAAAGGCATTTTCAGCATGCGAACTATTATTGAGCCCATTAGTTTTATTGTTTTGATTATTCAAATAATATATGAGGGCCAGGGATATAGCTCAGTGGCACAAGTGCCTGCATGGCAAGCACAGGGTCCTGAGTTCGATTCCCGGTACCAAAAACAAATAATATATGAATATATTCCTAATATATTCCCACGTTGCTGTTTTTACTTGCTTTCTTAGGCCCCAGTCAGCTTCTCTTTCTTTTTCTTGCAATAGGCCCAAACTACTCAGTTCTTTTTTTTTTTTTTTTTTTTTTTTGCTTTTCCCCTGGTGCTAGGGATTGAAATCAGGGCCTTCATACTGAGCTACCTCCCCAATGACTTTTGAAATTTTTTTCTTTTGAGACAGAGTGTTGCAAAGTTGCCCAGGCTGGACTTGAACTTGCAGACCTTCTGTCTCAACCTCCCAGAGTGCTGGGATTCTAAGCATGTGCCACCGTGCCCAGCTAGCTTGTTTTTTTCTGTTCCAAAAACACGTGGATTGATGAGAGAAAAGTATCAAAAGTACAAAGATTAAAACAATCAAACACAATCTTTAACCCCAGAAATACCTGGTCATGTGGAGAAAATCGAAACAAATGCAGTTGTGTGCCATATAGCATTTGTCAGTGACAGACCACATATGTGATGGTCTGGTGGCCCCATATGAGTATATTGCCTACTTACATTGATGCTGTCTGTGTTTGCAGTAAGTATACCCTTATGTTAACATAATAATGAAATTCTTGGAACATACGCCCACAATTAAGGTATGTGTGATTGTACATGATTACAGTGTAGCGAGGCGAGTGACCACAGAGGGAAGCACAGGAGGCTGTGGGAGCAGGCAGTTAGAGCACCTGATCTGGCTCCCTTAGGGAAGGCTGGGGTGAGGTAGCTGAAACATAAGGACATTTCTACACTAAGGCAGGAGAGCTTGAAGGAAGCATAGAGGCTTAGAAAACGTATGTAGTTTAGTATGGCTGGAGACTAAGATGTGATACGTGCTCTTGCTAGAGACTTGAGTCATCCTTTGCCTCGTTCTTTCCTGTGTTCCCACATTGAGTCAATATTAAGTGCTGTTGAATCTACCTTTTTATTTTTTTAATGTATTTTTTCTTTTAGGTTTGGTTTTGTTTACTTTAGTTTTTGGTTTGTTTGTTTCGTCTTGTTTTGTTTTTTGGTACCAGGAATCGAACTCACGACCTTATGCTTGCCAAGCAGGTGCTGTGCTGCTGAGCTATATCCCCGTTCCTTTTGTTTTGTTTTGAGACAGGGTCTCGCCATGTAGTTCAGGCAGGCCTTGAACTCACTGTGTAGCCCAGGCTGGCCTCAAACTGACGGCAGTCCTGCTGCCTCAGCCTCCCAAGTGCAAGGATTATAGGTGTGCACCACCATGCCCAGGGGAATCTACCTTTTAAACATAACCTGAAGCCATCCACATCTTTCCATTCATCTTTTTCTCATTACCGTTAGCTAGTCCAAGCTACCATTTTAGTAATCTACATACTCTTGAAAGAAGTTCCTCATGATCTTTCCACATTTATTCCTTGTCCTCCTCAGACCTTTCATTTTAGAAGTAACCTAAATGAGCTTCAAAATACGTATTTCTGATTGTCACTTTCCTCTTGAAAGTCTTTAGTTTCTGTTTGCTTTTAGAATCAGGTCCAAAATCCTTTATATAGTCTACTGCACACCACTTGATCTGATCACTGCTACTTCTAATCTTATACCTCTCTTCCCTGTGTTCCAGTGCTCCACTGGACCTCTTCCCTAAAGGTCTAAGCTCTTCTCTAGCCCCTAGCTGTTGTACATTCTCTGCCCATAGTCCCCTTCTTCTCACCAGTTCTGCCTTTCTCAGTTTCATTCTTGTTTGTCTTTCAGGTCTCAGCCTAAATTTCCTTTTTTCAGGGACGATTTTGCTGATCTCCAGGACCGGCTATTTTTCCTTTGTAATACCACATTTCTAGTTAAGTGATTTTAGTGTAATTTCATTGCTGTTTAAGGTCTTTCCCTTGCTAGATTGAAGCCTCTGAGAAAGTAGGGTCACATTTACTCTGTTCACTGCTTTGTCCCTGGTGCCTCCGTATAGTAGATTCTAAGTAAATCTCAGTTGAGTATACAAATAGGGGAGAAACAATGAGGTAATAAGGGCCAGATCCTTCCAGAAATATTCAGAAGTTTAGATACCAAGTACAATATTAAGGATTTTAAATTGGGAGATGACATAATCATATATGTGTAATAATCACTCTTCCCAGTATTTTTCACTTTGGAACAAATGTATGTGTTTGTAAAGAGGATTTTTTTTTTTTTTTTTTTTTTGTGGGTATCAGGGGTTGACCTCAGGACCTTGCGCACCAGCAGGCGCCCGTGCCACTGAGCGATATCACCAGCCCTTTTTTCGTATGTGGGTTCCAGGGGTCGAACTCGGGCCCTTGCGCTTGCCAGGCCGGCACTTATGCCGCTGAGCCATCTCACTGGCCCTGGAAAGAGAATTTTTTCAGTTGGAGAAGTAATATCAATTTATTTCATTTAAATTAAACCAAAGAATGTATATCAAGTGGAAGTTGTTTGTGTTCCTACCTTCATAGACCACACTGAAGTATTTGATGTCCATTCAGACCTTTTCTAAGCATTTATGTGTGTACATATACACACATACCTGCAAAAATATGAAAAAAACTGTTTCTGACAGTACTGGGGGATCAAACACCGAGCTTTGCACATGCTGGGCAAGTCTCTACCACTGACCAACACCCCAGCCTTAGAGTATATATATATATATTCTATATATATATTTCTATATATATAAAGAGAGAGAGTTTATAGTTTATTTATTTATTTATTTATTTATTTTGGAGGCAGGGTCTCACTATGTAGTTCAGGCTGACTTTGAACTCATTATGTACCCCAAGCTGGCCTCAAACTCATGACAGTCCTCCTGCCTCAGCCTCCCAAATGCTGGGATTATGGGCATGTGCCACCATGCCTGGCTGAAATAATATTTTTTAACAAAAAATTGGCTTATACTATATATAACAATCTGTAGTTTGCTTTTTTAAATGATCAATTATCCGTACTCAGTTTGCTATAATGCAACACATGTTCCTAAAAGTTACTGTGCTATGAAAAATTGTGCAAGAAAAAACCACAGGGCTTTAGGGGAAAATGGAGTTAAGGGCATAAACTGAAAAACTTAATGACATAGTAAAAAAAAAAAAAAAAAGATAAAAACCTACTTAAAAACAATTGTACACAGGGCCGGTGAGATGGCTCAGCGGCGTAAGCGCCTGCCTGGCAAGCGCGAGGGCCCGAGTTCGACTCCCGGATCCCACATACGAAAAAAGGGGCCGGTGATATCGCTCAGCGGCACGGGCGCCTGCTGGCACGCAAGGTCCTGAGGTCGACCCCCGGTACCCACAAAAAAAAAAAAAAAAAAAAAAAAAAAACAGTTGTACAGCTGGGCATGGTGGCGCACGCCTGTGATCCCAGTACTTGGGAGGCTGAGGCAGGAGGATTGCTGCGGGTTCAAGGCCAGCCTGAACTGCATAGTGAAACCCTGTCTCAAAAAGACAAAAATAAATAAATAAAAACAGTTGTACAAATTTATAAATATTAAATGGATACTGTGTAAGTACTACTTTAAGTATGGCATTTTACATTAAAAAAGACATGAAGTTTGCTTATGGAAGTGGGCTTTAGAAGGTTTGCAGCTTATGAGTCATAGAGAGGGGGCAGAAGGAGGATTACTTGGAGTTGAATGGGCATGTATAACACCAGGTGTAGCTAGGTGTGGTTCATAATGTGTGTTCGTGTGTTGAACTGAGGTAGCTGGTTGATGTTTGGGGTATACGCATGTCATGTGTTTTATATATTCCCGTGTGGCTTGATTTCACCTGTGAGCATTTTCTGTTTCACTTATATTTCTTATGAACTAAATCATGCATAAGCCAACACAAAATTTGGTTATGCTCAAATTTTTTCTTTCTTTTTTTTTTTTTTTGTGGGTACCGGGGGTCGACCTCAGGACCTCATGTGCCAGCAGGCACCCATGCCGCTGAGCGATATCACCGGCCCTTTTTTCGTATGTGGGTTCCGGGAGTTGAACTCGGGCCCTCACGCTTGCCAGGCAGGCGCTTTCGCCGCTGAGCCATCTCACCGGCCCAATTTTTTCTTAATATATTGATCATGATGGTACAAATTCACATTTTCAAAATGAACATTGTAGAATTATTTCAGTTGTCTAAAGATACCTTTTCACAACATGTATGTTCTTTGTATGGGTATATATTTCATTATAAAGATATATGTCATTTATTTAACTTATCTATGTAATTTTTGGGGGCAGGGGTTTTGAGACAGGGTCTTGCAATGTAGTCCAGGCTGGCCTCGAACTCACAGTGATTCTCATGCCTAAGGCTCCCGATTGCTGGTATTAACAGGTGTGTGCCCAGCCTATCTATGTAATTTAAATATTTTAAAATTGCTTATTCATATTAGTTATCTCTTTTTGGGTGATTAGCCTTAATAGGAATTGCTCCTTTGCATCTCCTGAAGGTTTTCTGGCTGAATTTCAGATCCATGAGTGGGTAGAATGTTAAGCTCAGGTGGTTATTAGTAATCATAATAATGACCCAACTACTTTGTTCTTTTCCTGCCAAGTGGGGCTTTGGATATCTGTCTCTGTCTCTGTCTGTTTTTCTCTCTCTCTCTCTCTCAGTTTCTGAATGGTTGCAGGAGAATAGCTTGTGGGTTATTGGTTTTCAGAGTTCAGATGTGGTTTGAGTTGAACATCTAGCCTGGGGAGGGATTGTCAACCTCAACTGCAAGTGGCGTCCTATTGAGATTTCACATTTGAACTCTTCCCCCGGCCAGTGAGGCCACTCAGTGTCAGTTTTGCCAGGGTTCCAGGCATTTTTTTATTTAGTACATATGCTTTGTGCTGTGCTTTATATCCATTTGAAAATCAGGCCAAAGGAGTACTGCTTGGCAAATAAGTTGTTGCTGATAGTTAAATAAGGATATTATATCATTAGAAATGATACACAAAGGTCTTTGATAGCACTGCTAACGATTTTTTGTTCTGATTGCTCAATTATCAGCATCTGTCTGTCTGGTGGGAAAGAATAAACAATGTCAGAATGGGAATTGTTGGTAGGTATTTGTCTCTGAAACTTTAGTGAGTTCTCATGTTCAGGAATAATTTGGTTTGCCATTCCTAGCTTCTCCAACCCACTATGACTGTTGTACACACAACATGCTTGGTGCTGTGTTTGCAAAATAAGTCTTTAGATAAGGGAAATGTCATTGAAGAAAAAAAAATGTATATATATGTATTTTATATATATATGTGGGTACCAGGAGTCGAACTCAGGACCTCGTGCTTGCCAGGCAAGCACTTATGCCGCTGAGCTATATCACCGGCCCATCACTGAATATTTAAGGCTTGTTAGATCTTCCTTGTCTTTGGCCTCTCTGAATGTGGTTTGGGATTCAGTCTGGATTGTACCTTAGTAGTTATGTTCATTAGCTTTCCATCACCATGGCAAAATACCTGAGAGAAATCAACTTAAAAAGAAAATATATTTATATTGGCTTACGTTTTCAGTCTGGGCTTGTCTGGCTTCTGGCTTCATTACTTTGGGCCTGTGGGGAAGCAGAACATCATGGCGGAAAGGTTTGTAAGAGAAAAGATCCTCATCTCCGGGTAGCTGGGAGATAGAGAGAGAAAGAGAGCTGGGGACAAAATATATCCTTCCAGGTTATATCCCATGTGGCTTAGTTCCTCTGACTAGGCCCCACCTCCTAAGAGCCTATAGAGCTACAAACTCATCAATGGGTTAATCCACTAATTAGGTTAGTACCCTCATGATTCAGTCACCCACTGAAAGCCCCACCTCGGAAGACCTGAACCTTTTGGGGGACTTTTTTTTTTTTTTAATTACACTGTAACAGTAGCTTCTCATACCTATTTTCTGGCCTTATTTGAATTTCTCATATCTTATTTCACCTTGGTCTTCCTGTTTTGCTACTCTTTCTTCTGTTGCATACTATTACTCATTTTATTTCTCTGCACAATGTCTTTTTTCAAGTTATTTTCAGGTCTGGAGAATTTAATGCAGTTGTTCCTGTGTTTTTGGAGTACAAGGTTGTGTTCTGGGCACAGTGCTTAACCAGACTAAAGTTCAGGCTACCTGTTCTGTTGTGCCAGTTTTGTGTTAGGACTGTAAAGATAAATACAACATGTTTCTCAGATTGCTTAGAATCTAGTGCATAAGTCAGCAAACTTTCTCCATGAAAGGCCTAATAGTAGATATTGTATGGGCCAGGGATATAGCTCAGCGGCACAGCGCCTGCCGGGCAAACCCAAGGTCCTGAGTTCAATTCCTGGTACCAAAAAAAAAAAAAAAGAAAGAAAAAGAAAAAATATATATATTTTAGGCATTGTAGGCCATGTGGTTTCTGTTGCAGCTACACCGTTGTAGTGCTAAAGCAGGTATAGACTACACACAAATGAATGAACATGGCTGTATTTCATAAAACTATCTGCAAGGCCGGTGAGATAGCTCTGCGGCATAAGCGCCTGCCTGGCAAGCATGAGGTCCTGAGTTCGACTCCCGGTACCCACATACAGGAAAAGGGCCGGTGATATCGCTCAGCGGCACGAGGTCCTGAGGTCGACCCCTGGTACCCCACAAAAAAAAAAAAAAAAAAACCTATCTGCAAAAATAAGTGGTGGGTTGAATTTGACCTGTGGGCCTAGTTTGCAAACTTCTGGTCTAGTGGAAGAAATGGCTACATAAACTTTGTTTTACTATACAGTTGATTCTTGTTATTTATGACAGTTATATTCCATACGTTGCTACAAATACTTAGTAAATATTGGTCGATTGCCTTCTAAGGGAAGTTGGTTCCTTTGAGCCTCTGCTCACATTTTAGTCAACTAGTTGGTATATAACTTTTACATGTTTTTCTGTTTAAAGACACCTTATTTAATATATATTATTGATTCATTAATAATTGAGCTCATGTCCAAAAGGACTATAACTTATATCTGAACAAAGATTATCTAACATACCTATTTTCTCCATAAGGCATATCACAGCCTTCTTATATTTGGGAACACTAGACAGCATTGCTGCACTATGTTTGGGGGCCATTTATTTTATTTTTTGGGTACAGGGGCTTGCTGTGTAGTTTAGGTTGGCCTTAAAATCACTATGTAGTCCAGGTTGGCCTCAAATTCATGATCCTCTTGCCTCAGCCTTCTGAGAGTACTGGGATTACAGGCATGTGCCACCGTGCCTGGCTACGAGGGTCATTTTAAACAGCAAAATCACAAAAAGTACAAAAATGTGAAAAATGTAGTGCTAAATAGACCACAAAAGACCACGACCTGAAACATGAAGAGTTGCCTCATTTGACCTTAGCTAGGAACATGTACATTGGGTGACTCATGTTGCTCTGTGCATGTCAAGAATGACCACAAAAAGCACTGTGAGTATTGATTTAGGGGTTACAAATGAGTTTTAGTGAATTCAGTGAATGTATGGATACACAGCCTATAAATAATGAGGCTCAACTGTATTACTGGGAGTGTATCATAGAGGTGTGTATTGGGGACTGTAGAAGCATAGAGAAAGACCCTTGATCCAGACCTGGCAGAGACATGGCTTGGCATGAGGGGAGAGAGTGAATTCAGAAGGTTTCTTGGAGGAGTTAATGAGGCAGAATGTGAAGAGTGTTCTATCAGCAAAACCAGAGAAGGTGTGAAACAGCAAAGGAGTTACAGGCCACGAATCTGTCATGAGTTAAGGGATAATGTGAGAATGTTGGAATGATGGAGAGGAGGCTGACCGAGCTTTCCACTTGGAGCCATGCTCTTGACTGGTGCTACAATATGTGGTATGTGCGGGAGATCAGTATGTCTTTCTCCTATAGTATACAGATCCCAGAAATAAAATGTGGTTTCTCAGATTTCTTACTTGTCATGTCTGCATTGTTAATTCAGTGAATACAGCACTGTTCCATCCATTAAGTCTAATGTGTTGGCAGTTGACTATTTTGCCCCACAGTTTGCTGGTTGAAAAGTTGAAGGGCCTCTTTTTTTTGGGGGGGGCGTATTGAGGTTTGAATCTAGGGCCTTTTGTATACTAGGCATGTGCTCTGACATTAAGCTACATCCCCAGCCTGTGTGTGTGTGCGTGTGTGTGTGTGTGTGGAGGGGTACTGGGGATCATACTCAGGGTGCTTTACCACTGAACTGTATCCCCAGCCCTTTTTATTTTTTGAGATAGGCTCTTGCTAAGTTTCCAGGTGGGACTCAAATTTGGGATCCTCTTTCCTCAGGCTCCCTCAGTGCTGGGATTACTACATCCTGTTTAAGGGCCAGTCTTTTTTTTTTTGGTGGTACTGGGGATTGAACTCAGGGCCTTGTGCTAGGGCCATTCTTAAAACTTTAAGCATTCTGAACTCAAACACACTAGTGTCTCTTTATGTCTTGGTTGTTGGGGGAAATTGCTAATGGCTTGGATTAAGTAGGGCAAAGCTGTTTTCTTCTTTTAAAAATTTTTATTGCTTTAAAAAATTAATAAAGTCAAAACATGAACGTTGTAAAAATTTGAAAATATAGATAATATATTTTTAATCACCTACAGAAAACCATTATTAATTTCTTAGGATATGCTTTTCCTCTATGTTTATATAGAGCACAGCATTTAGATTGGAAACGTCTAATGTCTGTTAACCTGGGAAATAAGAAAGAAATAACTCATGCTAATTATTAAACAACTCAAAAACTGATTGGAAAAATAGTATTTTAACTTCTTTTTTTTTTTTTTTTTTTTTTTTTTTTTTTTTTTTTGTGGGTACCGGGGGGTCGACCTCAGGACCTCATGCGCCAACAGGCACCCGTGCCACTGAGCGATATCACCGGCCCCTTTTTCGTATGTGGGATCCAGGAGTCGAACTCGGGCCCTTGCACTTGCAAGGCAGGCGCTTACGCCGCTGAGCCATCTCACCGGCCCAGTATTTTAACTTCTTAGGTTGACATGGTTATTTGTATTTTCCTGTTTCATTGAAGTAGCCTAGTAAATACCAGAAGGCCCTCCCTCTTGTGCTTCGAAGACAAACTTCTCAAGCCGTACATGGGGAAGAGCAAGTTCAAGAACGGTTAGATATCTAATTAATTATTGTTTTAAAAGGTTGAGTCTTAAAAGTCCATCTCATGAGGAAGCATCTTGAATTAGTAGTAAATTGGGGCATAGGAGATTAGTTTGAGGTCCCTTGGTCATAGAAAGTTTGTGACCTTATTTCAAAAACTGGGTTTTAAGTGGAGAAGTTTCTAGGCCATAATGCTGGGGTTGGTTTCTAGATTGATGGGAATAGAAGTTCTAAGAGAGCTCTTTAAATCTCTCCTCTGAGATCTCTTTCAACCTCTTTTTGTTTGTTTGGGGGAGTTTTTTGGTGCTAGGCACTGAATCCAGGGCGTTGGGCATGGCAAGTGTGTGGTGTACCACTGAGCTGTACCCACCAGCTGTCTCAACCTTTTTAAAAATGTTTTAATTAAAGAAATATTTTTAATTATATACTGTGACCAAGTAGGATTCATCCCAGGAATGCAGGGATGGTTCAACATATGCAAATCAATAAATGTAATACACCATATCAACAGAGCCAAAGACAAAAATCACATTATCATCTCAGTAGAGGCAGAAAAAGCTTTTGACAAAATCCAACTCTCATTCATAATAAAAACCCTACAGAAAATCAAAATAGGTGGTCTTTACCTCAATCTGATAAAAGCCATCTATGACAAACCAACAGCCAGCATCTACTAAATGGACAAAAACTGAAAGCTTTCACTCTAAAATCAGGAACAAGACAAGGATGTCCACTATCACCACTCCTATTCAATATAGTTTTGGAAACATTAGCCAGAGCAGTTAGACAAGAGAGAGAAATAAAATGAATAAGGATAGGAAAGAAAGAAGTTAAATTATTATTATTCGCAGATGACGTGATACTCTACATAGAAGACCCCAAAAACTCCATCAGAAGACTTCTAGATTTAATAAGCAAAATCAGTAGCGTAGCTGGGTACAAAGTCAACACTCAAAAATCAATAGCATTCCTGTATACAAACAACAAACTCACTGAGAGAGAAATTAGGGAAACCACACCCTTCACAATAGCATCCAAAAAAATGAAATACTTAGGAATCAATCTAACAGAGGAAGTAAAAGATCTATACACTGAAAATTACAGTACTCTGAAAAAGGAGATCAAAGAGAATATCAGAAAATGGAAAGATATCCCTTGCTCATGAATAGGAAGAACCAACATGGTGAAAATGGCCATACTCCCAAAATTGTTGTACATATTTAATGCAATCCCGATCAAAATACCATTAGTATACCTCCCAGAACTAGAGAAAACTTTCCTAAAATTCATTTAGAACCAGAAGAGACTTAGAATAGCAAAAGCAATTCTGGGCAACAAAGGCAAGGCAGGAAGCATCACAATCCTGACTTGAAATTGTACTACAAAGCTACTGTGATAAAATCAGCATGGTACTAGCAAAAAAACAGACCTGAGGATCAGTGGAACAGATTAGAAGATGCAGACACAACTACAAACACACTCAGCCACCTTATCTTTGACAAAGGGTCCAAACACATTCACTGGAAGAAAGATAGCCTCTTTAATAAATGGTGCTGGAAAAACTGGCTGTCTACATGCCAAAGACTAAAACTAGACCCATGTTTATCACCATGCACTAAACTAAAGTCAAAATGGATCAAAGATCTAAATATTAAAACAGAAACACTGAATCTACTGGAAGGGAAAGTAGGTAGAAATCTTGAAGATATAGGTGTAGGCAGAGACTTCATGAACAAAACTCAAACTACATGGGAAATACTCCAAAGAATCAACAACTGGGATCTCATCTTATTAAAGAAACTTTTGCACGTCAAAAGAAATCACCAACAGAATGAAAAGACAACCCACAGAGTGGGAAAAAATTTTAGCCAACAGTCCCTCAGACAAAGGACTTATATCTAGAACATATAAAGAATTGAAAAAAAAATCAGACTCCCCAAATTTAAAGACCCAGTCCAAAAATGGGCATCTGAGATGACTGCGCACTTCTCAGATGAAGAAATACAGATAGCAAGTAAATATATGAAAAATGTTCAACATCATTGGTCATTTGAGAGATGCAAATTATAACAACACTGAGATTCCATCTCACCCCAGAAAGAATGGCTATCATCAAGAAATCAACCAATAACAAGTACTGGAGGGGCTATGAGGAAAAAGGAACCCTTCTCCACTGTTGGTGGGAGTGTAGACTGGTACAACCACTGTGGAAATCTGTGTGGAGATTCCTCAAATAACTAGGATTAGGCCAGGGATTTAGCTCAGTGGCTCAGTGCCTGCCTGGCAAGCATGAGGTTCTGAGTTTGATTGCCAGTACCCCAAAAAACAAACAGACAAACAAATAAATAAAAACCTAGGATTAGAGGTCCCATTCAACCCAGCTATTCCCTTCTGGGTATTTTCCCAGAAAAATTAAAAACATCATACCACGGTGATATATGTGCACCCATGTTTACAGCAACACAAGTTGTAGTAGCTAAATCTTGGAAACAACCCAAATGCCCATCAACCGAGGAACGAATAAAAAAAGATGTGGTATTTTTATGTAACAGAATACTACTCAGCTATAAAGAAGGATAAACTTGAGACTTTTATAGGGAAATGGATGCAACTTGAGACCATACTCATAAGTGAAATAAATCAGTCTCACATGTGTAAACATCGTATTTGTCTCCCTAGTATAAGAAGCTGAAAGAGTAAATAAGATCCAAAATGTACAATAGATATTGGGAAATGGGAAGAAACTGTTTAAAAGGGAAGAACAACTGGGATGGGGGAAAGGAGAAAAGAAGGAAGGGAAAAGTAAAAGTAAATAAATATATATATGCTACAAGATAGTTAAGATAGCTATACTACTAATTTCTATAAGTCCATTGAAAAGAAAGGTTTGGGCCGGTGAGATGGCTCAGCGGCTTAAGCGCCTGCCCGGCAAGCGCGAGGGCCCAAGTTCGACTCCCGGAACCCACATACGAAAAAGGGGCCGGTGATATCGCTCAGCGGCACGGGCGCCTGCTGGCGCGCGAGGTCCTGAGGTTGACCCCCGGTACCCACCAAAAAAAAAAAAATTTAAATAGCTAATACATAAGCATCTTCTCTTACATTACTAGTGGCATATCATGAATACTGTTATCTACTTTTTTTTTTTTTTTTCATGTTACCATTGTACTTGGAAGACTTCTATGAGTGATTTTCAAGCTCATTGTATTTCTCTATGGACTGGCAGTTTGGTGGCTTTCATTAATTTTGTCCAACGTCTTGTATGTCAGAGGGAGGATAGTGAAGAGATTTAACACTTTGGGCTTTGGAAAGCCCTGAGTTTAAGTCCTAGTTGAATTAGATACCAGCTGTCAGATCCTGGGCATGTTCCTTAATCTGGCTGAACTTCAGTTTTTTCATTTGTAAGGTGATGATGATGATGACTTTGTTTCCCAAGGGTTGGGGATCTTAGTTTCTCTCTGAAAATTTGTGTACTGCTCCTGCCTGAATCTCTTGTGATTTTCTTAGAGGCTTGGTTGTAAGTTGGGAATAATTTTCTTTCTGGCTGAGTACATGGCTGTAAAAGGTTGAGTAGAATAAGAGTGTCTTTTTTTGCATTTAGTCAGTAGTCTAGCAGAGTAAGAGCTGGCCAGCAAAGGAATATAGCTTTACTGTGGAAAACCCAGGCCAGGTGGCTCAACTTCCCTCCCCACCCCTTTGTAGGGTGGCATTTTCTTTACACCCATCATTTGTCCTGCCTTTCAGTGCACCTTGAATAGTTTGCATACCAGAGCTGCTGCTACTGCTGCCACCACCACAGTGCTGAAAAAAGTGGCTATGTGTGGGTCATATACTTTTAACACCCCCCATTGCACCCTCCTTCATGACAATAGGTTAGAGAGTAGTTTGAGAAGTCCTGCTTCCTTAGGCAAGATGCCTTATAGTGGAGTGAATTCCAATTCTTAGCCTTGTATCATGAACCATTGAGTTTGCAGTTCCAGAGCTACTGCCATTATGAAAACATATGAAAAACTTTTGATTTCATTTTTCTCTGGATAGCATAAGCACTGATTTCGTCTAAATTAATACAGAAGGGTTGAGTCTCCATGCTAGTAGATAGATGTTTTATCTGTAATAGTCTGATTTCATTGTCTCATAATTATATCATTATAGCAGAGACAGTTGGCTTAACTTCATATCTGTAAGGTAGGCATCATACGGTTTTTCAGGGTTACTGTGAGTTGACTTGATGTGATTTATTAGTTTTTTATTTTATAAAGTAGTTTGTAGTATAAACCTTTTGTAATACCTGGAAGCTATTTGAAAGTATGCCTCTGAACAGAGATTCGACGATAAGTGATAATGGGTGTTCATGAAACCCACCTTCTACAGGTTCCACATTGACCCTTTCATAGGCCATATGAAACAACTTGGTGAGATTGCTGTCAAAGACCAGAACTCGGACTTTGGTTTTCTGGCAGTAATAATGTGAAAAATGCTTTTAGGAGCAGCCCCTCAGTAGAGAAGGACTGGTGCTACCTGCTAGGACCACTGCAGGACCCTAGGACTGCATTCTTTGTCTCTTTGTGGTTGGCAGTCAGTAGAAGTTCTCAAAGCACACTGACCCTACCTACAGACCCTTAACACCATATATGACCTCAGTCACCAAAACCACTTCAGGGCTTTATTTTTATCCTGACTGTTCAAGATGTGAGGTTGGTTTCTTTCCTCTAACAGAGCAAAGTTCTCTGGGGGAAGAAACAGTGCCAGGTTGCAGCTGAGGCTGGTTAAACACCAAAACCACACTCTTCGTCTTTCTGGGCTTGCAACGTGACATAAGCCATGCTGCAAACACCAGCTTCCACATTGTGAAGAAGCCTCCTGAGACACCCCATTATTTTTTGGGTTTGATTTGTATTTTTAACAAATAAAGTGTGGAGGCAGAAAAGATGTACCTGCCTATTGTTCATTAGCCAGAAATGTAATTCTAAGAATGGATAGTTTTTTAAAATCCAGCATTTCCCAACTTAGGGTTTTTCATCTTCCCCAAGGGTGTTGATGAGAACTCTCACAACTCACCAGGTCTCAGGAAGCCAGATTACCAACATATCCTGTTCGCGTGCATGTATGTATTCTGTGTTACCCACAGGCCACTTTCCACCTCACGTGACCTTTAGTTACCATCCGGAAAGTTAGGACCCAGATACCAGTCAGAATTTCCAGACTTTGGTTTGGTTTAGACATTTTAGAAAATGTTAACAGCAATAATTGTAAAGAGACTTTCTGAGTGGCACGCATGGTGAATAGGAAGCAATATATCCTGAAGAGAGGAGAGAAATACATTATATGTGTTTTTCCCAGTAAGGTGTTTGAAAATGAATATTCAGGAGAAAATATGAAGCAACCAAAATGCACAGGTTGAGAGGAGGAGGGTGATCAGAGAACTACTTAGTTGATTAGAAGTCAAACACATGCTCCAATCCTTATGTCTTAAGACTAAATTCTGAACCTCTTATTTTATTCTTTAAAATTGTAATATATTGTTGGAGTAGTTTACATACCATCGCTGTTTGTTTGTTTGTTTATTTTAATGGTGCTGGGGACATGGACCTTTGCACTGAGCTACATCCCCATTCCTTTTTTATTATTTTTTAGTTTAAGACATTCTAAGTCACCCTTGGTTGGGCTGGAACTTGCAATCCTTCTACCTCAGCCTCCCAGGACATCCTCACGCTGAGCTTTATTTTTTTGAGAGGAGGGTTTCACTATTTACCCAGATTGGTTTCTAACTCCTGGGCTCAAGCGATCCTTCCACCTGAGCCTTCCAAGTAACTGGGACTGTAAGGGCATGTGCCATTACCCATGTCCTGCTGTAGTCAGCATCATTGAATTAGTTTGAACAGACTGTAGTGAGACAAGCAATTCTATAGAAAAGGGGTAGGCAAAATACTGCCAGTGGCTCATGAGCTAAAGGTGATTTTTATATTCTTACATGAAGAATTATTTAAAAACCATGCCAGGTGTGGTGGCCCATGCCCATAGTAATCCCAGCACTTGGGAGGTTGAGATAGGAGGATTTCAAGTTCAAGGCCAGCCTGGACTACACAGTGAGACCCTGTTTCAAATAAACCAACCAAACAGAAAACATAAGGACTTGGAACAGAAACACCATAGAGCCTATTTACTCTGACCTTTTGCAGAGAAAGTTTGTCCATTCACTCCTTAAAGCTGGGAGGAGTGAAGGCAGTTAATGCTAAGGTCCTTCTTTTTAGGACACTGATTGCTCAATAAGGGTGTTAGTGCCTTTTTCAGCAGACAGTTCAAGTTGCTGGGCCTGCCATTGCAGGATGTTTAGCATTCCTGGCCCCACCCACTAGATGCCAGTAGTGGCCCACACATTTCCAAACCATCCCTGGGAGGAATGGTACTACCCTGGTTGAGAACCACTGATTTAGGAGCTCGCTGAGATTAAAACAACAACAACAAAAAATGTCTTGTAAAGGTTTCTTCCTTCATTTTCTCTCAGAAAGACAGACTTGAGGTTTGGATCTTTGTGGTATAGAATAGATCAACAATAGTGCAAGAGAATTTGAATAGATAATGAAATAGGAAGAATGTTCAGTACAGTAGAATAAAAAGTTTTAAGGAAACTATTTATTATGTGTGCTGGTTGTCCATTGCTCATTTCAAGAATTGTTGAGACCAATCTATGATTTATGAGATTTGTTTTGATCTTGTGTGTTCTTTTAAAAGCATACTCCTCTCTATGTGAGAAGAGTGGCCATCTTTGGCCTTAATGTCCAGATGACCTTGAGGTCTGTGGGAATCTGTATGGTGTATTGAGAGACTTGTTCAAAGCCAATGTAAAGATGTAGTTTTGGCATCTCATGAATAACCTGATATCCAGACTTAAGCCAGAACTCTGGCATTATTAGAGAATTTTCCAGCCTGGGAGAGTTGACTGGGAAAAGTCCTCCTTTGGATCCGTACCAAGTTAGACAAGGGAGCAATCAACTGCGGAGTTCCAGCCAACTGGAATGTATGTGAGGGTGTACTATAACTCGTCCCGTAGGATCTAGCTCCTAGTGTGTGAAGAGCCTTCCAAATACTGTAAGAGTGAGTCCTATACATTGGACCTTGTTCAGTCTGCAGCTGCAATAGGAGTAGAGTACTGAAGGGGTCAGCTCACTTTAGATAGTAACATACTGCCTGGTGTACAGGGTAAGAGACGTCACTGACCTTTTTGTTTTCCCTATGCTGCTTTTCTCACCGATTTCCTATATTAGTTTTTGATTTTGAGCTTATTCTTAGGGAGATATATCCATAGCTCTATCATTCTCTAACCCCTTTATGCTCTTAAAGGTTCTAGAAGTTCATCTGTCTACCCTGTTTTCATGATCTTGGATATGATGTGTTTGGGCTAAGATAGAGAATATTAAATAATTGTTTTCTTGGCTTGTGGTCTTTCCCCAGTCTGTGGACTGTTTTTTTGGCTCCAGGGGTATATTCTGGTTTTTCCCTTCTTGGAAGCCTTTTACTTTGCTCATAAATATTTAGTACTGAAGTTACTGCTCGGTTTTATTCTCCCAAGAATTAGTATGTAGATTCTAGACCAGAAGAAATTAAAAATCTAGACTTCTGATGCTTGAGTCCCTATAAAATATGTTAACCACACTTTTATTTTTTTAAGAAATTTAGTATTTTTTTTTTAAGTTGTCTTCTACCCACTGATCTAAAATTTATTGAACATTTATTATGGGAATCACTAGACATCCCTTCTACTATTATTTTTTTCCATCTCATTCATGCCTAGAACCATCAGAGAGCTATGTAACTAGGTAATATGTTGCTTGCCAATATAATTGCTTTTACTGATTTGTACTTTGCTATACAGTCAGCCCATATTAAGACAAATAATAAAGAGACCTAGAGAGTCATTACTGTTTGAGTTGCATGATGTTATCTGTACGAAAACCCATGAGAGAAATTTCTGCTTTCAGTATTGGAGATAGCGGGGGGGGGTACTCTCATATATATTCATAAATTTGTTATTTAGGATAATTCTTTCTCTAATTGTTCCAGAGGTTATAGCCAAACTGGTAACTTCCTCTGATAAGCGTAAGGGACTTATTGGCATGTGTTTGGTGTCATGACTTTACTCCTGGTAACCTCTTTATCTTTTTCTCTTTGACTCCCCTTTCTAGCTTTTAATCTATTATCTTGTAGTACAGTATATACCTTTGTATGTTGCCTTAAATAACTGGCTTTACAGTTTTATATGAACCTTTTTCTCATGTCACCTGCTTATTCATTTGTAAAACTTCTCAAGTCAGCTAATAGTCTGAGAGGATCAATTTTTCCCTACACCCATTCAGATCATTTCAATAAATATTTAGTGAGTATCTTTCTAGATTGTTATTTTAGACACTGCACATAGAATGGTGATTGATGTTGATCCTTCCTTTAGAGGTGAAGCGTAGTAAGAAAAATGGATATGTAAATAAATACTTAACTGGTAATCCAGGCACTCTGTCAGGTTGAGGTAGGAGGATCACAAGTTTGAGTCCAGCCTGGACAATTTAGCAACTTAGTGACACCCTGTCTCAATTTAAAAATGCTTAGAAAGGACTGGAGATGTTCTCAGTGCAAAGGCCCTGCATTCAAATAAATACTTTTAGTAAAGTGTTATAGTATAATAATATAAATAGGTATACTCTTACAGAGATAGTATAGAAGAGAAAGAGATTAATTTATGGTCAGTAGGGAAGGCTACCAGGAAGGTAACCTGTGTCCTTCATTTCGAAGACGTTCTTTAGGTAGATGTAGACAGGAACAATGCAGATAAAAACAGGTGTGGTTAGAAACTACAAGGAGTGGTTGCTTCTGAGAGTCCTAGCCAAGAGTCTGTCATTAAAATATCTTGGATCATGGTACAAATATCCACATTGATGGTGTTTAATCACTCATTTGGAACTGAGGATTCATCACAAAGTAGATTGATTTGGGCTTTTGATTTGGTCCAAGCTTAAATGTGAATCCTTCAAATAGTTATTCTCTGCTTTATTTTATGCATTAGCTAAGGTTGACTCACCCTAAAGTCATGCTTTCCATCATTCTGGGAAGCTTTCTGAGCCAAACCCAGCTTGGCTTAGGGATAAGTTATGCTTTGTGTTGTAACCATTGGCAATAAGTCCTATTCTAGTTGTAAAATGCACAGTAGGACTGCAACTACTGAAGCATGAGGGAAAGAGGAATTGGGATAAAACTCTGTGGATGTGCAGTTTTCTGAGGTGTTTCTTGGTAAAGATGCTAAAACCTTATTCTGTCTGAAATTTCGAGCTGACTTGTACTACAAATCTTTGAGATGCTAGGTCCTAATTTGTAAAGCAAACTATGTTGAAGCAGTTGACATTCTCTCTGAGGAATTTCTTTGGCAGATTTTCCTTTAGACTTCTGGACAGATCTATAAAACAGTATGGCTTTTAAAATACTTATAAGTGACATGTCAAAAGACTGAATAAGGGACTAATAGATGCTGTTGGTGCCCTGAGAAGTTGTCTCTCATGGTCAGTGCAGACTGGGAGTCAGATCTCCTAGATTAGATTCCTAATTTCTTTCTTTTTTTTTTTTTTTTTTTTTTAGATTCCTAATTTCTTTTTCTCTTTCTTGGTTTCTGCATCTGTAAAACAGGGATAGATTTTGTATGTAACATTAGTTTGACTCTGCACCTAAGTGAACTCCAAACTTTTAGCACAGTCACCTTCATTTCTGTCCTCTCAGAGTTAAAATCTTGATGGGGATCAGGACAGATTGGGCAAAGGTATCAGCTATTAGAATAAGGGCTTTTGTGGAACAGCACAAAGGATTATGACAGTTTTAAAACATTATTATAGCATTCCTGGGAAACAGCTGCTGATTCTGTACATAATATTTGTAGAGAAAAGTATACCTATTAAAGCCATTTAGGTTGTCATAAACTGTATACTTGTAGCTTGTAGTTTTTTACTTGTATCATTTTCATTCTTCCCTTTGAACTCTATAAACTCAAATATTTCTGACACTTTTAATAGTAGTGACAAGGATAGAACACTGTAAATTAGGAAGAAGTTAATGCATATGTTTCTCTTGCATAATGCTTATGCCTATTAAAATTGATTTTTATTTATTTATTTATTTATTTATTTATTTATTTTTGTGGTACTGGGGATTGAACCCAGTGCTGCATCTCCAGTCCTTTTTTATTTTTTGTTTTGAGACAGGATCTCAATAAGTTGTCCAGCTAGTAATTCAATCCACAGTTTGAAGGGGGACCAGCAGAACTGGATCAAAAGTGAGAGATTCAAAGATGTTTCCTATGTCTTTTGAATTGATACTTTGGATCTGGGAAGCAGCACAGAAAGAATAAAACTGACAAAATTAGCTGGAAGCAAGCCTTGCCCCTGTTCACAGTGAAACTGAGTCTTACACCAACAGTGCTGTGGTTTTCAGTCTTACTCTTGAAACATCTGGCTGTTGAGAGGGAAGTCACATCATGGCCTCTTGGACGTGCTAGCTTCAGGTCAGATATAGAATCCTAGAAGTTCTGAATTGCTGTGTTTTAGGCCCTTGTCTTTGGTGTCAAGGCAAATGGCGGGCTATACCAAGCCATGTTGTCCTTGTAATGCATTTTTATTCTAACTATTTTCTTCTCTTTCTGCTATTGCTGCCAGAGAGGTAGAGTTGCCTCTGTTGATAAAGAGCAGATACAGAAGTTCACATCCAAACCTGAATAGCCATTTTTAACTTGAAACACTTTTCCTAAGAGTTGCTGCACCAGAATCCTTCCCTTATTTGGTGACTTGCTTAAATCTGAAGCTCACATGAGTTTGCTGGAGCTCCCTGTATGCTGGTTACTTGCTTTTTGGTGCCCACAGCAGAGTAGTTTGTGAAATCAATTTCGGGACCACATCTGCTTTAAACTGAAGTTTCTTTCTCCTTTGGGTTCTTGAATAGTTCTGGCTCCTCCCTTTCCTGAGAGATTCAGGAGTTTTCCTGCGTTGTGGTAGGTGGGTAGGCAGAGGTTATTTTCCCATTTTTTAACGGATTGTGGTTTTTATTGTGTATCCCTTAATGATAGTGTGTAAATACACTTTTATTCTTTGACTTGCTGGGCCTGGGGGTGCACATCTGTAATCCCAGCACTTGGGAGGCTGAGGCAAGAAAATCCCTGAGTTCCAACTGACTGGGCTGCATAGTGAGTTTAAGGCCAGCCAGGACCTCTATCATAGTGAGCCTCTGTCTCAAAAACAAAACAAACTTATATTCTTTGACTCTGGAATAACTCTTGTAGATTTGTCCAGAAGAAAGTTTATGTTTTTAAATTAGTTTTTTTATTGGTGATATTATGGAAAATAGGCTTTTATTTCTATCTTTTCTTTCTTCTTGCTGGCATTATATATCATCGTTAAGTGCTTCCATTGACTTCTATGGTTATCACATGGATTGGAAATATCTACTTCTCTTAGTCTACAAAGCTGCTCAGTTAATTTGGCCTGTGATCTCTCAATGAATGACATCTGGAACCATTGGTGGGTTTGTGTTTGAGGTTTCTTTAGCTTTTGGTCTTGTCTGTCTTCATTCTGCTGAAGAGTAAGAGCTCAGACTCTGGAGCCTGGGTTGACCTTAGGCAGTCAACTGCTGTACCTCTCTCTGCTCAGTTTCCTCATCTGTAATATGGAAATAATAGTACAGTATTTAATTCACAGGATGGTTATAAGGTTAAACAAGTTAGTAGATATAAGCTACTTAGAAATACATAGAAAATGCTATAGAAAGTGTCAGCCTTTTTGGTACCAGGGACCAGTTTTGAGGAAGAGAATTTTTCTATGGGTAGTATGTATGCGGGAGGTGTTTCATAAGGAACACACAACCTAGATCCTTCACCTGCTTAGTTCACAGTAGAGTCACAGTCCTGGGAGGATATAATACCACTGCTGATCTGACAGGAGGTGGAGCTCAGGCAATGACATGAACAGTGGAGAGCAGTTGTAAATATAGATGGAGTTTTACCACCCCACCCCATCCCCTTGCCACTTACCACCTACTGTGCAGCCCAGTTCTTAACAGGCCAGAGACCAGTACCGGTCCTTGTCCTAGGGGTTGGGGATCCCTGGTGTAGAAATTTTGACCATTATTTTTAAGATGGTTGTGTATGGCACATTTGTTTTGTCCAGCTGGGAAAATTTGAGCCCTTAGTGTCTGAATTGTGTCTGAGTAGCTTGGAGTACTTTTAACCCCTTAAATATAGAGCCAGCTCTGTAAATTTGACCTGTTCTTAAGTGGAGGGCTGCCTGCAAGCTTCTAATAGATGCAGTCCAATAGTTAAAATCAGGAGTGAGGCCACACTGTTTTCTTTTTCTTTTTTTTTTTTTGTGGGTACCGGGGGGACGACCTCAGGACCTCACGCACCAACAGGCACCCGTGCCGCTGAGCGATATCACCGGCCCCTTTTTCGTATGTGGGTTCCGGGAGTCGAACTCGGGCCTTCGCGCTTGCAAGGCAGGCGCTTAAGCCACTGAGCCGTCTCACTGGCCCCAGCCACACTGTTTTCTATGTGGGTTATATAGCTCAGCAGAATAGTAGAGCACTGGATTGATAGGTTCTTATAACCCTTTGCTTTCATTGGTGGAATGCTATTTGAACTTCAAATGTTTCTTTTGCTCGTGTCATATAGCAAGCTGGAAATCATAGGGCTGTATTCTAATCTCTGGAGCTCATCCATCTCTCTTCATTTATACATCACTTATCTATAACTACTTTGAGAATGTAGAAATGAGTTGTCCACTGAAAGAGATCAGTCTAGAGCCATGCTGATCAGTAAATATGGTAGCTATTTTAATTAACTAAAATAAAATAAAAAAATCAGTAAATTCAGTTTCTCAGTTACACTAGCCATCCTTCAAACACCATATGGTTAGTGGCCACTTCATTGGTCACTGGAGAGAAGGAACATCTCCATCATCATGGAAAGTTCTATTGGACAGAGCTGGTTTTGAGACCATAATGGTGTTTGGCACTTAGTACACACTTAAGTGACTACTGAAAGACATACTAAAATATAGATTTGAAAGTGATTAAACAGGTTACCCAGGTAATGTATAACACACATTCTCTCTCTCTCAAAAAAATAAGCACAGCACTAATATGAATGTTGTAGAGAAATCGCATATTATTGGTGAGAATTTAAACCTATCTCTTTTTGGAGGGTAACTTGGCAAAATCCATACATATATACATATACCATTATGTATATAATTAAGATGTGCTCTGATACCCTGATAGCCAGTATAACAAAGGCATATGAGATATTCTCTAAGCCCAGAGGATAAGGCGTCAGGTAGTCTAGCTTGGAGGGAGAGAACTAGGGGAGGTTTAATAGAGGAAAGGTGGGACTTTGTTAGATAAAGGAATCAGTGCGTGAGAAAGCATTCCAAGCAGAGAGGGCATAGCAGCATAAGGAATATGGTGAATTTAGAGTACCGTGAGTACTGTTAATAAAAGGTAGGTTGTGTTGGCAAAGGCGGATGCAGGGGCAGCCAAGCAGAAAAGACTTTGTTCACCATATACTTATTGGTCACCTGCTATAAGTCTACACAGTGATAAACAGAAGTCATAGTTGTATATCTTTATGTGTGATATATTTTTATATGTAGAATTATTCAGTGATAAGCACTATGAAAGCAGAGTAAACTAGAGGAAGGAGTCATTTTCATACTTTGCCATACAACACAGTCACTTGGAGAGCTCTTAATCCTGATGCAGGGCTGGCTGGCGGTATTGCTTAGTTGTAGAGTGCTTGCCTAGCATGTGCAATGCCCAGGGTTCAATCCCTAGCATCACAAAAAACAAAACAAAAGAAAACTCAAATTTCAATACCCCCATCTCACCCCCATGCCAGTTAAAGACAACTGTCTTTTTAAGGAATGTAAATGTGAAGACGCTAAGGCGGGAGCATGTTCATTCAAGAAATGAGAGGAGGGCTGGTGATATAGCTCAGTGGCATAAGTGCCTGCCTGGCAAGCGCAAGGTCCTGAGTTTGACTCCTGGTACCCATGTATAAAAAAAAAAAAGAAAGAAATGAGAGAAGACAACAGTGTGGGGTAAGATTATGTAGGCCTTTTGTAGTCCATTGTCAGTATGTTCATTTCTCATTTCTTTTCTGATGTTAACTGTGGTCTTTTCTTGCCCAGTCACTTGGGCTTAA
Source organism: Erethizon dorsatum (assembly GCA_028451465.1). Lineage (NCBI taxonomy): Eukaryota > Metazoa > Chordata > Mammalia > Rodentia > Erethizontidae > Erethizon > Erethizon dorsatum. The sequence continues at coordinate 36,623,633 of CM051826.1, forward strand.
ATGTAGCAGATGGAACTGCTACTACTCAGGATCAGAATTCTTAAATCCTGAGAGAACTCTGTTTACTTTGAATACCTTTTTCTGGATTTTGCCAAGTTACGCTCCAAAAAGAGATGGGTTTAAATTCTCACCAATAATATGCAATTTCTCTACAACGTTCATATTAGTGCTGTACTTTCTTTTTTTTTGAGAGAGAGAGAGAGAGAGAGAGAGAGAGAGAGAGAGAGAGAATGTGTGTTATACTTTACCTGGGTAACCTGTTTAATCACTTTCAAATCTGTATTTTAGTATGTCTTTCAGTGGTCACTTAAGTGTGTACTAAATGCCAAACACCGTGCTAGCCTATTTTAAAATATTAGTGAAAGGAAATAAGACTTTCTAAATTATCTATAAAAATGAAGGCAGTGTTTGACTTAGTTTGAGTCTTTAAAAAGACTTTTTCCGAAAGGGAGTAGGCACGTGCCTGTAATCCCAGCATTTGGGAGGCTGAGGCAGCCTGGGCTACATAGCGAATTTAAGGTCAGACTGAATTACATAGGGAGACTCTGTCTGAAAAAAACAAACAAAAAGACTCAAGTTCTGGCACACTGCTGGTGGTTTCTTAGAACTAAAAGCACTGGGACTGAGGGATAGGGTGGTCCTTTCCTTCCATCTGTTTTTCCTCTCTTCTCTGAGTCCATTGCTGTTGGGTGATTGCAATAACAGCCTTTTACCTGGTCTCTTGGCTTCCAACACTCATGCGCCCGGCCCGCCCATAAAAATCCCTAAATTTTCTCAATAGCCATAATGATGTTTAAAAATGCCACTTTGCTGCCAGATGTGGTGGCACACACCTGTAATGCCAGTACTCAGGAGGCTGAGGCAGGAGGATTACTGTGAGTTTGAGGCCAGCCTAGGTTACATAGTGAGTTCAAGGCCACCCTGAACTGCATAGTGCCTCAAAAAAGCCAAAAATAAATAAATGAATGAATAAGCAGCTTTGCTTATTTACATGTACTTACCTCCTCAAGGCACTTTAATTGATTAAGATCAGACTCTAACAAGGACTTCTACAACTTGGCCTGCGTACCTCTCTAGCCTTCCTCCTATAGATCTGTCACCTAGTTATGCTAGTCTACAGTGGTCTACAGTGGCACTTTTGAGACCATCACACATGCTGCTTCCTTTGTTTATGACGCTTTAAAGCATGACTCCTTACTCCCTTCAAAACCAACTGATTAATTTCCTCAGCCTTTAGGTTTCAACTCAATATTTCTTCTGAGAAAATTTCTCTGATGTATCTATGTATTCCTGTAACATCCTATCCCTCCCCAGTCATAGTACTTTATAATTGTGTCACCTACAGAGAAGGATTTTTGTCCCTTGCTCACAGCTTGTATATGGTGTTCTGTACATAGAAAGTAGTCAATATGGTTTGTTTCTGTTGAACCAACGAATGAATGAATGAGTGATTCAGTGAATGGGTGGACAGTGTGAGAAGGACCTCACCATCCTTCTTATACTGTTGACTTAGTTCATTTATAAGATGGGCTTCTGCTTGTGTGTGTTTGTGCCCTTGGAGAACTGTTTTGTGTTTGCCCGCCTGATCACAGAGTAGGAGCTTCAGCCATTTCCTTTTCTCTCTTTGTATAGTACAGACACAGGGTGTCTCAGCTCTCCTACTATTTGGGTGGATGAGCAGGAGAGTTCCCAGGCACTGAGAGAGATGAGTCAGAAAGAAGAGTCATTCAGAAAGTAAGCTAGTCAGAGCAACAGTGTTGCCCTTTGGCTGAACTCTCTCTCTTTTTCTCTATACCTTGAGATGCTAACCTGGTGGCACTTTTTGAATTGGTTGCTACAGATTGTCAGACCCCCAGTACAGAGGATTTACAAATCTTAATCTGGCACTTTCCCTTGATTAGGGGATACAGTCAAAAGAATGGGACTGTGTTTCAATAGAATTTTATTTGTGGACCCTGAAATTTAAATTTGTATATAATTTTCATGTCATGAAATACTTTTTTTTTTCAGACGCTAAAAAATGTAAAAATTACTCATAGCTCATGGGCTGTACAAAAAGCCCATGTAAAAATTACTCATAGCTCATGGCTAGATTTGATCTGTGCGCCATAATTTACCAACTGTCATCTAGCCCAGTGATTCGCAAATCTGACTGTCTTTCAGAATTACCCAGAGACCTTCGAAAATGCTGGTTCCCCATTGTCTGTGTCCCCACCCCACCCCCAACTCCCTCCCAGGATTTTGATTCTATAGGACTGTGAAATCTGTGTTTTTTATAAAAGCTGCTCAGGTGATACACCTACACTCCAGATTATAAAGTCATCCATCAACCATCTCATTTGATCGTTGAAGAAACAGGCATACGTACTGGATGCGATGTGGACTCTAGGATCACTATTCACACTAATGTTCATTCATACTATTCTGTCCTGTTCTTTCTACCTAATAAGCATATGAACACTAAATTACAACAGTCACATTTTCGTGACCCCATTTCTTTACTTTTTGTAGTTGTTTTTTCCTTTTCCGTGGTGCTGATGATTGAATTTAGGCCCTTGTACATGTCAGGCAAGTCTCTGCTGTTGAGCTACCCCTCCAGCTCCTTTTCTTTATACTGTAGTACAGATTTTCCTCAAGATCTAGCTAGATACTTAATGCTCAGCTATCTTGTCCCTGTGCTTGTGGCTGGATTTTCTGAAGTTGACTGCTGAGTTGACATTTAGCCCAATTTCCCTTCAGTCTGCCGGTTCTAACTAGAAAAGATAATGAAGTAATGGCAAGTGAATTGTTTTAATATTGTGTAAGACTTTACTTAGGTAGTGTTAAACTGCTTAGGTAGCATTAAATTGCAGTGCAATGATGAGAGTCTTTGTTTCAACCTTTAGAGAAGGTAGTGTTAAAAGGTATGTTTTACACTTAAATTCACATGGCTGAGATCCAGCCATCTAAATGGGGCATCCCTGTATGGAACCTGTACTTAATTATAGCTAATCGAGCTGCTGTTTTGCTCATAACAGTTCAGGGGTAGAGAAAGTACAAGTGAAGAGTAATTACCATTCCTGTTGTGTCTCAGTGTTGGTGTAGCTCTTTGGTAAAGTGAGGGATATGGTGATTGATTTTAAGTTGTTCTGTCTTCCTGTAAGGTGTTTAAGTCATGCTGCTTGGCTCGTCTGTACTTCTTTATCTATATCCTAGAAAAAGGAATGCTGAAAATACTAAATAAATAAATAATTTAAATCTTTCTAAATGATTACTTACTGTGTTACAGAATTTCCACATTTTATGTGCCAAGACTCCCTTCTTCCCTTTCTTTTTTTTTTTTTTTGTGGGTACCGGGGGGTCGACCTCAGGACCTCGCGCGCCAGCAGGTGCCTGTGCCGCTGAGCAATATCACCGGCCCCTTTTTTGTATGTGGGTTCCGGGAGTCGAACTCGGGCCCTCGCGCTTGCAAGGCAGGCGCTTAAACCACTGAGCCATCTCACCGGCCCCCTTCTTCCCTTTCTTTATCATGTTCTTAAATCACACCTACACCAGAGACCTTTTCTAAGGGATTGTGATAGTGAGGGAATCAGTGCTTCCTAGCATCTTCATAGTTGGTAGGGCCTTGTCTTAAGATTTTAGAACATAAGTGGGGAGCTGACAAATTAGAATGTTATTTGTTTATCTTCTTGGCATGAAGGACCTTGTCTTCCTCGAGGGTGACAAGTGGGCAGCATTACCAGTACACCCACATCCTCTGCCGCCCTGTGATCTCAGGCTTTCAAGAACCTTGAGAAATGGTCTTTAGTTGACTGTTCTGAGAGTCCAGGACATTTTATTAACAGATACTCTTGAAGTTTGGTTCCGTGTATGTTGTCACATAACTAACAGGATAGACGTCCCTATTTATTTAATTTTTTGTTTGTTTTGCAGTACTGGGAATTAAACTGAAGGCCCTGGTACTTCTCCAGCCCCCCGCCAAAAAAAAAAAAAAAAAAAAAAACAGTTTAAAAATGTACTGTGAGGGGGCCGGTGAGACGGCTCAGCGGCTTAAGCGCCTGCCCAGCAAGTGCGAGGGCCCGAGTTCGACTCCCGGAACCCACATACGAAAAAGGGGCCGGTGATATCGCTCAGCGGCACGGGCGCCTGCTGGCGCGCGAGGTCCTGAGGTCGACCCCCCGGTACCCACAAAAAAAAAAAAAAAAAAAAAATGTACTGTGAGAAAAAAAAAGGAAAAGAAAAAAATGTACTGTGGAATTCCTTTTAATACTGAGCATTCTTACTGTCCTTAAAATGATTCACTTTCTAGAAGTTTGGTTTTCTACAACTGTCAGAGCAGGAACAACTATTTAGGAATTAAAATTAGGCATATTTCAGAATATTCTCTTATATTGCTGCCACTGTAGCTTTTTTCTTCTTTCTTGCTCAAAGGTTCACAAAGCACTTTTATGCAATTTCAAGGAAGTGTTTTTGTTTGTTTGTTTTGTTTGTTGAGACAGAGTCTGTCTATGTAGTTCAGGCTGGCCTTGAACTATCCTATGTCCTCAAACTCACGGTAATCCTCCTGTCTCAGCCTCCCAAATGTTGGGATTACAGGCTTTTGCTGGCATGCCTAGCTCAAGGAATAATTTCTAAGGCTTATATGAAACATTTATTTTTCACACTGCCTTAGTTTGTATTATTTTATTTCATCCTTTCAGTTCTGAGTTAGGTAATATCAGTGTAAAAATTCCATTTCAGTAGAGGAGCAGTTCAAAATTTTTTAATCCCACAGTCAGTGACAGGATAGACTTCATTCTGGAGACTTGCCTCATTTACCTACTGTCATTTGTATCTCTTTGGAGTAAGCTCAGGAGTCCACAGTGAACTGGTTTTGGACTAGAACTAAGAAGTCAGGATTCCAGCACTATCACAGAAGGCTACACCCAAGAAGTATTTTTAGTTTCCAGTAAACAATATGTAAATGTGTGAGGGAAATCTGGAGGCAGATAGTCTCACATTTCTTTCTCCATCTGAGTGAGACTATCTAGGTGTATGTTAAAAATAAAAATGTTCAGCTGGGTGTGGTGGCTCATGTCTGTAATCTTAGCACTCAAGAGGCTGAGGCAGGAGGATCCCTGCAAGTTTGAGGCCAGCCTAGGCTACATAGTGAGTTCAAGGCCAGTGTAAATTACATAGGGAGACCCCATCTCTAAAAACAAACAAAAAACAAAGCAAAGCAAAAGTTTACAGGCATGATGGTGCACACCTGTAATCCCAGCATTTAGGACATTGAGAGCAGGTGGATCTGGAGTTCAAGGCCAGCTTGAACTACATAGCAAGACCTTGTTTCAGAAAACAAAAAAAAAACAAACAAAACAATAAGTTGTAAAAACAGAAGCTAATTGGAGCCCAAGTGTATTGGAGAGGGAGGTAACTCAGAGTAAGGGTTTTCTGACTTGGTATCCGTTAGGAGTTCTCTGTTAGGAGTTCTTGGTATCCTTTAGGAGTTCTGCCTTAGTGCTAGCTGACTTCATGTTGTCATGTGTAAATGTTGTTTAGAACCCATTTTGATCAGTGTGTGACAAATATGCTCCCTGCATATACCGTATCTTAACTCTAGGATACATCTACAGTTTTAGCTCCTTTCCTAATTGAAGTGTTATTGTTAACAGCAAAGAGGAACCATGTTTAGGGTGATACTTTCAGACTAAAAATAAAGCAGTGGTTCTCATTAACCAAGGTCAAGAAGAACAGTATGTATACTTTTAAAAAGTTCCCTACTAGAATCCCAGCTGCTTGAGAGGCTGAGGCAGGCGGATCACAAGTTTGAGGCCAACATGGGCAACTTAGTGAGACCTGGTTTTTAAAAAAACAAAACTGCTGGAGACGTGGCCCAGCACTCCTGGGCTCAATTTCCAGTATTGGGTACGTGTTTGTGGGATGGGGGTGTAGTTTCCTTCACTCCCCTAATTGAAAAATGATGCATTGAAATCTACTTTTTACTAGATAGTGGCAGATAGAGTTTAGGTAATTAAGATATGTTGTATCCACTGCTCTGAGGGAAGGGTCTTTGGGAAGTAGAGAGAGAACCACCATATTCCAGAACTTCTTGGGGCTCTCACTTTACTCCAGAAGGCATTGTGGTTCAGTGTGAGTTTCCTGCAGAATCAGTAAGAAAACTTTTTACATTTGAACTACTTTTTAGTTGCTGTCATTCCCTCAGCAGCCTTTCACTGAATCACTTCACCAGCTCTTTTCCTGAAAATAGGAGTAGAAAAACTGTCTTTGGAGTTAGAAAACCTAACTCTGCCATTTACTGGTTTAAAGCTGCTTAAATTTCAGGGTTACCTTGGGCCCAGTCTTAGGAGATGGTATTGAGTTTAATGAGGTAGATTAGTATCATTCTGTTCCTACCATAGTACTCTTTACATGTAAATATAACCAATTTATAAAAGATTCCTCCTGGTTATGAATGAGTTAATCAGTGTATGAATGATGGTTGTGGAAAGAGGGATGGGTAAGTTAAAATAAGAACACAGGAGAGAATGTATATTTTTACATTTCTTTTTGAATTAATTTCATATCTATAAGAAAAGTTGTAATAGTAAAAACTCTCACTTAGCCTCTCGGGTTCTCCAGTTGTTAGCATTTGACCATTTGCTTTATTGTTCATCAGAAGAGCATGTTAAGGTAACAATTGTTTTTTTCAGTGAAGTCAGGCACGCTTTGACATGATGATTATCTCATATAATCATTGCAATAACCCAGTACCATATAGGCAGTGTTACTGCTCATAGGACTTAGGTCAGTTGCCTGAGATTCCACAGCAGGTAAATGTCCACAATGTGACTTAAACACTAATTGGTTTGGAAGATCCCTGTTTCTCACTATCTCCCTCTACTAGTAGACCTAGAGACCTACATTCTAGCTCAGGTTTTACCACTAACATCAGTATGACCACTGACAATTTATTTTGAAGCTCTGCCTCACATTTCCCTTCTGTAAATGGAACCCAGTGTCCCTGACCCTGACTCACCTAATTTTTTTCCCCTAACTTTAAAGATAAGTTATCTTCAATGAAATGTCCTGAGCCTTTTAACTACATCAGTGTTTGGATGTAGAATAGCCAATTACTGTAATGTAATTCATTTAAGGAAAAAAAGACTGAAGCTTTCCATCAAGTTTGATGTTGAAGTTACTGGTGATGTGAGGATATACCCCTTTTCCTACACCTAGTTCCATATGAAAGAAGCAGAATTGCTATGGTTTCACCGATGTTCTGTTTTACAGTGGGAGAAACCAAAAGGGGTTTTTCCTTTTGGGAAAACAATTCAAGGGTATAGACTGTTCCTTGCCCTAGTAATTATGCTCTTGAGATCATGATTCTTGACTCTCTTCCCGGCTGGCTGCAGGGTCCTGAGCTTCTCGGAGACCAGGAAAGACTATAGTGATGTTTGGTCTTCAGATTGTCTCTACTTTCTTTGGAGTTGAATTGAGTATTTCCCCCTCTTCATTTTGCCCAGAGGGATCTTTTGGTTTTGATGGAAATAGATCTTCTAGGACATTGAAACAAAATTGTAAATTGCTGGCTCATGGACCACATGTAGCTGGAAATATATATATTTTTTTCAATTTTTATTTTTTATTAGTATGTTTTTAGTCTATAATGATCACAATTCCTCATGGGGAGTTGGTACATGTACATAAATTCATCTTAATTGTTTTGAATCCCCTTTCCCTCCTTTCTCTCCCCCCTCCACCTCTTGGTCCCCTTCCCTTTTTGCAAGAGAGATCTATTTCCTATTGTTGAATTTTTTTTTTTTTTTTTTTTTTTTGAGACAGGGTCTTGCTATGTAGCTCAGGCTGGTGTTGAACTCACTATGTAGTCCAGGCTGGCCTTGAATTCATGGCACTCCTGCTGCCTCAGCCTGCTAAGTGTTGGGACTATAGGCATGTGCCACCACTCCCGGGCTCAATCTTTTATTCTGCTCTTTATTTGTATTTTGGGTTTCTCATATAAGAGAGACTATGCAGTATGTAAGCTTGTGTGTCTGATTTATTGCACTTAACATTATGGTCTCAAGGTACGTCCATTTACCTACAAATGCCTCAAGTTTATTCTTCTTTTAATGGCAAAGTAGTACTACCTTGTGTATAAATAACCTGGTGATGGACATACAAGCTGCTTCTAAGATTTAGTTATGAATTATGCTGCTAAAAACATGGGTATGCATGTAATTTGATGTTTTTAACTCTTTTGGGAAGATGCCTAGAAGGGGAGTAGCTGCTGGATCAAATGGAATTTCTTGTTTTTTAGTTTTTTGAGAATCTCTGCTGATTTCCATAATGGTTGTACTAGTTTACATTCTCACCAAAAATGTAGAAGGGTTCCTTTTTTCCTACAGCCTCTGCAGCATTTGTTATTACTGTATTGATTTCTTTTTTTTTTTTTTTTTTTTTTTTGTGGGTACCGGGGGGTCGACCTCAGGACCTCGCGCGCCAACAGGCACCCGTGCCGCTGAGCGATATCACCGGCCCCTTTTTTGTATGTGGGATCCGGGAGTTGAACTCGGGCCCTCACGCTTGCAAGGCAGGCGCTTACGCCGCTGAGCCATCTCACCGGCCCTGTATTGATTTCTTGATGATAGCCATTCTTTCTGCAGTCACATGGAATCTGAGTGTTGTTTTAATTTGTATTTCTCTGATGACTAGCAATGTTGAACATTTTTTCATATATGTATTGGCATTTGTACTTCTTTTCATTTCAGTTTCTCATTTTCTGATTGGGGCTTTCATTTTAAGGGGTGTCTAACCTTTTTTTGTTCTTTATATATTCTAGGTACTAGTTCTGTCTCTGAGAAATAGCTGCCCAAAATATTTTCCCATTCTGTAGGTTGTCTCTTCACTCTGTTGGTTATTTCTTTTGTTGTGCAGAAGCTTTTTAATTTGATACGATCCTATTTGTTGATTCTTGATGTTATCTCTTGTGCAGTTGGGGCTCTGTTCAGAAAGTCCTTACCTACACCTATGACTTCAAGAGTTTTACCTATTTTATCTTCTAGCAGATTGACTATTTCTGTTTTAACATGTAGATCTTTAATCCATTTTGATTTTAGTTTAGTACATGCTGAGAGATATGGGCCTACATTCAGTCTTCTCCATGTGGATAGTCAGTTTCGCCAGCACTATTCATTTATTTATTTACTTTTTAAGAGCAGGAAAATTTATGGGGAAAAGGAATAGGAATAGCTCCTGAGAGACAGGAGGGGTCCCGAATGGGTTGCCAATATACCCTCTTCTCAAAGGAAGTTTTATAGAATAAAATCATGAGGTGGGTACAATGTGGGTCAAAAATTATGATTAATGAATAAGATTCCAGCACCATTTATTAAAGATGCTATCTAGGAGGGGTTGAAGGGAAGGTAGGGGAATGGAAAAAAAAAAAAAGAATCAAGTTATATCATGTACAGGTACAAATTCTCCATGATGAATGTGATCATTATGTATATCTAAAATGTACCAATAAAATCTGATTGAAAAAAAGAAGATGCTATCTTACAAATGTATTTTTGACTTGCTGAATGTTTAATTTTTTTTTCATTAGTAACCAATATTTAGAAGCCAAAGGATTTCACATAAAAACCCAGACTTGTTTCCAGTTTGGACCTACATAGAAGATTTGGCTAGAATTAGAGAGTAATAGTAATAGGTTGCTACTGTTCCTGCTTCTTGTCTGATCTCTGTAGACACTTGAATTTTCAGCTTCAAACCTAAAACTTGAACTCCAGTTTTGAAATCTCATGAAGTACAATTTGATGAGCTAGGTAGTGGTGGATTATCTTATCTTTTGTTATCAAAGGAGAGTCCTGCTGTCCTGAATAGGTAGAAAAACAGCTCATAAAAAAAGGCAGGATTTCTCCAAAATCACTGTTATCCCCACTCCTGTCAGAATTTCATTTCCATCATTATGGAGACACAGTGGCTTGTAGACCCCAGGGAGATGCAGCCATCTTCCTTTATTTTCTGCATACTTCTCGTTTACTGCTTCATTCCCTGTACACAGGTGTCACTACCAGCAGAGGGTGCTATCTACTCACTGAGCCTGCTGTCATCCTGGCTCAGCTGAGCGCCAGCTGTTGGGCATGTGCCCTGGGTCTGTATGAGGGTTTGGGCATGTCCTTTTGGTTCCCATCCCCAGTGCCCACCCCTTAGGCCCTGGCCAGGTTATTGTGTCACTGGGGACTCTGTTCAGTAACACAGGAAACTGGGGAAAGTTTAATTGTTTTCTCCTCTCTCCCTTTTTCCCATGCAGCTGAACAAAAGGTTCATCCTCAGTTTTCTCCATGCCCATGGGAAGCTGTTTACCCGGATTGGGTAAGTGTGCAGGATGTTTATTTTATTTTCCTACATTACAAGTCATTTTGGAATTTAATATTGTTAGCAACTAGACTGTGTTTGTAACTGAGGGCACAGGGTGTGAATTCTTAAAGGTCTCCACCTTCTCTTCCCTTTACTCTGTCTCCTGCTATGTTCATGAAGTTTAGGAACTATTTCTGTCTCTTCTTTCTCTACCTTTACTAGACACCCCTCCCCACCCTTTAAAGGCTGTCTTTTCCCAGCCCCCTCCCCTAGTTCCTCTGCCTTTCTCTTTCCTCTGCCTTCTGCCTCAGCCCCTAGTGAGCTCCTACAGGCAGTCATGCTACATCCCTGGGTACAGCTACCAGGGGTCCTCCTTAGGGAAAAACTGTCCACCAATTTTCCCTCTGAGACAAGAGGAACATTTTCTTTCCTCCGTGTTCGTTGGCTTATACCTCTTCCTTTGGTGCTCAGTTTCATATACCATGTTGGTAATCTTAGTAAATACCAAGACTGTTCTATGGTTTCGCCATCTACCATGGTTTTACATACAGATCTCAGGGAAAATGATGTGTGCAAAACCCTATTACCTTATCTTATAAGTCCCTGGAAAGAAGTTGAGTTTTGAGTATTCCTTTGGTAGATCAGAGTTCTTCCTCACAGTGTAAGGAATACAGCCTGACTTAATGCCTTCACAAAGCAGATATATGCTGAACATCTTTCATCTAGGCCTTTCCTGAGTACAAAACAGTGAGGAAAGAGGTGGCAGTGTTCCCAGAGAGGTCTTCTGGATTTTAATATTTTCTGAATTGGAGTTTTATTGTGAGCTGCCTTTGGAGGTGATTTCTTTTGTATTATAAACCCTCCAGTAACCCTCCAGTTACTGTCAGCACTTCCCTTTCATTTTCTGTCATAATGCTCTAAGTTTGTCTATAATGGTCTAGAAAGTTTTTCTTAGTGGGAATAGGAACTATGTCAGTTTCCACATGCTGTTGTATTTAACTCTTTTGAGAAGTTGAAAGGCTTTGACCAACTTGAAGAAACACTGCCCCATGGATGGTGAACTAGAAAGTATGCTTAATATGTATTCATTTGGCGTTAGCCTGAGCAAGAGTGACAATAATCGCCATTGCAAAGGTAGCTTTGATCTTGAAATGACTTGGGAAAATTGGAAAAGTGCTCAAAGATGAATGTGTATCAGTAGAAATAAGTTTTATTTATTTATTTTTAATTTTTAAAGAGAAATAAAAATAGAACAAAATTTTAAAACAACAAAATAGGAGGGTAACAATGGTTAATACATTGTGTATTGTTATCTTTAAATTAGTTACTCAGAGTACAAGATATCAGCATTCAATTGTCCAAATAATATTAGCACAAACTTTTCTTTTTAATGAACTAAGAGAAATTAGTAGTATTTATCTTAACTATCCCAGTTTCTCTTTCCTTTTAAACAGTTTCTTCCCGTTTTATAATATCTATTGTACATTTTGTATCTTATTTACTCTTTCAGCTTCTCACACTAGGGAGACAATACAATGTTCACACGTGTGCATTCACTTATAAGTATGGTCTCGAGTTGTATCCATTTACCTATAAAAGTCTCCAGTTTATCCTTCTTTATGGCTGAGTAGTACTCCATTGTATAAAAAGACCACATCTTTTTTATCCATTCCTCGATTGATGGGCATTTGGGTTGTTTCCAAGATCTAGCTATAACAAATTGTGCTGCTATAAACATGAGTGCACGTATATTACTGTGGTACGATGTTTTTAGTTCTTCTGGGAAGATACCCAGAAGGGGAATAGCTAGGTCAAATGGGACCTCCAATCCTAGTTTTTTAAGGAATCTCCACAGTGATTTCCACAGTGGTTGCACCAGTCTATACTCCCGCCAACAGTGGAGAAGTGTTCCTTTATTCCCACAGCCCCTCCAGCATTTGTTAATGGTTGATTTCTTGATAATAGCCATTCTTTCTGGGGTGAGATGGGATAGAAATAAGTTCTAAATAATTCACTTAGGAAAAATAAACTAGATGCATTAATAGCTCCCATGTCCCCACTTCTACCTCCACTATAAATGTAAGCTCCACTGTGGCTGGAGTTTTTGCATCATGCTGTTGTGTTTTGAGCGCCTGGCATATATAGTAGGTGCTCAGTTAATATTTCTTGTATGTGTGTGTGAATCATTATAAGAAATGGATTGTGAAAGACCAAAGAGAAGGATCTGGTATTCTAGTAAGTTACACCACAGCCAAGCCTATCACTAATGAATAATGAAAAGCTGCAGTCGTGGAGTGGGTAAGATGAAATTGGTGTCTATAAGATTGTATTTAAAACAATACATCACAGCAGGAAATATTGTTTTACTGCACTTAAAATAACAGTTGATGGTAGTCTCACTCCTTATCTCTTTATCTTTTTTTATTTTATTTTTTTATTTTTTTATTTTATTTTTTGTGTGTGTGTGGGTACCGGGGGTCAACCTCAGGACCTCGCGTGCCAGGAGGCACCCGTGCCGCTTAGCGATATCACCGGCCCTTTTTTCGTAAGTGGGAACTGGGAGTTGAACTCAGGACCTGTGCTTGCCAGGCAGGCGCTTATGCCACTGAGCCGTCTCACCGGTCCCTCTTTATCTTTTTTAGTTTTCATTTTTTACATCTTCCTCTCTTTTTTTTTTCCAAATAGTTTCTCTCCTTTTTCCCTTTTCTTATGTTTCTTCTTTATATTTTCCTATACCAACTTGATCTAAGTAACCTTTTTTCAACCTCAGTACTGTTGAGCTGGGCAATTTTTTTTTTTTTTCCTTTTGTAATGCTGGGAATTGAACTTAGGATTTCATGCATCTAGGCAAAAACACTCCGCCACTGAGTCATTCCACCACTCCTGAGCTGGGTAATTCTTTGTTGAGGGAGTTGTCCTCTGCAATGTAGGATTTAGCACCATTTGGCTTCTTTCCACTACAAGTCAGTAGCACACTTCACCCTTCAAGTCATGATAACTAAAAATGTCTGCAGACATGCCAGATGTTCTGTGGGGGGTAAATTTGCCCCTCATTGAGAACTACAGTTTTAGCTGTTTATTGCTCCATTAGAGACTTTTGGAACTGAAAAACATACAAATCTTGTTTCAGGTTGTAAGTATATTTAGGATTTATTTATTTATTGTGGGTTTTTTTGAGACAGGGTCTATGTCAGTGATGGCAAACCTTTTACAGATTTCAGTGATAACAAACAGCCCACTGCAGCATGCGTGGCATAGGTTTACCACTGGTCTGTGTAGTTCAGGCTGGCCTTGAACTTACTATGCAGCCCAGGCTGGCCTTGAACTTGCAGCAATCCTCCTGCCTTAGCCTCCCAAGTGCTGGGATTACAGGCATGTGCCACCATGTCTGGTTAGGATACATATTTATCAGGATGTGTTAATTAAACTTTTATTTACCCCCCTTTTAAAATTCTCATATTTAAACACATGTATTTTGGAAAACATTTGGGAAAGAACCACAATACGGTAATAATTTAAAAGCTGGAAAATGAGATCTGGAAGGAAAAATTAATCTTAAACCCTTCTGGGTGGGGGTGTGGTTCAGTGGCAGAATGCTTGCCTAGCATGTTTGAGGCCCTGGGTTCGATCCCTACCACTGCCAAAAACAAAGCCCAAAAAACACACTAAGGTAAAAAAAAAAAAAAATTAGAGACAGTTATAGGGTGCCCTGTATTTAAATATAAAGGAGTCATAACCAGATAGTTTTTGTTTTTATGGAATGACAATAAGAGAAGTAGGTGCAGCTGGAGAGATGTGGGTTAGGTGTAAGAAAATTGTGTAGAGAATAGATGTTTGGGGAATTTCCTTCCCTGGAGGCCTTAAAAAAAAAATTATCTCATTTGTCCAGAGTGGTTTATTTAATCCCAATTATTTTCAGGATTTCTTTCATTTCTACATAACATGTTTTGTTGTCAGAAAGACAAAGCCAGACCATTTTCACCTTTATAAAAGATGAGTTATCATAGTTTTCAGAGAGGAAAATGTGTATCAGTTCTAGGCACATTTTAGCACCTAGATGACTATTCATTCCTCTTATGCTTTCTTAGAGGTAAAAGAGAATTGAGCTTCAAATTTATTCAGGAGCCAGAAACAGTGGTAACATTTGTACTGTTTTTTAATAAAGAAAAAAAAAAAAGGTATATAAGTCTGTAAGACTAGAAAAGCAGGGAGCCCAAGCCACACATAACATCATGGCCTGTTGCCTAATTACCAAGAAGATGTGAAACGTGGGAGGCGTTGAAAACAAATTAAGACAGAAGATTGTAATGGGGAGCAGCTGAAGGCACATCACTGTCCCGCCTGCCTTTTGAGAAGAGCCCTGTAGTTTTTCCTCCGTCTTGGTCTTCTCTGCACCTGGTGTTCCCGGGTGCATCAGTATATTCTTGAATGCCTACTGTGTGTGAGACTTCTGCTTACTGTCAGCATCAGCAGACAAGAGGTTCAGGGCTTTAATGAGATCAAGTGCCAAAAAAAGTTTTTCACCACTTACTAGTTACAAGACCTCGAGAGTAAACAAGTCAGAGCTTCTGTGCACTTCAGTTTCCTTATCAGTGGTCTAATGGATGATCTCTGAGATGCATTCTAGTTCTTATGTTTTCTCTCATTTCCATCCTGTCACATGGCTTAATTTTTTGTTTCTGTTTTTGTTTTATTTAGCTCCCAGATCGATCCTTTCTCAGTTTTTAAAAAATTGAGAAAAGTTAGGAAGCTGATTGTTTTCTGCAGATAATATTATGTAGCCCAGCTCTGTTCCTCACCATCAGAGGGGTTGAGTCCTCCCTTTTTAGTCATTTTCTGAATCATTCTTGAGTCTGGGTCTCAGGATTGTCTGAAAGATGATTTCTTAAAACTGCCATTCAGATGAGACAAGGTGTCTCTAGAGATCACTTCACAAGGCAGCCACTTGAGTCAGTGAGTGAATGCATATCCTGATAATGATTGAATCTTCAGAGGTTTTAGAGTAGAGGTGGAGTCCTCTTGGACTCAGGAAGAGGACATGGTCAGGGGTGCCGGGTGATTCCTGATAGATGCTTTCCTATTTGAGAGGCAAAGCAGATTTGCACTTGGCTTTCACTGATAGGGTCGAGAACCTGGCAGCTTGTAGACTATTGATTTGTGACAATTGGAATAATTTCACTTCCTATTATTGCCTTGGTTAAAAGTTACTGCTTTAGTTTTCATTTGCTTTTGCGTGATCATGCAATTTCACAGCTTCAAGTCTCTTGGAATTCAAAACCTGATATATTTATTTTGGACTTTGAATTTTTAAAAATATAATGTTTATGTCTTGATTTATTTTTAAAATTAACAAATGTTTTTAAATACAAAAGGAAGTATTCCTTGTGGGGAAAATTGTTTTCTGTATTATGTAGTGCTCATTATAAAATATTTAGAAAACATAGCAGACAGAAGAAATAAAAATTTACTCATATTCTGATTACCCAGAGATAACTATCCACCTTTAACATTTGGTGTATAATTTTTAATATCTCGTACTTTTTATAAATGATTGTCAAGTGCTCATATTAAATTATTTTACAACTATTTTCACTTATTGTATGTTCATATTTCTCCGAAGTGATTAAAAAATGTGGTACAGTTTTTTTAAAAACAGTCCTCAATGTGTGAATGTGCCACCTTAATCATCTATTATCGTCGGGCATTCTAGGTTGCCTTCAAGTTTTTACTATCGTGAATATCTCTGTTCTTCCTCTTCTTCCCTCTATTGCTGCTGCTGCTGCTGCAGTTTCTCATTCTTCTTGGCTTGAATTTTATAAGATAAGCAATAATCCAAAAATCATTATAAAAATATAACATTACAGATAAGGCTAAAATTTCTTTCAGCTCTGCACCAACTCCTGTGCACTCCAGAGTAGTAACTCGAGACATGTATGTATTCTTCAAGACCTCTTAAATGCCGTTGCATACTTACACTGTGTCAGTAAAAGCATGTAATTTTATTTTGTGGTTTTTTCCTAAACATAAATTTTATACCATCATATCCTCAGTTTTTCTACAATTTTCTTTCTGTAAGATGGGGTGGAGCAAAGATTATTTCTCAAAGAGAAAGACACAAAACTATTTACAGGTAGTTTGAAGCCAAAATCAAACAGGATTTTGGTTACAAATCTGGGAAGCAGAAACCTTGTTATGGAGCCCTGAAGAGGAGACTTGTCTGTGTTTCCCTCAGTTATTGCTTAACAAAGCTGATTCTCTCTGGGTGGATCCATCTTCCCTTTTATCTTGCATATGAAGTTACTCTTATGTGTTTGATTTTTTTATCTTTTGTTTTAATTGCACTGTACTAGTTCAAAGGCAAAGGGAGGGTTTTTTTTTTTTGTGGGTACCGGGGGTCGACCTCAGGACCTCGTGCGCCAGCAGGCGCCCGTGCCGCTGAGCAATATCACCGGCCCTTTTTTCGTATGTGGGTTCCAGGAGTTGAACTCGGGTCCTTGCACTTGCCAGGCAGGCGCTTATGCTGCTGAGCCATCTCACCAGCCCGGGAGGGTTTTTAAAAACTTAAAAAAAAAAAAAAAAAAAAAAAAAAAAAAAAGGTGTACTTTAGACATGTGGTCCTTTGAGACTTTAGTCTGATCCAGGGAGTGTTAATGGATCAGTTTCAATTCAAATCCCAGGGAAGAGGCTTCCTCAGACACAGCTTCGAAGCAAGACTGTCCCACGTGACACTCGGTCCTGTCGTTCTGTGCTGGCTCTCAGCTGCCTTTCAACACGGAGACACATGGCTCTGAAACTTGCCCAGTGTGGCTGCTTTTCAAGCAGAGTGAACTCTGCTCTTCTTGTAATGAGAAGTGCTAGGCCCCCTCCCCACCTCCGACAAGAAAGAGTGCTGCACAGTGTCAGGATTTAAAATGAAACCTTTGTTATAGCCCATGGGGGAAAATGGATCCAGTCCAGCCCCAAAAACATATCCCTCTCTACCATTCCAAATCTACCAAGAGTTTTAGTAGCTTTGAAACTTTTTAGAGGGAAAAAAGGGTTTGTTTAGTTTTGTTTTGGAGGGGGCACTTGAAATGGCATGTGGAGGAAAAAAGCAAATGCATGGCATGTTTTGTGCCAATGAAAATGAGGACAGCTCAGCAGAGAAGGGAACTGGAATGTAAACTGTAATTGACCCGTAGCTGTGGCATAACTTCTGGGCACCAAAGGGTCAGCAAGAGGAGTTGCCATCCAAGGGCAAGGAATGAACATTGTCAAGATTCCAGAAAGCTTTAGGGTTTTCTTGTCTGAGGACGGTACTAGTAACTCAGTGGGGAAAGGGCCAAAATTGGGGTGAAACTAACAGCACCTTTCTCTAGGACTTGAAACTGTTTTGTGTCTTTTGAGAAGGATTCCCTTCTCTGTGGCTTTCCAGAAGCTATTTATTAATCCAGCCTAGAGCTGTTCCCCACCCACCCCTCAGAGCACCACAAGCAGTTTGGTCGGTGGGGGGAGATAAAAGATACTTTGCTGACCATGAATTGTTCGATGTGGCCGTAAGTCCTATGTGCCTGGTTTCTCTCTCTAGCACCAAGTTTGAGTTTGCTTTTTTTTTCAGAGGACTTGAGCTGTGGTTTGTTCCTGTTGCCAAAGGAGCTCCAGGCATGCACCACTGTTTAGGATCCAGTGGCCACATTTGGCAAGCAGTGATTTGAATGACCTCTCTTTAGGAGCCCTAGGTCACTGGCTGGATTTCTGCCTCCCTACGTTACAGGCTCTTCCTGTATTGGGAGTGGCAGTTGGCCAGGGCATTATATTTCCACTGGCCTGAAAACATACAGACCCTGATGAGCAGAGGCTTGTGAGAGGGAGGAGGACAGCAACACAGAAAAGACTGAAGTAGATCCTTAGGGCCCTAGGTCTTCAGGGTTTTTCAGGGGGAACCTTGGTATCCTTAGGTAGGCCAATTGGTGTGGTATTTTAAGAAGACAACAGGAAACAATATATGGTTTCTTGAAGTAAATCATGTGTAAAGAATCTTTAGCTTTATGACTCCTTTTATAGAGTATAACTTTCATAGCAGAGAATTTGGGGAATGTGTAGGTGTTAGAACTTAAAGAAAGTTCGTTCACTACTTAGAAAAACTGATTGTTTCAGAGAGAAATTTTTTTGTCAGCCTGAATTCAGTAATTGCCAGGGGTTAGGAAATAGCATACCAAGGCATAATAACTCATAGCAATTTACCCAAGAATTGAGTTGTTTCCATCTCTGAACCCTGAACACTTTATTCCTTTTTCTTAAGTCTGTTCAGAATTGCAGGATACCAGAATGGTTTGTGAAAGTAGCAAAGAAAAGTCTTATGCATTAGTTGTCTACTTTAGGGGGTGTGTGTGTAGGGGGTTGACTCTCCAAGTGCTCTTGGGGGATGTGCCTCACTGTTGGGCTCCTTGTATATGCAGGATGGAGACATTCCCTGCAGTGGCTGAGAAGGTCCTCAAGGAGTTCCAGGTGTTGCTGCAACATAGCCCATCTCCTATTGGAAGTACCCGCATGCTGCAGCTTATGACTATCAACATGTTCGCTGTACATAATTCCCAGTTGAAAGGTAAGGAATGTTCAGTTACTTCATCTAGACAGAGAGGTCAGTGTAGTTTCTTTCCTCTGCTTCCTTACCACCACTCCTGACCCCAAACAGATACATGCTGCCCTCCCCACCATTGCCTTTCAGAGCTTTAGTTTACTCTCTGAAATCTGTAAGACTCTCTAATGCTTATGTGAGATGGAAGGAGGGAATCATGGGTATGGAGCTTAATTTGCAGACCGGGAGATGCTGTTGCACATCTGGCCATGCTAAAGGCAGCAGCAAGGCCTCTTGGAAGCTGCAGACCCAGAGCCTCTCCCAAGGGAGAGGCATTGCTGAAATGTTTCATTGCAGAGACCATACGCTTGGCAAGGATTGGGAATAGCTGTTTCTGGACTCATGTACCCTGTTTGTTCAATATGGAAAAGTCTAGTTCCCTATGGGATATCCCTTGTGGGAGCCTGCCAGAGAGTAAGAACAGAGAATTGATGAGCTTTGGTGATTCAAATCTGGAAGCACAAAAACTACCAGGCCCAGAATTTGGCTAGTGTACTGGTGTGCATTCCAAAATGCTTTTCTGAACAATCTTTGGGGTTTTTGGTGGAAGTGGGGGAGTGGAGGAGGGAAGAACAGATTGGCAGGGTTTTAAATGTTCTAATGACCGAACAGATCCATGTTACCAGGATCTCTTCCCTTCCTCCCATCCCACTTTAAAGCATTTGATCCACACTGCCAAGGAGTCATTTCAGAGGATTGGCAGAGAATATTTGGTTTCAGAGATATAAGGTTATTATCTGAAATGCCAGGAAGTGGGAATCGCCCTATAGAGAGCCTGTTGCAAAGCAGGTTTGGTATTTCAGGACAGAGTGCCACTGGCTTTCTTGTGGCACCTTTTCTCAGGGCTTTCTCTCACTCTGAAGCTGATTTATTTCTCTTTGCATTTGTGTTGGGATGTTATGCTCAACTTGCTGGTGGTGGGGAATTCCTGCCCTGATGAGCGAGATGCCACATTTTCCCTGGAAACAAGGCTCCTCCTGGGACTTGGCAAGATCCTTAGCTAGGCGGCCTGGGTTTTAGTTGCATCTGACTCTTGGAGGACTTTATCCTCTCAGGCTGCGTGCTACAGCATTTATAATTTCCAGCAGAAGGCAAGCTGCAGAGTCTTAGTATCCTTTTTGAACTTGGCTACTTACTCTCAAGATGGCTATTTGTTTAATCAGCAGTAAGGAAACATGAAGGACAGCACTGGTTTCCAGGAAGGGGGAAATACAGCCTTTTAAAGTGCTGCCCTGGTGAGGCTGTGAGGTTCAAAGGGGAGGGAGATTCTGCTACCAAGAAGGAAGCTCAGTGAACTCTGGAAATGGGACATCCTAGGTGCTCTCCTATTCATTTTCCTCCTTTCTACTAAAATAACCTACTGAGTTTAGTGAGCTGCCTGTCACAGAGCTGCAGCCTCTGCCGAGGTATTGTTCAGCATTAGATGACCTGCGGCCTCTATGGATGTGACTGTAAAGGTCCTGTAGCTCTTGACTGTGTACCATTTGTTTTTAGCCACTTCTCCATGGAGAAGAATACCTGGGCTTCTTCATAGGCCACCAGTGAGTCCTTTTCTTGTAGCTATTGTTTAGTAAACTTAGGAAAATATGGGTAGAAGAAGGAAGGTGAGTATAGACAAAGAAGGAAATAAGCAGTTCCTCCACGTGATGTGTAAAAGCCTGTCCTTATTTCTGGCCTTGCCCTGACTCACCTCTATGAGGCAAAAGGAGCCCAAGCTGAGGTGGTCAAAGGCTCCAAGGGTTTTTCAGAGAAAAACAGTCCAGGCCACAGGATATAACACTCAACTAGGACACAGAGCTCTGTGGACGTGCTGCCAAGTACCCGGTGTGCAGCTGAGGCGGCTGTCCAGACCCCACTGTGTGGGCTGCCATTGGGAGAGGGGTGAGCAGAGCACTCAGCAGGGCTGATTGGTGGGAAGATGCACTTTTCCATTTCCCAGCACATGAGTCATCTTCTCTGGGCCCCTGTGCTGTGCTTGCACGGACAGTGGCAAGAAGGGGGTGTTGTGGCTGAGTAGGAGCATCTGTGCCGGGGGTGGAAAGGGAAGGGGGTTGGGGAAAGGGTAAAGATTTAAATCCTTCACTAATCAGCAGCAGTTTGAATCACATTTTTATGAGTAAGGAAGTGATAAATCAGCCCTGCATGTTCAGCCCCCAAATCTCGTCAGCCCATGCCCTTCTAAAGGTTTCCCTCTGGGCCAGTCTGCATGCTGTCAAAGTCGCCACCCAGCCACAGGTCCCTGGCTGTCTGAAACCAGGAAGTAAGTCCTGATGCTGCCTGGCCCTCTCGAGTGCTTGGGGTCTATGGTCATTTGGCAGTCACTGCAAGTTACAGAACATCTGGGCCATCATTTTTCTTTCTATTCCTTCTTGGACATGTCCTTCTGGGTGGGTGTTTGCATGTGTCTGTTCCTGGAATCTGTGAAGAGGAGCATTCCAGCCTGAAGCAGAGGTGATCTTGCAGCCCACATGGCAGTCCAGATCCTCAGTCTGTGCCTGAGTCTTCCCCATAGCTGGTGGTCAGGAATATAATTTGGAGTGCAAAAGAGAAGTCCTTACTTAAAAAGAATATCCTTTGCTGATACCCATAATGCTTTCAGAATCATTCATTTTTTTGTGTTCAGTGCTACCCTTGTGTAACTGCCATCTTTTCACAATATCAGTAGTCCAGAATAGAAATCATATTGCTACTAACACTTCAGTGTGATTACTTTTCAGATATGCTTTCCTTGTGGACATAGGGCTGGTTGCTGCAGAAGGGAAAATGGAGGAAAAAGCTTAAATGATAGGGAGAAAATGTTACAGAGGCAGAGATTGTGAGATCCGATTCATTCCTTTTCCACACATAGAGGAAAATAAATTGAGTTATGTCATATGATTTAGCCAATTAAGCTTTCAGGTTTCAGCAGTGATCTTAAAACTCAGAGATTCAGGACTGTTGACAGAGAGACTTGTATTGCTTGTATGGGCCCTATGCAGAATCCTACTTCAGTGGCACTACAAGTCTAAAATCCTAATACTCTGCATTGAGGTGATTGGGAACTAATAAAGTTCAGGGACAGGCCAAGAGATAATTGGGGGCTCTGGCATAGTGCTGGTATTTATTATGTACTGAATAAGTATTTGTTGAATGCATGGATTAAGAAGGCAACGGCTCTGGGAGGGCCACTTTGTTAAGCAGTGTGTTCCTTACCTGACTTGTGTCCAACACTGGTGGTAATAGGTGTTTCCCAGAGCGATGTCACAGTTGGTAATTGCTCTACAACATTCTGAGCCGGAAGGGAGAAAGGGCCTTCTCCATGTGCTTCAGTATTTAACACTTCCATAGCCATCCTATTGGCTGATGTGAGGCTGGCGGGTGAACTGTTGATCTAAACCACAAGCACTCCAAGCATTTTAATTTTTTAAAAATTCTGTAATTTAAGGAAATAAAACTCTAGTTTCTTGAAGAGGAATAATTGAAGCAACATTTGTAGTAGGGCATCACTGAAACCCCATTGCATCCCCCATCTGTGCCCAATTTGCTCCAATCTAGCCTTTCCCTCCCCTCCCCCTCTTGCTCTCTCTTTTTTAAAAAAAATATGTTTTATAATTTTTGGAATCAAAACCATCTCAGGCACACACTGTTTTATTTTACTGTATTATTGGATTATACTTCCTATAAATCACTGGATGTTACTCATTGGCCACCACAGGAATAACTTCCCTTTTCTGTGCCCTGGCCTCCTCCTTTTTTCTCTACTAGTTTGTAGAGCATGTCTTCATTTCAGCCTTGCAGAGAAAGCCCTGGGGTAGCAGCAAGAGGGCACCCAAGAGACACTTCTGGTGTGTACTGTTGGTGTTGTCTGCTGTGAGGGAACATTTGGGGGTGAGAATTGAGGTATAACTAGACTGGCTTTCTTTTCATGATCATTTATGGTTGTTTTTGTGTTGTTGGTATTCCTGGATTACAAGAGTTAGAGGCAGTGCCACATGAGTGTCTTTGGAGAGGTAGAGAGCCATAGCTGACCAGTGGTACTGATAGAGCTTTAACCCTTCTCTGTGCCATTGTTACATATGAAGTTGGTTGTAGCTGAGAAGTTTAGTTTATAACCAGAATTGTCTTCTAGCATACAGCAAACCTTGGAGACCTTAGAAAAGAGCAGTTCACTCCCTTGTGATGATTTGTTTCTGTCTCTCTTAGTCAAGCAGAACGTATGATGTGCCTAATCCTCTGCTTGTTGTAACAGTTGTACAGGAAATCCACTTTTCCATAAGGGGTTAGGCTTAAGTTTAGCTGTGTAAACTTTCCCTCTCATTTCTGCGTCTGTGTCTCTGGTGTAAGAAGCCCTTAGACTCTTTCTCCACAAGGATCCATGAGTCAGTGCTACTTGACTTTCATTTTCAAGACTCATCAGGTTAGAGAAAATTAGCAGAGAGAGTGCCAGGTTGGCCAGCAAATTTTGTGAGAAGTACATTTAAAGGTCAGAATAGGTTAGGCTTTTGAAGGCAGGCAGGTCAGAAGAGGCTGTATCCTTAAGCATTGTCCTATGCCCCTGTCAGGGAGCGAGGACTGTCCACAAGTTGCTTAGAACAGACGTCTTCCCTTCGAAGTATGTCTCTGGATGTAGCCATAGTTTCCTGGAAGAAAAAAGTGAAAGAAGTGTGTCAAAGGTCCACCTGTCTTCCCAGGTATGAGTTCTAGCATCCTTCTTGTTTTTTAGAATGAATCTGAAGAATAAAAAGCATCATGAAAAGCTAAAGGAATGAGAAAATTTAGTCATACCAATATAATTAAACCCCTTATCATATTGGTCGAAGAAATGGCCTTCTTTTTCTCCCAAGATAACAGTGTAATCTGGGCATTGTGGTGCATGCTTGTAATACTAGCAATCCTGAGGCAGGAGGATCTCCGTGAGTTTGAGGCCAACCTGGGCTACATAGTGAGACCCTGTCTCCAAAAAAGAAAACAACCAAGATAACAATATGGTTTGGTGTCCATGATTAGTTGTTAGGTGCCTAGTAGTTATTGTGAGTTCTATATTTTATTTCTATCACTATTTTATTCCTTCTCAATTTGATTTTTCCCACTCCAGTATGGATTTATGATTTATTCTTTTTTGGGGGGTGGGTGCTAGGGACTGAACCCAGGACCTCATTCTTGCTAGGCAGGCACTGTACCACTGAGCTACATCCTCAGCCCTCCGGTATGGATTTATTCCGAAGGAGAAACACTTTTTTTTTTTTTTTTTTTTTTTGAGACAGGGTCTCACTGTGCAGTTCAGGCTGACCTTGAGCTCCCTATGTAAACCAGGCTGGCCTCAAACTCATGGCGATGCTCCTGCCTCAGTCTCCCAAGTGCTGGAAGCACAGGCGTGCGTTACCACACCCGCTCCCAGAGAGTTCCTGTTGAACCCATCCCAGTTGATCTCCACCCTAGGCAACTACTGCTTTCTGTCATGACAGTTAAATTTGTCTTTTCTAGAGCTTCATATAGGTGGAATTATATGGCATATGCTCTTCACATCTGGCTTTTGCTCAGCATGTTTCTGAGATTATTCATGTGTTTTATGTATCAGTATTTTTCATTCTGTTGTATTACTGAGTAGTACTATGTAGTATGGAGATGCTGCAGTTTTGTTTATCCAGGTAGGGTTGTTACTAGATTTTGGCTACTATGAATAAAGTTTCTATGAACATTTATGTATGTCTTTTTCTAGACACGTTTTTGTTTATCTTCTACAGTATAAGAGAGGATTTGCTGGGTCATATGGTAAGTGTATGTTTAACTTCATAAGAAACTGCTGAACTTTTTCCAAAGTGAGTGGACCATTTTACATTCCTGCCAGCAATTTGAGGGTTCTGCTTTATTTACATCCTTGCCAACATTTGATATTGTCAATTGTTTTTTATTTTTTATTTTTTTTTATTTTTTTTTTTGTGGGTACCGGGGGTCGACCTCAGGACCTCGCGTGCGCCAGCAGGCGCCCGTGCCACTGAGCGATATCACCGGCCCCTTTTTCGTATGTGGGATCCGGGAGTCGAACTCGGGCCCTCGCACTTGCCGGGCAGGCGCTTAAGCCGCTGAGCCATCTCACCGGCCCTGTTTTTTATTTTAGCTGTTCTAGTAGATGTGCAATGCTATTTCATTTTGGTTTTGTGTTTCCCTAATGACTTAAGAATGATGAGTGACTTCATGTGCTTATTTGCTATTTCTGTATTTGTGCTATTGTGTATTTGTGCTTCTTGCTAAGTGTTTAAATTTCTTGTCTGTCATTCATTCATTCACTCATTCATTGGCTATTTGAGACAAGGTCTTGCTATGTAGTTCAGGCTGGTCTTGATCTTGCCATGATCCTCCTGCCTCAGTCTCCCAAATGCTGGGATTACAGGTGAATGCCACCACACCCAGCTCTTTTTTTTTTTTTTTTTTTGTGGGTACCGGGGGGTCGACCTCAGGACCTCGCGCGCCAACAGGCACCCGTGCCGCTGAGCGATATCACCAGTCCCTTTTTGGTATGTGGGATCCGGGAGTCGAACTCGGGCCCTCGCGCTTGCCAGGCAGGCGCTTACGCCGCTGAGCCATCTCACTGGCCCCAAAAGTCAAAAGTTAATCACCATTTTCACTGTCCTAAATCACATAAGCACCATAGAATACTTAACTTTATTTACTTCCCAGTTTACATGCTGTTGTCGCCATGTATATTAATTCTATTCATATTTATTTATTTTTGGTTTTTTGAGACAGGGTCTCGCTGTGTAGTTCAGGCTAGCTTTAAATTAACTATGTAGCCCAGGCTGGCCTCAGACTCATGGGATTGCAGGCATGAGCTACCGTGCCAAGCTTCTTTTTTCCTTTTAAACCCTATAAGAGAAACTTATTGTTTTTATTTTTGGGGTTTTTTTTAATTATGTTGAAAGTAAGGGATTATGTAGATTCACTTGTAATTTACTATTACATTTATTTTCGCCTTTCAGGCTCTTCATGTGATCATTTTCTGTTTGCCTGAAGTATATTCCTTAGAATTTATTTAGTGAAGGTTTGTTTTTGTGATCGTAGGTATTGAACCCAGGGCCTTGCACATACTCCTCAAGCACTCTACCCTGACCTATAGCCTCACCCCTTTTATTTTTTTCTCTTTTGTTTTCTTGTCTTTTCTTTTTTCTTTTCTTTTCTCTTATTAGTACCTGTTTGATGGGGTCTTGCTAAGTTCCTTGAATTTGCACTCTCCTACCACAGCCTTCTGAGTAGCTGGGATTACAGGTGTACACCACCCAATGTGAAATTCTTTTGATGACAAACTATCTCAGTTTTCTGTTTGTCTGAAAAAGTTGTATCTCCTCCCTGCCCCCCCCATTATATTCATTAATAATAGAATTCTAGGTTAACAGCTATTTCCTATCTTTGGGCTTCTGTTGCTGATTAAGGTCAGCTATCAGTCTAATTGTTTCTCTTTTACAAGTAAGCTATCTTTTCTCTCTGAGTGCTTTCCAGGTCTTTTAAAAATCTTTGGTGTTCTGCTGTTTTGGTGATTTGTCTAGGTTTTAATTTATTTTTCATTTTTCCTGCTGGGAGTGTGTTGGGCTTCATGTATCTTCGGATCCTTTTTTCCCATGAGTTTTAGAAAATTCTTAGTATTTTTTTTTCAAATATGGCATCTGCCTATGCATTCTCTCTTCCGTGACTGTTAGACATGTTAGATTCCCTTTGTGATGTCTCTTAAATTTCTTTTCTCTTTTTGTGCTGCATTCGCCTCTTTTTTTAGTTCATCAAAACTTCTCTTAACTCTACGTAATCTGCTGTTAAATATGCCCTATTGAGTTTTTTTTTTTTTTTTTTTTTTTTTTTTTTTTTTGTGGGTACCGGGGGTCGACCTCAGGACCTCGTGCGCCAGCAGGCGCCCGTGCCGCTGAGCGATATCACCGGCCCCTTTTTCGTATGTGGATTCCGGGAGTCAAACTCGGGCCCTCGCGCTTGCCGGGCAGGCGCTTAAGCCACTGAGCCATCTCACTGGCCCCCTATTGAGTTTTAATTTTAATTATTATATGTTTTTTATTTCCAGGTATTTTGATATTTTACAAAATCAAGTCTGCTTTGAACTCCTTCATGATTTCTAAACATATTTGTGAGCTTGTCTTTTATTTCTTTGAAATATATTAAACATGGTTATTTTAGAGAATTCTATAATCCAAAATGGTATGCTTTGAATTTAGCCTTGTAGGATGCTAGCTTTATGTCATACTTCTTGGTCTTCCCCTTATGTTGGCCATACCCTTGTGAAACCTTAAAAAACCAAAGCTTATTTCATCAGAAAGCACATATTCTGAGGGTTCTAAAGTATATTCCCTAGAATTTATTTAGTGAAGGTTTGTTTGTTTTTGTAGCCAATGTATGGCTACATTGCCATACTTAACTTAACTCAATTTCTGGCCAGAAGATTCCCTCCCTGCATTTTTATTTTTTTTCCTAGCTCTTCAACGCTTTCTTAAAAAGATTTTAAAACACTTCTTCCAGGATAATTAGTTGTTTCATAGGTATAGATATGTAGTCTGCCTGCCATATGGCTTGTGAAAATGCTGTGATTCCTTTTACTTTTCATTATCTGACACAAGCTTTTACTTTTCAGTTCTGTCTGTGAGCGTAGTGACTGGAGTATCCATTTCTAGGGTGGCAAGGACACTCTGAAGAGTAGCTCCTTTTCCAGCTCCTGCCCATTTATAGCCTCCTTTTATGGCGGATAGTGTTACTGAGCTCCCATTTTTAAATTTTTCCCAGAGCTGTTCAGTGTATAAAATACTTATTTTGAGGACTGGTTGGGTGAGGAAGAAAGGTAAAGAGAGGCAAGAGGGAAGCCTTCAGCTGAAGTGATAGCATTTATTGTGAAAAAAAGTGGGAGCTAGAGATCTGGAAAAGAGTGCTCTCTTGTTTCAGACACATTACATTACATACCTGGTGAACCCTGTTGGCCCATAAAATCCTTTCCATTAGTCAGGGTACTCTGTGCTTTTGTCTTGACTGCTGCTGTTCTTAGAGCTGTTTGGTTGCTTGCATGTCTCAGTTTCCTTTTCAGGAGGCAGATTATCATATATTTTGGAATGTATTTACAGTAACTGGAGATTTCTAACTTGGTTAGTCCTTTCTTTAAATATAAGACTCCCATCTTGAAGTTTATGTTCGGAAAATGTCCATGTGATCCTTTGCCCCAAGTGCCAACAGCAGACACAACAATTGACACGCTGCAGGGAATTTCCAGCTGCTGGGCAGGTTTCTGAAATCTGGACACGTGCTGTTCACACTTTGGCTTCTGAAGCAAGGATCAGTGGTTGAAGAGGGGAGGGGCTGGCAGAGGACTGGAGGGGAAAGATCTCGTGATGCCTGCCCAGGGCTTAAGGCTGTGTAAGTGTTCTTCCTCTCTTCTCCAGCTGGCGTTGGTAGGGTAGAGTAAATCACCATAGAGTGGTTATGAGCTGAACCCCCTGTGGACTTCTATGAAGCACATCTGTGACGTCACCCTGTTATCACTCTGTGTTCTGCATAACCTCTTTTCACCTCTCCCCCGAGAGAGGGTGATGCCCAGAACGCATATCAGGGCAATGAGCAGAGGGAAATGTTTGGTAATCATTATTTCTGAAATAAATGCTAAGAACATACTCTCAGGCCATTGTCACATTTTCAAGATTCCCCATTGGAAAAGAGAAACCCTCTTTACAAACATGCCCTGAATACCCTCTTATGGATAAAACTTTTCAAACAGGGAAAAAATGACAGTTCAGAAATCCTTGAAACTCCTAAGTAATCTCCCTTGTTGCCCTTGGTCTCCTCTTCCAAATATACACTCTCTCTCTCTCTCTCTCTCTCCCTCTCTCTCTCTCTCTCTCTCTCTCTCTCTCTCTCTGCACTCTCTCTGCACTCTGTACTACAGTGATTCTTTTAAAAACATCAGATCATGTCACTCCTCTGTTCACAATCTCCACCGGCTTTATTTCACTCAGAGTAAAAGCCACAGGGTTTACAAGGCCTTCCTCTTTGGACCTCTCCTCCCACCCTTACATTGCTGCTCTCTGACCTCATTTACTGTCTTTTCTCCTGGCTGGCTTTTTTTGCTTCAGCCACAGTGGCTTTCTTGCAGTCCTCTATAAATTGGGGACTGTCCTACCTTTGGGCTTTTGCATTAGCTGTTTTCTCCACTTTGGAATGTTGCGTGTTTAACTGTCCACATGGTGAATGTCTTATTTCCTACTTACATGATTAATGTTACCATGTCCATTAGTCCTACCCCACTCATCCTATTTAACACTTCTGTACTCTATTCCTACTCTGTACTTACGATCTTATTGTGCTCATTTATGATAATTTATTGCTTATTATGCATATGTAAAACCAGCATCCTTGCTGTGGAAAGCAAACTTTATTTTTATTTCATTCATTCATTTATTTTGCAGTACTGGGGATTGAACTCAGGGCCTTCTTACTGAGCTACATCTCTAGCCCTTTTTTATTTTACTTAATTTAGAGACAAGGAATTGCTAAATTGCCCAGGCTGGGCTCAAATTTGGAATCTTCCTGCCTCAGCCTCCCAGAGTGCTGGGATTTTATAGGCATGTACCACCATGCCTGGCTGAATACTTTCTTTATAAAAGCATAAGTTCTGTTCTTTCTGATCATCTAAGCCTTACATCTTTAATCTCTGTCCTTTTTTCCTGCCTTTGAATACTCTTTATTTTTCCTTCTCTTCTTATTTACCATATTTTTACTATCCCCTTAACTGGAGCATCTGTATCATGCTTATGTAAATTAAGTAATTTTTAAAAATTAACATTTTGGGTTTTATTTAGAGTAGAAAGACAGATTAAGAAAGAAAATGAAAACCCAGTATGGCAGTGCATGCCTGTAATGCCAACACTCTGGGAGACTGAGGCAAGAGAATCTCAAGTTTGATCTTAGCCTGGGCAACTTAGCGAGACCCTGTCCCAAAAAAAAAAAAAGTAGAAACCACATGTAAACCTACTTCCTGACAATTCTTCCTACGTTATGTATGAACATTCAAGGGTATAGCACATAGTTTAAGAAGATGTGCTGGTAGGCTGGTGAGATGGCTCAGCGGCATAAGCGCCTGCCTAGCAAGTGCGAGGTCCTGAGTTCGACTCCCGGTACCCACACACAAAAAAAGGGCCAGTGATATCACTAAGCAGCACGGGCGCCTGCTGGCGCACGAGGTCCTGCGGTCAACCCCCGGTACCCACAAAAAAAAAAAAAAAAAAAGAAGATGTGCTGGGTGCAGTAGCACACACCTGTAATCCCAGCACATTGGGAGGCTGAGGCAGGATTTTGAATTAGAGCTCTGACTGGGAAGTTTAGCAACTTAGCAAAACCCTGTCTCAAAAATAAAAAAAAATGGGCTGGTGAGATAGCTCAGTGGCATAAGCGCCTGCCTGACAAGCACGAGGTCCTGAGTTCAACTCCCGGTACCCACATAAAGGAAAAAAAGGGCCGGTGATATTGCTGAGTGGCACAAGCACCTGCTGGCAAGCGCGAGGTCCTGAGTTCGACTCCCAGTACCCACATTAAAAAAAAAAGCTGGGGATGTAGCTCAGTACAAAGGCCCCGGATTCAATGCCCAGTACTGGAAAAAAAGAATCAAGAAGATGTTGAATATAAAATGTTTGGTTGTACTGTATTTACTTATAAGTATTCAGAGCTATACTGAATAATAAATATACTGTTGTTGTTTTCAGTAGTGAGAATTGAATTGAACCCAGTATCGTAGGTATGCTAGGCAAGCACTCTACCACTCTCCTCAGCCTTTTTATCTTGCTAAGTTGCTTTTTGTCTTGTTAGGTTGCCCAGACTGGCCTCTAACTTGCAATACTCTTGCCTAAGTCTCCCACGTAGCTGGGTTTACATATAGACATGTGCCACCATGCCCAGGTAGAGCTATAAAATTCTTTTTTTTTTTTTTATTTTTTTATTTTTGTTTTTGTTCTTTGAGACAGGGTCTCACTATGTAGTTCAGGCTGGCCTTGAGCTCACTATGTAGCCCAGGCTGCCCTCGAACTCATGGCAATCCTCCTGCCTCAGCCTCCCAAGTGCTGGGATTATAGGCGTGCACCACCATGCCCAGCTGCAAATGTTTTTAATGGTGGAATAATATTCTCATTTGACTATATCATCATTCATTTAATCATTACCCTATTTCTGGGCTTTTTACCCCTACATTTTTATATTATAAAGTATGCTGTAATTAACATCTTTATACATAAAACCTTTGTTTTATACTAGAATATATATTTTTAGAAACTCAGTTTTTGGGTTACAGGATTTGAAGTCTTTGAACATTTTTGATACATGATACTAGGTTACTTTTTTTTTTTTCCCGTATCGGGAATTGAACCCAGAGCTTTCGTGTTTGATTACATCCTCAAGCCCTTTTATACATTTTGAGACAGGGTCTCACTATGTCACAGAGTTGTCCAAGTTGGGCTTAAAGTTACAATCCTCCTGCCTTCTCCTGTCAGCGTGCTAGAATTACAGGTGTGTACCACCATGCTAGGCTTAGGCTCCTTCCTTAAGTTATTAACAGTTTATATTTTTATCAGCAGTATTTGAGGATGCCCAGCAACTACTTTCCTCTGGACACTGAGCATTTTTACTTTCTTACAGTCCTTTCTTATAGTCTTTGTATATTTGTTGAATAAATGATAGAAGAAAACCTGTCCTTAAAAAAAAAAAGTAGAATTTAGCTCAGTGTGATAGCACATACCTGTGATCCCAGCACTAGAGAGGCTGAGGCAGGAAGATTATGAGCTTAAGGCCACCTGGCCTACATAGCAAGTCCAAGGCTGGCCTAGACTACATAGTGAGGCCCTGTCTCAAAAACAAACAAACAAACCAAAAACCCAGAAGTTATGTTGTATAGCAGATTTATTTATTTATTTAGTTAGTTAGTTAGTAGTTAGTACCAAGAGTCAAACTCAGGACCTCGCGCTTGCCAGGCAGGCACTGTGCCACTGAGCTATCTCCCCGGCCCCTGTATAGCAGTTTTAGTCTACAGGAAAATTGAACAGAAAGTACAGCAAATCCCCACATACCCCTGCCCACACCCAGCCTCTTTCACAATCAGACATCCCATAACATACTGGTATAATACTGGTATTAACTATTAATGAACCAGTCACCCAAAGTCTGTAGTTGACTTTGGGATTCAGTCTTGGTGTCGCACATTCTATGGGTTTTAGCAAATGTGTAGAGACATGTATACACTATTGCATCATATAAAATAGTTTCACTGCCCCAAAAATTCTGTGTCCTGCCTCTTTATCTTTCTCTTCCCTTTAATGTAACACTACTGATATTTTTATTGTCTTATACTTTTGTCTTTTCCAGAATGTCATATAGTTGGAATCATACAGCATGTATCCTTTCTAGGCTGACTTCTTTCACTTACTAATATGCATGTGCAGTATCTTTCTTTTGTATTTTCATGTCTTGATAGCTCATTTCCCCCTCCCCCGTTAGCGCTGCGGATGAAACCCCAGGGCCTAGTGCTCTACCACTAGGCAAGTACTCTACCACTGAGCTACAACCCCAGTCTGCTAACTCATTTCCTTTAACACTGAATAATGTTCCATTGTCTAGATATACCATTGTCTATCCATTGACCTATTGAAAGATATCTTGGTTGCTTTCAAGTATTGGCAATTATGAATAAAGTTAGTGCTAGCATCCACAGATAGGTTATTATGTGGATGTAAGTTTCCAACTCCTTTGGGTGAGTACCAAGGAATGCGATTGCTGGCCAACGTTGTAGAAGAGTTTAGTTTTGTAGGAAATTACCAAAATGGCTTCCAACCTATCTTGGTTTAAATTGCATTTCTTTGATCATTAGTGAGAATGGACATTTTTTTCCTGTTTCATTAACTACTTACAGTTCTCTGGAGTCCTGTTCTGTGCTCATTTTTCTATTCCAGCCTAGCTATCTATTTATTTGAGCTTTTCAGATAGTAGTAAGTGTGGTAAGTCCTTGCTAAAAATCGTCTTTTAAATTATGTTTACAGGGTTTTAAAAATTCACTTTTTTTTAATGCTGGTACCGGGAGTCGAACTCAGGACCTCGCGCTTGCCAGCAGGCGCTTGTGCTGCTGAGCGATATCACCAGCCCTTTTTTTCCTTTATGTGGGTACCGGGAGTCGAACTCAGGACCTCACACTTGCCAGACAGGCGCTTACGCCGCCGAGCCATCTCATCGGCCCTCATTTTTCTTTTTTTAATGTGTGAAACTTACAAAGTTTTACGTAAATATGTAATTCATTTCACTTATGATTTGTTCTCTTACTCCTGAGCTTATTAAAAAGTCTCTCCACTGATGAAGTTTCTAACTAGCTCTGCAAATGTATTTTCATTTCCATCAGCTGGAGGGAATTGTGGGATCATTTGTTGGATAACTTTGTCCAGTTGGTAGGAGATGTGAGGACCCCTTCATGCTTAAATAACACACCAGTGCTCGCTTTGGCAGCACATATACTAAAATTAAATAACACAGCAACATGTTGCAAGAGTCTCTCTTTTGCATCAGATATAAAAGTTTCAAACCAACAGAACAGCTTTTTTGTTGTTTTTGTTTTTTTGAGACAGGTTTTCACTATGCTAGGATTACAGGTGTGTGCCACCACTCCTGGCTCCTTCATTTTTATACATTACTTTGAATGAGGTAAGGTTGGAATTGTCATGAACTGCGTTGTCAGAATTAAACTTTTTTTTTTTTTTTTTTTTTTTTTTGGTACCAGGAATTGAACTCAGGACCTTGTGCTTGCCAGGCAGGCACTGTGCCACTGAGCTATAGCCCCAGCTCTAGAATTAAACTTTTTAACTCACCTCAGGTGAAAACTTGCCAGCTTGGACTACCACAGGTTTGGAAGGTTGGCATGGGTATGTATAGGTGACTAGTCCTGTTAGCTTGCCATTTCAGGGGAGAAAGAATATGGTTATCTTGTGGTGTTATCCTGTTTTTCACTAATGAACGAACCATCTGTGCTCCTCACAGAATGTGAGAAGTACATCTCTATTTTAGGGTAAAAGCTGTTACATTAAACCATCTTATCGAGCTTAACAGTAATGCTGGGCGTGGCAGTGCACACCTGTAATCCCAGCACTCAGGAGGCCGACGCAAGATGATTGCCATGAGTTTGAGGTCAGCCTGGGCTGCATAAGCAACTTCAAGGCCAGCCTGTACTACATAGTGAGACCCTGCCTCAAAAAAAAAAAAAAAAAAAAAAAGGGGGGCCGGTGAGATGGCTCAGCGGCTTAAGCGCCTGCCCGGCAAATGCGAGGGCCCGAGTTTGACTCCTGGATCCCACATACGAAAAAGGGGCCAGTGATATCGCTCAGCGGCACAGGCGCCTACTGGCGCGCGAGGTCCTGAGGTCGACCCCCCGGTACCCACAAAAAAAAAAAAAAAAAAAAAAGGCAGTAGGCAGGCTGTGCCTGTGAGGCTCATGTGGCATCACTTCTCATGGGCTCATAGTCAGCCAGACATTTGGGTACAGGGCTTTCCCATAATCTCTGATGTTTCTTTTTATTTGGAAGCACTGTGATGTGAGGGCAGCATTTCTGCATGTGTAGCAAGTCAGTACACTTGTCTGTCTTGGACTCTGAGTGGTGTGCATGAGAAGGGGAGGGTAATGATATGTTTTTGCTATTTTTGTGCTTAAAGGAGATCAGAGAGAGGCACAGCAGAGGGACAGAATGGATGTGTTGTGCCCAGTGGAGAGTCAGGTCTTTACTTCTCCATTTTCTGGATGGTTGACTCTTAAAAGATGGGAGGTGGGGCTCACCTGCCAAAAAGATGATCTTTCCTTTCTCTTAATGCATGTGGCATCATTGTTATAACTTTCAACGTTCACATTTTTATAAAATACATATTATACATACATGAATTTTAAAAGACTGGTGGATATACACCAAAACATTACCATGATTCTGTACAATAGTGACATTATGGCTGTTTTAAATTTTATTTTGTTTTCTCTGTATTTTTGTAGTTTTCTGTAATGATTACAATACTTTAGTGAAAGAAGCATTTTTAAAAATTGTAATAACAAAAATGTAATATTTGTAGTTAGATAAAACTAGGTCCTAACCCTTTTTTTTTTTTTTTTTTTTTTTTAGACAGGGTTTTACTATGCAGTTCAGGCTGGCCTCAAACTCACAGCAGTCCTCCTGCCTCAGCCTCCCATGTGCTGGGATTACAGGCATGCACCATCATGCCTGGCTTCTTTATCCTTCTTATAGCTAAATGATTATACCCAGCAAAATGTTAATGTGTTGGGGCTGTATTTTAAAAATTCTTTGACTTCCTTAATGATAAAGAACTCCTTTGAGATGGTCATTGCTATACTAGACTGCTTTGAGAAACCAGGATTAAAACGCCCATCTTGCATTCCTTTCCCCATGGCTTTTCTTTACCCTAAACTATGGGAACCTCTCTTCCCCTCTGAAGAGAATAAAAAGGCAAGTTTATAAAGAAATTCCTTTATTCTTTTTTCTTTTTCATTAGTTTTTCTTCATATTCATAATCATAAACTTAACTCTGTAATCCAGCTCTACTTGTAGGGGACTAAGGAAAATATGGAACCCAAAGAACTGCAGTGAGAGCACAAAGATTACAGGATATTTCGAGCAGATGGGGAGGAGGGGTGCTCCTGAACTACAGAAGGAATGATCTGGTGGTTAAGAGACAAAGTCAAATGTATTGGAGTTGTCCACAGTCAGCAGTGGTGGTCTTCTTGCTGACCTTGACATTCCTGGACCCAAAGCTCTCCATGCCTTCTAGTATGTTCATGCCCTCTTTCACCTTCCCAAAGACCATGTGCTTGCTATCCAACCATTCAGGAAGTCTGGGCAGTACAGATGAAAAACTAGGAATTATTTGTGTTTGATTCTGCATTTGTAATGGATAAGATGCCAGGACCTGTGGATGCAGTTCTCATTGGCAAATTTTTCCCTGTAGATGAACTTGCTGCTCGTGCCCTAATGGTGGTGTGAAGTCACCATCCTGGCACATTAATCCTGGCACATTTAATTCTGTAAAAGCAGGAATCCTTATAACCAAATCCTTCTCTGTAGTGCTCAAAGCATGAAAGTTTTCTGCTTTCTTTGGAACTTTGGAACTTTGTCTCCAAATAGCTCAAAGGAGAAGCAGCCCAGGGGCTCGCTGTCTTTAGCAATGTCAGAGAATACAATGGGTTTGACCATGAGTGGCAGTGGGTAGCTACTGGGGACAGCAGTGTCTGCAAAGCCAAGAAATTGCTTTTAATTGCCTCATGCACTTTAGCCCAGGATAATTCTTCCAAGGGAGACTGAATCAGCTCTTTCAGCCATAGTGATACCTGACATCAGAGTTTAGACCTTGCTCGAGGCCCCTAAAGGCAAAGAACTCTGTTAGGAGGGGTGAAATGCTTCCACATATGTGTGCTATTTCTTTAAAAGAAAGTCTAGCGGAAGTGATGCTGTGGGGAACATCTGCACTTGGGGCTGAGTGGAGAAAGCGAGATGCGCTGCAGCTGGTGTAAGGCCCTGGCAGGCTAAGGCACTGCTGTCTATTGGGGTTTATTTCTGTCTGCATTGAAACATGGCTTGGGAGGGGGTTGGTGGCCTGCTGCCAGCCTCAGTTAGCCTGCCCTCCTCTTTCCTCTTTCCTCCTCCCTGTCCCCTCCCCATGCTCCCCTCCCTCATGCGTTAAAGTCACATTTCCAGGCCAGACGTAGAATTAATCTCTGGGCACTTCACATTGCTGGCAGCTGAAAGCAGGATGTGGGATCTTTTTTTTCTTTCTTTCTTTCTTTTCTCTCTCTCTCTCTCTCTCTCTCTCTCTCTCTCTCTGCGTCTTGGCTGACTTTTTTACCTCTCGAAGAATTTGGAAGGCCGTGAGATCCCCCCCACCCCAAGTACTGTGGAGTTTTTCAGCACGCTGATCACCCTGCTGCGGCTTCACCCTAATAGACTTCATATGTTGATGCAGTTGACATCAGTATCAAACTATTTTACATGTGATCTGGTGTATTTCCTGAGGAAATCTGCAAGATATTTATTAAGAGCTAATAAAATAAACCTCTTCATGAGTTTTTAGGTAGTTTTCAATTTTTCATGTCTCTCTTGTTTCCTCTTATCAATGAGTTGCTATTTTCTCTCTCTACTCGGACCATCGCAAAAGGAAACAAAAATAAATGTTTTAAACTGTTCCTGAAGGGACAAGGAGAGAATAGTTCTGCCATGATGTATCAGCCAGGGCTGTATTTTTAGTGCAGCATTGTAGAAACTAAAAATATCCTGTTAGAGTGGATCCTTTTTATAGGTCTGTGTGTGTGTGTGTGTGTGTGTGTGTGTGTGTTTATAATGTACGCACAATTGCCTTTGTGCATCGACAGCCGCTCTTCTCATTACAGCTGGACTCCATTAGTCCTTGAAAATTAATGTAATCCTAGTTAAGAAAAAAATTAATTACTCTACCAGAGCTGTGTTTCATCCAAACCTAGTGTTAGCTCCCTAGCTGGCAGCTTAGTTTGAGAGGCTCCAGGGACCTGTGGAGTTGTGGCTTTGGTATCACAGTATTTGCTGCTGTGTTTTTCCTGTTGAGAGCATTCCTCAATTCTTAATGGTTAGACATGTGGCACACAGAGAAAGACTGCAGGCTCTTCTGCCTCAGTGAATTACTATGTTCCAGCGTGGTCATCCCCCAAAGGGGTGTCCACCTAGCTTTAACTCACCTGCCATACAAGTATGCTTTTTAAGTTTCTTTACAAACGGGGAACTTCAGCAGTGGTTGATTTTTCATGTGCCTTGGAGGAGAAATAACATTTATCAAAGTCCAAGAGATACGTGGGATTTGCCTAGGAGTATTCTGTGGAGATGATAGTCATGTTTTGCCCTTACTTTTTGTTTAAGGTTTGGACTACTTTGTTTAATATATACCTTTATTATAAATGAGTGTGTCAGAGTTGACTGCTGGTTTCCAGTCAGCCTTCTGAGTAACAACCCCTAGTGTGGCTCCACGTGAAACATTTCCAGCTTTGTGATCAGTGCTCTGGGTTTAGGTACAGGGCGCAGTCCAGAAGTTGATGCAGTTTACCTCACCTTCAGGTGCAGTTGCCTGCTTTCATTGTCTTTTCTTCTTTGAGGTCCTGGATTGGAGTGAGGAGACAGGGTAGGATAGGTGGGAAGGTGTTTGTTTCCTTACTGGTCAGACTCTCTAGGCCCTCTATTGAAAGTCCAGGCAGGATCCATCTGTCTTGGTCTGCACTTCTCTTTTTCTGCTGAGCTGGGGCGTGGGCAGCATCGGCCTGTATAACTCGTGACGGGCCTCCCATAATGCCAT
This sequence comes from Erethizon dorsatum, assembly GCA_028451465.1. Classification (NCBI taxonomy): domain Eukaryota; kingdom Metazoa; phylum Chordata; class Mammalia; order Rodentia; family Erethizontidae; genus Erethizon; species Erethizon dorsatum. The sequence goes on from CM051826.1 coordinate 36,661,917, forward strand.
GATGGCATGGATCCTCATGGAGCTATTAGAACAAAAACTGGGTTCATGCCCCCCCCCTTTTTTTTCTTTTTTGGGCATGGCTCTTAGGCTGGTCTCTGGACCTTCTGTTCTCTCCTTTCGGTGACTTTGGGTCCCTGTAGCCCCTCCCTGTCATCACCTAGCTGACAACTGGTTTAGCCCTTAGCTTCCTATACTTGATCCCCAAGCAGTGTAGCTCAGTAAAAGTAAGTAATTAGGCCTTTTACAAATTTATTTTATTAGTGAAGAGAGTTACTATGTAATAGGCTGTAATTCTAATACAACCAGTTTGGAGATTAATAAAAAAATTTAAAAAGAGCAGTTTTTACCAGAGACAGTGGGCCTGTTATTTCAAGTTCTCGGCTGCACCGAAATCAGAGCAACATGGGACCCATGGTGAGCTGTGCTGCTGGGAGGATGCAAAGCCACGTTCCTTGTTGTTACAGTCTGTGCAGTGCCCGTCCTTGAGGGTGTTTTACGCTGGCATTGGAAAAAAGGAAACCTTGTTTTCCAAGAACTCTGCTCTCTCTCAGCTTGATAAGCATTTAAAAATAAAAGCTGCACAATTGAAATTGGCAGTGCATCCTCATTCTTTTGTCTTTCTGTTTATATTTTTCCCTCATCCCTCAACATGTGTGCTACAGCCCATGGTTATTACACCCTCAAGAATGATGTCCTGGAACTCAGCAGACTCGCACCAAGGTCTGCCCGCCCTGCACTTGGCTGTTTGAAGCTGGCTGAGGCATCAGGGCCTAGCACTGAGAGACTGTGGATGAGCCTCAACAGCTTCATCTGCAGCACATTTCCCCCTGCCTCGAAGCTGCTGCCTGGAACTTTGAGCTCCTCCAGAATCCCCATTGTCAGCTCAATCTTCCTTGTTAGTTTTTGAAGTTAACTTAATCGATTTGTTTACTTCTCCATTGGAGGAGCTCAAAGTAAGCACTTTGGACTGATCAGGAACAGTTCTGTCTTCTAAAAGAGACTTCTAAGCTAAGATTTTATTATAGTGATCCAGTGAAGAGAAAATCTACTATGCCTTTAGGCTAGAATGACTGAAAGTTGGGGTTTGCCTAGGGAGTAGACCCTGTTTAAGAATTGTTAATAGTACACCCTTGTACTCTCAGAAGTATCTCAATTTAGGCAATAAGCTTTAGCATTACCCTTTCTTAGATAAATTTAGCAAAAAACAAATAAAATGCCCCACTCCTTACAAACTGTTAATTTTTTGTCTAGAAATGTAATGGTTTTGTGAGGCAGCGCCAAACCCTGCCCAAAGCATTGCATGCAGATTCCACTGGAGTCATGCACATGTGACCTCAGAAGGAATTGCTGTGTCTCTGGCTCTGTGTTCAAGGACTGGCCTTCCTGCTTGAGTGGGTCCTGGCTAACCCAACTTTGAAACACCATGTCACTTGTTCGAGTATTTCTGGTTATCATTGCCTGCTTTGTTGAGTCAGAACCTGGAGTTCACTTGGTGGGGTGTGGTTTCAGGTTTGCAGACTTCCTGGATGATGCCTGTGAAGGGTTGGTGCCTGATGTAACTGAATAGGGTGTTACTTCAGGTTAGTAGTCCTTGTTTTTGCTTGGTTTGTTGGACTGAACCTGGTATTACTGTTTCCCAAAGAATATTTTTGGTTTGAAAACTGAAGGTCAGCAGTTCGCAAGTGCTGAACTCAAAGCCAACTCTGTGGTTTGTCTTGTGCCACTGGGCCAGCAGCACTGCAGTCCTGATCGATTGATCTGCAACAATATGAAACCACGAGCAGCAACTGCCAGGCAAAACTCCATATCACCCCATTCCCCTCTCCAACCTGTCTCTTTGCCCAGGTCCCCTTTCTTTCTCTTTGTATCTCTCTCACTCTTGGTTATGTATTTTGCTTTTTTGGGTCTATCTTTTTTCATCTTGCTGTCTCTTTCCATAACAGTTTTTAATAATGTTTTAGTTAGTTCCAGCCTTTTCCCTGAATGGATCCCATTGGAAAATGCATTTGAAAGGAAACAGTTATACACTTCCCTTCCTTTGAAACTCTGTTGGCACCTTTTCCAGTCCAGTAAACCATACAACATGTATTTTCAAAGTTTCCAAACACAGACACACTGGCGTTAAATTTATGAAAAAATATTTTATTCAGCTGTATGTAACTGTGACTTTCAGAGATGTTGATCAGATTTGAAATTGGTGCTGACTTCTGGAACTCCAACAGGTTTTCAGATCTCTGCAGGAAATGTAGCCACACTGGCTCTTGAGAAGTCTGTGATGTTTTGTGCCTTGGAATTGGATTGCAGTTGGGGCAGGAGATGTAGATGTGGGGATCCCCAGCCACACCCAAAGGAAAACATGGAGAGTCAGGGAGTCATTGAAGAGTATTGTGTAGCTGTATTGGGCACAGGAACAGAAAGTAAGTTCCTTCTGTTCACAAAAGGTAAATTCTGTTTACTTCAGCCAAGTCATATAATGGAAGTCATATAATACCTGTTTGCTTGGTTCATTATTTTCTTTAGGAAGCAGTGGCCAAGAAGAGTTCATATGTTGACAGTTAAAGCAATGCGGTGTTGCTAATGTTATAAGTGATTACCTTCTCCTTTTGAAATGCATGGTCTGATAAAAAAAAGTATTAGAGTCAGGTCTGTCTATTTAAAAGTCTGTGGGTTTGACCGAGGTAGAAATTAGGTTGGTAGGGACACTGATTCTTCTCAAGGACAGCAGCTGTTTGTTCAGGAGATCCCTGGGAAAGCTCTTTAAAGTAGCTTTCAAAAGGGGTTTCTCCCAAATTGCTGAAGCAGCTGAACTGTGTCTTGACTCACTTCACTTTATGTACTATGCCATTTTTCAGCTTTTCTTATCAGCCTAACAGTAGTGAGTTCTGCCCCAGAGCATTGCAATAGGTTCTATGCTGCTTCATAGGACAGAAGCTGCTAAAGACAAGTTCACAGAAGCCGAGCATTCTGCAAGCCATGTGTCCTACTCAGTTCCTTTAACAAGAGTTTAAGTATTCATTGTGTCTCATTCTAGCTTTTGTTTTGTCCTTTTTCTTTTTCTAGGTTGCTTTTGCTGACTGCAGACTTAATAGGAATACTTTCTCTGTATTCTCTTTGTTCTCCCTTTCCTCTTTGCCTGTTTTTTGGGTCTTTTTTTTCCTCATGCAGCATACTAAATGTCAGCATTTACTAAAGATCTTGACTCTCTTCTTCCTCTTTGCCCTTTGGTCTATTGTAAAATCTCATAGTTTCAACTGTCATCTCACTGTGGATCTCCCCTGAATGCTTTTACTGTCCTGATTTTTTTCCTTAAGCTTTTGCCCACATTTCTGGCTCTATCTAGGTGGACTTTTTTTACCTGGAATCTTGAGAGTTACTCAACATTGACTCATCCTGTTTCTCCCTGTTGCAAGCCAGGTTCCACAGGAAGCAAACTTTTAAGGTAGAGATTTGTGTGCAGGAAATTGGTTGGGGAATGCTCAACAACTTCTGCAACTCTGAAGGGACAAGAAGGAAGCAGGATTGGGGCAGGGAGAAATTGAACTGCACAGTAGCTGTTAACAGAGGCCCTATCCAGACCTACAAGGAGCTCTGGAGCTGGGCTAACCATTGAGAGTAGTCTCAGATAGGACCCTAGGGGCTAAATCTGTATACCGCTTTTCTCTCTGCATCAGCTAGTTCATTGTCGGGAATGACACAGGGGAAGCACGTCTCTTCAGCTGAGGGCAAATCTGGGAAAGGGACCCAGCTAAGCACTCCCAGAAACTGATGGGATAAATGACTTGAGTCCCAGAGGGGATCTGGTAGTGCACCAAAACATTTACTCCATCACCAAGCGTGGTTCCTCTTATGCACAGTATCTGTTGTTGGTACAGTGCCCTCTATAAACTGCCTCAGCCTCACTGTTTTTGTTTTTAGGTTAAGGTATAATTTATATAAACAGTAATGCATAGATATTAAGCAGTCAGTTTGGTGAGTTTTGATAAATGGCAACCCATTTTTATTTTTTCTTCTTCACCATGTATGTTAAGAATATTTGAAAATAACATGAACCAACTTGAAATAGTGTATAAACAAGGAAAGAAATGTGTTAAAAGGAACTTGGGGACAACAACATACCCAAGTCTGCAGAAGGCAGTGGGACCCAGAAAGCCTTTTTGTATTCTGCTTCTTTCTGTGTGTCACTTGCTTGTCTTTCCTTCCTGGTACATAAGATTAAATAAATAGTAGCTTTAATTATTACATCATCTCTGTGTGTGTATGTCTGTGTATGTGTGTAAATAGAGCTATCTCACTCTCTTTTAAATGGACATTCTACAGTATGTCCATACTATGTTTAAGTAGTCCTCTATTTGTGGACATTTAGGTTCTTTGCAGTCTCCCCCTGAATAGTGAATTTCCTCATTCATAAAAATTCACGTTATTTTTAAATCTTGATATTTTTCACTTCTTTGATTTATAGTTAACTGCATGCCTGAGTCCCATCAGACTTTAGCTCCAGAGGGTCCAGTTTATGTCTGATTTATTTTTGAAAACGAAATGCCTAGCACAGGGTCTTGTATGTAGTAGCTCCTTAAGTAAATGCTGACTGAATGAATTGGTCCAGCACTATGTGAAGTACCACTCAGAACAGATCAGGTCTGGTGACCTAGCCCCGCACTAAATGCTTGAGATTTACTGGAGTCTGCACTATAGACCCTGACCTATTGGGGTTTCTAGTCTAGTGGGGGAAGCTTGATGAATTGTATATCCGTGTTAGAGCAGCTCTGAGCTACATTCCCAGTGAGTATATTTAAGGATGCAAATATATTCAGAGTCCTGTTAGCTAGCATAGGTTTGGTATACGCAGGATCTTGATGGAAGGACTTAGATGATGGAGAGGAAAGAGGTAAGCTTTGGAGAATAAAGGTTGGAGAATCCTATTCAGGGGCATCGAGGAAGGTTTGTTATTTCGTTTCTTTTTGGCTGTAGTCCTTATCATCTTTTGGTGTGGTACCCTTTTTTTTTTTTTTTTTTTTTGTGGGTACCGGGGGGTCCACCTCAGGACCTCGTGCACCAACAGGCACCCATGCCGCTGAGCGATATCACCGGCCCCTTTTTCGTATGTGGGATCCGGAAGTCGAACTCGGGCCCTCGCGCTTGCAAGGCAGGCGCTTACGCTGCTGAGCCATCTCACCGGCCCTTGGTGTGGTACCCTTTTAAAGAAGTGACACGTACTCCATAAATAACCCTGGTAGTATTTTTTTGTTGTTTTGTTTTCTAAACTGGGCAGAAACAGGTTAGTTCTATCCTTCAAGTGGAGGAAATCTCCTAAGAAAATGAAATTTACCTGGTGCTTTTGAAATTGTTTGGCAGGGGGTGCTAATCCCAGAATTATAGAATGTTATTCTTTTTACCAATGTTCAGATTTAAATTTAAATTTTTAAATTTGTGGTACTGGGGATTGAACCCAGGGCTTTTGCACGAAGCTGCATCTTCAACCCTTTATTTTGAGACAAAATCTCACTAAGTTGTTAAATTGTCTCAGACTGGGCTCAAACTTTCAATCCTCCTGCCTCAGCCTCTCAGAGTGCTGGGATCACAGGTATGCATTATGACACCCAGATAAATTCAGCTGTTGTATCTCCTTGTTCTATAGCATGTTGTTGTACTATTTTGTCTTAGAAATATCTCAAAAATGTCCATAAATTGAATTTTGCAGTCTAAACAATTCCCTTTTCATATTTTACCTCTGTGTTTATGTATATATTTATTTGTACATATACTTTAATGTGTCATTTGGTCTTTTAAAAACAAGAATCTGGGCCGGTGAGATGGCTCAGAGGCATAAGCGCTTGCCTGGCAAGTGCGAGGTCCTGAGTTCGACTCCCAGAACCCACATACGAAAAAAAAGGGGCCGGTGATATTGCTCAGCAGCACAGGCGCCTGCTGGCACGCAAGGTTCTGAGTTCGACCCCCGGTACCCACCAAAAAAAAAAAAACAAGAATCTGAGCTGAGTGTGGTGGCATACACCTGTAATCCCAGCACTCAGGAGGCTGAGGCAGGAGGATCACCATGAGTTTGAGGCCAGCCTGGGCTGCATAAGCAAGTTCAAGGCCAGCCTGCACTACATAGTAAGACCCTGCCTAAAGAAAAAGAAAAAAAGAAAAAAAAAAAAACAAGAATCTTCCCTAGTGTTATGTCACTTTTATTTAAGATTTTAGAAGGCCAGGCATAGTGTCGCTGGCCTATAATCCTACTATTCTAGGAGGCTAAGGCAGGAAGCTACCATGTTCAGGCCCAGCCTTAGCAGTTTAGTGAGACCTTGTCTCAAAATATTTGAAGAAGGACTGGGGATGTGGCTCAGTGCAAAGGCCCTGGGTTCACCCCAGTACTGGGTGAGGGGAAGATATCAGAAATCCCTAAAGAAACACTTCATGGGTCTTTCTGAAATAAGTGGTATTTCCTATTTCCTAATTTAGTGTTAGTTTTACAGATCTTCTTTGTCGTTGTCGTCGTCTTCTTCTTCTTCATCTTCTTCTTCGTCTTCTTCTTTGTCTTCGTCTTCGTCTTCATCTTCGTCTTCTTCGTCTTTCTTCGTCTTCGTCGTCTTCTTCGTCTTTGTCGTCTTCTTCGCCTTCTTCGTCTTCTTTGTCATCTTCTTCTTCGTCTTCTTCGTCTTCGTCTTCTTTGTCTTCTTCGTCTTCTTCGTCGTCTTCTTCATCTTCTTCTTTGTCTTCTTCTTCTTCTTCTTTCTTCTTCTTCTTCTTCTTCAACTTTTTGGAGACAGGTCATGCTGTGTAGTTCAAGTTGGCCTTGAACTCACTATGTAGCCCAGGGTGGCCTCAATCTCCCAAGTGCTGGGATTACAAGCATGCGCCACCACACCTGGCTATAGATCTTAACAACCAATAGATCTATCAATATATATTTCTGTATCTTTTTTTTTGTAATATTCTTACATTGTGATACATACTGATTTTGTCTCACCATTAACATAACTTAGGATGATATTTCTTGGGTATCTTTTAATGATATATGTAGTATAAGGCCATGTGTTATAAAAACAAGGTTATTGTTCATTTTTTTCACATAATAATTAAAAATTATCTTAGAACTCATTGCTGAGAAAATAGTTATTCCTAAGGAACAAATATACTTACTCCTCTTGAATAATGACAGCTATACAATTGTTGTAGTTTCCTCTTTTTCTTTTTCTTTTTTTTCCATTTGACTGTCAGCAATTATGACAAACCATTAACCTCTTTGACACATTTTCCTTTATTCTTGGTCCTGAGTTTCTAATCTTTTTTTTTTTTTTTTTTTCCTCTCCAGTACTTGGGACTGAAACCAGGGCCTTTGCACTGAGCTATATCCCTAGCCCTTTTGTGTGTGTGTGTGTGTGGGTACTGGGGGTCGAACTCAGGACCTCGCGCTTGCCAGACAGGCTCTTATGCCACTGAGCTAACTCACTGGCCCCCCTAGCCCTTTTTACAATTTTAAATTTTGAGATAGGGTTTTGCTGGCTTGGCCAGGCTGTGCTTGAACTTGAAATCCTTCTTCCTCAACCTCCCAGAGTGCTGGGGTTACAGGCATGTACCATCATGCCTGGCTTTATAATCTACTTTAATGTTATTTCACTGTGCGGTTTTACTCTAAATTGTCACTTATCTATTGTGGGATAATGTGTAAAGTAATAATACAAACAAAAATTTTAATTCAGAGTGAAAATAATTTCATATATGTTTCAAACTATATATATATATATATATATATATATATATATATATATATATACATACATATATATACACAGAGAGAGAGAGAGAGAAAGAGAGAGGTTTCCGTATTATTGACTATGTTAGCAGACTTTCCAATACTAACAAAAACCTGAGATGATCAGTTTCTAAACAGAAAGAATTTATTTTGTCTTACAGTTTTAAAGGTTTCAGACCATGGTCAGTTGGCCCTGTTTCTTTTGGGCTTTTGGTGACGAAGCACATCACAGTGGAGAGTATATGGTGGGGCACAGTTGTCTCATGGCTGGAACAAAAAAGAGAGAAAGAGAGAGAGGCTGGTGTCTTATTGTCCCTTTTAACAAAGTGCATGCCTCCAGTGACCTGAGTACTTTTCACTAGGTTCCACTCCAAGGTTCACTACCTCCAATTAGCACCAAGCTAGGGACCAAGCTTTATCACATGGCCCTTTGGGCTACATCCCAGATCCAAACTATAGCATTGACAAATTGAGCAATCAGCTAAATACAAATTTGGAAGTGCTGTCGTCAGAGGGAGAGTCCATTCTGGAGCCTGTAGGTTAGGGCAGTGGTGGCCAACCTGTGTCACTCATGCCACAGCGGGCACACAGAGCCCTTTGTGTCGACACTCGAGCCAAGTTACCCCAGCATTGCCCTAGCAACCAAGCATCAGATAGCACCATGCCAAATTCAAACTTTTACCTTTCAATAAAAAGCTGTTTGTGTCATCGAAAGCTCTGTTATTATTTGTGTTTTTAAGACAAAAGATGTTAATGTGAGTTGTTTTTTCTAAACTTAAACCTCAGTATTCAGATTTGATTGCAGTATTGCCACTTTGCAATAAATAAGTGGGTTTTGGTTTGCAGTTTGGGCACTTGGTCTCTAAAAGGTTCACCATCACTGGGTTAGAGAATTTGCTGGCACTTCTCTGGGTTTCTAATAGCCAATGAGTACTGCCTTTCTCACACTCCTGTTTGATATAATTCCTTTATTTAGCTGTTATTCTACTGGCTTTTTTTCTGTTTTAAAACTAGATGTACCACAGTGGGTGTGGTTAGATGTAGTCATTACTTAATTTAGTTTGGGTATTTGTATTATAAAGTATTTTGGATTATAAAGCTTTGAGGAACCATGTTAGGACAGGTTACTGGAGCAGAGCCATATGAATGTGTAGATTGCAATCACAAGGTATCCATCAAAGAATTGTCTTATCATCGGTCTCATTTTTTAGTACTGTCCCTCAAAGTTTGTTTGACGGCTCTAATCTTTGCATTCTGGAAGCTTCCTGAAACGGCTAACTTCTCAGAACCCTTCTAAGAAATCCTTGTTATGCTGGGTACCTCTTGGCCTTACCTTAGAATTATTTTATTTTTGTCATCATTTATAAACACCATCAGATTCTTTTTTAAATCCTTTAGGAAGCCATAAAAAGAAAGGAAATTGAATTAACATGTTAAAATAGAAGCTGAGTATTTCTCTGCCCCCCTGCTGCCATACCAATGGAGCTTTCTCTGAATCAAAATGTTTGCTGCTGTTATCTCTTATTAAGTTTTACTTTAGGCCCAGAGTGCTTCTGCAGCTTTATACAGCTGCCAAATCTCTCACTGCTGTATGAGAAGTGACATAGCTTTATTTATTCCTTCTCACTGTTGTAGCCAAAACGTTCTAGGTTGGTTAATAGGTGTGTGCCTCTTAGGATGCCTCCTTCACACTTCTGGTCCTCCACAACCTGAGACAACTTCTGCTCAAGACACCCAGGTCTGCTTTGTGGAATTCCACAGAGCTTACCTACCTGATGTAATTAAAGCACTACTACTCTTTACTCCTCCAAGTATTTGCTTCCTGTGAATAATGGGAGAGAGGCAAGCTTCCCAATCTCTGGCAAGCAGAAATTCTGTCCTACATAATCTATTTCTAACACTTCCAAATGAGCTGCTGGAATGACAAACCCTCTTCTCTTGGGCCCTATTACAAGATTGGTCTGGTGCCAGCGTGCCACTTTGCTGGCAGCAGCTTTGCTTGCCCAAGAGAGAACAGGTTTTTGAATAACCCTAGAATTAGGTGGGATCTTTTGGGTGACAAAAATATTAACCCAGAGACGCAGCTAAGGTGGAAATGGCCAGAGTGTATTTCAACTGAAGCTTTACTTATTTATTTATTTTCCAGGACATATATAGGAGCACCTTACTAAAATTGCATAGTATTTCCTTGAAAAAAATTACGCATTCTTTCAGAAATATTTTCTGATTTTTTGTTGTGATGCGTAGATGGTTTGTTGGCTATTTTGCCAAGATATATAGAACCCTGGGACATTTCTTGGCCTTAGAGCCCCATGTAAAAGAGGAGAGAAAACCAAGTGTCTATTAAGAGGTCCTGGCCCTTCTGGAGATCATTTTCTTACGTTCAGAAGGTAATGATTATGCTGTAATGCTATAAAGAGCTTTGGAATCAACCTGATTAAAGGTCTTAATTCCCCACTCACCCAACTACCAGCTGTGTGATTTTAATGAGGAAATTTTATTTGCTTTCTCTGAAGTTTTGTTTCCTTCTCTCTGAAGTAGTGTTAACAATATCAGTTTGCAGAAATTTTCTGAGTATTAGAGATGGCACACAAAACACCTTGCCCAGGACCTTGGTACATGCTATGTATTCAGTAGATATCCAGGTTTATCGAATCAACCTCTAGTGATGAACTCTTTAGATCTGAAGTGATGGTTCAGATTAATGTCCTTCTAAATGTCCTTCCTTCCTCCCCACTCCTTCTCTCCATCTGTCTTGTGTATGTGTCTGTGTGTCTATGTGTCTGTGTGTCTGTGTGTGTGTATGTATTGAACCCTGGTCCTCATTCATGCTGGGTAAGTACTCTACTGCTGAGCTATATCCCCAGCTCCCTCATTCCCCTATTTTTAAAAAATCTTTTTTAAAAAATTTAATTAAGTTTATTGGCACAATTTAGTTGTATACAATGATCACATTCATCATAGAGAATTTGTAACTGTATATGATACACCTTGATTTGTCTTTTTTCCCCTCCCATTCCTCTCCCCTCCCTTTAACCCCTCTTTTCCTCCTTACTATAATTAAGATATTTTAAACCATGTATATTTAATGTATGCAGTTTTATAAATTTTTTGTTTTTGTTTTGTTTTGCTTTGTTTTTTGAGATAAAGTCTTGCTACGTAGTTCATGCTGGTCTGGACTCACTATGTAGCCCAGGCTGGCCTTGAACTCACAGTAATCCTCTTGCCTCAGCCTCCTGAGTGCTGGGATTACAGGCGTGCACCACCATACCCAGCGTGCAGTTTTATAAATTTTGAGATAATCTGTATATTTGTGAACCTGTCATCACACTGAAGATAGTGAACATAAACTTCACAAGTATTTTTGTGTTCCTTTGTAATCCATCCTTCCTGAACCCTCTCCTCTCAAGGGAGACACTGATTTGCTTTATATCACTGTAGATTACTTTACATTTTCTAGAATTTTATATAAATTGAATTTAATACTATGGTCTCTTTACTTTCCATAATGATTAAGCATTCATCCATGCTGTGAAGTGATTCAGTAATTTGTTCTTTTATTGCTGGGTAGTGCTCATTGTATGGATATACCACAATTTATTTATCCACTCACTTGTTGATGGACATTTGGATTTTTTCTAGTGTTTGACTGTTATGAATAAAACTTCTATGAAAATTCAAGTGTAAGTCTTCGTGTGGACATATCCCTTCAGTTCTCTTGGATAAATAGCTGGGGGGTGATAGCTGGGTCATTTGGTAAGGATGTTTTAACTTTTAAGAAAATGTGCAGCTGTTTTCCAAAGTAATAGTTGTATCATTTTACATTCTCAAAACTATGTATGAAGGGCCGGTGAGATGGTTCAGAGGCGTAAGCACCTGCCTGGCAAGCGTGAGGGCCCGAGTTCAACTCCCGGAACCCACATATGAAAAAAGGGCTGGTGATATCGCTCAGCGGCACGGGCGCCTGCTGGTGTGCAAGGTCCTGAGGTCGACCCCCAGTACCCACCAAAAAAAAAAAAAAAAACTATGTATGAAGCCAGGCATGGTGATGCACACCTGTAATCTAAGCACTCTGGGAGGCTGAGGCAGGAGAATCTCAAGTTTATGCCTCACCCAGGCAACTTAGTGGTTTATTGAGACTGTCTCAAAATAAAAAGGGGTGGGGGTATGACTCAGTGTGAAGGCCCTGGGTTTGATCACCAGTGGTGCAAAAAAAAAGAGCAGTGTGTGAAAATTTGTTATTGTCCATCCATCTTTTTTATTATAGCCATCCTTGTGGGTGTAGAGTTATATTTGTAGCTTTGATTTGCATTTCCTTCATGATTAATGGTGTTGAACCTCTTTTTATTTATTTATTTGCCACCCTTATATTTTCTGTGCCCAGTTTTTCATTTATTAAGTTGAAAAGGTTCTTTTGTATCCGAAGTGGGAGTTCTTCCTTGGAATTTTGTCTTTTTGCTGTACTTGGTATTGAACCTCAGGCCTCACACATACTAGGCATGGAGTCTACCACTGAGTTACATCACTAGCCCTGTTATGTTTTGGTTTGGTTTTGGTTCTGAGGATTGAGTCCAGGACCTTGAGCATGCTAAGCACATACTCTCTCGCTAAGCTATACCCTGGCCCTGATAGATGTTCTACAAATACAGTATTTTCTCCCAGTGAGAAAATTTTCTACAGCCTCTTTTTTCATTTTTGTCACACTCTTTTTTTGTTTGTTTGTTTGTTTGTTTGTTTGAGACAGCGTTGTGCTGTGTGGTTCAAGCTGGCCTTGAATTCACAGCAATCCTCCTGCCTCAGTCTCCTGAATGCTGGGATTATAGGCGAGCGCCATCATGCCCAGTCCTGATGAAACCCCTTTTTTTTTTTTTTTTAAGTTTGATGTCATAGGTATCAAAAAAACTGTTTAAATAGAGTACTGCAGCTGATGCTGCCAATTAAAAAAATATTTTCATACCCCTCTCATCAGTGGTCCAAAGCAGCCCTGAAAATACATAAGAGCTTTCCTCTATGAAGAAAACAACACTAAGGCAGCTGTTTCCCTGCCTGCCTTTGCTTGAAGAATACACACACAGTGGGCTTGATATTTATAGTTTTACTTATTTTTTTCATGTTTAAATAGCTCACTTAGCTTGTGTAATTTACTGTTCTTGTCATCTTTCTTCACCTTCTCATCACCTTCACCTTGTGCTGCTTGACATGGATTTTACTGATCCAGTGAGTCATAGCCTTGATGATTCTCTTGCTTTATTCCATATTCTTTACATGGAAGTTCTGTCTTCAGTGAACTTCCCTTCTTTTTTCTTATTTTCCTTTGATTCCCCCTGGCATTTTCTTGCTCAGGCCAGAGAAGGAGCTGTCCACCTGGTCATCTCCAGCAGCTCAAACCAGGAAGCACAAGATGAGAACAAGGGGCAGAGGGTAGTCAGCCACTGTTACTGGGAAAGTGTCCCTAAAATGTCTTGTTACCCTTTTGTATGTAGACAAGTGTCCAGACTCCTGTGCTAGATCTTTGTAGGTTTGCTTGTTTACCTTTTTTTGTTTGTTTACTGTTTTTTTTGTTTGTTTGTTTGTTTGTGGGTACCGGGGGTCGACCTCAGGACCTCGCGTGCCAGCAGGCACCCGTGCTGCTGAGCGATATCACCGGCCCTTTTTTCGTATGTGGGTTCCGGGAGTCGAACTCGGGCCCTCGCGCTTGCCAGGCAGGCGCTTACGCCACTGAGCCATCTCACCAGCCCTTGTTTACTGTTTTAAATTTTTTATTTGGAAATACTTACAGATTCACAGGAAGTTGTTTTAAAGATACACAGAGAAGCCGATGTAACCATCATTCTTTCCTTCCCAGTGCATCTTGGATAACTTCAGTACGTGTCAACCTTAAATTGATATTGATGTAATACGCAGACTATACAGATTTTAGCTGTACTTGTATGTGCATGTAGTTCTGAGTAATTTGATCACACTTGTAGTTTCATGTAACTAGTACTACAATTGATATGCAGAACTATTCCATCACTACAAGTTTACCTCATGTTGTACCTTTAGAATCTTCCCTATCCCCTTCTGGTGCTATATCCTAACCCAGGAACCACTAATCTGTTTTTATCCCAATTATTACATTACTTCAATAACATTGTATAAGTGGGATCATATAGTGTATATATAACCTTTTGAAATTGTCTTTTTCACTAAGCATGATTTCCTGGGAGTCTATACACCTTATTGTATGTATGAGTTGTTTGTTCCTATTTATTGTTGAGTAGTATTGAATGGTAGTAGTATTTCAGTTTCTTTAACCATTCACCTGTTAACCATTCACTCCTTTAACCAGGATATTTGAGTTCTTTCTTTTTTTTTTTTTGAGACAGGGTCTCACTATATAGTTAAGGCCTGCCTTGAACTCACTTTGTAGCCTGCCTCAAACTCATAACGATCTTCCTGCCTCAGCCTCCCAAGTGCTGGGATCCCAGGCATGCACCACCATGCCCAGCCTGGGTTATTTCTAGTATGGGCTATGTACGTAATGCTGCTGTGAACATTTGATACGTTTCGATATAGGAACATTTGATACAAGAAGTTTTCATTTCTCTGGGATAAAGCCCAAGAGTTCAGTAGCTAGGTCATAAGTGCATTTTTTGTTTGTTTTGGGACAAGGTCTCTCTATGTAGTCCAGGCTGGCCTCACACTTGCAGTGACCCTCCTGCCTCAGCCTCCCAATCCATGCCTGGGATTACAGGCACGTACCACCATGCCTGGCTCATAAGTGCATTTCTAGGTTTAGAAGAAACTGCCGAACTATCTTCTAGAGGGCTATATGATTTTACATTCCCATCCACATGTATGCATGATTCAGTTCTTCTGCATCCTTACCAATAAGGTGCGTAGTGATAGCTCATTGTTGTTTTAATTTTCACTGCCCTAATGGCTTAATGATACTGAGTATCTTTTCATGTGCTTATTTTCCATCTGTATGTCCTTTTTGGTGAATTGTCTGCTCAGGTCTTTTGCCCATTTCTCTTACTGTAAAGTTTTGAAGGTTCTTTATATAGTCTAGATACTAGTCATTTGGCAGATAGGTAGTTTGCAAATGTATTTTCCTAGTCTATAATTTGCTTTTTCATCCACTTATCTCTTTTCTTGTCTTCCCTTCCCTCCACCCGCCTCCCCTGTGTGTGTGTGTGTGTGTGTGTGTGTGTGTGCGCGCGCAAGAGAGAGAGAGAGCGCAATTGAATGCAGGGCCTTGGCACTGAACTGTATCTCCAGCCCTTTTTTTTTTTTTTTTTTTTTTTTTTTGAGACAAGGTCTTGCTAAGTTGCCCAGGCTAGTCTTAAATTTTAGATCCTCCTGTCTCAGCCACCCAAAGTGATGGAATTACCAGCATGTACTACCATACCCAGCTATGGATCGTGTTTTTAGCAGTAAATCTTAGAACTCTTCACTTAGTCATAGGTTCTGAAGATTTTCTCTCCCCCTTCCCCTCAAGTTTTATGGCCTTATGTTTTACATCTAAGTATTATCTGTTGTGAAAGGCTGTTCTTCCTTCTCTGACATCAAGAAAAATGATTCCTGCCACTTTTCTTTTTCAGAATTGTTTTAGCTATTCTAGATTTGTTGCCTTTCCATACAAGCTTTAGAATAAGCTTGTCTTTGTATACAAAATCCTTTCCTGAGATTTTGATACCGTAGCAATTACATTAAACCTGCAGATCTATTTGGGGAGAATGGATGTCTCCATAGTGTTCAATCCTCCAGTCCATGAACATGGTAAATCTCCTCAGTTATCTAGGCTATTTTTAATTACTTTCATAAGCGTTTTATAATTTTCAGCGTTAAAGTCCTATACATGTTTTGTTAGACTTATACCTAAGTATTTCATTTTCTTTTATTGTTAAGTGGTACTGTGTTTTAAATTTCAGTTTCTGCATAGTTCCCATTATCTTGAGTTTTTTAATGCAGAACTGTGATTGGAGTACTCTGAGGTTTTTGTGTTTATAGTAAAAGAGAAAGGATCAGTTGGAAGATGCAGCTTGAGTGTCAAGCCTTTAAAACCCGATATGGGAGACCAAAAAAAAAAAAAAAAAGAAACAAGAGCGGGGGAAACAGGTATGGCAACAATGTGGACACAAGAACAGATGGAGTTAGATTCAAATACTGCTCTAGCACTAACTAGTTTTGTGTCCTTGGGCAAGTCATTTAATCTCTCTGAGCCTGTTTCCTCCAATGTGAAAAAAAAAAAAAAAAGAATAGCTGGGTATGGTAGCAGAAGTTCGAGGCCAGCCTGGACTACATATTGAGTTCAAGACTAGCCTGAACTACATAGCAAGACCCTGTTGAGAGAAAGAGAGAGAGAGAGAGAATATGAATGCCTCTTGTGCAAATCTTCTATAAAACTTTAAGCTGTTATATGTAAGTGCTCTGTACCTAACACAGATTTCACTATATCTTAGCTATTAGCTCTGGCCACAGTGAATCATGTGGTCCATGGTTAGGATCCATAAGTGAAAGAGGTAAATGTATCAACTGTTAAGAACAGCATTTTTTTGTGACTTCTTCATTGTGCTAATTCTCAAGGATGTGAAGTCTTGACATAGCTCTTGCCCTTAAGGGGCTTAGGATGATTTTGTTGGGGAAACATGCCACATACGTGCCACACGTGTGTGTGTATGCGTGTGTGTGTGTGTGTGGCTTTTTTCTATTCCTTATTCCAGAGCAAGGTATTACTACTTAAGTTCCAAATACGTGGAGCAGACATGCATCAGAGAACTTTCTCTCCCTGGGTTTTGTTTGCCCTTTTGTACCTGCTCATTGAGGTGGCTTCTGGATGTTGCTGATGAGAGAAAGTGGAAGAGTTGAAGGGGTATGTACAGATTTAGAGGAAGGGAGTCATGTGGGAATATGTAATTAATTTTTATACTTTCCCCAGTAAACCATCGACCCTTTTTATGATGTCATGAGGGATTCCTTAATTTTGCAGCTGCTTCCTGATTACATCAGAGAGGAGCCTCTCACCCCACAGCCTGGAGCTGCACTCATACAAGAATTGGAAACAAATGAAGTGCTGAATATCTAATGGCTTCCGCAGGGAGAGCTAGTTCAGACTTCCCAGGCCTTCTCCTGCAAGGTCTTCCTCAAGTATTTCTGACCCCCTGAAGTGTCTTTGTTCTAGAAAGACAGTATACGGCCTAGAGCCAAGTGGGTGGAAGCCTGGGGACTCCTTTATACATACCTCCCAGTCTCCAGGTGTTCTGCAACCCTAAATTTCTCCCCCTTTTCTACATCTCTTTTGGTGGGTGTTACCCTTCTTGAGTCCTCATGATCTTCTGAATCTGCCAAGAGTATCAGTGAGGGTTCTTGACTGTTCTGGTCATCCCTTTCCTGCCACCCTTACCAATATAACCTCTGTCTTCTCTTGTCCTCTTTATGCAGCATTTTCCATATTTGTACACTTCTTTCCATTCCCTCTTCTACCACTCCTTTTTTCTTTTGGTACTGGGAATTGAACTCGAGACCTTGCATTTGCCAGGCAGGTGCTATGCCGCTGAGCTATATCCCTGGCCCTTCTACCACTCTTACAAGATGTTTTATTTATTTGACATTATAACATTTATGAAGTGTTCTACATATAATTTTTCTAGATTAAAACAAGTTCATGCCCTCTTAGCTTTTCAACTGGTCTCCCTCCCTGTTACCTTTTTCCAGATATCCTAATCTGTTTTAAATACTTTAATTAGATTAATACTCATAAAATACTGTTATTTCATTCAGAAACTTTGTCTCCTTACTATCTATTGAGTCCAGTTGGAGTTCCCTGTTCACCACTGAAGACGCTGCACTTTGTGGTCTGCAGAATTACTGCTTTGTGTACATGCCTCATGTAGTCACCTACAGTCCCTCCTGCATCCACCAATTCTGTCATTGTTCACCTCTTGCAGCCCAGCTCAGGAAAGGTCTCTTTCATGAAGCCTTCTCTGATAGATACTAGCTGAAATGAATTCTTTTCCCTCTAGGAACAGAAAGCATCTTGCTCCTGTCTTCCTTACGGCATGTAATACATTTTCTTGAATTATATTTATTGCATACATATATATTCTTTTTTGCATATTAGATTATTATCTTCTCAGGACAGGATCCTGTTTTCCTTTCTGTGTTCTATAATTAGACATCAAAATAAGTGTTTTTGGAATTAATGGGAGAAGTCACTTTGTTAAGTTGGGATTTTCTTTGCCCCCCCACATCTTACCACTTTCAGAAGAGCTCTAGGGCTGAGGATATAGCTCAGCAGCACAAGCACCTGCTTGGCAAGCGCAAGGTCCTGAGTTTGATTCTCGGTACCAAAAAAAAAAAGGAAGAAGAAGAGCTCTAGAAGAAACCAGAATTTTACAATCCTGGAAGATCCAAAGGATTCAGCAGGTATGACAGAAGGGTTCTTAAGGAGGAAATGTTACTTTCCTCTGTCTTGTCTTGGCTGTACCCTGTTCAGGAAGGTATCATGGTTTACCTTATATTCAGTCAGCCTAGCTGTTCCACCATTGTGCATGAATATTTTGCTTGGGTATAATGGTGCTTTATTCTTCTAACACATTCACATAGTTCCTCAGGGAATAAAATGCTACCCCAAGGGCATGGACATCTCTGCTTCTGCTCTGAGATTTTTTTCTTCTCTGGTTTCTGTATAGTGGGTGCCTCCTTCCACCTCCTTTTCCTCCAGCAACTGCCATAGGGGACTCTGGTTCAAGCAGCAACAGCCAGAAAAGATCCTCTCACTGCCCACTTCCTGTAGACAAGGAGTTTTGGGTGGGCTGCCGAGGAATTGTGCCAGCCCTGCATCTGACTGGTGATTGACTCATGAGAAAAGCAGCCTTATGTCTGAAAGATAAGAGCCAACAAATGGCCTCCAGGTGGTGTTGGTTTGGAAGTGACTGACCATTCATTTCCTCTCTTTGAGAGGAGATGGTGGGAAGGGAATTGGTGAGTAAGTGGTCTTGCCTGCATTTTTTTCTAGCTATTAGTGAAGCAGCCATGCAGATAGTTTTTTATGCTAGAATGGCTAGTAGACCCTGGTACTCTCTGAATCCCTCCCATTGCTGTCAGGGTACCAGAATTATGTGTCATTCATCCATGTCTTCCCTTCATTATTCTTCTCATCCTCTTGCCAGGAAGCTGGCTGTGTACACTAAGGGAATTCTGCTAGTTCCATTGCTGCCAGATTTTTCTGTGACCAGCTAAACACCATACCACTGGCATGGATTTTCTCCGACTCACTCACTCTCTTACAAAACCTGGTAACCTGTCCCAGGAATTGATCAGAAGCAGTGGTTCTGAATCATTGTCCCTTGGCTAGGCTTAGAGGTCCAGGCAGGTGGGCCTGCCTCCCTTCCCCTCTCCTCTTCCCTCTCTGCCCCTCCTGCCTCACTCCCATTTCCTGCAGGAGGATGCTTTGCCATCCTGGAGCCGTCAGGCACAGCTTTGCTTTGGCAGCACCATTGCACACACACTGGTGGGAGAGAGGACGTGTTTATCACTTTTCCTGGAGATTATCTGTTTAAGCACTTCTCTGACAGTTACAATAACAAGGGCAGTGTGTTGTGTTTCCCAGCAGAAGGACACTTGCTGTTGAAAGATGTATAGCACTAATTAGAAATACATAACATCCGGCCACATGGCAGCCTTCTCCTGGCCGCTTCATTTCCTGATTTCATACAACTTTGACGACAGTTGGTTTATGTTTTCCATGAATATGTTCTCAGGAAAATGAGAAAGTCTCCCTGTTACATAGGAATGAGAATATTTCTGCTTGAGCAGGTATTTGGCCACAGGAATACTGGGAGCTGTGGTCACTAGCCCACAGGCAAAACCAAGTTCCCTCAGGTGACTTTCTTAGTAAGAAATATTTCTGTCTGACTTCCTTGGCCAAAATCCCCCTTCCTTGGCCAACCCCCTGCCCCCTCCCAAACCCTTGAGCAAGCTTGCTTTTAGAAAGAAGGGGAAAGGCTGTTTTACAATGTTAATGAGTTCTTCAGCTCAAGTCAGGCTCCTGCTATCTGACAAAAAGCCAGAGGAACCTAGGCAAATACCAAGGTAAACAATGCCTTTTCCTCCCCACCCCATATCATTTGTTGGCCTGGTCCAGCCCAACTCCAGGGTGTTCGCCAGACTAGGGTCCATTTCTTAAGTCTAGCCCCAAAGCGGGTGGACTCTGAGAGTCTAGGTGCTATTTTCCAATCCATTTATATAAAGGTAGATATACCAAAGGAGAGGTGTCTTGTGACCTACAGAAGAAGCCTATGAGACCAAGAGCATCCTTTGGAGATACCAGCAAGTAACACATTATTTCAATTGATGCACTGGGTCCAAGTTGCCATGGATACTTGGGTAATAATGATTTTTCTTCAGCCTATTGAAAGGTCCTCCAGTTGCAGAGACCATGATTTATTTGTAGCTGTGTTCTTCACAGTATCTAACACATCATAGATACTCAGTATATGTTATCATACCGATGAGACATGGAGCAGAACAGGCCTTCTAGAAAGTGCTAACCATGAAGAGCAGTCATGAAGGTGGCTTCTAGTTGCTGCTCTAAGAGGTAGTTGAGCCCTCTTAGGAAGTACACGAAAGAGGTTCCTGGTGTTGCTGCCCTACCTGGTACCATACCTTATAAGAACCAATCTGGACCCCCTAGAGGCCACAGAAACCATTGCCCTTAAGCAGTTCCTTCTCCCCCTTGAGTCCTAGTCCCTCATCTTGAACTCTGAGAGGCAGTCTAGTCTGAGATGACTGTTTGTCATAAGAATAGAAATGAGCTTGGTGAAAGTAATCTTTTTCTGCCAGATCTCACTGTTATCCAGGGTGTTGAGAGTGTCTTGCTGTATCCAGTCTCTTGGAGCAAAGATATCTGCCTCATCCCTTCTAGCCTTCTGTGTACAGGTAACTTCTGCCTAAGCTGCCCAGTCGAATGAGGGGGTCACTAATGTTTACTCAGGCTGTCAACTACCAGGATGTAGCCTCCCCTCGGTATATGCAGTCTTCCTCTTTCCTGGACTTATTCCTTCTTTGCAGGCTTTGTTGCTAATTAGAGGCGGGCTGCTGGCAGTGTTTGGCAGGGGTCTAGACCAAGCTGAGTTGGAACTGACAGTAGTGGTGCCTATGACAGGTAGACGGAGAGAAGTTGGCAGGCTTGTGACAGCTGACGTGTCTTCCCTTCCATGCTCTTATCCTCCCTCTTCATTCTTGGATGCTTGTTTTCTTTTTGTTTAGCGAGGTTTATGGCCTCTGGAGAAGACTAAGAGTTGCGATCTGTTCTAATTCATAAATTGTTACCACTTCTTACGACCTACCACAGTTGACTTGGAAAGTGAGAGGGTAACATTTTGTACCAGTGGGCATTTGGAAGGTGGCTGGAAAGCCACATGGAAATATTGGTCCACTGTTACTTATATGCTGGGTCCTTTGGAGCAGAATTCTGTTCTTCCAGGATGTTGAAAGCAGTTTGGGGCAGGCTTTGTGTGCTCCAGTCATACTTGTTCCTGTGGCAAAGACTTAGGAATAGCTGTGGTTGTGTAGCATCTCCTGGAGTAGCAAATTTAATTAGGCCCTTTGACAAGACTAGCAGGCTGACAGAAGTTAAAATGCAGGCAGGGACTGAAATCAAACCTATGGCTAGTTACACTTTTAACACATGGAGATTCTGAGTTTTCCTGTGTTACAGAGGGAATTAGCAGATTAGCTGCTGCCAGAGCTAGTGAGCTTGGTCTCTGTGTCCATCTCCCATGGATGTTGGGTGTCTCCTCTCCTGAGTCTACAGGTTGAACTGCTGCCTTCTCTTTTCACCAGATCCTCTCCAGTCTGTGTGAAATGCTACTTAGGTAGTTGAGCCACAGATTGAGGAGGGCACTGAAAATGAGTGGGTGTAGACAGGGATATGAGAGTGTGTTACAAGCTCCCACCGAAGACTAACTCTACCTACCAACAAAATTATTCTTTTCAGTGACCTGCAGCCAGAAAGAAATTAGCCAGGGTGAAAAGCTAGGGAAAGAGGGTGCTGGTACTGGAAACCAGATTTTTTTTTTTTTTTTTTTTTTTGTGGGTACCGGGGGGTCGACCTCAGGACCTCGTGCGCCAACAGGCACCCGTGCCACTGAGCGATATCGCCGGCCCCTTTTTCGTATGTGGGATCCGGGAGTCGAACTCGGGCCCTCGCACTTGCAAGGCAGGCGCTTACGCCGCTGAGCCATCTCACCGGCCCAACCAGATTTGTTTTTTAGCCGTAGGAAAAAGTAAAAATAAAAGCACTGAATAAGTACATAAGTATTATGTGCCAAGCACTGTTATATGTAAAATTAACTCATTCAGTAAAAAATAGGTTCATCGTGTCATGTGTATTGTCTTAGAAGGAGGAACATAGAGAAGGTAGACATGGAACCAAAGGTTGGTGATTTAGAAGATTTCCTCCTCCTCCTCCTCCCCTTCTTCCTCCTCCTCTTCCTCTCCCTCACCTTCTCCTCCTCCTCCTCCATTTCCTCCTTCCTTCTTCTTTCTTCTTTTTTCTGGAAGGTAATTTTTTTTTTTAACATGGGTACCGGGAGTTGAACTCAGGACCTCGCGCTTGCCAGCAGGCACTTGTACCACTGAGCAATATCACCAGCCCTTTTTTTCCTCTGTGTGGGTACTGGGAGTCGAACTCAGGACCTCACACTTGCCAGGCAGGCGCTTATGCCGCTGAGTCATATCACCGGCCCGTGGAAGGTAATTTTTAAATCTGGTGATTGTGCTCCCACTGGCTGTACATTAGAGACTGTGCTCATGAGCTAAATTCTTGTTACTATACCTTTACATTATCAGTAGCCAACTGAAGGCAGAGATTCTGCAGCTCCAGCTCACATTACCCAGCTTGAAGTAATGGGTCTTGGGGAAATGTTGCAAAATTTACACAGGTGGTGCTTATGGGTATTCCCAAGTGCTTGTCCATATGTTGGGCATGCTGGTAAGTGCTTCACTTATATTATCTTCCATTGCTTTGTAATCCCACTTTGAGAGAGGGAATGTTACATAGTGAGATAAGGAAAAGGAAGTTTGGAAATATGGCTAAGGAACCACTGTCCTAAGGTAGGGAAGTACACCTCAGCCTCCAGGTCACTGATCAGGGTTCCTTTGCCTCTCCTCAGATTGCTTTTCAGAGGAATGTCGCTCTGTGATCCAGGAGCAAGCTGCAGCCCTTGGTCTTGCCATGTTTTCTCTCCTGGTGCGGCGCTGCACCTGCCTACTTAAGGAGTCTGCCAAAGGTAAGCAAGAGGGGCACTTAGCTGGCATGCTTTCCAGTTGTCCAGCCCTATCCAAGAAGAGCCTCAGAGTGCCAGGTTGCCTTCTCAGTGTCTTCTTCCTGTACTTGCCAGTCTTCTTCCTCCTATTATCCACCTCTTCCTTTTGCCACCTTACCTAGTCCCCTCTCTGTCTGCAGTCTGATGATGTCTCAGGCCCTCTGAACTCCTTGTGGATCAGTTCACTCCTTCTTTCCTCCTTTAGTAGCTAGGAGCTATACTTAAGAGTTGATTTGAAAAAGACAAAAGAAAACTGAGTATCCCTTTTTTATTTTGGGGTATTCTTTGTGTTTGTTTGCCTTTTTTGCTTTTTTTTGGCGGTACTGGGGATCAAATGAGTTTCACTTTTTGTTCATAATTGATGTTTTGTTTTATCCCCTTTATTTCTGTGTCCCTTTTCAGTATCTGGTGGGTGCTGTAACCACTGTGGGTCAGCCGTCTTGGGAGGCTCACTGCACCAGAGCAGGCACTATTTTAGCCTTTGGGTTGAGGTATTATGTCATATCCTCTAAGATGCCCTTAGAATTCTAGGCCTAATTGTTATTGCTGTGTAAGATAGGGCTGAGGGTTACCATCTGCTCTGCTTCTACATCAGTACTGGTAAGTAGTGAGACCCCTCCATTACACTGGCACACTAGCTTTATGAAGGCTTCCAGACTGAGGGGCTTTTATTCAGGGCCAGGGAGGAGCAACTTTTTATTTTGAAAGTTGCAGATTTACAGAATTGTTGCAAGAATGATGCAAAGAACGTTTATATACCCTTCATCCCATATGGCTTTTAAGTTCTCCCTTTACACACACACACTTGTTGTTGTCCTGAACCATTTAATTTTAAGTTGCAGATATGGTACTTTTTTTTTTTTTTTAATGTGGGTACCGGGAGTCAAACTCAGGACCTTGCGCTTGCCAGGCAGATGCTTATGCTGCTGAGCCATCTCACTGGCCCAGATATGGTACTCTTTAAGACTCGGTATTTCCTAATAACAAGGTCATTCTCTTAATAATTATCAAAATCAATAAATTAACATTGACCTAGTACTATTGTTGAATCTACAGGCTTTATTCAATTTGTATCAATTGTGCTGATTGATTGATTGATTGATTGGATTGGGGATTGAACCCAGGGCTTTGCACAGAGCTACATTTCCAGCCCTTTTTATTTTTTTATTTGTTCTATTTTTTTTATTTTATTTTATTTATTTTTTTTGTGTGTGTGGGTACCGGGGGGTCGACCTCAGGACCTCGCGCGCCAACAGGCACCCGTGCCTCTGAGCGATATCACCGGCCCCTTTTTCGTATGTGGGTTCCGGGAGTCGAACTCGGGCCCTCGCGCTTGCAAGGCAGGCGCTTACGCCGCTGAGCCATCTCACCGGCCCTATTTTTTTTTTATTTTTGTGGGTACCGGGGGTCAACCTCAGGACCTCGCGCACCAGCAGGCGCCCGTGCTGCTGAGCGATATCACCGGCCCTTTTTTCATATATGGGTTCTGGGAGTCAAACTCAGGCCCTCGCGCTTGCCAGGCAGGCGCTTATGCTGCTGAGCTATCTCACCGGCCCCCCAGCCCTTTTTAAATTTTTCATTTTGAGACAGAGTCTCGCTAAATTGTCCAGATTGAGCTTAAATTTGCAATCTTCCTGCCTCCACCTCCCAGAGTGCTCAGATTACAGGCTCTAATAATAATCTTCCCCTCTCCTTTTGTGTGGTGATGAGGATTGGACCTAAGGCCTCATGCATGCTAGGCAAGCACTCTACTAGTAATATTCTAATAATATTCCTTGTAATATTTCTTATAATATTCCATCTAATAATATTCCATATAAAAAACAAAATTTATTTTTTTTTCTGTTCTAGGACCTAATTCAGGTTCAGACATTGCATTCAGATGCCATATATCTTTAGTCTCCTTTAATCTGGAATGATTTCTCAGTTTTTCTTTGTCCTTCACTATCTTGACATTTTTGAGAGTACAAGCCATTTATTTTGTAGAATGTCCCGTAATTTGGGTTTCTCTGATCTTTCTTTGTGATTAAATTCAGGTTGTACAATTTTGGCAGGAACTCTGTGCTGAAAGATAGCTGAAAGGTTGGGCTGTAGGCCAGAGTAGAGACTTTAGCCAGGCCGCAGGTAAAGCAGAAATGCCATCTCCACAGGCAGACCCAGTGCACTGGTTCTCTCTTTATCCTGCTTTTCAGAATCCTCTTAATTGCTGGCACTTGTCCTCGCCTCTGGGCCTAACTTTTCTGTGGACTTGGTCTCCCTTCCCTAAGAGCTTGCTGCTGTCCCAGCGCCCCAGGCCTCACTTGGGGGCCACAACAGACATAGGTCCAGTTCTCACCCTTTGCCTCTGCAGCTCAGCAGTCCTCTCCTGAGGACCAGGATGACCAAGATGACATCAAGGTGTCTTCCTTCATCCCAGACCTGAAGGAACTGCTCCCCAGCGTGAAAGTATGGTCAGACTGGATGCTCGGCTACCCAGACACCTGGAATCCTCCACCCACATCTCTGGATCTTCCGTCACAGTGAGTTGGCCTGCCTGTTCTCTGATGCTACTGACCTTGGCCTACCTGTGCTCCTGCAACTCCCTTCCCCATCCTGTTTTTCGCTTCCTCTCACCCACAGCCCACCTATTTCCCTGTTCCCTCCTCATTTGAATTTTGGTTTTCCCTCCTTTGGAACACCTTCTTTGTCATCTGATGTTTTACGTTATTTTGGCCTTCTTGCCAGTCCTATTCTTGAGCTCTCTTTTTCCCTCGCTCTATAGTTTGCTCTCTGTTGTGTTGCTTGTCTTGTTCTTGTTGTATCATTCTTCATACTCACCATCTCTGCAGCTGCTTCTGAAGTCTGGATGTTTGTCAGTGAGTGTGTGAGAGACTTTGTCTCTTTATCTCCCTGTTAGTTTTTCTCTGTATCTTTCAGTGGTCTCACTTCTGCTTGTGCTGTCTTCTGTAGATGTCCTTGTCTCCTCTCATGACATTTAGTGTGTGAGAAGGATGAGTGTGTGCACACCTCTCCTCGTTCATTCATTTGCTATCTCCTTACCTTGCCCCCGCCCCTGCCTCCTCTGTCAGTGTCAGTGATTGTTGGGGAAGGGTGCGTTGGTCCAGGAGTATGTGCATCTGCTTGGATGGTCTACATAGATCTGTTTGTATGGCCTTTTTTGTTCTTTTCTTAAGTGGTGGTAAATCATTACCAAATTTGCCATACTAACTATTTTTATATTTATAATTCAGTGGCATAAATTACATTCACAGTGTAGTGCAACCAGGTGTGGCTGTTTCTTGGTCCTGGTCTGGGTCTGGGTCTGGGTCTGGATTGTGTCTGACCCTGCTTGCCTGGGTCCATTGTCTGTGTGTGTCTGTGAGCCTTTGTGTTTTGGTGTCTTATCTGTGCTAAGTGTGAAGGTCTATGTGTTTGTGTCTCTGCAGGGTTGTCTATATAGAGACCTTTCAGTGTGCCCATCCATGGCTGCTTGTATACAAGGTGTGATCAGAATATACAGTGAATGTTTAAATTTTTTAAAGATTTATTACAAGAGAAGACATATTGCCATTAATCCCCCTCAAAATACTCCCCCACTTTGAACACACTTAGCACATCATTCTGAAGCAATTCTAGAAGTCCTCTTTTGTCAATGTCTTTAAGAGGTGTGATAAAAAATATATTGAATGCTGCTGTTGAGTCCCATTCAACTGAAAGAAAGGCTTGTGAAAACATTATGGTGTGTATCCACCTTATTCACTGGATATAGCACTGTGTGTGACATTTGGCTCTTCCCCAAAGTCAAAATGACTATGAAAGGTAAATGTTTTAAATCAATTCAGGACTTTGAGGCAGCTACAACAGTGCAACTAAAGATAATCACAAAAGAGAACTTTATATCTTTTAGTGTAATTTTTAAAAATTCATTATATTTTCTGATCACACCTCATATATGTGTCTGTGTGCTCCATCTGTAGCCATGTGTGTTGTATCCATTTGTGTTATGACCCTATCTGAGTCTCTGCCCATTTGCTTCTTATGTCTTCTATGACTCTGTGTGTTCTTTCTCTCTGCAAGGTTCGTATCTCCCTATAGGGCTCTGTTTCATTGTCTGGGTCTATGTCAGTCTGTGTCTTTGATCCCATCCATTTCTGTGTGTTAACTAGTTCTTGTGAGAATGTAATATTTCTATATGTTCCTGAATGTTTGTGTCTATGTCCATGTTTGTCAGTAACCATGTCAGTTTGATTGTCTCTGTGTGTCAGTCTGGCTCTATCTTTAAGGGGGAGTCTGTAAATGTGGACCTGCGTTGTGTGCCTGCCTTAGTTGTCTGCCTTTACTGGGTGTTTGTATGTCTATATCAGGGCTCAGTAAACTATAGCCCACTACCTAAGAATGGTGTACATTTTTAAATGATTGAGAAAAATCAAAAGAATACTATTGCATGACTTGTGAAAATTATATGAAAGTCATAGCTTTGTGTCTGTAATGTTATATGGGAACACAGCCATGCTTATTTACAGTTGGTCTGTGGCTGGTGTCACACTAGAACTGCAGAGTTGAGTAGTTGCCACGGAGACCATATGACCTACAAAGCCTAAAATATTGACTCACCAGCTAATTACAGAACAGGCTTGCTGACTTCTGATCTTGCATCCCATTTTTCTCTGTTTGCCTTTGTGCTATACTATCTGTACATGTGTTCACATAGGCTTTATGTCTGTTAGCTGTGCTGACTATCCATCTCTCTTTCTCCTATTCCATTCCTCTCATTTCTACCTCTGTCACTTCCTTTCTTTCTGCCCTACCCTGTTCTGTTTCTCATTTCTCTCTTCCTCTACTTCCCATACACACATTCTCTGCTTTGTAGTCTCTGGTAAATATGTGCTCTGAGAGGTCCTTCAGATTCAGTGTAGAGTGTACATAGTATTTTGGAGCAAGCATTCAAACTCAGTACCTTATCATTCATCTCCAGGGCTCTTCTCTGGGAGTGGGGAAATACTGGAGGATAAAGTGTGGAGACCTTGGTGCTGCTAGGGAGCGGGAGTGAGGAGGGGAGTTTTTCTGGGTTGGTGACCAGCTGTGTGTATCTCCTAGACTCATGGGTGACCCACAGAGGAAAGGTGCAGCAGGGATTTCTGATCAGCAGTTATTGATCTTTCTATATAAGCTATGTAGTTTTGACTCTTCCCCCTTTCCTTCCAAATTTTCTCCCTATTCCTCACCCCAGGTGATACTTCTGCACTGTTATTCCCACTCTCCCCAGTTCTAGCTGTATAACTGTGTGGACAGTGCTCACAGTATTGGACAGTTGCATCCGTCCTCTGAGCCCCCCTAGGTTTCCAAAATGCACTCCAAGCTGAGGCCTTATGAGCTGGGATTGAGTACTTGAGTTGGGTAATGGAGCCACGCAAAGGAACTGATAGACCTGCCGGATAGGGGACAGTTGTTTTCCCAGTAGTGATGTCCAAAGAGTTAATATGTACAGCCTCAGGCTTTCCAGGTTATTAATCTGTAATACTGACTAGGCAATTGCAATTTTGGGAAGAAAATACTAGGAAAAGGCTCAGCTCTCGAGGTATCTAAGACATTGCTTCTGAGTATGTGCAGGAGCCACTGAGTAGTCCCTCCTTCCTCTTGTGGGTGGGGAAGCAGAACATCTGTCCCTGGAGTTTGGCCCTTCCTGGGTCACCTCACCTCACAGCCACAGGTTCCTCAGATATGATCCACCCGTATCCTAGCCATCAGGTCTGTTAATTCTTCTGCAGCACTTCTCCCTTCATCTCTCCTCCCTTTCTCACTCTTTTTGGCTTTTTGTTTAGCTGAGGAAATGGAAAGCTCACACAGGAAGTGCTGGGCCTCATTTGCTTGAGGTGCCAAGTCTGTTTTCCCTTTGGATGCTGCAGCAAACAGCCCATTGCCGGCTCTGCGAGCTGCTGCCCATCTTTGGGCAAGGGCTCAATCTGCACCTGGGCACGTGGTCCAAACTACAGCCATCCCTAGCTGGGATAAGAGGGGGTTGGGATACTTGAACATACTTGCTTTGTCTTTCCAGGATATTCTTCACAGGAGAGCAAATCTGACCCAATAATATATTGACTCTAACTGTCCAGTAAATTAGTTTCTGTGGCCATAGATACCACTTACTCTCATGTGAATCCAGGCTGGACATGAGAAATCAGTGTGATCAAGAATTAGGTCCCCTTCTGGACTGTCTGTCTCTGCAGTCAGATCAGCAGCTGGCTGTCTCTGGAATGCAAGTTTAAGTATAAGGGAGGGGCTCTGCTGTCCCTGGGTAAGACCTCAAGGCATGGTTTTTAAAGGAATATTGCCACCATTCAGCAGAACAAACCTGATCTGACTAGCACTGAAGGTAATCCCACTTCATAGACTTCAGATCTGAGCATTGGAAAAGTGGAATATAAATTTTACCTTCCTGCTTTCTAGTTACTTGTATTATAACCAGCTTCCTATATTTTCCAAAAGTAAATACCATGGTTGAGAGATTGGCACGTTATGGTGGTTCTGTGGATTTCAAATGTGCATCTTGTACCCACTAATCTTCCATACGGGAGCACTTTTTCTTTTAAGGCCATAGGGAATGACATACCCCCGATAGTTCTGTAGATGTTAGAATTGTAAACACCCCAACACTTGTAGGGTCCTTGTCATGATATTCATTTTGAAGGGTTTAGGAATATCCTCAAGGGAGTAGAAAGGAAATGGCTTCCATTTAATGCCTGTCCTTAGCATGTTTTCATTGCTCCTTGCCTGCATTTGTTCTCTGCAAAGACAAATTTCTCTGATCCTGAGATAAGGTTCACCAGATAGTCTATAGTTGCACTTGGTTTTCCTTCAGAAATCTCACTCCCATTGGTCCCTTTAACATGCTGGACGCTTAATTCATTTTGCTCCCTTTGTTCTTTCCGTGTCTTTCATTTGTTATCTCTATGTATGGTTAGAGAATCATTGTACAGCATCCTCCACTATCCTAGGGGAATTCCAAAGCTCATCATTTGTCTCCTTCATTCTCTTTTCTTTGCCTATGTACCTTTTTCTTCTAGTCAGATCTACTTTTCCTAAGGATTAGCAGGCACATATGAAGTACTTAGGATGATGATGACAGAACATCATCGGCACTGGAGAGTGATAAGGAAAAAATTGCAGGACCATTTGTTTCTTCCCTCACAGTGGCACTTAGTAGGTCTGTGTGCTGGAGTCAGTGTGTAAGTTGACTTTGCACTGTTAGTAGTTGTAATAAGATAGGTTCATATCCCAGGAGATATCAGGTATAGAGAATAGCAGGATGCGGAAAGTGGCTTTGTCCACTGTAAAAGGCAATATAGTCTATGCTTTTAGAACAGACTGTGGTGCTTGAAGGGACCATCTACTTGACCCATCTGCTAGCACAGTTTCTTCCACCCCAGGCCTCCTGTGATAAGGAACAGACAACTGCTCCCCACTTTACCAAGTGAACATGAGGAAAGGTGTAAATGACAGCTGATGGAGAGGAAAAGGGCAGCAGGTTTCCATGATTCTAGGCAGAGGGACCTCTTACATCCCAGGATTTCGGGCAGGGCTACAGTAATGGGACAGTCTACCTCATTTCACAGTCTCTGCTGAAGCCAGATCTTCCCTCATCTTGATCTCTAGTTCTCAGTAAGTGAAAGAGTCAGGGGACTTTGAGAACATCCAAACCTAGCCCAGCTGTGGCAGTTGGTTTATTGCTTTCAGCTGGTACTTGAACCCAGGTCCTGGTCTTGGAGGCTTTCCCAGGTTTAATCCCCAGAGCTTTCTCTGCAGCTGTATGACACTGCACTGACCCCGAATGAGGATAGGAAAATAGAACCAGTGCCAAGCCAGAGTCTCTTTTTCATTTGGAGTCTGGCTGTCTGCCCATGACCAGGGTTACATAATGGGAAACATAGCTGGGGCTCTGGAGAGCCCGCGTTTCACCAGGCTGCCCAGACCTTCGCATTCTGATGCTATATATCTTCCTAATTGTAGCTTGTATGCATTTATCACACTGTTGGATTATTGTACTGTTAAAAAAAAAAAAAAGAAAACTCTAGAAATTCCTGGACTTGCTTCTTTTCTATGGCTTGTCCTACAGAGTCTGCAGAACATGCCGAAAAAGGCTCATAGGGAGTCTTCTGAAGTACTGTCACATAGGGAGAAATAGGGATGTGTAGGGAATAAGCAGTAAGCTAATTTACTCAGGAAGCCTTTGTGTGTTGACCTTGTAGATGAGATAGAAATTCTTGAGTTAAAAAACTAGCTAGTTCACTCACCCTCATGGGGCAGCTCTGAAGTAAGTACTGATCCCAAGTCTAATCAGCACCCCTTCAAGGACGCTTAATACGTCTTCCCAAAAGGGCATTTTCAGAGGTCACTAAGTAATAGCCCATCAGCACTTCCCTGAAGGAAGTGGTAGTGACTGTGGGAAGCCCCTTTGCTACCCTGGCTCCCCACCCAGTCTCCCTGGCTCCAAGTTGGGGCGCCAGCACTACAGCCTGGCACCAGGGGGTTCCTCTTCCTCCAAGTGCTGAGTGTGGTGCACACGTGATCTCTCCCACGGCAGGAGTCTCTGTCCCCTCCCCACTCCTCCCATAGGACTCCTTGTGAGAGGAAGGGGTGTTGGCCTAAGGCTCCAGTCTGACCCCAGCAGGGTACAGCAGCTGACCCCAGGGAGAGTACTTTCCAGCTCTGGGCTGAGGTTATTTGGGTCCAGTGTGTGCTAAACTGAGAAGACGTGTTGGAGTGGTTACAGCTAAAAGTTTGGAGAGGCAGGAATCGTGAGAATCCACACCAGGGAGGCCACCGAGGGCTCCACTCATGCCATAGAGATGTCAGGATCCCCTAGGGGCTGCTCTTTCCCAAAACACAGTGCTGATGGGTTTAACACACTACAGTGATGTGACAGAGGCTATGCATATGAGTGTGGCTTGGGAAAACTGAAATCAAATAAGGCTCTGATCTAGATAGAGGTTGGGGAAGGAACATAGTAGAGGAACTCTGGTACCTGGAATGAGGCTATTATGCCCTGTTATTGGCAGAGAGCTTTATTTAGCTGCACTGCTTAGAACACTGGGAAGCTTATGTCCTTGCAGTAGTACAGGATTACTGAGCTTCAAAATTTGATTTGCCCTGTTGGGCAGAGTTGATTCAGAGTTGGGCACTTTTTCAAAGGCCCAAGTTGACTTCTTTGCATAAAATAGGATTGTAATAGGGATCATCTTCAACTGGGTCTTATATTCTTTAGTGGTCACCCAATAAATAGTTCTTATTCTTGGAGGATTATATCTTGCTGCCCATGACTTTAATCCTAGAACGGTGTTCTCTGATTTTTCTGTGTCATGGAGGCATCTAGTAAACACTGTTTTTAGTTCCTAAATCTCAGGAGGAAGCTGCATAGATTTCTCCCCATATTCAACACATTCCAGAGCATATTACAGTACCCAGCACTGAGGTAACCAGAACCATTTCCTTATCCCATGCAGACAGGCTTGGCATTACATCTTGGCTTTCTAAAGGAGCATCCTAAGCCATTTTAAGCCCAAGTAATATTCTTTTAACTTTACCAGACTTGTTGGATTTAGGTCCATTTCTGCTGTTAGCTGCTCACCTCCTCATGGTTTCTCTGGTTGGGTAAGAAGTCCTCAGGGCAGTGATGGGCTTATGTTGGCCACTGAACAAGTGAATTGGAGAGGTGTGTGTTCCAAAAGGGAATTAAGTTTTCAAAAGCAAACACTGCATATCTTAGGAGAATTTCTCTTGTTATGGTATTTTGTCTTTCCCTTTTGTGGATGTTGTCCATGGCTTTCTCTTTTTAAGCTTCTTTGTGCCTACTTTGTGTACCATCTTTGGCTATATTTCCAAATCTCCTCATCCCAGGAACCAAAAGACCCAACTTGTTTCCCATCTGTATTACTTCTCTGATCTTCCATAGCTCTGAAGCACAATGCAGGGCTTCTTCTCACTCAACTCTTTCCGGGTTTGTTCTGCAGCTGTGGAGTTTGAATGTTAGTGTTTAAACAAGCTGGTATTACACAGGAAATGGCCACCTCCACAGGCCCCTGCAGGCTTGTAACATGGGGTCATTGTACTTGATATTAATCACCAGTCAGCCTGTTCCCCCACTAAAAATATGAAGGAGTGTGTGAGTACTCAGTCCTCCTTAGTCTTTCTAGAAAGAAAGACTGAGTCCTGGTCAGACCCTTGGCCCCACCCCAGTCGGAGCTTTCACAGGAGTCCTAACTGACCCCTTCCCTATAAACCTGGCAATTCTGCCTCCTTTCTAACTTCCAGGCAAGGAGGCAGATTGTTGTGGTATAACACGCCTCACATCTCACACCTTAATCTTTCAGGGCATGTTTTAGTTGTATAACATATCCTATGAGAGATCTCTAGAATTTTAGAAACACAGAAACCCACTGACCCACCTTAGAGCAGGGCTTCTTAGTTCCCTGAACTGAAGTGCCTTTTCTTAATGCTATTTGCAGAACTAACCCCAGCCTGAAGGGTTAATCTGATTCCCCAAGTCAGTATCCCCCAAACAACCAGCCAAGAGTGTGTGTTGGTTCATTTCTGTGAAATGTGTTTCCCCAGTCACCTGGGCTGGCCTGGGCTGCATTGTATCGGCCAGCAGCTGCACTGCACTCAAACTGACAGCTACATTAAACCTTGGAATTCTGAGGCAATAAAAAGTAAATTAACTCTTATTTTTTTCCTTTCCTGGTGGAGTAAGTGAATGCACGTCTGTAGGGAAGTGAGCAGGCCTTGGTTCTGAGTTCATACCTCTAACTAGTCACTACTGGTCTGTCCCAGGCTAGGATCTGGTGCTCAGACTCCAGCTACGTGTCTGCTTTCCTGGTATGTAGTGCGTTCTGTGGGGTTGGGCCCATGGGTCACCCTGCAACTGTTGGTCCCTATGCATTAATCACATTCCAGCTGCTGAGACTCCCTTGCCATCATTCTGGGAGCCATAAAAGGGTTTATTGAGCACAATTTCATATTCTCTGGCTGCTTTGTGTCTGTTTGGTGATGAGTGCACCCTAACTTTAGTAGGATTTTGTGGGCTCTGAGAGCTTCCCCAAAATATAAGTTGAACCAGAACAAACCAAAGGGATTTGACTGAGCCCACAGCACTCCAGAGGGTCCATAGAGAATCAAAGGTGATTTGCGATTATCAGAAAAACCTTTTGGGGAGTCATTTCCCAAGCTTTTCCAGAAGGTTGGGAGCTGTTTAAACAGCTCCTCATAACTATAAGAATTTGATTTTGGGTTCCTCAGCCAACATTGAATCCTTAGGGTCCAAGGGCTGGTATGGGGGTAAAGGTTAGAAGGCACTCCGGTTGAAATAAGAAACTAAAACAGGAAAAATCTAAGCTTTTCTCCTTGTATTCTGATGGGAAACTCTGTTCATCCATGGAACTGACCTACCAGCCCAAAGGCTTGATTGGGGTAAGCTGAGGTCATGTTGCCAGGGTTCCAGAAATTACCTCGTCCCCTTGCAAATATCAGTTTTTGAGTTCAGGCATCTCACCTGCATTTTCAAAGCACTTCTCCGTTTTTTAGTATCAGTTTCCTGCTACTCCTCACACCCACACTGCTGTAGAGAGTCACTAGATGGCCCAGGGACACCTACGTAATTGTGTTCATGTCTGTGGTGTTCAGTGAGATGAGATAACTGATGATATGAAATGTGACCTGAGCTTGGACAATTCCACTGAGATACCAAAAGAAAGCAGCTACTCAGAATCGGAGTTCAAATACAAGACTGGGCTGAATTGACCAGGGCAGAAGTGACCTTTCATTGAAGCATTTTATGTATTCCCTTGGTTCTGATCAGTCTAGCTTAACCCTTGGTCCACTTTTAGTTATATTTCTGAGCTGGGAACTCGTGGTACTTCCTACGTCTTTTGGCACTAGCTGCTGTCTTACAAAATCAGCATTAGGGTAGGAGCTCTCATTTACCTTGTTTTTGTAATGAGTCTTAAGGTTTTGGCACAAGGTGGGTGGTAATAGGCAAAAGGCAGATGTGGGCAGGGGTCCCTAGTGGTGGCCAGCACTCTCTGGGAGGAGTCACTTTTGGTTTATCTGAGCCTTAGAGTACAGGAGAGCATGGTAATGAGAACCACATGGTACCACATATTTCTTCATTTTGGATCCAAGATGGTAGGGGTGGGAGGGTAAGAGAGGGTTATGGGGCCTCCCACAGTGGCAGCCGTGGGTGATTTTCTGCCACCTCTTTCTGGCTGGGGGTGCTGCTGCTCATACCCTCACCCTACCCCCCAATTATGTCCTATTGCAACCTCAACCTGCGCAGCACCAGCCAGGGTCCCAAAGCCAAGTATTCAGCTGGGAGACTTTTCACCTTCTTCCTTCTCACTGTCGTCTTTCCTGTTTATTTTCCAAATTGCTGCTCTGCAGCCGAGCAGTGCTTGCTGGCCAAAGCTCACCAGTGCTGTGGGATCGTACTTAGGCATTGGGCTCAAGTGGCCAGCAGGGCACTGGGGGAGGAAGTGGGGAACTGGAAGAACCTCCCTGTGCATCTCCCATGGGCAGCACTAACCTCAGAGGCGGCCCTGAGCAGCCCTATCACATCCGGTGCTTGTCTCTGCAGCCGGGACCAGAGGATAAACTATCTGAGCTGTGGGGCAGTGCATCATTCCTCTTATTATTTTCTTCTCTGCAGATGGGGTCGTGGAAAGTTCAGTTCCTTTTAACCCTCAAAGTTCTGTTTATTCTACAGCTGGTAGCCTGAGTGCCGCGTTTCCCATTACATCACAAAGGGGCTCAGGCAGATCTCTGCACAGAAACGTGTTGCAACTGTTTATTTTTTTCCATATTTAAACATTTCTGACAGCCAAACCAGCCTGAGCCAAAAGATGGAGCTTTGTGAATGAGTCTAGTTGTTGGTGTCTATGTAGAGAGGCTTTAGAAAACTCTCATCCCTCTGGTGATTCTTCTCAAACATGTTCTTTTTCCTGGGCAAAGCCTGTGAAGTGAGTTACTTCTGCAGTACACGTGTGTTGATTATGTGCTGTTGTGTGATTAATGGGGGTATGTTCCACCTGGTTCCCAGGACGCTCTTGAAAACAAGATGTTTCATTTCATTGCCTTTTCCTAGTGCAGTGATTACAGTAAATAAACCATTGCAACCTCCTTCCACCTGGAGCCAGTCAGGGACTTCCCATACCTCTCCCCCACCTTCTCCCCTAGCATCACCTTCAGTGACATATCCCATGAATGCCTTCTCTCCCGCCATCTTCCAAAGGTTCCAGATCTCCAGGAAAAACAAATTGCTTAGGTCTGAGGCCCCTCCCTCCAGGCAGGATTCATGCATAGTAACTCCCCTGGGGAGATTCCAGGATGGTTCTACAACTCTCTTTGCTTATTTTCTCTTCTGCTCCACTTCTTGAACCTAATTGTGAAGCTTTCTTTGTAATTCTCCTATGCATTTTGTTCCTTTTGGGGTGAAACTTAGCATCCAGAGGGTACTGCCTGTTCCAGATTCCCAGGTTAGGGGCTCCTCTGGAGGAGAAAGACAAATCTATAAATTTGGCAGGCAGTGCATTTGACCACAGTTTGAGGTATCCTTGGGCAGGCACTTACCACAGCGGGAATTTGAACCTGCAGTAGAGAAAAACATCTGATAAGTGATAGAGAAATGAACCCTCTTTTATAATTCTATTTAGAATTTCAAATGGGAAGAGCTAAACTTTGCATTTAGAGGTTTTCTTCTCAGGTTCAACCAGGGCTTGGTGATATGCAATCACGATGACCAGCCATCCTGATTTACCCAGAACTGGGGGATTTGGAGAGATATGATACTTTGAGTGCTGAAACTGGGACAGTACTAGAATGGCTAGTCACCCTGTATCTAACCTGTAAGTGAGAGAAAGGGCAGGGTGTGAGATTGTCAAGACCGCACTGATAGTGGTTCATCTGCTGAAATGTTTGAGAAGCTTTATTTACCTTCTTTAGTGGATCTCGGCAGGCCAGGAATGAGGTTTTCATTGAATCTGTGTTTGATTGGAAGAGATTTCTAAAGCACTGAAGAGGGAAAACCCACATGACTCTGCACTCTGCACAGTGTGACTGAACCCCCTGTAGCTGTGTTTGGAAGAAGGAGGCCGGTGTCATTGCTGTCTGTGTGGTATATACGTGGTTGCTCAGGAGGGGGAAATTCTGGGAGCTGTCTCAGGCACTGGGTATTTAGAGTGTTTCAGTAAGCATCTTAGAGCATTGTCTGGAAAGGGGACAGGACCTGCATTAGGCAACTACTTCTCCAAATTCTTTTTCCTCTCTTGTTAGCATTTTAAAACTCCCCGTAATCAATTTAAACTTTACATAGAGGGACACTCATACCTAGATTACTGCCATGGGCACAATTTCGAATCCTAGCATTTTTAGTATGATTTCTTGGCAGCTGCCAGCTTGGACAACTTTTGCTGCAACTATTCTGTTCACAAATGCTGAGTGTACTTTTATTGGTCCCTCTTTAGACCTGCTCTTCTTTCTGACCTTATTTTTCACAGGGTTGCTGTGGATGTATGGTCGACGCTGGCTGATTTTTGTAACATACTGACTGCGGTGAATCAGTCTGAGGTGCCACTGTACAAGGACCCGGACGATGACCTCACCCTTCTTATCCTGGAAGAGGATCGGCTTCTCTCAGGCTTTGTCCCCTTGCTAGCTGCCCCTCAGGACCCCTGCTACGTGGAGAAAACCTCGGATAAGGTCAGCACCAGGCCAAACGTCCCTCCCCATTCACCCCTCCTCTTAATTCTCTAGACTTTTTTTTATTCTTGGGAAGTTTTGTGTGCAAACGGAACATGATTAAGTCATTGAGAAGGGTGTTAAGGGAAAATATCGACCTTTTAGCCGCTGACATCCAGCTCTATGTCCTGAAAAAAAAAAGCCCTCTCAACTTCCTTTGGTGTGTGTGTGTGTGCTCGCTGGCATGTTGTATATACGATCATTTCCTCACTTGTTTAAATAGTGCAGCTTGTGTTGGCAGTGCTCTCACTCAGCTCCAAATGGTTTGCATCATGCTTAAAGCACCCTCCTTCCTCCCCCTTTCCTTCTTCCCCCAGCCACAAAACTCTGCACTAGGAAAACAGCCAGGGCTTTTTCCCTTCTCTAAGGAGGAGAGTGATAAATAGGTGACTAGAGAGAAGCAGACACCATGTGTTAACTTACAAAAAAGCTTTTAGGAATATGAAGCATTCCTCGCTGCCTGGTTTCTATTTTCCTTCCTCTAAAGACTGTGTTTTAACCTGAACTTTTTTTTTTTTTTTTTTTGGTCTGTCTGTTTATACAAAACAAAGCCCATTCCCTGTTGCGCTGGTGAGGACTGTGGAGCTCCTGGTCTCTGCTTAACAGTTGGGTCTTCAGCCAGGTGGCGAGTAGGACAGTCTGGGCTGCTTCATTCTTCTTTTGTGAGAGCCATTCTGCTAGGAAAGTAGTAGTCACAGATCTTGGGGTCAGAGTCTCCTGTGCTGAGACGGGGGTACACTGTGTCTTACTTTTCTGCAGAGTCCTTAGCATCACATCCCCATGGGGAAAAGGCATTTGGGTAGGAGTCCACGGATAGCTTCTAAGGAGGAAGTCTTTTGACCTAGAGAAAGTATACACCAGATAGAGGTTTTTTAAAAAGTCAGTAAAAACTAAATTCCAAGCTGGGTGTGGTAGTGTATCCTTGTACTCCTAGCTACTGGGAAGGCTGAGGCAGGAGGGTTGTAACTTCG
Source organism: Erethizon dorsatum (assembly GCA_028451465.1). Lineage (NCBI taxonomy): Eukaryota > Metazoa > Chordata > Mammalia > Rodentia > Erethizontidae > Erethizon > Erethizon dorsatum. Next base: position 36,700,718 of record CM051826.1, read on the forward strand.
AGGCCAGCCTGAGCAATTTTTTTTTTTTTTTTTTTTTTTTTTGTGGGTACCGGGGGGTCGACCTCAGGACCTCGCGCGCAGCCTGAGCAATTTAATGAGATACCGAGCTACATGTGGTGATACCTGCCTATAATCCCAGCACTTGGGAGGCAGAGGCAGGAGGATGGTCATGAGTTGGAGGCCCACTTGGGCTGCATGAATTCAAGGCCAGCCTAAACTACATAGTGAGACCTGACTGAAAAAAAAAGAAAAGAAAAGGGTTGAGAATGTAGCTCAGTGGTAAAGGTTTTGCTATCATGCACAAGGGCCTAGATTTAATCCCCAGCAGCACCAAACAAAAACACCTAAATTCTAACATGAATGCAATTACAAGAGACTTTATATTGAATATAAATTTTAAAAAACTTGTTCTCAATATTTATTCATTGTAGAAAATTTGTAAAACACACAAAAAATGTATCTAATCCCATTATCCAGAGTTAACATTGTTGTCATTTTTATAATCATATTTAACTTTGAGTATACACACATACACATTTTTTTCTTCAGTGAAACTGGTGGTAAGGTAGGCTGGGGATGTAGCTCAGTGATAGAATGTTTCACTAGCATGCACAAGACCCTGGCTAACCTAGATTTTTAGCATGGATGTGTCAGAGGGAATCTTTAGAAACTGTTGGCCCTTTAGAAATTTGAAGAAGATAGACATTTTCCTCAAACTCCTACTGGTCATTACTAAGAAATGTAAAATATCTCAAGGACTAATCAGTAGCAGCAACATGACCAGTTTCATTACTGGTAATGATTAGTTACACTTTTGGTCTAGCTTGGATGCTTATTCAACAGATATTTACTGAGCACACATTGCCCACACTACGTGGAACATATAAGGCAAATATTCTAGTCTGAAAGACTGTGGCATATATAAAGATGTCAATAACAATACATTTTATTTGAGCTGGTAGTAATCCCATGAACACATTGCTTTATGATCATTGAATTGGCATTTAACATATCATTTCCCAAGCATGTGCTGTGGAGCTCTAGTTTTGTAGGTTCTGAATTCTTTGTGGAAAATTCTTTGTGATATGATCATATGTATATAAAACAGTGTTAAACAGAACTCATTACTGTGAGACCTCTTGGATCTTCTAACATTGCAGTATACAATGAAAGTATAGTTGGGGATATAGCTCAGCGGCGCAGCACCTGCCTGGCAAGCACCAGGTCCTGAGTTTGATTCCCAGTACCAAAAAAAAAGTTACTAGCAAGGATAGTCTTTGTAATCTTTGCCAAGCTTGTTTCACCCTTGATCTTTTTGATTTACCGAACATCTTCAAGATTAATATTCTGAAGCTGGGCATGGTGGTGTATGCTTGTAGTCCCAGCACTCTGGGAGGCTGAGGCAGGAAGATAACAAATTTAAGCCCAGCCTGGCCAATTTACCAAGACCTTGTGTCAATTAAAAAAAAAAAAAAGAAAAGAAAAGAAGGGAGGGAGAGAGAGAGATGAGTATTCTGCCTAAAATAACCCATAATAAAAAGATAAGATACAAGATGAGCAAGAAGTGAGAAAACATTGTTTTTGGAATTATTCAGAACAGTAATATAAAAAGAGCACAGATTAGGGCTAAAAGCAATAGAGTGGAACTGATTACATTTTGAGAAAAACATCACAGGTGTTGGAACAAATTGGAGGCAACCAGGGGAAAGAAACTGCTTTTCATTCATGGAGTGGCTGGTAGGCACCTGAAGAATAATACAGTGTAGCTAGTGAGGAAGTGTTGGATTAGGAACCCTTGTTTGTATGACTTTAAAACCCATGTTCTAATGAATGATTTGTTATCAAGGATTTACTTCAAAATAACCTGCATAGGGGGAGATAAGAGTATAAATTAAAGGAAAAGAAGCCAAATATTGTTCATTTTTAATCTGAATGAGTATATTGAGACCATTACAGTACTTTACTTTTGAATATATGTGAAATTTTCCACATATACTTTAAGAAGAAGCAAAGCCATCCTTTAAAAAACTTTATTTTAAACAATTCTTTGTGGAGCCAGGAATCCAACTCAAGGACTTCATTCATGCTAGGCAGGTGCTTTTTTTCACAGAGTTAAAACCCCAGCTCTGGATAACCATCTTTCCTGCCTCAGTCTCCAAGGTACTGGGATTATTATAGGCATGTACCACCACTCCTGGCCCTTTCTGCCTTATGTATTTGCTTGAGTTCTGGAGAAAATAATGAATCCATAATAATGAAGTTAAAATTTTTCAGCCCCTGTGCTAAGCTCTTTACACATTTTCTCATTGCAACCACAATTACTTTATAGGTAAATGTGGGGAAGTGATCAGAAGAACACTATTTTAAGAGAAAGTTCAGGTTGGTTTTTTTTTTGTTTTGTTTTTTAATGTGGGTACCAGGAGTTGAACTCAGGATCTCGCGCTTGCCAGCAGGCGCTTGTGCCACTGAGTGATATCACTGGCCCCTTTTTTTCCTTTATGTGGGTACCGGGAGTCAAACTCAGGACCTCACGCTTGCCAGGCAGGCGCTTACGCCACTGAGCCATCTCACTGGCCCCAGGTTGTATTTTTGAGTTTGAAAAATGCTTATTTTGTTTTGTTTTGTTTTTGATACAGGGTCTCACTTTGTAGTGTAGGCTGGCCTTGAACTCACTATGTAGCCCAGTCTGGCATCAACCTTGTGATCCTTCTGCCTCAGTCTCCTGAGTGCTGGGATTACAGGTGTATACCATCACGCCTGGTCAAAAATGCTTATTTGAGCTGGATGCAGTAAGGTATACCTGTAGCCCCAGCTACTTGAACACTGAGGCAGGAGGATCTCTTCAGCCTTGGAATTCAAAGATAGCCTAGGCAACAGGGCACAACCCCATTAAAAAAGAAAGTTAATAATCATCTGCACCATATATGCCTATGACTATAACCTATATAATTTATGGATATACTATTTGTTAATCACTTCAGAAAGTTACTTCTGTTTCATGAATATCATCTCAAACAATATTATACAATAAATCTTTGCATATCTCTTTTGTTAATTCATAAGAATAAACTTTTCAAGTGGAATCGCTAGGTCAGAGGAGGTATGCACTTTTGGGGGGAGGTTTTGTTTTTGTTTTTGTTTTTGTTTGGGGTTTTTTTTTGAGAGAGGGTCTCAATATGTAGTGCAGGCTGGCCTTGAACTCGTTTATGTAGCCCAGGCTGGCCTTGAACTCATGGCAGTCCTCCTGCTCAGCCTCCTGAGTGCTGGGATTACAGGTGTGTGTGCAACGTGCCTGGCTGAGGTATGCCCATTTTTAAGATTTCCAATGGATAGACCAGATTTTACCCTACAAAAAATTACAGCTATTTAAACTGGCGAATATGAGGGTATTTATTTTCTAACTTCCTCATCAATCCTGGTTTAACTTTTTGTAATGCTGCCAGAGATGGATGAAATATATTATCTTAATGTTTTACTTTTTATTCTTTGATTACTAATAGCGTTTTTAAAAAAATTATTATGTTTATTATCTGTATGTATTGATACTGTATTATAAATACATTGCCTTGTGTTGCCATTTTACCATTGGGATACTCATTTTTCTTTTTTCTTAATGAATTACAAAAGATATTTATGAATGACTTAAACTTTTTGGTTATCCTTGTATAGCAGATAACTTTGTGGAAGTTTTTTGGTATTTTAAAAATTTTTTATTTTTATTAGTACATTTTGCAGTACATCATGATTACATTCGTCATGGGGAGTCGGTACCAATATATAACATATCTTAATTCTTTTTACATCCCTTTTAACTTCTCTTCCTCCCCTTAACTTTGTGTATTTAATGAGATAAGAATTTTGAGAAATGTTGAATGGAGAAGTATAGCACTCTTATTATGTAAACAATAAGAAATGTCCCATTGTTGGACCATTCAACAAGATCTTCTAAGGGAAAATCATTGCCAGCCAAATACTTAGAAATAAACTTGGGCCAGTGAGATGGCTCAGCGGCGTAAGCCTGCCTGCCTGGCAAACGCGAGGGCCCAAGTTCGACTCCCGGAACCCACATACGAAAAAAGGGCCGGTGATATTGCTCAGTGGCATAGGCGCCTGCTGGCGCGGGAGGTCCTGAGGTCGACCCCCGATACCCACAAATAAATAAATAAATAAATAAATAAATAAACTAAGAGCTATATCTGTTTCCTTCTCTGTTTCGCCCATTTGGTCCAAGAGCCTGGGTATAGTTAAACTTAGTGAAAATTACATAGTATTTTGAAAAGTCCTGTGGTGTATAGCAGGAAAACATAAATTTAGGCTTTTTTTTTTTAGTCTTTTCCAACTTTAGGTGTAAAAATCTTTGTGTAATAATTCATTTCACCAATTGCCCTCTGACACTGACCATTGTGTATTTCTCTCCACCTACATCTTTGTTGCTTTCACCTTTTTTGGGTTCTCTCACATCTTTATGAATAGTTCATAAATGTAAAGAATAATTACCACTTGTATTTAATCTAGTTCTTTCAGATTGAATCAGTTACTGCTTAATTTACAAATCTAATTCCCCAAATGGGGAACTCTTGGTTGTCATTATCCCCATGCTATGGATTGACTAGATATTCTTTTGTTCTAAAGTAGGAATTCTCACACTTTTGCATTCTTCAAAACAAAATTACACTAGAGACTTGTTAAAACACCCATTTATAGACCCCTGAGAGTTTCTGATTGTGGAGCGGAGAGACTGAAAACTGCATTTCTAACAAGTTCACAGGTCATGCTAATGGTCTGGATTCCACACGTTGAGAACCACTGCTTTGAGGAATTTGGGGCTGCTAAAGTTGTAACCATTAGGCAAAGATTTTGGCCCGGGTAAAAGTGAAGATTTCAGGTATAAGTTGTCTTCCTAATTCTACCTTTAACTTTGAAATGCATTATGTATTACTGAGAATCCACACACTTTACCTCCATTTTGCCAAATAATTTTCTGAGCTCTTCAGAAAGAGGTTAAAAGCAGATGAGGTGGTACATGTATGTAATCCCAGCTACTTAGGAGACTGAGGCAGGAGGATCACAAGTTCCATGTTAGTGTTGACAGTTTAGCAAGACTCTGTCTTAAAATTACCAAAAAAAAAAAAAAAGAAAAAAAGAAAAGTTGTACTCAGTGCTATAAATACATCTTTTTGAATATATATAAAAAGTCACATGTCTGAGTAGTCTCCTTTCCTAGGAGGATCCTGATCTATACAGCTAACACTTAGTGAGTGCTTATCATGTGTTTAGCACTGTTTTCATACTTTACATTATTTAACTTTCACAAAAGCACCATGGGAATTTGAGCTACAGGAAAGAGCTTATGCAGATGACACAGCTAGTAATGATAGAATCAGTTGCAGGCAATGCAAGTCTAGAAGACACACTCTTAATTAAACATAAATAAAGAAGTAGAATGGTTGAACAAACATTAACTCAGTACTTCCAGTTCTTCTCTTGACTTTGACAGTTTTATTTTTACTGGAAGCTTGATTTGTCAAGCTTAGAAACTGTTGACCTGGTTTGAGGGAGATCATCTGATCTCCCAGAATATTTCCCGTGGATGAACAAAGAAGCAAAAGTTCATGCAAATGGAAAAGGATATTTAGGTTAAATTTACCTGCGTCTTTCTCTGGGTTGGATGTTCTTCAAATTTTGGAATGTCCTAGATTCTAAAACACTTTTGGAATATGAGGGGGTTTTTTGGAAGTGGGGAGGAACCTGGATTTTTTTTTTTAATCTTGAGAGTGCTTTTAAAGATGCTGAATATACTCACAGGATGATCTGTATTGTTTTGGAAGTGTGTCCAAAGGGGAAAAAAAATCTTAAGAGTGATGGCAGTACTTCTAAGGGCCAGAAAGTCAGGACAATGTCCTAGACTCCAAATTTGCAGGCAGAATTGCTTGTACATGAACAGTGATGCTTGGGGTTGATGATGGGGATGACTGATAGATAAAAACATGAAAATCAGTTATATAAGCATGTGAGCCATTTGTACATACAAACAATCTACCTCAAGACTTATTAAATATAGGCCACATAAAAATAAAATTCAAATTGATAAGCTGTATTATAATTAGAGAAGAAGCTATTGATATAAACTTTTGTCTCAGTACTTCCTGTTCCATCCATTTTAATGTTTTTACTGATATTATCTCTCATGTATGTGTAGGAATATGCATTATACTTAAATATGTAAAATTACATTTAATACCTTTACTTTTACTAATCAGTTCAATATAATTTGTAATAAAATTCACACATTTTAATGCACTGATGTATTATACCTCTGTAAGAACCATCTTGATGAAGATATAGAATATTTCTATCTCAAAATTTTCCTGAGTGCCAGCCGTGGTGGTACACATGTCGGTAGTCCCAATATAGTACTTGGGAGGCTGAGGGAGGAAGAGCTTAAATTCAAGTCCTGTTGGCCCAACTTAGCGAGACTCTGTCTCAAAAAATTAATTAAAGGACTGAGACATAGCTCAGTGTGAGGGCACTGGGTTCAACCCCCCAGTACTGCCAAAAATAATAGTAATAATAATAATAATAATGATAATAATAATAATATTCCTGAGAGTTACTGTCTCCTGTCCCATTGCCCCCAGCCAACCACTGATCTAATTATTTTCACTATAGGTTAAAATTGGAAATTTCAACGCACATGAAATATTGTAGTATACTTTTATGTCCTTGTCCTTTTGCTCAGCATGTGTCTAAGATTCATCTATGTCATTATGTGGCCTTTTTTTTTGTTTGTTTGTAGTTCATTCCCTTTTATTGATGAATAATATTCTATTTTATGGATATATCACAGTTCACCCATTAACTTGGTGATGAATCATGAACTATATATCTCTATCAAGATATCTTTGCTGGGCATGGTGACACATACCTGTCTGTAGTCCCAGCTACTAGGCAGGCTGAGGCAGGAGGATTACAAATTCAAGGCCAGCTTGGGCAATTTAGCAAGACTTTGTCTCAAAATTTAAAAAGAAAAAAGTTGGGGGTTGGGGATGTAACTCAGTGGTTGAGCACTCCTAGGTTTGATTTCCAATACCAGGTATAAACAGATACTATCTTTGTCAAAATACAAAGTACAGGGGCCGGGGATATAGCTCAGCAGCACAAACGCCTGCCTGGCAAGCACAAGGTCCTAAGTTCGATTCCCGGTATTGAAAAAAAAAAAAAAAGATACAAAGTACTTGTGTGTGTGGAGGAGGGGTACTGATTTACCTCAGGGCCTTACACATGCTAGGCAAGCACTCTAGTGACCTCCCAGCCTTTTTCTTTTCTTTTCTTTTCTTTTCTTTTTTCTTTTCCTCTCCCCTCTTCCCTCTCTCCTTTCTCCTCTCTTTCTTTTTTTTAACTTTGAGATGGTATCTCTTTAAATTGCCCATGCTGTTCTGGAAGTTGTCATCCTCCTGCTTCAGCTTCCCAGAAGCTGTGATAACAGGTATGTGCCCCCATACCTGGCTTAAGTACTATATATATATATATATATATCTCTCTCTTTAAAAGAACTTCAAACTATTTTCCAAACTCATTACATGATTTTATACTCCCACTAGCTGTGTATCAAGTTCCATTTGCTTCAAGTCCTTGTCAATGCCTGGTATTTCTACACTTTATAATTTTAACCATGTGTTTGAAGTGTGAAGGGCTGTCTCACTTAAGTTTTAATTGGCATTTTCCTAATTAATAAAGAGCATCTTTTCATGGTTTTTTGTTTTTTTTGTGGGTACTGGGGGTCGACCTCAGGACCTCGCGCACCAGCAGGCGCCCGTGCCGCTGAGCGATATCACCGGCCCTTTTTTCGTATGTGGGTGCCGGGAGTCGAACTCAGGACCTCACGCTTGCCAGGCAGGCACTTATGTCACTGAGCTATCTCACTGGCCCCTGTTTGCATAGTTTTTAACAGCAAAAAATTTTATTGTGATAGAATTCAGGTTTTCAAGTTTTTCCTTTATGATTAGTGACTTTTTGTCTTAGAAATCTTTGCCTTAACCCCAAGGTCATGGAGATTTTCTCCAGTGCTTTTAGTGTTATATTTTATTTCTGCTTTTGTCTTCTTAACTATACCCTTATTTTTTTAACTGGTGTTCTAGGGCTAATAATTAGCATCCTCAACTTTTCAGAATGTATGTACAGTCAATATTGTATCTCTGTATACTTCATACCTTATGCTTCCTGCTTCATACTTCACAAATGCAGTTACTTTACATCACTGTGATTCCATTTCCCCATTCATCCCTTGTTTTCTGCAGTTGTCTTCTCTTTTAGTCTTCATGTTATACACCTTGCTATGAATGGTATTTCCGTTAAAGTTAGTTGTATTTTAAGTAAAATATAAACAAAAGAAAAGCCGGGCGTGGTGGCACACACCTGTAATCCCAGCACTCAGGAGGCTAAGGCAGGAGGATTGCTGCGAGTTTGAGTCCAGCCTGGGCTACAAAGTGAGTTCAAGACCAGCCTGAACTGCATAGTGAAACCCTATCTCAAAAAGACAAAAAGAAAAAGTAAAAGAAAAATATAAACTTGATATATTATTTCACTTATTTATTGATGTTCTTCATTCTTTTCTATAGGTTAGGTTGGCCAGTAACAAATCCCTATAGCCTGTTTATCTAAAAATGTCTCTCTCTCTTTTTTTTTTTTTTTTTTTTTTTTCCCCTGCATCTTTGGCTTTTGCTTTGTTTGTGAGGGATTTTTGCGTTTTGGGGGGGAGTATAGAATTATTATGTATTGAAAAGTTTTTTTCTTTCAACATATTTTCAGAATGTGATTCTATTATCATCTGGCTTAATGTTCACTGAGCCTTCTTGGATCTGTAGGTTGATTTTTTTTTTTTTTTTTAACCAAATTTGGTATGACTTTCAGGTATTATTCTTTTTTCTGCCCTAATTATCCTGTCTTCTCCTTTTGAGATTCCACATAAATGTTAGATTTTGTTAGTCTCTCTCTCTCTCTCGCTCTCACTCTCTCTCTCTTTTATTTATTTATTTATTTATTTATTTATTTATTTATTTATTTTTATTTTTTTTGTGGGTACCAGGGGTCGACCTCAGGACCTCGCGCACCAGCAGGTGCCCATGCCGCTGAGTGATATAACCAGCGCTTTTTTTGTATGTGGGTACCGGGAGTCGAACTCAGGACCTCGCGCTTGCCAGGCAGGTGCTAATGCCGCTGAGCTATCTCACCAGCCCTCTCTCTCTTTTTTAGACAGGATCTCACTGTGTAGTTCAGGCTGGCCATAAACTCAAGGTGATCATCATGTTTCATCCTCCCAAGTGCTGGAATTATAGGCAAGCACCACCATCCCCAGCCAAGGCTCTCAATTTTCTTCAGTGTTTTTTCTCTCTATTCCTCAGATTTTTGAATTTTATTGGTCTCTCTTCAAGTTCACTGCCCCTCCCCATCCTCTTCTTTTTCTTTGGCTGTGCTGGGGATTGAATCCTGGACCACATGCGTGCTGGGAAAGTACTCTGCCTCTGAACCACATCTCCAGACCCTTTTCTGCCATGTAAATATGTTGTTAAACTTACCTAGTGACATTTTTATTTCATTATTTTGTGTTTTTCAGCTTATGAATTTCTACTTTGTTCTTATAATTTTCATTTCTCAGCTGACACTTATTTTCTCATTCTTCAGGACTATATTTTGGGGCTGGATGTAGCTGAGTGGTAGCATGCTTGCCTAGCACACGTAAAGTCCTTGGTTAGACCCCCAATGCCAAATAAAAGGCCATATTTTCCTTTAATTCTTCAAATGTCTTTTCCATGAATATTTTGGACGTATTTATAATAACTGCTTTAAGATCTTTGCTGGCTGGCTAATTTAAAATCTGGACCATCTGACATTTTCTTTTTATCAAAGGGGATGGCATTTTCTTGTTTGTGTCTAGTAATTCTTGCATAAAGTCATTGGGCATTATGTACTCTAGTTCATAGAGATCCTGGGTCTTGTTATCTTCCTATGGACAGTTTTGGGGGTTTTTGCTTTGTTTTGTTTAGCATTTTTTTTTAATTTAATTTTAACTGATAGTTAAAATGCTGCCTGATCAGTGTGAACTTCTCTAGGCTCAGTTTTTACATGTTATTAATAAAGATAAGTAGAAACCCAGCATGTCTTCCAAGCCTTTTCTCTGTAGTTTTCATTTTAGGCTTGGTCTTAGAGTCTATTAATATAGGCTTAGATTAAGTCTTATTTTCAGATGTGGCCCTTACTCACTAAAATATGCCCTCTCTGCAGTCTCAGCTGGCCCTCAGTTTTTGTTATTACGGGGCTGGAATGAACTTCCATATACTTGTGTGTGTGTGTGTGTGTATATATATATGTGTGTGTATATATAGATATATATACACACATATATATATGCACATATATATATGGTACTGTTTCTGTAGAGTAGAGCCAACAAGTGAAATGGTCAGGGGTTACTGTTTTGTTTACTATTTTGGTAAATACTCCCAAATTGTCCTCCAAAGTGATCATACAAATTTATATTCCCACTAATAGTGTATGTCTATTTCCTCATACTCTCCCAATACTGTACATAATTATCAGTATTTTAAATTTCTGGGGCTGGTGAGATAGCTCAGCTGTATAAGCGCCTGCCTGGCAAGCGAGAGGTCCTGAGTTGGACTCCCGGTATCCACATATGAAAAAAGGGCCGGTGATATCACTCAGCAGCACGGGCACCTGCTGGCACGCGAGGTCCTGAGTTGGACCCCCGGTACCCACCAAAAAAAAATAATAATAATAATAGTATTTTAAATTTCTGCTACACTGAATTAAAAAAATGTATTATACTTTAACTGCCATTTGTTTACTAATAGAATAAAGGATCTTTCTGTATATTCTTTATTTATATATCTTCCTTATATATTAATGGCTTTGCCTATTTTTATATTGAGTTATTGATATGTAGGAGTTCTTTATACACTATATATCATTGTATTTTGCTTTATATATTGGAAATATTTTCTTCTGGCTAGTAGCTTGTTTTTATAATCTTGTTTGTATTTTTTAAATGTACAATTTAATATTTTTATAGAGGCAAATTAGTCTGTTTTCCTATGTGGCGCCTCTTGGGGTTTTTTCTCATGGTTCCTTCATCCTTGTACATACCTGTTTTTGTTCTTGCTGTTTGCTTAATTTATTGTTCTAAAAAGAAAGCTTGTGTTAGCAAGGTGCACCATGCTTCCATTCAAATTTTCACTGTGAAGTAAGGACTGCCATTTTTAACTGCTCTACATATTCCAGAATCACCATCATTTAGAGCAAAGACTTAAGGATTTGATGTTTTCATAGATAATTTTTGTGGTATCATTCTTGTCAGTGACAGGAAAAATAGATCTTTAGCTGCCTGAGCGTAAATTCAAATATTTCTTAACTATCAGGAAATTCAAATAATGGTATGAAATAATGTAAAACCTCATTTGTAGTGAATGATTATCCAGCGATTTTTTTTTGTTTTGTTTTGTTCATGTACACACACTTACCAAAGAGAATAGAAAAATGAGAAGCTGTTCTTCTAAAGCACAGAGGAAAACGTGGTTTGCATATGTCCAACAAAAATCTTTGGAAGATTGGAATTGCTCAATGAGTGTAGGTTGAGCAATTGCTTAACAGGGCATACACGTTGGGGGGTGTCCTTTGCTCTTGTGCAATTAGGGAACTCCAGAGCTGCCTGAATAGAGAATTTTGTTTTTATTTCTTATGTGCCATTTAAATTTTTACTTTTTCCCTTCTTTTTAATATTTATCGTTTTAGGGCCGGTGAGATGGCTCAGTGGCTTAAGCGCCTGCCCTGCCAGCGCGAGGGCCCGAGTTCGACTCCCGGAACCCACATACGAAAAAGGGGCCGGTGATATCGCTCAGCGGCACGGGCGCCTGCTGGCGCGCGAGGTCCTGAGGTCGACCCCCTGGTACCCACAAAAAAAAAAAAAAAAAAAAAAAAAAAATTTATCGTTTTAAAATTTTTCTTGAATTCTTATTTACTTGTGGTTTCTTTTTTTTTTCCTTCTTCAAGAGATTAATGAAACACCCATCTGGCCCTACCTCTGTGACTTTAGGTTGTTTGTTTGTTTGTTTTTTGGTTTTTTGAGACAGGGTCTCACTTCATAGTACAGGCTGGCCTTGAACTCACTATGTAGCCCAGGTTGGTCTTGAACTTGCAGTGATCCTCCTGCCTCAGCCTCCTTAGTGCTGGGGTCACAAGCACAAGCCACCACTCCTGGCTCCCACCTCTGTGACTTTTTTTTTTTTTTTTTTTTTTTTTGTGGGTACCGGGGGGTCGACCTCAGGACCTCGCGCGCCAACAGGCACCCGTGCCGCTGAGCGATATCACCGGCCCCTTTTTCGTATGTGGGATCCGGGAGTCGAACTCGGGCCCTCGCGCTTGCAAGGCAGGCACTTATGCCGCTGAGCCATCTCACCGGCCCTACACCTCTGTGACTTTGATTAGAAGTGATGCAAGGAGGGTGCAGCTAGTCGTGTGAGGGTAGGTGGCTGGTAGTTTAGGAGTTTCTAGTTGCACTTCACACAGGCACAATAATCAGCTTAGTGTGAGTGTTTGAAATATGGGTTAGTAATCAGTCTGCATTCCCTGATTTCTTAGTATGAGAATTTTGCATACTTCATAATGAGTGTTTTGAAATTTTTGCCTGTTTTGCTTTTAGTGGTGACCAACACCTTCTGATGAAGATCAGCTGCAGAGTATGCTAGACAGTGAAGCTAAGGCTGAAAGCATAGGAGCCAACCAGTAAGATCCAGAGCTAGACAGGACTAACTTCGGCAAAAACAAAGTCCTTGTTTTCTCCTCTTTTGCCTGCTCAGACTCACTCATATATTTCATAAGCATGCTTCTAATTCTGATTCTCTTCCATTTACCTTTGTGCTGTGGGTATTGGAATCTGTTCACCCTCGTCTTTTCTGTGTTCCAGAGGAACAGGAGAGGTAGTTGGGTCAGAGTGCCAGAAAAGCAGAAGTTAAGTATGTGGAATTCATAGCTGTATGTATGAGTGTTTGTGGGGCAGGGAACTTCTAATGGAAAACATTTGTGTTGCATCGAAAACAGAGCAAGGCCTGCTTAGGGTCTGTCTGCTGTGTCTGTCAGTCTGTTCCCTACCAGCACTAGTCATTGTTCTCCTGGGAGTCTCAGGCGTATTGTGGTTTCTTCTGCTCTTGCTATCCCCTAATCTTGCCAGAGTTTTTGTGTCATGGGTGGCCTCATGCACAGTTTGGAGTGAGGCCACAAGGGTGGTGACTAATGGCTTTGAAGGTACACAAGCACACATGTGGGCTCTGGAACCCTTTTGGGGGCAAGCCTGAGAAGGAGGAAAGGTCTTGAACACAGACAGTGTGAGAAACATGCTTAGACTCATACAGACGCTTTTGCTTTTTCAGTCCTTGCATTACTGCTAGCAAAGCATGAACCAGAAAAATGGAGATGAGGGAAAGCTTGCTGTTTGGGCTTGCCATTTCATTTGTAAATGCTCGCAAGGGATGCACCTGGGTGCCCAAGCTTGCATCTGACAGGCTGATATCAATCAGGTTGTGTGCCTGGATCCCCTTTGGGAAATACAGAAGAGAAAGTGCTAATTTCCCTGAGGATAGTGTCACTCCAAGATATGAAAGGACCTGTAACTTGAGCTGTTTCTTGTTTTCCCCACCAGTCCCCCTGAAACTCACATTTGTTCATTTTAAAAAAGAAAGGAAAAAAAGAAAACAATGAAAAAGCAGCAACTCAGCTCACAATTTTCTGGGTCCCTAAGAAAGTACTTCAATGTGGTTTTCACATTTTCAGGTTTTTGGCTGATGAATAAGATTGAGCAGAAATGCTTCTTCCCCTGATAACAATACATTCAGATGCAGGATCAGGAGTTTGTGGATTAAAACCAGACGGTGGATGATTAATACTTTTGCTTATAGAGGTAGACATGGCAGCTTCCTTCATTTAAATGAAAAGACCCTTTCTCTGTGTTTGTATGTGTGCATATGCTTGCATGCTTATGCTCTTGAAGGTGGGAGCTGGGTTTGTAACTCAGTTATAATTTCTTATCTTTTCTTGAAGAATCCAAGAAATACTAGAAGGACTGTGCTGTGAAGCAGAGGTGTAAAGATCAGCACTACGGTGGGAGTGAGAATATGTTCTTTTTCAAATTAAATGCTTTCACAGCTCTTTAGGTACTCCTGTAACACATATCTTTAACCACATGACCTGCTTGCTCCCATGTTCGTGTGATCTCCTACTCAGGAATATATTTTTTCTTTCAAACTTTGGAAGTGTCCATTTCTGTCATTTCATTATTAGATAACGATACTAAAAGAAGCTTTATTATGGGCCGGTGAGATGGCTCAGCGGCTTAAGCGCCTGCCCGGCAAGCGCGAGGGCCCAAGTTCGACTCCCGGAACCCACATACGAAAAAGGGGCCGGTGATATCGCTCAGCGGCACGGGCGCCTGCTGGCGCGCGAGGTCCTGAGGTCGACCCCCCGGTACCCACAAAAAAAAAAAAAAAAAAAAAAAAAAAAAAAAAAAAAGAAGCTTTATTATTACAAAGATACTTTATGTTTTTTACTCCACTCACTGAAAACATGACAGAAATTTCTTGGAGTATGTAATTGGAGGTTGGCAGATGTTTGTTTATTACTAAAATGTGTTTGAGGATTTATTTGTATTAGGTTCTGTGCACGTTAACCCAGTCAAGTCAAGAGGCCTTCAGTTAGCCTAGACCTCTAATTATTCCTGTGATTTAAACTTGCATACACTTTGCTATTGGTAGAAACAGAGACATCTGCCCAAATGAAACAGGAAATGAAAGGGGAGGAGGAAAAATGAGGCTGGGACTTGGTATCTTTTTATCTGCATAAAAAAGGTTGTGTTTCCTCTGTAACAATGAAAAGTTTGAGCATAAAGTTTCTTTTATTCCAAGAGAAAGCTGAGTCTATTTTAATGTTGCCTCTGATTTCAGAGTAAAAGTGGGCTCTCTCAATCCTATCACACCCTCACTCTGTGCATCCCCAGGTATTCTCATTCATTCACAGAATGCAGAATGTTCCTTCAGTTCACCTTTTTCCCCAGGCACCGTGTGAGACCAAGATTAGTTGGCTTACAGATTTTGTTTTGTTTTCAGTACTGGGGACTAAACATTGGGTTTTGCACATGCTGGACAAGTACTGTACCACTGAGTCACCCCAGCCCTTTTTATTTTTTCAAATTTGAGATAGGGTCTTGCTAAGTTGCCGAGGCTAAGCACATACCTCTTGCCTCACCCTCCCATGGTGTGACACCAGGCCCAGCTGGCTCACAGTTTTGACAAACACATAGTCATGTTATCATCACCACAATTAAAATATAGAGCATTTTTATCACCCCCCCCCACAGAATCTCTCATACAATCAACCTCTCTCCCTACCTCTAGTGCCTGGCAACTTACCTATTTTTTGTCTCTATAATTTTGCCTTTTCTAGAATGTCACTGTGTTAGCTGTCATTGTGATGAAATACCCGAGAACAACAAGTTAAAGGAGGAAAGGTTTAATTTGGTTCTCAGTTTCAGAGGCTTTGGCTTACTTGGCTCTGTTGCCTCTGGGCCTGAGGTAAATAAAACATGATATGACAGGGAGCATGTGGTAGAGCAAAGCAGCTCACCTCATGGTGGACAGGTAGCAGCAAGAGAGTGCGCATGAGAGAGAGGAAGGGGCTGAGGACATGATTTACCCTTCAAAGGCACATCTCCAGTGACCTGCTTTCTCCACCTAAGCCCCACCTTCTAGCCCCAGTCCATTCAGCTGTGAACTCATTAACAAATTAACCCACTGATGGAGTTAGCAACCTCATGGCCCAATTACCCCTGTAGGCCCCATCTCTAAACATTGCTGCTTGAGGATCAAACCTTCAGTACATGAGTCTCTGGGGGACATTTTAAGCTATAACAGCCATTAAACAAAATCATACAATATATAGCTTTTTGAGGTGGTTTCTTTCACATAGCATAATACATTTGAGATTCATCTATGTTGTGGCTTTTATCAGTAATTTGTTTTGTTGCAAAGTAGTATTTCATCATATAGATACACCACAGTTTGTTTAGCCATTCACCAGTTGATGAACATTTGAGTTGTTTTGCAGTTTTTGGTAATCATGGATAGAACTACTATAAATATTTGTTTTTAGGTTTTTGTGTAAACTTAATTTTCATTTCTCTTGGATAAATATCTAGGGAATGGAATGGATGATTCTTGGGTAAGTCTGTGTTTAACTTTGTTAAACTGCCGAACTGTTTTCCAGAGTTCATGTACCATTTTGCATTCCGATCATCAGCGTATGAGAATTCCAGTTGTTCTGTATCCTTGTCAGCACTTGGTACTGTCAGATTTGTTTGTTTGTTCATTTGAGTCATTCTAATAGGTATCTCGTTGTGATTTTACTTTGAATACCTCTAATACCTAAAGATGTTGAGCATCATTTCATGTTTTTATTAGCCATCTATATATCTTCTTTGGTGAAGTGTCTGTTTACATCCTTCCCTATTTTTTTTTTTAATTTCTTTTTTTTAAAGACAACAAGTAAACATTCTCATGTATTAACAAACTCAAGAATTACAGAATGTACAAATACCTTTTGGAGAAAAACATTACTCAGTATAAGATTAAGCCATGTAAAAGCTAGGTAAAAATAAAAGACTAAGGAATGGAATAGTCACAGTGAAATTGCGTTTTCACACTAGGGAGACAATATGATGTTTACAATACGATGTTTTCTTACTGAGTCTTGAGAAGTCTCTTTATATTCTAGATCCAGGTCCTTGGTGTATATATATATATATATATATATATAGTGTGTGTGTATATGTGTATATATATATATATAATGTGTGTATATACATATATATATATATATATATAAAATGTGTGTATATATGTATATATATGCATATGCACACACATATATAATATTATGTTTTAAATGTTTTCTCTCAGTCTGTGCCTTGTCTTTCACTTCAGAGACTGAGTTTTGACTGATTAAATGCCGAGAGCGAGAGATTTTAGGCTCTCTTGGTAGAGGAAAGCAAAGAAATTGAGACCTTAGCAGAAAGATGTGAGGACTACTCTTTTTGAAACTGTTGATTTAAAATAAAAGAAGAGGGAAAGGGTGGGCCAAGACTGAGTTGTACAGACAGATGTCTGAAGCTTCTTTCAGTCCTTTCCCTTTCTTCTATCCCCACCTATGATATAGATTCTGGGCCCTTACCTTCACCTGGGCTTTTCACTTCCTGCCACCACTCTATACCCATTGAAGCCTCTCCAGCTCTGACAAACTTCAGCAGAATAGACAGGCCAGCTTCCAGCTTCTTGCTCAGAATATGTCCCAGAGTGAAGTCACTTTTGATGAGCAGGCATTCCCAAACCCTAGAGTGATAACCTCCAAGGCGTTGCCCACTTGGAAGAACTGCTTTCATCTCCAGCTGGACTCGTTTCCTAATAAGCATCAACAGAACTTGTTGGGGGCTCTGCCACACGGGGTTCTGCCGTAAGAACAAATTGGCAGCAACAAACAGCCCCCTTTGGCGATGGAATTCAGTTCTCAGAACATACATTAAATGTGGATGAGATACTTATTTATCATGGGACTCTTTCATGTTGCATGAAATTCTTTCCACAGATCAGCCCACTTAGGTGGAGGAGAGAAAATATATCCTGTGCCTCATTGGATAAAAGTCAAGAGAAGATGCTATGTGTAATATTGTCACTTTTTTTTTTAATATTGTCACTTTTTAATTGCTAATTCTTATTGAGGTTTTTTTCCTTAAATGGTACTTGCCACTGACTAGTCATTAGCTATTTCTTTTTCTTTCTGAACATGGTATATATCACTAACCCTACATCTGATGGGCAGAGGAGGCCTGGTTTAGTACTGGAGGTCTGTCCATTTCACCAGGATAATGGGGTCTGGTAAAGGCTCTCTGGCTTCTGACCCCAGTAGCAGTGATGTGTACAGAGAAGAATTTCTGACCCTTCACTAATCTCAGTTATTTGAATGCCTTTTTGTAAACAAAGTGGCAGCCTTTAGGCAGACTTAAAACTTTTCTTTTTCCACTTAGGGAGGTATAGTTTTCTCTTTTTACTAAGGACAAATCAGTTGAAGATAAAACTAATATGGAATAATAGTGAGGGGTTAAAAACAAGTTCTGTAATAAATCGGCAAATGTGGAATCTAAGGGAAATGATCCCATCTGGAAAACCCTACAAGGGGTGCAGTGGCTGGTTTGTGAAGCAGTGCAGATTGGGAAATGTAAAAAGACGCTATAGTCTTGAAAGATGACAGGCTCCTTAATTGATGTCCATTTCAGCTGGTGCTGTGCCAGCTTATGTTGGCTTCAGTCCAGCGTTCCTGTAATTTGGGAACCAGGTGTGAAGCATTTTTGTTGCATCTTGTTCCCCAGCATCTACAGGATCCACACGCATCTCACTTGAGGCAGCAGCACTCTGTAGGAAACAGATGGACAGGTAGAGGTAGAAGGAAGTGTCACTGCTGGGTTATGAATATTAAAAAAGAAAAAGTCTTTCTTCACACTCAAGTAAAATCTGGGCTTGAGAGTTGGAGTAAGAGTATTTAGAGCCATTGTAGAAGCTGTAACTATTAAGTATCCTAATTAGACTGATGTTTATTTGTGATTTTTGTTTTGTTTTGTTTTGTTTTGTTTTGTTTTGTTTGAGACAGGGTCTTACTATGTTCAAGCTGGCCTTAAACTTACTATGTAGCCCAGGCTAGTTTTGAATTTATGGCAGTCCTCCTGCCTAAGCTTCCCAAGTGCTGGGATTATAGGCATGCACCACGATGCCCAGCTTATTTGTGATTTGTTTTTAAAAACATGTTTATATTAGACATATAGACAGAAATCTTTCATGATATATCTTTGACTTGGGAACAACATAAAAAGTAGAATATAAAGAACATCTCAAGATGGCCATCAGAGTTGAATCTCATCACTTCTCTAGCATCTAAGGGCCAAAGGAACATAAGCATCTGAGAGATTGAATACCCCTGACTGGGTGGGGACATAGCTCTATTTTTTGAAGATATTGATGAACAGAGTAGAGAATATTAATAGTATCTGTCTAACACATTGATATTAGACCCTTGACCATGAATGCAATAGGCCAAAAAAGATGTTCTTCCCAGAACTCAACCTGTGTCCTTTCTAGCTCTAAGGCAGAGAGGAACAGGCAGTTCTGCCTGTCAGGATTACAAAACATGAACAGGATCCTCCCTATAGGACAATTAAAGTTTTGTGGACATAGAACTTAATGTTGGTGTTGGTGCTTTACCGCTGACTTACATTTTGATATAAGGAAAGTTTTAGCCTTATAGGACTAAGAAGAGTCAGTTTTCTTTGCTGAAGGATCAGACCCATTGACTTAACAACTGAAAGAGTCCTTCATTGTTTCTCCTTTTCAGTCTGAGTTCCCATGCAAACAGACCTGAAGATAGTCTTCAGCCTTAAGAATCAGACCACAATGTCCAAGAGTGTCTACAAGCCTGCATAGGTTACTTTTTGCTCCATATGTACCAGGGTCACATGGAGGCCCTTGGTTCACTGGTAGCTTTTTATCTGTTCTTCCTTGTCTTGCTAATCAGAAGCTGCAAAAAGCCTGTACCAAATGTTTTAAGAGGGAGAAGAGATAGGAAGGGAAGTTTTCCTCTACTTAGTCCTATTCTTTAAAACACATTCATTCTGTTTGTTATTGTGTTAAAAAATATGCCACTAAATTTGCCATTTTATCCATTTTTAAAATGTATGTTGCTGAACCATTAAGTACATTCACATTGTTGTGCAATCATCACCACTGTTCATCTGCAGAACTTTTTCATCATCCCTAGCTGAAACTCTGTACCCATTAAATAATAAGCCCCCATTTCCTCTCCCCTCAATCCTTGGTAACCACCATTCTTTTTTCTGTCTCTATGGATTTGATATTCTATGAACCTCATATAAGTGGAGTCATGTAGTATTTGTCCTCATGTGACTGGCTTATTTCACTGAGTATAATGTCTTCAAAGCGTATTCATGTTGTAAGATGTAAGCCACCTTTTGGCTATTGTGAGTAATGCTGCAGTGAACATAGGTGTACAAATACCTCTTTGAGACCTTGCTTTTGATTTTTTTGGGTACATACCCAGAAGCAAAATTGTTGGATCATATTGTCAGTTTCTGCAACCTTGGCTACTTAGGAGCTGAGGCAAGAAGATTGCAAGTTTGAAGGTAGCTTGGGCCACATAGCAAGTCCTGTCTCAAAAAAAAAAGGACATGTCCATGTCAAAATTTCCTTGCTTTAAAACTGAATAATATTTCATTGTATGTAGATACAGATGCATGGGTTACTTCCACCTTTTTGCTGTTGTGAGTAAAGCTGCACTAAACATAGGTGTACAGATACCTCTTTGAGACCCTGCTTTTGGTTCTTTTGGGTGCATGCCCAAAAGTAAAGTATTCATATGGTAAGTCTGTGTTTAGATTTTTGAATAATCGTCATACTATTTTCACAACAGCTGTAACATTTCACATTCTCATTAACAGTGCGCAAGGGTTCCAATTCCTCCATGTTCTCACCAACTCATGCTATTTTCTGGGGTTTCGTTTGTATTTTTGTTTTGTTTGAGCCTTCCTTATGAGTATGAAGTGATTTTGATTTTCTCATTGTGGTTTTGACTTTGCTTTTCTCTAATGACTAGTGGTGTTGAGCATCTTTGTGTGTGTGTGTGTGTGTGTGTAGTGCTGGGAATTAAATCCAGGGCCTTGTACATGCTAGACAAGTTCATGTTGTACACATTTTTGAAAGATAATTTCAGCTTTCTCAATTGATCGACCTTGGAATGCCAGAGCATTAACTTTTTCCCTTTGAGGCAGAGGCAGGGTAGAATTAGAAAAAAAAGTGTAAAATAAAAAGTGCCTAAACCCTTTGGCCTCTGATTCTGACTCTGCAATAGGTGACTTGTGTGATCTCAGGTAATTCATATAACCTCTCTGGCTCCTGTATTTTTTTTAATAAAACAAAGAAACCTATAACTGCCCTACCCAATTTAAAAAGCTATTTGTAAGAATAAAAGGAGGTCAGGACTGTGAAAGTACCTTGTAAATATTTTATGAAAGTACAATATAGATATTATCATCTTGGACCATTAAGTCCACTATTGCTGAAATTCTTCATCAAACCAGACCATAAGACAAATTTACAATCTTTTGCTACAAGTTTCTTTAGTAGATAACCGGAACAGAGCACAGGTGATCTACTTATTCATAGCTCCTCATCACCCAGCATGTGGAACCATCTCCGCTGACCTCAGGCAGGGGTCAAGTCCTTGACATGGCTTTCCCATCACAAAGTCTGGACAGCTTTGTTTAGGTGTGTGGATGCATTGGTCCCATTGCTCACACATAAACCGGTATGTTATGTAATCTAACAAATATTTACTACTGCGTACCAACCACTGACATTTATGCTTTTCACATACCTAACCAGGTTTTAACTAATTGTATTTGTGCATTACTTCTGTCCATTTGGGATTGTGTGCTTCCACATACATTATTTTGTTTCATTTAATCATATCTTCCAGACTTTTTCTCCTGTTATTTCTTTGCTTCAGAAAAGAGAAGTATTTGGGGAAAGAGGTAGCCCCTGAATGACTAAAGGATATGAAATATACTTAAGATGTAGAATGAGCATAATTTGCCTCAGGGACAGTTGCAGAAAGTTACAGTATACACTGGTCTGAACTTCAGGGTGAATGGTGCCCTCCATAACTATTCTAGTCACCACACAGTTGCCTACTTGAATTTGGAATGGGAAATCAGGAATGAGTTTTTCTTTATATGGCTGCTGGTCCAAAGGTAGGATGTCTGCATTTTTTCTTTGGAAAAGTTTGGAGGAAAGTGGAGAGCTTTCAGCAAGACTTCATCTCTTAGGGGCTTAATTTCTTTTTTTATATAGTAAGCATAGTGCTCTTGATGCAGCTTTGCTATCCAAGTTATTATAATATTTATGGTTCATTTTTGTTCAGAGAACCAAAGGTGCTATTAGGTAAATTGGGAGCTGCCACCAAAAAAGGAAACAGTTACCTCCTTTGCTTTTTAGTTCTATAGCTTTGCTGGATTTGGTTCAAGAGGGATACTGATTTTTGGAATCTCTGAAGGTCTCTTAGTTCTTCTCTTTTGCTCTGACCCTCTGAAATTTTTCTAAAGGCCTATTTCTGGAAGCACAAATGCGAAGTCTCTAATTTTCTGAGCTTAGACATATTTGATGATGATGATGATGATGTTGATGTTGATAATTACAACTATGAAATTATGTACTCACCATGTATCAGCCACCGTGCTAAGCACCATGCATGGATAATTTCCTATTTCTTTTCATTTCCTTTTTTTAAATGGTGCTGGGGATTAAACCCAGGGCCTCACACAAGCTAAGAATATAGTCTACCACTGAGTTACATCCCCCACCCCAGATTATTTCCTTTTATCTTCACAGTAACCCTGGAAAGATGTTGTATTACTATCCTCAATTATAGAATGAGGAACCTAAAGCTTATAGGATAACTTGCCTAAAGTCACACTTTTATTGAGTAGCAGAATTGAAATTTAAGTCTAGGTCTATTAGACTTCAAAATCTACAACTTTAACCTCTGTCTTTTCTCATCTCAAGAAAGATGTTAATATCTACATTTGTTAATAAGGAAAGGTGTTTTGCTTTGGGGATGGGGGTTTGGTTTTTTCTTTTCCTTGTTTTATTTTGTTGGCACTGGGGATTGAGTCCAGGGCCTTGTGCGTATTAGGCAAGCACTATACCACTGAGATGCATCTCCAGCCACCGTTTTTATTTTTAAATAGGTACTTTCAGGCCAGGGATATAGCTCAGTGGCACAGGGCCTGCCTGGTAAGCACGAGGTCATGAGTTCGATTCCTGGTACCAATAAATAGATAGATAGATAGATACTCCCTAAGTTGCCTAGGCTGGCCTCAAACTTGATCTTCCTGCCCCAGCCTCCCAAGTAGCTAGAATTACAGGTGTGCGCCACTGTGCCAAGAATTATTTTTTTCAATAAATAAAAAATAGTTTTCAAAGAAAAATAAACCTATGCTAATTCTTTGCATGTTACATGAGGAGAGAAGTTTAAGATTTAAAAGAGTTTCATGAGGTCTTCCTGCATTTTTACTAGTATGGTAGGATTAGATATACTAAATGATCTTTTTGATTGACACAGCTGAAATGCTAATTATAACGTAATGCATCCTGAACTGGCATGAAAAAGAAATCTGCAGATCTTTTTTTTTTTTTTTTTTTTTTTTTGTGGGTACCGGGGGGTCGACCTCAGGACCTCGCGCTTGCCGGGCAGGCGCTTAAGCCACTGAGCCATCTCACCGGCCCCGAAATCTGCAGATCTTAAGAACTAAATGAAACAAGATTCTTAAGACGTGAGTGCCAGAGCTGGCTGGTGCATGCCCTGATGATTTCTGTCAAGCACTGGAAACCTTGAGTTCACACTTTCAGGGTCTCTGGAAGTATGAGGAATAGACATGAAGGGGTGGAACTCACCCACCAGGTGAGCCCCACCCTGGTAAAGAATCACAGAGGAAGCTCTGCTTAGTGCTGATTCCACTAGCGCTAGAATCTCACTGTAGGGTGACAGAGGAGTAGAGACTACATTATGAGAATTTGTGACCTTGAGCTGTTGCATGGGGTTTCTGTTTGAATACATACTGTTTATGTATTCTTAAGAACCTTGAGCAGATAGTTTAAAGTGACTCTGTCTTACATTGTCCCAGGTGACTGGCAGAAGCAGAGAAAAATCTTCTCTGGAAAAAATAGAGTTTTAACTCTGGCCATAAAGAATTCCCATTGAGGCTGGGCGTGGTGGTGCACACCTGTAATCTCAGCACTCAGGAGGCTGAGGCAGGAAGATCCCTGCGAGTTTGAGGCCAGCCTGGGCTACAAAGTGAGTTCAAGGCCAGCCTGAATTGCATAGTGAAATCCTGTCTCAGAAAGACAAAAAATAAAATAAGGAATTCCCATGGATAAAGTTCCATGGAAATCAGCCCATATTCAGTATGCTAAGAGAAAATAATTGTCATTCCCAGAAAAACTGTCTTTTAAAGCATAAGTAACACAAAAAAGAAAAATAGATGTCTGCACAGACTTTTACACATATGTTCAGACAGTTTTTTTTTTTTTTTTGGAGACAGGATCTGGCCTTGAACTCACTATGTAGCCTAAGCTGACCTCAAACTCACGGTGACCCTCTTGCCTCAGCCTCCTGAGTGCTGGGATTACAGGCATGCGCCACCATGCCCAGACTCAGGCAGCATTTTGTGTGTGTGTGTGTGGGTACTGGGAGTTGACCTCAGGACCTCGCACTTGCCAGCAAGTGCTTGTGCCACTGAGCAATATCACCGGCCCTTTTTTTTCCTTTATGTGGGTTCCGGGAGTCAAACTCAGGACCTCGCGCTTGCCAGGCAGGCGCTTATACCGCTGAGCTATCTCACTGGCCCTGAAGTATGGTCCTTTTTTTTTTTTTTTTTTTTTTTTTTTAATGAGGGTACCAGGAGTCAAACTCGGGACCATGCACTTGCCAGGCAGGCGCTTATGCCTCTGAGCTATATCACCGGCCCAGCTTTTTTTTTTTTTTTTTTTTTTGTGGGTACTGGGGGTCGACCTCAGGACCTCGAACGCCAGCCAGCGCCTGTGCCACTGAGCGATATCACCAGCCCTTTTTTCGTATGTGGGTACCGGTAGTCGAACTCAGGACCTTGCACTTGCCAGGCAGGCGCTTATGCCACTGAGCCATCTCACCGGCCCCACCAGCTTTATTTTTAATAACCAAAAACTTGAAGTTTTTGTCCATCAGTAGTTGAATGGATAAACAAGTTCTAATATATCCCTACATGGGATATACTCAGCAATCAAAAGGAATGTGCTGTTGATAGAATCTCAAAAATCATTATGTTGGGCCGGTGATATCGCTCAGCGGCACGGGTGCCTGCTGGCGCGTGAGGTCCTGAGGTCGACACCCCGGTACCCACAAAAAAAAAAAAAAAATCATTATGTTGAGTGAAAGAAATCAGGCAAAAAAGAGTATTGTGTGATTCCATTTAATATAAAATTTTAGAAAATTCAAACTAATCTATAGTGACATAAAGTAAATCAGTATATCAGTAGTTGCTTGGAGATGGAGATAGAGGAGGGATAGATTACAAAAGGAATAAGGAAATCTCTGGAGGTGATGGATTTGTTCATTATCTTGCTTGTGGCAGTGGTTTCTCAGTTTTATGTATGTCAAAACTGATGAATTTTAAACTTGAAATATGCAATTTAGTATACCTCAGTTATACCTCAATAAAATGCAAAGAAAAAAGGATATTTTTAAAAACCTTTAGTTTAAAAAGCTATATTTTATTATTTGCTAACTATAAAATAAGAGTAAAGACATTTTAATCTCCTTATTTCATTTTTTAAATATCCTATCAAGTTCCCTTCTCCCCTGTCCCAGTACTGGGATCAAACCTAGGGTGCTTTACCACTGAACGACATCCCAGCCCTTTTTATTTTTTAAGACAGAGTCTAAGTTGCTTAGGCTATTCTTGAACTTGTGATCCTTCTTCCTCATCCTCCTGAGTAACTGGGATTATAGGCCTGTGTTACCATACCTGACTAAATGCACCCTTTTAAAGTATACAATTCAGTGGGTTGTGTATGTAGAATAAAACAACAGTGACCATTGTCTTAATTCCAGAACATTTTCATCGCCTCAAAAATAAATAAAACATAATTGTAGTCCCATCGATTCAGGAAGCTGAAGTGGGAAGATCACTTGAGCTCAGGAGTTTGAGACCAGCCTGGGCAGTGTGGAGATATACCATCTCAAGAGAAAAAAAAAAATTGCCACCTCATTCTCCCATAACTCCTGGGCAACCACCGATCAACTTTCAGTCTCTCTGGATGTGCCTGTTGTGGACATTTCATACAAACAGAATCCTGTAATTCTGTAGCCTTTTTGTCTGGCTTCTTTTACTTTGCACAATGCTTTCAAGGTTCATAATATTGTAGTATGTATCAGTTCTTCATTTAGTTAGTTAATTAGTTATTTTTTTAGTACCGGGAATCAAACTCACGATCTTGTGCATGCCAGGCAGGCGCTGTGCCGCTGAGCTATATCCCCAGCCCTCTTCATTTATTTATTTATTTATTTTTGTGGGTACCGGGGGTCGACCTCAGGACCTCGCGCGCCAGCAGGTGCCCGTGCTGCTGAGCAATATCACCTGCCCTTTTTTTCGTATGTGGGTTCCGGGAGTCGAACTCGGGTCCTCGCGCTTGCCAGGCAGGCGCTTACGCCGCTGAGCCATCTCACCGGCCCCTTCATTTATTTTTATGGCTGAATAATATTCTGTTGTATGGATTTCACTTACATGTCTGTTCATCAGTTCATGGACATTGAGTTATTTCCACTTTCTGGCTATTTTGAATAATATTTTTATGAACATCTATGTCCAAGTTTTCTGTGTGGACATGTTTTTATTTCTCTTGAGTATATACCTGGAAATAGAGTTGTTTGGCCATATGATAAATGCTGTGTTAAATTTGTGAGGAATTTCTAGATTCAGCTGTTTTCCAAAGCAGCTATGCAGTTTTATATTGTCACTACTAGCAGCAAGTGTGTAAGGGCTCAATTTTTCCACATCTTCATTAACGCTTTTTTTTTCTGTACTGGTGATTTTCTCCCAAGGTCTTCACACTGAGTTACACCCCCAGTCCCTTTTTCTTTCTTTCTTTGTTTCTTTCTTTCTTTCTTTTCTTTTTTTTTTTTTGCACAATAGGGTTTTGCTGAGCTGCCTAGGCTGGGCTCAAACTTGGGATTCTCCTGCCTTAGCCTCCCAAAGTGCTCGGATTACAGGCAAGTACCACCACACCCAGATAACACTTGTTTTTATCTGTCTTTTTTATTATAATCATCCTCATGGGTTATATGTTGTGGTTTTGATTTGCATTTCTTAATAACTAATGATGTTGAGTGTCTTCTTGTGCTTACTGGCCATTTGATAATCTTCTTTGGAGAGCTGTGTATTCATATAGTTACCCATTTTTGAAATTGGATTGTGTTTTATTGTTGAATTATAGGTATTCTTTGTTTATCCTAGATACAAGTCTCTTATTAGATATTTTATTTGCAAATATTTTATCCCATTCTGTGTTGGCCATCCTTTTACTTTAACATTTTTAATTTGATGAAGTCAAATTAATCTCTTTTTCTTTTGTTATTTGTGCTTTAATATTCTGAAGACATTTTTAAACAATAAAAAGTGGGAGGGTTTATTCCTAAAACATTCTTACTTGAGGAAGTTCCTTCTACCCAAAGTACATATTTTAAGAAAACTACCCCATATGCAAAAAGAAGTGGTGAGCATAATAGTTAATTATAAAATTGGGTCAGATTAATTACAAAAAGGTTGAGTAGCCCCTTAGAAGACATCAGGATCAGTCTCCTACCTAATGAATAATGGTCCTCTAATTGGGCACAGTGATACATGCCTGTAATCACAGCTACTTAGGAAGCTGAAGCAGGAGTATCATAAGTTTGAGTCCAGCCTGGGCAACTTAACAAGACATTATCTCCACATAAAAATGGGGATGACATACCTTAGTAGTAGGGTTTTTGCCTAGTATATACAAGGCTCTGGGTTCAAGCCTCAGTACTGCCAAAAGAAAGAATTCAGTATTGTAGCCTCCAGATCATTCCTAGAGTTTTCTCTGTCATAAGACAGTCATTAAAATGTTCCTTCTCGAACTGACAGTCTGCCTTTGTGTAATTATCATATATTGATTTTTAGAAAGTTTTTCTCAGAATCGTAGACTCTTATTTCTTTCTTATCTATCTATATCTATCTATCTATCTATTGAGCTAGAGTCTCATTCTGTAGTTCCGGCTGGCCTCAAACTCATGGCAGTCCTCCTGAGTGCTGGGATTATAGGTGTGCACCACCATGCCCAGTTAAATCTTTTCTTGAAGCTAAACAAACATTCACCAGTGCAATCAAATAGGTTGTTGACCAGTGCTATGAAACAGAACTTTGTGTGATGATGAAAACTGTGTGTGTGTGTGTGTGTGTGTGGTGCTGGACATTGAACCCAAGGCCTCATGCATCCGAGGCAAGCATTGTACCACTGAACTGTGTCTGCAGCCCAAAACATTCTGTTTCTGTACCATCTGATACAGTTGCCATTAGCATTCTGTGACTACTGAATACTAGAAATGTGGCTAGTCCCACTGATAAAGAGAAATTTTAATTTAATATTTAGATATCCACATGTGGCTAATTCAGCTGACATAGAGAAAAATAATTTAAATTAAGTAGAAATATCTGCACGTGGCTTGTGTTGACTGTATGAAATGTGGTTCTAAATCATTGTCCCGGCCAGACTCCCATATCACTGGTTTTTGTGCCACCAGGACCAGCAGCATCAGATCCATCTGGGCACCTGTACTGTTTCGGGTGCTACCCCCAGACCCATGAGTTTCAAGGGTGTAGCCCAGCAATCTGGTCCAACAGGCTTCCCAGGTGATTCCAGTGCACTAACACTGGAAAGCTAGCTCAAGCTTTTCAAGGGTTGCATAAAGGCATTGCTCAGACATGGTGAGTGTGCGTGGATTTTACCTGATGAGTTCCAGTGGCTTCAAAAAAGTTTGAATACTAAGAGTGCTATTATCTGTATAGCACACTATGTATTACAAATATGATGTGGTTCTGGAGAAATTTTAAAAAATAAGTGTCAGCTACAGTTAAAAAGTTAGTGAACAGGAACTTTCTACTAAAAGCTCACACATACCTTTATAGTTCTAGAATTAGAACTGGGCTCTTGATTGTGAGCCTGCTATGCTTTCTATCTACCAGGCTTTTGTAAAACAGGCCCGACTGTTTGTTTGACTTGGTGTCTCCCAGAAGAGAAAAACATGATTCTTTGGCATGCATTTT
This sequence comes from Erethizon dorsatum, assembly GCA_028451465.1. Classification (NCBI taxonomy): domain Eukaryota; kingdom Metazoa; phylum Chordata; class Mammalia; order Rodentia; family Erethizontidae; genus Erethizon; species Erethizon dorsatum. Next base: position 36,729,774 of record CM051826.1, read on the forward strand.
ACTCTGTCCCCTTTGGGGGGCGTTCATGCCTGTTTTTCCATTATTTTCCCATTGTTACGGTGCCTCTGTAGTCACACTCAATGCCCTGGGAATATCTCCCCTTTTTAGGGCTTAACAGACTTCACATGTTTAGTTAGCTTCTTTTACTATGATTTTTGTCCTCATTTGCTTGAAACCTAGAAGAGGAGCTGGCTTGTTCTTTTTCTGGCCTTGAGCCAGATGTCATAACTTCAGGCAGTGCCATGCTGCATATCTCCAGCAGTTTGAAATGGAGAACAAGTTAGAGATAAGATCAGCAGCTTTAGGTGATGGCATTGTTTCAAATAAACCATGCATGACCCAAAGCTTCCACTTCAAATGGGGAATGAAATTGCTTCATCCTTTGACAGCTTGCTCCATGAAAGAAATTTATCTTCACTTAATTGCTTTAGATCCCAGGAGGCTACATACAGTAATTTCTAGGAGATAATTATATCAAATTTTAAAAATATATGACTGTGGACGTGAATATGCATCTGAAGTGGACAGGGAGGGAGAAGGGTAGAGGAGGATAATGGCTCTGCTGAACTTGCTGGTAGTTTTCTGATCTCATTCTAGGAGACCCCTTGGGTCCTGGACCACTTACTCTTGGAATCTACTGATTGAGATACAGGGCTGTTGGTATAGTCCTGTGCTGCTAGGGTTAAATCATGTGGTTACTACTCCTATAGCAAGGCAGCATTTGCTCAGACTCCTAAAGCAGGGAGGGGTCAGGCTGGCTGGCTGGCTTCCTGCTGCTTGTCTTCATCTAGTCCGGCTGGGCACAGTCTGCCTACACTGTGAGCCAGACCCACTGGGGGTTCCGGTCAGTGGCAGCTAAAAACCAGCAAACTTGTTGATTTTAAAACATGACTATTTAGATGTTAAGGATAAACTTCCTGTAGATGGGGATAGGCTTCTTAATCTAGGCATGTTTGAATTTTCTGTTCTCTTTTACTTGGCCTTTATATTTGAAAGAGTCTAAACTTCCATTCTGTTGTTTTCACTAGTTCCAGCCACTACCTGCTTTTACCTCACATTTTTTTCTCATTTTTGAAATTCCAAGTCTTTTCCCCCCCTACCAGCTAAATAACTGTATTTCCAAGTTGTAATATAACAACCCCTAGAATGTCCACACATCTTTCCCATGTGTGAACACAGTTCTCCAGGGTAATCTCTCACCAGTCTTTGTGGTATCTTCAAGACTGCACACTGAACATTAAACTCTGTGAAACTTCTCTGACATCCCAAGTGTCTGGCGTGGTGCTGTGTATCTTTCTCATGAGGGCATGTAAGAGCCAATGAGGCTAGCTGAGTGACTTAGTTTACAGGCACTCCTGCCCTAAACACAAAGGAGATCTGATTGGAGATGCAGGGGACTTTTACATTCTTTACTAAGATCAGTGAATACCTAAGCCTGTGTGGGGTGGGGGTGAGCCAAAATCAATCACGGTGGTCTGACTCAAGCAGAGAATCCACAAAGCGGGAGACTTCCATTTCTCATCAGGTTCTATCCAGGTCAGGGCCCCTGCTCACAGAGGTCATTCTCCAGGTGTCCCTTGTCCCTTCATTCTAACTTATTTAAGTTCAGCTACACTCTAGCACAGTCAGAGGGGAGTGTTGCCTTTTCCTTTAAAGAAACTTGACAACTATAATGAGTAAGCCAATTTGCATTTGAAAAAGGTCACACTAGTATGCCTCTGAGGGAAATCTACAGCAAGTACTCTCATCATTTCTTGGAGTCACATCAAGGGGTTTTTGAAGGAATTACACTTTTGCTCACATCTAAAACATGAGCACCTGAGTAGCAGCCTGGAGGGGTCAGGAAGGTCAGGGTGTTTGTTCTACATATGTCTTTTGACTGAGAAAACATTTCTGTGTATCACTACCACCTCTGGTGGCCCCTCTGGAGTAGCTCTGGGTCCCCTCTCCATGCCTGATGGTAGAAATCCAAGAGAAGTTGCCCATCCTGAGTTGAAATGCATAGATTTTAGAAGTGTCTAGGGCTGTCAGGCAGGTGAAACAGGCCAGTAAATTGTCCATCACCCATCCATTGGGGATTTGGCTACCAATGTTGAGAGATACCAGCTCTTTCTTAGAAATTAAATCATCTGCAGTATTATTTTAACCAACTTCCCACCCCTTATCATGAACCTACTAGTTCCTCAAGTTGACAGCTGGCTTACTTTGACAGCTTTGTTTACTACACCAAGAAGCTTCCCATAATTAACTACAGTGATTCAGGCCATTCTTTTTAGGTTGGTCTTCTCCGAAGAGCAGAACATGCCTGTTTCTCCTCTGGTTTTATTTAATGAAAAGAACATGCTAAAGTTACACTGGAGACATATGATTTATCTTTTTTTTTTTTTTTGGTGTGGGGAATCGAACTCAGGACCTTGCACTTGCCAGGCAAGCGCTGTGCCCCTGAGCTATATCCCTGGCCCCATATGATTTATCAAAAAGGATAATTGAATTTCTGTTGTCTTTAGACCAGAAATCCAAAAAAGAGTCTGGCCTTTTTAGAATTCAGGTTATCTTTGGTACGTGTGTGTGTGTGTGTGTGTGTGTGTGTGTGTGTGTGTATTCCATGCATCTAGTTATTCAGATCTATTTTATTAAAGTTTGCCCTATAGGTGTCTGCCTTACTCAAAACAGAGAGAAAGACAGAGACCAAGAGAGTTAGTTTTGAGCATATATGTCTATTCCTCTGGAAAGAAGATCATCAAACTCAAAGTCCAAAGAGAGAAATGGAGACTTTTTAGGGATTTAGGGTTATATGAGGAATAAGCTAGAAGAAAGTGTTTTGGCATAGCTATTGAGAAGCTATGAAATAAATCAGGTAAGAATGAAAGTAGAGTTTGCTTCTCTTTCTTAGAATTTACTCTGTAGTTAACTGCAGTAAGCAATAACAGTCACTAGCCACACTCGTCTCTTTAAAATTAAATTAAATTTGCAGTCACACTGATCAGTCACCGTATGAGACTGAAGGTTAGTGTATTGTCAAGCATGGGTATAGAACATTTCTATTATTGCAAGAGTTTCTCTTGGGATAGCTCTGCTTTGTGATAATGTCAAGAAATATGACTCAGTTATTAAGGTTGGGGATTGAAAAAGGGGAAATGTTTAGACAGGAGGAACAGGTACTGTGCTGGTGATCTAGTGCACAGACTAGTTAATAATGTACATTTCAGAAAAGCTTTAAAAAATGGATTTTAAGTGTTCTCATCATAAAGAAATGGTAAGTATATGAGATATGTTAGTTATGTGTTAATTACCCTAATTTAATCATTCCACATTATGTGTTAGTTTGATTATTCCATAATATATGCATTCATGGTAACATAATATTGTACCCCATAAGTAAAACAATTATTTCTTAATTAAAAATAAAACTTTATAGCCAGATGTTGTGGTGCACACCTGTAATTCTAGCTATTCAGGAGGCTGACACAGGAGGATCTCAAATTGGAGGCCAGTTTGGGCAACTTAGTGAGATCCTGCCTCAAAATAAAAAATAAAAAGGTCTGGGGTATAGTTCACCACCCCCTGGGTTCAATTCCCAGTATTGCGAATGAATAGAATGGAATAGAATAGATCAAATCAGATCAGATCAGAGTAATGACAGGGGGGATATGGGGAGGGATACTGAGATTTGAATGGCTAAAGTAAAAAATCACCTTATTAAGAATGAATCAGGGACCTGTGAGATGGCTCAGCGGCGTAAGCGCCTGCCTTGCAAGCGCGAGGGCCTGAGTTCGACTCCTGGAACCCACATACGAAAAAGGGGCCGGTGATATCACTCAGTGGCACGGGTGCCTGTTGGCGCGTGAGGTCCTGAGGTCGACCCCCCGTACCCACAAAAAAAAAAAAAAAAAAAAGAATCAGCATCTCAAGAGGTGAACTTCAAAGTGGAAAGTTAAAAGATTCCTATTGAGATAATTTAGGAGTGTATTTGGCAGGTTACAGGATATTATCTCTCTAAAACGATCAGTTTGTTTTTTTTTTTTAATGCAGGTATCGGGAGTTGAACTCAGGACCTCACGCTTGCCAGGCAGGCACTTATTGCTGCTGAGCTATATCACCAGCCCAAATGATCAGTTTTTATGATTTTTTTTTTCTTTTTTTTTTTTGTGGGTACCCGGGGGGTCGACCTCAGGACCTCACGTGCCAACAGGCACCGTGCCGCTGAGCGATATCACCGGCCCCTTTTTCGTATGTGGGATCCGGGAGTCGAACTCGGGCCCTCGCGCTTGCAAGGCAGGTGCTTACGCCACTGAGCCATCTTACCGGCCCCAGTTTTTATGATCTTGTATAAGAGATTTTTCTACTCTTAATAAGCACAATCTCTTTTTCTAGACCTTTTTTTCTAATCCTTTTTTTAGTCTTTATCTCTGTACCCCACCCATCATTAACACCCATTTTTCAATTCTGAATGTCTCACATTTTTATTAATAAAAATTACATCAACAGTTTACATGGTACTGTCATGATGTGTTATTTTACTTGATTCCCACTATAGCTCTATGAGACATTACCATATTTTACAGGTGAGAAAAACTAAAATAAAGTAGAGAAACTAATTTATTTAAGATTGTATTGCAATAATAGGCCCGAACCTAAATACATCATTTAGTATTAGGTTTAGGTGAATATGAACTTCAGTCACAGAGTACTAAACACATAAGGTTTGATTCTCTTTTGAAACAAGATCGGCAGTCCAAGGCTAAGGTTGAATCTACTTGGTTCCACCAAATTGACAGACACTCAGGCCTCTCTCAGCGCACTACACAACACCCTAGGGCAGTGATGATGAACCTTTTAGAGCTTTCAGTGATACAAACAACCCTGCAGCATGGGTGTCATAGGTTTGCCACCACTGCCCTAGGCTATGGTCCTAGAGCAGCAGTCCCCAAACTTTTTGGCACCTTCGACCAGTAGGAGACAGTTTTTCAATGGGGGAGGTGCAGGGGCCTTTAGGGATGGTTCATACACATACTTTACATTATTATTACATTGTAATATATAGTGAAATAATTATACAGCTTACCCTAATGCAGAGTCAGTGGAGCCCTAAATGTGTTTTCCTGCATCTAGACAGTCCCACCTGGGGGTGATGGAGACAGTGATACCTCAAGTGTGTTGCTGTATCTAATATACTCTCGTAATCTTGCTTTGGTTGCTGTCACTGCAGAAAACCTTGCTTCACAAAGATAAGACTTTGTGGCTAGGTGTGGTAGCCCACACCTGTAATCCCAGCATTCAGGAGAGAGAGGCAGGAGAATTGCTGCAAGTTCAAGGCCAGCCTGGGCTACATAGTGAGCTCAAGGCCAGCCTGAACTACATAGCAAAGACTCTGTCTCAAAAGAAAAGAAAAATAGGATGTTAGAAATGGAAGCAAGCCGTTCATTGCTTTTGTGGCAATCTCAGGATATTTCACCTTGACTTTAATTCAAAATGTGCGGAGATTTGAAGTTGTCTCAAACATACTTTTTTTTTTTTTTTTTTTTTTTTTTTTGTGGGTACCGGGGGAACGACCTCAGGACCTCGCGCGCCAGCAGGCGCCCGTGCCGCTGAGCGATATCACCGGCCCCTTTTCCGTATGTGGGATCCGGGAGTCGAACTCGGGCCCTCGCGCTTGCAAGGCAGGCGCTTAAGCCGCTGAGCCATCTCACCGGCCTCAAACATACTTTTAAGGCCATTGTTATTTACTTTCTCAAGCAGTTGATGCTATTTTAGCACAGACAAAGTTGATTCACCTGGTTTATTCACAAATGGCTTGTAGATCCATTCCTTCCCAGTTCAGGCAGAGTCCTTTGTGGTTGGAAAGTAATGCTCAAATTTTTTTGAAAGCTGAGATTGGTCATCATGCATCAGCTGGGAGAAAGAAGGCCCTGGCTCAGTCTCTTTCACAATCTGCGCTAATGTTTGAAAGGTCAAAAATCCCAGTGTTCACTCATCACCCCCATAATTTCAGTATGGCTTTGAATGCAGCCACTTTATCTGCTCACTTGAACACAGCTGTTCTCCCCTAAAGTGACAAATTGCGTTAAGCGGGTTAAATATGTCACACAAGTGAGCAAGTTTTGCAGCCCACTCTATGTTACCAAAATGTGCTTCCAATGGTGAATTTATTTCTAAAAGAAATCTCTTATAACTCAGAAACTCTGGCCAGTGATATACCTTTAGAAAGCTATGTCACGGGCCGGTGAGATGGCTCAGCGGCGTAAGCGCCTGCCTTGCAAGCGCGAAGGCCCGAGTTCGACTCCCGGAACCCACATACAAAAAAGGGGCCGGTGATATCACTCAGCGGCACGGGCGCCTGTTGGCGCGTGAGGTCCTGAGGTCGTTCCCCCGGACCCACAAAAAAAAAAAAAAAAAAAAAAGAAAAAAGAAATCTATGTCACTTCTGTGTATAGGAGAAGATATGTGTGCTTTGTGTCCATCTCCTCACAGAGCTTTGTGAACACATGTGAATTAAGGATGTGTACTTTAATAATATCCTGGAAAACGTTAACTTCAGGTGACACTTCAGTTAGCCAGCATTCTCTATGGATGACACAGTGCATAGACTCAGATCTAGGAAGCCATCCAGGCATGGTAGCTGCTCCATCCATGTATATATCAACACAGAATGATCAATTCAGTTTTCCTGATATGTAATCATTCAAAGACTTGATTGTTTTGTTTTGCTTTTTGAAACAGTCTTGCTATGTATTTCAGACTGACCTTGAACTCACTGTGTGTAGCCCAGGCTGGCCTCAGATTCATGCAATCCTCCTGCCTCAGCCTCCTGAGTTGTGGGATTATAGGCCTGCACCAATATGCCTGGCTCATTCAAAGACTTGAATACTAGTTCTGTAGCTGTGGTGTTAGTTGGCAACAAAAGTACATATACATATCCTCATGCATGTACTCCTGAAAAATATACCACACAAATACAAGCATCATTACCTTGTCATCAACATCAATAGACTTGTCAACCTGGATTGCATACCACAGTGACTCGTTAAGCCTCTCTAATAATTGTGTCTCAGTGTCATCTGCTGTTTCATCAGTTCATCTAGTTATGGTGTTAGCTGGAAGAGGAACATATGCTACCTTTTAAACTGTAGCTTCTCCTAAAAGTTCATGACAAATGTCCATAGCAGCAGGCAGGATCAACTCTTCACCAGTACGAAAGGGCTTCTTAGCCTGTGGTTGCCCACTAAGACTGATGCTCTCAGTGTAGATGCATTTGATGAAATGGTGGCCTTCAATAATTGCTTCTGTTCTTTATGTTCATTTTTTCCTTTTAAAAAACTTCAAAATCTTGTCTATTAATGCAGGTACCTGGTCCCCATGCAGCAAAGCAGTTTTGAAAGTTTCATGACTTTATTGGATAGCTGGCCACAGATATATATATACAAAGTGAGCTTGGAGAATGTGAAATCACCTGTTGCAGTCAACTCATAATTTAAGTTTAAGGACTCTTGGTATTTTCTTTTAAATGCAGCTTGCTTTTTGTTGGCAATCTTAGTATCTTCTGCTGTTTCATCATTGAGTCTTTCCTTTTTTTTTAATATTAGGTTTATTGATACAATTTAGATACACATAATAATCACATTCATATACGGAATTTGTACCTGTACATGATATATCTTGATTCCTCTTTTCTTTTCCCATTCCCCTCCCCTCCCTTCAACCCCTCTTCCCCTCATTTACAAAGCTTTGTTTCCATTTTATCCTTTTCTCATTTTTTTCTTTTCCCTTCCTTCCTTTCCCCCTCTCCCCTCCCTAGTTCCCCTTTCCTTTTGAACAATTTCTTCCTATTTCACAATTTCTATTATACATTTTGGTTCTTATTTATACTTTCAGTTTCTCACACCAGAGCTTTCCTCCTTTTCAAAGAAGCTTTCCAGTGACATTTGTTTTTCACTCATTTTGACTAGGATTGGCTTGTGGGCTTACCAAAACTGACTGAGGCAAGTGCACAGTGTGGAAAAGAGGGATGGATGGAAATGGTAAACAAAATAATGGTCAGGCCACGTGCAGACTGAAATAAGTGTCAGATTCTGAGAAGCCTACCGCCAGCCACAGCTGTACAATTGAAGTACATCAACTCACTTGCTACTATAAAGCCTGCCACCAGATGCAACATAATTATCCCTTGCCACTCACTGACAGGGTTTTGCTATGAGTCTGCAAGGAGTTGATTTATTATGGTCTTTGTCCAGTCAAAATTCTCTGCTAATTTTAATCAGTTTTTGCAGTGGAAGTCATTATGGAGATTCCTCAAAAAACTAAACATAGAAATTCCCCTTGACTCAGCCATTCTCCTTCTAGATATCTTCCCAAAAGAGTTAAAGACATAATATCACAGTGATGTATGTATACCCATGTTAATAACAGCACAATTCATAATAGCTAAATCTTGGAAGCAGCCTATATGTTCATCAGCAGATGAATGGATAAAGAAAATGTACCTGTACATGCGATGGAGCACTACTCAGTCATAAAGGATAAACTTAAGTCATTTATAGGAATATGGGTACACTTTGATGTCATAATATTAAGTGAAGTAAATTAGATATACAAGCTTAAATACTGCATGGTTTCTCTTATATGAAAAACTCAACATATAAATAAATTCCAAAATAAAAGACAGATAATAGGAAAAAAAGAGACAGAAAAAAAGTTACTGCAATCCAGCATGGATACTGAATCTAAAAGTTTACCTTGATTTAGCATAATGTGTTTTATATATTTTTTGGTCTACTAGTCTGGTGGTTAATCTGTATGTATGATAATTAACTTTATAAGGACTTATAAATAGATGAATCTGACGCAAAAAAGGTGTGGGAAGGGGAAAAAAATTGAGATGTGTTAGGACATGTACCAGTTCCCCACAATGAATGTAATTGTTATGTACTGCAAACATATACTAATAAAAATTAAAAATTTTTTAAATGTGTATTTGCAGCTGCTCCTCAGTGCTGGCATCACCACCTCACTTCCACTTCAGATCATGAGGCATTAGATTCTTGTAAGGAGCACATATCCTAGATCTTTCTCATGCAGTTTACAGTAGGGTTCCTGCTCCTGTGAGAATCTAATGCTGCAGCTGATTTTACAGGAGGTGGAGCTCAGGCAGTGATGCAAGTGATGGGGAGACACTATAAATGCAGGTGAAGTTTCACTCACCCTCTGTTCACCTCCTGCTGTGCACCCCAGTTCCTTACAGGCCAATATTAGTCTGTGGCCGAGATTGGGGACCCTTGTCCTAGAATAGTGTGTTTTGTGTTGTCATTTGCAAAATATCAGAGAGTAGGTAACTTTGTAAAAAAAAGTTTTTGGCTCACAATTCTGGAGGTCCAAAAGCAGTGCTTGACATTAAGACAAGGAGTACATTCATGCATGGATGTGTGTGATTTCTCCCTCTCTTATAAAGCCACCAGGGGTCAATCATGGGGCTTCACCATAATGATTTCATCTAATCCTACATTTCCAGAGGCCCCACCTCTGCACACCATAGTTGATTAAGTTTGCACCCTCTCAATACCTCACAATAGGGATCAAGTTTCAACACATCATTGTGAGGGACACAATGATATCTAAACTATACAGTCCATCTCAGAATGGCTACTAGAGGACACTGTATACACACACACCTTTTTTTTCCCCTTAATACTGCAGATGGAACTCATGGAACACTGTGCTACATCCCCAGCCATTTTGTTTAAGATAGTCTTGCTCAATAAATTGCCCAGACTGGTCTCAAAGTTACAACCCTCCTGCTTCAGCCTCCCAAGTAGCTGGGAGCCTGGTGTAGTGGCACACACCTGTAATCCCAGCAGTTGGGAGACTGAGGCAGGAGGATCACTGCATGTTCAAGGCCAGTCTGGGCTACATAGTGAACTCAAGGCCATCCCAAACTACACAGTGAGACCCTGTCTCAAAAACAAACAAAAGAATAAAACACCAAGTAGCTGGGATTACAGGCATACACCACAAGGCCAAGCTTTCCTCCACACTTTTAAAAAGAAACTTTTTTTGAGTATTTACATAAAACTTCTATTTATATATCATGATCACATGGCTATCTTACCTGTAGAGAAGATTATATACTGGCTGAACAGAAAAAAGGGAAGACCGGAAACGGGGGGGTAACTAGCCAGTTGTACTCCAACAGGCATTTTTATTTTTGGTACAGTGTTTTCCCATTGTTTCATATTGTCTCTCATTCATCAAGTGATACAGTTATCTAAGTCTCCAGGTCTAACACTTTTTCAAAAGACTCAAACAAGGGTCTTTCTTCCTGCTGAATAATTATAATAAAAGCTACAGTTTACCAGGTGTGGTAACACAATGGGAGGCTGAAGCAGGAGGATCACAAGTTCAACCCTAGCCTGGGCAATTTAGCAAGATCCTGTCTCAAAAATAAAAATAATAGGGGGCCGGTGAGATGGCTCAGCGGTGTAAGCGCCTGCCTGCCTGGCAAGCATGAGGGCCCGAGTTCGACTCCCGGAACCCACATATGAAAAAAGGGCCGGTGATGTTGCTCAGCGGCACGGGCGCCTGCTGGCGCGCGAGGACCTGAGGTTGACCCCCGGTACCCACAAAATAAATAAATAAATAATTAAAAAAATAAATGAAAAATGGGCTGGGAATGTAGCTCAGTGTGAAGTCCGCTTATTGAGGACTGCCTGTGTCCAAGGTGTTATGCTACGATCTTAGGTAGGAAGATTACAAGTTCAAGGCCAGCCTGTGCAACTTAGCAAGACCCTGTCGCAAAAATAAAAAGGACTGAGGATGTAGTTCGGTGGTAGAGCACCCCTAGTTCAGTCACCAGTAACACCAGGAAAAAAAAAGATGGATCATCTTGTTTTTCCATTTGCTGTCCCCTTTCTTCTGTCCCTCTCCCAAACCTGAGACTGGACAAAGATACTAAGTGATATGGTTTAAGATTTTAGGACGTTCATATTCTGGAACTCATGTTAGAATTTGTATTTAAAAAATCGTATTGAGTAATTAGTTAGGTATCTGTAGAGAATCCAGAAGTTCAGAGTTTTTATATCTTGTTAACAGAAATTTGGTTTCCAAATATGCTTCCCCCTCCCCATTTCCTCCCATTTCTACCTGCCTCCTGAGTTCTAATTCTACTTGTGGCTGGTGAGAGTACCATCCATTTATCAGTCCATGCCTTTTCCTATACACATCTCACAGAGACTGGTGCTTGAACTTACTGTCCATATATAACTTCTCTGCAAGGGTCAGGCACATCTCCTTTTAAGTTACTCTGGCAGTCCTGACTTCCAGCATTCATTTAACATTAGATATTGATTGAGCACTTTTGCTTGGCAGGTGCACTGTTCAAGGTGCTAGGGATTCTGTGGTGAATGAGACAGATGTGTCTCTTACCTCCTGGACCTTTTGTTATAGTGAAGGTGAGACAGAACAAACAAGTAAAGAAAGAAGCAAAGTAAATTCAGCTTGTGTTAAATATTGTGAGGGATATAAAATGGGACAATTCGATAAGAGACCGAGGGAGGGGGCTTAGCAATCATACAACTTTTTTCCAGCACTTACTACTTTGAGCTCCAGTTCTACTACCCTTAGAGAGGAAGGACTGATAGTGATAGTCATAAGTGGAAGCTTTGCTGTATCCTGGCACAGATTAGAACTCTTTCATGATTTATCCTAATGTCTACCACCAAATCATTTGGGGTTTTTTTTGTTTTGTTTTTTGTTTTTTGGTACTGGGAATCAAACTCAGGACCTTGTACTTGCAAGGCAGGCACTGTGCTGCTGAGCTATATCCTTGGCCCATGTTCAGGATTTTTTTTTTTTTTTTTTTTTTTTTTTTTTTTTTTGTGGGTACCAGGGGGTCGACCTCAGGACCTCACGCGCCAACAGGCACCTGTGCCACTGAGCAATATCACCGGCCCCTTTTTCGTATGTGGGATCCGGGAGTCGAACTCGGGCCCTTGTGCTTGCAAGGCAGGCGCTTACGCCGCTGAGCCATCTCACCGGCCCCCATGTTCAGGATTTTTTAAAGAAATTATTTTTTCAGTGCTGGGGATCGAACCCAGGGCCTTTAGCATCCTAGGCAAGTACTCTACTACTTAGCTATACCCCAGCCCAAGAAGTGATTCTCATATTAAAGGAAAATATTCAACAAATACTTGGGTTCATTTCACATAGCTATAAAAGAAATAATACATTAAGGATAGAGTTGAAATTCTTTGTGTACCCCTGCAGGGTCCCATTTCTCTTTCTCCTTCCCTAAAAGTAATCACTATCTTAAATTAATTATATCTGTACATCTTTTTAACATGGATATGCCCATAAACAATACATTAATTTTTTGAATGTTTAGACTTTATATACATGAAATATTGTGTATATCGTGTTTGCTTTGCTTTTCATACTGAACCTTACGGCTTTTAGATTTGTCTGTTGATGCAGTTTCACTATGATTATAATAGCCCATTGTATGAATATATCACAGTTTATTGATCTGTTCTCTCATAGATGCACTATTTTTTTAACCACTACCAACAGTACTAATCACATTTTCTACTAATGTGAGTTTCTATTTATTTATTTAAGTGGTACCAGTAATTGAAGCCAGAACCACCTTGTACATACAGAGCAAGGCTCTACCACCACATTTGTTAGTTAGTTAGTTAGTTAGTTTGTTTGTTTGTTTGTTTGTTTGTTTGTTTTTTGAGGCAGGGTCTACTCTAAAATTCAGGCTGGCCTTGAACTCATGGCAATCATTCTGCTTCAGCCTCCTGAGTGCTGGGATTACAGGCGTGCACCACCACACCCAGCTTTTTTTTTTTTTTTTTAATTTTGAGACAAGATCTCACTAAATTGCCCAGACCAACCTCCAATTTGTGATCCTCATGCCCTAGTCTCCAAGTAGCTGGGATTACAGACGTGTGATACCACACCTGGCTATAAATTCCTTTAGGAAATATATCTAGCCGGTATACAGGTGGCATGCACCTGTAGCTTCAACTACTTGGGAGGCTGAGGCAAGTGGATTGCACAAGCCTGAGCAACAGGGTAAGACCCCATCTCAAAAAAGAAAGAAAGATATTTAGATTCAGAAGTGCTAGGTTTCTTTTAAAAATTAAAAAGTGCTGGACCGGGGATATAGCTCAGCGGCACAGTGGCCTGCCTGGCAAGCGTGAGGTCGTGAGTTCGATTCCCGGTACCAAAAACAAACAAACAAAAAATTAAAAAGTGCTAGGTTGTAAGGTAAGTTTACCATCAACTTTTCTAGATTTCCATAGTGATCCTATTACTTTACATTATACTACCTATAAAAGTCTGAGTTTCAGCTTTTCCACATTCTCACTAATAATTATTTGTAAACATTTGATTTTTGCCATTTGGGTGGGTTTTAAATCATATCCTGTTTCATTTTGCATTTTCCTTATTACTAGAGAGGTCAAGCATTTTTTATATGTTTTTTAGCCATTTGAAATTCCTCTTCTTGTAATTTAATTTAAGTTAATTTTGAGGCAGAGTTTCACTGTGTTGCCCAGGCTGGTCTCAAATTCCTGGCTTCAAGTAATCCTCTTGCCTCACCTTCCCAAGTTCAGGGACTACAGCTGTATTACACACACCCTCCACATCTGGCTATTTCTCTTAATTTCATATTCATGTTGAGCATGGTGGCATGCATCTGTAATCCCAAAGCTCAGGAGGCTGAGGCAGGAGGATTGCAATGAGATCAAAGCCAGCCTAAACTGCATAGTGAGTTCAAGGCCAGCGTGAACTACAAAGTGAGACCCTGTCTCAAAATACCACACCCCCCCCCCCGCAAAAAAGAAAATCCATGTTCTTATCCTGTGCCCATTTTCTCACCACTACTCCTGATTGGGTCATCTTATTTGTAAGTCTGAATATGAATCATTTGTTGGCTATGTGCATTGCAAATTTCCCAATCTGTACTTTAACTTTTAAATTGATTTTTATAGAGTTTCCATCTGTATAGAAATTATCAGCTATTTCCTTTATGGTTTATGTCTTAAGAAATTCTTCCTGAGCTGGGGTTATAACTGCATGGTAGAATGCTTGCTTAGTATGCACAAAGCTCTGGATTTTATTCCCAGCACTACAAAGTAAAAAATGAGAAAAGAAAAGAAATTCTTTGTAGGTGTGCAGTATTGGCCATATATTATTAATTGTTGAAGCTGGATGATGGTATCAAATTTATTTATTATACCAGTTTCTGCTTTTGTGTATGGTTGAACTTTTCCATAATAAAACAATTTTAATTAAAACAAGACCATTGAATCTATTTCTATCTATTATGTAGTCAATTGCCCTAATAATAAACCAAAGCTTATAATTTGGTAGAGTACAAAGATTTCTCTTTTTTTTTTTGGTGGGGTGGGGCACGTTGAGACAGGGTCTTGCTGTGTAGTTCAGGCTGGCCCTGAACTCTCTGTGTAGTCCAGGCTGGCCTCAAACTCACGGTGATCCTCCTTCCTCAGCCTCCCAAGTGCTGGGATTACAGGCATGCACCAGCATGCCCAGATCAAGGGTTACTTTTATCTCTATACAAGATCTTGTCATTGGATCTTTATTTAAAATCCACTTTGTTGTTAGATTAAAATACTACCAAGAGTTGTTGCAATTTTACATAGGAAAAAAACTTTACCTACCACAGAAATACATACCTACATTTTTTTTCTTCTAAAAGTTTTAATTTTACTGTATGCATTTACATGTCTGTTCCATCTGGAATTTATTTTTGCAAATTGGATTTTCCTATACAGCATATTGGTCAGTTTTTTTAGTTCTCTACTCTATTCTGCTGATTCAGTGGGCAGGTCAGTGCCACCATTCTGGTTTCTGAGTCCTTAAAATTACTAGGAAAAATTTCTCCACTGTCTTCATATTTTACAGAAAATCTTCTCTCTTCCCAGACCTTCTTTCAGATGAAATCAAATTTTCAAACTTGACAAAAATCTGTGTAGGGATTTTGTAATTGTGCTAAATTAAAAGGTTAATTTGGAGAGAATTACTGTATTTACAGTATTGAGTCTATCCATGAACATGATACCATGTACTGTTATTCAGGTACTTTTACGCCTTTTTTTCCATTTTTTTTTTTTTTTTTTTTTTTTTTTTTTGAGACAGGGTCTCGCTATGTAGTGTAGGCTGGCCTTGAACTCACTGCGTAGCCCAGGCTGGCTTCAAACTCTCAGCAATCCTCCTGCCTCAGCCTCCCGAGTACGGGCATGGTATTAGAGTGATGCCCCACCACACCTAGCTCTTTTATGCCTTTTAAGGATGTTTTATAATCGTCCATGAAACTATTACAGGTTTTATTTCTAATTTCAATATTGCATTTTCTAGTTAACTAGTAATGATGTGAATACGGATGTTTCTTTCCCTTGATCTTATATCTACCAGTCTTACTGAATTGTCTCATCATTTCTGTAACTGTAGCCATAATAACAGAAATCCTTACTTTGTTTCTGACTTTAATAGCACCCTTCTAAAGTTGCATCTTAGACTTGATATTTGCCATAGATTTCTCTTTGTGTTTTGTTTTGTTTTGTTTTGTTTTTTGGAGGGACAGGATTTCACAATGTAGTACAGGCTGCCCTTGAACTAGCAGTGCCCCTGAGTCACCCTTCTGAGTGCTGAAATCATAGGCATGCAGCAACCTTGCCTGACTTGCCATAGATTTCTGATAAATATCTTTTATTAAAGGGGGTTCTCTTCTATTCCTAGTTTGCAGAGGTTGTTTTTTGGTTGGTTGGTTGGTTGGTTTGTAGTTCTGGCAATTGAACCCAGGGTCTTCACACTGCACTGCATCCACACTGGATGCTACTAGCCTTATTGAACACTTGAAATGGGCTGAAACACTGAGGAAATAATTCTTTTAATTGTGGTAAAATATACATAACATAAAATTTACCATTTTGAGCTGGGCGTGGTGCCACATGTCTGTAATCCCAGCACTTGGGAGACTGAGGCAGGAGGATCTCCACAAATTTGAAGCCAGTTTAGGCTACATAGTGAGTTCAAGGCCAGTGTGAACTACATAGTGAGACCCTGTCTCAAACAAAACAAAACAAAACAAAAATTACCATTTTCAACTATTTTAAAGTGTACAATTCAGTGGCACGAACTGCATTCACATCATCATTCAACAATCACCACTCTCTACCTCTAGAATTTTTTATCATTCCAAAGAGAATTTTCACCCATTTAACAGTAATTCCCTATTTGCTCTACTCCCCAGCACTTGATTTTTTTTGTTCTACTTTCTGTCTCTATGAATTTGCCTAGTCTAAGTACCTCGTGTAAGTGGAATCAGTATTTGTCCTTTTGTGTCTGGCTTTTTTTTCTCTTAACATGTTTTCAAGATTGCACCATGTTGCAGCATATATGAGAATTTTATTCCTCTTTATTGTTAAGCAATATTTCATTATATACACACACATTTTGTTTTTCCATCAATTGATAGACACATGGGTTGTTTCCATTTTTTGGCCATTGCGAATAATGCTGCTGTGAATATTGATGTATCGGTGTCTGTTTGAGCCCTGCTTTTAGTTCTTTTGGATATGTACCTTAGAGTAGAATTGCTGAATTATATTGTACTTCTACATTTAACTTTTTGAGGAACCACCAAACTCTTTTTACAGAAGCTATACCATTTCACATTTCCAATTGCAGTATACAAAAGTTAAGTTTTTTCACATTTTCACCAAAACTCATTGTGTGTGTAATACTAATGAATGTGGTGAATTCACCCTAATGAATGTGAAGTAGTATATCATTGTGGTTTTGATTAGCATTCTCCTACTGACTAAAGATATTGAGTATATTCTTGTGCACTTACTGGCCATTTGTCTATTTTCATCAAATAAATGTTCCTTCTCATCCTCTGTCCCATTATTGTGTTTTGTTTTGATTTTGATTTTTTACCTTTGATTTTTTTCCTTCTTTTTTGTGGTACTGGAGATTGAACCCAAGGAAAGCTGAATGACATCTCCAACTGTCTCAGTAACTTTCTCATTGCTAGGACAAAATATCTGACACAAGTTAAAGGAGGAAAGGTTTATTTTAGCTCATGGAGAAATTTTGGTCCGTAGTCAGCTGATTCCAAGGCAGGGAGGCATGGCAGAGGAGAAGCAGTCCATGGCATGGCAGGCAGAAAGCAGCAAGTGTCCTTCTTCTTTCCCTTTTTATTCTATCCAGGCTATAAACCTATTGGTTGGTGTCATCGACATCCAGTGTGTGTCTTCCCTCTTCAGTAAATACATCATCCGCACCCAGAACTATGCTAACTATGCTAAACCAAGTAGTGGACTAATCCAGTGTCCCATACCCACGATTCAGTATCACTTGCCCATGATCCAGTCACCTCCCAAAAGCCCCACCTATTAGCACATGAAGCTTTGGAAGGATATCTAGGTATAAGCCATAACACCAGCCCTTTTTATTTTGAGACAGGGTCTTTCCGAGTTCATTAGACTAACCTTGAATTTGAGATCAAGGAAAGAACTGGGAGTAATGTTGGGGCCAAAGGATGTGTGACTGCTTAAGAGATTAACACCATTAAAAAGAAACAAAACACTTTGTATGGGGACAAGAAGAAAGATGCCTTGAGGGCATCTCAGGAGTCAGTAAGACCCTACCCATTGCAGGCTCATGAGTACAAAAGTATCAACTTTTTTTTTTTTTTTTTTAGAAGAGAGTCCCTGGGGCCCCTGCTTGAAAAACAGGAAATTGATTCCCTAGGATTCATTTTGCCACGCCCAGCCATCCAGGCACTTAGAAGCTGCTGCAGCCTTAGTTCAAGGGGGCCTGGCTACTGCTTCTACTCACAGTAGACCTTGGCATCATCCACATAATACTGATTTACTGGCATGCTGAATTCAGGAATTGTGGAATCAGGAAAGCTTCTACCCAGATTTCAAAGGGAAGGTTGACAGGCCAGGCAAGGAGTCCCTGAGAGGGCAGTGCATTAAGCTGTGGGAATGAAGCCAAAGGTATGGTGGATATGCCAGGAATGTGGAACATCTGCTGAAGAAAGCTGTAGGTTGTAAGTGGAGCCAACTCAAAAATGAAGTCATGTGTGCTGTAACTAGCAACACCATAGGGGTGGGGCCACCCAAGCCCTTTGGAACTCACGTTTTACTACCATGTATTCTAGATGCCCATGTAGAACTACAGAACTTAACATTTGCCCTCTTGAGTTTCAGTCTTGCTTTGGCCTGATTCTTTTCTGTTCCCCTGTTCTTCCCTATTGGAATGAGAATATTTACCCTGTGCTACTGTACCTTGGAATTATGTAACTTTTCAATTTTTACAGGGGTTCACAGAGCTAAGAATTTTCTTTGAGTATCAGAAGGAGACTTTTGAACTTTTGAAAAACAGTAGAACTGTTGAGACTTTCAGGATGGGATTATTGCATTTCCAATTATAAGTGAAATAGTTGTATTATGTTAGGTGGAATTATGAACTTGCTATTGTCTTTATTTGGAGATTGTGTGGTTTTATAGGAGATATGTTTGGGTGTGAAGTTGACAAGGTGTGGATTGTGATCGTTAATCCTGATACGTCAACTTCATTGGATTAAGAAATACCTAACAGATTATTAAAGCATGCTCCTGGGTGTGTCTGGGTGGGTCATAGTGGCATGGCCTTGGGTGCTGTATATGGTCCCTTGCCCATTCCTCTCTGCACTGTTCTGCTCTGATTCCCCACCATCGTGAACTGAGCAGCACTGCTGCACCATACCCTTCTACCTTGACCTCCTGCTTTGGAGCCTGCCAGCCATGTACTGAATCTCCTGAAATGTGAACTAAACTAAACTTTTTCTCCTTTAAGTTGTGGGTATTGAATATTATGTCCAGCAGCAGAAAAGCTGACTGATACACCTGCCCTCCCCATAGCCACTCTATATCAGCTTCTCATGAAAAGAAACTGGAATGTCTCTTGTTTTCCAGAAATTGACTACCTCAGCAGCAAGCCAGCTGCCTAAAAATGATTTTTCCACCTTACTACCTTAAGGCTACACACCACCCTATTCTCGCCCCTTTCCTTGTGCAAAGATAAGTTGTTATAACATTTGGGTTTTCCCACACTACAGTTGATCTATCACCACACCACCAGAATGCCTGTGCTAACCACTTGGGTGTTCTGGTGTCAGAATTTAGAAGTGTCCCAACTGCCCCACCCAGACTCCTAGCTCTCCCCTCTCTCCTGGGTTGTGCTGGAATGATATTCCTCTTGGATTTCAGAGTGTGCAGTCTGCCTTGGGTGGAGTCTTGAGCTGTTCTCAGGAGTACTGGTAATGTCTGGCCTTTGGTCCTGCCAAAGGCAGAAAGCTGGCCTCTTCTCAGTTTAAAGCACATATTTGGATTGTTGGGCCAGTGTTAGATGGAGGGTGGGGTGAGCAAATACCACTCTCTTCCTACTGTGTTTTCAGGAAATGATTATAAAGCACCCACAAGTGCAAATAAAGTCAAAAGAATGGAGTGCCCCCCCCAAAGACTACAGATGAACACAACCTTTGGGAGCATGCTCTCCCCCACCACCACCACCCTTATTCCTTATGGTTCTGGTCTGCTTAACTTTGTTGCTACTTTTCAGAGCAAAGAAACTTTGTTACACTATTTCCCTTTTCTCCTGGAGGAGAACTCACCAATAGTCTGCTGAACAAGAGCTGAACTTGCTCTTTAGGCAAACTGTGGGTTCCACTTCCCTATCTGCTCTCCTTCCAAGAAGAATGTAGGTAGGGGAACAGAGGTGGGAGAGATGGCCAGTGCGGATTCAATCTTTGAATTAGAGCATGGGGTTTCAGAACTGGTAGTAAAATTGTTTGTAGCCAGTTGTCAGTGAAAGGAATCTTGTGCCATCAACTCACCTCCAGTCCTTCCAGCCACCTCCTTCCCTTGCACAGCCTTCTGCCTGGTATCTCCATGAAGTTTTAAGCTATATGGCTCTTACGAATATTGTCTGGAGTTTCCTAAAATGCAAGATTTTGCTGTCCAGTGCACAGTTCCACAGGGTCTGTTCCTCCCCTTGCAGCAGCTGTTCACCACTGACCGAGGTGGCGACTGAGCCTGTGTGTGTGGCCAGAGTTAGTGATGAGCCTCCCACCCAGGCCTAGGGAAACCCTCAGCCAATGTGGTTCATGTGGCAGCAGCCAAACATGCCAAAGATCCTCATACCTTCAGGGCTATGGTGTAACAGCCAGCTTTATGCGGTGGCATTGTTTAGTGTTGGTTGACTTGACTTCTCTGTTCCCACCCTGTGTGTTTAAGGGAATCTGGCCATTGCCCAGTAGGGAAGAAGCTGGCATTTGCGGAAAGTGGCTTCCTGCCACCTCTCTTGTGTGGAAGCCAGGACCACCTTCCATCTCTACTTCCTACCCCTGTGGCAAAGACGAAGGGCTCCTCTGCCTCCTGCGGTGGAGTTTCAGGTTGCCTAGGATCCAGGATGAGGCTATCTGCCAGGTTATCTGCCCAGATAAACATTTATTGTTTACAGGACGCGTTTCAGCTGCTCTGGCTGGTCCCATTGGTGAAATCGTCTAGTTTCTGAAGCTTTAAGCCAGTATGTGAGGCTGTTATCCAGACACAGAGCTACTGGAGGCCGAGAGGCTCTACTAAGTGACTGGCCACTTCTGACTCAGCTTCGCCATTGCCCCCTCCCTACTCACTGCCAGAGCCAACTGTATATCTCTTGTTCCCAGTCCGGCCCTCTGGGTATTGAAACTGCCTCTGTATTTTCAACATTTCTTGCCTTTAGAATTTGGGGATTTATATGAAAGTCAGTATTATTAAGCAGGCAGCTGAAGACTTCTTTTAGGACGCAAAGCCAGCATTTTGACACCTCTTTCATTTATCATGCTTGGGGGTGGGGGTTGTGACATAATCGATTTTCCAACATTTTATTTTGTAGCAAAGTTAAAAGAATTTTAGAGTCGGGCGTTAGTGGTACACACTTGTAATCCCAGTACTTGGGAGGTTGAGGCAAGAGTATCATGAGTTTAAATCCAGCCTGGTCTTCATAGTGAGCTCAAGGCCAGTCTGCACTACAAAGCAAGACCCTGTCTCAAAAAAAAAAAAAAAAAGAATTTTATAGTGAGCTTGCTTATACCTAACATATATTTTCTGTTGTTTTACTGTACTTGCCTTATCATGTTATTCCCCCATCTCCATTTATACATCCATCCTTTTTTGTTTTCTGGATTTTTGTCATCAGTACATTTTTTCTTAATCCTTCAGTATACATATTAGGGCATTTGGTAAAACTTACATCCAGTGAAATGCACAGATGTTAAGTGTGCCTTTGCTAAGTTCTAACAGATGAATGTACCTGTTTAACCTAGAAACCTAGCAAAATATCTGTCATTCTACCCCCAGAGGCAACCTTTGTTCTGACTTTTTTCCATCATCAGTTAGATTTGCCTGTTTTAGAACTCTGTATAAATGGAATCATATAGTACATATACATTTGGTTTTTTGAGACAGGGTCTTGCTGTGAAGTTCAGGCTGACCTTGAACTCATACCAGTCCTCCTGCCGCAGCCTCCCTGGGTGCTGGGATTACAGGTGTGAGCCACCACAGCTGGATTTTTTTTTTTCCCCAGATTGAGTCTCACTAATTTGCTCAGGCTGGCTTCCAGTTTGCAATTCTCCCCCTTTACCCACTTGAATAACTGAGATTTTAGGTGTGCACTGCTGCACCTGACCAGTATGTATACTCGAGTAAGGCTTCTTTCATTTAGCATAGTCTTTTTGCAATTCTTCCATATTATTAAATGTACCAGTAGTTTATTCTTTTTTACTGCTGAATAGTATTCCATTTTATGAATATGTCACAGTTTATCAGTTTTCTAATAATGGATTCTAGGCTTTTTCCATTTTTTGGCTATTATGAATAAAGTTGCTATAAGCAGTTAACAAAAATTTTTGTGGACATAGGTTTTTTTCTTGGAAAAACTCCTAGAATTGGAATTGCAGAGTCATAGGGTAGATGTACATTCTTTATTAGAGTCTGCTAGACATTTTTCCAAAGCTGATTATGCTGTATTTCATTTCAATAATAAATCTATTTGCCCCAAATCTTCATTCCAGTGAGTATATGATGATATATCATTTTAGTTTTAATTTGCACTTCCATGAAGTTGTACTTTTTTATGTACTTATTATTTTATATATTCCCTTTGTGAAGAATGTGTTCAGATCTTTTGCCTAGTTTCTTTTTTTTTTTTTTTTTTCTTTTTTCTTTTTCTTTCTTTTTTTTCTTACGGTGCTGGGGATCTAACCCAAGACCTTGTGCATATGAGGCAAGCACACTACCACTGAGTTACATCCCCAGCCCTTTTTATTTTGAGACATAATCTCAGTAAGTTGCCTAGGCTGGCCTCACACTTGTGATCCTCCTGCCTCAGTCTCACATATAGTGGGGATTATACGTGCCACCACATCTGGCTTCCCTATTTTCTTTAATTGGGTTGTTCCCTTTCTTATTACTGATTTCTTTATGTATTCTGACTACAAGTATTTTTGCAGAGATGTTTTATAATTATTTCAGTCTGTTGCTTGCTTACTTTCTTAACAATGTCTTCTAGTGAGCAACACTTTATTTTTTTATTTTTTATTTTTTTTGTGTGTGTGTGGGTACCGGGAGTCGACCTCAGGACCTCACGTGCCAGCAGGCGCCCGTGCCGCTGAGCGATATCACCGGCCCTTTTTTTCGTATGTGGGTTCCGGGAGTCGAACTTGGGCCCTCGTGCTTGCCAGGCAGGCGCTTACACCGCTGAGCTATCTCACCGGCCCGAGCAACACTTTAAAATATCAAATTTATTAGTTTTTTTGGTTATTACTATATGAGAGCTAAAAGCCCCGTGTCACGAAGATATTCTACGTGAGTTTCCTCTAAAAGCTAAAAGTTTATTTTTAAGGCTGTGATCCATTTTGAATTAATTTTGTACATGGTATAAGGTAAAGATTAAGTCACATTTCCCTCAAATAGATATCCAGTTGTATAAGCACCATTTGTTGAAAAGATATTCCTTGCCTCTATTGGATTGCTTTAATATTTTTGTCATATATCAGATGAGCATTTACGAGGAGTACTTTATGCTCCTCATTAATTTATTTAAACAGTTCTCCAGACAAACTGGGGTTATAATTGGGAATAAGTAATTTGTCATCAGTTTGGAAAAAATTGACATCTTAGCAGTATTTTCCCAGTTTTTAGCTTTCCTTGTTTTTTGTTTTGTTTTGGTTTGGTTTGGTTTCATTTTGGTTTTGGTTTGTTCTGTTTTGTTTTGCAGTACTGGGAATTGAACCCAGGGCCTTTCCACTGAGCTATATCACTTGCCCTCTTATTTATTCATTCATTCGTTTTAAGTTTTGAGGTAGGGTCTTACTAAGTTCCCCAGGCAGGAGTTAAACTTGCAGTCCTTCTGCCTGCACATCCCAAAGTGCTAGGATTACATGCACACACCATTGTGCCCAGCTAGCTTTCTTTTTACGTAGGTCTTCTTTTATTTTATAGCTTTTACTATTATAGGTCTTACATATTGTTGTTGGTTAAGGTTATTCTTAAATAGTGTTTATGCCATTATAAATTGAATTCTTTCTAAATTTTATTTACCAATCTTTTGCTGGTAGAATATGGAAGTACAGTTGACTTTTGTACAGTAGTGTATTCATCAGCCCTAAATTAGTTCTTAATAGAGTTGAAGTAATTTGTAGATTCCTTTAGATTTTCTGTTAAATGATCATGTCATCTACAGAGACAACTTTCTTTTCTATTTTTATGCTTTCAATTTTTTGGGGGGGGGGTACCGGGGGGGTCAACCTCAGGACCTCGCGCGCCAACAGGCACCTGTGCCGCTGAGCGATATCACCGGCCCCTTTTTCGTATGTGGGATCCGGGAGTCGAACTCGGGCCCTCGCGCTTGCAAGGCAGGTGCTTACGCCACTGAGCCATCTCACCGGCCCTCTTTTTCTTTATTGCAATTTATTTTCCTTCATTTTTTTTCTGCCTTGTGGTTTTGTTTTGTTGTGTTGTATTTTTTTTGTTTTGTTTTGTTTGTTGTTTCTAGTTTTGAAGTGCTAGGAATCAAATCCAGAGCCCTGAGCTAGGCAAGCACTCTACCACTGAAAAAAGAGTTCAGTATTTCACCATTAAGTATAATATTAACTATAGGTGTTTTGTTTTGTGTTGTGTTGTATTTTGTTTTGTTTTCTTTTCTTTTCTTTTGAGACAGGGTCTCGCTCTGTAATTCAGGCTGGCCTTGAACTCACTATGTAGCCCAGGCTGGCCTCAAACTCACAGCAGTCCTCCTGCCTCAGCCTCCAGAGTGCTGAGATTCCAGGTGTACACTACCACGCCTGGCTTATTTCGTTGTTTTAAGAGACTGGTCTCACTATGTTGCCCAGGCTGGGTCTGAACTTCTGGGTTCAGGCTACCCTCCTACCTCAGGCTCCCAAGTATTTGGAACAACAGGTGTTTACAGCAGTACCACCCTGCTCAACAATGGCTTGGCTGATTTTTGTTTTTTGTTTTTTGTTTTTTTTTTAAATAGATATCCTTGGGCCAGGGATATAGCTCAGTGGCACAGCGCCTTCCTGGCAAGCACGAGGTCGTGAGTTCTATTCCCAGGACCCCCCCCAAAAAAAAAAAATAGTTGTCCTTTATTAAATTGAGGAATTTCTCTTCTGTTTCTAGTTTATCAAGAGATACTTCTTTTTAGTTTTTGTTTTTGAGAAAAGGTCTCACAGTATAGTTTTACATTGGTTTTGTACTCGCTATGTAGCCCAGGCTGGGCTTAAACTCACCATCTTCATGCCTCACCCTCCTGAATGCTGGGATTACAGGTACATGCTTTTTTTTTTTTAATCATGAATGGGTTTTTAATTTTGTTACATGCTTTTTCTACATCTATTGAAATGATCATGAGAGTTTTTATTCTGTTAAAGTAATGAATTATACTCACTGAAGTTTTAAAAATAATTTAGACTTTTTTAGAACTATTTGAATTTACATGAAAATTGAGCAGAGCTGAACATGCCTATAATTCCAGCACTCTGGAGGCTGAGGCAGGAGGATCCCCACAAGTTCGAGGCCAGCCTGGACCACATAGTGAGTTCAAGGCCAGCCTGAACTACGTAACAAGACCCTGCCTCAAAAAACAAATGAACAGGGGCCGGTGAGATGGCTCAGCGGCTTAAGCGCCTGCCTGGCAAGCGCGAGGGCCCGAGTTCGACTCTTGGAACCCACATACGAAAAAAGGGCCGGTGATATCGCTCAGTGGCACGGGCGCCTGCTGGCGCACGAGGTCCTGAGGTCGACCCCCTGGTACCCACAAAAAAAAAAAAAAAAAAAAGAACAAAAATTGAGCAGAAAGTACAGAAGCTTCCTAAATACATCTTCTCTTTTGGACCCCCCACACACAATTTTCCCTGTTAATATCTTGCATTAGTGTCATACATTTGGTACAACTGACAGATAAATATTAATAATTTTTGTTAACTAAAGTCCATGGCTTATATTAGGGTTCATTCTCTGTGTTGTACAGTTCTGTGGGTTTTGATAAATGTGTAATATATCTACCATTAGAATATCATACACAATATTTTCACTGCCCTAAAAATACCCTGTGCTCAGCTGCTAGTGGTAGCTCATGCTTGTGATCACAGCATTTTGGGAGGCTGAGGCAGAAGGATCACAAGTTAAAGCCATCTGGGCAGTTTAGCAACCTAGCAAGACCCTGTCTCAAAAATAAAAATTCAAAAAGGGCTAAGGATGTAGCTCAGTGCAAAGATCTGGGTTCAGTCCCTGGTACTGGAAGAAAATAAACAATGTGTCCCTCCATTCCCCAGTCCCTGGTTCAGGTTTGTCATTTATGAATGAAGTTATTATAAGTATTTGTGTGCATATTTTTGTGTGGATGTAAATTTTCAGCTCATTTAGATAAATACCAAGAAATGTGATTGCTACATTTAGCTTTGAAAGAAACTACTGGGCTAAAGCTGGGCATGGTGCCACATGCCTGTAATCTCAGCACTTGGGAGGCTGAGGCAGGAGAATCACTGTGAGTTTGAGGCCAACCTGATCTACATAGTGAGTTCAAGGCCAGCCTGAATGAACTACATAGTGAGACCCTGTCTCAAAAAAAAAAAAAGAAAAAAGGAGAAGAAAGTGGGGAGGACTCCTGGGCTAGGCATGTAGCTCAGTGGTAGAGTGCCTTCTTTAGCATGCCAAAGCTGGGTTTTATCCCCCAACATCTCCCCCTGCTAAAAAAAATGTGCACCTCACTATCAAGCATGGTGGCACATACCAATAGTCCCAGGCATTAAGGTGCGGTAAGAGGATCACTTGATCCAAGAATTGAAGACCAGCCTGAGTAACATAACAAGACCATCTGAAAAAGGGAAAAGAAACTACCCAAAAGCACCTGTACCATTATTTATGCAAACAACGAATAAGAGTTCCTGTTGTTCCACATCCTTGTCAACATTTAGTGGTGTCCATAGTTTGGATGTTAGCCATTTAATTGACATGTAGTAGTATCTCATTTCTTTACTTTGCAGTTCCCTATGACTTAAGGTGTTCAGCATCATTTTATATGCTTGTTTGCCATTCATGTATCTAATTTGATAAGGTGTCTCTGTATTTTGCCTTTTGCATGTGTGTTGCTGGGGACTGAAACCAGGGCCCTGAGCATGCTAAGCATATACTCTACCACAGTGGTACACTCCTAGTCTTACCCATTTTTTAATTGGGCTGCTTGTTTTCTTACTACTAAATTTTAAGAGCTGCCAATAGGTATATCAGTGTTAAGTTTACTTGAATAAACTCTATTTGATGGAATAGATTTGTCAATATTTTGGTTGAGTTGTTTTGACCTTATTGAATGACATGGGAACTGTGAGTTGGATTATCTTCCTTTTCCTGAAAGACTTTGTGTAACTCTTCCATAAATGTTTGGTAGAATTTACTGATTAGACCACCTTGACCAAGAGTTTCCATATTAGGGTTGAATCCATATTACTAAATTGCCCGGGCTGATTTTGAATTTTTTATCTTCTTGCTGGTCTCAGCCTCCCAAATAGCTGGGATTAAAGCTGTGTGCCACTGCTCCCAGCTTCTGTGGGAAATTTTTTGATAATTCAGTTGACTTAAAATATATGTAAGCTGGGTATGGTGGTACATGCCTGTAATCCCAGCACTCAAGAGGCTGAGGCAGGAGGATCACTGCAAGTTCGAGGCCAGCATGGGCTACATAGTTCAAGACCAGCACAAATTACAAAGGGAGACCCCGTCTCCAAAAAAAAAAAAAAAAAAAAAAAAAAAACCTTTTTCCATGAATTTGGGTAAGTCATAATTTTCAAAAAAATTTTCTATTTCTTCTAAGCTGTCAATTTGTAGGCTTTAATAAAGTGGTTCATAATATTTCCTTACTATAATCTTTAAAAATTGTTTCTGCTAGCCAAGTGTGGTGGCACATGCCTGTAATCCCTGCACACAGGAGGCTGAGGTAGGAGTATCACCACGAGTTCAAGGCCAGCCTGGGCTACATAACTGTAGTTCAAGGCCAGCCTACACTACATAGCGAGACCCTGTCTCAAAAAAAAAAAAAAAAAATTTTTTTTCTGCTATGTTTATTTTGTTGTTGCTGTTGTTGTTGTTTTGGTACCGGGAATTGAACTCAGGACCTTGCACTTGCCAGGCAGGTGCTGTGCCACTGAGTTAAATCCCCTTTTATTTTTATTTTGGATTTTTCTGTTTCTAGCTTTAGTGGGAGTAGAGAAGGTACTAGGGGTTGAAACCAGGAAACATTGAACTAGATCTCTAGTTAATTTTACTGTATTTGAGACAATCTTGCTAACGCGCCTCTGCTGGCCTTGAACTTGTGAGTAATCTGCCTGAGCCTCTGGCATGTACTACCACACTCAGTTTGTTTCTAGCTTTTTTTTTTTTTTTGTGGGTACCGGGGGGTCGACCTCAGGACCTCGCGCGCCAGCAGGCGCCCATGCCGCTGAGCGATATCACCGGCCCCTTTTTCGTATGTGGGTTCCGGCAGTCGAACTCGGGCCCTCGCGCTTGCCGGGCAGGCGCTTAAGCCGCTGAGCCATCTCACCAGCCCTGTTTCTAGCTTTCTAAGCTGAGAATCTTAGGTCACTGCTTTCAGACTTCTCTAATATGTATACATCAAGCAGTAGATTTTCCTCTAAACCCTTCTTTAGTTGCACCCCACACATTTTGATACATTGTTTATTTTCATTCAGCTTAAAATATTTCTTATTTTCTTTTTTATATCTTCTTTGACATGTTGATCATTTAACAATTAATTTTCAAATATTTAGGATTTTCTTATTTATTGTTATAGATTCCAAATTTAATCACAATGTGACCAGAGAACGTAACTGCATGATTTCATTCCTCTTAAGTTTGTTCGAGCTTGCTTCATGGTTCAATGCTTGTCTATCTTGAACACCTTCTATGTACTTTGAATGTGCTCTGTAGTCGTTGGATGTAGACTTTTATAAATATCAATTTGGTTAAGGAGGTTGATAATTTGTTGAGATCCTGTGTTTCTTTTTTTTTTTTTTTTTTGATCCTATGTTTCTTTACTGATATTTTGTCTTGGTGTTTGATTAATTTCTGAGAGAGAGAAGAATGTTAAATCTCCAAATATTGTGGATTTTCTTTTCTTTTTTTTTTTTTTGGTGGGTACCGGGGGTCGACCTCAGGACCTTGCACGCCAGCAGGCGCCCGTGCCGCTGAGCGATATCACCGGCCCTTTTTTCATATGTGGGATCCGGGAGTCGAACTCAGGCCCTTGTACTTGCCAGGCAGGCACTTACGCCGCTGAGCCATCTCACCGGCCCTATTGTGGATTTTCTGTCCTTCCTCTTTTTTTAGACAGGGTCTCACTGTGTAGATCATGCTGGCCTTGAACTCACTGGGTAGCCCAGGCTGGCGTCAAACTCAGTGCAGTCCTCCTGCCTCAGTCTCCTGAGTGCTGGGATTACAGGCATGTGCCATAATGGCTGGCTCCTTCCCTTTAATTCTGTCAATTTTCGCTTTGTGTATTTTGGAGCTCTGTTGTTAGTCATACACGTGTTATGGTTATATTTTCTTATTTGACTATTTTTATGAATCTCTGGTAATACCTTATCTTGAAATCTGTTTTACCTGATATAAGTGCTTCAGCCTTCTTTGTTTGCTCTTTTCATTTATCTTTTCCCATTCATTTGCTTTTAAGTATTCTGTATCTTTACATATCAAATGTGTGTCTTTTAACAACATATAGTGGGGTCTTGCTTTTTAATCCAGATTGGAATTCTCTTTTTAATTGGAGTATTTAGTTTATTAACACAATGTAATTATAGTATTTTTACTTTCTATTTGTCCCTTCTGATTTTAGTCCCCCTGTCCTTCACTGGCTTCTTTTAGATTATTTGAATTTTTTTTAGGCCTATTTTATTTATTGCATTCTCTTTTTTTGTTTTGTTGTTTTGTTTTGTTTTGTTTTCTTCTGTTCTGTTTTGTTTTGTTTTGTTTTGTTTGAGACAGGGTCTGTCTGTGTAGTTCAGGCTGGCCTCAAACTTGTGGTGATCCTCCTGCCTTAGCCTCCCAAGTGCTGGGATTACAGGTGTGCACACCGTACCCTGCTATTTGTTGCATTCTTAACTGTATCTGTTTCCCATTTTTTCCTGGTGGCTTTGTAGATATATCCTTTACTTTTCAGCCTGAGGGTTACTGCGGTACTTCACATGAAATGTAGAAGAGACCTTATAGCCCTGTATTTCTTTTTTTCCTTTTTTTTGTCTTCCAATCAAATTTTATTGGTACATTTTAGATATACATAATGATCACATTCATCATACAGAATTTGTACCTGTACATGATATAACTTGATTCTTTTTTTCCCATTCTCCTACCCTCCCTTCACCCCCTCCCCTCCCCATTTACAAAAACTTTGTTTCCACTTTTGCCTTTTCTCATTTTTTTTTGTGGGTACCGGGGGTCAACCTCAGGACCTCGTGCGCCAACAGGCACCCATGCCGCTGAGCGATATCACCGGCCCCTTTTTCGTATATGGGTTCCGGGAGTCGAACTCGGGCCCTCGCGCTTACCAGGCAGGCGCTTACGCCGCTGAGCCATCTCACCGGCCCTCTCATTTTTTTTTACTTTTCCTTTCTTTCCCCCACCCCCTTCCTTGTACCCCTCCCCATTTGAACATTTTCTTCCTATTTCATAATACCTAATATACATTTTGGTCCTTATTTACACTTTTAGTTTCTCACACCAGAGAAACAGTGTGGTATTTACATATGTATAACCGATTTATGTCACTTAAGAGTGTGGTCTCAAGGTGCATCCTAGGAATGTCTCAAGCTTGTCCTTCTTTATGGCAGAGTAGTGCTCCATTGTATAAGAAAACAACATCTTCTTTATCCATTCACCAGTTGATGTGTAGCCCTGTATTTCCATTTACCCAATGCACTGTCCTTTATTATTATAATTGTTATATGACGTATATTATGATATGAAATATATAGTGTACTATATAAATACATAATAGTTTTTTTGCTTCAAAGATATACAAATTTTATTCCCACAAATCTAATATTTTAAAAAATACTAAAAGCCCATGCTAATAAAGTTACTGGTTGGGGGGGTGTGCATGTGTGCACATGCGTGTGTATATTTGGGAGGCATATGGTATAATATACATGACATAAAATTGATCATTTTTTTTTTCACTTTTTTGTTTGTATAGTATTTACCCAGGTATTTACCATATCTTCATGAAGAGCAAAATATCTAGATATTATCATTTTCCTTTGGCTTGAAGAGGTTTTTTGTGTTTTGTGTTTTTTTTTGGTACTGGGTATCAAACTCAGGACCTCGCACTTGCCAGGTAGGTGCTGTGCCACTGAGCTACGTCCCTGGCCCAGCTTGAAGAGATTTTAACTGTTCATATTCAGCAGGTTTGCTCTCAACAAATTGTCTTCTTATTCTTTTATCAGAAAATGTCTTTATTGCCGGGGATGTAGCTCAGCGGCACAGCGCCTGCCTGGCAAATGCGAGGTCCTGAGTTGAATTCCTGGTACCAAAAAAAAGAAAAAAGAAAATGTCTTTATTTCACTTTGTTCTTGGAGGGTGTTTCATTGGATATAGAAACTTCTCAGTAAATAGGTCTCTTAAGTAGCTTGCACCTCTTGTTTTCGATAAGACATTGGTGCTCATTGAAATTGTTGTTCTCTGTATGATGTCATTTTTCTCTGGCTGCTTTCAAGGTTTTCTCCGGATCTTTGGTTTTTAGTGGTTTGAGTGTGATATGTTTTGGCATGATTTTCTTTGCATTATACTGATTTTAGGGCTAGCTATGTTCTTGAATCTATAATTTGTCTTTCACCAAATTTGGGGAATTTTCAAACATTATCAACATTTTTTTCTGCTCCACTCTTTTTCTCTTCTCCTTAAATTCCATTACACATATGTAGGGCCATTTGCTAGTGTCCCTCAAAAATTTGAGGCTTTATTAATTTCTTTCTTTTTTTGCAGTTCTGGGGATCAAACTCAGGGCCTCATGCATGGTAGGCAAATTTCTACCTCTTAGCTACATCCCCCGCCCTGTTAACTTTTTTGTTTCCCCTTTGTTCTTCAGATTAGATGATCTCTGTTATTTCAAATTTACTCAATTTACTCACAGCTTCAAATTTACTCACAGTCATGTCCATTTTCTTTTTCTTTTTTTTTTTTTTTAATATGCAGGGACCAGGAGTCGAACTCAGGACTTACCAGTCAGGCGCTTATGCCACTGAGCTTTCTCACCGGCCCCCCCCCATTTTCTTTTAAGCCCATCTAATGACATTTTTATTTCAGCTATGGTTTCTTTAGTTCTAGAATTTCCATGTGATTCTTTTTTCCTAGTTTCTGTGTCTGTGCTGAAATTTCCTCATTTATTTCAATCATATATTTATTTCACTGAACAAAGTTCATTGATTATCTTACTGTTAACTCCAACATTTGGCTCATTTAGGAGTTAAACTTTGTGTCTCTTTTGTTGAGAACATATCACATACTGCAGTTTCTTTGTATATTTAGTAATTTTGAATTTTATTCTGGAATTGTGAGAGTTATGTTGTGGAGGCTATCGATTCTGTTATATTCCTCCAGAGAAAGTTGATGCTTTTATTTCAACTGGCAGTTCAGTTGGTTAGACTCAAACTCTATTAACATCTGTTCCGTTTGTTTGTATAACTTTTACATTTAATCTGTGCCTGCACAATTCATAAGTCAGCCAGAAGTTTGGGTATTGTTAATGAACAGAATGTGGGTCTTCATTTCCCTGGCCAGCTCCTTTCTGGGATTTCCTAGCTTGCTTTCTAGTAACTGTGATTATAGTGAAATCTGTCCTTTGTTTCCTCAGGCTACAAAGACTATGGGTTTTCCAATAGAGGTTTAGCTGTTCTGTATGAATCCATCAGCTTTGGCGTACCCTCAGCCTAAAAGTTGGAGGGTCAGGAGAGAGCTAACAGTTCCAGCTCCCTCTGAATGTCAAGACTCCTCATGAATCTGCCTATGTTGATTCACTCTCTTGTACCTTCAGGTATTTTGTTTTTGTGATTTTGCCTAATGTTTATCTTTGTTTATCGGCAGGTAATTTGGCGCAGTAGGTGCATATTTATTAGAAGTGACACTCCTTCATTGACCAATAGAAATTTGAGCACATTTACATTGGCGCCGTTTCTGTCACTAAGAATTATGAGATCTCTGCTTTCTGGACTCATGACACATACCTTTGAATATGCTTAAGTATGTCAACTCTTAAATTATGTGTGAGGGGATGTGCTGGGAATTGTACCCAGGGCCTCACATATGGTAGGCAAGCACTCTACCATTGAGCTATACCCCCAGTCCCAATTCACCCTTACCTTAACCCTAATGCAAATTCTTCACTTTTAAATATAGCTTTGGTTTTTTTTAGCTTTGATTATTTTTAATAGCCAGATTAACACTGCAAATATATTTTACAGTGAACAGAATTTATAGTGAGCAAGTTGATATTCCATCCTAGGTTTAAAAATAAAATGTGTCTTTGAAGTAAACGGGAATTCCCACTATAGCTAATGCATTGATTTTGAAAATGTTTTAAAAAAGAATTCTGGGGCAAGGCATGTACTTAGTGGTAGAGTACTTGCCTAGC
This sequence comes from Erethizon dorsatum, assembly GCA_028451465.1. Classification (NCBI taxonomy): domain Eukaryota; kingdom Metazoa; phylum Chordata; class Mammalia; order Rodentia; family Erethizontidae; genus Erethizon; species Erethizon dorsatum. Next base: position 36,763,002 of record CM051826.1, read on the forward strand.
ATGCTCAAGGCCCTGCATTCAGTTGAAAGAGAGAGGCAGGGTTGGGAGGGCAGTGTTGCAGTAAAAGATGACTTCTCAAGCCGGGTGTGGTGGCGCACACCTATAATCCCAGCACTTGGGAGGCTGAGGCATGAGGATTGCTGTAAATTTAAGGCCAGCCTGGACTACACAATGAAACGCCGTCTCAAAAAACAAAACAAACAAACAAACAAAAAAAACACTTCTCAGGCACCTGCCTGCCAGTACTATGAACTGAACCCAGGGCTTTCACATTGAGCTAATTCCTCCTCCACACATTCTTTTTTTTTTTTTTTTTTTTTTTTTTGTGGGTACCGGGGGTCGACCTCAGGACCTCGCGCGCCAGCAGGCGCCCGTGCCGCTGAGCAATATCACTGGCCCCTTTTTCGTATGTGGGTTCCGGGAGTCGAACTCGGGCCCTCGCGCTTGCGGGGCAGGCGCTTAAGCCACTGAGCCATCTCACCGGCCCACACATTCTTTTTAAAAAATTATTGGTTGGGGGCCGCTGAGATGGCTCAGCGGCATAAGCGCCTGGCTGGCAAGCGCGAGGGCCCGAGTTTGACTCCCGGAACCCACATACGGAAAAAGGGCCGGTGATACCGCTCAGCGGCACGGGCGCCTGCTGGCGCGTGAGGTCCTGAGGTCAACCCCCGGTACCCACAAAAAAAAAAAAAAAAAAAATTATTGGTTATGTAGATTAATGGATTTCATTTGGGCAGATTTGTACATGAATATAGCATACTTTGGTCACCCCCTGCATTACTCCCCACTCCATGCCTCACCCCATTCCCCAAGTTTACATTTCGGGAATGAGAATTTCAATGTGTATAATATATTTTGCTCATATCCATTCCCCCTGTTACCCACCTTTATACCCCTGCCCCTCCCTCTAATTCCCTTCCTCTTGACAGGTTGTAGTCTTAGTCAGGTGGTACACTCTGTCATCTCAGCACTTGGGAGGCTGAGGCAAGAGGAGTACCACAAGTTTGAGGCCAGCCTGGACTACATAGTGAGTTCAAGGCAGCCAGGTCTACATTGTGAGAACCTGTCTCAAAAAAAAAAAAAAAAAAAAAGGTGGGGGGGAATAGTCTCTCTTCAACTTTCTTGTCATCTTTTTTTAGATTTTACATATTAGGGAGAACATGTAATATTTGTCTTTCTGACTCTGGCTTAGTTCATTCAAGATGACAGTCTCCAGATCCATCTATTTTCTTATAAGTGACAGAATTTTGTTCTTTCTTGTGGCCAATTAATACTCCATTGTGTATATATGCTGCATTATCTTTATTCATTCATCTGTTGATAGGCAGCTAGGTTGGTTCCGTATCTTTGCCGTTGTGAATTGTGCCACAGTAAACATGGTTATGTGGGTATCCTGTAGTATGCTGACTTTAATTGCTTTGGGTATATACCAAGGAGTGGTATAACTGGCAATGCTGGCTCTAGTTTTCATTTTTTGAGGAACCTCCATACTGATTTCCTTAGTGACTGTACTAATTTACATTCCCACCAGCAGTATAGAAGCCTCCCCACATATTGTCACCAGCATTTATTTTTTGTATTTTTTTAGATAATAGTTATAAATAATAATTTAATAATTACAAAATGTATGTATGTATGTATGAAAGCATCACATGGCATCCCCTAAATATGTACAATTTTGTGTCAATTAAAAACAAAATAAAAAATTTAAATAAAGAGGTGGTGATGACTAGCAGATTTTTAGTAAAGTACAATTTATACAGTCACCACAATTACAAAATAGGTTTGCACTTAATATTTTTTAGTTAATTTTATTGGTACATTTTAGATATACATAATGGTCACATTCATCATAGGCAATTTGTACCTGTACATGATATATCTTGATTCTTCTTTTTTCCCCCAATCCCTTCTCCCTTCAGATAGCTCTTCTGACTAGAGTAAGGTAGAATCTCAATGTAGTTTTGATTTGCATTTCCCCCAGCCCTTTCTTATTTGTTATTTTTGAGACAGGAATTGGTTAAGTCACTTATATTGTCCAGGTTGGGCTTAAACTTTCCATGCTCCTGCCCTGTCCATGGTAATGGGATTGCAGGCCTGTACAACCATGCCCAATTTTCTCAGTCACATTTGAGTATCTTCTTAATGAATTACCTTGTCATGTTCCTTGCCTTGTTTTTTGGTTTGATTTTGTTTTGGCATTGCTGGGGATCAAACAAGCTGCATGCTAGTCAAGCACTCTAAAACTGACCTACATCTTCTTCAGTTTATCCCATTTTTATTGGAAAATCCTCCCTCCTCCTCTTCTTCCTTTGTCCTTCCTTCTCCATCTCGAAAAATAAGTTTTTTAAAAGGTTGAACGTAGCTCAGTGTGAAGGCCCTGAGTTCAGTTCCCAGTACTGTAAAAACAAAAACAAAACAAAACAAAAAAGTGTCAGCTGATGGCAAATGCTAAGAAAAATAAAACCTAGTAAAAGAAGAGTGTGCAGGGCCGGTGAGATGGCTCAGCGGCGTAAGCGCCTGCCTTGCAAGCGCGAGGGCCCGAGTTCGACTCCTGGATCCCACATACGAAAAAGGGGCCGGTGATATCGCTCAGCGGCACGGGCGCCTGCTGGCACGCGAGGTCCTGAGGTCGACCCCCGGTACCCACAAAAAAAAAAAAAAAAAAAAAAAGAGTGTGTGTCTGGGTTAGAGTGAGTGCTCATTTGTACAAATCATCTGGGAAATAACTCTGACAAGACTGACCACTGAATAGGGATCTGATGAAAGTTAGAGGGTAAGCCATGCAGTCCAATGGCGTGCATTGTGTGCGCTTTGGCAGCACATGTACCAATGGCACGAGTTATTTGGAAGAATGAGTGGATTGGTTTGGCCAGAGAGAAATAAGTGAAGAGTGGTAGATAACATCAGAAAGGAAATAAGCTTGGGCAGAGGGCTTTGATTTTTGTTGGTTTGCTTTAGTTTGGTTTTTTTCCTGAGTGACATAGGAATCTTCTGGAGGGGTTTGGAGCAAAAGTGTTCTTTATGCCAGTTTACATCTTAAAACATCACACTGATATAATGTTGGGACTGGATTGAATGGGAGGCAAATGTGGACATAAGAATACAGCTATGCAGGGCCGGTGAGATGGCTCAGCGGCGTACGCGCCTGCCTGGCAAGCGCAAGGGCCCGAGTTCGACTCCCGGAACCCACATACTAAAAAAGGGCCGGTGATATCGCTCAGCGGCACGGGCGCCTGCTGGCGCGCGAGGTCCTGAGGTCGACCCCCCGGTACCCACAAAAAAAAAAAAAAAAAAAAAATAGAATACAGCTATGCAAGGCTATGGGAAAGAGAAAAATAACATTTGATACTAGGGTGGTACCGTGGAAATGGTTTTAGAGTGCTGGGGATTGAATCTGGGGCCTCTTGCATACTAGGTAGGTGCTCTGCCATTAAGCTATACTTTCAGCCCAGATTTTTTAGTGCTTCTGTCAAGTTTTTAGCCAGAATTAAGATATATTATAAATACATGTAATAAATAACTACCAATAGCATAAGATTTGACAAAGGTATACAGTACCAGAATCATGATATGAAACATTTCCATCACTCCTTGTGTCAACTTGTTAACTTATCCAGAAAATTTTTTTTCTCTAAAATCCTTTTTAAAAATCTTTTAGCTAACTAAAAGTTAAGAATGTATCATTATAGCCCCTGCCCTTTTCTGTTTTTGTTTTTGTTTTTGTTTTTGTTTGCAGTGCTAGGAATCAAATCCAGAGCCTTGCACATACTAGGCAAGTAAGGTGCATCCCTGACCCTCATTCATAGTTTTATGTATGTTTTCTGTTCTGTGTGCTTAAATTTATAACAATGTGCAACTCTTAATTTTTCGAAAACTACATCTTAATTTATTAACTCTTGTAGTTCATTAATTTTTATCTTTTTTCCACATTTTTTTTATTCCTGTTTTTTCCTACTTGTGTCGAATCTCCTGTGGTCATTTGTTTCCTATTTGTTTTTGTAATAAACACTGTGGCTTTGAATATGCCATTGCTCATATTTCGACCACATTGTATTCATTCAAACTTGTACTGTTCTAATAAACATCTTCTAAATAATCTTAATCTTTGGGATTTTTTTTTCTATTTGATTCTAAAATTATTTGGGAAATTTTTGTTCTGTTTTGAAGATAGGATTTCTTATACTTTTGCTATTAATTTCTACTTTGGGAGATTTTAAAACAATTTATGACCTAATACTTAATCATTTTTTTAAGTTTTATGGATTTTGGAAAAGCATGTATTTTGTAAACTGCATGGTGGCTCATGGGACTCTGGGAGACTGAGGCAGGAGGATTGCAAGTTTGAGCCCAGTCTGGGCAACTCAGCAATTTAGTGTGACTCTGTCTCAGAAAAAAGAAAGAAAAAAAGAAGGGAGTGAGGATATAGTCCAGTTCAACCCTTGGTTCAATCCCCAGTTAACTCCTCCTCCCCCCAAAAAAATATATTTTGTGGCATTCAAACTTCAAAATATGCTATTAAATCATTGTTATTACAATATTCTGATGGCCTATATTACTGTTTTAACCTATGGTGGTATGTTGAATGAAATGATGTTAGTCTACTACTACAGTTGTGATTTTTGCCAGTTTCTTTTTTGTATTTCAGGGTTTTTGCTATCTACATTTTCTTTACATTTCATTCTTGACTTGTGTCATACTTGGGTTTTTGTTTTGTGTGTTTGCCTTTGCCTGACAGATTTTTGCCTATTCCTCTTTTTATTTATTTTTTTATTTCTTTGTTTTAGATGTCTCTTCTAAATAGTATTTATACAGTATACTTAAAAAATTAGAGGTGAAATTCATCTAACAGTCATTTAAAGAATACAGTTTGGGAGGCAGTTATGGTGGTGCATGCCTATAATCTCCACACTTGGGAGGCTCAGGCTGGAGGATTGCCATGAGTTCAAAGCCAGCCTGGGCTATATAGTGAGTTCAAGGCCAGGCTGAACTACATTGCAAAACCCCATCTCAGAAAACAAACAAATAAGTTGGTTTAATCTCCAACACCACAAAAAAAATGAAATAACTGGACATGGTAGCACACACCTGTAATCCCAGCCCTCAAGAGGCCGAGGCAGGAGGATTGCTGTAAATTCAAGCCCAGCCTAAACTACATAGCAAGATCCTGTCTCCAAGAAAAATAATAATAATTTTTTTTAAAAAATCAGACAAGTCAGTGGAATGTAAAATATCCACAATATACTTCTGTATTCATTGCATTTTAATTCCATTCATTTAGTTTTAATTATTTTAGTTGTTGTGTTTTGGTTTTGGTTTTGGTTTTTGGTTTTCAGCTTTTTGAGACAAGGTCTTACTATGTGGTTCAGGCTGGTTTTGAACTCACTATGTAGCTCAGGCTGGCCTCAAACTTTTGGCAATCCTCCTGTCTCAATCTTCCAAATGCTGTAATTACAGGCATGTGCCACCATGCCCGGTTTTAGTTTTAATTATTTTAAATAAAATACTTTCAGGGCCGGTGAGATGGCTCAGCGGCTTAAGCGCCTGCCTGGCAAAGCGCAAGGGCCCGAGTTCGACTCCCGGAACCCACATACGAAAAAGGGGCCGGTGATATCGCTCAGCAGCACGGGCGCCTGTTGGCGCACGAGGTCCTGAGGTCGACCCCCCGGTACCCACAAAAAAAAATAAAATAAAATAAAATAAAATAAAATAAAATACTTTCAATTATTACTCTCTACTTATCAACTAAAAGTATTACACAAGATGTAATAGTCTCTTACTTTCTACAATAAACAGAAAATCCCAAGGTAGAAGTAATTTAAGATAGATTTTCCTCTCAAATGCCCAGGTTCTCTGGTTTGGCCCTTTTTGGTGTCTGGGACCAGGACACTTTTCTACTTTGTTGCTCTGCTGTAGATAGCTTTTACGTCTGAGATGGCTTTTGGAATGCCAACTATGAAATCTGTAGAGTAGCCTGTGAGAAAAATCAAAGAATGTAATTGTTAGTAAGAGAGAAAGGGCCAGTGAGATGGCTGAGCAGTGTAAGCGCCTGCCTGGCAAGCGCAAGGGCCTGAGTTCGACTCCCGGAACCCACATACGAAAAAAGGGCCGGTGATATCGCTCAGAGGCATGGGTGCCTGCTGGCGCGCGAGGTCCTGAGGTCGACCCCGGGTACCCACAAAAAAAAAAGAGAGAGAGAGAAAAAGCCAGGCATTGTGGCACACACCTGTAATCCCAGCCTTTAATAAACTGAAGCAGGAAGATTGCAAGTTTGAGGCCAGTCTGGACTACACAGTGCATTCATAGTCAGTCTGGACTACCTAGCAAGACCCTATCTCAAAAAAAAGTTTCCAGTATGACAATATTTAATCTTTATACTAACCCAATTTATCCAGACATGGTGGTGCACACCTGTAATCCCAGCTACTTGGGAGGCAGGATGATCACAAATTCAAGCCCAGCCTGGGCAATTTAGTGAGACATTCTGTCAAAATAAAAAATTAAAAGGGCTTGAGGTGTAGCATAGTAGTAAAAGTATCTCTGGGTTTGATCCTCAGTGCTACCCCTGCAAATATTTCACAATTGATTTGTCAGAATAAGATGTAAGCAAACTTTATTAATATGTCTCTTAAGGATCTTTTGATGCTTAACAGTTTTTCCCTACCTCTCCCCTTTTTTTCCCATGCCATTTATTTATTGAAGCTACTTTGTGTTTTTATTTTTTGTTTTTAACAATCTTTGTGATTGTTTACTAATAACCTTATTCTGCCTGGGTATGTATGTAAGGATTTTTTTTTTTCATGCAAAAGAAAAAAGTATGTTACCTTTCTAAGTCTTTGTTTATCTGAATTGTCTTCTTTTGCCTTACTAAATGAATGGCTACTAGCACTGGGGCAAAAATGTCTGAAGCCAGTTATATTTGTATGAGATGTTTGTTAAAAATGCTTATAGAGTTCTGTTGTGCTTTGTTTTCACTGTTCTTGGTGATTAAAGCCTAGACCGGATATGTCTAGTCTTCATTCCATTCCAGAGACAGGCATTACTAAGTGATCATGGTACTCTTTCCAATTAAAGTCAAATGAAGCTTCACATTCATTCCTTCAAGAAATGAGACAGAATAGAAGAAAAAAATTGCCATTATTAATGAAGGTGTTGGTTTCCTGTTAAACTCTTCAGGCTTTAAATCAGTCTTTCACGTCGAAAAGTTTCCTTTTCCTCTCTTTTCCCCTTCTCATTTTTTTCATTTTTAAAAAATTATTGCTCATTTTCTGTTTTTTTTTTCTCGTGGTGTTGTGGATCATAGCTTATAAAATTGGGGTTCTGTGTCTACACTTTTGGGCTTTTCCCCATTATTTTCATCTCTATTTTTTATTCTGTGTTATAGAAGAAGCTTCAGCAAGTCATCTGTTTCACTAATCCAGTTTTCTCTTCTGTTTAACTGCTGCTTGTTGCATTCCCCATAGTTTTCCTGATTGTTTTACTCTGTATGACTGCCTAATCTAGGTTGAAATGCAGTTACTCTTATTTTTAATTTTTTACTCCATAATGTGTGCTGCTCTTATGTTTAAGCTCATTTATTTTTATTGCTTGCTTGCTTGCTTGAGACAAAATCTTGCTATGTTGCCCAGGTTGGCTTCAAACTCCTGGGCTCAAATGATCTCTTTCCTCAGCCTTCCAAGTAGCTAGGACCATACGCCCACACACCATCACGCACAGTGTCTTCAGTTAGTTTTTATGTATAGTTATGTTAATGCTGCTACCACCCAGATCAAGATCAAAATATTTCTGACACCTCAACTGGCTCCTTTATGCCCCACCTCAGTAGTACTCTCCACTGTATAGGTAACCATTGTTCCAGCCTCACTCACTATTACTTAATCATGTTTTTGAACTGTGTATAAATGGAATCAGAGAATACATATCTTTAACATGTATCTGACTTCTTCAACACACTCTATAAGAGATTCATCCATGTTGTTGCATATAAAAGTAGTAGTTCGGGGCCGGTGAGATGGCTCAGCAGCTTAAGCGCCTGCCCGGCAAGCGCGAGGGCCCGAGTTCGACTCCCGGAACCCACATACGAAAAAGGGGCCGGTGATATCGCTCAGCGGCACGGGCGCCTGCTGGCGCGCGAGGTCCTGAGGTCGACCCCCTGGTACCCCCCCAAAAAAAAAAAGAAAAAAGTAGTAGTTCATTCTTTATTGCTATGTAATATTTTGTTTATTATAAGTATGCCACTTTTATTCTCCTGTCAACAAATGTATGTTTTAGCAGTTTAGGTTATTATGAATGGAGCTGCCATGAACATTTTCATGTGTGTGTTTTGGTGGGCATATTCTCTTCTCCTTATGATATGCACCAAGGAATGAGACTGTTAGATTATTAGGTATATTTAACCTTACTAGATATTGCCAAAAAGATTTTCAGAGTGGTTATACTGATATCCATGACTGCATTTAATATATAGGAGTTTTAGTTCTACATCTTTTTCAACCTTAGTTCTAATTTTGGTTTTGATTTTGATTATATATATTTGAGTCTATTTCTAGATTCTGTTCTGTTGCAGTAGTGTATTTATCTGTCCTTGTGTCATTACTATTAAATCTTACTGAATATTTAAACATTTCCAGTTTTCACCTATGTTTTCAATTACTTTTCCAGAGAGATTTATACAGATAGCTTACCTTGGTGCCCTTCTGTTCACCTATAATGCCTTTTTTATGTGTTAGATGAATTTTTTCAGCCATTTTGGGGCCAGTCTGTACTTGTTCTGAGAGTTTAGATGGCTCTTAAGATTTTCAGGTGCACATAAAGGGAAAAGAGGAACTTTGAAAATCTTTGTTGTGGTTAAACTCTTTTAGAGAAGAGAGGAAACTAGGACTAGCTATAACTTTGGCAAACAGCTAAACCCTATGTTTACTAGAGTAAACCAAGTTTCTGAACTTGGTGTTCTTATTCTGGGTTTTTTTTGCCTCTATCGGAAGCCAGATTCAGCTTTGTCTTCCTTCTGCCTCATCTGGCCACCCACATTAATTGTAAGCCAGCAGTCTTGGAGTTCTACCTGCTGTGCTTTCCATCAGCCCTTCTCGTTGCATCACAGCCCACCTTGGCTCTTGTCCCAGTTGTCCCAGTTGTTCCAATATAAGGGTTTTATAAGTGGGGTACTGCTGCTAAACAGTCTTATCAGACCTGCAGAGGGTAGAACATCAGTTGTCCTTTCCCTCATTCCAGTTCTTGTCTTAGAGAAAATTCCTTAAAGTTTCTGGTATGTGGTTGTTTTTATTTCAGTCATTTCAGTAAAAAACTGGAAGGATAGATGAAATAGAAGTATGTGTATTTAAAGCCATCCTAATTACAGATCATTGCTAGTCTTTTTTAAAATTTTAATTTCAAGTCTTTAAAGTTGTGTACTTTGAAGATTATTGTTTATTTTTATTAAGGTGGGCATTGTACTTAGAATATGTTTGCAGGGGTTTGCTACTTCATAACAAATAGTTCCACTACTCTCATATAAAACTCAGGAGGAAACAATCAGTGATTCACATTGGGTGTCAATTTTACAGTTTCATACACCCCCACCCCCACCCCCACCTGAGTATGAGTGGGGACCATGGCCCAAAGGCCCAGTAAGAGAAAGATGAAGACAATGACAGATACCCAGAATGAAGTAGGAGTGGTTGTTTTGATACTCATGGGTTCCAGATGGTCTGTCTGTATGCCTTCATTTGATAAGAATGCCACATAACTCTCTTGGCAGCTGTGTAGGGAAACTGACCCTGGGATTAGGAATAACTAGGGAACTGTTTGAGAATTGTGTGCCCTTGTGGAGCCAGAGCCATTTCCCAAGCCAGCTGTCAAAGACCTAGCTGGAGAACAGAAACTATTTCCTGTATTCTTTATAACTCTAGTGCAGGTCATATTTCTCAGGAATTAGTACATAAATAAGAGCATACATTTAGAAGTTCGGGGCTCACTATACCTGAATTTTTTGGTTTGTTGTTTTGCTTTTTAATATAACTAAAGATAAGGTTTATTTTCAACTCTAGTGAACAGAAAGCACAGAAAATTTTCAGTTTTTATATAGCAGTACAAATACAAGAACTTAGAACAGACCTCCTGTTGACATTTTTTTTTTTTTTAATATGTGGGTACCGGGAGTCAAACTCAGGACCTCGCACTTGCCAGGCAGGCCTTATGCCGGTAAGCTATATCACTGGCCCTGTTGACATTTTTTTAAGAGAAAAGCAGTAATAGAAAATTTAACTAGGAAGACCCTAAGCTTCAATTGTAAAGATACTTCCTGTCCCCAAGAATTAGTCTGAACAAAGTTCATATCCACCAGTATGAGTAGAAAGGGGTAAATCACAACTAAAGACTTTGGCACTTCTATAAGAAATTTAAATAACACGCAGACATATAGAAATTCGTAAATATGTATTAGGTGCCAACTAAACCACAGAGAAGATACTGTATTTGTGGTTCAGAGAAGTTTAAATATTTGTGGTCAAATTTAAAATTCAACATAAAACTCATCTGTGAGGGAAACTTTCCAGAAACTGTATGGAGGGCATGCAAACTGCATAAAATCTCAAAGGTTTCTCCTCACTGGGCTGGGCTAGAAAAGCTGATTCTCCTTCCTTCACACTGTGTAGCTGACAGTGTGTGGATTCCCTGTAGCTCCCTCACAGAGCCCACTCATAGAGCCCACTCGAAGGCCCTATCTGCTTTGTGGCTTACTCCTTCAGGTCTGTTGAAATGTCACCTCATTTAAGAGCCTTTCCTTATCTATCTTATATGAAATAGCAGTACTCTCTTACCCTGTCATTCTGTCCCTCTTACCCTTCTTTTTTTTTTTTTAAGCAAGGTATTTTACATTTATCAAAGGTATTAAAAGTAGGAAAAGAAGAAAAACGAAATATGCTCTGCAAGTGTGGGCCAATTAAAATAGGAAAAGAACTATCTCTGCAGAGTGCAGGGTGGGCCGGTGAAAAGGTTCGCAGTGGCCTCTCCTTTATTTTTCTTTTTTCACAGTACTCCCCGTCGCTTTCTGCTCTGTGAGAGCAAGAAGACTGTTTTACTTAGTGCTGTATTCCTGTTACCTTGAGTAGGGCCTACCGTACCATAGCAGGTGCTTATTAGATATTTATGGAATGTGTTCAGTAGAATACCTTAAGATGCTTTGGGAAGTACAATCTAGGGAGGAAAGAGTTACACCCTACCCCACTTACATGAGAGAACTTCAGACTGTGAGATCAGCCTGAAACACCTCCATTATCTTACTTTCTGTTCTGTGGCAGCTATATATGGTCCCTCATAAAGGGATGGGCACTGAAGGTGGTACATACACCTTCGGATACACAAGGCACCTCTTGCCATAGCACCTGACTTACATGTCAAGATGGAGTAGTTCAATTTTTGCAGTTAAAAAACGTTGCACTGTTTGTTTCTGGCCTTTGAATTTATTGAAGACCCTCCTGATGTTGATTGTTCTGCTGCTGGAGCTCTTCCTGGGCAGCATGCAGACTGGAGCACACACACATCTGTCATATATTTTTGTTACATGTAGATGTAGTCCTTCCTGTCCAGCCTTTCATCATTTGAGACTCTCCCTGCTGAAGAGTCTATTGTTGCTGACTACTTCCAAGCCTGTTAGATGTGAGCATGACCGATAGACCTGAGTACACCTTCAGGGGTTTTCTCCTATCTGCTTTTCTTTGCTGCCTTTACTAGGTCGTCCTGTCAGTCCTCCCACCACCAAGAAATCTATTGCAATGAAAACTTTAGATTCTTTGGGTCTGTTTGAGAACCTCATTGTTGATGATCCTTAGCATTTGTTATGAAATGTGCTTCACAGATAATATTGATGAATTTTTTTTTTTTTTTTTGTGGGTACCGGGGGGTCGACCTCAGGACCTCGCGCGCCAGCAGGCACCCGTGCCGCTGAGCGATATCACCGGCCCCTTTTTCGTATGTGGGTTCCGGGAGTCGAACTCGGGCCCTCGCGCTTGCAGGGCAGGCGCTTAAGCCGCCGAGCCATCTCACCGGCCCAATATTGATGATTTCTGTGATACCCTGTTAAATACGTGTATTATGCATGTGTGTTTTGTAAATGTACATATGTATATAGTACAGTGTGTCAACATTTATATAAAAATATTTGTAAAAGATAAAAGTTGGGTGTGGTGGCACATGCCTGTAATCCCAGCTAATTGGGAGGTTAAAGGCAGGAGGATTGCAAGTTCGAGACCAGCCTAGACAGCCAGTGACTTAGTGAGACCCTGTCTCAAAATTTACAAATGAAAAGAGTTGGGGATACAGCTCGGTGGTAGAGCATCTGCAGTTTTAATCCCCAGTACCACCAAAAAAAATAGAGCTCATAGTTAATCACAAATTGCAATATCTGCATAAATATTTCAAGTACACCAGAAACTTGCCACTAGCTTGGGGAACAGAATCTAGAAATCAGAGGTAGGGAGATTTGTTTTTATCATGTGCCATGTTTTTTGTTTTGTTTTGTTTTGTTTTGTTTTGTTTTGTTTTGTTTTGTGGGTACCGGGGGGTCGACCTCAGGACCTCGCGCGCCAACAGGCGCCCGTGCCGCTGAGCAATATCACCGGCCCCTTTTCTGTATGTGGGATCCGGGAGTCGAACTCGGGCCCTCGCGCTTGCAAGGCAGGCGCTTACGCCACTGAGCCATCTCACCGGCCCTTGTTTTGTTTTTTGAGGCAGGGTCTCGCTATGTAGTTCAGGCTGACCTCAAATGCACTATGTGGTCCAGGCTGGCCTCTAACTCTTGATCCTCCTGCCTCAGCCTCCCAAGTGCTGGGATTACAGGCATGTGCCACCAAGCCCGGCTTTTGTGTGCCATGTTTTTAAACTGCACTTTACTACACAGCTTTAGCTTGGCATGGTACTTGAAGCTGGGCTGCCACCTTGTCATGAGTGCCTCCAAGATGAGATGCTGTCACTGAACTTTTACTGCTTTGTCAGCAGCAAGAGTGGCTTTAGCCTAAATAATAGAATTCAGTGACAGCTTTTAGTTCTGTGTGATCATTTTTTTTTTTTTTTTTTAACTGAGGTTGTGGTAGGTTTCCCTGGTATAGGCTGGTTCAGAGTTTTATCTTCTTTCTATCTTAGCAGTGTACAGCTCTGAAACTACACTTCAAAATAGTGTATGACTGTTTGTATGCTCTTCTGTGCTTCAGAAGTACAGTAAGCACCATTCATAGTTAGTGGGTTGCTGTCTCTAAGCCTGTTCTTAGTCTACTGACTTAGAAAGAATTAATGAAGAACCATAACTAGGGTGTAACTCAGTGGTAGAGCACTTGCCCTGCCTATGCAAGGCCCCTGTTTTAATGGGGGAGGGCATGGTCTAATAGCTTTTTTTGGTTCCTTTTCAAATTTTGTGAGGGTGTACAGCATAGGCTTGGTGATCAAGAATGGATCAGGTGGAGCCGTTGAGATAGCTCAGCAGCATAAGCACCTGCTGGTAAGCACGAGGTCCTGAGTTCGACTCCCGGTACCCACATAAAGAAAAGAAAAAGAATGGATCAGGTGAAATCTCATCAACTTTAATACCATTTTGCCAGAATGACTTGCAGAAAAATGTTTCCCTGTTCTAGATAGAAGTCATACTCTCCATTATGCTCTGTGCTAGTCATAAGAAAACTCCAGAAAATTCATTTAGTCGGTCTGGACTTAAAGTTTAGTCTGTAAAATGAAGTGACAGTAGTCACTTAAGATTTCAGTAAGGATCAAATGAGATAAAATGAGTGAAGATGCCTAGATTCTAAAAATAAAAAGTCTCAAAAAAAAAGTCTCTTAGGATTTGTTTTCATAGTAAAGGGAAAGACTCTAACGATGTGAGCAGTTACAGTCCATTCACACACCAGATTCCCACATACCTTCCCAGATCATCTTGCAGTTTTGTTTGCTGTTTTCTATAATTCATGCACATTCACTCACATCCTTCACCATTTTCATTGTCTACCCTTCCAGCTTTTGCCACTATCTTGTGACTTGGGATATAAAAACTTGTTAGATTTATTTTGTAGGTTGATTTAGGCCCAGCAAGAAAGTAGACAGAGTTCTGGTAGCATTTCAAAGGCCAAGCAGGTTTGCTTATTGCCAGATCATTTCAGGATTCTCCTAGAAGCAGAAGTCCAAAAGTGAGGGCTTGTGAGCCCTTGAAGGAGAACAACACAGCTCCACCTTGGAAATGAAATCCTGCTGTCCTGGGCATCCAGCCCTTCCCATGCTAGCCTCCTTTCGGCACCATTCCTTTCTGCAGGCCCACCCCACTCTTGGCCCTGGCACACAGTTCCATGAGCATGCCACCTGCTTTCTCTCTCTGGCCCCATCCTTTGGCTCCTTGGTTTATTTTTTCCACATCCTCACTCTCTTCCAGCTCCAAGTTAAATAACCCTCACAGATGGCTTGTTCCATCAAAGCTGTTTAAGAACACAGGACAGTGAACTGGGGTCCAGAAGGAGCTGCCAAAGCCTTAGTCTGCCCTTGCTCCACTGGCTCAAGACAACTTTGTCATCAGCTGCCTGGAAGTCCACGGACAGTGAGCAGAAAGGTTGGCAGGTGGGGGTATAGAGGAATGTCCCTTTAACACTATAAGCCTCTAGCAACTAGTTCTCACTTAGATTTACAAGTCAGAACCTGGAGCTGGACACGCTGCATACTCCATTTTCCACAAAAGTGCACTTTGGCAAGTCTCCCCCACTTTTTATAGTGTGGAAACCCAACAGGAAATGGCAGTCCCATTTATGTTTGGGCTCGTGGTTTGAGTCTTTACTGAACCTCTTCATGAACTCCTGAGAGGTCTAGATCCCTGCCCTGCCTGACCTGAAGGGCAGTATTCCCAGCTGTCAGCACACCCTTGGGAAGAGGTGGAACTTCACATGGCTATTGGAAATCCTGCAGAGAGGCAAGACCCAGAATTTCACTCTTCCTTTCCTGTCAGCAAGGACATGGAGGTTTCCTGTCTGCCTTGTCATCAGCTTTGGAACACTGCCCCCCCCACACACACACACCATGCACTGGTCTATAAGTTTTGTCTCTTCATTTTCTCAGCACTCCTTCCCTTTCCTCTGTCATAATCAAGATGGGTCTGGTTAATTTTGCCCTTGTGTCAGGGCAGTCTTTTCCTTGTCCTCACAGTTATTCCTGTGAGACTTGAGACCTCTCTGATCAGGGTCTCCCTCTTTCCTTTCTTCTCACTCTTCCCTGTCTAACTGCAGCCTTTGTAAGTAGATTCCGCTGAGGTCTCCGAGGAAGGGCAGTATGTGCTGTTTGCTGCTGTGGGAGTCTCTTTCCCTCAGTAAGCAGAGTTCCCTTGAGGGACCCCCTCCCTTCCTCCATGAAAGGGCATGTTGGCAGCTTATCTGCTTGAACTCTGGCATGATAGGACAGGGAACAATGGCATGTGCAGAGTGGTCTGACCAGACAAAAGGAAGTTAACTCTCAACCCCAGAGAGCAGACAGTTGGAGAAGCTTCCCCTGGAAAGTAAAAAGAAAAGAAAGAGAGGGATGGTATAGAAGGGAAAATTCTGTAGCAGGGAAATGTTCCCTGAGAATTGAGTCAGAAATCGGCATCTTTTTTGTAAGTCTGGTCTCTCCACTGAGAAGTAATTCTAGGGGATTGGGGGAGCTGGGAATTGAACCTATTGCCTTACTCATGCTAAGCACATGCTCTAATACTGAGCTCTACACCCAGCCAGAAGTAAACTTACAGGGCCGGTGAGACGGCTCAGCGGCTTAAGCGCCTGCCTTGCAAGCGCGAAGGCCTGAGTTCGACTCCCGGATCCCACATACGAAAAAGGGGCCGGTGATATCGCTCAGCGGCACGGGTGCCTGTTGGCACGCGAGGTCCTGAGGTCGTCCCCCCGGTACCCACAAAAAAAAAAAAAAAAAAAAAAAAAAAAAAAAAGAAGTAAACTTACTGCTTTCTCTTCCTCCTTCATACCTTACTTCATGATCAGGAGTTGACAGATGAACAACATACTCTGTTGCTTACACAGTAAGTTTCTGAGGTTGACAGATTTAGAGAGCCTTTGGACACCAGGTAGGAGGGAGATTTGATTTTCATTATCCTGTGCTCATGCTCGCTAATAAACTTCCCTCTTTACAGTACATCCACTCGAGTGTAAGTCTTAGCATCCAGCAGTGATTAGTTTCCTACATTCATTCAGCTGAACATCTGATCAGCAGAGGTCTTGCCTGTATTGCATCCAAGGAAATGAAACAAATCTGAATGACAGAACATGCAGGGCAGGTATCCTGGGAAGTTTTTAATCTCAGTATTTCTGTTCTTGCCTGTACCTTAGCCAAGCACCCATTCATTTTAAGCTCATCAAAATGCAAATTGATCAGAGCTGTGTATTTTGTCCTGCATGCCTTTGGGCTGCTACTGAGCTAGCGCAAGTGTAGTATCCTTTAGGTGAGAAAGGACTTGAAGTAGGTCCCTTTCTCCAAAAGTGCCCTATAGGTATACTATTATGCTCTCTGCAAAAGTACCTTTGTCTTCCTAAGAGGCCATAGAGTGTAGCTGACTGAGTATAGACTTTAGAGTAAGACAACTCTGGGTTCAAACCCTAGCCTCGGGCTGGGTGTGGTGGTGCTGGCCTGTAATCCCAGCACTTGGGAGGCTGAGGCAAGAGGATCTCCTCTAGTTCAAGGCCAGTGTAGGCTACATAGTGAGTTCAAGGCCAGCCTGAGCTACATAGTGAGACCCTGTCTCAAAAAAAATTTTTTTAATTAAATTTTTTAAAAATCCCAGCCTCATCACTGACTAGATGTTCAGTTTTTTTGTGCTTCAGTTTCTTCTTCCCCTTTCTATCGCACAGGGTAACTGAGATAATCAAATGAAATAGCTTAATGCCTAGCAGCCATAAGTCACCACTTCATGTAAATGACGGCTTTTCTAATAAAAGGGGATATTGCATATAAAGCACAGCTTTTCCAATAAAAGGGGATAATACAAGAAGCTATGGCCAGCAAACATGGCAGATTAAGTAAAGTGTTGACTTGCTCTACTCACCACTACCCCAGACCTTCTCAGTGGACTTCTTACACACTCAGGAGTTTTTGTTCCTACAACTGCTTTGCTGAGTTCCACCTTCTTTTTACATGTAAGGACTTCTTTTATGATAAATTCCTAAGAGCTTCAGAGTGTGTAGATGGTGATTGTCCTAGAAGGCAAGGCTGTTTCCTCTGTACTGCCACCAAGTTGTTGCTAGCAGACTGCTCTCAGAGACCACACTTGTTGCTCCTTGCCTCTTCTTAAGGGTCCTTCCTGACTTAAGATCTGGTGAGGAGTTAGCAAAAAAGAGTATCCTCTTATCTCCTGTGGGACTCCCGGGTTTGGCTTGTACCCTCCAAGTGGCCTGGAGGAAGCTGCAAGGTGTTGGAGACAGCCATGGGAAAGAAACAAATCACACAAGCGTGTGGTGCCTGAGCCAGCAGCTCCCCTCTGCCTGCTGGAGCAGACTCAGTTAGACTGCTGACAGGATCTTCAGAACACTAAACAGGTGATTAAAATATCAGTATAAGTCTTTCCAAGCCTCACAGAAAGCCAAAAACTTAGTTTGGACACTAACAGAAATTTTCCGCTCTGGAGTTTTACACACTGGTCTGCTGTTTCTTCCTCTGCTCTCTGGCCAGAGGGGAGCTGGGTACCAAACGATTCCATCAAACCGTCCAAGTCCTCCTGAGTGGCTTATCATATGAGAAGAACCTGTACCACCCTTTTCCATTAGAATTACCCTCAGCTTCTTGCTGTTAGTTCAAATTCTGAATCTTTAGCCCTTCTGAGAGGCTATGCCTGGCTCTTGGCACTGTCCACTATGATCTCCATTGTCAAGCTCAGTGGCAGAACTGTCTTTCCTTTCTTCCTTTCCAGGATGACTGCCCAGAATCATACAGACGTTTAAGAATAGAGAGAGAGATACAGCAATCCTACTTCTGAGTAAAATCAAAAGATTTTAAATCAGTTTGTGGGAGAGATATATTCACTCCCATGTTCATCGCAGCCTTATTCATAATAGCTAAGTTATGGAATGAACCTAAAAATGTCCAGGGCTGAATATGGTTGGCACATGCCTTTAATGTCAGAACTCAGTAGGCTGAGGTAGAAGGATTGCTGTGAGTTTGTGGCCAGCCTGGGATGTATAGTGAGTTCAAGGCTGTCCTGGACTATATAGCAAGACCCTGTCTCAAGGGAAAAAAAAAAGTGTCCATAACAGATGAATGAGCCAAGCCTGGTAGCACATGCCTGTAATCCCAGCACTCAGGAGGCTGAGGCAGGAGGATCTCTGTGAATTTGAGGCCAGCCTGGGCTACATAAGCAAGTTCAAGGCCAGCCTGCACTACATAGTGAGACCCTATCTTCAAAAAAAAAGAATGGATAAAGAAAATGTGGTATATAAACACAATGGAATACTACTCAGCCTTTAAAAAGAAGAAAATTCTGTCATTTGCTGTAACATGGATGGAATTAGAGGACATTTTAAGTGAAATAAGCCAGGCATAGAAAGACAATACCAGATTCTCACTTCATTGTAGAACTGAAAAAATTGAACTCATACAAGCAGAGAATAGAATGATGGTTATCAGAGGCTTAAGGTGGGGAGTAGTAGGATGATTGTAGTCAAAGGATAGAAAGGCTCAGGCAGGAGAAAAAAAAGGCTTGGGGATTTTGTTTGCTTGATGTGTTTTCAGGGTTTTTTTTTAAAGATATATTGCATAGCATAATAAATATAGTTAATGATGGTGTAGTGTACATTTCAAAGTTGCCAAGAGAGTAAATTTCACCACAAAAAATAATAAGAATTTGAGGTGATAAGTATGTTAATTAGCTTGATTGAATTATATATTCATAACAGCATCACTTTATATACAATTATAAGTTGTAAATTTACAATGTAATTTTTTATTTTTATTAGTACATGTTTGCAGTACATAGTGATTACATTCATTGTAGGGAGATGGTACATATACATAACACATCTCAATTCTTTTTACTTCCACATCCCCTTTCTTCCCTCCCCCTACAGTACAAGTTTCAAAGAAAAAAATTTTTTTGAAAACCTTCAGAATCATCAGCATTTTGCAGGCAAGGTTCAGTAATTTGCCCAAGATCATACAAGTTAGGAGACTATGAGGTGATCTTTCCTCTAGACCAGTAGTGGCGAACCTATGGCACGAGTGTCGGCAGTGGGCTATTTGTTATCATTGAGAGCGCTAAAAGGTTCGCCATCATGGCTGTAGACCCTGCCTTCCCCAGACCTGCAGTATGTCAGCTTCCCAAGAGAAGTGCACCAGGTCCAGAAGAAGTTCAGTCTTCAAGAAATCAGCAACAAGAGGCTGCCCCTTTCTCTTCTTCTCATGTGAATTTCCATAGTGTATCAGATCTTTCTCCTTATGGACATTGTGAGGGTTTCTGCCCTATACACATACAACCATTGAACCATTGAAGCTGTGGGCAGTTAGAACAGGGAGTAAGAGCGGAGACCCCTCCACTTAACTAGCTGTATTACCTTCAGTAAGTTACTTCACTTCTCTGTGCCTTGATTTCCTCATCTGGATAATGGAGGTAATGAGGCATCTACTTTGTGAGGTTGTTGTGGGGATTGAATTGGTTCATGTAAAGCATTTGGCTCGGTGCCCAGCACTTATTAGCCATTCCTGAGTGTTAACTGTAGCTGACGAGAGTGAAACGTGCAGCAGGCTTTTCCTTGTGCCCTGGGAAGTCCAGTGGCACTTTCCCAGGAAGTTGGCCTTGGCGAGGTGGCAAGAGCCTTGAACTAGGAAGTCCTTGCATCTGCCTTAAGATCTTTACTCTGCTGAATGTGTTGTTCAGTTGAATTTTAGTTTCCTCACCTGTTATCTGGATGTAATAGTAAGTGCTTCATAGAGTGCTAAGGCTGTTCTGGATTCTAAAAGTGCCATGAAAAACGTAAGGTATGAGCTGGGCACAGTGGTGCATACCTGTGATCTACTTAGGAGGTTGAAACATGAGAATTTCTTGAGTCCAAGAGGTTTTTGCGGGGTTTTTGTTTGTTTGGTGTTTTTTGTTTTGTTTGTTTGTTTGTTTTTTGTGGGTACCGGGGGTCGACCTCAGGACCTCGCGCGCCAGCATGCGCCCATGCCGCTGAGCAATATCACCGGCCCCTTTTTCGTATGTGGGTTCCGGGAGTCGAACTCGGGCCCTCGCACTTGCAAGGCAGGCGCTTACGCCGCTGAGCCATCTCACCGGCCCCTTTGTTTTGTTTTTTGAGACAGGGTTTCACTTTATAATTCAGGCTGGCATTGAACCCACTATGTAGCCCAGGCTGGCCTCAAACTTGCAGCAATCCTCCTGCCTCAGCCTTTGGAGAGCTGGGATTATAGGTATGCGCCACCACTCCCAGTGAGTCAGGGAGTTTGAGATGAGCCTGAGCAATATAGGGAGATCTTGTCTCAAAAGAAAAATAAAAGGTCAGTGCTGGAGCACTTGCCTAGCATATGTAAACCTCTGAGTTTAATCACATATATGTGTATATATAATATATATGTGTATATATGTTTTACTTTCACCCTAGCTAGAGTTGCACTTTGAAGAGTAGGCTAAAACTGTGACCACTTTCAGCTATCTTCCCCCCTTTAAAGAAGTAATTCTCAGACTTCAATATTCGTAGGACCTGGAATACTTGTTTAAAGTATGTGTTCCACCAGATGTGGTGGTACACACCTATAATCCCAGCACTTGGGAGGCTGAGGCAGGAGCATCACTGCATGTTTGAGGCCAGCCTGGGCTAAATAGTGAGACCCTCTCAAAAAAAAAAAAAAAAATGCATGTTCCTAGGCACTGCATCCAGAAATACGAATTCATTTAGTCCAAAATGGAGTCCAGGAATCTGTATTTGTCACAAGCCTAGTTTGTGATTCTGATGCAGGTAGATTTGAAAAATGCATTTTTGTGTTCATAGGTAAAAGAGAACTAATACTTACTGAACTTGTTCTGTGTATCAGGCATTTGTCCTTCTTTTTTTTTTTTTTTTTTTTTTCTTTTTTCTTTTTTTGGTACCGGGAATCGAACTCACGACCTCACACTTGCCAGGCAGGTGCTGTACCCCTGAGCTATCAGGCATTTGTCTCACGTGTAACCTATGGTCCATATTGTGGACAGAGATTAGTTAGTTACCATTTTTTTTGAGACACAGTCTCACTATATAGTTCAGGCTGCCTGGATTCACTGTGTAGCCCAAGCTGGCCTCAAACTCACAGCGATCCTCCTGCCTCAGCCTCCCAAGTGCTGGGATTACAGGTGTATGCCACCACACCTGGCCCTAGTTAGTTACCTTTAGTTGCAGACTTTGTGTTATCTCCAGTTTAGAAGGCAGGACTGACATTTGAGATTTGGAATTCCAGAAACACAGAACCTGAAAATGCAACTTAAGGTGGCTTTCTACTGCAGTGCTAATCTCAGAGAATTTTCTCTGTACCATATTTTTAAATATGCTTTGGGGGTTCTCCAGATAAGGATGTAATTTGTTTTTAAAAGCATGACATTAGAAGTTGAGGGAGTAGCTTAGTGCTTGGCATGTGTGAGGCCCTGGGTTCAGTCCCTGGCACTAAAGAAAAAAAATGACATGTCATCAGTGCTTTGAAGAACATTAAGTCTCAACTCTTCTCAAGGTACGCTGTATCTTGCACTGGGGCAGCAACCTCCTGTTAAGGCAAGGCAAGACATGCCCAGAGCTTGGCTTCTTATGGTATCATTTCAAATTAGAAACTCTGTAGGCACCCTGTCGAAAGACAATGCCCATTAGCAAGTCTTAATCTCAGGGGCAGCACCAAAAACAGAGGGGAGCATCTCTGAGTCTGAGCCGCACAGCTCTGGAGAGCCTGGTTCGCATAGTGTACTTCCCTCCGTGATGTCCTCTGGAGTTGTCCTAAGGCTGCCATCTGCCTGCCATGATCAGTCATCCACATCGTCTATAGTTGTATGTTAGATAATGCAGGTACCAATTATTTTAAATATATGCACACACAGAAGGCCTACCCTCAGGAATCTTAGGAGGAAAAAACAGAGCATGTTAATGGAAGAAAGATACAGTACTGAGAAGCATAAACAAACCCACGGATGAACTTTACAGATGGTGTGAACTTGAGAAGGAATGCATTGTCAGATGACAAGTTGAAGATCCAGAGAGTATTTGATAGGTGGCAATGGAAGAAGTATATGACAAGAACAAATGTAAAATTCTACCCTTGTCCAGAAAGTCAGCTGCATATAGCAAGGAACATGCAGCACAATGATATATATAATAGAATTTCTTACAGCACAGAGAGACCCTTAGTGCAAGGTTTGACTTCAGTGGGAAGAGACATGATTTAGCCACATATATGAAAACAGTTTGGGGATTCATTGATTAGAAGATCAGAAGCTCACAATTTGTCAATAGTGCAAACAACAAAAAAATATCATCATTTAGTCTATTCATAGACTTGAAGTATCCAGAACAGAGCAAGGATCCACTCTGTTCTCTGCTGCCAGGTGACACAAGGGCCCTCACTCACTTCAGGAGACACATTAGTCTTAGTGAAAGAATAAGCAGGATGTTGAGACTGTTTAAGTCAGGGCATTTAGGAAGTGGGACTGTTTAGCCTAAAGAAGATATAACACAGCAGACCTCAAATAATTTGAGGCCAGTCAGGCAGTGTTAGAATTCATATGGAATCCCAGAGAAAGAATTAGAAGCATTAGAGGACAGATTTGAACTAAAGGGCTAGACATTTCTATCAATTAGATTTCAAAAGTGGAATTGGCTCCTACCAGCAGATGAAGCCCCAAGACAGTAACAAACCTCTCATACTACGTGGTCAGGACTGGAAGTTCAGCAGGAAAAAAAAAAAGTCTGTGTAGGTAGAAATTACTTAGTATTAAGTAATGGCTGGTGTTTTGTTTGGTTTCGTTGAGACAGGGCCTCACTATGTAGCCCAGGCTGGCCTCGAACTCACGGCAATCCTCCTGCCTCAGCCTCCTGAGTGCTGGTATTACAGGCATGTGCCACCACACCTGGCTTGTTTTTGTTTTTTGAGACAGGGTCTCCTTATTGTAGTTCAGTCTGGTCCTGAACTCACTATGTGGCCCAGGCTGGCCTTGAACTCACAGCAAACCTTCTGCTTCAGCCTAAGTAATTACTGGTTTTAAAAGCTTCCCCAGGATCTTTAATCTACTCTATCTGGAGTATTCAAGAAATGGTTAGATTGCTGGGAAATGTTCAAAGGAGGTTGCTGGAAAGTGTTCACTTGTGGCTCTGAATGATTATTAAGACTCATTCCAGCTGGGCATGATGGCATATACCTATAATCCCAGCTACTTAGAAGACTGAGGCAGGAGGATTGCCAGGTTCAAGACCAGCCTGGCCAACAAAGCAAGATCCTGTCTCAAAATTTTAAAAAGTCTGGAGCTATAGCTCAGCGCTGCCTGGATTTGATCCTAAAACACACATATCCTTCCATCCCAGAGCAAAGCAGTTCACATCTGGCATGTAAGTAATATAGATATTTCCAGGTGTGGTAGCACATGCCTATAATCCCAGCACTTGGGAGGCTGAGGCAAGGAGATTGCCACAAATTCAAGGCCACCTGGGCTACATAGCAAGACCTTGTCAGATAAGAGAGAGAGAGAGAGACAGACAGACAGACAGACAGACAGACAGATAGGGAGAAGGAGGGAGGGAAAGAAAAGAAAAGAGAGAGAGAGAGGAAGAAAGGAGAAAGAAAGAAAGAAGAGAAGAGATGGGATGTTGAGGGCTGCTGATGGGGCCAGAAAAGATGAATGAAGTGTAGGCCTAGCCCCTGGTGCTGAAAGGTCAATTCACAGTTGTCCCTTGCTGGACTGAAAGTCCTGTGACATCAAGGACTATGTTGGCCTTTTCTCTTTTATACCCAGAATGTTTAGTATAGATCCTGTCACATGGTGGGTACTTAGGAAACATTTGTGCATGATGGCCTAATAGGCTGGACAAAGCCATCTTGTGATGGCCCTCACATTCTTTTAAACTTGATAAAGTTTTTCTTTTCAAGAAGGCTTTGGGCCAGTGAGATGGCTCAGCGGCATAAGCGCCTGCCTGGCGAGCGCAAGGTCCTGAGTTCGACTCCCGGTACCCACATACGAAAAAAAGGGCTGGTGATATCGCTCAGCAGCACGGGTACCTGCTGGCGCACGAGGTCCTGAGGTCGACCCCCGGTACCCACAAAAAAAAAAAAAAGAATGTGAGGTAATGAGTTGATTAAATTAAGGAAAAGCATGGTGAGATTGAGTAATCATATGTAAAGTTTCTGAGGTCCCAGAAGGAACAAATTGCCTGTGGGGGAACAGGAAACAGGTTTACCTAGGGCCTGGAGTCAAGGGTTAGGAAGTAATTGCCAGAAGTGCAGCGGTGACCTATAGGGAGGTCCAAGGTGGGGAGCTGAGAGGGAGAGGGCCTGCACAGTGTGTGGAGACAGATGGGAATTCATCTTGTAGGAAGGCCAAGCCTGAGGGAAGTCTCTGTCATGACTTCCTCGGGAACCATCAGCCAGAGAGGGAAAAAGGAGCAGTGTACTAGGTTTCTACAAAGAGCGTTTTTTCTCCTCTCTTCAGGGAAGAGGAATGGGAATTCTGCCTTCCTGAGTACAATAGGTAATGGGGGTGGGGGTATGTATTTCCATCTTGATTCAAGGGGTCTCTTGATCTACTTGTTATCACTGTGACTCTCCCCTCACTGGAACAGGGACTTTGCCTTGTTCTGTTCTGAATCCCCAAATCCAGGACAACGCATGATATATGCAGTAAGTACTTAGTAAATATTTGCTAAATTGAATGTTAACTGAATGTGTTGAATGCTGCACGTATCTCAAACGGGGCACACTCTCCCTACACAAAATACGTAAATCTAGAAACAAGTTTGGTAAAGATGCCTGAACATAAACCTAGAAGTTGGCCACCCAGCCCTGGCTGTCTAGAAGGCAAATAAGAATGGCTCAGAGTGACTAGAGCCTGAGACTCAGTACTCCTCATCCAGAACTAACTGGCAGTGTGGAAACACTGTGTGGATATTTGCAGACTGAGACAGGCGGAGGACTTTCATCCCCAGGGGCTGAGCTTGTAGCCTCCCCTGCTGGTTCAGTAAGTGAGGCCCCAGCGCCTGTGTTCCAGGTTTCAGACCAGCTGAAGCCAGCCAGACCTGAAAGGCTTGTGTTGGCAGTGCCAGTATCCGCCCCAACCCCTGCCAATGTGGGTGGCTGTTCTCAGAGCACTCTGCAGGGGAAGCAGGATTGGACTGCAGCCCAAGCTGCTGCTGCCTATAGCTTGCTCTCTGCGATGTGCTTGCCCTTGCTGTTGAGACAGTGGAGCTCTGAGAGAAGGGGGATCAGTTCAAGAAGAGCAAGCTGTGCTCTTCCCCAGGGAAGACCAGACGCCTCTCTGGGTTTGTTGAAAATATCCAAGCTCAGGAAATTCAGGTGGGTAGAAAATACCATAGTGGGAATTTTCTCAGCATTACTCTCTTAGTAGGAGACCTGGGGTAAGGCTCCCACTGGGT
The DNA here is from genome assembly GCA_028451465.1 of Erethizon dorsatum. Classification (NCBI taxonomy): domain Eukaryota; kingdom Metazoa; phylum Chordata; class Mammalia; order Rodentia; family Erethizontidae; genus Erethizon; species Erethizon dorsatum. Next base: position 36,788,582 of record CM051826.1, read on the forward strand.
CTTATTTACTGGTATCTTAAGACACCATTAGCAAAAGTAAAGCCACCCCCCATACCTCATTATGAAAGGACTGGGTGGACAAGGCAGTTGTGATTTACTACAGGATTTTATTACTGATGATATGTATTAGTGGCATGCTTGTCCGAAAGCTTAGGTCCTTGGGCCTCTCCAAAGCCCTGTAGAATGCACGCATGTCTGTGGTTAGGTCTAGGGATCTTTTTGGAGACTAAGTCTTAAGAGGGACTACTGGAGAGAGGCCAGGCCTTGCCTCCACCAGGTGGCCTACTTCGTAGATTGAGTCTAGTACCTCAGCGCTGAGTAAAACATTGCACCAATTTCAACAGCCAGGTGAATATTCTAGGCCACTCCCTGAGCCTAGGCTGTGTGCCAGACACTGGCTTCCCACCTTGCCCGAGTCTGGCTTCCAAAGCTCTCAGTGGTGTTAAGCAGAGTAGTACCTCTGGGTAGAATGAATCAGAGAGAGAGAGGGAAAAATACCAACTAATTTATTGAACATTTAATGAGCCCAGGCATCTCACTAAATCTTTAATATGCATTATGTCTTTTAAACTTCATAAACAATTTAAGCAAAAACTCTGAGAGGTTTAGTAACTTGCCTATGGACACACAGCCAGGAACTGGCAGTTAAGACTTGAACTCAGGTCTGTCAGACAATAAAGTACAGGCTCTTGAGCAGGCCCCTGTATTGCCTTGTCTTCACCAGAATGGACCTGTTTTTCCTACTATACTTCTCACCGCATGTATGTTCCACAGGTCCTCTATTCCCCTGGCCCTCTCTCTGGTGTGAACACAATCACTTTCTCAGGAGCGAAGCAGCCTCCCTTTTGGAATCTTTTTTTTTTTTTTTTTTTAAAGACAGGATCTTGCTATATAGTTCAAACTGGCCTTGAACTCACTACGTAGCTCAGCCTGGCCTCAAACTCACAGCGATCCTCTTGCCTCAGCCTCCCAAGTGCTGGGATTACAGGTGTGTGCCACCACGCCCTGCTACCTTTTGGAATCTTTAATAAAACTCTGTTGGAGAAGTCTCACCATCACCAAATCTTCCCTCCTGTTTCCAGTTCCCAGCAACTGTACCATTTTTTTAAAAGTATACTTACTTGGTCATGTGTGTGTGTGTGTGTGTGTATGTGTGTGTACACATGCTTGCATGCATGATGGATACAGGTGGAGAGACAGACTGCTCACTACTCTGAGAACAGATGTATATGCAGGGCCAACTGATTGGCAGCACCCCACATTGCCTTCTCTAAGAAGAAAACAGCTGATGGGAACAAGGGCATGGAGTGGTATGGCTGCTGTGTATTAACCAGTGCTGTTAGCATTTTGTCTTGCGATCCATTGACCCCATCAGCTAGCACAGACCACATAGGACTGGAGTGGGCTGGGTCTGGACTTTGGAATCAGAAGTGACTGGGGAAGTGGCCCGCACTTGGCAGCTTGCATAGAAATGAGGCCATGCTGGAGCCAGAACAGGGAAAGAGTGAAGGACTATTCAAATTGATACCTAAGGGCAGCGTGCCTGGGGCTTGTCAGGAAATGCATCTGGTACAGGACTATGCTTTTTCTCCCTCTGTATCCTTAGTCATTCAGCTGTAGCACAGGTTGTTCCCTTCTCTCCCCTCTGACCCCGTCACCCTCTCTCCATTTTATACAAACTTGTTCCAGTTCAGATAGGCTGTATCTGTCTCCCAGACCTAAACTATTGCCTCTGTCTTCAGAATGATTGTACATCTTGTGTCCCGTTTCCCTCCTTCCTTTGGAGTCTGCTCCCTACCAGGAAGCCCCTCACCCTAGGAATGTGAACAAACCATTTCCTCTGTCCTCTGAGCTCCAGAGGATTCCCTGTGTGGTATTCTTCATTTCTTGTGTCTGAACTTTCATTGGCAGATCCTTTCTCAGGCTGACCCACCCTTGGCTGCTACAGAATTGTGCTTCCCACCCTTCAGTCTCCTGTGAGGGTGAGGTATGCATAACTAGAGTTTCCTGGTTTGTGAAAACACATTAGTCTGAGTTAAATTTCTTGTAGCCAGTCCTGTTGGCTTGGCTCATTAAAGATGATAATTAACCCATTGCTAATTGACTTCAGAAGCCAGCCAGGCAGCCTGTATTTTACCAGCCTTGGTGGTGGATTTGGACTCTATTTTAAGGTTTCTTAGTCTCAGCAAGACTTCACTTTCCTGTCTGCATCCTATTTGCTCTAAGGACATTCTGTAAAATTAACAAGCTATAAAGTTTGATTGAAGGTTTCAACAAATGTGAGAATAATTGACTCCATTTAGAGAAACAAGAAAAACAACCTGTAAACTTTAGTTTGTAGGGGAAAACCCATGTGATTTTGCTCTTTAACCAAAGGAGCAGTAGCAAGCTGGACATCTTAAGACCAGAAGAAAAGAACTGGCTGATAGTGCAAGTTTAAATTCTGATTCTCCGTGGGGCGTGGTGGTGCACGCCTGTAATTCCAGCATCCAGGAGGCTGAGGCAGGACGAATGCTGTGAGTTCAAGGCCAGCCTGGGCTACAAAGTGAGTTCAAGGCCAGCCTCAACTGCATAGTGAAACCCTGTCTCAAAAAGACAAAAATAATTTATTCTCATTCTCCCAAACCAAAAGTTCAGCAAAAATAATATTGCAAATGACTAGCTGCTATAATCCTCATGTCTTCCAAGAGGCCTGTTTGAGAAAACAGGGACCCAATAAAAATGGTGTGAGTCCCTCATTCCCTAGAGTTTGCATCCAGAGGCCTGGTTCACCTCTGTAACCCCTCCTCATGCTCTCTGGCCAGATCTGGGGTTTTCTGCCTACCCCACAGCTGTTCTGAGGTGTTAAACGATGCAACTCAGCAAGCATCAGTATGCGATGCCTACTGCTTTTTGTTTTGTTTTTTTTTGTTTGTGGGTACCGGGGGGTCGACCTCAGGACCTCGCGCGCCAGCAGGCGCCCATGCCGCTGAACGATATCACCGGCCCCTTTTTCGTATGTGGGATCCGGGAGTCGAACTCGGGCCCTCGCGCTTGCCGGGCAGGCGCTTAAGCCGCTGAGCCATCTCACCGGCCCCGCGATGCCTACTGTTAAGCTCATTTTCTCTCTCACTCTTCCCCACCTTCCATAAGGCACCATAGGTTTCCTTTTGTGTTCCTCCCTGGCCATCTCTGCCTAGGCTGGGCTTTCCCTTGTGGAAGGGTTGTGGCGAGTCACCAATTTTCAGAGAACACCATTCTTCCTTACTTACCCACCTCTTCACCTAAGATGCCCCAGGCTGGTAAGGCAATCTTTTCTCCACCTAGAGGTTTCTTCCGGGGTTTCTCAGCACCTCACCTTCCCCTGGACCCCACCCCCACTCACCCACAGCCTGCTCACAGTATCTCTCTTGAAGGAACTCAGCCTGGAACAGGCCAGGGGACCACTATCACCTCTCCACATCAAACTTTCGGTTTTCCTTTCTGCTTAGTTCTGTGCTGGTGGACCCGATTGGGGTGATAACTGGAGCCCTGAAGCTCAAGGTTTCAGTTCCTGCCTGTGGGTCAAGCTGCCTCAGATGATCTTCAGGGGAAGAGAAAGGGGCTTTCTTTGGGTGTCCTTCTTTCAGCCGTTCCCTGACCTAAAGCCCCAGTGTTCTTTTCAAGGCTAGACTGATTCATTTGAGGCATTTTGTCCATTAACTTTGGAGTTCTTGATAATCTGTAAAGTGAGTATCTCTCTCGGACAGCCAGGACTGCCACCAAGAAGGTACACTAAAAGGTTCTCATGGTATTCTCCAACCAGCAGCCCTTTACCCACTTTTAGCCCTAGTCCAGCCCCACCTATCACAGCTCAGGAAGGTAGCTGCTCCCGCACAGCTCTTTCTTCTCTGGCAAATCTAGGGATTGCCCAAGCTGTAATGTACATACCATTTACATTCTCTGCTTTTCATTGATACAGAATGGAAAAATGTACTCATGAGCAGAATTATTGTGAGGATTATGTCATAAACTTCATCCGGACTCCTTCATTTCCAAGCAGAGAACCTAGCTGTAACCTTTCTCCTAGCAGGAAGTCCTTCTTTACCAAGAAAAGACAGTCTTGGAGTTTGCTTTGTTTGTTTGTTTGTTTGTTTGTTTGTTTGTTGCTTTTTTGAGGCAGGGTCTCACTCACTATGTAGTTCCAGCTGGCCTTGAACTCACCATGTAGCCCAGGATGGCCTCATCCTGAGTGCTGGGATTACAAGTGTGTGCCACCATGCCTGGCCTTGGGAGTATGCTTTTTGAAGATGCTTTTTCTATCTTCATGTCCATTAAATCTGTTAACCTGTTTTTGTTCCTTTTGTGTGACTTTTTTTTTTTTTCTTGCCCTGACTCAAATGCTAGACACTTTGTGCAATAGAATATTCAGAAGAGCTCCTAAAGAGCTCCAGGGTCAGGAGAGCTATGGTCTTCCCCCTTTGTGAGTTTCTTCCCCTTTCCTTAAGGTTGAATGCTCTTGCAGTGGACTGAAGATTGGTGGTTTCCCTGTGTTCATGTGCAAGACCTAAATGGCCTGCTTCTCAGACTCTCCATCTCCTACATAGCTTCAACTCCATATTTCTCACTGTCATAGTGCACTTTAGAAGCCTAAGGAAACTCTATACAACCTTGACTGTTCTTTTTTTTTATGTGGGTACCAGGAGTCGAACTCAGGACCTTGTGCTTTCCAGGCAGGCGTTTATGCGCTGAGCCATCTCACTGGCCCTTGACAGTTCTTCTTACCAGTTGCATTGCAAATGAGAGAGGACATTCTTCCAAAGGACTGGGTGACTTTGCTCTCTTCAAACAGTATTGTTTTCAGATCTCTTAGCACCAGCTCAAGAGACAGACCCCAATGGATCAAAGCCCTTTTGTCAGTTAGACAGGAGTGTCCTTGCCCTAGGGAAAGAACTAATGGCAATAGCAGACAAAATCCCCAAGGAAACTAGCTTCCTTCTGAAGACATGGAAATGAAAAGGGGGGTGGGGGGGTCCCTTTCTGCTCAGCTAGCCATGTGTTGGACAATTCCCACTGATCCTCTAAGGATGTGCCGCAGGCAGGCTCAGGATGTCTGCATCCCTGGGTCCTGCTGTGTCCTGGAAATCCCCATCTCCAGGAGTCCCACGTCCACACATGTGGCCTTTCTCCCTCTTGGCCAGGAATCATACTTTCTTCCTGAGCCATGCACCATACCATCCAGGTGTTCCTGCCTGACTGTCTTCATATACACCCTCCACTTCTTCTGGACAGGTTTCTGGTGTAAGCTCAGCAGGAGTGTCTCTGGACCTCTTATCATCCAGGTGAGCCAAGGACCATCACTAACTGCTTCTCTGTCCTCGCCCCATCACCCCTACCTCCTCTCCATTTAGTGGCAGCAGCCTCATGCCAAAAAGGAAAGTCCTGGACCCATTACATAATTCTCCATAGTGCAAGCAGTAGCTGGGGCATAAGGTCAGAGGTCACAGTGGGGTCAGGTGGCTGACACACTGTAACGACAAGGTGGTTAAAATTAGACCACAGAGAGGAAACTGGCAGTCTTGTGGAAATGCAGAAGTTTCCTCTGCAAGTGAGAGGCTGGGGATGCAGGGAGGCCACTGTGCGTGCTGCCTGCCAGGCTATTACTCATTTCAGCTCTGTTCTTTAATGCCTTTTAGCTACTGCTTCTGTATTCTAGCCTTCCTCATCACATGTTTGAATGCACGCGATGGGACCGTGGTTACCTGCCCTAGCCCAAGCAAGCTTCCTTCCTTCTTTAAGAAGATAAGCCCAGGACCAGGCGCCCCAAACTCCAGAGGCTATCCTTTTCTCTAAGCCTCTTCTGGGTAGGTGCGAACTTTTTAGGTCAGCCTCTTGGGTGGAGGTGGTCAAGGTACTTAGCCTGAGATGCCAGACTGTAGGAGTAACAGGACCATTAGTGAGGGGTGGCTAGGCAGGCGAGAAGGTCGTAGAGAATGAAGCCCAAAGGTGACTAGTGTGTGTTGCAGTTTCCCTGGCCAACCACTGGCAGAGTAGTGCTCATTTCTACAGTGTCCTGAAGGACATGGATTGTGCCTGCTTCATCTGTTCCCTGTGAGTACTCAGCTGAATTCCCAGTGCCTTTACTGTGAGCCTACTGTGTACCCAGCTTGTCCTTATAGCCCTTGCTGTGAGGTATGAAAAGTATGAGCTATATAGTCTTTACCATGAAAGGGGTTGTTACCCAGATGAGGGAAATAACATGTGTACCCATAAAACCATGAGCCAGCAGTCTCCATGTTAGAGTCCTTCACTGCATGATGCAATATATCAGTCCCTTTCACATTCAGAAATGGGGAGATGTTAGGGGGCCAGGCATTCATTATGAGCTGGAGTCACCGATGATGAAGGGGCTTGCCTCCTGTGGCCTATCTGACTACTGCAGTGTTTCCTATATGGATTGACCGTCAGCTTCTGAGCTGCAGATCAAGCAGGGCCCTCTCTATGGTGAGCGCCCTATCAGTAGGGAAGACAGGACCTCAGAGTCCAGGGAGAAAGAGAGAGGCACCAGTGGGCAAGAATGGAGGAGGCTATAAGTAACACAGGTAGGGCTGGAGGTAAGGGCATGTGTATATAGTCTTGCAGGGAGGACCCCATAGACACTTCATGAAACAATAACAAATTTGATGATTGCTCAAGGCAGTGAATTTCATGTTAACTAAATCAGTCTCAACTGAGAGCACCAGTGTGTGTGCTGATGTGGTCACATGAGAGCAACTGATTTGAACCCGGCAGGGGCAAAGCTTGGGTGAAACGCTGCCCAACCCCAGTCTCTTGAATGTGAGAAGCTCTTAATTGGCGCAGGAACCTATCAGAGGGAGCCCAGAGTGACCTGGTCGAAACGAAATGGCCAAGAGAGAGCCCTCATCATTCATTTTGCACCCAGGCTGCAAGTTCTCCTGGTGAGATCTGGAGCTAGATTGGAAGAAGAGTGGAGAAGAGCAGCAAGGGGTGCCAGAAAGTGGCATTCTGTGACAACCAATATTCTGCACTCTATTCCTCCTCCTCCTCCTCCTCCTCCTCCTACTGATTATATTCCAAACTTAGAAGAACTTATTCTTTTTTTTTTTTAATTAGGACTGTAGTAAAAGAAAAGCATAAGCCCTGAGAGCACATGGCATTGTCTGCTGCCCCAGGGATGACCTAAGAAGAGACCTTGGCAACTTCCTTCAGAAGACCTTGGACTCAGCCCTCACTCACCTTACACACACACACACACACACACACACTCCTGCTCACTCACTCTCCCTTCCTTCCCAGTAACTTTGACACACTTCTCATGTGCCCCACAGCCAACAGTGTCTCTCAGATTCACCTTCCTCTTTAGAAAATGCTGTTTTTCTTCTCTCCCTCTTGCCCTGTAGGTTATTGCAGCTGACTGCAAAAGGGTCACAGTGCTGAAGTATTTTCTGGAAGCCCTTTGTGGACAAGAAGAGCCTCTGCTGGCATTCAAGGGTGGAAAATATGTGTCAGTGGCACCCGTCCCAGACACCATGGGAAAGGAAATGGGAAGCCAAGAGGGAAAACAACTGGAAGATGAGGTACTATGCGGGAAGAGCCCGCTGTGGCAGAGGGAAGGCTCCCGTCCCCCCTGCCCATGGCTACAGCTTCTACTCAGGGTTATTTATAACCTCTCAGAGCACTGCCTATGTTAACCTGTCAGCCAGCTTCTCAAGAGTGCACTCTGCTGGTGCCCCTTCCTACCAGTCCACCCCAGTGCCTCCATCTCACTGTGCTACACGTTCCAGATGCTTCTTTTTAATGTTGCATTGAAGGAGAAGGGAAAGAAAGAGTTTAATAATGTGCAGCTCTGGAGGCTTAGGAAAGGGAGGGGCAGGGAGGGGGTGTTAGGGTTCAGGCTGAGGATCAAGTTTATAGATGTGTGGAGCTCAGCACAGCACAGGCCTGAACTCCAGCCTCCAGCACACGTACAGGAAGAGCTGACATTGCTGGCCCGTGTGGAAAATCACCCCTCCCCTGGCCTACTCTCCCTCCCTTGCTCCCTCCTTCCCTCATGCACATCCTGATGTGATTAAGGAATTCTCATCTTGTTTGTTTGCCCTTGGTTATTCCTGTAGCCCTTGCTTCACTCCAGACTCCGTGTGTGTGTGTGTGTGTGTGTGTGTGTGTGTGTGTGTGTGTGTTTACACGTGTGTGCATAAGCCTGTGTACCCACTGCTGCAAACCTCACTGGCAGTTGCCCTGCTATGCATATGTCTTTCTAGGGGTGATTGTTGATGTGGGTCTGTGTGTGCTCAGTTTATATGTCAGTTTAACAGAACACTGCTGCCAGCTCTCTTGCTATCTGTGGGTTCTAAGAAAATGTGTTGGTGTCAGAGTATGTGTGCCTTTAGCATCACTGCCAGCCTCCCTGCTGTGTGTTTGGGTGAAACGTTGTGTGTGTACACACCTCACTTTTGCCTGAAGGTTGACTCCTTCATTTTACTCCACAGTGTGAAAGACAGTGGGAACTTAGGTGGGAAGGAACGTAGGACTGAGAGAAGGGACGGAAGCAATTCTAACCAGAGTCCAGGTCACTCATAGGCCAACACAGTCATTTGGCCCACAGCAGTCTCAAGCGCCCGGCTGAGCAGGGTGGGGTACAAGGATGAAATCAGCAACAGGCCAAGGAAGCCAGATGTCAGCTGGAAGCTGTCGTTTGGGATCTGAGGCAGTGATAGAGTGGCCACCTTTGGAACAGAGTCTTCAGAGCAGCAGTCTTGGACTGGCTTTATTAGGATAGCTGGAGAACCCACCCCACCCCTGATGACACAGGGCTCAGCTTCCAGGACAGAGGTGGTTCCAGGGATATAGCTGAGCCCGTGATTCCAGACTTTCCAGATGAAACCTGGGCAGGAAATAATGGGAAAGAATGAGCTGTCGGCATGGAAGGAGACAGTGGAAGTTACTAAAGTCATGGGGGTGTCCAAGCTTTGGGTGGGCAGAATAGTGCCACCACAGCCCTGGATACTGTGTGAGAAGCAGGGATAGCACCTTGGTCTGTTATCTTACCCACACTAGAAAGCTGAGGCACATGGTGGAGGGGTAAGCAAGACCACCTCTCCAGGCTTTTCCATAAGAGATATCCTTTGGCCATTGGTACCTGTAGCAAGGAGGGCCAATTAGGCAAGGAGGGCCACCTACCCTCTTCCAAGGAGCAAACCAGCTCTCTGGTCCCAGATCTTGACTGTACCACTCTCTCTCTCCTCAGGCTTACTGAGCAGACAAAGGTTGTGACCCACACCAGGCTGCCCACTTCTTCCTTTTCCCACGAACCTCCTGGGTTCCTTTATGTTAGTGGCCCCTGGGAAACCCTACTTACCCTAGTCTGTGTAATTTCATAACCCTTCACTTCCTTGTTTGCTGTGAGAGCTTCGAAAACCTCAGACAAGCTTCTATGACCGTCCTTTGACCTCAGTCCAGCTCCCTGAGGGCCCATGATAGCCCTGTATATCTCTGGCCAGAGCATGAAGGGGCACTGTTCCTCACAGGCCTGGCAGGCATTCTCTTCCACTTGCTCCTGTCCAGGTTAACCCTTTGAACAAGAAAGTGAATGTACACAATATCCCACTTTCCTGTGACCAGGGGTTGACAAATGAGTGGTGACTGTGAACAGACCCCTGAGACCTCTCAGTACAGTGGCAGTTTTACCCCATCTTCAGAGCTCATCTCTACTGCAAGGCAGTCAATGAAGCTGATGGGAAGAAGTAGGGGTGGTGTTTCTTCAGACATCTTTCTTTATGAACAAAACAGAGTCTAGTTCCTTAGGCATGATACCAAACTACCCATCATCTTTCATCCCTGCTCTACTCCATCACACACACTTTACTAACCACCTTCCACCAAGAGAATCCCACTTAGAGGAGAGAGCAGTCTGTGCCAAACAGGTCTGGGCCTGGCAAAGCTGAGCCACTAAGAGCCAAATCTGGACTTTCTGTCTTGATTCAGGACCTCAACCCTGTGGCCTGAGGATTTGTTCATTATGATGACAAGAACACAGACTTTGGAGTCAGACTTATTTGGGTTTGAGTCCCTGCTCTGCCCTTTATCATGTATGTAACCTTAGAGGTTACTTAACTCTAAAGTCTGGTTCATTCATTTATAAAAATAAGGATGGTAATAGCACCTATTTCATAGGCCATTGTGAAGATGAGAAGTGCCAGTATATGACCAGTAAGCAGCACTGAGTATGGTAGCTGTTGCTATAGTTACTATCATCCTGTTAGAATCACAGGATTCTTCTGCTGAATCACTCCCATGTACCCCTGCTAACCCTGTCCCTCAAAGGAAGCTCTCTTGGGCAGCTGCATGTTTTCTGTTGACCAAGGCCAAAAGTGAGACTGTAAAGAATGGAGCAGGGACCACCCGGAGAGTGATGGCTGCTGAGAGCTGAGGCTGCAGCAGGGAGGTACCATCCCTGGGGAAGCCTCCACCAGCCTGGCAGGAGGCTCCTTAAGCTAGCCAGCCCCCTCCTACCCTGCCCAGGCTCCGGGAGGGCAGCTGAGCAAGGCCATGTCATGTGAATTCCTGTAAGAGGGCCCAGCAGTCCCCATACCACCAGGCTGTGGTCTTAAAAAGAAACCAGGGCAAGGTCTGCTGAGCTACAGCATCTGCTCGTGATGCTGTCTGGGCCAAGGGAGCGTCCTTGCCTAACTCCCAGCTGTTGACCAGTCGATTCCTGTCAGCTCATTAGCATGAATTAGATTAAAATTGGGTGGTTTAACTTTCTCTGTTGTTTACCCCTTGAATCATTTGTGACTTCAGAGTGAAAATAGGCCCTAAGTTTGACTTTATGAGTGTGTTCAGGGAAGAAAAAGGAGTGTGAGTACAAGCATGTAAGTGTACATGTGTGATTGTGAATGACTTATGGTGTGCCTGTGTAAGTAAAGAGCCCTAGAGTTAAAGAGCAATGTGAGGGGAAACATGACCACCTCTCTCTACTCCCCTTTTTCTGAACAAGGGAAGCACATACCATAGGACTCTCGGCAAGGAATGGTCCCAGTCAGCATAGGGTGGGAACTTTAAGGGCAGGGGGCAGATTCGTTAAGTGCTGTGGGCTCACACTCTCCTCTTTCCCCTGCTGTACTCCACCACCCAAAGGAAGAAGATGTGGTGATTGAAGACTTTGAGGAAGATTCAGAGGCTGAAGGCAGCGGGGGCGAGGATGACATCAGGGAACTTCGGGCCAAGAAGCTGGCTCTAGCCAGGAAGATAGCCGAGCAGCAGCGTCGCCAAGAAAAGATCCAGGTGGGGACTGCCTGGGGAGGGCGGTTCCCATTAGGGTGGTGGCTGTACATGAGGGGATATAGACAGGGAGTAGGAGCAAACAGGACCCTCTCAGGAAAGGTCTCGCAGTGTTCTCTCCAGCTATACCCCACTGTTATCTTACTCTGCCATTACATTCTAGTAGCATGTCTCCATGCCTGGAGTCTCCTTCATCGCAGGCTCCAAGGCAAAGACTGAGTCTTCTCAGAGAATCTGAGGGATTCTCACTCTGTGAGGCTCTATCAGTGACACTACACATAATCTTTCATGCAATCTCAGGGCTTCAGAGTTCCCCTGCACTATACCAAGATAGTCATGGAGAGTACCTCTTCTCACGGGGAAAGAGAAGGTACCATAGCCACAAGCTAATGATGGGTTCCCAGTGTAATGGAAGAGCCCCTTCTAGACAGGGTACTCTCCACATCTTCCCAAAGAGAAGCTACCTCATCCCCAGGCAGGGGATTCCCCCATTGTCAGTCCTCTCAGGGGACCCAAACCTTCTCTTCCAGCAAATTTTTCTCTATGGCTTTCCCAGGGCTGTCCCCTTGTGTTCTATATCTACTTCCCCTTATCTAATGCTCAGAGCAGACAGGAAAGAGCCAGTCATGCTCTCCCTTTAAAGACAACTGTGTGCATTGGTAAGCATTAAGCCATCCTCCTCAGCATCTGTAGTGATACCTATTTTCAGCCCTCCCTTCAGCTTCCCTTCTGGACACAGTGTTTAGTGCAGGTGGTTAGACAAACCTGATTACAATGCAGGCTTTGCCATTTAACTAGCCTTATGACATTGACAAATTATTTAACTTCTCAGAGCCCATCTCCTCATCTACAAAGTGAAAGTGGTAACAGCATCTACCTCTTGGCATTGTGAGGCCTGCTTCAGACAGTGCGCACAGTGCATGGCACACACATAGTCATTTCTCTGATAATAGTCTAATCACTCTGCTCTAGGAACAGGAATGAATAGCCATTGGGATTCATCCTTCTTTAGGCATATTCATGTCTCTCCTGCCAGTGGAATCAAGTGTACAATTCCTCTGTCAGCCCATCTGCTGTTGTGTGCCTGTCTGCTCAGCCCTCCCATGAGTCTGCATGTAAACTTCTATGTGGCCCCAAAAGCAGCTTTATCCTCAAGCTTCTCTTCCTGCCCTTTTCTTCCTCATCATGTCTTCACAAAAGTCCCATTCCTACTCACTGCTTCCATATCTTGACTGCCAACCCAGTAGTTATAGAAACTTGTGCCAGAAGTCACCAAGGACCCATCTTGGACCCCAAAGCCCCCTTCCTCCAGCTTCCTTCCTCTTATAAGTACAAATGAATGACCTTGTCTTCTCTCCACTAACCAGATCACCTCCTCCCTAGGTTTCCACATTGCCATTTTCTTCTTCTTCTTCTTCTTCTTCTTCTTTTTTTTTTTTTTTTTTTTTTTGGTCTTCTCCTTCCTTTCTATTTTTTCTTAGTCTCAGCAAGCTGAGTTGGTGTTTTGGCTTCATAGATGGTAGCCAGTAGAGCATCATCTTAAATTCCATCCTGGCTATTTACCCCTCCTGTCCAATTTTTATCAAATCCTGTCTATTCATTTATTCTCCCTCTTCCTCCCTATACCCATTGCCACTGCTTTCCTAGTTCAGAGACTTGCTTTGATGATAGCTATCAAGCCCCTTGCATTGCACAACTTCAAGGTATGCCATTGGCCTTGTAGCATGTGAATGGCCCCTTCTGGAGTTGTGTAGTTCACAGTCTGACCACCTGGCTCCTGTTTCACCCTCCTACCTCCAGTGTGTTACTCTGTTCCCAAAAGAGCCACTTTCCTGCTCAGAAATCATCAGTGCCTTTACTTGGCTAGTAAATAAAGTCTTAATTTCTTCTATGGTATTGAAGGCTTTCTGATCTGTCTCTGTCTGTTCCTCCAACTTCTCCCATCATCACATCCCCAGGCAAAGCTTGCTTCCTGGTCTGTGAAACCAAAATGGTGTAGCACCTGTCAGAGTTGCTAGAGGCCTCAGAATGAATGACAGCATGAACTAAGTACCCAGCTAGTCACTGAGGCCCTTCTGCCTGGAGAGTAACACTAACTTTCCTCCCTGCTCACTGCCCCAGATATGTGCTGCCCTTTCCCATTCGCTGGTCTTTGTGATGCTGTCCCTCAAGCCAAACTACTCTTTTTCTGCTCCACATTTCCTGTTACCTGTTGATATTCTATTCCTCCTTCAATCCTCAAATGAAACTCCATCTCCTCAGTGAAGCCTTCCCTGATTCCCCACAGGAGGAATTCATCTCTCTGTTCAGTGTTCCTGTAGTGTTGATTTATACTTCATTTGTGGAACTGCTATCATATCTCAAATTACAGTTATTTCAGGGTTTCTTTCCCCCCACGGTACTATGAACTCCTTGGGCTCAAGGACCATGTCTTCAGCTCAGTTTAACAAGTAGTGTTGAACATTAAGCATGCTGGTGGCTGGGGGACACAGAAGTGAACAAAAATACCATATCGCAGAGTGTACCATGTAGTGGAAAGGCTAGTCTTAAGCAAGTGATTCAATATGTGAGCAAGTGTTATTTTTTTAAAAAATACAGAATGCTGTGGGAGCAAATGTTACATGAATCCATCCCTATTCAGAATTCTGTGTCCAGGTTAGCCTCTCCAGCAACATCCAGTACTCTAATACTTGGAGGCCTAATGTAAGACCTGATTTCCAGTGCACTGGCTGGCCTGATCTGGAGGTCTGTTCTCCCCATCAGCTGCTTCAGGGGAGGCTGCTCAGGCCTTGCCTTAAGGGAGGGCTCTAGGCTAGCAAAGCCTGGGCTGATGTGGCCCCTTTAAGAACAGGCCCCACATGCACTGCTGCTGGCGGCCCTGCCTCCTGTCAGCCTCTTTCCTCCAGCCTCACAGCCACAGGAGGATTTCTCAGCAGAGGAAAAATTCCCCCTTTTCCTCCCCACCCCCAATGCCCGGGGCCCTTCACTTCCATAATTCTTCATTTTCCAGCCTTGAACGTAAGCCAGACACATCTGTCTGGCCATATGCGTGAACCCTGGAGTCTGTGCCGAGGTGGCTGTAAAACAGGGCCGGTGAAGGCCCTTCTGGGAGAGCACGCACATGTGTGTGCCCTCAGGCCATTGGCTCCCTGCCCAGAACCACGGGGCTTCAGCGCGCCAAACCCATGTTAACCTTCTCTATTTTTCCTCTTTTTGTTTAATTTAAGGGGGGAAAATCCCAAGGAAAAGGTATAAATTGTCCTGGGAGTGGAGGAGAGGCTTCTAGCTAGAGAGGCCATTATTGTTGGCAGGTACCTAGGTCGCACTAATACAATAAGGAAGAAAGGAGAATCAAAGATCGGAGAGATGGGCTGTAAATTACACTGCTCTAAACTCCACCATTCTCCAGGGTGTTAACCTAGAGGTGTAAGGCAAGTCCCCAGCTCCCAGTGCCTTTTACAGATGCAGCAAAACAGGAACCACACATGTTTGGGGAAGGGGATATGAAGATGAGGTTGAACAAAAGCCCCCCAAGGTGGCTATAAAGTCCAAGTGAGATCTGGGGCTATAGCCACACCCCCCACTTCCCTGCTTCCACCTAGACCCCTGGGCCTCAGCTCATCTGTGAGGATGGGGGAGGTAAGGCCCGGCCTCCCTCTGAAGCCTATCCCTCCTTGCTTCCGGCGTTGTACAGAGGCTGGTGAATGGGGCCGGCTGGAGGTCAAAAATGGGGTGTGGGGAGCTCACAGGGCCTGTGCAGCTGGAGCTGCAGCGCCCGGGCAGGCCCCTAGATGTTGGGGGTGCCAAGTCCGCCCACCCAGGGCTTTGAGGCCACACTTTCTGGCTCAATCCAGGCTTTTCCTTGTTGCCTGAGACAGCTCTCCATATTGGGCTGATTCTACCCACCATACTGCTTTCCGCCTGAGGTCTTTTCATTCTCACTGCCTTCTTGGGAGGTGTCCAGAGACCAAAGCAGGGTACATGGTTTGTCTGGGAAATTGGTCAGAAGTTTTTCAGTCCTAACCATGCCCCCAGGGCCAAGCAGTCACTGAAAATCCTCCTCCAAGCATGAGGCGTGGCCTCTTGGCACCTAGTACTCGCCCAGGCCTGTGAATCCCCCGCCTCCTCCCTGCCTCCATGAGGCTGTGCTGTGATTTGTGCTGCTGCCGGGCGGGGTCAGGTTTCCTGAGCAGTTGCAAACATCCCACCTGAAACATAACAGGCTCTTCCTCTGGCCACAGCTATTGTTTCCCTCTGCATTATGGCCACAGTCTTGCTCTGTAGCCAGCAGTGACATGTGTTCTGAAAATAGCTTCTCTCTCCTGTCCCCTTCCCGCCTACCCACCCTCCTGAAGATGCAGTCAGTCCTTTGTGGTGGCCTCAGGAGTTTTACTCTAAATATAGACACAGTTCATTCACACTGCCACCCAGCTTGGGGAGGGGGGTGCATTATGGAACAATGGGGTATGCACAGCGCCCCCCACACCTGTATGGAAAGCTAGCGGAAGACAGACACTCAGCCCTGGCTCCTAGCTGTCGGAGGCAGGGTGGGAGCCAGCACACTACCAGTCCAGGGGCACGTTCACGCCAGGGCAGGAAAGCACATCAGCTTGCAGAGTTGGGCACCACCCCAGTCCACTGCAGCTTCTCCACACACCATGTTGCTGGGTCTCCTGCTTGCTCCAGCTGCTCCCACCTCACTGGCTCCAGCAGCATCCACGGTGTCCTGTCTTCCCTCTCAGAATGGTTAGGCTATTGGCTGAAACACCCTTACACTGCTGCTTGAAGCAAGCTCAAAGATGTCATGCTTGGCTTTGCTACTCCCTCCCCATAGGAAAAGGAACACTTCTTTGGATTTTTCAGAACAAGCTTTATCCATTAAAACTCAATCAGATTATCTTAAAGTGCTCTTCAGCCCTGAGACTCTGTGATTTAGTTCATTGAACTCCTATAATACATCAAGCTGGATAGGTATTATAAAAGAAACTCCAAATAGACCATTCTCTTTCAGCACCTTACAATCTAGTTGGAAAGTAAGATCAGTCCTCATACACAAGAAATAGCAAATAGGTTGTTATAATTTTTAAAAAGAAGGTAGGAGCTGGGCATGGTGATGTACACCTTTAATCCCAGCATTCTGAGAAGCTGAGGCAGGAGAATCAAAAGTTCAAGCCCAGCCTAGGCAACTTATCAACTCTTTAAGACTCTTGAAATAAAAAAAAAAAATTTAAAGGGCTAGGGATATAGGTCAGTGTGAAGGCACTGGGTTCAGTCCCCAGTACCTTGTCACACACACACACACATAAGCAGTGTATGTTAAGCTTTATAGTACTTCTGGACATCCAGAAAAGGTATTCTAAGCAGCAGTTTTCCCATTAGCAGTGCACAAAAATGAAGATGCTAACACTGATGCTCCTAGGGGAAGCTCATTATCTGCTCCCCTTGGTTTCTGCCAGTGGTTATCTTGCACACTATTCCTTTTGTTAAAAGCCCCTCCCTTTTTCCATTTATAGCTTTTAAAAACTAATAGTATTGCCCAAGTACAGCGACACACACCTATAAATCCCAACTACTAGGGAGGATTGCAAATTCTAGAGTAGTCTGGGCAATACAGGGACACCCTGTCTCAGATACATAGGTAGATAGACAGACAGATAGGATAGTACTATGAATTTTTCTTTTTTTTTTTTTTTTGTGGGTACCGGGGGCTCGACCTCAGGACCTCGCGCGCCAACAGGCACCCGTGCCGCTGAGCGATATCACCGGCCCCTTTCTCATATGTGGGTTCCGGGAGTCGAACTCGGGTCCTCGCGCTTGCAAGGCAGGCGCTTACGCCGCTGAGCCATCTCACCGGCCCCTGAATTTTTTTTAAAGGTAGGGTCTCCCTGTATTTCCCTGGCTAGTAGCCCTGAACTCCTGGGTTCAAGCAATTCTCCTATCTCAGCTTCCTGAATGGCTGGGCTATAGGTATATGCCACTGCACCTGCCTACTATGAGTCATAGAATAGAAATCAGTAGTTCTCTGTCCCACCCTTCCCAATCCCAGTGCTGTTCCCTAGTGGTTTTCTCAGATAGTTATCCTCCTGGATCTATAGGAAGTGCAAGAGAGAATTAGGCAGGAAGAAAGGAAACTGATATTTGTCACTAATACATGTGTCAGGTAGTTAGCTAGGTATTTTCACATACAAAGTAAATGTGGCAATTTGTTGCTACAAAACCTCTGATTTCTGGTGAAGACAGCTCTGGCCAGAGGGGCCCAGGGATGCATGCTTCCAGAAGGAAAGAAGCAGTCACACTCCCTGTGGAGCCCCTGGGCAGAAGGAAGACCTACAAAGGCCTTTTGCTGGTTTGATCCTGCTTCACGATCTGGGTTCTCCAAGCTCCACAACTTTCATGTCAGCTCTTTGCATTGTTTTTATTTGTAATCTTCAGTGTCTAAACTTCCAGTGGATCGGCATTATAAAATCATTCCCACCGTATAGAAGAAGGAACTTAACCTGTAAGTTCCTTCCCGAGGACCCAAGGCTATTAGCTTCCTCTTTAGGTACTAGTGTATCTATCTCTTTTCCCAGTCTCTACCAGCGTGCTCCAGGAAGCTCCTATACCTCAGAGAAAGTTGGTTACTTAGTACCTCTTCCAGAAACAGAATTAAGTCCTTTCTCTCATTCATACTTTATACCAACATGAGCCTTATTGCTATCTGCCTAATTTGGAGTGCCTGCACTTTCCTTAGGTTCCCAGTGCACTATCTAAAGACCAGAGTGTCCCAGGCTTAACTGCTATTAGAAGGGTTCCTGTGGAACTCTCCTTCCGGGTCAGCCCACTTGACTGCAGGCCAGGGGCAGTCTGAATCTCAGCATTCTGATTGCGCCTCCACCCCCACCCCCACCCCACCATAGACTTCTGCAGCTTTTTACTCATACAAACAAAAATAAATCTCACTACCGGCCTCTGAACTCCACAGCAGCATGCTTCCCCCTTCTCCCCAAGTGTCCTATGGCCGTGAGTGGGGACTTGGCAGTCTCCCCACCGACATCACTTTTTCACTCCCTGTGCATCCTGTGTCCTTCTTTCACCGTGCGACCCAGAGATTGGAATGGGACGTGACAGACAGCACAGGCACTGTGCACAGCTGCCAGGAATCTGACGGGTAAAATCTGGAAAAGTTAGGAGGGCAAATGCTATACACACACACACACACACACACACACACACACACACACACACACACACAGCGCCACTGAGAAAGAGCCGGAAATGCACAGACACCCATAGAAGAGTGCCTGGGGACTCTCAAGCCCTCTTTGGTCTGCCATTCTTTTTAAGGGAACTGAGCCTGTCTCATGACCCAGATATGACTTTTCCCCAAAGCCCACTGGTACCCCAGAAGACGAGGCACAGCTTCATTTAACCTCCTGAGATTCCGTGAGGGCATGTGGGGAACAGGAAGCAGTCGTGTGGTGACTCACTGGGCAGAGCTAGGTTAAGGGAAGTTGTCTGCAGGAGTCCCTGGGACCGGATGAGGGCAGCCCAGCTTTGACCACCCGCACACAGCTTGACCCTGTCCCATCCTGAGGGAAGCCAGCAAGGTTGCCACCTTCCTAAGAGTCTCTGGCCAGTTCACCTTTCTGGCCACAAGCCAGAGCCTCAAGAAACCAGGGAAGTTAAAGCTTCCCTAGACCCTGCTCCTAGATTTTGCTTCTGTCCTATCATAAAAACACCCAGGTAGCCTCACTTTGCCCCCAGGCTGCCTGGTTTAACAGCCCTCCTGCCTACTGCCAGCATAAAGATAGGATGATACAAGATCTTAGGAGCCAACTGTACACACAGGGTGCAAAATGGCAGTCAGTTCCATTTCTTTGATGGAGTCAAACCTGGGCCAGTGCGTCATGTCTCAAGGCAGGAATACTGATGTGAGAGGAATGGCAAGTACAGTGCTAAATTAGGACCTGGGTCCATCACTACAGATGCCAGTGTCCTCCGTGCTCCTCAAAACAAATGGTAATACTCATTCTGTCCCCTCACCCAGAAAGAGATTTAGGACCTAGGGTCCCAGAAAAAGTGTTTCTAGCAGCAGAAAAGCAACACAGTGAACAGAAGCCTGGGAAAAGGAGGAGTGGGAATGTTAATGCTTCTCTGTATGACAAAGAAGGACAGTGAGTTGGTCCCTAAACCTGAGCAGGATCATTTCCTATTCTCTTGAAATGCCCAAGCAAGATTGGTGAAATGTGTGTTACCCTCTCTTTGGTAGCCCTCTAGGGAGGGGGATTGACCCAAGTCCCCTGGGAAAGGGGCCTACAGCAATGGTACTTTCCCCTCATGGCATGAGATCAGTAGGAAGACTTCAGCAGACTTCAGCATTATTTCTCATGCTGCCAGAGTCCCTTGGCCTGTGCCTTCCACCAGCTGTGGTGGCAGTGGCAGCAACAGTTTACTCATAGGGAAAGGTCCCTGGCAGGTCACAGAGAAGCCACCCCTATCATTTGAAGGCATGACCTTTCAGTTTTACTGTCACTGTCAGTGAAGCCTGAGCAGCCTCCTCACGGACTGTTTATGGCCACACCCATCACTGTGGGCTCCATCTCAGTTGGCACGCACATACACTCCCCCAGCGCCATACCTTCATCTGTGTCCATGTAACTGTGTGGCAGAAGGCCATGAGATGGGATGAGGGTGCTGGCACCTGCTAGTCCCCTGCCAGGTTTATGTTGGTCCCCATGGACTCCCTACTTAGGGAGCACAGCTGTCTTGGCAGGTACCAGATCAGTTTGCTTCTTGTCCATGGTCCCCAGAAGAGGAAGCAGCACAATAACGACCCTATTCTATAGTGACAGATATACCCAGAACCTAACGTGCTGGACTGCTGCTGCACATGTGAGACTGTCAGATGTGAGAACAATGGGCTTTCACAGATATGCATGGAGCTTCCCTGAGGGAGATGAAACCTGTGGGCCAGGAAGCCCTGGGCCATGTGCTTTCTGAGGGGTGAGGAATGGTGCAC
Source organism: Erethizon dorsatum (assembly GCA_028451465.1). Lineage (NCBI taxonomy): Eukaryota > Metazoa > Chordata > Mammalia > Rodentia > Erethizontidae > Erethizon > Erethizon dorsatum. The sequence goes on from CM051826.1 coordinate 36,808,842, forward strand.
AGACCGCTGGTGCCACATGCAGTGATTGTAAGTGGTACAGGGGAGACACTTTGACTTTTATTATGGCAATTCAGCTTGTACTAGTAAACATATAACTAGGGTATCAAATCCTTGATATTCCAGATAGCAATGCTGAAAAAGAGGCTAAGGAAAAAAATGACTTAAAATCAAAAAAAAAAAAAAAAAGATGAAGTATCAGTGTTAGTATCCCTCGTACAGTGTTGTGGCAAAGGAGCAAAAGTAGAACAGAAAAAAACCAACATTTACTACACCAGGCAAGGGGAGAGTGGTGGCAACAGTTCTGATCAGCTCTTTGCACGTGTGAGTTTGGTCTTAACTCATCTTACTTGCACAGACTTCTGCTGCTGCTGCTGCTGCAGAGAACTAGTTATTACTGGTCAGCTAATACCCATTTTTTTTTTTACATTACCTTGAGTTTAACTTTGGGTTTAAATCATATTTTTAGTGAGTTTGTTTGTTTATTTAAATACAAAGTGAGATAAATTGAAATAACAGATTCTGTTCAGATATTGGTAAGTGTCTGGATTGAGAAGTACTTTTGTATATGCTATCTGGATAACTTATGTGAAACCACTTTCATACCCATGGAATTTAACTCTCCTCTCTTGATTTTTAGCTTAAAATCCTACTTTCAGAGAACTGTTATTTTTAAGGTTATCAGTATCCTTTCTCTGTCCTAGGTAGGGTTTAGTGATGCCCCATCTCGTGGGCCATTTGGTCTGTGTTTTGCTCAAAGCTTTGCTCAGCCTTTGGGGCTGTCCCTCAGGCCCACCGAGGAGGAAGAGGTGCCTGGGGACAGGATGCTGATGCACTGTCAGTCAGGGGCCCTGACTCCCCCACTTGCTTGCTCACTCACTGTCTGGCTTCTCACCATTCTGTGTCTCTATAGGCTGTCCTGGAGGACCAGAGTCAGATGAGGCAGATGGAGCTGGAGATCAGACCCTTGTTCCTCGTACCAGACACCAACGGCTTCATTGACCACCTGGCCAGTCTGGCGCAGCTGCTGGAGAGCAGGAAGTACATCCTGGTGGTTCCCCTCATCGGTGAGCCGGGCAAGAGGGCAGAGCAGCCCTGCGTGTGTGCAGCAGCCCCCTTCACACATGCCCCATGCCTGGGGCCAGGCAGGCAGAGCCCCGCTATGCGTGTGTAAGACAGGATTTGCAGGGAAGTAGTGAATGCGTGGGGCAAGGAAAATTGTTTAATAATCAGAGCAGTTCAAATTATTATGGCTGATCCATGGCTTAAACTGCTTGAGCAAATGGACTCCTGTGTCCCAGCAACCAGAGGCTGCATGAGCCCAGCCCTTGTTTTTATCCTTATAAAGCTTGCAGTAAAACAGTAAAGCTGGTTCCCGTTATTGGTAAACACTCAGCCCTGGCAGATAACGGCAGTGCTGCTGGGTGGTCTGGCAGGGAGGCTGGGAGGATTTTGAAGTGGTTAGATGCCTTTGGTCTGATTGTCTTGTAGCTTTTCATGATCGTTCTGTTGGTTCGAGGTAGCATTCTTCTAGCTAGTGTCACCCTAAGGCCAGGCTGATGGAAATCCTCCAGAGCATGCCCTTGGCTCATGCCTGTGGATTTCTACCACTTGGGTGCTTACCACTGTCTGGTCATTGGTGCTGGTACAGGATCAGCATCTCAGGACCCAGTGAGATCGCTTTTCCACCCTCTGGTCAAAGGAGCCCAGCTGGGCTGCCTCCAGGAGACAGACGGGGCACCCTTAATTTTTGGAGCTCTGTCGTGGGTCATCCTCAGAGTGGGCTTTGGGCTCTGGGCTGTTGTCCAATATAGTCCATATAACTGATGTCTAATATAGCTGATGGCTGTACTGTGGAGGCAGAGGATCTGGGAGATGATTGTGAAGCCCAGACTTTTAAATGTCCCCTTCTCCACAGCCACTTAGAACAAGTTTGAAAGCCCTGTCTTCTGGAAAAGCCACCAGACTGGCAGTCTGCCTGCCAAGCCACCTCTGACATCTATGCCAAGACGTTCTAGTGGGCCTTCCCTCCCAGTCCCAAGTGTCTTAGTGCCAGATGGGGGTGGAAACAAAGGGCAGGAAACATCCGCCCCTGCAGAGCCTGTAGAACCCTGGGGGGTTGTGGGAAACACGTTAGCACCACCTGAGAATGTTGGCACTGAAGCAGCCCTCCTCCCTGCCTCCGCCCTCCCGGTCTTCCTTCCCCCTCCCCATGTGGCCGGCCTGGCCAGAACCTCTTAAACTCAGGCCTTCAGACCTAAGGGAAGATTTTCTGTACTTCAAAAGAAGAGCAACTGCTGTCAGTAAGGCCAGGCAGCAAGACTATCATGTTGTCCTGGCTTCCTGCTTCCATCACTGGGTCCTGGGGTGGCCTGCCTTTCAAAATATGTCTCTACTCTCTGACCCAGGAGGTTTTCAGAGGAAAGAAAAAATGAACTTTTTTTTTTTTTTTTTTTGCTAGATGGTCAGGAAAAGATACAACCAAGAGTACTTGCTGACATCTCTGGAGCCCCCTAAGATCCAGAAGGTGCCTCAGACGCCTCCCCAGGGTAGCAAAGCTCTTAGTCACCAGCACTGATTGTGCCCCTATTGTGTGCTCAGTCTTCTTTTTCCCAAGAGATCCAGCCCTTGCTCTGAGGAACTTACAGTTTTACCAGAGAAATCCTAATTTGGTGGGAAGGGAGCAACAACAACAACAACAACAAAAAAAAAAAACTGAGGATATGTGCAGAGCAAAGCAGATGACCCTCAAGGGTACTCGGAACTGACAGCTCTGTTGTACACACAGGCCAGCCTCTTCGAACCTGCCTCAGCTGGGCAGGTCCTTGCACTCTTTCATAGCTATAAGTTGGCGGGGAGGGGTCCTATTCACAAATGCATTCCTTGGTAGTCTCTGCCCCATTCCCAGAGCAGCAAAGGGTTAAGCTGACAGCTTTCCCTGCTTGTTTCTTATGCTCTTTAACCTGCTCTGTGCTCCTTAGGCCTGACCCCAGCATTGAGAAGTCCCGCCTGGTGCAGAAGCACAAACAAGCTTCCCCTTTGAAGCCTGTTTAGTTTGGAAGCAGGAAAGCAGATTTTGGGATAGAATACCAGTTTTTCCTGTTTGATGTTCTGTTTGCTATACCATACACCCAGCCACCATTATTCCTCAGCCTCAGCCATGTATCATATGGACGTGGCAGAATCAGGTTACTAAAAACATGGGCATCGTGTGTGTACTCTCACATAGCCCTTTCCAGAAAATGTCTCTGAATACCCAGACAATGAGTGCCAGGCTCACCATGGAACAGCACACTCATGTCGCTTCCCCAAGCCATGAATCATTGTACTAAGGAGAGGCCTCAGACCCCAAACTCTCCCAGAGCCCCCAAGGAGTGCATATTTCCCACTTGACCTCAGGCTTTTGGCTGGAATTTTGGAAAGAATCTTCACCAGAAAACGAAGCCGTGTCCCAGACACATAGGCAGACAGGCGCACGCGCACGCGCACACACACACACACACACACGTGTAGTATCAAGGAGGTAATGTGCTAAGGATGTTTTTGAGGAATACCAGGGCCCTTGCAAGTAAAGCTACGACTGCCCTTCCTCCGTGGTGACTTCCCTGCACTACTTTGCCCCTACTTGGTTGGAGGCCCAAGTAGCTGAGGGAGAGTGCCTCACTTTCCCTTAAGTAGCCTCTCCTTAGGAGCCCTTTTAATTTGATCCTGTAACTTAAAATGCAATAGAGGGCCAGTGAGATAGCTCAGCGGTATAAGCGCCTGCCCAGTAAGCGCGAGGTCCTGAGTTCAACACCCAAAACACACATAAAGGGAAAAAAAGGGCCGGTGATATTGCTCAGCAGCACAAGTGCTTTCTGGCAAGCGCAAGGTCCTGAGGTCGACTCCCGGTACCCACATTAAAAAAAAAAAAAAATGGGGCCGGTGAGATGGCTCGGCGGCTTAAGCACCTGCCCGGCAAGCGCGAGGGCCCGAGTTCGACTCCCAGAACCCACATACGAAAAAGGGGCCAGTGATTTCGCTCAGCAGCACAGGCACCTGCTGGCACGTGAGATCCTGAGGTCGACCCCCCGGTACCCACCAAAAAAAAAAAAAAAAAAAGCAATAGAGGGGCCAGGTGTATTCTGAGTACAGCTGCTCCAGAAATTCCTATATGTTCCTCCCAGCAAGAGGGAAGGCCCCAAAGGAAGAGGCAGAAAGGGGATAGGACAGTGTAAAATTCTGGGACTCTTCCTAGCCAGGCATGGTGGCACACACCTGTAATCCCAGCACTCTAGGAGGCTGAGGCAGGAAGATCACAAGCCCAGCATGGGCAACTTAGTCACTTATTGAGATGAGATGCTCAAAATAATAAAGGATTGGGGATCTAGCATCAGTAAAAAGATCCTGGGTTTAGTCTCCAGTACCACCATCCCCCTGCAAGAAAAAAGAAAAAAAGTCTAGGACTCTTCTTGCCCCTTCAAGCTCCCCTCCTACCCTAGTTTCACTGGAAGACTCCTGTGGGGAACGTGTGCTCTGTAGTCTGAAGGGGCTAGCTAGGACAATCAGTAGATAGAGGCCTAAGGTAAAGGTAGAAATAGTTGCTGATTGCTGAGACTAATACTGTGTGGGCTTTGTCTCATCAGTGATCAATGAGCTGGACGGCCTGGCCAAGGGGCAGGAGACAGACCACCGGGCTGGGGGCTATGCCCGTGTGGTACAAGAAAAGGCCCGGAAGTCCATCGAGTTCCTTGAGCGGCGATTCGAGAGTCGGGACTCTTGCCTACGGGCCCTCACCAGCCGGGGCAATGAACTTGAATCCATCGCCTTCCGCAGTGAGGACATCACTGGCCAGCTGGTGAGACCCCAGCAGGAAAGGAAAACTACAGCCCACTGCCATAACGGGCTTTCCAGTAAGGAGACTCTAAAGGAAAGCCTGCCAGTCTGGGCTGCTGAGAGGGCAGCCACCACTAAGGTCCAGGGCGGGGGAGGTCCTTGTCCCCTAGATCACACAGCACAGTTAGACCTGGCCAAGCAGGGCAGAGTATGCATGGGAGGAACTCTGGGACATGACCCTGGAAGTATATACTTTTGCGTCCTCCACATGGCGCCCCCTCCTGCCCAGTGTACTTCTCACACTGTCTTCCTCCAGGGTAACAATGATGACCTGATCCTCTCCTGCTGCCTCCACTACTGCAAAGACAAAGCTAAGGACTTCATGCCCACCAGCAAAGGTACAGCTTGCCTTCTGCCTGAGATCATCCATCCCCCTCGCCCATCATCGTACCCATCCTCAGCCCCTGAGAAGGGTCCCTCTGCTGATTCTGACCTGGGAATACCGTGCAAGCCTAAGCCAGTCCATTTCCTGCCCTCCCAGAAGTCAGACTTCCCAGTCACAGCTCCCTCATCCCCAGGGAGTATCAGGTGGATCCTGGGCCAACTAGGGATGAGCCTAGCCCAGGAAGCCCAGCTCTAAGCAGCGAGCTTTCCCACTTGATCTGCATCCACTTGTTTTCTTCCTCTGAGTTCCCTCTGACAGCAAGAATGTCATTATGGTTCAGTGTAGTTCTGGCCGTGGTCGCCTGAACCCAGCCCCCTGCAGCTCTGAGGAGCACAGCCCCCAGTGGGCACACTCCGTTTTCTTGGCCATGCTCATCATCTTAGAATGTTTACCCTATATCTGGGCTGGGGCCAAAGTACTTCCCCAGCAAGGATTGGCCTTTCTCCCTGGTCTCTGTGACTGTGAGCTATAGCATTTTGCAGGCTGACTGAAGTTGGGAGCTAAGTAAGAACTCACTGCTGAGCCTGTACCCCAGTTTTCAAGAATTCTTCGGTGAGCAGTTTCATCTTTGGGCTAGAGGCCCACCCTAGGGCTCTCTTTCAAGTGCCTGAATACCTCACCCTCAACCCTGAGCTTCCTTCACAGCTCTACAGGGTCAGTGACACACAGGGGTTTTCTGCTTCTGGCTCCCAGGTTTTCAACATTTCTTCTTTTGGAAGGAATTCCTAGCACCTCCTAGCTCATTGTCATCTGAGGAGCTGGTAATTCTCACCATTTGGTTTCTGTTTGCATTTATGTAGTCTCATTTTTTTTTTTTCCCCCATCTCTGTCATCCGTCTATCTTCTCTGTTCATGCTCTAGTCCTGGCTTTTGCGCTGCTCTAGGGATTGTCTCCTCCCCGCCTCTCCTCCTACCCATGTTAGTGCAGCCCTTGTTCCTGAGTCTCTATACCAGAAACTAGTCATGATCCCATAACTGCTGTTCCTCAAAGGAATCGTGCCACATGGCTCGCATGTACTGTCCCTTAGGGCCAGATCTGGAATGTTCAAGTGATAAAAAGGAGTTCTGGCTGAGCCAGAGGAGCTTGTGCTCTGCCCCGGGCAGCTTCCTCGAAGGGTACCTCCTAGTGGAGGGATAGGCAGGATTGGAGAAGGCCTTGTTGGGAAGAGTGGCTCAATATACTGCTCAGCCTCAGAACTGTTTCTTAGGACAGATGCATTTTGGCTTTGGCCCTACTAGTCCCTCTACCACCCCCACTTCACCCCAAACAGCCTACAGGAACTCCTTGCCATCCTGGGGACCGCCCCTATCAGAATTACATCAGCAACGGCTGGTGTAATCAAACCTCATTTGTCAGTGTGAATTCTTAGCAGATTAACTTGTCAGATTCACAGAGAAACCGTCACCAAATGTTTATATGTAAACGATGTTGAATTTTAAAATCATGTGGATTATGGCGGATGGGGCCTGACAAGATGACAGTTTCTGGTTTCTAACAAAGTGAAGTTACCAGTGTCAAAACAGAGGATGTTTATTGTTAAAAATGTCTCAAAGTATCCACAGAAACCCCTGCAGACCCCTGCCAGCAACACTGGGCCTTGGTTGGCTGACCTAAGGCCTGGGACTCTCCTGATCTGAGGCCCAGGGCAGGAGTGATGGGGCTGCAGACAGACCCAGACAGCTAGCTGGGAGCCCTACCTAGCACCACATACCACCACCCCGCCCTACCTCACACTCCCAGAGGGGCCAGGCCCAGGCAGGGGAGGAATGTCAGCACCCCCTTACCCTTAGCCACCACTTTCTTCCTCTGCCCACCTCAGCCTTTTGACTCTAGCACACCCTTTTTCCTCCTGTCCCCTTCTCTTAACTGCCATCAACCCCATGAGCCTCTCCCTCCCTCATCCCCCAGGCTCCACCCAAGGCTGAAAGCCAGTTTTTAGCCTCCCTGCCTGGAGCTGGCAAGCTGACACCACTCAGGTCAGACACGAACGTTTGCAGTTCCCTGTCCCCACCAGCCACGCAGTCCATGAGCACAGTAGGATGTTTCCTGTGCCTCGTTGTCTGTCTGCCCGACCTCTGTCGGGAAACGCCCAGCCTGGGACTGAGGCGTGGGCATGTCAAGGTGGGGGTCACCTGTGTGAGTGCTAGGCCCACTTTAAATTCTTTCCAGTATATTACAAGTTAGAGAAAACAAGGGAGATAATAGAGATTGTGCTGAAAAGGTCATCTAAAAAGAATGAAGGCTATCTGTGCTGATATAGAAAGACCTTTAAAACTTATAAAATTTGAACAAAATATGGCTAGTATGATCGCAATGTTGTAAGAAAAAAGCTAAGATACAGATATAGATACACAAGTATATGTACTTGTAAATTTGCATAAAGAAATCTGGAAGGCTACCCTCTTTGGGGTACAAGACAGAGCTAGGAGAATAATCTCAACTCTGCTTTTCCTTTTTACCCTTCTGTACTGTTTTTAGATGTGCATAAATTACTTTGGTAGAGAAAAATAAGTTGCTCATAGCTGCGGGGCTCTCTTGACATGGTTCTGTCAGGGACCCCTGCCTGTCTCGTCTTGCCTCAGTGCTCTGTTGAGCTAACCCCATTCCCCATACCTGGAAGCCCTGTATCTGCTTTCTATTAATCTTTGGTTTCCTACTTCAAGATGCATAAAGTATCAACCTCCTGCCCTTAGAAGGAGGAAATGTGCAAAAAAGAGAGGGTATTGTGAATCCAGGGCCAGCCATGCAGTCAGAAGGAGTAGACAGCAAGGGGCTTTGCTCCCTCAGTTCACAGTCCTAGGAAACTGGTCTTGGGCACCTCTCAGGCACAAGGCAGAACAGAGTCCTGTGCAGGAGGCAGGGGTCCAGAGCAGAAGTGCAGCCGTGCAGCCACTGCATGGTCCTCTCTAACCCTAGGCTCAGAGTCTGGATTCTGGAGAGAAGCAGCTTGTCTTGCCCCCTCCAGGACCACATTCTCTTTCAGGGGAATGCCTGTCCCCTGCTTCCTGTCCTCAGTTAAGCCCTTCTTTCTGTACTGACAGAGGAGCCAATCCGTCTACTGAGGGAAGTGGTGCTGCTGACTGACGACCGGAATCTGCGTGTGAAGGCGCTGACGAGGAATGTGCCTGTACGGGACATCCCAGCCTTCCTCGCGTGGGCCCAGGTGGGCTGAGGGGACCACACCGGGGCCCACCCCAATGGAACCGTTCCTGACCGGCCACCGGGCACCAAGTGTAGCACAGAAGATGCCCACATGCCTGAGCCACCAATCCACCCCGAAAATAAACCATCCTCTTCCAACCCACGCCGTGGCCATGCTGTGGGGGAGCTGCTCCTCACAGAGCCCCTCCCAAGGGTTGGTGGAAGCTGCTGGGACCCGCCTGGGCTGCCAAGATTTAGTGGGGAGGTGGCTAGCTACAGCAACAACAGTGGGCAAGCCAAATGGCTGCCCATGTCTCAGCCTTTCTCCCTTCAGTCTCATTCCAGAGACAGGAAAGGCCTGCTCACCCAGGGACTCCGCCACTTTCTCCAATGGCGATAGGGCAGTATTTTTGGTGTTTCCTTCGATGCAGGCGAAATCACAGGTCCCTTTCATCTGCAGAATCTCTGTCCTGAATGTATCCGAGAGGCTTTGGCTATGTCATGAAGAGTGTGTCCAGGGTGTGTCTCCAGCTCCCTGAGGCTTGGGTTCCCCCATGGACCCAAGTTGGGTTCTGGACAACATGTCCCTAACAGCAGCCCCCACCCCCACCTCTTCTGCCCCACCCCAAACACACATACCCATCCTGCTGCTGCTCTTCCTGTCCACATCAGTCTGGGTCCCTTGCACTTTGCCCCTTGTTTTCCCTTAGACAGTCATGGGCCTACAGGGAAGAGACATCTGGTCTCAGACCCGTGCTTCCTGGGTGGCCTTCTCCCGTTCCCTCTCTCATTTGCCTGCCTTTTGCTGTAGTTCCCCTTTCCAGAAATTTCTTGACTCACCACCACCACCCTTGGCCACCCAGAGCATCCTCTCATCCGCCTTCCCTTTCTTTTTGGTCCCTTTTACCCTCCCCAGGCCCCTTAACTTCCTCACCTCAGTTCCTTGCCATGGGGGTTCTTGGCTACCTGCAGCAGGAACCTAATTAAGGCAAGGTGTTCCCACTTGCTCCCCAGGGCCCTGTGTTCTAGGAAGTTTCCAGGCTGGTACAGCCCAGCCTGTGGGTGGGACGGTCAGTGCCTGGAGGAGCATTTATGAACCTGAAGCATTTACCTTGTTTCCAGCTTTACCCTCCCTCCACTTCCCAGAACTGGCACAGGGCCCCTTTAGCTTTGAAGTTTTTTGTCATCTCTTTAGCTGGTACCCATGTTCACAACCTCACTGAGAGGCTTTCTACAATGAATGAGTTCCTCCAACCCAGGGATGAGGAGGAGGTAGGGAAAGCAGGGTCTTAGGTGAAGGAAGGGTAAATCTTGATGGGACCAGTAGGGTAATCTCCCCAGCCTACTGTCTGACTGTACAGCCTGCCCGGAGCATGGGAGTATGCTGTGCCCTCCCAGAGGCCCAAGACTATGCCAGCAGGAGGGGAGCTGTGCAGGAGAGCCAAGGCCATAGCTTGGGGATATGAATCCCTCAGGGCCTCAAAACTCACAAGACCAGGCTTTTGGGAGGACGGGGTCCTGGCTCTCCTTTGACTCTTCTCCCTGGCCGAGGCCACTGACTGGGTGGATGGGAGACCCATCTCTTTTCTCTGTCCCGTTTGCAGCACTGGTTTTGTTTCCCTAATAAATTTTAGTTATGAAATGACCTGACCTCTTGCCGATCTGTTTCTGGGGTTAGGGAAGGCAAACAGGTCAAGCCTGTACACCCGGGTGTCCGTGCGCTCTTCCACCCACCCTGGTGCAGCCCACCAAGGTTCTTGTGCAGGGGCAGAAGAGAGTGGCAAGGATTAGGGACCTTGGTTACTGCTTTATTGCTGTTTGGTTCGAGTATAGAAAATGGAAGCGGCTCTGGAAGAGCCTGTGTACAAGGTAGGAAATATACAAACTTGAGGAGGAGGGAGCTAAGGAGACTGAATTCCAGCCCAGCCCAGACTGGGCTTGGGATGGGGGGGCCACCCGGGGCGCATGCAATAAATATGGTCCGGGGCCCCAGGGAAGGGAAGGGGACACCGCAGGAGCGGGAGACCAGGTAGGCCAAGGCTGTCTGTGCCCTGGCTCCAGAACTCCCAACCTTGGTGGTTGGGGAGGGAAGGGTTGGCCCTGGGGCTAGTGCCACTTGTGCAAAATGAGGAACTTCACATTATCAGTCCCGGGGCGGGCTGGAGCTGAGGCGGGAAGGGCCCTCCGGCAGGCTCAATCCCCTCCCCTCTCCCCAACTCTGCCCGACGCTCCGACCCCAGCGGGGAGATTCACAGTGAGAATGGGTGTGGTCGAAAGGGCCGGAGGTAGGGCTGGGAGCGCCCCAACAGTGACACCCCTCCTCACCAACGAGCAGCACGGAGCCGGGAGGAGGGGGCCAACAAACCACAGGAAGAGGCGGGAAGAGGCCAGGGGTCTCCTTTGGTCAACGCTGATATCAAAAATATAAATCTCCCTTCCCCCATCCCACCCCCGACCCAGGGTTTTCCCCCAACCCCAACCCCGGGCTAAGGCACAAAGCAGTGAGGCCAGGTGAGGCCGCAGAGAGGTGGGGCCGCCACTGCGGCACCGCTGCCGCTACTACTAGTGTCCCGGGCGGGCGGGGCAGTGCCCGCTCGCCGCCGCGCTCTAGGAGGATGGGCCGAGGCAGCGGCAAGGCGGGCGGCGAGAGGTGCTCTAGGTGGGAGAGAAACGGTCGATGGTCCGGCCGTCAGGACCGGCGGCCAGGTGAGCGCCCTGGCTCAGCACTTCCGCCGCCTTGTCTGGGCTGAGGCCCAGCTCCGCGGTGAACTTGGCCAGCGGGTAGAGGCTCTCGAGCGCCACCTTGGGGTCGTGCAGGAAGTGCGTGGTCTGCGCCAGCAGCTCGGCCGCAGCCGCCTTGTCCTGCTGCTTCAAGCTCAGCTGTTCTGCCGTGAGGCGGGCCACAGCAAAGACGCCCTCGGGGAAGTCAAGCTTGCCTTTGCCGTCGGGGCCGGGGACGCCGGGTAGGCCCCCTAGGCCTGCCAGCGCCCCGGCTGCGCCGGCCGCGCCGCCCACGGCATGCATCTTCATGTGGCTGATGAGGTTGCGTTGCTGTGCGAACTTGCCACCGCACACTTGGCACTCATAGGGCTTCTCGCCTGAGTGGATGCGCATGTGCTCCGTGAGGCGGTACTGGCGCGTGAAGCGCATGCCGCACGCGTCGCATGCAAAGGGCTTGAGGCCCAGATGGCTGCGCATGTGGCGCGTCATGGTCCCGCGTTGCGTGAACTTCTTTCCGCATATGGTGCATGGATAAGGTCGGGTCAGCCAGTGCGTCTTCTCGTGCTGCCGCAACGTGGCCGGGTCCTTGTAGCTCTTGTCGCAGGACGCGCAGCGGTATGGCCGCAGCAGCTCTCCTAGACTGCCCGGAGCCCCAGCGACCTTGTCCCCACCGCCCCCAAAAGGAGGCCCGGCCGCCACCTCTGCTGCATCGGCTCTGCCATACAGCGCCTCCTCCTCCTCTACATGAGCCTCCACGTGCGCATTCAGCTGCTCGGAGCTGGGGAAGCCCTTGCCGCACGGGATGCACACGTATAAGTTGTCCCCGAAACTCTCCGGCTCGCCATAAGCCAGGTGCGGACAGGGGTAGCCCTCGAGGTGGCCGCCGGGAGGGCTGGGATCCTCGCTGCTGCCAGTCTCCTCGCTGCTGCTCTTGTAGTCGTCGCCGTCGCCGCCCGCGCCGGGTCCGTCCAGGCTGCCAGGGTAGCGTGGCGGCGGCACCAGGCCGAGCGGGGGCACCCCAGGCGAGACGGCCGGGTCTCCACCGCGCTCCTCGCAGCGCTCGCCCGGGGAGCCGCGCTCCCGGCCCAGCTCCTCACCGTAGCTACTCAGGCCCGGCTCGTGCTTCATCCAGCGGTAGAGGAGGCTGGGCCCGTCGGGGCGGCCGGGGGGCTCGGGTCCCGGGCTGCTGCTGCTGCCACGAAACGGGTCCGGCGGGGGCGCGGCCTCCTCCAGCTTTTGGAAGGGCAGCGGCGGCAGCGGCGGCAGGGTGAGCGGGGGCTCCTTGTAGGCGGCGGGGCCCGCGCTGGGAGGGCTGTCCGGCCGCGGGGGCAGCTCGCGCTCGCTCAGGGGCCGCTCGGGAACCGCAGAGCCCGGCGGGCTCTTCTTGGATAGGTCCAGGCCGCAGAGCGGCGAGCAGCGGCGCTCCGGGGCGCACAGTGCGGCGGCGGGGCCGGGCCCCGAGGCGTACAGCTCTGCACAGTGCGTGTTGACTGCGGCCTCGGGGCCCGACGGCGGCTCAGAGGTGGGTGGTGGCGGAGGCCCGGCTGGAGACGAGTAGCAGGTCTGAATGACGGGCGTGGCGGCCCTCAAGCCACGGCCCGGCCTCCCGTAAGGCGCATAACCCCCGCCACCGCTGCCACCTCCCCTCAGGTGACAGTACTTGCCGTGGCGCTTGAGGCGCTTCTTGCACAGCGCCACGAGGTCAGGGATCTGCAGGTAGCTGGCTGCGGCCAGCACCGCACCCAGGCTCGGCTCGGCTCCCGGGGCCACGGCCGCCGCTGCAGCTGCCTCTGCACCGTCAGCCAGACGGCCGGTGTAGATGAAGTCCAGCACCAAGCGGAACACGGCCGGGCTCACCATGTCATGGTCCAGATTGAGCAGGTTGTCATGCACCACCAGGGACTTGAGGTAGGCACTGCTGGCCGCCAGCACGTTCTTGTGCGCGCGGAAGAGGGCGTTTTGCACCACGATGATCACGTCGCACAAGAAGCCCTTGGTACGCTGGTTGTTGAGCTGCAGCAGCAGCTGCCTCGAGTGGCCGGGCGCCTCCATTGTGTCCAGCATCGTCTGCCCAGCACACTCTCCTGCGGGGACACACACCAGCCGGGTAAGAGCAGTGCAGTGCCCTGGTCGCCTGCACCCAGCCCAGCACTTCTCCCCTACACTTTCCCTTCCCCTCAGCTGAGCAGGGGCATCATGAAGAGCCAGGGCCTGGGCACTGGTGCAGGAAGATAGGGGGCTCCGGGAGTGGCGGCCTAGGCCAGTCGGCCAGAAGAAGAAGAGGGCGCAGGAGAACGACTGCGGATGGAGAGCCTAGGCTGGCCTGTGCACCTCAGGCCCAGACACTGCGGGGCACACGGGCTGGGTGCTAGGGACTTCCAAGAGAAAACTGTTCAGGCGAAGTCACCCTTTTGGAGACAGTTACCAGATTTAAGTAAAATGTCCGCTTCAGGAAAAGTCATTCAGGGCCAAGAAGTTTGCCCAAGTGGGGAGAAAGGGAGCCGAATAACAAGCGTCTCCCGCCTCGGGAGAAGTTGCCCCAGTTGGGGGAAGTGATTCAGAGGACGAAGCGAGGTGCCCACTGCCTAGCAGCCCTGGCAGGGGGCTGTCATACCCTTGTTTGGGGTAGGGGCAGCGGCACCGGGAGCGGAGGCAGCGGCTGCCGTGGCGGGCAGAGAACGAAGGCCGGGCCTCGGCGCGGGGAGGGCGTTATATCAGAGCAGGAGGCTGAGGCAGGAAGCAGGTGGGGGGGAGGGGGGAGCCACGCAGCTCCCAGGGGAGGGAGGGGGCAGCGCCCCGGGCGGGCACAGCGCGCAGCCGGCTGCGGCCCTGACCCCGGCCTGCGCCCCACCCGCGTTCCGGACCGGCCTCGGCCTCGGCTGTACATTCGCGGACCCGGCGCCTCCCTCCCCAGCTCCCCTCGGCCACTTCTGCCCCGGAATTCGGCCACCTCAAACTTGGGGAAAAGTTTTCCAACTTCAGACAGGGCGAGAGGAGCGTGCTAACCCGAGTCCCTCAGCTCCCAGCTTTCCCTCTCGGCCCCCAATCCTGGCAGCTAGGCGGACGCGGCCCCGAGCCTAGTCCTGAGCTCCCCTTCCCGCCCGCTGTCCCGCCCTGCCCCATTCCCCTCCTGGTCCGCAGGGCCTTCGGCCCGTTACCTGCAGCCGCAGCCCTGCCGGGCTTCCCTCCCAGCGGCGGTGGCAGCTCCTAGCCCGCGCCCCACCCGCCCCGCTGCCAGGCGCCGAGCTGTGCCAGGGCAGCGCCCCTGCCAGACCCGCCCGCCAGCTCCCCTTCCTTTCCCCTCGCCTTCTCTAGCCCATGTGCGGGCAAAGCCGGCCCCGGGCCGCTGACCCCGCCATGAACCCGCCGCGAAGCAGCAGCCTGGCGGTCCTGAGTCCTGTAGGGGAGACACCCAGAACCCTGAACACCAGCTGCCAGCCGCGATAGGGCGCCCGCGCCAGAGGATGCGCCGGAGGCAGCCAGCGCGCCAGGACTGGGCTGTCTCGAGTCCCTTGTCCCTCCCAGTCACCAGCTCGAGGACCCACCTGGGGGGCATGTCGGAAGCCCCGGGCCCGGCTGCCGGCGGATCCAGGGGGGGACGTGGCTGCGCTGCGCTGCCCTCCGCCCGCCGGGCCCCCGGTCGGTCTGTCCCGCTGGTCCGTCCTCCCCGCGTCCTGGTCGCGTCTCAGCCCCGCCGCGCTTTCCGCACACTCTTATCTGGAGCGGCCCGAGCAGGCAGACGCTGCTGCAACTATGGCGCCACCTCGCGGCTGCGCGGCGCTCTGCGTGGCGGGGCCGCGACCTCCCTCTCGCGCACCTGGACTGCTGGCTCGCAGATGAGGAGCTGGGTGAGGGAGCTATCTGCAGGTTCACTCTTCCAGATGTGCCCACGTGGGGATCCGAGTCCTGGACTGCGAGTCCCATAAACCCTGGGGTTTTGAGCTGAGTGCTCAGGTGTACATATTTCTATGTACAGAGCCCCTCTTCGGAAAAGTCCTGCCCACAAGGAGGGGATTATGGTAACGGCAGGGAGAGGAAGGTTATGGAAATCTTAAGCAAGATGAAGGTAGGTAAGATCGGGGGACTCTTCTGAAACATTCCTGGACTCGACTGTCCACTTAGACCTTCTCCCCAACACGCCCTCCCTCCCTCAGACACATGTGTTAGGTTTGCACAGCACAAACCCCTCTGCACCCAGGCCCTGTCCAGGCAGTGACACTAGCTAGCGCGAGTGTTTACACAGACACCGCCCCCTCCCGGAATCCCAGATCTCCGGGATACTCCAGGGGCTTCCACGTAGAGCTACCCCCAACCGTGAATCTGGGCAGGGATGTCACCGAACAGCCCTCCCTGAGCCGATTGGGATCCCAGGACGCTCGACTGGGAATTGCTGGACAGCCCCCAGATTCCCCGCGTGAGCTGTTATGAGGAGCCCCGAGAAAGTGATTTTTTTTCCAACCCACCCGGCCGAGGGAAACATGACAGGAGGGTCTGAGACTTGGGACTCCCCCAAAAGGCCCTGGACCCCACGTGGAGGCCGGGTTCTGCGAGTGATGCCTCTTCTGGGAGCGAGGGGGCCCTGCACCAGCTCGCCAGTGCTGCTCCGGAAGTGTCGCCGTGCGCGGGAGGGGTCACCTCGACTGTTGCAAGCACCGCCTCGCCTTCTCCCCGCACCTCCTGACCCCCGCCCACATACGGGGAGGGTCCCCCAAAACAACCGCAGCTTCTGATTGGCTGCATCTCCATCAGTGGCCAAGCGCTAGAGGCTGGGGCGCAGGGTTACCATGGTAACTGATGAGGTTCGCCCAGATAGCGTCTCTCCGAGGCCTTGGAGAGCTTAGCAACCGCAGGGCGGCGGGGAGGCTGCACTCGCCGACCCCTGTGCTGTCCTCGGGCCCCCACGCCCCCGCCAGAGGTAGTGGCTGAGTCACTCGGCGAGGGGCGGTTGAAGCGGCGGCTAGCTGTTCTTAACAGACACCAAGGTCTTGGGCGCCCTCCAGAGGCTCTGTTTCCTCCGCATTCTGTTTCAAAGCTTTGGTGCCTGGCGGCGGCTTCTGATCCAACCCGTGGGCCTAACTTCGCCGCGCGTCCTGAGTTCGCGCCTCACCCCGTTTCTGCTTCGGGTTCTGGATCTATTTTATCCACTTTCTTCCCTCCATCTTCCCCCCACATGGCGTCCTCGCTACACAAGTACTGAAGTCCCAAAGATGAAAACGGTGGGCTCGAGTTTCTGGCCTCTAGGGGAGGAGAACCCTGATATCCTGGCTGAGGGACGTGTTGTGGGCTGAGGTGAAAAAGTGTATAAAGCTTCAGATAGAATGAGAAGGCTCCTCAGAAGTGCCCTTAAAGCTGGGCTTTGACAGATGGATAGGAAATCTCTCCACTGGGTAGGAAGGCTTTCCCAGAGAACAGAGGTGCAGGGCAAATGTGGGAACAAAGAGGAAGCCCTCTAGGAGGCCAAGTCCCTACGGGCAAGCAGAGCCTCTCTGACCTCATCTGATTTAATTTTTTCACCTTTTGATTGGGTCAGATCATCCTAGCCCTGGCTCCTGTGCAGTGGATCTGTCCACTGTGACCCACCCCAAGGTCCGCTGTGGTCAGGGTCTCTGTTTTTATTCATCAGCACTTGCCCCAGACCCATCCCTCAAGATAACACACTGCCCTACCCTACCCTGAAGCCTTCAATACGTTTGTACCAGGAGGGTCTCATAGCCCTGGCACCAGCTCAGTAAAAGTGGCAGGGCTGCATGGCCCTCCTGTAGACTCCACTCTTCCACCTTTCCCTCCTTTCTCAGCTCCACCGGCCTGCCTGGCGCTGCTTCCGCCCCTCCTCCTCCTCCTTCTGTTCCTCCTCCTCCTCCTCATTTCCCTCTCTCCCTCTCTCGTTCTCTCTCTCTCTCCCTCCACACTCCTCCCCCATTTAGAGCCCTGGGATAAAGGTAGGGGGACAGGACCATTCATCTTCCCCATACTCTTCAGAGGAACTCTGTCCCACATGGCCCGGGCTCTTAACTCCTCCAGGAAGTGAGCCCACTACTTCCTGGGGACTCCTCTTTGCCAAGCTGCTGAGCCCTTGGTCTCCTTCACACTCATGTGAGTTCTGCCAATTGAGGAGGGGGGTGCTGGGGATTGAACCTTTGCACTGAACTACATCCTCAGCCCTTTTAAAAATTATTATTATTATTTTAAAATTTTGGGAGAAAGTCTCACTAAGTCGCTAAGTTTCCCAGGTTAGGCTTGAACTTGCGATTCTCTTGCCTCAGACTCCCAGAGTGCTGGGCTTCCAAGCATGTGCCACCATGCCCGTCCTAGCTTTGCTAATTATTCCACAAATTAGTGAGGTGGCTCCTAGGTGCTAGAGGTGTCCTCTTCTCTAATTGCTGAGGCTGCCCAGCCTTTTGCCCCCTAACCCTGACACCTGCCCCCAGCTCCCTTCCTCTACCCTCCTCAACTTCTTCCCTTCCCCAGTTTCTTGACTGGGACCTGGTCCCCCACCGCAGCCTCCTACGCCCAAACCTTCCAATATTCGTGGGCTCTTCTTCCCCCAACCCCTCGGATGCCACAGTCCTAGTTATGTCCTACACCCTTCGGTGTCCAGCCTCCTCTCCTACGACCCCCAGGAGGAGAGGGTGACAACACGACAGTAGCCAGGTGGGATGTGACGCCGCCGCGTGGCATCCTGTGATGTCGCAGGCCGTCGGGTCCTGGAACTGAGTGGGATTGAGGGCTACGGTGAAGACCCCGAAGGCAGAGCGGGGCGGAGAACTGAGCCCCCAGGACACCGGAGCTCCGGAAGGGGAGAGTCATAAACACGCACCGGGCCGCCGCACTATCCTTCCCGGGCCCTAGTCTGCAGTTCCGGAAAGATAATCCCTTGTAGGCCAAGACAGGGGGCGCGGGCTGCTCCTACCCGATCCCGCTTTCGCGCACCGTCCTTCCCCTCCCAGCTCCCTGTCCCTTCGTCCCCCCCCACGCGCCTCGCCACTAAAAATAGCCCTTTTCCCGTTTCCTAAATTCCCCGCTGACGTCGGCAGCGCGTCAGTGTGTAGGAGCCACGGCCGCATGAATGAGCTGCCGCACGAGTACTACGCGCGCCTATAAAAGCAGTCGCGCTTGCCGAGCTGCGGGAGGCGAGCGGGCGCGGGCGCGAAGAGCCCGCCAGGTAAGTGGGACCGGCGACCGAAGGGCCACGAAGGACCGGGGCGCGGGGGGCGCGGACACGGGCGGGGGCCAGGAGGCGGTGGCGGGCGGCGGGCTGGAGGGTCTCTTGGAGCGGGGAAGGGCACAGGGTGGGCAGCTCGAGGGTCCCTCGCAGCTGGCGGAGCGGGCCGGAGCCTGGCACCACCCCGCGCAGCCCCTGCCGGCGCCCAGATAGAGACGCAGCCACTTTGGAGGACCAGCAACCGGAGAACGGACCCGCGTCCCCAAGGCTTTCCGTGGGGCTCCTGCGCCATCCTCCCAGGAAAGTGGGGAGAAGATGATGCCGCGCCCCAGGAGCCGCGCGCCCTCGTCCCACCCCGCCCCTCCCTGCAGCGCGGTGACTCAGCCTCGTTGACCCCGACCGGCTGAGCCGGGGGCGCCGTTGGGAGACACAGACGCTTCGGCCGCGGCTCTCTCGGGACCCCCGCCCCGCATTCCCGCCTGAGCGACCCTTCCCCGTCCCGTCCCGTCCTGTCCCGTCCAGTCGTGCTGGTCCAGCAGCGCCCAAGACTTCCCGCCTCTACGCTCGGAGCTGTCCTCTCAGGACCAGGCGGGGGCGGGGCCTCGGCCGGGCCACCCCGCCCCCCTCCGGAAATGCCTCCCTGCTGGGACATCTTTGACGTCACAGGACTCTGACGTCAAGGGTCGCGTGGCTGTCCGCGATCTCTGGGGCCAAGAAAGGTGGGAGACCTGGGGAAGGAGGAGCAGCAGCGCCCCCAGCCGCGGGCAGAGGGGCCATCCCCTCCCGGGCAGCGCGCCGGCACCTTGGCTCTAGACTGCTTACTGCCCGGGCCGCCCTCAGTAACAGTCTCCAGTCACGGCCACCGACGCCTGGCCCCGCCCCAGGACCGCAGATCCTGCAGCCCGCCGCGCCCCGGGGCCCCGCTGTCTGTCCAGGGTCGCGTAACCCCGAGCTCCCTGCCCGCGCCGCCGCTGTCCGCGGTGCTGATCCAGCGCGGGCGCTACCATCTGGCCGTGGTTCCCGGTCCCCGGGTGCAGCTAGGGGCAGCTGGCCCACATGACACTTGCACAGCCCCAGCGCCACGCGCGCCGTCTCCCGCCGGCGCCGCCGGCCCCTGCCCCGCGGTGCTGACGTCAGCCTGCCTGGAGCTGCCGCGGTGCCGTCAGCGGCGCGCGCCCCGCCCCCGCGTCTCCAGGGCAACCGTGGCTTTCGATTGTTACTGTGGGAACCGGAGGTAACAGTCTACAGCCATGGTCGCCCCGCAGCACGCCCACGCGCCGCACTGCGCCGCATCCTGCCAGCCGGGGGCTGGGGAGAAGCGGAGCAGGAGGAGGCGGGAGCTACGAGGCAAGATCAATTGTGCTCGCGGGGGTGGCGGGAGGTGTGCGAAGGGAGGCAGAGGCGGACCCAGCGGGGTCTGGCTGCTGCGCATCCACCCAGGGAGAAGGAAGCAGTCGTGGAGTGTACGGTCGTCAGCTCAGTGACTGTCCTGTCCTCCCAGCCGACGTAGCACTGCCGAGGGATGGCAAGAGAGAACGGGGTGGTTCTGGGATATGAGTTCTTTGCTGCTCCTTGGGAAGGAGGCTGCTGGGCCAGAAAGCGTGGAAGAATGTTGTTTGCCTCCTGGGGACTGAAAAGGATAGACGAGGAAAGTTTTCTTAAATACACCATACCATTCTTCCAAAAACCACTAGTTGAGCAGGCAGAGGGCAAGTAAACCAGGCAGAGGGCAAGTAAACCCTTAAATCCGTTCCTGATAGAGGCACAACCTCTCCTCACTCTCTTTCCCAACTTTCAGAAGGGTCCCTAACCTGACAGGCTAGTAAAATTTACCCAGCCCCTAGCACACTGTCTGAACATATTAGCATTCTCACCTCGTCTATCTCTAGGTGCTGAATTCCAATTTGAGAGTGTCCCAAATTCTTCCTAAAAAGGAGTACCACAGGAGCTTAAGTCCTGTTGTGCCAACGAAGTGTGAGCAATGACCTCTTCAAAAACTGTGTATGTCACCTGTCACTGCCAACATCACTCGCTGCAGAAGCTAGCTGTGAATATCAGGTGCAGGACTTCACAAGGGACAGTGTTGCAAATGCTTACCGCAACCATTAATCCAAATTTTCTTTACCTCTCCACACACTCTAAATTAAGACAGTTGGTGCTGGTTTCCAAGCTAATCAACACCCTACTGCCCTACTCCCCATCCAGAATCCCGAGGCCTTAGATTAAAATGCGTTTGATTCTGGATTCCAGTGGACATATGTGGGTGAGCTCTAGTGTGTGCAGACGGGAGTAGTGTCCAGGAAAGCTGGTCCAATCTGGGTTCATTTTCCAGGGATGGTTATTTAAGTGGCCATATTCTATTTCTGCGCCCTCTGTAAAACAGGATAATAATACATTTTAACAGGTGTATTGTGAGGATCAAATAGGAAATGAAAATCAGGTGGTGTTTTGTTTTGTTGTATGGTGATGGAAATTAACCCAAGGCCTCACACATGCTAAGCAGGTGCTCAACCACTGAGTTATAGCCCCTGGAAGTGCAAATCTTTGAAAACAGCAGAATGCGACGTTTTCTCGCCAGCCCACCCCACCTCCACCCCACCCCTTACAGTGCTGAACCCAGGACCTCCTGCATGGTAGACAAGTGCTCTGCCACTGAGCTTGCCCAGCTCTGTTAAGTATTCTATTGGGCTACTACACATTCATGAGGTAGTGGCATTAAGAGATTTCAGCTCTGAGCACTCAGGTAGAAAGAAGAGTGGACACCTCCCTGTGCAGATGCTCTGGGACTGGGGGTGGTGAGGGCCTCTTTGCTAAGGTGCTGTCTCCCCAGAGCTTTAGGAATCCAAGGTGTAGTCAAAGGTAGAAAAGAGGGATGGTAGGGATGTTCTGAAACGAGACCAAGTCTCTTGCAGTTTGACCCATCTGAAGAATGTGATCAGAGGGGAGGAACCAGAGGGCTAACAGAGTGTTGTATGTGATCTTGGAACTCAGCCTGTCTCCCCCACGCCTACCACACTGTATGGATTGAGAAGCTGAGGCCACCACAGGGCATACAACCTCAGTAGTGAGTGCAGCAGACAAAACACAATGACTAAAACTGGGGTATGTGGCATATATCTGTAGGGCCAGGTATACAAGAGGCTGAAGCAGGAGGATGCCATAAGTCTAGGAGTTTGAGGCCAGCCTTAGCAACACAGTGAGACTTCATCTCAGAAAACAGAAAGAGAAAAAAAGGGAGGAAAAAAGGGAATGGAGGCAAAAAAGGAAGAAAGGAAAGGAAGGGGTAAAGGGAAGAAGGAAGATAGGTTGGTTATTAAGCTCCTTGGGGGAATACTGTGGCTGAGAGCTAAGGAAGGGAAGGGAAGAACGGGGGATGGGAGAGAGGAAGAAAAGTGATTAAGCTCCCTGGGGTATACTGTAGCTGAGGGCTAAGGGGAGGAAGGGAAGAATGGGAGGGAAGGGGGAAGGGAGGGAGGAAGGAAGAGAGAAAAGTTACTAAACTACCTGGAGGGGGCTGGGGCTGAGGGCTGCACAGGAACTGTTGTGAGGGTCTAGAAAAAGAGAGGGACAGGGGAGAGATGTGATTAACTGAAGCAATAAAGGGGGCTGGGGGTACAGCTCAATGGTAGAGTGCTTAGCGTGCTCCAGCCCCTAGATTCAATCCCCTGCACCAAAAAATAAACTGGGCCCAGTGGTGCATACCTGTAATCCCAGCCACTTGGTAGGCTGAGGCAGAAGGATTACAAGTTTAAGGCCAGGCTGGACACCTTAGTGAGACCCTGTCTCGAAATTAAAAAAAAAATTAAAAATGGGGATGGCTAGGAATGTAGCTCAGTACAAGGCCCTGCATTCAATCCCAGTACCACAAAATAAGAAAACAAAAACAGCAAGCTGGGCATGGTGGTGCACGCCTGTAATCCCAGCACTCAGGAGGCTGAAGCAGGAGGATTGCCACAAGTTCAAGGCCAGCCTGAACTACATAGTGAGTTTTGTATTTTTTTTTTTGGAGGCAGGGTCTTGCTATGTATTTCAATCAGGCTTGAACTCACGGCAATCCTCCTGCTTCAGACTCCCAAGTGCTGGGATTATAGGCATATGCCACCACGCCCAGCATATAGTGAGTCTCAAAACTAGCCTGGACTATACAGCAAGACCCTGTCTCAAAACAAAAAACAAAACAAACAAAACACAAAAATGACAGTATTAAGACCTTTCGTCAGTGTCTGCCATAGTGTACTAAATAAATGTTATTCTTGTTTCTAGTCTCTGGACCTCATTGGCCTTAGCTACAAATTGAAAATGTTAGATTGATGAGTTTTCTGGGGGGCATCTCCTCCCAACACACACACACACAGACTGTACAAGAATCCTATTAGGAACTTTTTTTTTCTCTAGTAACACATGGCAGAGACTTTTCTTTTTCAGACTGTCTCACTATGCAGTTCAGACTGGCCTTGAACTATGAACTCAGAGCAATCCTCCTGACTCCCAAGTGCTGGGATTACAGACATGGCCCACCACATCTGGTTGCCAGTGACTTTTATTCTACCCCCTAAAGTAGTGGTTTTCAATACCTAGATTGGGAATGACCAGGGCAGCTTGTCAAGATGCAGATTCTTGGCTCAGCACAATTCTGGCAGTAGGTCTAGGAATCCAATGCTTAACAGATACTCCCGACACAAGTGTCCCATGGTTCCACGCATATACAGCAGGGAGGGTACAACCCTCCAAATTCCCTCATTTCTGGAAAGCATAATAGTAGGTGACCTATCGCAGCCATGGGAAGCCAGTGGACCACCAAATTCTTATAAGGTTTTAGACTCAGTAAACTTGGTCTCTGGGCAAGTTATTTGTTTTTATCTTGGACACCTTATATCTATAGTGAGGAACCTAGAACTGTGGGTAAGTTGAGAATGTGTGATTATCAGGATGGGTTGGAGTACTTGTGCTATATCCTCTAATTCCTACTCCTTTATTAAGTTCCCTGGGGGGATACTGTGGTTGGGGGCTAGAACGTATAAAGTGGACTCTTTTTTGAGACAGGGTCTTGCTATGTAGTTAAAGGCTGGCCTTTAACTATGTAGCCCAGGTTGGCCTCGAATTCACAGCTGTCCTCCTCCCTCAGCTTCCTGAGCACTGAGATTACAGGCATATTACTCAAAATGGGCAATCTTTAAAATGCCTAGGACTAACTGCACTCTCCAAGAACAAACAGGCTGGGTTACACAGGCCTTGTATGTAGTCACTGCATCAATTTTTTTTTTTTTTTTTGAGATAGGGTCTTGCCATATAGTTCAGGCTGACTTTGAATTCACAGCAATCCTCCTACCTCAGCCTCCCAAGTGCTGGGATTACAGGTGTGCAGCACCAAGCCTGGCTGCGTCAATGTTAATTACATCGCCAGTTGTGAATAACATTTAACTGCAGATGAGGTCAAGTTATGGAAGAGGCAGTTTATTCAGCGCACTCTGGCCTCTGCCAAAAGTCTGGCAACATCCCACCCTTCAAGTTCATAGTTCAGAGGGGTAGGACAGTTATGGAGGAGAAAACAGAAGCAAGGCAAGGACTGAGGGAAGACCCAAACAGAACTCAGGGATCAGGATGGAGGAAGCCAGGCAGAGCCTTGCCAGATGATCTCTTCCCCCAAACTCAGATGTAAATTATTTTATGATTCAGCCACCAAGGCTTCCTTTCCTTCAATTTCTTTTCTTCCTTCTGAGACAGGGTCTTACTATGCAGTTCAGGCTGGACTTGAACTATGTAGCCCACGTTGGCCTCAAACTCTCAGGGATCCTCCTGCCTCAGCCTCCCAAGTGCTGGGGTTGCAAGTGAGTGCCACCATGCCTGGCTTCTTCAATTTCTTAAGACTTCCACCAAAAATGTGAGTGCACACATACACAAGCTTGTCCTGGGAGCTCATAATTGGAAATACCTTCTGGCTTGCTGCTGGCCAAGGGGCTGTGAATGGCTAGGAAACCAGCCTTCCGTTACAAAATGGGTTTTTTCAGTGTGTACCAGGGAAAAGATATTCAAAATTCAAACTACCACTTCACTAGCACTCAGTGGTGCCAGTTCTTGCCAGTCCACCCTTCCTCAACCAGGGTTCTCTGATCTTTTTCATGTTTTTATTGTTTCTTTTGTTTTTGAGACAGGGTCTTGCTGTGTAGTTTAAGGCTAGGCTTGAACTCACAGCGATCCTCCTGCCTCAGCCTCCCCGAGTGCTGATATTAAAGGCATGTCACCACACCCAGCCCTTTTCATGTTTGAGTATCAGAAACCAAACTCCATTAAGGCCACCTGCTTCCTTTTTCTCCAGTGCAGAGCACGGGTCATATAAATAGTCCTGAGAATGGATAGTTGTCTTCAAACTGGTTTTGAAGCGCAGCATGTCAGCATAGCAGCAGAGGTCCCAAGGGACCTCCAAGGTGCCCAAAGAGTAGGGAAGGCATACATCACAGAGGCTGCCCCAAGGTGGGAGGATGCAAGGCGTTTGTTGGTCTTTTACTCTGCAAACTGGTCCAGGAACTTGAGGTAGGCCTGGCGCTGGGGTGCAGCAGCTGGAACGAAGTGGCCACCAGAGTGGGTTAGGATGATGGCTCCTGGGAATTGGCTAGCCAGCTGCATACTCTCCTGAGAGGGGATGACTCGATCGGTATCCCCAAAAACATGGAGCGAAGGTAGTGACAAGGGGCTCTGCATGATAGGTTCTTTGAGGCCAAGGCCCCGGGGACAGAAACCAGAGACAAGGATGATAAATCTAGGCAAGGGGAAGCGCAGATCACCAGCCTGGCCCAAGGCACACACAAGGGCTGCTAGTGCAGCCCCCTGGCTGAAGCCAAGGAGTCCATCAAAAGGCCCCAACTTGTCCAGTGCCTGTGCCACTGTTCCCAGGGCTTGCTCCAGGCCCCTGCACACCGTAGGCTCTTCCAGGGCATTGAAAATGTCTGCCTCCTCCGAAAACCACCAGCCTCGAGGCTGCTCCTCCGGGAGGCAGGTCCCTACAGGCAAATGGAAAAGTATGGAATTAGGGCAGGGGGAATGGGGAGGGGACAGAGGAGACTGAGGGTAAGATACTGGAGGAAATGAGGCGGGAATGAGTGGCTTTGCAAAGACTGGAGACATAAAAACGGAAGCCTGGGATCACAAGGCTGGAGTTCGCGCCGGAGAGGCTGGATGGGAGGGATAAGGGAGGACAGGGTATGTGAGGGATGGTAAATGGACGAGGCAAGACGGAGAAGATAGAAATTTCCAGAGCAGGGCTCGTCTCACCGGAGTTTGGCCCGGTGCCCTCGGGGCCCGCTGCATCAGGGATTGGGTGGGGTCCACTAAGACACACGAGCTCCGCGCGCCCTCGCAACGCCTTCCTCAAAGCTCCAGTCTTCTCGCGGAAACCGCGTTCACTCTGCCGGAAACCCGCCAGGCACAAGACCCGCAAGGGCTGCCGCGCGGCCATACTACCGGGCAGCCGGCTTCAGAGACACCGGAAGCGGTCTTTCCCGAAGCGGAAATAGAGTGCGAGGGGCGGGATAAAACACTCGCATCACCCTGAAGGCCGGCCTCGAGAGAGCAGGCGTTGCCATGATAATGCGGAGGGCAGGGTGGGGCCGGAACAGAGGAGGAAAGCTGGCAACGAGGGGCGTCTACCTGGGACCCAGGGCCGTCTCAAGGAGCCGGCGGCACCACCACCTCGTCTCTGCAGCTGCAACCCTTGCAAGCCGCGCCTGGAGAGGGGCGCGTGGATCCCTCCTGCACCTGAGGTTGTAGATTTGGGTCAGTCGCTTCTGTGACCGCCTCTTCACTTCAGTGCATTTCCCGTTGCGGCCGCAGAGCGGCGGCCTCGGCTCACGTCGCCCCGGAGGCGGCTAGTGCCAAGGCCGCGCCCACGGGCTGCCCGCCCTCCCTCCTTGAAGCCCCGGCTACCTTCCCGGATTCGGGTCGGGCAGGGCCGTTGGGAGTTTGGTCTCGCCCGTGGTTCACTGTCCACGGCCCCAAGGAGCTGCCGGCGTAAAAGTCCATAGGGTAGGGATCCTGCCAGGAAATGTCCCTCAAGGCCACGGCTGCCTAGCGGAGGAAAACCAGACAGTAATACTTGCCAACATTTTCTTGAGCCTGGATTATTGAATTCAGTCCTCACAATGGCCTATGAAGGGTATATTATCCCCATACTGCAGAAAGGAAATGTGAGGCTCAGAGAGGTTAAGCAACTTGCATAAGGCCACACACAGCAAGAAAGTGGCTCAGCTAAGGGATTCAAGACAGTCTAAAGTCAGAACCTGTGAGCAGAACTAAGTGCTCCCCACCCACCCCGCTCCACCTCAGAGCCCTTCTTTGACAGAATGAGGTACAGAGCCTGTTCTCCCATGGATTTTCAAAACTTGGTGTTACCTCATAGGGTGTCAGCAGTGGCTTGGGGAAAGCTGTGCCCCAGTCAATTGAGAGGCGAGGACATGCCACCTGCACCCACCTGAGAAGAAAAGCCTGGTCAGACCTGAGATAGGAGTCTCCCTGCTCCTAGGCAGCATGCTGAAGAACATGACAGTGTTCCCAACATACCCATTAATAATGGGATTTTTTTTTTTTTTTTTTTTTTTTTTTGAGACAGGGTCTTGCTATGTAGTTCATGCCGGCCTTGAACTCACTGTGTAGCCCAGGCTGGCCTCGAACTCACAGCAATCCATGTGCTGGGATTACAGGCTTGTGCTACCAAGCCCGGCAATAATAGGATTTGTGAATCTTAAAGTAAAGACTATCACCTACTGCAGTTTAGAATACTACACTGTTGCTTATTTTCTCCTGTTGCTTCCCTTGACTTCACTGAGGGCAGCTCACTTGTGACAGTATTTCCAGAACCAAATTTAGTACCTGGTACCGTGCAGGCACCAATCACCCCTCAGACTCATCTCACCAGAACTACTGTGATGTTGCCATTGCCTCTGAGCCCCAAGAAAAGACAAAGCAAGTGACCCATGACCACGGGTAGCCCCTGGCTGGGGAAATCTTGGTGAACATTCAAATTTCATGACCATGAACGCAATTCCCATTGACTGCAGCCTTCGATCTGCTGAGCAAGACCCAGCTTTTAGCCAGAATTAAGCTAGGTAGATAAAGTGAAAACTTACACATCCACCCCAGGAAGTAGGCTGAGCTTGCTGGGGAAGATCTCAGAGAGCAGCAGCCTCAAGAAAGGAAGTCCCAAGGCTTGAAGTCGAGATTCCAGGTGCTGTTTGTGGAAAGGGAGGCTGAGCTGGGGTCACAATGATCAGCCAAAGCTAAACCCCTTAGCTAACTGATTTTCCCAGCTGGGGTTTTGGTCAGCCCCCTCCTCCTGAGGCCATCTCAAGCTCTCTGACCTCCAGGATCTTGGGACTGCCCTGACGGCCCAAAGTGCCCAGAATAAGACCCCAGGATTTGGCTGAGCGAGCAGTAGCTATGGCTTCCTGGCGAGCAGCCTGCATGCACTGGTGGTCGTAGTGCTCTCTGGACAGGACTTTGCTGTAGGGGTCATATCTGGAAAAGAAGTTGCCAGGATCACTGTGACAGCCGCTCCTAAAACTTCTGCCCCATGCAGGTAATTAGGAAATCAGGCCCCAGACAAGTATGAGGATTGCCAGTGGGCAGATCAGTCCCATAGATGCAGCACGCAAGAGCTGAGGAGGGTCTTAGGATCTCAGTGTGAATCCTAAGTGGGCAACAGTAGCCCTGGGTCTAATGCACAGATGCAGAACCCGAATGATCAGACCTCTAAGGCTGGGTGCCATGCAGTGGCTGGGAGCTGAGGAAGCCTCAGTTTGTTGAGGGCCCGAGGGAGAGGGAATTTTACCCCTCAATAGCAAGTCAGACCAGCCCAGCCCATACCGGTAAGCAGGGACATTGGGGTTGGCAATCATGACAGACTCCAGATGGAAGCGGCCATCTCCAAGATACCTGCAGGGATGGAAAGAAGCTGTAAGTACAGTGTGGGACACAGAAAAGGCCTGTGCTGCTGTATGAAAATTGGGACAAGTCATCATTTTTCATTCTGGGGCCTTGGTTTCTAGTACATAAAATAAGGAGTTTAGCCAGGTGTAGGAGCACACACCTGAAATCCCAGTACTCTGGGAGGCCAAGGCAGGAGGACTGCAAGTTCAAGATTAGCCCAGATGACTTAGTGAGACCCTATTCAAAATAAAAAGGCCTGGAGATATAGCTCAGTGTGAAGGCTCTGGGTTTAATCCCCAGTACTGAAGGTGGGGAGGGAAAGAGTTTGACTTGGATGCCTGTGAGACCTCCCTCCCCCATAGTTACATGATGCAGAATCTAAGAACTGCCTCACCCCAGCCTTCTGGGGTAAGAGTAGGGAAGCAGCTGAGGCCATGGTAAGGCACTTGGGTCTCTAGAGAGCCTAATTTGGAAGCTGGGGGACAGATTCTTACCAAGCTCAATACAGATATGGGAAGTAGTGTTCAGGGGGTCACTAGGCTGAAAATAAGGGTTCAGGATATACACTGGACACTCTTTCCCAAACCAGCTCTTGGGTCCAAGTACTGAATTATAAGAGCAGCTACTGTTTCTTAGATTTGTGGCTTCTGTGTTCCAGGCCTAGACTAAGTATCTGAAATGTGTGTGTTCATGAGCTCACCCAGTCCTATCAAGTAATCTCCAAGATAATGACAGTGTCACCCTGTCTTTGCTCTTTTGTTTTTTGGGGGGGGGACAGGATCTCACTATGTAGTCCAGGCTGGCCTTAAACTTTAAATCCTCTTGCCTTAGCCTCAGAGGATTACTGGTGTATACCACTATGGCTGGCTTTTTAATATTCCCATTTTGTAGAAAATACAATTGAGGTTTAGGGATGTTAAGATACCTGCCCAAAGTTAAGCAGCTATGAAGCACTATATTTGAGACTTGCTGCCAGGCTTGGCTGCCAGCCTATACCAAGCATGCCCTGAAGGATGCTATCCAACAGTACCTTGCCAGGCCATGGGAACTCCAGAGCATGGATGATAATCTGCTCATGGTAGCCATTTCTCTCCCTCTTAGAGACCACACTTCATTTTATGAATAGTCAACACACATGGTATCCCTCCCCTGACACATACCTGGAAGCCCCCAAGGGAAACATGTAGGAGCTCAGAGTTATAGAGGTATAGACATACAGGGAATGCCCTTTGGGGAGCAGAGCTACAAGGCCTGGGATGGGGAGGGCCTGGGTGTGGGCCTATGCGCAGGGGTGTCCTATGTGGGTGCAGCAGGCTTATGGGACCAGCATCCAAAGCCCCAGAGGTAGGACTGTGTCAGGGAGTGCCCCTCCCTCTTTCCCTGTCATTAGCTAGGAACGGGGCTCCCCTCCTCAGTCCCAGGTGGGGGAGCTGTTGGCTCTGAGGCTGGCTGCATTCACATGACATTAAGCATTTCCATTACCTAA
The DNA here is from genome assembly GCA_028451465.1 of Erethizon dorsatum. Taxonomy (NCBI): domain Eukaryota; kingdom Metazoa; phylum Chordata; class Mammalia; order Rodentia; family Erethizontidae; genus Erethizon; species Erethizon dorsatum. The sequence continues at coordinate 36,838,528 of CM051826.1, forward strand.
AATAATTAGGCAGCAGGAGACATGCTGCTCCTGCTTGTTAGTTGTACGGATGCTAAATTAATGGGGCTGCAGCCTGGGTGTGCCCATCCATCTTCTCCAATTATATTCCCACCATTTCTGTCCCATCCTCACCCCCTCCCCATTAGGCCCTTTGATTCCTGTTCCCACCTCAGGCACAGCCTTCTGATGGTGGACAAAGCCTGGAGAGAGATAGTAAACCTGAAGTCTACTTCCTATTTAGTCCCATCTTGCAGGGTAACCTTGGGTGCAGCCTTGACACAGGTAAGGAGCTTTTTAGACTCGGTTTCCTTTCCTGTATGATGAACCTCAGGCTCTTTCCCAGGATAAACTGCTAATGTCTGTATAACATGGTCCCCAGTTTTTACTTACACAATAGCATCTACCTCCTTGGACAGTCGGGGGGACGTGCAGCCCAGAATCTCCCCAGGGGACAAGGGCTTGCACTGTGGGACACTCACACGGTACTCAGCTTTCAGCTGCTGGGCAGCTGCCTGTAGGGATAATGAGGGAAAGGAAGCAAGTAGCTCAGGAAGGGAAGCTAGGGCCAGAGGAACAGTGCAGACCACCAGGCACGGGGATCCAGAAACAGCCTGGACAGTGGCCATGGTCTGCCCCATGAGATGCTGGGAATTCTTACTTTACTTACCTGCAGGGTTGACACAAACTGAATGGTGCTGACCAGGGCAAGAGCACTGTCTGGAGGAAAGGTGAGACGGATAGAGTCCAGGAGGTGGGCAGTGTCTATCCGGATGTCCACAAAGATGTACAGCACCCGGAAGTCTTGGACTGAGATATCCATGGGAACTGTAGGGAAAGAAGAGTTGAGGAAACTATTTTTGGAAGGCAGCAAGGGCATAGAATTTGCCCCAGACTCTGGTCTCTGAGCAGCCAGGGCTGTGGCTTCAGCCTGGGGGCAGAATGAGGAAGTAGGGGAGGGAGGGGTCACGGGTCCCCTACAAGCTCCTTCTCTGTCACTGGGCTGGGGGCCCAGCTTGCTCTACCACCAAAAACCTTTCAAACACACACATCTGGGGCAGTCGCATAGTTTCCAAGGCAACCAAATCCAAAGGAAAGATCTACCTGCAAAGCAGGAAGACCAAGGCCATCCCAGAGACCAGGAAGGACTTGCCTGTGGTAGGCTTGTAAGTGGGACAAGGAGGTACCATGATAAAGATCAGCGTGTGGCCTACCTCCCTTCCAGTGCAGGGGTCCCAGCCCACCATACCCAGACAGCTGTGGCCGTAGTGCACCAAGAAGTCCACTCCCAGGGCCCTCGAGGTAAAGTCATCCACACAGCAAGCCCCGTAGGTCACATCACCCATCACCATCACTTCAGCCTCTGTGAATCTGCAGGGGTGCGGGTGGGAACAATTGGGCAGCAACAGGAGGAATGAGGTGGGAGAGAGACTTAAATCTGTGGAGGTGTCTCAGGGCCCAACTCCTCTCTCCTCTCCCCTCCCAATTCCTTGGGTTGGCAGCTGCCACTTCTGCCAACATAGAGTAGGAGGGGCGCAGCTGCCACCTCCCTCAGCCCTGGCAGCAACTCCTGGAACAGTTGCTGCAAGAGGATGTCTGTGCAGCACCAATTCCTCAGCCCAGGCTCAGACTGCAAGAGGGACCCCCAACCCTCAGGCAGGCATGCATGGGCCCCAACACAGACCCTCAAGGCCCTGACTCATCCCAGCCAGAGTAGTGAGCGCATATACACATGCACAGGTTCCCCTCTCCCATACCCTGGCATTGTGGTGTGTGTGGGCATGGATATATGGATACACAGCCTCCCTCTTGCCTGGACCCCCACTACCTCCCCACCCATAGGCAAAGCCCTGGATGCCCAGGATGGGGGGACCCATGCACAGCTCCTCCACAGCACATGGCACTGCCCACACGCCTCATGTGTCAGGAAGAGTGGGCTCTGGCCAGCACACTGCCTTGGGATCTGCTGCCAGGCCTGAATCACTGGGGGACTGAAGTGGGTGGGGAAGACCCTGTACCCCTTGAACTCACCAAGGAACAGAGCAAGAGGCCAAGCTCTTCCATAAAAGACCCACACCTGGGGCATGGAGCCTGGCTCTAAGACTGGGCTCCCTCCATTCTTCTCCTGGGGTGTGGTGGGGGAAGGTGAGCTGCTGCCAGGCAGCCCCCTCCTCCACCCCCTTCCCCAAATCGGGCTCTGCACAGAAGCAGATTATTCAGCTCCTTAGAATGCAGCCCAGGCTCTGAGTCAGCCAGAGCACTTAATTTTTTATAGATTAAAATGTATGCAAATTGGCCTGAGCCCCAGAGAGCATCCCCAAGGGGCAAGAGGGTGGGAGCAGGGAAGTGGCTCTGTGGTGGAGGGAAGGGGGAGCAGAATGGGGGGAGGGCAGCAGCAGGGAAGTGGGAGGTTCTCAGCACGAGATGACCTCCCCTCTCTTCATTCCCCCTCCTTCTGCCTGTGCTGGTTCCAGATGGCTGAGCACTCACCCCACTCCTGAGAATGGCTCATTGTATTAAAGAAACTTAGAATAAGCCAGGCTAGAGGGACTGAATACCTTTCCCTAGGCATCTTCACCCCTGCCATCTGTGCCCAGCTTCCCTAAATGTACCTGAGAAAAAGGTACATTTTTTCAGCCAGACACCTCAGCCCATTTCAGGTTCCTCCCCAGGTCCTACCACCTGCTCTAGGTCTTGCTTTGAAGAGAGAAACTAATTTCTTCCTCTCATCCTAATTTTCTAGGGGAGGGGAAATATGCACAGATAGGCAGGGTTCTCAGTGAACCAGGATTTTTGTTTTGGGTTGTTCCCTTTGTGTATATGTGGATGGTTGTGGGAAGGGAAGGGTGAAGGCAGAGGTCCAGAAAGAAAAAACATGTCAACAGGCAGGGCTGTAATGGGCAAGGGAAGGTCTTGGCCAGCTTCCTCTCCAGTGCCCCTAGCCTCACCTTTCCAAGATATCCACAATGGTGCAGGCAAAGAGGAGGAGGCCTTCTGGCATTTGCAAGGCCACTGTAAGACAGAGCAGAAACATGAGAGGCAGAGAGCTAGAAGAGGCTGGGGTAGGTACACTGCTCATCTCTGAGCCAGACAACATTTCCCCTCTCCAGCTTACTATCTAAAGGCTCACCCTTCTTGGCCTTGGCTTGTTGGATCCTCCAGATGGTCTTGGGGATCTCAAAGTTGTAGTTGGAAGGTAGGGCTTGGATGGCTGCCTGTAGCTGGGGGTTGTTCAGGATCTCAGGGGGGATCTGATTGGCCACGCGGCCCCGAGTGGCCCGACCTATAACAAATACAAGGTCTGAGTCTGTATCTGGCCTAGACCATAGCCAGACTTAGCTAAACTGTTAATCCACTAAGTTTAAGGGTCAGATCCCAGATGTCAGTGAGGTTGGTCCAGCTTTCTTCCCTACTGAGTTAATCCTCAAGGTAGAGAAATAGCCCATTAAACTAAGAGGAAATCTACACAATTAATTTCTGTTATGTAAGATTATTGGGAATCAAAGATTGGAAGCCATGATGGGCTATGGTTCATCCCTTACCTCAGGAGAGCAGAGGTGATGGCAGGGGACTCAGGGAAAAAGTCCATACTACTGCCCCATGAAAACCCAAGAGTCCAGCCAGTCCAACCAGTCTGGGAAAATGTCCCTTTATCCCCAAGAACACCTGATAGTCTTGAGGTCCTAGATAGCAGAAAACTGTTGCAAGTACTAATTTAATAGACCTTACTTGAGAACCACAGACTAATTGGTTAATTCATGTACTTTTTCTTGTACTTTCTTTCCTCTCATTTAAAAGGGAAACACCATACACTGAATTGATTTAACAAGTTCCTAGTCCCATTGTTCCTCTTACCCCCACCCCAGGAAAGATAGAGGGTATGTGCTAACAACAAACCCTTGAATAAAGGAAAAAATGTCGGTGCTCTTTAGTAAGGCTGTGGTCCTTAATCTGTACTTTTCTACAATACAGTTTAGCTCAAAACCTCTGTACAATATCTTTTTTTCTTTTTCTAATCAGATTTTATTGGTACATTGTAGATATACATAATGATCACATTCATCATAGAGAATTTGTACTTTGTACAAATATTCTTTTTATATATATATATATATATATATATTTTTTTTTTTTTTTTTTTTTTTTGTGGGTACCGGGGGTCGACCTCAGGACCTCGTGCGCCAGCAGGCGGCCGTGCCACTGAGCGATATCACCGGCCCTTTCTTTGTATGTGGGTTCCGGGAGTCGAACTCGGGCCCTCACGCTTGCCAGGCAGGCGCTTATGCCGCTGAGCTATCTCACCAGCCCCTGTATAGTATTTCTTTAGGTACCAGTATGGGAATGTGAAAGGGCAAGAAATTATTCAATGAATATTTATTAAGCCTATATTATATGCCAGAACTTCTGCTAAGGCCCTTATGATAGACGGTATCCTCTCAGACCTATGCCTGCACCCACCATATATGGGAGGAGTGCATGGGAGAGGGGGGTGCAGTGGAGAACTAGCCTGGCAGGCTGGGGTGCTGAGACCAGATATAAATGCTACTATTGATTGGTTTTTGGGTAGCTCTTTCAGGGTCTTGGACAATAAGCCCAGCCCTCTTGGTTCTTGTACAGAACCTCTTCTAACAGGTCCAAGTCCTTTGTGGTCTTTGGGGTATGGGAGTTGCTGCCGGTTTTAGCAGCTCAGTAAATTCCTAGAGCCCACAGGCACCCCGTCTTTTATCATGCGGCTGTCATCTTCTGTTTAGGTCAGTATGTAACAGTGTTACATATAGTAAGACTGAGATCCTGAGGGCAAGGCTTATATTCTAGTCTTAGCTCAGGCCTGGCATTTAGAGGGCGCTTGGTTAGTGCCCATTGAGTGAAAACATACTCTTCCCAGAAAGCATTCCCTCAGAGCACACTGGTGAAACTCCCGCTGTACTGACCAGGCCCCTGCCCTCCCGGTCCAGTCCGTCTTATTATTCGTCCATATTCTCGTGTCTGTCTACCAGCCAAGTCAGGGGGTTTTCTGACGTGAGGACTACAAGCTCCTTAGGAGGGGCTGCTGTCAACCGTGCCCTAAGGCTTTGAAAGAAAGGACCGGTCTCCTGGGCCCTGATGACAGCGGCCCAGAAAGAGTAACAGAGACTTCCGGATCTGGCGGAGAAAGGCACCTCAGCACCTCAGGTTGGTCCTGTCCCTGATTTGGGGGCCTCACCCTATGATGCGAGGTCTGGAAGCCGCAACATTGCAGCACCCACCTCTGCCAGGGCCGTTTCGGCCGCCCGGCTCCGCAGCCTCAGACACCACTAGCGCCGCCATCGCCCGCCTGCCCACGTGGGAAATAAAAAGACAGCGCTGGAAGAGCGCCGAGCGTGCAGACATTGCGATCGATCGCCGATCGGTCAGCAAAGGGCGGGGATTTTCGCTGGGTGGAGAACACAGAGGAGAGAGGGGCGGGGCATTAGTAGTCCCCACATTAGCCCAGAAGGCCTGGACTTTTCCTCTTCAGGATCCCCTAGTGGTCTCCGACCAATCGCAGTTGTCCTCTCCCTGCGACCTTGTCTACCACCCTCTTCCCTGGCCTGACTCAAAGCTGACACTTCCAAAACAGTGGACCCCTATGGACCTCCCGGGCGAGCTCTGAAGGTCTGCCTGCTGCTCCCCACTCTCATTCCCCTTCTGGTAAGCAGGGCTGTGCCGGCTACTCCGGGGGACCACATTCCCTACCTCAGAGGACCCGACTGCCCCAGCAGGACCGAATTCAGCACCCACCCGCCCAGCTGCAAGTTGAGAGCCTTGGTGTGGGTTTCTGGAGTGTACCCAGTGCCCTTCCTCACTTCTAGAGCTCATGGTGGGCAAGGTTCACACAGGAGAAACTGCAGCTCCGGCAAAGGCAGGGAACCCGAGGGTGTTTTCCTGGAAATATAGGGCAGCCTGAGGACTCTTTTTTTTTTTTTTTTTTTTTTTTTTTTTTTATTTTTTGGAATCGAACCCAGGGCCTTGTGCTTGCCAGGCAGGTGCTGTGCTGCTGAGCTATATCCCCGGCCCTCTATTGTTAAACTTTCAGGATTTTGGACATATTTTGCCCCGCCTAGGCTGCCCCTCAGGCTTAGCCTTTCTCCTGATCAGTGGTCAGATTTCCTAGGGCCTGAAGTAAAGCAGAGCAGCCAGTGAGACAGCCTTGACCTTTGAAGAGCAAAGTACCCATGGAACTGGCCCTCAGCAAAATCTGCCACATGGAGCAGTGGTGTCCGAGAGCTGTTTGCCCATCCAGCCCCGGCCACCATCTTCCTGTCTCTGCCGTGGTGCTGGAGCACAGCTGGCCCTTTAAGACAACTCTGTGGCCTCAGGCTCCCCCGGAGGCCCTCCCTGCTTGGAAACCCCTAATTAAAGTGTAGGGAGAACTGAAAACAAGCAGCCGGGGATAGGCCCTGCCTGGGAGGCTGCCCAGAGAGGAGGGATGCTTAGGCAGGCTGGGAGTGAGCAGCCAAGGAGAAGAGCAGAAGGGGTCAGTGCTCTGCCCCTCAGGCCACCAGCCTTAGGATAGATACAGCTTGAACCAGAATATGACCACCATGATCCCAGGAATGCCTGCCCTTGTCACCTTGACAAGAGTCCAGCATGCATTTCCCATCTCTTCCAGGCTCTCTGGACCTCCACGGTGCAGCATCTGAATTTTAGGATCCCAGTGCCTCCCCCTCAGCATTCCAAGACCCAGGCAGTGGCCAGCTTTAGTTGTGGCTTTAGCTTTGAGTTCCAAAGAAGAAATCTTGGCTCCAACAGAGCAGTGGCTTCCCCATAGCATGTGCTCCATCCCTTAGGGCCTTTCCCTGTCAGAGGTGGTACCCATTCATGACGAGGCCCCCTTTCTCTTACAACATTGTCCCATAGCCTCTGTCCTGCAAGAGTAACCCTGGCTCAGGAGGGCTGGTGATGCCCAGGAGAACTGCATACTAAGAACGGATGTGAGACCTGCAGTGCAGGACACTGGGGGCTGCCATTCAACTTGGGCTGAGGATATCTCCATCTGTCCATGGGGGTCTCCCTTCCTAAGTTACTCAGCTGTCTGAGTAATTACCACCTGACAAGAAGGCAGGCACAGTGTACTCGCCCCCCACATTGCACCACAACACCCGCCTACATCCGCCCCCACCTCCTGGCTGGACTCCAAGGTAGCACCAGGCCCTCCTGAGGCCTGAAATAACTCTGCTTCTCACACTCACGCCTCCCAACTTTGCCTAAGATGTTGGGGTTTGTGGGATAGGGGGTCATGGGGAGGCGGTTTGGGGAGGTGCGAAGAATTAGCATACCCTGATTCATGCCCACACTTTATCACTGATCTGCTGTGTGACACTGAGCAAGTGTTCAACCTCTCTGAGCCCGAGTTTCATGAAGGACCTCTGCAGCTTTCCATGTCCTGGAATTCAGCTCTGGTATCTGTCAGGCAGGAATCAGGCAAGGTATGGGGCCGATTCAGGATTGCAGGTGGTAGGGGGTAATAGAAGAAGTGTTCTACCTTCCGTTCCCACCCCCAAGAGGGTCCAAGCTGAGAAATCTTCCAAACACATTCTTCACACCTTCAGGCATTTGCACATTCTCTCCTTCCTGGAATGCTGATTCACCTTAGCTGGTGAACTCAGCCCTCAAGGGCATCTCTTTTGTGCACTTTCTTGATTATGTGTCACCCTCACATGGAGCAGGCAGAGCCCCTTCACACATTCTGAGAAGGTTTTGTGGGTCTGTCTTCTCCTGCTATGTCATAAGTTTCTGGAAGTCCAATACCCTGTCCTCAGCTCAAAGCCAGTCCCTCGGCGTCATTGACTGCCTGTAAGAGTGAAGAGTGCATGAATGATAATGGCTTTCTTTTTGACCTTCCTATTACTCCAAGTTTTCCTCCAAGGATGAGTTTTGTTTTGTTTTGGTTTTAGTTCTTATCTGTCACCTGCTCAAAGCGGCTTTCCCAAACCCTATGTCAGCTCCAGAACAATACCCTGTGTTTTGTTTTTGTTTCCTTCCAAGCATCATTATCACCTCGTCTGGACCTTTCTCATTTGGTCCTATTAGAATGTAAACTCCAGGAGGACAGGGACTTTGTCTTTCTCGTTAGCTAAATTTCCGTAAATAGTAGTGCCTCACATAGTCGCTGACTTGGCCCATTCTTTTTTCTGCCTGTGAATCCCTCCTATCCCGGACAGTAGGGGGTGCCGGCCTCCAACCAGGATCTTGCTCGGCTTGAACCTTCTCTACACCCAACCCAATGGGCCCCGTGTGGGACCGTTTACTAAGCCGTGCCTCCTCCATTTTCTTCGCATCTGGGGCGGGGGTCTGAGGAGATCAGAGCCCCCTCCCTCGATGAAATAGCCCATCTTAACCCCACACCGGTCCTTCCCTATGGAGTTGGCACTGGACTTCCCAGAATGCTTGCTGCCCCGCACCTCTCCCCAAAAAGAATAGTGTCCTAGGACGCGGGATGGGGAACCTCTGGGTTCGCTGGAGCTGTTCTGGGCAAAGAAGAGCCGTCGAGCCTCGGAAGGGGAAGAGGTAGCGGCCAGAGAGGAGATGGAGCAGGGGTGCGGACTTGTGACCCGAACTCTGGGCGGCGGTCCTCGCGTCCCAGGAGGTCGTGAGGGCGCACGCTTCCAGATGCTTCTCCCGATGACCTCCAGCCGGGAAGGGCGAGCTGGCGGGGGCTGGGCTGCGAGCGCGGGCTCCGAGAAGCCTACGCGGCCCTGGAGGGGCGTTCAAGTGGCCCGCAGACCGGCCGGGAGGGTAGGGCAGGTAGTTGGACGGACGCGGGCGGAGGACCGTCCCCGGGGGCGGGCGCATCAAAAACACCTTGGGAGGCGGCGCCGCAAGGCTGAGCGCCGCTGCCCTGGGAATAGGACGGCGCTCGGCACCGCGAGCTGAGAGCACTTTCATAAATTTTGTATGGGAGGCGCTCCGTGAGCGGGGGCGGGGAGTGGAGCGGGAGGGAGGGAGCTAGCGAGCGAGGGAGTGAGGAGGAGAGGAGGGGGAAGCCGGGGGGAGGAAGGGAGGCGCCCCGCTCCGCCGATCGCTCGGTCCTGCGAACGCGCGCCGGGCGCTTTCCCCGGAGCTCGGCTGTGAGTGCGAGCGCCCTTTTGCAGCAGCCACCGCGGCTGCTGCCCGAGGGGGCGGAGAGGAGGGGCCCGCCGCCGGCAGGCCGGCCGGGGGGCGGCATCCCCGCTCAAAACCGCCTGCAAAGTGCTCCGGGAGGCAGAAGGAGGCCGCCGACTCCGTGGAGCAATTGGTTCGCCCCGGGGCCGAGCGAGCGCCCCGAGCTGCCAGGCAGCGCCGCGGTCGCTGGCAGGCGCCGGTGCCTTCGGCGCGGGGCTTGGGCTCATCATGCCCCTGAGGGGCCGGGCCACCGGGCACAAGCGGATCCCCGGGTTGCCCCCGCCTCGACGCGCTCGGATTAGCTGCAGCTGGCGCCCAGGGATTTGAATCTGGATCCCGGGAGGGAGCGCGCCTAGGCCGACCTCGGAGCGGCAGCCCCGCGGCAACATGCTTCGCAAAGGTGAGTTGGAGCCTCAGGGGCAAGTTGTAGTCGGATGCGCAAGGGGCCGAGCCGTGAGCCGAGGAGTAGTCCAGCGCCTGGGCTCAAGGTCCAGGAGGCAGCTCCCAGCGAGCTGGCTGGCTTTGTCGGACGCGCCCACCGAGGAGCTGCTGCTGGAGCTCAGTTCCCCGTCGGTGGCCTGTGCCGAAACACGGAGTTTGCTCCACGGACTAAATGGCCAGGCCTAGGGTTCTGGCTCGAAGGGTCAGTCCGAGAACAGAGTGAGCGATTTGTGGTAAAAGGGGAGCTGGCCTCCTGGGACCTTTGCTTTGCCACTGTAAAGTTTTTGTACTTGCAGCCTCCAAACCCCGTGCGACACCTGCCTCCGCGCCTGCCGCTTCCGCGAGGTCAGGTCCACCCGCGCTCCAGTGCAGCCGGCAGTCAGCCACATCGCGGCCCCGCGCTCACCACGCGCCCTAGCTCTCCGGGGGTGCCGGGTCACGGGCACCTTCCCAAGCGGCCGCCTGCTTTGTCCCCAGGGACGATCTCTGGGCGCCTGGCGGCAGAGGGTTGGGAATGGCAAACGCCTTAAGTCCAGTTCTTCAAACTTTCTTTATGCCTGGAGCGGAGGGACTTAAAAACGAGGGCGGCGCAGGCAGGCTGCGCGGCCAGTGCCAGCTCAACTTGAAGAGAGCTGGCTCCGCAACCGCCCCACCCAGACTACCCGGCAGCCAGGTACCTAGCGCGGCAAAGTTGGCGCGGGAGCCGGGGAAGCACCGCCGCGCCCCCACGTGGTTGTAGTGCAGGGTATCGTCCCTCGGGGCCAAGGGAGGGCAGGCGACCGCGCCATCGGTCCGCGGGCCCCCGCTGTCCCCTGCTCGGCCTCTGCGTCTGCTTCTTTTCCCTCCCAGGTCCCAGCGGCCTGTGGCACCCTGCCGGGACCCCCCTGGTCTCTGGCTCGGGCCGGGTGGTGGACGAACCTCGGCGCCTGCGGCTGGCTGCCCCCGCCCTGCAGGAGCCGGCAGAGGCTGGAGCCCAGGTAGCCGAGGGGCCTGATCCCTGAGCTCCGAGCTCCAGCCTTAATCCGCCCCTGTTTCCATGGCAACAGACCGAGGTGTCGTAAGCACAAGATTCTGACCTCACAGCAGGATGGGAAAGGAGAAAACGAGCAGGGGGAGGTGGCTGAGATGAGGAGAAGTGAAGCCCCGAGATGGGTGAGATGGGCGGAGAAAAGTAGATGTGATGGAAGAGACTCAAATAAGCAGGTCAGACAGGTGGGTGAAGAAACCACCCCTTCCGGAGGGGCAGGAAAGGTTAAGCAGGGTCCCAGCCGAGACCATCCGTGGAGGCTTGATTGCCCTGTCGTGTAGGAATAGTCACAAACTTGTGTGTGACTTGCGCCCTCCACGTGGGTCGGTGCAGTGCCGGAGAAACTGCTGCCTTTTGCTGTGGTGTGGAAAAGGACTCAGGCTGGTTGGAGAAGCTGCTTCACGGATACACCCAGTTCCTTTCCCTGTTCAAAGGCACTTGAAAAGTCCTTTCGGCAGCACTGACAAGAGTGCCCCTGCACCGAGAAGGCTGTTTTTGCAGAACTGAGCACAGACCTTGGTCTGAGAAGCTTGGGCCTAGAGCATGCAAACTTGCCCCAGTGGGGAAGGCTTCTCAGGCAGTTTTAAAAGGTCACCATGTCTGTGCTGCAGATCTGTGATGGAGATAATAGAGAAGACCTGACATCTCATGTCCCATTTGGTCTTTTTTTTTTTTTTTTGGTGGGTACCGGGGGGTCGACCTCAGGACCTCGCGCGCCAGCAGGCGCCCGTGCCGCTGAGCAATATCACCGGCCTTTTTTTGTGTGTGTGGGTTCCGGGAGTCGAGCTCGGGCCCTCGTGCTTGCCAGGCAGGCGCTTACGCCGCTGAGCCATCTCACTGGCCCCCCATTTGTTCTTTTGTCTTTTGGCAGTTTACAGTTAAAAATGAGCCACGAGGGCCGATGACTGTGTGTAGATTGGCCTGAGGGAGGCAGAACACCAAAGACCTTGGCTGGGCTGGGCTAGGCTGGTGTGGCCCAGAGACTGCCACTGGGACATTATGTGGGCAATGACTTTTGTTTTGGTCCTTTCCTGGGCAGTTTCCTTCCTCAGCCCCTGATCCGGATTCCTTGAATTTGCCTCTTCTGCACACATGCAGGTGACACTCAGATTCTCTGTGTGGATTCTAGGTGTATGCCACAGTCAGAGGTATGCCTCTGGTGAATGTGAAGGGCGGTGGCCATTGAAGTTTCTGCTTTGAGAATTGTTCCCAAAGGCTCCAAATAGGATGAGTTGAGATGGCTGCTACCTATCAGATACGGAGTCTACATGGCAAGTTCAATAGTTTATTATTTGGAAAAGGATTTGAAGGATAAAGAATAGCTCTCCCTAGATCCTGTGGGAGGGGGAAGAGTAGAGCTTGGACCATGAGAGTCACCTCTCTGATTTCTGATTGTCCCCTGGCAGGCCATGGGGGGAATCATCTTGCATCTCTTAATGAATAGATTCTGTTGGTCATAGTCCTACCTCTGTGAACCAGAAGAGTCCCAGCCGGATGTAGCTACTGACAGTGCTGGTAGCTGAAGGCTTCGGCAGCTGCTCTGCCTGCTTTTCCATCTCCTAGCTTACCCTGGCAGAACCAGGGATATAAAAAGCAAGCTCTGGTCAAGAGATGAGAAGCAGGCAGGGCAAGTAAGGCCCCGACCCATCCAGCAACATCCAGGAAGGAAGGACAGCCTGCTGGGGGTTTTGCTTTGCCAGAAGTAGCCTGCTTAAGGTCAGGATCTATGGTTTTCATTTTTAGAGCTATAAAAACAGAATGCAAATCAAGAGCCTCTGGGCTAATACAGAACCTTTCCTTAAAGTTTTTGTCTTGTTAAGCAAGGAAATAGAGTGCCAAATAGGCTTTGTTAAGTGGCAGTCTAATTAATAATTTAAAATCTTGTAGCTGTCTTTCATTAGAATTTATCTGTACATCAACCACAAAATCAGTCAAACACACTCATTTATAAGTTAATGCCATAGCTGAATAATTCAGCAAGAGCTAGATTAAGGCCTGCAACCCAGTAAGATGCATTTTGTTCTCTTGGTTTCCATAGCTGATGGGCTCGCCTAGTGGCTGAACTGAGCTTGTCCTTTGTGGGAAGAAGGGAAGGGAGAGGGAAGGAGGGACCATGGTGATGACAAGTGGTTGTGGATTTGAATCCAGAGATTCCCTAGGTGATCAGAGTCTTCCCGTGGCTGTGTATGAGCAGGTTCCATCTCTGCCTCTCTTTGGGGCAACCAGGACTCAGAGCTGTTGGTAACAATGCCCCTATTCGCCCCAGTGGAGAGAAGAGAGAAGAGTGTCTCATGGAGGCCAAGATTTTCTTTCCTGCTACTGAGGAAGTATGGAGGGAAAATAGGAGAACCTTTCTCAAGAGGGCTAAGATATGAGGCTTTTTAGCCCAAAGCCAAGTGCTAAAGTGCAATTTCAGTCTTCCCAGTCCACTTTTGTCCCAGTTAAGGAATGTGGCCTGCTGGAATCAGCCTCACCAGCTTCCTTCATTTGTAGTTTCTAATATGCTGCTTCTCTCCTCAAAGCTCCTGGTCCTTTTGCCAAAATGAGGAATTTAGGGGAGCACTAGGACACCCTGGCAGAGTTGCTAAGAAAAGCCCATGCATGCGTACTCTCAGCAGTGGCGGGAATAGGAGCCAGGACAGCAGTGCAGTGTTCTCCCTGGGAGTTCAGATGACATAGACAATGTTTTTTGGTTCACTTCTTGTCCTGTCAATATGGGACCAATGCTTCACAGCAGTCTTTAAGTATGTTTTTTTGTTTGTTTGGTTTTTGGTTTTTGGGTTTTGGGTTTTGGGTTTTTTTTTTTTTTTTTTTTGGAGGAAGATGTCCAGCTCCCAAACTCCCAGCATGGACACCGGTTCCTCCGGTGTAGGAGTCAGCCCCAGAACTTCTGGTCTCTACCACAGCCCACCAGCCCCCAGCCCTTCAGAGGGTTACATGGCACTGTTTTGGAGACCAGATAGGGAACTAGAGCCCACATACACTTGATGCCAGGAGAGGTTCTTGGCCAAGTGTGAAAAGAAGACGTCTCATTAGGAAAAAGAAAAGGCAAGGGAAGGGGTAGGTGTTGCCCGCTGACCTGTGGCAGAGTTGACAGCAGATGGAGCCGAGGAAGGGGAAGCTTATGGGATGAATCCAGCTCCAAGCTGTGCTCACATCTTTGGGATTGAGGCCTGAGAAAGGACAGAGCAGTTCACTCTGATGAGATGAGAAGGAGAGGGCAGCATCTTGAAGGATGTCAAGAACAGATCTGTTTGGTACCATCTGCAGCAAAGTGGTGGTTAAGGTTAAAGCAGAAAGGAGATGACAGGGAGGGAACAGATGGCCAAGGAAGCAAAATAGCTGGTGAAATGGGAACAGAGCCTCCAGGGACAGCAGAAGGCAGGACCTCCACGGTGAATGCCGGAAGCAGCCCTTTCATTGGGGTGCCATGGCCAGGCCACCTTGGGTGGGAGTGAGTCAGGGGGAGGAAGGGCAGGGACCCAGTGTAAGGGCTCCCACAGGGCTTAGGAGAAGACCAAGAAAGTCATTAGCCCCACAGCTAGGGGCCCCAGGTGCTGGGACATTCGTAGATGTTGATGAGGGGGCGGTGAGAAGGAATGACTGGCTTAGTGTCCATCCCTGCAGCAAGGTGAAGCCGCTGCCTCGGGTCTCACAGAGGATGGCTGGCTGAGCCTGCTGTGGGGGAGATACGCATGTAGCTGGAAACAGGTGGCAAGAAATGGGCTGTTCTTTCCAACTTGCTTTCTATCTACTTATGGCAATCCCTATTCACTTACTGACAATGGCTGATTGGATTTACCGATCACTTCCTATGGGCCAAGCTCAGTGTCCTCCATGTCTTATCTCACACCATCTCCACAGCCACCCTGCAAGATCTGCGAGGGCTTATTCCCCATTTTAAAGACAAAGAAGCTGCCTGATGTAGTGGTGATCCCAGCTACTCAGGAAGCTGAGGCTGGAGGATCATGAGTTTGAGACCCTGTCTCGAAACAAAAAGGACTGGGAATGTAGCTCAGTGGTAGAGTGCTTGCCTAGTATGCATGAAGCCCTGCTTCAGTCCCTAGTACCACACACACACAAAATGAGGAAACTGAGGCACAGATAGATGCAGTCAGGGTCACTCAGCTGACAAACTGCTGAGTCAGGCCTGTCTTCCAAGCCCAAACTTTCTATGCTTTCTCAACCCCTAAGCTGCACTGTCTCATGTGCCCATCTGTCTTGATTTCTATGACATTCGTTTTGCGGGCTGCTGAATCATTTGTGTCCTGGTAGTTCCCATGCACTCCCTTCCTATGTTCCTCCAGAGGGCTCTCTGGCTGGAACCTGGAGCCCTAGCCACTGTCTCACACATCCTGTCCTCTTCTACTCTGTCCACTTTTGTGTCTTCTGCGCAGATTTTTTTATTGTGGACAGAGATGGGACAGTAGGCCAGGCACCTTCCTTCCTACATTTCTGCCCCTAAGAAAGGTCAAGTCCTTGTCTCATTTGGGGGCTAGGCCTTTCCTGTAGGTTGCTGTCCCTGGCTTCCCTTCCTGGCTGACCTGATGGACTGGCCAACATAGCCACACCCCACACTGATTGATGGTTGTCTGGAAGGCAACAGCCCCAGAACACACTGGCCCAGGTGGGCGGCAGCTGGCAGGCTGGCTGAGGCAGATCCTCCACTGGCACTTGCTCCTCTCCTACCATGGCCCAGCCCTCATCTGCCAGCCAGGACAGCACCTGCAGGACTCAGAGCTCCTCCTGTCCCCTCCCACCATGGCTGAGCCCCAAAGAGGCCAAGTTTTCCAGCAGTCCTGTTGGAAAAGAAAGAAGCTGAAGTGAGGCAGAGTCCAGCTGATGTCAGGGAGAAGAGCAGAATCCCACTTTGGTGTGAAGGCTCCTCCATGGTGGCGAGGTGATGTCTGATCAAATAGATATGGTGGGTGCTTCCGAGCCTGAGATTACTCTCCGCAGTCAGTGAAGTTTGGAGACCAAACTGCAAACAGCCCCTGCTACCTGATTCACAGGAGCCGCTCTGTATTCCTCTGTGCTGGCACAGCAAGAGGGTTGGCACAATACACAGAGTGTATGTGTGCGTGCGTGTGCAGGCACATGCGTGGGGGGGCAGAAACACCTGGTAAGCATGCAACAGTCTCACAGCGTGTGCACACCAGAGGCCCGCTGTTGCAGAGTGGTACACCCCAAGTGCACTGGAGCAGACACTGGCACTCACGCCCTCGGTCCACTAGCATGGCTTGGTGCCATGGCGCGCTGGTGAGCCACTCCGTGAAGGGCCCTAGGAGTGGGCGGGCCAGTGCTGTGCACCACATGTCGGGAACAAAGCTTGGCGAGTGGGCGTGTGGCTCACCCTCGCGGGGAGTGTGTGAGCACGACTCATCACACGTCTGCCTGGGGACAGGCCACTGCGGCCCCAGAGAGGGGCCTCTTGGCAGGTTATTGGGTTGTTTCCAGAGGGTAGTGGCGTTGTGGTGACAGCTGCATCAGTTTGCAGGAAATTGAGCAAAAGTCTTCCCTGAGTCAGGAGAAAAGCTGAGCTCTCAACTCTCAGCCCATGGAGGTGGCATGAAAGTTCGCTTCTGCCTCCCACATTGTCCGGACACAGTTTGCCGTCTCTCTCTGGGCACCAGAGCCAACTCATAGTGAAGGAGGCCTTTACATATGCTTATGTAGAGAGATTCATGAGGCCCTAGGGGGAAAATTGGCATTCTTCTTACGATGATTTATTTATAGGGCGATTGGATGATGGGATATGGAGGCTAAGGTGCCTCCATTAGTAAGAAGCACACAAGGCAGGAAGCCTGGCTCTGCACTTGACATTTAGTGGGGCGACTCCTACCAGGGAGCTGCTTTTTCTTTTAGAAGGTTTTGCCTTTAATGTTCTATTCATGGGCTTGCCTGGGCAGGCTGGGGGAAGTAAAGAGCGTGTGAGGAGATGGGCTGGGGGCTGAGGCCTGCCAGCCTTGAGAGAGGCAGGCCGAGGGAGGCCACTGGGTGGCCAGCGTGAGGCAGGCCGTACACTGGAGGAAAGCAGCCCTGCTCCTGGGCTGCAGGCAGTCTGTCTCTTTCCTCTAACTGTGGGGCTCTGCCTGGGGCACAGCCCTGGGGCAACCCTGGCTTTGGCTATGCTATAACACTTTCCTTCCTGGGGGTTGGGGAGCTCTGGGAAGAATACCCCCAAAGTTAGGGCTGGGTTTGCTTCAGTTCCTTCAGTCCTGAGCTGGGCTTTTCTCTGGGTCTCAGTTTATCAATCTGAAATGTGACTAGACAAGTGGTCTTTCAGATGTTTTTCAGCAGCAGAACAGTTTCTTCAAATGCTTCCCAGTGTCAAAACCCAGAATATAAAATACATAAGCACAGGGGTGCAGCTCTGGTCAGGGCTAGGGGAGGGGCTTCCTCTTTTGTCCTCACTGCCACCCTGGCTGCCCCTCAAGTTTGGAGACTCGAGAGGTCCAGTGGCCCCTCCAAGGTAGACAGAACACGGGGAAGGCCACTAATGTGCTGACGAACAGGACCCTTCGCTGTTTCCAGGGGATGGGGTTTGAGATCTGGCCTCTGCTGTGTGGTGGGCTGTTTCTTCTCTTCATTTTGGACTCTTGTGGTGGCTCAGCTCTTTCCTCTCCCGTGCCCCAGAAGGGAGTGTGACATTGGTGGCCTCCTTGCCTCCGCTCCCCAAGCCAGAGTCTGGCTTTCTTTCCGTCACCCCCCAGTTCCCAGTCCGGCTGATGCTAAGCCTGACAGACACTTCCCCTTGCCTCCCTGGCCTCTGTGGCACTTAACTCTGTCTGCCATACTCTATCCCCTGGCTTCACCGAGGGCTGCTTCCTCATCTCTCTCCTCGGGCTGCTTCCTCATCTCTCTCCTCAGCTTGCTTTACCAGCTGCCCCACCTCTTGCCATCCCTCAATGTGGGCCTCCCTGGGAGATGCCTGGACCCTCTCCCCTCTGCACTCTGCTCTGTGGGGGTTCAGCATACCTGTGACTCCAACCACCATGTGCCGACACCACCATCCCATTTCCACCTGACGTGCTGCTTCTGATGTCCAGGACAGTGGGTCTGGCTGACTCCCAGACTCCTCCACGGGTTTTCTCACAGATCTCTCCAACCCGGTGTGTCTGGAACTATTCCTGCTCCTACCTTAGCTTGCAACGAACTGCTCATCCCCAGCCACAGGCAGTGCTACATGCTGTAATCTCAGCTACTGTGGAGGCTGAGGCAGAAGGATGGCAAGTTCAAGCTTAGGCTGGGAAACTTGGCAACTTAGTGAGACCCTATCTCAAAATAAAAAATAAAAAAGGGCCAAGGATGTACCTCAGCATGAAGGCCCAAGGTTAAATCTCCAGTACCATAAAAAAATACATAAATACATAAATAAGCCTGGGTGTAGCTCTATGGTAGAGAGCTTGCCTAGCATGTGAGGCCCTGGGTTCAATCTCCAGTACCAGAAAAACAAAACGAACTGCTCCTTCCTCATTTCCCGTACCTTGGCATCTGGCATCAGCATTGTTCGCCCATCTTCCTATCCACCCCCGGCCTCCTGCCCCCTCTCTTGCCTTCAGCCCATCCTTGCTTTTCACCATGGCTGGATTCTACAGCGCAATGTGTTCTTGTCACTCTTTTTTTAAGTTTATTTTTTCATCGACACATTAAAATTGTACATATGGTTGGGGTGCCATGTGATGTCCTGTCACTCTCACTTAACCTTCAGTGATTCCCTTTGCCTTTAGGGGACGAGCTAGCCTGGCTGTCAAGCCCTGCTGGTGCGCCTGCGCTCCGCCTCCTCTCTCCCCACTCCTTACTTTGAACTCTGAGCTCTAGGTCTACTCAACTTCGTTCCATGCCCCTGGCTTATGTTCCCTGTCACCTCTAAGGATCTGCACAACCATTATCTACCCAGAATATTCTTTGCTTCTTCTTCCCTTCATGGCAATTCTTCAGGCTTCAGCTCATGTATTGCCTCCTCTGGGGACCTCCCTCTACCCCCTGAATCAGGGGATGGGTCCTGCAAGACCAGAACCTCCCTGTTATAATACTCAACCCCTTTATTACGGTTACATTTTTATTATTACTATTGCAGTATGAAGGAACACTGAGCTACATCCCCAACGCTTTTTTTTTTTTTTTTTTTTTTTTGGAGACAGGATCTCACTATGTAGTTCAGGCTGGCCTTGAACTCACCATATACCCCAGACTGGCCTCAAATTTGTGGCAATCCTCCTGCCTCTGCCTCCCAAGTTTGTTTGTTTGTTTGTTTGTTTGTTTTTCTTTATGTGGGTACCAGGAAACGAACTCAGGACCTCGCGCTTGCCAGGCAGGCGCTTATGCCACTGAGCTATATCACCGGCCCTGCCTCCCAAGTTTTGAGATTATGGCTGTGTGCCACCGTGACCAGCCCCTTTTTCTTTTCTATTTATTTATTTATTTTTATTTTTATTTTTATTTTTATTTATTTATTTTTTGAGACAGGGTTTCACTCTACAGTTCAGGCTGGCCTTGAACTCACTTTGTAGCCCAGGCTGGCCTTGAACTCATGGTGATCCTCCTGCCTCAGCCTCCTGAGTGCTGGGATTACAGGTGTATGCCACCACGCCCAGCTTCCCTTTTTCTTTTTCTTTTTTTTTGGTATTGGGAATTGAACTCAGGACCTTGTGCTTGCCAGGCAGGTGCATATCCCCAGTCCCCCTTTTTCTTTTTTAAGAAAGGGTCTCAGTAAGTCACTAAATTGTTCAGGCTTGCATAAAACTTGTGATCCTCCTGCCTCAGCCTCCTGAGTAGCTGGGATTACAGGTATGAACCATCTTGCCTATAATTACTTTTATGTCACCTATCTGTCTTGCTGGCTGGTCAGTTCCATGAGGAGGCTGGGCACTGCTTTCCCCTTGCCCCTCCAAGTCCACTCTCTTCTCTGCTGTCTGTCCCTTGAGGTTGCCCTGTCCAAGTTCAACAATGAGCTGCAGGTCCTCTTGCTTCCAGTTGGGGGTCAACCAGTGGCAGGACACATGGGCTGTTTGTGTCCTTCTGCTCAAGGTCACCCACAGGTTTTTCCAGAAGCACAGCCTGAGATAAGGATTCAAGCAAGTAGTCTATTTGGGAAGTGAACCTAGCAAATGCCAGGAGGTAAGTGGGAAGTGAGACAGAGAAGGCCAGAAGCCAACAAAGTCTTGTCAAGCAATTTCCTACTGTGGGGAACCAGAGCTCAGTCCCACTAGGGAGCTCTGGGAAACCGTGGAGCAGTCCCCTCAAAGTTAGCCAACCCAGGGGGCAAGGGAGCTGGAGTGCTGGCACGCCAGCCTGTCGTCACTGACTCAGTGGGGCTCCTGTGGAGGTATTCATTCCCCAGTACAGGGGTGAGCAGGGCCAGCTCCATACACAAAGACCTCAGGCAAAGAGCTTCTTTCTGGGTGCTGGCTAGCAGGCTGGTGTGTGCTGAGATGGCAAAGCATGGGCTTGGGTAGCCCTGCTGCCTCTGCTGCCCAGGCCCTGCCAGTGCTGCTTACACAGCTCTGTCTGTATCTAAATTGGGTGAGAGCTCTTCCCTCCCTCAGCCAGGCCCCATATGTGTATGTGTGTGTGTGAGTGTGTGTGTGTGTGTGTGTGTGTGTGTGTGTGCAGAGGACAGCATTATCTCTACCCCCACCTGTACCTTCTTTACATACTCATTGAATTACTTAGTCCAAGGTTGCCCTCTTTCCTACAGGACTGAACTAAGACAGGGTCTTGCACCAAATGTAGCACCTAGTGATATTCACTAAAATGTGTTGAATTAATAAATGTATGCATGTATCTGTGAGATGCTTAGCTAATGTTGATTGATTCAGGTTCAAGTACAAAATATTTGCCTCAGTGTGGTGGCACGCACCTGTAATCCCAGCACGCTGGTAAACTGAGGCGGAAGGATTAATAGTTGTTTTTTGTTTTTTGGGTGTTTTCTTTTTTTCGAGACAGAGTCTCCCTATGTAGTTCAGACTGGCCTTGAACTCACTATTGAATATAGCCCAGGCTGACCTTGAACTTGGGGCAGTCTTTCTGCCTCAGCCTCCTCAGTGCTGGGATTACAGACATACACCACTACACTCATCATCTTTTTGAGTGAGTTTTATTTTGAGACATCATCTCACTAAATTGTCCAGGCTGGCTTTGAACGTATGATCCTCCTGCCTCAACCATCCTAACCCTGCCCCTCCGCAGCCCTGGCGAGCTCACAGGCACAGAAAATCTGGCCGTGTGGAACACAACGCATGTCTAGCAGGTTAGGTGCTGTGCTGGGGAAAGAACACACTCGCTTGGAAAAGTTTAGGGTTGTACTTGGCAGATTTTTATGGAACAAAATTTGCAGTATTGATTCCATGGCAAATGAAAACCTCTTGTGGACACTCTGGGTTTCAGAGATCTGAAATGTTTAAATGAGGCTGGACCGAACATGAGGAGGTAAAATCGCCAGATGAAGCTGAGCTCAGGTGGTACCTGGGGTGAGAAGACTCTGCCTCTTTTGTCTTCTCGCCCATCTGTGAAGATGACTTGTTCCTTTGAACTGCTCCCTCTCTCCTGGCAGGGTGGCTCCCCTGCTTGTGGGCCAGGCCTGTGGTTTCAACAGGAAATCTGAACAGAGGGAGAGAGGCTGGGGCAGTTTAGGGGGCTGCTCAGGAGAGTGCAGCAGCCCCCCTCCAGGGGGTATTTTACCACCCAATCTGATGTATCTGATGACGGGGCACAGCCAGCACTGGGCTTCCTGTAATTTCCCGCTGCCCTCCCCCCCGGGGGCAGGGGTGCGGTTCTGCCATGCTGGCAAATCTGACTGCAGTAATTCACCGGAGCCTGTTGGAAAGGGGGGATTATTGCAAGGACATGAGTGACCTGGACTCCCTAAGTTGCCAGGAAAGGGATTAGCTCTAGGTAGTGCAGCCTCTGTGGTCCCCCTTCTGGCCTCCCCCTCAGCTCCTTCTCCTTTGCCCCAATATCTGCACCCCTGGGATCTTCATCCAGGATGGCCACCCACAGTTGGCTCTTCCAGACTTCTTCCCCTCTCAGTTCACTACCTCACCTTTTTTCTTTTTTGAGACAGAGTCTCACTGCACCATTCAAGCTGCCTTGAACTCACTGCGTAGCCCAGGATGACCTTGAACTTTTGTTAATCCTCCTGCCTCAGCCTCCTGAGTGCCGGGATTACAGGCATGTGCTACCGTCCCTGGCTACTGCATCACCTTCTTGGTATTCCTGGCTTTATTTCCCAGAAAGAAGACCCCCGTTGAGCTAGCCATGCCACCATGCCATGGCTCATGTTGGGCTAGGTAACAGATCGCAATTACTTGTAGTGTGTTGTCTAACCCTGGACGAGCTGGCCTCCTCTTTTCGTGTCAGCTGAGAGGGGCCTGGGATGGCTCTCTCCACCTGACACGTATTTGTGTAACAACTACTGACTATAGGTCAACTGCTGGTGGGACTCTGGGAATGAAGCAATGAACAAACCCCAAGTTCCCTATTTTTGTGGAGCATGTGTTCCAGTTGCAAGAGGGGAGATAGATGATAAAACACGAAGTGCATTCTATCAACCAGGGTGGAGAATATTAGCAGAGGGTTAATTAAAGAATAGAAGATGATGGGCTGGTGATATGGCTCAGCAGCATAAGCGCCTGCCTGGCAAGTGCGAGGCCTGAGTTTGACTCCTGGTACCCACATTAAAAAAAAAAAAAAAAAAAAGAATAGAAGGTGACCAGAGAGCTGTTATTTTATATAGATTGGCTGGAAGCCTTCCTGACAAAGGTGGCATTTGAACAGAGGTGTAAGTGGAGTGAGGGAGCCAAGTTGTGCAAGCCGCCTCTGTCTGGGAAGAGCTCTCCAGGCAGATGGCACAATAGCAAGTGTAAAGGCCCTAAGGCAGGAGTGTGCCTGAAATAATACCAGGCAGCCCTGGTGCTGTGAGCAGGGCAGAGCGGGATTCTGAGGTGTGGCCTATGGAGCAGTTTCAGGTTCCTTTGGAGAGGACCTGAGCTTGGGGGCAGGCTCAAGTGCATCGCTGGCTTGCTCATCTGGCAGGGGGTGGAGAGAGGAGTGGTGGGTCTGGGGAGCCCGCTTCCTATCAGGGCCAGACACCTCCCCTTCTTGGCTGTTTATATGGCCCAGGCTACAATCTGAGAACACAGCTGAGGTTCAGTCCCCATAAGCCCTTTTGTTTTACTCAGTTCTGTGTACGGTCTGGTTCTCATGTACGCTAGGCTAGCGCTCTGCCACTGAACTACATCCCTCCAGCCCTATATATCACTCTGTTTGTTTGTTTGTTTGTTTGTTTGAGACAGGATCTTGCTATATAGTGCAGGCTGGCTTTGAACTCACTATGTAGCCCAGGCTGGCCTTGAATTTACAGCAATCCTCCTGCCTCAGCCTCCCAAGTGCTGGGATTACAGATGTGCACCACCACACCTTGCTTATCACTCTTTTGTCTCTTTTTAGACTGTCAGCTCCAATCAGATGTGTGCCTTGTAGTCATCTCCTATTTAGCTTTTTGTTTTGTATGCAGTGTTGGGGATAGAACCTAGGAAGTTTTGCATGCTAGGCAAGTGCTCTACCACTGAGCTATAACCCCAGATTCTCAGGTCTGTTTACAGTGGGGAATGAGCAATGGGCTGAGTATAGGTCCCCGCTCAGGAAATTTACAGTCTGAGGGGAGAAGCCGCACCGTGGAGAGGGAAAAGACAGTACAGGTGGTAAGGAAGATGGTTTCAAACTGGGGACAGGTGGCTGCAATGCAGGGTTTCCTCCCTGGTGGGCTCTGTAGAGGAGGAAGGCCCTGAAGAAAGATCAGAAAGGCTAGAGGGCAAGTGCAGGAGCAGTTTGCAGCCTCGGTCGTGACAAGAGTGGTGGCAGATCAGTTGTAGGGCAGATTGGCAGGAGCTTGATTATTGCTGAACCTTAAGTACCAGGGAGGAGGAGGTTGGTTGATTCAACAGCCACAGAATAAATTTTTTGAATTTGCCAATGCATACTGATGGCAGAAAACATTGGAAAACCACAGATTGGCAAAAGAGGAAAATCACTGTAATCCCACAACCCAGAGAGCAAAGTGTGGGAAAGCTCATCGCACTCAGGCATTTGACACATAGCGCACGCTTCTATATTTCTTTTCTACATTCATGTAAACGTGTCCTGTCTTGTTGAATTAGCAGTGTATCCCAAACACCTCTCCGAGTTGGCAATTCTAAGCCTTGGTTTTGTTTATTTACCTACTTATTTAGAGAGGATGTTTTGCTATGTTGCCCAGGTTGATCTCGAACTCCTGGGCTCACATGATCCTCTCGCTCAGCTTTTCAAGTAGCTGGGACTACAGGTATGTGCCAGTGTGCCTGGCTTAAGCCTTACTTCATATGTGTGTGTTGTGGTACTGGGGATTGAACCCAGGGGCTTTGTACTGAGCTACACCCCCAGCCCTTTCCCTTTTTTTTTTTTTTTTTTTTGTTGTTATTTTTTTTGAGACAGGGTCTCGCTAGTCAGTTCAGACTGTCCTTGAACTCACTATGTAGCCCAGGGTGGCCTTGAACTCATTTCGATCCTCCTGCCTCAGCCTCCCATGGGCTGGTATAACAGGCATGCGCCACCACACTTGGCTCTATTTTTTATTTTAAGACAGGGTCTCGCTACGTTGTTAAGTTACCCAGGCTGGGTTTGAAATTTCAATCCTCCTGCCTCAGCCTCCCAGAGTGCTGGGATTATAGGGATTCACCACCATGCCCAGCTAAGCCTTAGGTTTTATTTTTGTTTGTTTGTTTGGTTTTTTTTGTGTGTTTTTTTTGAGACAGGGTCTCGATATGCAGTTCAGGCTGGCCTTGAACTCACTATGTAACCCAGGCTGGCCTCGAACTCACAGTGATCCTCCTGCCTCAGCCTCCCAAGTGCTGGGATTACAGGCATGTGCCACCATGCTGGCTAAGCCTTGGTTTTATTTATTTATTTATTTATTTATTTAATTTATTTTTTGTGTGGGTACCGGGGGTCGACCTCAGGACCTCGTGTGCCAGCAGACACCTGTGCCGCTGAGCGATATCACCGGCCCTTTTTTCGTACTTGGGTCCCGGGAGTCGAACTCAGGACCTCGCGCTTGCCAGGCAGGCGCTTACGCCACTGAGCCATCTCACTGGCCTAAGCCTTGGTTTTAATGGCTGCAAAATTCTCCATAATGTGACTTCCCAGTGCCACAGCCAACATCTGGTAGCCTTGCCCTGTGCACACTATGTGGATCCTTGTGCAAGGGCAAGAGAGAAAGAGAGACCAGGGCCTTGAGACAGCCAGGCAGGGGAGACTACTGTGGGACACCAGTGGCACCCACTGGCACTACCCCAACCAGCAGTCAGACAGGACCCAAAGCCATTCAAGAACTGGAGAGAAGGGCTGGTGAGATGGCTCAGCGGCATAAGCGCCTGCCCGGCGAGCGCAAGGGCCTGAGTTCGACTCCCGGAACTCACATACGAAAAAAGGGCCGGTGATATTGCTCAGCGGCACGGGCGCCTGCTGGCGCGTGAGGTCCTGAGGTCGACCCCCGGTACCCACAAAAAAAAAAAAAAAAAAAAAGAACTGGAGAGAAGAAAGGCTGCGTGTGTGTGTGTGTGTGTGTGTGTGTGTGTGTGTGTTGTAGCCATGAACATGGCCTACGTCTCCAGTGAATCCAGCTGAGAGTGAACCAGAGGAGGAAGATAGCAGAGGCACTAATTTTCTTTGGGACTGGGTTGTTTGTGACAGTAAAAAACTCATGAGGATGGAATATGAGGAAGAGCATGTGCCTTGTTTCTGGTTTGCACCAAGGGATTTCACGGATTTGTAGACTCTCCAATTTGGTGTTAGAAAGGATCTGATAGCTCAGCTGAGTACACTAAAGCTCAGAGAACTGTGGCCGCTTGCCCTAAATCACACAGCATTAGAAACAGTCAGCCAATGGATTCCTAGAATGCCCAAGACATGCTGGCTGGTGGCGCAGGCCTCTCTGTCCCGGAGCCCACCCCCACCTCTCCCTGCACCTCCCCCAGGAGAGCCCACACGGGTTGGCTCTGGCTGTGCTAGTGGGTGTCGTTGCTTATTCCGGCAACATGCAGAGAGGGCCTGGGAAGGAGGGCTCATCGCAAGAGGGCTCAGCAGCCAAGCCCTTCACCTCTGAGTGGGGTGATTAAGCACTCACCCCACTGGCTCAAATCCTGGGAGTTACCTATTTCCTGGACTTGAGTTCCTTCATCTGTGAAATGGGGTTTTTAGCAGTACCTATCTTGTAGGGTTGTAAAGATTAAAGGGGACGTCGAGGGCCGGTGAGATGGCTCAGCGGCTTAAGCGCCTGCCCGGCAAGCGTGAGGGCCCGAGTTCGACTCCTGGAACCCACATACGAAAAGGGGGCCGGTGATATCGCTCAGTGGCACGGGCGCCTGCTGGCGCGCGAGGTCCTGAGGTCGACCCCCCGGTACCCACAAAAAAAAAAAAAAAAAAAAAAAAAAGGGGACGTCGAGTATAAAAGCTCTTGGCAGTTTTCTATGGTCTGACCCAGAATAGGAGCTCAATGAATGTTGTCATCAATATCAGTAGTAGCCGTGGCAGCTTCCTCCCGGCAGTCCTTTGAAGTTCCCCCTCCCTGCATCCGGAGCTGAGTCTTGTGAGTGGTGAGGATGACACAGGCCAGCCCTGGCCAAGGGCAGAAACCCCAAGAGCAGAAACCCCAAGAGCAGCAGAAGAGGCCACCTATGGCAGAGGGGGCCCCTGGTTGGGAGGATTCTCCTCACTCTGTCCTCAACTTCCTGCCCTCTCTGCTGAGGGTCAGGAGAGCCCCCAAGGTGTGCAAAGGCACCTGGAAAACATTCTTGAGTGGTCCTCAGGGCCTTAGAAGGGGATGAGACCTGGTGCACCATCTACCACTGCTGGCCCATAGCCCTCATTCTGAGCTGACTCTTCCTTCTTTAAGAGACAGGTTCTTCCTGCGGGTGTGGTGGCACATGCCTGTAATCCCAGCACCTGGGAAGCTGAGGCAGGAGGATTGCTGGGAGTTTGAGGCCAACTGGGCAATACAGTGACCCTGAAAGAAAGAAAGAAAGAAAGAAAGAAAGAAAGAAAGAAAAAAGGAAAAGGAAAGGCCAGGAAAGAAAGGAAAGGAAAAGAAAGGAAAGAAAAAAGAAAAGTAGAGAAAAGAAACAGGGTCTTCCTGATCAGAAAGGAAGACCCAGCCCCGGCCCAGTGCTTCAGTCTCTTGGCTGTGATGTGGATGCTGGCTCCCACTTGGTTCCTCCTGACCTTATTGCTGGTCAGCTTGGGTTTTCCTTCTACCCCTGCAGATTAAGCCAAGCAGACAGGAGCAAGGGAAACAGGCTAGAACACATTGCTGCTTTGCCACTTACCACTGACTTGACCTTGAGCAAATGCTTTTAATTCTCTGGGGCTTAGTTTTGTCATCTGAAAAGTGGGGTTAAGGCTGGGCATGGGGAGGCATGCCTGTAATCTCAGCACTCTGGGAAGCTGAGGCAGGATGATTGCAAGTTTGAGACCAGCCTTGGCAATTTAGCCACTTAACAAGACCCTGCCTCAAAATAAAAAATTTAAAAAGGCTGGGGACCTAGCTCAGTGCAAAGCCCTGGGTTCAATCCCAATTACAAAAAAAAAAAAAAAAAAAAAAAAAGTGGATTAATGCCACCCACCTCTTGGGGTTTGGGAGTTTGTGGGACAAAATGGTTGTAAAGTGCCTTCCTGGGGGCTGGTGAGATGGCTCAGCAGCATAAGCGCCTGCCTGGCAAGCGTGAGGGCCTGAGTTCGACTCCCGGAACCCACATACAAAAAAAGGGCTGGTGATATTGCTCAGCGGCACAGGCACCTGCCAGTGCGCAAGGTCCTGAGGTCGGACCCTGGTACCCACAAAAAAAAAAAAAAAAGTGCCTTCCTGGCATGGAACAGGGCCTTGATGAGTCCTTGCTGTTGTTGTTTTCCTCATCCTCTATCTATTACTCAGGAGCCATGGACCAAGGCCTACTGTGTGCCAGGCTCTGTGGGGATTCTGGGCACTAGGTCCCCAGCCCTTTATTATTTTTACTAAGTTGCCCGGGCTGGGCTCAAACTTTCAACCCTCCTGCCTCAGCCTCTCAGAGTGCTGAGATTACATGCAGGCCTCACCACGCCCAGCTTGTATTGGCTTCTTTGCTCCAGGCTCAGACCTGGCCTCTCAGCAGGCAGATGCACACCTGGGCGGAGGCATGTGTCCTGGAGCTGGCAGGGTCCCAGAGACCCTCAAGCCTGGAAGAGTGTTCTCACCTCCCCCACCAAAGAAACTGGAATCGATTTCTCTTTCTCCACTCCCTTGAAAAGAACAGCAACCTGGGGAAGTCCCCTTCCTCCTGGAGGTTTGCCCTAAAAGAGTGGCATTGTCAGAAAGAAAGAGCTGGAGGGGGTCCCCAAAATGAGGGCATAGACCTTTCCTGCTCCATCCTCTCTCTCCGCTGAGGTGGGGCCTGAGTCCCACCCCATAAATGGGACGCAGAGGCTCCCTGGCCGCTGGCCCTGTTTGCCTCACTAAAAGCAGGCCACTGGGACCTGGCCAGGGTGTTTTTACTAATAAGCTAACCACATTGCACTCTCGACAGCATTAACCAAAAAAAGCAAAAGAGTGAGGAAGAAAAAGAAGGATAGAAGATAGTCCTTGAACAAATGCCGCTGCAGTGTCTGCCAGGGCCAAAATCTATCTATTTTTTAATAATTGAGGGTAATAAATATGTATTTCTTTCTCTTCGACACCCCCCATCCTCCGAAGCTTGTCAGCTCCCTGCGTCTCTCTTCTGATCAGACCAAGGCTTCCCCAAGCAAAAAAAAAAAAAAAAAAAAAAAAAAAAAAAATCCTTTAAGCAAAAAGGATTAAAGCCTCGAAAGTAGGTCTGCCTGAGCTCTTCCCTCCTCTCCTCCCCTCCCCCAGGGTTGGAGTGCAGAGGCACCAGGGGGAACCAGGGCCAGGGGAGTGGGGGGCAGCTGATGTAGCAAATCCCCGTCCTCCCTCTCCAGGCCCATCCGGTGGGGAAGGGGTGTAGCTAGCTAGGCCCAGGTCTCCACTGGTCACCAAGGAGGGGCTGATAATCAGAGTGCCCCAGCCCTTGGTAGTACAGGACATGGGAATGAGGGCTTTGGTCTTAGACAGTCCCAGCTCCACTTTGCAACCTTTCAGGGAGGGCGTGGCCTTGGAGGAAGCATTTGAGTCTCAGGTTCTTCATCTGCAAAATAGAAATATAAATACTACCTACAGTCCAGAGGATCAAATAAGGTGAAGAGAGTCTATTATCTGGCACATGGTAAATACAGAATAAATTAAATGAAAAATTATTTTTGTTTTTATGGAATTCTTCTCCAGCATAGAGGGCAGCTTGTCGTCTCTCCCATCCTATGGCAAGGAAGAGCCTGCCAGGCACAGCATTTTTCTTTTGTTGGTACTTGAGTTTGGAACTCAGGACCTTTGCACTGACCTTTGTATCTTTGACCTTTATTATTTTAAGACAGGGTCTCACAAAGTCACTCAGTTGCCCAGATTGGGCTCAAATTTGCAATTCTCCTGGGCTCATAGGCGATTGCCACCACACCCAGCTCACAACCATTTTTTGTGCATCATTCCCAACACCCCTTGAAGAGATGTTGAACTAGAGGCTTAGTGATGTGGTTAGGACCTTGCCCAATGCTATGGGAACCCATAGGTGATAGAATTGGAACATAAAACAGGACCTGGGTCCCTCTGGCCTTCTGGTCTAACACCTTTTCTTCTGTCCCACAATGTTCCTGATAGGGCACCCAGTATCCTGGGCCCTGGGCTCTAGCAACTACCCAGGAACCAAACCGGGGAAGGCTTGGCCTGGCTGGGGAGATAGCACCCAGGCAGCGGTGGCTGCTGCTTGGCAGACCTGCCTTCCTCCACCCGCAGCTGCCGGGCTTGCTGTTCTGCTGAGACAGCAGCCCTGGCCCAGGCGGCTGCCCTCCCTCTGTGCTGGGCACACGCATACACGGCTGGCTGCAGGTGGCCAGCTCTGTGTCCCTGCACCCATGCAGGCCAGGAGCCCCTGGTCAGCTCCAGCACTCAGTGGTTGGCCACGTGGTTTCCGGGCCCTGATGCCCACCCCCCAGGCCTGCCCTGGCTTCTCTGGGCCCTAGGCAGGAGAGGAGAGGCAGGGCAGGGAGGCCGGAGGGCAAGAAAAGCAGGAGGGAGGTGGCTATTTATAGCTGGCTTTGCTTTTGTTCCTTTTCCAGCATTGCTTCTCTTTAAATAGGAGCAGGGCTGGAGGCTGCAGCTCTTCCCCAGCCGCCTGCAGTCAGTGCTCACAAGTGTGTCTGAGTGTGCCTGTGTGTGTGTAGACACACATGTATAGGGATCTGGGTAGAGGTGTGCACTTCGGTGCACATATGTGCCTGTGTGAACACATGTGCAGGAAATGGATGAAGAGGGCAGAGTTCTGTGTACTTGTGTGTACACCAACACCAACATGTGCAGGGGTGGAGGTGGGCCAGCTGTTCTTTGTGTGTGAATGTTGAGTGCCCAAGTATATGTGCACATGTATAGAGACAGGCACTTCTGACTGTCCATTTACATAGGGAGGCACATGGGGTGGGGCAGCCTCTCCTTAATATTCATGGGTGTGAGACTATGTACACACATTTTTTTTTTATTAGTTCATGTTGGCAGTACTACATGTGCATGTTTTGAGCTGGGGTCAGGGATGGGCAAGTGTGTGTGTGGATCTGTTGTGCAGGGTGCTCCGTGAGGAGCTCCCTAGGGTGAAGGTACAGCCGCGCCACGGGAGTGTGAGGACAGTCAGCGCTGCGTATGAGCGTGTGGCTTAGCACGTAGAGTGCACAGGTACAAGAACGGGATGGGCACCCTTTCCTTGAGCCTGTCCTGCTCGGATGTTAACTGCCCAAGAGTTGCTGGGTGCCGAGGGAGTGTAAAGAGCCGCAGCGTCCGATGTGGATGCCCCCACAACAGGGATAGAGGCCTCCCAGAACCCCTGGGGTCACTGTGGCGACAGAGCACTCCCTTTTCTCTAGCCTAGCCTGGTGGGAGGACGGGGTTGGGGGGGGGCACCTAGCCAAGAAGTCCCGGACTTAAGGCCGAGCCTGAGTTCCCAACCTGACCCCACATCGATCAGGCTCTGCCTCAGGTTTCGTATCTGTAAATGGGGAAAGTGAGGTCCTCTCCAGGCTGCCGTTGTGATCAAATGAGATCACAGTAGTGCCGCGGCTTAGGCTTAGTACACCCGGAGCGCTGGGCCCGGCCCCGGGGTCCGGGTCGGGCGGGGAGAGGACGCGGCCCAGTGGGGTGGGCGGCAGGGCTGGGTGCGGCCCGGTGCTGCCAGCCCTGCCAGCGCTCCGGCGCCAGGAACCGATTCCAGCGCGGGCCGCCGCTCCCCGCACCCAGCAGCGCCGCAACCCAGATCTGTCAGCGGCTCGGGAGGATCAGTGCCCCCCGGGAGCGGCCGGGCGCTTGGGGGGCACTCTCGGCCTCGCCCGCCTGCGGGAGGCTCTGGGCTCCAGGTTTAGGCACCGCCCTCGCCCCGGGCCGGCCGGCTTCACCCCAAGCTCCGGATCGAAGCGACAGCCCTTCCCGCCCCTCCCCCAAAGGCCAAACAAAACATAGTAAATATTTAATCCGGGCCAGGGAGCCAAGGAGGCCTCCCCGCCCCCTCCGCAGCCGTCTGGCTCCTCTGCCAGCCCCGGCTGCTCTCCTCTGTAATGAGGCCGGGAGTTGCAGGGATCGATCTAGCCCGGGGGCGGCCTGAGCCCTGGGGGTGGCATCTCCGCCCACCCCAAGCCCTCCAGCCCCCGAAGCCCACCCGAGCGCATCTGCGCCCTCACTTTTCCAGCCAGGCCTGGGAGGAGCGCGCTCCTCGCTGGCCTGCCCCTGCCCACCTCCCTTCTGAAAGGCTGACTGTGCGGCGGGGTGGGGGGGGGCGGTGGTGGTGGTAGAGCGGGCAGGCCGGAAGAGGAAGGCAGTAGTGGGGACATCTTCACCCTGATTTATGCCTGAGCTTCTGGCCAGATCCGACCTCCAAGGCCTAGGTGCCCGAAGCCTGTAGGGCCCTTGGGTGGCGCTGGGTGGGGCTGGGCCAGCCTGGGAGGCCCTTACAGAAAGGCTGGCAAGTACTCCTAAGGCTCTGTACTCTAGGGCTCCCAGGCATTGCCCTGAAGGGTCCCTAGAGGAGGTGATGACATCTTTTATTGTCCACTGATTCATGCAGCAGATAACCACTGAGCACCTACTGTGTGCCAGGCATAGGTAGTCAGCCAGCCTGCAGACAGATTGCATGCCAAAGGAGACAAACAATAAGTAAACACAAAAGGTGATTTCAGCTAGTGGTTGAAGTTAGCGTAGAGAATAAAACTGTAATGTGATATTGTGCATGGATGGGGAGAGGACAACATTAGCTAAGGTGGTCAGGGAGCTAGCGGGTGATAGTAGATTGGTATAAAATCACCATTGGCAAATTTTACAGCACATGCAAAGGCCCAGAGGCAGGAAAGAAATTGGTGTGCTCTAGGATTGGGAAGAAAGGCCAGAGAGGTGGAGTGTGGGTGACTGGTGGAGAAGGAGGCAGTGGTAGGTCCCTTAAGATCTCATAGGGCATGGGAAGAGTTTGAATCTTACTCTAAGTGCTGTGTGATGGCATGAGAGGTTTTAAGCAAAGGGATGACATGATCTGATTTACATTTTTAAAAGCTTCCACTGGCTACAGTATGGAGAAAGGTAGGGAGTTCAGGGTGGAGGCAGGGAGGCCAGGTTGGTGGGGAGATGATGTAGTGCTGTCCCCGAGAGGCTGGTGTCCTGCCTGCCTCAGGCAATGACTGTGAAGTGGCCATATAGGCTCCTGCAGCTGGCAGGGACCCCCAGCAGCTGGGAACCACCTGCTCCTGGGCCCCTGGTGCGCAAAGTCCCTGGGGGTCTGAGCAGAGACCGAGACCTGGCATTGCTCTTGTCCTTTCTCCCGGACCCAGACTCCACAGTGGGCAGCCCAGGAAGTTTTTTTTTTAAGGAGCATTAGAAAATGTTGACATGTTTTTTTGAAACAATTTCAGATCTGATATCTCTGCCAGATTGAGTTTGTAACCAGCTTTATTGTTTAAGCCTGCTGGGATTTCATCAAAGGCGTCTGCTGTTTACCCAGAACCATTTCATTGGAGAAAACAGCAAACAGACCTGCATTTCTATCTGATTTCACTTTTTCCCCCGTTTCTCATGAATTTAAGTGCTTGTGAAAAGCAAGGCTGATAAGGCAAAGCAGTGTGGATCAAGCCCCAAGGAGGGGGCTCAGAGGGGTCTCAGTTGAGGTTTATTAATAGGGCACAGAAAAGCAGGGGGTGGCTGGCTGGCCCTCTGGGGGCCAGGAGGAGCTCCTGGCCAGCAGCCAGGCCTCCGTGGGGGACACTTCGGGTGGTGAAGGGAGGTCGGGGGTGCTTCTGTTCCCTGTACTCTGGCCAAAATTTTCCTGCCATCCCCTGATATCTGCTGTCTTTACTGGTTTCTGGCCCATTTCAGATGCTGGGAACAAACAGTAAGACCGAACATCAGCTCTCACATGGAAATAGCAGTGGCCCAGCCTTGGAGATGGATTCGATGAGGCCAACTCCATCTTCCCCGGGAGAAGGCTGAGTGAGGAAAAAAACAGCAAAAGGCAAATGGAAGCCAGAGCACCAGGAAAATCACCTCCCTGTTCCTCCTCTGCCAGCACTCGGGACTCAGCCGCTGGTCCTGCCAGGCTGCCTGAGCCAGCACAGGGCAGGCAGAACAGGGTCCAGGGACTCTTTTTGTCACAGGCTCAGTGCTCCCTCTGCCTCCACAAGGAATCTACACTCGTGTTATCTTCACCCACCTAATAGGATTTGGGCAGGCCTGTTAACCCAGCAAATGTTTTAGCCCAGTGAGGGATGTTGCTCTGCAGCCCATCAGGAGGAGGCATTCTATGAAATTTGGGTTAATGTGGCTTGTTCAGTTGTTTGAGCGACAGCTAGTTAACTACACGGGTTGTTTGGCATACAGGTTGTTTATTACCAGTTACACACTAGACCGACTTCTAAGGTCAATTGATTTGAACCAATTAGCAGGAGGATAAGGACTTTAACTGGGTATAGATCTTACAGCAAGCATCTGAGAGGGGTGATAACCAAGACACAGAGTGCCAGGCATACCATTGTGATTTACTTCCTTCTGGCAGGTGGGACCTGCATTGACAAAAGTCAGCCCCCTTGTGTGTGACATGGGCCTATAAGGACAGTGGCACAGTGCCTGTAATCCCAGCTAATCAGGAGGCTGATTGAAAGTTCAAGGCCAGCTTGGGCAATTTAGCAAGACCTTGTCTCAAAATTTTAATATAGAATTTGCAGAAAGGACTGGGGAAGTAGCTCAGTGGTAGCATGCTTGCCTAGGGAGGGAAGGAAGGAAAAAAGGAAGGCGAAAGGAAAAGAAAGGAAGAAAAGAAAAGCAGAGCACAAACTGGGTGTGTTGGTGCATACCTGCAATCCCAGCACTCCAGAGCCTCAGGAAGGGGGACTGAGAGTTCAAGGCAAGTCTGGGAACTTAGTGAGGTCCTGTTTCCCAAAACCAAGGAGAGGGAGCAAAGGACAAAGCTATGGACCCCACAGGGCTATTCTAGGCCCTCCTGGCTGTGGGTGCTCCCTCCCCCCACCACTTCCACAGTGAGCGCTCAGCCTCTGCTGGGGCTTCCAGGGCTCCCTCCATCTCTGTGGGCTCAGAGCAGATCCTAGGCCTCCTTCGAGGGTGGAGGAACCACTGCTGCAGACCATGGAACTTGCGCCCAAGAGACTTGGGAATATTTCCTGCCATCATCCTTGGGGAGCCTCCATCGTCTCATTTAATCTTTCTAAGTATCTTTTCCAATCACTGCTCCCTATCCCAAGTAGGTATTGTGTACCCTCTTTCTTAGATAGGAAACAGGCTTGGAGGTGGGAGGGAGCAGGATTTGTTTGTGTTGTCCGAGGTCATCTGGCCAGGCGGTTGCTGAGCTTGGATCTGAATCTAACCTGGCTGACTGAAATCTGGGCTTTTTATACTTGGTCTCACAGCCCTTGGCTTCCTTTGAGGTTAGATAGTGGGACAGGGGATTCCACTGGCAGGGGGAGGGTGCTGTGGGCCCTTTGAGAATATCTGGATGTAAGGCTGAGGATATTCAAGCCATAGGCAGTAAATACCCTGCTTTTGCCCTTGGAAGGCTCTAGTGGATCTCTAGCTAGGAGAATTGGTAGGTCTGATGTTACTAAGTGGACTCAGGACTATTTGGGAGCCAGAGGCAGGAGGATTGCTTGAGCCCAGGAGTTCAAGACTAGCTTGTGCAACATAGTGAGACCCCATTTCAAAACAAAGCAGGCACAAGGGAGACACTGCTCTGTTCCCCAAGACATCCCACCTCTGGCCCCAAGTCCCTGGGCTCCTTTCTCACCATCCCCATAAGAGAAGGAAGGGAAGCCTTCTTCATCTCTTCAACCCCACCATGACTTTCCTCTCAGCACGTTATCCTTCTGCCCAGTGTCTGTGAATTCCACCAGGGCACACACTTCCCAGAGGCAGAAAAATCTGCTCTTACCCCGGAGACAGGGAACTGGCCCCAGAGATTTGCAAAGGGGTGAGTGTAAGCATTCTAAAGATGGGATAGGAACTGTGTTTTCTTCTGGTTCTGCCGTGCTTGCTCAAAAGAGTTGACGAGTTCTTGTAAAATTGCTTCAGATCTCTCGGCATTTTCCTCTTAATGGCCTTGGCAGTGGTGAATCCTTGACCTTTGAGTGTGGTTTTGATTTTTTGGAAAAGGCCAAAAGTAATTTGGAGCTGTGTGTTGTGAATAAAGGGGTGAGCAATTTGCAGAATGTGATTTGTTTTTGTTGTTGGGATTTTTAAAATTCACAACAAGATGGGACCCGAAAGAATTGAGCCAATTCTCACAAGGAAGTTCCAGAAGTATTTTAAGTGATGGCAGCATTTTGGGGGGGAGCGGTGAAGTGACCATTCTGATAGAAGGGTAGGAGAAGGGAATTGATGTTTTACTGAACTAATCTTGGAATAAACCAATCTTGGAATAAGGCTGATCTATAGAAAATAATTCATAAGTAATCTGTTATCTTGCTTACGCCTCACAATAATCCTATTAGAACAAGCACTTAGCCCATTTCACAGGTGATGAAATTAAGGTCAAAGAAAGTTAAATGATTTCTCAAAGCCACAGAGCTTCTAAGAGTCATGATCAAGATTTGAACCCAAGTCTCTGATTGGGCTCCAAAGTCAAGGCTATTTGGTGAGGGAGGAGGTTTGAAACAGTCTTGCTATATAGTTCAGGCTGGCTTTGAACTCACAATGTCACCCAGGCTGGCCTCAAAATTAAAGCAATCCTCCTGCCTCAGCCTCCTGAGTGCTGGGATTACAGGTGTGCGCTATATCTGGCTATTTTATTTTAGTAAAACAAAAGATGGTTTATTTGGGGAGAAAAGATGGAAAAGAAAGAGGAGAAACAGCTACCATGAGGTGGTAGGGGGCTTCAGAACCAAAAGCCCTATTTAATTAAATTAATTAATTAATTTATTTATTTTTGGTACCGGGAATTGAACTCAGGACCTTGTGCTTGCCAGGCAGGCGCTGTGCCACTGAGCTATATCCCTGGCCCCCTATTTTATTTTTTAATGTATAAGTTTTGATATACCCATCCCACTCACCTCCACCTCCAAAAACACACAGCTGTAGTTTCATTATGTCATGGCGACATCATTAAGAAAAAAGCAGATTATAAAGGAGTCAGGTGTCAGAGTGAAATGCTGACTGTGCCATGGCAGCCACTGTCGGCAGGCATCAAGGGACTCGTGGGTGACAATGGGAAGGCATGAAGTACGGTGTTTATTAGATGCTGGCAAAGGCCTGGGAGTTCCAGATGCCAAGCAGTGATAAGTCGGAGCTCCCTGTCTCAGCTCTCATCCAGCTCCAAGACCTGAGCAGGCTCCTAGTTGTGTGCCTTTGGATCAACTGGGCTCTTGGACAGACCAACCCTGGGAGCTTTCAGGGGCACTGGCAAGACAGGGCTCCCTCTGGATCATAACAGCAACAATAATAACACCAATAAGAGCCTGTCCTGATGAGCACTCGTTATGGGCCAGGTATAGGTGTATCATTAAGCTTTGGTCCCTCTACGTTCTCTTAGCCCCCAGTTGGAGATGTTTAGATAATCTTAGCTCCCAGTTGGGTCCCCCAACCATGCAGGTTGGCTCTCTGAATCCAGAAAAGAACTCTCCTTGCATGTGGTCCAGACTCTTGCTCTAATGTGGCCTTGTCGTTGTTATGAGAGAACAGGGGGCCTGAATACACAAGGAAGGAGGGTGGGTGCGGGGCTCACTGTGTACCACTTCCTGTACCGGAGACAAAGCTCCAAGGGGACTTTCTCAGTCACAAGCTCAGTTGCAGCTTTCAAAATATAGCATTTTTCACTTCCAGGGACTTACTTCATGGAACTTATGCTTGGCACCTGTGGGCAGAAATGCACATAATTCAAGCATGCACAGTATCATTGCTTAAAATAGCAGCCACAGGATATAACTTAAATGTCCATCAGTAGGAGACCTGTTTAGTAGAATGCAATGCCCTCATGCAATGGGATTCTGCACTCCAAGGAATGGGCGAATCTATGCTGATATGGGATGGATGCCAAGATGCACTGCTAAGTGAAAAAGCAGTGGTAATACACTGTGATACCATTTGGGTTTTAAAAAGAAAGATTTACTTGTACGTGATAGAAATTTTCTGGAAAGACACTAAAGAAACTCTTAACAGTGGGATGTCTCTGAAGAAAGACACAGGGGACTGGAAGTCTGAGAGAGGCGAGGAAACTTACTTTTCATTGGATATATTTTTGTGTTCTTTGAAAAAAATTTTTTTCTACTATGTGCATGCATTATATTTTTGATTAAAAAGAAAGTGGTGGGGTTAAAAAAAAAAAATCCCCAATCTTTTTTTTTGTACCAGGAATCAAACTCAGGACCTTGAGCTTGCCAGGCAGGCACTGTGCCACTGAGCTATATCCTGGGCCCGAATCCCCAATCTATTTTTTTTTTTGTGGGTACCGGGGGTCGACCTCAGGACCTCACGCACCAGCAGGCGCCCATGCCGCTGAGCGATATCACTGGCCCCCTTTTTCGTATGTGGGTTTCGGGAGTCGAACTTGGGCCCTCGTGCTTGCCAGGCAGGCACTTACGCCTGCTGAGCCATCTCACCGGCCCCAAATCCCCAATCTTTATCTGGCTTCTCAGTCTACTTTTCCTTCCCTGTCTCCAGCTGGGTCCTGCACCTGGACTCACGAGCCACTCCTCCCCTTCTCTCTCTCTACCCAGGCCCATGGCTGCCACCTCAAGGCCCCCATTACCACCTCTTACAGGTACTTAAAGCCTACGTTTTTGCCTTGAAATACAAACAACTGTAATCTGGAGAGAAGGCTGAGCTTCACTGCACTTTAGAACAGACAGCAATCGGCTGGCACTGAGATGCTCGATAAATGTTTGCTGAATCAAATTGAATCTGTGACTCGGTTGGTTACACTGAGCAAGGTACTAATTGGCCAAGGTCAGGCATCCAAATCCCTTGCAGCTTGGCTCCCTCTGAATCTAGAGAGGGGCTTTTCCCCTGCATTCAGGCTCCTATGTGGCTGCATGGTGCAAGCACAGAGCCCTACTGGGGCAAGGGCGGGGGTGGGAGTGGGG
Source organism: Erethizon dorsatum (assembly GCA_028451465.1). Taxonomy (NCBI): domain Eukaryota; kingdom Metazoa; phylum Chordata; class Mammalia; order Rodentia; family Erethizontidae; genus Erethizon; species Erethizon dorsatum. The sequence continues at coordinate 36,876,836 of CM051826.1, forward strand.
CTGATGGTGTGGGAGTGCCACACCCTCTCTCGTCTCCTGGAGACCCAGCTCAGGGGGATGTTAGCAAGCAGCAGAACAGAACGGCAGTGTGGCAGACAGAAAGGCCCAACATCAGAAAGAGTCTGACTCAGATGAGAACCTGGAGTGGGCTTCAAAACTTTTGTATCTTTTGTTTTCTATTAGCCAGGTGATTTTTATGACAAGAGCTTTCAAATACACGTATAAAAGGTAGAATTCTCCATGAAGTGTGGTAGTAAGTTGCCTGTTGTATGTGTTTGCCATAGGTGGAAAACACCGTTTAGCAGGCTTTTGTTTTTGTTTTCTTTTTGTTTTACATTTTTTGCCGGGGATGGAACCCAGGGCCTTGTGCATGCTAAGCACTCTACCGGTGAGCTACACCCTCAGCTCTTATTTTTTGTTGTTTTATGTCTCGAAAATTCACAGTCCTGGAGGAAGGAGAGAGTGTGTGTCCCTTACCTATGCCATCTTAGTCTTGAAATGAATTCCCCCAGGGTTCCCTGGCCTCAGTATGCCATGCCCCGGCAGCACCTTTCTTGAGGCTGTGATCCAGCCACTTGGCATGGGCTCCAGGACTCTTCCAGCTCGCTCACAAGAGAGATTTCTTGTCCCAGTAAGGGTTATCATGATGAGGAAGCATTTGCCTGCAAGCACAGTGAGTCAGAAAGTTTGATGTGCTTTCCAAAAAAAAAGCATCTATAATTTTTGACCACATTAATAGAAGTGTCCAAATCTAGGACGGTGAGGAATCCGGTCCTCTGTATGCTGAGCACCCACTGAATCATCCTCTCCCTCATCACCCTCCACCAATGGAGTCCATCTCCTGCCCGTTGCTTGAATCCATCCCCTTCCCTCATTTCCTCTGGCACCACCAGCTGAAACCAGAGTCCCTCATCTCTTGGTTGGAACATTGCAGTAGCCTCCTAATTGGTGTTCTAGATTCTTCTCTTGCCTCCAGTGCCCTCACTGCAGTCAGGGGATGCTAGGGAACACGATCTGATCATAACCCTTTGATGGCTTACAATCTTTCAGTGGCTTCTCACAGCTCTTGGAACATAAGTACTGTTTTTAACAGGGCTTTCAAGACCTCCTGTGATCTGGCCCCTGCCCAGCCCTCCAACCCCTCACACCACCTCCCCTGCAGCTGAATGATTTACCTTCTGTTCTCACATGTGCCAGTCTCCCTGTGCTCTCGGGTCCCCAGTATGCAGACTATGCTGTCTGAAAGATCCCCTCACCCCAAAGTAATTGTTCTCTTCCCTTTAGAGCCCTATTTAAATAATACTTCCTCAGGAGGTGGCCTGAGCTCACCAAATGAGGTCAGGCCCCAAGTTTAGGAGCCAACAGCACCAAGCATTTGTTCATTCAGCAAATATTTAACGACACCAGTGGCGTACTGGGTGCAGTTCTGGGTACTGAGGACGGTAGCGATGACAGAGCTGCCTCTTGAGGGAGGTGTTCAAGCATTGGAGTCTTAATTATCTCTGATCAGAGAGGTTGGGAGGATCATGGAAAGCACCCATGTGGAGATGTATCTGAGGACTTGTACGCCTCTGCGTTGTGGCACACAAACGTACTGTGATTTCCTGGACCTGAAATTACATGGCTTCAGAGCTAAAAGGACCATTAGAAATAGCCATGCATGGGCCGGTGAGATGGCTCAGCGGCGTAAGCGCCTGCCTTGCAAGCGCGAGGGCCCGAGTTCGACTCCCGGATCCCACATACGAAAAAGGGGCCGGTGATATCGCTCAGCGGCACGGGTGCCTGTTGGTGCGCGAGGTCCTGAGGTCGACCCCCCGGTACCCACAAAAAAAAAAAAAAAAAAAAAAGAAATAGCCATGCTTGGTGACCTGAGGGTTGGGTCAAAAAAGACAGAAACCCAAACTGATGATACCAAAAAGGAACCTCACAGGCTTATGAAACTAAAAGATTCAACTTCAGGTACAATTTGATCATACAGTATCACCAGGACTTTGTTTTTCTCTCTTGGCATCTTGGCTTGGCTTCTTCTGAGTTGGCATCATTCTCTGGAAGCACCGTTAGCTCCAGGTTGCCATCTCTTCCCCCTCCCAGGAAGAGAATTCTTCCCCAACAGGTTGAATCAAAGTCATGGGCCTGGATCCAGTGACCGACGTTTGCTCCTGAAGAAGCCAGAGGCCTGGAAGTGTGTGTGATTGGGTACAAGCCCACCCCTGAAGGTGGGGGACAGGAGCCACTCCATCGAAGCACATGGTGGAGAGGCAGGGGGCCAGTTCTCCCAAAGGGAAGCGGGGTGGTGCAGCCAAAGGAAAGGAATGTGTTGCGAGTGGGCAAAGCTCCACACAAGCTGTAGTCTGCAGGAAGCTTTCTAAGCTTTTTTTTCTTTTTCATGCAGACTGTTACCAAGAACCCCATTTGCCCCTCTACTCTGGTGTAGCAGCCCCTGAACACACCACTTACTTTGTCCAACCCCCACATTTTGCAGCTAAGAAAGCCGGCGGGGCTTGATGACTTCCTCAAGGTCACACAGCAAAGTTACGGTGGCACCAGGGTGGGAACTGGGCCTGGTGGCATCACCTGGAAAGCAGAGCCGGGGTCTGGGGTCAGCCTGCTGGATCTGAATCCTGGCTCTGCCATTTGCTAGCTGTAGGGTTGTAGTAGTTTCCTAGGGCTATCATAAATTACCACAGACTCAGTGGCTTAAAACCACAGAAATTTATTCTCTCACAGTTCTAAAGGCCACAAATCTGAAATCAAGATGTCGGCAGGGCTGTGAACCCTCCGAGGTCTCTGGGCAGCGATCTCTTTTCGCCTCTTCCAGTTTCTGGTGGCTGTCACATTCTTTGTGGCTGTATCACTCCGATCCCTGTCTCTGTCTTCATGTGGCCTCTCTGTCTTCCTTTCTTCTGTCTTTTATAAGGACATTTGTTATTAAATTGAGAGCCCATCCGGGTAATCCAGGATGATCTCATCTCAGGATCCTTAACTACATGTGCAAAGACGCTTTTTCTAGATTAGGTCACATTTGCAGGTTCCAGAGATTTGGATGTGGGCATATGTTTTTGGGAGTCACCATTCAGTCCAATCCAGGGACTGTGGGCAAGTCACTGAAACTTCCTGAACTTCAGCTGTATTATCTACAAAGTGCAGGTAATGGTAGCATCTTCTTTATAGGGTTGTCATGAGGATTAATACAAAATAATCCTCATTAAGTCCTTCAGAGTGCTCATCACTTAGTAAGTACTCAGTAAGTTGTTGTTGTTGTTATTATTATTATTATTATACCTGTTCTTCCAGTGGCCTTCTCCAAGGTGGCTTTCTTCCACAGGTAGGCCCAGTTCTCATCAGCTAGTACTAGTAGAGACAGGTAGTTGATGTCTCAGTAGAGATGGAGCTGTAAAGGTTATAGTCAAGTGACTTCCTGCACGCTCCTAGCTGGGGACGGATTATTGTCCTGACAGGCCAGAGTTCCTGAGGCTGCCTCTGAGAGGCAGGCCAGTCTGAGGAGGACTCCTGCCAATCACCCTCTCACCCTGGCTCCAAGAGGCCGGCATGGAAACCTGTGATTTACAGTGATGCAATGTAAATTGCAGAGATTCTACATTTCCTGTGTGTGGAGATCCCTTCAATGTCTCATTCCTCTTACCTGGGGCTCCTCCAGGTCTCATTTGGTGGATTCTGTCTGCGGAGCTCCTCCTCGGCGACCACAATGGCTTGCTTCCTACATCTATCACACCTGCACTGTGACAATGTAATTTTTATCTCTGGTTGTTTATTTCTCAGATGGAACTACTTGTAAATTCCAAGAAGAAAATATATCCCTGTGTGTGACAGAACCAGCCCAGGGCGATTAATCTGGGCTTTTAAGCTGGAAATGCAAACTGGGCTTATGCAGCTCTGTGCATAAATGTTCAATAATCAACTACAGCCATTAATTGTCCCCCAATGAAGCAGCAGCCCCAGGAAGGGCTGGATTCAGTAGGATTCCATCTAGATAGTGGAAATGGGGTCTTCATTTCCCACTTGGCAAGTGGCTAGCTGGTCCTGGGGACAGAGAGTGGGAGGTAGGTGACTTGAGGCCAAGAGGTGCAAGAGGTGAAGGGGAAGACCCCTGTTCTGAGGCAAAGTTGACTGTGGTGTGCAAAGAAGGAGGGACCAAGGGCATTGGTGCAGGTGTGCAGGGGGAATGAGCCCCTTGATGGTAAGGGCTCTGGTTTGTATAGTCCAGCAGACCCAGGTTCAAATCCCAGTCCCACTGCACCTTTACGAAAGTTCCTTCACCTGGCAGGACAGTTTCTTGATCTGTACAAGGGAACAAAGAATATTTCCTCCACAGGTTCACTGGGAGAATTGAATAGCAATGTATAGCAAATGTTTGCTGTGTCTAATGGGGGTTTGACATAAGTGAGTTCCCCTTTTTCTGTTTTTTCCCAAAGGCCTGGGGGCAATGCTCAGACCTGCAGAAGATGAAAGTCACAGAAATAATCAGAATTCTAGCATTGGAAGGAATTTAGAGAACATTTAATGCAAAGCCCAGCTGAGGTTTGGAGAAAGGAAGGGCCTTTAAACTTGGGAGGGAGCAAGCCAGGCATGGTGGCACATGCCTGTAATCCTCGCACTCAGGAGGCTGAGGCAGGAGGATCACTGCAAGTTCGAGGCCAGCCTGAACTACACAGCAAGACCCTGTCTCAAATAAAAAAAAAGGGGGGGGGAACCGGTGAGATAGCTCAGCGGCATAAGTGCCTGCCTGGCAAGCGTGAGGTCCTGAGTTCGACTCCCGGTACCCGCATATAAAAAAAAAAATTGGGAGGGAGCCACCTCCTGGCTTCTGGGACTGCCCCAAGGCCACCAGGTGGGCCTCCAGTATCCATAGCCACCCCTAGAACAGTGGCTACTCGGTATGCCGGTGCGTTTTAGGGAAGAAAGACTTGGGGCCTTCATCAGATTTTCAAAAGGCTCCCTCATTAAAAAAAAATTAAGAATATTTGGACTCTGATATTGTGGCTAAATGGTATGTGTGGGGGGAAATGTGCTGTTTATTTCCTGGACCCTGCATTTGGTATATACATGGCCCTGATATGTGATCTGGAAGTTTCCTTGGCTTTTGAACCCCTGTCAGCCCTTATTCTACCCCAGTTCTTGCTGTTCTGCCTGGGAAAACCAGCTCACCTATGCCAGTCCAAGGCAGGGTATGGTCGTCTTCCTTTATTGATGGAAGGAGTTTCCAAGTTTTGGCATTTTGCCAGATCCAGATTTTGTAGAGCGTTAAGTTTGTTTGATTCTTTTTTTTTTTTTTTTTTTTTTGGTGTACCTCTTATGAAAAAGTATAAGTCATGAATACTGAGCTAGGTGCAAGGCCTTGGGAAGGACAGAATATGCCTTGTTAGTATCACTGTAAATCAGCCTCTACTGGTGACATCACTGGACAAGTGAGACAATTCTCTGGAGAATATGTGTGGTCTCAGCATAGCTCAGTGGCCTCCCGGGACCTGTTGCCCCCTGGGGGTGTTTGCCCAGTTGCTGTCTGCCTGCTGGGTGCCTGAGATAGAACTGGTAGCCCTGCCCTAAAGGAGTTCACAACAAAGGGAGACACAGTCTACCACTGTCACACACCCCTCCCTGCCCCAGCTTTCACTTTGCCTCCTTCTGAGCCACACTTTTCCTCACTCCTCCAGCGTAGCCAGTGGCTGTGCCTTCCTCCCTCCACATTCCTGGATCTACTCCATGGAGGAAGAGGCCAGGGCCTCTAAAGAGAGTTGCAGTGTTTGTGGCACTTCCCCTTCCTGCAGCTTCTGTTGAGATGAGCAGACCATGATATTTTGTCTAGGCCCAGGCTTTTGGCAATTCCATTTTCCAGTAGAAGCTGTGAGCTACCTCTGGTCTACATTCATCGGGTATTTGTTGGGTATCAGCTGTGTGCCAGGAATTGCACTGGAGATATGATAGTGAGACAGGTGTTGCCACAAACAAGAAGATCAGACAGAGGACCTGGGTCTGGCTTTTATTCTGCCACTTTCTCCTTGTGAGTACTTGTGATGGCCTCTGAACCTTTTTGAGTTTCAAGCCTGTCATAATGCCCACCTTGCTGGGTTTGGGGGAAGCACAGGGATTTTACGTGTGTAGTGTGTGGCACAGTGCTAGTCTGGGGTCAGCATCTGTAAATTCTCACTGTAATTATTTTGGAAGAGCCACCCTGGCTCTTGCAGTTTGTACCCTTTCCTCTCTGGCATCCTGAGGAGTGTGCTTTTCTGGCAGGTTCTGGAGCTTCCTGGGAGAGGAGTGGTCATGGGCACATGGGTAGAGCTCCTGGAGTGATGCCCGTGAGTGACGGTTGGCACAGGTCATGCTGGAAACAAGGGGAGCAGGCAGGAGGCAGCGACTTGTGTGGCACTGGGTAAGGATGGGCTCTGGTTGGCCAACCGGCAGATGAAGCAGGGTAGGGAATGAGCGGGACAACTTCACCTCCCCCATTTCTCGAAAGCTTCTGGAAAGGCAGATCTGAACAAAGAGAATTTACCAAGATGGAGTCAGCTTTATTTCCAGACCTTGTAAGTTGACAGTTTTTGGCCAGTGCCCTGGGCAGGTGGCTCCCAGGAAGCTGCTGGCCTCTTGCTGCCTACTATGACCACAGCCATTGACTGGGGGACCACAGGGGGCTCATCTGGAGCGCTTTATCCCATCAGTGCCTGCCTTCCCTTCCTGCCCAGTATGGCTGCAGGAAGCAGCCAGGGAAAGGGGCCAGTTCTGACCCCCTGGGAAACCGTGCTCTACTTCAGTCAAGGATTTAAACAGGCTGTGGGTTGGGCCCACTAAGGAATCTTTTGTTATTGTTTATTTTTACATTTTCTTGTATAAATGTAATAAACGTCATCTGTGAGAAATTTGAAATGTATCGAAAACTGTAAAGAAACGGAGAAAAGCCCAGACACCCAAGGCAGAGTCCATCACCACTGCTCACATGTTAATATGCCGGCTTTGCACTGAAAACCCCATGCAAACATTGGCATCAAGGCTGCCTGGGATTTCATGGAATTGGGGTGAATCTTTTTAAGAAAATATATCTGAGCCAAGTGGATTTAGAGTACACGGATTTTTTTTTTTTTTTTTTTTTTTTTTTTTTTAATATAGGGTCTCACTATGTAGTTCAGGCTGGCTTTGAGCTCCTGCCTCAGCCTCCTGAGTGCTGAGATTACAAGTGTGCATTCCAACACCTGGCCTCTGGAGTACAGGGATTTTGAGGCACTTCCAGGCTTGGGTGCATGGTACAAAGCACCTGGGTGTTCAGCCCCCTGGGGTTCTGTGTGGCTTCCCAAGAGCCTTCCAGAAGGTTGGCTGGAGTTTTCCCTGGTCAGATTTTCTTCTCTACATTCTTCCTTGCATGAGCACTTTCACACTTGGCCTGCCTGCCTGCTGGTAAGTGGATGTCAGGGGTGGAGGGTAAGCATAGGGGCAGGGAGGTATCCCCATAGAAAAGGGCTGTCCCTGGGCAGAGCTGCCATTGTCTGGCCTGCTCCACCTTTTCTCTCCTGTGGGGAAGGGGGGTGACGCACCTGGTCCTGCTGAATTATAAGACAGCAGTGATTGTCCTGGGAAGGTGGAGATCTTAGCGCAGGCTGATGAGGACCCCACTGAGAATAAAGGGAGAGAGAAAGGTAGGGCTAGGAGAGGATGGAGTGCTTAGGCACAGACCTCGAATATAGCTGCCACCCACCCACCCCTCACCCTCCTTCATTAAGACCATTGTAAATGGTGCCAGGAGGCAGCAAGTGCAGGCGCTATGCCTGCTGGCTGGGCATAGCCACTGCAGGAGGGCAGGTGGCTCACCATCCATTACAGGGCCCCAGCAAGGGTAACCTTGCCTGCACGGGTTACCGGAAGTGGGGTGGGGGGGCTTGGCCAGCTCTTTACAGTCTCCCCAGCAACTCTGCAACTTGTGCTCAGGGGCAACAACTTCCACATCCCAATGGAACAATTTTTTCTAAGATGAATTGAGAGCTAAGCTTCCTGCTAAATGTTCTATGTGCATCACCGCACTTAATCTGCACAGCAGCCCTATAAAGTGGTCCTGTTTTCCCCCCATTTTACGAGTGAACAAACTGAGAGGTTAAATGACGAGCTCAAGGTTACACAGCCAGTCAATCGCCTCTGGAATCCAAAGGCAGGTCTAATTCCAAGTCAGAGCACTTAGTGGCTATTCCTGGCTGCTGTTGCTGGGAGCCATGGTGCAGAATTCGCCTGGATGGTTCAGCCTTGTGGCCATAGCTGGAACCCACCAAATCTCTCCTCCTCATTAGCACCTTCTCTGGGGACAAAAGAAAATGCATTTATGTGCCAAAGGAGAGCCCAGATCCAAGAGAGGAAGGTGTCACCTGTACCCGTTCTTGAAATGTTCTGAAGGGCTAGGTTTGGGCTGGAATGGGGTAGAGGTCTGGGAGGCCGGCTTGAACCTGGTTAGGGCTCTCAGCCACTGATTTCGGAGCCAGTGAACCAATGACTAGAGGTGGCAAAGAAGGCAGGGGCATGGTGGGATTAAATGCAGCCCAGCAGGGCCTGGCAGCCTCCCCCACCTCGGGCCCCAGAGGCAATGCCGGTTCCTCCCTCTGGGAGGGGGGAGGAGGAGAAGCAGCAGGAGGGTCGAGGGGTGAGTGTGTAGATGCCGATGCGGGGTGCGGGTGCGGGCTCACCAGCTCCCACCTGGGTGGACCCCGCAGGCCCTGGTTGGCTCCCAGCGAGTGCCGCTCATCCTATCACGCACCTGCACGGTTGCCAGGCAACTGGGACTGAGTTGTAACACCTCGGTGAGAGCCAGAATGGTGTTTTTATTTCCTGGCTGTTCCTAATCTCTTCCTTAGAAGTTGTACAAGGATTATGTTTCTGTACCCAGAGACCTCACCCCTGGTCCCAGCCCTCAGCCCCCAGGCCAGCAGCCTCAGGCCTGACCCTCCTTCCACATCCTGGGTGCCTCAGTCACCTCAGGCAGGCAAGGGGCTTGGCCGGTTCTTTACAGCTCCCTTGTTTTGGGAAAGTCATCCTCAGGGGAGCTAGAGACTTTGCCTGAGACAAGATGGTGGATCCAAGAAGAACCCCAAAGGTAGAGAAGGACAGGCTCCAAGGTCACTAGGGTCTCCACAGTTGGCCTCAGAACAACCTTGGGAGTGACCGTAGGAGGGGCATTCATGGGCCTACCGTCTGGCTTTTCCCACAGGTTATCTGGGTTTTCCCCAAATTTTAGTCTCTGCCTCACACCTTTCCAGTGTCTCACCCATCTGTGTACCACCTGCACTATTTTTTCATTTCCTTTTTCTTCTGTAGATTGACCCACTTTAGCTTAAATAAATGTATTTAAAAAGAAAACTTGATAACACTTCTCTAAATGGAGACTCAGTATCACTTGCCATAAATAGAAAGTAACTGCAAAAATAAATACAAAGAAACAAAACGTTATTAAATTTTAGCACATGGAGGCTGATCTAAAAAGGATATGATAATAACAAAACAACTGCTTATTAAGCACTTACTCTGTGCCAGCCACTAGCTAAGCACTTTATATGGATTATCTCATTGGATCTCATATTATTAATGTTCCCATTTCACAGGTGGGGAAACTTACAGTCAGAGAAGTGAAGGGCTTTGGCCAAAGGCACATAGACACTAAATGACAAGTTAAGATCTAAATCCCATCCAAATCTTGGGCTTTTGGGCTGGTGAGATGGCTCAGTGGCTTAAGTGCCTGCCCGGCAAGCGCAAGGGCCCGAGTTCGACTCCCGGAACCCACATACGAAAAAGGGGCCGGTGATACCGCTCAGTGGCACGGGCGCCTGCTGGCGCGCGAGGTCCTGAGGTCGACCCCCGGTACCCACAAAAAAAAAAAAAAAAAAAAAAGCTTGGGCTTTTAACTGTGACCTGTGCTGCTTCCCTGCAAAGTGTCACCCCTGGCTCCCTGACCTGAGGGATGGGGGTGTGGCCCTTTCCAAGACTGGGGCAGTGACTTGACTACGACTGCGGTGGCTTTTACCTGATCTCAGGGAACATAACCCACTGGTTACTTTCACAAATACACTGAACAGCCTCCCAGCAGCCCTGGGAAATATCTCATTTGATTGCTCAGGAAACTGAGGTTCAGTAAGCCTAAGTCACTTGCCCAAAGTCACACTGCTGCTGCATGGCAGGGCCACCAAGTGGGTCCTCTCTCTCTCTGAAGCACTAACTCTCTCTTACACTTCTCTGTAGCTCAGTCAGCCTCATGCAGAGAGAAGAACCTTTCCTTCTTAGCAAATTTTGCGGCAGAACTGAGCCTTCTCCTTCTCACGGGGAACAAAATTTCCACATGGGGAGAGTGGGCATTTGCCGGCCCCAGCCCAGTTGTGGTCAGTACCACCTTAGAGCCCAGCCTGGCCTCGAACCATGACCTTCTCCCCGTGGGCAAAGACCCCTGGGCCTCTCCACACCTCAGCAAGATACCTGCACTGCTGGACGGAGATGTTTGTTTGGCTTTATTATCTGCCCTTCTGGAAACAGAGTCCATCATTCCCTATCAAAATGAGCAATTGCATTTCTCACTCCAGAGCTGGCTCATTCTTACCTGGAAAAGAAAGAACAAGGGCACATTTGGAGAGGGAGGAAAATCATATGTTATTTTTAAAAGGCATTTTGAGTGAGTGCTGAATAGAGTTCAAGAAAATTGCCTTAAAGACCTGTTCTCTGTGGGGATGGTGTTTCTCATGGCTCCCAAGTATTTGGAAACTTAATTGCACATTTGTATGGGCTACTGTTTTTATTTCTTTCTGGTCTCAGAGGTGGGCTTTGAAGATTGTGCTCCCTCTGTAATGGTTTTCTTTATCTCAAATAAATTTCGTGCACCTGCAAGGTAGAGCTGCTTAAAAGAAACTGTGTCAGAATTGGCTCTTTATTTAATAAATCTGCAAATGGCTCAGGGTTTCCTGAGATGATGTGGGGTTAGCTCTCTTTAAGCCTCCTGTCACAGGGGTGCAGCCTAATCCCTTCCTCCTTGCTCTCTGCTGATGCTCTGACCCACAGAGTCACAGCCCACGTCTTTTGCTGAAATCCTTGCTCCTCTTTGAGCTGGACACCAGTTGGGGGGGAAGACTGATTTCTGTGTGGGTGTTCAGGGCCTTTTAGGCCAAGAGCTAATAAGAGGCTTTCAGGTTAATTGTAGAACCACAGCTCCCTACTGCTGGGGACTTCCTCGACCTCCCACACCATGTCTTCTCTGAGAATTAGGAAGTCCGTTTGGAGGTCAGAACCGTGTAGTAAGCAGGGTAGGAGTTAGACTACAGTGTTTGGGGTTAGGGAGTACTAATGCTCAGAGTAGGAGGGGACCCCAGGCTTACATATACAACCCCCTCTGGGCCTCTCTGGTTTTCCCCCCTGGAAATAGGTCCCTGGAGGCAGGTGAACCTGGGTTTGAATGTAGGCTCTGTCACTTTCCAGCAGCTGAAGGTGCTAGGAAATTTCATTTGTCCCCTCCACCAGGCACCAGGTCTGAGTGGCTGACCTGTGCTAATGACACCAGTAAGTTCCTCCCTCTGGTTTTAGGTTCTGTTACCGGTAGGGCCTAATGGGTGATCAGGTGATGGGAGGCAGAAAGGGAGTGCTGGCTGCAACGGTGGCTGAAGCTCTCTCTTGTCAGGGGGCCTGCTCCACACTGCTCTTTTCTGGCTTCTAATTGCTGGTTACTTTCCTTGCCCCTTCAGGTTTACTGGTGGTAATACCAGTCGTTTCTTCTTCTTCTTTTTTTTTTTTTGTGGGCACCGGGGGTCGAACTCAGGACCTCACGCACCAGCAGGTGCCCATGCTGCTGAGTGATATCACCAGTCCTTTTTTCATATGTGGGTACTGGGAGTTGAACTCAGGACCTCACGCTTGCCAGGCAGATACTTAATGCCACTGAGCTATCTCACCAGCCCCAGTCATTTCTTCTTACCTGTTAACTCTCTATCTGTTATCTGTTCTGGTGCTGGGGATGGAACTCAGAGCTTCCCACATGTTCAGCAAGTACTGTACCACTGGGCACAAGCCCCCATCTTTGTTAATCATCCCTTTATAAAATTTACCTCAAATTAGCTAATGACAATGAGCTGACATAGTAGTGGTCCTGGAAAAGTGATTTACTTCTTGGAGCTTTGGAGCTCTTGCTCATCTGTAAAATGGAGTTTTATCATTAAACAGTTTATTTGGGTGGTTGTGATGAGAACTAAATGTAACGTTACACAAAAAATGCTTGACCCAGGGCCTGGAACACAGCAACCTTGACTCTCAAGCTGGCCATGATGGGCTGGGGCCAGGCCTCAGAGGCAGAAGCGGTAGAAATAAGACCGGCCAGCCACCTCTGTATTTGGACTCATGACCATCTTCCACCTAGATTTCTCTTTTCTGGTGGTCTGGTGGGAGGAGAGAAGCTGAATCCTGTGGTACTCAAGAGGCTGGTATTTCTTGCATCCTATGATGTCCCCCCAAAGCTGTCCATTTTATTGATGTGAGTACATTCTTTTTAGTCTTCATTTTTATTGGGAAACAAAGCAGCCACAGATTTCATGCAACATGGTGCCCTGTGGGAATACACAAGAAAGAAACATGACACTGGATATCCTGCTGGAGCAGCAGGTGGGGTGAAACCTGGGAAACTGCACTTCAGCTGCTGCTTCTCTGAAATAAAAAAAAGTGTCTGGTCCAGTCAGCCCCTCTGTGGCCTGGCCACTCTGGAGTCCTATTCAGTTATTGGGTTTAAGGATTCAGGAACCAAAAGGAGAGTGTAGAAACTGAACCTGGGGAGGAGGTGTGCCCTGGGAGTGCTGATGTCTGGGCAGGTGAGAGAGATGGGTGGCGGGTCTCTGCTCCTGAGGGACCCCAGCTAAGTTGGGAAGTTCACATTTCCTCAGATGATGAGCCCCACAAAGGAGAGGGACAAGCAAACACTAGTCTGAAGCAGATGAGGGTTGGGGAAAGCCCCAGGGAGACGGAAGCCTTGATCTTGGAAGCCTTGATCTTTTCTGGGAGAGAAAGAGTAGAGGGGGAATTTTGAGGAAGGAGCCATGATGTGAGAAGGGTCAAGGTGGCCAGGCTGAAGGGAGCAGTAGTGTGTTCTGAGAGCATCCAGAAATCCTGGGGGGATTGTGGGGTGAGCCTTGTGTATTCCGGGCCTCGAAGATTGGGAAGAAAGACTTTGGAAGTGTGTAGAGAAAGAATTCTTAACCTGCACCTCAGAATATCTCCAAGCCTCCTGAAATTGTATGGAGCAGCGGCGGGGAGTGTCTGGGCTTGCCAACTTTTCTAGTTATTCCTTAACCTCACCTGTAAAATGACACTAAGCAGTAATGCTGACCTTGCAATGTATTGAGGGTAAAAGGCCCATGAGCAGTGCACTTCCCAGTCACCGTCACTCTGTAAGAGCTCAGGAAGGGCAGCTGTCATTAATCTGCTGCAGAGCCGTGGCTGATGCTGGGGAAGAGCAGCTCTCTAGGGAGGGGTCTCCTACAGCTGCCATGAGATTCCTTAAGGGGTCCCTGATTCAAAAAATGTTAAGCACCACTCACTGCTTGAGAGGTTTAAAAATAGAGGCATGTTAAGCTGCAGAGAGCAGTGTTTATATGAACTAAGAGTGGTGGTAGGGCCTGCAGGCAGGAAAGACGGCGTGGAGCCCTTCTGTCCATCTGTTGGCTCCCCAGCCTTCCATCCATTCGCTAGTTATCCAGCATTGCTGAGCACCAACGTGGTCAGGCCCCTGCTGCACACTGAGGGCACAGAGTCAAGAATGCAGCATCAATGGGAAAGGAAGATGGGCACTGGCCACTTTCCTAAAATGCCCCCTAGCCTCTTGCTGCTCACGTTCTTGTGAGGTTTCCTGCCCACGTGGATTCTGGGCTGGGTCTCAATTTAACTGGTAATGTGCAGTGGGAGTGATATGCTGCAGTTCTGGCCCTCAGCCTTCAGAAGGCTGCCAGCCTGACTTGCATAGTTTGGGGAGCACTGAGCCCCTGTAAAAAGGCCAGCTACTGCCAGGCGTGGTGGTGCATGCCTGAAATGCCAGCATTTGGAGGGCTGAGCCAGGAGGATCGCTATGAGTTTGAGACGAGCCTGAGCTACATAGTGAGTTCAAGGCCAGTCTGGAATACATAGTGAGATCTTGTCTCAAAAGTCAGAGTGGGGGGTCAGTGAGATAGCTCAGTGGCATAAGTGCCTGCCTGGCAAGCACGAGATCCTGAGTTTGACTCCCGGTACCCACATTAAAAAAAAAAAAAAAAAAAAGTCAGAATGGGGCATGGGGAAGTACCTTGGTGTTAGAGCATGTACCGATCATGTACAAGGACCATGGTTCTATTCTTTTCCCACCCACCACAAAAGACCAGCTGTCTTGCTAAAGAGATCATGGGAAGAGGCCACATGGGCAGAGACCACATAGAGAGGCAGAACTCTGAGACCACAGAAGAGGGAGAAAGGCCCACATGTCCCAGCTTCTTAGCCACCATCTGACTGCAACCACATGAGACACCCCTGGTAAGAAGAGAATTGTCTTGCTGAGCCTATTTGACTCACAGCCACAAGGTCATAGCATGATTTTAAGCCCAGTCTTTGTCCATTTTCTGTTGCTGTAACAATACCTGAGACTGGTTAACTTATAAAGGAAGCAATGTTTTGGTTTTTTTGTTTTGAGACATGGTCTTGCTATAGAGTTCAGGCTGGGCTTGAGCTCAGTATATAGCCAGGCTGGCCTCGAACTTGAGGTGATCCTCCTGCCTCAGCCTCCCAAGTGCTGGGATTACAGGTGTGCGCCACCACACTCGGCAAGCAGGTTTATTTTGATCCATGGTCTGGAGGCTAGGAAGTCCGAGAGCATTAGTGCTGGTATCTTCTTGGCTTCTGGTGGGGGTCTCAGGCTATTTCAATCCATGGCAGAGGGCAGAAGGGCAAGCGTGTGAAAGAGAGAGAACACAAGAGGCAGCCTCACTTTATAAGAACCTGCTTTCGTGGTTAGCCATCCCTTCCTGCCAGGCAAGAACTCACCCACACAAGGAAGACACTGATCCACTCCTGAGGCTCCTTCATGGCCTAAACTCTTCCCAGGAGGGCCCATTTCCCAATGCCACCACATCAGGGACCAGGTCTCAACATGAGTTTTGGTGGGGACAAACCATATCCAAACCTCTGCAAGCCTAAGCCTTTAGAGCGGTTTGTTATATGCATGGAAATAAACGAAGGTCAACCCAATGAGAAGGGGTGAATGCTGTTTATTCAGAGCTGGCTGTCGAGGGAGTCAGCCTCCCTCAGGTGCATATTGTTAGAGACAAAGGCAGACAGAAGACAGAAAGATCCACCGTGGAAAAAAGGAATGGTCTCAAGTAAGCTGTGGTTGGTGTCGGGTGGCATGAGGAAGCTGCAGGTGGCTAAATCAAGCAGGATCCTCAGTGTGGCTGATTAGGGCTGCGTATTTGGCTTTCTCTGTTTGGTCCTAAGTAGGAAGCAGGGACCAAATTTAGGGAAGCTAATCAAGTCCTGGCTGTTTTGAACTGATTCTTATAGGGTTTTCTGTTTGGCTTTCTGGATTGTTTTCTAGAGATGGTAGCCTGACTTCCTTCACGTCTGACTTATAGATGGCAGGATGGCTTCCGGGGCTGGTTACTGTAGACGATGGGCTGGTCCTCTGGCTGCTGCAGACTGTGGATCAGAGTTCTACTTTTATATGTGGTCCGGCCCTGTTCATAGTCTCTCACTTGGCTATAGATACCTACAAGCAAACTGACAATTGTGAGGCCGTGTTGAATGAACAAAGTGTTCTGGGTGAGGCCAAAGGAAGAACTCCCCTTGGCCTGTGCCATGTTGAAAGAATAAATGGGAATTAGCCAGGTAGATGAGGGGCATCATGGGTGGAGGGGACATCATGAACCCAGGCTTGGAGATGGTGGAAAGCATGGCATATGCAGGCTAATATGGGGGAGCTTGTGACTGCAGGTGAAGGTTGACTTAGGGCCAGGGCACTAGGCAAACAGGTATCCCCAGAAAGAAGGGTCACAGATATTGACAGGGACATCACTAGAGCCGAGTTTCAGAAAACCTCAGATGGAAAAGGTGGAGTGGAGGAAGGGTGGAGACAGCAAATTAGTGAGAGAGCAGCTGTACCATCCAGAGAAAGTTCCTGAAGTGCAAGCTACAGGACTTGGTGAACTGGACTCCAGGGACAAGAAGAATGCAGAGTCTCAGGTTTCTGGCAGCCTGAGGTGGCTTTAGTTCCTGAGAAAGTGACCTAGGAAGAGGGAGGAGCTTTGGAGAGGTTGATTTTGTGACTACTGAGTAGAAAAAGGCTGGAAGTTCAAAATGTGTGTAGGAAACCCACTGCAGACACAGAGTTGGAATTAGGAGAGAGCGAAGATGAATTTGGAGTCATCAGTATCTGCCCTGGGCATGGTGACTCCCCATGGGCTGTGGGTAAAATGAGAAGAGGAAGAGGTGTTCATGGTAGAAAAGTTGGAGTAGACCCTGAAGAGAGTTGTGTCAAGGAAATTTGGGCAGGAGATTTCAACGGGGCTTTGTCCCCAGTGGCAGCTGAGGCAGGACAAAAACTGGAAAGTGTGGATTTGGCACTGCCAGGGAGTTTGTGTGTGAGGAGGGGGTGGAATCCCAGGTGTAAGGCTTGAAGAGAGAGAGGGAGGAGAGGAAGTGGGTCTGCTGCTTTGAGAGAGCTCTTTCAAGAAGTTTGCCGAAGAAGGGGAGGAGAGAGGCGATAGCTGCAGGGAGATTTCAGTTAGGCAGACTTTTGTTGTTCAGTGGGAGACTCAAATGAGTCTAGAGGCACTGAGGAGCCTGGATAGCGTGGGTGGGGAACTGAAGATGCTGAGCCAGAGGGCACCCCAGACAGGGAAGGCAGCTGTCAGTAACCACGGCCCCAGGCGGAATCCAGACTGCAGGTGGAGTTGTGTTGGTCCACACAGTGTTTTGTTTTCGTTATTTGTTGAATTTGATGCCAACCAATTGCATGCAAAAAATGTGGAATCCCTGCCTCTGGCAAAATCCGAAGACCTGATATCTCAGCCCTGGCTACCTGTGCCATCTTACCTGCCCTCCTTACCCTTTTCAGTTTTCTGCTTGGCTCTCCCTGTAAGCCTTTGACCTGAAACCCTGAGGACAGAAGAGGTGAGAGGGGAGGACAAGGCAGAAAGCCTGTGGCTCTAAGAGGGATATGTGACGGTGCTGAGGTGAGGGGCCAGGGTCTTCGGGTGAGGCAGGGATGGGGGGTTTGAAGGGTCACTGAGGGGGTTAGAGAGGAAGCTGGGAAGGCCACATAGAATCACAGTGGGGTCGTGGCAGTGCTAGGACCAGCTAAGACGTTGAACTATAGTGGTTCCAGTTCCCATCATTGGGTGACAAAATGGGGGACAAAGGGAGAAGATGAGGCAAAGGACCTAATTTGTCTTCCAGGAGCTCCCTGCCCCCAGCCTCAGGGCCCGCTGGCTCTGTCACAGGTGCAGGCAGTCCTTAAGACTCAGGGCTACACAGGTAGGGCTCTAGAAGACACAGCCTGTGTGACGCATCCCAGGAACTCTCCCCTATTGGGAACATGCTGAGAAGTTGCACTTAGCACTGGAAAGGAGTCCCGTTCTGGAGCTGCAGCATTGAGAAGCTGTAGTGCTCCTTAGATTCCCTTCAGAATCCCCTCCCCTCCTTTGTGACAGGCCCTCAAGGAATGCTCTCTCCCACATCCCCCGCCTGTCTTCCCTTTGAAGCATCTCCTGTGTGCCCTGCCACGGCCTTATGCCTACTTCCATCAGTTATCCAGGTGGGGCTCGCTCTTGACAGGAGAGGGGGTTGCATCCCAGGGCCTCCCAGGTAACAGCTCAATACATGATTCAAGATTAAAACATCCCATTTACACCCTCTGTGGGAATGTTCTCTTCTCAGTCTTTCTGAGAATAGTGTGTGGCTTGGACACATGTCACCATATCATGTCGCATTGGAATGTAATTAAGTGATGGTGGGGAAAATTCCATCCTGTCTCCTGGGAATGCTGGAATAATGAGCCATCAGAGAGGACTGAGGAGGTTGGCGGGGGGCTGCTGACCTGAGCTGAAGCTCGGATCATTCATTAGCTCCACAGCTACCCGTGCTCTGTTCCTCATCTTGGCTGCATAACCAAGCTGGCCCCGATCTTGAGCAGTAGGCAGGAGCCGTAGTGGAGAGCTTGAAAGGCTGTCCCCGACTTTGGAGCAGGGAAAGAGAGCAAGTCATCCTTTTCTGGGCTGAGGGTAGGCAGAAGCCCTGTTCCTCCACGTAGGCAGGTGGCCATTTGCTGTACTGAGTCTAGGTGACAGCAGGGACTTCTGGGACAGACAAGACAAACTTCCGGGGGGGGAGGGGGTGCTGGATGGAATGGGTCAGGGCTGAGTACAGGGCATTGAGTGCCAGCGTCTTCACCAGGACAGCAGACTGGGAGGCCAGCCCTGGGAAAGGCCCCTGCCCCCTCCACCCTGAGCTACTTCCCCTCAGTGGCCTTGAGGGTCACCTAGACCCACTCAGGGCCTACCCTCCCCCCCACAGTGAATGCCCTTCAGAAGCTAGGGTGGGGGTATCAAGGAAGAGACAACAGGGAGGCCAACTGTGGCCCCAGGCTGGCCTCCTCAGCAGTCCCAGGATTACCCTCCTTCTCCATCAGGCCACCCAACTTGCCCCCACATGGCACTACCCATAGCTCCCCAGTGTGGTGAGGACCTGTTACCCGGGGCAACCCCCTACCTCCCCAGGCTCACTCCTAGATGGAACTTCTAGTTGGCACCTTTGGCCACATCTGGGCATTCTTTACCTTCTCCCAGTAGGACCCCGCAGGTCTGGCAGCAGAGTCCACCCCCTCACCCCACCAGAGGCCCCTTTCTGTCTCTGCTCGCTCTCCCCACTCTCTCTTTTCTTCTGTCTGGGGACCCAAACACTACTATAACTACTATACCCCAGCCCATCTTCTTTTATGTCTTTTTCTTTCTCCCTGTCCTCTTTCCCCTCTCCTCTTTCCCCTCTCCTCAGCTTTGTGGCATCCCTGGCTGGAGACTTGCTACTCCAGCTTCTCCAGGCCTTGGTTCTACCTGCTGTCTACTTAGAACCACCTCCCGGGCTCTCAAACTCGGGGACACACCCTGCCCTGCCTCTGCTGCCCGATAAGGGCATGAGCCACTAAGGCAGCCACCTGGTTGGGTTGGGCCACTTCACAGTACTGTTCTCAGCCTCCTGTGGCCATCTGTGCTGGATGAGCAGGGATCTTTGGGGCTCCTCAGGTTCTCCCCTGCCTGTCTCCCACACCTTCCAAGCCACACCCCTTCCACACTCCAGCTCCTCTCAGGGATCCTCGCCCTATGGGGAGTCCCTGGCCTTCCAGTGCTCATGTAGGGGAGCTCTTTGAGAGGGTTTCGGGGCTGGTTTCCTCCAACAGCACCTCCTTTTAGAGGACCCCACACTGGCTCTTTCCCACTTCCTGCCCCAAAGAGCAATAAGCCCTTGAGGCTAAGGAGCCCGGTCACTGGAAGCCTTCATCCTTCACCCGGCACTAGCTGTGTCCCACAGCAAAGCGAGCATTACTTGTGCTCTGAACTTTCTAGTAGCCACATTAGAAAGGTGAAAAGCAACAGGTGAAATTAATTTTAAAATATTTTAATTTAATCTGATATAGTCAAAATATTATCATCTTACCATGTAATCAGTATAAAAGTTATTCATATGAGACATTTTGCTTTTTTGGGGGGGTGTACCGGGGGTCGACCTCAGGACCTCACGTGCCAGCAGGCACCCGTGCCGCTGAGCGATATCACCGGCCCCTTTTTCGTATGTGGGTTCCGGGAGTCGAACTCGGGCCCTCGCACTTGCCAGGCAGGCGCTTACGCTGCTGAGCCATCTCACTGGCCGTGCGTTTTTTTAAATAGAAGATCTTTGAGGTAGCCTCATCTCAACTGTCCTGGATAGCACAGCTCTGGACCATGCTGGGTACTTAAGACCCCAGAATTCTCTGCTCATGTGGCTTTTCCTGCAACCATAGATTTCCCCATAGATTATACCTGAAGCTTATGGGATAGGAAGGGCAAGAACCAGGCTTGTCTGTGAGAAGGTGGCCAATTTCCCATGGATTTGTTTATCTTCTTAGCTCACAATCCACTCTGCTCCTTGAGACTGGGGTCATAGGAGCCATGGCCTCTGGCAGGGCAAGGCAGAGGTAAGGGTGGGAAGTATCGAGGCTGGGATACTGCAGAGGCAGCCTGGACAGGGCTGGCTGGCAGAAGAGAGCAGGGTGGGGACACAGCAGTCCACAGACAGGTTAATGTCTTCTGCCTTGCACACAATTGAATTTGCCCTCCTGAGCCTTCTGGCTTTAGGAAAGGGCCTCTCCTAGGAGCTCAACTGGGCTCCCAGAGCCACAGGGCTTGGGGCAGCTAGTCCTGATTCAATCAGGAGAAATGAACGACAGGCTCAGGAAGGCCAGTACCCAGAGGGCTTGGTAGCTTAGCCCAGAAAGGTGAGGGACAGCCTAAAGGAGGAGGTATCCTAAGTCCCTCCTAGCTCTGCCTCCTTCCAAGGAGCTCAAAGAGTGGGGCCTCCGTTAACCTTTAAAATACAGTTGGCAATTGCTGGTAATAACCCCCTTCCCACTTCTCTTAAACGTGATCGTGGGATGACTCAAAATTAGAAAACTGGCAACTAGTCTGTTTTTCTTTGTCTGTGAGGTGTTTCCACAATCTAGGGACCTAGGTGGACTCTGTAGAGGAGAAGAAACAAAAGAGATTCCATCTTTCTTTCCTTAATACCTTGTATGTTGTATCAAATCCAACTCCAAGAGGTATACTGTGTTTCCTCTTTGTGGGAGGAGGTGGAACAAATTGCAAACTAAAGAAGACATCCTGTGACTCCCCATGGACACACTGTCTCATGTCTTTGACCATGCAGTTCTACTGGGGATGCCACCCCCCGTTTTTCTTTTTCTTTTTGTTGGTAGGACTGGCAATTGAACGTAGGGGATGTTGAGCAACACCTCCAGCCCTTTTATTTACTTTTTAAATTTTGAGGACGGGCATGGTGGCGCACGCCTGTACTCGGGAAGCTGAGGCAGGAGGATGGCCGTGAGTTTGAGGCCAGCCTGGGTTACCTCATGAGTTCAAGGCCAGCCTGAACTACATAGTGAGACCCTGTCTAAAAACAAAACAAGAAAAAAAAATTTTTGAGATGGAGCTTTGCTAAGTTGCCCAGGCCGGCCTTGAATTTGCGATCCTCCTGCCTCAGCCTCTAGAATAGCTGGAACTACAGGAGTAGCTGGAACTACAGGAGTAGCTGGAACTACAGGCATGGGGCACCTCACCCAGCTCCTTCTTCCTCCCCGAATGCCAGCTGAGCCTCCCTTTCCCTCTGGTTACTTCTCTACTCCCCAGCAGCATTGCTTTCTTCCCTCCTCATCTGTGTTTCTGTGGCTTTGTAGATGGCTCCGTCAGAGTGCTGGATGGTACACTGGCTCACTCAATCCACCAGTAATTGTTGAGGGCCTCCCAGGTGCCCGGGCACTATCTGGGGGTGGGAATATCACCAGGAACAGACGACAAGGGGAAAGACAATAAACATGTAAGCAAATAATTAAACCAGGTCCCCTCAGAGAGTTAAGTGCTAAAACGGAAAGTACACGGAGTAGGGTTCTTATGAAATCAAGAGTGGCTGGGGAAGGAAGGGGATACCCGTAGACTCACAGAGAGGGAAATGATGTTTGATCTGAGACCCAAGTGCCAATAAGGAGATGGTCCTGCAAAGGCCTGGGCCAAGTGGCTGCATAGGAATGGCCAGTGCTAAAACTCCAAGGTGAGGGCCGGTGAGACGGCTCAGCGGCTTAAGCGCCTGCCCGGCAAGCACGAGGGCCCGAGTTCGACTCCCGGATCCCACATACGAAAAAGGGGCCGGTGATATCGCTCAGTGACACGGGCGCCTGCTGGAGCGCGAGGTCCTGAGGTCGACCCCTGGTACCCACAAAAAAAAAAAAAAAAAAAACTCCAAGGTGAGTGCTGTATGATTCTGTTTGCGTGAAGTATCTGGACTAGGCAAATCCAGAGACTGAAAGCAGATTAATGGCTTTCAGGGGCTTGGGGAGGAAGCATGGGGAGTGACTGCTAATGGGTACAGAGTTTTCCTTCGGGGAGATGAAACCGTTCTGGAATTAGAGATTGGTGATGGTGGGAATGTACTACATGCCACTCACTGTATGCTTTAAAATGGTGAATTTCATGTCATTTATTTGTAGTGAGGATGTGTAGACTTTACCATAAAACAGAACAAAAGTTCCAAGGCAAGAGCGAGGTTGCTGTGAGTTAGGAACAGAGACCAGCATGGCTGCTGATGGGGAGGGTGGCACAGGATGGCATTGGAGAGGGGGCTGGGCTGATCGCAGCAGGGTTGTGGGCCGGTGAGGAAATTGCACTTTATTCTGGTGCAGTGTTCAGGAGCCACTAGGAGATTTTAAGCAGAAATGTAACATAATCACACTTACTGTTTTTGTTTTGTTTATGGTACTGGGGATCAAGCCCAGGGCCATAGCATGCTGGTCAAGCGCTCTACCACTGAGCCACACCCCAGCCCTGTACTTACGCTTTTGAAGATACTTCTGGCTGTGATATAGGCTGTGGGTGATGACAGAGTCGAAATAAAAGCAATGCTCCCTGGTAGGGAGGTCACTGTGTGCTCCAGGGGAGAGATGACAGTGGTCTAAGATAAGGTGGGGAAGTGGGGATGGAGCAATGTGAATTTGGGGTGTATTTTGAAGATAGAACCAAATAGGACTTAAGGGATCAAGGGAAACAAGAAGCAAAAGGAGGAATGGAAAATAACACCTACATTTCAGTTTGAGCAACCAGAAGGATCGTGATGTCTTCTGCTGAGCTGAGACCTGCATTGGGAAATACACTGAGGACATACTGAGTGTAAGCTGTTTATCACACTCCGTGTGGCAATATCAGGTGGCCAGTGGGTGGACAGGTCCCATGTTGAGGACTGAGATTTCATCTGACCTCATCCTTGTGAAGATGGTTTTGAGAACTGGAGCCTAGGCAAGCTCGCCCGGGAAGAGTGTGGCCATGAAAGAGAGTTGTGAGGGTCCTGGGCAACAGGGGTGTGTAGAGATTAGACTGAGGAAGGACAGGTCAAGAAGCAGCAGTCAGCAAGGTGGGGCAGGGGAAGGGAGCCACATAGCTATACCTCTGAAGAGGAGAGGAGAGGAGAGGAGAAGGGAGGAGAAGGGAGGAGAAGGGAGGCGAAGAGAAAAGAAGAGAAGAGAAGAGAAGAGAAGAGAAGAGAAAGAAGAGAAGAGAAGGTTCCTCGAAGGGAGGCCCAGTGGGGTCCAGAGCTCAGGACAGTGAGGAGATAAGCATGAAAAAGTCACTACTGGATAAAGCTATAGGATGATAGATCTGCATATATGGTGAGTCTGAGTGCCCAGCACATAGTAGGTGCTTATGAAAGACTAGAGGACATGAAATGATTATGTTCTGCTGTGTGTGGCATACACTGCCCAGAGCTGAGGAGTCTGTCACTGAGGGAAGTGGTCCAGGGGCTTGGGCCACCCAGGAAATACAAGGAGCCATTGTCAGGAGAAGGGCGAAGACAGCCCAAAAGAGCCTAGGATTCCAGTTCTCCTGCCCTCTGGCACATTCTGAGATGGCTTTACCCTCCACTTCTGTTCCCTTTTGCCTCTTGGGGGGGTGATTCATATTTCAATATATTCCAGCTGAAAAGGATCAGATTTTGAGCAGGTGGTAAGCCAGAACATGGAAATTTGATATATTTTGACTAATGCGGTTTGAAATTTGGAAACTGCAGACAATTTTATTCAAGATCCGTTTTTATACCAACTCATTATTGGGGGAAAAAGGCAAGATTTCAGGTTTCCTGTGAACCCAGGGCTGTCACCACTGAGCCCTGCTAAGCAGGCTTGACCTGGCCGGCCAGCCTGCACGCTGCCTGCTGCCTGCCTCAGCTACCCGCATCCCTGCCGGAAAATCTTTCTTTAGCAACCTCTTTCAAGTGTCCCTTTGGGGGTTACTAGTCCAATTTAATCTGACCTTCAGCCCCACCTCTGTGGCACCAACTCTAGCAAATCCCTGGGGCTGGCACTTAAGACAAGTTCTGTGATACAGACAATGGTATTACACAGAACTTCCACTTCCTTCCCCATCTGCCTCGTCCATTTCCCTGGCCTCCTGAGCATGAAGCCCCAGGAGAGGAACTGAATAATGGAGACAGGGGAGCAAGGATGAAGCGGGGAAGCGCATGTTGGGGTGCTGGAGGGGATGTTACTAGGAAAGGGTCTCTGAGAGAGCAGTGGCCTCCAAGATAAGCAGTCTCTTTTCCCATCTTGAGATGCCACTTCGATCTTGTTTGAATCTTGGTTCCACCATCTTGGGCAAATCACTGCACTATGTTGAACCTCATTTTTCTCTGTGATAACATGGAGATATGAATACTTTTATAATCCCTTTGGAGGAATATCCAAGGGCTGTATGTGAGTGTGCTCAGCATGGGTAGGTCTGGCACCTAGAGGAGGTTCATACGGGTGACCCCCTTTGGCTCCCCAGTGATCTCCTCCTCTTCATACGAGGCAGAGGTCTTGTCTCCTCTGAGTGGCTCGCATTCTGGTTAGGAAGGCAGAGAGGAAAGGGCTGGACCCCTGAAAGTCCCCACATTGGCAATTTCCTGTTGTAGAACTTCTCAAGTTTTTGGAGCTGAATTTTCTGAAATGTTACCTCTCAGTGTTCAAGAGAACTTGGACTCAATGAATCTGATCTAAGGAAAGGATCAGGAACTTGGACAAAGCTATGTACACAAAGATGTTTATTCCAGTGTACTTTAGTTTTAATTTAACTGACTCGTCAAAAAGAATTAATAGATACATTGATATGGTAATAAATCAAACATCCCTGACAAGCTGGTCATGATGTCACAAGCCTTTAATCTCAGCTACTCAGGAGACTGAGGCAAGAAGATGGCAAGTTGGAGAACAGACTGGGCAATCTAGCAAGACCCTGTCTCAAGATAAAATATAAGCCAGGTGCGGTGGTACACACCTGTTATCCCAGCACTCAGGAGACAGAGGCAGGAGGGTGGCTGTGAGTTCAAGACCAGCCTGAGCTACATAGTGAGTTCAAGGCCAGCCTGAATTACCTGTCCCCCCAAAAAAAGATAAAAAATAACAAGGGCTGGGGACATAGCTCATTAACCCCTGGGTTCAATCCCCAGTACCACAAGGGAAAAACAAGTCCCTGACAGGTAAAGAGTGACATTTCTTTTACCCAGCCCCCTGGCTTCCCAGCAGTCCTCCTGGGATACAGCTAATATTACCAATTTCTGCCATGATAATCTATAACAGTGAAAAATGAGAGATAATCTAAATGCTTCACAGATAAATAAATTATAATCTATCTATACAGTGGGATCCTCCACAGGCTCTACAATCTTGCCTGTTACTATGTCACTCTTGCTTCTGTTACTGAATGCTGCCTCTGGCCTCAAGGCCTCAGAGTATGCTGTTCCCTCTGGCTTGAATTCCATCTCCTAGTAGATTCCTTCTCAACCTCCAAACTCTCCGAGCCTTGTCACCCTCACGGACTAGAGGACCCCCAATTCTCAGAGCGCCCCCCCCGAATCTTTCTCTACACTCCTGTTTACAAGGGGCAGGTATATTTGGCCATGGCTGAGTGATGAGTGCCCATTTCCCCATCAGTCCTGTCCTGGGGCGGTGACCATTCTATCTTCTAGGCCCCCTTTGCTTCATTAGAATACAAATGGTAGGGCCGGTGAGATGGCTCAGCCGCATAAGCGCCTGCCTGGCAAGCGCGAGGGCCTGAGTTCGACTCCCGGAACCCACATACGAAAAAAGGGGCCGGTGATATCACTCAGCGGCACGGACGCCTGCTGGCGCACGAGGTCCTGAGGTCGACCCCCGGTACCCACCAAAAAAAAAAAAAAAAAAAAAGAACACAAATGGTGGATGAATTTCTATGGTTGAAGCTCATAACACAGGATACAGAGCTGCGCATATAGCATGAGCCCACCTTTATTTCTTTAAATAAAATTTTTATTTAAATTTTATATAGCCCTATATAAATGAAGGAAGTACTGAAAGAAGATACAGCAGGGACCTGTCAGTGATTGTGAAGTGTAATGGGAATGTAGTGATTTTTCTTCCTTTATACTTCTATACTTTTTACATTTCCCACAACTGGCAAGTATTTTAAAATTAAATAATGGTGAATGACTTTAAAGAAAAATTTGATAGGTGAAAGTAGGGCTCGGGGACACACGGGAAGTCCATGCCAACTGCTACCTGGGATAAATGTCCCAGGCCCAGCATCCAGGGATGGGGATGGGGGACTCTGGAGAAAGTGCAGGGCTCAGGCCAGCAGGAGAGGAGGCAGTTGGAAGCCGAGGACCTGAGATGTTTTTCTGGGCCCCACAGTGTCTTACGCGCCCAGTCAGGAGAGTCTGCAGAAGGCATCAAAAGACAAAGGGCTCAGGCAAGACCTGAGAAGCCTGGTAGTTATTTGCCTTGTAAGCGTGAGGTACATTCCCCAAACCCCAGCCAGCAGTGACAAGAACTTGGGCAGAGGCTGGGTCAGTGGGGATTAGAATCCCTTGTTTGCAAATGCCTTCAACTTCTTCGTCCTTTCTTATTCTGTGGTCTCACCTGACAACCCCCTGCCCTGGGTGACCCTTCTCTGCCCATTGCTCTGCCACCCTGCAGAGCCCTCTGTGGCCTTTAGGTGACTGGGGCAGCTGGCTTATCCATGACACGGGATGTCTGTTTCCTTCTGTCTGTCTCTCCTCCAACTCTCACCTTCCTCTTGGCCTCTCAGAAGATGACCCCTTTTTTGTCATGGAGGAAACAGCAGCCATGGTCTTCTCTGGGTATGCCACTGTCCCCGTTACAAGGCAGGTGTCCCTGCTGAGCTCTGGACCTCTGTTCTTCTGCCCTCCCCTGCCTGCTGCTGCAGTCCCTCTCTTCCTCTCCTTCTGAATCATGCTCGCTGGCATGCACACAGGCTCTATTTCTTCCATCTCAAAACACAAACACTGGGAGGGCGTGAGGAAGGCAAAGAGGAGGTTAGCGGGTACAGGGGTGCAGTTGGACAGGAGGTATGACTCCTAATATTCTGTAGCACAGCAGGGTGACTGTGGTTGGCAGTTAATTTCAAAATAGCTAGTAAAGAGGATTTTGAATGTTCCCAACATAAAGAAATAGTAAATAAATATTTGAGGTGATGGATTTGCCAGTTATCCTGATCTGATCATTTACACACTGTCACACTGTGCCCCATAAATAGGTATAATTACTGTGTGCCAATTCAAGATAAAAACTATAATTTTTTTTAAAGTTTAAAAAGGAAATAATAATAAGCTCCCTTGGCCCATTCCCCAGGAAGTTCTACCCTGTTTCTTGCCTCCTTTGGTGGGAAAAATGCCTGCATGGGTGAACTCTGGGTGCCCAGTAACACCCCTTCCTCCCTGGCTTCTCCACGAGGGATCTTCCCTCCATCCCGTTACGACAGCAGGACCTCGTGACTTTTTTGACCATTAAACGTGAGCAGGAGTGATGCATACATTTGAGACAGACACGGGAAGCCAGCAGCTGGCTGTGTTCACGTCTTTTCCTGGCAGTGTCCTGGATAAAGATGCTCTCTTGACTGGGTCCCTGCGAAGAGACTCAGCTGTCCCACTGCCTCAGGAGCAAGACACAAGCCTTTGTTGTGAGTCCCTAGGATTCTGGAACACCCTCATCTCTCCTGGCCAATCCAGTTCCGTGCCTTTTCCCTTTCCTCACTCCTGCACTTACCATCCTACCAAGAAGGAACTTGCCGAGGCCACCAATTACCTCCACCAAATCAGTTGGGCACTTTGCTGTCCTCACATAAACTTTAAGCAGCCTTCATGCCATTGATTTTTTGCTCCTTCGGGAAATACTCGTGGCTATGGTGACACCACACTCTCCTGGCGTGGCTCTGACCTCACTAGCTGTCCCTTCTCCTTTGCTGACTCCTTCTCCTCTGCCCTCCTCCGAAACTGTGCTGCCATAGGCTTCAATCCTGTGCCTTCTCCCTTGACTCTCCTAGGTGACCTCATCCATTCCCACAATTGAAATGCCATCTCTATGCTGATGGCTCCCAAGTGTACTGCTCACCTCTGGGCGCCTCTTCTGTGCATCCAGCTGCTGCCAATTAGACATCCTAGGAGGTATCTCAAGCTTTATATGTCCTAAAATGAGCCCTTGGTTGCCCCCAAGCCCACTTCTCTAGGTTCCTTCAGTCTCACAGTGGTACCCTCATCCTCTCAGTCATTTGGACCAGGGCTTGAAAGTCACCCCACCTTTCTCCTGCCCATGGGTCCCTGCAAACATTTCTCCAGGCTGTCCAATGTTCTGTCTCCAGGGTCCCAACATCTGTCACAGACAAGAGCCACCAGCCTCCTTACCTCCCCTTTCCTCCCCATCAACCCATCCCCCAATAGCAGCCCCTCAAATCCAGTCACATCACTCCCACCTCAGCCTCTTCAGTGGCTTCTTGCCACACCCAGAATTAGATCCAAACCCTTTACTGTGGCTTTTAAGGCCTTTAAAGCTTGGCTTTTTCCTTTCTGACCTCATCTCCTGGCCCTCTCCCTTCACCTGCACGAAGCTCAGTCCTGCGCCAGGGCCTCGTCAGCTGCCATTCCCTCTGCCTGGAAGACTGTTCCTTGGCTGCTTCTTATCCTTTAGGTGTCAGCTTAGATGTCACTCTTCAGGAAGGCCTCCCCAGGGGCCTCAGTTCCTTCATTTGCCTGAATGTCCCCTCTTCATGTTTCTAGGACCATTTGGGACTTGTCTGGTTACTTCTGTTTGGTTGTCTCCCTTCTCAGAATGGAGGCCCATGAGGGAAGTAGCCATGTCTCCTATCACTGTGGAACCAAGCAAGGAGCTCAGACTTTCACGTGAATGAGGTGGGTGGACAGATGCAGAGCAGGGTGAGTGACAGGTATGGGCTGGCTCAGAGCCCAGATGCCAGTCTGGAGTGCTTTTCATTGACAGCGAGGAAGGGCTGGCTCTTCTGAGGACCAAGAATAAGGGCACAGTTCAGCGCCTGCTTCTCAAAGGTGGTCTCATCTCCTGCTTTGCATTGCTGACTGCTGCACCCTGCCTAATGCTGTGGTCTTCAGGATTCTGTAGACTCCCACCCACCTCCCTCTCCTTCACACCCTGCGTGACTCCCCCACCTCAGCAGGCATCTCAGTAGACATTTGCCACTGAGGACAGTCTCACACCCACAGGGGACCCCTTGCCTCACCAGACACAACTAGGACATACCACCTAGGGTGTGCCTGTCTGATTATGAGTGGGTCCCCAGTTTTTTGTTGTTTGGGGGAGGGGCAGGTGGCTCTACAATGTGCCCAGGCAGGAAGCAAGGCCCAGAAACCTCTGGGAAGGATGGACTTCCAGAACCCCTCAGCCATGGAGTCCAGGCTGCATAGCCCAAGTATGGGGGCCCCAATCTAAGAAGCAAAATTGAGTAATATGAGGACACATTTTATGAAGCAGCAGGAGGTGGAGGGAGAGTCCACAGGCCTGGGGCTTCCTACAGAGAGCTGCCAGGTACAGATGAAGATGGATAGACTGGGATGGGGACAAAGTGAAGAGGCCAGGCCACCTTCCCTTTGTCCTAACAAGGAGCCTCAGCCCTGGCTAAGCCCTCCTTGGCATTGGATCTGTCAGGTCCACCTGCCATCTAGGGTCTGGGAGCATCAAGATGGAGGAAATGAAAACTAAGTTCCCTTGAAGGTTGGGACAGCCCTAAGGCTATCTGGGAGCAGCGCTCTTTGCTAACAACAGCAGTAACAGATCGATCATCACAGCCGAGGGAGGGCCTCCCCTGCATCATTGCTGGGCTGAGTGAAGCAAGTGTTTTCCACACCTATAAGGCAGGTACTGACTCCAGCTTCCATACAAAAAAATGGGGCCGCAGAGGTTTTGGGACCCACCTGAGCTTGTCAAAGTGAAAGGTGCCAGACAATACCTGGGTGCAGAGCTGCCTGTGTGCCAGCCTCCAGCCCTGTCCCATGCAGGGCCTCCCAGCAAGGAGGTGGTAGACCAGATGGGCAAGGGCTAGAGGCTTGGAGTTGCTCCCATGGGACCCCCAGAGAAGCTGGGAGCCCAAGTAGCACGGCATTCTCAGCCAAGCCTGTTCCCAGGGACCAGCGCAGGCAGAGGAAAGCCGAAAGGTTATTCTAACAAGGAGCCGCCCACTTCTCAGCTGAGAGCAATACTGGTGCGCTGGAGGAGCCTGGGGTGGGTACATAATTCAGCGTGTCAGGAAGAGAGTGGGAGCTAAAGCAAAGCTGAGATAAGCCAGGGACCTTGCACAGTGCCCCTCCCCATGTGTGCCTGTCCTCAGGAGAGGGCCCAGCCCCTTCCCTGGGATGGTGTGCACCGGTGATATAGGATAAAAGTGACTCAGGCTGCCATCAATGGTTCCCAGAGGCAAATGTGTGTCCACACATGTACACAAACATAAACACACAGGCCTGCACACTCACACATGCATTAAGCATGCACACCCAGACACACATGTACACATGTATGCATTCACACACACATGCACACATGTCCACAGGCCCATGCCCCAGTTCTGGCTAATCACGGCCTGCCTCCCTTGATGTGCCTGAGGCGCAGGCCTCAAGTCTGCCTATTTGACTCCTCCTCCTCTCCCTTCTGCACCCAGGTTTTAATGAGAGGATCACAGTCCTGGCCTCCAGCTAGGGTGACTAACATTTTGGTTGACTGGGGACTGTCCCAATTTTGGCACGGAAAGTCCCACATCCTGGGAAGCCCCTCAATCACAGCAAACTCATTCTGGTCACTCTGCCCCAAGTCTTTGACAGATCTGGTGCTGGATCCTTCTTCCTAGAGCTCTCCTTACCATTCACCACCTCTGAGATGGACCAATGGGCCCTCAGCAGAGCTAAGATGGAGTCTCTGCTCCCACCCTGGAGGTGCAGTGTCTCCTCAGAACTGATAAAAACCTCTGTGTTTATGGACCATGAGGCAGGCCCTGGGGCCAAGAGCTTTCTGACCCTTAGCTCTCAATCCTTCAATGACCCAGGAAATGCTTCCCTGACCCAGCCAGGTTTCTGAGCCCCTCCTGTATGCAGGGAGCATGCCAGACAGAGTCATCCTTGTGGAGTCAGTGGGAAGAGTCAGAAAGCAACAAATAAGTAAATTGTCTGATATGCTAGAAGGTGAGTGCTGTGGAGTGAAGTAAAACAGGGAAGAGACAACTTTAAAATAGGCTACTTGGGGGAAGCCTCACTGAGCAGGTGTCTCGGGGCAGAGCCCTGGGATGCAGTCCCAGCAGAGAACAGCACAGAAAAGGTCAGAGTGGGACATTCCATGTGTGGGAGGGACAGAGGGAGCTCAGCATGGCTGGAAAGGTGGGGCCTCTGGGCCGTGGTACAGACCCAGAGGTGTCTTGTGGATAAAATGGGAGCCCTGAAGGGTTTGGGAGACTCAGACTTTTTGCTGGGTCTCCCTGGCTTCTGTGTTAGAAGAGATGTGGAGGCAAGAGCAGAGCAGAGGGACTACTTCAGAGGCTGCTGCAACCATCGAGTAGAGTGATGATGGTGGTGACCTCTTGAAGTGATGGATTTGGGATGAATCCTGAAGCTGATCTGCCGGGACTTCCAGGGAGTTGGCTGTGGGATGAGGGGGAAGAGTCACTATGACTCTAAGGTGTTTACCCAGAACAGCCGTAGGGAAAGGAGCCCCATTACCTGAGATGGAGAGGATTTGGGTGGAGGAAGCTTGTGGGGGAAAAGCAAAGCTCAGTTTAGATAGATTACATTTGACAGATGGAGATGTAGGTGAGGCGGATAGATACTGGTGTCTACACTTAAGAGGGCCAGACTAGAACTTTAAGTGATTGTCCCCATTTTATAGGTGAGAAAGATGAGGCTCAAGGAGATGCACTCGTTAAGTGGGGAAGCCAGGATTTGAATCCAGGTCTCTCTGGCTCTAAAGCGTGTTCTCCTCCCCAAAGCGTGTTCTTCTCCCCAAAGCGTGTTCTTTGGCTATCCTCCCCCCACATCCAGCAGTGTAGACTGACTGAGGGGAGCCCAGCTGTGCTCTGGCTGGCTTCCTTGTCTCCAGGGCAGAACCAGGCTATGAGGGGTGGAGGGGACTCATCAGGAAGGGGCCCATGCTTGGGACACAAGTGGTAAAAGTGCCAAGTGGCCTGAGGCGCCAGCAACCCCTTAAGTGTAGCCAGCCTGGCCTGAGGCTGTTATCTAGGCAGCAGAGAGCATTGGGTTAGCATCGATTGGCTTAGAATGGAGCAGCTGGCGAGGCTGGGGGTAGGGGGAGCTCAGCCTGAGGAGGGGAGAGGGACAGCTGCAGAGCCAGAGGGTTGACCACGTGGCTGAATGGTTTCCAAGCCTCACTGAGGCCCTCAGGCCTGCAGGGGGAGGGGGTGGGACCTTGGAGCCTAGGAGGAGCAGAGTGAGGGCCATAATCTTGTCCCTCTGCCCTGCTCCCCAGCTGTAGGGTTTGGCCAGGTGCTTACCTAGGGGTACCTTGTTTCCTCCTCCAGGAGCCTCTATGTAAAGAACACAGTAGGCATTAAAGCCAGAGCCTGCAGGGCCCCTGCCATACTGGCTGTCTGACCTGGGCCTGGAGCAAGAGCCTTGTCAGTGCTAGACCCAGTGCAGAGCTGTCTGGCCACCCCAGCCCTGGGTTTTACTGGCCCAGCTGAGCTGAGATTACAACCTCCATGAAAGCTCTGTCTAATTAGAAGGGGGGCAGAAAAAGACAGTGCCTGCCACCTGACTTCCCACCTCAGTGCCTTTGCACATGCTGTGCCCTCTGGCTGTGCCTTCCCACCCATCTCACCAGGTCTGGCCTGCATTGGACCATACATAAGCACATTGGGGGTTGCTGAAAGGACTGGGGAAGGTGGCTGTCTGTACTCAGACACCGCCCCTTCCTCCCATGGTCCCTGCCTGGCAAGTGGGGGTTAGGATTTGCAGGACCTGAAACAGTGCTGCCTCCCTTGCTTGCGCATCCTCTGTGCCAATGCCATGCTGAAGCTGGAGCCTTCTCACTGAGTCCTAAGACAGCCCTGGGTGCCAAGAATTCTTCTCAGCCCCATCTCACAGATCTACTCCATGAGGTTGAGAAACTGTTGGTGCCACATTGTTATCCAGTGACAGAACAATGTTGGCAGATGGGACAGGGGCAGCAGGAGCCTTCCTGAGCACCTCCTCCAATTTTCCCCATCCCCCACCAGGCACCTGGGCCCTGGGCCCCAGCACCCAATCAGACTGCCTGGTCTTACGAGTTAGTGAGGCCTGATGACTCCGAGGCTTTCCCTGGACCCTCCCTGCACTGCCGCTGCCACTCTCCAGACTCAGGGCAGGTGTGAAGGGAGGAAGGGATGAATGAGGCTGTGGAGACCCTGGTGAGCAGGAGGCTGGGAGTTTTGGGAGCAGCCGAGCAGCAGAGTACATCACCCTGAGGAGGCAGGTGGGCGAACCCCAGGTCTGCCCTATTCAGAACCCTCAGGCACCCCCACCCCCACCCGAGGAGCTGAGAGGCCCCTCCTTGGAGATGTGGATCCCTCCTAATTTGCAGTCTTAAAATGCACAGCAAAGGCGCGGGCCTCATTGTTAATACATTAATCAGGCAATCAGCGAATCGGGGCTCCCCAAGGCCGCATGGAGGGGGCACAGGAGGAGCCATGGCAACATAGCTCCTGCCTCCATGGGAAGAAATCTGCAGTGTGATGATCCAGGGTCTGGCACCCACTGGCTAAGCTATGGGGTGCCAGAAGTGGGTGGAGCTGAATGAGACAGCTAGTCAAGGGGCTTGAAGATGGAGCAGCTTCCAGGCTGGAGAGGCAGTCAGCTGAGACCTCGACCCCCAGTGGGAGGGGTGGTATCTGGAGGGGCAACCTCCCTGACACAGGCTCTGGCACTTGGGCAGTGCTGAAAGATGGAGAGCAGCTGCCCTGGGCCTGGTCCCACTATCCTGTTTCCCGGGGAGCCCTTCGTTGTCCTCTGACCTTTGGCAGGAAGTACCTGCCCCATGTAGTCCCTGTGGCCTTTTTGCCCCAGATCCCAGCACAACAGCGTGTTTTTTCTTGAGGCAACAGGGAACATGAACCTGGCCCTGGGCCAAGCCTTGGCTGGGGTCCCTCATCTTCCTGTGGCCCTCTCAGAGGAAGGTGAGGAGGACCAGGGCCTGGCTCCTGCCTTCATGCCGCCCTACCCTCTGGCCCCTTCGCTCTAGCCGCCATATATCACAAGTCTTTTACTAAGCCCACACCTAGATTTTTGGGCACTTTGGCTTTTTCACTTATACTGAGGTCCTGGCTGGTTTCTCTTGTACACTGGCATCCCCTGGAGGTTCCAGCTTTCTTTTCCCGGGGCTGGGCGTACGTCTCCCCTTGAGCCCCACCCCCACCCCCGCTGGCTTCTCTGGGGCCTTAGGGAGTTAGAGCCACAACAGCGGGTAGAGGAGGGCCACCCCACACCCCACACCCCCACCACACAGGATAGGTCTAAAGATCAGAGGAGCGCAGACAGAAGCGCTCTGTAAACTCCAGCAAGCTGTATAAATGTTGAGTGGTATTAGCGCTAAGCCTGACACAGCCCCCACCCGCTGCCCCATGCCCTGTAGCTGCAGACTGAAGGTAGAAAATGCTTTTGTCTTTACAGGACCCCTGGTGGCGACTGCACTGCTGTGTTCCCTTCAGTCTGAAATGTGGGATGGGCATGGTGAGCACCGTGAATGCCCTGAGTCAGGAGGGAGATCCCGGGCTCCCACAGAGTGGCCAGGAGGGGGCCACTCCCTAGGGAAGACTCTGGCAGGTGTGCCTTCCTTGAAGCAAACAGCCTGGGCAGGCTGAGAGGTGTGAGCTGGGCCAAGCGATTTGGAGGTTTGGCCTTGTAGAAGGTGTAGCTAGTGTGGGGTAGGCTCCCTGAGAGTCAGCTTGGATCTGGAGCCCAGGCTACTACCTCCTCCTGCCCCTGCCTCCTCCACCAGGGCTGGGGCTCCTGGGCAGATGGAGGCAGCAATGGAGGCTGGAGGCTACACCCAGGCCTCCAAACAGGAGGGCTTTCAGAGTGATCATCTTCAAGGCAGGTTCTGGAGGGAGAAACTGAGGTAGAGACAGCTGTAGTCATGGCCTGGCCTATAGGTTGTGCAGTGGCTGGGGTGATGGAAGGCATTGCAGGGGCAACACAGAGAATGGCTTGGTTCAGAAAGGGTCCTTGATGCTGTGTTGCCACCACTATTGAGGGTATAATTGCTCTGAAATCGCAACCGAACCCAATTATGCAAAAACTAAATTATGTGCAATGATTTTTATGTGCTGGAAACGTTCAATTGAAGCTGGGTGATTGCAGGGGGACAGGAAGCAGCTGCCACTCTCTGGGAGCCCATAACTCCCAACAGCTGGGAGCTGTCACTTATGTACAACACTGTTTTTGCCGGGAACAAGGAGGTGGCAGTGGCAGTGGCAGTGAGACCTGCTCAGCCAGGATCTTGGGCAGTGGCTGGGCCTGGGCAGCAGCAGGCCTGGAAGCCCAGGCAGGCAGCTGACTGGCCTTGAAGTGGCAGGGAAGGTGGGTTCTCTCAGCCTAAATGCTCTGGGCACAGCTGGCAGCAGGAAGACTGTGCTGAACTGCTCCAGGCACCCTGGCTCTCTCGAGAGGGGTGGCTGGACAAGCTGGAAGAAAAGGGGCAAGAGGCCAACCCCGGCAGGGAGGATGACTGCCTGGCCCTCTGGGGTGGATGTCTATAGGCCTGGAGCCTGTCCCCTCCACCCTGGCGCGCCTGCTGGGCCACTTGGGGCAGCTGTGACCCTGGAAAAAGGCAGGTAATGACAATCGTCCATAATGAGGCTGCTCCGATAATGAGTGTGGGGCTATTACCCGACCACAGGCTGGACACATCCGAAAATAAATTATTTTAAGGATCCATTAACGAATGCCTAATTAATGCCCAATTAGAGGGAAGCTACAGAGGAAATGCTCCGGACAGTTGAGAGGCAAGGCCTTGCTTTGCAGCCACAGCCTGGAGGCACAGACTAGAAGGTAGACCCGACAGGGGCAGTGTCAGTCTGGCAGTTTCATGAACCCGAGAGCAGTGTCATGTGTCATCCCTGGTGCCACCCCCAGTCCCTCACAGACATGTGAGATCTACACATATCCGCACAGCTCTGTGAGGGAGCACTACTGCTACCTGCCTTTTAGAAATGAGGAAATTGGGGCACAGAGGGGACATCACATATTTGAGGATTGTGGAAGGCACTGAAAATGAAACATCTTTTGAGGTGCGTTTTGCCATCATGCATGCATGCTTTGCTTGTCTGGGGAAATAATTTAAATAAAATGATTCCTCAGGACTCCTTGGGAGATACTTACTTTGTTAGAACAACTCTCTGTGAATGCAGATCATGGTAAGCAAATGGCTGCACTGGGACAAGACCTGGAGCCTGGCTGGCTGTGTCCGTGGATGTGGCCCTCACACAGCAGAGCTGACAGCCTGAGGAGGCAGGGCCCAGGAGCATTTGGGTATGTGGGTGATCAGGACCTTTGCCCCAAATATATCTCCCACCCAGGCTGGGGATTAATCCTCAGTAGGTGTGAGGTGCCAAGAAGTAGGAGAGATTTCCAGTCTAAGACAAGGTCCAGGTGAGGACTTTGACCTCTACTTTCCTCTATTCCGGGGCCAGGCTCTCAGGGGATTACCTGACAGACCCTCAGCACCGGCCAGAAGGGGCCAGCAGGCTCAGGAGGGGACTGGCACAGGACCATCCTCTGTACTCTGTCTGTTTCCCACCTCTTCAGGCAGCCCCTGACCGGCTGTGCTGTCTCTCTCCCTGCCAGGGTGCTGTGTGGAATTGCTGCTGCTGCTGCTGCTGGCCGTGGAGCTGCCCCTAGGCAGCAGCTGCCCGAGGGACTGTGTGTGCTACCCAGCTCCCATGACAGTCAGCTGCCAGGCACACAACTTTGCCGTCATCCCTGAGGGCATCCCCGAGGACAGTGAGCGCATCTTCCTGCAGAATAACCGCATCAGCCTCCTCCAGCAGGGCCACTTCAGCCCCGCCATGGTCACCCTGTGGATCTACTCCAACAACATCACCTTCATTGACCCCAACACTTTCGAGGGCTTCGTCCACCTAGAAGAGCTGGACCTGGGTGACAATCGACAACTGCGGACTCTGGCGCCTGAAACCTTCCAGGGTCTGGTAAAGCTTCATGCCCTCTACCTCTATAAGTGTGGGCTCAATGCACTGCCAGCGGGCATCTTTAATGGCTTGCATAACCTGCAGTATCTCTACCTGCAGGACAACCACATTGAGTACCTGCAGGATGACATCTTTGTGGACCTGGTCAATCTTAGCCACCTCTTTCTTCATGGCAACAAGCTGTGGAGCCTGGGCCAGGGCACCTTTCGGGGGCTGGTGAACCTGGACCGACTGCTCCTACATGAAAACCAGCTGCAGTGGGTCCACCACAAGGCTTTCCATGACCTGCGCAGACTGACCACCCTCTTTCTCTTCAACAACAGTCTCTCGGAGCTGCAGGGTGACTGCCTGGCCCCCCTGGTAGCCTTGGAGTTCCTCCGCCTGAATGGGAATGCCTGGGATTGTGGCTGCCAGGCTCGCTCCCTGTGGGAATGGCTGCGGAGGTTCCGAGGCTCCAGCTCCGCTGTCCCCTGCGCATCCCCTGAGCTGCGGCAAGGCCAGGACCTAAAGCTGCTGAGAGCTGAGGACTTCCGGAACTGCACAGGCCCAGCGTCCCCACACCAGATCAAGTCGCATACCCTCACCACCACTGACAGGGCTGCCCGTAAAGAGCACCACCCGGCCCATGGCCCAGCCAGGGACAGGGGCCACCCGCACAGCCATCAGCCTGGCTCCAGGTCAGGCTACAAGAAGCCAGGCAAGAATTGCACCAGCCACAGGAACCGCAACCAGATCTCTAAGGCAGGCACCGGGAAGCAGCCCCATGAGCTGCAGGACTATGCTCCTGATTATCAGCACAAGTTCAGCTTTGACATCATGCCCACAGCTCGGCCCAAGAGGAAGGGCAAGTGTGCCCGCAGGACCCCCATCCGCATCCCCAGCGGGGTGCAACAGGCATCCTCAGGCTATTCCCTGGGGGCCTCACTCCTGGCCTGGATACTGGGGCTGGCGGTCACTCTCCGCTGAGGACCCAGGGCACCAGCACCCAGCCACATGTCCACCAAGGAACAGAATTTCTTTTCTTTTTTTTACAAGTGGAAGATCTGCTGGGTTTCAGGAAAAGGCTGATAGAGCCTTCAGCTGCTGTCTGGACCCTACCCAGTGGCTCATAAACCCAAAGTGTATAGTCCTAGACGGGAGGGGATTAGCAAGCACACCTCACTGAGCTATCCCAGCCAGACCCCGCCAAGCACCTACAGACAGCGTGCACTCCAGCAAGGCTGTAGAAGTCATGCACAGTGAGTCCTTCCTTAGCAGCAATGGGACAACTGCCCCTCAAGTGGGCTGGGCTCTGTGGAATCCTGATCATTTGGAGAGGCCAGAAGGGCCCCACCATTCCTGGAGGAAGCAGGACTCAGAACAAACAAGGCTCACCAGAGACCGCTGGGTGGACCAGCAGTCAGAGCAGTTCAGCAGGTGGCATTTTGGCCTGTGCCTGCGGCCTTGTAATGAACCTGCCCTGAATCCAACCCTGTGTCACCTTCAGTCCCTCCCTTAAGGGTAATGCCTCTTGTTCCTGATGTCTCAGGCAACCCTGGCAGACCTGGGTCCAACTGCTGGGGTCTAAGAACCAATCACCAAAGGAAAGATCATCAGAGGCTGAAATTTAGAACTTCATCACATGCAATGAAATTCTCACAGAAGGTGCAGTTTTATACCTACATCCACTTATATATATATACACACACACACTACACATATAAAAAAAATATATATATATATATACACAAATGCACAGATTCCCCGCCCCCCTCTGTTACCAAACTGTATGTCTTATCATGTTTATAAACTGTACGGGAAACTATATCTGCTGAACTAAGGATTGTATTGGTGATTTCTAGCAAGAAGAAAATTTACAGAATTTTTGTCTAGAATCCCAACCTGGCAACAATAGTCCCTGTGTAACCTGGGCTTGCCAGGACCTGGGGCAAGATGTCAGTGGGACAGACACTTAGGGAGAAAGAGAGGCAGTGAGATTCACTTCAGGGGACCAATATCCTTAGATATTTAGAACATCACCTTGTTTTTATATGCAACACAAGCCTGTCTGGCACCCTGGAGCACCCCATTATCCCTACTATAGAAGCTGTGGGTATCAGGGTGAGAAGTGGGAAGCAGCTTGTTGGACATCAGGGAGCCAGAAACTAGGGGCCATTGAGACAGAGAAGGGAAAGAATGGGCTCTGGGGTTTTTAAGCCAGCAGGCCCAGCAGCATCCACAGTGTTAGTCCAAGTGGCTGGACAGTGTCATCCGCCTAGCGTTTGGCCAACGACAATCTGGACAGGCCAGGGAGACTCTGAGGAGGAGCCCAGGCCTCCAGCATGAATTTTAACTTGAAGTTCTTTGGTGAGTGACCCAGCAAGGGCCCTGTGTAGCTTGGCAGGAGGGAAGCATTAGGTGGCCTTAGCAGAAGGGGAACAATAAGGGCATTTCAAGAACCACCTCAGGCACTCTGCATTACAGAGGCCCTGTCCCTCCTGACCCTTCTGGGATGTCCATGCACGGGCGGAGGTCAGGGGCCAGACTCAGGGCTCAGGAGCAGGGACGAGAGGCACACAGGTAACAAAGTGGGCAAGCCCAGACAGGGGAGAGGGGCTGCGGGCCAGGGGCCTGGGCAAGCAGTCGCTTTTATGTCTTGCACAGACCTGAATTCCCCACCAGAGAGGGTGAGTGTGAGGAGTGAGAAACACTGAATCCAATTAAGAGAGAAAAATAATAAAAAAATTCTCTTGGACAAGAACACTGTTTTTCATTTCCTAACCTCGCATTCCTGAAGGGGTGGCAGATCTTGGGCTTGAGGGGTAGGCGAGCCTGGCCCAGCACAGCTCTGAGAACACAGCACATTTGTTGGCAGGAGGAGCTGTAGGGAGCAGGGGTGCATTGACTCATGGGGATAGACAAGAGCATGCACACACGCACACACACACACTGGCTCTCTGTTCTATGGACTTCCCCTTCGCATGCCCAGAACATGATTCACTTCCCACATTCTGGCTGCACTGGGTTGGCACTGTCTCTGTGTCTCTCTCCAGAGCAGGCTGGTCCTGAATCCTTCCTGGCCTGTTACCAAGAGCCTCAGATGCAGCCGCTGAGCTATTGATTCTCACAGGGCTGGGCAGTGGCCTGCAGGGGACAGCCAGTTCGTGGCACCTGGCACCAGCTGGGTTTGCCAGGAGGCCAGGGAGTGCCCAGGACAACAGTGGAAGGGCCCAGAGGCTGCGTTTGCCTCTCTAGCTTTGGAGAAAGGAGCAAGTTCCCCAGATCAAGGGTGGAGGGCTGTGTGTTCAGGACTAGATAGACAAATCTTCCTCAGTATGAGGCTTGGGACATTCACAAAAGGAGATGGGCTGTCTGCAGAACAAATCATCTCATGCCTGCAGTCTCTCCTGATGGTCTCCCTGATCTGACCCAGCCTGGTGCTAGGGCCTGGCTGTCCCTTAGAACCCAAAGAAGTTGTTATATTGTTGATTTCATTTTGAACCTCAGATAGCAAGGCCCTCAATGGGAAAATCAAGAGTCTAAGCATTTTATTAAAAAAAAAAAAAAGGGCCGGTGAGATGGCTCAGCGGCGTAAGCGCCTGCCTTGCAAGCGCGAAGGCCCGAGTTCGACTCCCGGAACCCACATACGAAAAAGGGGCCGGTGATATCGCTCAGCGGCATGGGCGCCTGTTGGCGCACGAGGTCCTGAGGTCGTCCCCCCGGTACCCACAAAAAAAAAAAAAAAAAAAGACTTAGTAAGTCCTATATGGTAGAAGCGGAATGTCAAAAGAAATGCAAAAAAAAAAAAAAAAAAAAAGAAATGCTAATGTCTTCTAAAGGCACTGCTTCTGTCCAGCCCGGCACAGTCTCCGGTTGCTGACTATTATTACAGGCGGGGCAGTGGGAGTCCAGGACGTCAGCTGTACTTTTAGTAGCTTTCTCTTCTAGAAGGTCGGGGGAATCAAGGCAGTTCTGTTGCAGATGACGTCACTTGTCACTCGGTAGCTCATATGCTACACAGTTCTGAGGACACCTTTGCTCTGATGACACCATTATCCCAAATGTCAAAGCAAATTGATGCCATCAGGGCAAAGCAAGGCTTCTCTCTTCACCAGATCTGGTCACCCCCTGAGTCATTCAGGGCAGGGAGATGTGGTCCTGTCCTCCCCCGGGCTGAGGCCACGCCCCTCTGTTCTGATGAGCTCAGCCCCTCTGCCATCTTTGCTTGCAGGGAGCCCCAAAAGGGACCATCTCTTCTTCCTTCCCCTCCTACCAGGCAGCCTTCTACTCTGGAATGGCAGAGACATAGAGGCAGCCCTGCCGGAGGAATGTGGTGGGCCCTGGTGGTCTCAGAGTCTCCACACAGCCCATAACCCCACAGCTTGGTTGACTCTCTACTGTTCATTTCACAAGCACTTACAAGGGCCCCTGGTGCCAGCAATTGTCCAGGCTCCGGCCACATAAAAGTGAGGAGCCATGGCTCTCTGTAAGGAACTCAGATCCTACATGTAGAAACATGCATTCCCTGCTGGTGTGGGATTGGTGCCTGTGTTAGCACCTGCATCCCATGAAGATGAGAAACTCGGCTGGGATGGGGGCACTCAGAGAGCATCCAGGAAGAGGTGACACTGATGGGTCTCAGAGGATGAGAAGCAGGCCAGAGAAGAGTGTGGGGAAGATTCCAGACTGAAGGCTGGAGGCTCACACTGGCCCCACTTCTGGGGTCTGCACAAACAACTTCAAGCTGAGAGCTGGGAGCGCTGTTCGCTGGGTTGTTGGGAGACCCACCAGGCAAGGGGGAGGCGAAGGCGGTCCCACTCAGAGACTTGGACTCTATCTCAGAAGTGGAGGTAATGTGCGGCTCCCCCATTTGCGCTCTCCCACCCGCCCCCCCAACCTCTCCACAAGCACGTGGTCTCCACCGTGGCACCCTTGCGGATGTTCCTCAACAGTGGGTTTCATCATCGCAACTTGCCTCTTGCGCTCAGCCAGATCCTTCCTTTGTGCCAGCAAGCTAGAGCGCTTGCTGGAAATCTGCCTGGGCCACAGTCTCATTCCCAGACACCTGCTGCTTCCAAGCTCAGAATGTGTTCTATAATCGCTTAGTCTCCATGGCCTGTGCTCCCTGCTCTCCCATCCCCCAGGGCCCGCCCTCAGCTGCCAGACACCCCTTCCCCTGACATCCCCTCAGCCACCTCCACTCTGGCAGACCACCAGCATCCCCAGGACCCCTCCCCTGAACTGCATCTCTTTTCCCCCTTCTGCTAGGGCTGTTCATTACCAAGGAGCCAAGAATTCCACTTAGCAAATGTTTACTCATCACCTAACTAATCACCCAGCAATCCTTGGCCAGCAGGGACTCCAAAGGCCTGTGAACAGCTCTCAGAAGCTGGGGGGTAGCCAGGA
This sequence comes from Erethizon dorsatum, assembly GCA_028451465.1. Lineage (NCBI taxonomy): Eukaryota > Metazoa > Chordata > Mammalia > Rodentia > Erethizontidae > Erethizon > Erethizon dorsatum. Next base: position 36,919,498 of record CM051826.1, read on the forward strand.
GGGCTTCTCAGAGGAGAGGCTGCAGGGCCTGAGCTCAGAGATAATGGGTTTTTTGAGAGGGGGTTGGGAGTCCTCAGCAAATCCTTTGTTATATTCATATAAAGTCCCCAGACTGTTCTCATCAGTCCCTGGTCTGATCCCCCTCCCAGTCTTCCTCTCCAAGGATCTGGAGGAAGCCATCCTTCCTCAAGGAAAAGTGTGTGCATGTTTTGATGGGGTCCTGTCCAACACCAATTTGAAACCTCCTGACCTGGCTGTGCTTGTGTCCTGGCTCATTTCCTCCCAGCCTTGCTCTCAGGCTTCACCTTTCTCTAAGCAGGAGGTTAGCTCATCAAGCCATTACTCCATCCATGTCACCAATCCCCCACTATCAGCTTATAATGGGCCAATTTTCTTTTACCTTTCTGTCTACTTAGAAAATATCTCAAGAACCTCTGATTGTGCGTTAAAATTTCCTTTACAATTCCATGCTCGATATCTCTTTCTGCTCTTCTAATTGTTCCTTTTAACTCACCGCACTTTCTGTATAAATCTCCGAGCCGCCCCCTTCACAGGCTGTTAATAAATACGATCTCTAGGAAAATATACATAAACATCTATTGTTGGCTAAATAACTCACAGCACAATCAAAAAGTCAGAGACAAAGAGAGAGATGCTCAGCATGATGAATGCCCATCTGCACTCTCTCTCAAGTTGTCCTGTCTCTGTTAAGAGGGCTGCTGGAATCAGGGTAGTTGATGGCCCTAAAAAGTCCACTGGCTGCAGGGACTGAAGGTGCTTCAGGGGAGAAAGAAAGGAGAGAAAGAGAATAGCTGCGGGGCATATTGACAGGGCTCCCTCCAAGAGTGGGGAGGGAGGGGACAAAGGAGACCTAGTGCAGGGAGCAGTGGCTAATTTAAGTGTCATTTCAGTGGGCCCCTTACCTCCAAAAGAAGTGGGTCAGCCTCCTCCAACACATAGCACCAGACTGCACCGCTGGCCCACCCCCCCATCTCTCTCCTTTCAGCTCTCATTTCTCATTAGAGCAGTTAGTTTCTAAGCACAGGAGGGTGGGGACAGCTGTACCTTTGTGTCACCGGTTTCTGTGTGGCAGCATGCACACTAATGGCATGCCTGAATGGCAGAATTTGACATCGATACTGCAAAATGCGCTCAGATCATGGTGCTTTCCAAATTGGCTGAGGCTCCACACCACTCCCTGCTCCTTCACCCAGCAGCTTAGAGCCCCTGCCAGCCCCAGCTTCTGCTGCTCTCTCTGAGGGCCTCTGAGAAGAGGAAGCGAGACATGTATTAAACTCTTCAATCTCTGTAAGTACCATTTCCCCGGAGACCCGCTCTGAGGAAGAAGGAAATGCACTATTCGGGACCTAAGCATGGAGGAGGTGTTAGGGGGTGGGGTCTTCATGTCACCTCCCCTCTCTCCTCACTGCTGGGGGTAGTCATGGGCAAGACAATGATGCCCTCTGAGTGGCAGCACCCAGGTGGCCTCTCACCACTCCAGCCAGAGAGAGATGTCAGGGATAATCACCAAATAAGACTTTCTCTGTGCCAGGGGCCAGTAGAACACACCTACCAATGAGGCAATGGTGGGTATGAGGAGGCCAGGACCCCAAAGGGTACACACAGTGGTGCTTGGAGAGAGAAAGCCCAGCTCAGTGGGTGGCCATGTGGCCAATGAGTAAGAGACACGGAAAGATGCAGACAGGAGGATGCCACAGAGAGAGGCTTTTATACACACACGCACACACACCCTGCTCAGACACGGCCTCCTGTCATTCTCCCTCACACAACAAAGGGTAGGACACTCACATAGGTGCAAGGCCCTACCCAGGCCCTGGGATGCCTCAGTGAAGAAGACAGACTTAATATACAGCACATGTTCCAGCCAAGGAGGCAGCGGGTAGAAAGCCAAATCCCTCTGTATTGGATTGCAAGATAGTCATCAGGAGAAGGGTACAGGGGCCTGTCACACAGATGTCGCTTAGACATTGGCAGCCCCGGTCAGAGAGTGCTACGGTCTGGATCTGATATATGTACCTTTCAAGGCTCATCTGTTGAGGCTTGGCTCCCACGCACCTGTGTTCAGAAGTGGAGCTATTGAGAGGCGCTTGGATGGTGCAGGCTGTAACATCATCATGGATCGATTAACACACTGATGAAATCAGAATTCGAAGGCATGATGGGGAGACGATGGAAATAGGAGGGGAGGCCTCGTTGAAGGGAGTGGGTTGTGGGACATGACCTTGGAAACTCTCTGGGCTCTTGGCCCCTTCCTCTCAGGCTCTCTTGCTCTCGCTATCCCTCTGCTTCCCATCTACTATAAGGTGAGGAGCTCTGCTCTGCCACACCCTCCACTCCTGAGGCGCTGCCTCACCACAAGCCTAAAAGCAATGAAACCAGAGGACCATGGACTGAAACCTTGAGCCCAAGTAAACTTTTCCTCTTTTAAGCTGTTATTCTCAGGTATTTTGTCACAGCTGTGAAAAGCCCACACAGGACACAGACAGCTGTGTGATAAGGGGAAGATCTGGTCTGAGCCCTGAGCTCTGGCCTTTCCCACTGAATCTGCACCCTGAAGGAGTTTTTCTGACTTCTAGTCAGCAGAGGCTCTGAGGAGGCTGCCAGCCTTCAGTCTCTCCAATGCCGCGACCTGTGCAATATGGGCCTGAGGCTCTGTGCTCCCCCAGCCGGCTGGGCCACATTGACATTCTCCCCCGCACAAGGGGTCACAGAGGTCTCCAAGGTGTTTTTATTCTTTATCCAGGCATTGAAGCCTCAGAGGCACTGAGGTCCCTGACCCCTCATCTCACCTGCCACCGGGAGAGTCTCTCACTCTTTTATCTGTGGCATTTAAAGTGCCACCAAGTGTCTGGCACTTCGTGAGTCAAAGGTACAGACTCTTCTGAGTTTCCACACCAGCATCCTTTCCAGAAGCCACCCCCCAGGCTGGCCTCCTGGCTGGTGCCTTTGTTGGCTATGTAAGGAGTCCATCACAGGAGGGTCCCACTCCGCGCCGGTGGAGACCAGGCATTCTGGCTGGCAGTTGCGGCACAGTCCTCCTGGCTGCAAACCACCAGGGCAGCTGTTGTGAACCTCAGGCTCCTGTGCCATCCAGCTTGTCCTGCTGCTATCCTTCCCTGTCCCCTCGATACCACCCCACAGATGAATGTCCCTCCCCATCTCACAAGGGGGGGGGGTCTCCCTGAAGTCCCCACCTGGTGAAAGACTAGCTTCTCTCTCTGACCCTTTGACCTCACTCTGAGCTTGATGCTGGCCTCAGTTTCCCCAGGGGCTATGGGAAGCTGCCCCTCTGCCTACCCCTCCTCCTCTTTTGGCTTTCTCATTCAGAAACAGCTTCATTTCTCAGAGTCACTGATCCACTTCTGCCCCTGAGGCAGGCCCCAGCCAGGCCGTGGCCTTGTCTTCTGGCACATTTTCTTCTTCATCCATTTCCTCTCCAAAGGCCAGTGGCAAGTTAAAATGAGAAAGCAACTTAGAGTTGGAGAGTAGTTCAGGTTTTCAAAGCCTTCTCGCAGACACAACCTCATAACAACCTCATAACAAATAGAAGTGTCCTCTCTGTGGAGATTCGATTGTAACCCCAACTTTGCAGATATAAAGGACTGGGCCTTCTGGTTATCCAGATCTGCGCTTCTGAGCCCAAGACAGGCTCTACCCTAGGACAGCTCTGCCTGACCATCCTTCCCCAAGTGAAAGGAATACAAGTGTTTCAGGCGCTCCCATGCCCAGGTGTCCACTAGTGGAGACCCTGTCCCACATAACCCATGACTGGGGGAATCCAGCTCTTCCTTTCCACTTCCAGGGATTTCAAGCTCTGAAGAGGTGATTTGCAAAAGCCTCAAAGAGAAAGTCAGACCTGCCCTCTTGGTTTTCCTAGGGTTTCTCTCTGCTGTTCTGACCTTCCAAACTCTCCCAAACAAGATCACTGGGATTGCAACCCAGGTGACCAAAGGAGCTGACAACCCCCAACCCCACCCCAACATGTCCCATCTGCCTTCTTTTCTGTCAGGAACAGGGTGAAATGGCAGAACACTCCCAACTAGCCAAGGTTGTTTCTTTCAGTTTCTTTCTTTGCTTGCCTTTCTTTCCCTTTCTTCCTTCCTTCTTCCTTCCTTCCTCCTTCCTTCTTTCCTTCCTTCCTTCCTCCTTCCTTCCTTCCTTCCTTTGTTTGTTTTCCTTCCTTTCCCCCTTTTCTTTTAAACTGGGGATTAAGCCCATGGGCATGTACTGAGCTATATCCCCAGTCCTTTTTATTTTTTATATTGAGACAGGGTCTTGCTACGTTGCTAAACTGCCCAGGCTGGGCTCAAACTTGTGATCCTCCTGCCTCAGCCTCCCAGAGTCCTGGGATTACAAATGTGCACTGCCATCATGCCTGGCTTTCTTTTGGTGGGGAGGCTGGGGATTGAACCCAGGGCCTTGCATATGCTGGCATGCTAGGCAGGTCTACCACTGAGCCACATTCCCAGAATTTTTTGTTTGACATAGGATCTAACTAAAGCTCAGGCTCCTCCTACCTCAGCCTCCTGAGTACCTGGTATCACAGGCATGCACCACCATGCCCACTTGTTTCTTCTATTTCTTGACAGCTGCAACTCATGTTAAGTACAACAGATGCCAGTAGTCGGACAGAAAAAGATCTGGACACATCATCTTTCTTCCCACAAGGCAGCATGAGTCCACCATTATGTAAAAGAAAGACCGTGGACAAAGAGTGACTCAGAGCTTACAACAAGAGTCCATAGGTGTGGCTCGGTGGTAGAGCACTTGCCCAGCATGTGCAAGGCCCTGGGTTCATCCCCAGCACTGCAAAAGAAGAAACAAAGTTCATAACAAGACCTGCAAGAACCACTTAAGATGCCTGCCTTGGGCCGGTGAGACGGCTCAGCGGCTTAAGAGCCTGCCTTGCAAGCGCGAAGGCCCGAGTTCGACTCCCGGAACCCACATACGAAAAAGGGGCCGGTGATATCGCTCAGCGGCACGGGTGCCTGTTGGCGCGTGAGGTCCTGAGGTCGTCCCCCCGGTACCCACAAAAAAAAAAAAAAAAAAAAAAAAAAAAAAAAAAAGATGCCTGCCTTCCAAATTCCTCCCCCAAGTGACTCTAGTTTTTACAACTCTTTGTGCTCCAAGTATTTTTGATAATCCCTGTTGGACCCCTTCTCAGTGCTTTTGTGAGTTCTGGGAATTTGTGTTTTCTTTTCATTGTTTTTGTTTGCTTAAAAATTAACTAAAAATCTTCATATTAATTTTCAACCAAATATGTCTATTTTGCTTGGAATATTTTCACAAATTTTAAATTTTTGTTCCCAATTTTAAATTGTCTAGTAGCAAATTGGCTTTAAAAATGAACAGGCAAACACTAGTTTAAGTATTAATTTATCCTAGGTGATATTACAACCTTTTACAATTTATTTTAGGAAAGTTCCTTCATTCTTTTTCGTTTTTTAACTTTTATTTTAGAATTAATGGGGCCGGTGAGATGGCTCAGCGGCGTAAGTGCCTGCCTGGCAAGCGCAAGGACCCGAGTTTGACTCTCGGAACCCACATACAAAAAAAGGGCCGGTGATATCACTCAGCGGCACGAGCACCTGCTGGCGCGAGAGGTCCTGAGGTCGACCCCCAGTACCCACAAAAAAAAAAAGAATTAATGACAGGTTCAGAGAAATTGAAAAAAGTAGGGAGAAAAAAAATAAGTACAGGGAGCTGTTACTCAGTGGTAATAACATTTTAAAAAGAGGAAAAGAAAGAAGGCTGGGTGTGGTGGTGGATGCCTATAATCCCAGTACCTCAGAGACTTAGGCAGGAGGATTGCCACAAGTTTGAGGCCAGCCTGGGCCACACAGTGAGTTCAAGGCCAGCCTGAACTGTATACTGAGACCCCATCTAAAAAAAACAAAAACAACAAAACAGCAAAACACAAGAAAAAGAAGAAGAAAGTGGTATCATGTTAGTCTTTTAAATTTATTTTCAGTTAATGATATTTACTCAGGTCAAATGTTCTTATATTAAAGCTACTTTGATAAGGGGAAAATAAAGCTTCCAGTAGGTGTGGTCAGAAAGAAACAGTTGGGGCCAAGGATATAGCTCAGTGGTACAAGCACCTGCCCGGCAAGTACAAGGTCCTGAGTTTGATTCCCAGTATCAAAAAATAAAAAAAGAAAAGAAAGAAAGAAAGAAAGAAACATTCAGTTTATTGGCTTGACTATTTCCTAAAGAAACATTAGGATTTTGACAGGGAGGAGTACTGGGGATTGAATCCAGGGTCTTTACACTGAGCTACATCCTCATCATTTTCTTTTCTTTTAACAGAGTCTTGCTAAATCACTAAGTTGCCCAGGCTGGGCTCAAATTTGTAAGCTTCCTGCCTCAGCCTCCCAGAGCGCTGGGATTACAGGCATGCACCACCATGCCTGGCTGATGCAAGGTCTTCTTGGGCATGTGCAGATGTCTAGAGAGAGTTTTTCATCAGATCCTGAAAAAGAACTTCTGGTCCAAACTTGTTAGTTTAACCTTCTACTAACCCTAGGGATGGCCACACACCCCCACTCTGACACAGAGATGGAGCTCTGCCCTTGGGGCGGCTGATCCTCTGCTGTCCCTACAAAATGGGACTAAGAGCTGTAAAGGCAACAGCACAAAAAGTCATTCTTGACTAACTTGTCCTTTCAATCAATTTGGTTTCGAAGGAATTGTCTCCTTTCCCACTCTCACGTGAGGGAAATGGCAGTGGGGGGGGGGACTGAAGGGCCACTAGGAAACAGAGGCAGCATTTAAACCCAGGCACTCTGCTCCCTTTTCATCCCAAAAGCCATGCAACTGGCAGCAGCAAGGCTCCCCAGGAACAGCACTTTCCAAATGCTAGTTTGAAAACAAGGGGAGCCTGTGATTGTGGTTTTGCTGATTTACAACAAAACATTAATGCAGTGAGCTTTTCATTAAGCCAAATGTATTCAATCTAAAGATAATCCTTTATTCTGAAGTTGCATCTTTTTATTTGATTGGAGGAGGAAGAGGAGTGTTCTAAAAAGAGTTTCTTTTTGAACTAATGGTATTGGTGCAAAGCAGCTACTCTTTCTCAGGGTCTCTAGTTGGCCAAAGAAAATATTGGCAACCCTTCAAATTCTTCCTGGAATTTCGCTGCCCTGTGGGATCCCAAAACTCTGGGAATAGTGGTTTCAAGGGAGTCTGGCAGTGCAGTCCTTGCCTTACGCTGTCCCCAGCCCCACTCAGGCCAGGGGGCTGCTTACCTGGGCTGGCCCCTTTGGCACGCCTCTTTTCTCTTTGTCTCCTGTTTCTCCATTATTTGCAGGGAATTATCTGCAATCACTAGCCAATTACCCTTAAAGATAATTACACTCTCCCATCAGCAAACACTGATGCTGTTTTCTTGGGTCTTTTAATGAAGCTATATAAGGAGAGGTTTTATTTACATAAAGTTGAATGGCTCCCTTTTAGGAGGGTTTGGGTTTAATGTCAAAGTTTTAAAATTGTAATTAGGGGAAGGGTGTTTGGGACTTCTGGTTGAGGTAGAGATGGAGTTGGAAGGACTTTTTCTGGAGTTACTTTAAAAGGTAAGATGCCCAGGGAAACAGTACAGTGTGGGGCCTCTCCAAGCTAATGAGTTCTAAATGTTTGAGTGAAATCATTCAGAAGCAACCGGCTCTCACTGACCACAGCTCCAGTGCTCCCTTCCCCCAGCCATCCTTAGGGACCTCCAGAGCTAATCGCTTCAGGGAGCCAGATTGAAATGTGCTCCCCACCCTCTGCTGCCCAGAAGGGCTTTATCCAGGGTAAAGGCTGACCCAGACTGAACATGGCATCTGCCAATCATCGGGCCAAAGGTGCTGGCAGGGAAGGACCTAGAAATAACTCCATTATGATCACTGTATGAAAAAGCAGGGGAGAGGCTACAAATTTATCTCTTCACAAGTAACCCTTTCTATGCTGTGGGCCTTACCTGGTGACTATTTGTACTTGACTCGTTGTGGGCAAAACAACGGCAAGGTGCAGCTTCTTTCAAAGTTAGGAAAAAAAAATACACTGAAGTCTGCTCCTGCTGGGTTTATAAAGAGCTGTTTTCTTCCTGAGCTCTATGGCATGGTGGCTCTAATCTGAAATTTCTTTTTAATCATAGCAGGAGTCCCAATTAGCGTGTTGGGTAATCTTTCAAGTAGAACTGGGAGTTCCATGGCTGTAGAGAGCAGAGGCAATAATATGTGTGAAGCCCCTGAGAAACAGAGCGGAGAAAGCAGTGTGGGGGCTTGTGCATACATGCATGCCAGTGAACATGGGCATCCGCGGGCTGGCTCCCCACTCTGCCCAAGACCATGCGTGTGCACCCTGGGTCACCATACCAGGACTACAGGACTTGCCATATCCAGGAGCCAACTTGCCAACACCCAGGGCACATACGTGCACCTACACTTCCTCCTAAGGATATGGGGGGGGGCAAGCTCTTTGCAAGACAGCAGGCACAGAGATTGGGGGTGTCCCTCTGCTTTCCATGAGATGGGCTGTACCCCAGACTCCGTCAGCACTATGGCCAGCTCTGATCTGGCACTGCCAGTGACCTACTTTCCTTTGTTGTTGTTTTTGGAAGTGCTGATGTCAATGCAGAATTCAGCAGAGAGGCTGAGTGAGAAGAGAGAAGGGGTGGGGAGAAGGGAGAGAAGGAAGGGGAGGGATGGAAAAAGCAGGGAGCAAATGAGCGTCGGATGGAGATAATGGTGGCAAGTTACCTGCAGCAGCACTAACCGTGTCCTATTACCATCCCCACAGGGCCTGCCCAATACAGCTGGGCTCAGGCTAGGCCCTGTGGTTTCAGGCTAAGTAAACAAGGAAGAGGCTGCATACAGCTTCCTCCCCCCTCCGCACACAGGGGAAGGAGGTGGTGCCTGGGCAGGCGTGCCCAGATGCGCCTGCCATGGGATAAGGAGTCTGGCAGGCTGGGCACCTCCACGCTCTCCCTAGGTACCTGGAGGGGCTAGGTTTGCAGCCTCCTCTCATGCCGTCGGAGAGCCGCCGAGCCACAGCCATCCTGGCACTTGGGACTTGGTGGAGGTTCTCCACAATTGCTGGGGCTGGAGGAAATTGGTCTTTGGGGACACTGAAGACAGTTTCCTCTGTTCGCTTGCTCCTTGGTAACCCACATGACAGAGCTCCACTGGCAACTCACCTGCTTTCAGCTACCATTTTCAGGTGCCCCGGGAGGGAACTATGAAGCTTGGGGTGAGAAGTGCCCCAGCCTGTCCAATGCAGGCCACCAAGACAGCAGAGAATTATTCCAACACGCTGCCTGCTCCTCTGCAGTCCCCAACTGCCTGGCTTCTCCATTCCACAGTCAGAATTGAACTCCAGCCCTGGGATGACAGCGACTCTGTGCTTCTGACCCATTTGCAAACCCCAGCTGCGACACTACTGTCTCAGCGCTGGCTACTGAGCAGAACGCATGGCCAAAGGATCGGGCCACATCTCCTGGACTGAGCCCTTCCTTAGGACACGTGGTGAACAGATTTCTTTCTTTTCTTTTCTTTTCTTTTCTTTTCTTTCTTTCTTTCTTTCTTTCTTTCTTTCTTTCTTTCTTTCTTTCTTTCTTTCTTTCTTTCTTTCTTTTTCTTTCTTTTTGCAGGATTGGACCCAGGGCCTTGTGGTTGCTCTCCCACTGAGTTACATCCCCTTTGTTTTCTTTCGTGATAAGGTTTTGCTAAGTTGTCTAGGCTAGGCTTGAACTTGCGATCCCACTGCCTCAGTCTCCCTAGTAGCTGGGATTATAAGCATGTGCCACCACACCGAGCTATCAGATTCCTTCTGCTAAAACAATTTCAGAGCCACATTTTTATGAAACTGAGAGCCATAGACCTCACAATTCCACATATGTAAAGCATTTTCCCCACATGCCAAAGGGCCTCTGTTCAGGTGGGGCCAGGACTGGGCTGGGTTAGACTCTTCTGCTCTCTCTCGGACACTTCAGCCCCCCAAACAAGCGTGGCACATGATTAAAGCCATTATTCCCTGCACCATAAGCTCATACATTTTTCAGATATGGAGGAGACAAAGCCCACATAGGCTGAAATTAAACCCTGAAAAATAGGTTACCTGACAATTACTTGTTTCTAAGTGGAACGCTTGGTGGGCTGCTGGGGCTGCGCCTTCTCCTCCCAACTTAGTGCCTCTTAACCTCTCTCAGTCCTTAGGTTTCGAGGCGGGATAATAATTCTCCCCACCTCCCTCCCTCCACGGGCTGGTGGAAGGCATAATGAATCAACATCTGAAGCACACAGAAGAGGCTGGGTTTGGGATGCCGTGTAAGTACACAGCATCACCAGTCGCCTCTCGAATCTACATCGAGCTGATTTATTTACCTCTGTGAAAGAGACAACAATCATCATATTTACACTTCATGCTGTAGCTTCCTGCTACACAGTACCCACAGCACCCCTCTCTCTGAATTGCTAAGGACTCCATTAAACACGCTGCCTTTCCATGGAAGAGACCGACCCTCTCTCAGCTCTCTCTTGCCTTAGGGATCACAGCCTTCTTCCCCACCTCAAAATCTGCCGCCACAAAGCCCTGTACACAGGAGGCCACAGCCTCTCGGGGGGGAGGAAGAAGAAATAATTCTATAGGCAAAAGAGGCTTCTTTGGAAGTCAAACCCTGCCAGTAATTAAGAAGCGAAGCAGAGGTGCGTGAAAGGTAAATGGACGTTATTTAAATGCTGCATCATTTAAAGAGCGCCCTGGCACTTGAGTTCCTCATTACCATGTGGGGCTGGGCCGAGGACTGGTGGCAATTAGATTGGAGCAGGTGGGGCTAACCTGCTGGTCCAGGGGACAGGCAGGATGCACCTTCCAATTGGTTATTGCTGTTGGAGGCAGAATTGGATTTTTCCCTTTCTGGCTTTTGACAGCCCCATTCATTTTCAGCAGCATTCAGTACTTGATGGTCTTACACAGAAAATAATATTAAAAGAAAAAAAAGAAAGAAAGAAAGGAGAAGAATGAAAAGAAAAGGTTTGAAAGGTTCTTATTAGTTCTGAGAATTTGGAAAGGCACCTCAGACATCTGAGCCTGGCCTGGAGAATCCAAGATGGCCAGCGTGTTTGACGTTCTGTAGGGTCCGGCGCAGGAGCTCCTTGGGTGTCACCTGCCAGGAGAAAGGATAAATGGATGTCTCTCAGAGCACAGGGACTGATTTCCCAGTACTGATGCATGAGGGTTGTGTCAACAGAGGTCTCCTAAAGAATGATGTCTCTATTTCCATGCTAATCCTGGGCTCCACAAGAAGAGACACTTCTGTCTGAAAAGCAGGTGGGGGCCACCAGAGCTCAAAGAACCGCATGAGAGTGTTCTGTTCTTCTCCTAGGAGAAAGCAGGGGGCTAGGAAGGGTGGCGGAGGGTGGGGTGGAGGAACCCGGCATTTCCACCCCTCCAGCACGGCCCCCCCTCTAGGCTCCTTGAAGGCTGATCTTCAGCTCTTGGAAAACAGCGCGTCCTTGCTCATGCCTGTCCTCAAAGGCATGTCACTGCTGGGCTTGCCAGCTTATCTCCCCAGTGCTTTCAAGATCAAAACCCTCAAACTCGTTAGTTAAAAACTTTGTTGAGGGAACAATACCCACCGAGGTGCAGACCATGGTGCCAACTCTCTCATTAAAGTGTCTTTCAATATGAAAATTCACTGTCAACGACAATGGGCACTTGGCCACTGCCGTTTAGAGTAAGATACTGAAGAAAGGAGAGGAAAACAGCTGCGACCAGGTCAAAACAGATTAAATTCAGGCTGGCAGAATGTGGCCAAAAGGTGTTGACTGCATGCTTGGTGCTGCTTTTTCTGTTCTTAAAAGTGGTTTTCGAAAATGTTCTTCTTGTTGGAGATACGCCTCCCCCACCCCTCACAGGACCTGGCCCCTCTTGTGATGGCCTTGTGTTCTTTAGAGCTGAAGCTGTCATTAAGTGATTTTTTTAAAAAACGAGTCACTAAGCATACAATGCAATTGTAGCTGAGGCAAAAGAAAGCAGACACAAGGAACTATTTGGGGGTAGAGAAGAAAGTATAGTACTGTGCTATACAGTGAGAATTCCAACAGAATAGTCCAGGAGCAAAGGAATCTAGTTGTTAACAAATAAGATGGAAAGCAGAATGAGCCCATGGCTCCCCTCCCTGACCCAGCCCAAGGAACATGAGAGAATTCAAGACGGTGGAAAGACAGGCTGTGTGAATTTCTTAGGGCTGCTGAAACAAGTGGCCACAAACTGGGTGGCTGAAAACAGCAGAAATCTATTCATTCTATCCAGTCTTCCCTAATTCAAGATGATTTCTTCCTGAGATCCTTAATATAACAACATCTGCAAAGACCCTTTTTCCACATAAGGTCAAGTTCGCAGGTTTTGGGAATACACATCTTTTGGGGAGGCACCACTTAAACTACTATGCTGGCCAAAGCTACCTGGAGATGTGCTCCCAGGACAAAGCCTTCTGACTAGATAGCCTCCCACTGGATGCTCTACCTGCCAACGTGAATTTCGTAGCAGTCCTTGGGGCTCCTGTGATTTGGGGTCCATTGCAAAGCCACAGGGACATCTATCCTTTCCTCAAAGCTACACTGCACCTTCCAAAGCCATTTTGCTGTCTGTGAGTGTCACTCGGCCCTGAGTCCTTTTTCCCTAAAGTGGTTTCTAAGGTGACAGGCCACAGCATAGCATCATGCCCACAGGCACCCTAGGGGAGGAAGGGAAACAAAAGAAAAGTGCTAAACCAAGCACTGAAACCAAGATGCTCCCTGTCACCTGGAGCTCTGCATCCTGAGGGTCAAGGTTAGAGCTTTGTTTCCCTCCACAAATGCCTTCCAGACAGCCTTTTCTTAATGGAAAAGGGATGGATGCTCATCGCATTCTAGAAAGCGACCTACTGTGTCATTGGATGGCTTTGATTATTAGATAACACTTTCTTCCGTTGAGTCAAAACCATTACCTGCAATGCTGCCCACTGCTGTCTCAGATTTGCCTTCATGAGTCCTAGAAATGAAGGCCACCACCAGGCTCCAGAAACTGTCTCATTCTAATCAGTTGAGGGCTTGAAAATGTCCCCACAGGGGTCACAGGACACCAATAGCTGGGCCAGACTTATCACAGGGATTTCTGTCTTTCCTAGAGCATGGGTAACAACCATCAGTGCATTTTAAAAGTCTGTCCTGCTATTAGTTAGGTACCTTATGCATATTATTTCTAATCCTCACAACAAGCTGGGAGGCATTGATATCATCCCTGCTTTATATACAAGGGAATAGATTTTGAGGTCAGGTAAGTGGAAGATGTGGGATTTGAACCCAGATTTGTCTGACTGCTGAGTCAGATTATCTTCTCCATGTGCTGCCTCCCTCCTGGGCAAAGGAACAGTCTGCCTCCTACACCCCGGGGGCTGGAGAGTAGGGACAGAATGGATGTCCTCAAAGCAGGGTGAGGAGGAAGCAGAAACTCCAGCTTCATGTCTAAACCAAGCAATAATGTTTTATTTCCACTTTCTTGAACATATAGTTCAGTCACACTTGGTTTAAAAAAAACCACAACTGGTTCTTGAGAAATGTCAAATATTACATTTCAGTGGACGTGTACAGAACAATCAAAATGTTGACTATCCCCAAACAGATGTAAACCTTCATCAGAGTCTCTTCCAAAGGCACATCACTGAGGTTTGAAAAGAGCAGTTCATGTTTCCAGCCCGGTTGATTTCTCTCACGTGTAAGCACCAGCCTCCAAAGTCTGCTCAGTCAGAGGAGAAAATCTAAAACAGTTGTCCTTATCTAGGGGCAATGTGTTCCAAGACCCAAAGTAGAAGCTTGAAACCTTAAATGGCACCACGCCTAACATATACTATGTTTTTCCCCATACATACATACCCATGTTAAAATTCAATTTATAAAATTAGGCACAGCTGGGCATGGTGGCACATGCCTGTAATCCCAGCGCTCAGGAGGCTGAGGCAGAAGGATCAATGCGAGTTCAAGGCCAGCCTGGGCTATATAGTGAGTTCAAGGCCAGCCTGGACTACATAGTGAGAACTTGGCTCAAAAAAAAATTAGGCAAAGTAGGAGATTAACAACTATAATTAATAATAAAATAAATCAATTATAATGAGCTGGGCATGGTGACACATGCCTATAATCCCAGTATTCTGAGAAGCTGAGGCAGGAGGATTTCAAGTTCAAGCCTAGTCTGGATAATTTAGTGACATAGCAAGACCCTGTCTTTAAAAATAAGGTAGGGAGAGACTGGAGATGTAGCTCAGTGAGAAGGCTATGAATTCAATTCCCAGTACTGCAAAATAACAACAACAACAACAATAATAATAATACATTGTTATGAAGGTTACATGAATATGTTCTCTCTCCTTCCCTCCAAAACTGTACTGTACTCATTCTTCTTGTGATGAAGTGAGATGATACAGACCTATGTGACAAGTGAATGACGTAGGCATTGTATAGTAGCATTAGGCCGTTACTGACCTTCTCCACTGATCTCTGGGAGGCTGTTCTGAGCAGCACAGTGAGATTTCACGACATCCTACTCCAACCTGCTGGAGGGTGTGAATCATCCTTTTGTCCCACATAACCACGATACCTACGATGCCCTCTTCATTAGTCACTCAGTAGCCATCTTGGGTCATCACATCACGGTATCGCTGTGCTTCTGTGTAGGTAACCCTCAGAACAGTGTGCAATTTAAAACTTATTAATTATTTCTGGAACTTTTCATTTAGCATTTTCAGACTCCTGTTGACTGCAGGTGACTGAAAGCAGGGAAAGTGAAACAGCAGGTGAGGGACAACCCTGCAATTACTATCCCTGCACATACAGATGCTTTACATTTTCTCCTTCTCCTAGAGCGTTGGGCTGGATCCTCACTTCCACCTCTGAGGTGGGAGGGAAAGATCTCACCTCACTGTACAGATGAGGACAGCAGGAAATGAAGTGGAGTCCCTTGAGAGAGGCAAGAGGGTCATCAGATGTCCTCTTTTCTCCACTATCCTCTTTGAAGATTTTTTATTGACCCCTTTCATGTTTCAGAGTCCTGAAAAGATCTGGCCACTTGATGTCTCACCACAGAGTTGGGAAAGGAGGAAGAAAGATGAGAGAGAGAGAAAGAGAGAGAGAGAGAGAGAGAGAGAGAGAGAGAGAGAGAGGAAATAATGGTAAGAAAAGGAAAAACTATAGTGTCACTAAAGCTCAAGGCTTGACTACAGTTTCTGCCAGGGACACGGGAGATCAGCAAGAACAGCTAGGCTCCATCGCGCAGCCGGAACCAAAGTCTTTTGAAATTAAATGTTCTTCCCACTTGCAAGCTCTTTCCTCAGGACCATGAACTTGCCCTCAGCAATGACAGAGTGGGCCCTGGAGAGGTCTGGAAGCCTGGCAGCAGCTCGTCTCCTCTGGTGTGCCTGTGGCCAGAATAGATCTCAGTTGCAGGTGCTTCTCTGAGGTCATGCTGTCTAATGAATTAAGGTTAACAGCCACACAGCAAAAGAAAGGGCACTGAACTTTATTCTGCTGCCACAGTGCTTCTGAGTAAATACTTCGGGGATTGCTCCTCCTAGTCATCAAATACTAGTAACCTCACTGAACAACCTGCTGATGGCTGCCCATGGGCCTTTGGAAGACATGAGTGGACCCATCCTTTATTGAGAGGGTCAGACTGGTCCTTGCCTCATGCAAAATGCCCAGATCACAAGGTTGCCGGTGTAACTCAGTGGTAGAATAAGCTGCCTAGCATGCAAGAGGCTCTGGATCCCATCTCCTGCAGCCCCCTCTGAAACCAGGCATGCACAGAAAAGCCTAACGGTCACACTTTAAAAAGTTCAATTGGTTTAATAATTCCAATAATTCCTGCCCAGAGGGGCACTGGTTCCTGCAGCAATGCATACTCAAAGCTTATTCCCCTCCCCCATGACCTGGGAGAACCTTCCCTGGAAAAGAATTCCCCATAGCACACATTTCTATTTTGGGGGACCACTCTGCTCTTGCACATGGAAAAATGGAGAGGGAGTTGAGGTTTACATGGTCATTTGTGTTACAGTAATGAAAGCCTTGAAATGATCACAAAAGGAAAACGGGAAAATATGCCTCCTAAAAAGAGCTAAGGCAAATTATTATAGCAACCGAATGCTAAAAGGAATTTTCAAGTAAAAATATGGCTCATGTGAAGTTGTTATGGCAACTGACATTTAAAAGTAACTGGATTTGGGCAAGTTTTTTTCTCCACCCTCTCTGCAAAGTCTTGCAGGAACTTCATGCTAAAATTATGCTTTAATTTTAATTAGCCAAATAGGTCATAAATATAGCTTATTCCCAAATCCTTACAATTCCTACTTCGTGAGCAGTTGATCTGCTAATGAGAAAATATTTCTACAAAAACCCACTTACCATTAAGAACTCCTATCCAATATTTTTCAATATAATTTATCAATTTAAACACATTGCATAATGTGATATTCTGTAGCATTCCATTAAAATGATAAATAGCAGTTGGGGGGAAAAACCCAAGAGATTAAACATATTGCAAGCAGTGTAAGTGTATTTAAATAACTCAAACCATTGCCGAGGAAAACACACTGTTCTCATCCTCAAATGCAGTCTAAACTCAGAGCTGCATATCCTTGACTGTAAGGGTATTAATAGGACAGAAAAAGGGGGGCAATAAGAGATGGCAGGCAACTTCACAAGAAATAAAATTTCTATTAGGCTTTGTTATGAGATTACATCAAAGCAGTTCATATGTTTTAATCTGGGGCGAGAAAAAGCAACTACTTGGGGTTTGTGCCTAGGGGCTGCCTCTGTGTACTGAACCAGAGAGTTTGCATAATGAACAATTTTCGTTCAATCAGAATCTCCCACTCAAAAGGTCCCAGGAACAGGCTCATAGCGTTTATCTACTAGCTCCATCTGCTGGAGAAATAGTATATTACAGGAAGAAAAGGATTCCGGGTAGCGTCTCCAAGCCGCTATTCTAAATTCAGGCACAAAGTTAGAGACCTGACTTTCCGCGTACCCTCCCAGGGCCAAAGGGCATCTTTAAGATACCAGAGGGTACCGCCTTTCACAACGCCTTTGGGAACCAGGGTGGGCTGGGGGTGCGGCATGAAAATCCATGCCCTTTCCACTGCTTCCTCAATTAGGGATTTTAGAAACTGCTGTTCGCGTGCTGGGACAAAGACCAGGCAGGCTGAAATTGCTGGAAGGCAGTCTGCCCCGAGTGACTGGTGGACAGGGTCACTGGTTTAAACTTGCAGCTCCTACCTGGCTAGTCATCTTTCAAGTTTCCCAGCTGAGGCTTCACACAATCAAGAGGGGTGAGGTGGGAAAGGGATATTATCAAATGGAACTGAATTTCCATGCACAATGGAAAACGTAAAGGCTGAACAAATCGTTTTTGAAAAACTGGCGCAGATGACTCGGCTTGGAGGAAGGAAGGTCCAGGGCAAGCCAGCTGCGCCTGGACCCTGGGCTGCGGCCTAATCCGCCTTTATCCAAGGGTTTAGCGCGGCTCGCTCCGCTCACCTCTCTGGCAGGAGCCGCGGAGCAGCGCTGCTCCACCTGGCTGCGTCCCTGCGCCCCGGGGAGGCAGCGCTGGGAGGAGGGGGAGCGACATCAAGCCGTGTGAAACTGTTTTCGAAAACCTGGGATGATCATTTAAATGTTTAAAATATGCACATGGTAATTCAAAACTAATTACCCTGAGCACGTTTGAAACATTTATGCCGTCACCTCTGGATCCTGCCTACTGCTTGTGCGCCGCAGCTCACTCTGGTGTTTCTATAAACCGCTTCAGCGATTTTAACTTCCAGGCTAAATCAGGCAGCCGCGGGCTCTGCCTTCCGCCCCGGTCGGTGGAGAGACCCCTTCTCCTGACTTCCAGGAGAGGAGGCAGTGCTGCATTTCCCTGGAGAGCCATTTGTCACGGTCTTGTAGTTCTGGCTGCGGAATCATTGCTCATATTGCTGTTCATAATTGTCATTTCCATTACTTAATTTAAGCTAAAATGACCTCTCTCCCTACCGATTCCTTTTCTCCTTGTTCTCCCATCTCATCTTCCCTATTCTTCCACGTGGCTTCCAGCTCCTAATTCATGCAGGTGCATGGAAAAGTTCCCTTGACATTCATATCCCATCTGGCTACTTCTCCATGCAATGGTGAATGTGGGACACATTTTCTGGTTTCACAAGGTGGCCACATCCACCTGCCATCTTGAGAAGCAGGACAGAAGCAGACCACTGTGAGTGTACGGCAGCTGTCACTGAGCAAGCATGTGTTATGTCGCCATTGCAGAGGAAGCCTGTGACACACAGCTGAGGCACGCATGTGCACACCACACACGTGCACACACGTCTCATCCACACAGCAAACTCATTTACAGACTGCACTAATTAGACCTAGAGCAGATTCATCTCTCCCTTTTCCAGAATAAAATGAGTTCTCTTCCTTTGAGGGTACTAAACCAGCATGCCAGTAGCTAAGAGCCCAAGAAGGGTGAGTTGTAGTGAAAATCAGTTCGATTTCCCAAATCTATTCAGGCAGAGCAGCCTCAGATTGGGGAGCCTGCAATTGGAAAGGACACAATTCTAGAGTCTAGAAATTAGCTCTGGCTTCTAAGTATGTTCCAGGAAACTGACGATTGAGGGCTTGTTCCTTACTAGTGCTTTGAAGATGTCAGTGGTTGGTTTTAGACATTTTAGGAGTATAAAACCAGGTTAGAATCCCACAGTCAGCTGAGGTTTGACATAGTGATATTACCAGGTTTAACTAGAGCCATTAAGAGACTCATTATCCCCAAACCACCACCACCAAAGTTATCACATGAGCCATAAGAGAGAATTTTCATTCCATCAACAAGAGACGGAGCCAGTCTATCTTTGTCCAAAGGAAATGAGCAGCACAGCATGAAGCTTGTGAGGAATTGAGTGTACAACATTCCAATAACATCCCCTGCAGGATTTCCTCAGCGATTTAGTTGGCTAAGCAGAGGCGGCACTAGAGCAATCTTCCCGTTACCTGGCTTGCAGGAATAGCAGCTCTGAGAGCAACCCAAAGGTCAATTAGCAACAAAGGACACACAAAGACCTACATTCTTCAGGGCTCAAGTATTAAGCTCCAAGGAAATCAAACTCCAGGTGGTTCTCCTGATGTTTGGCAATCTCATTTATTATTTTTCTACAAAGATCTACCTCTCCAACTGAGCTAATTTTCATGGTATCACCTGAACCTAATTTACCTTCTCCTACACAATGTACTGTCCCGTGGCTTGCAATGGACTTCTCTGTTCCTCCCACCAATCCAGTTTTACACCTTACAGTGACAACTCACAAGTTGCATGGCTGCCTTCACAAGCCTGTCCCCTCCCCTCCGCTGGACTCTTCCCATACTGAGTACTCAATCTGCTCTGAATTATTGTTTAGAAAAAGTGTTCCTCATTTTGTGAACCTTCCCCTTACAGATCAAAATTGAGAGAGAAGGGACCAAATGTTATATTTCCTTTGCATCCCTCCTAGCATCTCAAATGGTATCCCCACATGGAGACACCCACATTACCCACATACTGACAACTCGTAGTTTTACAGCTGGAGTTAGAGGACCCAGCACACCCCCAAACCCTGAGCAAAAACTGCACCCACCCCCCTTCCTATGTTCCTGGCATCCTATAACTTGCCCAAAGCCTGATTTATTGCTCCTGCTGTAAAGTGTATCTGCTCTAAGCATCACTTAAAAGCTACCACTTGGCAGAAGATCAAGTTAGAAGTGCAGGATAGCAGGTGATGTTGGGGGTAGGAAGGGATGGGGAGGGTGGGGTGGAGCAAATAATTGAAGATCGGAGAGCTACCAGCTCAATATTTAACCTAACTGGTAATTTGCTGTGACAATTATGCCGCAAACAGAACACTACTCCTATGCAAGAATGTCGCTCTCTAATTAAGAGGGCTCTGCTTTTCCTAGTCACCCGCACTTTAATAACACACACAAAACGAGACTTGGCTCTAGGAGCTAAAGGTTCCATGAGGAGGCATGTGCAGCACACGGCTGTGGTGTGCACATCGCGAGTGAGTGATGCCGCCCGGTTAAGCCTGCTAACACCTTCAATTCGCCTTCAGATGGAGATGCGAGAGCCCCGTTCAGGCCCTCGCACCACGAGCCCCATTTGATTGACAGGCGTCTTCCCGGAAAGCCTGCGCGTGCCTCCACTGCAAATCGACATGCTTTCCCACAGACCTCTTTCAAACAGGAAGGCTCAGTGTGGGTTTGATCCTTGAAGAGTAACTTTAATAAGGATTTTCACAAAAATGAAAGTCCACGGGAACAAATCCTCGTCTTAAAGATGGAGAGTGAGAACAGAAATGGGCCTGGGTGCATTGCACGCACACACGCCCTGTTAGCCAAACCTGGTTGAGACAAAAGATTATTAACATCACAGCTATAAAGAAGGATGCTACCATCTTCTAAATTGACTGCTAGAGTCCTGAAATGTGGCTAAGCAAAGCAATCCCCGCTCCCTTTTTGTTTAATTAGTGGCTCCTTTACGGAAGGTTTGCTGCCTGGAGAGAGCCCATTAGAAGAGGAGAGCTCATTTACAGGGATGCACCTTATAAAGCGATTCAGATTTTAAATAAATAGTGGAGATGGCACTGGTGGTGGGAATAGGGGTGTTTTGGAAGCAGAAACAACCTCATTCCCACCAGACAGCTTGCAGAAGACAAGCTTGGCATTACAAGCCCAAGCGCTGAAGAGATCAGGTTTCCTAGACAAACCTATAAGCCTCTAAAATTTTAGGCCAATAGAAATGACCTCTGTACCATGGCTCACTGAAGATATAAATACATTTCAACATGAACAACAGTGTCAACAGTGAGAGGAGATGAGTCCAATCGGGGCTTATTTTTAAAAAGTCCCGGTTATTCTGGCTCCATCTCAGGGCAGGGTATTCATGAGCACAAAGCTCTGCTCCCTGCAGCGAGCTCTCCCGCCTTCGCAGGCGCCAGCCCCATGGTTACCTAACCGTGGAGAGGAAGCTCTACCACACACACGTTAAATATAGGCTGGGTTATCTGCGCTTTACAAGCACCAAGCACGTCATCTGAGGAAGCTGTCATTTTTAACGACAGCACAAACTTCCAATTACCAACTGGGTAATACACTAGGGAGCAGGTACAATTTTGTAAGAATGGCTCACCATTATTAAAAGTTTACATGATCACTTTTGAATTAGATATAAATATTTCAAATGAGGCAGGTGGGGTTGTTTTTCTCATGGTCTATTGAAAGCCAGAAAAATGGATAGTTTTCCTGAAAATTACACATTTTGAGCTTTAGCAACAGCTTAGAAGGGGTGCAGAGCGACAGCTATGAAGAGTCTGGCAAAGATGAAAGGCCGAGGTGGCTGGGTGTTTCGGTCAAAGTTTCACATATGCCCATGTATTCCCTGGCAAAGCTCTCACAACAGCCCCAGTATGAGGCAGGGGTCTGAGCTGGATGTGGTGGTAGACGCCCTTGATTGCAACTACGGAGGCTGAGGCAGGAGTATCACAAGTTTGAGGTCAGTCTGGGAAACGCAGCAAGACCTCATCTCAAAATGCAAAAAGTAGGCCAGGTGTGGTGGTGCGTGCCACCAGAACTCTGGGAGGCTGTGGCGAGATCACAAGTTCAAGCCTAGCTGGGCAACTTAGCAAAATTAGTGAGACCCTGTCTCAAACAAACAAAAAAAAAGAGCTGGGGATGTAGCTCAGTGCAGAGGATTTGGATTCAATCCCCAGTACTGTAAATAATTAATAAATAATGAAAGGGGCTGAGGATACAGCTATTCACATTGGGAACCCAACTTCCTTTGGCACTGTCTATTCAACTCCATGGCTTCCTGTGATAAATGCAGTGACTACGCTCAGGTGTGGCACGTGTTCTTCCATACACACCCCTTGACCTACACAAAGGCTTCAATTTGTGTCCCAAATTTTTTGTCAAGTCTTTGCTGATGACTGCAGTCTTTAGTGATCTCTCCATCTACTGAATTTTAATTTCACTGTGATAGGACAACTTAGCCCCATGCATTGCTTGAGACACCACAGTTCTAGGGAACAAGATATCTTTTTTTTTTTTTTTTTGTGGGTACCGGGGGGTCGACCTCAGGACCTCGCGCGCCAGCAGGCGCCCGTGCCGCTGAGCGATATCACCGGCCCCTTTTTCGTATGTGGGATCCGGGAGTCGAACTCGGGCCCTTGCGCTTGCCGGGCAGGCGCTTAAGCCGCTGAGCCATCTCACCGGCCCGGAACAAGATATCTTGATTTAACCACCTAGAGGGGACGCAGTTCGGAGATAAGAACACATGCTTAGCACGTACAAGGCCCTGGATTTGATCCTCAGCACCCTCCACCCCGCCAAATCACCAAGAATGAGGCTGGAACAGGTGGATGAGAACAACTACTTGCTTTTCTTAATGACTTAAAACTGCCAGCACAGGACATAATTAAAAGATTTAAGGACTATCAACTAATAGCTTTAGAGAAATAATCAGGTTGATTTATAAAGCAAATCAGATGTGTTCCTGGGAGGCTATTTCTGCCACCCTGGCAGAAAACAAGGGTCTAGGGCTCTTTGAGGCCATGACCCACATTCATGGGGTAGGTAGGATACTATGGATGGCTCCAAAGCTTCCCTTTCCCATCCTCCCTCCATTAATCTGTCTCTAAAGGTCTGCTCAAATTACCTGCCAGCCCTTGATGGTACAGAGGGTTAGAGGAGTTATCACTGAACTAAGGAAATGGAAAAACAATCAGAGAACCTAGCAGAACAAGAGGTAGAGGCATATATTTTCACAGTAGTGTAAAGCAGAAGTGCTTGTGCCCACCAGAACCTGAGCTTATGATAACAAGTTTTAAAAAGGCAAAAGCATCTGGCAAGTGATTGGCTCCCATAAATTTACACATCCATATAGCCAAATACCATTTAAAATTATGCAGACCTGTTATTGAAATAGAAAAGATGTCCAAAATATAGTGCTAGGAAGTGTTACAGAATGGTATATATATGGCATTTTTTTGTGTGTGGTGCTGGGGATCGAACTAAAGATCTTGTGCCTGTTACTTAAACCATTCTACCAATATAATCTCCCCTCCATTTTGTATCAAAACTATGCTCATACAAATATGTACATAGCAAATAGTAAACAAGTCATTATTGCTGACTGGTGAGATAATGGGTGAGTTTGGTTATTCTTATCTACAGGTTATTTTCCGAAAATGAATATGGACTATTTGCATAAGAAATAATCACCACACTGGGTGCAGTGGTCCACACCTATAACCCCAACTACTTGGAAGGGCAGAGGGAGAAGTATTGTAAGTTCAAGGCCAGCCTGGGCAACTTGGCGAGGCCCTATCTCACAATTAAAACGGTCTCAAAAAGAGGGCTGGGGTTGTAGTTCAATGCAAAGGTCCTGGGTAGAATCTCCAGTATCACAATAAATAAAAGGAAGGAAGGAAGGAAGGGGGGAAGGGAGGGAGGGACGGAAGGGGAGAAAGAGAGAGAGAGAGAGAGATGTAGTTCAGGACTGAGTAGAGGAAAAAAAATCAAATCTATGGTCCAATTGTCACCTTTCCTTTTCTTCTTTGATAACTTTAACAATACTTAACATCAGCTTAATAATAAAAAATGTGGTTAAGGTTTTTTTTTTTGTGTGTGTGTGTGTGGGTACCAGGAGTCGAACTCAGGACCTTGCGCTTGCCAGCAGGTGCTTGTGCCACTGAGCGATATCACCGGCCCTTTCTTTGTATGTGGGTACCGGGAGTCGAACTCAGGACCTCACGCTTGCCAGGCAGGCACTTACGCCACTGAGCCATCTCACTGGGCCAAGATTTTTTTTTTTAAACATCTAAACTCTGTTCTTTTTGAGAAAACAATTATTTCCAAAGGTGTTTATAAAAGTTGTAATTTTCCCTGTAAGACAAAGAGCTACCAAACCATGTAAAAAGGTAGAAGTTAAAACCACACCAAACTTAACCTCTCTTTGAGAGAAATCAATCAATTTACTAGGGGAACAGTGGCCTAACAAGTGGAAAGGAGGCTGAACAACCTGTTTTACTCTCTATAAATAAAGTCTGGTGGGCATATCACCAAAGAAACACAAGTCAATATAAACCTTTATATGGTGGGCTGCCAAACTTCACTTTTAGACAGTTTATTAATTATGTAGTCAATAACCATGGGTTTCATTAGCGTATTAAATACCACGATCAATATTATTTATACTTTTCGAATACAGGACACTCAGGAAAAAAGTGGGGGAGGGGGACAGGCGTTTGACCCCATAGTTCAAAAAAGTCAAAACAGCACACTAGAGATTAGCAAGGCTTTAATAGAAAGCATAAAACACTGAAAATATGGACAGAAATCAGATTATTACCTTTTTATTTTTTTTCTACCTCTTTCACAATGAGACGGGAGGGAATTCAAGAACCATTTAAAATAAGGCAAATGATTAGATTTTTTCTTCCCTAATTGCTTAACGCTGATGTCATGGTGTACATAAAATAAACATTGTTCTCTAAGTGAAAGATAAGAAATAGAACATGAACAGCCTTCCGAGGTAAACTATATCCAAGAGAACTCTACAAACTGTGGGCCAGAATCTACTTAGGCAACCCCCTGGGACCTAAATCTCTTAAAAGCATAACAGTGGAGCCAATTTCTGAAGCTGCTTCACTGGTGATGTGATTTTTTAGTAGGAAAATCTGTTAAACATCCTCCCTCAAGGGAGCCCCTCCTCCCTCCCATTCCCCTGGAGCTCTAATCACATCCACGTAGATGTGCTGGTTTTGTCACACTGCCACTGCGAAGGTGTGGGAGTGGCCTGGCGTTCTCTGGACACATCCTGGTGTAGCTGCTGGTCAGTCCTCACTGGGCAGACACAGGTGCACGGGGGAGAGGAGGGAATGCAGGGAGTAGTAGATATAAAAGACCAGATACCAGACTGAAAGCTAGATTACCATCTCCAACCCACAATTTGTCAATCCAGAACAGTGTTGAAGACTATAATTTTCTAGTCAATGCTTTATAAGGTCAGACAGAAAAGAGCTTCCATAAAAACTGTGGTCTAGCCAGAGAATCAAGTGCAACCCAATTCCCATCCTGAGACTAGCGAAGGGTAAGGAGGGAGGTGTCTCGATCATCAGTGGCCCACGGGGGACTCCTCTGCCTTTTCTCAACCATGGGAGTCATCCTGTGTAGGGCTGGCTGGTTCCGCCCCAAAGCAGACAGCTGAGGACCAAACAGACTAGATACACTAAACAGACCAAACAGGTACCATCGCTCTTTGGCTCCAAACAGCCCCAGTATGGTGCACTTGCATGAATTAAAAACCAGGGCCTGGAGCTGCAAGGGGGGACTGCAACACTGCCTGGCTATTTGGAGAGATGTGCAGCACATGGCAAGCAGTGGCTGCAGTGACCAGATAATTAATATGATTAGGAACACACAGAGTAAGCATACTCTGGCTCACTGAAAAGCCCAGTAGCATAATTACTGTTTTCTTACTCGCTCACTGTCTGTATACATTTCAAAGACTGGTTGCTGCTAGACTGCTGTGTAAACATCAATAAAATCCCGAAGTGCCAGATCATCAACATTCTTGGGCACAATGGCCTTTCCTTTTGTGTTTTCATTCTTTTAAAGATGCATTTCAGGGTTGCAAACATTAGGAAGAATGATCTTCAGGCCTTGGACTAATCTGAGTCTGTAATGAGTTAACATCTCTCCCAAGTGAACATTTATTATGAAGGCTAATTAACTGCTTTCCAGTTACGAGAACCCTTTGCATTGAGAAAGTGGGATTCACAAGCAAAGGATATACTGTTTATTAAAACAAAGCACAGGAAACAAAGGGCTCATTCCTTCAAAATCCTTTCTATTTTAACATACTTTTCATCAAGATAAAAAACATAAATGCAAGAAGTATGTACAGGTAGGAAAAATGTACATTCGCCAAACAAAATGCAACATTAATTGAAGTGAAAACTCAAGCATTGCTTTGTAGTTGCCTGGATGTCCCCAGGAGACAGCAAGTCAATGCTTATCAGCTACCCTCAGAAGAGACAATTTTGATTAATATCAGACCCATCTGACTCAGTCTATTAAATCTATTAAACCCTGAAGGAAGGATAGTCTTCAGATAGAAAGATATGCCTTTGATTAATAATTCTACCCTATTGCCATTCCAAGCATTAACAACTACACGGCACCTCTAGAAAGACAGCGCCTTTGAATTCTAGAAGACACACTTCCTCAGTACGGGTCCCCCCCACCACTTCCCCGCGCCCCCAGGAGGAGGCCAATTGTAAAGGTGTCACCACTGGAGAAGCAAAGCCTAGCAAAGTAATTTTTTTCACTGTTTGCAGAGTTAGGGTCAATTACTTGCGACATAATTCCTGCTTGAAGATAATGAAATCTTACTAAAACTGACAGAAGCCTGAAGACAGGGAGGGACTGGGGCTCTGCTACCTGCTCTGGACTCCCAGGGCTGATGGTTCACACCACCGCACTCTGAGCGCACCATCTTCTCTCTACCAACCGGTCCCAGGTGCTCGCAGAGGGGAAACTGAGGTCCACCCCGAGGCTCTGTAATGGTGGCAGAGGTGGGACTGTCGCATGGGGTGGGAAGAAATCAGCTCCATTTCAGGTCTCTGTTTTCAAACTTCTGCCCAATCAGTGCTACTCTCCTCACATCCCTGCATTTCTTCTGATGTTCATGATCAGCCTTCTGCCGTACTCTCTGTAGTCCACAGGCTTCACGTCCATCACGGTGGCCTTAATTCGAGACTCGTCCTTTGAAGAGAAGAGCGGTTTGTGAGTGATGGAAGCCCCGGCATGGAGCAGTGGCGATAACCCTCTTTGCTTCCGTGGGTTCAAGGAGCCCAGCAGGTGCAAACGGACACACTGGATTCAGAGTTCAGTAATTCCCACAAAGAAAACACTAGGAGTGAGGGCCAGCTCAGAACTTCCAGGGCTGGGACAGTGGCCAGATGCCCTCTGAGCACAGGCTCTTTCCCCAAAATGAGTGAACCTTGCAGCTGGCAAAATTCTCCCTATTTGTATATTTAGCTCCAAGCGTGAAACCGAGTCTTTAGAGACAGAAAGGGGTGATACCAGAGGCTGCACGGTCTGGCCAGGGGCTCTCACACTTCTGCATGCTCAGTAATTACTAGATACACTAAAGTTTACGAGCACAGGTAAGAGGAAAGCTTAAAAGTTGGACTGCCTGGATTGGAATCTTAGCCCTGCACTTGCCAGCGTATGACTTCTGCCTAGAAACCCATTCCCTGAATGCCTACATCTTTTCATTGGTAAATGGGGGTAACAACAGTTCTAACTTTGAAAGTACTGTAAGGATCAAGTGAGATGATACATGTGAAGGATGTAGGACAGAACAGGACAGTGCTCGGTAAATGCTTTATTATGCTACACAGCATATGGTTATGGCCAAGTTAAGGAATTTTCAAGGTAATTTTAATAACATGTAGTCTTTGTTTCATACACTGATTTTTTTAGAACCTAAATTTATGGGAGATGTCAGCGCACTACACACACTATTATTTTTGTCAGAATACAGACAAAAAAGAACCAGGTTTTAACAGACAAGGCCACAGAGCATTTCCACCCCAGATGTTTACACAAGACACTGAATTCAAGTCATCTGAAAATGGAGTTAGTAATCGTACTTCAGTGCGGGAAGATTTTGAGAGTAATGGGCACAGGTGCTCAGCACTGGGTCTGACGCTCGGCAGGTGACCCCAGACACTGACACTGGAATGTGGCTGTGGGTGGGATCCCCACTACCAAGGCTTCGCTCCCGGGGCCCTTTACTCACATTGTAGGTCTCCAGTTTGACCCTGATTTTGAATGTGAAAGATCGGAAGTTGGCATTCTGGAAAACTTCTTCAAATGCCTGCTCGTTCTATAAAAACAAATATAAAACTTCACACATGGTAACTACCGGGCTACTTAAAAATACCTGTAAAGGGCCAGTGATATGGCTCAGTGGCATAAGCACCTGCCTGGCAAGCGCGAGGTCCTGAGTTCGACTCCTGGTACCCATATAAAGGAAAAAAAGGGCCGGTGATATCACTCAGTGGCACAAGCGCCTGCTGGCAAGCACATGTACAAGCATGTGATATCACACCCAGTTTTTATAACCATTGTGAAGCATACAATTCAGTGGTCCTGAGTTTGACTCCGGTACCCACATTAAAAAAAAAACAACAACACAAAAAACCCTGTAAGACTTTTGAAAAGATATTGAGAAAATTATCACCCCCAGTGGCTTGACATTACTTAGGAATGACTAATTTACAGTTGATGTTCACCACATAAAACTATTTAAGGAGAATTGCATTAAAAATTAAAATACTCAGAAGTTCTCCCTCGGTGTCCTCAGGGGCTTGGATCCAGGATTCCCCCTGCCACTGGAGGACAACAAAATCCAAGAATGCTCAAGTTCCTCATATAAAGTACCGTGGTATTTGCCCACAAGTGCATGTATCTTCCCGTATACTTTAAATCATCTCTAGATTACTTATCAGACATAACACAATGTAAAATGTATGAAAATGATTGTTACGCTCTACTATTAGGCAAGGATGACAAGAAACAAAATCGGTACATGTTCACCACAGACACAATTTTCCCCCAAAAATGTTTTAAATTCACAGTTGTTTGAGTTTGCAGATGCAGAGAGCAGACTGTAATCAAATTCACAGAAGCAGAATGGTGGTTGCCAGGGCCTGGGGGAAGGGAGGAGTGGGGAGCTGTTTATTTAATACAGAATTCCAGTTTGGGGAGATGGATCTTGGCAATAATTGTAAAACAACATGAGTGTAATTAATGCCACTGAATTGTATGCTTCAAAATGGTTATAAAAACTGGGTGTGATATCACATGCTTGTACATGCCTATATCATCACATATTCTGGGAGGCTGAGACAGGAAGATCACAAGTTCGAGCCCAGCCTGGGCAACTTAGTGACACCCTATCTCAAAATAAAAAAAATATAAAAGAGCTGGAGGTATAGCTCAGTGCGTAGGCCCTAGGTTCAATCCCCAGTACAAAATAGGGAAAAAGAAAGAAAGAAAGAAAAAAAGGATACATTTATAAATTTTACGTTTACTACATACAAAAATATAAAAATCACTCTTAGTAAACATATTTCTAAGACTTCAACTGTGATGGAACAGAGCTGAGGCCTAGCATCTTGATGAATTAAGAATTGGGTGAGGAAAATGCTAAAAAAAACTCCAAGTTGTCATATATTTCATTATTTCAGCCTCTAGGTTTACAGTTGCTGGTGTGGTGAACAAGAAGAGAAGATAGGTGAGGTGGGCAAAGTCAAGGACGGTCTGAGAACACAGTCCTCTCTCTCCTTCTCACACCCTTGAATGTTATTTAAATCTTGATGTAAATTAAAAAAAAAAAAAAAAGCTTAGCTGGTTTTGTAGCATATGCCTACATTCCAAGGTACCTGAGAGGCTGAGGCAGGACACTGACATTACTTAGGAATGTAATGTCACAAATTCGAGCCTAGTCTGAACAACTTAGTAAGACGCCATCTCAAAATTTAAGAAAAGGATCTGGGCGCGGGGGCACATGCCTGTAATCCCAGCACTCAGGAGGCTGAGAAAGGATGATCACTGTGAGTTCAAGACCAGCCTGGACTACAGAGTGAGACTCTGTCTCGGAAAAAAAAAAAAAAAAAAAAATTTTTTTAAGAAAAGGGATGGTGGTGGTGGTGCTGATGATGTAGCTCAGTGTGAAAGCCTTAGGTTCAATTCCCAGTACTGTTAAAAAAAAAAAAAAAAAAGTTTGTAGAGCGAGAAGGATTAGAGAATGTTTTACATAAAAATGCATAAAATAAACTAAGAATAACTTTACATAAAATAGTTCATATAAGCCACACAGAACATGAAATGACTTTATCATATAGACCTCTTTTTTGTGTTATTTAATAAAAAAAAGCTGTTCACTGGACTTTCAATATGTAAAAAATTTAGAAAATCATACCAGCAGTCATTATTATTCCAGATTAGGGAATGCCTGGACACATACTCCACGAACATCATGGTTCCTGCAGAAAGAGTTTCTGTATGTCCTCCTTCACCAGCAGTAAAAACAGTCAAA
This sequence comes from Erethizon dorsatum, assembly GCA_028451465.1. NCBI lineage: Eukaryota > Metazoa > Chordata > Mammalia > Rodentia > Erethizontidae > Erethizon > Erethizon dorsatum. Next base: position 36,949,711 of record CM051826.1, read on the forward strand.
TATAATAAGCTCATAAAAAGTCCTGAAAGGCTGCCTTGAGCCTTAAACGCTGATATGAAAATAGAGGACCAGGCAAAACAGATAAAAGATACTATCAGACTTTAAAGTCAATTCCAGTTATTTCTGTAAAAGGACTTCTTTGGACTGTTTTCAGAGATCTCATGGACAATTTTAAAGAGAGGCATGGGCAGAACTAACCAGAACTGAGGACAGAAAGAACCAGAAAAACACACCAAAACACATGGCAATTTTTTCTTCTCTGTGGCCTTTACAAGTATTCTGATCAATTTGGAGGAAATGGGGGGTGGGAGTAAAGATACGTATGTGCTTTCATTGGTCTTCTTCATAAGTTTTATTTGAGGAACTATCTTTCCTAAGTTCAGCATAATTAGTAATCTATTTTCTGTATTAAATAAACCTAATAAGTAAAATGCAAGTTTATAAAAATGAAATGGGTAAAGTTATAAAAGAAAGTCACTTCATAAGAACTGCATTTGAGGATTGGAAATAGCAATCACTTTGTATGTGCATTTAAACCAGGATATGACTCAACTTTTTGGGACGGTGTTTATTATGTTAAAAAAGGCACACGTAGACCTTGGGTTATTTCAGAAGACACCTAGCTTTGAGTGAACACAGGCACCCCAGCTCTGACAAGGTAACAGGAATGGGAGAACCAAGTGGTTTGGTTTATACCTGTAACATGCATTATTTTAAAAGATTTTTTTATACACCTTGTTTCATTACCTCATTGTTAAGTACATCTAAAATGGACAAAAATTGACAAAAAAAAAAAATTCAGATGAGCTCTCAAATAATCGTCAGACTGAGAAACAAGATACAACACCCCAAAGAAGCACACCAAAAATATTAAACAGCAAAAAAGGCTGAGTGTTATGACATGAGAACTAGTAAAGCTATAATAAATTATGTGGCCAACCTTCTCTTTTAATTCCCCAAGATAAGCAGTGTTTTGTCCAAGGATAGCTTCAGCAGATTCCTGGAAACAAGTCACCCACTGATTCTCTTGAAAATCTGCAATATTTGCCTAAAAAACACAACTTTCTATTATTTCAGCAAAGAAATAATAAAAGGAAGACAGACTAAGGGGAATGGGAGGTTAACTTTTTCCACACATTAAAATTTCCAAGGGCAAAAATATTACCATTACATAAATATAAAATTTTCAATTTATGATGGTTTGACTCAACAATTTTTCACTTTATATGCAAAAGCATATCTGTGCAACCATCCTGTTTTCACTTTCAATACCATATTCTGTAAATAATAATATACTCAACACTGCTATAACAAGCTTTGCATTAGATTATTTTGCTCAAACGTAGACTAATGTAAGCGTTCTAAGCACATTTAAGGTAGAAGAGGCTAAGCCATGATGTTTGGTAGTTCATTAAACGAATTTTTGGCTTAACAACAGTTTCAGCTTACAATGTATTTACCGGGATGTAACCCCATTATAAGTCAAGGGACATCTGTACTATAGTCTTTGTAAAAACTGTGGAGGATACGACAGAAACAAGTTTCAAGCGTAGTCTGGACGTGCCTTGATATGTGATTTCAGATCTCAAAGACAGAGGCCAAGTAAACTGCAGATACAGAATCTGTGTATATAAGACCCAGTTCCCCTCCAGATGCAATAGGCTTTGGACCAAAGGTCTGTACAAGCCTCCACCGGCAGGGTAGGTCCTGTGCATTTTAAATTGTACATACATCCTCCAACTGATAGAAGAAGCTGCATGAGATGGATCGAAGTCACCACCAAAGCACCCAGGCAATTTCAGAGCCAATGCTAAAGCCCTTCAGCAACCAAATCTACTTAGCAACAGAAAGGGGTAACCAAGTATCTCCAACTGGATATACGGTATAAAATTAATTTGGGGAGGGTCAAAGAAACAAGTGGATCTCAAAGAACCTAGCTGCTGATGTAAGGTTTTTTTTTTAAAGTATCATTGTCATGATTGTACATATTGATTTTTCATATACATGGGGACTTTAAATATAAGATGTGATGATGAAAAATAAGTTGACAATGGCATCACACACTGGGGCTCACATCTACTTTACTCTGTGCTATCCTCGTAAGAGGCACCAAGCCTCATGTTCTGTAGGCGAGAATAGCAATGATGCAGACACATGAAAAATGTCAAATGAAACTAGCAGTTTAACGGAAAGGTTGATGGAACTTACTATCTAAAACAATTTCCTTCTTGTTAGTTCAATGAAAAGTTTAGTTTACAAAAAAGAGAAATGTAGAACTTTCCTACTGAGTCACAACTGTAAGGGGATATTAGAATGTAGAAAGGATAGGTAGAATTCTTTCTCTCTTTTTTAGTCTAAAAAGATTTCTTTAAAATTTCTTGGGGCTGGTGAGATGGCTCAGCGGCATAAGCACCTGCCTGGCAAGCGCCTGCCTGGCAAGCGCGAGGACCTGAGTTTGACTCCTGGAACCCACATAAGAAAAAAGGGCCGGTGATATCACTCAGTGGCACGGGCGGCCTACTGGTGCGCAAGGTCCTAAGGTCGACCCCAGTACCCACAAAAAAAAAAAAAAAAAAAAAAATTTCTTATGATGAGTATTCATGGCACACACACAAAAAACTGCATAATGCAGGAGGATATAATGAAAATACAAATCAACCAGAAATAACCACTCCCAACAATCTTGTGATATTTATCCTCCCAGTGTGTTTTCTGTGTGCATACCTCAAGACCATATAAGACACACCATTTAAAATTGCTATTTTCAACTAATAAATCTTGACTATTTACTTATATTATTTAATAGTCCTTGTTAACAACGGTTTGCAAACATGTTAACTATCAAAACTGCCAAATAATGAATGTTTCTAAGGTCTCCACAGCACCCCACTCTATATTCAATAAAGGAATTAACCAATAGAATATTAAGGACATTCGGGTTGTATCCAACTTTTTAAAATAAACAACAGTGTTAACAACTTTATGTAGCTGTAACATCTCTGATTATTTCCTTAGAATAAATTCCCTCCACGTGTTTACTATATTAGGAAATAAAAACATTTTTAAGTCTTCTGATATACTGCTGCCAAATCACCTAGAAAAACAGGAGTGCCTATCTTTTTTTATACCTTTATCATTTAGTTACTTTATACCTTTCATTTTAAAGATTTCTGAAAAAGAAAGAAGCAATCTTTACAATGCAAAAAAAAGCAGCAATCCCACATCAGCATAGTCACATTCCTCTGAAGTCGGCTCTACTAAGACTGGAGGAACAGATCATCTATAAGAAAAATAACTAAATATAGGTGCTGGCTGTACAAGTACAATTACTGCTCTCCAGAAATGCCATTTCAAATTAATTTATCTTCATAACAGTTAGTAGGCGAGTGCCACAAATACTGTAATTGTACGACATCCACAGAAGACTAAAATCATTTGGGGCATCTCAATTCAACTTTCTGGCATTAAAAAAAGCTTTTAGTAGCAGAAAACAGGCTGCTATTCAGTTGACTGAAAGTCCTTACTTGCTTATTTATAGAACAGTAATAAGCTCTTCAGCACCTACTTATCTGCAAACTTCCTAGCATGAACCATCTCGGTTCTGCTGTTGCAACCACAGTGCCTGGCGCGTGGCAGGGATTCAGTAAACTCCGTGGTCGTTCTCATGTACCCATTCTACTTACTGACAAGATCATGCGGTATTTGAAATTGGGAAATTCACGGTCACACTTTTCACAGCGATATAATCCATTCTGCTGGTCAATCACTTTTTTATTGCAATCCTGAGTTGGGCAGGCCTGGTACATACAGTTCTCTTTGCGAAGATACACCACTGTTGCCACGGAGCTGAAATAGTCCGCCTTCAGAAGAAAACAATGAGTTGAGACACAGCGTCGTGCCTCCATTCAGGATGGGATGCAGGGAGCTCAAGGCTTGCCCTTACTTACAAGCGGTAAGTGTAGTACATGCACTGTAATTCTCAAGCACACAGATTACAGGCAATCATTCATTCCATAGTTTCAGAAATCACATGTGCTATATACAAAAGCCACCGACACAATAAACCAAGTTCTAAAGCATATAATTCCTTATCAGTAAGTTATCTCTAAATTAGATTCAATGAATTAATTAAAAAAAAATAGTGCCGGTGAGATGGCTCAGCGGTTTAAGCGCCTGCCTTGCAAGCACGAAGGCCCGAGTTCGACTCCCGGAACCCACATAGGAAAAAGGGGCCGGTGATATCGCTCAGCGGCACGGGTGCCTGTTGGCGCGTGAGGTCCTGAGGTCGTCCCCCCGGTACCCACAAAAAAAAAAAAAAAAAAAAAAAAAAAAATAGTTTTCCTCTTTGCTTGAAGACTATATGAAAGAGAAAGACTTGTTCCTCCTGGTCCTCTGAACCTCCAAAGGCCACAGATTTAGGAAATGCAAAATAATGAAGACCACAAAAACCTAGTGTAGCTATGATCAACCATTCCTCCCACATTAAATAAAACTAAGGACAGGGATTTCTAGGGTGTAGGTCCTCCTCTGTGGTTGTCTAGGTCAGGAGCCAGCAAGCTTTTCCTGTAAATAGTTACACAGTAAATATTTTAGGCCTGATGGACCATTTGGTTACACAGTCTCTGTTGCAACTATTCAATCTCCCTGGCAAGAGCACCCAGAGACAATATACAGATGGAATCATATGGCTATGTTCCAATAAAACTTTATTTACAACAGGTGGGCAGCAAGGTGGATATAGTCTATGGCCTTGTTTGCCAACATGGGTCTGAGTCATAAAATTTAGCAGAATGCAAAAATACCTCTAAATAAGATCTGTGCCTTCTGAGTAGAGAAATTACAGAGAAGTCTATCTAGCAAGGACTAAGCCATATTTTGGGATTTTTTTTGTGTGTGTGTGGTTGATACCTGTTTTTACTTTTAACCTTCACAGAGAGGTTCTCAGATGAATTATTTTTGGTTTGTGTTTAGTACTGCCAGAGAGCAGTTCTTTCTGGGTGCACCCCAAATTCAGAGCTAGGTCACCAACTGCTGGGGTTTCCTGATGTCTCAGACCAAAAATGGTAAAACAATGGCTGTTTAAAGAGTTTGGATGAGTAACTAGCTTAGAAGGCTACAGGGCTGGGGGCATAGCTCAGTGAAAGAACACCTGCCTAGCATGCACGAGGCTCTGTATGTAATCCCCAGCACCACAAAAAACATTTTAAGCTGGGAGTGGTGCTTCACACCTGCAATCCTAGCACTTGGGAGGCTGTGGCAGGAGGACTGCCAAGAGTTCAAAGTCCTGCCTAAACTACATAGTGAGACCTTATCTCAAGAACTCAAAAAGTAACAATAAAATAAAAAACATTACAAAGCTCTAGAGAAGGGCAGAGGATATAGCTCAGTGGAAGAGTGCTTAGCTTGCCTAGCATGCATGAGGCTCTGGATTCAGTCCTCAAAAAGAAAAAAAAAAGCTCTGGAAAAGCTGGGCACTAAGGTGCACTCCTGCAATCACAGCTACTTTTGAGGCCAAGAAATTGCAAATTTAGAGGTCCGCATGGGCAATTTAGCAAGACTACCTCAAAATATAAAATGAGCTGGCAACACAGCTTAGAAGTGGGAGAGCACTTGCCTAACATGTATGAGGCCCTGGGCACAATCCCCTGTAACACACACATGCACACAAGAGAGAGAGATAGCAAGAGACAGATACAGAGACACGAGAAAGAAAGGAAAATGGATAAGGAGGGAGGGAGAAGGAATGGGCCAGGTATGGTGGCATATGCCTATAATCCTAGCACTCTGGAGGCTGAGGCAGGAGGACTGCAAGTATGAGCCCAGCCAGGGCGATTTAGTGACTTAGCAAGTCCCTGTTTACAATCCTCTTCCCTCAACCTCCCTGAGTGCCGGGATTACAGGCGAGTGCCACCACACTGGGTGAATGCCTCGTTTATTATTACACTGTCCACCTTTTAAATTGGGTGTAAGAAAACTGGAATAGTAACTGTTCCTATGACAGAACAACACAGATCTGTCCAATGTTTAACTCCCAAGGTGTTACATAATAGCATTATAAGTTGCTACTGAGAAGGGTGAATGGGGTGTACAGTAAAATGAGACAGGAATAAAATTTACATTGTATATGATGACAAGGGAGCAGGGATTTTTATTTGGGGGAGTAGAAAAGAGAAATAAACGATTTAAATATTGAATGCTGACAACAGGGGTTAAACCAAGATGGGGTAAGAGTCATTAAACAAATGTTGGAAGGGAAGCTCCAACTGAGGTCAAACACCAGAGCCAATCCTTGTGAGGCATAATGGTTAAGTCTGGCCTAGGAGAGGTGAAAGCACTTGGCAACCACCTAATGGCTGATGCTGAGCCTAATTTGCTCCGCTCAGAAAATGTCTTTGTGATACAAGCGCTTCAATTTGTAGGAATAAGCCAAACGGAAATATGGGCCTGAAATCAGTTCATACTATCATAAAAGCTTGGTCATTACTCCTTCTTCAAGTTCTTTGAAGGAATAGTTCTTCACATTTTTCTGCCTCAATGTATCAGCAGGCTCCCACTGTTCCCATTAGGAAGCCTAGGTCCTTCGCTCTGCCAGTGACTCTCAGCCACGGAAGCATGCTTTGGGGAGAGCCTCAGGTAAGAATCAGCTCTGAATTAACATCTGACAGCTGGTATCAGAAACCAGATTTCAAGCTCATCCTCTCTTTGTAGGCTTTCCATGCTTTTGTAAAGGAGGGAGGGACATAAGATACCTTGTCACCTTGGCCCAGGTTCTCTGATTTCACCTCGTATAAAGTTTTCCAGTTGGTGTTGCTCGCTCCTAGCCCCCCGCTCTTTAGATCAGAGATGGAAACACCATCTAAGGCTTGTCCTTCTGCATCAAACCTGAAAAACAAACACCAGGCACTTCATGTACTTCTCACATGTGCTACTTGTTTCTACAGACCAGATATGAGCTCCCTGTCCCCTACTTCCACATCAGTCATGTCATGTGGGTGAAGTTAGCACTGTTTCTTCATTGTACCGTAGTTAAGTCTACTAAAGAACAAATGTCTCCTCTTTCATCTCATTTGCTTTGATGCCCCCCAGTGGTCAAGACAAACAGTGCCAAAGTACCATGGACCCTTGTCCTGAACTGGCCATGCATGTTGGAAGTGGCCAGGACCTCAAGGTAACTGGGAAAGTCAACAAAAAAGCAATACTGTGAGCCCTGGTAGAGTCCTCTGGGCAACTAATGCTACCTCAGTAACAGCTGCATTTTAATCATCACTGAAATGTACTGGAATGGAAGGGGACAGTTAACATAATGTCATAGATTAGGCAAAGATGTTCCCAAGGTGAAAAACCTTTTAAGCCCAATCAGCTACTCTAAATGATTATATAAACTAAAGTCATCTATCAGAAGGCACTATTTGCTTTCTCGTAGATTTACCATTTATTTATTTAGTGATACAGGAGTTTGAAGCTGGGGCCTTCACACTGAGCTTTTTAAAATTTTGAGACAGGGTCTCACTAAATGACAAGTTACACAGGCTGGGCTTGAAAAAAAAAAATTTTTTTTAATGTGGGTACCGGGAGTCAATCTCAGGACCTCGTACTTGCCAGCAGGCGCTTGTGCCGCTCAGCGATATCACTGGCCCGTTTTTTTACCTTTATGTGGGTTCCGGGAGTTGAACTCGGGCCCTCGCACTTGCAAGGCAGGCGCTTACGCCGCTGAGCCATCTCACCGGCCCTGGGCTTGAACTTTTGATCCTCTGCCTCAGCCTCCTCAGCTGAGATTATAGATGGGTGCCACCACTCCTGGCTTCAGTTTACCTTTTTGGTGAGATATTATGCCAACATTAAAGTTAATTTCCATTGAATTATTATTAAAATGATTATACTTCTTGACTGCCTATCAGTTGATATGAAGTAAAGCAAGCCAGAAGGTGGCACAGGACCATACTTGTAGCAGACAGTAGTCAGGCTGAAATTAAAAACACCAAACATGATCCAAAAGGTGGGTAAGTAAAAGCTAAGCACATACAGAACAGGGCCCCTAAAAAGAGCCCTCCAACAGAATGGATTCTGCCCTAAGCTGCAGACAGCTGCCTTCTCATTCTGTGAGTCAAGCAGCTAAATTCTGTCACAGGGGCACAGCAAGGTCCATAAATCTGTTTCACCACTGGCTACACAAGTTTACAATTTCAGGGCAGCTGCGGCTGAGCCACGTGTCAGCCAGAGATGGCCGCGCCCTGGTGAGAGGCGCAAAGGCTGCAGCGAGCCCTGGCGTGGTGGAGGAAGAATGTGGGAGGCACTGGCTGCTGGGAGGCAAGCATGCAGCTCCAGATGGGAAATCACAACAGATGACACTATCAAGAAAAATGTAATCGATATTGATATCATAACTAGAAAAATTAACCAACTTCCAGAAACAGATGGGAGTCTACCTGGACACGGATCAACATATATTGTGGGCTTAATGCTGCTTTCTGTGGGCTAACAGCAGTCTTTTCCAGAGCACCTTGCATGTGACACAGGCTGGTACAGCTGCTGGCTTACCAATGGTGGTGATTCCATTTTTGTCAGCATGTGCCTCTTACAAAAGTCTTGTAAGTTTACCTCTGAGTACAGGAAATTCAAATTGTAAAGCCTGCACCATGACATGTAGGTTTAATTATTGGTGGTCTGTACCCTGCTTTCTTGGCCATACCTGTAAACGGTGGCCTAGCAGCCAGGAATGAGTCAACTCTGCTACCAGAGAAAGGGAACATCTTAACATACTGGGTTAGAATTTCTAAGCCTGTCTTTAGAAAAATGTTATTTCCCCATTTACTTCAGACTGTGTTTGCAGCATACTCTGGGTCTAGACTAGGGGTGGCAAACCTATGGCATGCATGCTGCAGTGAGCTTTGTTATTATTGAAAGCTCTAAAAGGTCTGCCATCACTGGTCTAGACGATATAAACTACTTATAAATGGTCTTCAGTTACCTGAATGGGGCCTAGAAATTCACTGATTTTTAACCAAATATGTATGCAAAAATAAAATGGTGAAAACAACAACAAAAACAAGTTTCAAAAACTCCAAGGAGGGGCCGGTGAGACGGCTCAGCGGCTTAAGCGCCTGCCTTGCAAGCGCGAAGGCCCGAGTTCGACTCCCGGAACCCACATACGAAAAAGGGGCCGGTGATATCGCTCAGAGGCACGGGCGCCTGCTGGCGCGCGAGGTCCTGAGGTCGTCCCCCCGGTACCCACAAAAAAAAAAAAAAAAAAAAAAAAAAACTCCAAGGAGATATTTGCCATCAAAGACAACTCATGAGGAGTCAACAGAGCAGGAGAGAGGCAGCCCTTCTTACAATAAAAATTCTCCTTTGTTAGAGTCAGGATCTAAACTCTAATCCTAAGTGGAGTGTGTGCTACATGAACTTCTCTTTGATCAATGTCAAGTTATTTTGTTTGGGGCACAGCTATGTCTTTTTATGTAGCCTGGGATGACAAATATTGACAAATAAAATATGAACACCTCAATGCGGACATGCAATTAACCTGGGGTCATGCTCCAGAGCCTGAAAGTGTATCAAGCAAGAACAGCAAACCAAAACCATGGTTATTTGTGGTCAGACTATTAACAGGCCCGTCCTTATAATGCCGTGCAAGCTATTAGAACAGTTAAATAGATACGGGTGGGTCATACTCATGAAGATGGCTTAAGTCATGTGAATATCCAGCAGATGTTTTGTGAAAAACTGGTGCTACTGGTTTACATTAGACTCAAAAACTCCCTGAGGGGTATGAAATACAGGCTAATTCTTGAGTCACTTAACTCCTAAGACATAGTTGGAAACTGACACATGCTCCCTGATCCTGTAATTATACCTATACAAATTATTAAGCTTGGGCTAAAGTGTTTTCCCTGACCACACCAATTCTTGCCTACCATGTTTCAGGCTGAAGTGCTCCAGAATTTTAATGTCTTAAAAAGCTAGATACAGTGAGATTTTAATAGGCTCTCCTTCATCCCTTGAGTGCATTGAGAATAACAATACAGTGCCAACCAAAGCCCCTTGTTCCCAGCATGCTTTATCAGTCCAGTGGATACAGACTAGAAGATGTGCCCAGCACCAGAGACTCCCAGGAGGAAGAAAGCACGTTCTCCCCTTCCTACCACAGATCCTACTGCTCGAGCCTGGGAGCAAAAGATGCCCTCAGCATAAAATCCTTCAGCACACACTGCTAAAGCCTGGCCATTCCTGCTTTGTCAGGTTTGAGGTCAGCACGCAGCCCTTACATTCTAATTGCCTCCTTCCAACTCACCAGGTTTGTCATGGGATTAGGGTTTGTCAGTTTAAGGGCTTTAAAGCCATTCTCTCAGAAGGCATATGCCTCCGAGAAATACAGAAACTGCTCCATTCTGTCACAAAGCCTTCTGCTTGCTGGAGAGCTCCCACACTCAAAGCCTGGGCTCAAATAACCCCTTGGTTTACCTCCATAAAACCTACCATCCGCGAAGCTTATAGGCCTCTGGGATGTCAGGATTCATGATGATAGTGCTTGAAGACAGCACAGAGAGGCTTCGCCCACCAAAATCAGAAACTCTGGCTCCTTTTATGGCCATCACAGGCTGTCTAGAACCATCAAATTTGTCAGCCTGTAAAACAAACACCAAACACACACAAGTGTCACTGGCAGGAAGAATACACAGAATATTTTTAGAGAAAACAGTCAATAGTAGAGTGAATATAATCAGTGTATGTAGAATTTATACAGAGAGACCTCATACATAAGAATCCTGAGAAATACATCAAAACTAATCTATCAGTACTTTCTTAGAGTTAGAGAAAAGAGAACTTCACTACAGAAAGCTGAAATCACAGCACACCTCAGAAGTAAAAGAAAGAACTTCAAATGATCACTAAGGAAAAAAAAAAGATCACCAGGCAGCACAACCCTTTACCGCCTACGCAGCCAAAGCCCCACAGGACAAGATAACCTACCCATGGAGCTCTTTTTGTTCAGTGCAAGTACTTACATCTTCTCCCCACAGAGTAGCAGTCACCACTTTCCCTGACGTGTCCATCAAATAGATATTTCTCTTAGCAACTTCTCTGTTGTTAGACTTCACTGTGATTTTAGTGGCATCTTCATAGCTCTTGCAGATCCCAATGATGTCTAAAACACAGGCACAAGGTCTGAGCAGAAAAGGTCAAGTCTCCTCGAACAACACGACCAAAGGGCTGAATGGCAAGCGTCCAAGTTTTACACTCGCCACACACTGCCCACCATCACCATTCTTTGTCATCAAATCTGGACTCACCTACAAGTGAGTCTTTGGACTTGTTCTCCAGATCACCAATTCCTGTGAAATCAAACTGAACTGTAGGTAAATGACGGTCATCCTCACAGGGCACCACAGAAGTCTCACTATTGAAGGTCATCTCATAGTCGTTTTTAACAGCTGAGAACTGTTTGTTAGCAATCTTCAGGGTGCCTTTTGAGAAATAATACACCTGCAAAAGAAGCCAAGCCGTACAATGCAGGATAGCCCAACAAATCAGACACAATCCTCCAATGGACAGGACTCTACTCATCCTTGTTCTACCACCCAACTCAACTGTGTCACTTCTAAATTGGTATTATTGTACCTTGTTCACTTCAATGAGAGGGAAGAACTTGTCCACTTGATCATTGAAAGCAGTAGCTCTGATTTCACCCTGCAGAAGCAAGTGAAAGCAGGTTAGATTTATGATGTTCAAAGTCAATTTGAGTAGGGAGAAGTTCAAATAATTCCCAAGTAGGCTGGGCATGGTTGGTGTATATCTGTAATCCCAGGACTCAGGAGGCTGAGGCAGGAGGATTACTGTGAGTTCGAGACCAGCCTGGGCTACATAATGAGTTCAAAGCCAGGCTGAATTACATAGTGAGACCCTGTCTCAAAAAACCAAACCAAACCAAAAAAAAAAACCTCCCCAGATTACCTATTCCGTTGTTTCAAAAATATCTTAATATATATGCTAATTTGTCTCATTTATACTACTAGTTTCTCTTAGCTCACTGAAAAGAAAGTTTTGTGCTATTATCCGTTTCTTCTTTGTTAAGAGAAACTTTTTTGTCTACCTCCTAAGTAACTACTTTGAAGATGATAGAGTATTAACTATTGTTATTCTCTTATTATTTTGCTATGAAAAAATTTTTTTTATAAAATAAAAAAAATTTAAAAAGAAGCTAAATTCTACAAACAAAAAAACAAAAGCAAGCAAGCAAGCAAGCACGCACGCACACATCCCCCCAATCAAAAAACAAAACAAAATCAATTTGGCCAGTGAAAAGCAGGCCACTTTGACATCAAGATGACATCTTTGGGGCAGCAGGACAAGCACAAAGGTGACCCATGAGAGGGCTGCAGCCATCGTACGAAACCACATCTTACATATTCAAGCTATCGACTCAGATGAAACATGAAGTTCAACTAGCTGATCCCATATCTGAGCCTTATAAACCTCAACTTAGAAATTTAAAACAAAATGACATTTAATATTCTGACAATAAAAACAAAAATATTTTAGATACTGAGCGACACGACTGCAGCCCACGGGGAAGTGTGCTGAACCAGGGTGATTCACCAGTTTCCCTCATGCTTGCAACCTAAACAGATTACTCCACATTCAGGAGCCATTGCCAAAAACAGTATCACAAGTCATGTTTCGAGTTGCCTGTGACTTGATTATCACGTTTACTTTTCTGTCAGTCAAACTGTTACAGATGGATGAGAATCTTAAATTATTGAAATCTTAGCCAACTTCAGATTAGACCAAAAATTTGTAGAAAACTTCATTCTGATACTGATTCTGCTATCAGTTAGTAAAACATATGGGATGTTATACCATCTTCCAGGAAAAAAAAAAAGGAAAAAAAAATTTCCCCCTGCCCTCTTGGGGATTCAAACAAATAAGAAACATGCAGTAACTTGAAAAGAATATTTGAAGTACATTTAGGAATTACAAATAAAACTAACGAACCGATAAAGCCATCAAGATTCCACAACTTGAGATTTTTTTGTCCCACCACAGCATATGGAGTCTGTGTGGTCAGATCCCACTTCCCAGAAGCCACTCACTGGGCAAGGTGGCTGTCACCCGTCTTCTGCTGGGGCCCAAAGCTCCACTCTGCTCGTCAGCAGGTATCACATCATGGGCCGTGGCGCCACCAGCAAGTCAGACAGAACGTCTCCAGCTTCTCTTGCCCATGAGGCTACTTATATACTCAGGAAACTAGTTTCTAATTTCTGCTACAAATTCTTTAAGACCAAGGATTTTATGAATAACTTTTAGCCCTCAAAGAGCTACAGCAAGGGGAAAGCTACAGACAGGCCTGCAAGATGAGCCCTGTTTACAGTGTCCCCCACTCCAACTTCCCACGTGTGATGTACTCACACTTTCATCCACTAGTTCTAGAGAGAAAAGCTTCCCTTCCCCTCGAGAATTGCTCCAGGTACGGATCTGACTTTTGTTGGTAACACGAGCACAAATAGTCCACCTAAAAAACAAACAGGTTACATTATAGTGTTTGGTGTCTTATTTGGACTATATTTTAATCCAGCTAATTAAAACCCCAAGATGACATACAAGCTTGACAAATTACAGGATAAACAAATAGTAAAAAAATACAAGGTGGCTTAACACTAACTCATTCTCTTATCAAATAAGTAAATTTATAAACTCTCTTCTCCAAAATCTATCACCAAGGCAACAGTATCTCTTTAATGAAAGGTTCTAAGCTAAAAAATGTAGTAATACCAGCAATTATATTTTGTCACTATTTTCAGTTACGGGAACTGATATAACTGATGGTGTTATGTTTGGATCTAAAATATTCCCCAGAGCTCAGCGTGGTGGTACATGTCTGTAATCCCAGCACCCTGGAAGCTGAGGCAGGAGGACTGGCCAGTTTAAGTCCAACTTGGAAAACTTAGCAAGACCCTGTCTTGTAAAAAGAGACGGGGATGTAGTTTAGTGCTATGGCCCTGTGTTCAATCCCCTACACAACAAACAAACAAACCTCCCCAACAAGTTCAGAGGTTGGGTTTCTCAATGCTGACCAGCTCATGAGGGCTCTGACTTCATCAGTGAATTAACCCATTGATGGATTTGTCATTTGATGGCATTATGAAGAGGTGATGGAAACTAAGGAGGCAGGGCTGAATTGGAGGGAATGGGCTGTATCTTGTCCCTAGCCCCTTCCTCTCTGGCTCTCATTCTGTGCTTCCTGGCTCCCATGAGGCGAGCAGCTTTGCTCAACCACACCTTCCACACAGAGCCACTGAACATGGACTGAAGCTTTGAAAACTGTGAGACAAAATAAACTTTCTGCTCTTTTAAACTGTCATTTTCAGATATGCTGTCACAGCAATGGAAAGCTGGCTAACACAGGTGTCAAATTCTTGTCTCATTTTTAATGCATGCTGAGTATAAATACAATGTGGTGTTTCTGGGCCACTAAAGAAAAACACATTGAAGCAGTGACCTTAGACACAGGACACGGCAAAAGGAGGCGTAAGGTCAGAGACCCGGGCCTGGTGCCCACCCTGAACAGAGGTGTTGGGCACATGCCTTACTATACCTGTAATTTCAGAGGGGAAAAAGTCCCCCTATATCACCAAGTATTGAGTAATAAATAAAAACCTATCTGAAAGAATTCTGAAAAAAGAACTCTAATTCTCAACACTTAATTTTTAATGGAGAAAAAAGTCATAAAAGAAATATATGTTCAGTGTATATTAATATAGTTAATATAAATAGTACAGATTATCTCAGCCAAAGTAAATCACAGTAACAATTTTTAGACCAAAGTCACCTATTTATGAGATGAAATGCCTTCTGCATTAACACAAATATTTTTATTCACAGCCTATTAACTGAATCTTTAAGCAGTAAATATTCTTAATTTCAAATTCTTTGAAAATAGTAAAATTCCACAATGGCAGACTGCTATTTTTGTCATTCTTTTTGATAAGAGTCAAAGACTGATGCAGTTTGTACCCTCCTCCCCATCAGGAAAAAAAAAAAAAAAAAGAAAAAAGAAACACATTTACATGGTGGTGACCACACAGTTCATGCATAAGCCACACAGAGCCTGCGATAACTTCTTACACCATTTTCTAAGCACATTCTGCTCTTGTCCTATGCAGCAACTCACTTGGACTGGTACGGCGTGAGGCTCACGATGGGTACCACTTTGGACTGTGTCCCCCCAGAAGGGTGCAACAAGCTGGGGCCTCCAGGTTTTCCAAATGTCTTTGAGACACCATAAGCCTTAGGTACAGAGGAACCTTTACAAACACATACACACAAAAGGAGAATCATTATTCTACTTAACTTTTATAATAAGTTTTACAATAATTCTTATTACTGATGTGCCACTGGTGAAATCATACAAAATCAGAAGCAAAGTTTTTCCTTTTTAGTCTTCAAGAAATATGCAGTCAGATAGAGACTGAAGCAGGAGGCCAGGAAGGCAATCTAGAAGGAAGTCTGGCCACATCGGAGCTCATGACTCTATCTGCTGACTTAAGCCCTGAGGTCGATAATGACAGTAACAAATCCACACGTCCCTTTTTTTGAGGTCCACCCTCTGAAACTTCTCTTGCATTGTTGGGCAAAACAATGAGTCAGAGAAAGAAAACCTACTTTCTTGATGGGGAAAACTGATGGCAAGTTATTAGTCTCATCAGTTACCTACTTATCATACACAAGGCTCTGGGTTTGATCCCCAGCATCAAAGAAAAAAAGAAAAAAGGCCAGGATATATTGGACCTATAGGACGGACACTGGCGGTAAAGGACAACTATCACCAGTATCATCTCAAAACACCACTGCCGGATGGAAAGTATGTAAAATGATGCTCAGTTGCACAGGGTGGGAATCAGTTTTTAGTCAAGACACGGAGGCAGGGTACCAACTGTGACTGTCTGCCTCCTTTACCCAAGGCTATGCTCCTGCCCTCCACTGGGAGAGGACAGAGCATTGAAGCCTATTAGCAGAAGAGTTCCTTTATCCCTACACTGTGTCTATAAAGCTTCAACCTCCAATTCAGAAAACCTAATTTAGTTCTACGATTTCGTGCACCCTATACAAAAACATTATCTCAGAAGAGAATTTGACTAAAAATATAAACCCACCATTTATTTACTGAGTTTTTACTGCACATACCACATTACTCCAAGTAGTGTAGCAGTGAAAATAGAAGACACAATTTTATTAAACACATACAGCATCCATTCTTCCAATGTTTGTGCGTGTGCGTTTTCACTGTGTGGCTCAGCCTGGCCTTGAATACATGATCCTCCTGGTGCAGTCTCCTGAGTGCTGGGATTATAGACATGCACCCATGTCCAGCCTTCATCCACTTTTTTGTCCCAGGTAGCCATCCCTCATTACATATCTAGTCCATTTTCTTTCACAACCCAGTTTTGGGATCATTAATCATTAAAAATAAATTTCAATATACTGTAAAGCACAGACAGACAAATGGAAAGGTAAATCTGTGAAGGGAGAGGGAAGAATAAATAATGTACTACTTGTATTTCCGCTTCTAAGGAAGATGCTTTTAGATTACTCAGCATTTCTGATAATCTATTCCACTACCCTGTTCAATAGCATAGAATTTGAGAGCTGTGTATACGAAGATCCAACCATAAAGAAGACAAATAGATGACAGATTCAAGATTTTTTTTTTTGTAAATAGGGTCTCACTATGTAGTTTAGGCTGGTCTTGAACTCATGATGTAGCCCAGGCTGGCCTCAAACTGGAGGTGACTCTCCTGTCTCAGCCTCTCAGGTACTGGTATTACAGGTGTGAGCTACCATGTTGGACAGATTCACAGATATTACTAGATAAAAACAACAAAGACCAATGGGGAAAAGTCATATGTCTTCAAAGTTTCACAGAAACATTAGTGACGCCTTAACCTGCTTTTCTTAGAACTCTGCATTAAAAAATAGAAATAGTTGAGGAGAGGAGAAAAGGAGGCGTATGTGATGTTGTGACAGAAAAAACAGACCTCTAAAAATACATCAAACCACATTGTACAAATTATAATTTTTGGTGGTGACTTCCCAGATCAAGAGGTTCCTAAAACAAAGGCCCGAGAGTAAACAAAATGATTCCATCAGGGCCT
Source organism: Erethizon dorsatum (assembly GCA_028451465.1). Classification (NCBI taxonomy): domain Eukaryota; kingdom Metazoa; phylum Chordata; class Mammalia; order Rodentia; family Erethizontidae; genus Erethizon; species Erethizon dorsatum. Next base: position 36,966,861 of record CM051826.1, read on the forward strand.
CTCAGAACCTGCTGTACAGAAAGTTAAAAGAAGAAACTATTGCTCATCCATGAGACTGAGAAGCAGAACCTATGACCAATATAAATGATTCTGTCTTCAAGCAAATTAAATATGCCCACGAGAGTCCAAAATGGGAAAACTGGAGACAAATAAAACTTAGTAAGTGGAGCCTAGATAGTTAAAAAGGCAAGAATTTAAAAGGTATGCAAATTCACAGAAAGGCAAAGGGTGTAAAACACAAAGATGTAAGAAACTACAGGACTAGATAAGCTATTAACTGAGAAAAGTATGACCACTCTGTTTTTTTTTTTTTTGGGTACCGGGGGTCAACCTCAGGACCTCGCGCGCCAGCAGGCACCCGTGCCGCTGAGCGATATCACCGGCCCCTTTTTCGTATGTGGGTTCCGGGAGTCGAACTCGGGCCCTCGCGCTTGCCAGGCAGGCGCTTACGCCGCTGAGCCATCTCACCGGCCCATGACCACTCTGATTTTAAAAGGGTATATTATTCAATATCTTTAAAAGACTATCAGGCCGGGGATATAGCTCAGTGGCTTGGCGCCTGCCTGGCAAGGGTGAGTTCTTGAGTTCGATTCCTGGTTCCAAAAAAAAAGACTATCACCGGGTGTAGTGGAGCACACCTGTAATCCCAGTACTTGGGAGGCTGTGGCAGGAGGATCAGTGGCATTCAAGGTCAGCCTGGACTACATAGTGAGTTTAAGGCCAGCTTGAACTAACTAGGGAGAGCCTGTCTGAGAAAAACACAACAAAAGACTATCATTTTTCAATCACACAGTCTACAGTAAGGATTGTAATTATTCTTTGTAGGACAACTCTTGTCATGTATAGTATTATGAAAACTCCCTTTAGTTCCAGATGAAATTGAAAATGTTATTCGAATCCTGACGCACATAATCAACACACGTCCAGGTGCAGCCATCTTACCCATTCCTGAGCTCCCATTCTGTTGCTGGGGCCTGCTGGTTGACGGACTGGCTGCTGTGACTGGAGAAGGAACTGCTTGTGGCTGCCCCTGTCCTGAAGATCAAAAGGGAAAGGCTGTTTTAATGCAAATAACTGGAGTGAAGAGATTTGAACTTAACTGAAAGAAATACTCTGGGAAAATGTAAATTTTTTATTTCTTGCAGATCAGAATTTACACTGGGGCATTGGATTGCATGCAGTGAGTTTTCTAAGGGTTCACTTTTTATTTTCATGATAGAAAAGGTTGGTTCCATTTACCTTTCACCTCCTTATAATTGACAGCTTTCAGGTTTAATGAGGTTTTCCCCTAAAGCCTTACCCATTTCTCCTGTAAGAACCTGCACTAAAGTCACTGGGCTGAATCTGTGACACTACCACTATTTCCATAGCAACAAATCGATGTCATCAGCAGAACTGTGTGTTCATGGCAGGATTTATCAGAAGAAAAGGCTGGGTGGCAAGGAAAATCTAAAAGCAGTTCAATTGTCTCTCAAGTGCTCCCACTTCAAAGGAAAAGGAGACATTCAGAAAGGATCCTACCCTTTCCCTCCCAAACAAAGCAACCTTATTTTCCAACTGACAGTTGGTGGAAAATAAAAGTTGAAAGAGTCTTAGGTATCGTGAAGTGCTAGTGAACTGTCACAGCAGGAAGAGACAAGAGTCGAGTTCAGAAGTTGTGTCAAGGAAATAGGAAGATTAAAAGGAGAGGAGCGGAAATGAACACGTCTCAAGCAGAAAATAAAAAAAGCTATGCCATCAGGGTATTATCTGCCCCCTCACCCTTTATACAAATGTTTATGAAACTCAAGCATGTTAAAAGTGTAAACACACCCCATGTTTTAAAATAATAGGTTTATCAAATGTTATCTTGTCTTTGTTATTGGCTCTCAAGGCATAAGTCAAACTCATCTAGGCTGCTCCTCAAGGGTACTTGAAGCCTACAAGGGCAGCTCAAAAGAATGTCACAGAGTACCTGAAACAAAAGCAAGGAGCAGAGGTCGGGGAGCTCCTCACCTGCCAGCCTGCCTCTGCCTTCTCCAGCTGCCAAATGCAAGCTCCTGCTGGGCTTCTCGGGTCCTACCCCGAAGGGCCAAGCCACACCCTGATTTAACTTACTTCTGCCATTATTATTCTTAAGTGGCACTGCTAAAGGAGACCCAACTGTGCCATCCGAGTCAAATAAACTTTGCACAAAAGTTAAAAGGTTGAATGAAATTGTTTATTCTTTTGTTTCTCTTATGGAGAGAAAAATGCAGACCTTATTTTACATAGACGAGCAGTCTAGATTACTGACGATGCAATTTTTGTGTTTACTTTTTAGCTTTTCCATTATCTCTGAATTTACAAAGTGTCATAAGTAGCTCATGGAAGAATTGTTCTGACAATGCATCTTGTGAAGAGCAGTTTAAATTCTTAAGTGAATCTTCTTAAAAATCAGTAGGGAAAAGATTGCTCAATAAATAGTATTGAAGTCAAGTGGATGGAAAAAATAAAACTACCTTTACCTGCTATATAAAATATATTCAAAAGAACAAGCAAGATTTAGAAATTCAAAAATGAAACCATAAAACATGCAAACCCCTGTTATCTCTACACCAGCACCTCACTCTCTTCTATGGCCTCAAAAACTGCTAAACTAGAAAGGCCCTCCCCAGGTCATCCCTGCTGCTTCCCGTGTGTGGCTGAACAGGACACAGCCACTGGAGCTCGCTGAGCACACACTTTCAATGTCTATAAAAACCCAAGTGGCCCTTAGGAGGAGTCTGAAATAGTCAAATCCATAGAGATGAAGTTAAGAAGAATGGCTGGCAGGGATGCACAGAAGTGGGAATGGGAGTTGTAGTTTGGGAAGATGAAACAGCTCTGGGGATGGACAGCAGTAACGGGGCTGGCAGTGCAACTGGACTTACTGTCACTGTGGTGCACTTAAAGGCGGCTCAATTTCATGTTGTACATATTTTACCACAATTTTTAAAAGTGCAACTTACTTAGTCTACCTATTCTGAAATGTACATTTTCTCTTTTTTTTTTTTTTTGTGGGTACCGGGGGTCGACCTCGGGACCTCGCGCGCCAGCAGGCGCCTGTGCTGCTGAGCGATATCACCGGCCCTTTTGTCGTATGTGGGTTCTGGGAGTCGAACTAGGGCCCTCGCGCTTGCAAGGCAGGCGCTTAGGCCGCTGAGCCATCTCACCGGCCCTGAAATGTACATCCTCCCCCCTTGTTTTTGGTGAGTACCAGGGGTCAAACTCAGGACCTCGTGCACCAGCAGGCGCCCGTGCCGCTGAGCAATATCACTGGCCCTTTTTTCATATGTGGGTACCAGGAGTCGAGCTCAGGACCTCACGCTTGCCAGGCAGGCGCTTATGCCGCTGAGCCATCTCACCGGCCCTCCCCATTTTAATGTATAAGTGAACACACTATAATTTTTAGTAGTGCATAAAATAACGTATATCTCATAATTCCTGGATTTTTATAGTTAACTTAGTACAACATATCTAGTGAGTCTCCAATTAATAACAGCTACCATTTTCTGAATATTTACTATATAACAAGCACAGGGTTGGGTGCATTATTCCAATAACTGTCAGCACCATGATGTAGACAGTTATCAGTATACTCTTAAATAAGAAAACTGGGGCTGGTGAGATGGCTCAGCAGCGTAAGTGCCTGCCTGGCAAGCGCAAGGACCCGAGTTCGACTCCCGAAACCCACATACGAAAAAAGGGCCGGTGATATTGCTCAGCAGCACGGGCGCCCGCTAGCACGCGAGGTCCTGAGGTCGACCCCCGGTACCCACCAAAAAAAAAAAAAGGAAAACTGGATCAGAGAGGCGAAGTAAGTTGCTCAAAATCACACAGCTGGGAGTGGGAACCTAGTCTTAAACCCAGATTTGTCTAATTAGATCCATGCACTTCACTGTTATCTAGTTTTTAATTGTAAACAACCAATCTTGGCAGCAATAACTCTAATTATATAGAGCATACCTAATAACCATAATATCTGGTAATAAGGAAAAGCTACTAATCCATATAATAGAGCAATCCTTACCTCCTGATTTGGACCACATTTGCAAACCTGGCACAAGAGACAAGAGACAGCCCTGAATCAAAATGGGTGGCAAGAACCCTGGTGCATTCTAAATAGCAGTAATTGCCCTCTAATTAATGTGCTACAACACAGCAGCTGCCCACAAGACCTGAAATACATCATCAGTCTATAGCTAAAGAAAAATCTTTCAAAAAATTGAAATTAGACTGTAAAGCAGTAATGCAAAGACTGATAATCTGTTCTGTGCCACTTGCAAATCAAAATTCCAGTAAGATGGATCAACATCATAATTCACAGAGTCTTTTGCTCTGTGCTGGCTTCATATCATTGGCTCTGATCCAGGAGAGAAACGGGATTTAAAAGCTGACTCTTCCTCCCAAGTTACTGGTACTCACACCGATCATTTTTATTATATTATAATGTAAGTGAGCTGCAGGCAGAGAAAAACTAGCTTAGAGACAATGGAGCATACAGAATAACAAAACAGAACAAAATAAAACAAAACAAAACCCACTCAACTCCTACCAGCAGTACTTTCTTAACTATGAAGAATATATAGAAGAATCAATACAACATTTACAATTTCTTGTTGACAGAAAATGGACAATATCAGACTGAAAACAATTCTAACAATTATTAACAAGTAATACTAGGTATTGTATTGTGAAATATATTTAAGTCTAAGTAAAATATTTTTAGCAATAGTACAGGTATGGAGAATTTACACACACATATACACACACAAATGTAGTGGTATGAGATTTAATTAAAGTCATTCAATTCAGAATTATATGTTTTGTTTTTTGGCACTGGGAATTGAACTCACGACCTCGCGCTTGCCAGGCAGGTGCTGGGCCGCTAAGCTATATCCCCGGCCCAATTCAGAATTATATGAAGCATGAATTGTGTCTGAATGAAGTTCTATTTCCCACACTTTGTAAATTGCAGACATCTTTACTTAACATGGTAGTAGTATTATAATGTACATTTTACATTCTAATACAGTACACATTTTAGAATTCCTGACTTTTTTTTTGCTTTAAACAATTTAACTGAAACGACTTCCATTTATTTAACTGGAATGACTTCCATTTATTTAACTGAATTGACTTCCATTTATTTTGATACATCCTTTCCCCGTGGTGATTTACAGGATCTTTAAGCCAATATAAATATTTCATAAATATTTGGCCATTTGGGTATACACCTACACAATACCTTGACAATATTTTTCAGCAAGAAAAACACTGAAGAGTAAAGACCTGACACAATTAACTAGGTACAATGAAAATCTGCTCCAAATATTTGTTTCTGAGGTAAAGGCACCACACACCTGTTCAATTAAGAAAACCATCCTTACAACACAGGATGATTTTTTATTTTTAAGTAGGGCCTGGAACACCTAGCTGCTAATTAGGTGCTGAGTGGCAGCGCTCCATCCCCAGCTTATGCCATGAATTAATAGGCAACAGGTTCCAGCAACTCAGGCTCCTTCCCATTGGTTCTCACAAAATGTGCTTCTCTGGGCGGGGCAGGCTGGTGCTTCAACTGAACCCAGCTACCTTTCTCTTTGGCTTCCTTCTTTTTCTGATCATTTTCCTCAACACATTTCAGGAAGTTATCTCGGCTCTCTGAGTGTTTAATATGCTCAATACGCACATTAATCCTCTTGGCAAGTATCTTGCCCTGAACTTGCTTGTTTACAACGATGCCAACAGCATGCTGGGTAACACTGTAGACTCTTCCTGTTTTGCCATAGTAACATTTGTGTGGCATTCCTTTTTGCATAGTACCCATTCCCTTGATGTCTACAATTCACCCTTCTTGTAGATTCGCACGTATGTGGCCAAAGGAACAACCCCGTGTTTTCTAAAAGGCCTAGAGAACATATACCGGGTTCCCCTCCTCCTTCCCTTTGTGTTCGTCATTTTGGCAAATTACTGGAAGATGGCGGTTCCAGCAGAAAGGCTCCTGCCTCTTTCTGAGCTGGATTAAGTCAACTAATTTTACCAGTCACCTATTACGTCTCAAGTTCTGGATAGGTACTGGAAGGATAGATAGGAATCTGGCTTTAGTTCTCTGCCTACTAACAACAGAGCTGCCTTACTTTCACAATAGAAAATTAGAAACCATTGCAATGAAATACACTGTAAAGCAGTAGACACTGTAACAAAGGTATTTCCACCATGGCCCAAGTAACAATATGCTATTGATCTGGCAACAATGAAACTCAACAGTAAACAATCTTAAATGGCAAAATCTTTTCTCATCCCTCTGTACCCTGGAGAGAAAAGCCAGTAAAATCGAGAGACAGGAGTTTTTTCCATAACTCTAGAGTTCTGACCCCAAGCAATAATTATCTTCCAACACTTTCAACTCCATTTTTATCACAAACACTTTTTCCCTGAAACACAAGACGTCCAAAACAGCCATTCAATTAAATACAACATAAATAAATTACACTCCTGGTCCAAAGTGATAAAGTTGGTCACAAGCACCGCCCCTTTGCATCTACTGCATCCAAGGATTTGAGAGATGCTAACCAATGCTATGTCTTAGTACTCCTAAAGGCTGGGAATATAATAACCAACATGCGCATCTTAAAACTTTCCTACTGCAAAATAAATATGATGTTCTAGTTTACTAATGTAGCATTTTACCTGGTAGGCTCTAGTTTTCCCTAATTTAAAGCATCAAGTTAGTACAATTTAATTTTATCTAAAAGGTTTTGGAAAGAGCATGGTGATGTCCTAGTCCCAAATCTTTCCACTTCTACAATCATACAGAGCTGGGTGTGGTGGTGCACGCCTGTAATCGCAGCACTCAGAAGGCTGAGGCAGGAGGAGCGATGAGAGTTTGAGGTCAGCCTGGACTACAGTGAGTCCAAGGCCAAAATGAACTACATAGCGAGACCCTATCTCAAAAAAAAGAAAAAAAAGAAAAATCATACAGAGCAACAAGAATGCATACCCATCCCCAAATCCATATGCAAACATGCACACATATATACATATCCCACATAAAAACTACATCTTTAATTTAGTGAAACTAGGGGACAGAGAAAACCTACAAATTCCAAATTCTGTGGAAGTGAAGCCAAAACAGCACAGTCAAGAAATCACACTGGGAAGACAAAAGCAACATGGACGATTTAAATGTGAAAACTGAAACTGCAATTACTAGAATACATGGGTAGACACTGAAATAATTTTGGAGCAATGGAGACCTTTCTAACTATGGCTCAAAATCCTGAAGTCAATCATATAAAAGCTTAAAAACTGTGGCACAACAAAACAAAAATACCATAAGTGTGTCAAAAAGACAATTCATATCAGAAGCAAAGGACTAATCTCACTACTTTTAAGGAACTCTTAGAAACAAGGGAAAAGACAAACAATCCAAAAGAAAAACAGGCAATACAAGAATAGTCACTTCACAGAGGCCAAAAACAAAACCAAAAGGGGTCTGTTACTGTTTGTGTCTAGGTGACCACCCCCGCAAAGCCTCATGCAGTCACAGGGTTTTTCTGGAGGTGGCTGAATCTAGAGTGTGTGACTGATTCATAGTGCAATACTGGGATTAAAGGTGCTGGGATTAAGGGTGGGTGATTGCTGGATCAGTCCACTGATTGGACTGGCAGTGCCTAATCCCAGTAGATTGGATACAGTATAAGGGACAGAAAGAGGTTTGTTTGCTCTCTATTGTTGCTTCTGCTATCTCCCACCACAATGAATTGTTGCCCCTCTGCCATGTGCCACCCTGCCTTGGAGCCAGCTGATTATGGATTGAACTTCTACAAACTGTGAGCTAAATAAACCTTTCCCCCTTTAACTCTGGGTGTCAGGTATTTTGTCTCAGCAACGGGAAAAGTAACTAAGACAGGGTCTTTAAACATTGCAAAGGATGTGGACCTCACTCAGAATACAAATTAAAAAAACTATACCAAGATGGCATTTTTTATTTATCGAATTCACAAAAATTTAGAAGATTAATAACATATTCTGTTGGCATGACTGTGAAGAAGCCTGTATTTGCATGCACCGCTAGCAGGATTGCAAAACGTTACTGTCTGATATTGAGGAGAATAACTATATCTGACAACCGTAGACATACTTACCGACTGACCCTGCAATCTCACTTCTGGCAAACAAACTGCTTGCCCATCTGCCTCATAGGTATAAAGTTATCCATTGCAGCACTGTGTTTTGGTTTTGTTTTTGTTGTTTTTTTCCCTTACAGTGCTGGCAAACTAACCTGGGGCCTCTCACACACATGTAGCATGGCTTTAATAATAATGCGTTTAATCATTATTTTTTCCAGTCACTTTTTTCCTTGGCTAATTTTTCTTTTAAACCACAGAAATTATGACAGTGGAAGAAACCCAATAAAAATATCCATCCCACTTCATTCATAAGCAAGTAACAAAGATTCCTAGAATGATCAGCTGGGAAGGGCCTTGGAAACAGCTGGAAGACCCATCAATAAAGGGTTGGTTAAATAAACTATGAAACAGCCACACTGGGAATACTCAGTTCAGATAAAGAAACAAGAGGAAGATCTCTAAGCATATATACAGAAATCTACCTAAGCTAAAAAAGATTTTAAGAGACAAGATAGTGCACATAATATGCTGCCTTTAGTGTGAGCAAGGTGGAGAATGGAATTAGACTATATAATATTTATACTTGGTTGTATTTGCATAAGGAAACACATGAAGGATAAAGAAATCTCTAGGGCCGGGGATATAGCTCAGTGGCGCAGCGCCTGCCTGGCAAGTGCAAGGTCCTGAGTTCGACTCCTAGTACTCCCCCCAAATAAAAAGAGAGAGCGAGAAATCACTAAAAGGGCAGCAGCGGGCAGGGGAGGCAGTGGTAGGAGTCTCTCTGACTACAACTTTGTAGCTTTGACTTTTCAAATCATGTAACTATATTATCTATTCAAAAGTTAAAATGAAAATGTTTAAAGAAAATAAATGCATGATCATCTTAATTATGTGTCAACTTTAAAAATTACACATTTTAATGGACAAATATAGCAATATAAAATAAAGGAGGGCCAGTGAGATAGCTCAGCGGCATAAGCCCCTGCCCGGCAAGCGCAAGGTCCTGAGTTCGACTCCCAGTACCAACATAAAGGAAGAAAAAGGGCCGGTGATATCGCTCAGTGGCACAAGCGCAAATAAAATAAAATAAAATAAAATAAAATAAAGGTTACTTCTAATTATGTCTATAACATTCCTGCAATAGATTTATACAATCTATATACTTAAATACAGTCTTCACAGTGGACAAAAGTTTTCACATGAAAGTTAATCTTCAAGGTATGTATACAATAGAAAGCAGCCTCACCGGAAATTACAAAAGCCAATTCTCCTATAATGTGTTATGGACATGTACCAACTCCCCAAGATAAGTGTTAACATTATGTACTATAAACATATAATAATAAAAGTTTTAAAACTTCAAGAAAATAAAAGCAATCATGGGGGAAAAAACAAACACTGATTCCCATTTCTTGAAGCAATTTACTATGTGAACTTGGGTAAGTCATTTCATTGCCAAAACAACTGAAAACAACTGATCTCTAAATTCTTTGTTTCTAACATCTGTCATTGTGCTGAACACATTGCTAAGGTTCAGGATGAATTTCTCTGAGTTTTCTTTTCCCTTTTCTTCCCCTCACTCCATTAGGCAAAGGCTAGACTAAGTGCCACATAGGAAAACGAAGACAGGGTATAGTTTGCCTACAAAAACTAGTGCCTACAAAAATTTGGGCCAGGGTATTATATAGCTCAGTGGCACAGCGCCTGCCTGGCAAGCGCGAGGTCCTGAGTTTGACTCCTGGTACCCATAAAAAAAAAAATTAGTGGGTTCAACTTCATTTAACTTTAATCAAGAAAGACCATGATGGAGCTGAGCGTAGCGGCCTGTGCCTGTAATCCCAGCACTCAAGTGGCTGAGGCAGGAGAGAGAGCAGCATGGACTACAGTGTGAGACCCTGTCTAAAAACACTACAGAGGTGGGTGGTGGAAAGAGGGATAGGGAGAGAAGAAGGGAGCGAGAGGGGGAGGCAGGGAGGAGGGAGGAAGAAGAAAGGGATAAAGGAAAAAACGGAGAGAGGGAGAGGGGAGGAGAAAGAGAGAAAAAAAAAAGAAAGAGAGAGAGACAGGCAGGCAGGCAGACAGACAGAGACATGGACAGAGAGACCAACCGTGGCAGACTGAGGGTATAACTCAGTGCTAGAATACTTGCCCAGCATATACGAGGCCCCAAGTTTGATCCCCAACAAGGAGGGTGAGGGATATTAAGTGCAGAAGAACAAAATAAGGATGGTAAAGAAATTTGTTGAGGGTAACAATGCAAGTCAAGATGACAAAAACAAACAGCTGACACAGAATTCTATTACCAGCAAAAATATCTTCCAAAACCAAACGGAAAATATTCTTCGGACATACAAAACTGAAAGAACCCATTACCAGTGGATCTTTACTACAAGAAGTAGCAAATGATACCAGTGAGAAATGGGCCTAGACAAAAAAATGACGAGAATCAGAAATGGCAACTACATGATTAAATATGCTTTTTAAAATTATTTAAATCTCTTTGAAAAGAAAACCAGATAGAATAAATAAAAGACAAACAGCAAGAACAGAGACTTAAACCTATATTAATAACTATATTAAATGTAAATAGTCTAATCCCCCCATAAAAGGTAGAAATTACCAAATTGGACCAAAAAAAAAAAAATCAAGACCACCTATATATTATTCATAAAAAACAGTTTTAATATAAAGATGTATGTACTAAAGACAAATAGATTAAAAACAAAAGCATATAAAAATATACACCAAACTAGAAATGGCTACATTAATATCAAAACATTTCAAAAACAAAATTTCACCAGGGAATAAAGAAAGTCATTTCATAATGACAAAGGTATCAATTCACCAAAAGGATACAACGATTCTAAATGTGCATACATTTACAGCACAGCTTCAAAAATAGGAAGCAAAAGCTAACAGAACTGCAAGGAAAAAGAAACCTACAATTATTGTCAGAGATTCCAATATTCCTCTCTTGAAAATTGACAGAAGTAAACAGAAAATGAGTAAGAATACAGAATACTTCAACTATACTAACTTGATATAATTGACATTTACAGAACACTCTGCCCAACAATCAAATACACACTTTCCAAGTGTGTACATAATTTACCAAGAGACCATAATCTGAGACATAAAAATAAGAATCAATTTAACAGGATTCGAGTCAGACAAAGTAGGTTATTAAACCACAATGGAATTAAATTAAATAGCAGTAACAAAAAGATCCCTAGAAAATCTCTACATTTGGAAATCAAATACATTTGTAAAAAACACAAATGTGAAAGAAGAAATTAAAAGAGAAATCAAAAAGTATTTTGAATGGAATAAAAATGAGTACATAGCAGAATTTTCAGGGTGTGGTTAGAGCAGTATTTAGGGGTAAATCTATAACACTATATATACTTACACCAGAAAAGAAGAACAGTCTCAACCAAAAGAAGAAAGGTGAATATAGCTTCCGCCTTAAGAAATAATACCAAACATGTGAAACACCGGGGTTCAATCCCCAGTACCAAAAAACAAACAAAACTAAGAATAAGTTAAAAAAAAAAAAACCAAGAACATCTAAATACAAAGTAAGCAGAAGAAAGGAAATATAAAGAGCAAAAGCATAAGTCTATATAATAGAAAATGTAAGACAAAAAAAAAAAAAAAAAAATCACTGAAACCAAAAGCTGGTTCTTTGAGATCAATAAAGCTGACAAACCTTTAGCCAAACTGATTACAATAAAAAGAGAACGCAAGCTGGGTGTGGTCGCACACACCTGTAATCCCAGCACTCTGAAGGCTCGGGGAGGACAATTGCTGAGAGTCTGAGGCCAGCCTGAGAGAATTCGCTACATAGTGAATTCTAGGCCAGCCTGAAGTATACAGCAAGACCCTCTCTCAAAAAAAAAAAAAAAAAAAAAAAAAAAAAAGGGCTGGTGAGATAGCTCAACGGCAAAAGCGCCTGCCTGGCAAGCGCGAGGTCCTAAGTTCGACCCCCGGTACCCACCAAAAGAAAAAAAGAGGGAGAACACAGACTACCATTATCAAGAATGAGGGAGGTTGATATCACCACAGATTCTACACACCCTAAAAGGATCATTTCTGCTTTTTAATTGGGAAATTTATAACATTTACATTTGTACAGGCCAATAAATTCAAGAACTTAAATGAAATGGATATAATCTATTAAAGCCCACAGAAGAAACTGATGACCTGAAAAACCCTGCACCTGTTAAACTTAAGTTTAAAATTTTTCCATTAAAATAAAAAGGGGCGGGGGCAGATGGTATCACTGGTGAATTGCACTAAATTTCTTTTTTTTTTTTTTGTGGGTACCGGGGGGTCGACCTCAGGACCTCGCGCGCCAGCAGGCGCCCGTGCCGCTGAGCGATATCACCGGCCCCTTTTTCGTATGTGGGATCCGGGAGTCGAACTCGGGCCCTCGCGCTTGCCGGGCAGGCGCTTAAGCCGCTGAGCCATCTCACCGGCCCTGCACTAAATTTCTGAAGAAGTAATACTAATTCTACATAAACTCTTCTAGAAAATTTAAGAAAGAACACTCTCCAATTCATTATAAGAGGTCAAGATTACCCTGACACACTGTTGGTGGGAGTGTCGACTGGTGCAGCCACTGTGGAAATCAGTGTGGAGATTCCTCAAAAAAGAAGGACTAGAGGTCCCATTTGATCCAGGTATTCCCCTTCTGGGTATCTTCCCAGAAGAATTAAAAACATCGTACCACAGCAATATATGTGCACCCATGTTTATAGCAGCACAATTTGTAATAGCTAGATCGTGGAAACAACCCAAATGCCCATCAACCAAGGAATGGATAAAAAAGATGTGGTATTTTTATACAATGGAGTACTACTCAGCCATAAAGAAAGATAAACTGGACACTTTTATAGGTAAATGGACGCAACTCGAGAAAATACAAGCGAAATAAACCGGACGCACATTTGTAAACATTGTATTGTCTCCCTAATGTGAACATGCAATTTCACTGTGACTATTCCATTCCTTAGTTTTTTATTTTTACTTAGCTTTTACATGGCTTAATCTTATACTGAGTAATGTTTTTCTCCAAAAGGTATTTGTACATTCTGTAATTCTTGAGTTTGTGAATACATGAGAATGATTACTTGTTGTCTTTAAAAATAAATAAAGTATATATTAAAAAAAAAAGATTACCCTGACACCCAAATCAGACAGACACGATGAGAAAAGGAAGTTACAGATGAGTATCTCTTGTGGATACAGATGTAAAAAGTCCAAACAAAATCAAATCAAGTGGATCTAGCAAAGGAAATCCAGCAATATGTAAAAAGGATAACACATCATAATGACACACTTAGCCCAGAAATCCCAGGCTGGTTTAGCTTTCAAAAGTCAACCACTGAGGGCCGGTGATATAGCTCAGCGGCATAAGTGCCTGCTTGGCAAGCACAAGGTCCTGAGTTCGACTCCCGGTACCCATTAAAAAAAAAAAAAAAAACCACTGTAATTCACCATACTAACCAACCAAAAGAGAAAAACTGTACGAATATCAATAGACACAGAAAAAGTAGGGGACAAAATTCACCATGCATTCTCAGTCAACAAGAAATAAAAGTAAACTTTTTCAACTGGTAAAAAGAATCTACAAAAGAATCTATAGTTAACAGAATGTTTAACAGTGTAAATCTGTAGATTCTCTCTCTAACAGAGTAACAAGACAAAGATGACCTGTGAGGCTGGGCATCTTTCCTTACGAATTGGCCAACTGTTTTCCTTCTACAGTGAACAGTCCGTTCTTACGCAATACCTGCTTGCTACTGGAATACAGTATTCTATTTCCTTGATGTGTAAGAAATTCAGTAAATATTAAATATATTAACCCTCTGCCAATCCTATCTGTTGTAAATACTTTATCCTAGTTTAAGGGTATAGACTTTTCTATTTTTAACACGTAATAATGTTTAAACGTCAAAGTAATCAAATATCATTATGAATTATCCCAATCCATTTATGCAGCCCCTCTTTACTTTTGAGGGCTCTACTTTCTAACTTGCAAAAATACACCTGCAATTTATTTTGGTGTACAATGAGGCTATAATTTTATTTGACTTGGTAGAGTGACAGAGAAGCCTTCTCTTTTTATGAGGCCAATGATGTAATGATCCTTTTTGCCTTGCTCTAGAACTATAATTGTCTAGTAATGAATCTGATATCATTGGGTTGTTCTGTATATTCCATGAAAAAATAAATACTTTGCCATCAAGAGTTAATAATCACTGTTTAACACTATACAATTCAACAAATACTTGCTGGGAGCCAACAAGCCAGGTACTAGGGTTACAACAGAAGAAAGAGCAAATATAGTCTCTACCTTCAGTGTTTACTCATAGCTTAGTAACAAAGATACTTCTATTAACTCTCCATGTGTTGAGTACTTAACAAAGGAGTGTGTATTATATATATCATACTTTTTTTTTTTGGTGGGTACCGGGGGTCGAACTCAGGACCTCACGCGCCAGCAGGCGCCCGTGCTGCTGAGCGATATCACCGGCCCTTTTTTTCATACGTGGATACCGGGAGTCGAACTCAGGAGCCATCTCACCGGCCCATCATACTTTCTAAAAGTGACCAAGGCGACCCCTAAGAAAACATCTTTCTTGCTGAGTGTGGTGGCGCAAAACCTGTAATCCCAGCACTCGGGAGGCTGAGAGAGGAGGATCACCATGAGTTCAAGGCCAGTCTAGGCTACATAGTGAGTTCAAGGCCAGTCTAGGCTACATAGTGAGACCCTATCTCCAAAAAAAAAAAAAGAAGATACCTTTCTCATTATTACTACAGATCTCCTCTAACTATAATATCCTATATTAATATTCAACATACTTGTTATCTTTTATTCTACTTTCACTGGATCTTACAGACAATGACCATTACATTCTTTCTCTGGCTTACATTTTTTCCCCTTTTCTTCATATATCATTTAATACTGAAAAAAAAACTGACAAAATAACCTGACTCCTACACCCCCAAATCATTATTTTATTAAGGCTAAAAACTCAAACTGATCCCAAAAGATAAAATTCTGGCACTACAAAAAGGTACTAAGTTAAGGGCTACAACCTGTAAAGAGCATTTTACCTTCATTATAGGGCAACGGATTGCCAATCTTTACTCCAACTGTTTCAGCTGATTTCAAAACTTCTAACTCCATCAAAATAACTACTCTCCTACAAAGGCAAACAAATAGAAACAAGTTAGAATAAATAAATTCAGAAGCCTTTCAAATGACAAGCTACTTAAAAAGCTTTCCCTGAATAATAATTTTGATAAAAGTCTTTCCCTTTGTTAAGTTATTCATTACTAAATAACTTGAGAAATATATGGTATCAATTCCTGTGTAAATATTTCCCTTAATCTTTCATAGCGTCACTACCAAAGCTTTTTATGATTGTAGGGTATTCATTTCCCAACTAGTCCCTTAAATTAAAATGCTGCGTACTTGCTACATAACATATCTTCAAGGAGCCATGGACATAATAAGAATTTAGATTATGAAACACAAGAGTATAGCCCAAAAAGATGATCTGTTTCCAGAAATGCATACTTATCTAAACAACTACTTCCCTATGAAAACCACTTATTACC
Source organism: Erethizon dorsatum (assembly GCA_028451465.1). Classification (NCBI taxonomy): domain Eukaryota; kingdom Metazoa; phylum Chordata; class Mammalia; order Rodentia; family Erethizontidae; genus Erethizon; species Erethizon dorsatum. The sequence continues at coordinate 36,982,622 of CM051826.1, forward strand.
TTTTTTTTTTTTTTTAAATAGTGCTTGTTAGTAATACAGAATATTAAGGTTTGTTTTGGGAAACTTTTATTACTTACCTTTAAGAAGTTACAGGTCTTTACCCCACAAATTTAAAGACCCAGTGCAAAAATAGGCATCTGAGATGAATACACACTTCTCAGATGAAGAAGTACAAACAGCAAATAAATATATAAAAAAGTGTTCAACATCACTGGTCATTCGAGAGATGCAAATTAAAACAACACTGAGATTCCATCCCACCCCAGAAAATATGGCCATTATCAAGAAATCAGCCGGGAATATAGCTTAGTGGCACAAGCACCTGCCTGGCAAGCACAAGATCCTGAGTTCGATTCCCAGTACCAAAAAAAAAAAAAAAAAAAAACAACCAATAACAAATGCCAGTGGGGATGTGGGGAAGAAGGAACCCTTCTCCACTGTTGGTGGGAGTGTCGACTGGTGCAACCACTGTGGAAATCAGTGTGAAGATTTCTCAAAATCTAGGACTACAGGTTTCATTTGACCCAGCCATTCCCCTCCTGGGTATCATCCTGAAAGACCAAAAGACCAAAATGTATAATAAATATTATGAAATAGGAAGAAAATGTTCAAATGGGAAGGCAAACAAGGGAGAAGGGAGGGGGAAAGGAAGGAAGGGAAAAGTTAAAAAAAAAAATGAGAAAAGAAGAAAAACATGGAAACAAACCTTAGATTCAAAACAAAGACCTTTAACATGGGGTTAGGGGTACAGCTCAGTGGTAGAGCCTTTGCCCAGCATGTCTGAGGCCCTGCATTTGATCCCCAACACTGCAAAAATTAATTAAAGTAAAACTTTTGACATGGCTTACAAGCTTTACACAATCTGGCCATGCTAACTTCCCTCCATCAATCTCATCACTCCCGAGACCAAGCTTTCTTTTAGTGCCTGGCGTATGCTATGCTTCCAGCCACGAGACCTAGACACACATTGCCCACTGATTATGTTTTTTCTCATTGTCTTTATCTAACACTCACTTTTCAGTTTTTATCTCAAGCATCATCTCTCCAAGAGACACTGCCTTACTCTCTCATTTAGATCAGATTTCTTTGTTCTACTCTGCTATAACCATGATTTCTTTCCTTTAGAACACCTCTGTTTTTTTTTTTTTTTTTTTTTTAACAGGTTTTATTTACTGCAAGACTCCCCAGAACTCTTTTTTTTGTGGGTTCCGGGAGTCGAACTCGGGCCCTTGCGCTTGCCAGGCAGGCGCCCGTGCCCCTGAGCGATATCACCGGCCCCCTCAGTTTTTATTTATATATTTATTACTGTTTATTTTATCTGTCTCTCCTTCTAGATGCACTTTCAGTAAAGGCAGGTAGCCTCTAGCGCTTGATGTGACAATGGGTCCCCAGCTGTTAACGCATACTTGAATGAAAATGTTGTGATCATGTCTGCATTTTAAAAAGAACTGCAACATAAGAATGTATTTGTGGAGAACTAAGTGGAGGCAAGCAAATCAACAGAGAGAAGAAATGATGGAGGCCTGAGTAGTGCCCTAGAGATGAAAAGAGTGGATGGATCAGAGCAAAAATTAGGCAATGACAAACTCAATTTCACGTTTTATTCTTTAAATGGCATGGTTGCTAAATTTTGGACTTTTACATAGAGTTAATCAGTTTGCTTTTATCAGGTTATCCTATCAGGGTTATGCTATTTCAATAAAAATAAGCCTGAAATGATCTGTTCCTGAAAATGGAGATAGAGACCCTATAAAACAAATGATATTTAGCAGTGAATATTTAACTACCTTCCCAAATTATCCAAATCACTCCATACCATATAAAAATAGAAAGCTTATCAATTATTTAGCGTTACCCTAGTATCAAAACCTAGAAGAAAACACACTCAAAAAATTTTCATCTTGAAATATATCCTAAATTAAATATTAACAAGATGAATACAACAGCATATTAAAAGAATAAACAAATATCGCCTTACAAAGAATACAGATGCCAGACGCGTTAAACATCTTTACAGGGAGAGAGGCAATCTACGAAATCCAGACTGAAGGAGACTGTGTAAGGGTGATGATGGGACAAATGATCTGACTTCTTTGACAAACGGTAGGGGAGAAAAAGATGTGGAGAAGGAACTTAGGTATGTCAGGAGACTTACAGACCATCAATCTACTGTACTGTGAACTTTACTTTAGACCCTGATTCAGTTAAGATTCTGTATGTACATATATACTTTACATACTTACATATATAGACATATAAACACCTACCTTCATAGAGACCTATCTGTTTATGTGATGTCTGATATTTATTTCAAAATTACAGACAAAAGTAGATGTAAAGCTGGGCATAGTGGCACATGCCTGTAATCCCAGCAATTGGGATGCTGAGGCAGGAAGACTGCTGTGAGTTTGAGGCCAGCCTAGGCTATACAATGAGTTGAAAGCTAGCCTGAACTACATAGCAAGACCCTGTCTCAAAAAAAAAAAAAAAAAAAAAAAAAAAAAAGATGTAGAAAGCATACAGACAAAGTAAGACTGGACATCAGGTGATAATCTGAAGGTGAGTAATGCCTATATGGGGACTCATACCACCACTGTGTATTCTGTCTACTTTCACAGATGTTTAAAATTATCCAGAATAAAACAGATTTGGGGGGAAAGGCAGGCACACCTGTAAGCCTAACACAGGAAGATCATAAGTGCCAGTCCATCCCCTGTCTCAAAACAAAAAAAGGGGAAGGGGTGGGGATGTAGCTCAGTGGGTAGGCCCTGCGTTCAATCCCCAAAGAGAAAAAAAGAAGCTTAAAGGATTATTTTTAAGGCAGGATTTATTTTGTAGGAATGAAAGACTAGTTTAGTATTAGATAATCTATTACATAATGTTAGAGGATTAAAAACAATGATTATATCAAGATAGAGTGAAAGCTTTTTATTTTTTTTATTGGTACCGGGGGTCGAACTCAGGACCTCGCACGCCAGCAGGCACCTGTGCCGCTGAGCGATATCATCGGCCCTTTTTTCGTATGTGGGTACCAAGAGTTGAACTCAGGATCTCGCGCTTGCCAGGCAGGCACTTATGCCGCTGAGCTATCTCACCGGCCCCCAGAGTGAAAGCTTTGTAAAAATTCAAGAGCCATACTTGAAAAAACCCTGAATAGAAAGACCTAAAAGAAAGTCCTGAACATGATAAAATGAAGGTATTTACATGATACAAGCTAAGCAGTGAACTAACAGTATTTCCATTAAAATTGGGGCACAAAGGTACCTGCTGACATCACTACTGTCTAACAGTGTTTGATGGTGCTAGCTAATTCAATAAGATTGAGAGAAACAAAAAGATGACATAAATTTTAGAAAAAGGAGATAAACAACTGTATATGCTAAAAAGCTAAGAGATTTTAAATGAGCACATACTATATTGACAAAAACCCCTGTAGCTTCCCAACACACTCAGAATAAAATCTAAACTTCTTACTAGAGCGCTCCATGATACGTGCTACCCATCTGGGAAAAAGTTAACATACACTCTTCCCTCATCCCCTATGTAAAAGTAAACCTCAGAAGAACTAATCTATTTTAAAAATTCACAGGTATGTCTGAAGAACTAAAAAAGTACTTTTTTAACCTGGTCAGGAAACTTCTCAAGCAAGATAAAGAATCCAGGTGCCATAAAAGAAAAAAAAGAAATAAAGGGACAAATACAAATAAATTTTTGCAAAATTCTTTAGTTCCTTATCATGAGATAATGTATGCAAAAAAAAAAAAAAAAAGACAGAAAAAGAGAACATGTGAAACATAATAAAGAGTAAATATCTCTGGTTTACAAAGATCTCCTATAAATAAAAATTTTTAAAAAGAAGCTAGGCACAGTGGTGTACACCTATAATTCCAATCACTTAGGAGGCTGAGGCAGGAAGATTGCAGCCTGAGCAACTTAGTGACTCTGTCTCAAAAATAAAAAGGGCTGAGGATGCAGCACAGTGATACAGCACTTGTTTAGCATATGTGAGGCCCTGGCTTCAATTCCCAGTACTAAAAAAAAAAGAAAGAGAAAAACTACAAATAGTCAATAAAAACACGACACTTTATCTCGCTAACATGGAAATGTAAATTAAAATACAGATGATTAGTAACTTTTTTAAAATTAATAAAGTCTAGTATGTTGACAAGTTTTTAAAAAAAAAATAATAGCTTGCTGGGTTTGGTGATGCACACCTGTAATCCCAGCACTTAATAAGGCTGAGGCAGGAGCGTTCCAGGCCAGCCTGGGCTACAGAACAAGATCCTATCTCAAAAAAACAAATAAAAATAACTAATTAATTAAAAAATAACAAGCCGGGCATGGTGACGCACGCCTGTAATCCCAGCGCTCTGGAGGCTGAGGCAGGAAGATTGCTGCGCGTTCAAGGCCAGCCTGAACTGCATAGTGAAACCCTGTCTCAAAAGAGCAAAGCAAAACAAAACAAACAAAACAACCCCCACCAGTTTTACTGAGATATTATTCAGATACCATAAAATTCACCGTCAAACTGTATGATTTGGTGGATTTGAATACATTCAGAGTTGCACAAGCATCACCACTGCCTAACTTCAGAACATTTTTACCATCCTATAAAGAAGCCCTTTCCCCAGTGGTAGTCACTACACATTCCCCACTCCTAGGAACCACTCATCTACTTTCTTTTTTTATGGATTTGCTTTTTCAGAAACAGACACTCTTATATAAAGCTTATGAGCAAGGCAGTAGGTATATTTTGTCCTCTGACCCCACAATACTAGTTCTAGCAATCTAAAAATCTAGAAATAAAAGCATGAACACAAAAAGAAAACTGAACAAAAAAGAGTGTTAAAGCCCTGTTGTGAATAAACCTAAATGACCATTAAGACGGCAAGAAGTAAGGAAACTTGGATGTACACACATTCAGGCTCTCAGAAGAGGCAGGAAAGAACCCAAGGCAGGTCTTCATGCTGAGGGGCAGAAATAAGGCAGAGCCCATGGGAGTGGAACTGTATTCCTAACAGAGAGAGCACTGGAGTTTCCCAGTAAGGACTGTCTGTACGCAACCCTGCAAAGCTCTCTACCCTCTCCCACCACCATTCCCAAGAGGACAGAAAAGCTAATGGAAAGCACAGCTTAAGGCACTTTGAATAGCCTGGAGTGGAACAAAGCAGGTCCCATGCAGGAAGGTTGGCATGAAGATGTGCCTAGCCTAGACTATGTGAGAGCAAGTATGAAGTCTGGACAGAACTGTCCATATTAAGCACAAACAAGATAAAAAGAAAGGATGGGGCCGGTGAGATAGCTTAGCGGCATAAGCGCCTGCCTGCTAAGTGCGAGGTCTTGAGTTCGACTCCCAGTACCCACATATGAAAAAAAGGGCCAGTGATATCACTCAGTGGCACGGGTGCCTACTGGTGCGCGAGGTCCTGAGGTCGACCCCCGGTACCCACCAAAAAAAAAAAAAAAAAGAAAGAAAGAAAAAAGAAAGGACGTAGCAATAATGCAACAGATGATGGTGTACAAAAACGAAAGGAACAGGCTGGTGAGATAGCTCAACAATGTAAGCGCCTGCCTGGCAAGCACAAGGTCCTGAGTTCGACTCCCAGTACCCACGTATGAAAAAAGGGCTGGTGATATCGCTCAGCGGCACGGGCGCCTGCTGGCACGCGAGGTCCTGAGTTCGACCCCTGGTACTCACAAAAAAAAAAAAAAAAGAGAGAGAGAAAGGAACAAGGAAAGGAAAAAGACAATTAAGGAACCCAGGCTAGAAGAAAGTATAAGCCAAGAAAGGGAATGATACTTCCCAGAAGTGATTCATAAAAATAGGACTATGAATTCTATAAAGAGCCAACAGATGAGCTAAAACAAAAGCCAGAACAGGGAGTTTGAAAAGCTAAGAAAATAGAACAAAAGTAACACATCTAATACTTAAAATATAAACATTCAAAATTAATAACAGAAAGGATAAAAGTTGAAAGAAAGATAACGATATATCCAATAGATATAAATTGAAAAAAACTGTTTGGAAATACACAGATAATGTAACACATACTGATACACCTTTACCAATACGGAAATGCTTGACATATTTGCTTTTGTAATTAAAAATGTTAACAGAAAAATGGCACAGAAGATTCCTCCTCTCTAAAATAAGTCATTTAGAAATGGAAATAATAGCTCTATTCACTACTGTTCTTCTAGTATGTACCATCTTGTAGGTATTTAACATATTCTGTACTGGCTGAATACCATGTTTACTAGGAAAGATTCAAGACTCCCCGAAGGCAACATTATATAATTAAATATACATCTCACCGTAGTAAGTGGTCTCTATTATAAGATTCTATAAACAATCAGAAGTAGAGTTATGCATTCTCCTTTAATCTTCTGTCCTAAGATTTCCCATTTGTTCCATATTTTTCTTCCCTTGGCATCATGCTTTAGTCACCTGAGTTCAGAACTAAACAGCTATAAATTCTTAACTGAAAATTCACCACTGGCTTTTTAAATTCCTAATTGAATTTTGGCATCTGATGTACTTCTCTGTTCACAAATTAGTATCCATACAAGAAAAGAGAAAACAAAACACATACCTTCCATCTTTCAGAGTGTTAACAATAAATCGATGTATCTGGCAAATACAGTTGCTAGCCAATTGTTCTTTCTCAACAAGAGAGTTCATCTGTGTTGCTAACATGAAAGCTGAAAAGCACAGGGATTACTTTAGCCTGCAAAGTGCTTCAGTCTAAAGACTATGAAAGCTGATCACAAAGAAAAATAATGACTTAAACACATTCTTCTTTAAATTAAAACTAATCAGACCCCGGATATGAAAAACAGTATCATCTGTTGTGTTAAACACATACTGCCTGTCTTAAATATATATATATATATATTTCTTAAAGGGCCCCAAACCACTTTTTCCATTATTCAGGTTTCATGACAAAGACTAAAAAAATCTTTTCTGGGTCCTTCACAATCGTACTTGAGATAGCAGACTCCGATTCTGTAAATTTTCTCCTGTCTTCCTTTTCAAGCTTCCGATACAGAAATAAAATCCCCAAAAAGGCAAGTACAGGACAGCTAACCCATCACATTCACTAAATGTCTTAGGGAAATCAATTAAAAAAAACAAAACAAAACCATACAGCACCAGTTAGAGAAAATTAATTAAGCCAAGTGGCAGCTTTCCACCATATCCATTCTACTGTTAAGAGTGCTCTTTGCCAGCTGCAACTCTGTCGGAATGTAGGCTTTAGGAATGCCCCAAATTATGGCAATCAAAATGTTGGTTATGGTAATGCTTGTTATTTAAATAGTCACAGATACTCAGATTTATATACTCACAGGATAGAGTGTTTATTCCATCGCTCATAAGCAGTCGATAACGGGGTGGACTATTCCCTGTAGTGATGGGGCGGATGTTCTAGGAGAGAAAACTTGATTCATTAGCCAGGTTTTCTGCCCAATCCCCAGAGATAAGTAAACCTAAGTGGCAGGACAGTGGGTTTGCCATTAGTTCAGGACATAATAAACTGTGTGCCCATTCTCTTGACAGCTAAATGCAAATGGAAGAAAATTGGATTTGGTGATTTTTCCCACCCACTTCTCTCTAACATTATTAAATATAATACAGACCAGACTAAAATGAAAATGCCAATCTGCTGTGTTCTCCCTAACCCAAATTTGGCTAAAATTAATTACAAAAAAGGGCATACATATATATGTATATAAAAAGGGCATCTCATATAAGGTACGGTGTAAGCTGGGAGTGGTGGTGCATGCCTGCAACCCCAGCTACTCAGGAAACTGAGGCAGGAGGACAGTGAGTTCAAGGCCAGCCTGGGCAACACAGCAAGACTGGATGGCTCAAGGGAAAAAAAAGGAGAAATTTTAAAAATGAAAAAAACAAAAACGTCTTGGCACTGAAGGGAATTACAACTGGGATGAAGAGGAAAGCAAAGTGACACAAGCAAAATGTGCACATAATGCTACACAGGCAGAGCCAAGACATTTATCACAACTTGAGGGAGATCAGAGGCAGCTTTCAGAGGGAAGTGAAATATGTAAACAGCCTGAGGATGACTGGCAGTCTGGGAGCAGTGGGAGACCAGCAGGCTTACTGTCGCAAAATCTGCAGGTGTGATCCTGGATTCTGCTCCTACTGATGTTTGCAATTACTATTAAACACGAGAATCCCTTAAATAAATGATGAACTAACCGAAGAATTTTAAGTGGACTCATTCACTGAGCTATCTCTCTCCAGAGATCATATGTAACACATGTTTGAACAAGATAAACCTAAGAACAGGGAGACAAGTAAGGAGACAATTACAACATTTAGCATTATGTCATCTACTCACCACGGAAAAGAACAGAGGCAAAGCATTAAATCTGAACCTCCAAAGGTTTAACTTCAACATAATTAAAAAAAAAAAAAGCTGGGAAAGTTTTGAGGTGGACAAATCTATAATTTATAATTATATATGAGTCTAAAGCTGTTAGACGTAAAACATATGTAGGTACTTACAATGACTTGGAGAATGGGTTTTATGGATGTATCCCCCTGCTGCATTATAGCCTGAAAGAACAAAAACAGATTCCTGTGAAATATGCACTCAAATCACTATTAAAAATTGGTAGACTTTTACAGTTTGGTATTTAGGATAAACTACAAATAATAGTGTTATAAGAGCCTGTTCAGGGCCGGTGAGATAGCTCAGCAGCATAAGCGCCTGCCTGGCAAGTGCGAGGTCCTGAGTTCGACTCCCAGTACCCACATACAAAAAAAGGGCCGGTGATATCACTCAGCGGCACGGGCGCCTGCTGGCGCGCGAGGTCCTGAGTTCGACCCCCCAGTACCCACATACAAAAAAAGGGCCGGTGATATCACTCAGCGGCACGGGCGCCTGCTGGCGCGCGAGGTCCTGAGTTCGACCCCCCAGTACCCACATACAAAAAAAGAGCCGGTGATATCACTCAGCGGCACGGGCGCCTGCTGGCGCGCGAGGTCCTGAGTTCGACCCCCGGTACCCACAAAAAAAAAAAAAAAAAAAGAACCTGTTCAGGGCCAGTGAGATGGCTCAGTGGCATAAGCGCCTGCCTGGCAAGTGTGAGGTCCTGAGTTTGACTCCCGGTACCCACATAAAGGAAAAAAAGGGCCGGTGATATCGCTCAGTGGCACAAGCACCTGCTGGTAAGCACGAGGTCCTGAGGTCCACTCCCAGTACTCACAAAAAAAAAAAAAAAAAGAGCCTGTTCAGAGCCAGTCATTTGAAAGATCTGATTTATCATTCTGGACAAATCATAAAAGTGCCTGTTTTCAAGGAAAACAAATAGCATTTGTAGTCAGTAGTATTTTCTTATGAAAATCAGAACTTTTGAACTTCACAGAATCCCAATACTTACACACTTTTCTCATTAAATCATTGGTGATATTAATAAAGATGAATTTTTGATATAATACATTGACATTTGGCAAATTTGCATAATGCAATGAGTCAATATTTCCCAAATGACTAATACACATTAAAAACAAAACATAGGAAAAAAAAACACTTGTTCAAAATGCAAGACAGATCAATCTATATCCCAACAAAGCTTCAAGAAAAGATCACTTTTTTTCTTTCTTTTCTTTGTACTAAGGATTGAACCCAGGGCCATACTGAGTTACATCCCCAGTTGTTTTTTTTTTGAAGCAGGGTCTTGTTAAGTTGCTAAGTTGCAAATGCTGGCAAGGCTGTGGGGATAAAGGAACTGTTCTCCACTGCTGGTAAGAGTGTAAATTGTTACAACCAATATGGAAGTCAGTATGGAGAGTCCTCAAGAAACTAAAACTAGGAGTTCCATTTGACCCAGCTATTCCCCTTCTAGGTATCCTCCCAAAAGAGTTAAAAGCATCATACCACAGTGATATATGCATATCCATGTTTATAGCAACACAACTTGTAATAGCTAAGTCTTGGAAACAGCACAGATGCCCATCTAACCAATGAATGGATACAGAAAATGTGGTTTTTATATACAATAGAGTACTACTGTGCCATAAAGAAGGATAAGCTTGAGACATTTTTAGGTAAATGGATGCACCTCCCGATCATATTTTTAAGTGGAATGTCGGACACACAGTTTATATATTGGATTGTTTCTCTTGTATGAGAAACCGAAAGGGTAAATAAGGACCAAAATGGATAGTAGACAATGGGAAGTAGGAAGAAAATGTTCAAATGGGAAAGGGAACAAGGGAGGGGGAAGGGAGAAGGGAAGGAAGAGAAAAGGAAAAAAAAAAGAGAATAGAAGGAAGAAATGAAAGTTTTTTGTAAATAAGGAAGGAAAGAGGGGTTGAAGGGAGGGGAAGGAAATGGGAACAAAATAAAGATATATTATGCACAGGCACAAACTCCCTATGATGAATGTGATCATTATGTATATCAAAAGTGTAGGGCCGGTGAGATAGCTCAGCGGCACAAGCGCTTGCTGGCAAGCGTGAGGTCCTAAGGTCAACTCCCGGTATCCACATTAAAAAAAAAAAGAAAGTGTACCAAAAAATTAATAAAAAGAAAAAAAGTTGCTAAATTGCCTGGGCTAGGCTTGAACTTGCAATCTTCCTGTGTCGGCCCCCAGAATGCTGGGATTACAGGTGTTCACCATCACACCTGGATAAAAATTTGGATATAGTATCAAAAAAAGAGGTCTGGGTTGAGGATACAGCTCAATGGTGGGGCAGCTGCCTAGCTCAGGTGAGGCCCTAGATACAATCCTTAACACAGCCAAATAAAAAAGGCCTGAAAAAGGCTATTAAAATACTTCTTTTTTCAACCACATTATCTGTGTTACTCCAGATTTCCTTCATTTAGTTCAAACAAAACAATGGTCTGAATGCAGAAGCAGATATGAAAATCTAGCTGTCATATTAAAGAGATGTATGAAAATATAAAACAATACCACTCTTCTCAGTATTTCTGCTTTTCTTTTTCACTGCAGGGGCTTGAACCCAGGGAACACTGATCTATATCCCCAGCCCTTTTTAATTATTTTATTTTGAGACAAGATCTCATTAAGTCATAAGTTGCCCTTGCTGAGCTCAAACTTGTAACCCTCCTGCCTCAGCCCCCACAAAGTACTGGGATTACAGGAATGTACCACCACACCTGGCTATTAAATATTATTTATAATAGTTGTTATCTGAAATGAGTAAATATTTTTAAATATCTTAGTTATAATTTCAAATAGATATGGTGTTATAGATATAACCCACAAAAGCAAAAGGTCTTAGGTAGGCTACAATGATGCCTAAGAGTATATAAACCCAATTCTAAGACCAAAATCATGGACTGAATGTGTATGCCCCTCCTAATTCATAATATTAAAACTTTATAATCTCCAGCATAATGACATTAGGTGGAGCCTTTAGGATGAGGTCATAAAGCTGGGGACCCCACAGTGGGATCTGTGTCCTCACAGAAGAAAGAAATCCGAGCTCTCCCTCCAACAGCAGGAAGCACACAGTGAGATGACAGCAGTCTAACAGCCAGGACGAATACCCTCACCAGAAACCACACCTACTGGCTCCTTAATTTTAGACTTCCCTGCCTCCAGAAATGTACAAAAATAAATGTTTATTCTTTAAGCCACCCAGTTAACAGTATTTTTTATTGCAGCCCAAGATAAGACACACTGTCCTAAACCAATCACTACAAAGTAAAGCAAAGAGTACAGCTAATAAATCAATAGTGGTGCTAATACAAATCATAAAGCTAAATAAATAATCCAAAAGAAGCTAGGAAACCTAAAACAACAATGACAAACAACAGACAGGACAAATAAAAAAAGTAGCAAGATGAAAAACTTAAAACCAATCATATTAATTGTACACGGTTTAAGTATTCTAATTAAAAGGCAGAGATTGTCAGACTGAGAGCCAATTATTTGTTGTTTACAGAAACAACTCAAATATGAAGAACAAGTTAAAAGTAAAACACTGGGAAAAGATATAACATTAAGAGCAGACAAAGTAGATTCCAGGAAAGAGAATAATACCAGAGTTATAAATGGACATTTAATAACAGGGTCCAATGAAGACAAATATAATGTGTGCAACTAACAACAAAGTTTTAAAATACTTGAAGAAAAAAACCGACAGGATTAAAAGAAAATAGACAAATCCTTAATTACAATTGGTGGTTTCAACATCATTCCTCTCTACTTTAGGACGAATACACCAAGAGAGAAGAGAAATATATATACTCCAGGAAGACTATAGGAACCTTGAACTGCCCTCCCCAAAAGAATTATTAACTGAAAGAAAATGAAAACAGAACCTAAAATTGCAGGATGGCCAGGTACGGCAGCACTTGTCTATATTTTGTTTTTGTTTTGTTTTTTGAGACAGGGTCTCACTGGGTAGCCCAGGCTGGCCTTGAACTCATGGCAATCCTCCTGCCGCAGCCTCCCAAGTGTTGGGATTACAGGCATGCGCCACCACATCCAGCTTCACTCGCCTGTAATCCCAGCACTAGGGAAGCTGAGGCAGGAGGATCGCAAGGAGTTCTAGGCCAGCCTAGGCTACATAGTGAGTTCAAGACCACCCTGAACAACATAGCAAGACCCTGTCTCAAAAAATCCAAAAACTGGGCCGGTGAGATGGCTCAGCGGCTTAAGCGCCTGCCTGGCAAGTGTGAGGGCCCGAGTTCGACTCCCGGAACCCACATACGAAAAAAGGGCCGGTGATATCGCTCAGCGGCACGGGTGCCTGCTGGTGCGTGAGGTCCTGAGGTTGACCCCCGGTACCCACAAAAAAAAAAAAAAAAAAAAAAAAAAAAAAAATCCAAAAACTAGGGCCAGTGAGATAGCTCAGCAGCATAAGTGCCTGCCTGGCAAGTGCGAGGTCCTGAGTTCGACTCCCGGTACCCACATATGAAAAAAAAGGCTGGTGATATCGCTCAGTGGCACGGGCGCCTACTGGCGCACAAGGTCCTGAGTTCAACCCCCAGCACCCACCAAAAAAAAAAAAAAAAAAAAAAAAATCCAAAAACTAAGACTAAAACTAAAATAAAATAAAATTGTAAAGAGTCAGTAGTGGTGGCACATGCCTGTAATCCCAGGGATTTGGAGACAAGGCCAGCCTGGGTAACATAACGAAACCCCATCTCAAAACGAACAAACGAAAACACATAAATTTGCAGGATATAGCAAAAGTTATGCTTTAAATGCTTATATCAGAGAAGAAAAAGTATCCAATGTCAATAATCTAAACGTCCACCATGAAAAGCCAGAAAAAAATACATTAAACCCAAATAAATAAGAGCAAAAATCAATTATTAAATAGGAACTGAGTAAAAAATAGAAAAATACTGAACCAAAATCTGGTTCTTTGAAAAGATCAATCAAGTTGATAAATCCTTAGCCTACCTAGTCAAGAAAACATATTTTCAGTATCTGGAATGAAAACGAAGGCATCACTATAAATCCTATACAAAAGTTAAAAAGATAATACAGGAATATTAGAAACAACTTAAAATGGAAAAATCCCTAGAAAAACATAAATTATCAAAACAAATACAAAAAAGCTTGAAAATCTAGATAGCTCCATATCTACTGGAAATTAAACTTGTAATTTTAAATATCTTAAGAGAGATGGCTTTACTGGTGAATTCTATCTACCTTCTAAAGAAAACATACATGCCTCAATATTGCATAAATCATTTCAAAAAATAGAAGAAAAACTTCCCAATCATTTTATGATGTTAGGTTTACTCTGATAGAAAAAAACAAAGGCATTCTAAGAAAGAAAAATCATAGGCATATCCTTCATGAACATAGGTGCAAAAACCCTCAGTGAAATATTAGTGAATAAGTCCAGCACCACATAAAATAATGCCCTGACCAAGTGGGATTTATCTCAAGAAAGCAGTTTACTAAAAATCCAAAAATCAATGTAATCTGTCACATTAACAGAATAAAGATGAAAAAACATTATAATCTCAATCGATGGAGAAAAAGCATTTGACAAAATTCAACACTAATTCATTATAAAAAGGCTCAGCAAACTAGGCAAAGAAAGCCTAAAGTGATAGCTGACATCTTTTAAAAAATCTATGGTTAGCACTTAATGGTAAAAGACAATGATTTCCCCCTAAGATCAGGAACAAGGCAAAAACAGCTCTCACTACTTTCATTCACGATATTAGGCATCCTAACTATGTTACAGGCAAGGAAAAGAGAGAAAAGCATCAAGACTGGAAAGGAAGAAATACGTGAAACTGCCTTTACATGCAGATGATGTGACTGCGTACATAGGAAATTCTAAGAAATGTACAAAAACTAGTAAGTCATTTTAGTGAGTTTGCAGAATACAAGGTTGACAGGCAAAATTTACTTGTATTTCTATGTACCAGTAATAAGAACTGGAAAATGAAATTTTTTAAAATGGCATTTAAATACCATCAAAAGTAAAATACCAGTCAGGCACAGTAATACACATCTGTAGTCCCAGCTGCTCAGGAGGCTGAGGCAGAAAGACTGCAAGTTCAAAACCAGCTTAGGCAAATTAGCAAGATCTTGCCTCAAAAAAAAAAAAAAAAAAAAAAGAAAAAATATAGGGGCCGGTGAGATAGCTCTGCGGCATAAGCACCTGCCTGGCAAGCACAAGGTCCCAAGTTCGACTCCTGGTACCCACATAATGGAAAAAAAAAAGAAAAAATATAGGGGCCAGTGATATCGCTCAGCAGCACAAGCGCTTGCTGCCAAGCGCGAGGTCCTGAGGTCAACTCCTGATACCCGCATAAAAAAAAAAAAAAAAAAAAAAAAAAATATATATATATATATATATATATACACACACACACATATGGCTGAGAATGTACCTACTTCAGCATACTCAGCAAGTATGAAGCCCTGAGTTCAATCCCTAGTATCATGAAAAAGAAAAAAAAAAAAAAAAACTTAGATAACACTTTTGAGAAAAATTAAAGGAAATATGCTGGGTATGGTTGTGCATGCCTGTAATCCCAGCACTCAGGAAGCTGAGGCAGGAGGATTACCACAAGTTTGAGGCCAGCCTAGGCTACACAGTGAGTTTAAGGCTAGCCTGAACTACATAGCAAGACCATGTCTCAAAAAAAAAAAAAAAAAAAAAAAAGAAAGGAAATCTAAACAAATTAAGAGATATACCATGTTAATGGCTTGAAAGACTCAGTATTTGTAAGATATCAACTAATCAATAAATGTACTACCAATCAAAACCCCTTAGGCGAAAGTGAAAGACTCCTACAAGAAAACTATAGTATTCTGAAAAAGGGAAATCAAAGAGGACATCAGAAAATAGATAGTCCCTGCTGCTGGTTAGGCAGAACCAAAATAGTCAAAATGGCCACACTTTCAAAACTAATATACAGGTTTAATGCAATCCCAATAAAATTCCAACACCATTCTTCACTGGACTGAAGAAAACAATCCTAAAATTCATATGGAACCAAAAGACACTCAGAATAGCAAAAGCAATCTTGGGCAACAAGAGCAAGGCAGGAGGCATCAAAATCCCAGACTTCAAAGTTATACTGTGAAGGTATGGTGATAAAAACAGCATGGTACTGGCACAGAAAAAGACATGAGGATCAATGGAACAGGATAAAGGATACAGAAACACCCCACGTACATTCAACTATTTGATCTTTGACAAAGGGGCCAAAAACATACACTGGAGGAAAGACAGCCTCTTTAATGAATGGTGCTGGGCAAACTGTTACCACTTGCAGAAGACTGAATCTATACCCCTATCTCTCACCATGTACTAAATTAAAATCAAAATGGATCAAAGAACTAAATGTTAAAACAGAAACACAACCTGCTGGAAGATAAAATTGGTAAAACTCTTGAAGTCATAGGCACAGGCAAGGACTTTCTGAACAGAACCCAAGTTACACAGGAAATAACACCAAGAATCAACAAACGGGATATTAAATTAAAAAGCATCTGCACAGCAAAAAAGACAACCTACAGAATAGAAAAAAAACTTTTGCCCAGTGTTCCTCAAAGAACTAATGTCTAGAATATATTAAAAAATTCAAAAAATTAGACCCTCCCTGAAATAAAAGACCCAATCAAAAAATGGACAAGTGAAATGAATAGACACTTCACAGGAGAAGTGCAAATGGCCAACAAATATGTCAAGACATGCTCAACATCTCTGGCCATTACAGAAATGCAAATTAAAACAACACTGAGATTCCATGTTACCCAGGAAAGAATGGACATCATGAAGAAATCAAATAATAACAAATGCTGGTGAGGCTGCAGGGAAAAAAGAACCCTTCTACACTGTTGGTGGGAATATAAACTAGTACAACCATTATGGAAACCAGTATGGAGATTCCTCCAAAAACTAAAACTAGAAATTCCATTTGACCCAGCTAACGTATCTTCCCAAAAGAGTTAAAGATATCATATTGTGGGCCAGTGAGATAGCTCAGCAGCATAAGTGCCTGCCTGGTAAGCGCGAGGTCCTGAGTTCGACTCCCGGTACCCACATAAGAAAAAAGGGCTGGTGATATCGCTCAGCGGCATGGGTGCCTGCTGGCACGCAAGGTCCTGAGTTCAACCCGCGGTACCCACCAAAAAAAAAAAAAAAAAAAAAAAGATATCATATTGCAATGATACATGCATACTCACATTTACAACAGCACAATTCATAATAGCTAAATCTTGGAAGTCTATATATCCATCAACAGGTGAATGGATAAAGAAAATGTGGTATTTACAAAATGGAGTACTACTCTGCCATAAAGAAGAATAAACAAGTCATTTGTAGAAAAATGGATGCACCTTGAGAACATAAGTGAAATAAATCAGATACACAAGCTTAAATATTGCATGGTTTCTCTTACATGAGAAACCCAAAATACAGATAAAGAGCAAAATAATAGACAATAGGAAGTAGGGAGATAGATCTTTCTCAAATGGGGAGGGGATCAAAAGATCGAGGGAGGGAGAGGGAGAAGAGGGGGAGGGGATGAAAAAGGAATTAAAATGTGTTATATAGATGTACCAAGTCCCCACAAGGAATATAAACATTATGTATTGCAAACACGTACTAATAAAAAAAATTGGGGGCCAGGGATATAGCTCAGCGGCATAGCGCCTGCCCTGCAAGCACGAGGTCCTAAGTTTGATTCCTGGTACCAAAAAATAAAAAACAAAAAAAAATAAAAAATAAAAAAATTTAAAACCCTCTTAGGCTTTATTTGAAATGGATAAGCTGATTCTAAAATGTATATATGAAAATATAGAGAACCTTAAGAAGAAAAAAAATGCAGAGAACTACAATCAGTAAAACAATATTGAAAAAGAAAGTTGGGGAGTTTACACTACTAAATTTCAAGACTTACTATAAAACTACAGTTTTTAAGACAGTGTATTAATGATATAATTATCAACCCTATAGATAAACTACAAAACAGACATTCCAGAAAAAAAACCTAACTCAATGGAACAAGAGAATTTTTTCAACAAAAAGTGCAGGAACAAGGGGAATATATATATTGGAAAAAAGATCTATACCCCATACATAAAAGAGTAAACTTGAAATAGTTCATAGGCTGAAAACAAAGCTAAAACTATAAAGCTTCTGGAAGAAAACACGAGACAAAAGACTGTGATCTTGGGGTAGAAAAAGATCTCTTAGGATACAAAAACATACTTAGAAAAAGGAAAAAAAATTGATAAACTGGACTTCATCAAAATTTAAAAGTATTCTTTTTTTTTTTTTTTGTGGGTACCAGGGGGTCGACCTCAGGACCTCGCACGTCAGCAGGCGCCTGTGCTGCTGAGCGGTATCACCAGCCCCTTCTTCGTATGTGGGTTTCGGGAGTCGAACTCAGGACCTCGCGCTTGCCAGGCAGGCGCTTACGCCACTGAGCCATCTCACCGGCCCTAAAAGTATTCTTAAGAAATATTAAAAGAAGGCCGTCCCTAAAAGTATTCTTAAGAAATATTAAAAGAAGGCCGGCCCTAAAAGTATTCTTAAGAAATATCAAAAGAAGGCCGGCCCTAAAAGTATTCTTAAGAAATATTAAAAGAAGGCCGGCCCTAAAAGTATTCTTTTTTTTTTTTTTTTTTTGTGGGTACCGGGGGGTCGACCTCAGGACCTCGCGCGCCAGCAGGCGCCCGTGCCACTGAGCGATATCACCGGCCCCTTTTTCGTATGTGGGTTCCGGGAGTCGAACTCGGGCCCTCCCGCTTGCCAGGCAGGCGCTTAAGGCGCTGAGCCATCTCACCGGCCCCCCTAAAAGTATTCTTAAGAAATATTAAAAGAAGGCCGGCCCTAAAAGTATTCTTAAGAAATATTAAAAGAAGGCCGGTGAGATGGCTCAGCGGCGTAAGCGCCTGCCTGGCAAGCGCGAGGTCCTGAGTTCGACTCCGGAAACCCACATACGAAAAAGGGGCCGGTGATATCGCTCGGTGGCACGGGCGCCTGCTGACGTGCGAGGTCCTGAGGTTGACCCCCGGTACCGACACACACACACACACACACACACACAAAAAATAAAATAAAATAAAGGAATGAAAAGGCAAGACACAGATTGAGAGAAAATATAAGCAACATTTACATATAGCAAAAGATACAGCCATGGGCTAGGGATTATAGTTCAATGGTAGAGGCCCTGGGTTTGATCCCCAGTACACAGACAAAGAGCATTCAGCGACCATATGACCCAACGATTGTACTAGATATATATTTATATACTAGATACTAATTTATAATTATCTATATTACTTTATACATGTAATTTAATATAATTTATATATTAAGTTTACATGTAATATAAATATTTATAACTGTAAAGATCTGCGTATAAATGTTTATAGCTTTTTATTTACAGTAACCAAAACTGAAAATAGCCCAAATGTCTAATAAGAATAAACAAACTGCATTATAACACACCATGAAATACATTCAGTAATAAAAAGGTATTAACTCCTGAAACAACATGGATAGATCCCAAAAAGAAAAAAAAAAAAAAAAAAATTCTTCCTGAAAGAAATCAAGAGGGCCAGGGATATAGCTCAGGGGCCAGGGACATAGCTCAGCAGCACAGCACCTGCCTGGCAAGCGCAAGGTTGTGAGTTCAAGTCCCAGCAAAAAAAAAAAAAAAAAAAAAATCAGAGCTGAGCATGGTGGTGGTATGCACATATACTCCCAGCTACTTGTGAGGCTGATGGAGGAGTATCGCTTGAGCCCAGGAGTTTGAGGACAGCCTGGCCCACAAAGCAAGATCCTTCTTTTTTTTTTTTTTTGGTGGGTACCTGGGGTCGACCTCAGGACCTCGCGCGCCAGCAGGCACCCGTGCCGCTGAGCGAAATCACCGGCCCTTTTTTCATATGTGGGCACCAGTAGTCGAACTCAGGACCTTGTGCTTGCTAGGCAGGCGCTTATGCCGCTGAGCCATCTCACGGGCCCAAGATCCTTCTTAAAAAAAAAAAAAAAGGGCTAGGGATATAGCTCAGTGGCACAGAGCCTGCCTGGCAAGCACGAGGTCCTGAGTTCGATTCCCAGTACTGGGGAAAAAAAAAGCCATGTTGATTCCTTTCATATGAAGTTTTAAAACTGATCTATAATGATAGAACAACCAGAATAGTGGTTGCCTTGGGTTAAGGATAGGGCACGGGGAAGAGTGAAGAGAAAATTATGTGGGCTGATAAAGACGTTCTGTATCTCAACTGGAGTAGTATGATTACAGGGAAGTATAAATTTATCAAAACTCATCCCACTGTACACTTAAAGAGTATATTTAACAATCTATAAACAAAACTTCAATGAAGGTGGTTTTTTAAAAAAATACTTATTTCTGTAGAACACATGATCAGAAATTTCATTAAACATCTTTCTGTTCTGTTTGTTTTTCAAACCACATGCATATACCTTATACTTTTTCATTTAAAATGTTGTCATGAGCCAGGTATGGTGGCACCTGCCTGTAAACCCAGCACTTGGGAGGCTGAGGCAGGAGGATCACAGTGAGTTTGAGGCCAGCCTAAGCTACATAGTGAGTTCAAGGCCAGCCCGAACTACATAGTGAGACCCTGTCTCAAAAAATAAAATTAAAAAATAAAATAAAATGTTATCATGAATATTGATTGTAAGATTTTTTTTTTCTGGGACATACGACACACTTAAAATTGCTTTATATTTTCCAAATAACTGCTGTACTTTAACATATTTCAAATTGGGGGTACTAATAACATAGACCTTACAGGTTTACTTAAGTACTGACTACTTTAAAGTACCCACTACACTGAAAAAAAAAAAACAAAAGAAAAAAAACCCAAGGTGTAATGCTACACATCTGTAATCCCAGGACTCTGGGAGGCCAAGGCTTGAGGATCACAAGTTTGAGCCCACCTGGGCAACTCAGTTAGACCTCCGTCTCAAAATAAAAATAAGAAAGGGCAGGCCTGTGGCTTAGTGCAAAAGCCCCAGGTTTAGCCGGGTATAGTGGCGTGTGCCTATAATCCCAGCACTCTGGGAGACTGAAGCAGGATGATCTCAAGTTCAATACCAGCTAGGCCCTGTCTCAAAAAAGGGTTGGGGATAGTGCAAAGGCCTTAAGTTCAATCCCCAGTACTACACAAAGTAAAATAAAAAATAAAAAAGTTAAAAAAAACCTTAGTTTCCTTCCCTTTTCTATGACTCAATTACTTAAGACATAAATGCTGGGCTGGGGGTACACAAGATATAATAAAAAAAATACAGCAAGTGTTTAAATTTTTAAAATTTGGGCCAGTGAGATGGCTCAGCAGCATAAGCACCTGCCCTGCCTGGCAAGTGCGAGGTCCTGAGTTCGACTGCCGGTACCCACATACGAAAAAAGGGCGGGTGATATAGCTCAGCGGCATAGGCGCCTGCTGGCACATGAGGTCCTGAGGTTGACCCCTGATACCCACCAAATAAATAAATAAATAAATAAATTTTTAAAATTTATTACAGTAAAATTAATCCCCCTCAAAATACTCCTCCTCACTTCAAACATACTTATCCCATCATTCTTGCCACTTTCTGTAGCAGTTCCGGAAGTTCCCTTTCATGAATGTCTTTAGTTGCACGGACATAGCTGTCTTGATGTCCTGAATCTATTCAAAACATTTACCTTTCATGGTCATTTGACTTGGGGAGGAGCCAGAAGTCTCACGGTACTAGATGCAGTGAATAGGGTGAATGAGGACACATCATGTTTTCACTAACCTGCCAAGTCTGTTGGATGGCACTAGGCAGCACCATTCACTGTATTTTTAATCACACCTTGCAATGTCATTTACTGTAATAAATTTTTAAACTTTAAACACAGATCATGTTACCAACTCCCCACCACGAATATAGTATGTACTGCAAATATGTACTAATACAAATTTTAAAATTATAAACAAAAACAAACACTGTATTCCTTTCTGTTTTTTCCGACAGGGTCTCACTATATATTATAATACAAGCTACCCTTGAACCCATTATGTAGCCTAGACTGGCCTTGAATTTGCAGTAATCGTCCTGCCTCAGCCTCCTGGTATTGGGATTACAGATCTGCACAACCATGCCTGGCTACCACATACTGTATTTTATGATCAGCCCTTGTAGCTCAGTGGTACAGCATTTGCCTACTATATACTTTATATGCAAGGCCCTGGGTTTGACCCCAGCACTGCAAAAATAATGTATAAATAAATACATAAATACTGTTTATTCTATTTACTGTAGTAGCCTTAGGTATAATCTCTTCCAATAGCTTTTGCTCAAACCAACTCCACCATTTGTGTGCTATTTGCTTACTCTTCGGGGCCTTCATCATTTGAACAAAAATAATACTTGCTTTAGCTGATAATCAAAGTTAACAAGGGTTCTACTCCATCACAAGCACATTTGAAAGGTCCATTAATGAAAAAACTCAAGTAATACTTAACACTAGAAATTGGTTTCTACCCACACCTGTAATCCCACCACTCAGGAGGCTGAGGCAGGAGGATTGCTGTGAATTTAAAACTAGCCTGGGCTACATAGTGAGACCCTGTCTCCAAAAAAAGAGAAGTTTCTAAAAGTGACTATAAAGAAAATTTTATCAAATTATTTAAATAAAATAATGAACATTCTTTATAAGACTGAAAATGATCAAGATGAATGTAATTATTACATATCATATACATATACTAATAAAATTAAAAAGTAAACAGAAAAAAAAAACAGTGGAAAACCAGCTGGGCATGGTGGGGCATGTTTGTAATCCCAGTATTCTGGAAGGTTAAGGCAGGAGGATCACAAGTTTGACCCCAGCTGGGCAATTTACCAACTTAGGGAGACCCTATCTCAAAATAAAAAATAAAAAAGGGCAGGGAATGTTGCTCAGTGTGAAGGCCCGCCCTAGGTTCAATTCTCAGTACTGTAAAAAAGAATGAAGAACAATTCCTAATTTGTCTTAAAGGCACAAGGCAACAGCTATAAAGTCAACAAGGATTACAATTTGCAATCACTTTTCAGGCTTCAGCATTTATACATTCCTAATTTCTTCAAATATTCACTTGACTCTGACAATTCTTCTTCTTCTGGTTTTCTCCCAAGTTGCCTTTCTTTCCTACTCATCTCTGTCCTTTTCTTTCCACTGCCTTATTCATTCAATGCAACTAGCATTTTATTGGGCACCTAAAACTTGCCACCACTGCTATAGGTACTAGGGATATTATCCAGTGAGGGAGGGAGGGAGGAATGAACAATCCAGGCAGTGGGCAGAAGAAAACAGAATGATCAAGAGCCTGGTGGAAGGCAAGAATATACGATATATGATAAATTTAAAATTTAAAAAGAGCTGGAAAAGGTGAGATCAAGTGGAAATATGCTGTGATGGGAATGGTTGGAGGAGAGTACGTTGAGTGAGTAGTCCAGGCAAGAATGGTGGCACAGTTTATAATAGCTAAATCTTTTTTTTTTTTTTTTTTTTTTTTGTTGTGGGTACCGGCGGGTCGACCTCAGGACCTCATGCGCCAGCTGGCGCCCGTGCCGCTGAGCGATATCACCGGCCCTTTTTTCATATGTGGGTTCCGGGAGTCGAACTCGGGCCCTCGCGCTTGCCAGGCAGGCGCTTACGCAGCTGAGCCATCTCACCGGCCCTATAATAGCTAAATCTTGGAAACAGACCAAATGCCTATCAACAAATGGATAAAGAAGATGTGGGTTTTTTATACAATGGAGTACTACTCAGCCATAATGAAGGGTAAACTTGAGACATTTTTAAGTAAATGGATGCACCTTGAGGGCATTTACTCTTACGTGAAAATAAATGGGAGACACGTGTAAATACCACTTTGTTTCTCTGCTGTGAGAAACCAAAAGTGTAAATAAGGACCAAAATGTATGATAGGTATTGTGAAACAGGACGAAAATGTTCAAATGGGAAGAGGAACTAGGGAGGGGGAAGGAGGAAAGAAGGGAAAAGAAAAAAAAAAAAAACGAGAAAAGAAGGAGAAAATGGAAACAAAGCTTTTGCAAATACGGAGGTGAAGAGGCGTTGAAGGGAGGGTAGGGGAATGGGAAAAAAAAGAATCAAGATATATCACATACATGTACAAATTCCCTATGATGAATGTGACCATTTTGTATACCTAAAATGTACCAATAAACTTAATAAAAAAAAAAAAAAGAATTGGTGCCGATGTGGAGAGGAGATGAACTTAAAAGATCAATATGGAGATAAAATATACTTCACTTGGTCAGGGAGCAGACATCCAGAGTGATGGAGAATGTAGGAAGAATGATTCCTTAATTTCTGGCTATGGGAATTTAATAGATACTGGTGCCATTCATTGAGTTAAGGACACCAAGTGGTCTAGACTTAACGGATTTGCTTTGGGATTCGCTGAAGATATACTATAGATAAAAGCAGTGGCTCAGCACAAAGAAATTAGTGAACAACTAACATCTACAAGGTAATGAAAATTGCTTTTGGGGGGAGAGGGCCTTGAAGGAATAAAAACATACACAGAGGAGCCTGCAAATAAGAAAGGGGAAAGGCCAGCCAAGCTGACCCACAGAACTTAAAAACAGTGTTAGCAAAGGAAGCAATGATCAACAGGCTCAAACACTGCTGAGAATTCAGGTAAGCTAAGAACTGAAGTGTCTGTCAGATCGAGTGACTTGAAGGCCACTGGTTAACTTCAGCCGAAGTTCTTTCCATAGTGATGCGGAGAATCTCCGACTGCACAGGACTGAAGACTAAATGCAGGACTGAAGAAAGTGAAATATCTGAAAACAGACAACTAGAAAAGTTTGTGGACGGGGAAAGGGAAGGAGACAGAGAGGCCGCGGAAGGGAGGAGGGTCGTTTACTTTGTTTTGTTTTCTTAAGTAGGAGAAACGTGAATATGTGTAAAAGACGACAAGAAGAATCCCTCAAAAGGGGGTGATGATAGGAGAGAGACCCCCACATACCCTGGCTGTTCCCCCATAACCCCCGCGATCTCCCCCCCCGCATTTTCCACTCCGCACGGCCCCAGGGCACTGCCACCCGGGCCGCTCCTAGGCGTCTTCTTACCGCAATAGCCCCCTCGCTCAGCTGGCCGGCCATGGCTCCGCAGCAATAACTCCCGCGCTCGCGCTCCACGCCAGACCCAGCTTCACTAATGGGTGGGAGAAGGGGGAGCGGGCTGCACCGCGATTGGCTGGAGGAGTTGTGCGCGCCTCTCACGCCCCCGACGTGCGCGAGGCGAGGGGGCGGGCCTAGGCGCCGAGAAACCACCTTATTGGCCGAGGTGCGGCGAGCGGCTCACGTGACTCGCTCGAGTCGGGGTTCGAGGCCTAGTGGCGGGATGGCGGGCTCTGGGGCGGGATTTGGAGCGGAACTGCGCGCTAAGTGGGGAGCAGTTGCTGCGGAGAGTGCGGGCGGGCAGTTCCGGGAGGCTTCCCAGCGGGCTCTGGAAAGCATACCCAGACAGAATGGTAGCTCAGAGGACAGTCAGAGGTGTTTCCTGATAACGCTGCTGCTAAATATAGTTAAAGCAGTGGCCTGGTTCCCTCAGTAGCTGGGTGCAGGCCTCCCGCCTGTGCCAGACCAGGAGTTTGACCTGGCGTCATCCTCTGTCGGTAAATAAGGGCCGGTCCCTAGAGGAGAGCACAGCCTTTCGGAGTCTCCACATGAGGAGCCCAAACCCAAGGTAGACGTGATGGGGGCCCCACGTGTGATGGAGTCACAGATGGAAAATCACTGAGTCAAAGTTGTGCGGGAATTTGCCAGGTGGACTCCAAGTGAGGGACAAATGGTCTGTGCAAAAACACTGAAGAGATGAAATCTCGCAAGCTGGGGGTAGTAATGAATATACCTTCCTATTGTGGGATGCACAGGAAGAAGAGAAAAAGTGAGCGAATAAAGTTGAGCTTGTGCTGGACTCTCCTATATTCTAGGAGGAGCACTGATGTGTTTAAGGCAGAAGACCGAGGTCTGTCTCGACGTGGAGGATGGGTTGGGAGGAAAGGACGTGGTGACTAGTTATGACACTGGAAAGAATCCCCGACAAGAGATGGTGAGGATTTGAACTGGAAGAGTTAGGTACTGAAGCAGAAAACTGAACTATGTAAGAGAAATATTTAACTTAATTGCTGAGGTGAACGACAAAAAAATCTAGAATGACTTGAGCAACTAGAGTAGATGGAGGTCTAGAAGGATCTATGGGAGCTATGTACAGTAATCTGATTCATCTTTGTATAATCACCACCTAACTTTAGTTCCTAGAACAAAGTAGGCTTTTAATAAGTATTTTGGAATGAAAGGATGTTGAATGAATTAAGATAACAAAATAGATCCTTCTTCAGCCTATGAACAACTATAGAAAAAGACAGCAGGAATTGATTTTGTTACTTTATGACTGATTGGATGAACTCTTGATTCTTTGGAATTGTACTTCAGTAGAAATCTGAATTCCTGTTTTCTCATTCACTTCCTAGATTGAAAGTAGCATGGATCTGCCTGTGGATGAATGGAAATCCTACCTACTTCAGAAGTGGTCTTTACTCCCAAAGTCGGCTCAGGTCACAATTTCTACCGCGGAGACTTTAAGCGAAATCTTTCTTCATTCTTCTTTGTTTCTTCGGTAAGTGAATGGAAGGTTTAACCAGAGAAATTTTGATTTGGAAAACATTCTCTTGTCATTTGCTGTGATGTAATGTGTCTTTTTGATGGAGAGGTTAACTGCAGATTTTTATATTCTGGGACATTTAGCAGTTCTTACTGGTTTTTTTTGTTTGTTTTTTTGTGGGTACCGGGGGGTCGACCTCAGGACCTCGCGCGCCAGCAGGCGCCCGTGCCACTGAGCGATATCACCGTCCCCTTTTTCGTATGTGGGTTCCGGGAATCGAACTCGGGCCCTCGCGCTTGCCGGGCAGGCGCTTAAGCCGCTGAGCCATCTCACCGGCCCATTTTTTTATTTTTTTTTATGTGGGTACCGGGAGTCAACCTCAGGACCTAGCGCTTTGCCAGCAAGCGCTTGTGCCGCTGAGCGATGTCACCGGCCCTTTTTTTTTCCTTTATGTGGGTTCCGAGAGTCGAACTCAGGACCTCCTGTTTGCCAGGCAGGCGCTTATGCCGCTGAGCTATCTCATCAGCCCTCTTACTGTTTTTACAGGTTTGTTTTTTTTTTTAACTTTTAAAAACTGCAATTATAGAACAAGTAGGGATGACTATTTTGCTGTTTCAGTGTCAACATTATATTTCAATAATTCAGTGCCTTGCTATAGTCACTAGGTTGTGAGCCTTGCCATTTCCCAAAGGATATAATGAAGATTTTCTAGTTGTCCATAGAAATGCGTAAGTGCGGGCCGGTGAGGTGGCTCAGCGGTGTAGGCGCCTGCCTGGCAAGCGCAAGGGCCTGAGTTTGACTCCCGGAACCCACATACAAAAAAAGGACCGGTGATATTGCTCAGCGGCACGGGCGCCTGCTGGCGCGCACGGTCCTGAGGTTGACCCCCGTTACCCACAAAAAAAAAAAAGAAATGCATAAGTGCTCAGCTGGTCATGGTGGAACAGACCTGTAATACTACCACTCTGAGAAGCTGAGGCAGGAGGATCACAAGTTTCAGCCCAGCCTGGGCAATTTAGCAACTTATCAAGACCCTGTCTCAAAAAGGGCCTGGAGATGTAGCTCAGTACAAAGGTCCTGGATTCAATCCCCAGCACTGGAAAAAAGAGAAGAAAAAAAAAAAAAAGCTCAAATTTGGGAAGGATCATAGAAGTCATCTAGTCTAACCCCAGGAATTTTCCTCCCTCCCTCCCTCCCTCCCTCCCTCCCTCCCTCTCTCTCTCTCTCTCTCTCTTTCTTTCTTTCTTTCTTTCTTTCTTTCTTTCTTTTCTTTTCTTTTCTTTTCTTTCTTTCTTTCTTTCCTTTTTTGACACAGGGCCTCGCCATGTAGTGCAGGCTGGCCTTGAACTCACTATGTAGCCCAGGCTTGCCTTGAACTCAGTGATCCTCCTGCCTCAGCCTCCTGAGTGTTGGGATTACAGGCGTGCACCACCATGCCCAGCCAGTCAGTGAATTTTTGATCACTTATTTTGTGTCAACCACTGTGCTAGATGCTTAGAGTATATCCATAAACAAAAAATAGGCAAAGGTTCTTACCTTTGAGGAGCTTAATTAATTCTAGCAAGGAGAGACAGACAATAAACATAAATTAGTGTATAATATGTTAGAGGTAAGAAGTACAGTAGAAAAAAGAACAGGGTAGGAAAACTAGGCAGTGCTGGGAGTAAGAGTGCAGGCTGTGGTATTAATAGTGTAGTCACTTCTGCCTCATTGAAAAAGTGGAAGTCGAGCAAATGCTTGGACTACTGGAGTTAACAAAGTAGATACATGAGAGAGGAGCATTCCGTGTAGAGATCCTAGGTGGGAGTATGTCTGGCAAGTTCAAGCAACAGCAAGAAAGCTAGCATGAATGAACAGAGTAAGCCAAAGGGAGAGTAGTAGGAAAGAATGTCAGAGAGGTAATGGGGTGTGTATGGGGGCTGGAGGAAAGCAATCGGCACAGATCACGCCAGCAAGAAAATGGGGACCTCGGACCTGTAATCACAAGGAGCTGGCTTCTGCCAGTAACTTGAAAGCAGATTCTTTCCCAGATCCTCCATATAGGCAGTCACTTTGACTTTGGCTTTGTGAGACCCTAAATCACTTGGACTTGTGACCTGTAGAACTGTGAGAATTACAAATGCATGGTGTTTCAAACTGTTAAATTTGTAGTAATTTGTTGACCAACAATAGAAAACTAAATGACAGGATTTTGAGAGAAGAGTGATATGATCTGATTATATTGTAAAACAGAGGTCAGCAAACTACGGCCTGCAGGGTAAACCCATCCCACTACTTGTTTTTTGTATGGCCTACGGCTTAGAATGATTTTTACAGATAAACACTTGCAGTTGGTTTGACAATAAAGAGCACTGACTTTGGACCTTAATTAAGCAAATAATATCCATTTCTTTAAAAGGAATTTCATTTTTTCTCATTGATATACCTGTATTACAAAAAAATTGTACTCCATTATTGTTACACTTTGAATTTTGTCAAAAGCTTTTTTGGAAAATTGTTTTTGTTATGTAAACAGCTATGTAATAGCCTTGATTTTGCTTCTTGGCATACAAAGCCTAAATACTCACTCTGCCTTTTACAGAGATCTGCTGACCTCTGTTTTAAAGGATTACTCTAACTTGTGTTGAAGATAGCTAGCAGTGGAAATGAAGAGACCTATAGAGTTATTGTGTTAACTCAGAGATGAGATGATAGTAACTTGGGCCAGGTGGTACTACTGGGGATGGGAAGAAGCAATTGGATTCTGAGGTAGATTTAATAGCATTTCCTGACAGGTGGGATTGTGGGGTGTTAGCGAATGTGAGAAGTAAAAAGCAACTGCTGGGCCGGTGAGATGGCTCAGTGGCGTAAGCGCCTGCCTGGCAAGCACGAGGGCCCGAGTTCAACTCCCAGAACCCACATACGAGAAAAGGGTCGGTGATATCGCTCAGAGGCACAGGCGCCTGCTGGCGCGCGAGGTCCTGAGGTCGACCCCCGGTACCCACAAAAAAAACGCAACTGCTATATAGGGTTTTAAGCCATAAAAACTGAAGGTGGAAGGAAGATATTGCCATTACCTGGGAAGATCCCAGATGGAGCTGTTTCAGGAAGGAAGATTAGAGCTTTTATTTGAGTTGGGTTTTTTTTTTTTAAAAGAGAAAACAAAACAAAACAAATCAAAAAAGAACAAATTTTCAAAACAACATAATAGGAGGGTAACAATGGTTAATGCATTACGTATTGTTATCTTTAAGTTAGTTATTCAGGATACCAGATATTAGCATTCAGTTGTCCAAACATTATTGGCACAAACCTTACTCTTCAATGAACTAAGTAAAATTAGTAGTGTGTCTATCTTAACCATCTTATATATATATATATATATATATATATACAATTTTTTTTTCCTTTCCCTTCTTTCTTTTCCCTATTCCCCCATCCCAGTCTCTCTTTCCTTTTGACCAGTTTCTTTTTGATTCACCATGTCTATTGTACATTTTGGATCTTATTTACTCTTTCAGTTTCTCATACTAGACAGACAATACGATGCTTACACATATGTGTCCGGTTTATTTCACTTATGAGTATTTTCTCAAGTTGCATCCATTTACCTATAAAAGACCAGTTTATCCTTCTTTATGGCTGAATAGTACTCCATTGTATAAAAATACCACATCTTTCTTATCCATTCCTCAGTTGATGGGCATTTGGATTGTTTCCAAGATCTGGCTATTACAAATTGTGCTGCTATAAACATGGGTGCACATATATCGCTGTGGTACGATGTTTTTAACTCTTCTGGGAAGATACCCAGAAGGGGAATAGCTGGGTCAAATGGGACCTCCAACCCTAGTTTTTTGAGGAATTTGAGTTGGGTTTTTTATTTTGTTTTGTTTTGTTTGTTTCTTCTGTGGTGCTGGAGATTGAACCCAGGGCCTTGTGCATGAGAGGCAAGAACTTTGCCACTAATCCACATCCTCAGCCCCTTATCTGAGTTTCATACATTTGGTAGACACCCAGATGGAGATGTCTAAATATAAGTCTGGAATTTAGGAGAAAACCATGGAGAGAGAAACAAATTTGAGAGTTATACATGGCATTGACAACTGAGAAACTGGATAGGTTCACCAAGCAAAAAAGTGTAGATACTTATTACATGTGATGCATATTGATATTTTCCCTTCAACTTGTCTCATGTTAAAAATGCTAATCAGGAACCACTAAAATTAATTTCATGATCCACTGAGTCATGACGTGCATTTTGAAAAATAATGTCTAAAGCTGTACAGGATCTGTGAATTTCCTTTATAGAATTTCCCAAAAGTGACAGGGGAACTGCTGATGAAACTTGGGATAATAGGTAGTTTACCCAAGATAAATCGGTATGCTTTACTAACAGAAAAATGTGAAAATCAGTGAGAATCAAGAATTGTTGAAGTTTTAGCACATGGACAGGTATAGAAATAAAAGAAGAGCATTTGTTCTGGGTGTGGTGGCACACATCTGTAATCTCAGCACTCTGAGAGTCTGAGTCAGGAAGATCACAGGTTTCAAGTTTAGCCTGGGCAACTTAGTGAGAGCCTATCTCAAAATAAAATAATGGAGTACTACTCAGCCATAAAGAAAGATAAACTGGAGACTTTTATAGGTAAATGGCTACAACTCGAGACCATATTCATAAGCAAAATAAATGGGACACACATATAGACATTGTATTGTCTCCCTAGTGTGAGAAGCTGAAGGAGTAAGTAAGATCCAAAATGTACAATAGATATTGTAAAACAGGAAGAAACTGTTCAAAAGGAAAGAGAAACTGTGATGGGGGAGTGGAAAAAGGAAGGAAGGATAAAGAAAAAAATATATATACATATACAAGATAAGATACATACACTACTAATTTCTCTTAGTTCATTGAAAAGACAGGTTTGTGCTAATATTGATTGGACAATTGAATGCCAATATCTTGTACCCTGAGTAACTAGTTTAAAGATAACAATACGAAATGTATTAACCCTCGTTGCCCTCCTGTTATGTTGTTTTGAAATTTTGTTCTATTTTTTTTCTTTAAAATAAAATTAAAAAATAAAAAATAAACAACAACAAAAATGGGCCAGTGAGATGGCTTAGCAACGTAAGTGCCTGCCTGGCAAGCATGAGGGCCCAAGTTCGACTCCTGGAACTCACATACGAAGAAAGGGCTGGTGATATCACTCAGCGGCACGGGCACCTGCTGGCACGCGAGGTCCTAAGGTCGACCCCCGGTACCCACAAAAAAAACAAAAAAAAAGGCTGGAGAAATGCAAATCAAAGCCCATTGAAGGGCTGAGCATGGTGGCGCATGCCTGTAATCCCAGCACTTGGGAGGCTGAGGCGGGAGGATTGCTGCAAGTTCAAGGCCAGCCTAGGCTACATAGTGAGTTCAAGGCCAGTCTGAACTACACAGCAAGACACTGTCTCAAAAGAACAGAAAACAGACATCTCACGCCAGTCAAAATAACTCTCAACAGGAATTTCTTTAAAAATTGTTGGCAAGGATGGGGAGGGTGCTTTCTACACTGCTGGTGGGAACGTAAATTAGTACAGCCACTACGAAAATCAGTATGGAGATTTCAAAAAAAGTTAAAAATAGAAAAAAAACCCTAAATATAGAACTACCATTTGGTCTAGCTATAACACTTCTTAGTATATTTAAAGTAAGCATACTGTAGGGATACCTGCATACCCATGTCTATTGCAGCACAATTCATAGTACCCAGGACGTGTAACCAGCCTAGATGCGCATCAACAGATGAATGGGTAAAGCAAATGTGGACTGTACACTGTTATGGCTTGTGTCTAGATGTCCCCCAAAGCCTTATGCAGTCATAGGTGAGGCTTTTCAGAGGTGGCGGGATCTAGAGTGTGTGATGCTGGGATCAAGGACGTGTGATTACTAAATTAATCTGATTGGTTTGGCACAGTTCTGGGAGTGGATAAGGGAAGGCTCTCCTTGTGTGTGAGTGCTGGATAAAATATAAGGGCCAGAAAGAGGGCTACTGTGTTTGCTGTTGCTGCTTTGCTGCCTTGCTGCCTTCTGCTCTCCATGAACTATTTCTCCTCTGCCATGCCCCTCTGCCATGCCACCCTGCCTTGGAGCCAGCCAACTATGAACTAAAACCTCTACAAACTGTGAGCTAAATAAACCTTTCCTACTTTAACTTTTGGTGTCAGGCATTTTGTCTCAGCAACAAGAAAAGTAACTATGACATACACAATACAGTATTTTTTAGCCTCAGAGAACAATGAAATTCTATCATTTGCAAGAAAATGGATAGATCTGGAAACCATCGTGTTAAACAGAATGTTCCTGATTCAGAAAGACGAATATCACATGTCCTTCCGAATATGAGGATGTATGTCGTCTAAAAAAGATGACAAAGTGGAAGGGAGACTATTAGACAAGAGAAAGGAAGTAAGAGTAAGGGGCAAGGGTGTAGGGATGGGTAATAGGGAAATGGACAGAAGCAAAATATTTTATATACATTGAAAGCACCCAAAAAAAATGTGAAATGGGGGGATGGGGACAAGGGGGGGTAATGGGTGAAAATAATCAAAGTGTGTTATGCGCATGTATGAATCTGCCAAAATGAAACCCATTAATCTGTATAATCAGTTTTTTAAAACGAGTGGAGAAAAAAAACCATAGAGAAAGAAGCTGGCTATTGATTAAATAAATATAATGGATCTAGAAAAAGAGCTAGGGGGCTGGACATGTAGCTCAGTGCCAAGGCCCTGATGACGATGATTTGCCTATTTGTTTAACTTTGGAGTTGCTCAAGACCCAGCCTGGGCTTTCTTTCCTTTTCACTCTGTATGCCCAGCTGAGGTAGTCACATTCATACCATGACATTAGTTGTCTGCTACATGATGATCACCCTTAAAATTAAGCCTCCAACCCTCACCTCCCTTTGGAGACTCAGATCACTAAATCCAGCTGACTACCTGAAAATCTCAACGATAGCTTAAAAGCCAACTTATGTAACCAGACTCATGCTCTTGCCCTCAAAATTACCTTCCCTTCCAGTGGTTCCTATCTTAGTGAATTGTACTGCCTTATGTTCAATTCCTAAGCTAGAAACTGAAGAGCTATTCTATATTGAAAACTGAACTCATGATCGTCTCCCAACCTCTGTCAGATCATTTTCTATAATCTGAACTGCACCAACATCTGTCTAGCCTCTGCATGGAAACCTAATAGTCGTGCCTGATTTTTCCTTCTCCCTCAGAGCCACATTAAATCTATTCTCTAATTTTGTCTAGTATAGGACTATGAATGCTAGGTTTCCTTCATCTTTGGCAAATAGAACTTCTGCTTCTGGGTAGGATATGATAGGTCACAGCAAGCAACATTCCCAGTGCAACCAAAAACATATGATAATAAACATATTTTTAAAGACATCAGATGGCAACAAGGACTAAAATTGCAGAGAAGGAGGACAGTTTCCTAGGTGAGCACTACCCCTTTTCTTTTTTTTTTTTTTTTTTTTTTTTGTGGGTACCGGGGGGTCGACCTCAGGACCTCGCGCGCCAGCAGGCGCCCGTGCCGCTGAGCGATATCACCGGCCCCTTTTTTGTATGTGGGTTCCGGGAGTCGAACTCGGGCCCTGGCGCTTGCCGGGCAGGCGCTTAAGCCGCTGAGCCATCTCACCGGCCCCCCCTTTTCTTTTCTGGGGGTAATTTCAAGTGGAGGATCAGGCCAGGCCCCAGCAGAGGGACTATCCTGGATCCTGGAGAAAACACACCAGCAGACCTGTGGGCATTCATGTGGGGTTGATGTGATGGATGGGAAACTAGCAAAGGTCTGCAGGTAAAGTCAATTTTCGTCAGTTCTCAGGATATATATATAGGAGCCAACAAAAATAGCAGAAATGAAATATGCAGTCCTATAATCCTAAATTCCAAAACCCTCTTAGTAAAAAGGGGCCTGTATCAAACACCTGAATAATCTCTTTCTCAAGACATTTCCCGGAGTTTAAGTCCCTGTGATATGGCAAGCTACAGATCTAGGCTCTCAACCAAATGCTCAGGAGAGCCACACCTAAAGGAACAGTGAAAAACCAGAGTTGTACTGAGTATTAATAAAACTGTAGCCCAAGGGTTGGGGTGCCTAGCATGTGTGAGGCCCTGGGTTCAATCCCCAGCACCACAAAAAGCAAAAAACAAAACAAAACCCTATAGTCCTACCCTAATCCAACTCAATTCTTGACTGAATGGAGGTAGGCCAACCCCTTATCCTATACGCCTAATACAAGAGAGGGGGCACTTTCATGATGGAAGATGTTAACTAGCTTCATTGTGTGTTCTATATGCAATGTCAAAAATACACTACAGGCCGGGGATATAGCTCAGCGGCATAAGCGCCTGCCTGGCAAGTGCAAGGTCCGGAGTTCGATTCCCGGTACCAAAAAAAAAAAAAAAATACACTACAAAAATTATTAGATATGCAAAGGTACATTAAGCTGACCAGTAATCCAGAGAAAAAAATAAACATAGGAAGTGGACCAACTCATCTCCACATACAAAGGTTAGTAGACAAAGATTGTTAAATAACTACAATATAGATAATTAATAAAATAGAAAAAAAAGATGGACAGAGTAGATGAAAAGCTGGATGTGGTGGCAAACACCTATAATCCCAGCACTCTGGGAGGCTGAGCCAGGGGGATCACAACTTCAAGCCTAGCTTTTGCAACTTAGTGAGATCCTGTCTCAAAAATAAAAAAATAGAAACTGGACTGGGGACGTAGCTCAGTGAAAAGGCCCTGAGTTCAATCCCTAGTACTGTAAAAAGTAGATGAAAAGATAGATTTCAATGAATTGGAATCTATAAAAAATAATTGAGAACCTGGAGTAGTGTCATTTGCTCATACTCCTAACTACTGAGGAGACTGAGGCAGGAAGATTACTTGAGCCCAAGAGTGAGGTCAACCTGGGCTACATAGCAAGATTCCATCTCAAAACAAAAGATCAGATCTACTTTCTAGAACTGAAAAATACTTCTTTTTTTTTTTGTGGGTACCAGGGGTCGACCTCAGGACCTCGTGCGCCAGCAGGCGCCCGTGCCACTGAGCGATATCACCAGCCCTTTTTTCTTATGTGGGTACTGGGAGTCGAACTTGGGCCCTTGTGCTTGCCAGGCAGGCGCTTAGGCTGCTGAGCCATCTCACCAGCCCTGAAAAATACTTCTAACAAATTAGGAACTCAAGTCTTAAGGCCAACAGCAAATTGAACACAGTGAAACATAGGATTAGTAATTTGACTTACAGACCAATCAAAAAGCAAAGTAAAATGAAACCCAGGGAGAAGAGACAAATGCAAAAACTTACACAATACATGAAAGATATGTGGAACACAAATAGTTTTAACATAATTATAGTCTCAAGAGGGAAGACAGAACACGACAGAAACAATATTTCAAATATATGACCACAAATTTTCTAAAACTTTCAATATTTTATTTATTTATTTATTTATTTATTTATTTATTTATTTTTGGTACTGGGAATTGAACTCAGGGCCTTGCACTTGCCAGGTAGGTGCTGTGCCACTGAGCTACATCCCCGGCTCGTAAAGCTTTTGAAAGATTAACAATTTATAGATTCCAGAAGCTCAGCAAACCCTAAGTTGTGTAAATAAAGTCACACCTAGGGAAATCAGATTCAACTCTGAAAAGCTAGAAGAAAAAAAAAGAGGAAATCTTTAAAATAACCAAGAAAATAAAACAGAGGAAAGGAGGCACAAGCCGAGGAATACAGGCAGCCTCTAGAAACTAGAAAAACCAAGATAAAAGAAGGTTCTCTACATCTCCAGATGTCAGTGCATCCCTGCCAACCCTGATACTTGCCACTGGGACCCAGGTCAGACCTCTCCCCTTCAGAACCGTAAGGCAATGAATTTTTGTTGGTTAGGGCTACTAAATTTATGGCGGTTTCTTGCATGAGCAAGAAGAAACTAATATACTGTCTTTGCTTCTTTAATCCAAGTTAGTGTCAGTAGCTAGGCCATTACAGTAGCTTCCTAACCATTTTCTCATATTGATCTTTGATTCCTTCCAATCTCTGAGGGCAGGGACTGTGTATTTGTTTCTGTAAACAAGAACAGTATAAAAAATTAAGAACAGTATAGTATCAAAATTAAATGCTTAGTAAATATTGATTAAATGATAGTTTGGTAGCAGATATGAAGTTTTGAGATTGTATTAGTTCTCAAAATGACATAATTTAGAACCTCCATATATATGCAGATCCACAAACTTTCAGGTTCAAGGCTGACATTTTTAACTTTGTGCCAGGAACCAGGAAAGTGGCTGGCACTGTGGAGGCACTCAGATATTAGTTGAATGAAATGAGTTCAGTTTTGGACCTTGCCAGTTCAGGTGCTTGGTACAATTAGGGTTACTAATTATAACACTATGTATTTGTAGGGTTACTTACTATAACTGTGAATACAAAGTAAAACATGGGTTTCTCCCTTACCCTTCTCACTCTTTCACAGGGGTATCTAGTTACTAAAGCTTTCTAGTCCTTTTTGTGTACAGTATTCTCATACATTTGTATATAAATATGCATATCTTTTTTATCTGTAATATTGTATGCATTATTCTGTAAGGTTTTTCAACATCACTTTAATCTTCTTAACCTTGTAATGTTACTAGTACTGTATAATTACATCACAATTTAGTTATCCTTTCCCTATTGTTGGGCAAGTATTTTGTTGTTTTATTTTACTATTGTAATGGCAAACTTATAGAAATTTCATAGCAGAAATTAGAAATCAATTAGTAGGCTCTGCCTAAGCTCATGCTGCCTGTCACCTATTTAGACTCAGCTAGCCTGGACCACCATGCCAGCTCTAACTCAGAGACAGTTAGACTCAGCCTTTTCTGACTGCATCCAGCTGCATTGCCCATACTTTCTAGCCTATTAACATATTCTGTTTTGCTTGCCTGTTCTGGGAACTTTCCACCTAGGGCAAAATAACCCAGTCAAGGACATGCTTGCCTGATTTCACCCTCCCACTCAGACAGCCCCCTCCCTAGCAGAGCCTGCCCAGAACAAATCTGCCTGACAACATATGCCTTAGCCTATGTAACCTATCATATAATGACCTGCAATCAGCTTTGTATTTCCAGCTTGCAAAAATGTGTTTAAGCTAAATTCTAAGCTGACTCTAGGCTGATGATTTGAGACCTGGTTCTCATTTAGCCCACTAGCATAATAAAGGTTGCCGTCCAACTCCTCAGGTGCAAAGAGTCTTCCATTTGGTTTGATATCAGATTTCTGCAACACTATTACAAACAGTGCTTCAGTAAACAATTGTCACATGTGTTTTTTGAGCACATCATTAGGAAATTAAGGTAGATCATAAATAAGGAATTGCTGTGTCGGTGGTTATAAGCATTTTAAATTGTATATTACCAAATTGCCTTCCAGAAAGACTTTACCAGTTTACCATGAACAGTGTATAACTCACTTTCCCATATCCTCACCAATGTTACAAAGTAGGAGTCTTTAGTTTTCCCAAACTTAAAAAAAAAAAAAAAAAATCTGTTTAATTCGCAGTCTTCTAATTACTAGTAAAATAATATTATTTTTCTGATACTACAACCCATTTGTATTTCTTTTGTGAATTTCTTATGTCCTTCTCCCATTTTCCTAGTGAGTCGTCTTTTTCTTGTGTATAGGAGATCCTCATAAGTCTAGCTGTATAATTCTTTGTCATATATGTTAACTACTTTTTTCTTAGTCTGTTTTTAACTTTTTTAAATCATAGTTATGGTATCTTTCATTTTACAGTCAGCCCTCCATATTCATAGATTCTGCATCCCTAGAGTCACCTAAACTTGGATGGAAAATATGAAGGAAAAAAAATCCCAGTAAGTCCCAAAAAGCAAAACTTAAATTGCACCAAGCATTACGCTGAGTCCACGTGAATGACACGATGTGTAGGCAGACCCCGCTTCACCTCCTGTCGCTCACAGACCCTCAGTCCCTCCAGCAGGCAACGTGTGAGCGTTGTTTGCGTTATCTCTGGGGTCTCATTTGTGTTCTATGTAGTTAGCCTATGAGGTGTTGAACATATATAGACTTTTCTTTCTTTGTCATTATTCCCAAAACAATACAGTTTAAAAACTATGTAGCATTTTTGTTGGCTAGTTATTATAAGTAGTTGAGAGATGATTTAGTCTAAGGGAGAATGTGCACAGGTTATCTTGCAAGTACTAATTATGCCACTTTATATAAGGGTCTTGACCATCTTTTGGTATCTGTTGCGGCGTGGAACCAATCCTACTCAGGTAGCAAGGGATAATAGTATATAAATTACGCATATGTGTTTTTACTTTTGTGCAGCCATATCTATTATTTCTTTTATAGCTTCTGGATTGTGTGTCTTGCTTAGGATGGTCTACTCTACACTAAGACTCTAAAACTGTGGAATGTGAGCCAGGCGTGGTGGCACACGCCTGTAATCCCAGCACACTGTGAGGCTGAGGCAGGAGGATCGCAAATTTGAGCCCATCCTGGGTAATTCAGCAACTTAGCCTGACCCTTTCTCAAAATAAAAAAAGGCCTAGTGATGTAGGTCAGTGCAAAGGCCCTTGGTTCAATCTCCCATACAAAAAAGAAAAGGAAAATACAAACAAAACTACTGAGTTTTCTTCCAACTTTTTTTGTAGTTTTGTGCTTTACTTTTAACGCTGTAATCCATCTGCAGTTTTTCAGCTTTGTTAAGGTATAGCTAACAAATAAAACTTACATATATTTAAGGTGTACAGTGTGGTGTTATGCTACACAAATATATCTACAATTAATACTATTTGATGTGAGGAAGTATTCTAACTTTTTTTCCCAGATAGACAATTTTTCCACAGTACTTAGTGACTGGCCCATCCTTTTCCCAGAGCTTCAAAATGCCACATTTATTGAAAATTAAATTCCCACTTCCCATAATTTGTTTCTACACTTATTTTTTGTATTTTTTGGAGGGGTGGTCTTTTTGTTTGGTTGGTTGCTTGCTTGCTTGGGGTATTTTTTGAGACAGGTTCTTACTGTGTAGTTCAGGCTGGCCTTGAACTCACTAAGTGGCCCATGCTGGCCTTGAACTCACGGCCATTGTCCTGCTTCGGCATCCCACGTGCTGAGATTACAGGCTTGCGCCACCATGCCCAGCGATTTCTAGACTTCATATCTGTGCCCAAACCAAAGGGTTTTAATTACCATGACTTTATCATATCATTTTAGAGCTCTTTCAGTTTCAAGTAACAGAAACCCAGCTCAAATTATGAAATTTATAGCTGTGAAACTAGGGTGTCCGAAAGCAAATCTGTTTTCGGGTATCCTGAGGTTCAGAGGATATCATCAGACTCTACGTATCTTCATCTCTCTGCAGACTCTGTGTCTGGTGGACACTAACCATTCACAGCCCTGGATGTACCCTGATAGCTTAATAACCCCAGGGAAAGAGGGCATCTTTCCAGAGAATTTCTGTGAAGATTTCTGCGTTGAACTCCGATGAATCTGATTTTGCTTGTGTGCAGTCGCATGCACATCCCTTCAGGGGTGCCCAAAGGTGTGGGCTCCTCTATATCACATGCCCAACCCTGTTGTGATGCTGAGGTCAACTCTACTTCAGCCCAAGGGAGGTTTCCCCACCAAGATTTGCCAGCAGGATGAGGAAGGGGATCTCAAAAGCAGGGAATTCTCTCATACAAATGGAGTTTTGCTATTTGTTAAGCCAGGTTTCCCCCACACACATTCACAATCATTGTCCTTTTTCAAGAATATTTTGGCTGTACTGTATACATTTCCCCCATGTGAACTTTAGAGTTGGCTTGTCAAGTTCCATAAAAAATGTTGTTGAATTTTTTACTGGGCTTATGTTGGATTTATAGATTCATTTAGGGAGGCTGACATCTTTACAATATTAAATTTCTTTATCCAAGTAAAGGGTTGTCTTGCCATTTATTTAAGGCTTAGTTTATGTCCTTAAATAAAGTTTTATGGTTTTCTTTGTATAGGTCTTGCACACTTCCTGTTAGATTCATTCCTACTTGTAAGTTCTTGTTGTTGTTGTTGTGTATAAGCTTTTTTCTTCTCAATTATGCCATTGTTGTTATGCCAATCCACTTGGAATTTTTAGGTTAAATAACTACATCTGCAAATAGTATGCCTCTTTTCCAGTATTTATGCCTTTATTTTACTTTTTAATTTTCACAGCATTAGTTTGACCTGTAATACAATGTTGAATAGTAAAAACCATTTAGGACATATACCATAGCTTTATGGTACACATCCTGTTTGAGTTTCAGGAAGTTTCCCTATATTCTTAAATTCTACAGTTTCATTATAAATAGGTATTAAATTTTATGAAACACTTTGTAGATTATTTTTGTTTTTGTTTTGTTTTTGAGACAGGGTCTCATTCTGTAATTAGGGCTGGCCTTGATCTCACTATGTAGCCGGGACTTGCCTCGAACTCATGATCCTCCTGCCTCAGCCTCCCGAGTGCTGGGATTATGGGCATCTGCCACCACGACCAGCAAGCATATGTTTTGAGATATTTGAGGAATGATCATTTTATTTTTCTACATTAGTCTGTTAATGTAGGAGTTACATCAGTATATTTACTATACTCAAACTAATTTGGCTCTAAACTGTTTAGAGTTATAATCTAACAGTGTTTTGTTTTGTTTTTTTCAGTAGTGGGGTGTTGTAGTCAGGGTTTGCAAGGGAAACAATACAATACAGGACACATAACTTATAGAGTTATTTTGTAATAGTCACCCAAAGAGTCATATACAAAAGAGTGCAGGAAATCTGTCCACACACTAAAGACCCAAAGAATCCAGCTGAAGGCCTGGATTCTACAGCAGTGTCCTGCATGGGTCCAGCTGAAGACCTAGAGCCCATGGCAATGCCTCCACGAATCCAACTAGAGGCCCAGAGCCCACAACAATGTCTCATGCAAGGATATTTCATGGATCTGCACTGGGAAGGCCCAAAGGTCAGCGGTGGCAGCTAGAAAGTCTGCACCAGTGGGATGAAGGATCTGTGCCAGCAGGCTGAGGGATCTGCCCCGGAGCCAGGAAGCGACGCTCAGAGTAAGGACCAGAGCTCTCCCGAAAGTCACCACAGCCATCCTCAGCGACAACGAGGTCCCGAGCTCCTCTGACAATAAGAACAGCCAAGTTCCTATCAGGAAAGCCAGCGTGACAAGCTCCTCAAGGAGAACCGACAGCAGCAACTCTTCCTCACCAGTTCTCCTTTTTATGTTGTTGGCAACAGTCCTCAGGTGGGCCCTCCACACCAGGCACCACGCTGATTCAGTTCAGCTGGGTGTGACAAGTTGACCACCAGTTGTCGATCCACCACATGGGGATTGAACCCGGGGTCTTCACACTAATCTACATCCCTAGCTCTTTTTAAAATTTTTTTTATTTTGAGGCAGAGTCCAACTAAATTGCCCAGGCTAGGTTTAAACTTGTAATCCTCCTGTCTTAGCTTCCCAGAGCACTGGAATTACAAGTATGTACAACCATGCCTAACTAATCTAACATTCTTTTAACATGCTGTTAGATTCAATATCCTAATATTACTTTTTGGATTTTTGTATCTGTATTCATAATGATGTTAGCCTACATGTTATTTGTGCTCTTTTTGTCAACTCTTGGTATCAGGTTGCGGTAGCTTCAGAATGAATTGGAGAACTTCCTATCTCTTTCTGCGCTCTGAAGTAGTTTATATAATGTAGGAATTATGTGGTACTTACAGTATAGTAGAAAAAGCCTGTGAATCTGTTACATCTGGTGCCTTATTAAGTGGAAATATTTCCCTTTTTAATTTAATTTTTCATCAGAATAATATGCATATGTCGTTTAAGAAATCAGTATTTCAGAGGTTAAAAAGCAAGACAGCAGCTCTTTTCCCCATTTCTAGTTCCTGTTCCCAGACAACTATTTTAATTGTTTCTTCTGACATTTAGTTTCAGATGTGAATTTAGCTCTTTCACCCCCAGTTCACATCCATATACTTTGTTTTCTCCTCATCCAAACTATAATTTATAGTATAATCAATAGACTATTGTATTGGTTAAACCAACATTTGATGCATACATTCTTTTTTTTTTTTTTTTTTTTAAAGAGAAGAAAAAACAAAACAAATCAAAAGAAGAACAAATTTTCAAACCAACATAATAGGAGGGTAACAATGGTTAATACATTACGTATTACTATCTTTAAGTTAGTTATTCAGGACACCAGACATTAGCATTCAATTGTCCAAACATTATTGGCACAAACCTTACTCTTCAATGAACTAAGTAAAAATGGTAGTATATCTATCTTAACCATCTTATATATATATATATATATATACAATTTTTTTTCCCTTTCCCTTCTTTCTTTTCCCTATTCCAGTCTCTCTTTCCTTTTGACCAGTTTCTTTTTGATTCACCATGTCTATTGTACATTTTGGATCTTATTTACTCTTTCAGTTTCTCATGCTAGAGAGATAATACGATGCTTACACATGTGCTTCTGGTTTATTTCACTTATGAGTATTTTCTCGAGTTGCATCCATTTACCTATAAAAGTCTCCAGTTTATCCTTCTTTATGGCTGAATAGTACTCCATTGTATAAAAATACCACATCTTTCTTATCCATTCCTCAGTTGATGGGCATTTGGGTTGTTTCCAAGATCTGGCTATTACAAATTGTGCTGCTATAAACATGGGTGCACATATATCGCTGTGGTACGATGTTTTTAATTCTTCTGGGAAGATGCCCAGAAGGGGAATAGCTAGGTCAAATGGGACCTCCAACCCTAGTTTTCTGAGGAATCTCCACACTGACTTCCACAGTGGCTGTACCAGTCGACACTCCCACCAACAGTGAAGAAGGGTTCCTTTTTCCCCACAGCCCCTCCAGCATTTGTTATTAGTTGATTTCTTAATAGTAGCCATTCTTTCTGGGGTGAGATGGTATCTCAGTGTTGTTTTTTTTTTTTTTTTTTTTTTTTTTTTTTTTGTGGGTACCGGGGGGTCGACCTCAGGACCTCGCGCGCCAACAGGCACCCGTGCCTCTGAGCGATATCACCGGCCCCTTTTTCGTATGTGGGTTCCGGGAGTCGAACTCGGGCCCTCGCGCTTGCAAGGCAGGCGCTTACGCCGCTGAGCCATCTCACCGGCCCCTCAGTGTTGTTTTAATTTGAGATGCATACATTCTTAATGTCTTTGTAAATATTACTCACATGAACCATGAGGTATGCTTTGAATTACATTTCCTTTCTTGTACAACTTTTGTTTTCCCTGGAGTTAATGATTAATTCCATTTTTGTTTGCTCTGTGTCTCACTAATTCAGGCCCACACTTCTGTATTTAAAAACAAGTCATCTCAAAGAGCTATTTGTAATCATGACCTAAAGTGACCAAAGGAGATTTAAACTTCTAATCTCCATATGCATCCCTATGAAAGAAAAGTATGAATTCGGCCTTTAAAGTTAGGCATATACCTCTTTCTTGCCTTTCACCAATATTTGAAAACCCTTTTTGAGAGGCCCTTCCTGCCCCTGCAGCTGATGACCTAGAGTGTCCTAGGGAGTCCTCAACAGTCTCTTTACCAACACTCCTGGCCTTTCTCACCCTTCCCATTCCTTTTGGTTTTGTATTCAACCAGAATACTTTATTGTGACAGGAAACAAGGAAATGCTCAAAGCCTGAAGGGTTCATGTGAAAAGAACACAGAAGCCAGCCTAAAGAAGTTCTCACTGGCCAAAGTTAGGACAATTTGAACGTGAAGAAGTATAATGATGGTAATGGTTTATAAATTGAATTTTTTAAGTCCATAGTGATACCGAAGATAAATATAAAAATAAGTAAAAGAAGGAAAGGAGAAAAAAATTCTCTTTACAGAAGAATGCCAGTTAATAAATTCAGAAGCAACAGTAGAATTAAAAAACAGCCATTTTGTAATCCCCCAGTGTAGTGTGTGCTTCTGACAGTAATCATGAGCGGATGCTCAGACTATTAGAGGAGACATCCTTGGAACTGGGCATGGTGGCACACTCCTGTAACCTGGGCACTTGAGACTCACAAGTTCCAGTGTGCCTGGCCAATTTAGCGAGACCCTGTCTCAAAATAAAAATAAAGACTTGGGAGACTGAGACAGGAGGATCACTGTGAGTTTGAGGCCAGCCTGGACTACAGAGCTAGACCTTGTCTCAAAAAAACAACAACAACAACAAAAAGTGAACAGAGCTGGGGATGTAGAACTCCTACAACTCAACAAAAGAAAACCCAATTAAAAAATAGGCAATGATTCTGAATCAACATTTCTCCAAAGCAGAAGATATACAAATGCCCAATAAGCACTTGAAAAGATGCTGAACATCTTTAACCCTCAGGGAAATATAAATCCAAGCCACAATAAGGTACAACTTCA
The DNA here is from genome assembly GCA_028451465.1 of Erethizon dorsatum. Lineage (NCBI taxonomy): Eukaryota > Metazoa > Chordata > Mammalia > Rodentia > Erethizontidae > Erethizon > Erethizon dorsatum. The sequence continues at coordinate 37,027,179 of CM051826.1, forward strand.
TGATTTAAAATTGCTTTACAGTTTAGATTTTTTTTTTTTTTTTTTTTAAAGAGCAGCTGAGCCAGGCATGGTGGCGCACACCTGTAATCCCAGCACTCAGGAGGCTGAGGCAGGATTGCCAGGAGTTCGAGGCCAGCCTGGGCTATATAACCAAGGTCAATGCCAGCCTGCACTACATAGCAAGACCCTGTCTCAAAAAAACCCAAAACTAAATAAATAAAATAAAAAATAAACAGCAGCCAAAGATGTGGAGAAATTGTAATCACTGTACATTGTTAGTAGAAATATACAATGATGTAGCCACTGTGGCAAATGGTATGGCAATTGCTCAAAAATTAATTATAGGATTACCATATGATTCAATATTCCTATTTCTGTGTTTAAACCCAAAATAATTGAAAGTGAGACTTGAGGCAATATATTCACACCAATAATTATGAGAGCATTATTCACAATAGCTAAAAGGGCAGACAACCCAAATGTCCACCAACAGTTGACTAGATAAACAAATTGTGTGTACATATACAGAATATTATTCAGCCATAAAAAGGAGTGAAGTTCTGAGACATATTGCAACGTGGATGAACCTTAAAAACTTTTTGCTAGCCAGGTGTGGTGGCGCATGCCTGTACTCTCAGCGCTCGGGAGGCTGAGACAGGAGGATTGTTGCAAGTTCAAGACCAGCCTGGGCTACAAAGCGAGCTCAAGACCAGCCTGAACTGCATAGCGAGACCCTGTCTCAAAAAGACAAAAAACAAAAAGAAACCTTTTTGCTAAGTGACATAAGCCAGACACAAAAGGACAATAGTAGATGATTCCACTTAATATGAAGAAACTAACAGGCAGAAAGCAAAATAGAATTTACCAGGGACTGGGAAAAAAGAAGAATAAAGAGTTATTGTTTAATGGGGAGAGGGTTTCAGTTTGGCGTGATGAAAAAGTTCTAGAAATGGATAATGGTGGCAGTTGCACATTACAGTAAATTAATGTCACTGAACTGTACACGTAAAAATTGTTAAAATGATAAATTGTATGTTATGTATATCTTACTACAATGAAAAACTAGAGGCACTCTGGGAGGATTAGGAGGATCTCAAGTTCAAGCGCAGCCTAGGTGACTTAGCAATTTAGTGAGACCCAGTCCCAAAATTTAGTAAAAGGGCTGGGTCTATGGCTCAGTGCAAAGGCCCTGTGTTCAATCCCCAGGATTGCAAAACAAAACAAAAAAACCTGACATTGTTCCATCTCACAAAATCACATATTTATCAAACATTCCAGAAGAAATTTTTGAACAGAAAAAAGAAATAGACCACCCATGTGCTTTTCAAAATTGAGTCAGTGGGCCGGTGAGATGGCTCAGCAGCATAAGCGCCTGCCCAGCAAGCGTGAGGTCCTGAGTTCGACTCCCAACACCCACATAAAGGAAAAAAAGGGCCGGTGATATCGCTCAGCAGCACAAGCACTTGCCCAGCAAGCGCGAGGCCCTGAGGTCGGCTCCCGGTACTCACACAAAATTGAGTCAGTGAGTTACACTTGGGACCCAAAGAAAAGAATGAGTTATTGCAATTTAAATCTTAGTTATACTGAAGAGTAATTAAAGAACATTGAGTTTATCATCATTTTATAATAAGATTAAAGAATATCTGTTGTTATGCAAGAAGAGTTTCAGTGTTCTTTCTTTTTTTTTATTTTAAAGAGAAGAAAAAATAAAACAAATCAAAAAAAACAAATTTTCAAAACACCATAATATGAGGATAACAATGGTTAATGCATTACGTATTATTATCTTTAAGTTAGTTATTCAGGATACCAGATATTAGCATTCAATTGTCCAAACGTTATTGGCACAAACCTTACTCTTCAATGAACTAAGTAAAATTGGTAGTGTATCTATCTACACTTGATCTTAGCCAAAAGGCCGAGAAGCGATGGTAGTGTATCTATCTAAACCATCTTATATATATATACAATTTTTTTTCCCTTTCCCTTCTTTCTTTTCCCTATTCCAGTCTCTCTTTCCTTTTGACCAGTTTCTTTTTGATTCACCGTGTCTATTGTACATTTTGGATCTTATTTACTCTTTCAGTTTCTCATGCTAGAGAGACAATACGATGCTTACACATGTGCTTCCGGTTTATTTCACTTATGAGTATTTTCTCGAGTTGCATCCATTTACCTATAAAAGTCTCCAGTTTATCCTTCTTTATGGCTGAATAGTACTCCATTGTATAAAAATACCACATCTTTCTTATCCATTCCTCAGTTGATGGGCATTTGGGCTGTTTCCAAGATCTGGTTATTACAAATTGTGCTGCTGTAAACATGGGTGCACATATATCGCTATGGTACGATGTTTTTAATTCTTCTGGGAAGATGCCCAGAAGGGGAATAGCTGGGTCAAATGGGACCTCCAACCCTAGTTTTTTGAGGAATCTCCACACTGACTTCCACAGTGGCTGTACCAGTCGACACTCCCACCAACAGTGAAGAAGGGTTCCTTTTTCCCCACAGCCCCTCCAGCATTTGTTATTAGTTGATTTCTTAATAATAGCCATTCTTTCTGGGGTGAGATGTTATCTCAGTGTTGTTTTAATTTGCATCTCTGGCATGACTAGTGATGTTGCACATTTTTTTGTATATTTATTTGCCATTAGTATTTCTTCATCTGAGAAATGTGTATTCATCTCAGATGCCCATTTTTGGAGTGGGTCTTTAAATTTGGGAGGTCTGATTTTTTTGAGTTCTTTATATGTTCTTGATAGTAATCCTTTGTCTGAGGAACAGCTGGCAAACATTTTTTCCCATGTTGTGGGTTGTCTTTTCACTCTGTTGGTGGTTTCTCTTGCTGTGCAAAAGCTTTTTAATAAGATGAGATCCCAGTTATTGATTCTTTGGGATAGTTCCCATGCGGTTGAGTTTTTATTCGTAAAGTCTTTGCCTACACCAATGTCTTCAAGGGTTTTACCTATCCTACCTTCCAGCAGATTTAATGTTTCTGTTTTAATATTGAGATCTCTGATCCATTTTGAATTTAGTTTAGTGCATGGTGAAAGATATGGGTCTAGTTTTAATCTTCGGCATGTGTAGAGCCAGTTTTTCCAGCACCATTTATTAAAGAGGCTATCTTTCTTCCAGCGAATGTGTTTGGCACCTTTGTCAAATTAAGGTGGCTTAGTATGTCTGGGGTTGTTTCAGCATCTTCTAATCTGTTCCATTGATCTTCAGGTCTGTTTTTTTGCCAGTACCACACTGTTTTTATCACAGTAGCTTTATAGTATAATTTCAAGTCGGGGATTGGGATGCCCCCTGCCTTGCCTTTGTTGCCCAGAATTGCCTTTGCTATTCTAGGTCTCTTCTGATTCCAAATGAATTTTAGGATTGTTTTCTCTAATTCTGTGAGCTATGCTGTTGGAATTTTGATTGGAATTGCATTAAATCTGTATAACAATTTTGGAAGTATGGCCATTTTCACTATATTGATTCTTCCTATCCAGGATCAGTGTTCTTTCTTACTGCTCACCACAACCTTTTTGTTTGAAGTAGGATTTTCAAGTTTAACCTAATTTAAAATAAAAACAAACAATATATTCTATGGTATACCAGATATGCATAGAGTATTGTCTTCATATGTTCAAGACTGGCGTAAATTTAGAATAGGAAAGCATACCTTTTGAATTAAATAAAACCTTTACTAATTTTTCTTTTTGTGTTGTGATTTTTCTGTCGTATTTAAATAAGACATCATATTTGATTTTAACTTTGTTTTTTACTTGAAAATCCAATGTGTACATACACAGACGCATCATGCCAAGTAATAATGTAAAAGGTATTTATTGTTGGTCATTATTATAAGACAAAAATTTGAAAACACTTATAAACATTCTGGAGTTTTGATTGTGATTTCTTCTTTTACCCAAGGTTTGCTCAAAAGAACTTTCAGCTCTTCATGTCATTTTTGTTTCTATTTTTGTTATTCATGCTTTACTTCATGGCATTGTAGCTAAAGAGTATAGTACAGGTTATTCTATACTTTTTTCCTTATTGGGGAAAAAAGGTATATTCTCTATTGTCACGGTGTATATACATGTGTATATACATGTTAGATCAACTTTATTATTATGTAGTATTTGTATATTTATATTTTAAAACTTCAGTTTTAAATTATTTAGTTTTAAATAATTTCACTTATTTATAAAAATAGTACAGAGAATTGCTATTGTGATACCCTTCTTCAGATTCTCCAAATGTTAACATTTTACTACATTTACTTTATGATTCATTTCTCCTCCCCTCTTCCTTCTTCCCTCCCTTCTTCTTCCTCCTTCTCCTCCTCCTTTCTCTTTCTCTCTCTCTCCCCTTCTCCTCAACTCCTCCCCCCATTCACTCAAGTATTTTCACCACAATTTAAGTGGAGAATATTCCTTGATGTGAACAATCCATGTATTATATCATTCTCTACATCCTAGCTTCTTTATGATGTATGACCCAAGGGATGTTTCACTGGCCAGTAAGTATGAGGTAAAGAATAAAACATTGGCACTATTTCTGAATAGAAATTCTAGTCCACATGCCTCCAAGACCAGGAGAAGATGTTTTCTTCCAGTTGTGTTACATAATACATATAGCCTTGTATGCTCCATATGTCTCAGGCACACATCCTGTTTCAAGTGCAGTGAGTTGGAGCTTTCCTTAAAATAAGGAATTCTGCTTTTTTTAAATATTGTTTCCTTCTTCACAAAGATCTGAGGATGAGAAGTTTTTGAAAAGACTTTCTCGAGGTTACTTGGTGGGAAAGGATCCCAGCGCTCCCTGTTTCTACAGAGAAGAAGGAAACAAAAAATTCCAGGAGAAGAATTACAGTGGAGCCGCAGTGCTGTACTCTAAGGTAAAATGTTGCCAGCCCAGCATTTCAACATATTTCTGTAGAAGATAGAGCCATATTGCTGAATTTCATAGCCAGTGTTATTTTTTTATATTGTGGATTGGATTTGAAAAAGTAAATTGGCACAATTCTGCTGTTGATTATATTATAAAACAAAGGTTACTTTATATGTCCTGAATTTCATCAAGAAATTTCTATTCCCGTATTCCTTCAGACACCTCAGAGTAGTAGGCTTATTGGCTCCTTCCTCTGCCTTGCTGCATCTGTCAGCTGTCATTGAATGATACGCCTTTTTTGTCTGATTGATGAGGCTGTTAGTTTGATAGCCCTGATTTAGAAGACACCAAGGTTTTAGCTAACCACAGTGTTAGATTACAACCAGAATGACTTAAGTTAGAAAAGAAAATGGGGTGTTTTGCCACAGCCCAGCTGAACTCCATTTTGAAGGTTGTCAGGGAACATATATTAATATGTTAGTGTTAATCGCTGAGCACGGTGGCACATGTCTGTAATCCCAGCACTTGGGAGGTAAGGCAAGAGGGTCGCTGTGAGTTCGAGACCAGCCTGGGCTACAAAGTGAGTTCAAGGCCAGCCTGAACTGCATAGTGAAACCCTTCTCAAAAAGACAAAAAAGGGCCGGTGAGATGGCTCAGCGGCTTAAGCGCCTGCCTGGCAAGCGCGAGGGCCCGAGTTCGACTCCCGGATCCCACATACGAAAAAGGGGCTGGTGATATCGCTCAGAGGCACGGGTGCCTGCTGGCGCGCGAGGTCCTGAGGTCGACCCCCCGGTACCCAAAAAAAAAAAAAAAAAAAAAAAAAAAAAAGACAAAAAAAAATTAGTGGCAATCATCAAATATTTTTAATTATACTAATCATCAATGAGCTAGATTTTGAGGAGAAATCATGGCTTTTAACAATCTAGGACAATTACCGGCCTGCTTTCATGGTAGGAACTGGAACAAGATCCTCTGAGAGATTTCTCTAGCTTTTAAGAGATCTATATGTACTTAAAGCAAGAACGTATCCCTTGCATCAGGTCTGTAGTCTTGTATGACACATTAAAAGAATGAGAGGAAGGGGTTGGCTGTGTAGCTTAGTGGTAGAGAGCTCGTCTAGCATGCATGCTGTCCTCAGTTCGATCCCTAGCACAACTTAATTAATTAAACTGTAAATTCGAAGGGTATACCTCTACTCTGAATCTTTTTTTTTCCAAACTTTATTTTTTTAAAAGACAACAAGTAAACATTCTCATGTATTAACAAACTCAAGCATTAGAGAATGTACAAATACCTTTTGGAGAAAAATATTACTCAGTATAAGATTAAGCCATGTAAAAGCTAGGTAAAAATAGAAGACTAAGGAATGGAATAGTCACAGTGAAATTGCATTTTCATACTAGGGAGACAATACGATGTTTACAAATGTGCATCAGGTTTATTTCGCTTGTGTCTACTCTGAATCTTTAACAGGGCTATGCTCAAAGTTTGGATTTAGTTTTCCAAAAACTATCAAACCTTAAGTAGCTTCTGCTGATAAAAGGCCTGCTTTGTTAGCATTTAGCTAAATAATGTAAGCTTTAATGGTTGTTGAAGGATTAAAATCCATTAGATGTGATGATCCAGTGATAAATGGCTTAATAGTTCTTTTTTAGAGCTAATCTCTTCAGTTTTCTGCATGTGTATCATTAGTGTGATCCCATGGAAAGCTGTTCAAGGTAAAAAGTAGAGTCAGACAAAAAATTTAAGGTTTGCTCTGGATATTGAGGGAGATGAGCTTCCTACTTTGTGAAGCTAGTACTTTGGTGATTATGGTATTTTGCAATTTTTTTGAAAGCTGGTATTTTCTTTCTTTTTTAAAGTAATGTTTGTCACTTTCATCTGGAAAAGTAATATGTGTTACTTTGGAAAATATAGAGAAGTTTAAGGAATTAAAAAAAATCCCATAACCAGTCACAGGCACTGCTAACATTTTTGCTTATATCCATCCAGCCAGACTATTTCCTATGAAAATGTTTTTCTTTTACAAAATTGGGGTAATGCTGCACTTAACGTTTTGTAACCTGTTTTTTTCCCCTCAACAATTTATTGTGCCCATTTTCTCATGTTATTAAATTTTCCACTAGAACATGATTCTTTACAACTGGCTTAGTGTTCCATTACCAAGAAGAAATGTACTTAATTTAACATCTAATGTTGGCATATTTGGTATCATAATGCTACAATGAGCATCTTTCTATGTAAGTATTTATATTATACTGATTGTTTCCTTAGGATGAATTAATTGAAGGGTTATTCTGGATCAAAAGGAATACATTTTTTAAACCCTTTGCTATTTGATTTTGAATTGTTCTCCACAGAAGAACTAGTTAACATCCCTTCTGACAGAGTATACGAATGTTCATTTCTCCATAGTTTAAGTAATGCTGGTTATTATAGTTTTATCAATATTAGATCTATTTATTTTGGAATAGAGCATATGTTCACATAGTTAGATTTTGAAAGTTGTCTGTTCTACTTCTCTCATCCCTAGTCACCTCATTTCTCAGATCCACAAGCTAGTACTGTTAAATATATTGTATTTCAGGCATGTGTCAGTGAATAAAAGTAGCCAGGTACAGCGGCATGCACCCCAGGAGTCTGAAGCAGGAGAATCGCTTGAGCCCAGGGGTTTGAGACCAGTCTGGGCAAGACCTCATTTCTTTAAAAATTCTAAAGAATAAAAAAATAGGGCTGGGCTGTGGCTCAGTGGTAGAGTATATGACTCACATATACAGAGCTCTGAGTTCCATCCCCAGAACCACACATAATTTTCCACTCCTGTACATACATTTTCTTTCTTTTTTTTTTTTTTTTTTGTGGGTACTGGGGATCGAACTCAGGCCTCGCGCTTGCCAGGCAGGCGCTTATGCCGCTGAGCTATCTCACCGGCCCCTGTATATATATTTTCATTGCATATAAATGGTAACGTTCTGTATATACTGTTCAGCACCATATTTTTGGCATTTAATAATAGTTTGAGGGCTGAGAACGTAGCTCAGTAGTAGAATGCTTGCCTAGCAGTGCAAAAGGCCCTGGGTTCAATACCCAACACTGCAAATAATAACAATAATAATAGTTTGAAGATCATTCCACATCAATATGTAAAGAGATTCCTCATTCTAGCTAGGCATGGTGGCACATGTTCTTAAGCCCAGCACTTTGGGAGGCTGAGGCAGGAGGACCACAGGCTTGAGCCCAGCATAGGCAATTTAGTGACTTAACAAGACCTTGCCTCAAACTAAAAAAAATTTTAAAAGGTGCATGGAGGTAGGTCAGTGTGAGACCCTGGATTCAATCCCTAGTACTGCCAAAAAAAAAAAAAAAAAAATCTATTATAGGGTAAATTCTTAGAAGAGGAATTGCTGGATCGGTGGAGATTTTATATGTATATATAAAAGTATAGTATCTAAAACTTTGATATATAGTGTTCTGTTGCCCTTCATAATCATCAGACAAATATATAGTCCTACTACCAACATAATAAGAATGTCCTTTGTCCTATCCTTTGCCAACTCAATGTGCTATAAATTATTTTTCCTTTGCCAAGTTGACAGGTGAAAAATGGTATCGCAGTGCAGTTTTAATTTGCATGGTTAATGATGAAAGAAGTTGAGCATTTTCTCAAATGTTTAAGAGCCATTTGTATTTCTCATAAGAACTGTCCAAACATTTGCATATTTTCCTATTGAAGTATTGGTTGTCATCTTATTGATTTGTAGAAACTCTTGATAAAGAAATTAACTGTTTGCTTGTAATATGAGTTGCATATGTTTTTTCCAGTTCAGTGTTTGCATTTTAATGTTGCCTTTATTGGTTTTTGCTGTGAAATTTTTTATTTTTATGTGGTCAAATTTGTTAACCTTTTTATGACTTCTGGGGCTTGTATCATAATTAGAAAGTGATTCCTCTAACATTACTTTATACTATTCCTATATTTTCCTCCAGTGTTGTTATAGTTTCATCTTTTACATTAAGAGTTTGAGCCATTTGAAGGGAAGGAGATGTAACTTAATGGTGGAAACCTCAGCATGTGTGAGGTCCTTGGGTTCAAATCCTAATACACCTCCTGGCCCAGAAAAAGTTTGAACCATTTGGAATTGCCCAGTGAAAGGTTTATCATATGTTGAACAAACTTGCTTCTCAGAGATTGTCTACTTGCCCAATAATTTTGTTGACTAATTTCCATCTTTTATTGCCAGATTGATGGGAGAAAAAAGTATCCCTTTTTTGCTTTCATTTGCATATATTTGGCTATTCATATATAAATTGCTTCCCATACGTTAACTATTTGTGTTTCTTCTTCAGTAAATTTCTATTTGTGACATCCACCCTTTATTTCTTTTTATTTTTTCTTTTTCAGTTTTATTGTGGTATGATTTCTTGATGATAGCCATTCTTTCTGGAATAAGATGGAATCTCATTGTTTTAATTTGCATGTCTCTAATAGCCAGAGATGTTGAACATTTTTTCATGTGTTTATTGGCCGTTTATATTAGATATCCCCCCAAAGCCTAGACGCTCATAGGTGGGACTTTTGGGAGGTGACTGGATCATGGGGTGTGATCCTGGATTAGTCCGCTGATGAGTTCATAGCTGGGTGTGATGTTGGGAAGTGAAGCCTGGTGGGAAGAGGTGGGTCACTGTGTGCGTGGCCCACGGGGGTTATGTTCCTTCTCCTCCCTTGATTTCTCCCTGCTTCCTGCCTTCCATGCCATGAGTCAGCCTCCTCTGCCAGGCCCTCTGCCACGCTGCCCTGCCTGGGAGCCAGCTGACTATGGACTGAAACCTCTACAAACTGTGAGCCAAAATACACCTTTCCTTCTTTAATATGTGGGTGCTGGGTATTTTGTCCTAGCAATGAGAATGTCAACTAAAGCAGACATCTACTCTTTTTCTTTTCCTTATTTTTTTGGGGGGGTCTATTTTGTGGTTTTATTGTTATCTGAATTCTTAATGATAGCCATTCTTTCTGGAGTAAGATGGAATCTCACTGTTGTTTTAACTTGCATGTCTCTAATGGCCAGAAATGTTGAACATTTTTTCTTGTATTTATTGGCCATTTGTGTTTCTTCTGAGATGCATTTGTTCATTTCATTTGTGCATTTTTGATTGGGTCTTATTTGGGGGGGGTCTAATATTTTTGAGTAGTTTATTATATTCTAGATACTAATCTTCTGTCTGGGAAATAGCTGGCAAAAAACTTTCCCCTTCTATAGATTGTCTGTTCATTCTGTTGTTTATTTCTTTTGCTGTGCAGAAGCTTTTTAATTTGATATGATCCCACTTGTTGATTCGTGGTGTTATTTCTTGTGCAATGGGTGTTATGTTCAGAAAGTCCTCATCTATACCTGTGTCTTCAAGAATTTTACCTATTTACAAAAAAAAAATTTTTACCTATTTTATCTTCCAGCAGATCGTTTCTGGTTTTCTTTTTTGTTTTTTGTTTTGAGATAGGGTCTCGCTATGTAGTTTGGGGTGACCTTGAACTCACTGTGTAGCCCAGGCATTTTATTTTATTTTATTTTTTTTATTTTGTGTATTTTTGAGACAGGGTCTCACTGCGTAGTTCAGGCTGGCTTTGAACTTACTGTGTAGCCCACACTGGCCTCAAATTTACGGCGATTCGCCTCCCGAAGTGCTGGAATTATAGGTGTGCTCCACCTGGCCTGGCTGTTTCAATATTTAGATCTTCAGTCCATTGTGATTTGAGTTTAGTACATGGTGAGAGATATGGGTCTAGATTCAATCTTGTGCATGTGGTAGCCAGTTTTCACAGCACCATTTGTTAAAGAGGCTGTCTTTCCTTCAGTGTAAGTTTTTGGTTCCTTTGTTAAAGATAAGGTAGCTGAATGTGCTTGGAGTTGTTTTTGCATCCTCTATTCTGTTCCACTGATCCACATGTCTGGCTGTTTTTGTGTTTTTGTTTAATTTCATTTTGTTTTTTTCTGATACCAGGCTCTTTTTATCACTGTAGCTTCGTAGTATAACTTGAAGTCAGGATTGTGATGCCTCCTGCCATGCTCTTGTGGTGCAGGATTCTTGCTTTTGCTATTCTAGGTCTCTTCTGGTTCCATATGAATTTTAGGATTGTTTCCTGTAGTTCTGTGAGGAATGGTATTGGTATTTTGGTTGGGGTTGTGTTAAATCTGTACATCAATTTTGGAAGTATGGCTATTTTGACTATATTTGTTCTGCCTATTCTGGAATAGGGGATATCTTTCCTTTTTTTTTTTTTTTTTTATTGTGGGTACCGGGGGTCGACCTCAGGACCTCACGCGCCAGCGGGCGCCCGTGCCGCTGAGCGATATCATCGGCCCTTTTTTTGTATGTGGGTTCCGGGAGTCGAACTCGGGCCCTTGCGTTTGCCGGGCAGGCGCTTATGCCGCTGAGCCATCTCACCGGCCCCATCTTTCCATTTTCTGATGTCCTCTTTGATCTTTTTCAGAGTACTATGGTTTTCATCATAGAGTTCTTTCATTTTTTTGGTTAGGTTATTCCCAAGTATTTAATTTTTCTTGATGCTATTGTGAAAGGTATTGTTTCCCTAATTTTTTTCTTAGTGAATTTATATTGATGTACAGGAACATTATTGATTTTTATGTGTTGACTCTTCACTCCTGTATTGGTTATTAATTCTAGGAGTCTTTTGGTGGAAGTTTGTTTGTTTGTTTGTTTGAGACAAGATCTCTTGCTATGTAATTCAGACTGGCCTTGAGCTCACTATGTACCCCAGGCTGGCCTCAAACTTGGGGTGATCCTCCTGCCTCATTCTCCTGAGTACTGGGGATCTTTTATGTAGAGGATCATGTCATCTACAAACAATGATAATTTGACTTTTTCCTTTCCTATACATACCCCTTTTATTTCTTTCTCTTGCCTGATTGCTTGGCTAATGTTTCAAAAACTAGTGAACTGTAGTAGTGATAGCGAATATCCTTGTCTTGTTCCTGATTTTATTTTATTTTATTTCATTTCATTTCATTTATTTTTGTTCCTGATTTTAAAGGGAAAGCTTTCAGCTTCTCCCCCCCATTTAATGTGATGTTGACTATTGGTTTGTCATAAATGGCTTTTATCAGATTGAGATAAGGTCCTTCTCTACCTAATTTCTTCAAGACTTTTATCATGAACGGATGTTGGATTTTGTCCAAGGCTATTTATGTATCAATTAAGATGATCATGTGATTTTTGTCCTTGCTTCTGTTTATATGATGTATTATATTTATTGATATGTGTATGTTGAACCATCCCTAAGTCCCTGGGATGAAGCCTACTTGGTCACGATATATGATCCTTTTGATGATTTATTTTGCCCTGTTTGCCAGTATCTTGGTGAGGATTTTTGCATATTATGTTCCTTAAAGAGGTTGGGCTGTAGTTGTCTTTTTTGGTTTAGTCCTTTTCTGGTTTTGGAATCAAGAATGCTAGCTTCCTGGGCCGGTGAGATGGCTCAGCGGCGTAAGCGCCTGCCTTGCAAGCGCGAGGGCCCGAGTTCGACTCCCGGAACCCACATACGAAAAAGGGGCCGGTGATATCGCTCAGCGGCACGGGTGCCTGTTGGCACGCGAGGTCCTGAGGTTGACCCCCCGGTACCCACAAAAAAAAAAAGAATGCTAGCTTCCACTAATGACTTTAGGAGTACTCCTCTTTTGATTTTATTAAAGAGTTTGAGGAGTGTTGGTATTAAATCTTCCTTAATGTTCTCATAGAATTTGGCAGTGAATCCATCAGAATCTGGGCTTTTCTTAGTTGGTAGTTTTGTTTGTGTTTTTGTTTGTTTCTTTTTTGTACCAGGAATCAAACTCAGGACTTTGCGCTTGCCAGGCAGGTGCTTGTGCTGCTGAGCTATATCCCTGGCCCCGTTTTGTTTTGTTTTGTATTGTTTTTATTTTTGTTGTTGTTGTTTTTGTGGGTACCGGGGGGTCGACCTCAGGACCTCGCGTGCCAGCAGGCACCCGTGCCGCTGAGCGATATCACCGGCCCCTTTTTTCGTATGTGGGATCCGGGAGTCGAACTCGGGTCCTCGCGCTTGCCAGGCAGGCGCTTACGCCGCTGAGCCATCTCACCGGCCCTGTATTGTTTTTTAATACTTCTTCAATCTCATTGTCTGATATTGGATTTTTCAAGTTTTTTATGTCTTCTTAGTTCAGCCTTGGTAGTTCATACGTATTTAGGAATCTATCCATTTCTTCGGAATTCTTCATTTTATAGATTCTCACAGTAGTTACTAATAATCTTGTGGATTTTGACAGTCCATAATGATTTTGCCTTTTTCTTTCTAATTGTGTAGATTTGGGTCTTTTCTTTCCTTTTCCATATTGGCTAGAGGCTTGTCTATTTTGTTTATTCTTTCCAAGAACCAGCTCTTCGATTCATTGATTCTTAGTACTGTTTTTTTAGTCTCAATTTCATTAATTTCTGCTCTGATCTTTATAATTTGCTTCCTTGTACTAGCTTTGAGTTTGAGTTGCTCTTCTTTTTCTAGGACCTTGAGTTGCATCATTAGGTTATATCTTAGTTACTTTCTTGTTGCTGGGACAAAATACCTGACACAAGTTAAAAGAGCAGAGGTTTATTCTGGCTGACAGTTTGTAGAGGTTTCAGTCCATAGTTGCCTGGCTCCAAGGCAGGACGGCATGGCATGATAGGAGGAAGCAGAGAACAATCAAAGGGGGAGGCTGGGAGATAGACCCTTCCAGGCCATGCCCCCAGCGACCCAAGCTCCTCTGACGCGGCTTCACCTCCCAAAGTTATATTTAGCTGTAAATTCATCAGTGGGCTAAGCCACTGATGGCTATCACACCCCCATGATCCAATCACCTCCCCAAACCCCACCTATGAGTGGCTGAGGCTTTGTGGGGACATCTAGATATAAACCCTAACAGGTTGTTTATTTGGGCTCACTGTTCTTCTGGTGTGGGCATTGACAGCTATAAACTAGTTCGTTGTTTTGCAGGGAGTTTCACATTCAAGGCCTAACACTGAGGACATTTCACTGTGCTATGCTAATCGCTCTGCAGCCCTCTTTCACCTGGGTCAGTATGAAGTGAGTATCAGGATGCCTGCTGTCATGCCTGGGACTTCATTGGAGGACGAGGCCTCTATCTCCTTTCTTAGAAGACTGAAATCAGATTGTGCTCCTGTTGGTTGAACTGGAAACACATTGATATCCACCCGGACTTGTTCTTTCCCTTGATTCCTTTCACCTGTCACAGGTGGCCATGCAGGGTAGTGCTGGTTGACAAGGAAAAGCTGTGACACACTCTGTGGTGGCATAGACCAAAGCCAACAGACCAGCCGTTCTCAGTGCCAGTGTCAGCTGTATGATACATTGCTAATAATACTTCAGGTTCCAAGTGTGTCCATAGTATTTACTTGTTCATTTATTTAGTTCAAACAAGTAGAGCATGTTAAAGATCATCCCTGTAGGGCCGGTGAGGTGGCTCAGTGGCATAAGTGCCTGCCTGGCAAGCGTGAGGTCCTGAGTTCAACTCCCGGAACCCACATACGAAAAAGGGCCGGTGATATCGCTCAGTGGCACAGGCGCCTGCTGGCACGTGAGGTCCTGAGGTCGACCCCCGGTACCCACAAAAAAAAAAAAAAAAGATTATCCCTGTAATAATATAGCCCTCCTGCAATAAGCATTGAGTGTGGGAAAGTAAAACATGCCCTGAAATGCCTGAGAATGCCTATAAGGTAGGCTTTTCTGTGAGTAGCTTTCTTTTTATCTCTTAGTGTGGCAACAGAAAAAAGTCAAGATTTGTGTCAGTGGAGTTTTTAAAACAGGAAATGACCAAAATCAGATTTATGTTTAGGAAGACACCTGTGAGGCCTCTGAAGTTTACACTAGAGAGGTCTAAGAGCAAGCCATAAAATGCCATTTAGTACAGTAGTACCTCAGTACTCATTGATGGTTTGGGGAGGCACAACGGATATCAAAACAACAAATACAAAACTAATTATTTTGTCTAGAAAGGGTAGTGAGTCATGAGCCAAATCACACTAGCAAGTTCTAGCTTGCCTGTCAAGTACCAAACAAACAACAAGTGCTAGGACAAAATTTTCAAGTCAAAATGCATGATATACCAAATTTGACAAGTTTTGAAGAAATCAAATACCAAGGTGTAACTACATTCATTTCAGAATTCCACAGAAATTCAGATTATATCTTAGTGTTTAAAACTATTGAAATAGTCACTAGTTCATACTTACTGCACTTCAGACTAAAAGAGAAGAATGAGAATGTAACTCTAGGTCATAAGCAAGAAAGTCCTGTGCTGCTAAGAACAGGAATTAGAAGAACTTACAAAACATTGAACTCTTTATAATTTCCCTATATTGATTGTTTCTGTTTTCCTTCTTCTAATAATGATTCCTATTTATTGAGCACATAATATATTCCAGGCACTCCTTTCAGCAGTTCAGGAAGATTACTTTATTTCATCCTTAAAACAACCTGATGAGGTATAATCATCCCTGTGTTTCAGATGAGAAAACTAGGACTCTGCGAAATTAAGTTCTTGCATAAGGTCATGCATCTGTAAAAGGAGTAGTCAGTATTTGAATGCAGATTTGTTTAGATTCAGAGTCTGCCCTCTTAAATTCCCTATAATTCTATACAACTTCTATTTCTTTTTTTTTTCTATTTTTAAGAAAATAGAAATATTTAATAAGAAAAATTAAACATAATATCCCACCAGGCATGGGGGCTCACACCTGTAATCCTAGCACTCGGGAGGCTAAGGCAGGAGGATCACCACAAGTTCGAGGCCAGAATGGGCTACATAGTGAGTTCAAGGCCAGCAAGACCCTGTCTCAAAAAAAGACAATTAAAAACAACAAAAAGAACCCCAATATCCTCAACAATTAAAAGATCACACAGAGGATAAGGCTGTAAATCAGTAGCAGAGCATGTCCTTAGCATCTGCAAAGCCCTCAGAATTGTGTCAGTGGAATTTTTAAAACAGGAAGTGACCAAAATTAGATTTATTTATTTATTTTTATTTTTTTGTGTGTGTGGGTACCGGGAGTCGAACTCAGGACCTCGCACTTGCCAGTCAGGCACTTATGCCGCTGAGCCATCTCACCGGCCCTAGATTTATATTTTAGGACGAGTTCAATCCTTCACACCCGCAACCAAAAAAAAAAAAAAACCACAGTAGAATATACTTTAAAGAAATAAGCGCTCTTGGTTGTATTTGTTCTACTTTTAATAATTCTTTTTTTCTTTTTTTTTTTTTTTTGTGGGTACCGGGGGGTCGACCTCAGGACCTCGCGTGCCAGCAGGCGCCTGTGCCGCTGAGCGATATCACCGGCCCTTTTTTCGTATGTGGGTTCCGGGAGTCGAACTCGGGCCCTCGCGCTTGCCGGGCAGGCACTTAAGCCGCTGAGCCATCTCACCGGCCCCTACTTTTAATAATTCTTAACCGTGCTCACTTAAGCAGTGAAGATTTTCAATACAGATTGCAAAATAAGGACCAAGGATCATCTTGGGGCTTCCTTTCTGTTTTCAGACCTGTCTCAATGATATCATCAGAGCACTGGTGCATGGATATCCAGAAAGACTGCAACCCAAGCTGATGTTGCGTAAGGCAGAATGCCTGGTGACCCTGGGGAGATTGAAGGAGGCAAGCCAAACAATCAGTGATCTTGAAAGTACTTTCACTGCCAAACCAACCCCAGCAGCTTCCCCCTTTCAAATTCTGCAGAAAAACCTCTGCTGTCTGAAAATGAAGATACAAGAAAAGGAGAACCTCCCAGAAACCTTCCCCACAGCTTTAGCCAAAGACTTTGAGGGTATGGACCTAGGGGAAGAGAATGAACAAATTTCCAGTGCATCATCATCTGTCCGCTTATGCACAGACCCTTTAAAAGGCCGCTATCTGATTGCCACAAAAGACATTATCCCAGGAGAGCTCCTAGTGAAGGAGGATGCTTTTGTGAGTGTCCTTAACCCAGGAGAAATGCCACCACGGCATCAGGGCTTAGAGAGCAGGTGGGATACCAGGGTTACCAATGGGGACCTCTACTGTCACAAATGTTTGAAGCATACTTTGGCCCTGGTTCCCTGCAATGGATGTAGCTATGCCAAGTATTGCAGCCAGGAGTGTATGCAGCAGGCCTGGGAGCTATACCATAGCATAGAGTGTTCTCTCGGGGGCCTGCTGCTCACATTGGGTATGTTTTGCCATGTTGCCCTGAGGTTGACTCTTTTGGCTAGATTCCAAGATGTGGACCAAGTCATAAGGAGGATTTGTGATGAGATTAATAACAAGGACATACATTTACCTGAAAGCAAGACTCTGGTCAAGACATTCAACTACAGCCAGGGAGAAAGAGAGGAAATTGGCAAAACAGTTGAGACCCAAATTCCTGGATGTAATCTTAATGGGAAGTATGAAAATAATTATAATGCTGTCTTCAGCCTTTTGCCCCATACTGGAAACCATAGCCCAGAGCATAAGTTTCTGTGTGCTCTCAGTGTCTCTGCGCTGTGTAGGCAACTTGAAGCAGCCAGCCTGCCTGCCCTCCCCACAGGTCTGAAAGCAACAGTGACTCCTGAATTGTGTGCGGATTTGAACATTTGGGCAGTGGCCATGTTGCGGCACTTGTTACAGCTGCAGTGTAATGCTCAGGCAATAACTACCATACAGCACACAGGTAAGTAGGAGACCTGTTTTTTTTGTTTGTTTGTTTTGGTTTTTTTTTGAGACAGGGTCTTGCTATGTAGTTCAGGCTGCCGTTGAACTCACTATGTAGCCCAGGCTGGCCTTGACCTCACAGCGATCCTCCTGCCTCAGCCTCCCAAGTGCTGGGATTACAGACATGTGCCACTGCACCCAGCTCGGGAGACCTATTTTTCTGCCTTACACACTTGGTGTGACTGCTGTTCGGGAAGAAAGAACTGTAATGAAAAACAGTAACATTCAAACAAATTGGTGATCGAGTGAGGAAACAGCTATCTTATATTATCATCATTATACCATTGAGAAGCTCTGTGAACTTAACAAATTATTTTATCCTACTTTTCCTTGGTTTTCTCATCTGTAAAATGCACAGTTTCATTTCACCTAACTTTACAGAATTGTGTGTTGGTAAAAATTATTTAAAAAGTTAAAATGCTTATAACAGATTCTTTTATTATGAAGGAAAACTGTTTCAAATAAATTATAATAGCAAGTTTGTCATAAGGATATATATGTTCAGGAATCTAGAGAAAACTAAATAGTTATATTTTTTTTCCTCAGAAAGGGCAGAAATATCAAAACAGACTACAGAAAGAGTAGGTTCTATAGTTGAATAAGGTATCAAATGCTTAAATCAGCTACTCATTGTCTCTTCTCCATCTAATCAACAATTTTTTTTCCCATTCTTCTAAATTTCCAAAAGAAGTCTTGGCCCAGTACAGCTTTTCACATTGATCTACACCATAAGCTGTTGGCCCCTCTACATTTAGCCTATCCTTTGGGCTGGCCAGCCATCAAAGGGCCACCTCTAGACATAGACCAGCCAGCCTAGCCCTGGTTCTGAACTTGGTTCTATAATAAGACTATTTTAAAAAAATGAATAAGACTATTTAAACTAGATAGGGAGCCAGGTGTGGTGGCACACGTCTATAATCCCAGCACTTGGGAGGCTGAGGCAGGAGGATTGCCACAAATTCAGCCTGGGCTACATAGTGACTTCAAGACCAGCCTGAACTACATAGTAAGACCCTGTCTTCAAGAAAAAGAAAAAATAAAAATAAAAAAGAAACGGTGTTTCCAGTATTTCTAGTGTGTGATCTCCATTTCAGCAGAAAATATCTTATAATTCTAACACTTTTCTTAACTATTCTACTTAACTCTTAAAAAGAGGAAACTAGGTGTTAGGTAAACCTAAGATTCATAGAATAATAATCAGTGGAGTTTAACTAAACTATACATGCTAGTTCTTCTGATCTTTCCCATTGGGTAATGTAGAACTTATCAAGCTTTTTATGTCTGTATCTTTATGTTCAGTTTTAATGAAGTGGTATTAAGGTACGTAGGCAGCTATCTCACTAGAGATATCTTCAGATATAAGGCTCTTCCCCATCTTGAAGCACATGGAGCATCAAGAAATAGCACCAGCCTGATCTTGCAGTACTACTAAATTACATTTCCATTTGGTCTCTGTTTTCTCCTTTACCATTTTTTACTTCTTTAAGCCACTGCTACCAGTAGGACTAAAAATATCAAAAAAACCTTAACAGTGATTAATGTTGAAAGTAGAAATATGAGTGATTCCTACTTTCTTTTTTGGAGTTTTCTGTATTTTTTAAATTAAAAACACTATTTACACAAGAGTAACAATATTCCAGTAAATTTTAAGATGAGTTATATACCTTTCCCATCATTCTAGGGGGGAATAAAACAGTTTCCAGAGCAAAAGATAATAAAAAGAGTCTACAATACTAAATATAAGTGGGTTAAACTCTCCTATTAAAGGAGTCTTTCAGAATGGATCAAAAAATTTATTTTATTTTATTGGTGGTCTTTCAGAATGGATCAAAATTTTTATTTTATTTTATTGGTGGGGGTGTCTCACTATGCAGTCCAGGATGTCCTTGAACTCACTATCATAGCCCAGGCTGGCCTTGAACTTGAAATAATCCTCCTGACTCAGACTTCTAAGGGCTGGGATTACAGGCATGTGCCTCCATGCCTTGCTCCAAAAAATTAAAATCCAACTATACTGCATTTATAAGTGACTCCTATAACAAAATAATGCAAAGCATTTGTCAAGGTACACCAGGAATCAAACAAATCAGATTCTAATATTAATATGAAACTATAGAACTCAGGGTAAGATATCTAGTAAGACAAAGAAAATATTTCATTTTTATGAAGGAGACTGTCCACACTGAAATATATCATCAACCTCAGCTCTCAGAAACACAGAGATTGTATCTATAAAACAAAAACAGTTAAGTATACAGGAGAAGTTTGGCAAAAACTCCATTGTTAAGAGAAAATTTAATATACCATTCTAACTTGGATCAAATACATTAAGAATCTAGAAACAAAGATAGCATAATAAACCTGGGGATATAGTAGATATACTGGTCTGACAAAACTTGTATCCCACAGATCATAAATCACAGACTTTTTCTATGAAGGACCAGTAGTAAATATTTTAGGGTTTGCAAGCCGTATGGTCTCTGTGGCAGCCATTCAGCCCTGCCGTTAGCATGAGCGCTACCAGACTGTGCGCAGACAAGTGGGCATGGCTGGGTTTCCACAGAAGTTTATTATAGACACTGAAATTTAAATGCTTGTAATTTTTCACATGTCAGAATCATTCTTTGGGGAAAAATATAAAAACCGTTCTTAGACTATAGGCTGTACAGAAACAGGCAGCAGACAAGCTTTGGCCCACAGGCTGCAGCTTATAGACAAAGACCTGGCCAATCTAGGAAATCTGTTTCAGGCAGGGGACCCACGTAATTAGGAACAATGAAGAAGATGTTACCTAAGTTCTTTCTTCTTTCTTTTTATCTCTTTCAGTTTTGTTTGTGGGGGGAGAGGGGATTGTTGTTCATTTGTTTTTTGAGACAGTGTCTACACTGGCTATGAACGCAATATATACCCCAGCATGGCCTCAAACTCACAACCCTCCTGCCTCAGCCCCCTAAATGCTAGGATTACCAGCATGCGCCTCTGCACCCACTAAATTCTCTTTCAAATTTTTAAAAAATGTGATGCCAGGCACTGTTGTGCAAGCCTGTAGTCCCAGCTATTTGGCAAGAGGATTGCTTGAACCCAGGAGTTCAGGGCCAGCCTGGCAACATAGAAAGATCTTGTCGCCTTTAAAAAATAGTAACATGATTTTAGACTATCAAATTTGAAAATACTAAGTAGACAACTTTTAGGAAATACAAACTGCCTAAATTGTCCCAGAAGGAGGAAAACACTTTAAAGTTATTAAAATATTTCCATAAAAAGGCAGCTGTGCTGGGCATGGTGGCACATGCCTGGGATCTGAGCACTCAGGGAGGCTGAGGCAGGAGAATCTCAAGTTTGAGCCTAACCTAAGCAACTTAGTGATTTGGTAAGAACCTGTCTCAAAACAAAAGAGGGCTGAAAATGTAACTCAGTGTGAATGCTCTGGGTTAAGTCCCCAATACTGTACATGCAAAAAAAGAAAAAGTTAAAAACTAGGGGTTCCTAACCAGTTGTCCAGCTATGATTGTACACACCTTTAATTCTAGCTACTTGGGAGGCTGAGGCAGGAGGATTCCAACTTCGAGGCCACGCTGGGCAATTTAGCAAGACATTGATTCAAATGAAAAAATAAAAAGGGCTGGGGATATAGCTCAGTGCTCCATGGGTTTAATTCACATTACTGGGGGAAAAAATGAGCTTCTGCACAGCTGAACCTGTGAGGGTTCCTGACGGGTGGCACACCCAGAGAGGGGATGGGGGCACCCCACCCTCCCCACACACCCTGTGCATCTCTGTTGTCTATGCCCTTTATTGTATGCTTTGCAGTAAACCAGTAAGCATGTTTGAAAGAATCCATACCGAAGAACTAAAATGCTACAGGTCTTTTCACTGAGCACCCTGGCCACCTCTGGGCCCCTCCCACGGAATCCTGGTTGTCACAGGCAACCCTGGACACAGGCCAGCTCCTGGATGATTAGGAGAGCAATAAACAGGCACTGTGTATGCCAAAAAGAACAAGGTAGGTTTTTCTATAGGGGAAGATATACTAGATCTATTTCTAAGTGGGAAGAAAACAACTTGCAGTATTCAGAGTATGATACCATTATGTAAAAATTAAAAACATAGGTTTTGAAGTTTAAGAATAAAAATTAAACTATGTAATATCTTGAAAAAGGTAAGTGACCATTTGTGCAGTCTTAGGATGGGACAGGCTTCTAAAAGTATATAACATCAAAATTTGGCAATTAAAAGATAGTTTTAACTTTCTAAATACCAAATACTGTATCAAAAACACCATAATAGAGTCAGGCATGTCCACACAACTGTAATCCCAGCACCCTCGGAAACTGAGACAAAAAGATCCCAAGTTTGTTTTTGTTTTGTTTTGTTTTGTTTTGTTTTTGAGATAGAGTCTTGCTATGTAGTTCAGGCTGGCCTTGAACTCACTGTGTAGCGCAAGCTGGATTTGAACTCATGGCAGTCCTCCCGCCAGAGCCTCCTGAATGCTGGGATTACAGGCATGTGCCACCACACCTGGCTGAAGATACCAAGTTTGAGCCAACCCAAGTTCAAACAATTTAGCAAGACCTTGTCTCAAAAAAAAAAAAAAAAAGAATAATAATAATAATAAAAATCACCAGGCATAGGGAGTGCATGCCTGTAATCCCAGCATTTTGGAGGCTGAGACAGGAGAATTGCCATAAGTTTGAGGCCAGCCTGAACTAACAAAATATGACCCTGTCTCAAAAAACCCGAAATAAAGCAGTGGGGATGTAGCTAAATACAAAGGTCCTGGGTTCAATCCCCAGTACCACAAATAGGAAACAATAATAATAATAGGAATCTGGGAATGTAGCTCACTAGTAAGGCACGTACTGAGCATGCAGTGTCCCGGATCCAGTCCCCAGTACAAAAAGAACACTGTAATGGGCAAAAAAGTAAAGGATCCAAGTGAAAGAGCTCCTTATAGGAATAAAAAAAAATTGGATGGGGGTGGGGGCAGAAGACCTGGTGAGAGCTTTTGTGTGGCACCCATAAGGTGAGAGGACTAAGAGAGCTTGCGCCTCTGGGGAAGACTGCATAGATAAACACAATTTCTCCCATCCCTATACATTCGTCTCTTTTCAACTTGATGTTTCTTTTTTTCTCCAAGGGGAGCTCCTTTCCCCTCCTCTTAAATCTGTGCTGGCCTGTGACTTGCTTGACCAGTGGAATGCAGCACAAGTGACATTATGTAACTCTTGAGTCTAATCCCTAAGAAGCCTTGCAGCTTCCTCTGTCACCTTTTCAGAAGGATGGTGTGGCCATGTGAGCGACCCTGGGTCAGCCTTCCTAAGGACAAAAGACCAGGTGCCAGATGAACACAGACACATGATTAATCTCTGAGCAAAACCAGCAGAGGGAAAAAAAATATTCAACTGAGCTCAGCCAAGATTGCTGGCACACAGAATTGTGAACAAATGAAATTGTTATTTTAATCTCTCTCTTCACCAAAAAAAGACCCATAAACAAAAATTAAGATGTGAATTAACAAATGAAGAAACATCTGTAGCAACTATACAACTCTTACAATGAGCTTTGTAAAATATGCATAGTGATGAAAGTATTCTAAAACTGGATTGTGGTAATGGTTACACAACTATGTAAATGTACCCTCCAAAATCATTGAATTGTATAGTAGATAGATTGTATCTCAATAAAGCTTTTAAAAATGCACATGAGGGGCCAGTGAGATAGCTCAGCGGCATAAGTGCCTGCCTGGCAAGCGCGAGGTCCTGAGTTCGACTCCTGGTACCCACATACGAAAAAAGGGTCGGTAATGCTCAGCGGCATGGGCACCTGCTGGCGTGCGAGGTCTTGAGTCCAACCCCCGGTACCCACAAAAAGAAAAAAATGCACATAAGCAAGAACTTTATCAAAGTACTGTAGTAATAAAAAATAGCTTGGGTCCTACTCTGGAAAACTGAGGCAGAAGGTCCAAGTTTGAACCCCAGCCTGAGCAATTTAGTGATTTAGTGAAACCTTGTCTCAAAAAAAGGGGGGAGGAGGGATGTAGCTTGGTGCAAAAGCCTACAGCTCAATTCTTGGTACCACGAAGAAAGAGTAATAATATGGTAATAAAAATGGTCAATTTCTAAACCCGGTGTGGTGAAACACAACTGTAATCCCAGCATTTGGGAGGCTGAGGCTGGAGGATTGCTGTGAGTTTGAGGCCATCCTGGACTACAAAGTGAGACCCTGTCTCAAAAAAAAAAAAAAGTCAGTTTCTAACATTCTAGGAATTAAAACGAGATACGATTTTTTTTTTGCCTATGACATTGGAAGAATTGTTTTCTTGGGCTTGAATTTGCAGTTCTTCTATCTCAGTCTCCCAGAGTGCTGGTATTACAGGCCTGCAACACCATGACTGGCTGATTTGTTGTTGTTTTTTTTTTTTTTTTTTTGTGGGTACCGGGGGGTCGACCTCAGGACCTCGAGTGCCAGCAGGCGCCCGTGCCGCTGAGCGATATCACCGGCCCCTTTTTCGTATGTGGGTTCCGGGAGTCGAACTCGGGCCCTCGCGCTTGCCGGGCAGGCGCTTAAGCCGCTGAGCCATCTCACCGGCCCGGCTGATTTGTTTTTAAACTATAATATGCATTTTATTTGTTTTTGCGATGCTCAGATTAAAGCTAGGTCCTTGAGGATGCTAGACAAGTGCCATCACACTGAGCTACATCCCCAGCCCATGCAGTTTAAATTGGGGTGTCAACAATAACTGCAACATATTATGTGAAAGGAAGTAACTTACAAATCATCTCATCTACTGTGTTGCCAATTATGTTAAAAATTCCCTGTATAACCAGGCATGGTGGCAAATGCCTGTAATCTCAGCTACTGGGGAGGCTGATGAGGAGGATCCAAGTTTAAGGTCAGCCTGGGCAATTTAGGAAGATCCTGTCTCAAAATTCAAGGGGTGCTGGGATGTAGCTCAGTGGTAGAGTGCTTGTGTAACATTGGCAAGCCCTGGGTTTGATCCCCAGCACTGCATAAATTAAAGTGGCCGGGCATGGTGGAATACACCTGTAATCCCAGCACTTGGGAGGCTGAGGCAGGAGAATTGCTCAGGGCCAGCCTGGGCTACATAGTGAGTTTAAGGCCACCCTGAGCTACACAGCAAGACCCTGTCTCACCCCCCTCCAAAAAACATTAAGCGGGCTGGGGCTGTAACGCATTGATAGAGCACTTACCAAGCAGCCAAGAGGCCCTGGGTTCATTCCTCAGTACTGGAGTGGAGCGAGGAGTGGGGGGATTCCATACATAAACCTAGTGAGAAGACCACAAGAAAATACACCAAAATGTTACACATAATAAGATTACAGATGACTGTCATTGTCTCTGTAATTTTCAGTTTTTAATTTTTTGTTACTATAGTGTTTTCCTTTTGTAATTTTAGGATTTTTTTTTTTGTTAACAAAAAATCCTAACACTAAGAACATTTCTTATATGAACATTTTTAAGGTACTTGATACATACTGTAAAATTGCCCTCCATGTAGATTGTACCAGCTACATGCCCACCAGCAATATTCACTTTCATTTTTTAACTCAGTCTCATTTTGTTTTAGTCTGCTCATAGTTCTCATCTTGTTATATCCCTCTTTATTATTTCTTTGGGGTTCCAGCACCTCCCAGTTTAGTGTTCTCATTGAATTTCATTAGCAGCTGTTTCATTAGTAGCACAGAAGAGATTTAAAGTGTTAACTGGGATAGACTTTGACAAAAATCTATAAAAATGTATGTTATTATCTTTGCATAAATCCTTTTTAATCAAAATTCTCAGGAACCCATATCTGGTGCCCATCTCAAGGGACAGAACCAGCCACTGATGACATTCTACACCTGGATACAGGTGTGTGTAGTTTTGTCTCGGTGGGAGCAGCACATCTGGATTGTATCTGGATTCATGTCCTAACAGTCTTTAAAAAGTCTCTGTGTAGCTTCAGATCAATTCACTGCCCTTTGGTTTCACTCTTCAATGTTCCAATTTAACACACAAGAGTTTCTTGTTTTGCAAAATACATATCAGAGTAGGTATATTCCGGAAATATTGTGAATGGTTTTTTTTTTTTTTTTTTTTTTTTTTTTTTTTTTGAGACAGGGTCTCATTATGTATTCTGGGCTGGGCTTGAACTCACTATGTAGCCCAGGCTGGCCTAGAACTCATGACCATCCTGCCTCAGCCTCCTGAGTGCTGGGGTTACAGGCGTGCGCCACCACACCTAGCTAGCTAGTTTGCTTGCTTGCTTGCTTCCTTCCTTTTTTTTTTTAACTTGAATCCCATTTTAAATGTACTAGAGACCTTAGTGAAATACATTTCCGTAAAGATTCTTATCTCTCGTGCGCTCTCTTTTTTTCTCTCTTTGTCTCTCTGTCTCTATCTCTATGTCTATCTCTGTCTCTATCTCCATCTCTATCTCAGTATTGAGGATTGAATCCAGGGACTTTGCACTGAGCTACATCTTCACCCCTTTTTAGTTTTTTTAACCTTGAGATAGGATCTCACTAAGTAGCTAAATTGCATAGGCTGGATTCAAATTTGTTATCCTCCTGCCTCAGCCTCCAGAGTGTTGGATTACAGGCTTGTGGTACCACGGCTCGCTCTCTCTCTCTCCCCCTTTTTTTAATATAAAATGTCATATATTAAATTTGGTTGATAAGGTACATACATATTCTTGCTTTCTATTATCTCTGCTAATGTATGACTAATGCAAAATATTGAGTAATTTTTAAAAATCAATACTTAATTTTTTAGAAGTAATTAGAGAGACATTCAACTCTGACACAAATACCCCACTCAGTTCCTGGCCCTGCTTCTCTTAGAGAATAATCTATAAATAATTCACAAAGCTGACATTACTCACTGTATTGCAATCATTTTGTCTGAGAAAATTTTAGCAACTGTTCTAATATAGATTGCCAGTTATCAGTAGTTGGGAATGCAAGTCAACTTTTAATTATGCAGAGGCTGATTATTCAGACTACAAATTGTTCATGCCTTGTACAGCTCCTTCCGCCTGCCTACCTTTTAGCATTTTCTCTGCTCATTAGCACATATTCCAGAAGGTAGACATTGGACAAAGGGGGAGGGGGAGGAAAGAAAACTAAAATCAATTAAGCACTTAGGAAAAGCTCTGATGAAAGATTTTAATACAGTTTATGAAATTATTGACTAAAATTGATTCATTTGGATTCCTTGTGAATCATATTTACTTGTTCTATTCTTGTCCCCCATAGCAACAGATAATAGAATTGTCTGCAGAAAGACAACACAATTCCTATATTTAATGTTTTTCTTCATAGAACATTTTCACATGATGGTTCATGGTATTTTCTTTAATCATTATATTTGTATCTAGGCTACTTATTTCTTTGGTAAATGGTCTGTTGAGATTCCTGGCATATGTACAGTGATACCATAATTATCTGATGGTTTCCAGCTTTCTAGAAAACTAAATGTTTCCCTTTAAGTATTAATATCTTTCATATTTCAGTGAGTTTGTCGGAAGCATGATTTTCCTAATGCTTAAACCAAGGCTTCTGCACATCAAAGGGGATTATCTATACCACACGTGCTCCCGGGGATGTCTGGCTATTACAAAAACCCATGTGGGAATGCCATCTGTCTAGGACCTTTTGGCTAGGTGAAATGTTGCCAGGGTGGTAAAATGCTGAGTGGTGTTAGTGTTTTGTTTGCTGTAAGGCAGTTACTCTTAAGACTTTTTACCTCTCCCTCCAGTACGTGACTTGTCTTTTGCTATCGTTAGAAAAACCTGCTTCTTAGAGTCTCCCCATATTGGTTCTCTGCTTCTGGACATTTGTGGCCTGAGAACCTGCTTAACCAAATCAGTTAGCACTGTCTAAAATAAGAGCAAATAGGTTGTTATGGTTGGATTTTAAATGTCTTCCACAGGCCCATATGCTAAAGGTTTGGTCACCAGCCTATGGCATTACTGGGAGGTGGTGGAACCTTTAGGAAGTAGGGCCTAGGGGAAGGAGGTTCCTTAAAGGAATAGGATTGTAGCCCCTCCCTCTCTCTCTTTGCTTCCCAGCCACCATGAAGTGAGTAGCCTCATCTGCTACACTCTCCTGCCATGTGACAAAGCCAAGCAGCCATGGACTGACGCCTCTGGAGCCATGAGCCAAAATAAAACTTTTCTCTTTTTAAATTGATTTTCTCAGGTATTTTGTCACAACAATGGAAATCTAACATGCAGACCTATACATGAGTGCAAAGAACTCAACATAGGAACATAAGTGTATGAGCTTTGGTGCAGGCCTGCCTCAATGCCTGGAGGCCTTTTTCTTTCTTCCTTTCTGAGGTTCAATCATGTAGTTAAGTTGCTGGTCATTTGTACTACAAAGAGACTTTGGGGACTACGAGATTGTCTTGAGTAAAGCTAATATAGAAAGTGTACTTCCATGAGAACTGCTTACTGGTTTTCCATAAATGTGGAACAAAGGGTATAATGAAGTAAGCATAAAGAATATTGATTTTTTTATATACACTTAAGCCTGCTTAAATATATAAAGTTTGGTGTAATAACTAGGTCACTTGTTCTGTTAACCACTCAGAGACCAGTTAAATAAAATCACTTGGAATATAAAAGTCTTTGGGAAATAATCTCAACAGGTATTCTGGTTTCTGTGTCCTCATGAACATTATGAAACTGTCAGGAAAGCTCCCTACTGATAATCCCCTTTTTATTATTTTTTATAAATTCTAATCTTGCGGGGTTTTGTGTGTGTGGTGTCGAGACATAATGGCTGGGTTCCAGGATTCCAGTGGACTTCTCTTGCGTTCGTTCACTTTGATTCCTGAGGACCAGAGTTTGCTATGAATCATGTTCCATCTGATTTATATTGGATCCGGCTGTGGAGCCATGACTCAGATGGGCTTCAGGCCCAGCTGCCCAGCTTAACTTCTGACAAATGGATGCGAAGCCAGGACTGATGTCCTGACATATTTTTCTTTTTGCCTGTTGCACTTTCAGGATCTAAAGAGAGCATCATTACTGACAGCGGGCAGGTACGCCTTGCCACAGGCATCTTCCCCGTTCTGAGCCTCCTGAACCACTCCTGCAGCCCCAATACCAGTGTGTCCTTCACTGGCACTATCGCCACCATTCGGGCAGCACAGCAGATTAGAAAAGGGCAAGAGATTCTCCACTGCTATGGTGAGCCAGCCCTCCTCTCCCTGTCCCACTTTTTACAGCCAAAAGACAGAGTGGATAGGAGAGAGCAAGCCCCTGGGCCTTCAACTGCTTGGTGTTACTGGGAAAAGACAGTGCATCAGTAGGGCAAAAAAATAAAAGATCTTACCATAGTAAGAATCTCTATTGTGGTTAAGCTATCATGTCTGTCCTTGTTTAATCCCTGTAAACTTCCTGTTCTAAAAATGGGCTAGGGGCAACATCTCAGCTTTGTTATCTTCCTGTCCCAGCAACTTGGAAGCTTATTTCAGTATCCAGTTCCACAAATGTTTAAGCAAAGGTTATCTGTCATGATGAATAATCGTCCAGACCCTCTGCTGAGCTGAAGCCTCTTAGGTACTGTTTGACTCTCTCTTGCTTTCAGTATTAGCTGAGGGTGATCTCTCTCCAGGGCCTCACAAGAGCCGGATGAGTGTTGCTGAAAGGCAGCAGAAGCTGAGGTCTCAGTACTTCTTTGACTGCAGCTGTCCAGCTTGTCGTTGTGAGGAGCCCAGAACAGCTTCAGGGCCCAGGTGGGAAGCATTCCGTTGTAACAATTGCAGAGGATTCATGCAGGTAAATCTCTCCTGTCCCTTCTCTTCTCTACTGTTTCTGGAGGTCAGTTATCCAGCCCAGAGGTCATCTGTCTTTGGGAGGAGCTGCCATCAGGGGCTTATAGATACTGAGAGCAGTAATGTTACTTCTGTTTGAGAAAATCTTCCCCACACATTGGTTGTCCCTCCAAAGAAACCATGGGAAAGAATTGGATTTAGTGATGTTTCTCTTTCAAATGACAGAAAATCCCACCTAAACTGACTTAAGGGAGGAAAAAAGCTGGGAATGTTTTGCTTAAGTAATTGAAAAGTTCCAGGTCAGAGCTATTTCAGGCACAACTTGGGGGCTCAGATAATGTCACCAGAACCCCACTTTTCTGACTACCTCTCAGCTCCATTCCTACTGTGTTAGCCCCATCTCCATGCAGACTTCCCTCTCACGATGCCACGATGGCCACCAGCAGCTCAGCTGCTGCCATCTTCCCCACCCAGGAGGTTGAAAACGTGCCGTTCCCGCAGCAGTCGAGGCAGAAGTCTTACGGTGTGGCATCGACCCAGTGACTGTGGCTGGAGGAAAATCAGAGCCACAGAATTTTCTTCAGCCATTTGGACCAGAGGAACAGGCCACATTTGAACCACATGTCCACACATTCAGCTACAGACTGACGGTAGAAGGGTGAGGGACCTCAAGAAATTGAGTTGCTGTGGCCACATGATGGCATAGGTCCTGGCATCTTCAACAACAAAGCAAATGGCCACCTCAGAAGTTTTCTCTTCTACAAAGGCGTACAGTGTTTTTCTCAGGGGAATCATAAGACTGAAGAGTTGGTTGTGTTGGAAGGCTGAAGTTGCAGACCCAAGGTCAAATGTGAGGTGGCCTCACTTAGCACCTTTTTGTACTGGTTTTCTTACAGCTTTTTTATAACCACTAGAAATGTGTCATCCAAGGCCTGGCCCTAAAGAAAGATAGGAGAGGAGCTGTTGAGATGAAGAACTGTGAACTCTAGTAGTTGTGTTCCAAAAATTAAATCTTGGGATGGAATCAGCTACTACTTGCATTAGAACTGCTGGGCCAGGGGTATAGCTCAGTGGCACAGTGCCTGCCTGGCAAGCGTGAGGTCTTAAGTTCAATTCCTGGTACCAAAAAAAAAAAAAAAAAAAAAAAAGAACTGCTGCTATCAGACCAAATTTAGCCAGGCTTTGGTTATGATATATTATTGCAAGAGTCTCTTTCCCCCATCAGGTTAGTGATCCTGTAACATAAGCATGGCCAGTGTTAATAACCAACTCTGGTATAGAAATAAAGATAGAACTGACTTCCACAGGGAGATGATGTCCTGAGCTGTGGGAACAGAGCTTGTCCAGAATCCATCAGCAGGAGCCACCTGGTCTCTCGGTTGCAGGACCTTCAGCAGCAGGTTGGGATGGCTTGGAAGCTTCTCAGAAATGGCAAACTCGGTGAGACTGGCTCCCTACTTTGGTCCACTAGCCCCTTCCCTTTTAATACTCTGAGATCACCTTGCACTCAAGAACAGTTAGGGGCTGAGGGTATATAGTCCAGTGCTGGAGCAGTTGCCTAGCATGTATGAGGCCTTGGGTTTGACCCCAGCACTGGGAAAAAAAAAAAAAAAAAGAGAAAAAGCCTACTCATTGATTGAAGAATTGAATTTAATTATCCCCATACCAGCCACAAGATGGCTATATAGGCCAGATAAGAGTAAACCTTACCACTTAGTTTGGTATCCTTGAAAACAATGCCACATGAGTTAAGCGGTTGTCTTATACATCAGATAGCCAAGTTATAGTATTCCTGATGACAGAAGGGTCATCTCTGACTTCCATGAGCTCTGTGTAACTCCAGAAGTTTTGTATCATTTATTTTAACTCCAGGGCCTAATGACCTAACTTCCTAGGGAGGTTGTTCTCCCCTAATCAATGCCAGTTTTTCCTACAGAACAGTGGAATTAAGAATTCTGCTCTTGAGCTGGGAATGTAGTTCATTGGTAGCCACTTAGCTAGCATGAAGCCCTGGTTTCAATCCCCAACACCACCAAAAAAAAAACCTTTTCAAAAAAGAAATTGTTGGCCAGGCATGGCATATGCCTGTAATCCCAGCACTCAGGAGGCTGAAGCAGGGGGATCACCGTGAGTTCAAGGCCAGCCTGGGCTACAAAGCGAGACCCTGTCTCAAAAAAAAAAAAAAAAAAAAAAAAAAAAAAACTGCGTAGTGAAATCCTGTCTCAAAAAGACCAAAAAAAAAAAAAAAAAAAAAAAGAGAGAAAGAGAAAAGAAATTGTGACACTCCCCATTACCCCTGGAAATTAGAGTTTGACATTGTAGAAATTTATTTGCTCTACTTTATGAAAGTTAAGCTTTAGATTTCAAAGTCAAGAGAAATAATGACTGTAAGCGAACTGTAGAGTTGGTCATGTTGGAAAGTGAATGTTGGGAACCCAGGGTAAATGTGGGGATGCCTCACCTAGCACCTTTTCCTATTGAAAGAAAAAATACAAGAGAACAACTTTACTGGAACACTGTGAGCTAATGATAACCAGGGACATGAGGGGGAATTTCTACATCAACCCAGAATGTGGGACCTGGGTTCTCATTTCCAGGGCTGGATTTGTGTCTGTACTGAGGCATTTTTTCTTGCAATCAATAGAGCAAGCCATTCCGCAGCTGTTGAGGTGCCGGGAAGATGCTGAGAGCTTCCTGTCAGCAGAGCATGTTGTGATAGGGGAAATTGAGGATGACCTGGCCCGGGCCTATGCTGCGCTAGGTATGGCACATGCTTCATTTCCTGCCTGTGTGTTTTTTTGGCACCCTTGCTGTTCTGGTTAGTTCCCTCTCTTCAAACTTAGGCTACTGTCCCTTCCAGTCATCTTTTGTCACCCTGACAATTCATCCAAAATTGACTGCGGTTCTTTTCCAGAATAAGGGTTTTCTTTCCTCACAGGGGATTGGCAAAAATCAGCTACCCATCTACAGAAGAGTCTCCAAGTGGTTGAGGCTCGCCACGGGCCGTCCAGTGTTGAAATGGGCCATGAGCTCTTCAAACTAGCCCAAGTCTTATTCAACGGGTGAGTCTTTGCTTTATCCTAGCGCTTTGCGAGAGCACATACTGTTCTGCTTTTGCACTAGGCACTTCAGTGTATGACTTTTTTCCTGTGGTGCTTTTAAGCACATTGAAACTTTTTTATTTCCTCTTTAGGAGAGATGCCTGCCTTTTGTTTTTGCTGACAAACTTAAAGCTTTAGAATTTTCTTCTGAGAGATATGGGGAATGCTCTTAGATTGGAACTGAGTTTCCCAGGGAAGACTTGCCAGGCAGCCCCACCCACCAAGCAGCACAGCCTTTTTTCCCATTCCTCTCTGGTTAATCACACTCCCATGGCTCCCTCATTCCCAGCATCCTCAACTCCAGGGTCTCTGCCTTTTCCCTAGTTTGCATCCTATTCCTTTTAAAACAGTTGTTTTCAGCCAGGAATGATGTTTCCCCCAGATGACATTTGGCACTGTCTGAGCATATTTTTGATTGCCAAACTTGGGGGAGGGATTCTGCTAGCATCCAGAGGTGCTGCTGAACCTCCTAAAATATGCAGTATAGTATCTGACCCAAGATATCAGTCGTGTCAGAGTTGAAAAAAACCCTCCTTAAAGGATAGAAGCTTGCCAGGCGTGGTGGCACACACCTGTGATCTCAGCACTTGCCTGTAATCCCAGCTGAGGCAAGAGGATCTCCATGAGTTTGAGGCTAGTCTAAACTACACAGTGAGACCCTGACTCAAAAACACCAAAAAAAAAAAAAAAAAGTTAGAAGCTGGGGACTTGCCTAGCATGCATGAGACCCTGGGTTCAATCATCAGCACCACTCAGAAAAATTAAAAATAAAGAAAGGAAAGAATAGTAGGTTGGGCCGGTGATATAGCTCAGCGGCATAAGTGCCTGCCTGGCAAGCGCGAGGTCCTGAGTTCCGTTCCCGGTACCCACATAAAGGAAAAAAAAAGAATAGTAGGTTGATGAGCTGATGGCTAACCTGCTTTCACTGTTGATCATTTGGGGGACTCTAATTTTAGTGTTTTTTTTTTTTTTTTTTTTTTGTGGGTACCGGGGGTCGACCTCAGGGCCTGGCGCACCAGTGGCGCCCATGCCGCTGAGCGATATCACCGGCCCCTTTTTTCGTATGTGGGATCCGGGAGTCGAACTCGGGCCCTCGCACTTGCCAGGCAGGCGCGTAGGCCGCTGAGCCATCTCACCGGCCCCTAATTTTAGTGTTTCTGAATGTAATACCTCAGTCTTGATAAAACTGCCGTTGGTGTACATTGATGTGAGAAAGTATTTGAAGCTAAAACCTAAGATTGTGAATGGTGAGTGGACCATTTGGTCAGAGAAAGAAGAAAGGTGTTTAGTCAGGGTTTGCAAGGGAATAGATTTAATACACGACACAATTTATCGGATGATTTTATAATATTCACCCAAAAAATCAAATGCAGAAGAGATGTGCAAGAGAATCTAGCCACACACTAGAGACCTAAAGAATCTAGCTGAGGGCCTGTATCCCACAGCAATGTCCTTCGTGAGTCCAGCTGAAGACCTAGAGCCCACGGCAATGTCTCATGCAAGTCTGTATTAAGGACCTGCAGTGGGAAGGCCCAAAGGTCAGTGGTGGAAGCTAGAAAGTGTGCACCAGCAGGGCGAAGGATCTGTACCTCCAGGCTGAGAGATCTGCACTGGAGCCAGGAAGCGACACTCAAGGTAAGGACCAGAGCTCCCTCAAAGAGAACCGCAGCCATCCTCAGTGACAGCGAGGTCCCGAGCTCCTCCGATGATGAGAACAGCTGACTGAGTTCATATCAGGAAAACCAGCTTGACAAGCTTCTCCGGGAGAATCAATAGCACACCACCTGCCCCTCCAGTTCTCCTTTTATGCTGTTGGCAACAACCCTCAGGTGGGCCCTCCATGCCCAGGACCACGCTGACTCAGTTCAGCTGGGTGTTCCAAGTTGACCATTAGTTAACCCACCACAAAAAGGTACAAAGTTTGGTCAGTGGAAGACATGGTTACCCTAGGATGAACATGCATAAATGTCTGATTGGAGCTTTGAGATTTGCCTATTTTTCTCAAGATCCTGGAGTCTTTTTACTTTTTATTTTCATAATTTTGTTCTCAAGTTCTGTCTTGAAGTGTTTAGGAAAGTGTAAGGTCCTGGAGGTCGTAAACTATTTTAGATGCCTTTGTATCCTTCACAGTGTCTGAGTAAGCCTTTAGTTAACATTTGTGTGACCGATTGAGTGCACTGACTCCTCACTTCCTGCCTGTGCCAACCAGAAACCTTCTCCTGCCTGTGTGCTCCACTGGTACTCGGTACTGGGTGTGCTCGGCCAGGCGTCTGCATCTCGGCACAGAGGCCGTCATGACCCCTGGTCTCCTCCAGCGAGAGAACAGGCGCCGTCTTCTGGAGCAGAGCTTCAGTTGCACGTGTGGGACATGGCAAGCCACCCCTGCAGGAGTAGAGTCACAGGGGAGTCAGGAAGCCCCTGATCTCCAACCCTCAGCCCTCCCTGGCTTCCAGGGTGCTTCCTGCCTTCTAGGATCAGTGATGTGAAAAGCCTGCAGGCAGCGAAAAGATGACCCAGGCCCCAAAGGAGGAAGCAGATATGTAAGAGGCTACTCTCAAAGGAGAGAAAGTGTTGGAGGGGAAAAAGCCAAATGAGATGCGTATGGCAAAGAACTGACCCTGAGCCCTGAGGATGAGGCACATCTCTTCCGTGCCTTCGATGCCTCATTTAAAAATGACTTTAAGGGTGTCCCTGTGTTCGTACCTTTTCAGAGGAAGAAGCCCTGTGAGTGCAGTGAATGCAGGTGAATCTTTAAGCACAAGACAGATCACATTCACCATCAGGGTTCACACAGCAGAGAAGCCCTTTAAGTGTGACAAGACCTTTCGGCACAGTTCTGATATTGCTAAGTACCAGAGAATTCACACTGGTCAGAAGCTCTTTTTTTTGGGGGGGGGGGTCCTGGGAATCGAACTCACGACCTCGCGCTTGCCAGGCAGGCACTGTGCCACTGAGTTATATCCCTGGCCAGAGGCTCTTTAAATGGGAGGAGTGCGGGAAGGTCTTTAACTACAGCTCCAACCTCCTGAAATACCAGAAAACACACATGGGTGAGAGCCCTTACGAGTGCAAGAGAGCCTTTCCCTGCAGCTCCCGTCTCATCAGCCAACCAAAGCTCCACCTGCAGAAGAGGCGCTGCGTGGGCAGTGTGACCTGTGGTGCTGTGAGTTTATGCTGATGCACCATGGCTTCCTCATTCATTGGAGGCACATGGGGGTCATGTGCAATGTCCCAGGTGTGCCTCCGGCTGCCCAGACCTGTCATCACCAGGAAAGTCTACCTGTCTGGCATGTGAGTACCTAAGCCAGCTTGGGAGTCTCTGCACCAAGAACGTGGTAATAACACAGACGCTTTCAGGCTCCTTGCAGCTATAGCCATTTTCTGAGATACTCCATGCTGCTTGAGGCTGAAGACCTGCAATGTACTGATACAAGCTCTGGGACACAGCAAGAGTAGCACCTGCTGCTGGTGAAGGCCCAGCGCCTCCTGCTTTGCCTTGGCCCTCCCACCAGCACCTCTAAAGGCTTCAGTCTGTGGACACTTGGCCCCCCTGGGTCCCTGAACCCAGCCCTATGAAGCTGGGTAGCAGTGCTCTGTGGCCAGCTCAGAGGACCCAAGTGCCCACTGGGTGATGCCAGTTCCCACTCATCACTCAACTGCTGGCATCAGTGATTGTCCTGTGGTTTATTGTCTGGCTTCTGTTCTTAGCCAAGGCCTTGTCCCCGGAAGTCACCCATATCGTGTGCCCTCCTGCCCCAGTTTTCATCTCGGGCAGCCTGACTCACCTGGATGGTCCCATCAGACACAGGCTCCAAAGGCCCTTGAGCACTGCCACTGTGGGAGACACCCTGCTCCCAGGGTGCCATCAGCAGCACCATTGGCAGCTTTGACTCCCTTGGTCTTCAGACACAGCAGTGGCCCCGCCCCACAGTAGCCCTCCACTGAGGCTGCTAGGGCGGATCACCCCCGCAAGAAGTTCCTGATGAAACACACATTTGAAGGAACCTCAGAAGCAACAGGAAAGACCCACACACACATTCAAGAGAGGACCGGTGGCCACGTGCAGCTCCTTGGGCAGAGGATGCAACAGAGAGGTTGCTGGGAACCTACACCCCAAAGTGCTGTCACCCTAGGCTCAGCTTGGCAGCAGGACAGAAAGAGTGCAGGGAGGCCCTTCAAACACAGCGGAGCAACTACAGGCCCCTTCCTCTGGTTCCCAAACCAACTTTTCCCAAGTGAGTGGCAGTCCTTGCTCACGGTCAGCTGGTGCTGCTGGAGAGCCCCCAGCACTGGCTCCTGACTTCAGTTAGCCCAGCCTGGAGAGGGGGGCAAGAAAAACCCTCAATGTTCACAACCTTCTGGACACCTGAGATGTGTCCTCGGGGAAACCTGAAACCCCTGCAGCTAAGTGCCAGGGTTCTCATTGCAGGAAAATGTTTAACCAAAGCCAGAAACTTCGCAGGAGTATGTGATGTCCACAACGGCCTGGGTAGCACTTCTGCAACCACTGTCCAGCATGTACTGTCCCTGGGGCTTCGTCCTACAGGAAGAGCACTGGCCAGCAGAGCTGTGGCTGGGTCTCCCTTACAAAGAGCATCTGCCAGGGACCAGATATTGAGTGTCCCTCGAATGAGCACTTTATGACCCTCACAGACATCTGTTCCTAAAGCCTCGTTCCAGTCAGGCAGGAAGGCAGAAACTATCTCTGGGAAGAAGTGGGAAGTGAGCATGTTGGGGTGGGGGGGCCATTCTGCCCCATGTGAGCAGACTTCTGGGGGACACAAACCCAGTGGCATGATGACAGGGCCTTGTCTGGCCTCTGTGTGCTCTTCTGCACTGGGAGGGACAGGGCTGACCAGTGGCTTAGACTGGCCCAGGCTGGGTCCACTCGAGTTTCCTGGCAGGCCTTAACCCCAGGGTGCACTTACGCTTCCTTTCTAGTGACTTTGTAGGTCCTTCCTGATTTGGGCACCAAGATGTGATTGTTCCTCTTCTGTGAGAATGAGCTGAGACACCGAGACATGCTACAGAGGAAGGCAGGCCTGGGCGGGGTCCTGGCCCGAGGTGCTCATGCTTCTTAACTTCTGAGGAGACTCAGAGGAGGATGGGGTGGGCTCCAGAGCTGGTGTGGACAAGGAGCTCAACCCCCATGCTGCAGGGCATCAGTGTGTGCTTGCAGAACCCGCTGCCATGGGAGCTTGTTTGCTCTTTCCTAGTTCCCTCCTCAGTCTCCAGCTGCACAGTCAGCACACTGCTTAGCTTGTACTCACCTTGGCCAAAACCTTGCTGTAGTGACAGCTGGGTTGGTGCTGCTGCCCTGCAGATGGCTCCAGGGAAGGGGCTCCAGGGCCTGAGAGAGTTCCTGGTGCCTCTGGACCCGGCCTCCTGCCCACAGAGCTCTTATCTGTGTTTGCACCTCTCTGCTTCCTGTGGGTCTGGCTTCTGGTGCAGCTGAACCTCTCCCAGGACATGTGTCCTGCCCTCTCATGTGAACTTCAGTGACGGTTGCATCATAAGTGACCTTTGGCAGCCATGGTTGTGGTCTCTTGTGTGGTGGCAGATACGTCCTACTCTGGAGTTTCCCACTGTTAGGTTGTATTGTCCAAAAATTTAACTTTCCTACTAGCCAAAGTTACTAAATTTTTCCTTTCATATAATATCTGTTGTTCTTAGTAGCATCAACACCCAGACAAACATTCCATTTGTTTTTGGAATTGGAGACACTGTGTATGTGGTTTCCTCATTGTGTAGCTTGCTGTGCAGGTCCCCGCATTGCCTCTGCTGGCCTGCAGTACTCGTTACCAGACACTGCCTCTTCCTACTGCTTGAAAATATCTATTTTCTCATAGAGTAAACATCCTTTTCTTTTTTTTTTTTTTTGTGAGTACTGGGGGGTCGACCTCAGGACCTCGCGCGCCAGTAGGCTCCCGTGCCGCTGAGCGATATCACCGGCCCCTTTTTCGTATGTGGGTTCAGGGAGTCGAACTCGGGCCCTCGCGCTTGCCGGGCAGGCGCTTAAGCCGCTGAGCCATCTCACCAGCCCAAACATCTGTTTCTTTAAAAAAAAAAATAAACAACTGACCCTTCTTCCCCTCCTTGGCTCAGGTTTGCAGTACCCGAAGCTCTGAATGCCATACAGAAGGCAGAAGAGGTCCTATTGGTGCACAGTGACCCTCAGAGCGATGAGGTCCAGGAGCTCCGGAAGATGAGATCCTATTTACTGGACTTGCCACCCATCCCCGGGGGGACCCAGAGGGATTCTGGCCCACAGGAAAGGAGCCATGACAGATGAGTTAAAGAGTTCCTGTTGCGACTGAGCTGACATTAGAAAAGACAGGACTCGTCCGAAGGTCCCAGCCCTAATGTATAGGTAGGAAGGACTCAGAAAATATCACAATTGGAAACAGACACGCACCTATTTTGATGGATATTTCTTGAAGTAGTTAATTCCCCTTCAATAAAAACTCCCATTTCCCAGAAAAGACAGACAACTAGTGTCTGGAGAGTTTGGGTCTTTTAAAGGGATTGTAGGGCCGGGAATATAGCCCAGCAGCACAGTGCCTGCCTGGTAAGCGTGAGGTCGTGAGTTCAATTCCTGGTACCAAAAAAAAAAAAAAAAAAGGATTGTAGTTGATTCATAGGCATCTGTATGTTAGCGGGGTTTTGGCCGGATTCCATCTCACTAAGCAATATGAGTTTGTCTCCCTGGAACCTTCCTGTGGTTTCTAGTAGTAATGAAATGTTTTGTACCACTCCAGTGGGAACTTAGTAGTTGCTTATAATTGGAAAATTAAAAAAAGAAAAGAAAAATAATTATAAAGCAAGAAATCAGTGCAGCTCCTTATCTCCAGAGAAACACAGTTCTACTTAGATTATCTAGCTTTTTCAGATCCTTTGTTAAAACTGGTGGAGTAGCCAGGCATAATGGCACACATCTGTAATCCCAGCACTCTTGGAGGCTGAAGCAAGATGATCACAAATTGCAGCCCAATCTGGGTAATTTGGCAACTTAGTGAGACCCTGTCTCAAAATAAAAAGGGTTGGGGGGGGCCAGGGATACAGCTCAGAAGCACAGCGCCTGCCTGGCAAGCGTGAGGTCGTGAGTTCGATTCCCCGTACCAACAAAACAAAACAAAAAAGGGATAGGAATGTACCTCAGTGCAAAGGCTATGAATTCAGTTCACAGTACAACAACAAAAACTGGGTGGAGTGTAAATTGTAAATAGAAAAATAAACATAGAGCCCATTTATTGTTGGGCAGTTTCTTCCTGGGATGACAACTCTATATTTATTTTCTGCTACTTTTCCTGCCCTTGTTCTCTGGCTTTCATTGAGTCTTCTTGATAGACTCACTGACCAAACAGCAACAAAATACAACTTGTAGGAATGATTTTACAATGCGTGTGCCTCCTTTTTTTAGTTCTGTTTGTCAGCAAACCTGAAAAGAGAGTACTTGCTACTAATCGACCTCCCCAATCTGGCAGAAATACAGACTGGGAATAGGGTTGGAGAACTTCAAAAACTGCTGAGAAAAAGCTAGTGATGTAGCTCAGTGGTAGCGAGCATGGGGCCTTGGGTTCTGTGGCCAGCACCACTGGAAAAACAAGGTGAGGGTGTGGGTGTTGCTGCTTGTGTTTTCAAACTGAAGATACAAGAAGTGGAGATTATTGCCCGCTTCCCCAAGGACAAGTAGCAGTAGGGTGGATGCCATCCTGATCACAGTGCTGTGGAATTCTCTGGTTCTGAACCACGTTGCTCTGTCACCCTGTGACCAAGTGGTTCAGATGAGTTAGTGAGAAAGAATGCCAGATCCACACTGCTTCTGAGAGTACCCCCACCATGCCCAAGAAGTGGCCCTTGGTTGCCATGACAACATAATAAGGAAATGAATAGTCCTGAAGAAGCCTGGCAGCAGTTTTTAGGAAGTGAATGTTTGGAATACAATTAGCATTCAAACATACATTGAATGGAAAGTGGACAGAATTTTAGTTTTCCTTAAAAAAAGAATTTTATTTTTCCTGTTCTCTAACAATTCATCAGCAAGGGAATGGCCAGTGAGATTTTTTGATAGTTTTTTCAAGGAAAAAAAAAATTAGTCCTGCAGACAG
The DNA here is from genome assembly GCA_028451465.1 of Erethizon dorsatum. Taxonomy (NCBI): domain Eukaryota; kingdom Metazoa; phylum Chordata; class Mammalia; order Rodentia; family Erethizontidae; genus Erethizon; species Erethizon dorsatum. The sequence goes on from CM051826.1 coordinate 37,067,793, forward strand.
TTCTAGGGTTATTCCGTTCCAAACACTTGGTATGTTTCATGTTCCTAAACAAAGACTCTGTTGTCCTTTATAAAGTAGGTATGCTTTCTTTTTTTTGTGTGTGTGGGTTCTGGGAGTCAAACTCAGGACCTCGCACTTGCCAGGCAGGTGCGTACACCGCTGAGCTATCTCACCGGCCCATAGGTATGCTTTCTCAAAAGAATCTTATAATTTTATATACTAGGTCCCACTTTATATGTACCTGAAAGCTTTTTTGTGTGTGTGTGGGTACCGGGGGTCGACTCAGGACCTCACACGCCACCTGGCGCCCATGCCACTGAGCGACATCACCCGCCCTTTTTTTCCTATGTGGGTTCCGGGAGTCGAACTCAGGACCTCGCGCTTGGCAGACAGGCACTTATGCCGCTGAGCCATCTCACTGGCCCATGAAAGCTTTTTAAATGCTACTTTATATGGAATTATTTCCTGAAGTTATAAATTACTTTCCTTATCCGTCCATATGTTATCCTATATAATGTTTTCACTAATGCCTTGTCTGGAGCATGTGGTGTAGTTCAGATTTTTTATTTGTTTGTTTTGTTTTTTGAGGCAGGGTCTCAATATGTAGTTCAGGCTGACCTTGAACTCATTCTGTATTCCAGGCTGGCCTGAAACTTAGGGTGATCCTCCCTCCTGCCTCAGCCTCCTGAGTGCTAGGATTACAGGCATTGCCACCATGCCCAACTCCTGGAGTTGGGATTTTAAGTGTCCTCTACAGGTCCATGCTTGGTCCCCAGCATGGCACTGTTGTGAGGTAGTGGAACCTTTAAGTGGTGGGGCCTAGTTGGGGGGGTCTTTAGGGCATGAAGGGATGTCGTACCCTCACGGGAGATAGTGGGACCCATGTCTCCTTCTCTTTCTCTTTGCTCCCCAGCCAAGAGGCGAGTCGTGTTCTCTACCATGAGCGCCTGCCACAATGTACACTGCCTCACCACACATCCAAAAGCAATGGGGTCAGTCATGGAACCACCTCTAAAACTGTGAACCAAATAGACCTATTCTTCTCCTGGTGATCTCAGATCCCTGTTATAAGCACAGAAACCTTACCACTGCAGCTTGCTGCAGCAAGAGTCGGGGCAGGAGATGCCCTCCTGGGGGAATCAGTGATCCTAACGCATAAGCTGCCTCAGAGCAGAAAAGCAGTCCCTGTGCTGTACAACACAGACAACTAAACACTCTGATAAATGGTGAGTTTCTGCAGAGTTCAAACACAACCAGGCTAAAAGGATAGAACTAGAAATTCCTAAAAAGTAATTTATCTTCACATTTAACAACAAAGCTCAAAAAAGGAGGAACAAAGTAGGAAAAGTTAAGGATAAAGCTCTTTTATTGCAAAGTATACATTGAAACTGTGGGGGCTTCTCTCCTGTAATGTATAGACTGCCATCCTGCTGGGGGGGTGGTTTCTAGAGTACTAGAACATTAAACTGGAGCATTAATTAAGTACCTCTGGGGTCCATAATTTTGCCTATGAAGAGAAGGGCCCCCGTGTCCGTGTCCCTCAGGACAAAGATGAAAGGTTGGTTCAGGTGATAGTCCAGAGGGAATGTGAGGTGGGTAGGCTGGAGGTCTGGGTTGGCAGTGGTGCCTGCCGCCCCATCCTCATTCCACTCGAAACCAGCCCGGTGTTCCACTTGAGTAAGCTTGATCGGTTTGCCTGTGATCTTGCTAAAGTCGGGTGACTCAAACAAGGATTGCAGCTCTGCAAAGATTGAGTGAGAGTCTCATAGAAACCCTGCCTTATTCAACACCCCAATGAAGAATACAAGCCTGATTCTTGTTTTTTGTTTTCTGAGTCAGTGTCTCGCTATGTATTCCAGGCTGGCCTTCAACTCACTATGTGACCCAGGCTGACCTCAAATTTGTGGTGATCCTCCTGCTTCAGCCTCCCAAATTCTGGGATTATAAGCATGTGCCACCACACCTGGTTTATGCTGTTGCTGCCCAGTGCCTGGACCCATCTTGGCCCAGGAGCTGCCACAGTACCAGCCCCACTGCCTTTGCAGCAGCAGCCATTGAGCATCTCCCCAGCAGGCTGTGACTGGCAGTAACAAAATCCTGATTCTTAAATCCTGATTCTTGAGAAGGCAAACAAGCCAAATATGGTGGTACACTCCTATAATCCCGGCACTCTGGGAAGCTGAGGCAAGAGAACCACAAGTTCAAGCCCAGCCTGGGTAATTTAGCAATTTAGCAAGACCCTGTCTCAACATAAAAAATAATAAATATAATAAAAGCCTGGGAACATAGCAAAGACCTGGGTTCAATCCCTAGTACCACAAGAGATGGGGAAAAAAAGAGATAGGGGGACAAACTGAAAGAGAAAAACTGTTTTTAACCTTCTGTGAGGCATGTAGTGCCCCGAGCTGGTGGGGAGGGAAGTGACTTGCCTGAGAGCACACAACAAATGAGGCACAGACCTGTCCTGGCAGGCACTATTCTTAGCTCCTGTTGCAGGACTACGCTGCGGTGCTAAGGACCAAGCCTGACAGCAAGGCAGTTTTGTCTTCCCCTCCAGCACTGTTAGAATGGAGCAAGCAGCCAGAACCTCCCTGCCAGGCCATGGGGCCTTGAGTTCTGCTTGGCACAGTGAAGGCTCCAAGACGCCACCCCACCAAAGAGCAAGGGGGTCTTGCAAACATACTCATCTCCTTCAGGGACTTGGTAACTTCGGCTTCGAAACTCAGCTTCAGCTTGGGGATGCTCAGGACCGCTTGGACAGTCTTCAGTTCTCGGTTTATGTCGTGAACAAACTCAGAGGTGAGGCTCTCTTCTATCGTCGTCAAATTCTGGGTCACCTTCATGGGCAGGAAGAAGATGACGCTCATGCTTCCAGTCAAGGGCAGCTGGGCAATCTGAAACGACAAGGAGGAAGCATGTGGGTTAGTCCTTCGGAGCCCAGGAGCCTGGGGATGGACACACACCACCATCTACCAACTTCTACTGATCATTTCTGTGTGCAGAGCATTGGATTAGAAGTGGTGTTAGGTACAATACAGAAGCGGCGATAAAATGAGTCCTTTCAACAGAAGTTCAAAGGCCCATGGAACAAATGCTGTCAGAAGCCCCCTGAAATCATATACAAAAGTGTGTTCATATGTACAAATGGCATTTCTCTCAAATGTTTCAGAGGCTTTTGTCAGATTCCCAAAGAGAAGGTTAAGAACTGCTGCCTTAGAATAAAGGAAGTCAGGCTTGGAATGTGGCTCAGTGGTAAAACAGTTACCAGTTACCTAACATGTATGAGGCCCTGGGTTCTGTCCCTAGCACTACAAAAAAAAAAAAAAAAAAAAGTCAGGTATGCATAAAACCCTAGAACACCAGCAGCAAATTGGAGTTGGTGACAATTTTTCAAAATTTGGCTCTTAATTCTTAAAAGGTCTCAAGAAAAGACATCAATATTTGAGTGTCAAATCATGAGGACTCATTTATTACCTTAACCCTTAAAATAAACCCTGAGTGGATAATTTTTGATAACATCCCTCACCTCATTTTAAGAGAAAAGGCTCAGAGAAGTTAATAACTTGCTCAAAGTTATACAGCAGGCAAAATTCAGATAGCTGTCAGATCTCAAAAGGTCATTCCATTTCCACGATACCTTTCTACCTGCCTTTGACCTCTCCCACCACCCACCAACCTCACCGACCTCACCCCTCCAGACCTTGCAGTTGAGATCAGTATCCAAGCCATAGCGTACAACAGCCTTGGGGTCTGACATCATGGGGACTTTCACAGTCCTCTCCTCATCCAAGTGGAAATCCTGGAGAGAAGTCTTTCTGAAGTCAAATTTTGTTACCCACTGCCCTGGAATGAAATGACAGAGTGTCCTGAGCCCTGGATGCCAGAAAGACCACAGGACTGTGCTGTGTCTACAGAGCATGTTGTTGAAAATCACCCAGCTAGGGGCCGATGAGATGGCTCAGCGGCATAAGCGCCTGCCTGGCAAGCACGAGGGCCCGAGTTCGACTCCCGGAACCCACATACGAAAAAGGGGCCGGTGATATCACTCAGCGGCACGGGCGCCTGCTGGCACGTGAGGTCCTGAGGTCGACCCCTGGTACCTACAAAAAAAAAAAAAAAAATCACCCAGCTAAACGAACCTTAGCCCTCAGGACCTCTGACGTAGGAGGAATAGCCGCCCTATCTCAGCCTGTGTGGTTTGGGTGACAGTATTTCCAGGAACCTGAGTACCTTCTGCAAACAAGCTCAGACGGAAATATATTGATGTTGTTGATTTGACTCTGGGTTATCAAGCTCCTTTGGTGTAATGTGGGCCTTAATATACCAGGCCTGCGACTATATTCTTTCACTCCCTGGACGTCAGTGCTTGAAGTAGAAAGCCATTTGACTTTTCCCTCGGAGCTTAGGGGGCCCACTATTGCTGCTATGTGACAGATGTCACAAGGTTTTAGGGTTTTTGTTTTGTTTTCTTTTCTTTTTGAACTTTTCATTTTTTGGGGGGTTGTTGTTTTTGTTTTTTGTTTTTTTTGGTTTTTTTTGAGACAAGGTCTTGCTACGTAGCCCAGGCTGGCTTCAAACTCATGGTGATGGAATACCCCACCCAGAGTCACAAATAATTTTAAAGGGGATGTTAGGACCAGTGATATAGCTCAGCAGCATGGCGCCTGCCTGGCAAGCCCGAGGTCCTGAGTTCGATTCCTGGTTCCCAAAAAAATAAAAATAAAGGGGATGTTGTCCAAAGCACCCCCTTTCCAAGGCCTCATCTGAATGGGGCTGGCCTCACATTAGGCCTGTGGAACGGCTCTGGGCACCTTACTACTGCCCACCGGAAGAGTGTTGATCAATAACTAACAAGTTTCCTAAGCACTGTTGTGTCCCAGATACAGTACTAGGGTTGTTGTGAAAACAGGAGAAAACATACAAGCTGAATGTGGTGGCGCACACCTGTAATCCCAGCACTCGGAAGGCTGAGCCAGGAGGATCACTGCGAGTTCAAGACCAGCCTGGGCAATATAGTGAATTCAAGGCTAGCCTGAACTACATGTGAATGCCTGTCTCAAAAAATAAATAAATAGGGCCAAGGATTTAGCTCAGCAGCACAGCACCTGCCTGGCAAGTGCAAGGTCCTGAGTTCGATTCCCAGTACCTAAATAAATAAATAAATAAAAATACAAAGTGTCTATGAAGGAGGGTGGGACTTTCACATTAAAGATGAGGAAACAGGCCCAGAAAGGCTAAGAAACTTGTGCAGGATCTGGCAGCTTATACAGGCAGAGTTAGGAATTAAACCTGGTCTGACTCAAAAGTCAGAAATTGACAATACCCAGCCCCAATTAGTCCTCTCACAATTTGTGGATACTTATCAAACACTTTGTAGACACTTGGTTGATGATAAGCAGAGAGGTTGAGGTACATGCAGTTCTCAGATCCTCCTCTGACTTTGCCCCTGGGTTCCTGTTGGGTAAGGTCTTTGACTTCTCTTTCTCAGCCCCCCTACACCTGCTGGCCATATGTCTTTGGCCAAAGAAGTAGAGAAGCCCTCACCCTTGAAGTAAGCCACGCCAAGAAGGAGAATGCTGATTTCACTGGACACTTCCTTTGTAGACCTGGTGATTTTCCCTTTCATCTGGGACTGCACCCAGTTGTTAATCTCTTGAAGGTCAACTCGAGGGTTGCCAGTCAGGATTCTGGGCCTGGTCGCATATGACTTTTCCAGTAGTGCGACAAAGCTGGATTTTATCCGCAGCTCTGAGAAGAGGTGGAGCAAGGTTAGTGCAAGAGAGCTCAACCAGCACTGTGTTTGAGAGCATGCCAGATTTAGGTTCTGGTTCACCACTCAGCAGGCCCCAACTTCCTGCCCGGCATCTTCCCATGACTCACCAGGACGTCTGACGTCTTCCCTGGGCACCAAACAGGGAACAATTCATTTTGCCCACTGCTGTTCCTCTTCGTGTTACCGCCCTCCCCAAACCCTCCCACTGTCTCCACAGCCTACTTCCTCTTTCTGATCCTCTTTGGGCTCACCGGCCCCTTCCTGCCCACCAGTGCCAGGCCTGGCCTGAGCACACATCATCTGTTGTTTAGAAAGAAACCCCCAGTGTGGAACATAGAGTCCCAGGCTCTCAGGCAGCCCAGGCTGGAAAGATGACTGACTCCTCTCAAAGACAATCCGGGAAGCGCTCTTCAGGTTCTTCTGGGGGGCAGTGACAGTGGCAAGGAGTTCCTTGTAGGTGCTGTGGATGTCAGGGTTGCTGATCACATCATAGTAGAGAGCCCGGTGAATGATGGATTCTGTCCGCTGTTCCGCTCCTGCCAGAGAGACAAGGATGGAGCCTCTATGACAAATCAGGCCTCATTCATTTTATCTGTTGGGAGCCTGAGAAGGTGGCTATTGCAGACCTTCTAGTTCAACAAGGAATTCAAAGGCCACGGAAGAAATAGTGACTTCATTCTTAGAGATTTTGCTACAGTAGGATAAAGGTATCCAGCCTAGAGAGATAAGACTGGGGTTCAAGTCCCTGTTCTTCTCCCATTACAGCACCTACCCTGTTGTGTGGTTACTCTTTTATTAGTGTCCCCTGTGAGATCAGCCATGACCCCACTGAGGGTGAGCCCAGACCTGCTGGTGAGTGTTTATATCCCTAGAACCCAGGCAAATGGCTAGCACATAGTAGGGGCTCATTCAAGGAAAGAATGAATACTGACGTCACTATGTCAACAAGGGCCTTTGTGTGTTCCCAGGTGCACGAGCCATGATCCAGCTCCCCAGCACTTCTTTGCCTCCCAGAACTGCACATGCGCACAGGTCCTTGTGGCCTCATGCAGCAGCTGTGCACTCACCCAGCGAAAGGGCAGAGAGGGCCGTGGCCACACTGAGCGGAGAAAGCAGCACGTTGGCGGTGGGGCTCTCGATGGATCTCAGCCGGTACAGGTCATAGCCAAAATTGGAGATGGCTGCTGCCAGCTTGTTCACAGGGACCTTGAAGAAGGGGTCCTCCTCCTCCACTGGCTCCCCCGTGCTCTCAGGGACCTGGGAGGCCTGGCAGGAGACAGGAAGACCTGGCTTAGAATGAAGGGACTGGTGGGGACAGGCAGTGAACAATGTCCTCTCATGGCGCTGATTGGCCCCTGAAAGCTCTCCTTCCTAATTTTGCTGTGTTCGGCCCAAGGTCGGAATGAGCTTGTGCTCCCAGGTTAGCATGAGCTCCCTGCTGGGGAGAGGCAGCCTAGAAGAGAGATTCTCTGGCCAGGTTTGAGAACTTGTGACCTGTGAGCCACAAGCCTGTAACTTTTTTTAAAATGGCAGCTGGGGATGTGGCTCAGTGGTAGAGTGCTTGCTTGTCTAGCATGCATGAGGCCCTGGGTTCCATTTGCAGTTCAAAAAAAAAAAAAATTGAGACCTCCCTCCTGCAAAAAAACCCTATACTCAGGCCACAGCAGGCTGCCACTGGCTCCAGTTCTTCCTAGACCCTCCCATCGAACCCCATCGTGACTTTCATGACCATGTCTTCTCCTCCAAAACAGGTTTGCCCTCCCTGTCTGAAGGGAACTTTTGTTTTTCTGACATGTTTTCAGAGTCAGCTACCACCTACTTATTAGCCACCTACCACTGTGCCAAGCTCTTTGCTAGTTTTTTGTTTTGTTTTATAGTGCTGGAGATTGAACCAAGGGCCTTGCACTTTACCACTGAGCCACACCCTCAGTACTTTTTGGTTCTTTTTTCTTTTTTTTTTTTTTTTTTTTTTTTTGTGGGTACCGGGAGTCAACCTCAGGACCTCGCACGCCAGGAGGTGCCCATGCCACTCAGCGATATCACAGGCCGTTTCTTCATATGTGGGTACCAGGAGTCAAACTCGGGATCTCGCACTTGCCAGGCAGGCGCTTATGCCGCTGAGCTCTCTCACTGGCCCCCTTTTGGTTCTTTCTGACTTACTTCACTCCATACTTGTTGATGCATTTATCTGATATACCAGAAGACTAATATCTCAAAAAATTGACTTCCTTGAAAGGAAGAACTGAGTCTTTTACATATCTATTCATCCCAGCACCTCCAGCATAGGTATTCAGGTGAGAAATAACTGAATGGCCACAGTGCCCTTTAAGGAAACAGGAAGTGGCTTAAAAGTGACTTGTGTAAGGTTGCTAAGCCAGTGAGAGGTGGGGCAGAATTCAAACTCAGAACCCACAATCAAGTCCAGGGTTCCTGCTAATGTATCCCAATTGCCTTATCCCCCATGTGACAAGGACTCCCAACATACAATGTCACATAGCAGGGGCTTCTCTCCAAGTGTCTGTATCTGCCTTTGCAACCCGACTGTGCTCTCACTGGGCAGGAGATGTCTGTCCACGCTAATTCATCCTCTGCTGCACCCCTGGTCAGTATCTAAGTAAATATCAGGGACCACTGTCCACTCAGCCCCACGAGTAGTGCAAGGAACTGGGGAAAGGTCCTCACAGAATCCCCAGACTTGTTTGAGTACTTTGACTTTTCACTGTTTTTTGTTTGTTTGGTTTTGGTTTTTGGTTGGTTTTTTTGTTTTTTTGTTTGTTTGTTTTGTTTTGTTTTTTGTGGGTACCGGGGGTCGACCTCAGGACCTTGCGCATCAGCAGGCGCCCGTGCCACTGAGCGATATCACCGACCCTTTTTTTGTATGTGGGTTCCGGAAGTCGAACTCGGGCCCTCGCGCTTGCCAGGCAGGCGCTTCCGCCGCTGAGCCATCTCAACGGCCCCGCCTCTTTTTTTTTTTTTTTTTTTTTTTTTTTTTGAGATAGGGTCACACTCTGTAATGCAAGGTGGTCTTGAACTCACTAGGTAGCCCAGGTTGGCTTTCAACTTGTGACCCATCTGCCTCAGCCTCCTGAGTCCTGGGATTACAGGCATGTGCCACCATACCTGGCTTTTGGATCTTATTTTTGTCCCTACTTTGTCCTCTGAAAAGTGCTGCTGGAGAAACGAAGAGCCTGGAGGAAGAAAGGCCAGAGCCTAGCTTGGAACCCAGGTACCACCTCCCAGTCCTGTCTCCCACACTGCCTGCTGAGGAAAGGCTGGGTCCGCTGATGCCCTCACCCACCAGCCCCCACTGACCTCTGGGCTGCTGGCGATGTTCTGGCAGCTGCCATGCCCTAGCAGGGCTCCAGTCCAGAGGAGTAGCACGAGGGCCTGCATCATGAGCCTGCAAGAGAAGCAAGAGGTACAGGCCACTTCCCTCCCTCGCCATCCAGCCCTGCCACACCGTGCTGAGCAGGAGACAGAGGACAGGTAGAGCAAGCACCTTCCCTCCACCTCCCCAGCCTGGACGTGGACCCTGAGCTTGAAGACAGCACCCTCCCAGCAGTTCCCACCATGTACCTGCCTCTCAGTCCAGTCATGCCCCAAGCTGTGCTTTCATCCACGGCCTGTGTCCGGTGACCCATTTTGGAACCGAAAGCTCCAGAGCAGCTCCAGGCCTCTGCATGGACTATGCCCTAGCACAAGCACACACTGACACTTTTCCCCAGAAGTACCTGGCCAGCTCATTTGATAGGATTTAGGGCCCTGTCTCCTAAGAGAATGGGGACAGAACCCAGGTCTTATCCCTAGAATCATGAAGTACCAAGAATGGAAGCATCCAGGCCAACACCTTCTATCCCCAGTAGGTTCTCAAGCTTCTTAGATTCCTTTGGCCTGAAACCTATAGCCTACATGGGTGCTCATCTCTTCTCATTTCCATTTCAAGAGCTCCTCTCCTAATGAGTCAAAATGCAGGGTCTACGTCTGAGTTTAAATCTCTATTCTGGCTGGGCATGGGGGCACATGCCTGTAATCCCAGCACTTGGGCACTTGGGACTTGGAAGGCTGAGGCAGGAGGATCACTGTAAGTTTGAGGCCAGCCTGGGCTACATAGTGAGACCCTGTCTCAAAAACAAAACAAAACAAAACAAAATCTCTATTCACGGTATTAAGTGGTCTCTAAGTAAAATGTAATTCCTTGTAAAATGTAATTAAAGTAGTACTTACCTATTATAATAAGGATTAAAAATTAAGCAATATCTTGGCAGCACTTAATGCCAGAGATCAGTAGCTCTCAAATGATCCCAGAGCCAAATATGCTTCTCTTCAAGGAGAATCCCAGAGTCTCCTCCCCTGCGGAGCCACATCCTCCACTTCTCCCAGCTTGAAAATAAATAGCTCTTAAGCCCCCGGAGCCTTTTTTCCTTCAGGTTAAACTACTCTTGTTTGTTGTTTTCCTGGACATTGAACCCAGGGAGTGCCAAACTACATCTCTAACCCTTTTTATTCTTAGTGCCTTACTAAGTTCTCCAGGTTGGCCTCGAACTTCTAATCCTTCGGCCTCAGTCCTCTGAGTTCCTTGGATTATAGGCCTGTGCCACCACACCTGGCCAGCCTGCTTCTTAGTAAGACTCTACCTCCTTCACCTCACCTCCTCAGTAGTGGCCCCTCTGCCTAGCTTGTGGTCTGGCACCTGGACCACAAGAAAAATTCTCAAATCTGGGTCTAGGGCGTGAGATATTCCTGCATTCCCCCCATCTCTGTGTTCAGCCTGGAATCAGGAAAGGGGAGTAGCAAAGGCAGCTGGGGCTGTTTACAGATAATATCTTCCAAGAAGCATTCCGTTCAAAGTCAGACAAGGCCTTCGCAGCCAGACCCTTGGCTGGTCCGTATTCCCCCTCCATCTGCACTGCAACGCACAGTTCCTGAGGGTCTCCTGTGCTCCACCACATCCCTTTATATACACAGAAGCACTCCCCTATACACACAGCACACTGACTTCTCTGATTTCTCCCCAAAAATCGGATCAGAAAAGTTAGGAGGGCAATGTGTGATTGTTGGCTGAAGTCCTTAAAATTAAATCGAATAATCCATTGGACAATGTTGTAGTGCAGGAAAGGCAACAAAGAAAAGACCTCTGAGTTTGCTCAGCTTAAGTCAGTACCGCTAGCAGGAAGCAGACTGGCTTTCTTTCTAAACCTCCTGGAGCTGACTGAGGGAGAGTTCCAGGGCCCGCTGTGTTCTCCGCCAGCTGCTCTTCCACACGGCTGCCTGCTGCTGGGGAAACACACCCATTCAGACTACAGGAAAAGCAGTCCCAGCTGGACAGAGATAGAGACCTCAACACTCAGGCTCACAGATGCTCTCCACCCAGCCAGCCCTGCCCAGAGCTGTCGGGAGCCTCCCTTGCCTGAGCCTCAAGGGACTGGCTTATTGGAGACTGAAAATTCACTGTGACACTTAGGAGGTGAGGCTAGTGGAAAAGCTGTCAGCTCGCCCCAGCTGACCTCTCACCAGGGTAGGGAATTGAGAGAAAAGGGAAAGACATGGTCAACCTGGCACAGTATTTAAAGAAACAACTTCAGGAAATAGTTCAGATGTACTTGAAAGTGGCATCTTCCTTTAGTCCCTTCCCTAAACTCCAGATCGATGGAACTGGTCATTGTCACTACATGGGTAAACTGAGGACTGGCGATGAAGTGAGGGAACCTAGCAGGGGAAGGGACAAGGGTCCAAAGCTGGCCCAGAGCTAGATGCAGGGAGAGGTAGTACTAATGGCCATGACTTTGAATCCTCCACCTTAAGCCATGGGGATGCAGGAAGTGGAGAGACTGAACCCCCTATCGGGGCAGAAAGAAGGGGTCTATAGTGGGAGCCCCCTGAGCACATGCAAGGACCTGTGCAAGGTGACTGCCCTGTAGGCTGAGGCAACCATTGGCTGGCCAGGGGCACAGGGACAATGATGCCATCCTGTCCAAAGGGCAGAATCCAAGCCAGACTCTTGGCCTACCAGGTTGGGGAGGATGTGGGAGGTGGTGGATAGCCTGGGCTAAGGTCAACCTTTCTGTCACTGACCAAGAGGCGCAGGAACTGGGATATTGTGAGCTTGCATCCAAGCTAGGAGGATAAACAGGAGCCAGAACATGTGTTTCAGATTAAACCCAGCTGTGAGACAAACACCATGGCTCCTCCTCCTCTTACCCCTCCTCCTCCCAGAACCACAAAGCCTTCAAGCCACATGGCAGCAGAAACTGTGGACGGGGCAAGGAAGGGCACCTCCCTCTCCCCTGGCTCTGGAAGAGAGTTTCCAGGGGTCCCCTCTGGCCCACCCATGGTGATACCACCAGCCCCCAGGCAATATTTTTTCTGAAATCCTAGAACCTAAGTGAGTCAGACCAAGACACACCAGAATCTCACATCCCCGCATGTGAGATGCAGCAACCCTGGGACTGGAACTCCCTGGTCCCCACGCCAGCCCCCTCAGGCTAAGGACTGAACTCTGCCTGGAAAGCCACGGGCCAAACAGTGGTGGGTTTCCAAGCCTGCAGCTTTTCTTTGCCTCAGACTCCCTCCAATGGCTTGCCTCAGGGAGTAAAAAAGGGTGCTCAGGCAGGCAAGCCCCCCAGCCCCACACACTGGCTGGGCTAAATGATGGCCATTGTTCACAAGGGGCGGGACCTCTCTGTCTCCCAGCTTTTACTCACTGGGAGTCCTGGACAGAAGACCCCGCTATACTCCAGCTCAGCCCTCAGAGCTTTGCAGTCAGCTGCTTGGTGGTGTTGGGAAATTACCTTTGAAATCAGCACCAGTTGATTTTGAAAAAGCAGAGCAAGAGGAGTGAGCAGAAGCCTGGCTGGGCTGCGAGCCGACCACCTTCCGGACACCCCTGGAGGGACATCTCTGCGAGGGTCCTTCTCTTGGGCCTGCAGCTCTTTGGACTAGGTGCTCAGACCTGACCTAGAGCTTAGCTCTCTGCTTCCACAGCCCCCCATTGCTTCCCAATCACTTCATTCATCCTTTAGTGTCCTTTGTTGCTGTGGGGTTTGGGGATAACTGAATCTTGTCCTTTTGCTCCCCCACTCCTTCTGCCCTCTCTTATCCACTCACACTGCTGCCCAAGCTGCCAGGGGCTACTCTCCCCTACCTCTTCCTCGCACACCCTTTTTCCTGTTCCTGGGGTACCCCTGCCTCATTCCTGTCTTGCCCCTGACCCGCAGACCAGACGTGGAACTGCTTTACCTGCGGTTGACTGCAGCTCCACTCCCAGCTTTACTCCAGTTTAGGTCCTGCTCAGCCTGCACTCTGAGGGGGCTCCAGCCTGCACTAGAGCTTTTATAGCTTCTTCCCAACCCAGCCTCCACCAGGCTTCAGATTACAACTACTCTTTCCCTTTTTATTTTTTTATTTTTTTCTTTTCTTTCTTAACAACTATTCTTTTCTTAAAGCGACCTGCACTCAATTTGGATTCTGCTATTGCATCATTGTCTGGAGTTAACTTTAACCCACTGTGGTCCTTCCACCCCACACCCCCAAGACCCACCTGTTTGTGTAACTTCCTCCTTCACCAGGCCCTGGGGGGTCCAGGCCTTTGTGGACTTCCTGCAAGATGGCCAGCCCGAGGTTACCTTGGCCAGCCTGGTGTCTTGCAGGATGGGCTAAAGAAGTGGGCAAGTGGAGTAAACATCAACCCAGTATGGAAACTTGGAGTTCTTTTTTTTTTTTTCCTGAGACTGGGTCTCCTATGCAGTTCCGGTTGGCCTTGAATTTGCAGCAATCCTCTTGCCTCAGCCTCCTGAATCCTGGGATTATAGGTGTGCACAGTCATATCCGACTGGACTTGGAGTTCTTGGTCCCTGGCCCTGGCACTAACTGGGGTTTGGGGCAAGTTAACCTTCTGGCTCTTCCCCCTCTTTGGCTGAAAAATGAAAGAATAAACTGAAATTGTCCACATGCTTTTTCAGCTCTGAAATTCTCTGATTTCTGAAGGCCAGAGTGGGCAGCGGGCAGAGGAAGCCTACAACAAAGTTACCTGAAGGGGATACACTGGGCCCAGCTCACCTTGGGATATTTAAGAACTTACAGTGTGGTTGTGAAAGTAAAACATCAGCTGGGCATGGTGGCACACACCTGTAACCTCAGCACCTAGGAGGACTGCCCCAAGTTTGAGCCAGCCTGAGCTACATAGTGACACCCTGCCTCAAAAAAACAAAAAGGAAAACATTAACATAAAAAGTAATTAGAGGGCCAGTGAGATGGCTCAGCAGCATAAGCGCCTGCCTGGCAAGTGCGAGGGCCCGAGTTCAACTCCCAGAACCCACATACGAAAGAAGGGCCGGTGATATCGCTCAAGCAGCACAAGCACCTGCTGCCGCGCAAGGTCCTGAGGTCAACCCCTGGTACCCACAAAAAAAAGTAATTAGAGATTAAGTATTCTTTATTTTAGTATATGTGCTGCCAAAGCGAGCACGAGTATTCTTTATTTGAAATGCTTAGGACTCAATTTCAAATTTCATACCTTTTTTTTTCCTGAGGCAGGGTCTCCCTGTATAGTTCAGGGTGGTCTTAAACTCACTATGTAGCCCAGGCTGGTCTTGAACTCACAGAGATCCTCCTGCCTCAGCCTCCCAAATGCTGGCATTATAGGCGTGTGCCACCACGCTATGCTTTAGACTTCTTTTTTTTTTCGTGGGTACCGGGGGTTGACCTCAGGACCTCGCACGCCAGGAGGCGCCTGTGCCGCTGAGCAATATCACCGGCCCTTTTTTCGCGTATGTGGGTTCCGAGAGTGGAACTCCGGCCCTCGCGCTTGCCAGGCAGGCGCTTATGCCGCTGAGCCATCTCACCAGCCTAGACTTCTTTTACATGTTGGAATATGTGTGTCTGTATAATGAGAGATCTTAGGGATGAGACTCTAAACATGAAATTCATTTTTTTAACATTATTAAATATTTTACTTTATTTCTACATGATTTCCCAACCATGCTTTCCTTTCGTTTCTTATACACCTTATACACATAGTCTGAAAGCAATTTTATACAATGTTTTTAACAATTTTGTGCGTGCAGTGAAGGTTTTTTTTTACATTAAACCATCAGACTTATGGCATCATATCAGTGCTCAAAAAGTTTCAAATTTTGGAAATTTCAGATTTTCCAATCAACCTGTGTAATGAAATGTTTCTAAGCAAGCATGAGTCCTGGCTGAGAAAAGCCCAAAAGTCATTCAGAGAAAAGATCAGAGAAGGAAAGTGCCCTGCCATATTGAGCTCAAAAAAGAGGAAATTTGGGGAAAACTAAAAGTTTTCTCATGGGGAGCAGAACTAGGGTCCCTGGGTGGAACTTTACAGGGAGCGAAGATCAACTTAAGAGCGTCTGTCAGAGAGCAGCTCCTTTGAACTAAAAGTTGTGCAGCACCTCTGGATCCCAAGTACTAAGTCCTCACAGGACATGGATGAGACTCAGCGCCCACCTCCAGGAACTTACTGGTCCATAACCGAGACTGGCGGGAGAGTGGGTCGTTCCAATACAGTGCGGCACCATCTGCGATGGCTGTCTCCATAGTTGTGTGGCCCACCACAGTCGCCATGAGCCTTGCGTGGCTATGGAGCACGTATTGGAAGTGTAAAATGAACATCTGGTTTTGAATACTTGGTACGAAAAATGAATGTAGGCTGGGCATAGTGGTGCTCGGCTGTAATCCTATTCCAGAAATCTGATATCAAACCAAGTGGAAGACTCTTTGCACCTGAGGAGTTGGAAGGCACCCTTTATTACGCTAGCAGGCTGATGGGAATCAGTTCTCAAATCATCAGCACTGTCTTGGGGTAGGGTAGTTTCTTATATAGGTTTTCAGAAGAAAGTACAAAAGGCAGATAACATGATATTTTACAGTTGGTTACATGTGTCTTGTCATACGTTGCTAGGCAGGTTTGGTTCAGGCAAGTTAATTGGGGGTTTTGTATCATACAACAGGGAAGTCAAGGCTAGGGTGAGCAGGAGGAATCAATCACTGTCTTAGACTGAGTTGAGCTGTCCTTGAAATGATGTCTCTGGGATTTGAAAGTGAGCAAAACATCACTGTCTGCCTGTTACACTTATCTTGCAGCTGGCACCTGGAATGTTAAGGCTTGTTAAGTTTCATAGCTTTCTAATTATGGGAACATGCTGTGTTTCTCAGTCTTATCCTTGAGTAGTGTTAGAAATATACTAGTATTAGAAATATTGGGGGCCGGTGAGATGGCTCAGCGGCATAAGCGCCTGCCTGGCAAGCATGAGGTCCTGAGGTCGACCCCCAGTACCCACAAAAAAAAAAAAAAAAAGGAAATATAAGTTTTAAAATTTCCTTTACCATTAAAATAGCCTCTACAATCCTAGCACTCAGGAGGCTGAGGCAAGAGGCACACAGTGTAAGAGGAATTTTCCCTTCTGGGAAAATACAATCCATGCTGTCCTCCTCCTCCCAATGTTCCGAGAATTAAGCTGTTACAGTTTAAAGTTGCCTAAGTTAGATAAGAATGAGAACAGGGCTGACCAGGGATCTGGGTTACAAGATAAGAACAACCCCATGACTAAGGAATTTACAAAATAGGAGACATCCTCCGCCACCCAGCCTTAAATTTCCGTATGATTGTCTTCTCCCAATGAATGTAAAAAGCTGTTTAAACTAACCAATGCCATCTGCTTCTGTAACTGCCCTTGCAAAGACCCCTCCTCCCTTTGTTCTATAGATATATAAGCCCTGCACAGACAAACCTCGTGGCTCTCTGTTCCTGTGTGTTCAGTGAGCCCCACGCATGCTTGGTCAATAAAACCCCTTGCCTTTTGCGTGAGAGAACGCTTCTTGGAGTCTTCCTTCACGTGGTGGGTGTCTCTACCCTAACATTGGGGGCTCGTCCGGGATTGGAGATTGCCCCCTGCGTCGGAGGGCTTCAACAGCCACCTCTCGGGGTAAGTACCGCCGTTTCTCTCTCTCTCTCTCTCTCTGCCTCTCTTTGTCTTACTTTCACTTTGCGATCGCCTAGTTTTTGTTGTGACGGGCACCAAGATGCGTGAGCTCTTGGTCCCAGTGACTTGCCTCTGGGCTTCTGGGTCACAAGTCACTTCCCTGGGGGATGCCTCGGGGATTATAGGTCCATAGGGCCTATTCAGCAGGGGATTCCCCGGTAGTGTTTCTACATAGACTCCTGGAGCCTACCTCGTGGGCTCCTGAGGGTCTATTCAGCGGGGGATTCCCCGGTTGTAACTCTTTCACTTCCTCTTTTGGAGAAGTTTTGTGTGCCGGCATTTGTCTATTGTCTTGGTTGTAGTGTTTGTCTGTCTTTGTTTGTTTGGCGCCACTAACCTCTTTTGTTCCACAGCACCCACCATGGGACAAGCGACATCCACCCCTCTCTCTCTTACCCTAGACCATTGGTCAGAAGTGAGAGAGAGGGCTCATAATCTTTCTTTACTTGTCAAAAAAGGTAAATGGCAGACTTTATGCTCTACAGAGTGGCCTACTTTTCAAGTGGGATGGCCACCAGAGGGAACCTTCCACCTCCCCCTCATCCAGGCGGTTAAGGCTATAGTCTTCCGCCCTGGGAGACAAGGACATCCTGACCACCAACCTTACATCGTTGTATGGCAGGACCTATATGAAAACCCTCCAAAATGGGTAAGGCCCTTTCTACCTCCAGCTCTACCCAAGCCCGTCACTCTCTTACCCATGAAAAGTCAATCCCCAACTCCCAACCTCTATCCTTCCCTCCCTTCTCCGGTCCTACCCGAATCACAATCTGACTTAATCCTATTGGATTCTGAGGCACCGCCTCCTCCTTATCCCCCTCTACCCTCTGCTCCAACTGAGGCGACTGCTGCTGCTCCTCCTCCCCGTTCTCCTACCCCACCCTCTTCACTCTCTTCCCCTGAGTTGACTCCGCAGGGCCTTCCAGTTGATGCTACAGACCATGGGCCAGCTCAGGGAACTGATGTCAGTGGGCCCTGGGCCGACAAGAAGGAGTGGCAATTACACTCCCCCTCAGACCGCATGGACCCTTGCTGGAAGATGGACACGGGGGGGAAATGCCAGCACTCCAATACTGGCCCTTTTCTTCTTCCGACTTATATAATTGGAAAAATAATAACCCTCCTTTCTCTGAGGACCCTTCTAGGTTAACAAGGTTGATGGAACCTCTCATGTTCACTCACCAGCCTACCTGGGATGATTGTCAACAGTTGTTGGGGACCTTGTTCACCACTGAAGAAAAGGATCGAGTCCTCATAGAGGCCAGAAAGCTCGTGCCAGGACAGGATGGGAGACCTACCCAGCTCCCAAATATCATTGATGACTTCTTCCCATTGCGTCATCCTAATTGGGACCCCAATACTCCAACAGGTAGGGAGCATCTGTCCATCTATCACCAGACTCTAGTGGTGGGTCTCCGAGTGGCCGCTAGGCGGCCTACAAATTTGGCTAAGGTAAGGGAGATCCTTCAAGGGCCTACCGAGTCACCCTCGATATTCCTAGAGAGACTAATGGAGGCTTACCGTAGGTACACTCCCTTTGACCCTCAAGACGAGGGACAACGGGCATCTGTTGCCATGGCCTTTATAGAACAGTCGGCTTCAGATATTAGGTGTAAGCTCCAACGACTAGACGGATTACAGGACTTAACCTTAAGAGATTTAGTGAAAGATGCTGACAGAGTATATTATAAGAGAGAAACAGAAGAGGAAAAAGAACAGAGAAAGGAAAGAGAGAAAGAGGAAAAAGAACTAATCAGAGATAGAAGGAGGAATAAGGAATTGACAAAAATCGTGGCCACAGTTGTAAAAGGCATTCAGGGAGAAATAGATGAAGGTAAGCCACGCCACCCTCCTCTTGACCCCAACCAATGTGCATATTGCAAGGAACAAGGACATCTCATGAGAGAGTGTCTCAAGCTTAAAAGGAAAAAGGAAAGAGAAAAGAAACAAAAACAGGCGTTGGAGGCTCAACAGCGCCAACAGCCTAATATACTGGCCTTAGAAGAAGAAGACTAGAGGGGACGGGGCTCGGACCCCCTCCCCGAGCTCAGGGTAACTTTCAATGTGGAGGGGACCCCAATTGATTTTGAAGTAGATACAGGAGCTGTCTGTTCTGCTCTCCAAGCCCCATTGGGACCTCTTTCCTCTAAGAGGTCCCTAGTTCAAGGGGCTAATGGGAGCAAATTCAGAGCATGGACTACTAAAAGAACTATGGACTTAGGTAAAGGAAAAGTCCAACATTCTTTCTTGGTAATACCAGAATGCCCAGCTCCCCTCATGGGAAGAGATCTCTTAACCAAATTAAGAGCCAAAATAACTTTTGAGCCCCAGGGACCCCAAGTGACTTTTCTTAACCCCCTGGTGAGCCAACCTATGGTGACTATGCTTACTTTGGCAACTGATGATGAATATCAACTTTATAGCCAGCCTACGGTTTCAACTATACCCCAAAATTGGATAACGGAATTCCCTGATTCCTGGGCTGAAACAGCTGGATTGGGACTGGCCACTTTACAACCCCCTGTGGTAATTTCCTTAAAGGCCTCCGCCTCACTGGTCCATATCAAACAATATTATATAAACAAAGAGGCCCATCAAGGGATAAAGAGACACATACAGAAGTTTCTCAAACTAGGGGTGTTGGTACCGTGTCGTTCGGCTTGGAATACGCCCTTGTTACCGGTCAAAAAGCCGGGAACAGGAGATTACAGACCAGTACAAGACCTAAGAGAGGTAAACAACAGAGTAGAAGATATACACCCCACAGTGCCTAATCCATATAATTTGCTTAGTACTTTGGGTCCCAAAAAGACTTGGTATATGGTCCTAGACTTAAAAGATGCTTTCTTTTGTCTATCTCTACATAAAGATAGTCAGCCTCTGTTTGCCTTTGAATGGACAGACCCTGACACAGGGATGTCAGGACAATTGACTTGGACCCGCCTCCCTCAGGGATTTAAGAACTCCCCTACCATCTTTGATGAAGCTCTCCATAAGGACCTGGCTACCTTTTGAGTCCAACACCCCGCTGTGACCTTGCTCCAGTATGTGGACAATCTTCTGCTGGCCGCAGATTCAGAAACAGACTATGTATGGGACTCGGGAACTATTACAAGAATTAGCCAGATTGGGATACCGAGCCTCTGCTAAGAAGGCTCAAATTTGCCAAAAAGAGGTTATCTTCTTAGGATACACCCTCAAAAATGGAAAATGATGGCTCACAGAAGCTAGAAAAAAAAACTGTTACTCAAATTCCTCCACCTACGAGTAAGAGACAATTGCGGGAATTTCTGGGAACTGCGGGGTTTTGCCACCTATGGATCCCTGGTTTTGCCTCCTTGGCTGCTCCCCTCTATCCCCTCCTAAAGGGAGATGCCACCTTTACCTGGGGCGCTGACCAACAACAGGCCTTTGATGATATCAAAAAGGCTCTGTTATCTGCCCCTGCTTTGGCTCTCCCCAATATAGAAAAACCCTTTACTCTCTATATTGAAGAGAAATGGGGGGTAGCTCGAGGGGTGCTTACTCAGGCTTTCAGCCCATGGAGATGACCTGTGGCTTATTTATAAAAGAAATTAGATCCTGTGGCCAATGGGTGGCCCCATTGTCTAAAGGCTATCGCAGCAGCAGCTATCCTAACCAAAGATGCAGATAAATTGACTCTGGGACAAAAATTGACTATAATAGCCCCACACACACTGGAAAATGTTATTCGTCAGCCTCCAGATAGATGGCTCTCTAACGCCAGAATTACTCACTACCAAAGCCTCCTGCTTAATAAGGACCGAATAACATTTGGTCCTCCAACTACCCTCAACCCGGCCACTCTACTGCCTGAAGCGACATCAGAGCCAATCCTACATACCTGTGAAGAAATCCTGGCAGAGGAAATTAGAATTCGTCGAGACCTGACAGACCAGCCACTCCCAGATGCTGAGGTAACCTGGTTCACCGACGGTAGCAGTTTCTTACTAGAAGGTAAGAGACATGCAGGGGCTGTGGTTACAGATGGGACTCGAGTTATCTGGTCATCAGGACTAAGAGAAGGTACATCCACACAGAGGGCGGAACTAATCGCCCTTTCAAAGGCCTTAGAGTTGGCACAGGGAAAAAGGGCAACCATCTATACTGACAGCCGCTATGCTTTTGCTACAGCACACATTCATGGGGCTATTTACCAGCAGAGAGGACTCTTAACTTCAGCTGGAAAAGAGATCAAAAACAAACAAGAAATTCTCAGACTCTTAACGGCTATTATGTTACCACAAAAATTGGCCATAGTACACTGCAACAGCCACCAGAAGGGTACAAGCCCTATAATACGGGGCAACAACCATGCAGATAAAACTGCGAAACAGGCGGCCTTAGGTGCCCCTACTGCTCTGCTCCTAGAGGTCGATGCTCCACCTGAGACATATCCAAACGAGCCTCTCTGAACTCCCAAGATGGGAAAATCAGAACTTTTAGCCTACTTCCAACAAGCTCATAAGTTAACCCATCTGGGGACAAAAAAGCTGTGTTTATTGGCCAGGAGTCAATTAACAGATAGTCAATTGTCAGCCGCCCAAATTAAGAAACTAGCGGAACAAGTTACCAAAAACTGCCAGACTTGCCAGATCGTTAACGCCTTCCCCTCCAAATCCTCGGAAGGAAAGAGATTACGAGGAACTCGACCGGGACAGTTCTGGGAGGTGGATTTTACTGAAATAAAACCAGCCAGATATAACCTTAAATACTTGTTAGTCTTTATAGACACTTTCTCAGGATGGACCGAGGCATTCCCTACCAAAAGGGAAACTGCACAGACGGTAATAAAAAAGTTAATGGAAGAGATCTTTCCTCATTTCGGCCTGCCAAAGGTAATCGGGTCTGACAATGGACCGGCGTTCGTGGCTCAAGTAAGTCAGGGATTGGCCAAGATATTGGGGATTGATTGGAAACTTCATTGTGCTTATAGACCCCAGAGTTCAGGACAGGTAGAGAGAATGAATAGAACAATCAAAGAGACCTTGACTAAATTAGTCAAAGAGACTGGCTCTAAAGATTGGACCATGCTCCTACCCTATGCTTTGTTTAGAGCTAGGAACACCCCTTCTTCCCAGCCGCCCAATTTGACACCTTTCGAGATCCTATATGGAACCCCTCCTCCCATCCGAGACCTCAGCCCCCTACCTGACGGCGCCCATTTACCCCATACGCTCTTGATTGATAGACTCCAGGCTCTGGACCAAATTCAGAGGACCCTGTGGCGTCAACTCTCTTCAGCCTACCAGCCAAGCGACGAACCCACTCCTCATCGATACAACATAGGTGACTTCGTCTATGTCCGTCGCCACCAGGTACAGACCCTAGAACCTCACTGGAAAGGACCCTACCAGGTACTCCTGACTACCCCCACAGTGGTTAAGGTTGATGGCATCGCGTCCTGGATCCATGCATCTCACCTCAAGCCGGCACCTTCGCCGCCAGGGTCTCAATGGAAACTGGAAAAGACTGATAAGCCCCTCAAGTTACAGGTTCGTTGTATGGCTATGGGTGGGGATAATGGGGACCACACTCTCTCAAGGGGCAAATAACCCACACCGACCTTGGAAATGGTCGATCACTCACTGGAGTGATCAAAGGGAAATCAAGACTTGGATAGGGTCAGGAAATCCAACATTTGAAGTCTATTCTTGTGACCTTGCGCCTATTCAACCATGCCTCAACAAAATACCAATCTATCTTTGTCCTGCTGCTATAGAAGGTAAAACATATTGTAACTCCCCAGGACATTACTACTGTGCCTACTGGGGTTGTGAGACAATAGCAACCACATGGACACCCGCTCATCCTGATAGACATCTTAGAGTACAATGGGGGCCAAACAATTGCTAGCCATTCAATTACTGGTATCATACTAAACAAAATTGTGAGTACTTAAATATAACTGTTACCACCCCTGACGAAACTGGCTGGCTAACAGGATGTACCTGGGGACTTAGATACTATGAACCAAGTACAGACAGGGGTGGCCTTTTCTTCATAAGAAAGACTCCTCCAGAAAAGCCGCCTATGGCCATAGGCCCAAATCCTGCCTTAAGACCGCCCAAAGCCAGTGTACCCCCAAAGAGGCTGGAGCTACCCAATACTGTGGCTCAATCGACAAGAGCCCCTTCCTCACTCTCCAAAACCACTAGAACACCCATACCCATTATAACCAGACTATACAACTTAATTCTGGGGGCCTATTCTATCCTAAATTATACTCAATAATACCTATGACACCATTACTAGTGCCACTTGTGACTGGAATAATAACTATAAGCTTACTCTCCCTGAGGTTACTGGTAAAGGAGTCTGTATAGGAAGCCCCCCAAGTGACATCAGACTGGCTTTATGTTTACAGATCCATAATAACCCCACCTCAATGGCATACTTAATTCCTCCTCAAGGGACCCATTGGGCATGTAACACTGGAATCACCCCTTGTGTCTCCACTAAGGTGTTTAACAATTCGGCCCATTACTGTGTTATGGTAAAAATATTTCCTTGGATAATATACCATCAAAGTAGATCATTCAAGGATCGGCGAGAACCTATATCCCTAACCTTGGCCGTCCTTACAGGATTAGGAATCGCCACTGGAGTGGAGACAGGGACAGCGACGTTAATACAAGGCAGGCCTCTATTGACCAAGATCTAAAAGAGATAGAACAAGGGAGGGACCTCAAGATGGCGGATGAGTAAGAAGCAGGCAGCGAAACTCTCTCTAAAAGTTACCATTGGAACACGGGAATATAGCGACCCGGAAAGCGCAGGAGGGGGGGAGATGCCTCCCCGAAACCCAGAAAAGTTCTGAAGCGCAATCTGGGACCCCCGGCACCAGTGACGGGTGACTTCCAACAAAGAAGAAGGAAAGAAGGAGCAGACTGCGCGCGTGCACCTTCTACTATCCCGGGAGTTGCAGCGCCGCGGAGGCTCAAATCTACGGACACACGGTGGCAGCTGGTGCCCAGGGAGCCCCCACGGAGGATCCTGAGACAGCGGCGGGGCAGGGGAGCGGCGGAGAACGGCGCTGACCGGCGGTGAGTGTCTCTCAGCCACAGCTGCCCCGCGCCAGAGAGCGACCGGCCGGGCGCCATTGTGGGGGGTGTGGCGAAACTCAGAGCGGCTCGGAAACTGCTCTGGGAACTTGTGCTCCGGACAGGACAGCACGGGGCCTCTCAGGCCCACGAAAGTGTGCTGAGGTCAGCAGGCGAACGAGACTGGACTCTCAGCCACACCTGTCCCGCGCCAGAGAGCGACTGGCCCGGCGCCATTGTGGGGGGCGTGGCGAAAAACCAGAGCGGCGGGAACCAGTGCAGGGAACCCGCGCTCCAGACAGCGCGCTGAGCCTCTCAGGCCCAGGGATCGTGAAAGGGCGCTGAGAGTGGAGGCGAGCTAGACTGGTCTCTGCCTGAAAGTACGCGCATCTGCTCACCGCCCGCCAGAGGGCGCTCCTGGCTTACTGGGACGGACCTGCACAGAACAGGACTCTCACCACAGGGTAACTGCCTACAGCAGAGTCAACACCTGGAACTGATTCTTTTTATTTTTTTTATTTTTATTTTTATTTTTATTTTTAATTATTTTTTTTTTCTCACTGATTTGTTTTTTGTTCTGGCGAAGGGTTTTTTTGTTTTTGTTTTGTTTTGTTTTGTTTTTTGGTGGGGTTTTATTTTTGATCTGTCTGTTTTATTGTTTTTATCTTCGTTTTTGTTTCTGTATGTGTATTTGCTCTTTCCTTCATTATTCTCTCTGGTTTTTTATATGAGTGTAAACAGCGCCTCTAACTTCTTTGTGATTGTGGTTGTGATCTGTTCTTCCTTTTATCCCTTCCTTCTCTTTCTACCACCTGTCCTCTGCACTAGTGTCCCAATTTTAGTGGGATCCCTCTTGGTCCTCTAACCTTACATCTAATTCCTTCCTCTTCTCCCAATACTCTATTTCCTCCTTAACTCATTTTAAATTTAAACTCCTCAGGGGAAAAATTGACATACACAGGACTTGTATACTGCATATAATTTTTCTGGTGTGTTTTAGATTTTGTTATATAACCGCAACTCTATACAGCTAAAAGTGGTAAATAACTGGTTAGCTCAGTCTGTCATTTTCTAGGTTGTGTTTGATGCTTTAGTTAACATTATAGCCAAATGTGAAATAATTGTTCTAAACATCTTTCCTTCCTGATATTTCATGATTGAGATTGACTAAGGGACACAGAAAATACAGTGGCACAGTACCAAAGAATCAAGGACTGGGCCAAACAGGTAGCAACTTCGCATACCCAACGAATTGAAGAGGTAGGATCTGGCAGAAAGCTCAAAACCTAAAAGCAAGCTCCACTTGGAAGATACTGCAGAGAAGTAGTCATCTTCTAAAGATCTTAAACACTAGCAATAAAGTAACCTACTATAGGTAATTTGCAAACATCACCCCAGGAATTAAAGAAAGAAAAAATGAGACGACACTTAAACAAGATGCAACCCCACACATCCAATTCACCAAAGGCAAACCTAGGGAGCAACGAGGTGGGACAATCCGAAAGCCACCCACCTGGCCTATCTGAAGTGGTAACAACAAAGCAACTGAATGAGGTTCTGGAAAAAATTAAAACAGAAATAATCTCACAGATAACTGCAGAGATAATGTCTACAATGAAGACCATGCTTAAGGACACTATAGCTGATACAGACAAAAAAATAGATGAACTTAAGAAAACTATAGAAACCATGAATGCTCAGCATAGGAAAGAAATGGAATCCATAAGGCAGATTCAAGCAGATACCCAAGAGATAAAAAATTCCATTGAAAGTATTTGTAGCAGAATAAGCCAATGCGAGGACAGGATCTCAGATATAGAAGACAGGCTTGCAATTAGTGATCATGAAATGGAAAAATTCTTAAAAATAGCAAGGGACCATGAAAAATCAATTCAGCAGCTGCTAGATGACTCAAAGATAAACAACTTAAGAATAATTGGAATAAATGAAAAAGCAGGAGATAGCATCAACGACATTAAAACCTTGTTCAAAGACATAATCAGGGAGAACTTTCCTGGAAGAGAAAAGGAATTTGACACCCCTATAAGTGAAGCTTTTAGATACCAACTAGACATGATCAAAAAAAAACTTCAGCCAGACATATTATAGTCAAGATCCCAGAAATTCAACAGAAGGGCAGAATCTTAAAAGCTGTTAGGGAGAAGAGACAAATCACCTATGAAGGAAAACCCATCAGAATCACAGCTGACTTTTCAGCACAAACCCTCAATTCAAGAAGAGCTTGGAATGATGTATTGCAAGCTCTAAAGGAAAATAATTTTCAGCCCAGATTGATGTACCCTGCAAAACTATCTTTCAAAATTGATGGAGAAATAAAATACTTTCATGACAAAGAACATCTGAGAAAATTTATGACCACCAAACCAGCACTCCAAAACGTTCTGAAGGACATTCGAGAAAGAGATAGGAACCCCAACAGAAGGAATCCACCAGGCAGGGCAAATAATTAAATAGCCGGAAAGCAGAAAAACAAAGAGTGGGAACCAACAACAGGAAAATATCATGACAAGTCAATACATATCAGTTTTAACCATCAATGTTAACGGTCTCAATTCACCAATCAAAAGGCACAGACTGGCGAAATGGATCAAGAAGCAAGATCCAACAATATGCTGTATACAAGAAACACATTTAATTCAGAAAGAAATTCATAGACTGAAAGTCAAAGGATGGAAAACAATACTCCATGCCACAGGAACCCAGAAAAAAGCAGGGGTAGCTATTCTTTTTGCAGACAAAGTGAACTTCAAGCCAAGAAGGATTCAGAGAGATAAAGACGGTCATTACATCCTTGTAAAGGGAACAATCCAAGAGGAAGAGATAACGATCATAAATATATATGCATCAAATACCAATGCACCCAGCTATATAAAACAAGTACTAAAGGACATGAAAAATCAAATAAGCACTAATACAATTATATTGGGAGATCTCAATACTCCACTGTCACAAAAAGATAGATCAACTGGACAGAAAATCAATAATGAAATAGTAGAACCGAACCAAACTTTTGAACAAATGGACTTAGTAGATGTCTACAGAGTGTTCCATCCCACAACATCAGAATACACATTTTTCTCAGCTGCACATGGGACGTTCTCCAAAATAGACCACATACTAGCTCATAAAACCTGCTTAAGTAAATGCAAAGGAATTGAAATTATCCCATGCATATTATCAGACCATAGTGCAATGAAATTGGAAATCAATGGCAAAAGATCCCACAAAAACTCCCTAAACACATGGAAATTAAACAGCATCCTCCTGAACAACCAATGGGTCACAGATGAAATTAAAGAAGAAATTAGTCACTTTCTACAACTGAATGATAATGACAGTACAACATACCGGAACTTATGGGATACAATGAAAGCAGTCCTAAGAGGGAAATTTATAGCATTAAATACTTATATCAGGAAAATAGAGCAAGCGCAAATAAACAACTTAAGGGTGAACCTCGAGCTTCTAGAAAAAGAAGAGCAGGTTAAGCCAAAAGCCCGTACAAGGGAGGAAATTATAAAGATCAGAGCAGAAATTAACGTATTGGAGACTAAAAAAACAATACAAAGAATCAATGAAGCAAAAAGTTGGTTCTTTGAAAGAATAAATAAGATTGACAAACCCTTATCCAACCTTATTAAAAAAAGAAAAGAAAAGACTCAAATCCATGCAATTGAAAATGAAAAGGGTGATATCACGACGGACCCTGCAGAAATCCAGAAGATCATCTATACCTATTTTGAAAATTTATATTCTACTAAGATGGAAAATGCAGAAGAAATGGACAGATTCCTAGATTCGTATGAATTACCAAAGCTAAATAAAGAAGATTTAAAAATCCTAAATAAACCAATATCAACCAATGAAATTGAAGATGTAATTAAAAACCTCCCAACAAAGAAAAGTCCAGGCCCTGATGGATTCACTGCCGAATTCTACAAGAAATTTAGAGAAGACCTAACGCCACTACTTCTCAAACTTTTCAATGAAATTGAAAGGGAAGCAATACTCCCAAATTCATTCCTGGAAGCAAGCATTACCCTGATACCAAAACCAGAGAAGGACCCAACTAAGAAAGAGAACTACAGGCCAATCTCCCTAATGAACATAGATGCAAAAATCCTTAATAAGATACTGGCAAACAGAATCCAACAAATCATCAAGAAGATTATACACCATGACCAAGTTGGATTCATCCCTGGGATGCAGGGATGGTTCAACATACGTAAATCAATAAATGTAATACAGCATATTAACAGAACCAAAGACAAAAATCACATGATCATCTCAATAGATGCAGAAAAAGCTTTTGACAAAGTCCAGCACCTTTTCATGATAAAAACCCTACAGAAAATTGGAATAGAGGGTCTTTATCTCAATCTGGTAAAAGCTATCTATGACAAACCAACAGCCAATATTATACTAAATGGCCAAAAACTGAAAGCCTTCCCTCTAAAATCAGGAACAAGACAAGGATGTCCACTGTCCCCACTCTTATTCAACATAGTTCTGGAAACTTTAGCCAGAGCGATTAGACAAGAGAAAGAAATAAAAGGAATAATGATTGGAAAGGAAGAAGTTAAATTATCATTATTTGCAGATGACATGATACTCTACACAGAAGACCCCAAAAACTCCACTAAAAAACTGCTAGATTTAATAACCAAATTCAGTAGTGTAGCTGGATACAAAGTCAATACTCAAAAGTCAATAGCCTTCCTGTACACAAATAACAAACTTACTGAAAGAGAAATTAGGGAAACAATACCTTTCACAATAACATCCAAAAAAATGAAATACCTAGGAATCAACCTCACGAAGGATGTAAAAGACCTCTATACTGAAAACTACAGTACTCTGAAAAAGGAGATTGAAGAGGATATCAGAAAATGGAAAGATATCCCTTGCTCCTGGATAGGAAGAACCAATATAGTGAAAATGGCCATACTTCCAAAATTGTTATACAGATTTAATGCAATTCCAATCAAAATTCCAACAGCATATCTCACAGAATTAGAGAAAACAATCCTAAAATTCATTTGGAATCAGAAGAGACCTAGAATAGCAAAGGCAATTCTGGGCAACAAAGGCAAGGCAGGGGGCATCACTATCCCCGACTTGAAATTATACTATAAAGCTACTGTGATAAAAACAGTGTGGTACTGGCAAAAAAACAGACCTGAAGATCAATGGAACAGATTAGAAGATGCTGAAACAACCCCAGACATACTAAGCCACCTTATCTTTGACAAAGGTGCCAAACACACTCGCTGGAAGAAAGATAGCCTCTTTAATAAATGGTGCTGGAAAAACTGGCTCTACACATGCCGAAGATTAAAACTAGATCCATATCTTTCACCATGCACTAAACTAAATTCAAAATGGATCAGAGATCTAAATATTAAAACAGAAACATTAAATCTGCTGGAAGGTAGGATAGGTAAAACCCTTGGAGACATTGGTGTAGGCAAAGACTTTATGAATAAAAACTCAACTGCACGGGAACTATCCCAAAGAATCAATAACTGGGATCTCATCTTATTAAAAAGCTTTTGCACAGCAAGAGAAACCACCAACAGAGTGAAGAGACAACCCACAATGTGGGAAAAAATGTTTGCCAGCTGTTCCTCAGACAAAGGATTACTATCGAGAACATATAAAGAACTCAAAAAAATCAGACCTCCCAAATTTAAAGACCCACTCCAAAAATGGGCATCTGAGATGAATACACATTTCTCAGATGAAGAAATACTAATGGCAAACAAATATACAAAAAAATGTGCAACATCACTAGTCATTCGAGAGATGCAAATTAAAACAACACTGAGATACCATCTCACCCCAGAAAGAATGGCTACTATTAAGAAATCAACTAATAACAAATGCTGGAGGGGCTGTGGGGAAAAAGGAACCCTTCTTCACTGTTGGTGGGAGTGTCGACTGGTACAGCCACTGTGGAAGTCAGTGTGGAGATTCCTCAGAAAACTAGGGTTGGAGGTCCCATTTGACCCAGCTATTCCCCTTCTGAGCATCTTCCCAGAAGAATTAAAAACATCGTACCACAGCGATATATGTGCACCCATGTTTATAGCAGCACAATTTGTAATAGCCAGATCTTGGAAACAACCCAAATGCCCATCAACTGAGGAATGGATAAGAAAGATGTGGTATTTTTATACAATGGAGTACTATTCAGCCATAAAGAAGGATAAACTGGAGACTTTTATAGGTAAATGGATGCAACTCGAGAAAATACTCATAAGTGAAATAAACCAGAAGCACATGTGTAAGCATCGTATTATCTCTCTAGTATGAGAAACTGAAAGAGTAAATAAGATCCAAAATGTACAATAGATATGGTGAATCAAAAAGAAACTGGTCAAAAGGAAAGAGAGACTGGAATAGGGAAAAGAAAGAAGGGAAAGGGAAAAAAATTGTATATATATATATAAGATGGTTAAGATAGATACACTACCATTTTTACTTAGTTCATTGAAGAGTAAGGTTTGTGCCAATAATGTTTGGACAATTGAATGCTAATGTCTGGTGTCCTGAATAACTAACTTAAAGATAGTAATACGTAATGTATTAACCATTGTTACCCTCCAATTATGTTGTTTTGAAAATTTGTTCTTCTTTTGATTTGTTTTGTTTTTTTTTCTTCTCTTTAAAATAAAAAAAAATAAAATAAAATAAAATAAATAAATAAAAGAGATAGAAATGTCTATAACGGCCCTCCAGACCTCCCTAACCTCCCTGTCAGAAGTAATATTCATGAGGGAAGGAGGCCTATGTGCTGCCTTAAAAGAAGAAGGTTGTTTACTAAATTAAGAGAACGCCTCTAAGAGAGACAAAAAGAACGAGAAGCCCAACAAGGCTTATTTGAGTCTTGGTTTTGCCAGTCCCCCTGGCTCACCGCCTTACTGTCAGCTCTAACAGGACCCTTGATTGTGTTACTTTTAATAATAACTATAGGACCCTAAAACTAATGCTCATCAAATAACAATATGCATTTCCAGATGATCCTAAGAACGGACACTCCGATCTCTAAGATTAGAGATTCACAAAAACCAAAAGGGGGGAATGTAAGAGGAATTTTCCCTTCTGGGAAAATACAATCCATGCTGTCCTCCTCCTCCCAATGTTCCGAGAATTAAGCTGTTACAGTTTAAAGTTGCCTAAGTTAGATAAGAATGAGAACAGGGCTGACCAGGGATCTGGGTTACAAGATAAGAACAACCCCATGACTAAGGAATTTACAAAACATGCCTTTACAAGATAAGAACAACCCCATGACTAAGGAATTTACAAAATAGGAGACATCCTCCACCACCCAGCCTTAAATTTCCATATGATTGTCTTCTCCCAATGAATGTAAAAAGCTGTTTAAACTAAACAATGCCATCTGCTTCTGTAACCGCGCTTGCAAAGTCCCCTCCTCCCTTTGTTCTATAGACATATAAGCCCTGCACAGACAAACCTCGTGGCTCTCTGTTCCTGCGTGTTCAGTGAGCCCCACGCATGCTTGGTCAATAAAACCCCTTGCCTTTTGCATGAGAGAACGCTTCTTGGAGTCTTCCTTCATGCCACGGGCGTCTCTACCCTAACAACAGGAGTTCAAGGCCAGACTATGTTACATAGTGAGTTCAAGGCCAGCCTGAACTACACAGTGAGACCCTGTCTCAGAAAAAATAAATAAATAAATATAAATAAATAAAAAGCAAATACAGCTGAGCATGGTGGCTCCTGCCTGCAATTCCAGCACTCTGGAGGCTGAGGCAGGAGGACTGTGAAAGTGCAGCTCACTGCAAAGGCCAAATATGGCAGCAAAGTGCTGTGTGCCTATAATCCCAATGACCCAGGAGGCTGAGGCAGGAGGATCATAAATTCAAGGCCACCTTGGTCAATTTAGCTAGACTCTGTCTCAAAATAAAAAATAAACCGGGCATGGTGGTGCATGCCTGTAATCCCAGCACTTGGGAGGCTGAGGCAGGAGAATCACTGTGAGTTCAAGGCCAGCCTGGGCTACAAAGTGAGTTGAAGGCCAGCCTGAACTTCATAGTGAAACCCTGTCTCAAAAGACAAAAAAATAATAATAATAATAAAATAAAATAAGATAATAAAAATAAAAATAAATGCAAATAAAAGCCAGGCCTGGTGGCACACACCTATAATCCCAGCACTTTGGGACACTGAGACAGGAGGAGCTCAAATTTGTGCCAGCCTAAGCAACTGAACAATTTAGCAAGGCCCTGTCTCAAAATATAAACTAGAAGAACTGGGTATGTGTCTCAGTGTAAAGGTGTGGTGTTCAATCCCCAGTACCAAAAATAAAAAATAAAGAAACACATACACAACAAACTAAATTTTAAATATTTTAGAAGTAAAGGTAAATGGGTGATCTCTGTGTAGGAAAATTGGTTTGTTTTTTGTTTTTTCTTTTTAAACAAGACACCAAAAAAACACAAAGTAGAAAAGATTGACAAGAGTGATGTGAAAGTTAAAAACTTGTTTTTATGAAAAGATACCATAAAACACAGAGAAAAGACAAGACTCTCACTGGAAGAAAATATTTGTAGCACAGATAACTGACAAAAAGATTATGTACTACCTATAACATAAAAGATTATGTACTACCTATAACATAAAAGTACTATAACTCAATGAGAAAATAAAAAGCAATTTGACAGAAAAATAGGACCAGGTAATTCACAGTAGGAGAATCCCAAATGGCCAATAAGCTTATGAGAAGAAGTTTTAGCAGAGTGTGGTGGTGCACGCCTGGAATCCCAGCTACTCCAGAGCCTGAGACAGGGAACTCACAAGTTCAAGGCCAGTCTGGGCAACCTAGTGAGACCCTATCTCAAAAAACTAAAATAGGGCCGGTGAGATGGTTCAGCAGCATAAGCGCCTGCCTGGCAAGCGCGAGGTCCTGAGTTCAACTCCCGGTACACACATACGAAAAAAGGGCCAGTGATATCACTCAGCGGCACGGGTGCCAGCTGGCGTGCAAGGTCCTGAGGTCGACTCCCAGTACCCACAAAAAAAAAAAAAAAGAAAGAACCAAAAGGTACTGAGGGTGTGGCTCAGTGGTAGAGTGCAAGGAAATAGGAAAATAAAGAGGAAACAGGCTATATCATGTATAGGTACAAATTTCCTATGATGAATGTGATCATTATATATATCTAAATTGTACCAATAAACTGAATTTTTAAAAAAAGGGAATAGGATCATTTGAAGTGGTGGGAGTGAGGGAGAGGCACCATGCTGTCCATCTGGCCGCACTCGTGTTGGAATGGAGAGTGGTGTCTGATAGCCAGAGAGGACACTGCTAGATAGTCAGGGAGGACACTGGAGCAAACTGTCCCTGTCCATTGGTGTACAATGGGGAGCAAAGGGAAGCAAGAGAGAGGGGCAGACAGCTGCTGGCCAAACCACAGCCTCCTCCAGCTGGGGGAAAAATGAGAATGTAAGGCACTTCTCACACTTCTCATCTGTCTCATTTCCCCTCTGAGAGATTTTATGCTCCTCAATCTTAAGGAGAGCTGAAAGTCGAAGGTCCATCTTCTGTAACTGCTTCAAAGGTAATCTGGGACAGTTGACTCTGCCTACTGGAGGAATAAGAATCTCTTGCTGATTGTTCCAGGGATACGTGGGACTCCGGCTTCTTCTCTGGAGATACTGGTTGGAAGCCTTGCATCATCATCAGCACCTCAGAATCAAACCTTCCTTATCTGCCAATGCCATTTGTTCACTGGCTATAAGACATCTTCCACACCAAAATGACAACTGGGAACCAGGGTGAGACTGAGGAGGACAGAATATTTGACTCACTCCTCGAGGCCTGTGGAACTGTAGAAGTCAAAGCTGAAATGGGCTTTAGAGACAACCCAGAGCTCATGAATGGATAACTGTGACCAGCAGACTGATAGCTGTGTACAGAGAACAATGGATAATATTCACTCCCAGGTGCCATCCTTTGAAAGAGCAGCCACTGTAATTTGGAACAAGGCTGTATTTCAACTCCTGATTGATGGCAGCAGGAGAGAATCTTATCCTTATCCTGATGGCAGAAATTATAGTCCTAGATTATGAGAACCTATAATGCATGATCATATGCACACGTACAAAGGCATTACCCAAAACAGAGTAATAGGTTTCACCCCTGTGAAAAGCTCACCAGCTGGAGAGTTGGCAAATCCCTCCCACTGGTGGTGGAAAGGAGCTTTCCTTTCCCACAGTGTGCACTCACACCCAGTTTGTACCTGGCAGCAATACTACTTTGTTTAACCAAAGACAGAGGAATTGAGCTCCAGGAGACTGCAATCCATCCTTCCCCTGGGACAGTTAAAGGTCAACCTTGCATCCTGTTCCTACTTGTCCTGTACATCCTCCCAAGCCTCAGGACTTCCTGCCATGAGACACCGTGTTGTAGTCAGGATTTACAAGGGAATAGATTTAATACAGGACACATAAGTTATAGGATCATTTTATAATATTCACCCAAAGAGTCAAATGCAGAAGAGTGCAAGAGATCTGTCTGTGCACTAGAGACCCAAAGAATCCAGCTGAGGGTCTGGATCCCATGGCAATGTCCTCCACAAGTCCAACTGGAGGCTTAGAACCCACGGCAATGTCTCATGCAAGTCTGTATCAAGGACCTGCACTGGGAAGGCCCAAAGGTCAGTGGTGGAAGCTAGAAAGTCTGCACCAGCAGGGTGAAGGATCTGTGCCAGCAGGGTGAGGGATCTGCACTGGAGCCAGGAAGTGACACTCAAGGTAAGGACCAGAGCTCCCCCAAAGAGAACCGCAGCCATCCTCAGCTGCAGTGAGGACCGGAGCTCCTCTGACCATGAAAACAGCTGAATGAGTTCATATCAGGAAAGCCAGCTTGACAAGCTTCTGCAGGAGGATCAACAGCACCACCTCTTCCCCTCCTGTTCTCCTCTTATGCTGTTGGCAACAATCCTCAGGTGGGCCTTCCACACCAGCACCACACTGATTCAGTTCAGCTGGGTGTTACAAATTGACCATTAGTTAATCCACCACACCAGTATTCCTTAGTGCTGCCACTCCCCTCCAAAATGACCTTTGTATTGGAGCCAGTCAGTTGGCCCCTCCAGCCCATAGGGGAAAAATGAGAGAGTGGGGCACTTCTCATCTGTCTCATTCCCCTCCATGAGAGCTTTCATCCTCCTTACTCTTAAGGGGAGCTGAAAGGCGAAGGTCCGTCTTCTGTAACTGCTTTGAAGGTCCTCCTCACCATCATTTCAAATCACTTCTCAGAGGCCTTCTGAAAGCATCACCAGGGCCGGGGATATAGCTCAGCGGCACAGCGCCTGCCTGGCAAGTGCAAGATCCTGAGTTCGATTAACGGTACCAGAAATAAAAAATAAAAAATAAAAGCGTCGTCACACTGACACAGGGTCAGCAGAAGGGAGAGCTTAGATGGTCTTGCATCTTATAATGCCCCAGATATTAGGAGGAAGTTACAAAAACTTGAGGCAGGATCCCAAACTCTATTGTTGACCTTGATGGAAGAGACCTTCAAGGCCTGTAGTAACGAGGACCAGGCAGAGGGGCAAAGAAGGATAAGAGGTTAGAGAAAAAGATGCAGCTTTTGGCTGCTCTAATTCAACCACCACCTCAGGGTAACTCACAAGCCCGCCCGAATTTACTCAGCAGGGATTGGGCAGAAACCAGTGTGCATATTGTCAAAAGGAGGCCAATAACTTGCAACGCTATTTCCCAGTTGGTTGATGCCAAGGCAAAAAGACATCCTTTTAATAGTTAGAGAGGATCAGTTACTTAAATTAGTTCATATCAGTGCTGTATTTATGGTTTTACAATAAAACGACTTTAGGGGAAATGAAAGATAAGGAGGATGACATCTCTGGGGGAAATGAGACAGAGGAGTGCCTGACTCATTCTTTTCCCCCTGCCAGCTGGAGGGGCTGTGGTCTGGCCAGCAGCTGTCTGCCCCATCCCCTCTCTTCCCTTTGCTCCCCCTCCCCCACCCCCATGCACTGGGACATTTTGCTTCTGTGTCCTCTTGGCTATGAATCCTCCAGTCTCCACTCTAACATGAGTGCAGCCAGCCGGGCAGTGTGGTGCCCCTCCCACACTCCAGCTACTTCAGATGATACTGCTGCCCTTTTGAAGAAGGGAGGGGGCACCTTGGAGTGGCTAAGATCAGAAGGGAGGGACCTAGGCCCCTTATTTGCATATCCAATTTTCATAGCGAGCTTTCAACCCTGGCCTTCACTGAAACAGGCCTGCCACTGTTACATAAGCAGCACTCCCGAGCCACTTCTTGGGTTTAGTCTAGGAGGGCTCCCTCCTGTGTACTGAACCCTGTGCTGCAGCACGGGCCCTGTTAAAATGAAGTCTACTTTGGTGTTCCTGTTGTGATTTATATGTAAATAAACCTGCTTATGACTTATTTCTCGGGTAGTGCGGGCTCCAAAAGTCCTGTTAATCTATTTGGGACTTTTATCCTGAGGAGCATGGACAGAGCGGTTGTTTCCAAAGAAAGAGCAATACACACTCACAGCTGTTAACACCAAAGCGCTCCAGACACCAGCAGCCAGCAAAGACCAGCATCTAGTTGGCCTGTGGTGTCCAGCACAAGCTGGCATCGGATGGTGACAGCCAGCAGCAGCAGTGACCAGCAGCTGGCTGTGTCAACTGTTGACATCCAGCGAGCTGCACTTTGCTGATTCATGATTTCCATCTGAATCAAGCAAAAGAACCCTAAGCTGACTGGCAGCACTATGCCTTTAGTTTGCATTCCCCTGATTATCAACGAGGATAAAACTTTTTTTTGGCCAATACTGGGGACTGAACCGAGGGCAAACGCTGTATCACTGTATCACCACCACCACCCCACCCTTTTTATTTTATTTTATTTTTTTGTGGGTACCAGGGTTCGACCTCAGGACCTCGCACGCCAGCAGGCGCCTTTTCGTATGTGGGTTCCGGGAGTCGAACTCAGGCCCTCGCGCTTGCCAGGCAGGCACTTACACTGCTGAGCCATCTCACCGGCCCTATTTTAGTTTTTTGAGATAGGGTCTCACTAAGTTGCCCAGACTGGCCTTGAACTTGTGAGCTCCCTGTCTCAGGCTCTGGAGTAGCTGGGATTCCAGGCGTGCACCACCACACTCTGCTAAAACTTCTTCTCATAAGCTTATTGACCATTTGGGATTCTCCTACTGTGAATTACCTGGGCCTATTTTTCTGTCAAATTGTTTTTTATTTTCTCATTGAGTTATAGTACTTTTATGTTATAGGTAGTACATAATCTTTTTGTCAGTTATCTGTGCTACAAATATTTTCTTCCAGTGAGAGTCTTGTCTTTTCTCTGTATTTTATGGTATCTTTTCATAAAAACAAGATTTTAACTTTCACATCACACTTGTCAATCTTTTCTACTTTGTGATTCTTTTGGTGTCTTGTTTAAAAAAGAAAACCTAGCCGGGTGTGGTGGCGCACGCCTGTAATCCCAGTTCTTGGGAGGCTGAGGAAGGAGGATCGCTGTGAGTTCGAGGCCAGCCTGGGATACACAGTGAGTTCAGGACCGGTGATATAGCTCAGTGGCATAAACACCTGCCTGGCAAGTGTGAGGTGCTGAGTTCAACTCCTGGTACCCACATATAAAAAAAAAACACAGTGAGTTCAAGGCCAGCCTAAACTACATAGTGAGATTCTGTCTCAAAAACAATAAATAAATTAAATAATTTAATTAAATTCAACAGTTCAAATTTTCCCTGTTGCATATGCGTTTTTTTTTTTTTTTTTTTTTTTTGGAACTGGGGATTGAACCCAGGACCTTCACACTGATATATCTCTAGTTCTATTTTATATTTGGAGACAGGGTCTTGCTAAATAACAAGTTGGCCAGGCTGGCTTGATCTTGAGCCCCTCCTGTCAACTGCTGACATCCAGCATTACCTGGATGAGTTACCTGATGTCTTGTGACATCAGGACTCCTAGCAGAGCTGCATGTTGCTGATTCACCATTTCCATCTGAATCTAGCGAAAGAACCCTAGACTGATTAGCAGCAACAAGAAACTTCACTTATCGCTCATTAGATTGGCAAAATTTAAACATCTGACAATATCAATTGTTGATGAGAATGTAGACAGCTAGACTCTCTTCTCTACCTAATATATGTTAATAGGGCCACTTTGGAGAACAATCTGGCAATAAATGTCAAAATTGTGCATAACCATACTCAAACAGGGTGGTGGGTGGTGCACACTTATAATTCCAGCACTTGGGAGGCTGATGCAGGAGGATCATGAGTCCAAAGCCAGTCTTGATCTACATAGCAAAACACTGTCTCAAACACAAACCAAAAAAGGATGGACAAAATCAAACCAACGACTTAGCAGTTTCTAAGTACAGCAGCTAAAAAGATTCCTGATGCTGTAGCTTTGTGGTAGAGTGCTTGCCCTAGCGTGGTAGAGGCCATGAGTTTGATTCCCAGCACTGGGGGGAAAAAAAAAGAACCTCCCTATTATGGTTTATATCTGGATGTACCCCAAGAGCCTCCTGTGCTCATAGGTGGGGCTTTTGGAAGAAGTATGTACAGAATGTTGCAGCAGCATTGTTTGCCTTGCCAAAAATTGGAGCCCCCCCTGAGTTTCCAATGGGAGACTAGATAGAGTGGAAAAGTGTAATGGTGTTAACAGCTACTGTCGTTCTCTCATACCAGCTCCACCTGGGGTTCCAGCCAAAGGAGAAGGACAGTAAGTAAACAGGGCTCTCATTAATGGCAAGAAAACACCCATGAAGCAACTGGCTACCAAAGCTGCTGGCAAGAGTGTGCCCTCTACTGGGAAGGTGAAAAAACCTCATTGTCACAGGCCCACTTTCTTGGTACTCAGTGAAATTAGATGTTGTCAGAAGTCCACTGAACTAGGCCAGACATGGCGGCAATGCAGGCCTGTAAATCCCAGCAGCACTCTGAACTC
Organism: Erethizon dorsatum; assembly: GCA_028451465.1. Lineage (NCBI taxonomy): Eukaryota > Metazoa > Chordata > Mammalia > Rodentia > Erethizontidae > Erethizon > Erethizon dorsatum. The sequence continues at coordinate 37,106,627 of CM051826.1, forward strand.
CGAGAGGGTGAGGAGGGAGGATCACAAGTTCAAGCCAAGCCCTGGCAACTTAGTGACTGCTCCCCAAATCCTCCACTGTACTGGGATAGAACCTAGGGCCTCACACAAATGAGGCAAGTGCACTACAACATATTCTGACTGGCATTTTTGAAGACACAAACTTGTGTGCTATCCATGCCAAACTGTCATAATTATGCCAAAATATACCCAGCACATCTCTACATCATATATGTGGAGAACATGTGTAAGAATCATCCAGTATGATGGGAAATACTTATTTCTCAAAAAAAAAAAAAAACCCTCTTCTTCCTGTTATTGGTAGTTCTGAGCTCAGATATTTTCCTTTTGAGGTTAAAAGATGCCTAAGTAGCCAGGTGTGGTGCCACATGCCTGCAATCCCAGCACTCAGGAGGCTGAGACAGGAGGATAGCTGCAAGTTCAAGGCCAGCCTGGGCTACAAAGTGAGTTTAAAGCTAGCCCTAACTGCATAGTGAAACCTTGTCTCAAAAAGACCAAAAAAAAAAAAAAAAAAAAAGCCTAAGTAAGCTGGGTATGATGGTTCATGCCTTTAGTCCCAGCTACTCAGGTGGTTGAGGCAGCAGGATCACTTGAGCTCAGGAATTTGAGACCAGCCTGGGCAACATAGTCCCCCCTCAAAAACCAAATAAAAATACCAATTAAATTAAAAAAGAATGGAAGGGCCGGTGAGATGGCTCAGCGGCTTAAGCGCCTGCCCGGCAAGCACGAGGGCCCGAGTTCGACTCCCGGCACCCACATACGAAAAAGGGGCCGGTGATATCGCTCAGTGGCACGGGCGCCTGCTGGTGCGCGAGGTCCTGAGGTCGACCCCCGGTACCCAGCAAAAAAAAAGAGTGGAAAAGTTTACAACCATGAAAGATAATGAAGTGAAGCTACATATGTCTACATGGATTTGTCTTACAATGTGGAGTAATACAAGTCGCAGGAGAATAGAAATGAGCAGTATAATACATTTATGAAAGGTTTTTAAACATTCGAACCAGCTGGTTACAGTGGCACACACCTGTAATCTCAGCTACTTGAGAGGAGGACCACAAGTTCATGGCAAGCCTGGGCAACTTAGCAAGAACCTGTCTCAAAATAAAATAAAGGCTTGGGGATATAGCTCAGTGGTAGAGCGCTTGTCTAATACTACATACACAAACTTCTGGGTTCTTTCCTTCAGGAACACTGCCCAGCCTTCAAACAGCTGCTATTCCTCCTCTTTAAAAGATACCTCTCTGGGGGCTGGTGAGGTGGCTCAGTGGCGTAAGTGCCTGCCTGGCAAGTGCGAGGACCCAAGTTCGATTCCCGGAACCCACATACAAAAAAAGGGCCGGTGATATCGCTCAGCAGCACGGGCGCCTGCTGGCTTGTGAGGTCCTGAGGTCGACCCCCGGTACCCACAAAAAAAAAAAAAAAGATACCTCTCTGGGCTGGTGAGATAGCTCAGTGGCATAAACCCCTGCTCACAAGCACGAGGTCCTGAGTTTGATCCCCGGTACCCACCAAAAAAAAAAAAAAATACCTCTCACCACAATGGTGGCACACGTGTGTAATCCCAGCACTCTGGAAGGTTGAGGCTGGAGGACCGTAAATTCAAGCCCAGTCCAGGCACCTTAGTGACTTAGCACGACTCTGTCTCGAAATAAAAATATAAAAAAAGGGCTGCTGGGGATGGAGCTCAGAGAGAAGGCCCTGGGTTCACTTCCTAGTACCACCAAAAATAAATAATTTTAGTATATGTGCTGCTGAAGTGAGCACTACCCAAAATAAATAAATAAAAGGCACCTCTTTTGTGTTACATCCCCTAAAGTCGCTGCCCATTTCTTGGTCTCCCTCACAGCCACACTGGAAAAAGCTCCCATCCCTTTCAACCTCCTTGCTTCTGTGCCCACCTTTCATTTGCAACTTCCCTGGCCACCCTCACAGGTGGGTTGTGTTGACCACCAAGTGGACATCTTTGTTCTTGCCAGCAGGCTGCAGAGTGATTTTTCTTTTTTTTAAATCTTTTTCTTTTTTTTGGTGCAGGGAACTGGACCTAGAGTGCTTCATTCATGCTAGGCAAGCACTCTACCTCTGAACCACAACTCCAGCCTGCATTCCTCCTGCTTGAAACTTTTCACCCTCTACACTCCAGGTTCTCCCCGCCTCATGCACTGTATCTTCCCTGCCTTCTCTGCTGACTTGATCCTGGAACCTTTTCTCCCTCTCTATTGACATCATCTCCCCGCTTAAGTGACTTCCTCCAGTTCCATGCTTTTTTTAATGCTGGGGATCAAACCCAGAACCTTGTACATGCTAAACATGAGCTACCCAGCCCCTAGTTCCATGGCTTTATATGCATCTCTGTGCTCTGAAATATACATTTATATCCCTGACCAGAATATCCTGGTTCCTGCTTGACAGTAAAGATAGGTGAACCAGGGCCGGTGAGATGGCTCAGCGGCGTAAGCGCCTGCCCGGCAAGCGCGAGGGCCCAAGTTCGACTCCCGGATCCCACATACGAAAAAGGGGCCGGTGATATCGCTCAGTGGCACGGGCGCCTGCTGGCACGCGAGGTCCTGAGTTCGACCCCCAGTACCCACAAAAAAAAAAAAGATAGGTGAACCAAAATCCACAGCTCAGAAGTTCCGCTCCTACCACATCCACATGGATGACCAATAGATAGCAGGAACATATAACTGATCACCCAGGGATGCTTCTAAGAGCAAAAGGGGGTACTATTAATTCACCTGGAACTATAGACATAACCTGGGACGTATGATCACCCTGTATTAATGTGGCCTTTCCATCCTAACATGTTCCAAGTGGAAATCTCCAATCTGCCCTGTAATATGTCCCTCCCTCTGCTTCCCTCCCATTTTAGTGAAAGGCACCACCGCCTACCCGTTTCCTCGAAACAAAAACCTAGGAATCTCAGTGGTGAACCCCGTCATCCTCAGTTCTTTCCTTTCTCTCCTCCCCCACATGATCTATCCACGAATTCCATGACACTGATCTGCAGATTGTGCATCCTGTTTCCCCCGTTTCCACAGCAAGCGCCCTGGGCCAAGCAGCCTCAGACTCTTGCCTGCTAATTAGTCTTCCTACTGCCACCCTCATCCCCTCCAGTCTGTTCCCCACTCCGCAGCCAAGCAAGCTTTCCAGAGCCTAACTCAGATCATGGCGTCCCGTGATTAAAAGCATTCCACAGCGAGGGAATCATTGCCATCGGCAGTAACACAGATGAATCTCACCAACATAAGGTTGAGTGAAAGAAGCCAAACAGACGTGAGTGTATAGACTGATGAGTCCTTTATATAAAGTTGGGGAAGCACTCATCAGTGTCACCAGAAGGCTCAAGAGTGAGGTCTTGTTCTGGGTGCTGGTTGCACGAGAGTATTTGGTTCATGAAAATTTTAATTAAGCTTATGTATAGCTATGATTATGTACTTTGCATTTAAGTACTGGAGATTGAACCCAGGGCTTTCACAGTGAGCTACATCCCCAGCCCTTTTTTATTATTTTGAGATGAGGTCTTGCTAAGTAGCCCTGGCTGGACTCGAACTTCTTATCCTTCTGCCTTAGCCTCCCAGAGTGCTAGGAGTATAAGCAGGCACCAGCACCACCGTGCCCAACTTGTATGTTACATATTAACTAAAAATTTTAAAGCAAATCACCCTTATTCAGTTTTCCTTTGTATTTAAAATAAAGCTCAAACCCATTGCTCCAGCAGCCTGCAAGTACTCGGGGCATCTGACTCCAGGCTAGCTCCGTAGTGTCATCTTCCCATTCCTCTCTCTGGCTTTGTCACATTCACCTTCTTTCTGTTTCTCCAATGATCTGAGCCCTTTTCTCCCTCAGGATCTTTGTCCCGGATATCACTCCTTCCTGAACGCTTTCCTTGCCCTTCTAAACGGTCAGGTCTTTGTACCATCCATCTCACAGCTCAGATGTTACCTTGAAAAGATTTCTCCCATTTACACAGTATCACAAAACCTTTTGAGTATCTTTTATGGCATTTTTCATTCTGTTTACTGTATTTTGTTTTGTTTTCCTCTTAGAAAGCAGGTAACAAGGAATGATTTGGGTGCTGTATCTAGCTCTTATTCCGGAGCTTTGTCACTGAGCTCTTTGTTTTTGTTTATTCTCTGGACCACTCCACCACCAAATTCAGGCCCCCAGGGGAAAGGATCTTGTCTCCTGTGTTTTGCCACATCCCCAGAGACTGGTGTGCTTCTGGGCACACAGAAGGTGCTCAATGAGGACCTGCAGGGGAGAGGATGCAGTTGAGGCAGCCAGACCAGTGTCAGAGACTCAGAGGCAACAGGGAAGTGAGGGAGTGAGACCCGGGCACTGGGAACTGCACTAGAGAGGAGGAGAGGGCCCGGACTTGGGGACAAAATGGAGTTGGTTGATTAAGTTAACCTTCCGGTGACTTCCAGGCCTCTCCCAAGATAAAAACCATAGTCCTCACCATGGCCCAGAGCCCTGTGTGTTCTGTCCTCACCAACTCTCTCCCTGCCTCCGCCTCCTCCTTGTCACCCTCGCTTCTTCCTCTCTAGGCCCCTCTCCTCTTGGCTTGGACTTCTGAACATCCTCCCAGCCCGGACCTCTGCATTTGCTGTTCCCCTGCCAGCCGCTCCCTCCTGAGACTTCCACGTGCCCTCCCTCACCTCCCTTGATCCAAGGATGCCTCCTCAGTGAGGCCTCTCCTCCCCGCTCTGTGCCCTCCCTGGTTTATTTTCTACTGCTCTTCCGGAAGCTCACTCGCTGACACACCGCGTGCTCCCCTGGTTCTTTCACCATCCACCTCCTCACTGCTAGCTTCTAAGCAGCAAGATTCCAGGCCAGGTCTCTCCGACCCAAGGGACTTGCTCTTAGGCTCCAGGAAGCTGCTGCCACATGGACACCCTGCACTCAGACAAGGTCCCACAGGGAGGTGCACCCACCCACAGACACCCTAGAACTCCCCACCCACAGGGACACCCAGGCCCCAGCTCATGGCCTCTCACAGAGGAAATTGTCAATCCTGGCCCAAGGTACCCCCAACTGTATCCCCCAAATCCTCCGGCACTGACAGCCTCCAGCTGGCAGCCTGCCCCCCAGGCTGGCAGGCACCAGATCCTGGCAGAGGGGCCAGTGTGTAATTAAAAACTTTGCAAGCTCCCTAATTGCCAGTTCTTCTTGAAAACTGGGAAGCCGGTGCTATTCTGAGCCTATTCTGAGCCGTCCTTGTTGCTGGTACCCTGAGGCATGTAGAGAGGAACAGGCAGAGACCAGGACCAGGCTGGCATGGAAGTGGCTCTGGAGAGGGCTGGCATGTGGCCAGAGACCAAACGTGGCACTGAGAGGGCTCAGAGCTGTCTGCTCTGTAGCCGCCTCTCTGCCTCTCCTCCACCACCACTTGCTTCCACCCACGCCCAGAACCATGACATCAAACCAGCCAGGCCCATTCAATCTTTATTCAGGTGGCATAAAAATCACTATAAAAACTTTACAAAAGAGCCTCAGGGAGCTAACGGGACCCTTCCCTGCCCAGGTCCCTGAGCTTCTGGGCACGGGAAGGAGATAGGAAAGAGGAAGGAAGGAGTCCTGGCAATGTCAGCATCTCTAAGGACCAGTGGGGAGACTGGGGTGGCAAGGCATCAGGAGCAGGCTGGAGGCTGGCAGGTTATGCCACCTTCCACCTACAGAAAGGGACATAAGGCCCCATGAGGAACAGAGGCTTGCAGGATGGTATATGACCCTAGGATATCGCCCTGCCTTCCAAACTACCACCAGACCTCTCCTGTCCCCAGCCAGGGTGTTCAGACGTGTCCAAAGGCAGCCTCTGGCTCTTGTGCCTATAAACATGGAGGTGCCCCAGCTGATCTGAGGACTGACCTAACTACCTCCTGACAAAACTAGACCAACAGCTGCCCTACCACCCAGACTCTAGAAAGGATACCCTTTGAGCCACTTTAGAAGAAATGAAGAGGAATCCTGCCAACAATGCCCTGATGCCTGCCCTCCAGCCTGCCCACCCCACCCTAGACATCCCAGGAAAAGCTGGGAGACAACAGATCCTCTTCCCCTCGTCTCTCCCAGACTGCCCACGGGCCCTGCCCCCGATCCCACGAAGGTGGTTGGAAAAAGTCACAAGTTGAGAGGATGGTCCGGGTAGGGGACTCAGGATCTGGTGGCCACGGCCCCTCACTTGGGGCTGATAAACTGGGGGTAATCCTCCTCTGAGGGGGGTGCAAGTTTCAAGTCAGGGCTGATGGACTTGTCCTCATAGGGGAAGCCTTTCTGGTTGTAGATCAAGTCCTTGGCGTCCGGGGAATCCTGCTGCTCCTGGAGCTGGGGCTGTGCGCTAGGGTTGGGGTTCCTCACGCTGCCCACAAAGAGGGGCAGGCCTGTGGTATCCTCAACGATGAGGAAGAGAAAGGGGCGGTTCACACTGAAGGAGGAGAGGGACATGCGGGACATGGCCGTGCTGGTGGCTGCGGCTGCCTCCACACCAACCTCGCTGAGCTCCAAGGTAGACTGATGCTGCACGCTGGACACCACCAGCCTCTGGTCGGAGATCCCGCGCAGGTCCGGGGCCTGGAACAGCTCCTGCAGGCCTGGCCAGGGCAGCAGATGACTGGTCAACACTGCCCTCTGCCCCGCAGGCTGCCTGGACCTACTGGCATCCTAGCCAGGGAGCACCTCAAACTCAGACTTCTACTTGACTTCTACGTGACTTCTGTTTAACCTTTAGATCTCAGGGGGACTAAGTGCCTCTCAATATTCTCCTCGGTGAGCTGGAGAGATCGCTTAGGCTGAATTGTTAAGTACTGATTCCTCAGGTGCCCACCCATTAAACAGCATTTTGTAGGCTCCCAGTGCCTAATAAAATGCCTGGAATAGAAAAGTTGCTTAGCAAATGGCTGCTAGGAAGATGTGTCACTTTAATACGTGATGCTCCAGCTTCTCCTCCTTCCCCTTACAGGACAGCCAACAAGGCTCACATGCCATGCTGGGCTCTCTACCCAGGATTCTTTGCAGTGCTTGGTCTCAGGGAGCAGAATAGGTCGCCCTCCCCTGGGTTGTCCAGCTCATCCCAAGACAGAGACTCCAGGGGTTCGTATCAAACCCTCTCATCCCTTCTCAGCTCCAGAAAAGGCCAGGACATAGGGCCAGCTGTGACTCAGTCCCAGTGCCAGCTGGAGGCCTCTCCCCATACGCACTGCCCAGCCCCACCCAGGGGTTGCCCCACGCGCAGCCTCCTTACCCAGCTGGCTGAGGGTGGGTACCAGGTCCAGCTGGTGTTTCAGATGCAGCTTAGGCAGCCGCACCTTGGTGGGCCTCTCTCGCAGTGAGGGCTGGTTCAGGGTGACCCAGCTCAGGTTGGCCAGTACCTGGGACACGTTCCACTTAAAGTGAGTGGGCACCATGACCACAAAACTCATGTTGTTCTTAAAGGGGAAATGAGCCACCTGCAGATAAGGGAAGGAGGGAGCATGAGGCTCAGAAAGCATCCACACCTAGCTACAGTCTAGGCTAGGTCCTGTACTTCTGAGGTGGATGGACGACAGTTCAAGTCTATCCCAGATCAGATGTGTGCTTGACCTCACTGAGCCTTCACTTTTTCACCCCTGGAGTGACACCACCTGTCCCACTCTGGCTTGACAGATGAATAAATTCGATCATGCTTTTAAATGTTCCAGCAGTGTCTGCATTCGCCAGGCCTTGCTCAGCAAATGGTGGGGTTCTTACTTTCTAGCCAGCCCTGTGAACAGGCTGAGGAACCACCCTGCCTCTGTTTCTCTATGTGTACAATGGATGGGTCACGGGTTTTCAACTAGCATTCTTTTTTTTTTTTTTTTTTTGTGGGTACCGGGGGGTCGACCTCAGGACCTCGCGCGCCAACAGGCACCCGTGCCGCTGAGCGATATCACCGGCCCCTTTTTCGTATGTGGGATCCGGGAGTCGAACTCGGGCCCTCGCGCTTGCCGGGCAGGCGCTTAAGCCGCTGAGCCATCTCACCGGCCCCTCAACTAGCATTCTGAGGAGGAGCCACTGCAAAGGGCAGTACATCCCTACTCCTTCTTACCCTCCCCCAGTGACCTTACCAGCTGCGTGCATATACTGAGATATTGAGTAAGATCTTATCTGAGCCAGGCATGGTGGCGCACACCTGTAATCCCAGTACTCTGGAGGCTGAGGTAGGAGGATCATCATGAGTTCGAGGCCAGCCTGGGCTACATAATCAAGTTCAAGGCCAGCCTGCACTACATAGTGTAACCCTGCCTCAAAAAGAAAAAAAAAAAAATCTATTTGAAGGGGTCCCTGCAGCTAAGGAGTATGGAAACCACTAGGCTTGAGTGTCTCTTGCAGCCACAGCTCCCTGAGTTCCAGCATACACCTGTGCATAGGCTCCCTGCCAGGGGAGAGCATCAGGTCTGGAGGCCTGGGCCTGCTGCAGAGGGACTGCAGGAGGGGAAAGACATGAGATGTAGAGATGGAGATAAAGGATGAAGGGAGAGCGGGCAGCACACAGCCTATAGGGAAGAAGCAACAGGAAGAAGAGAACCTGAGGGAAAGTGTGCCAGACGATCATCTTGGGATGAGCTGGAGAGATGCTGGGATGTGGATGCAGGTGGACTTGCCCTGCCCACAGACCCTGCCAGGCTCCCCAAGTGGCTCCTTCCTGCAGAACTGATTTTGCTCTGTGTCATGGTCACCTTTCAAAACCAACCAACACTGCTGTCTCAGCCACAGCTGACTGGCCCAGGAATGAATGCTTAGCCAAAGAGACCACATTTAAGTGAAAAATCAGGCAGGGCATGCCTGAGACAGCTTGGCACAGAACTCCATCCAATCAGAATGTTCTATGCACAATGCTGAGAAATTTAACACAGATCCTCTCCTCTAAGAAGCACTGGGTGAGAGCTCAGATCAAATCAGGCTTGGGTTGCTGAGATCCTGAACAGCTACATGGCTGCTGAGATGGTCCCTGTGCTGCCTTACCATCCTCGTAATAAACCTTTCTCACCAGGACTGAGAGAACAGCTCAGTGGTACAGTGCTTGTCTGGCACGCATGAGACCCTAGATTGGATCCCCAGAACCACAAAAAACAGAAAACAAAACAGATAAACCCTTATCACCAAAAGTCCCCTGAGTCTCAACTCAAAAGAATTCTGCTTGATCATGCTCCCTAAAATACCTTCCCCCAAACTGGGCATGGTGCTGCGAGCCTATAGTCTCAGCCACTTGGGAGACTCAGGCAGGAGGATCACTTGAGCCCAGGCCAGCCTGGGCAACACAGCAAGAGCCCATCTCTATAAACAAACAAACAAACAAATAAATACCTCCCACAGTCACTAACAGAGGACCTTTTTCTTTCTTTCATAGCACTTACCGCTGTCTGAAATAATCCAGGGGATTTACGTTTACTTCTACACTGCTCTCAAGGGCAGGGCCCTAGCTCCCCTTGTGCTCCACTAAAACCCCAGTGCCTAGAATAGTACCTGGCACACAATAAATCTCCAATATATTTTCACTGAATGAATGAACCTGAGAGAGCCTGGAGCCTTGGTCCTCTTTCCTGGGGTATAGTGGGAACTTTCAGAGCTTCCTGTCCCCAAAATATGAATGCAAGGAAGATGGGGTACCCACCATAACCCTGTGACTGCTCCACAGTCTGCCCCTCCTTTCCCCACCTCTCAGCACCCAGACCCTGACTGTTGGGCAACCAAGGGCGACCTGTATCTCAGGCTGCTCCAGCAGGAACCAGCGCAGAGGGTACACGTGGGCTTGCATCATGTCCACAGGGACCATGAACTGCTCATCCAGGTGGAAAGATTCTTGCTGAGTGAGGCTCGGGTCGAACTTGCTCCTCCAGAAACCTGCAGCCAGGGAGAGTTCAGAGGCCATGTAACCTGGGACCAGCCTCTTTCCAATCCCACCTCAAACCCATTTGAAGGAGGAAAGGTGGAGGCCGAGGCCCCAGGGCATGCTGTTGTAGGTGGAATTGTTTGATCCAAGGTCTCTTCCCTGTAGCATTTTTGAAATCTGGGCTCTATTTTCTCCATTCCCTGCAATGCTGCCAGAAGCCTCCCCTGAGTCTTTTTAGCCCGTTTTTTCCCAGGGTGTCCTCCCAGGGTGTTCTGTCTTCAAAAACCTCATCCTGTTCCTGGGCCCCCTCCCCACCATACCCAGACCACCCTCTGCCTCATGGCCTGGCCTGAGTTGGAAGCAAGGCCCTCAGAACAAAGCCTACACAGCCCCGCTCAGCCTACAGGGTGAGGGCAGAGCTGCCTGGCAGGGGACTTGAGGAGAGGAGGGGCGTACTCTGAAAGTGGATGGCATTGAGGAGAAGCAACACGGTGTTTTCTGGCAGCTCTGAAAGGAAATTTTCAATCTTCCCCTCCGTGGCCTCCTTCACCCATTGGTTGATGTTTGCCACATCATCTTCCTGCCTTCCCATCAGGTTCACGGGCTTTGCGCCAAAGAGTTGTGCTGACTGTTCCAGGAATTCTTCCTTGATGGGAAATCCTGCACACACAGGGTCACAGCGTGTCGAGAGGGCTCAGGGCTCCATAGCCACCAATTCTCCAAACGGCTACTTGAGGCCAAGCCCATCTCCTGCACCCTTTGTCCACCACAGGCCACTATGTGGGGTGTTTCCTGCTGTCAGCTCTTACCTTTCTGCAGGTACATCCTGGCAGCCATTCGGAATGTCCCGGGGCCCAGGTTCTGGCAGATGCGGCTTAGCAGGTGGGGAAGGCAGGGCCCCAAGTCTGCGTGCAGGACCTTTTGCAAGCTCCGTAGTGTTTGGTTCTGAGCCCCTGGAGGGGACCATGTGGGCTGAGGCCCAGGCTAGGGGTCCTTTCCCATCCCCACTGCCCACTCCAGCCCTCTTGGAGACCTATGACGAGCGTGCCAAAGGGACCACATGCTCTCCTCCCACGCCTACTGAGTGACGGGACTCCCGGGTTCTCCTTTCAACTCTGTTGTCACCGGGCTGAGGACTGAACCTCACTCCTGTGGTGAGAGCCTCGAGTCCAATGGGAGATATTGTAGCTATCAAATTCTAGCATAAAAATCACTAGAGGGGCCTGTAAATAATATATTCTCAGGCCCAACACCTGGGAATCCGATTCACAGAGACCTGTAAGGGCCCAGGAATCTGCATTTTTACCAAATGTTCCAATGACCCTGATGGAGGAGCCATCATTGGTAACCTCTGGAGCAGAGATCCTACTGGTCTGGACAGACGCCACCACAGTACCTAGTGCCAGGTGAGACAGTGCCAAGGCCACACTCAGGGGTGACAGGATGAGGTTGGGGCTGGTGGACGTGTGGGACACCACGGAGAACAGGTCAGCACTGAAAGCCACCAAGGCCTGGGCGAGCCTGTGGGTCTCCTCTGGGGTTGGGGTGTCTTTGCAGTCCCGTGGGGGCTTCTTCAAGGCAGTCTGGCCATCAGGCTCCTACAAGACAATTCGGGGATCAGTGAGGTCAAGAGGTCAGCTCCAGGTTCTACGTTGAATGTCTCCATCGTAGCCTCTTTGCCCAAGGGTGGTGGGACTTGGCCAGATCCAAGGGAGAGGGAGGGCAACACTGGGGGTCCTTCCCACCCCATTTCTTCAGGTCTCAGCTTCTGCCTCATGGCCACGCCCCCCAGTTCTCTCACTCTTGCTAATTGACCCTCCTCCTTCCAGCCCTGCCCACTCTTCCCCAGCCCCACCTGGTTGTACCTGGTTGCCCAACTTGAGGAGGACAAGGGGAGACAGCTTCTCCTGGGTCGGCCCACTAATTGACTGCAAAAGGAGGAAGCTGATGAAGAGTGACCCTCCCTAGAAGTCCCCCACTTTGTCCAAGCCACAGGCTAGAGCCCTTGGGCCCTCCTGCCACTCATACTCACCTCACTGGCTGAGGGCTCCATGGCACTCACAGGAGAGAGCTGTTGAGGAAGGGATGAGGATAGAAGAGGGAACGCCCTCACAGCCAAGCCCTCCTTGGACCTGAGCTCCCCTCCTCTTCCCTCGGCCCCTCTGGAATCTCCCACCCCCACACCCCCACCCCTCAACCAATATGTTATTCAACTTGCTGATCCCATCCCCCCCAGTCCTCAGCCCAGCCTCACCGCAGAGCAGGGGCCTAGAAGGCAGGACAAGCTGAGCACCAGGATCCCCCGCAGCAGCACCATGTTCCTATGTCAGGGATAGGATGGCTCAGTGCCCATCTCAAACTCTCATGCCAGGCAGTGGAATCCTACCCTCGTGTCACTGAGGCTGCCAGGCTATAGAACCAGGACACACACTGGTTTTCTGTCTTAAGGCTGGGATTTCCCCCTGACCTCTTCCCTCTTGCCATTTCGGGGTTTTCACATTTCATGCACTGGGGGTATTTTGGTTTGTAGGGGATTGGTAGGAACCTCTTTCTTCCAGGCCTTGTACTGTGAATCAGACCTGGGTTTGAATCCAGGCTCTGCCTCTCACCCAGAGAACCTTGGGCACTCCCTTAACCCCCTGTAGGCTTTGCCTTACCCTGTAAAGTGGTGGCAGGAGTCCCTAGGGATTGGGCCGCAATTCCATGCAGATTGTGAAGACCAAAATAAGACATTCTTTGTAAATGCTGAGTACAATGCCTGGCACTCAGACGATGGCAGGCGTCAGCCTAGCTCCCAGCACACACTTCTGGGATGCCTGCCCTGAGCCTCTCAGAAGGGTTCCCACCCCACATCTCCTAGCCAACCTGCTGTCTGTTTGGCCAGCCTTTCTCAGGCTGGGCAGGACTTTCCCAAAGCACAGACAGCCCCATGAGACCCTGAGGTCTCAGCAGAGGTGGTGGCATGGCCAGAGAGTTCAATGAATGACTCTGGCCCCGCCACCTTTGGACAAATGACATACAGGAATCATAGGCCTCACCCTCACTCTGCCCCAGGCTGGTCTGGGGAAGCCAGGCTGGTAGGTAGGGCTGGGCAGGTCTTGGTCTAGGGGAGGACAAATCAGCCTGGCCTTGGCCTCAGAGGTCTCATTCTCCCCACCGCCACTACCCTGCCCAAACCCAGGGCCAACCCTTCTGGAGGATCCTTCCATCACCCCTGCCCTACCACATCATGCACAAAGGCCCTTGGCCAGGACCTGATCTCCAACCAGGGCACTTCAATCTTCCTAACGAAAAGGCCTCATTTTTCAAGTCTCAGAGGGAGTCCTCCTGGAGCCTCTATCTTGGCTCCTCAACACCCCAGGAGGCTGCGAAAGCACAGGCTCCTAAATAAATTCAGCTCAGGCCCCTCAGCCAAATGGGCAGCTCCCCACTGCTCTCCAGCCCTAGGAGCAACCAAGCCACCCCTCCATCCTACCTCTGCTGGCCTCTCACTGCCGCACACGATGTTCCTCTGGCTCTACTCAGGTGCTCCCCACACTCTGCCCAGGCTCCAGCCAGCCTGGCCTAGCTCTGCCCTCCCACCAGGACCTTTGCTCTTAGCCAACCCCTGTTCAGCTTGCTTCTTCTGGTAAATATTGACCTGCATATCCGGTTAAACATTGATATGGGGGCCAGAAGCTCCTTTCCCACTAGGGCATCTAATTCTGAGACAGACACCCAAGGCCTCTACAGATCTGGATCCCACCTGAACCTGGAAAAAAAAAGAGGTTCAGGAGGAGACAACTGAAGATGCTGGGCCTGGCACTGTATCAAGCCTTCTAGTGACCCCACAAGGTGGGGATTATCCCTGGTCAGTCAGGCCCAGAGAGGCAATGTGACCTGCCCAAGGACACAGAGCTGGGCCCAGAATGACACCCAGATTCCTACTTCCAATGTCCTCTCCTCCTCCAGAGCTGCCTCCGAGCCAGCTGCCTCCCCAGCCTTATAAGCTCGCTATCAGCCTGGGCCAGAAGGTAAGAGGTGGCAAGAGCAGAGATGCTAAAGGATACAACCTCCCTCAGCATCCCATCTCTTCAGGAGCAATGCTTGCTTACTTTCCCCAAGGGGGGAGGTTCTGAAACTGGTCTAGGGCTACACAAACCAGAAGCTCCACATCCTATACCTCCAAAAGAGCAACCAGCCGGGCGTGGTGGCACACGCCTATAATCCCAGCACTTGGGAAGCTGAAGCAGGAGGACTGCCACAAATTTGAGCCCAGCCTGGCCTACATAGTCCAAGAGCAGCCTGAACTACATAGTGAGACCCTGTCTTGAAGAATAAAAAGAGCAACCATCAGGCTGCCTCCCCACCCTCCTGCACCACTGCTCACTCCTTCTTCATTGCCCTGCAGCTGTTGAGTCTCAACTTTCCCCGTCCTGTCACCACTGTCAAGATAAGTCAGACCCCTGGCAGAGTGGCACACCTGCAAAATCCCAGCCTAGGCAAAATAACACCACCTTGTCTCAAAGAGGGGGGAAAAAAGACAAGCCTCACTCCATGGCTCTTCCAAAGGATTTATTGATCATATTTACATCTATTGCAAATAGTGAAGAGGCAGTAGGGGCCAAGCTCAGACCTCATCTCTGCACCAGATGAAGACCCAGAGATGTCTGGGTCTTCCTGCCCCTGGAGACACCTGAGACACAGAGATGATTCTTCTCACCTCTTCTCTCAGGGTTCTTGGACTCCACCCCCTAGGGGCTCTGGACCCAGCAGTTGCCTCCTCAGCTCAAGGCACAAACACTGTGGTGAGGAGTGGGAAGGCAAGGCATTGTCATTTCTGGCAGGCACCAGCTGGCCCAGCCCACCTTCTCTCCCCTGGTCCCGTCCTCTTGCTTCCCTTTCTGGTCCCACATGGAGTAGGGCCTGGTTGAGCTGACACTTAAACCCCATACCACGGCCCTTAACTCATGGGTCATGGCCAGCCCTCCTGAGGCTGGAGTCCAAGCACCATCAGTGTCCTGGACTGGGACAGCTTCTTGTCCCTGGGGACAGGGGCAGAGAAAGCCCAGTAAAGGCAAGGGTTGAGGAGAGCTTGGCTAGAGACTGACTGGGCAAATCCAATCTCCCTTCCCCTTCCTGGACCTCCCTTGTCCCCATGCGGACCTTGAGGGAAGAAATGAATTTCCCTTGCTCTCCTTACTTCCTGTTGGCTGGAAGTAGCAACTCCCCAAGCCATGAGTGAGACCCCTTCTGGCAGCCCTAATGGCGTTGGGGATTCAGGAGCTGGAACCCAGGTGGAGGACCTAGCTGGAACAGCATGGGGCCTGGGCCTGTCTGGTGGGATAAGGGTGAAGAGCTGTACTCCCAGGGAATATCAGCCCGCCCCATGCCCAACCAGCTCCCCCATGAGCCTATGCCAGGAGGCGGACGACGCCATTGTCCGAGCCCAGCAGAAGGTGGCGTTTAGTGGGCAGCAAGGCCAGGCTGGTGAGCGTGCCACGGAAGTTCTCAGAACTGAGCTTTGTGGTGGCCTGGGATGGTGGCTCAAGCAGGGAGCAAACGCCAATCTTGTTGGCTACAGTGCCAGTGACCACCTCACTGCCATACACATCAAAGGTGTGGATGGGGTCTGATGCCGACTTGTAGTGGTGCGTGGGCTTCTGTTCCAGCTCCTTCCAGACAGTCAAGGAATGATCGGAGGAGGAGCTGACCAGGACACTGCCCTCCACTGCCTGCCAGGGGAAAAGAGAGACTTAATGGGGGCCTGAGGCCTCCTGTACACCTGCCGGGCCCCAAGGTCTTCTGATTTCCTCTCACATCACACTGGGAAGACAAGCCATCCCAAAAGGTGACAGGTTACCACCATGACACATCATATTAACATAGGATGTGGTCATACATAGTTAACAGTGATACATTAAGTATAATTAACCTAGTTGTCACTGTCATTTGAGAACTTATTATGTGCATGCTTTGTACCATGCATGCCCCAATACCACATTTAACCTTCAAAACAAGCCTATGGTGCCTGTAATTGAGAGGCTGAGGCAGGAGGATCGCCACAAGTTTGAGGCCAGCCTGGACTACATAGTGAGTTCAAGGCCAGCCTGCACTACAAAGTGAGACCCTGTCACAAAAAAAAAAAAAAAAAAAAAGCAACAACAACAAAAAAACCAAGCCTATGCTATAGCTGATGCCATTATTCCCATTTTCTGGGGTGGGGGAAGGACACAGGTTCAGAGAAGTAATCATTCCAGGGGGTACAGCTTGGTAGTAGAGCGCTTGCTCAGCATGTGTGAGACCTGGGTTCCATCCCCAGTGCCAGGAAAAAAAAAAAAAAAAACAGGAAAGAAAAAAAGAGTGAAGTAATCATATCAAGGTCACAGAGCTAGTAGGTGGCAGAGCCAGGATTAACACCCAAGCTGCCCTGTGGCTCTCCTCACACTTCCCCGCAATGTCAGAGTTCAGAGATGCTTGGAACCCAGAGTATCTCTAAATTCTGGAGAGAGCCAGGAGGAGTCGGCCTTCAGCAGTAGTGATGCCTGTCTGCTGGCCACCCAAGCTGGGAAGAGGAGTTCCAGCTGTCTGGAGAAATTCTCCCACAAGTATCCCTGTCCCTCCCCTCACAGACCTTGCTGAGCAGTTCCCTGAGGCCTGTGATTGAGAATGGGGGCCTGGGGTAGGGGAAGAGCTGGATCCCCATGCCCAGGCCTACTCCTGCCCCCACCAGGACAGCCCAGCCAGGGGCATGGACTCTGCTCAGTGGTCTGGGGGCAGTAAACAGCGTCCCAGCTGAGCTTTATTTAACCTGAACTGGGTCACGGACAGGGCCTGACCCCTGATCCTCCAAGCAAGACAAATATGGACAAGGGTTATTCATTAGAACATCTCCTTGGAGCAGCAGGGTTAGCTCTGCCCCTGGTTCCCACCCCCAGAGCCTGCCTCCTACTGAGGGTGCTGCTATGCAGCTGGCTCCTGAATGTAAGGGACACCAGCCCAAGCCTGTCCCTGGGCAGGCCTTAAGCAGAAGTAAGGGGCTGGAACCAGGTACTGAGGGTACTGAGGAGGGGAAGGGGACCAAGCCTGTCATTACCTTTATCTGCAGAATGTCTCCCTCATGAGCTGGCCAGCCTCGCAGAACCAGGCCCGTACGAGTGTCCAGGAGCACCATGAAGCCCGAAGAGAAGCCAGCCACGACACTACGGCCACTGGGGCTGACTGCCAGGGAACGGACGAGCCCAGGATTCAGCCCACCACCCAGGCGGAACTCATGCTGTAGGCAGAGGGAAACTGCTGAGGCACCACCGCCCATCGCAACCACTCTCCCCGAGGTCCTGCTCACCACCCAACCCCACATGGCTGGAAGGCCTGGGCTTTAGGCTCCATCCAGGGGAAGGAAAATCCCAGAACCCAGCCCCATCCCACGCCAGCATCCTGTCGGTCTGCAGAGTGGCTGCTGTGAGAGACAGATCTGTCTGTCTCTAAAGAGAAATTCACAAGAGCCCCAGGACAGCAGCCTGGCTTTCTCTCTGTGTGAGTCTCCTCCTGCCAGGGCCCCAGAGAACTAGGAAAGGGCTCAAGGCATCAGACACCCTCCGACCTGCAGGCCAGGCTTCCTGCAGTCCACAAAGCGCAGGGTGGAGTCAGAGCCAGCCATGGTGATGCTGGTGTGGGGGGCAGGCACGACGGCCACGGCGGTCAGGGGTCCCCGGCTGTCCGATGGCTCCACTGTGCGAAGGGTCTTGCCTGGGGAGGAAAGGCCTGGTGCATCTGGGGTCCCAGCAGCCAATGAAAGAGCCCCCCCCACACCCCTTCTAGCTCCCTGACTTACCCTATACCCACCTCCCATCCCCCAGGGATCCTCATAAAGTGCTAAAGATGTTTCTGGATTTTTCCCACCTTCCTCCTTGTATGGCTCTTCGATCCCCATAGCAACCTCCTTTCTCCACACAGTACCCCCGGTAAACAGCACCTCTCTGCCCCGTCTCTACTCCATGCATCTTATTTCATCCCCTCCCCTCTTTAGAATCGTTTTTCTCCCTACAATGATATCAAAAAACTGTCAAGCAACCTTTTGTCAAATATGTACTACACACTCACATTAAGCCAAACTCCTATGTGCATGATCTTCTAAACCAGAGCTCCTAATTCTCATTTTACAGATGCAAAAGCGAATGCCTTCAGCAGCAAAATAACTTGCTCAGGTTCACACAGCAAGTTCATTGGCAGAGCAAATTCAAACTTGTATCAACACCCTAAATGCTCCTCCTCCTGGCCTCCTTGGGTCTCCCCCCAAAATGTATCATTCTACACACCCTCAAACGGTAGGCCCTCATCCCCAGTGGCCCATCGGGACATGGTACAGCAGCTACAGAACAGGCCTCACCTGGGCCCGCTCACCTGTGAAGGGGTCCCAGACGTGCACAGCCCCGTCACAGCTCACCACATACTGCGGGGCTTCAAGCTGGCCCACGTAGAAGACACTCTTGCGGTGCTGGGCATAGATGAGTCGGGGGGCTGTCTCGCTGGTACCATCCCCACAGTTGTAAAGTGGCCAGAGGCGTACAGTTCGATCCTTGCTGCCACTCAGGAAGAAGTCCTCACTGCTCAGGGGTGCCACACACTTGACAGCCCCCGAGTGGCCGGGGAAGCTCTGCAGGCGGATCTGGTGGAAGTGGAAGTGGGCATCTTGCTGGCTCACACCAATCTCGTACTGCCAGTATGCCAGCCAGTTCCCGCTCAGCCCATGGGCACTCCGTGGCAGCTCTTGCTTCAGGGCATTGTCCTCACTCCCACAGCTGAGGCCCCTACCACCCACCCCGGAGATGGGGCTCAGCGGGCCAGGGTTCTCGGGCTGAGAGTCACTGGGGATCTGGATTCGATTCCCAATGAGGACACTCCCAAAGGTCCCTGAGTGGCCATCATCCTGGGAAGGGCCCCCACCCTGGGGGTCCCACTCAGGGGCAGTTCTGGGCATGGTGGGCTCCACCCTGGCAGAATTGTGACTGCTTGGGTTGATGCTTTCCAGGTACAGCCCCGCCAGCTCCCCGATCAGCTCATGGTTGGGGACGATTTTCTGGATGATGTCACCTGGATGGGGGTGGGAGAGGTCTTAAAATCAGGGAAGATGGCAGGTGGCTGCCACTACCCATCCAAGGGCTTAGGAACCACAGAAGACAGGGAAGGTACTGACTGTACAACTCTGAGCAGTAAGTCCTCCTCTCTGACCTTGGTTCCTCCCCAGTAAAACATGGATTCATTCACTCAATACATATATATGGGTGTCATCTCTACAAGCCAGATGTCATGCTGGGCATCAGAAATAGAATGGTAACCAGACAGGAGGTGCCCCATCCTCCCAGGGCTTAAAATTCAGTGGGAAGTAATAACACATCTAGCCATGGAGCTGCTCATCCTATGCAGAGAGATAAAATATGGAAATGCCCAGTACAGTGCTTGGCCCATAGCAAAAAGTACAAAAATGGTAGGCCAAATACTCCTCTGCAGACAACTTACAAGACCATCAGGAGATCAGTACATCAATCTCCCACCCCTGCCTTCCCCAGGGACACTACAGGCCATCCTCTGAGCCCGTCTTTATGGCTCATGCTTAGTCCCTGTTTATATGTCACCTTGAGGCTTGGGGTCTAAAGCAAAATCCCTTTCATCTGACCCAAAAAACTGTGCTTAAAACCTACTGATGACTCTGGGGGTGGAGTATGGGGCCTTCCCCTGGGAAGAGACAGCCAGGAGGCTGTGTACGGGGATGCGATAAGGCAGTACCCAACAGGCAGGAGAAGGGCACGTAGATTGTGTACGCCATCTCCAGGGTGAACACCTTCTGCAGCTCATCCAACAGGCTGGGGTCCACTGGCCGCCGCTGCCCATCGGAGAAGTCTGCCTCAGGCAGTTGGCCCTCATCGTATCCCTCGGGGGCCAGCTGCAGATCCTGTGGGTGGGAAGCCCAGAGGTCAGCAAGTCCACAATCCAGGCACAGCCTGTCCCAGCCTGCAGCTTTGCCCACCTGCTGCTGAAGCTCATGCAGCTGAGAGAAGACTTGAAAAAAGGTAGCCACAGGCTCGCTCAGGTGCTGCTGGACCATCTCCTGTCCAATGCGCAGGCAGATGAGGGCGATAAGGCTGATGGTCTTCACGCACAGGACAGTCCGAGCCTGGGCCCCACTTGGAAACCTAGAAACAAAACTCATGAGCTCTAGACCTCACTTGGCAGGACTCGACCAGCCTGTGGGAGCTTTAAATGAAAGGAGCTCCAAGACCAATTTGCTCAAGCCACATGAGGAAATGGAGGCACAGGATAACAGTATGGCTTGCTCAGGGTCACAGAGCCAGGATCAGAAACAGCACTTCTTTCCTTTCCCTTTCCCTTTCCCCTTTCCTTTCCTTTCCCTTTTTCTCTTTTGTTTTCTTTTTTTTCAGTGCTGGGGATTGAATTTTGTGCCTCATACATGTTAGGCAACCACTCTACTACTGAGCTACACCCCTAGCCCAGAACCAGGATTCTTGACACCCAACCCAGTGTTATCTCCTCTCGCTGAAACTTCCCAGTTCCCTCCTGGGGGTGCCCCCTTAGCTGGGTAGCTCCCTCCACAGGGGTGGGACAGGGGCCTACCCTGTGACAAGGGAGGTGAGGAAGCTGAGCACAGGCAGCAGGACTTCATGGCTGATCCGGGGCAGGATGTCCATGAGGGTTGTGTCTGACAGGTACACGATGATCTTCTGAGTCAATGTCACCGCTGCCAGCAGCCCTGCCTCCTTGCGACTGTTCAGTCGGCTGGGGCTTGAGTTGCTACCTAGAGCCACCTGGGGGCCCAGAGTTGATAAGAACCAGGCTACTGGTGATTTGCCAACCTCCTATTACCCCAGAGCCTGGGCCAACCTGTAGGTCCTCAGCCTCCCCACCTGGGACCTGCAAGACTAGCAACTGACCAGGTAGCTGATGTAGGGAAGGTACTGGTAGGTGAGGACGGGCTCCCCATACAGGTGGGCAATGTGAAGGAGGCAGCTGAGCACAGGCCCCGACACTATGTCGCCCAGGACTGGCCTCTTCTGGTAGATGTTGCCGGCACTCAACGGAGGATTCTCGCCACTGCTGACCATGAACTGCTGCCGAGTGGGCCCTGCCAAGGAAGGGCCAGCAGCCTTGAGCATCTAGTGAGGGCGGGAGGAAAGCTGCTCTGTTCCCTCTAGCATGGGATCTGCCCTGGCCCTAGCTAAGGAAGGAAGGCACTTACAGACTGGGACCCAGGATCTGCCCAGAGGGTGGTCGCAGGTGGGGGTGGGAAGGATCCTCTAGAAAGGGGTAAAGATGGGCAGAGGACTTGGAAGGAAACCCAGTCTCCAGCACTGACCACAGTCTTACCAACATAACAAGATGTCAGCAGGCGCAGCAGGTTCCGGGCCACATGGCGAGAGGCCACTGTGGGGCCGAGCTTGGCAGACAGCCAGCGGACCATCTTGCAAGCTGTATCTGCAGGGCAGGAGCAGGCCCTGAGCTCATCAGATAGCGGTGTTTTCAGCACTCCTCCCAGGCCGCCCCACTGCGCCACACCCCACCTACCCAACTTTGGCTGCAGCTTTCTTGTAGAGCCCTGCCTCAGCATAATGGTACCACACCACCCCCTCCGCTGGCAGCGGCAGAGGTACCTGACCCTGGGCCACTGACTGCTAGCGGATCCTCTCCTCAGGCATGACCTACAGAAGATTACCCTTTCAGTGAATCTTCCCAGGTCCCTAAATGAGGCGAGGTCTGGCCTGGCCCTGGGTACATCCCCTCTGGCCTCTTTCCTGTGCTGTCGAACCACAGCAGCCTTTCACTGCTTCTATGATGGATCCACGACAGCTTTAGCCTGGAATGCTCCTCCCATCTCACACCCTACCATTTTTTACTATTTCACACTCCTTTTGAACCTCAATTGTCCCTATCTTTCTCTCTCTCTCTCTCTGTCTCTCTCTTTCTTGCCATGCTGGGCTCAAAGTCAGAGCCCCATGCATTAAAAGGCAAGCGCTCGGGCCGGTGAGATGGCTCAGCGGCTTAAGCGCCTGCCCGGCAAGTGCAAGGGCCCGAGTTCGACTCCCGGAACCCACATACAAAAAAGGGGCCGGTGATATCGCTCAGAGGCACGGGCGCCTGCTGGCGCGCGAGGTCCTGAGGTCGACCCCCCGGTACCCACCAAAAAAAAAAATAAAATAAATAAATAAATAAATAAATAAATAAATAAATAAAAGGCAAGCGCTCTATCGCTGAGCTCCAACCCCAGCCCCATGTCCCTACTTTCAAGGAAGGCTTCTCTGACCCTAAAACTGCATCTAAGCCCCATTTCCACTCAGTCATAGCACTGACATATTACACTGCGTAAGACTGTCTCTCCTTGGCATCATCTCTGCTAGACGTGAACTCCGCCAAGGCAGGTTACAACCACACTGTGTGTGGACCTGGCTGGACCCACTGCTTGGCAGAGCAAAGCTAAGGGAAAAGCAGGGGAAGGCCCCCCAAATCTGAGGACTCACCAAGGAGGATCTTCTGCTCTTTCCCTTCCAACTCCTCTGTGAGGGGCTCCTCTTCCTCCTCTCTGTCTCCTCCAGTGCCACTGTCCACAACTGTCTCCATGGATAGCACCGTGTCGGACAGAGTGAGCTCAGATGCCCCAGTGACTTCCTCTTGCTCCCCTTCCTCCTCCTCCAACACCACACAGCCTTCTTCCTCCTCCTCTTCCTCCTCAGAGCCCTCACTTTGCTTCAAATCGTGGCTGCTGTCACCTGACCTGAGGCTGTTCTTGTCTACAGGGGCGCCTCCATCATCTGCAGTCCGCTCCTCCCCCAGGGAGGCTTCGCTGGTGCTGCTCTTGTCACTCAGCCGGCCCAGGCTCACAGCCTCAGCCTCCTGGGGCTGTGGAGACTCAGCTACATAGAGCCCAGCTTGGAAGTCCTCCGTCTCAGGGAGGTCGGCCTGGTCGTGGAAGCTAACACCAGACGTGTAGTCTGGGAGCCCCAGGCCCGAGGAGGCACCAGGCTCCTCTTCCATCTGCATCTCCTCCCCAAAGGCACAGGAGGTGGACCCGGCCCCTGGGAGCTCACTTTCCTCATCCTCAGTGGCCCCCACAAGGCCTTTGCTCTCCTCCTGTGAGGCCTCCACGCCAGCCAGCACCTGCAGGACATGAGGCAGCAGGTGGACCAGAAAGGCTTGCAAGCCCAGCCGCACCATCAGCTGGGCCACAAAGCAGTCAGTGTACAGGTAGAAGCGGCCATGCAGCCGGCAGGGGCTCTCGTAGGCACCGATGAGAGGCTTCAGGAGGTACTTATTGGCATTTTTGGGGCCCAGTGCCTTAGCAACAGGTTCAAATAGGTACCAGGCTGTGTACACGGCCGTGTGCTCTTCAGACATGAGTGACAGCACGAAGGGCAGCAGGATCTCCAGGCCCTCGGGAGTAATGTCACTTAGCACTGCGCCCAGCTGCTGCCACAGAGCAAACACCAGCTCCCGTCCCTGGGCTTCATTCTCCACGCACCTCGCCTGGTACAGGAGGATGAACCTGTGCAGCGCTGGGAAGTAGGGAGGGAAGGGAACCACAGAGCTGAAGGGGCTGAGAAGCTGGGCTGGGCTGGGTGGGGGTAATCCCTGGGAGATAGGTTTGTACTCAAACAGTGGGTCCAGTTTGCCTCTCTTTGCTACCACGGAGCCTTCAGATCCACTCAGCTGCAGAAGTGTGTCCAGCACAGGCTGCAAAGACACAGGGACCTCTCTGGGGTGGCACGTGCACAGCCCCCGAATGGCCTCGAAGCGTACCCACAAGGGGGCATCAGACGGCAGCGTCCGGACTCTAGTGGCAAACACCATCTCAGCCAACAGGACGCCCAGTGCCTGCATGTCCCTTTGGAAGAGGTCCTGCAGCTGCACAGGCAGCTGGACCTGAGGCTGCTCAGGTACCTCCAGCCGGCCCCCTAGTCCTTTGGCCAGGAAATTGCCCATTTTCTCCACCTCGTCCAGGGCCTGCAAGGGACTGAAACCCTCAGGAAGAAGGATCTTCCCCTCCTCAGCCTCCCCAAGGTCTGCCCCAGTGGCTTTGTTCCTGCGGCCTGGTCGAGGGGCAGAAGCTGCTGAGAAAGACAGGAGACCACTGGGGGCTTGACTGGAGGAGGAGCCCAGCTGGTCACTTGCTTTCCCAGGGAGGGAGATGGAATCCAGAGCTTCTGTGGCCTGCTCTAAGTCATCTTCCCCTGCCATGGCCCTGTCTCTGGTCCAGCCAGCCTCACATGGAGTAGCCTCTAAAACCACTCTGCCTACACCATTTATGAGTGGTCGTAGGAAGTCCTCCCTGCCTGTGGTCTCCTGGATGGCCTGGACCAACAACCGAGGGATGACTGGAGGCTCAGGGCCAAGGGCAGGCACCCCAGCCAGGCGCTGGGGATGTGGCTGATCGAAGAGCTGTACCACACCATAGCTGGTGAGATGGGTGTGGGCATCTACCAGGTGTAGACACACATTCTTCTCCTTCACAGCCTCCTTGCCCTGGAGCTTATAGCCAAAAGTGAGGTCAATCCAGTGGTGTAGGTCCTGGGAGACCTCACGACTCTCCAGCAGTGCCTGGTGGGCAGACACAAACTCCTGGCTGGAGCTGCACCAGGCTGGCACATCCAGGTCAGGCATGTCAGGGTGGATGGAGCAAAAGATAGAGGGGTCAGTATAGAACTCAGGGATGCACTCGTCGGGTGTCCAGGCCTGCATCCGCTCCATGCTGGCAGGGTACTCGTGGGGCTCCCACTGTGCTCGGACATGTCCACAGAGTACTGAACGGGGTGTGCGCCGAGCCTTGTATACATAGTATGTGATGTCAGAGAGCACATCTGAGATGTGGTGAGGAACATGAGGTGGTTCCCCGCTGCCCGCACCACCTGCTACAAATGCCTGCCGGGTCATCTCGTAAGTGAAGTCGAGTTGCTTATCCCCCTTGTTGAGGCGGAACTTGGACTTGCGCAGGTCTCGGAAGCGACCATGTGGCGTTGTGAAGTCCACCACCCAAGGCAGCACTGGGTGATAGTTGGGATCTCCCTGACGCCTTCCTGCCAACCTATTCAGCTGCATGAGGTAGTGGAAGTTGCTGATTCTACCATGGACCCAGTCTAGCACAAGGCCCCTAAGCTCTTCCTGGCAGATGGCACACCCAGGTCTCCCTGCCTCCTCCTGTTCAGACTTAACGCCTATTCTATCCCTCACTACAGGGGTCTCCTTGTTTTCATCCTTCGCGGGCATCTCATAAGCACTCAGGTCCAGCCGTAGCTCGCTGCAAAGCTTCTCATCAATAGCAATGTGATGTAGAGACAGAGCCCCGCAGGCCAGGCCCTGGCGGTGACAAGCATCCATGGCTCTCAGCACACAGAACAGAATGAAAAGCACCTTGGCTTGGCTATTGGTCAGCTTGGCAGGGCTGAAGGTGACTACATCATGCAGGGAGAACTGTACATAAGGGTGTATCACATACAACATCTCCGGTGACTCTAGCAGGGCCTCAGCTCGCAAAAGGCTGGGACAGGCCGGGGTGCCCCGAGAGGGACAGGGACCATCTCTGGCATATGATGGGCACTGGGTGGTCTCACCCACTGGCAGGAAGGAGCAACCATAGACTCTCTGCAGAGCCTGTCTTACTGAGTCCAGGGCAGGGACTGCTGAGGGGGCAGGACTATGACTGTAGCGCTGCCCGTAAGTGCGGTATGCATGGCGCCACAGGTTGCGGTAATTCTGGTCGGCCACCTCTTGCATGAAGTGAGTGAGGGTCTCAGGGCTGGAGGACCCCTCCTCAAAGGTCAGACCCCCGCTCAGTGGGTAGGTCAGTCTCTGTTTCCTCAGCCCATGCACCTCCACGCGCGTCCAGCCCGGGGGCAGCCTCTGTACGGAGCGCTGCAACAGAGTCCTGACTTCCGCTTCGCCCAGGCCCTCTGCGCGGGGGCTGGGTCCCAGCCGGCGCTCGCGAAGGCTCGTCAGCCAGCGCGCGGGCACTAGGGCCACCACGTGGGTACCCTCCGGGGCCGGAGCCAGCTGCCGGGCATCGATGTTCAGGTCCCTCTCCACGCACTTGAGCAGCTCTTCCATGTCTGGGCCAGGGGGTGGGGACCAGCCCTCGGCCCCGGTGGTAAGAGCGACTTCCCGCCCACTGCTCCCCTGGGCCATCTCCTCCTGGCCGCCTGGGGGCAGCGCGGGGCTAAGCCTGGCCACGGCCCTCTTCGAGCTGGCTTCCGGGGTGCCAGGCCGGGAGGGTTGAGAAGGGCGAGGGTCAGAGACTGGGACGCAGGTGGCTGGGGTAAACCCGCGACTGAGGAGGAGAGGACGGGGCGGGGGAGCTCTTACCCCTCCACAGGGTCCTGCGCTCCGGACGCGGAGCAGCCGGGGCTGCCGGGCGCCAGCGCTGGGTTGCACCGTGACGGGTCAGCTGACACAGGTCATGTGATCACCCCGGCACGGAAACAACTGCACGTGGCTCAGAAGGGTGGAAGAGACCCCGCCTCCTGTCGGCGCCACCGCCTGCCAGCCTCGGCACCCTCTGTCCTGCCCCTCTGCTCAGGCCCAGTCCTGGTTTGCTTCTTGCTGGGCCTGCAATGCAATCCACTCCCGTGGTCGGCAGGAGAGGGCGATCCTGACCGGGCCACGGGACGTCCCACCCCGCTTTCTCCTGCACGCAGACCTAGGAGGCTCTTCTTAGAGTGCCAGCCTTTAAGCAAAGTGTCAGCGCAGAGCTGGGACTTTGGGCATCAAGCCCCCTCAGCGCCTCCATGCTGCCTTCCAAACCATGGAGCTTTTTAATTTTCCAAACACTTCACCAGTAACATTCTCCTTGGCCATAACAACACCCTGTGAGGTAGAGAGGGGAGTTACTGTTATATTTTACCAGGCTACAACCAAGAGCTATCCAAGTGGCTGGGGTGTGGGGGAGTGGACACTAGAATCTGGTTTCTAGACTTCTTTCAGGCCTGGAACCCTCCCTCCTGACAGCCCACTCATGGCTTTTTTTTTTTTTTTTTCCTGTTTTATTTCTGGGAGATCTAGAGAGAGAAGTGGCCCAGGCCTAGAGGCCCAGATTCTTGGGAGGAAATGTTCCCCCAAGACTTCCTGCTAAAGATCTGCCTCTAGGTGCCACAGAGCCAGCCAGTGTGGTCAGAGGCTTGCAGACGCTATTGTGGCACAGGGTAGGGAACAGGAGAGGGAACAGAAACCAGAACTACAGGACTCCTTTGAGCGGGTCTTAGGTTGGGCTCGTATCAGACAGGTAAGCCATGGTCTGCAGTGTGCTGGCTCTGGTGTAGTTGTTGTTTGAGTCTTGTAAGAGTTTGGGGTAGAGGTGGGGGCCCCTTAAAGATACTTTAAAGAGGGCCGGTGAGATGGCTCAGCGGCTTAAGCGCCTGCCCGGCAAGCGCAAGGGCCCGAGTTCGACTCCCGGAACCCACATACGAAAAAGGGGCCGGTGATATCGCTCAGCGGCAAGGGCGCCTCCTGGCGCACGAGGTCCTGAGGTCGACCCCCCGGTACCCACAAAAAAAAAAAAAAAAAAAAAAAAGATACTTTAAAGAGAGGACCTGAAAAACAAGTAAATGAGAAGACAGGAGTGGCTTGGCCATGACAGGTTCCATCCACCTCCTCTTTCTTTAGGGACAGCTGGAGCCCCTGATGTGCTTGGTCCCATGACTGTGGGCAGTAATTACTTACAATCACCATTTATGGAACATTTACCAGAAGCCAATCACCTGCTAAACACTTAACATACTTCGTTTAATCATCACCATCACCTCTTTAAAAAGCTATTTTTGTACCCATTTTAGGATGAGGAAGCATTTGTAAACTTGCTCAAGGTCATGTAAGAAGCTAAGAAAAAGCTGAAAGCTGAGAGTGGTGTCACAGGCCTGTAATCCCAATCCCAACACTGGGGAGGCTAAGGCAGGAGGATCGCTCCAAGTTCGAGGCCAGCCTGAACTACAAATTGAGACCCTGTCTCAAAACACCAAAAAAAAAAATTGAACCAGGATTCAAACCCAGGCCTATCTCATTCTAAAACCAGTGTTCTCTGTACTTTTTGACTGTTCACTATTATTTTTTCACCAGGGTAATGAAGTGTCCTTGACAATTCCTCATCCCCAACTTTTTTTTTTTGTGGGTACCGGGGGGTCGACCTCAGGACCTCACGCACCAGCAGGCACCCGTGCCGCTGAGCGATATCACCGGCCCCTTTTTCGTATGTGGGTTCCGGGAGTCGAACTCGGGCCCTCGCGCTTGCCGGGCAGGCGCTTAAGCCGCTGAGCCATCTCACCGGCCCCCTCATCCCCAACTTTGATGTGAGTACCAAAATGTGAGGGTTTGTCTGGTTTTTTAATTTTTTGTGTGTGGGTACCGGGGGTCGAACTCAGGACCTTGCGTGCCAGCAGGCGCCCGTGCCGCTGAGCGATATCACCGGCCCTTTTTTCGTATGTGGGTACTGGGAGTAAAACTCAGGACCTCGCGCTTGCCAGGCAGGCGCTTTTGCCACTGAGCTATCTCACTGGCCCAAAATTTAATTAATTATTAATTAATTTGTGGTGCTGGGAATCAAACCTATTGGCCTCCTTCATACACTCTCTACTACTGGGATATACCCCCAATCTCTTTAGATTTTTTTCTTGGTCCTGGGGATGGAACCCAGGAGAAGATCTGTTTTGATGGTCAGGAGATAGTGCCCCATTCTCAGTAGGACTAAAATTAGATTTACCTAGATAGAGCAGGCAGTTTTTTTTCTTTCTGCAAGTCTGTGTGTGTGCTGCCCCCTAGTGCTGTTGGCTTTATGCTGTAGGTAGTAGTGACCTTGAAAGTACCTAATCTTACTTCTTGCAGTTCTCCTTTCCCTGCCTAGAATTCAGATGGACTTGCAATCAATGCCACAACCCTAGAGCTCTGAGATTCCTGGGCATCAAAACTTCCCTGATCTGACCCATAGAGAAGTGGTTTTGTCTATATTTTTGCAATGCTGGATATCAAACCCAGGACCTCATGCATGCTAAGCAAGTGCTCTACCACTGAACTACATCCTCAGCACCAAGAGAAGTTGTTTCCAAATTTTAGGTTGAACTTCAGATTCAGCAGTCTGGTGTGAGAACCAAAAGATAGATAGATAGATAGATAGATAGATAGATAGATAGATAGATAGATAGATTGATTGATTATGATACTGGGGACAGAACTGAGGCCCTCATGCATGCTGGACAAGTGCTGTACCACTGAGCTATATCCCCAGCTGTTATGACTTGTATCTAGATATCCTCCCAAAGCCTCATCTGGTCATAGGTGGGGCTTTTCAGAGGTAGTTTTATCTAGGGTGTGTGATGTGGAATCAGGGATATGATACTGGGATTGATTCACAGTGAGATGCTAGGATTAAGGGTGTGAGTGCTACCAGCCCTGAGGGAGAGTAACCTGGATATAATATAAGAGGCAGAAAGAAGACTGCTGTTGTTGCTTGTTGCTTGCTGCGTGCTGCTTGCTGCCTGCTACCTGCTGCCTGCCTGCCTGCCTGCCTGCTTGCCTGCTTGCCTGCTCTGTGATGCCCCTCTGCCATGCCCACCCTGCCTTGGAGCCAGCCAACTATGAACTGAAACCTCTACAAACTGTGAGCTACAATAAGCCTTTCTTCCTTTAACTTTGGGTGTTGGGTGTTTTGTCTCAGCAATGAGAAAAGTAAGACACCAGCCAGGAACTGAATTTTTAAAAAGCATCACAGGTAATTCTGATACAGCAATATTTGGAACACATCTTGAAAAATATGCTGTGGGGTGGTTTACAGCTCAGTGGTAGAATGCTTAGCATGCACAAGGCCCTAGATTCAATCTCCAGAACCAAAAATAATAATTATTATTATCTCTACAATATTTCTACTTCCAAATTGCACTCTCCCTAACTGCTGAAGTCCTCCCCCTGAATCCCAACTCAAGCACTCTTGGGCTTTGGGGAATCTGAGACCAAATTAGTTACCTCCCTTTGCCAACCTCATTATTGGGCTTCCAGGAGGTTATATCTTGGATAGTCTGAGAGGGAGACTGCAGCTGCCCCAGCAGTTAGCCCATGCTCAACAAGGTCAGCTCTTGCTGGTCTGGCAGGGAGAAAAGTGAAGGAAGCTAACATTTAGTGCACCAACTGTGGGCCAGTGTGCCAGGTACTGTGCTTAGTGTTTTCAAACTCTCTCTTTTTTTTTCTGTGGTACTGGGCATTGAACATATGGACTCGCTACCATTGAGCTACATCCCCAACCTTTTTTATTTTTTATTTTGAGACATGGTCTCACTAAGTTGTGATCCTCATGTCTCAACTTTCCAAGTAGCTGGGATTACAGGTGTGTGCCACTATGCCTAGCTTCAAACAAGCCTTTTGAATTCCTACAACAGGGGCCGGTGAGACGGCTCAGCGGCATAAAGCACCTGCCTGGCAAGCGCGAGGTCCTGAGTTCGACTCCTGGGACCCACATATGAAAAAAGGGCCAGTGATATTGTTCAGCAGCATGGGCACCTGCTGGTGCATGAGGTCCTGAGGTTGACCCCCGGTACCCACCAAAAAAAAAAAAAAATTCCTACAACAAACCATGAATATTTATTATTCATCCCTATTTTGTAGATGAGGAAAGTATCTTCCATAAGCTAGTAAGGAGCTGGAATTTGAGTTCAAGTTTGCCTAAATCAGGGGTTCTCAACAGGGGTTGATTTTGGCTCCTATAGGACATTTGGTAATGTCTGGATGCACTTTGGGTTCTCACAACTGGGAGTTGTCATTAACATCTGAGGTAGAGACCAGGGATGGCATTAAACTTCCTGTTGCGCATAGCCCCCCTTGCACATACCAAGAAATTATCTGGTTCAAAATATCAGCAGTGCTGAGGTTGAGAAATCCCATAGTCATAGCCTGTGGGAAAAGGTTAGGGAGCAGAACAAAATGTAAAAGGGCCACCCCAAGGGCCCTGAGTAAGAAGGGGATGGGGTTGCTAAGTTAAGGATAACAGAGAATGGGGCAGCTTGGCCAGGGCCCTGCTCAGTTTCTCCCAACCTTGCCAAGTCAGTCCTGGGACTTCACACCAAGCTTGTCCTGGAGTGACCCTGACTCCCAGCTTAGGGTTAGGGCAAAATATTTACCTGGGTCTTTCTGTAGGTCTTCCCAGCCAAAGCTGAGGCTGGTGTGTTTTACCTGCAGTCCCATGGCATCTCCACATCAGCACCCTTGCTGTGGGGTGTGGAAGGGAGCAGAGGGTACCACTGAAAGTAAAAGAATGGAGCAGCCAGGGAACCAGGTGGTACCCAAGAAGTTAGGAAGGGAGTGAATGGGGGAATCCAGGACAGTCCCCTCAGTAGGTCCATGTCTGGGACAGAATAGTGCAACGTGAGTAGAGAGTAGTGGGCAGCTGGCCTGGGAAGCAGGGTTCTGACCTCACGACTTGCTTTCCACAGCCTTTCATTTCCCCTAGGTCTGGGCCTCAGCGTCCCCAAGCTGTCCCCATTAGCCTACTGGAGCATCCACACATCCAACCAGCCAGCAGTGGCCTCCCAGTAGTGGCCTCCCCACTAGACCATGAGGGCGAGTCTGAGCTAACTGTGCCGACAGGAAATACCTCTCATTCCAAGCTCAGAACCTGAAGAACTAACTCAGATGGGGGTGGGGAGCTGGAGTGATGGGGAAAAGACCACACAATTATGTACTCCATATTTGGGGTTCCATTTCCTTTCTTTCCTCACTACCCATGGTGGGTGGATAAGGGGACTAGGAAGAGGATGTGGTAACAGCTGATTTGTCCCCTGAGGTCACACTTTCCAACAATCAGCTGTTACTGGGGCGGAAAGCAGGAAGTTTCCTTAAAGGCACAATGTTCTGAACACAGACTCGGAACTCTGGAGTTGTGAGGAACCATGGCAATCACCTGCTGGAATCTGTATTTAACACAGAAGCAACTATCCCACCAAGCTCATCTCTGGGATTCAGTTACCCTCACCCTCAATATGCTGCTTACGGAAAAGACGTGGATCCTTATCCACGTGTTCCTCTTTGGTGATGGTGGTGGCGTGGGCAAGTGATGGAGCGGATTGGGTCTCAGGCTTGCCCCTTTAAATAAGCAATTCAGCAGCTTTTGCCAAGTCATTGGGTTCACTTCAGTTTTTGCCCATCCCCCGCCCTCTAGACTCTGATTGGCCCCTGGGGAAGGAACAGCTTCCTCATTGGTCTCCACCTTAGCAATCTCTTCCCTAAGTAGGCCCGAGTCAGTGAAGAGCTTTGGAGGGCGGGACAGAATGGGGACTAATCAAAGATTGGAGTTTCTGGCCAGTGGCACTTTGGCACGGCCTTTCCCCTAATTTCTTTTTCTTTTTTCCCATCCCCTAATTTCTGACCAGAAGCCTTCCCAGGAAGAAGCTCTTTGAGAGACTGGGGCTCTTCTGCGACCGGGACAAGACATTTACAAGAAAAAGCTCCTCTGGTTAGGGCTCCCAGGAGGGGTGGACTAGATATCTCCAGCTGGGGCTAGCGAGGTAAGCAATCCTTTCTCCTCCAAAAGCCCTCGAGAGTTCTACGAAAGAGTCTCTGCTGCCCCGGAGACTGATTTCCATTTTCATCTCTGCGCACTCCTGCTGCTTCGCCTGCTCCACCTTTCTTTAGAGAGCTACAACCTCCTGCAAGAGGCCAGCGAATCATTCTTGGGGATGTTTAAAAGAAGCACTCACGGCTCTGAAAAGGAAGGGCTGTAACCCTTTAAGGAATTCCCTGGG
Source organism: Erethizon dorsatum (assembly GCA_028451465.1). Taxonomy (NCBI): domain Eukaryota; kingdom Metazoa; phylum Chordata; class Mammalia; order Rodentia; family Erethizontidae; genus Erethizon; species Erethizon dorsatum. Next base: position 37,139,243 of record CM051826.1, read on the forward strand.
ATGGATTCAGCGATCAGTTTAAAAATGCCAACTCACAGAGCCCGTTGCATTCTGGGAATGAGAATGTCAAGCCGAGAACTACCTATACCAGTATGCACTGCAAACACACTCTCCTTTACTTCCTTCTGCTCTTTAGGCTCTGGTTTGACGTAGCGCTCTTCTAACCAAGACCCTCAGGCGAGGGCTGAACCACGCCTTTTCATCTATATGGCTAGCTCTCGAGCTGGTGGGCGTGGCGTAGCGCAGCTCCGCTAGGCAAAGGGCTGGCCTCCTTGCCAATCGAGCCAAGATGACTGGGTAGGCGGGACCAGGGAGAAGTGCGGGCGCCCCCGAGTGGGTGTGGCCACGTTGCCCAGCAGTGGGCGGTGATTGGCCCTGGGCGGTGCGATCGCGGCTTGTGCGTCACGACGCCGCCAGCTGATCGGAGACTGGAGCCGGTGTGTGCTGGGCGCTGGAAAGAGACAGCTACGCTGGCCGTGGGGAGCGGACGCAGTGATTTGCTCCCCTACCTCAGCAGCCCCCACGCCCAGCACCAGGTGGGTGTGATCAGGGGACCCGGTCACACAGAAGGGAATGTAACGGGGTAATGGTGGAAAGTAGGGTCCTGGCGGCCACACCCTGCCCTTCCGGGGGAGGGGAGAGGGGGCGGCGGGGCAGGGGCATTCCCGGGGATAGGGGCCTGGACTGGCCGTAGTTGTGTATCAGGAGGTTTAAAGAAAAAGTCCGAGACAGGAGTCGTGGCGGAAGGTCTGACGGAGTAGTTGAGAGGAATATGAGGGGCTGCAGAGCCGGGGGCGGCTAACCCTGGTGCCCTCTGGTCCGGTGATACGGGAGCCCACTGTCTAGGCTGGAGAGGATCTGGACTAGCAAGTAGCGGGAGGTGCTTTCCCTTACCGGCGCTCACTGTGTCAGGGCCAGTTCAGTTCCTTGGCAGGGAAGGGGTCGCTGGGCGGGCCAGCACCTCCTCTTGTTCCCTTCGGGGATGTTATGTAAGGGGGGAGGGGAAGGGAGTAGGGGGCGGCAGTGCGGGTGCCTTATGCAACCCAAAGGTTAGGGTTTCACCGCGGTGGGGCGGGGGGTGGGGGGGGAGGAAACAGACAGGAGGAGGGCCTGGAAACTCTTACCCCCCAGCCTAACTGGGCGACTTGGGCGGAGAGAAGGTCACCTTTGCACCTCCCCTCAGCCTGTCCGGTCCTGAGGCCCCTAGCCCAGGCCAGGCCCCGACCGCCTGGGAAGCCGGCTGGTTGGGTGGGGCGCTGGGTTAGTCATCGCTGGGCTCCCTCTCTCCCCACCTCCCAGCCAACTCTTGGCCCCTCCCCATGGCCTCAGCTAGGCTATCCCCCCACCTCCCTCTGGCCCTAGTTCCAGCCTTCAACTCATCTGGCCTGTCATCCTGGCTGTCACACTGGGCTAGAAGCTGTCAGGGTGCCAGAGGGTTGATGGAGCAGCTGGTCAGAGGGTCAGTGCCCTGGGCCCACCCCGCCCTGCAGCCAAGGGCACCTGCTTGGCACAAACTCTCAGCAGCCGCTGAATCCTATGGACTGAACGGAGTCATCTCAGACAGAGGGGAGTCGGACAGAGTTGACTGTCACATAGGAGAGGGAAGAGACAAGACACTACAAAGTTCATGCCTCCCGAAAGGCTTTCAGAAAGGGTTGAAAACGCCTCCCCCCCCCCGCAAGTCTTTCTACTCCCTGTATATAAAATCGCGGTGGACCCCTCAAATCTAGCACGGGCCATGCCTTTGGTCAGATTGTCATGGTAAACCCGCCCTCCCCAGCTCAGAGCCCTCAAGCCTGCCACACCCCCAGCCCCCTCCCTGGGCCTTGCTGAAGGCCCGGCTTTTCCTGCTGATTCATGCGTTGGAACTGTGGGGGCGGGGCTAGGAACTTGGAACAAAGTTCAGACATGGAGGGGCCGGCAGACAGCCTGGAATTCATACCAGATGTACCCGGAATGTGCATGCGGAATGCCTGGCATCTGAGAGTCCTGAGGAAGCTGCCCAGCCACCCTGCCCATACCTCCCTCCCCGCCAGCCTTGGGTTTGCTGTCCTCTCCCTCAGAGTCCTCAGAGTCTCTGCTGAACTTCCAAACTCTAAACTACCTCCCTTCCACACTGTTCCCCAATTTAGCACCCCCCCTTTCTTTTTCCAGCTGAATTCCCTGGGAACAAGTCAGTTGGGCTGATCACTAAACTCAGTTCTGAACCTGAGGTCCAATTTCCTACCTAATAGTGAGTTATTGATGGGGTGTGTCCAGGATCTTAGGCCCTGCCCGCCCGAATGCTGAAGCATCTAGTGAGTTGCTAAGGGTTTCTGTAGTTTCCCATATGTAAAGAGGGTAAAGGGCAGTTTAGAGCTGCCTTTTGCTTCTCACTGAGCTCCTGCAGTTCCAGGGCAAAGCCAAGAACTCCTCATTAGAAGGCTGAAAGTCTAACAGAGCTTTGACAGCCCTGTTCAGATCTTTCCCATTTTTTTTCCTCTTCCTTCTAGGAGCCTGTGCCTCCCATATCCTCACCTGGCTGAGCCGCAGTAGTTCTTCAGTGGCAAGCTTTATGTCCTGACCCAGCTAAAGCTGCCAGTTGAAGAACTGTTGCCCTCTGCCCCTGGCTTCGAGGAGGAAGAAAAGGAGGAGCTGCTTTCTCTATCATCTGGAAGGTGACAGAACTGGGGCTGGGAAGGTCTGAGGCAGAGAGGATGAGAGCTTTTGGGAAAGGGAACTCTGCTCAGTTGAAGAACCTTCACCCAGATTGGTCCAGCAAGAGAGCAGTTTTAGATTAGAGACACTGGCTGAATTGGGGAAGAGGTGGCTCAGACTATCCAAGGTTAGTTGGTCTTTGTGTGCCAATAGGAAAAAACAAGAGAAGGAAAGTCTGTCTACCCCTTTACCCAGATTTCCTCATTGACCTTCCATATTTCTGATTCTCCCCTGCCAAACTTTCCAGGTGAGGTCCAAAAATAAGTTTAGTCTTCAGGGAAGGGTAACACTGAAACTCCAGTCTGTGTAGTCACCCTATGCTTTTTTCTTTCCCTGTATTTTCTTAGACTTAAGAAAATTCTAGATTCTAGATTTAGGGATACTTACCTGTAGGGGACCCTTACATGTCTCTAATTATCCACCTGTGAAATGGGGAACCCCACAGATGAGTATACAGGAGGGAATCAGAAGTCCATCTATGCTGACTCAGAGCTGGGCTCTCCTTCCCTTGTGGGTGGGAACAATACAGCTTTTCACATAAATTGTTGGGGCTGGAGAGGGGCAGTTGGAAGGTGGGGCTAGGGTAGAACAATGCAAGAGGCCGGTAGGATCCAGGCATGGTGGTGCACACCTGTTATCCCAGCACTTGGGAGGCTGAGGCAGGAGGGTCCCATAGTTGGTGAGTTTGAGGCCAGCCTGGGCTACACAGTGAGCTCAAGGTCAGCAGCCTGAATTGCACAACGAGACCCTGTCTCAATAAGTAAATAAATAAATAAATAGGCCAGTAGGAGCTCAGTCTCAACAGTGACTTCCCACTAGACAGGGGTGGCCCAAGGCTTCTGCTGCCACCCTAAGTAGTACTATAGCCTCTGGCAGAGTTCTGGCCGCCACTGCTGTTTCTTCTCTTACTTTGCTTTCCAGAGTAGTGAGACTCAGCTTAGGCCTGTGCAGGCAGGAAATTCTTTTTCATTGGACTGTGACCTGCTTTTGGACACCAGGCAGTATAAACCGCCTCCAGCTTCTGATCCATTCTCACACTTGACATGGTGTCTGGGTCTTGGCCCAGTCTCCCTAATAAATGGTGACCAAATTCAGGGGCTACAGGAAGCTGTTCTCTTTGGTGGGAGGAGATGTGCGGGGAGCTCTATCCTATTCTCCATTTATGAGAAACTGAAAGCCATAGAGGAAAGTAGAAAAATAAAAAAAGAAGAAAGAGGATCGTTGAACACAGCCTTCCTGCAGCCCGAGCTGAGGGGTAGGATGTGTGTGGGACTGTGGTACAGGGAGGTGGGTAGATGGAGTCTACTCGTAGGTTGCAACAAAGATTGCTCTGTCCTTGGACATTCCCTCCGTCCTTTCTTCCCCTCATCGCTTCACTGGCCACAGTGTGTCTCTCCACCCTGAGTATGTGGCTCTGCCATCTTCACCCTTCCTGGAGCAGAGATGAGGAAGGCAGCCTGGTGGCACAGAGGCAGGCAGAAGACCAGTAAAGGACCAGGCCTGGAGAGCACAGGGCCCTCTCTGGGCACGCAGCAGAGGGGCCCATAAAGGCCTGGAGCACCCCAGGAGGAGGGAGAACTGGAGAGCACAGGGCCCTCTCTGGGCACGCAGCAGAGGGGCCCATAAAGGCCTGGAGCACCCCAGGAGGAGGGAGAACAGCCAGCCCCCATCGAGGACAAGCTTCCGGTGATCTGCTGCTTCGCTCACCGTTCCTCTCCAGTCCTGCCTCCCTCGGGGATGTGAGATCAGAGTGAAGTGTCCAGCAGCTTTCACCCTCCTTCTGCCTCTTCCCTGCCTACTCTGTAATTTTTGTATGACCAGCCTCAGAGAGCACGAGCCAGATGTGAAAGGACATGCACAAGAAATTCATTTTAAAAATTCAAATGGATAAAACCATTAAACAAACCATATTCTTCATTAGTAATTAAAAGAAGGCAAATATCACTGATGTTAAAGCAGCCTATAACAGAACTAAGACTCAGTGTCGCCAAAGAGCACTGCCATACATTGCATATGGGAATATAAATTGGTACAGCCTTCCTGGCTGGAAGTTCAGTAATATGTATTAAACACCCTAAAAGGTTCCTTGTCCTATGACCTAGTAATTTTATGTTTGGGAATTTATCCTAAAAAAAAAAAAAAAAAAAAAAAAATCAGAATTTAGTTGTAAAATGTTTATCCCAGGATTGCAATAGAGAAAAATGAAAAACAACTGTTTGGGAATTCTTTCCTTTTCTGCTGTAATGAAAATTTGCAATAGGGGATTGCTTAAGTAAATTATTGTATAGCTATTCAGATGGTGGAGTAAAGCACGGCCATAGAGAAGACTGGAGAGAAAATTGCTCTTTGAATATTAAAAAGGTTATAAAAACAGTTTGTATTATGTGATCTAGTTTTTAATCAAAATTTACTTTAAGAATATGACTGTATACTTGTATATACAGAATAGATTTTAAAACAAACTGAAGATGTACTAAAAAATGTCATGGTTACCTTTGGATAGTGAAATAAAACAATTGTAGTTTCCTGCTTTAGTTTTTCCATAATTTCCAAATTTTCTACATTGATTGTATATTGGTCCTATACAATAAATAAAATGTAAAAGATCAGTGTAATTTTTTAATCCTTTGGATAAGTGGGTATAGAAGGATGGATGCACCTAGCCCTTGGTGAGAATGTTTGGTTGGGATGCTAACCAAAATTTCATGGTTTTGGTTTGGTTTGATTTGGTGCTCAAGATCAAATACAGTGTCTCACTCACGCTAAGCAAGTACTCTACCACTGGGCCATATCCCCGACCCTATGAACTTCATTCTCTCTCTGTCTCTCTCTCTCTCTCTCTGTCTCTCTCTCTTTCCCATTCTCTCTCATTCTCATTCTCTCTCTCTCTCTTCTCTCTCCTTTTAAAACCAACACATTTATTGTGACTAATCATTGAAATTCTCAAGATGAACTGGATGTTGCAGCAGCTGCTCTCTTGGGTTTAGGTGTCGTTCCTTCCCAGAACCCATGCCTGAATCTGTGATACACAATTTTTAGTGCCTCATTCACCCAGTCCTGATGGTATTTTGTCTTTTGGCCTTGGCACTCCAGTTATACTTTACCTTGTGCTTGGCAGGGTAGCCACATTTGCTATAGGTGGATTTCTGAAAGTGGTGGGCCTTAGAGCCACAGGGGTGTCACTGTGTATTGCTTAATACAGTGTTTTCAAAACAGTGATATTCCCTTCATTATCTTGCTTCTGCTGCCAACACTAGAGAGCTATGAACTTCATTAGGAGTAGCCAGAATCCATCTTCAGTATACAGAAAGCAGCTCTTTGACTTGCTGGTTGTCAGCCAACTAGAGAGTTGAGTGGAGTAAGAAGGAAGGACAAGAGTAAAAACCTGCCATTCTTCAGGAAATGAGGGATTGGGGAAAATTTTCCTCTCCGAGGCTGAAGGGTACTAGGATCCCAACAGTCCTGCTGATGACAACACCACGTCTTTGTTTTCTCTTCCAACTCTGCCCCAAGTGTAAGGTGACCCTGTGTTACTTCTTCTTGCCCTCATATTGGAGGAGGTATTTGACCCACCCAACAGGTACAAAGACCTGAGGGAGGAGTGCTTTTTCAAGACTAGTGGTAAGCGGCTTCTCTTTCTCCTCCCCTTCGTGCTAAGGATCATGTTGTGGCGGGGAGTGGTGTCTCCTGGAGGTTGCTTCTCCAAAATGGGAGCTGCTGTTTCTTTTGGGAGGGGCTATATAGGGGAGCAGGACTCCTGGAATTACAGGCTTGGTGGGATGTATCAGTGGCTTGGAAACCCTGGAAGGCAGAAGGGTGTCTCCAAAAGGTGAGGCACTCATACAACTGACGGTGAGTGAAAGGCGAGGCACTGCGGTGGCTGGGCTCAGGCCAGCGGGATGAGCTGCTCTAGCTTCTACCTCCAGGGTTGCGAGGGCGAGTGGCGAGAGATAACCAATAGGTGAGAGATGAAGCAGGGGAGAGAAGGTGAAAGTTAGTGGGGCGGGGCCCCAGAAGTATCAGGTGAGATTAGCGACCACCTCTAGAATTCTGACGGGTTGGGACACGTGCGTTGAAGAAATCGCTACTGACATCCCAGAAGGATTCCTGGGTTGCACGGCTTGGTGGTGCCCAGGAGCCCCCAAACAACTATCCGATCGGTTGTCGTGGCTCTGTGGGCGGTGGCCCCACGGCTGTTCCAATCACTGTCCGGCTGAGGGATGGGGGCGTGGACAAGCCCAGCAAAGATGTAGCAGATTCTGAAGGCCGGTTGGGCGAGGGAGCCTAAGGATCCAGCTCCACCCGCAAAGCAGATCCCCGACCCGCGCCGGGTGTCTGCTCAGGGCTCAGGGCCCGAAGAGACGGATCAGGACTTAGCTGGCTCACCAGGCCACGGCGCCCACGGAGCGACCGGCGACCGGCGCCTCCTTCGCTGCGTTCCGGGGTCTGCGCTGGGGGTTGAAGCTGCTGCCTACGCCGGGATCTACCGCTCAGGACCGCTGGAAGTGGTGGAACCAATGTGTCTCCCTGATGCACAGCCTGCTCACCAGGGCCGGGTCGCTGCTGGGGTGCGGAGCTTGCGGGTTGGAGAGGCACGGGCGTGAGGATGAGGGGGTTGGAAGGCTGAGGTTAGAAGACCCGGCTGGAACTGAAAGACCTTCAGAGTCTTGAGACTGGAATGGGGTGCGACAGGGTGGGAGGGCAAACACACCACAGAGTGGGTCAGGGTTATGCAGAGACTGACCCTGACTCCCTTATCTTCTCCAGGCTGTCACTGTATCCTCAGATGGCCTCAGAGCCAATTCATGGCCACCCATTTTGGGCCCTGGTCCTGGTGGCAGTGTCTGTGGGTAAGTCTGCAGGGAAGGCTGGGTCAGTGAGGGCGACTTTAGATCCAGAATTCCAGGATTCCTTTCCCCACTTCCACAGGGATTAAATGTTTCTGGCATTTTCCTGAGGCAAACTAAAGAGCTGGAGAAAACAAGGCTGAAGCTCCTCTCTTGGCTGTGCGCCAGCTCTGGGGAAGCCTAACACCTCTTCCCTGTGTCCCCAGGGTATTTCCTGGCTGATGGAGCTCATCTGCTGTGGAACCAAACCTTGGGCCAGACCTGGGACCTTTTCTGTCATCATCTGGCTGTGAGATTCTGAAAAGAAAGGCCAAGAAGTGGAGGCATGCCTAACCCGGAGTTCCGAGCCTCTTTTCAGTTTTCTTGTTTGTTTGTTTGTTTGTTTATTTGAGACGGGGTCTCACTATGTAATTTAGGCTGGCCTTGAACTTGCTATGTAGCCCAGGCTGGCCTTGAACTCATAGCAATCCTCCAGCCTCAGCTTCCTGAGTGCTTTACAGGCATGCACCACCATGCCAGCTCTTCGGTTTTCTGTCGCCTGACTTTCCACAGATTCTCTGACTCTTGGTGCTTGATCCTCCCAATCTTAGGCTGAATGAGGAGGAGGGATTGACTGTTGGCCACAGCTGGGAGTCTGGGCAGGGGCTTGGTTCTCCTACAAGTGTTCAGCTGATCACAGAAACATTGAATATGGAGCTTTTCTGAGAAGGAGGAGCCCTGGTATAGGGTGTGGGGATGGAGCACAAAACCCAGGAATGGAAGTTGGGAGGTTCTGAGCAGATGTGCAGCCCCAGTGTTCCCAGACAAGAATGCAAAACCCCAGGGTTGCAAAGAAGCCCAGAGTTGAGAACCCCTGTGCCAAGATAACAATTAAGTCGAGTATGGTGGCACAGGCCTGTAATCCTAGCACTTGAGGCAGGAAAATTCAGAGTTCCAGGCCAGCAGGGACTACACAAAGACTTCAAGGCCAACCTGGATTACATAGTGAGGGCCTGTCTCAAACAAAACAAAAAAAAGTTAACATAAAGTTCAGGTTTTGGAGGTGGCCCTACAGGTTTCTTGGGAACTCCTTGAATAAAGGCTGAGAAATTGATGCATGATAGGTGCAGGTCATGAAAGTTCTTTTGACTTTGACCCCTGTCCCTAGGCGGTGTGCTGCTTTGGTTTTGTTGTTCTGTCTGGCCACTATGTGGGCTTCTCCGTGGTATCTGCTGCTAGAGGTGAACTCCATCTGCTTGCACCTGTGGATCCTGCTGCTGACTTCTCACCAGGTCCCTTCTGTGGCCTTCATTATGACCAGTTTGACCACCCTGGCCACTCTGGTCCTCTTCCATCTGGTACCACTGGGATGGATGAGTCTATGGATGCTCCGACAGCACCACCAGATTCCTCTTGCTCTGATCATTCTTGGTGGAACTGGGCTGGTCACTGTGGGTGCCATTTCCATCAGAACAGGTCTCCAAATTCTGATCAGTGATGTTCTTCAGCCCCAGCCCCACCTATCCATCCTTAAACACAAGGAGACCAGGGGGACCAGGACATGTTATGATGAGCCTACCAGGGATGGTTCCACTCTGAACTTGAAAAACTAGAGAGAAGTGGCAGACTCATCTTCTGCCAGCCCTATGGAGGTGGACCAGAATATGGTGACCATCACTATCCACTGTCTCATGGGCTGGACTGGATTATCAGTATCTCAGGTCCTCTCCTCCTACTCTCTTCTTATTCTTTTTTTTTTTTTTTTCCTACTCTCTTCTTAGGAGCTAAGAAGACATGCTGACATTGGTGGCTAGGTGGGAAACTAGATTACTGTTCACTAAAATCTATCATCATATGACCACCCTTTCTAGAAAAAGAACTCAAGAGGCACAGCCAGAGCTTCAGTAAAGGGTAGCAGGAGGTATGAAGCTGGAAGAAACTGCCAGTAGCAACAGAATCCCTTTGCTCCAGCACAGGGACAGATGAGGATCAGAGAGATCTGGCATGGAGGGGACAGGGCCAGAGGGGAAAAGAGACCTCTCTTATGACCAAATTTTGGCAGTGGGGAGGAGGGCACAAGAGATATGATCTGGCCAGGCATAGTGGTGCACATCTGTAATCCCAGCACTCAGGAGGCTGAGGCAGGAGGATGTCCACAAGTTTGAGGTCAGCCTGGGCTACATAAGCGAGTTCAAGGCCAGCCTGCACTACATAGTGAGACCCTGTCAAAAATAAATAAATAAATAAATAAATAAAAATAAAATTATAAATAAATAAATAAATAAATAAATAAAAGAGATACGATCTGTTACCAGTAGAGATGGGCATGACAGTTGCCAAGTGACAGAATAATACCGGTCGTTGCAATTGCTGCTGATGTTTCTGGTTCCCAAAGCTGCATTATAGGTACTGAGTTTGTATTTAATACTAGTTTTACTGTATTCAGCCTTTTTAATTTTTGTTAATATCTTCTGACCTTTCCAAAGAAAATGTAGATTCTTAGATGAATGGTCATGGGCCTAGGTCTATGTCTTGGTTACTTTTCTCTCATTGCTGAGACAAAATACCTGACACCCAAAATTAAGGAAGGAAAGGTTTATTTAGCTCACAGTTTGTGGAGGTTTCAGTCCATAAGCACAGGGCAACACTTCAAGGTGGCAGAGACAGCAAAAGCACCCAGAGCAAAAAAATAGTGAGAGCGAGCCTCTTTTCCTCCCTCATATTGTATGCAGGCTGCCCTCCCTCCGGTGGGTGTAGCACTCACACCATCTCTGTGCCCTCTGTTTGCACAGGCTCGGGATGTTTACAAAGTGAGGACCCTGGCCCCCTGCTGAGTCACTTAGTTAAACTTCTAAACTTCTCAAGGTGACACAATGAGCAACATCCTAGAGTGGTAAGGGCGGGTCCTCACACACTTGGGATGTAGAACTGCTGAGTTAGTTAGGCTTCTGGACTTCTCAAGTTGACACAAGGTATCAACCATTACAGTCTATCTTCTTTTTTTTTTTTTTTTTGTGGGTACCGGGTGTCCACCTCAGGACCTTGCGCGCCAGCAGGCGCCCGTGTCGCTGAGCGTTATCACCGGCCCTTTTTTCGTATGTGGGTTCCGGGAGTCGAACTCGGGCCCTCGCGCTTGCCAGGCAGGCGCTTACGCCACTGAGCCATCTCACCGGCCCCCAGTCTATCTTCTTAAAACAGCACTGAAGACATAGAAGGGACTCAAGCACCCAATCTAGGTCCCCATTGTAGGGCTTTCTCTACCTCAGGTTTTATGGAAGAATGAGGGGAGAGGTACAGCAGGTGAGAGGAGGCTCCCCTAGAATGCAGAGAGGTAAAGGAATAGGTGACCCTCTTCTCAGCCTCATTCAAAAGCTTTCCTCCCTCTGCTGTTTCTGCTGCTTTTTTTTTTTTTTTTTTAATTTCACAAGGCCCTTCTCTTCTCAGTCAGAATATCCAAGTTACAGAAAGTGCAAAGCAGTTAAGGTTGCTATTCTCCTAAACAATGGACCAAAAGAGATAACCCTTAATCTTCCATGGAAAAGATAGATGCATGAGCCAAAGCAAGAGACAGGAAGCTTTTTAAAAAATACTGCTAAGAAACTGAGGGAGAGGAAGACAAAGAGGGTGACAGAGACAGATACACAGAGATTGAGGGTTGGATAGAAAGAGAGAAGAATTAATTGCGTAGGGGAGACTGAGGCAAAGAGAGATTGAGGGCCAGCAGGAGAAGCATTGGCTGAAATCCTGAAAACGACTGTTACACATGCTGAGAGGAACCTAAGTCATAAAATTGGTGAAATGTTCATAAACAAACAGGACAAGAAAAGTAGGAATAAAGGTTGACAGAAAGGACCCTCAAGGGTGGGAAGTGCAGCTAGTTTAGACAGTGAAAGAGAGAGTGAGGGATGAGGAGGAGCTAGCTGACTCAGGAGAGAGGGCGAGGACAGTGGCAGATCCACAGATTAGCAGGCTAAGAGCAGAGAGGTGGGAAACAGTGGAGGGGGAGCTGAGAGGCTGCAGTGCAGAGAGGAGGGGGCCACCGGCAGAAAGAGTCACTGAGAAAGAGGGGGTATGTTGACTTGGAGACAGTCAGAAAGACAAACAGCTGCAGTGCCGAACACAAAGACAGAGATACTCGGTAGTATTTATGAGGAAGGACCAAGAACTTGGCCATTAGGAAAATGTGACAGTTCTTGTGGGCCACCTAGTAAAATGCATACAGGAAGGGTAAGATTAGCCTCTTGGGGTGGGCAGGACAAAAATGGACGGAGACTAACAGTAACTGATCAGCAGAAACTGGAAGGAAGATGACGACCAGAGTCAGAGATGCACACTGAGATGAAGAGTAAGCAAAGGGATGATGAGGAGAATCGCAGAGAGAAAAAGGGAGGAAGGGCAGGACAATTAAATAGATATCCAAAAGAAGGAACAAAGAAAAAGAGGAACACAGAGATGAAGAGAGAGAGGGAAAAGAAGAAATAATAGATATGTGAGAAAAATGAGAAAGCCAGGCATGGTGGTGCATGCCTGTAATCCCAGCAATCTGGGAGGCTGAGGCAGGAGGATAACAAGTTCCAGCCCAGTCTGTACAATTTAGCGACTTAGCAAGAACCCATCTCAAAATAAAAATATACGATTCCCGGTGCCCAAAAATAAATAAATAAATAGAAATAAAAAAGAGCTAGGGATGTAGCTCAGTGCAAAGGCCCTGGGTGTTCAATCAGAGAGAAAGAGAGAGAGAGAGAGAGAGAGAGAGAGAGAGAGAGAGAGAGGTGTATGATAGGCCCAGTGGTTCCTGCCTGTAATCCCAGGTACTTGGGAGGTTTAGATGGGAAAATAAGAAGTTCAAAGCCAACCTGGGCAATATGGTGAGACTGCCAAGAAAGAAAGAATTGGGGGGATCTGTGGGGGAGTTGTGTGAGTTCTCTACCTCTGACCCATAGAAACTGAGATGCAAAGGGGGAAAATTACAGAGACCGAGGAAAAACTGTCATGGTAGATAATCACAGGCAGAAAACAAGAGCAGAGAGTGTTTAAATGTCGTAAGACAAAAACTCGAGAGGCAAGGGTATAGGAAATAGAGAAGCAAAGTAGATTGTATTTTTTTTTGAAACTGGATCTCGCTGTGTTCCCCAAGCTGGCTGGGAACTCCCTGGCTCCAGTGGTCCTCCTGCCTCAGCCTTCTGAGCAGCTGGGAATACAAGTGCTTGCCAAGTAGAATTTTGTTAGACAGTTTGTCTTTAATAGAACTATCTTCAAAACTAATTTACCATCTTTGTATGTATGTGTGTGGTGATGGAGATTGAACCCAGGGGTGCTCTATCACTGAGATATACTCCCAGCCCTTTTTCTTTTTAATTTTGCTAGTGTCTCCTAAATTGCCAAAGCTGGTCTCCAACTTGCTATCCTCCTACCTCAGCCTCCTGAGTAGCTGAAATTATAGGTGAGCACCACCATGCCCACCTAGCTATCTTTTTTTTTTATGTGGGTACCAGGAGTCGAACTCAGGACCTCGCACTTGCCAGCAAGCACTTGTGCTGCTGAGCTATATCACCAGCCCTTTTTTTCCTTTATGTGGGTACTGGGAGTCGAACACAGGACCTCGTGCTTGCCAGGCAGGCGCTTATGCTGCTGAGCTAGCTCACTGGCCCCCACCTGGCTATCTTAACTGAATACCTTGATTGACAAAAATATTGTGTGTCTTGAGTTTTCAAAGAAGAAGTAAAGCAAACAACATGTGAAGAATCTATTCCCTAAATATGGATTAAGGAAAATATTAATTTATCCCAAGTCAAGTACTTTGGCACTGTCGTAAATTCATGGTCACATGAGTACCCCTCTTGGTAGTACTTGATAGTATCTATCTATGAGGATTGACCAAGGAATGGCCCCTGGGAAAATGTGGCTGTTTCTGTGGGTCACCTCGTCAAATGCATATAGGAAGGGTAAATTAGCCACTGGGAGCGGGGAGGACACATATGGACTCCTGAAGAGTTTGGGATCACACAAATTTCTATCACTGTTACCCAGTGAGAGTTCAGGAAGGCAGGACTAGACTGTGATTATAATTATGTAAGTAGGAGTAGAATCAACTGGAGGATGGATCAGATATAAAGAGGGTGTGAATCAAAGATGGTCAATTGGGCCCTTCAATAGGGAGGCTTGAAAATGCAGAGATTGGGCTGGGGTATAGCAAAGTAATAGAGTGTGTTCTTGGTATATGCAGGCCTCTGGGTTTGACCTGCAGTAACACCAAACAAGCAAACAAACAAAAAACCAGGTTGGCAGAGGCTATGTTTGGTACAATCTGGTCACCAGGGCACCATGGCAGTATTTGTCAGACCTTACATGACCCAGCAAAGTGGTCTGCAAGACTGACACCATACCTGCCAAGCTACTTGCTGATGAATTCTTTACTTTCCAGCAGAGGGGAGGGGCTTTCCTAGACAGGGAACGTTGATATTTTATGTTCTCGAAACACTGTCCTTATTGTACATTAATAAATTGCTATGCATTTTAATAATTGCATCAGTCCCTTGTGAATGTTGTTCCTTTGAGTTACTCTTCCTCGCTCAAATGGTGTCCTGCTGGGCATGGTGGTGCATGCCTATAATCCCAGGACTTGGGAGGCTGAGGCAAGAGGATTGCCACGAGTTCAAGGCCAGTCTGGACTGCATAGTGAGCTCAAGGCCAGCCTGAACTACATAGTGAGACCCCATCTCAAAACAACAACAACAAAATCAAATGGTGTCCTGATATAGTGTTGGGCTGTGGAGGTTTTGCTATGGGAATGTTTCCTCTTAGCATTGACTCTTTGGCTTACAAAGTTCTAAAGTGTTCTAAGATCCTCTACAACCAAAAAGTAAACCAAATGTAATCAGTAGCATGGACTTTGAGCAAGAAAATTGACTCAGGTTGAAGGGAGGGGAGGGGAATGGGAAAAAAGAAGCAAGATATATCATGTACAAAATACGAATTTCCTATGATGAATGTTATTATCATGTATATCTACAATGTATCAATAAAATTAAAAATGCAAATAAAATAAAAATAGAATGTTAAAAAAAGACAATTCATTCAGACAGTTTAGAATGATTTTCATGGGGTTGGAGTATCTTAATGGTAGAGTACATTCTTAGTGCCCAGGGGCATGAAACCAAAAGAATCAGCCAGGTATGGTGATGTACACCTGTAATCCCAGAACTCCGGGTGGCCGAAGCAGGAGGCTCGCAAATTCAAGCCCAAGTTGGGCAATTTAGCAACTGAGCCCTTATCTCAGAAAAGGGCTGGGGATATAGCTCAGTACTAATGCAAAGGCTCTAAATGTCCCGGGTTTAACCCCCACTACCACCCCTAAAAAATCTTTTAGCCAAATTAATCCTTATTTATTTATTTATTTATTTATTTATTATGAGTACCGGGGGTCGACCTCAGGACCTCGCGTGCCAGCAGGCGCCCGTGCCGCTGAGCGATATCACCGGCCCTTTTTTCGTATGTGGGATCCGGGAGTCAAACTTGGGCCCTCGCGCTTGCCAGGCAGGCACTTACACCGCTGAGCCATCTCACCAGCCCCTTAATCCTTATTTATTAAGAAACTTAAACAGAAATATCAGTAAGTGACTTATCAAAATTTTATCATGTATAAACAAAATCTGTACTTGTCAGGCTAAAAATTGGGAGTCTTCATTCTGCAAAAGACAATGAAAGAGAAGTTACTCTTTTAAGAAAGCACTTGTGTTGAGATGAAATGTTTCCTTAGGATCACTAACTGAAGGCACAGCATCCCTGGCTGAATTTTTGTTGCGCTCCTCCCACTTTATAGAGCTCCTCCCACTTTATAAAGGTTAAGCACCTTTTATACATTATCCCACTTAATCCCACACAACAGAGATTCACCTATCAATTTCATATGAAAAAAAAAAAAAAGAAAAGAAAAGAGAGGCTCAGAGAGATTGAGTAGTTAGGTTTATCTGCCTACTTAGTGATAGGGCCTAAACTCCTCCTGCCTTAGCCTCCTGAATGCTGGAATTATGGGCATGCACCACTATGCCTGGCTACTGCTAGGACTTTATTTCATTATATTTTTTCTTTTATTTTGTTTTTTTGAGACAGTCTGGGCTGGCCTTGAACTCACAGCGATCCTTCTGCTTCAGCCTTCCAAGTGCTGGAATTACAGGTGTGTGCCACCAAACCTGGCCATTCCGTTAGAACCTTTTTTTTTTTTTTTTTTTTTGTGGGTGCCAGGGGTTGACCTCAGGACCTTGCGCGCCAGCAGGCGCCCATGCCGCTGAGAGATATCACCGGCCCTTTTTTTGTATGTGGGTTCCGGGAGTCGAACTTGGGCCCTTGTGCTTGCCAGGTAGGTGCTTACGCCACTGAGCCATCTCACCGGCCCCCTGTTAGAACTTTTGACTAAGATGTGTTCTGAACTTGCCAAGTGAGGATACAAAAAAAACTTCCTAAGCATGAAGCCACCACAGAAAAAGAGAACTCACAAGATGGACAGAGATTTCTAGCAAATTTTAAGTAGATTAACCTGAATTGTACGTGTAATTGAATAAGTAGGAGTAGAATCACCTGAAGTGTGAATGAGATAAAGATGAATTGAGTCAAAGAAAAATGGTCATTTGGGACCCTGGAATAAAGAACCTCAATTCAGAAAGAACAAAACAACACAATAACAATGACAGCAATGACAAACACATCTCAGATTTGCTTAAGTGGGTATGAGTTGAAACTTTCCTGATTAATGA
Source organism: Erethizon dorsatum (assembly GCA_028451465.1). Taxonomy (NCBI): domain Eukaryota; kingdom Metazoa; phylum Chordata; class Mammalia; order Rodentia; family Erethizontidae; genus Erethizon; species Erethizon dorsatum. The sequence goes on from CM051826.1 coordinate 37,155,519, forward strand.
ATAACCTTCAAGACTATCCAGTCAGTCTGGGCATGGTGGCACACACCTGGAATACCAGCATTCCAGGAAGCTGGCTGCTTTAGCAGTTTAGCAAGGCCTTATCTCAAAATGAAAAAGAGCTAGGGGATTATAGCTCAATGCAAAGGCCCTGGGTTCAATCCCCTGTACCAAAAACAAAAATAAAAAGGGCTATACAGTCTTACTGTTTCATCTTGCAGAGGATTGACGCTTAGAGAAGTTACATGACTTATCCTATCATATCCTGGTGGTTCATTGCCCAGCCAGAATTAGAATCCAGATGTTTGAAATGATTCAGGGCTCCTTTACACATCCTAATTTGTCTCTACCTATATAGAAAGGCTGATGAGTAGGGAAACTTCAAGATGAAACTGTAGGAGCCTGCTGACAACTAAAGATCAATCGAGTCAGCTAAATTGCCTTTGAAGTAGTAATTATAAGTCAGGACATTTGAAGGCCAGACTTCTATTCACCAAGTATTGATTTCTGCACTTTTCAAGAAAGCAGGGCCGGGGATTTAGCTCAGTGGCACAGCGCCTGCCTGGCAAGCATGAGGTCCTGAGTTTGATTCCTGGTACCAAAAAAAAAAAAAGCACTAACTGTGCAGGGCAGAGGTTCGTTTCAGCTTTCCTGCACAAATGTGAGCAGCACTTACCTTGGTATTGTGGAGCAGTATCTGCCTGTGATCTGGCAAAAGCCAGCACTTCACTGGCTACACCTTCTACAGGACCTGTACACAAAAGTGTCGCTCAGACTAAGGGAGTGCTTTCTGCAGAGATGAGAATGCAAGTCCTGTGGGCTTTAGAAGCAGAATAATAACAGGTCATTACTATAGCACAGCAAGAAAGTCCCTGGACAGGGCTCCCTGCTTACCACCACCAAAAACACAGACCCTGGAACAGCGTCTGATATCCCAGGGACGGTTAACAATTTCTTAGGGCTAAGCTTTGCCTTCCTGCTCTGGCCTGCCTGGCCATGCCCTTGAGAGAACTCTTTCATCTCTCTGACTTTCACTGGTACCACAGCTAATCCCGGGAGTGGACAGACTTGCACAGTGACTCTCCCTGCCGCAGAATCAAAGTCAGGGAGGACAGAGAAGCCCGCAGAACTGGAGTGCCACATATCCTGACCCAGGCTGGCACTGCCACCCCATTCTCCTTAGCCATTTGTCTGAACAACATTTTCCCCAAGCTCCAGCCCTTCCTTTTCTAACCCCAAATCTTTTGGTTGTTTGTTTTGTTTTTGAGACAGGGTCTCACTATGTATTTCAGGCTGATTTTGAACTCACTATGTATCCCAGGCTGGCCTCAAATTCACAGCAATCCTCCTGCTTCAGCCTCCTGAGTGATGGGATTACAGGTGTGCACCACCACACCTGGCGCCAACCCCAAATCTTATCAGAATCCAATTGTTCTTCCCAACCCAGAGCAATCATAGGTGGGATGCTGGGACTCTGGGGAAATGGAGGAGGGAAGCAGGGCATGGTCTAAAGCAAATACATTAGCATTTCCCTGATATATATTGAATCTTTAAAATTCATGCGAACTTTGAATTTTGCTTCAAAGTCTTTCCATATCTGTTTTATATAAAATACCATTTGAAATAATTTAAAAGTTGTAATACTTGATTTTAAAATATTTTACAAAATGTCAAGTGAAACTGTCAGTATTGTGATCTAAGGAAGATTTATTATTTTGTTCTGTGCTTGCAAGTATCACCAGTACACTTTACTTTTCCTTGTTCTCTTTTCAACAAATGTTTATGAAGGATCTAATAGGTCCCAAGCATATACGACAAGATATAATAGTGAAAAATGAGTCAGATCCCTGGCCTCAGGAAGCCTGCAATCAGGACTATGTCAAAGTGGGATTGGGAAATAGAAGTCATCCAAGGGGGGGAGGACCAGAAGTGATGGATGTAGAAACAGGTCATTCAAAGATTCATAGCCTAGGTAGGTGTGGTGATACACTCTGTAATCCCAGCACTCTGGAGGCTGAGGAAAGAATATGATGAATTTGAGGTTGGCCTGGGCTATACAGTAAATTCGGAACCAGCCTAGACTACATAGTCAGATCCTGTCTCAGAAAAAAAAAAAAAGAAGAAGCCCGGCATGGTGGTGCACACCTATAATCCCAGCACTCAGGAGGCTGAGGCAAGAGGATCACTGCAAGTTCAAGGCCAACCTAAACTACAGAGTGAGAGCCTTCCCAGAACTTGAGAATGAACAGACAGCATATAGAGGATTAGCAGGTTGCATTTTAACTTCCACGGAGTTGTCCAGTACCTGACTTAGGATCTTTCCTCCCAAACCTGCACTTTCCAGTATTCTCCCAGGCTGTGTGCAGAACTGCCATAGACTGACTGTGTGGGACAGAAACATGGCAATTATCCTCAAATCCCATACCAACCATCTCCACTCCATACACACACAGACACTTAACAAGTGCAGAATGGCTTTTACAACCATCCATTCCTTTCCATCTCTGCTATACCATTCTGGTCTGAGTCAACATCATCTAGCCTAGGTGACATAATGATGGCCTCATAACTACGTTTCACATGGTAGCCAGTCTGTGATTACTAAATGTCATTTCTCTACTTTATACCATCGGGTCAGTGGCTTCTCTTTCTTTTTTTTTTTTTTTGTGGGTACCGGGGGGTCGACCTCAGGACCTCGCGCACCAGCAGGCGCCCGTGCCTCTGAGCGATATCACCGGCCCCTTTTTCGTATGTGGGATCCGGGAGTCGAACTCGGACCCTAGCGCTTGCAAGGCAGGCGCTTATGAGTGGCTTCTCTTTCTTAAGAAAAAATTCATTATATGGCATGTAGAGTTCCAAATGACCTTCCCTTGTCTATTCTTCAGACTTGTGGTACTTCCTGCTTCACCCCCCCCTTCAGTTCAAAAAATTGAACTCAGGGATGCTCTACCATTTAGCTACATCCCTAACACTTTTTGTTTTATATTTAGAGACAGGGTCTCACTAAATTGACCAAGCTGGCCTTGAACTTGTAATTCTCCTGCTTCAACCTCCTGAGTAGCTGTAGCTGGGATTCATAGTCATTATCTCTCTCTTTTTTTTAATAGAACTTTGAAGAAAAAAAAAAAAAAGTTTTGCTGTGTGTTCCAGGCTGGCCTGAACTCCCTACATAGTAGGCTGGACTCAGGCTCACAGCAATCCTGCACCTCAGCCTCCTGAGTGCTGCAATTACAGGCATGCACCACCACGCCTGCTAGCCTCTATTTTCTATAGTCAGCTTATGGGTCATTACACAAATAACATGAAAAAAAATCTGACAACTGCAACAAAACTGTTGACCTGGGAAATGTATAATAATTGCCTGAAATGGGAAGGGGAACTAGGGAGGGGGGAGGGAGAAAGGAAGGAAGGAAAAAGAAAAAAAAAATGAGAAAAGAAGGAAAAAATGGAAACAAAGCTTTTGTAAATAAGGAGGGGAAGAGGGGTTGAAGGGAGAGTAGGGGAATGGTTAAAAAAAGAATCAAGATATATCGTGTACAGGTACAAATTCCCTATGATGAAAGTGATCATTGTGTATACATAAAATGTACCAATAAACTTAAGCAATTAATAAAAATTGCCTGAAACTACGTTCACAGACATGACCAGACTGTGGCAGTGCCCGCACCACTGCCCCTTGCGTGTGCTGCTATGCCCCACTTCTGCTTCATTCTTTGTGATTTTCTTCAGTTTATTAAATATACCACACACTCCTTCCTTTCGCAGAACCTCAGGTGGGCAGTGGCAAACCCCAGTAGGCTTTCCATTCTCCCCCGCTCCCATCTCTCTGGCTCCCCTCCACCTCCTCTACTCCTTTTATCTTATATATTTTCATTATTCAAGGTTCATTCCCAACATTTGTTTCTCCAAAGACACTTCCATAACTCCCCCACAATAGTGCTTCTTATTGGAAGCACTTATTACAACTTTAATTAAATAACCAATTATGCGCATTGGAAGAAAATCTTTAGTGAGAAATATATGGGGGGGCGGGGATATAGCTCAGCAGCACAAGCGCCTGCCTGGCAAGTGTAAGGTCCTGAGTTCGATTCCCGGTCCCCCCCAAACAAAGACATATATAGAAAAAAAAGAAAAACAAAATCATAAATCATGCATGGAAGATAAAACATCAAAAAAAAAACCTCTTACTATGTTCCTCAGAGTGACAAGGTAATGTGTTGTAACTATGATAATAGAACATGATACTACCGAGAGAAACATTAAGAAAGAACTAAAAGGAGTACTTGGGAATTAAGAGTCTGATGTTGGAAATAAAAAATTCATAGAAGAATGGAAAATAAAGTTGAGGAAGTCTCTCAGAAAGAGAATCAAGCGGCGTAAGCGCCTGCCTGGCAAGCGTGAGGGCCCGAGTTTGACTCCCGGAACCCACATACGAAAAAAGGGCCGGTGATATAGCTCAGCGGCACGGGCGCCTGCTGGTGCACGAGGTCCTGAGGTCGACCCCCGGTACCCACAAAAAAAAAAGAAAGAAAGAGAATCAAACGATAGAGGTAGAAGGGAAAAGCTGAAACAATCATAGGATCAAACTAAGAGACCAATATCAAAATAATGGGAGACCCAGAAAGAGAAAACAGAAAAGAAAGAGAGGTAAATCATCAATGAAATGAAATGACTCAAACTGCCAGATGTGGTGGCACATGCCTGTTACCCAAGTGCTCTGGGAGCCTGAGGCAGGAGGATAGTGAGTTTGAGCCCAGCTTGGGCACTTTAATAACTTAGGGGAGACTCTGTCTCAAAATAAAAAGGTTTAAGGATGTATCTCACTGCATAGGCCCTGAGTTTGATCTCTAATACAGAAAAAAAAAAAAAAAAGACTCAAAATCAAGTTACATGAGTTGCTACATTGAACAGTTATGGAATGTCCAGAACAATGAAAGAAAATAGATCCACATAAAAAAATCATATGGAAACTTTAGAACATTGAGATTAATGTCCCAGCGAGGAAGGAGAAGTTACATATGAATACCTGGTATCAAAATAACTTTGGGCTTCTCAGCATCACCACTTTAGTTCTGGAAACTAAAAGGTAATAGATTAATACCACCAAAACATTATTCAAGAAGAATAATTATTCAAGAAGAAAACTTGGGCCAGTGAGATGGCTCAGTGGCTTAAGCGCCTGCCCAGCAAGCGCGAGGGCCCAAGTTCGACTCCCGGAACCCACATACAAAAAAGGGGCCGGTGATATCGCTCAGCGGCACGGGCGCCTGCTGGCTCGCGAGGTCCTGAGGTCGACCCCCCAGTACCCACAAAAAAAAAAAAACAAAGAAGAAAACTTATTTCAGGGCCGGTGAGATAGCTCAGCAGCATAAGCGCCTGCCTGGCAAGCGCAAGGTCCTGAGTTCGACTCCCGGAACCCACATACGAAAAAAGGGCCGGTGATATCACTCAGTGGCACGGGCGCCTGCTGGCGCATGAGGTCCTGAGGTCGACCCCCGGTACTCACAAAAAAAAAACAAAAACTTATTTCAAACTGGAATAGGATGCCCAGCCAAATTATCTATCAATCATGAAGGCTGAGTAAAGGTATTATTAGATAGGCAAAGTTTCAAACAAATTTGTCTTCCATGCACCCTTCTCAGAAAGTTCCTGGAGGATACACTCCACCAGAATGAGGGAGTTCACCAAAAAAGAGGAAGACATGGACACAAAAAACAAGAGATTCAACACAGAAGGGAAGAAAGGGACTTCCCAGGGAGGTAGTGAAGGAGAATTACAGGAAGAAAGCTGTGTACCAAGCAGAGAGGAAAACTGGCAAATGGTGCTGGGCTTATGCTGGTGTGGGAAAGACTTTTTTTGGGTGAGGGATAGGAAAGAGATGATATAGGTAGACCACCTCGTGAGTCTGAACACTTAAACAGAGAATTAAAAACTACTTAAGTGGGGCATGGTGGTGCACACCTATAATCCCAGCACTCAGGAGGCTGATGCAGAAGGATCGCTATGATTTTGAGGCCAGACTGGGCTACACAGTGAGTTCAAGATCAGTTCAAGATCTGAACTGCAGAGCGACACCCTGTCTCAAAAAGACAAAAAAAAAAAAAAAAAGCTACTCAAGAAACACAAGTGATTGACAATGAGTCCATAGATAACCAAGTAAATACAGCTATTGGGCAAACAGTTGTTTAGGAAAGGAGGAGTAATTGTTCACTATATTAATAAGCTATATACTCATCAATACCAATTGTATAGGGAGACATAATAAAGTGGCTAAGAGAATGACTCCTAGGACCAGACCACTGGGATTTAAATCCCGGATCTGCCACTTATTATCTATGTAGTCTTGGGGAAGTGTCTTGGTTGCTTTCTCTCCTTGCTGCGAGAAAATACCCAATGCCCAAAATTGAAGAGGGAAAGGTTTATTTAGCTCACAGTTTGTGGAGGTTTCAGACTGTAATCATTTGGCTCTGAGGCAGGGTGGCGTGGCAGAGGGACAACAGTTCATGGTGGTGGAAGACAGCAAAAGCAGCAAGAGCAAAAAGGAGGAAGCAAGCCTCTTTTCCTCCCTTATATTGTATGCAGGCTACCCTCCCTAGGGCGGGTGTAGCACTCATCCCATCTCCGTGCTCTCCTCTTGCAAGGCTCAGGATGCTTACAAAGTGAGGACCCTGGCCCCTGCTGAGTCACTTAGTCATACTTTTTTTTTTTTTTTTTTTTTTTAAAGAGAAGAAAAAACAAAACAAATCAAAAGAAGAACAAATTTTCAAAGCAACATAATAGGAGGGTAACAATGGTTAATACATTACGTATTACTATCTTTAAGTTAGTTATTCAGGATACCAGACATTAGCATTCAATTGTCCAAACATTATTGGCACAAACCTTACTCTTCAATGAACTAAGTAAAATTGGTAGTGTATCTATCTTAACCATCTTATATATATATATACAATTTTTTTCCCTTTCCCTTCTTTCTTTTCCCTATTCCAGTCTCTCTTTCCTTTTTTATTTATTTATTTATTTATTTATTTTTTTTTATTTTAAAGAGAAGAAAAAACAAAACAAATCAAAAGAAGAACAAATTTTCGAAACAACATAATAGGAGGGTAACAATGGTTAATACATTACGTATTACTATCTTTAAGTTAGTTATTCAGGATACCAGACATTAACATTCAATTGTCCAAACATTATTGGCACAAACCTTACTCTTCAATGAACTAAGTAAAATTGGTAGTGTATCTATCTTAACCATCTTATATATATATACAATTTTTTTCACTTTCCCTTCTTTCTTTTCCCTATTCCAGTCTCTCTTTCCTTTTGACCAGTTTCTTTTTGATTCACCATGTCTATTGTACATTTTGGATCTTATTTACTCTTTCAGTTTCTCATACTAGAGAGACAATACGATGCTTACACATGTGCTTCTGGTTTATTTCACTTATGAGTATTTTCTCGAGTTGCATCCATTTACCTATAAAAGTCTCCAGTTTATCCTTCTTTATGGCTGAATAGTACTCCATTGTATAAAAATACCACATCTTTCTTATCCATTCCTCAGTTGATGGGCATTTGGGTTGTTTCCAAGATCTGGCTTTTACAAATTGTGCTGCTATAAACATGGGTGCACATATATCGCTGTGGTACGATGTTTTTAATTCTTCTGGGAAGATGCCCAGAAGGGGAGTAGCTGGGTCAAATGGGACCTCCAACCCTAGTTTTTTGAGGAATCTCCACACTGACTTCCACAGTGGCTGTACCAGTCGACACTCCCACCAACAGTGAAGAAGGGTTCCTTTTTCCCCACAGCCCCTCCAGCATTTGTTGTTAGTTGATTTCTTTATAGTAGCCATTCTTTCTGGGGTGAGATGGTATCTCAGTGTTGTTTTAATTTCCATCTCTCGAATGACTAGTGATGTTGCACATTTTTTTGTATATTTATTTGCCATTAGTATTTCTTCATCTGAGAAATGTGTATTCATCTCAGATGCCCATTTTTGGAGTGGGTCTTTAAATTTGGGAGGTCTGATTTTTTTGAGTTCTTTATATGTTCTCGATAGTAATCCTTTGTCTGAGGAACAGCTGGCAAACATTTTTTCCCACATTGTGGGTTGTCTCTTTACTCTGTTGGTGGTTTCTCTTGCTGTGCAAAAGCTTTTTAATAAGATGAGATCCCAGTTATTGATTCTTTGGGATAGTTCCCATGCGGTTGAGTTTTTATTCATAAAGTCTTTGCCTACACCAATGTCTCCAAGGGTTTTACCTATCCTACCTTCCAGCAGATTTAATGTTTCTGTTTTAATATTTAGATCTCTGATCCATTTTGAATTTAGTTTAGTGCATGGTGAAAGATATGGGTCTAGTTTTAATCTTCGGCATGTGTAGAGCCAGTTTTTCCAGCACCATTTATTAAAGAGGCTATCTTTCTTCCAGCGAGTGTGTTTGGCACCTTTGTCAAAGATAAGGTGGCTTAGTATGTCTGGGGTTGTTTCAGCATCTTCTAATCCGTTCCATTGATCTTCAGGTCTGTGTTTTTGCCAGTACCACACTGTTTTTATCACAGTAGCTTTATAGTATAATTTCAAGTCAGGGATTGTGATGCCCCCTGCCTTGCGTTTGTTGCCCAGAATTGCCTTTGCTATTCTAGGTCTCTTCTGATTCCAAATGAATTTTAGGATTGTTTTCTCTAATTCTGTGAGATATGCTGTTGGAATTTTGATTGGAATTGCATTAAATCTGTATAACAATTTTGGAAGTATGGCCATTTTCACTATATTGGTTCTTCCTATCCAGGAGCAAGGGATATCTTTCCATTTTCTGATATCCTCTTCAATCTCCTTTTTCAGAGTACTGTAGTTTTCAGTGTAGAGGTCTTTTACATCCTTTGTGAGGTTGATTCCTAGGTATTTCATTTTTTTGGATGTTATTGTGAAAGGTATTGTTTCCCTAACTTCTCTCTCAGTGAGTTTGTTATGTGTGTTCAGGAAGGCTATTGACTTTTGAGTATTGACTTAGTCAGACTTCTAAACTTCTCAAGGTGACACAAGGGCTCAACCATTACAAAATCCTGGACCGAAAACACCAGCAGTAGGGCATGTCCTCTACACCTGGTGTAGAGTAACTGCTCAATTACTTAGTTAATCTTCTAAACTTCTGAAGTTGACTCTATGTATCAACCATTACAGGAAGTTACTGCAACTCTCTGTGTCCCAACACCTCCATTTGTTCAATGGAATGACAAAACAGGATCATTGCACGGATGAAACGGATTAAAATGTGTAGCGTCCTTAGATCAGTGCCCAACACAGAGTCAGTGCTACATAAGAGGGAGCTGTCGCTTCATGTAATTACAGTTGGAAAATACTGATTATTAATCTCACCAAATTTTTCACCATGTTAGAAGAGGTTTAGCGGGATGGGAGTGCCTGTGTATGGGAAGCTGGGGGGAGGGCTGAACTCCATTTTCTATAGTGGAAGATGAATGGATAACTCCTGAAGAAAAGTCAAGAAGTAGCAATACACAATTATTACTTAGAAACAATATACAAATATGGGAATAGCGTATAAAAATGAGCTCCAAAATAATCAGGTAAAATTAGTGAAAATTGTTTCTTTTGAGGATTGACAAATTCGAGGAGAGAGCCTAGGCTGCTGTTCTTGGTAACAAATCTTTGTAACGGGCCGGTGAGATGGCTCAGCGGCATAAGCGCCTGCCTTGCAAGCGCGAGGGCCCGAGTTCGACTCCCGGATCCCACATACGAAAAAGGGGCCGGTGATATCGCTCAGCGGCTCGGGTGCCTGTTGGCGTGCGAGGTCCTGAGGTCGACCCCCCGGTACCCACAAAAAAAAAAAAAATCTTTGTAACGAGAGACTGAATAACTTTGTAAAAACTGAAACTGAAAACATGAGTGGTAGGAGTGGGCTGGTTACTGAGTGTCCATCTCCCCATCTGGAACACAAGCTCCCAGTAGGCAGCGCCTAGGTTTGGTCTGTGCTCCTCTGAACCCTGGCACTGTGGCAAAGCCGGGCACCTGGATGTGCAAATTCAGTCCTTGGAGAAGGAAGTCTTCAAGGGCGTGTGTGCTTTGAAGGACTTTCCTACACTGGATGGGAGGTTTGGACAAGCTAACCTCTGGTGTCTCTGCCAATTCTATGAGTCTCTTCTACCTTTCTTCTCATCTCGGTTGCTCTTAACCCCTTTGTTGTGATCCAAATTCTTGCCTTTCTTCTTTACATAAATTTTCTGGGTTTTTGTTTGAGACAGGATCCCACTCTGTAGCCTAGGCTGCCCTTGAACTTATGGTCCCCCTTCCTCAGCCTTCCTTGTGCTGGGATCACAGGTGTGTACCAGCGCGCCTAACATTATCTAAATTTTCAAATGGAGCAGTTAATTCCCATTCCTTCATGACCATTCTGGGGAGATAGTCCCTTACTTTTCTGAAATTATGCTTGTAGATCGAAAATTCTTTTTTTTTTTTTCTCCTTTTTCATTGTTTTTTTTTTGTGTGTGGGTACTGGGGGTTTGACCTCAGGACCTCGAGCGCCAGCAGGCGCCCGTGCCGCTGAGCGATATCACCGGCCCCTTTTTCGTATGTGGGTTCCGGGAGTCGCACTCAGGCCCTCACGCTTGCCGGGCAGGCGCTTAAGCCACTGAGCCATCTCACCGGCCCTGTTTTTGGTTTTTTGAGGTGGTCTTTTTATGTAGTTCAGGCTGGTCCTGAACTCACTATGTAGCCTAGGCTGGCCTCAAATTCAAGGTGATCCTCTTGCCTCAGCCTCCCAAGTGCTGGGATTACAGGCGTGCGCCACCATGCCTGGCTTCTATTTCTTTTTTTTTTTTTTTTTTATGTGGGTACCGGGAGTCGACCTGAGGACCTCATGCTTGTGAGCAAGTGCGTGTGCCGCTGAGCGATATCACTGGCCCCCTTTTTTGCCTTTATGTGGGTTCCGGGAGTCGAACTCAGGACCTTGCACTTGCCAGGCAGGCGCTTATGCCACTGAGCTATCTCACCAGCCCCTCTATTTCCTTTTTTCCCTTTCCATCCACCCCCTTTTTTTTTCTCTCTCTTTTTTTTTTCTTTTTGGTGGTGGTGGTGGTGTTGAGGATTGAATCCAGTGCCTTGAGTATGTGAGGCAAGTACTCTGCCACTGAGCTACGTCTCCAGCCTGCTCAGAAAATTTTTCCTCACCAAGCTCCTGGCCTTTCCTCATCCCCTGCTATCTCTTATATTACCCAACATGATGGAGAATTCCTTTTTTTCTTTTTCTTTTTGGGTAGTGGGGATTGAACCCAAGTCCTTCCCACTGAGCTACATTACTAGCCTTTTTTTAAAATGTTTTCTTTTGAGACAAGGTCTCACCAAGTCACTAAATTGCCCAGGCTGGGCTCACAATTGTAATCATCCTGCCTCTGCCTCCCAGAGTGCTAGGATTACAGGTGTGGGCCACCACATCCCATACTAGGTGCTCTGGCAGACTTCCTTTCCTCAAAGCTCTTTCTTTCCATGGGCCTCCCCAGCAGTTCCTTTCCTGGCTCTTTCCTGGCCTCCTCCTGCCCCTGATGTGGGTGCCTTGAACTTTCTTCCTCTGCTCTTCTCTCAGTCTTTCTTCTGTGAATTTTCTTTCTCCCGGCTTTCGCATAGATTTAGCATCAACTGTGGCCCTGATGATTTGGCCTCTCACCTGGGCCCCTGGACTGCTGCTCCTCTATTTCTAGCTATCGGAAAGCATCATTTGTAAGATCCACAGTCACCTCCAAGTCCTGTTTTAAATTCCTCAACCAGCGAGGAGGCTGCTCTGGCTACAATGAATGGGCCATCATAATGGCAGCTAATATTTTCTGTTCAGGTCTCTTTTTGGGTTTGTTACTTTTCTACCCAACTGAACTTCATCAGACTAACTCAGAAAGATTGACTCTCACAAAAGAAGTTCTCAATTCCTTAACCTTAATTTCTTCATTTTTAATTTATTTCATTTACACAAATATTTTCCAGTTTCGAAAGAAAAACCTTGAAAATCATCAGCAGATGAAGTTGAAACTCTACCTATAACTTGGCCCGAAGTTTCCCATTCAATGCCACTAACTGTGCTTTTAAGTACAAATGTGGAAGATGAGATAGCAGGGTGGTTGAGGACACAAGCTCTGGGGCCAGCTGCTTAGATGAGACTCTGGTTTGTTGTCCGTTGCACCTTGAGCAAGTAGCTTAGTTTCCCTGAGTGTCAGTTTTCTCATCTATAATTCAGGACTAATAATAGCATCTACCTCATTTAATTATTCTGATGGTTAAAGAAACTAATGAGCCTAAAGTTGGTAGAGAGAGGCTGACACACAGTTCATGTCACTATCTGTGTGAACCCAGGCACTCAACCTTTCTGTCCTGGGTTGTCACCAGTAGAATTGGAGTAATGTAATACTTACTTTTTAAAGATTATATGAGCTTCCTTTTTTTTTTTTGTACCGGGAATCGAACTCAGGACCTTGTGCTTGCCAGGCAGGCACCATACCACTGAGCTATATCCCTGGCCCAAGCTTATTTCTTTATGAACTTTTTTTTTGGTACTGGGAATCTTTATTAACTTTTTAATGTTGAGATAATTTTAGGCTCACATGGGAGTTGCAAAAAAATAGCACAGAGAACATAAACACAAAAATCAATGAAATACAATTGAGAGCCCCCAAAATAAACTCATGGTCAGTTGATTTTTGACAAAATTACCAAGCTGATTCAATAGGGAAAAATAGTCTTTTCAACAAATGGTTCTGGGACTATGAATATCCACATGAAAGGAATAAATTTGGACCTCCTACCCCACACCACACACAAAAATGAACTCAGTGTGAATCATAGACTTACAATTAAGAGCTGAAACTATAAAAATCTTAGAAGAAACAGGAGTGGGGCTTGGGGTGCGGCTCAGTGGCAGAGCACTTGTCTAGCATGTGCAAGGCTCTGGGGTTGACCAGAGGGGGGGGAGAAAGAAGGAGAGAGAGAGGGAGAGAAGGAGAGAGGAAGAGAGGAAGACATGGAAAGGAAGAAAGAGAGAGAGGGAACATAGTAATACATCTTTGTAACTTGAGGCAGACTGATTTTTAAGACCTGACAAAAATAATAAGTGAAAAAAAAAGAGCAACACTTTATTTAAATTATAAAGTTTTGTGTTTCAAAGAACATCATCATGAAAGTGAAAAAAGATATGCAGAATAGGAGAATCTTTTTGCAAATCTTATGTCCGATAATGACCTTTCATATATAATATATAGGAAACCCTATAGTCATAATGGGAACTTGCAATTTAAAAATGTACAAAGGAGCAAGGCGTGGTAGTGGACACCTGTGACCCTAGCTACTTGGAAGCTTGAGGCAGAAGGATTATAAATTTGAGGCAAGCGAGGGCAATTTAGTGAGATCCTGTCTCAAAAAATCAAAAGGCTGGGGTGCAGCTCTCAGTGGTAGAGTGCTTGCCTAGCGTGTGTGAGGCCTCAGCTCAATTCCTCCATTCTGAAAAACAAATGGGCAAAGTAACCAAACGAACAGTTCATCAAAGAAAACGTTCAGACTACAAGATACATGAACCTCAAAAATATTCTACAAAGTAAAAGGAGATAGTCATAAAAGAGCACTCCGGCCGGGGATATAGCTCAGCAACACAGTGCGTGCCTGGCAAGCACAAGGTCCTGAGTTCGATTCCTGGTGCCAAAAAAAAAAAAAGACCACTCACTATCCTATTCCATCAATATTTATGAAATATTGAGAACAAGTGAAACTATGGAGACAGAAAACAGACTAATATGTCCATAGGGCTGAAGAATAGGGGGTGAGAGGAAATGATGTGTGAATGTTAATGAATACAAGGCTTCTTTTTTTTTTTTCTGTATCTGGGTACGGAGAACCAAACTCAGGACCTCACACTTGCCAGGCAGGCGCTTGAGCCTCTGAGCTATATCACCGGCCCAATACAGGGTTTCTTTTTGGAATGGTGAGAATGTTTTGGAACTAAACAGTGATAATAATACCATTTAGAGGTGGGCGTGGTGGCACACACTTGTAATCCCAGCACTCGGGAGGCTGATGCAGGATGATTGCCCTGGGTTCAAGGCCAGCCTGAGCTGCAGAGTTAGTTCAAGACCAGCCTGAACTGCATAGCGAAACTTTGTCTCAAAAAAAAAAAATTTTTTTTTTTAAATTTTCTAAAAAAAATTTTTTTTTTAGAAGGGCTGGGGATGTAGCTCAGTGCAAAGGCCCAGTTTAATTCCCAGTACACACTCATGCACACACACACACACACACACTCAATCAATCAATCCATCAACCAATTCTTCTCTCCAGTTTTCATTTGTTTCCTCTTTGCAGTGTTAGGGATTGAGCCCAGAGCCTCATAGCATGCAAGGCAAGTGCTCTGCCACTTAAATACAGTCCCAGCCTTACTCCGATGTTTTTCTAATGTTTTTATAGTCTTAGCTCTTACTGTGGGTGTATGATTCACACTGAGTTAATTTTTTGGTTAGTGCATGTTAATCATACAGAGTAGTGGATTTCATTTTGACATATACATACATACATATATACATAGAACATACTGTGATCCTTCCTCCTTTCCCTTTTCCTCCTCTCTAATATCTCCCTCATACTTTCATGTCATCTCTCTTTTTATTTCTTTTTTTTTTTCGAGCCAGGAATCGAACTCAAGACCTTGTGCTTGCCAAGCAGGCACTGTGCTGCTGAACTATATCCCTGGCGCTCTCTTTTTATTTCTTTTTTTTTTTTTTTGTGGGTACCGGGGGTCGATCTCAGGACCTTGCGTGCTAGCAGGCACCCGTGCCACTGAGCGATATCACCGGCCCTTTTTTCATATGTGGGTACTGGGAGTCGAACTCAGGACCTCATGCTTGCCAGGCAGGCACTTATGCCGCTGAGCTATCTCACTGGCCCTCTTTTTATTTCAAAATAGAATTTTTATTACATAAAAATAAAAAAACCCAGTGAAACCAGAAATACAGATGTATTTTCCTGGGCTGATTTTTACTCACAATCTCTTTCAGTACAATTTACAACCTCTTCCTCATTTCCAGTCTGATTATACAAGAGCTAAGTGGAGAAATAAATACAAAAAAAAAAAAAAAAAAAAAAACCACAGAGCCGTGAAACTAAGTTGCATGGAATAGGTCCTTTGAGGGTGTAGGGAATCTGAGAGACATAAAGTCAGACCAAGAAATTGGAAGGTTTTAGCTAAAGTTCTTTCAACCATCTTTGCCTTTTGCTTCACGTTTAAGGGTGTGAACGTGTAATAGAAAATGCCCCCCCCCCAGCCAGTATACTTCAGTTTCTTAGTTGCCCAGGTAATAGTTCCTGTTCCAGTTCTGGTTGCTTCTGTTGCAGAAGAACTCAGTGTAATTAAAACTCCGCTTTACGTCAGTCGGGGCTTCTCAGTACAACTCATCTACTTCCTCATCCACATCGCCCATGGTTGTCTGCAGCTGCCTCAAGTCATCCTCCCGAATGACGCCTGTTGTTTCTTCATCAATGCAAGCAAGAGAATTTCTAATAACGTCGTGGGGTCCGTGCCATTTCCTTTTTGGCAAACATGGTGAAGAACATGGTGAAATTGATGGGCCCCAGAGAGCATTCATCATGGCATTGAGGGATACATCAGTGGGATTCTGTCCTAGAGAAGCAAGCATCACGTGCAAATCTTCCTTGTCAATGAAAACTATCTTAATTCTTGTCGATCATGTTGAAGGCCTCCTTGAATTCTGAATCTGCAGCTAGTCAAATGTGGCAAACACGTTGGATGTTGCACACTAAAGGTTCTTCTTGATGGTTTTGGAATTTGCCTTTGTGGTGAACACAAATTTCCATGCCAGACACCAGATGTGGGCTGCCCTGTGCTAGGTGACCAGAGGCTGCGACAAGAATGGGGCTGGTTATCTCTCTCTCTTTCTAGATTTCTCATGTCAGAGAGAATATGTAATACTGTGTTTGACTTTCTAAATCTGGCTATTGCACTTAACACAATGATCTCCAGTGCCATCCAAGTTCCTGCAAATGACATGATTTAATTTCTTTGTGGTTGAATAATATTCCATTGTGTATTTACACACTTTCTTTCTCCATTGGTCTGTTGATAGGCACCTAGGCTGTTTCCATACCTTAGCTACTGTGAATTATACTGCAATAAAGATGGGATGTTAGCCAGGCTGGTGATGCATGACTGGAATTCCAGCACTCTGCTTGGCTGAGGTAGCAGGATTGCAAGCTGGGGCCCAACTTAGGAACTTAGTGAGACCCTGTCTCAAAATAAAAAATAATAAAAAGGGCTGGGGTTGGGTGTGCTGACCTGGGCCTGGGCTGGGCATGTAATCCCAACACTTAGGAGGCTGAGGCAGGAGGATCACTGCAAGTTCAAGGCCAGCCTGGGCTACATAGCAAGACCCTGTTTTAAAAAAATCAAAATAAATAAAAGAACAAAAATAAAAAGGGCTAGGGATGTAGCTCTGTGTGAAGACCCTCAGTCCAATTCCAAGTACCAAAAAGTGGGTTTGTTATTTTTATTTTGTTGTCTTTTTGACACAGGGTTTCGGTATGCAGCTCAGGCTGCTCTTGAATTCACTTTGTAGCCCAGGCTGGCCTCAAACTCTCAGTGATCCTCCTGCCTCAGCCTCAGGAGTGCTGGGATTACAGGTGTGCACCACCACGCCCAGCTAATTTACTTATTTATTTTTTTGAGTTAGGTCTCACTATGTAGTTCAGGCTGGCCTTGAATTCACTACGTAGCCCAGGCTGGTCTCGAACTCACAGGTATCCTCCTAACTCGGCCTCCCAAGTGCTGGGATTATAGACGTGAGTCACTATGCCTAGCACTCCGTTAATTTTTTGTTGATGGTGACCCAGTCAGATTTATTTTTATGTTCATCTTTGTCTTATTTTGTAATTTTTGGGTGTGGTGTGAGATAGTCTAATCATTGCCAGAGAGAGGAAAGCAGAACACAATGGTGGGGGGAGGACACTCATCGGTATAGTTCCCCATGGCATCTTTTATTTTTCTGGGCTCACTGACAGCTCCTCCCTGACTCTCAGGAAGGATTATTATTACTATTTTTATTTGCGGCGCTGGGGATCCAACCCAAGGCCTCACATGTGCTAACCCAAACGCTCTACCTCTGAACTAAGTTCCCGCCACGCAGGCAGGGTTAAATGCCCTACTTGCGAACTCCCATCACGTCGCATTGCAAGAGCCTGAGTTCTAGTCGGCCGTCCCGCCACCCTATGAGGTCTATAAAGGTGGTCTTTTCCCTACAATACTCTCTCAAACCTTCGTACACAGTGGACATCCAATAGCTAATTGATCAACGGATGTATGCACAAAGGAGTGATTGACTTGGAACCAGGCCTGTATATTAAGTCTGAATTGTGAGAATAGACACAGAATAATGTGCAATTTTTGACAAATTTATTAAACGTCTGATGATTTTGCTCTCTAACGGAGCAAGGTCCACAGGTAACGTTTACTGTAACACCGAGACGCAGCCTCCGAAGCGCCGAGGGAAGGACTTGAGCCTAGCCTGGCCACACCCCCTTACGTTCAACTCCTTTCGCTATGGATCCACCCCTTCCGGAGCAGCGTGCAGTAATTGGTTTTCTTGCCGATCCATCTGAGCATGTCGGCGCCTATTGGATCAAACTCTGAACCCGGTGGCGCACTTCCCGGAGTTGGGAACGCGCAGTGGACGTATGTTTGCCGCCATTGCGCTGCGGAGAAAGTGGCGGTCTGTGTGAGAGCTGTGGGGTGCGTGGCAGGTTTCGAGGCCCGGCTTGCGGGAGGCGTGGTTGGGCCGGGATGAGTCGCTGGGGTTGGGCCAGCTCGGGGTGCCTGCATTCTTAGCGGAGCGGGACTGCAGGCCGTGGGTATCCGGGTGTTTCAGTTGTGCCTTTTGTAGGCCTGGGCCTCCCCCGTTAATTTTTCTCTCTCGCTGCTTCCCTAGCTTCTCCGGGCATGGCCGGAGTATTTCCATACCGAGGGCCGGGTAACCCGGTGCCCGGCCCTCTAGCCCCGCTGCCGGACTACATGTCGGAGGAGAAGCTGCAGGAGAAAGGTGAACAAGTGGGAGCGGCGCGCGGGGACGGGAGACGGCGGGTGTGCGCGTGCGCGCAAGTGGGTTTGACTCCCCCCCCTTTCAGCATGTTTTGGCAGGTTCATCAGGTGTCAGCCCTACTGCATTTTTTATTTAGTTAAAACATTTTAAGCGCCTATCTGCAGGCGCTGTTCCAATGGGTGATATAAATCCTGATAGGGTTTAAATTGCAATAGGGGGATAGATAATGAAAACCCTAAGTAACAAAAACATCAGGTAATGATAAGTGCAATGAACGAGAAATTGGCCTCCCTTGCATGCTTTGACAAGAGCTCACCCAAGGGCGGGGACAGTGGTCTTGCTGTCTTTTAAATTGAAGTACTTTTGTAGCCCGAAAATGGCAGCAGTTGCAGGCCAAGCGCTATGCAGAAAAACGGAAGTTTGGATTTGTGGATGCTCAGAAGGAAGACATGCCTCCAGAGCATGTCAGGAAGATAATAAGAGACCATGGAGACATGACCAATAGGAAGTTTCGCCATGACAAAAGAGTCTATTTGGGGTAAGGAACATCCTGGAATAATATCACTTGGAATTTGGTCCCTTTCCTTTGTCTGTACTATGTTATTTGGGGACAGAACTCTTTTTTGACAGCCCATCTTCTTGGTTATAAGAGCAAGGAGAAAACCACTAGAATTCTGTAATAACATTCAGATTTTTCAGTTATGCAGGGTTTTGCTCTGGTTTCTGTTCCTAATCTGGGATTGGTGCTTTAGTTTGTCCTGTTGATGCTATTATAAAATGCCCACTAAGGCCAGGTGGTGGCATATACCTGTAGTCCCAGCACTTGGGAGGCTGAGGCAGGAGGATCACCACAAGCTGAAGGCCACCCTGGACTACATAGGGAATTCAAGGCCAGCCTGAGCTACACAGTGAGATCCTATCTCCAAAAAGAAAAAGTCCTCTAAGCTGGACAGGGTAGTGCATGCCTATAATCCCAGAACTCAGGAGGCTGAGGCAGGAAGATTGTTGTGAGTTTGAGGCCAGCCTTGGCTACGTAATGTGTTCAGGACTAACCTAAACTACATAATGAGTCCCTGTCCAAAATAAAAATAAATAAAATGTGTCATTGAGTAGGTCAGTGAGTAGAATGAGATCCACAGTAGAAAACTTTTTGTACTCTAGTTGCTTATAACTTCTCAGTGGTCAGAACTCTGAGGTTTAGGGACTTAACTCACTCTTTTTTTTTTTTTTTTTTTTGTGGGTACTGGGGGGTCGACCTCAGGACCTCGTGCGCCAACAGGCACACGTGCCGCTGAGCGATATCACCGGCCCCTTTTTCGTATGTGGGATCCGGGAGTCGAACTCGGGCCCTCGCGCTTGCAAGGCAGGCGCTTATGCCGCTGAGCCATCTCACCGGCCCTTAACTCACTCTTGACATCTCTGTACTACTGTTTTTCTGTGGCTCTTTGCTGGGTGAATATAGACATAAATTTCTTAGCAAATCCATGTTCTATTTGGACACAAAAATGTTAGCCACTTAATGAACTGGTCAACGCCACCCACAGAAGCCAGGCAGCCAACTTGCTTGCTTGCTTTCTCCCTTTATTTGGGTGGGGTGGGTAGGGGAACGTGTAGTACTGGGGATTGAACTAAGGGACCACTGAACTACAGACCTAGCCATTTTTGAGACAGGGTCTCACTAAATTGCCCAGACTGGCTTTAAGCCTGTGATCCTCCTGTCTCAGCTTCCTGAGTAGCTGGGATTATAGACCTGTGCTTCCATGCACAGCTCAAAAATACTTGAGTGTGATGAGCATTTTACTTTTTCATATGGGAAGGCTTAGACCTAGCCATTTTTGAGACAGGGTCTCACTAAATTGCCCAGACTGGCTTTAAGCCTGTGATCCTCCTGTCTCAGCTTCCTGAGTAGCTGGGATTATAGACCTGTGCTTCCATGCACAGCTCAAAAATACTTGAGTGTGATGAGCATTTTACTTTTTCATATGGGAAGGCTTAGAGGGGAGAGAATGTAAAGCAGCCTAATCTTCAGAGAGATAGTTATTGGTTAAGAGGGACTGTGAAGCTTAAGAGGCGAAGTGGCACAAGGTGAAGGTGGAGATGGGGAGGCAGGGCCCTCAGGGAGGACCTGTGTACTGAGTTGGGGAATGTGGACTAGAAGACAAATTTTCTGTGGAACATGGTATTGTGATAACTGAGTTCTCAGCATGGGACAAGTAGCAGATCACTTTGCCATTTCTGATAATCTTCTTTCTTCCTAATGTGGCAGTGCCCTAAAGTACATGCCCCACGCAGTCCTCAAGCTTCTGGAGAACATGCCTATGCCTTGGGAGCAGATTCGGGATGTGCCTGTTCTGTACCACATCACTGGAGCCATTTCCTTTGTCAACGAGATTCCCTGGGTCATTGAGCCGGTCTACATCTCCCAGTGGGGGTGAGAGGGGTAGAATGTGGTGTGTGGTGGTGGTGGTGGTTGGGGGTCAGTGGGTAGAAACTTCTGTATGATGCTCTTCCCTTCTAGGTCAATGTGGATTATGATGCGTAGAGAAAAAAGAGATAGAAGGCATTTCAAAAGGATGCGGTTCCCCCCTTTTGATGATGAGGAACCGCCCTTGGACTATGCTGACAACATCCTAGATGTTGAGCCACTGGAAGCCATCCAGCTAGAGCTGGACCCAGAGGAGGATGCCCCTGTATTGGACTGGTTCTATGACCACCAGCCACTGAGAGACAGCAGGAAGTGAGTAGTGGGGGGGGGTGTAAGGAGAGCGGTAGGTGGTATGCTCTTGCTACCTGCCAACTTGATATGGGCCCTCTTTTCTTCCCTAGGTATGTCAATGGCTCCACTTACCAGCGTTGGCAGTTCACATTGCCTATGATGTCCACTCTCTATCGCTTAGCCAATCAGCTCCTGACAGATTTAGTGGATGACAACTATTTTTATCTGTTTGACCTAAAGGCCTTCTTTACCTCTAAGGCACTCAACATGGCCATTCCTGGAGGCCCCAAATTTGAACCTCTTGTTCGAGACATCAACCTACAGTAAGTTGGTGAAAGGGATTTTAGGTACATTGGGTCAAGTAAAATCTAATTTTGATCATTAAGATCCTGGCATAACTTCCAAACTAGTCTGCTGATTCTTGAATTTGCATCCTAGGGATGAAGACTGGAATGAATTCAATGATATTAACAAGATCATCATACGGCAGCCTATCCGCACTGAGTACAAGATTGCTTTTCCTTACTTATACAACAACCTTCCACACCACGTCCACCTTACCTGGTGAGAGAGCTGGAACACAGCATTTGGAAAGAAGACTGGTATTTAGGTTGGGCCAAAGCCCAGGAGAACTTTGTTTGATTCTTCCTTTTACTTTAGGTACCACACTCCCAATGTTGTATTCATCAAAACTGAGGATCCTGATTTGCCAGCTTTCTACTTTGATCCTTTGATTAACCCGATTTCCCATAGGCATTCAGTTAAGGTGAGAGAAATGAATGCTTTTCTTTATTTTGTGTGTATGTGGAGCTGAGGATCAAATTCAGGGCCTTGCACAAGCTAAGCAAGTGTTCTATTTACATGGGAAGGGACACCTGACCTCAACTCTTGCCAGAGAAATTTCTTTTCCTTTTTTTTTTTTTTTTTTTTTTGTGGGTACCGGGGGTCAAACTCAGGACCTCGTCCGCCAGCAGGTGCCCGTGCTGCTGAGCGATATCACCAGCCCCTTTTTTGTATGTGGGTACGGGGAGTCAAACTCAGGACCTCGCGCTTGCCAGGCAGGCGCTTATGCTGCTGAGCTATCTCACCAGCACCTCTTTTTCTTTCTTTTTTTCTTTTTTCTTTTTTTTTGTAATGTAGTTCAGGCTGGCCTTAAACTAACTGTGTAGCCCAGGCTGGCCTTGAACTCATGTCCATCCTCTTGTCTCAGCGTCCAGAGTATAGGGATTATAGGCGTGTGCCACCACATCCAGCTGGAGAAATTCCTTGAGCTTGGCTGAAGTCTTACTACCTGAAAATTCAGCTAGAGAGAGATGTGTTTTACATCCTGTTAAGGGTTCGTCTTTTTTTTTTTTTTTTTTTTTTTTTTTTTTGTGGGTACCGGGGGGACGACCTCAGGACCTCGCGCGCCAACAGGCACCCGTGCCGCTGAGCGATATCACCGGCCCCTTTTTTCGTATGTGGGTTCCGGGAGTCGAACTCGGGCCCTCGCGCTTGCAAGGCAGGCGCTTACGCCGCTGAGCCATCTCACCGGCCCTAAGGGTTCGTCTTGATGTATAGGCTAATTTGAAAGTTCGGCATTTGACTCAAAACAGGTTATTAGTATACTCTTGGTTTCTGTGATTATTTGAGCTTATCATTACTCCTCTTAGGGTGTCTGTACTCTATTCTGTAGTGCTTTTTTTAAAAAAGCTCCATTGAGATACAGTTAACATACCATACAAGTCACGCATTTACAGTGTATAATTTTTAGTGACTTTTAGCTTATTCTCAAGAGTTACACAACTATCACTACAGGCTTTTTAAGAACATTTTCATCACACCAAAAGGAAACCTTTAGCAGTCACTTTCCTATTTCCCTCCAACTTCCCTTGCCCTAAGCAACTACTGATCTACCTTCTATTTCTGTAGATTTGCCTTTTCTGGAGATTTCATGTAATGCAATCACATACTACATGTCTTTTGTGATTGGCTTTTTAAATTTAATATAATCTTTTCAGTGTTCATCCATGTTTCATTGTGTTTTTTTTTTTTTTTTTGTGGGTACCGGGGGACCTCAGGACCTCGCGCGCCAGCAGGCGCCCGTGCCACTGAGCGATATCACCGGCCCCTTTTTCGTATGTGGGTTCCGGGAGTCGAACTCCGGCCCTCGCGCTTGCTGGGCAGGCGCTTAAGCTGCTGAGCCATCTCACCGGCCCCATTGTGTTGTTTTTGTATCCTAGCCAAGCTCTCTTACCACTTAGCTACACTCCTGATATCCATGTGTTCCTTTTTTTTTTCTTATTGTGATTTTTTTTTTTTTTTTGGCACTGAGAATCGAACTCATGACCTTGCGCTTGCCAGGCAGGCTCTGTGCTGCTGAGCTATATCCCTGGCCCTCTTACTGTGTTTTTTGTTTTTTTGGTTTTTTGGTTTTTTTTTGGTGGGTACCGGGAGTCGACCTCAGGACCTTGCGCTTGCCAGCAAGCGCTTGCGCCACTGAGCAATGTCACCGGCCCTTTTTTTTCCCTTTATGTGGGTTCCGGGAGTCGAACTCAGGACCTCGCACCTGCCGGGCAGGCACTTACACCGCTGAGCCATCTCACTGGCCCCCTTATTGTGTTTTTTTTTTTGTTTTTTGTTTTTTGTTTTTTTTGTGGGTACCGGGGGTCGAACTCAGGACCTCGCGTGCCAGCAGGCGCCCATGCCGCTGAGCGATATCACCAGCCCTTTTTTCGTATGTGGGTACCGGGAGTCGAACTCAGGACCTCGCACCTGCCAGGCAGGCACTTACACCGCTGAGCCATCTCACCGGCCCCTCTTATTGTGTTCTTTTTTTTTTTTTTTTTTTTTTGTGGGTACCGGGGGGACGACCTCAGGACCTCACGCGCCAACAGGCACCCGTGCCGCTGAGCGATATCACCGGCCCCTTTTTCGTATGTGGGTTCCGGGAGTCGAACTCGGGCCTTCGCGCTTGCAAGGCAGGCGCTTAAGCCGCTGAGCCATCTCACCGGCCCTTCTTATTGTGTTCCTAACATGAGTATATTTCCTTCATCTCCTTTCTAAAACCCAGTTTTTGCAATTTGGGCAGGAAGTGATTGCAGTGTTTGCTTCCTGTGGCGTTGGGACTTTGGGAGACTTTTGGTGGTAAACCAGTTAATGTGTGAAGAGAGATGCTTTCCTGGTTGGTTCTGGTTCATTCTTTGTTCCCTTGGTCTCCTTTGCCCTGGCTCTTAGGACTTCTCTTGTCATGTAGCCCAGTTTCCATGGCAGATGTAGCCACTATGTTTGGCCCTGGAGTTTCCCTCTCATCTCAAATATGTGCTCAGTCCAGTCGGTGCTCAGTCCTTGGGTTCCTTTTGCAGAGCCAGGAACCATTGCCAGATGACGATGAGGAATTCGAGCTCCCAGAGTTTGTGGAGCCCTTCCTGAAGGACACACCCCTCTACACAGACAACACAGCCAATGGCATTGCCCTGCTTTGGGCTCCACGGCCCTTCAACTTACGCTCTGGTCGCACCCGCCGAGCCCTGGATATACCCCTTGTCAAGAACTGGTAAGGCTTCTACTTAGAAGAACGATAATAAAGATGCAGGAGAAAAGATTCCATCTAAGAGGGCGTGTAGTTTTTTTTTTAGAGTGTCTGGAAGGAGAGATGAGAAAAGTTCTGGTGGGCTTGTTTTCCCAGGTACCGCGAGCATTGTCCTGCTGGGCAGCCTGTGAAAGTGAGAGTCTCCTACCAGAAGCTGCTTAAGTACTACGTGCTGAATGCTCTGAAGCACCGGCCCCCTAAGGCCCAAAAGAAGAGGTAAAGTGCTCAAGGGCCATGCTTCAACTTCTGTTTCAAAGATAATTAGTAGACTCTCACTCTGTTTATCCCCCCCCCAGGTATCTGTTCCGATCTTTTAAAGCTACCAAATTCTTTCAGTCCACAAAACTGGACTGGGTGGAAGTGGGACTACAAGTTTGCCGTCAGGGCTACAACATGCTCAACCTTCTCATCCACCGTAAAAACCTCAACTACCTGCACCTGGACTACAACTTCAACCTCAAACCTGTGAAGACCCTCACTACCAAGGTGCCTGCACTGGACTTCAGGGCTCTCCTGGGCTTAGGGATGGATGACTAGTTTCAGTGTGGCCTGAGTCCATTTGGGACCATTGGTCATTACTGTTTGTGTTCTTGGCATCTTCAGGAAAGAAAGAAATCCCGTTTCGGGAATGCTTTCCATCTGTGTCGGGAAGTACTGCGTTTAACAAAGCTGGTTGTGGACAGTCATGTTCAGTATCGATTGGGCAATGTGGATGCCTTCCAGGTAAGGCCAGGTATCCCCAACCCCTGCCCAGGTGGGAAAGCTCAGTGAAACTAGTGCTGAGCGTGGAGCTGGCTCAAGCTCAGTCTAGCGGGACAATTGTGTTGCAGCTGGCAGATGGATTGCAGTATATATTTGCCCACGTGGGACAGCTAACGGGCATGTATCGATACAAATACAAGCTGATGCGACAGATCCGCATGTGCAAGGACTTGAAGCATCTCATCTATTACCGCTTCAATACGGTGAGAACTGGTCCTCGCTGACTTAACTTTAGTTTTTACATCTAGTCAGGATTCACTCCAGGACCTATTTGGAAAGAGGCTATGAGTGTCATTATTACCTTCACTTTGTGAATCTCAACACTTCCCCCCAAAACCTACCTCTAAGTCCAAGAAGGGAACATAGGCCAGAGTTTTGGTCTGTTTTCAAGTTTTTCATTTACCCTCATTTTTATGGTGGTTTTTGTTTTTGAGTATATGTGCAGCCAAAGCGAACACATCGTAGTTTTTGTTTCGTTTTGTTTTGTTTTGTGTGTACTGAGCCACAATCCCCAGTCTTTTTTTTTTTTTTTTTTTTTTTTTTTTTGAGACAGTCTTGGTAAGTTGCCCAAGCTGGTCTTAAACTTCTGATCCTCCTGCTTCAGCCTCCAAGTGCTGGGATTACAGCTGTGTGCCCCCATGCTTGGCCTCTCCCTGTTTTAGGTGTTGAGGTCCTAGATTGTTTCCTTTTTTCCTTTCACTGTCATGTATATTTTCTGCCCTACCTCTGCCCAGTTTTCTTGCCTTTGTTTTTTTCTTTCTGGTTTTTGTTTTTATGGTGCTGAGGATCAAACCCAGAGCTTTACATGGCGATCAGCAGAGTGCTCTTCCAGTGAGCTATATCCTTAGCCCGCCTGTCCTGTTTTCTGTTTTTATCTGAATGGGTTGCTGACTTGTGTTCTTGATGTGTGCTTGGGATTCCAGGGCCCTGTGGGGAAAGGCCCTGGCTGTGGCTTCTGGGCTGCTGGCTGGCGGGTCTGGCTGTTTTTCATGCGTGGCATTACCCCTTTGCTGGAGCGATGGCTGGGCAATCTCCTGGCCCGGCAGTTTGAAGGTAGGTAGTTTTCTTTGTTCGACATCTCCCATTGCTTTTATCTGTTCTCTGCCATTGTGTGAGCTTCTTGGGCTTCTCCCTGAGGCTTGAGGCTATTGTTCATTTGCAGGAATGGAAGTTCCTCAGAAGCATAGTTGTGAACAGTTTTGTTTGTGGTACTAGAAACTGAATCCAGGGCCTTTGCACCAATCCCCCCCCCACAACTTTTTTTTGAGACAGGGTCTTGATAAGTTGCTCAATCTGAGCTCCAATTTGTAATCCTCCTGCCCGACCCTCCTAGACTGCTAAGATTACAGGCATGTACCACCATGCCCAGCAGGTAGCTTGTGGTTTTGCATGTGTTGGGCATATGGACATTTTGTTAGTGTCTACTGATTCCATCTTGTTGGATCATCCCTTCACTTCTAGGCCGACACTCGAAAGGGGTGGCAAAGACCGTGACAAAGCAGCGAGTGGAGTCCCATTTTGACCTTGAGCTTCGGGCAGCTGTGATGCATGACATTCTGGACATGATGCCTGAGGGGATCAAACAGAACAAGGCCCGAACAATCCTGCAGCACCTCAGTGAAGCCTGGCGCTGCTGGAAGGCCAACATTCCCTGGAAGGTAGGCTTCTTTCCAACTCCAAGGGAGCATGGCCATCCATGGTTCTGAGATTAGGATTACCACTCCCACACACCTTTAGGGAGTTGTCTGACTTCTGTCACTTTATCATTGTGCCTTATTTATCCTTAGGTCCCAGGACTGCCAACACCCATAGAGAATATGATCCTTCGATATGTGAAGGCCAAAGCCGACTGGTGGACCAACACTGCCCACTACAACCGAGAACGGATCCGTCGAGGGGCCACTGTGGACAAGACTGTTTGCAAAAAGAACCTGGGCCGCCTCACTCGGCTCTACTTGAAGGCAGAACAGGAGCGGCAGCACAATTACCTGAAGGTCATACAGAGAAGGCTGGGCTGGGTGTTGGGGGTCTGAGTGGGAGGGTGGACATGCCTTGCTCTGGCTTTTAGGTACGGTGGGAAGCTAATTTCAAATCCACCTTGCAGGATGGTCCTTACATCACAGCAGAGGAAGCAGTGGCAGTGTATACCACCACTGTGCATTGGTTGGAAAGCCGTAGGTTCTCACCCATCCCATTCCCCCCACTGTCCTACAAGCATGACACCAAGTTGCTCATCTTGGCTTTGGAACGACTCAAGGAAGCTTATAGGTGAGGAGTGGGGTAGGTGGGTTCCTGCTGGGAGGGATAACAGGGAATGTCGTCTTTGTCAGTCCAAAGAAAACTGTAGCCCCAGTGCTTTCTGTGTTTGGTATCCACTTGGTTTTTTCACTCACCTTTCCCATTGCTTTGTCAGTGTGAAATCTCGGTTAAACCAGTCTCAGAGGGAGGAGCTAGGTCTGATTGAGCAAGCCTATGATAACCCCCACGAGGCATTGTCCCGCATCAAGCGTCACCTCCTCACACAGAGAGCCTTTAAAGAAGTGAGTGAGATGTTCCCCAAGTTTTCTTTCATGCTATGCTGTTCTTTCTTGGCGCCCATGGGACCAGGCGATTGGTGGATTGGCGTGACTCAGCTTCTTGTTCCATAGGTGGGCATTGAGTTCATGGATCTCTATAGCCATCTGGTGCCAGTGTATGATGTGGAACCACTGGAGAAGATAACCGATGCATACCTAGACCAGTACCTGTGGTATGAAGCAGATAAACGCCGCCTTTTCCCACCCTGGATCAAGCCTGCTGACACAGAACCACCTCCACTGCTTGTTTACAAGTGGTGCCAAGGTAAAACCTCTGGAATCATTCCCCGAGGAAGAGGAGGAGGAGTGAGCTGATCTATAAGTCTAAATTCTCATCTCTGCAGCGTGATTGGTTCACTTTTTTGTTGTAACAA
The DNA here is from genome assembly GCA_028451465.1 of Erethizon dorsatum. Taxonomy (NCBI): domain Eukaryota; kingdom Metazoa; phylum Chordata; class Mammalia; order Rodentia; family Erethizontidae; genus Erethizon; species Erethizon dorsatum. The sequence continues at coordinate 37,183,609 of CM051826.1, forward strand.
GGGAATAGTATTGATGTTAAACTGAACAAAGCTGACACTTGTAATGATCTAGGTGAAGGAATGGGGTGGTAGTGGGGTTGTGTTTTGGAGTGTGTTAATAGTTTCTGTGGGTACTAGTCCTGAAAGGGAATGTCTAACCTGCTGGGGACCTGTCTTGCCTATTCTTCAGGCATCAATAACCTTCAGGATGTGTGGGAGACCAGTGAGGGCGAGTGCAATGTCATGCTGGAATCTCGTTTTGAGAAGATGTATGAAAAGATCGACTTAACCCTGCTGAATAGGCTACTACGACTCATCGTGGACCATAACATAGCTGACTACATGACAGCCAAGAACAATGTTGTCATCAACTATAAGGTGTGTTTGAGGGCAGGGTGGCAAGGAATTGTGAGGTGGAGTGGTTGTCCAGCCTACTTAGTTAAGATTTGCTGAAGGGAAAATGAAAGAGGTTGGACCAGGAAAAGCCTGGGACATGGCTATGGGTTGTTAAGAGTTGCAGTTCTTTTTTTATAGGACATGAATCACACAAATTCATATGGGATCATCAGAGGCCTGCAGTTTGCCTCATTCATCGTGCAGTACTATGGCTTGGTGATGGATTTGCTGGTGTTGGGATTGCACCGGGCCAGTGAGATGGCTGGGCCCCCTCAGATGCCAAATGACTTTCTCAGTTTCCAGGACATAGCCACTGAGGCTGCCCACCCCATCCGACTCTTCTGTAGATACATTGACCGCATCCATATTTTCTTCAGGTGAGCAGCTCTTTCCTGCATGGTGCGGAGGCGTACAGCCTGCTCTGAAAGCAGCAATGATGTCTTAGTTCTCATTGCAGGGTGGGGTTTTAAGTGGAATGAAGTCTGGGAGTGGGTTGCATCTGTGGAGTTGGGGGGCTTCAGGGTCATGGTGTATTTGGGCCTCAAAAATGTACCTTGCCCTGCTGTAGGTTCACAGCAGATGAGGCTCGGGACCTGATCCAGCGCTATCTGACAGAGCATCCTGACCCCAACAATGAAAACATTGTTGGCTATAATAACAAGAAGTGTTGGCCCCGAGACGCCCGCATGCGCCTCATGAAGCATGATGTCAACTTGTGAGTCTCAAGTGGGGGCTGTAGGAGCTGCAAGGACGTCAGCCTAAGGGACCCATAAAGCAATTAGAAGGCACTGAGGAAGTTGTGTCCTTGGTGGGATGAGTGTTGCCCTGTTAGAATATCACTGGTCTGGCCTTTGAAGGGAGTTCTTCCAGGAGACTAATATGACCATGTGTTCCCTCTGGGCAGGGGTCGGGCAGTTTTCTGGGACATCAAGAACCGTCTGCCACGATCAGTTACGACAGTTCAGTGGGAGAACAGCTTCGTGTCTGTGTATAGTAAGGACAACCCCAATTTGCTGTTCAACATGTGTGGCTTTGAATGCCGCATCCTGCCTAAATGCCGCACCAGCTACGAGGAGTTCACCCATAAGGATGGGGTCTGGAATCTACAGAATGAGGTACGGCCTGGGAAGGGGGCTAGGAGTAACATTACTACCCTTCTACCTCCAGGTTAAAGAGGGGTGAAGAATATAGGCATTTATTTTCATTTTAGTCCATTGAGCCTTGGCAGTGGGTCGGGCTTATCGGTGGTCACACTTGATCCCTGTCCCTGTGGCAATTCCAGAGACGAGTTAATCCTGACTTTGTGATTTAGGTTACTAAGGAGCGGACAGCTCAGTGTTTCCTGCGTGTGGATGACGAGTCAATGCAGCGCTTCCACAACCGTGTGCGTCAAATTCTGATGGCCTCTGGCTCCACCACTTTCACTAAGGTATATAAAGCCTTCTGGCCCAGCTTCCCTCATATCCTCTGCTCATGTCACATCCCTTTCAGTTTTCCTCATAGTTTGAGCCCTTTTCTTCCCAGCTTTGCTTAGTGCACCAGTGTCCATGCTTTATGGGGTAGCCAGATTGATTCACATTTATTGTCTGAGAATTCCTTGTAGGAAGTCAGCAATCTACATCTATGAAATTGTGAAGATTCTAAATTAAGGTAAAAGTTTTGAACAAAGAAAACATCATTTTTGCATTTCCCAGAGGCTTTTTAAAGTTACATGACACATTTCAACTAGTAATGTAGAGTACCTGTGAAAAAGCCATTCTCACTAGGTATCTTTATTTTCCCTTCAGTTACTTACAGAGGCCTTGTTTTTTTTTTTTTTTGTGGGTACCCGGGGGTCGACCTCAGGACCTCGCGCGCCAGCAGGCGCCCGTGCCGCTGAGCGATACCACCGGCCCCTTTTTCGTATGTGGGTTCCAGGAGTCGAACTCGGGCCCTCGCGCTTGCCGAGCAGGCGCTTAAGCCGCTGAGCCATCTCACCGGCCCCTAAGAGGCCTTGTTGAAGGCACCTGAAATTGAGAAAGAATCTGAGGATTTGTTAATTATGTATACTTAGGTTTTTGCAAGATTTAAATAAAGTTACGTTACCCTGGTTTCACTTAGAATAACTTGTACCTGTAACATTTCCTTTCATTCTAAACTTTTTATCTCTTTAAATATGCAGCATAGGCACAGTGCTTTATATATTTTATTTACTTTTTATAAAGTCATGTAAAATGGGAATCTGTGAGAACACTAGATTCAGTCTGGAGAGTCTACTCTAAAATCTAGAGGTAAGGAGAAGGGAACAGGAATTGATAATTAGTTAGGAGGTAAAATCAGCAGAACTTTGTTTTGGTGGGATGCCAGTTTGGCCAGGGGAAGGGAAGAAATGAAAAATGACTTTCAGAGTTTGTTATGGGTAACTCGGTGGATGGTTTCCAGCCATCGATAGGGAAAAGATACAAGAAGAGCTCTTTTCTTTTTCTTTTTTTCGTTCTTTTTTAAGGTTGACAATACATTTTTACTTTAATTTTTTAAAATATTTGGACCAGGGCCGGTGAGATGGCTCAGTGGCTTAAGCGCCTGCCCGGCAAGCGCGAGGGCCCGAGTTCGACTCCCGGATCCCACATACGAAAAAGGGGCCGGTGATATCGCTCAGTGACACGGGCGCCTGCTGGCGTGCGAGGTCCTGAGGTCGTCCCCCCGGTACCCACAAAAAAAAAAAAAAAAAAAAAAAAAAAATATTTGGACCAATATAAGAGTAGGTGTATATTCTTCATGCTTATAGTTCTTACACAACAATAAAAACCATAACATTTACAAATTAAAAATATAAAATCAATAAAATGCAAATTATCCACCTTTAGTTAATACAACGGTGCTGTTTTGCTCAAATAGAAATGTTTTGCTCAAGCCAGGGGCCATGGTGTATGCCTTTAATCCCAGCACTTGGGGAGGCTGAAGCACAAAGATTTCAAGTTTAAGTCAAACCTAAGCAATTTACTGACTTATAGAGATCTTGCCTCAAAAAAACTAAATGAAATAAACAAACAAACCACGTAAAAAGAAAGGGTAGTGATGTAGCTCAGTGCAAAAACTTAGGGTTCGATCTCCTTTCTTTTTTTGAGACAGGGTCTCGCTGTGTAGTTCAGGTTATGTAGTTCGCTATGTAGCCCAGGCTGGCCTCAAACTTGTGGCGATCTTCCTCCCTCAGCCTCCCAAGTACTGGCATGCACCACCACACCTAACAGGAAGAGCCATTTATGTTTGCTTCTTTCTTTCATTTGTTCGTTTGTTTTCTTTTGAGACAGTCTCAGTATATTGCCCTGCCTGGTCTTAAACTCCTGGGCTCAAGCAATTCTTCCCTCTTGGCCACTGGAGTAGCTAGGACCATGAGTATGTGTTGCTTTGCCCAGCTTGTCTTTCTTGTTTTGGGGGCTGGAGGTTGAACCCAGGCCCTTGAACATACTAGGAAAGTGTTCTTTAGCATTGAGCTGTATTCTCAGCCCTGAAGAGCAGGTTTAAGAGGGACAAGAAGTAAATTTAAGATCTATAAAGTTGGAAGTTTGTGAGAATGTCTGGATGGAGTTGTCCAGCAGGTATTTACTTATATTCAGTTCTGGGACACAGCTACGTGTACGTGTGTGTATACACGTGTAAAACTTGGTGAAGCTGGGTTGAAGACATAGATTTAGGAATTTGTTGGCATAAAGTCTGAAAGCCTGAGTGAGCGAGACCACCAGGGAGAATGTAGAGTGAGATGAAGAGGGGCAAATGGTGACCAGGGGCAGCACCCAGAAGCACTGTGGTCAGACCTGGTGGGAGAGCACTGGACATAGGAGCAAAGGCTGGCAGGAATGAGTGTCCAGAACTGGAGTAGCTGCTTAACAGTGTCAGTTGCCTAAGAGCGTTTTAGTTAGATAAGGACTGAGAAGTATCCATTGGACTTGGCAGTTAGGACGTCATTGGTGACCTTACAGCTATTTCAGAAATAGTGAGGACGGAAGCCAGATGGCAGTGGATGAAGCTTTATGGGAAATGAGTGAGTGGAGACAGCAAAGGCTGTTTGCCAGAGATGGAGTTAGAACATTGGATGCCACCTGGAGGAAGCTGTAGGTCAAGGCGGGTAATTTGAATGGGAGTGACAGGGATGTGTTTAAATTGAGGAGCTGGTAGCAATTCAGAGGACAGCCAAAAAGTGTGATAGTTGATGGAGCAGAGTTGCGGCATAGGGATAAAGGGCAAGTAGAGGAAAACATCCTCTGAACCTCACAGGAAAGCAGTCTGCACAAATGTGAATATAGATGAGGTAGTTTACTGCAAACTAAATAGGATCTTAAAGTTTTCAGCTTGGCTTGGGGTGCACAGTGGACTTGAGGACAGTGGTATGGTATGATATGATTGTTCAAGAAACTGAGAGGGGCTGGGCATGGTGTCACACACCTCTGATCCCAGCATTCAGGAGGCTGAGGCAGGATTGCCACAACTTCCAGGCTTACCTGAGCTACATAGTAAGTTCAAGGCCAGCCTGAACCACATAGTGAGACTCAAAAAAAACAAAAAAAAGGGCCAGTGAGATAGCTCAGCGACATAAGCGCCTGCCTGGCAAGCACGAGGTCCTGAGTTCGACTCCCAGTACCCACATTAAAAAAAAAAAAAGAAACAGAGCGATTGGCAGGTATCTTGCTGTGTAATCTAGGCTGGCCACAACTTCATGTTGCCCAAGCTTTTAAGCCTCTTGTCTATAGTCTTTCTTTCTTTCTTTCTTTTTTTTTTTAATATGCGGGTACTGGGAGTCGAACTCAGGACCTCGTGCTTGCCAGATAGGCGCTTATGCCACTGAGCTATATCACTGGCCCTGCCAGTCTCTTTTCTTAAAGAACACAAAATATTTATTTTCCCTAGGGAAACTTGTGGTTTTGGGGAGGGAAGGCAGTGAGTATTAAACCCAGGATTCAAGAGGTCTGGTGGGTTTCAAGAAAATGAGGGCAACTGTGCGTGGGAATTTGTTCTTCCCAGAAGCACTCAGCTACTCAGTGATGGGATGAAGAAAGCAGATGAATTTTACTGATGGCTTAGGGATGGTTTTGTTAGAAGGCTGTTGGGGAGAGGTAAGCGATTGGGTACAGAAGAATCAAGGGTGCTGGGCATCATGGGGATCCTGAGTGGCTGATAGGTTAAGGAGGTAGCTGACAAGTAGTTAGAAGCACAGCATCAGCGGTCAGATTGGGCTCTGACATGTTCCTAGTTGAGACCTTGGGAAAGTCACAGTCCCTTGGAATCTGTTCCTTCATTTAATAAATAAAGATAATGATATTACCTAGCTCACAGAGCTTTTGTGAGAAACTTGAGGTAATGCATAGTCTGACAAAGTGACACACACCTGCAGTACCAGCACTTGAAAGGCTGTGGCAGGTACAGGGTCAGCATGAGCAACTTAACGAGCTCCTGTGTCTAAAAGAAAAATAAATAATCCATATAGTAGGCCAGTTAAATTACTTAATAAATGTTTGCTTTCATTGATTAGAAGGATCAGAGATTATGATGAGAGTAGAATATTGGAATGTTGTCTATAAGTGGCTTAAGACAAAGTGCTTTATGTTGTAAAGTAGCCTAGTCATTCAGTATTGATAATAGAAGGAAACTCTCCAGTAGGGCTGGAGGTAGCTGGACCTTATGGCGCTTACTCTTGTTGTGTACAACTTTTGTTTCATTTCAACTCCCTTAAAACCATATCTGTCCCTACCACCTTGGCTGCTGCTACCGCTCTTCAGGTATGTACAGTACACCAACTAAGTTTGGAAGCATGACCCTTCTCTTCAGTCCTAGTAGTAGCTGTGAAATAAGGCTAGAATATTTAAACGGACTTTTTTTTTTTTTTTTAAACTAAGCTGCCCAGGCAGGGTTTCGAATTTGAATCCTCTTGCCTCAGCCTCCCTGAGTGCTGGGATTACAGTGCTACTATGCCTGGCTTTAAACAGACTTTGAGAACTGGGAATCACAGAAGGAATTGAACCAGGGCTCTGTGCATGCTAGGCAAGCACTCTACTACTGAACTACAGCTTCAGTACTTTTTATTTTAAGGCAAGATCTTCCTAAATTGCCCAGGCTGGCCTCAAATTTATAATTCTGCTGCCTCAGCATCCTGAGCAGCTGGGATTATAGGCATGCGCCACTGTGCCAGCCAGCGTGTGTACGTTTGTTTGTTTGTTTCAGGATCTTGCTGTGTAATCTAGGCTGGCTACAACTTCATGTTGCCCAAGCTTTCAAGCCCCTGGTCCACAGCCTCATTTCTTAAAGAACACAAAATATTTATTTACCCTAGGGAAACTTGTGGTTTTGGGGAGGAAAGGCAGTGAGTATTAAACCCAGGATCTTGCTCATGCCAAGCATGAACTCTACCACTGAGGTACATTCACCCCCCACCCCAGAGTGGGAAACTATTTAAGAGCCGATTAAAATATGAAATAAAAAGTTTTTTGGTGTTGTTTTTTTTTTATGTGTGTGTGGGTACCAGGGGTCGAACTCAGGACCTCGCGCGCCAGCGGGTGCCTGTGCTGCTGAGCAATATCACTGGCCCTTTTGTCGTATGTGGGTACTGGGAGTCGAACTCAGGACCTCGTGCTTGCCAGGCAGGCGCTTATGCCACTGGGCTATCTCACCAGCCCTGGTGTGGGTTTTTGAGACGGTCTCATGTAGCCCAGTTTAGCCTCCAACTTGGGAATCCTCCTGCTTCAGCCTCCAGAGTGCTAGGATTACAGGTATATGCCACCCCTCCACTCCAGACTGGTTATATTTAATGTGATACATGATCCAGAGCAAATCTCAACTATAATAGGAAATCTAAACTATTACAGCTGTGTGTACACATATAATTTAATGCTAAAGAGTAATTGTAGCTCAAGGGAAAGATACAAAGTTCTTATTAAGCAGTCTTCATACTATACATTTTTCCTCCTGACCATAATTTTTGGACACTTGAGTCTTTATGTTTATATTGGCAAAAAGTTGGAATCTTTGGATATTTAGGAAACTAAGTTTACAGATTGCTTAAATAGTGTATTGCATTACTCGCTTTAGCAGCAGATCGGGGAGCAGAGTGAAGAGGTTAGAGGTGAAGTATATAGGTCTGAATTCATAGAAAAACATCTAAAGCTGTTGTTGGAGAAAAGAGAAGCATAAATAATTCATTTGGATTGTGTTTTATTTTTGTTGTATGAATTTATCACAGGCATGCAGTTTGTGGCTTTTTCATTTGTTAGTCCCCCCCCCCCCCTTTTGCAGTACTGGAGATTGAACTCATGGACTCACATGTGCTAGGCACTATACCACTGAGCTGCATTGCCTTCATTTGTTTATATAGAGACTTTTTTTCCCAGTACTGGGTGTGGAACCCAGAGATGCTCCACCACAGAACTACATTACCAGCCCTTTTTATTTTTTATTTTGAGACAGGGTCTTGCAAAGTTCCAGGCAGGACTTGAACTTGTGCTTTTCTTGCCCCAGCCTCCATCCGTGCTGGGATTATAGGTGCGTGCGGGTATATCTGGTTAGAAAATACAGGTCTGTTGGTTTGTTTGTTTGGAGACAAAATATCACTCGGTAGTTCAGGCTGGCTTTGAACTGACTGTGTAGCCCCAGCTGTCTTCAAACTCATGGTGATCCTCCTGCATCAGTCTCCAAGTGCATGTACCACACACCTGGTGAAAATACAATTCATACTTAAAAGAATCCTCAATTACCAATGCCCTTATGAAGCAACATTAAAAACAAACATAGGAAGTGTAAAAAGTAGGTTTGCTTTTGTTTGTCTGAATAGCTTGCTGCTAATGATGTTCTAAGTATTGGAAGTTCTTTGATATTTTCACTTTTTTTGTAGTTTTGTTTTTTGGTTAAGGGAAGTAAATCGGACACACATGTTGTTTAAATACCACATTGTTTATCTGGTGTGAGAAACTGAAAGTGTAAATAAGGACCAAAATGTTTTGTGTTTTGAGAGACAGACCCTCACTATGTAGTTCAGGCTGGCTCCAAACTTCTGGCAGTGCTTCTACCTCAGCCTCCCAAGTGCTGGGATTACAGGTTAAGTTTCATGTAGGGATAGAGGTATCCTGTATTGTTAAAGTTTGATTTTTGATGGGCATGGTACTGTATGTCTGTAATCCCAGTAGTCGGGAGGCTGGGAGGATCTCTGAGAGTTTGAGGCCAGCCTAGGCTACATAGTGAGTTCAAATCCAGTCTAAACTACACAGCAAGACCCTGTCTCAGGAAAAAAAAAACAGGAAAAGTAAAAAGTAATATTGGACTTTTCGGGAATTCATACTTCCTTACCTTGAGGAATAAAGCACTGCCAACAATAGAACTGGCGTGTTCTGGGATTCAAATCATGCAGCTGGCAATTTTAAGAGCCATGTACAGTGAAAGAATTCACTAGGCGTGCTGCGAGTTGTCCTGCTGGAGTCAGCTTGCATCACCCTCACATCTGGTCCGTCCTGGCCTGGCCCTCCTTCCATAGGTGTGCTGCCTTGATCGTCTCGCCCTGGGGATGTGCTGCACGCTGCAGGCCTTTCTCCCTGTTTGTCTCAGTACTGCTGTTTGCTCAAGGCAAATTCCTTCCTTCCTTCCTGTGTTTCCTTTTCTCTCTCCTTCCCAGACCTAGGCCCTTGAACAGGTTTCTGTGATGATTTAGCCAATGTGATCTTTCACTGTAGTAATCGACCAGAAGACATATTCTTTACCTTAAAGTCTTCATTGTATCATTTGGTATTTTGCGATTTGCTATGTTTTCAAACTATTTTTTTTTTCAAAGATTCAGCTTTTGGGGCCGGGGATATAGCTCAGCGGCACAAGCACCTGCCTGGCGAGCGTAAGGTCCTGAGTTCTATTACCGGTACCAAAAAAAAAAAAGGATTTAGCTTTTGTTTCATTGTTTTTTGTTTTTTTGTTTTTTTTTTCCCCTCTTATAATGTCCTTACTTTTGATTTACATACTTTGGGTTTAATTTGCTTTTACTTTTCTAGTTCATTAAGATACAAGATCAGGTGGTCAATTTTGGATTTTTTTTTTTGAATAGCGGTTCTAGGGATTGAACCTGGGGCCTGGCACCTGATAGAGAAGTACTACTCATAGGTGCTGAGTTGCATGAGTTGCATTTCCAGATCAACACCCCCCCCTTTTTGAGACAAGGTTTCACTAAATTCCAGGGATCCACCTCTGTGCCTGGCTTGGCTCTTTTTTAATAGAAATCCTAGTCGTTGTCTTCAAATTTTAATATATTGTTTTTATTTTTATTCAGTTAAAATTTTCTGATTCCTTATGAGTTTTTATTTCCCCTATAGATTCTTTAGAAATATGCCGTTTGGTTTTCAGACATTTGAGGATTTTTGTTATTGGTTTCTAGTTTAATTCCATTATTATCAGGGAACATACTTAGTATGATCGTCATTTGTTTAAAACATATTTGCACTTATTTTATGGCTTAGCACCATGATGGTGAATCTATGGGCCATGTTCCCCTCTGTGATGACATCGTGAGTTGTATGAGTTGGTTTTTTCTAAACTAAATCCTTAGTATTCAGGTTTTAATTGCAGTGTTGATACTTTGCGATAAATAAGTGGGTTTTGGGTTGCTGTTTGAGTACTCTGTCTCTAACAGGTTCACTGGCCGAGCATATATTGCCTATCTTGGTCCCTGTCCCTTGCATACTTGCAAAGACTCTGGTGCTGGAGATGTAGCTCAGTGATAGAAGGCTTGTCTGTGTGAACAAGACCTTCTGTTCAATCCTAGCACTGCAATAAAGGACAGAAATGAATCTGTATACTGTTGTTGTTGGGTAGTATTTTGTATTTCATTTAGGTCTGGTGAGTTGATTGGTGACATTGTTCAAGTCTTCTATATCCTCAATAATTTTGTATTGGTTTACTTTTATCAGTTATCGAGAGAGGAATATTGGAAATCTCCAACTACAATTGTGGATTTATTTCCTTTTTCAAGTCCATCTTCTCTTCCATCATCTGTGTTGCTTCAGGGTCTGTTTCTGCCATTTTTCTTGTTTATTGGTAATTTATTACTACTTTACATGCATGGAAATTTTTTATTGGCTGCTCAGAATTGTAAATTTTAATATAATTGATTGCTCAGTTTTATTGTATTCCCTTAAAGATTGTTGCAGTGTGTATTAGTTTGATCCTGTTGAGGCTTACTTGTGGCAGATCCAGAGCATCTTTGTTCTGCAGCCAGTTTGTGGCCTTTCTGGGTCCTCTACCCCATTCTCCTATATTCCAAGGTCTGTACTCTGGCTTGTGGGAACACAAACTCTTCCTAGCCTTGTAGGAACTATGGAACTTGTTCAACCTACTGTTTTCCAGTAGTTCTTTCTCTGGCCTCAAGGAGTTTTCCTGCACACAAATTGGTACTCAGCCACAAACTTGAGGGAATCCCTTAATGGATCTCCAGTGGTCTGTTTTTGTGGATGCTCCTTCTCTCCAGTACTTCTGTCCCACAAATTTGAGCTGCCTTTCAAACCCTAGTTGATGTCTTTTCCATCAGTGAAATTGTTGGACTCATTTTTATTATCTTCATGTATGTGCTGCAGCTTGGAAACTGCCACTAGGCAGTACGTTGGGCAATTAGAGGATTCAGTTTGTTTCCCTTTCCTCAGCACAGCTTGACTGTGCTGCCTCTTGTTGTCTAAAAACCTTGTTTTAAATACCCCGTTTAGTTTTCTAGTTGTTTGTAATGGGGAGACAGTTTCTGTGGCTCTGTTAGTTTTTATTCCCTCCACTAGTTTTTTTTGTTTTGTTTTTGTTTTTTGTACCAGGAACCAAACTTAGGACCTTGCACTTGTCAGGCAGGTGCTTATGCCGCTGAGCTATATCCCTGGCTCCCCCCATTAGTTTTTAATTATTTTGTTTTGTTTTTTGAGATTGAGTGTCAGTTTGTAGTGCAGGCTGTCCTTGAACTCACTATGTAGCCCAGGCTGACCTCAAACTCTCAGCAATCCTCCTGCCTCTGCCTCCCAAGTGCTGCAATTACAGGTGTGTGCCACCGCACCCAGCTAGTTTTTAATCATTTCTTTCATCATTTTTTCTTCATTCCCTGCCATCCCTGGGATTACTGTATTTGGTCTTATTTTAACAATGTTTATATTGATTCGATTTATTTTTTAATTGAAATATAATTCACATACCATAAAATTCACACAACTTTAAGCTATGTAATTCAGTGATTATTAGTTATAAGTTGTGCAACCATTCCTACTGTCCAGTTTCATATTTTCATCACCCCCATAACAAATTCCCATTAACAGTTTGCCATCCCTTACCTTCTAGTCCATGCCACCTACTGCCTGTTTTGTATGGATTTGTATATTCTGAACACAATAGCCCTTTTTTCTTTTTTTTATTTAGCAAAGTGTGTATATACTGTAGCATGTGTTAGTGTTTTAGTCCTTTTTATGGATTGACACATTTGTTTATACTTTTTAAATTAATGTAAATTTGGCTTTTTTTCCCCCTCTACTTTTTGGCTATTATGAATAACACTATTATGAAGACTTACAGGTTTTTGTGTGGGCATAATGTTTCAAGTTTTCTTGGATATATGCCTGGGAGTGGAATTGCTGGGTCGCATGCTAACTAGCCTTTTGAGGGACTGCCAGTTTTCTGAAGCAGTTGCACCCTGTTATAGTCTCACCACCAGTGTATGAGGGTTCCATTTTCTCTATATACTTGCTAATGTTTGTCATTTCTCTTTTGATTATGTCTGTCCTGGTGGTATGCAGTATTGTCTCATTGTGGTTTTGATTTATATTTCCCAATTGACTAATGATGTTGAGCTCAACTCATTCTTGTGTACTAGGGATGTAACTAATAGAATCCAGTAGTCCATAGTGCTCACCCTCCACCCGCCATGGCTCATCTGGAATTTACTCTTTCCCACTAATTTCAGATTGTGAATAAGTGGAATACAGCTCTAATTGGCCTTATGACATACTTTCGGGAGGCTGTGGTGAATACCCAGGAACTCTTGGACTTGCTAGTAAAGTGTGAGAACAAGATCCAGACACGTATCAAGATTGGACTCAACTCCAAGATGCCAAGTCGGTTCCCCCCTGTTGTGTTCTACACCCCAAAGGAGTTGGGTGGACTCGGCATGCTCTCAATGGGCCACGTGCTCATCCCCCAGTCTGACCTCAGGTAGGGCTGAGTTGAAAATCTTTAGTGCTAGACTCTGTTACTTAGACCCTGAGGGATAGTACTGTCTCTTTACTTTTAGAGTTTACGTTTATCTCTAATCTTGGTTGCCCCAAACAGGTGGTCTAAGCAGACTGATGTTGGTATCACACACTTTCGCTCAGGAATGAGCCATGAAGAAGACCAACTGATTCCCAACTTGTACCGCTACATACAGCCATGGGAGAGTGAGTTCATTGATTCTCAGCGGGTCTGGGCTGAGTATGCGCTCAAGAGACAAGAGGCCATTGCTCAGAACAGGTGGGCATCCCAGAGGGCGTGCCATTCCTCAGGCAGAGTGGAGGTGAACTTTGAATCTTGTGTGGAGGTTGTGGGCAGAGCATGCCATGCTCTTAGAGGGGTAAGAAGGTACCCTTGAACTCTTCACATGAGAAAGTATTTAGACTTTAACCTTATTTTCTTGGCCAGACGGCTGACTTTAGAAGATCTAGAGGACTCATGGGATCGTGGCATTCCTCGAATCAATACCCTCTTCCAGAAGGACCGGCACACGTTGGCTTATGATAAGGGCTGGCGTGTCCGAACTGACTTCAAGCAGTACCAGGTACGTGGAGGGGATTGTGGAAGGGTTTTCCTTGAATCAGAAGAACTGATGGCCATCCCAGGAACTTCAGACAGTAGGCACCCAGAATTTTAACCACAGCTGCCTTACAATCCAGGTTTTGAAGCAGAACCCTTTCTGGTGGACACACCAGCGGCATGACGGGAAGCTCTGGAATCTAAACAACTACCGTACAGATATGATCCAGGCCTTGGGTGGTGTGGAAGGCATTCTGGAACACACACTTTTCAAGGGAACTTACTTCCCTACCTGGGAGGGTCTTTTCTGGTAAGGACTCTCTTCTTTTACGGGGACTGTCACAACCCTCTGAGCTCATGCCTTCTGTGCTTTGTGGTCTAGTACAATGTTTCCCAGATGGCCACCCCCTGGAGGTCACCTCACGTGGTTCTTCTGCTTCCCAGGGAGAAGGCCAGTGGCTTTGAAGAATCTATGAAGTGGAAAAAGCTAACTAATGCTCAGCGATCAGGATTGAACCAGATTCCCAATCGTAGATTCACCCTCTGGTGGTCCCCAACCATCAATCGAGCCAATGTGAGTGTGGTTGTTAGACAAGGGAGATGGAAACTAAAAACCAGTGTTTCCACAGTCTTAATTATGTCCTGAGAACCAGAGGCTCTTGATTTGTGGTGTCACATTCTCTTTCCCGGCAGGTATACGTGGGCTTTCAGGTACAACTGGACCTGACAGGTATCTTCATGCATGGCAAGATCCCCACGCTGAAGATCTCTCTCATCCAGATCTTCCGAGCTCACTTGTGGCAGAAGATCCATGAGAGCATCGTTATGGACTTGTGTCAGGTGGGCTAGAATTGAGGGGTGAGGATAACACAGAAAGAGGTCAGCTTGCCCGTTCGTGTATGGAAAATCCCCCCTGTAAGCTCTGAGGATGAGACTCCTGTTGTCTTATCATTACCTCAGATTCTACCAATTCATTTTAAGTAAATTTTCAGAATAAATTTATAACGTTTCCTCTTTCTCTTTCAGGTGTTTGACCAGGAACTAGATGCACTGGAAATTGAGACAGTACAAAAGGAGACAATCCATCCTAGGAAGTCCTATAAGATGAACTCTTCCTGTGCAGATATACTGCTCTTCGCCTCCTATAAGTGGAACGTTTCCCGGCCCTCATTGCTGGCAGACTCCAAGTAAGTATTTTATGATCTAGCTCTAAGGAGCCAAGAACCTTAGTGTTACTGTTCTTCTAGCATTACTACTTTAAGAATTGCCCTTGTCTGCCTTTCTTTCAAACTTGGAGCCCCATCAGCACACCTTAAGTCAGATTCTTTGGAGTCTTGCTGTTCTGGAACAGGCACAAGGGATTGATGGTTTGGGGATGTAGGTATAATGGTTCTCATGGTTCTAGGGACATGGGTTATATCTGTGACTTCCTGAAAATTTGACCTTTCTCCACATTTAGGGATGTGATGGACAGCACCACCACTCAGAAGTATTGGATTGACATCCAGTTGCGCTGGGGAGACTATGATTCCCATGACATTGAGCGCTATGCCCGGGCCAAATTCCTGGACTACACCACAGACAACATGAGTATCTACCCTTCGCCCACAGGTGTGCTCATCGCCATTGACCTGGCTTATAACCTGCACAGGTAAGTTGGACTCAGAAGCACGTCTTGCCCTTTAGCTTCATACTTTAATGTAGATAAATATTTTAGTTTGCCCAACTGAGATGAGGTTTAGTCTTTTCCTTTCTGAGTCACTGACTCTTCTCCCAGGTCTATTTGGATTAGCAGATTATTGTTGTCCACGTGGGCAGTGGTCTTTGTTCCTTTGTAGAGTTATATTTTACCTTGTCCTTGGGGCTGACAGCCTGGACATAACTTTTCTTGCCTGCTCCATCCTCACAGTGCCTATGGAAACTGGTTCCCAGGCAGCAAGCCTCTCATACAACAGGCCATGGCCAAGATCATGAAGGCAAACCCTGCCTTGTATGTGTTACGTGAACGAATCCGCAAGGGGCTTCAGCTCTATTCATCTGAGCCCACTGAGCCTTATCTGTCCTCTCAGAACTATGGTGAGCTCTTCTCCAATCAGATCATCTGGTTTGTGGATGACACTAATGTCTACAGAGTGACTATCCACAAGGTGAGTGTTAAAAGCAATACTGAGGTGTGGGGCTCCATATGCCTACGGGCGGATAAGAGGGCATGTGTGTGTACACATTGGGATGAAGCCATGCTGACTAAATTGCTCATTCTTTAGACCTTCGAAGGGAACTTGACGACCAAGCCTATCAATGGGGCCATCTTTATCTTCAACCCACGTACAGGGCAGCTCTTCCTCAAGATAATCCACACATCTGTGTGGGCTGGACAGAAGCGTTTGGGGCAGGTAAGCAGGTTAAAAGGTAGAGGTGCAATAGAACCTTCCTGTCCCTTAATCATCTTTCTAAAGGTAGTGAATATTCTTTGGCTAGTCTAGGAAGGTAGAGGCTCAATTTCCATTTCCTTCTCTCTCGATGTTTAGCTGGCCAAGTGGAAGACAGCTGAGGAGGTAGCTGCCCTTATTCGATCTCTGCCTGTGGAGGAGCAGCCCAAGCAGATCATTGTCACCAGAAAGGGCATGCTTGATCCGTTGGAGGTAAGAGGGTGGGTGAGGTAAAAAGAAGGAAGACTAAGACCTCCAGACTGATTTTTGCGATTTTTTTTTTTTTTTTTTTTTTTTTTTTGTAGTGCTGGGGATCAAACCCAAGGCTTGCATTTGCTAGGCAAGTGCTCTTCCACCGAGCCAAATCCCAGCCCCAGTCTCTGTTTTTTTTTGTTTTTTTTTTTTAAGTTTATTCATACAATTTAGATATACATAATGATCATATTCATTACAGATATTCATTACAGGGAATTTGTACCTGTACATGATATATCTTGATTCTTCTTTTTTTTTTTTTTCCCCACTCCAGTCTCTAGTTTTTTTTTTGTTTTTTTTTTTTTTGTGGGTACCGGGGGTCGACCTCAGGACCTCGTGCGCCAGCAGGCGCCCGTGCCGCTGAGCGATATCACCGGCCCCTTTTTCGTATGTGGGTTCCGGGAGTCGAACTCGGGCCCTCGCGCTTGCCAGGCAGGCGCTTAAGCCTCTGAGCCATCTCACCGGCCCAAGTCTCTAGTTTTTAATCTTGGACTTGCTCTTGTCTTAGGTACATTTGCTGGACTTCCCCAACATTGTGATCAAAGGATCGGAGCTCCAGCTTCCCTTCCAGGCTTGTCTCAAGGTGGAAAAGTTTGGGGATCTTATCCTTAAAGCCACTGAGCCTCAGATGGTTCTCTTCAACCTCTATGATGACTGGCTCAAGACTATCTCATCCTACACGGTAGGAGGCAACCCCAGGAAGAGTCTCTAGGAGCAGTGGGTTAGGGTAGCAGTAGGTTAGAGAAGATCCTGTGCTTTAGGTTTCCCTATAGACCACTTATGGGGGCAGGAATTCTGCTGACTACTGACTTGAGAGTTTAACATCAGTTCTTGGGTTTTCTGAAAGGGTAGGACAGAGAAAAGGGCAAAAGCCTCAAGCAGCTGACTTCCCTCCATTCTTCCAAATCTCTTCCCAGGCTTTCTCCCGTCTTATCTTGATTCTGCGTGCCCTGCATGTGAACAATGACCGGGCAAAGGTGATCCTGAAGCCAGACAAGACTACTATTACAGAACCCCACCACATCTGGCCCACCCTGACTGACGAGGAGTGGATCAAGGTGGAGGTGCAGCTCAAGGATCTAATCTTGGCCGACTACGGCAAGAAAAACAAGTGAGGAGTGGGAGGGGGCAGATTGGAGAGTCAAAAATGGGTGAAGTAGGTGGTTCAGTGTGTGAGTTTTGAGGTTTGGAAACATTTAGGCTCAGAAGTTTCTCACATGGTCTAGGCACTGAGTTTCAGGGCTTCAGTCTGACTCCTGGCCATTGTTTCTCTGTGCGGGCATTGTTGCCTTTTTGAGCAGGGCATTTCTTTACTGTCTGTAATGTCCAAGGCTCCAAGTACCTCTGCTGTTAGCACATGAATGCCCCTTCCATTCTCTCCCACCCTCATAGCAACCATAAATATCCATAGATTTCTAAATACCTGTTAGGGTCAGTAATAATACCACCTCTGACTGAGAACCAGTTTCCTAGAGTTTCTGTGGTTTCTGTTTTTGAGAATTGTCCTATGCCAGGGCATTTTTTTTTTGTGAAGGGAAAGTGGAAGTTATGGATGCTGAATACTAGTAGGTACTCAGAGTGTCATCCCGTTCACGTGTGAGGAGTCTTAGAAGTATTAGTGCATCCCCGCTCCACACTTTCTTTAAAGGCGTCACTTGAGGATTATCTGGGCAAGAATATGAACTGCCCTTGTACCAAGTCGTAGCCTAGGTATGAAGGCAAAAGTGACTAAGAGGACAGGATCCTTGAGTAACTAACTCACTGTCCCCACAGTGTGAATGTGGCCTCACTGACACAATCAGAAATTAGAGACATCATCCTGGGAATGGAGATATCAGCACCATCACAGCAGCGGCAGCAGATAGCAGAGATTGAGAAGCAGACCAAGGAACAGTCCCAGCTGACTGCGACACAGACTCGCACTGTCAACAAACATGGCGATGAGATTATTACCTCCACCACCAGTAACTACGAGACCCAGACTTTCTCATCAAAGACTGAATGGAGGGTCAGGTAATGTGAAGAGCAAGAAGGCAGGGGTGAGCTAGGCATGATGGCACAAGCCTGTAATCCCAGCGCTGGGAAGCTGAGGCAGGAGTGTCGCAAGTTTGAGCCCAGCCTAGGCGACTTAGTGAGAGCCTGTCTCAAAACCAGTGAGGCCTGGGGATCTATGTAGCTCAATGCAGAGGCCCTAGGTTCAGTCCCCTGCTGCCGCAGGACTGGAAAGGCCTGCTGGCACTGCCAGAAGTGCTTGGAATGGGACATGCTAATATTCCCTACCTGTTTTTAGGGCCATATCCGCTGCCAACCTGCACCTACGGACCAATCACATTTATGTTTCATCTGATGACATTAAGGAGACTGGTTACACCTACATCCTTCCCAAGAATGTGCTGAAGAAATTTATCTGCATATCTGACCTTCGCGCCCAAGTGAGTGTGCTCAGCTGGGCCACGCTGTGTGCCCATATGTTTGTTACATGCCTGAAACTTAGCTGGTGTTTCCTAGGACTTGATGTGCTGGTTTCAAGATTCGTGGATGAATAATGACAAAAGGATAGCCAAAACAGCAGGAGTTCTTGGCGTCCATGAGACAGCAGCATGTTTTATAAAGTGGTATTGGCTCAGAAGTTACTGGGAGAGAATAGTCAGAAATAGAGGGGGCTGGTGATATGGCTTAGCAGCATAAGCACCTGCCTGGCAAGCACGAGGTCCTGAGTTCGACTCTCAGTACCCACTTAAAAAAAAAAGAAATAGATTCGTATTTATTTATTAATAAATATGGTGTACCAAATCTGTGAGATTAAATATACCTTATAGCGAGACAGTTGGAAAGGCAGGATGCCTATCTCTTACCAAATCTGGGTGAAAATCTGAATGTAAAATACTAAGCTGTAGGGTATTAGAAGAATATATTGATGACCTCAATGTTGGGATAACCTCCCTTAAACAAAACATAAAGAGCTGGGCATGGTGTTGCATGCCTATAATTCTAGTACTTGGGAGGCTGAGGCAGGAGGATCACCACAAGTTTGAGGCCAGCCTGGGCTACATACTGAGTTGTTCAAGGCCAGCCTGAATGACATAGCAAGACCCTGTCTCAAAAACAACGTAAAACACAAAACCATGATCAAGCGATAATTTGTGATAAAGTGTATTACAAAAGACAAACTAAAAATGAGAAAGAATTGTTTGTATTACTCTGAAATAATGGATTAGTGTCTGGAAGAGGGAATTTTCTATCCGTTTATTAGAGGAGGGAGTTTTCAAGTTGGTTTTTTTAGATAACTGTAGAAGCCAGGGGTGCTGGTATATACCTGTAATCCCAGCACTAGGCATAATTTAGTGATACCCTGTTTCAAAATTTTAAAAAAGGACTGGGAATATACCTCAGTGGTAAAGTGCCCCTAGGTTCAATCCCTACTAATAGGGAAAATTTTTAAAAAACCAAAACCAAACTAGAAGAAAGAGATTTGGGGCCGGTGAGATGGCTCAGCGGTGTAAGCGCCTGCCTCTAGCAAGTGCGAGGGCCCGAGTTAAACTCCCGGAACCCACATAGGAAAAAAGGGCCGGTGATATCGCTCAGCGGCATGGGCGCCTGCTGGTGCGCGAGGTCCTGAGGTCGACCCCCAGTACCCACAAAAAAAAAAAAAAAGAGATTTAAGAAAAGAAAGTTCAGGAGTCAGTCAGGTTGTAGTTCAGTAGCATACGTATATACTTATTAGCATGCACGAGGACCTGGGTTCAATCCCCAGCACCAAAAAGAAAAACCCCACAAAGGCAGTTCAGAAAAGCAACTATAAATGGCAAATTTAATATGAAAAGATGCTCACTTTCAGTAATTAGGGATATTCAGCCAGGTGAGGTGGCACATGCCTGTAATTCCAGTACTCAGAGACTGAGGCAGGGGGATGGCCATGAGTTACAGGCCAGTTTGGGCTACATAGTGAGTTTAATGCCAGGCATGGTGGCACATGCTTATAATCTCAGCACTTGGGAGGCTAAGCGAGGAAGATTGCTGCAAGTTTGAGGCCAGCATGGGCTGCATATGAGTTTAAGGCCAGCCTGAAGTGAATAGTGAGACCCTCTCTCAAAACAAAAAAGTAATCAGGAATATTTATATTTTATGAAACACCATGTCATAGCCATCAGTTTGGCAAATTTGAAGATTGCTAGTATCCTGTGCAAGTGAGATAAAGGGAAGTTTTTCTTTGTTGATAGCAATGTAAAATTAGAATACCACCTAGTACTGGTTTTCCAAGTGTGTATTCAGCTTGTGAAAATTCAGTGAGCTGTGAGCTTGCTGTGGACAGCGTACTCAGTAATTACCAATGGGGAGCTTGTGAGCAGTGCACTCCCCAGGACTCCACTCAGGAGGTTGTGATACGGGGAGTTTGAGATGAGGTCCATGTGCACCAGGTACTCCAGGTGAGTCTGATGTAAGGAGTTCTGGCACATTTTAAGAAACTTTATTTTAGTTCCTTTTTTTTTTGTGTGTGTGTGTGTGTGTGTGTGGGTACCAGGGGTCGACCTCAGGACCTTGCACGCCAGCAGGTGCCCGCGCCGCTGAGCAATATCACCGGCCCTTTTTTCATATGTGGGTACCAGGAGTCAAACTCGGGCCCTCGCGCTTGCCAGGCAGGCGCTTATGGCACTGAGCCATCTCACCAGACCTATTTTAGTTTTTGAGGTTGGCAGAAAACACAAGCTGACAGCCCAGACTGGCCCATTTGTAAGAATAATAGCTTTGGTTCCTAACTCCCTCCTTCCAGATTGCAGGATACCTATATGGGGTGAGCCCACCAGATAACCCCCAGGTGAAGGAGATCCGCTGCATCGTGATGGTGCCACAGTGGGGCACTCACCAGACTGTGCATCTGCCTGGCCAGCTGCCCCAGCATGAGTACCTCAAGGCGAGTGGGGGTGATGGAGCGTGGCGGAGCTCAAGAATAGGCTTCCTGCCATCAGAGGGGTGCTGGGAAGGCGGGTGTGTTACTCTCACGGGTGAGGTTTCTGTCAGGAGATGGGATTCTGAACAGTTCTTGCCTATAGGAGATGGAGCCCTTAGGTTGGATCCACACTCAGCCCAATGAGTCCCCCCAGCTGTCACCCCAGGATGTCACAACCCATGCCAAGATCATGGCTGACAACCCATCCTGGGATGGTGAGAAGACCATTATCATCACTTGCAGGTAGGCTTGGACTCTTTGGTAGGAAGTATAGGGACAGGCACTGCAGGCCAGGAGTGGGAATGGTGGCCTGAGCTCTCATCCTGTCCTCTCTCCCCCAGCTTCACCCCAGGCTCCTGCACGCTGACAGCTTATAAGCTGACTCCCAGCGGCTATGAATGGGGCCGCCAGAACACGGACAAAGGCAACAATCCCAAGGGTTACCTCCCCTCACACTATGAGAGGGTCCAGATGCTGCTGTCGGACCGCTTCCTCGGCTTCTTCATGGTCCCTGCTCAGTCCTCGTGGAACTACAACTTTATGGGTAAGTGGGCTGTTTTTGTTGGGGGGCACAGTACAGAAGTGGGGATGAGGTAGGGATAAGATGAGCCATCACCTTTAGCACTTGGGACCTGATTCCCTTGGAAAAGACCCAGGGGCCCAAGTCGGGTGAGGCAGGTGGACCCTTGTTAACATTTGATGTTTCTTTCTCCCCTAAGGTGTCCGGCATGATCCCAACATGAAGTATGAGCTGCAACTGGCAAACCCCAAAGAGTTCTACCATGAGGTTCACAGACCATCCCACTTCCTCAACTTTGCCCTCCTGCAGGAGGGCGAGGTCTACTCTGCAGACCGGGAGGACCTCTATGCCTAGTTGTTTCCCCTCTTCCTGCTTGAGACTCCCCGAAGGTTGGAGCCCATTTCCCTCACTGACAGGCTGGTGACATTCAGCAGCTTGGTCCCTTTTCCCTCTTGTTTTGTGCTTGTGTTGGTGGCTTGTAATCCTGAACAAAATATTATAATAAATTTTGTATAAATAGGAGTTGGGGGTGATGATTGTTTCCCCCCCCCCCCCGCAGCCTAAATTCTGGATGTAGGTAAGGCAGGGAGCCAGGATAGAGCAGTTGTTCACAGCAGGGTGCTGGTCTCGGCCTTGAGAGGGTACAAGGCCATCTATTCAGGCCTTTGGGGCTGCATGTCTCCCTGACTTGGGAAATGAGGTGGGGGTTGGCTTTCACACTCTTCACCTTGAGCAGATTTGCTAGTTTCTCTGCAAAATACTTGTGCACCACCCTTTTTCAACAGCACTTTGGAGCCGAGGCTGTGCTGGGAGTTCTGCTTGGCTGCTTTATAAGGTTTCTGTGTCACTCCTGGTGGGGAAACAAGCACGTGAGCTGCTGTCTGGGCAGGGCTGTGGGGTGAAGGCCACTCACTGGTATTTAATCTCATCGCTTGCCTGAAGTGCCTGCTGGCAAAGTCCACCTCCTGCCTCCAAATACAGGGGTGGAGCCTGGACGTGTGGCCATGGAGAGGGCTTGCCTAAAGTGACCACTTACAGCCCTGGGCCTCAGCTCTTGGACGCTTGCCTGGAAGTTGGCTGTCTGGTTTCCTGTGACCTTGGGGTTTGAACAGGACAGGCCCCAGAGGGCCTAGGGCACTGTCCCCCCTTCCCAGGGCCTTCTCCCTTCGTCGCTCCTCCCTTGTCGCTGATACCCCACCCCTTACAAGCCCCTTACTTCCTGGACCAGAATTGTTTGGCATTTTCCTGCCCCAACTGAGGGGGGGGGTGCCCTTGGCCTTTGGGGAAAATGGAGCCCAGAAGGGCGGCGCCTGGGCCATCCGGCTGGGGGCCTCGTGTGGCCACGGGGTCGGGGGCTGCCGCAGAGCTCGTGTACCATCTAGCGGGGGCCCTGGGCACGGAGCTGCAAGAGGTGGCGCGCCGCTTCGGGCCCGAGGCAGCCGCCGGGCTGGTACCGCTCGTGGTGCGGGCGCTGGAGCTCCTGGAAAAGGCCGCCGTGGGGCCCGCCCCGGACTCGGTGAGTGACTTCCCCCGCTCGCCCCGCGCGGGGTCGGTAGACCCTAAGCCCGCTTCCGGGCCTCCCCAGCTGCAGGTGTCCGCGCAGCAGGCGGAAGTGGAGCTGCGGCGGCTGCGGGAGGAGAACGAGCTCCTCCGCAGGGAGGCGCGCGTCGGGCCGCAGGGTGAGTGCAGGCCGCGTCAGCACGAGGGTCAGGGCAGGCTGGGGGTCGGCCAGGGCCTCCGCATCCGCGGACCGCCGCTGAGGATGCCCCTGCCTTAGAGGAGCGCGCGCTGCTGCGGCAGCTCAAGGAAGTGACGGACAGGCAGCGGGATGAGCTCCGAGCGCACAGCCGCGACCTGCTGCAGCGGAACCAGGAAACAGAGGCGGTAAGGGTGAGCTGGCGGCGGGCGCGGCCGGGGGCGGGACTCCGGTGCTTCTCGCGCCCGCCCACCAGCTGGCCCCTCGCTCCGCCCCCAGTTGCAGGAGCAGCTACAGCGCCTCCTGCTGGTGAATGCGGAGCTGCGCCACAAGCTCGCTGCCGTGCAGGCCCAGCTGCGGGCTGCGCAGGACCGCGAGAGGGAGCGCAAGCTGCCGCGGCAAGGCGCCCGCGAGCCGGCTAAAGGGCAGAAGCAGGAGCCGGAGCCGGTGCCCCATGAGGACTTGGTGAGTGCCAGAGGAAGGTAGGATCACTCTCTCCCAGAACCTGGCAGTTGTTGGACCCTGGGCCCTGTGTGCTGTGCCATGCAGTGGGTCCACGAGAAGTCAGAAGGTGGCACAGGGGTTTGTGCCCCCAGCCAACCTCTGTCCCCCACGCACCCGCAGCATTGCTCTGTCATCTACTGTAGCGTGCTTGTATCTCGAGTTTCCCTGCTGGGCACTTTCCCTAGCATTTCTGTGATGACGCTGGGGTTTCCCCAGGTGGATGCCCTGCAGCAGCCAGGTCGCCAGGTCGAGGCAGGGCAGTGTGGCTTCAGCCGGGAGGAGCTGGAACAGATCCTTCAGGAGCGGAATGAACTCAAAGCCAAGGTGTTCCTTCTCAAGGAGGAGTTGGAGTACTTCCAGCGGTGAGGGGCTGGGAAGGCCAGGAGCCTCCACTCATATCTGTTCTGGGCCTCAGGTCACCTCACCTCATTCTTTGATTCATTGGTATATCTAGTGACATGTGCCAGGCCCTGGGTACTGGAAGGTCACGAATGACATAGCTCCTGCCCTCCTAGAACTTCATCCAGACGGGGAGGGGGCAGTGCAAAGGGTCACAGGATGGGAGCCACTGAGGCAAAGGTCTGAGAGGTGTGAGCAATGCAGAGTGCTCCAGGCCTTGGAACAAGGGTCGCGGGTACCTGGGGGAGCGCCACAGCTTCCTTCCTGCCCCTCCCCCTCCAGGGAGCTGCTCACAGACCACAGGGTCCCTGAGCTTCTGCTAGAAGCCATGAAAGTGGCTGTCAGGAAGCAGCGGAAGAAGATCAAGGCCAAGATGTTAGGAACACCAGAGGA
Organism: Erethizon dorsatum; assembly: GCA_028451465.1. Lineage (NCBI taxonomy): Eukaryota > Metazoa > Chordata > Mammalia > Rodentia > Erethizontidae > Erethizon > Erethizon dorsatum. The sequence goes on from CM051826.1 coordinate 37,207,881, forward strand.
AGCAGAGAGCAGGTAAGATCCCACCTAAGCCAGCCCTCCCACCCTCCCTAGTGTTGCTGAGCTTGCCAACCCAGCATAGCCACTTACTGCCCTGCTGAGCTAGAGTGGTCTTCTCGCTGAGCCTGCTGACCTAGACTCGTCACTTCTTGGACCTGCTAATCTGTCCTGCTTATCCCTAAGCCTGGTGCTCTAGTCAGGTCACCCCCTGAGCCTGCTGTTCAGCCTGCTGACCTCTCTGGACAACACTGCTCTCACTAGCCCTGCCTGCTGTACATCCTGCTCGAGACCCCTGCTAACACTGCTTCTCCAGTTTCCTGCTATGGCTGGATCTGTTAGAGGGGCTGTAGCCATTTCAGGGGCCTGCTGTCTGCCAGGCTGCAAAGTAAAAGCTTTGAGATGTCTTGCATCTGCCCAGTGTGTCTCCTCCTCTCACCCTGGGGAGAATGGCCGGGGCAGCAGGGCCTGTGTGTCCTCCCACACTGTTCCTGAGCGCTGGGGGGAAGGCTCAATATGAGCTGGACTCCTGTTGGCCCTTCATACACAGCCCTCGCATCATCTCTCTCTTAGTGACGATGAGGATGGCTCATGGCCTGCGCTCTCCAGAAATAAGGAAGATGACCCCCCACCTCCTGAGTCCAGAATACAGAGTTTGTATGTTGAGGGAAGGGGAAGGGCAGGAGTGGGGTAAGGAGGAACCCTAGCTGGTTCTGCTCCATACCCCCTCTTCCACACCTCTGCCTCTCACCTTGCTGTCCTGAGCTCTAAAGCACCCTCCCTCCTACTTCTCTGTCCTGGGCCCCTCAGTTCCCCACAACCTCATGCTGTTCTTTTTTTCCTCTCTATACTCTTTCTCCCCTACTCCCTGCCTTCAGCCCATATCCCTGACCTCTCTGGCTTCCTGTGTACCTCTTAGCCTTCCCTCTAGCTTTGGCCTGTGGTATCAGGGTGAAGCAGAGGCCCCTCAAGCTGAGACCAGCAGCACCTCTCCCAGCGAGCTAAGGGGAGAAGAGGAAGCCCCCCAGCAACCTCACTTGGAGCCTGTTGGCAGCCCTCAAGCCCCCGACTCCTGAGTCGCCCTGTTGTTCAGTGCCTCAGTGAACACCATGGTCTGAGGCCTTAGCTGCCCCAGAGGTCTGACATTGGGGCCTGGATGGGGATGGAGATGTGACCTCAAATGAAGACAGACCTTCCACCTTTGCAGCCTTCCCTGGGCTTCATCTGCGGTCCTAGCCTGCAGCCAGTGTGACGGAGTGCTCAACTGGCCTCCCTTCCCTGACATCTCCGCACCCAAGCCTCAGGGCCACTGTACAGTTCCTTCCTGAGTTTCAGTTTCTCTGTCCATGAGACAGAGGACTGACTACCTACTGCCCGGGGGTTTGTGCAGATGGCTTGAGCTAAAGTAATAAAGCAACTGTCCCACATCTTTCTGTCGGTGGTCTGCGCCACCTCCCAGCCCTGCCAGGTGCAGAGGCATGCTGAGGCCTCCTCACAGGGTCCCCGAGGCTGGTCACTGGGTGGGGGGCTTCACCTGGCTCTCACCTGGTGTCTTGGTTATTTTTCTCTCCTTCCTGAGACAAAATACCCAACACCCAAAATTAAGGAAGGAAAGGTTTATTTAGCTCACAGTTTGTGGAGGTTTCAGTCCGTAATTGGCTTGCTCCAAGGCAGGGTGGCATGGCAGAGGGGCAACACTTCAAGGCGGCAGAAGACAGCAAAAGCAACAAAAGCAAAAAGGGGGAGAGCAAGCCTCTTTTCCTCCCTTATATTGTATACAGGCTGCTGTCCACACCATCTCTGTGCCCTCCTCTTGCCCAGCCTCAGCCTGTTCATAAAGTGAGGACCCAGGCCCCCTGCTGAGTCACTTAGTCAAGCTTCTAAACTGCTCAATTCTCAAGTTGACACAATGTATCAACCATTACAACTGGCTTTGAGTGTGGCCTGATGGAAGGTCGGAACTCCTCCCAGCCTCACCCAGCCCTCTGCCTGGCCTCCCAAGGACCTCACCAGTGGCCTTCCTTTCTCTCATTTCTGAGTGTTTGGCTTTCCTGGTGTCCATCAATTCCAGGGAGGAGCCTCACAGCAGTCCAACCCTCGGGCCTGGTTTCCTCAGGAAAAGCCTTGGGAGGAAGCAGGGTGGGGGTTGGGAGCTGCTAGAGCCAGATGAACCCTGGCCCTCCAACTCCACTGGCGGCCATGGGGCTGGAGCTGCTGCTCCCACTGCTGCTGCTCTGGACTCAGGGGACTCAAGAGTCCGATCTGGACCCCAAGGGGCAGAATGTCTGCAGAGGCAGCAGGTGGGTCTTACAGGAATCTGAAGGGCTTTGGGACTGAACTAAATTGAGGGATTTCAAGAATGAGGATATGGGAAAGTCATGGGGCTGAAGGGAGGGGGTTTGACGGGCCCCTAGCGGGGGTAATGAAGAGTCAGAGCAGATGATGGGAAGGCCAGGGAAGGAAAGGGGACAGGTTGGGGACACAGGCTGTAATACTCCTGGGCTGTGACACCGGGGGTAGATCTCTCTGGTAGGGCTGAGCAGACTCCCACACCTCAGCCAGAGGCAGTGACCTACCCTTTGGGGCTCAGCTACCCCCACTAACCCCCTTTTGCCCCACAGCCCCTTTGCCGAGCTCCTGTGCTGTCCAGGCTGGAAGCAGAAAGATCGAGAGTGCACCATCCGTGAGTAGCCATGGAAAAAGGAGGACGTAGCCCAGTGACAACCCTTCCTTCCTACCCTATTTCCCCCCTGAGGCCTTGAACCAGCATCCTATGACACACACGCATCCCCACCCTAAGGGGTTGGGTGTTCTTGAGGGAGCAGACCCCTAGGAATGGATGAGAAGGGGGGGGGCCCTTGGTCTTGTGTGTCCCAGCTCTTTCAACTCGGTTGGGGTGTTTTTCAGCCATCTGTGAGGGGCTGGACGCCTGCAGGAAAGACGAGGTATGCGTGAAACCAGGCCTCTGTCGCTGCAAACCTGGATTCTTCGGGGCCCAGTGCAGCTCCTGTGAGTCTCAACCACAGGATGAAGTTGCTGGGTGCCCAGCTGGGATGGGGGAAGACACAGCAAGTAGAAATGTAAATGTAGAACAGTGAAAATCCCCCAAGCTACAGAGGAAATTGAGGCCCAGAGACAGGAAGTGATATGCTCTAGGAAGATGCTCTGAATCATCAGGTTTTGGCCAGGCGTGGTGGCGCACGCCTATAATCCCAGCACTCAGGAGACTGAGGCAGGAGGATTACCGTGAGTTTCAGGCCAGCCTGCACTACATAGTGAGACCTTGTCTCAAAAAAACCCTCTAAATAAATAAATAAATGAATGAATCGTCAGGTTTTGCCCATATCTGTAAGACCCTGCCCACCAGCAACTTTCACCTTCCTCTTCAACTTCAGAAAAGATCCCTATGAGGGGCCTTCCTATAGCTGCAAAATAGGTGTATTCCTGGTATCCCCCACATACACTTTGTATGTGGGTGAAGGGTGGAAGGAAGCCCAGGTCTGGGCTGCCTGGCCTCCCTGGCAGGAGGGAAGAGGAGAAAGGGGTTGGGGGTCCACAGCTGGGGGCAGGCACTAGCAATCTCTGAGTAGGGACACTGGGGAAAATAAGGCTTTTCCTGCGACTCTGGTGGGCAGCATCTAGCTGAGATGCAGGTGCACACCCAGGTGGGGAGATTGGGGTCTCTACAAAGAGGGAAGAGGGGCAAGAATGAAGCCCCACCTACCTCTGGGCATGCCCCCTTCCCACTTAGGATCTCTGTGTGGAATGTGAAGTGGAGGCTGGCCCAAGGCTAGGGGTTTCTGTAGTTTAGAGTCTCAGGCAGGAAACGAGCGGTGCCCCAGAAGGAAGGGCTGCCAGGTGTTTCAAGGGTCTGTCCTTGGCTCTTGGAGGGCGGGCTGGCACCCTTCTTCCTTATGGAAGGGGCTGGGCAAGGATCTGTGCCTGGCCCTGAGCCTGCTCTGTCCCCTCCAACCCCACAGCCTGCCCAGACCAATACTGGGGCCCCGACTGCCGGGAGACCTGCTCCTGCTACCCCCATGGCAAGTGTGACCCGGTCACAGGTGTGTGCCAGTGCCAAGCTGACCGCTGGGGCAGCAACTGTGAGTCCCAGTGCTCCTGTGGGCCTCATGGACATTGCGACCCCAAGACTGGCCAGTGCCGCTGTGACCCAGGCTGGTGGTCGGCCACGTGCCGCCGCCAGTGCCAGTGCAACCCCGTGGCACGCTGTGACCCGGACACAGGTACCTGCCTGTGTCCATCAGGCTGGTGGGGCCGCCGCTGCAACTTCAAGTGCTCCTGCCAAAAGTTACCTTGTGCACCTGACACAGGCCGCTGCATCTGCCCGCCTGGGTGGTTGGAGCCCGACTGCAAGCGGCCGTGCACTCCTGGCCACTATGGGTTGCAGTGCCGCCAAAGGTGAGCCAGCTGGGTTGGGGCAAGGGAGGCCCAGGGTGCGAGAGAAGACTCAAGTGGAGGCAGACAAAGGCGAGTTAGGGGAGTAGCAGGAAGTGGTGCGTGTGAAGGCAGAAGGGTGGGAGAACGGGAAGGGGGACCCAATGCTGTCTCCAAAACATGTGCAAGACAGAGAAGAAAGGAAAAAAAAACCTTTGATGTCCCTAGGTCCAGCCCTGCCCAACCCTTTTACCCAATTACTCTTAAAAAGTATTGGTACTAGCAAGCCATATGCAGAAAAAGGATTCATGTGACAAAAGAATGGCGAAGTCCCTTTAATAATCAGTGGCCTTCACCATATATGGTGGCACACACTTGCAACCCCAGCACTTGGGAGGCCGAGGCAGGAGGATCACCACAAGTTCAAGGCCAGCCTGAACTTCATAGTGAGACCCTGTCTCAAAAAAGAAAGACTCAGTGGCCTTCAAACATTGACAGGCTTCACACAGAACAAGAAGTCACATCCTACCTAACATATGGAACACATATTAATGAAAGTTGTTTAGTATTTTTTTTGGTTTATTCTTGGGTTTTTTTGATGACTTTGCTTTTATTTACATAACTCTTATATGCAGTATTATAGTGTATAACAAAGCAAAACTACTGTACTGTACTGTACTGTACAGTACAATCAGCAAAAATTACAGTGCTGTATAAATAAGGCGTACTGTACAAAAAATGACATTGAGGATCTATAAACAAGGTGTACAGAACTGTACAAAAAAGGGCAGGTCATAAGTCCGCGTGGCGGGCGTAGGTCTGAACAGCACGTCTCAGTTTTCAGTCTGAACCGTTGTTAAGTAGGTAGGTTGTTAAAAGAGGAATATCTGTATTGAGTTCCGTCTTTTTTTTTTCTTTTTTTGAGACAGGGTCTCACTATGCAGTTCAGGCTGGCCTTGAACTCACTTTGTAGACCAGGCTGGCCTTACTCGCAGCAATCCTCCGGCCTCAGCCTCCCAAGTGCTGGGATTACAGACATGCGCCACCACGCCCAGTTGGGTTCCATCTTTTGAAGAACCATCATCGTTTTTTTTTTTTTTTTTTTTTTTTTTTTTTTTTGTGGGTACCGGGGGTTGACCGCAGGACCTCACGTGCCGCTGAGTGATATCACAGGCCCTTTTTTCGTTTGTAGGTTCTGGGAGTCGAACTCAGGCCCTCGCACTTGCCAGGCAGGCGCTTACACCGCTGAGCCATCTCACCGGCCCAGAACCATCATCTTTTGATAGTCAAACCAAAGTTGAGATCTTCACAGTTTCCATGTCTCTTTTTTAGGTCCCTTTGTGGTTGGCAAGATAAATGTCACTGGGTTGGGTCTGGTGGTCCCTGAGGAAATAAAGAACTTAATCCACCTTTTTAAAATAAATTTTGGAAAAAAAAAGGTGAAAAAGGGCCAGTGAGATAGCTCAGCGGCATAAGTGCCTGCCTGGCAAGCGCGAGGTCCTGAGTTCAACTCCTGGAACCCACATAAAAAAGAAAAAAGGGCTGGTCATATCGCTCAGTGGCACAAGCACCTGCTGGCAAGCGCGAGGTCCTGAGTTCAACCCCCGGTACCTACAGGGGGGAAAAAAAAAGTTTGTAGGTTCACTGACTCCCGTTGGAGAAAAAAATTTTTTCAGGACACATCAGTAAAAGACACAAGAAAAGGATTTAGTAGAGGGAGATATAGGACATACTCAAGAGAGAAGTGTGGGTGCTCAGAGAAATGACACACCTTTTTGTTTTCTTTGAGACAAGGTCTCACCATGCAGTTTAGGCTGACCTTCAACTCACTATGTAGCCCAGGCTGGCCTTGAACTCATGGCAATCCTCCTTTCTCAGCCTTCCAAGTGCTGGAAAAGTTGTTTTTGTGTGTGTGTGTGTGTGTGAGATGTGTGTTACTGGAGATTGAACCCAGGGCCTTCACACTAAGCTATACCCCCTGCCCTATTTGTTTTTTTATTCAGGCTGGGCTTGAACTTATGATCCTCCTGTCTCCATAAAATAAAAATTTAACTAGACAATATATACTTACTTTTACTATTAACATACACACGCACTCTGTAATATTTTTCTTTTTTCTAAATGCTGATCAGGGGCCGGTAAGATAGCTCAGTGGCATAAGCGCCTGCCTGGCAAGCACGAGGTCCTGAGGTCAACTTCCAGTACCCACATTAAAAAAAAAAAAAAAAATGCTGATCAGAGCCAGGTGTGGTGGCACATGCCTATCATCCCAGCACTCTGGGAAGCCAAGACAGGAGGATCACAAGTATGAGCCCAGCCTGGGCAACTTCACAATTAGCAATTTGACCCTGTCTCAAAATAAAAATGGCTGGGGAATGTAGCTCAGTGCAAAGTCCTTGGGTTCAGTCCCACAAAAAATAGATAGATAGACAGACAGACAGATGCTTGTCAAGATTAGCTAAATTGATTTTTTAATTCTTCTCCCCTCTCTACTAATGGAGCTGACCCAAGTTACTAGTAAGTGTCAATGGGAAATTAAGATGAGGTAAATACGAAGTTATAGTGGTGGAAATATTATATATATAAATATATATATATATACATATATATACACACATATATATATATGTGGGAGGCTGAGTATTGCTGCTAGTTTGAGGCCAGCCTGGGCTACACAGTGAGCTCAAGGCCAGCCTGAATTACAGAGCGAGACCCTGTCTCAAAGAAAGAGAGAGAGAGAGGGAGAGACTGACTCTCACCATGTTGCCCAGGCTGGTTAAAGTCCTGAGTAGCTTTGACGCCAGGCACACCACGCCACTGCACTCATCCTGTGTTTTATTTTTATGCACTTTTGTGTTATAGGATAGAAGGAAAGGAACTGAGTCCTCCTCAGGGCTGGCATGGTGTGGGAGGCAGAAGGGAAAAGAGGAGGACAGGAAAGCTGGGAAGGATGGAGGTGGAAGGTGGATGATAACTTGGCTGCCCTGGCTGGGCTGGTAGCTCCTGGTGACCCTGAGATCAGGGAAGGATGGGTCACAGGTTATCTGTCCAAACCTCTTCATTGTACAGCATGGAAAAATTGAGGCTTGAGCCTGCCTGAGTGACCCAGCTGGGTCCTGAACGCTCTGCAGTGCCCCTGCTGGCAGGAGTGGGCAGTGTATGGGTTGAAGGGTGGGCTGTACTCCACCCCCGCCCCCCCGCCCCCCCCCCCCGCCCCCCCCCCCGGCTCCCATGAACCCTTTCTCTCGCCAGATGCGGCCACTGCAAGCAGAATGCACCCTGCTCTGCTGACACTGGCAGCTGTGAGTCCTGCGAGCCGGGATGGAATGGAACCAGGTGCCAGCAGCCTTGCTCACCAGGCACTTTTGGCGAGAGCTGCAGCCAGCAGTGCCCCCGCTGCCGGGATGGGGAGCCCTGTCAGGTAGAAACAGGACACTGTGAGCACTGTGACCCTGGCAGGTTGGGGCCCAGGTGAGTGGACCCCCCTGCTTAGGATGGGGTGGACTTTTCTGTCATATCTTTATAGCCACCTGTCCCCTAGTGCGCACACTCACCCTTGGGGCTGCCTTGGGTGAGACTGAGGGAGAGAGAGGATTTTAAGGGGGCCCTGGGCCAGATGTTCTTCTGTTCCCATACCATTCAGTCTTCCTGCCCTTTTCCTCCTCCAGGGATTTGTAGTCTGTCTCCTGGGTTTGGCTCCAGGTTCAAGCCCCTGCTGCTGAGTGGCCATTTGGGGCCCTAAGTTCAGGAGTGTGAGGAAGGTGGGTAGGGCCCTACTCTGGGGGCCAGGCCTACCCTGCCCTCCCAGTCTCTGAATCTCGCCTCCCCCCAGATGTGAAGACACCTGCCTGAGTGGCACCTTTGGGGAGGGCTGCAGCTATCCCTGTCCCACCTGTGTTCAGGGGGCCTGTGATGCTGAGACTGGAGAATGTGTCTGTAGCGCCGGCTACTGGGGCACCAGGTGAGGGCTGAGCCCTGGGGGAAGGTCAGGCTTTTATAATGTTTCCTAAAGGTCCCTTCCTGAGGGGTTGCTTATTTGTTGTTGTTTTTTTTTTTTTTGTGGGTACCGGGGGTCGACCTCAGGACCTCGCGTGCCAGCAGGCGCCCGTGCCGCTGAGCGATATCACTGGCCCTTTTTTCGTATGTGGGTTCCGGGAGTCGAACTCAGGACCTCGCACTTGCCAGGCAGGCGCTTAAGCCGCTGAGCCATCTCACCAGCCCCCAGGGGTTGCTTATTTGGGAAGCACTTGAATGGTGGAGAGTCAGCAATGGTGGCTGCCACAGAGAACGCTTAAAAAAAAAAAAAAAAAAGTTCCCTTCCTGGGCCTCTTCATCTCCCAGGCCTGTGCCCATGGTTCTTAGAACTGAGAAGCTGGTCCTCCTGTGATGGGGGTCACATCTTCCAAGGGAAGTCAGATGATGCCTAATCTAAAATGACTAAAAAATAGCATACAGGAGACTGAGGCAGGAGGAACACAAGTTAAAGTCTAGTCTGGACCACATGGCAAGATCGTGTCTCAAAAACCAAAATAAGTATATAAAAATAAAAGCATAAATAAAAGGTCTAAAAATTAAATCAGAATTGTTAAGGAAAGAAAACAAAAAGAATTTTTAAAAGGCATGAGGATTGAGATTTCGAAGCAAGCCTAGGCTACATGACGCGACCCTGTCTCAAAAAAACAACCCAAAAAATCCAGGTGTGATGGTACAGCCTGTAATCATGGCACTCTGAGAGGCTGAGGCAGGAGGATTGCAAGTTTGAGCCCAACCTGGGAAATTTAGCAACTTGAAGAGAGTTCCTCAAAATAAAAGACAAAAAAGAGCTAAGAATATATATATCTCAGTTCGAAGCCCCTGGGTTCAATCCTCAGTACCACAAAAATAAAATACTAAGTAAAAGGGAAAAAAGAAGGAAAATAAAGGGGGACCTGGCTCCCTAGCTAGTTAGGGACCTTACTTAGGGGCAAATGGGGGTGGCACTGTCACCTCCCTGAAGTCTTCAGGTGGTAAACAGGGTCTCCATTTAGGTTTCCCACTTAGAGGGCAGCGTGAAGGGTCAAATGGAAGAGAGCTCATTTCACAGTGAAGGGGACCAAAGCCCAGAGTTAGGGGCAGGGCAGGGGCTGACTGAGATGCCATCGCATCGTGCTTAGTTCATGGTTGTGCTGGCAGCCAAGGGGCTGAGGCCAGGCAGAGGGCGGCACACTTGCCCCATAGAGCTGAGTGGCTGGAGCTGCGGGATTCTCCTGAACACTGCCAGGGCCACTTAGGGTGTGATGCAGCAGTCAGGGGGGTCTGCTAGGGCACTGTGCAGGGAGGGAGGCCTTCCTGGCAGGGGTGGGGACAGTGCCTGGAAACCTCCCTTCCCACCCTGTCTTGAGCCTGCCCCCCTTGTTACCCCATAGCTGCAACAGTTCCTGCCTGTCTGGCTTCTATGGCAGCAACTGCTCCCTGCCCTGCCAGTGCTCGGATGGACTCTGCGACCCTGTGTCTGGGGCCTGCCTCTGGGGTAAGGTGGAGTGAGATGTGGGGTGCGGTAACCACTGAAAGTCTGGTCCTTTCCATGGGCCCCAGGGGCACCACGTGCTGAGGGCAGGCCACTCCGGGCCTACTTCAGAGACTTCTCTGTGGCTGAAATCTGGATGGATACCGTGGGACCCCTGAAGATGTGACAGAGCCCATCTAAGAAAACAAGGAGAGCTGGGAAATGAGCAGGCAGGGCTGGACTCTAATATGGCCTGAGGATCGGGACAGGAGCTTGTAGAATGGGCTCTTGCACCAGCAGGAAGGGACAGACCAGCAGAAAGGCCACCTAGATGAAGGGGAGGGACCCACAGGTGGGAGGAGGCAACTCAGAGCTGAAGACGAGCTATGTGTGTAGGACACTGGGAGGCCCTGACTATCTGGCCATCTCCCGCGCCCCCTAGACCGTCACAGTAAGGACGCCTTCCTCATCGCTGGTATCCTTGGGCCTCTGCTGCTGCTCCTCGTGGCCATTGCCTGCTGTGCCTACTGCTGCTGCGCCACTCCACGGGAGCCCAAGGACAGGTGAATACTGGCTGGTCTATTCTGGTTTCCTTTCAGGGGTAGGAAAGGGCTGGCCTTGCCACACACTTAGGTCAAAGATAATGGCAAGAGTTGGCAGTGTCCATGGCCTGGAGACACCAGGTTAGCCGTCTACCTGCCTTGGAAGCTGTGACATGGAAGTTTCTGAGACGCATGGGCATTAGTAGGGGTGCTGGGCACCAAACCTGCTGCAGGAGGCCGGGAGCTGACTGGCAGGGGCCTACAAGGAAAGCAAGGAACACAGAAGCAGCAGCACAACTCTAGGGTGGAGAAGAGACCAGTCCTCACTTGTCCTAGAAAGGAGAGTGACATAAAAGCCTGTGGCCAGGCATGGTGGCAGATGCCTGTAATTCTAGCAGCCTGGGAGGCTAAGGCAAGTAGACTGCGAGTTTGAATCCAGCCTGGACAATATAACAATTTAGTAAGACACTGTTTCAAAAATGTTTAAAAATGTGAAAAGGACTGGGGATGTAGCTTAGTGTGAAGATCCTTGCTTCATTCCCTAGTACTGGAGGGAAAAAAAGTCTGTATAGCGGTTCAGCAGATCATGTGGCTTTCTGAGAGACCTAGAGGGCAGAACTGGGCCAGAGGGGGTCCCACAGGGAATGATGTTCACCCCCTGCTCTGCTTTTTCCAAAACTTCTTACACCCCTGAAGCCCAAGGGGACCCAGCTAGTCATGGCATGCACAAAGCCCTGCTTGGCTTTCTGGGCTATTTGTCTAGTTCTCATTGCTCACTTGCTGCTTGCTTGCTTCCTTTTGTATCAGGAATCAAACTCAGGGCCTCACGCTTGCTAGGCAGGTGCTGCAGTGTTGAGCTACATCCCCGGGCCTGTCCAGTGCTCTCTTACTAGCTCATGCGCTAATACTCGAGCTTGTCCTCTGTTGTCAGGCATTCACCGATTCACCAGTCCTGTTACCCTCCCTATGGCACAGAGCCTGCTGGGTTGGAAAAAGCCCCTCACAGGGCGACGAGGACATGTGCAAAAGCCATTAGGAACCTGATGACAAATGGAGTAGTCCTAGCTTGGGAGTAGAGGAGAGTGGGGACAAGGGCAGGCTTCTGGGGCTCACTCAGGTGAGCATCACAAGGAGCTGCGTTTTGGGAACCCTCGCCAGGTGCCTTTTGCTGTACCAGGGCCTGCAAAAAGCTCTAGCAGATAGGACTATTCTCCCCATTTTATAGATGAGGAAACTAAGGCCCAGGGGAGTTCAGTCTGAGCCAGAGTTGTTGCCCTGGTCTGTCTGACTCTAGAGCCATGCTGCCTTCTATGATTTATATCTCGGGATCAGTTGTTTGGATCTTATTGTTTTCATTACGGAGCTATTGAAGTAGATACAGTCACCCTGTTATGCCCTGCCAAGGTGATACAGGTCACCCAGGGCCTTGGGTACCGACCACCCCCTATGTTACCCCCTCAGGCCTGCGAGGGGTGGAACTACCTTGTCCAGGATGAAGCAGCAGGTCTGGGGGGCACTGAGCAGCCTGGGCTCTGTACTGCCATGTGGTTCTCTCAGTGCGTACAAGCTTCCCTGGGTGACAGGTAAGTGGGCACTGGGCTCAGGGGCTGGGATGGGACAAGGCTTCCCATCAAGCTCTGCGCCTGACCTGGAGCCCCGACAGTCTCTCACCACGACCCAGAGGTCCCCCTCAACCACAGCTTCATCGAGCAGCCCTCTGCTGGCTGGGCTTCTGAGGACTCCTTCTCTTCCGATTCTGAATCTGGAGCAGAGAATGAGGATTCTGCCTACCATGTGTCATCCCCAAAAGGTAGCCCCACCAGCCCACCACAACCTCTTCCACATTCCTTCAGCAAGCCTGTATCCAGCAGGGCCAGTCCCTGTCCTATCTCTGGGGACACAGTAAAGAACAAAATAGAGCTGGCCATTGTGGCAGATACCTATAATCCCATCACTCTGGGAGGTTGAAGCTGGAGGATTGCAAGTTTGAGCCCATCCTGGGCAATATAGTAACTTACAGAGACCCTGTCTCAAAAAAAAAAAAAAAAAAAAAAAATTTCTGGGGATATAGCTCAGTGCAAAGGCCCTGGGTCCAAAAACAGACTCCTGTCCTCACCAAGCTTGTAGTCTCATAGGCAGTAATGAGACAAGTCACCAGGCAGTTATAGGAACGATACATGCTTTGACAGGGACACATAAAGAGGGACTCATAATCTAGCCGTAGCAGTGGCAACTGTCTGTGTTAGTAAGAGCTGTGCTGAGTCTAGCAGAATCAGTTGGTAATAGCCAAGTGAACGTAGAAAGTGGGAGTGGTGTTTCAGCTGAAGGGAGCAGCATGCTCAAAGGCTCAGAGGGACTCGGCTCAGAAGGATATGGCTCTGGGGCGTGGCAGTGGCTCAGAGCAGGGAGGGGCCATGAGAAGAGTGGAGAAGGAAGTATGGTGACTCAGTCGGCCCTTCCTGGCCTCTCTGCATCCTCGCTCTTCCTGGCCTGTTCGCGACGCCTCCCCAGCATGCAGAGCTGCAGGTGGGCTGCACTGGAGTGGCCAAAACTAGCTGCAGCCGAGCTCTTTTGTCTCCTCTGCCAGGGATGGTTCCTGTGGCCCCAGCAGAGTCATCAGAGGTCACCTTCCCTCCCCCTGAGGATGTCTCCACGCCATTCCCTATCCCTCGAACCTCAAGTTTAGCCCGGGCCAAGCGGCCCTCAGTCTCCTTCGCTGAAGGCACCAAGTTTGTGTCACAGAGTGGCCGAAGCTCAGGGGAGCTCTCCAGCCCAGTCCGAAAACCCAAGAGGCTCTCAAGAGGGGCCCAGCCAGGTCCTGAAGGCCGGGAGACTGAGGAGTCCACAAACCCGGAGCAAGCAAAAGTGGATAAGGCCCCTGCTGTCACTGCTGCTGCTGCCAGGCCCAGCAAGTCTGCCTCTGGTCACCGATTCCCTTGTAGCCAGAAAGTGGCTGAGCCTGGGGAAACCACCAAGGGCAATGTCAAGGAGAACGCAGATTCTGGGGCCTCGATCTACATGCTGGTAGGGATGCCTGAGAGATCCGAGGGCCCTGTCCGGTCTGTCCTCCGCCGTTTGGGTAACTTCCAGAAAGGCCAGGCAGAACCCAAAGTCAAGAGTGCCATCCCTAAGCCCCCACGCCGAGCTCTGGGTCAGAAGAAGGGCAGCCTTGGGCTGGCCTCAGGCTCTGCCAGTCAGAGCCCTGGCTTGGCTCCCAATGCCAACCTTGCAGGAGCCTTGGAATCTGCAGGAGTTAGGCCGGAGGAGGTGTCCAGGGGCCTGGGGGACGGCAGGGAGAGCCCAGGGAGGACCCAGGAGCCAGTCTCCAGCAGCAGCCTCCAAGAACAGGATCCCCAGAAGCAGGCAGAAGAGGAAGGGCAGGAGGAGCCCCTGTATGAGAATGTACGTGCATCTGGGCAACCAGAGTCCTGAAGACCTTGGATTTGGGGAGTAGGAAGAATATGGATGGGGTGGGGGTGGGGGAACACCAGAACTGCCACGAATCAGTTGTGCTTTGTGCTGGAAAATGATCCTAGAGCCAGGACGCGCACACCAGAGCCTCTGCACTGGAAAAGGCGTGGGGGAGAGGCCAGCTGGCCCTGGGCCCTGGCAGTGGCCCGGGAGCAGATCTGGAGTGCCCAGGCAGGTATCCTGCAGGAAGGGGTCAGGAAGAGGGAAAAGATGCTGTAGGGACTTTTTGTCTGTTGTCCTGGATTCTGTCCCCAAAGGACTGTTCTTTCCTTCATTTGCCAACCATTTTTTTGAAATGGGAAACAACCTAAATGTTTGACGATAAAAGATTGGTTAAACAGAAACTTCTTATGATGGGTTACTGCACACTAACAATCATGTTGTACAAAAAATATTTAATATGGGAGAATGTTCATGTTATGCTAAGTGTGTAAAAAGTGTCATACAAATTATCCAATACAGTACAGGTCCATTGTGTGTTGTTTTGGTGCTGGGGATTGAATTTATGCCAAGCACATGCCCTACCACTGAGCTATATCATGAACCCCATGGTTTCTTTTGCTTTTTTCTTTTTCTTTCTTTTTTTTTTTTTTTTTTTTTTTTTTTTTGAGACAGGGTCTTGCTATATGGTTCAGGCTAGCTTTGAACTCACTATGTAGCCCAAACTGACTTTGAATGCTCAGTGATCCTCCTGCCTCAGCCTCCACACCCCATTTCATTGTTTCTTTATCTTTTGTTTGTTTGTTTTTTGAGACAGGATCTTGCCGTGTGTTCTGGCTGGCCTGAACTCACTGTGTAGCCCAGGCTGGCCTTGAACTTGTGATCCTCCTGCCTCAGCCTCCTAAGTCCTGGGATTACTGGTGTGCACCACCATGCCCGGCTGTTTCAGGGTCTCACTCTGTGGCCCAGCCTGGTCTTGAATTTGCTGTGTAGCCCAGGTCAGCCTTGAATTCTTTTTTTTTTTTTTTTTTTTGTGGGTACCAGGGGTCAAACTCAGGACCTCACATGCCTACCAGCAGGCGCCCATGCCACTGAGCGATATCACCAGCCCTTTTTTCGTATGTGGGTACCGGGAGTCGAACTCAGGACCTTGCGCTTGCCAGGCAGGCGCCTATGCCGCTGAGCTATCTTACCAGCCCAGCCTTGAACTCTTGAGCTTCCTGCCTCACCCTATTTTCTAATTTTTTTTGGGGGGGGTGGTACTGGGGATTGAACCCATGCCCTCCTGATCCATGCTATACTTGTGGTCTATCACTTTTCATCCTAACCCTTTTTTTTTTTTTTTTTTGAGACAGGGTCTTGCTAAGTTGCCCAGGCTGGGCTTGAACTTGCGATCTTCTTGACTCAGCCTTCTGGGTAGCTAAATTATAGGTGTATGCCACCTCCTAGCTTTAACCTTCATTCATGCACATAGATTCTTTTTAAAAACAAGGTTCATGGGCCGGTGAGATGGCTCAACGGTGTAAGCGCCTGCCTGGCAAGCGCAAGGGCCCGAGTTCGACTCCCGGAACCCACATACAAAAAAAGGGCCAGTGATATCGCTCAGCGGCACGGGCGCCTGCTGGCGCGCAAGGTCCTGAGGTCAACCCCCGGTACCCACACACACACACACACAAAGGTTCATAAAACATCACTAAATGTATACATAAAGGGAGAATTCTAAAGCCAGGCCTCCTGGCAACATGCCTATAATCCCACTTCCTCAGGAGCCTGAGGCAGGAAGATCACCTGAACCCATGAGTTCCAGACCAAGCCTGGGCAACACAGTGAGACTCCATCTCCAAAATTTAAAAAATATAAAAAATACTAACATTATAAAGCTGTATAAAGTAAAGCTGAGATTTCTTTTTTCCACAGAGGCAGTCTGGGGAGCAAGAGAGAGGTTAAAACTGACTTTTCTCTGAGTGCCTTTTGGTCTTCACATTCTTGCCTCACACATATATTACCTAGTCAGAAAAAGAAGAGATGGGTTTCCCCTTCTGTCCCTGTGCTCAGAGAACCTCATAACAGTTGAAGTACTTCCTTTCACATGTTTTTCGGGTTTTTTTGAGACAGGGTCTCTCTGTGTAACCCGGGCTGGCCTCGAACTCACAGCGATCCTCCTGCCTCAGCCTCCCTAGTGTTGGAGTTACAGGTGTGTGCCACCACACCTGGCTCACATGTTGTAAATATATGTTTTAAAGACAAAAGAGCACACTAAGCATACTATTCTGCAACTTACTTTGCTTTTTTTTTGTTTTTCCCTCCCCTTTTTTTGGTGCTGGGGATTGAACCCAGGGTCTCAAGTATGCTAACCACACATTCTACCTGAGCTACATTCCCAGCTCTGCAACTTGCTTTCTTACTTAGTAATGTATCCTGGATATCTTTGATGTCAGTAAATACAAAGCTACGGTGAGGTGGGGCTGGGGATGTGACTCAGCAGTGAAGTGCTTGCTTTGTGTGTGTGTGAGCTCCTGGGTTTGGTCCCCAGTAGTGGGGGTGGGTGAGGAGGCGGGATTCCATTATATGGAAATAACAGGTTATTGAGACCACCCCTGCCAATGGACAGTTGTTTCTAATTGTTCTGATACAATGAACTATGATGTAGTCTACACCTAACTTGATATGTGTTTCTTTTTCTTTTTGCAGTGCTGAGAATTGGGCCCAAGGGCTTGTGCATGCTAGGCAAGCACTGTACCACTGAGCTACACCCCCAACCCCATATATATTTCTTTTTGCACTTATGCAAGTTTTTCTATAGAATAGATTCCTAGGAGTGGACTTATTGAATTCTAGGGTAAGAACATTAGACATTTCTGTACTTACTCCAAATTGCCCTCGAAAAAAGTTGTATGGGTTTATATCCTCACAAAGTGCCCATTTACCTACACCCAATCTGACAGGTTGAAAATGGCATCTCATTATTTTAGCACACATGCAAAAATAAATAAATAAATAAATAAAAATGGTTAAAGTTAAAATCCTTGCACAACTAAAAAGGGTTTCTAATTTTTTTTTTTTTTTTTTTTTTTTTTTTGAGTCAGTCTCACTGTATAGTTCAGGCTGGCCCTGAACTCACTATGTAGCCCAGGTTGGCCTTGAACCTGTGGGGATCCTTCTGCCTCAGCCTCCTGAATGCTGGGATTACAGGTGTGTGCCACCACACCTGGCTAACCATCTTTTTTTTTTTTTTTTTTGTGGGTACCGGGGGGTCGACCTCAGGACCTCGCGCGCCAGCAGGCGCCTGTGCCGCTGAGCGATATCACCGGCCCCTTTTTCGTATGTGGGTTCCAGGAGTCGAACTCGGGCCCTCGCGCTTGCCGGGCAGGCGCTTAAGCCACTGAGCCATCTCACCGGCCCTGGCTAACCATCTTTTAACCATCAAAAAATTATAATGATCTCTGTGGGGCTGGCAAAATAGTTTAGTGGTATAGCACTTGCCTAGCCTGCATATAAGACCCTGGAGTTGATCTTCAGCAACACACACACACACACACACACACAAATTACAATTTAACCAGGCATGGTGGCCCACACCTCAGGAGGCTGAGGCAGGAGGACTGCTGTGAGTTCCAGGCCAGCCTAGGCTACATAGTGAGTTCAAGGCCAGCCTGAACTATATAGCAAGACCCTGTCTCAAAAAATAAAAACAGGGCCGGTGAGACAGCTCAGCAGCATAAGCGCCTGCCTGGCAAGCGTGAGGTCCTGAGTTCAACTCCCGGTACCCACATACAAAAAAAGGGCCGGTGATATCACTCAGCGGCATGGGCGCCTGCTGGTGTGCAAGGTCCTGCGGTCAACCCCCAGTACCACAAAAATATAAATAAAAATAAAAACAAAAAAATTACAATTTAAATTTCAAGATTATTCTTTTTTTCCTATATTCTATGGTTGAGGTTCCTATCAGTCCTTTAGTAGCTTTTTTTACCCTGCAGGTTATCTGGTTATATTCAATTTTTAGTTGAGATACTCATCTTTTTTCTGATTAATTTTTTTTTGAGACAGGATCTTGCTGTGTGTTCCAGGGTGGCCTTGAACTCACTATGTAGCCCAGGCTGGCCTCAAACCCAGGGTAATCCTCCTGCTTCAGCCTCCTGAGTACTGGGATTACAGGCATGCGCCACTACACCTGGCCTTCTGATTGATTTTTTCCATCCCCCAGCCCCGTGATTGCTTTTTAAGTGCCTTTTATATATCGAGTTTGTGACAAGTTTGCAGTTTGTGATTGGTGTTTAAATACTGTTTATAGTTTCTTTTTATTTTTCCTCTATGGAAGTTTTAAAATTTTAATTTAGACAAATTTTGTCTTTATTACTTTTGGGTTTCATCATATGCTTAGTGCAAAAACCTCTCCCCTAAAATCAGTGAAATTATCTACATTTTCTTCTAGTACTTTAGTGATTTTATTTCTTTTAGTGCTGGGGATAGAACCCAGGTCCTCAGTCATACATGCTAGTCAAGTCCATTACCCTGAGCTACACTCCCATGGTTTTATTTCTTCATAATTTACCAACAGTGCTGATGTTGGGGCATTAGCACTCCTTAATTAAAAAAAAAAAAAAAAGAAGAAGAAGAAGAAAAGCAAAAGTGTCATTCAAATAGACCTGGAACCAAGTCCCAGCTCTAACTTCTTCTTTTGTGACTTTGGAAAAGTTACTTAAAGTGGTTGGGACTAAATGACACAAAGGATGTAAAGCACCTAGTAAATGTTTAGTTCTCAATAAAGGGTAATTATTATTATTAGCATTACCCTTGTTCTCCCAGTTTTAGATTCTGTGTCCTGGAACCTGGTACTTTTTACCCTTTTCATTTGTTCATGTTTTCCTTCCATAAACTCCACTAGGCACCTGCTTTGTGTTTACCTCAGTAGTAAAGGCTGGTTATACAAAGTTGAATAAGATGCACTCTTGACCCCAAAGAGTTTACTTACAGTCAGCGGGGAAAGGGAGATACAAACAGATGAATAATTACCAAACAATGCAACCAGTGGACAAAGGTAGCAAAGGGTATTATTTAAGAGTGGCTAGGGAAGCCTTCCCAGAGGAGGTGCTGTCTAAGAAGGGGCTATGTGGAGGGCCAGAAGTGAGAGAACAGTGCAGAAACCACAAGTGATGCCACAAGACTGGAGCGTGGGACCAGGCAAGTCAAACAGCCTCCAGCAGAACGGGCCCATGTGGGTCAAATTGGGAAACGAACCTAACTTATCTTGCAGAACAAATGGTAAAGAGTTTTTGAAGGCATTCTGGGCAGCTGAGACAGGAAGATGGCAAGTTTGAGCTCAGCCTGGGCAACTTAGCAAGACCTTGTCTCAAAATGAAAAACAAACAAAAAGGCCTGCGGGTGTAGCTCAGCGGGAAGGCCCTGGATTGTAGCAGAGGGCAGATTTACCAAGGGCAGATTTACCTTTCCCATAGCTCACTGGGGTAGAGGAGGGGACAGAGCTGAGAGGATGAGATTGGGGGCTGGATGAGGTCCTCAGGACTCAAATGGTCCGACTGGATAAACTTTTAGGAGATGGGGCTGTATTGGTGTGGTGGGGGTGGGGTAGAGAGGAAAAACAGCGGGTGACTAACAAATACTCATCAAAAGGCTGATTCTCGGCATCTACCTTCAGTAGATAATGGTGTTATTATCTAAAAGAGATTTGAAGGAACAGCTTTGAGGCAAAAAAAAAAAAAAAAAGCATTTTTAGAGATGTGTTTGACATTGTAAGCGGGTTCTCAGGCAGGTGGCTCAAGAAAGAGGAATAGGGCCGGTGAGATGGCTCAGCGGCATAAGCGCCTGCCTGGCAAGCGCGAGGACCCGAGTTTGACTCCCGGATCCCACAAACTAAAAAAGGCCCGGTGATATCGCTCAGCGGCACGGGCGCCTGGGGGCGCGCGAGGTCCTGAGGTCGACCCCCGGTACCCACAAAAAAAAAAAAAAAAGAAAGAAAGAAAGAAAGAGGAATAAGGGACTGGAGAATTGTCAGGTGTGAGTTGAAACCTTGAGTGGGTGAGATTCTGCACAGTGGGTAACCACAAAGGTAAAAGGCAACCAGCGTCTGAGAGAGGAGGCCAACAGCGGGTTGACGGCAGCAGAGGGCGCGCTCCGGCTGGGGGAAGTGGACCGGGAGGCTGCTGGCGCTCTCATTGCTCTGGAGTGTTCTGCCAGCTCCTAGAGTATATGGAATCTGGGGGAGACCCAGGGTTTTCTGAGGGCAGGCTAGTACCTCTGATCGGGGAGACGCAGCGGGACAGCCAAACATTCAGAACCCGGGCTCCATGGTTCTGCGCCGGCCGTTTCTCGGGGCAGGTCCAGGCAGCTGCTCACAAAGGGATGCTGGAGCCCTCTCGACCCCTCAGACTTATACTAGCAGCTTGGAGATGCCCATGGCAACACCCCGCAAAGAGGGTCCTTACGTGAAAGAGACTTTCGGGGGAACAGGGAAGAAGCGCAGGGAGCACCAGGAAACCAGGCCGGGTGGGGGGTCCTCGAGGGAACCGAGGACAGCAGGAACGGGGATGAGGGGACCAGAGTCTGGACACCGTCGTAATATGAAACAGACAAGCCCCAAGCTCCTGCTTACCGGTTCTCAAGGGGCACCTACCAGGAACCAGGCAGATAGCACCGAGTAGAGGGCAAGGGGCAGGTGAATCAGGAGACAAGGCGCGCACCACGCCTGGACAAGGGTCCGGGAATCCGAGACCCGCTGACTGTGCCTGAATGGGAGCCATCAAGGACAAGAGAGAGAACCAGAACACAAAGCCCAAGGAAGGGGCAGCAATGCGTGGGAAGGGGGCAATGGGGGGAGGTCGGGAGTAAGTGGCAGGATCCCTGCGGACCCTGAGCATCCAGGCGTGGTACCCGGGGTGCAGGGGGACTACGTAGCAGGCCGGAGAGCAAAGTGCAGGAGTCGGGGTGGGTGCTGAGGGCCACTGCCAGGCAGCTGGGCAAGTCCGGGGGCGCAAGAACGCCGAACCCGCAACCCAGCCTAGAATCAGGGCTCCAGGCGGGGGTCTCGGGGGACGGTGAGGTAATGCCCCCGGGGGTTCCCGGCCCGACTAAAACTCCAATTTAAGGCTGCAGAGGCGAGGCGAAGCGAGGAAAGACCCACAGCTGCCCCCAGCGCCCCCCCAATCTCTTGTTTGTCTCCAAGTCCGGCCGGAACCGGCTTCTGCTCGCCGGGGGGCAGGCGGGTGGCTGCTGATTGGTCAAAACCTGTTTCCAGACCCACTCAGCCAATCAGCGGGCGGCAGTGTTTTCATCTTAGGGTCGGAATAAAAGGGCTGGAATAAAAGGGGACAGAAAAGGCGCCGGGCGGGCTCGATACACACTAGCAGGAGCTGGGTAAGCTAGATCCCAAGGATGGGGTGGGCCTAGACTAGGGTGCAGATGACTGAAGCTGCACAAGGGGTTTAGAGAGATGTGTGACTATGAGAAGAAAGTGACCGGGTGGGTAAGGAGCCGCCAGAGAAGATGACGAATAGATCAAGGAGCTGGGGGATGGAGGAACAGGGGTCTGCTTCCATAGGAACGTGCTAACTGCCGAGGTAATAACCAAGAAAGGGGGTCGTGAGGCTGGCTCGCGCCGCCGGTTTGAACCGGCTTCCCCTCTCCCACGCGGGGTTCGCGTGGCCGCAGCGCCTAACGACCTAGACAGTGGCCAATGGCGCGGCAGTTCCTTTGCAGTCAGACCAATCAGCGCGCCGTAGGCGGGCCGTTCCGGGGCTCGGTGCGCTGATCTTGTGGTTGAAGAAGACAGCTCTGGGGAAGGGTCTTGAGTGCGGGCGGGAGGAGGTCTGTCAGGGTCCCTGGGAGTGACGGCTCCCTGCCCAAAGGGCCATGCCGCCAGCTGCCTCCCCTCACGGCTTTCAAGCTAGCTATGTTAGTCTTGCTGGGCGCCAGGACTAGTTCCAGGTCTTTCAAAATGCATTCGTCCCTTCCTCCTTGCATGCCTTAATTTACCTTGGAGTGAGCTGCAGGAGAAGCCTCTGGCCAGGACAGATCCAGCGTAGCGGAGGGCAGCGGTGCCAGGCAGCTGCGGGGCTCGGGGTGAGCCGGGTCCCAGGCAGGGCTGGGGCTTGCTTCCCTCGCTGCGCGAACTTACCTTCTGGGTTACGGAGGGGTGACAGGTTCTGCGCCCTGCGGCAGCGGCCGGGGGAGACCACACGCGTTGGGCAGGGCCCGTGCTGACGCCCAGGTCTGTGCGCAGGTGGCTGCATAGCCAGAGCCGGAGCCTGGCTGTCGCGCCGCGCCAAACCATGGCGCCCACCCTGGCCACTGCCCATCGGCGCCGCTGGTGGATGGCCTGTACAGCCGTACTGGAAAACCTCCTCTTCTCAGCAGTCCTCCTGGGCTGGGGCTCGCTGCTCATCATGCTCAAGTCGGAGGGCTTTTACTCCTACCTGTGTACGGAGCCAGGTGAGATGGGTACCTTGGGCTGGGGTTGGTTCCTGGAGTCCATGCTTTGGGAGGGGGCGGACTGCAGTGAAGACCTAACCAGCAGCGCCCTTCCACTGCACAGTATTTCCTGGATAGCAAAAGGCCGATTTGATCCTCGCGCAGGTATGCTGAGTCCATTTCATTATCATCACCCGTTTCATGGTTGAAGAAACCAAGGCTCAGGCCAGTCTTCTGCTTTGTCCAACCTGGCGACAATGATAGACCCAGAACTCCCACATCCAGGAGTTCTCTTTCCACCAGCAGCAACATTGCTGGCCTCTTTTCCTCCCAATGCCTGAACATCCCTTGGCTTACAGTAAACAAGTTGCTCCTTGGCTGTAAGAAAGAGGAACTCCTGATTCAGGGGCTGGTGTGCAGCAAGAGAGAGGAAGTGGCTTCGCCTCTACCCAAAGGTTTCATCTAGAATCTAGATGTTTTTCAATCAGGCCATTATGGAGTCTCATAAGGGCTTGCCGGATATAATTTCTTGTCTATTTTTTGCAGCTTTATGATTCTCCAAAGGCCATTTCCTCCCATGGGCCATGAGAACATCTCCGTGGCCTTCCAACCCCATGGGCAGGAATAGGAAGGGGGACATTTTATGGAAATGATGCTAGGTTTGTACCTTTCTACCTCACCATTGGTATAGCTGAAGGCAGTCTGTGGATGCTATGTGAAATCTGCACCCTCACCCTGACCCTGACCCTGATTGTCACGCCTTGCCACCCTAGCTACTGCAGGTCAGTGGATTTAGCCCGACAGTAGGACCAGAGCAGCTTCCAGTCTCCACTCTCCTTAGGCAGCCTGGATAGAAACACATCCCCCTGCCTTCTTTGTCTCCCAACAGCAGCTGTGGAAGAGTTGAACTCATATAATTTCTCTCCGCAGTGCTTGAGTCTCTTAGATGGAGACTCAAGAGTTGCCCAGAGTTGACTTCTTGGGTCAACACCAGCGTGCCTTTTCTTTCTAGAGTTCTTACTTAGCAGGACGAGAACACTTTGGACCAGCCTGCACTGTCCGTAACCCTGAGTTGGACACTCCCTGTTTCCCTTCTCTGCTCTGCCAAGAAGATTCCTGAGTGTCCCAGTGTCTTGGGAGATAGTGGACGAGGTTATGGGCAAGAGAAAGGGAGGGAATGCAGAGGTCACCTGGGAGAGGTCAGAGAGTATATCATTTATAAGCAACCTTTAGCCTTTAGCCACTCAAAAATATTTCCTAAGAGCCTAAATGTTCTTGGCAGGCCTTTCCCCACATCAGCAAGAAATCTTGAGAGATGGGAGAGTCAGACCTTGTTCCCTGAGCAAGCTTTCTGTTTTGCTCAAGAGATGTTAGGAGATTAATGACTGTTCTGGAAGGAACAGGTTAGAGTGTTTGACTCTTCTTTTTTCAGGATACACAGAAGATGTGAAAAACAGAAAGAAAAAGTCCACTCTAAAAAAACCTTTTAGGCCAGGTGTGGTGGTGCACGCCTGTAATCCCAGCACTTGGGAGGCTGAGCCAGGAGGATTGCTGTGAGATCGAGCTACATAGTGAGTTCAAAGCTAGCCTGAACTACATGGCGAGACCCGGTCTCAAAAAAACGAAACAAACAAAGCTTTTAGTACTATGTCTCATCAAGATCAGAGGACTGTTGCGGTCAGATCTCTCTCTCTCTCTTTCTCACTCACTGTGGTGTCAGGAAGATCAGACTAGGTTTTTTTTGGTCCACTGATTTAATTTATTGTATGATTCGGCAGTGTTAGGCTGTACGAGGCTGGTCACTTCACTCCTGCTGCAACCTTGGCTTCTTCCTTCCTTTCAGTGGGAGGAGTCCCAGAGATTGTGCCAACGCAGTGCTGAGTTGGTATTTAAGCCCTTGAGAGACTTCACAGGTCACTCCTACAAACCAAAGTGAAGGTAAAGGGTCAGGATTGTGGATTGAACATCAACTTCTTATCCCTTGTCTTTGCTCTTCCATCTGATTTTGGGTTTTCTGATTACCTGGTAAACCCGCTGACCAAGCATCCTTGGCGGGAAAGCCTGACAATTCCACACAGCTTATCTCCCTGGCCTCCCTGCTCGTTTCTTGGAGTCCGTGTAACCTGTTGTCTTTCAGAGCCAGAAACCCCTGGGTTTCATTTGGCTGGGAGGGCTTGGCAGAATTAGGGTCAAGGTTTCCAGTTAGGCCTAACATTTCCCAACTTGGTGGATGGCTGAATTGAAGAGAACCAGTTAGGTCATTACTGACTTTATTGAATTAGACGTTTCAGGAGGTGACTAGTGTACAGCTGATGGAGATGCAAGTTCCTCAGCTTTTTGTTGCTTGAGTTCATTTTCTAAGGAAAATTCCTCAAATCTGCTGAAAGGTTCTGGGAACTTTGTGTCAAAGCTCCAGCTAGAATCTGGCTCCAGGTGCAGTGTTGGGTTCTAGCTGGGGGAGTGGGGGGAGAATGAAGGAAACAGCTCATTTCTCTGTTATCCCTCAGCTTGTTTTGCCTCGCCCATCAGATGGTCAGAGGAAGTGACAAGACTGGGGCGGAGCATTTGATGAGCTTTGCATGATAGCAAGATGTTGGCAGCTGGATCCCTCTTTAGCCCCCCTGGTGTGGCTAAGACAGCAGTTGGGTTTCCAGGCTGGGAAGAACAGGGCTTTCCCAGGGCTTCGGCCTTTTGGCCTCTAGATGGCCACTGTAGCCACCCATACTTGACGTTTTTCTTCCTTTTCTTTGTAACTCAGTGGCCCATCTAGATAGAGTCATCTCTGGAGGGTCAGTTTCGTCTTTCATCTCACCCACACATTCAGTTAACATTCACTGAGGTGTGGTACCAGGGGTGCAAAGCCAACAAGTCATCACACACAGATTCGATGGAGCACAGGGTGCTGGGGCCAGCAGTGGGGATCCGGTTGTGACTGGGTGGGAGGTCTCTGGTATTTAAGCAGAAGCCTGCAGGGCAAGGAGGGGAAGAGCCAGGAGGGGAGGGGCAAGGCTGTCCTGGAGGGGAGGGGAGAAGGGCTGGCACCACAGATGATTGGGGCTGTGAGAGAGCCCTGGGTGTGCAGGGCCCCGGGAGCCTCCTTAAGGAGACTGAATTTTATTCCCAAGGCAGGAAGATGCCACAGAAGCAAAGGAGGGCCATGACCTAGTTCACCTCTTCGACGCTCTTAGGAATCATGAGGGCTTACCACATGCTGGGGTTGCATGGGATGAAAGTTTCAGAGGTGGAAATCTTCATGACCTCTGCTAGAGGAAGTCGTTGCTTAGCCATGAACATGATGGCAGACCCCAGTTCTGTGCTCTTGACCACTGCTGTCACTCTGCCTGTGGTAGCAGGGAGCATTCCTCTCTCCCTGACAGAGCAGGAAGCTGCCCCTGGGACCCTGAGAGGGCAGAGGTGCTGCCATCCTTCAGGCAACCAGGGCCAACTGTGGTCCCTGCCCGGCCAAGCCTGGCTGCAGCTGGGGACATGAGAGTCCCAGCTGCTTTAGGGTCTCCCTTTTTATGGGTGCTTTCCACACCCACAGGCTGGTGGTTGACACTTTTCAAAAATCCAGCCTTTTACTTTTATTGCTGTGCATATGACCGTTTTTACTTCTTTTTACAGTTTGTTTATTTTTATGGTGCTGGGGATTGAACCCAGAGCCTTGCACATACCAGGCAAGCATGCTGTCCCTGAGCTACAGCCTCAGCCCACCTCTAGTTTCTTTTGAATTTTTAAAATTCCATGGGAGAGCCGGGCATGGTGGTGAGTGCCTGTAATCGCAGCACTCAGGAGGCTAAGGAAGCAGGATCACCAGGAGTTCAAGGCCAGCCTGAACTACATAGGGGGACCCTGTCTCAAAAAAATAAAATAAAATAAATAATAAAGTAAAATAAAAATACCGTAGGAACAAGTAAGATGGCTAAAGGCTGTCGCCATGGCCTCAGGATGTGTCACAGAGAAGAGCTAAAGCCCTTGGCTGTCCCTGTCAACCTTGCCTAATTTCCCTCCCCCGTATCCCTTGTCCTCCCCTGGCTTCTTGGTGTCTCATGAAGCTTCTTTCTGGCCTGGGCTGGCTTTCAGGGCCCCTGTGGGAGAGTCATGGAGCAGCCCATTCTCACTGGGCAATATTGCTCCGACACTGTGTCCCAGCTCTGTCCCAGCTGCATTCTTTTAGCTTTTTCTCTGAGACACAGCCTTCTTCTAAGCCAAGAGGGCAGCACCAACACAGCCCAAAGGTTACAAGCAGCTGCTTTGGGCTGTGGAAGCCTGGATTCAAGTCTAGCTCCCTATGAGATCTTAGGCAGTGACTTCTGCTCTGAAATTCCCTGGATTGTTGTGTGGAATGTGAGGCCTGGGTGGAAGGGGGCTGGATGAACACAGTGGCCAGCACACACAGGCACTCTGCAGAAGGTGGCTGCTGCTGCCGGGACCACAGTGAGGGGACTCAGTCCTCCGGCTATGTATGTCCTGCCTCTTGTTTGCTCTGAGTTTGAACCGACCTCTCACCCACATCTCCCCTGCTGGACTGGGATGCTGCTTCCTGTTGCCGGATAGCCTCAGGATTGGGGAGAGGAGATCCCAGGGCAGGTACCCGCAGCAGGCCAGGCAGGGGTCTGCACCCTGGTGCGAAGCGGGAACTTAGAAGGTCTCGCCAGCCTCAGGGTGTGATGTGCCCCTTGACTCCCTCCAGCTGCATCTGGGAGCTATGGTGGAGGCTCCCCACTGCCTTTGTTTCCCTGGAGTAGACGGAGGCCCCTCTTTGACCTGGGGAGGCTCAGGGGAACCCGAGCGGGTTCACATCACCCTCTTTCCCTTTCTGCTTTCTCTGTAAAGATTTTGTTTGCGAGTCTTCTGAGTGGGGCCCACAGTGCAGACCATTGTTCTCTGTTCCCTGGCCCTGGCCTCCTAAGCAGCCTGTTGTTCTCAGCATGCCCTGGCTCTCCCCATTCCTTGCCTGCCTTGGTTTGTCTTCCTGGCTGGGCTGTTCTGGCCGCCCACTGCGGAGGCATCTGTTTAATAAACAGGTACAGGTGAGGCGCCGAGCAGGCTGGTCTGGGTGAGGGCTGAGCTCCACTGGGAGCAGGGAAACACCTTGGGCCTTGACACTTCTTGGGTGCTTATGTGGGTTTTTTGTTTTGTTTTTTGTTTTTGAGACAGGGTGTAACTGGTTAGTCCAGGCTGGTCTTGAACTCACTATGTAGCCCACACTGGCCTCAAACTTAAGGTGATCCTCCTGCCTCAGCCTCCCAAGTGCTGGGATCATAGGTGTGCGCCACCACTCCTGGCTATGGGTGCTTATCTGTTTATGTCTCCCCTGGCCTACCACGGCCCAGGTATGAAGGTTTCTGGGTCTCTGCTGGGGCTGAGATTGTTCATGTAGGCTGTTCATTGCCAATATAGCTTCTGGACTCACCAAAGGTTTAATTCCCTCCCGGAGTGAGGGACACTCTCAGATTGCTTCCTGGGCACACAAGAGAAGCCAGTCAGTGCCCCCAGCCCCAGGCCCATCTGTTGCTGGACATCACTGGCTGGAGGCAGAGCAGAAGGCCAGGTGGCCCCATTGGCAGGAATTTCTTTAGGAAGAGAAGTCGGGTAGCCTGAAGTGTAGGTCCCTGGTTCCAGATGTAGTGGCTCCAGGATGAAAAGAGGGAAGGACAGAGTGGTACCTTTGCATGCACCCCCAACCCTCTCCTTGTAGGCCCCTTGTCTAGTTACAGGGATGACCAGATCAGTAAGGAAGTTAAGATGTTTCCACTCTTATGCTCACTTCTGGCATATAAGGGAGATTCCCGTGTGTGTGTATGTTGTGCTGGAGATGGAACCCAGGGCCTCACTCATGTTAGGTGAGTGCTGTACCCCAGCCATTCCCTTGGGATCTTGTCTTCAGTGTCATGATGAAAGAAGACATGGATTTAGGGCTCCAGCTGTGGTTCCTCTTTGGGGAACTCTGCTCATGGGAGTGCTGCCCTGCCTCTCACGTTTGGTCCTCCTGCTGCTCGCTGCAGCCACACAGCCTACAGCATCCTAAGCCCTGAGCTTTCCCTTGTCCCCCATGGAGTGTGTAGTAACTGGCTCCAGACCCTACATAGCTGTGATAAGGTCTTAGAGGCCGGCGCCCACGCTGTCACATCTGTGCTGGTTTGCTCATATCTGCACATCAACCTGCAGATGATCTTTGCCATGTGGCGGCCGCAGCCCCCACCGCAGATCCAGTTCCTGTTACTACTGGCAGAGCTGACACCTGAAACCAGCAGCATCTGTGAAGCGGCTCTGCATTTCCAGGAGCTGACCCCCAGCGCAGCAGCCAGTGGCCTGGGCCTGCCAGCCCCCATGGCATTTGGCACTGTTCTGAGCTGCATCCTGATGGGCTCGGAGGACCCTGTTTGCCATGTGTCCTGGCCATGAGCATGATGGTCTCTTTTAGAAAACAGACAGTGGCAGGGCAGGGAATGTGGCTTGTGAGGTTTTGTGTCTGTGGTTTTAGGCAGTTAACCTTGTGGCTGTAACCTCCCTAAATCTTCTCTATGTTAAACTTGGTTCTGCTCGTCCTGTTTCTTTTCCTCTCTTGATCCTTTTGGCTGTTGAGATCCGGTTTCATTGTTTTCATTCATTCAGTAAACAGCTACTGTGGCCAGGGCCTGGAAAGGTACTGGGACACAGAGGTAACCTGAACATGGTCCCTGCCCGCAGGGCTCGCGGCCCAGTGGGAGACCAGACACATATCACGCTAGCCACATCCACAGTTACAGACTGCTGCCCAGTCGCACCATTACCTCCATCCTAAGCCTCCAGTAATTGTAATAATAATGATCACTTTCAGCTATTATTTATTGAGCACATTCTACGCCTATGTGAGCTCTAGAATGTTAGCTAGATTTTCTCGTTGATCTAGAGGTGAATACTATTATTTTATTATGTCCCTTTTACAGATAAGGAAATAAGCAAGATCAAGTCACTTCCCCAAGATTATACAAACAGGAAATAGAGAAACCAAAATTGGAACCCAGAGGCCAGGTTCCAGCACCACAATCTCAACAAGCCCCAGCAGGGCTCATTGGTCAGAGGTTGACATGTGGCACGATTTAGCCCGGGCGCTTTTGTTTTAGTGACTCTGGGGCAGCCCTGAGAGGCTGAGCCAGACTTTGAAGACCTCAGATTTACAGCTGTGGCGCCAGAGCTGCAATTGGGAGGCAGGCGGTTACCTGAGGAAGAGCATTTCCCTGACTCGCCATTGTACCCTGCCTGTTTCTGCAGGATTAGTCAGCATCTCTTAACTAGCACTCT
The DNA here is from genome assembly GCA_028451465.1 of Erethizon dorsatum. Taxonomy (NCBI): domain Eukaryota; kingdom Metazoa; phylum Chordata; class Mammalia; order Rodentia; family Erethizontidae; genus Erethizon; species Erethizon dorsatum. Next base: position 37,237,416 of record CM051826.1, read on the forward strand.
GGGTGAGGAGAGAGTGCCTCAGCCACTTTCCCACATGCCCTCAGCCTCCTCCCTTCAACTGCCGCAGCACTTTTTCTTCCCTTTTGGTGTTGTTTCAGTGCTGGGTGGACTTTGGAGGAGGCCCTTTAGGGCTGAAATGATAGTGGGTGTGGTCAGCGCATCAGGCTCAGGGGCTCAGCGCCCACCAGCCAGGCCTGGGTGTGGTCATGGGGACAGCAACACAATGACCCCAGTGAGGAAACTACGAAAGAGGCAGCTCCATAGGTGAAAGCAAGTAATTTTGGACTACTTTTAAAAATCTCTTTCTAGGGGCCGGTGAGATGGCTCAGCGGCATAAGCGCCTGCCTTGCAAGCGCGAGGGCCCGAGTTCGACTCCCGGATCCCACATACGAAAAAGGGGCCGGTGATATCGCTCAGCGGCACGGGCGCCTGCTGGTGCGCGAGGTCCTGAGGTCGACCCCCCGGTACCCACAAAAAAAAAAAAAAAAAAAAAAAAAAAAAAAAAAAACTCTTTCTAAAGAGGTTCTAAGATGCAGTATGTGTGGTGACTGATGCTTTGAAAACACCAGGGAAGAAAATACCATATGGCCTGATGTGTGTTTAAGAAGCCCAGTGTGGGGCCAGTGAGATGGCTCAGCGGCATAAGCGCCTGCCTGGCAAGCGCGAGGTCCTGAGTTCGACTCCCAGCACCCACATAAAAAAAAAAAAAAAAAAAGCCAAGTGTGCTTACTGCTGAAGGAGCCCGGGAAGGCCGCTCAGTGCACCCAAGCTGACCAAGGAGAAGCAGGGCATTGTGCGATCAGCACCTTGTCCTTCCCCACTGGTTTAGGATCTGCCTCCATGCTGGCTGCAGTCTGTTTCTGTGGACGAAGCTGCTCAGAAGATTGTAGCCAGTCTGGAGCCCTGTCGCCGTGGCTGGGTCCTAAGGTCCACTGCTCTAGGGTATAGGACACTCTAGAAGAGGGATCCTAACTTGGGAGCTCATCTGTGCTTCAAGGGACAGTGAACCCCTTGAATTTATGGACAAGACTTCCTTTTTTTTTTTTTTTGTGGGTACCGGGGGGTCGACCTCAGGACCTCGTGCGCCAGCAGGCGCCCGTGCTGCTGAGCGATATCACCAGCCCCTTTTTTCATATGTGGGATCCGGGAATCGAACTCGGGCCCTCGCACTTGCCAGGCAGGCGCTTACGCCGCTGAGCCATCTCACCGGCCCTTTTTTTTTTTTTTAAACACATCAAAATGAGTGCTCTGAGAAATGGTTTGGAAAATATCCATACAAGGGTTTGCTTGTTTGTTTGTTTGTTTGTTTTATGTGGGTACCGGGAGTTGAACTCAGGACCTTGTGCTTGCCAGCAGGCACTTGTGCCGCTGAGCGATATCACCAGCCCTTTTTTTCCTTTATGTGGGTACCGGGAGTTGAACTCGGGACCTCGCGCTTGCCAGGCAGGCACTTATGCCGCTGAGCCGTCTCACCGGCCCTTGTTTGTTTTTTGAGACAGGGTTTCACTATGTAGTTCAGGCTGGCCTTGAACTCACTGCTATGTAGCCCAGGCTGGCCACAAACTTGGGGCAATCCTCCTGTCACAGCCTCCCCAGTGTTAGGATTACAGGTGTGTGCTACCATGCCTGGCGACTTTGTATATTTTCTGGGGATCAGAAGCACAGGTTTCATTTTTGGTTTCTCTGCAGGTTTATGACCCCTACAAAAGTTAAGAATCTGTGTTATTGCTCCTGGGGACTTGGGCCAAATGGACACCCAAGACTGGTGTGAGGTCATTAGGCCCCTCAGGCAGCCTAGAGCCAGCTCTGGTGTGCCAGTGGGGTGACTGTGAATATGCACATGCCCCTCTCAGCTTTGGGAATCCCTGCCATGACCCCGTGGTCATTTTCCTTCCCTCTGCACACACAGAGAATGTCACCAACGGCACAGTGGGGGGCACCACAGAGCCTGAGCCCGAGGAGGTGACATGGATGAATGGCTGGCTCAGCTGCAAGGCCCAGGATGAGATCCTAAACCTGGCCTTCACCGTGGGCTCCTTCCTGCTCAGTGCCATCACGCTGCCCCTGGGCATCATCATGGACAAGTACGGTCCAAGGAAGCTCAGGCTGCTGGGCAGGTCAGTGCAGGTTCCTTGGGGACGGGATGAGCAGGTGGATCCCCGCGGGAATCCTGGAGCCTGTGGTCAGATGCTCCGTGGGCCTCCCCGGATGCCCAGGCTGGGGGCGAGGGTATAGCTCAGCGGTCGAACACATGCTTAACCTACACAAGGCCTGGGTTCCATTGCCAGCCCAGCAAAATAGGTAAATTAATTAAATAAGATAACATACATAAAAATTTTAGAATGAATGAGATTAAAGAATGGAAATCCTAATATAGTGGTGATGAACCTATGGCACGTGTGTTACTGTGTTTTTCTTTTAGGACAAAAGATGTTAATGTAGAGTTCAGGTTTCATTGCAGTGTTAGCACTTTGTGATAAATAAGTGAGTTTTGGGTTGCAGTTTGGCACTTGGTCTGTGAAAGGTTCGCCATCCCTGTCCTAATATATTAGCACCCTAATGGGGCATCTTGTGTGTCCCCTGGGGTATGTGTTCCTGGTCTCTAAAGCTCCAGCTGTCAGATTCAGGGTCAGTTCACCATCAGCTAGGCTCTCAGGTCTGTCCCCTCCCCGCTTCCCATTGGAACTTTGCAGGGGCGTGGCTCACAGTGGGCAAAACCCATGACTGAAGGGAATGGGTTGGGGATCAGTTCCACTCACTGTTCGGAGCTGAAGAGGCCTTGGTTCCCAGCGTGGAGCCAAGCGGACGGGCTTCGGAAGTAGCCAGTCATCTCCCCGCTTCCTCGCGCGGGCATCCCTGGCTGAGCGGGCTCAGGAACCTAAGGAATGCTTGTGTTTTCCCTTGCTTCAGAGCCTTGGCCCTCTCCCACAGGGTTGGGGGCAGTGCAGTGTGGGGTTTATAAGATCTGGTTTGGGGGCTTCAATTCCAACTTTGTCTCTTATTAGGTAGAAGACCTTAGAGAAATTAGTTTTTGTTTCTTTTTTTCCTTTTTTTTTTGGTTTTTTGAGACAGGGTCTCGCTGTGTAGTTCAGGCTGGCCTTGAAGTCACTATATAGCCTAGGTTAGCCTTAAACTCATGGCAGTCTTCCTGCCTCAGCCTCCCAAGTGCTGGCATTACAGGCATGTGCCACCATGCCCAGCTTTTTTTTTTTTTTTTTTTAATATTTATTTTCCTGATCAGCAAGTAGGGGCCAATTGTTCTCTTTGAAATACCCAGGATTTTTTTTTTTTTTTTGTAGTATGAGGCTTGAACCCAGGGCCTTCACACGGAGCTATGTCTCCAGCCCTTTTTTATTTTGAAAAAGGGTCTTGCTAAGTCACTAAATTGTCCAGCCTGGGCTTGAATTTATGATCTTCCTGCCTCACCTTCCAGAGTTCTGGGATTACAGACATGTGCCACACCCAGCTCCTAGGATTGTTTAATCAAATGATGGTAAATGTTCTGAAAGGCTGCAGAGTAAATACCCCTAAATGATAGCGATACATAATAGCAATCAATAACTTAATAAATCATGTGCTATTTCTGCTTGGTTTTAGTGCCTGCTTTGCTGTCTCCTGCTTGCTGATTGCATATGGAGCAAGCAACCCAAAGTGTGAGTCTGTGTTTCCTCCACCCTTCTGTCAAGGACTGGCACCTGGCCCACCTGCTGTTGGATGCTGTGTGGTGGGACCTGGTGCTCCCTGTTCAAGCTAGAGGGGATACCTGTCAGGCCTCTATTGGTTGCTTATCTCACATGGGTGGCCAAGAAGGAGAGGAATCACCCCAGACAGGTGGCTAGAGGAGCCCCAGGGTATGCAGAATTCCATATCATCTTCAAGCCAGCCAGTTCCCGATAGCCTCACTGATGGCAACCTGAGAGATGAGCTCTAGGAACCGGGCTGGCTGCAGGGACCTGGGCCTCTGTGGGTACAGAAGTTGTGAGCTGAGCCTTCGCAAGGCAGCCCAGGCCAGTGCTTTAAATGTGGCTTGGAAGCCACCTGGTCCCTATCCCTATTCAGATGGGGCTGTTGGCTTGAAGACTTTGAGAACACCAAAATAGGACCTGCATCTCACCAAAATCTTAGCTAGGCTCACTTGCTGAGTTTTGGAAGCCCAGGTTTTTGGTTTTAGTGAAGCAGCTCCTTTAGGCCTCTTGCTTGCAGCTAGGTTAGTGCAGAAAGGAAGATGAGCGTGTGCCTTTTGCAAGAGTTAGAGCTCCATGAGGTAGGCCGGGGGAGGAGGGTAAGCAAGAGGCTTTCCCCTCCCTGGGTATCAGGCACTAAACCCAATGGCTTGTCCTTTCAGCCTGCATTTATTGAGAGCCTGCTCCAAGGAGGCCCTGGGCCAGGCCCTGGCCTTGCTGAAGCTCAGCTGGGGCTCCCTACTTACAACTCTGTTTTTCTACAGCTCTCTCCGTGCTCATCTTCATCGCCCTGGCCCTGAATGGCTTTGGTGGGATGTGCATGACCTTCACCTCATTAACAGTGAGTATCCATGTTTTGTTTTTGTTTTTGTTTTTATTCTTGGTAATCTGCTTGTGAATTTCAGGCAGCTTTTGTTGGTTTCCACTTCCTTCCCTTCCATTCACCTATATAATCCTGGATGTCCCAAGAAAGGGAGGGCTGACAGCAAACCCATTCCTGTCCTCCCAGGCCGGGAGGTCCCGCAGGCAGCAGGGCACAGCTCTTAGGGTGCTTGCCCCCCTGCCTCCTCGCCTTGGCCTTGGCACTGAGGAGGCAGCTTACTAGCCATGTGGCTAGAGAAGACAGGAGCAGGAAGGAAAAAGGCTGCTGCCCACTTTTTCTTTTACTTTTCATCACCAGTGTCTCTGGGAGCACAGGCTAACAGCGCAACCAAAAAATACAACTTCCTTTGAATCTCCCCAGCTCCAACCTTTGCCTTTGCCCGGAACAGAATGACAAACCCAGGAACACCTGTGTGGGGTCTCTTCTTGGTTTTCTAAACTGCCAGGGCAGTAGGCTAGGGTGTAGTTCAGTGGTAGAACACTTGCCTAAAATGTGTGACACCCTTCAATACTGAAGGAAAGAAAGAAAGGAATAAAGAAGGAAAGAAAAAGAAACAAAAGGGGAGAGCAGTGCTTTGTCACCATACTGAGTACCCCTTTCTTGGGACCAACAGGATATCACAAAATTTGCTTGTTTTAGAGGTGGGGGGGCTCTTGAAGGAAGGCGCAGACTAAAAGAAAGAAAATCCCAGTGGGAACAAAAAAGTCTTCCCTGGAGGAAAAAAGGGAGCTCTCTGCATGCTTCTGGGTCAGGCAAGGGTGCCATTCAGAGCTGGGAAAGCAGTAAGAATAATAGACTTCTGCCCAACAGGGAAATCTCATCTGCCTCAGTTTACCGTGCAGTTGTTTTCAGGATACAGTATGTACCATTACTATTTGCACTCTGGTTTCTGATTTCTCTTTCTACCAGTGAGTCATGCTGTTTGTTGAAGGGCCCACGTTTTGTTCCAAGGGAGCTGTGGGGACTTCTGGTCCTTTGGTAAGGAGCTCAGAGAGGTGCTGGCATGTTGGTGATTGCCGGCAGGCCACATGCCAGAGGCCAGGCCCAAGGTCTCCTCTCCTCCCCCTTCCTCTGCTTTGCCTTGCCAGCTCTGTCCAGGTGAGGAGAGTTAAGTATGTGGGCCCAGGTCCATGGACATAGAAAGTCCTCTGCAGCCTGTGTTAGGTGAACAAAGCCCAGCACCGCGATGTGCGTGCCATGCTCTGGGGTGGGTGTCTGTGAGGTATTCCTGACACCCATGATCGTGGTGACTTGGTTACTTTGTCTGTGTTGGTGTCAGGGAGATACACATTGTATTCTTTTGAGCACGTTTATTTTGGTTCTTTTAACCAGGTAGATTTAAAAGAAAACTCGATACATCCTCTCAATTCCCAGAGGAAAACATGTTGAAACTGTAAGAGATATGTTCACCATTAGGCGTACACATTCCACTTGTGTAAATTGTGAAACAGGAGTCATGGTTCTGTTTGTTCTTGAACAGTGTGAAAACCGCCGACCCTTTCATCAAGGTAAAAATAAAACTCTGGCATCACCCCCATTATTTTAGTCAAGCTGGGGCTCTGTGACGGCAGGTCTGAATTTCAGGGGTAAAAGAACAAGATGGCCCTGGGACTTGAGGAATTTAAGCTGCAAAATGCAGAGATGCTTTTTCATAATAAAGCTTAATATGAAAGGGGCTGGGGCTGTGGGCCAGTGGTAGAGTGCCCGGCATTCTTGAATTCCTGGTTCTGTCCCTAGCAACACACACACACACACACACACACACACACACACACACAGAGATAAATATATAAAAAGCACCATACTCTAAGTTCCCTTTTAGAAAGGCTTGAGGGGGCCAGTGAGATAGCTCAGCGGCGTAAGCGCCTGCCTGGCAAGCGCGAGGCCCTGAGTTCGACCTCCGGTACCCACAAAAAAAAAAAAAAAAAAAAAAAAGAAAGACTTGAAAGTGAACTCTGAAGTTATCTAAAAAAAAAGTTAAGAGCATCTAATAGGACCATAAGTATTTTTCTTTCCTTATTTTTTATGATTATAAAACAAATGTTTTTTGGTGCACTCCTATAATCCTAGCACTTGGGAGGCTGAAGCAGGAGGATCACCATGAGTTCAAGGCCAGCCTGGACTGCATAGTGAGACCCTGTCTCAAAAAAACAAACAAAAAAACCAAACACACACGCAAATGTTTTTATTTTTAAAATTCAACGTTTTAGAAATATATTGACTGTAAAGTTCTATTATATCTATCTACTGTCATCAGTTTTGAAGTATATTTCTTTAGTATTGCTTTAAAACTTGTCCTGGCAAGCGTGAGATCCTGAGTTTGATTCCCAGTACCAAAAACAAAAGACAAAACAAAACCAAAAAACTTGTATATGCCAAAGGTACTCTATTTATTTATTTATTTTTGAAAGACAGTCTTGCTGTGTAGTGCAGGCTGGCCTTCAACTCACTATGTAGCCCAGGCTGGCCTCAAACTCAGGGCAATCCTCCTGCCTCAGCCACCTAAGTGCTGGGGTTACAGACATGCACCAGCACACCTGGCTCTTTTTACTTTTAACTACTACAATTTGGCTTTTCCACTTAATGTATCTTTTAGATTTTTCCCATCACTATTTAGAAATCAACCTTATTTTAAACTCTAGAGATCTTCCTCATTATTAAACAGTTCTGTATTATTTTATTTATTTATTTGTTTTTTTATTTATTTATTGTCTTTTTGAGACAGGGTTTCACTATGCAGTTCAGGCTGGCCTTGAACTTGCTTGGTAGCCCAGGCTGGCCTCGAACTCACAGCAATTCTCCTGCCTCAGCCTCCTGAGTGCTGATATTGCAGGCATGCACTACCATGCCCGGCTATTTTATAATATAGATGTACCATAATTTATTCAATCAGCCTCCTATCAATACACATTTGGCTTAGTTTTCAATTTCTGCAAGTTATGGATGCTGTTGAGGTGAACTTCCCTGTACATGTATTTCTATAAAATAAATTCCTAGAAGTAGAATTGCTGGGCCACAGTATAAGCATGTTTTAAAATTTAATATGTGCTGTTAAATGGCTTTCTAAAAAGGTTATACACTAACACAATCCTACCAACATGCCTGAAAGTGCCTTTTTCTCCATCTCCCTCCAAGACCATATCATTCATCTTTATTTAAACATTACCCAATCTGACCTTGTGAAAAATTATATACTGTGATTTTTAAAAATTTCTTTAATTATGAGTGAGACAGAGCGTCCTTTCACCTCTTTTTTGGCCATTTGTATCTCTTGTAAATTACTTCTTTGTGTCATTTGTCTATTTTTCTACAGTTTTTTTTTTTTATCATTTTCCTTTTTCAACATTTTGTAAGAGCTCCTTCAAATACAAAGGAACTAGCTCTCTTTCTGATTGAGCAAGGGATCTTACCCTAGGGCTTTTGGCCCTTTCAGTGGTCCATGAATCAACTTCAGGAGAGCTGTGGACCCTTAGGAAATGCTTTGCAAACCACCTGCAGTCTCAGTGTGCCTCAGGGCATCTTGCTGGAGGATTGTGGTTGATGGTTGACTCCTCATCCTCCCCAGCTCCGTGTGAAGCTGGGACTGCATGGAGGGTCTCTGAGAGCACCTGGCTCTCCCCTGCGGAGGAGGTAAAAAGCCATCAACTTGGTTTTGACGGTGAGCAGGCAGCAGAACTGTCTGATCATCCTTTAAAGCACTTGGCTGCTGAGGATCTGCCGCAGGGGAGGCAGATGGTCTGTCCTCTGAGGTCCCCCTCCTGGATCTAAAGCAGAGGTCAGCAAATCACTACCCCGAGGCCAAATCCAGACCTGTTGTGATAAAAGTCCTGCCGGACCTCACCAGGCTTACCTATCCGCCCACTATCTGTGGCTGCCCCAGTGCTGTGGTGGTCGTGACAGCGACCATATGAGACCACATGAGACAGAGACCACAAAGCCTGAAATATTTACTCTCTAGTCCTTTATGGAAGAAAATTGCCAGCCTTTGGTCTGGAAGCTCCAAGCTGCTGCTACAGTCACTGAGAACCTGGCTGTCACCCCACCCCCAGTCCTTAGTTGCTCTGGCCAGTTCTCTAAACACTTCTGAAGTCACCTCCTCCCAGCCTCTCTGCCCTGGAGGGATATCCTTGGACATTCCCCTGTCCCATGGGGCCTGATCTCATGAGAACAAACCCCAAAACAGGAATGGGAAGCAGGTCAACGAGGACAGGCCGGAGCTGTTGGGCAACGCTCCTGGGCTGGCGGCAGCTTCTGCTGAGCAGGGCTCAATCTCGCTCTGACACAGCCCAGGCCTTTAAAAAGCAGAACCGTCAGGAGCAGCTCCCAGAGACACAGGCTAGCTGCATGACGGCGCTTTCTGTGTGTGTCTCCCACCCATGTTCTTGCCTTGGGGACAAAGGAGTCTTCAGGGTCACAGTCAAGAGCTTCCTAAATCAAATCTCTCATACCATTTTGGGGCCATGGATCATTGCTTCTTGATAACCTAGGGATGTAAGGGAATGCAGTGCCATGGATACCCTATCCATGGGGGGGACAGAGTCTCACTATGTAGTTCAGGCTGGTCTTGAATTCACTATGTAGCCTGGACTGGCCTCAAACTTGAGGCAGTCCTCCTGCTTCAGCCTCCTGAGTGCTGGGATTACAGGCATGCACTACCATTCCTGGCAATTTGGGAACATTCTGAGTCCCAAAGGCTTTATGTGGTGTGGGCTATAGTCCAATAAAGATGCCCAGAGGTGGTGGGCTGTTACCCCGTTGGTGGAGAGGGGGCCCCAGATTAGCCAAATGGCTTTTCCCTGTCATCCAGGAGGAAATGGCCTGTAGCCTTCTCCCAGAGCCGGAGAGGTCTGCACTCGCAGGCGATTCTTCCATCTGGAGTGAAGGCTTAAAGGATGAGGGTGGGTCCTATGCCAGGTGGGCCACCCCGCAGCCAGGGCTGGCTCTCCTGGGTGCCTGCATCATGGGTCCTGGAGGAAGGGTGCCAGGGCCCGCCCACGGGTCAGCGCGCTCCCCACGGAGTGGAGCCGCGGCCTACCCCTGGACATCTGCTCCGCACGCTCTGGTCTGTTTGCTCAGCGCCTTGAGTTTGTACAACTCTTTAACTCGCTTCATCAGCCGGAGCACAAACACTGGTGGGCGGCTGAGGCGGCGGCATTGGGTCGTCACCCTGCAGTCCAGGGCCTGGGTTGCTTAGAGATGGGAGCAGATGCAGCCAAAAATTGTGAACATATCTTTTCCACTTCATTACTCTGACCCCTGTGTGTGTGGCTGGGATAGGGAGTTTGAGTTGGAACCCTCACAGAAAAGGGGTTACAAAATAAAATGTTGCCAGGCTTCTTTGGGAAAAATGCCCTAAGTCTGACTTTAAGCCCAAAGAAAAGGTCCCACAGGATTTGGATCAGAGTTTGAGAAGAACAGAATAAATATGCTTCTTTATATACCTGCCCGAAGGGCAGGAAGCCGGTGAATACCCCAGGTTTAGCCTTCCTTGGAGGCTCCTAAGAGGTCCATGTGTATGTGCTTCTCTCTCCGGGGAGCTCCCAGGGCAGGCTGTGGGGTTGGTGACAGGCAGGGACAGGTGGCCACTGTGTAGTGTCCCTGGCTCTGACTTTACAAATCCATGGCCTTGTGAGTCCACCATTCCTGCTCAATAGACTTCAATTCTATGTCAGTTGAAGGTCTCAAGGTGCTGCCTGACTCCTCTGAGGAGGCCAGGTGACAGTGGGTAGGACTGTCCTGGTGCCTGGAGCTAGTTCAGCCCCTTGCTTCCCTCTGCTTTCCTCTGTGCCTTGGGAACCCAGAGCAGTCAGCTGATTGCCACTGGCTTGGGAAGAAGTGGCCCAACAGAAGGTCCCGCCTGATGAATTTGCTGCGGCACATGACGTGTGGGAGTGGACAGAAACTCAGTGGGGACAGCAGCAGGGCTGGACCTGGCAGGTGAGGAGGAAGTGCCTTTCCCTCTCCGCCCCCTTCAGCAGTGAAGTGGAAAGGTGACCACAAGGACCTTCTCCTAGGCAGTAATGTGCTGAGAGGTGCCGGTTGTTTGGGTTAGGAAATGGCCCAGCTTTGCTGAATTCACTTGTCCAGACGGATACCTGGATCCTGGCCCACACGCACTGTACAGAACTCAGGGTGTGTCACCAGCCACCTGAGGACGAGGCTCACCTGTGCAGGGGCTGGAGGGCCAGAATGCCAGCCCCACACCCAGGCTGCATGTGGCGCCTCTCTCAGGACCAGCTGCACCTCCCAGACTGGTGTGCCAGAGAGGCCACGGATTTGGAAAGTCAGTGCCCTGGACACTACACAGTGGCCATCTGTCCCTGCCTGTCACCAGCCCCACAGCCTGCCCTGAGAGCTCCTGGAGAGAGAAGCACATACCCTTTTACCCCTCAGGATCCCCCAAGGAGGACAGTCCCTCCTCTGTCCCTGGCCTTGGCCTCTGAAGACTTGCCCAGCGGCTGCGCTCTGTGGCCAGAACGCCAGGGGAGGGGCTGCCTGCAGCTGCTGTTGTCCCTGCAGTGGGCCTGTTTATGACACAGCCTGGGGACTGAGGGAGTGAGTCATCACAGTGTCCCCGTGTGAGTGAGGCCTGCATGGAGGCCCATTAGAGCAGAGGCGGCAGGGCAGCTGTGAGAAGAACCTGAGAGCCGGGAGAGGGCCTGCTTTGCCCCCCCTGAGTCAGGAAGCAGCCTCTGCTGAATGTTTCCCTGGCATCTGTCGCTGCAGCATGGCTCGGGCTTCCTCCTTGGCAGCTGAGCCGAATTCTTCCTTTCCAGCAGGCCCTCAAGGCCACACTAGGGCACTGTGCTGTGCACCCAGCCAGCACTCCGTCAGCATGGCTTCTGAGCAGCCCTTATGTGCAGCAGAGGCTGGGCAGAGGCAGAGCTGGAGTGAGCTAATGAGGGGCCCGTGTGGGAGGAGGTCTATACCTGGAGAGAGTGAGGGGAAGTCCATAGGCCAGTGCATATCACTTGGCGAGCAGCAGGGGAGGTTACCCAAGGAATGGCAAGGGAAGGTGAGGGTGGGGCAGATGGATTTTAAAAAAAGCATCTGAGGGCCGGTGAGATAGCTCAGTGGCATAAGCGCCTGCCTGGCAAGCACGAGGTCCTGAGTTCGACTCTTAGTACCCACATAGAAAAGAAAAAGCATCTGAGCCAGCTGTGGTGGCACACACCTTAATCCCAGCACTCTGGAGGCTGAGGCAGGAGGATTGCCGTGAGTTCCAGGCCAGCCTGGGCTACACAGTGAGTTCAAGCCAGCCTGGAATACAGAGCAAGACTCTTGTTTCAAAAACAAACAAACAAACAGTATCTGAAGGGATGTCCAAAATCTCCAGTGGGTGGGAATCAGAACGGATGCTTGGTACAGAATGTGTGAGAGGCATGTGGGGAACTGCCTTGGGTCCCAGACTGAAGTGTCTGTCAGGCAGGGTGGTATGAGGCTCCCTAGAGGTGGTGTGGCCTGGTGGCTCCGCCCTTGGCCTGGTTTGCATTCTAAATTTGATCTTCACCACTTTGGGCAGTGCCTTGGATCTTGAGTTTTGTACTCATTGACTGAGGATATGGACTGGGATATGGCTCAGTGGTAGAGTGCTTGGTAGTATGTGTGAGGCAGTAGTTTCAGTGCCCAGCACTGATAAAAAAAGAGGATGATAGCCAGGGATACAGCTCAGCAGCACAAGTGCCTGCCTGGCAAGCGCAAGGTCCTGAGTTCGATTCCAGGTACCAAAAAAAAAAAAAAAAAAAGAGGATGATAAATGATACCTTATGTGGTTGCTTTTAGGGTTTTTTTTTTTTGAGACAGGGTCTCGCTATGTAGTTCAGGCTGGCCTTGAACTTGCTATGTAGCTCAGGCTGGCTTCCAACTCATAGCGATCCTCCTGCCTCAGCCTCCCGAGTGCTGGGACTACAGGTGTGTGCCACCACACCTGGCTGCTTTGATGATTTTAAAGATAATATCGATAGTAGGTATTAAAAATGGTTGCTATTATTATACATATTATTACTTAATAATAAGGAAATCTGAACAAGCTGTTCCTGAGCGCAGTCTCCTCTGGCAGCCGTAACAGCTTTGGGAGGAAGAGAAGGATTCAGGTTGAAGGATAAAATGCAAGTTAGTATTACCATTTTAAAAAGTAAATTGTGGGGGGCCAGTGAGATAGCTCAGCAGCATAAGCGCCTGCCGGGCAAGCGCGAGGTCCCAAGTTTGACTCCCAGAACCTACATACAAAGAAAGGGCCGGTGATATTGCTCAGTGGCACGGGCGCCTGCTGGCGCGCAAGGTCCTGAGTTTGACCCCCGGTACCCACAAAAAAATAAAAAGTAAAAAGTAAATTGTGTCCACAGAGAAAGCCTGTCTTCTCCTGTACTGCTTATTCCTTTTGTGACCACATGCTGACTCTTGTCAGAATGTTTATGCTTTGGGTTTCATTGCCCAAGGTCAACCTCACAGTTCTTTCCAGAGAGATGTCACCTGGCACAAACACTAGGCAGTCCCTAAAGACCATACCTTTGCCTACCTACTTAAAGCTTAAAAACCATTTGAAACAAAGAGAGAGTTAAATGACAAACTAGGAAACATACTTGCAGGGTATGGAAACTGAAGGTCTTTGAATATAAAGAACTTTTACAAAATGAATCTAGGAAGGTGAACATCCTCATAGGAAAAAAGGACAAATGAGGAATATAAATGACTGATTTTTGATCTTTTTTTTTTTTTTTGTGGGTACCGGGGGGTCGACCTCAGGACCTCGTGCGCCAGCAGGCGCCCGTGCCGCTGAGCGATATCACCGGCCCCTTTTTCCTGTGTGGGTTCTGGGAGTCGAACTCGGGCCCTCGCGCTTGCCAGGCAGGCGCTTAAGCTGCTGAGCCATCTCACCGGCCCAAATGACTGATTTTTGAAGTTGGAGAAAAATGTTCAAAATCGTTAGACATCACATGTACATTTTTTTCAATTTTTTAAATTATGGAAAAACGTAAACATACATGGTTTTAGAGAGAATACTATAATAAAAACCTCATTTACCTGTTAGCAGCTTCAGCAGTTGCCAACTTGTAGCCAGTCTTGTTTCATTTTTATTTTCACCCACCATCCAGATTCTTCTTTCAAATTGTAGTTTTTTTTTTTTTCACAGCTTTATAGGTAATTGTAATTTTCAAATTTCAAATATTCGATGCGATTGGGTGTATTTTTACAGAAAGTAAGACAAAAACATTTATTAAGAGTAAATCTAGGGCCGGTGAGATGGCTCAGTGGCGTAAGCGCCTGCCCGGCAAGCCCGAGGGCCCGAGTTCAACTCCCGGAACCCACATACGAAAAAGGGGCTGGTGATATCGCTCAGCGGCATGGGCGCCTCCTGGCGCGCGAGGTCCTGAGGTCGACCCCCCGGTACCCACAAAAAAAAAAAAAAGTAAATCTATCACTTGTTGTCTTTAAAAATTAATTAATTAAAGAAAAGAGTAAATCTAATTTGCAAAAATTGGTATCTGACATTTGTGTGTTCTTACAAAGAGTGCGCAGGACATTTCTGCAGCAATCAAAAAAGTAGATTGTTTTTAAACTCAGATTTCAAGTTTCCTCCAATATTTTTTTCTAATTCTGATTCCGGAAGTACTTCCAAGTTTTGAATTCTGGATGTAATGTGTTTTGTTACATATACAGTACATGCTTTATCCTTAAGCGTGTGTATTTTTCAAACCTTTGAACAATATGACCAGATTCAGGATGATGGTATCTTCAGAAAATCTGTAGATGTCCTCTGTGGGAGATTAATGTCGAAATTCCTAGCGCACCATCATGAAAACCGTGGGATTTCCTGCAGGCTTGGGATTATAACCGTGTAAGAAAGTAGCTGTTGGGCCGGTGAGATGGCTCAGCGGCGTACGCGCCTGCCTGGCAAGCACGAGGGCCCGAGTTCGACTCCCGGAGCCCACATACAAAAAAAAGGGCCAGTGATATCGCTCAGCGACACGGGCGCCTGCTGGCGCACGAGGTCCTGAGGTCGACCCCCCGGTACCCACAAAAAAAAAAAAAAAAGAAGCTGTTATTACAAGGATGGCTCCAAGGAAAAAAGACACTGGTTGGCACAAAATCCTGTAGCCAAAAATACGATATCAGTGTTGATAATATTATGGATAGAAGTTGCAAATCCTTTTTTTTTTTTTTTTTTTGTGGGTACCGGGGGTCAACCTCAGGGCCTGGCGCGCCAGCAGGCGCCCGTGCCGCTGAGCGATATCACCGGCCCCTTTTTCGTATGTGGGCTCCAGGAGTCGAACTCGGGCCCTCGCGCTTGCCAGGCAGGCGCGTAGGCCACTGAGCCATCTCACCGGCCCGCAAATCCTTTTAAAGTTATCCTTGTACTTAATCATAGCAGCTATAACAAAGCCTTCAAGTGTCTGAAGAACAAGCTGAATATTTCTTATCCCCTGATTATTTTGTTTCTTGTAAGATTTTCTCAAAAACTCCAGCAAAGGCACTTAAAACACAGGCTGTGAGAACTACCATGAGGCCCACAGATTGAGAGCCAGATGAGAGTTCTTTAGAATCAAGCTCTTGGGACTCTGAAGGCCACTGTACACAAGCAACTCCTGTCATCAAAATTACTAGGGAGAGGGGCCGGTGAGATGGCTCAGCGGCATAAGCGCCTGCCTGGCAAGCGCGAGGGCCCGAGTTCGACTCCCGGAACCCACATACAAAAAAAGGGCCGGTGATATCGCTCAGCGGCATGGGCGCCTGCTGGCGTGTGAGGTCCTGAGGTCGACCCCCGGTACCCACAAAAAAAAAAAAAAAATTACTAGGGAGAGCCACTGGTACACACCTCTAACTTTTTACTCAAGCATAGACACAGAAAATAATGCTGTAAGAATTTTCAACTGATACGTGACCTGATAGGTAGCTGCATCTAGATATGACAGTGCCTCATGGAGTAAATTATTCTGAAGAGTATATATCTCTGATGGAATAGCAAGCTTAAGTGTTTCTATAGACTTATTAAGAATTCATCATGTGGCGCACGCCTGTAATCCGAGCACTCGGGAGGCTGAGGCACGAGGAACGCTGCAGGTTCAAGGCCAGCCTGGGCTACAAAGTGTGCAAGGCCAGCCTGAACTGCATAGAGAGACCCTGTCTCAAAAAAAAAAAAAAAAAAAAGTATTTCATCATGTGGTACTCGATTCAGTGCTCTTGGACTACATTCACCATCTTTGCAAACTAAAAAAAGCACACCATTATCCTCAAAAAAGCTCAGCAACAACCACTGCTGTAGAAGATAGATAACGAGGTCCCTCCTCCTTTAAAGTCCTAGAATAATGCATTGTTAGATCCAAACTGGTAGTCTGAAAGAGCAGAATTCCCAAAGAAAAGTATTTTAGGTTGGCAGACATCCTTTTATCTTCATTTGCCTCCCGCACAGGGACAACAGCTCAGCAACGCCGGGTGCCCCAGGCTGCTGAGCCCGGGCCGCCACCGCTGACCCACAGCGCCTCAGGCTCCCATCGCCAATGTCGGCGCCATCTACTAGTCTTGGATTGTGTTCATATATACATATAAATGGATTTTTTGTGTATGGTGCTGAGGGTCGAACCCAGGGCCCTTATGTACGCTAGCGAAGTCCCCTACCACTGACCTGCACACCCAAAAATATGGTTTTAAGGCAAAAGTATTGGTAAAGAAGCAATTGTTAAAAATAATAACACGGGGGCCGGTGAGATGGCTCAGCGGTTTAAGCGCCTGCCCGGCAAGCACGAGGGCCCGAGTTCGACTCCCGGAACCCACATACAAAAAAGGGGCCGGTGATATCGCTCAGTGGCACGGGCGCCTGCTGGTGCACGAGGTCCTGAGGTCGACCCCCCGGTACCCCCCCAAAAATAATAATAATAATAATAATAACACGGTGATGGAGTAGCTTCTGTTAAACAGACCCTGCCACACTGCTGCGGGTATATTGATTGGTGTAGGTCTCCTGGGGGCAGTTCAGCACAGCGTATCACAAATCCTCAAGAATGTGTTGGTTTTTTGTTTTTGTTTTTTGAGACAGGGTCTCGCTTTGTGCAAGACTGCACAGGCTGGCCTTGAACTCACTTTGGAGCCCAGGCTGGCCTCAAACTCGCAGTGATCCTCCTGCCTCAGCCTCCTGAGTAGCTGGGATTATAGATGTGTGCCACCTTGCCTGGCTTTTACTGTACTTTGATTCAAACGTTTCATAACAGATACAGCATATATTGCTCGTTCTAATCAGGAAAAAAATGTCATTATTTACTGTACAAGATGTAGGTACTGTCATGACACTGTCTAGTGTGGTTTGCCCTGCGGTTCTGTCCTGTACTGGGAATGGCACTGCTAACTAAAATAATATGCTGGGGAGAAGGATTTTCTTGGTGGTGATAAGAACATTCCCAGCAGGAAGAGGCTGACAGCTGGAAAGCTTCTGCCTTTGTCCAGGCCTGAGGGCAAGGGTCTGGTCCAGGATTAGATGGGAAATCAGCCGCCTCACCCAGGTTCCTGCTCTTCCCCATCCTGGATCGAGTGTGGGGAGAAGGCTCCAGAGACTGGGTCAGGGCTGTGCGCTCACCTGTAGCCCCTGTTGTTGTTGGCCTGTAGCCTGGGTGAGGGTTCAGGCAGGCCTGAGATTAAGAGGGTGGAAAGGGAAGAGCTTGCTGCAAGCTGGCTGCTTCTCTGGACATTCTTTAGCCCTGCTGAAAAGTTTGTGCCCAAAGGTGATGCTGTTTTGGGGAATCTGCTTCAGGGGAATAATAGCTATGTGCACATAGGTTCATTCTCAAGAGCAAGGATGTTTACCAGGCTTGTCCTTGCACCAAAGAGGCTGGGCTTTTGGCCGCCATCCACTCTTCTGGGTTGGGTTCTAAGCCTTCTTTGATCCACATGATCCTTTCCTTTCTTCGCCTTCCCTGGCCACCGTGGAATCCCAGGCGGGAGCAATCCCAGGCGCCTTCCGCAGAGGCAGACCTCATCTCTGGGTTCTCCCCTGGGTGGATGTGGCCCGAGGGTGTTTCTGCCACAGACATGCTTTGCTGGCATGACCAGTATGCAGCAGTGTCGCTGTGTGAGCTCAGACCGAGCATGTCCTTTGAACTGTGGCATACCCAGGAGGCAAGTGTGCAGGGTACAGTCAAGCACCTTTTGTGCTCACCTGGGTGTGTCTGGGCACACGGGAACACATCACACCTCCGTTGTCTCCTGTGCCCTTCCCTTATGCCTCTCTGACCCTCTCTGAGAAGTCTAGGAGAATAGAGGTTCCACTTTACAGGGAATTGTGTGCTAGGATTTGGTTTGTTTGTTCATTTGTTTCGTTTGGCTTTTTTTTTTTTTTAAACTGGGGATTGAATCCAGGACCTATGCACTGAGCTATACCCCCAGCTCTTTTTATTTTTTATTTTGAGACAGAGTCTTGCTAAGTTACTAAGTTGCCCAGGCTAGACTTGAACTTGTGATCCTCCTGCCTCAGCCTCCTGCCTCAGCCATGTGCTACCACGTCTGGCTGTACTAGGAATTGTTTGAGGAGCCTGGCTGGCCACCCCAGTCTCATGCCATAAGGTGGCTTAGTTGGCCATTTACTCACTATGGATTTGCTCATGTTCCTTTTTTTTATCCTGGAATTGCACTCCTATACTTTTTTTTTTTTTTCCTTTGAGACAGGGTCTCACTATGTAGCCCAGTCTGGCCTTGAACTTGCCGTCCTCCTGTCTCATCCCTTTGAGTGCTGGGATTATAGGCGTGTCCCACTGCATCTGGCTTACCCCTATTTTTTCAACACCATTATTTACATATAATTCACATACCTGACTCAGTACACTTAAAGTGTATAATTCGGTGTCTCTTTGGTATATTCACATAGTTGTGCCTTCATCATACATTCAACTATATCACCTCAAACAAAAGCCCTACACTCACTAGCAGTCCCTCCCTATTTACTCCTGGCCCTTGGCAACCTCTAATCTACTGTGTCTCTGTGGATTTGCCTATTTGAAACATTTCATATAAATGGAATCATAGAACATGTGATATTTTGTATCTGGCTTCTTTCATTTAGCTTAATGTTTCCCAGGTTTAGCAGTGCCATAGCATGTGTCAGTACATCTGTTCTTTCTATGACCAAATAATGTTTGACTGTTTGAATACACCACATTTTGCTTATTCATTCATCCACTGATGGACATTTAGATTGTTTTCACTTTTTGCCTGGTAGGAAGAATGTTTGTCAGGTGTGGTTGTGCATACCTGTAATCCCAGCTACTCACAAAGTTTGAGGCCAGCCTGACCAACTTAGTGAAACCCTGTCTCAAATAACAGTAAAATGTAGCTCAGTAGTAGAGTACTTGTCTAGTGTGGCTATGCATGGCCCTGGGTTCAATTCCCAGTACTAGAGGAACGGAAAAAAAAAAAAAAAAAAAAAAAAAGAATGCTGCTGTAAATACTCATGTACAAGTTTTTGTGTGGACATATTGATTTTCTCTTGAGCATTTACCTATGTAGGAGTGGGTCATATGATTATCTTAACTGTGTGAACTCCTGGACTGTTTTCCTAAGTGGTTGCACCATTTTACTTCCCTTTGGAGGTGCATAACAATTCCAATTCCTCTACATTCTCACCACCTTTTGTTGTTATCTTTTTGATTATGGCCACCCTAGTGGATATCAAGTGGTATCTCGTGGTTTTGATTTGCATTTCTTCTTTTTTTTTTTTTTTTTTATACAGGGTTTCTCTATGTAGTTCAGGCTGGCCTTGAACTCACTTTATAGACCAGGCTGGCCTCAAACTCACAGTGATCCTCCTGCCTCAGCCTCCCAAGTGCTGGGGTTATAGGCATGCGCCACCATGCCCAGCTGATTTGCATTTCTGTATAATTAATGATGTTGAGTATCTTTTCATGTGCTTATTGGCCATTTTTATATCTGATTTAGTGAAAAGCCTATTCAGATCCTTTGCCCTTTTGTGTGTGTGTGTGTGTGTGTGTGGTGCTGAGGATCAAACCCAGGGCCTTGTGTATGCAAGGCAAAACCTCTACCACTGAGCCACATCCCCAACCTCCTTTGCCCATTTTTAAAATGGGTTATCTTTTTTAGTATTGAATTATAGAAGTTATTTATATATTCCACATACAAGCCCTTTATCAAATACATGATTTGTAAAAATTTTCTTCCATTTACTTTTTTTTGTGTGTGTGTGGGTACCGGGGGTCGACCTCAGGACCTCGCACGCCAGCAGGCGCCCGTGCCGCTGAGCGATATCACCGGCCCTTTTTTCGTATGTGGGATACGGGAGTCGAACTCAGGCCCTCGCGCTTGCCAGGCAGGCGCTTACGCCACTGAGCCATCTCACCGGCCCCCTTCCGTTCACTTTTTCTTGGTAATGTTCTTTAAAGCATAGTAGCTTTTAACTTTGATAATGTCTGTGACTTATAATTGTGGGGGGAAACAGGCAGAAATGGTGAGGCACAGGCACAGAGCTAAGCTCCCACTACCTCTGTTTAGCATCCATGAATTGACTTGCAGTAGCCATGCTTAACGACACAAAATTGACTCAATAAGGGAGGTCCCTATTTGTCAACAGCTTAGGTCCATATAAGCAGCCCGAATTCAGTGAAATAGGTTGGCGAAGCTTTCTGGAGAGCGTCTCTAATGCAGGGACACAGGGTGTGGATGAGAACACTTTGCAGCGTGCAGCGCGGTCTCCCAAGGCTGGAGAAACAAGGCAGGTTGCTTGAGAAGACATACTTTGCCCCAGGACTGTCTGACTCCACGACTGTTGTATTTTACTGTGCCTGGATTGCAAATCATTGAAGGGTTGGCCTCGAAGTCATGTTCCTATGGGCTGAGAATTGTGGCTTGTTGGGAACAGAGCTTGAACCCTGATAGCCGGGGGCCTCCTCAGGTGCCCATATATTGCTAGGGTGGAAAGTTAGATGGGAAGAGAATCCCCTACTTGCACTTAGAAATGCAGAAGCATTGCCAGCCCAGAGGGAACTGTAGAATTCTGGTTGGCACCTTTCAGAAATCTACACTCATGAAACAGAAAGCAGCTTTTGCTGACCTCTGGTCTTTCTGGGACTCCGGTAGTTTTTATTTGTGAAACGATGCTTTTATCTGCAAATAGATTTTTTTTCAATTTCTTTTTAAAGAGGAAAATAAACCAAAATTTCAAAACAAGATAATAGGAGGGTAACAATGGTTAGTACATCGCGTATTGCTGTCTCCAAACTACTCACAGTACAAGATATCGGCATTTAATTGTCCAAACAATATTAGCACAAACCTTTCTTTTCAATGAAGAGAAATTAGTAGTATAACTATCTTAGTGCAAATAGATTTTTATTTTTTAACAGGCTTTCTCCCTTTGAGAGGTACCTAGGCTCATAGTTTTGCTCTTTGGCATCTCAGTGTAACCCTGCAGAGACAGGAAGCCTACGCCAGAAGCAGAGGGGATAATTGCTAGCTGGAAAGTGAAACAACCCTCTCTTTGCACTTCATTACACTCCTTCCTTCCTCTTATCCACCTCAGTCCAGGCAGGGAAAGCTTGCAATTAGCGGTAGTAATTACCCTGGATGACCACCTTGTGAATTGCTCGGGAGAGAGCGCAGGTGAGGGATGATGCCTGACAATGCCTCGCCTCTGTCCCCTCCTCCTAAACCTTTCTTTCTCTGTCCTCTTAGCTGCCCAACATGTTCGGTGACCTTCGATCCACGTTTATTGCCTTGATGATTGGATCCTATGCCTCCTCAGCAGTCACCTTCCCAGGAATCAAGGTGAGGGTGTGGCCAGTGGGTCTCCAGCATGTTTACTCTGTGCTCTCTCCTGTGCAGTGAGTCCTCCAACCCTCTCTGACAAAGAGAGCAGTCATTGTTGGCCTTGAGGGTGGCCTGTCTGTCCACTCCCCTCCCCCAGGGCAGGATGCACCCAGGCACCACAAGCAAGAAAAAGCAGACCACTGGACCGTGTGGGACAGGAGACTTGAGAGTGTCACTTTAGTGCATGACCCCAGGCTGGGGGTAGGCTCACCTCCAGTCCTGAGCTCCCCCTCCCCTGGACTGTTGTTTTGGGCTCTTGCTCCCAATTAGCCTAAAGCACTTCTCTCAGCCAAGTTGGTTCAGCTGTTTCCCTCCCAGGCAGGATTCTGAGCCTGTGGAGGTCACGGGGTTAGCACAGAGCAGACACCTCCAGTCCACAGCCAGGCTCCCTCCCCAAATCCTGTTGCTCTGTTGGCCTCAGCAGGGGCTGCTCCCTTCCTGGCACCAGCACCAGGTCAAAGTCACCTCTCCAGGGGCCGGTGAGATAGCTCAGCGGCATAAGCGCCTGCCTGGCAAGCACTAGGTCCTGAGTTCGACCCCCGGTACCTACGTTTAAAAAAAAAAAAAAAAAAAAAGACACCTGTCCAGGGTCCGAGAGGATGCTATTGGTGAGGAGAGGGAGTCACAAGTGTGGACTGGTCACCGGGAATCAGGGTAGGAGGCAGGAATCTGGAGCCAGCCATCCCTTGAACTTTCTCAGATACCCTTGCTCCTCAGTTGTGGAGAGGAGCCCCAAAATTCCTCCTGTTTTCAGTGTCTAACTGCTGGCCCACATGGCCAGCTGAGTGGCTATGTGCCAGGATTTGGGTGGCCCTTTTGTGGTGCTGTAAATAAATGGTGCTCACGACAGCAACTGCTAATTAGCGTTCAGCAGGCTGCCCACACGCTTGGCCTTGTGCTCAGCACTCTTCACGAGGACACATGCCGGTGTCACGCCCATTGCACAGGTAGCAAAGCCGGATGCATTTGTCTGTGCCTCTGTGAGTATTTGCGGAGCACCTGCCACGTGTACTCATTAGGGCCCTGCAGAGACTTCTGTGGACAAGGCGAGCGGGTCCTGACCTTAGTGGGCTGGACTAGCAGTAGACAAGCAAATGAATCAAGAAACGTGATCATCTCAGCCAGGACTGTTTACTGTGAGCCAGTGAAACAGTCATGAAGTGGTCACCCGACGGCTCTAACATGGTGACATTTGGTCCAAGTTGGAGGCACAAAGGGTTAATGACATGCCAGTAATCCCAGACAAATTGGGATTATTGGAATGCAGGGTTTCTGATGACCAGTCAGGCCGACGGCACTGTGTCCCCTCACACAGCTCAGCACAGTGGGGCAGGAGCTGCTAGGTGCCCCATGCCCGCTCTAACTGTGCCCCTTTGTCCCTTCCACCCTACCCCACTGTATCTCTCAGCTCATCTACGACACAGGTGCCTCCTTCATCATCATCCTTGTGGTCTGGGCCGGCTGTTCCGGGCTGGTTTTCCTCAACTGCTTCTTTAACTGGCCACTGGAGCCCTTCCCAGGCCCGGAGGACATGGACTACTCGTAAGTAGGCATGCTCTCTGCACCCCCCTCACGCCAGCCAGGGTCCCATGGCAGCAGCAGACACTCTCCTGTGGTGTCCAGGGTGAAGATCAAGTTCAGCTGGCTGGGCTTTGACCATAAGATCACAGGGAAGCAGTTCTACAAGCAGGTGACTACAGTGGGACGCCGCCTGAGTGTGGGCAGCTCCATGAGGAGCGCCAAGGAGCAAGCTGCGCTGCAGGAGGGCCACAAGCTGTGCCTGTCCACCGTCGACCTGGAGGTTAAATGCCAGCCAGACACTGCAGGTACCCACCTAGGAGCCCGCACCTTCCAGGCCTGCCTAAGACTTCGGCAGGGGCATCTGCAGCCATACCCCAAGCAATCAGGGGAGCTGCTCATCCAGACCTGGAGGTAACAGCCCCAGTGTTCTCCTGACTGGGGCCAGTGCTGGCCGAGGCTCTGTGGATGTCATCACGCTAAATTCCCACTTTATCCCAAAAGGGGAGATGGCACCACCTGCCCTATTTACAGATGAGCACACTAAATTAAAGCTTGGAGAGTTTAGGCAGTGGTGGCAGACCTATGGCACCCATGTTGCAGCCAGCTGTTTATTACCATTGAAAGCTCTAAAAGGTTTGCCATCACTAGGTTGGGGATTTGCCCAGCTCCAGCACCATGGACCCCACTGGGGGCTGCTCTTTGGTCCCCCTGCCATCAGTGGAGTGATTTGGCCTGCACTTCAGGTGCCCAGTGGCGGGTGGGCCACGTGCCCAGCCCTGAGCCCCAATCTCTCCCTGCAGCGGCGCCCTCATTCATGCACAGCGTGTTTAGCCCCATCCTGCTGCTCAGCCTGGTCACCATGTGCGTCACGCAGCTGCGGCTCATCTTCTACATGGGGGCCATGAACAGCATCCTCGAGTTCCTGGTCAGCGGTGACCAGAAGACAGGTAAGTGTCCCCTGAGACTCAGTTCACAGTGTCAAGGGAGGGGGCCCAGAGTGCTAGTCACTCCCGCTGGCCGGAGTCAGGCCCCTGGGCACCGGCTGGAACGCCTTTAGGCTGAGCCAGACCCGCAGGGCTGTGGAACGGCCGCATCTGGGACACTGTTTGCTTGTCTGTTTCATCATAGCCAGGCCTGACTGTTCTTTCAGGGCCTAGTCAGGGTTTCCTGGTTTGGGAGGGAGGGAAGGACTAAAATAGCTCCATGTGTTGAGGGTGAGGGGTATGAGTTTTCCAGGGCCGGAGGGGGAGGGCCGAGGGTGTGTCTGTAAGTGAAAATGCTGCACAGAGCAGCGTCCTCCACCCAAGCGCTCGTTGAAAGACAGCAGACCCAGCCCCACACCAGGTCCCGGGAGACCCCGGGGGCCCTGGGGGCCACGGCTAAGGATGGGTGTCCTGGCTGGAGACTTCACAATAGGATCTGTGTCCTGGACTGTGAAATGAAGGCTCCCTGAGAGTGTGTAATCCAGTTGAGGCTTGTTAACTCCGGGAAACAGAACTGATAACCCACACGAAAACTGCGAGGAAGGTCTTCAGCTGACTAGAGATTTCGCTCCTACAACGAAAGTCAGAACTTCCCCAGAGCCCGCGCTGAGTCAGCTCTAGTCATCCCGAGCGGGACAAACACATTCGGCAAATCCTTTTTATTGGCAGCCTCGCTGGCGTGCAACTTTCCTTTGTTGGTTTACTTGTTTTTACCAAGGGGAAGACACTGTAGGCTTTGTAAGGAACCAAAGCAGTCTTTAACAGGGATAAGAAAGCCTGCTTTAACAGAAGGAAAAGATAGCAAAGGGGGAACCCAATAATGCTGCTTCCGCAGTGAAAATGGCAGACTGGTGGGGAGGCAAAGTGGAGAAATGTTGCATATTGTGCAGAAATTCATAATGTGCCGGGGGTGGTGGCACAAGGAGTAGGTGGATCCCAGGTCCTCAGGACTCTGAGGCAGGAGGATCAAAAGTTCAAGGCCACCCTAAGCAACTTAGCAAGACGCTTTCTAAAATAAAAAATACAGACTGGTACAACTGCCAAAAAAAAAAAATTCTTTCTTTCTTTCTTTCTTTTTTTTTTTTTTGTTTTTTCTTCAGTTTTGTTTTTTGAGACAGGGTCTCACTATGCAGTTCAGGCTGTCCTGGACTCACTATGTAGTACAGGCTGGCCTTGAACTCAAGGTGATCCTCCTGCCTTAGCCTCCTGAGTGCTAGGATTGCAGGTGTGCTCCACCACACCTAGCAAATCTTTCTTTCTTTCTTTTTTTTTTTTTTTTTTTTTTTTTCTTTTTGAGACAGGGTTTCCCTATGCAGTTCAGGCTGATTCTGAACTCATTTTGTAGCCCAGGCTGGCCTCAAACTCGCAGCAATCCTCCTGCCTCAGCCTCCCAAGTGCTGGTATTACAGGCATGCACCGCCATGCCTGGCTAAATCTTCCTTTCTTTCTTTTTTTTGGTACTGGAAATCGAATTGAGGACCTTGTGCTTGCCAGGCAGGCACTGTGCCGCTGAGCTACATCCCAGGCCCTTAATCTTCCTTTCTTAAAAAAATAAAATAAAATAAAAAATACAATAAGAAAGGGCTGGAGATGTAGTTCAGTGGTAGAGTTCCCTGGATTTGATCTCCAGTACTGGGCAGGTGGGGGAGAGGGGCCCAAACATGAACACGGGAGAAGTCCTCAGGTGCCCTACAGGAAAGAATAACTGGTTTACTTTTATTTAGTCCAATGATGTTCACCCAAATTTCTACCACAGGAATCCTTCTTAAAATTTTTTATTTTTTTGCTTGAAGACATGGAGTCTTACAATGTTGCCCAGGCTCATCTCGAACTCCTGGGCTCAAGAGAGCGTTTCATCTCAGCTTCCTGAGTAACTGGGACTACAGATGTGTTCTGCCATGCCCAGGAGAACCCTTTTTTAATTAACACACATTACATTCTGGTGGACGTATTTTTGGAAAAGCTGATCAATCTTGTATAAACACCCTGTATTATAAACACTCAGGCCCAGAGAGCTGGAGACGCTGAGGAGTGCAAAGGGAGCCAGTCCTTGACCCTTGCAAGGCTGCCTCTTGCTGTTGAGTCCTGGACTTTGATAAATCAAGTTGGAGAAATCTTTTGTTACCCAAGAGGAATTTTTTTCAACTATATCCTACATTCAAAAAGTCTGCCTGGTGAGGTGGCACACACCTGTAACCCCAGCTATTTAGGAAGCTGAGGCAGGAGGATCACAAGTTCAAGTCCAGCCTGGGCAACTTAGGCCCTGTCTCAATATAAAATTAAGGGCTGGTGAGATGGCTCAGCGGCATACGCGCCTGCCTGGCAAGCACGAGGGCCTGAGTTCGACTCCCGGAACCCACATACAAAAAAAGGGCCGGTGATATTGCTCAGTGGCACGGGCGCCTGCTGGCGTGCGAGGTCCTGAGGTTAACCCCCGGTACCCACCAAAAAAAAAATAATAAAATTAAATTAAAGTAAAAACAATAAAAGAGCTGGAGATGTAGCTCAGTGGTACAGTGCTTGCCTGGCATGTGTGAGGCTCTGGGTTCCACCTCCAGTATCAGCAAAAAAAAGAAAAGAAAAAAAAAAATGTAGAGGAAACCAGGCCAGGAAGTTTGGTCTGTGGCAGACAGGACATTGGTTTTCCCCATCCTGCTCCTCTGGTACCTCATATCCACAGCCCTGTTGTCTTCCCAGAAGGGCTGCTGTGGGGTCAGGGAGCAGCAGAGTAGAAGCAGCAGCTCTGGCTGCTTGGGGAAGACCCATGCTGTCAGATGGCTTGCCTGGTTGTCCTGGCCCTTTGACCTTTTCTTCTCTCTGAGTGTGACAGGAGGTGACTGTGACAGAGCAGCATTCCCACAAGGCCACATGGTAGTGAGGGATGCTGATTCTGCCAGGCCTCCCGCTCAGCACGTTATTTCCCCATCACAGTGACGACCAGTGGCACAGGCCTGACTCACCAGCCTGCTGCAATGAAGCACCAGCAGACAGGAAAATGTCAGCAGGCGCCTGGGCTGAGCCCTCTGCCTCATCTGCTCCCAGGAGCCTAGCACTCTGGGTGGGGAGTGGTGTGTGTGCTGGCCCTGGGCTAGCGGGCCTCCTCACCCCATCTGCCTGTAACGGCCTTTGCCATTTCTGCCACTAACCTCTCTCTTTCTGCTTCTCTGCCTTTGCTTTCTCGATCCAGTGATGGCCACGGGTAAGCTGGAGGGGGGGTGTTGTCAAGGAACATTTTGACCCTTCTCCCAGCCAGTCTCTGCTTAAACCTGAGACTTCTTACCTTGAATTCCCAACATCCCTCTTGGCTGGAATGGAGGGGGTGGGGACAGGGCAGCGGACTGCAGCCATTTCCCTGAAACCCTCACGTAAATTTTAGTCTCATTGAAGATGGAAACCCTTAGGTCAGATTCCTCAGGAGTGGTGCCTTCCTGGTATATTTCTAGCAGCAGAAAACTAATGGCCAATCACACACAAAGCCTCTGTCATGGGCATTGGTAATTTTGTGGTTCCCAAGTCATAGCAACTTCCTGGAACTTCTGAGAGGGGGGTGGTTTCCATTGTGACATACTGGATTTCATTAGCGATTTCTGGGAAACAGGCAGAGGATTTGGAGCAGAAAATTGGGTGACCTGCCCCTTGCTCCAGCTTTGATTTCAGAGGTGAAGGTCTCTGGGCTCCCCTCAAGACCTGCAGTGAGACAGGGGCTCTGGGGTAGACCCAGAAGGGCCTGTGGGTCTTGGCCCCTTCACATTCCGCCCAGCCTGTCCTCTAGAGCCCTGTGCCGAGAGCCCCTGTGACGCACCATCTTCCTCCCTAGTCGCCCTCTACACCTCCATCTTCGGCGTGCTCCAGCTGCTCTGCCTGCTAACGGCACCTGTCATCGGCTATATCATGGACTGGAGGCTGAAAGAGTGCGAAGATACCTCTGAGGAGCCCGAGGAGAAAGATGCCACCCAGTACGTAGGCAGAGCCCAAGTTCCGCTCGCAGCCCCTGGAGAACGACCCCTGAGTTCCATGTTAGGCAGACAGGCTGGGTGGGTTCAGTTTTATAGGCAGCAGGAAGATCTAGTCAGCTCAGCACTGCACATCAGGTCTCTCTCCTTTTGTGGAAGGTCTTTGGTTGCTAAAATTTGGGAGGTACTCAGATGGATGGAAACAGGACAAACCAGAGGAAAACGCCATGCAGCCCCAGGGGGGCCCTCGGATCCTTGGCACGGGCAGTACCGTGGGGCTGCCTTAATATCACTTACCTACAGGGTTTGTTCCACTCAGTGTGAATAGTAAGCTGCTGCAACCAGGTGTGTTACTAGGTTTGTCGATGATTATGAGATGAAACAGGGTGCTGGAGCCCTACTTTATGGAAGGGCTGGGCTCTAAGATCAAAGGATGAGTTAACTGCCATCTTCTGTGACTCCGCCTTAGTATAAAGCTGCTATTTACTGTATTAGGCCCAGGGCCAAGCACTTAATATACAATGCCTCAGTTAAGCCTCATGACACCATGAAGAGATGTGGACTACGTTGTGGCTATTCTACAGATGCAGGAACTGAAGTTAAGAGTTCGAATCATTTGCCTGAGGTCACAGAGATGGGCACCGGGACACTCTGCACATTTCCAAGCACTTGGCATTCATTCTTGGGTGCCATGTGATCTTCCATGGAGTGTCAGTGTGGGTGGTGAAGCTGGAATCAGTAGTAGTTAATTCACAAGGAAATAATTATGGAGAATGCCCTGTTATCTAGGTCAGGTCGTACAGCCAGGAGGTTATTTCTGCCCATCTCTGTTCCATCTGCTGAATATTTATTTTCCTTCCACCCTCTCCTGCCCCTCAAGGGGACTCACTCCCTTATTTGGCTTACTGACTGGCTTATTACCAGCTTCTTGCAAGATTTGGGTGAACTGGAAGCCAATGGTAAAGTGAGGCTTTGCCACATCCTAACTTGGCACATTCTGCTCTTTGCTCCCCATCATTTGAGCTCATTTTTCTTCACTGAGCAGTGCAGCGTTGAGGGCTGGCTTATGGGTCAGAGATCTTCTCATTCAGTGTTTGATCTGGAAGATGGACCTGGTAGTGTCCCTAGTGCCCATCTCTCTATGGCATAGTCCCCAAGATGTGCTTGGGTAGGCTGAGAGCCTTGCACCAATCCATACGTTGTGGCTCCGAGGCCTGGCTTCTTGGGAGGGTGCCCCTACCTCCAGGAAGCCCCCCAGCTCCTGTGTGTCCTCTTTCTCCACAGAGGCAAGAAGAAGCGGGACCGACAGATCCAGAAGATCACCAATGCTATGCGGGCCTTTGCCTTTACAAACCTGCTGCTTGTGGGCTTTGGGGTGACCTGCCTCATTCCCAATCTGCCACTACAGGTGGGTGTCAGGGAGGAAGAGGCCAGCTGGGGAGTGAGACAACAGGAAGTGTGTGGTGTGTCATGGAAGCCATCAACAAAGCCAGTGTGACTACATTCATTCAATTTAATCAGCCAGCCACCATTCTTTACCAACAGCCTGTTATCTGCCAGGTGTGCTCAAAGCAGGATGAACTGTAAGGAATAGGTGGTTTTTCACACAGTTCTCCATAAAGTCACACTGTTCTTGCTCTTGGGAGACCTTGCATAGCACAAGCACTGCCCTCCCAGGACTATGTGCCATAGTTATGTGTTTACTTGTTTTGCACTTGATCTAACAGCTGGAATCTCATGTCCAAAGAAGTATGCCAGTCTTTGATGTTGGTGGGAGCATCCCCCTCCCCATACAAGAGTGCCCATAGGAGGGAGGTATGATGGTGCATACCTGTAAACCCAGCACTCTTGGAAGCTGAGGCAGGAGGGTCAAAAATTCAAGCCAAGCTGGTGATATAGCTCAGCAGCATAAGTGCCTGCTTGGCAAGCGTGAGATCCTGAGTTCAACTCCTGGCACCCGCATATAAAAAAAAATTCAAGCCAAGCCTGGACAATTTAGCCTTGCCTCAAAAAAGAATGCCCACAGCCCTCTACCCTGAAGAGGTTTGGAGAGGCTGGAGAAAGACTGTGATCATGGCTTGCAATCTAGGTTCAAAGGCTTAGTTCCTTTGCGTAAGATTGCTGATATTTGTGAGAGATTGTAAGGAAGACTTTGTCACGTTTCTGGCTCCTCTCTTTGGCCTATGAGTATTCTAGTAGTGAAGTAGATTTTGGCCCAGACCCCAAGTTTACACACTCCACAAGGATATAAGTGCTAGCACTGCTTTCAGATGGGTGTGGCCTCAGTCCAGATAGTATCTCAGGACAAGCCCGGGAGGAAGGCCACAGAGCCACCCTGTTTACAAGTGGCCAGGTGTTGAGCTGTGTTGAGCACATAGGTGTGCACACCCACAGGGTCTGCTGTGTATGCACCGACACTGCGCGTGCAGAGAGGGAGCTGTGGGAGACTTGCGTCAGTTCCAGGTGGGAAGGTCATTGCTTCCCAGGTGTCCCCCCGGCCTCCTGGGCTGCCCTGTCTGAAGACTGGCAGACCCTCTCCCTGATCATCTCGGCCAATCGAGGAGTAATGCTCAGTGGGGAACAGCCACCTGCTTTTTGTTCTATTGTGTTCTTGTTGGAGAAAAAGTTAGGAAAAGGCAGCAAGGAATTTGGAATGGAGAGGAGTGTGCACAAGTGTGTGTATACATGGGTGTGCACATTTGGACACAGTGGTTTTCAACCCTATCTAGAACAGCCCTTGCCCCTTCACCACCCACATGCCTGAGAGCAGGTCCTTAGCTGCTGAGCAAGATGGCAAAGCTGTGTACAGAAGACCCAAAAGAGAAGCACAGGGTTCTGGTGGCAAACTCTGGGCATCTCAGAGATCACTAACAAGGGCTCCCAGAGCTCGCTAAGCCCGTAGAGACTGTCCCAGAAAGGGACCCTCCTGGAGATGATGGGAGGGCTTTGCTAGGGAGGCGTAAAGGAAGCCACCTGCCCGGAGGCCCTGGGCAACCAGGCAGGCAGGTCTCTGGGTGAGTCTTTGGGTGGGGAAAAGATTGGAGATCAAGGTCATGGTTGGCGACCTACTCTGTGCTGTACAGATACTTATTTATCTGTAGACAATTGGGAGGCTGGGAAGAAGGGTCCCTAATCTGCAGCATTTGCAGATGTCCATGGTGTCATCAAGGCTGTCACCATGGCTGACTTCAAAGACCCGGTGTGATATCACAGGATGTAGTAACTCGCCATCATGTGGTTGTTTCCACCTGACATGCAGTACACGTAAAACACCTCCAGAGCACAGACAGTGGTGAAGCATAATAAGAGAATTCGAAAGTGATAAGTTTTGGGTATTCGTTACCTTTATTTTAATACAGTCTACTTAATTACAAGTTTATGTAATTAGTTTTTAATGACTGTTTTAACAACTGGCTGCAAAATTGCTAAAACTTCAACAGTTGCTTCTGGAGCCAACTCCAGGTTGCCACCACTCCTGTGGCTCGGGACCCCAGGAACTGGGAGGCAGGGGACCAGGTATGGGGCCTTGCCATCTTTTGCTCATGCTCTGGTCTCCCTCCAGATCTTCTCCTTCGTTCTGCACACGATCGTGCGAGGATTCATCCACTCTGCTGTCGGGGGCCTGTATGCTGCTGTGTGAGTCTTGCAAGCTTCGGGTGGTCTGGTGGACTGAGGGACGCTGTGAGCTGAGGAGGTGGGACCGAGACCCTGAGGCCGGGCCACACTGCCCTGGCAGAGTTTGCCTTCTTGCATCAGGGGACAAATGCCAGGGTTTCTGCTGGGTGTATCAGGGGAAATCCATACCTGGCAGGAGGTGGGTCAGTGTGCAGACAGTTGAGTGCCCACAGGCCTCGGCATTTAACACGAAGTCAGTTCCCCCAGCCAGGATCAGTGCCCCTGGGTGGCACATGAGGGCCTTGGGGCCACTGTTCAGCCAAGTTCTGGGGCCGTCCCAGGCTGCTCACTGGAAAGGACAGGGCTGGGTTCTGAATGCCTGGAGCTAAATGCTGCAGTTCAGATATCCCTCAACGGAGACAGCAGCATGGATAACTGAGCCTGGAATGTACCAGGCCGTCCTAACTCGGGGCCTCCAAGGCCATCACCTTCCTGGGTGTGGCTGCAATGAAACCTACATCTTTTTCTGATGCTACACAGTGGTTCCTCCTCCTTTGACCCAGGGATTGCCCCCAAATCTGGAACCCAAAGGCCCTCATCTGGTGTGTCTGACCTTGAGAGCAGCTTATTCCTTGCATGGAGCCCCCTCCCACACCTGGGACAGCAGGTCTCATGTTTGTTGAGATTTAGCCCAGAGGTTCCTCCCTGTTCCAACAGCATCCCACAGGGGTCATTTCAGGTCCCCTCTCCCTGCTTTCCCCCCAGGCCTAGAGGAAGTTGTGGCTGCCCTGGCAGGGTGTGCAGGAGGCGAGCAAGAGCTGTGATGCCGAGTTTCCGTGATTACACAATGCTCCTCTGGAGGAGGGCAGAGCTGAGCCAGGCCCAGCCTCCAACCTGTTCCCTGGGCCCGTTTCCCAAGCCACAGACTCTTGCTGGCACCACACTTTCCACACAGCTTGGCCAGACACCCATAGGCCCCAGGCACATCTTGGGGAGTGGGGCGTGGGCTTTCCCAGAGTCTGGGGCCTCCGGCTGGTCTGGAAGCGAAATTGCAGAATTGCCCAGCACAAAGTAATCCAGAGGCCAGCGCCCAGGCATCCTGAGACTGTTCCTGTTTCTTCCTGCAGGGCCTCAAGGTGCAGCGCTGGGCCACCAGCACACCTGGCCCAAGCCGAGGCTAAGGCCGGGTCTGGGAAGCCCAGAGTGATCCTGGCTGAGACAGGTCTCGATTGCTCCCACAGGTACCCCTCCACCCAGTTCGGCAGCCTCACAGGACTACAGTCTCTGGTCAGCGCACTCTTTGCCCTCCTGCAGCAGCCGCTTTTTCTGGCCATGATGGGTCCCCTCCAGGGAGACCCTCTGTGGGTAAGAAGGGCCCGAGGCATTGGTGACAGGCATCTGCTCCGGCTCCACTCTGATGGAGCCTCACTCAGGGGGCTTCAGAGCTCTGAGGACAGGCAGTTTGCAAACTTTGGTTAGGTCTGAGTCAGGGTCCCCTTGTGAATGATAGCTAGGCAAGGAAAAATGGCCTCTCTGGACCTGATTTTGGGATGAACAGAAGAGAGTTTCTAGCCAAGAGCAGTGGCACATACCTATAGTCCTAGCTATTTGGGAAGCTGAGGCAGGAGGATTGCAAGTTTAAGTTCAGCCTGGGCAATTCAGCAACACCTTGAAAGAAAGAAAAAAAAAAAAAAAAGACTGGAGATACAGTGCAGTGCTCCCTGGGTTTAGTCCCCAGTACGGGGGAAGGAGAGGGAGTTTTTGTCCTAGCCCTTGCCAAGGGTCAGGGTTCTTAACCAGGTACTTGCTGCACCATCAACACCAGTCCCATCTTTGGGACTAGATCAGCAGGTCCCACATGGACGGCCTAGGCCCTGAGGGCTACTGGGTGGTCTATGGAGAACCAGAAATTCACAGGCCCTGAGACCCACTGAACCTTCCTGGTTCATTTTCCCTTTTCTTCCTTGTGATCTCCTCCCTTCCCCACATCTGAGTGTGTGTGTGTGTGTGTGTGTGTGTGTGTGTGTGATTGTGATTGTGGCAGGGGGTGAGCTGGGCCCTGCACATCCCCAACCCCCTGTGATGGCTGCTCCTCCCTGTCCCCAGGTGAATGTGGGGCTGCTAATCTTGAGTATGCTGGGCTTCTGCCTGCCCCTCTACCTGGTCTGCTACCGCCGCCAGCTGGAGAAGCAGCTACAGCAGAAGAGGGAAGACAGCAAGCTTTTCCTCAAGATCAATGGCTCATCCAACCGGGAGGCCTTCGTGTAGCACCCACTGGCTCAGAACTGTGGCCTCCTGTCTGTGCTTCAGTGACTGACCAATGTCCTCCTCCCCACCCCAGAGGACCCTGCACACTCACAGGATTCTGTCCTTCACCATATTGGAGTCCATGCTCCCTCCAAGGCCCCTGGTCCTGCCTCGGAGCTCTGCAGTTGAAGGACAGGAGAGGGCCCAGGATGGGAGATGGTGCTGGACAAAGGACAGTCCTGGCTCTGCTCTGCCACCCCCAAGGGACCCTGGGGCCTTGGGTCTTCATGGTGCCTGCAGGAGGAGCCAAGGTCACCCCCCAGCAGGCAGGCTGTGTCCCTCAAAGGCTCTGGATTCTGCCTCTTGCCAAAGCAGAGGGGCCTGCCATCCACTACCCGCCACCTGCCCCTCGGCCGCATGCCCACCAACCACGCCTGCCTGAGGACAAAGGCTTGCGCTGTCCGCACCCCCTCGCCTGGCCCCTTCCCTCCTCCCCTGGCCAGTCTGCAGCTGTCTGAGGAAGGAAGGACCCACTTCCTGTTGTTGGTGCTAACCCCTTTGTAATCCCACTGCCCTGTGGCCTGTCCACAGCCTGTCCTCTCATGGAGGCCTGTGGAGAAGCCCTCCTGGCTCATAGCCTGGAGAGGAGGATGGAGGCATGATGGTCACACAAAGCCACAGAAGCTGTGGACACTGGCTGATCGGTTGTCCCCTACCTCCTCCCTCAGGGTGAGGGGAGGGAGCACATTTCCACTGCCACCCTCGGTCCAGTCTGCAACCTGATGGGAATTAAAGGGGCAGCACCAGGGTACCCCCTACCCCAACACACAGCTGTTTCTGTGGGCCAGGCAGATACGAAACTCCAGGCCTGCACAGGGAAGTGGATCGGTGAGGGGCCGAGGGGTGTGTATGTGTGTGGGATGTGTGTGTACATGTGTTATGTGTGAGGTGGGGTGGGCTCTAGGGTCTACCCTTAACCCCACCAACCAGCCAGGCTTGCTGCAGAGCCTGTGTGCCTGGAGCCAGCCTTGCCTCACGGTCAGTAGCTTGTCCTGGCCGCATAGCCACAGCGCCCTCTGCTGGCTGACTCCACCAGGGTCCTGCAGCTGTTTCTGTGGGAGAGGCCAGGCCCCTCTGGCTCACCAACCTGCCCCCCTTGACTGCCCTCAGAAATGTGTCTGAGACCTCCTGGGGGCTCAGAGTGGTGGGTTGATTTTTAGGTCTTTAGTGTTTTTCTTTTAAGTTTTATCAGACTTCTTTTTATAAAGCAATAAATCCATTTTCCTCCTAGCAAGGGATTCCCCCTTCTAGCATATCAGTTGACAGCTGTATGTGCCTGTTTTGAGCTCAAGAGGGAAAGGCAGGACAAGATACTCTGCCACTGAGCAGCCCTATCCGTACCCATCATCATCTCTTTGGGTAACCCACCTGGGGAGGGGCTGGGCCTGGAAAAGACGTTCCACCTCTACCCCAGCTAAATTGGGCTTTGCAAAAGTGTGGGGCACCCTCTCCTCTGCAGACCATCCAGCCAAACAGACTAATCCTGGCCCCTCCTCATCTCTACGGATTTCCTGTTGCTGCCCCACAACCCGAGTGGTCCTCCTGAGTGTAGGACACAGGGTGACCCCTGGAAGAATCCCAGGCTTGGAGAACAGCATCATGATGTGGCGAGGGACAGAAAAAAGGAGGGGGAGCACCCAGGCCAAATTCAAGCTCCACAGTAACAGTTGATCACTGAGTTTCTAGGCTCCTGCCTGCTTAAATATTAAAAATTGCAACCCAAAAATAATGAGCTGGGGGTGAGAGTCAGTAGTAGAGTGCATGTTTAACATGAGCCTGTCACCCTCAACACTGAAAGAAACCCAAACAAAACAAAAACTACAGGTGGCCCATGCCTGTTGTCCCAGCACTCAAGAGGCTGAGGCAGAAGGATTGCTGTGAGTTCAAGGCCAGCCTGGGCTCCACAGTGAGACGCTGTCTCAAACAAATGCTGGGGATATAGGTCAGCGGCACAGTGCCTGGCTGGCAAGCACAAGGTCTTGAGTTCAATTCCTGGTACCAAAAAACAAAACACCCTTGTATGGACATTTTCCAAGCCATTTCTCAGAGCACTGGTTTTGATATGTTAATGGTTATTGTGTTGTTTTTTTTTTTAATATGCAGGTACTGGGAGTCAAACTCAATCACAAATGCTGTGCCAGTCCAAACGGGTGTGGCCCCATGGCCACCTGTAACAGAAGCTCCTGGGCTGCTGGTCTTTCCTCTGGCGACTCTGGTCCCTCTAGAGTTTGAGACTCACTCGTGAACAGGACAGTTTGGGGGAACACTGACTGGCAAGGTCCCTTCCAACTAGGAGCGTGGGCAGACGTCCCTACCATTAGGGTGTAGATGCTGGCATTGAGAAACTCGGAGTGAGGGTGGGAAGTAGTCTGTGGCCAGCAGTGCGTGAGACCGGTGGCATGAGAACAGGAGCCAGGTACAGAGGTTGTAGAGAGCCAGATGGGTCAGGAGCTGATCACTCCACCCTGACTTCTCAGGGTTGACAGGTTAGAATCATGGAAATGACCTAGAGCTAAATAGATACCATCCTCTCCATTTTACAGTTGGCAAAACTAAGGCCCAGTGAGGTGAAGTCACTTGCCTAAGGTTAGAACCAGGACTTATGTGTGGATCTGAAGTCATCAGAGCAGCCAAGGCCCTGTAGAACAGGACATGCCATTTGAAGCAGCAGCCCCAGGGTCACCCTGCAGCAGGGCCTCTGAAGCAGGGCAGCAATACCCAGAGGACAGCAGGCTCAGGCATCATCTCCACTTGGAGCCAAAGCTTCCTCAGGGTGGTGTGAGCTCTGCTCAGTAGTGTCATTTGGGCCTTGCAGGCTGAGTACTTTCTTGGTCACCCCATCCTCAAGAGGAGTGCCTGAGATGGGGACCAGGCCACAGGCTGATAACAGGAAGGGGACACCAAGAGGCTATAGCCATCCTTTCTCCATCTCCCCACTACCACCACCCTGTCCTCCCTAGTCTTCCCTAGACTCCGGGTCCCAGCCCTTTTTAATCGTTTCCTGCAGTCCCTCCAGGTCTCTGCTTGCAGCTCCCTCTGCTGGGGCTTGTCCATAGCGAGGGTTCCTGTCCTAATAAAGGCCAATGAGAAGGTGCAGCTCTTAAGGGATGCCTTTCTGTCTGTTTCCTCTCCCTGTCCCTCCTGTACCCAGCTTCCTGGCCAAAAGAACTTCTATGCAAACCCTCACCCAGGCAGGCTGAGGAGGCTGCCACTCTTGCTCAGGTCCCCAAGGGCTCTGAAAGTAGGGGGACAGCCAACACTGGGGTCCTACGGGCAGAACCATCCCAGACAGTAGCACCAATACAACTGGCTAATGGAGGTTTTGATGCACTTGCATGTCAGCCAGCATGAAATGGAGCAGAACAGTTGGGGGCGGGTGATGAGGGCGGGGGGACAGGCTGTGGTGTGGGGCCCTGCAGAGTCTTCGCAGTAGAATTAGGCTCAGGCGCCTTCCATTAGCAGCTTTTTCCCCCAAAGGGGGTACAATGGGTGTTCATGGGCTCTTACGGCAGTGAAGAGCCTTATCCCAATGACCGGGAGCCCAGCTTAAGGGTAGTGGTCCATTTTCCCCAAACACCAACTGAGGGCTATGAGGTTTGGGAGCCTAGATGGTCCTCGGGCTGCAGCCCTCTCCTGGGGTGTGGGGTCAGGGTGAGCATGTGGGCCCCATGAGACTGGGGCCCCTGCCCTGCCTCATTCTGAGCCCTGGGGTGTGGACAGAGCTTCCCAAGTGTTGAGCTATCATATCCTCCATGAGGGTGGCCTGCCCTGATGCCGGCCTGTCCCTACAGGCATGGACACACCACTTCTGCCCCTGGTCACTGGAGTGAATCATAGTCATCGTCCTGGGAAGATGCAGGATGAACCAGGGCCACTGGGAGCTCCTTGACCTTGACCCTTGGCAGAGGGAGGCTCCATCTCTGCATGCCGAGGAGGAGACGGCAAGGGAAGAGCAAAGGTTGGAGACTCCACCACATATTCTTTTGGTGTCGTCAGTCGTGAGCCTCGGTTTCCTTATCTGTAAATAGACATAGCAGTACCCTCACAGTGCTAAGTGAACACACAAGTAGCATATATGTGCAATAGTATGGCTCTCACCAGGCATTTAATCGTAGTGGGATTGTTTTCATGGCCCTGGAAGAGGGGAGGCAGCACAGGAAAAAGGCACGCCTTTCACACACACCCCATATGACAGGACTCCTACCTAAGGTGACTCTCACCATGACTTGTGGCCAAGTAAAGAAAATGAGGTCTGAAAAAAAGAAGAAAATGTGATCTGTTCCTGCTGGCCCTGTTCCTCTTAGAACCTCTCCCTCAGCAGAGCCTTAAGAAGTTATTCCCAGCCAGGTGTGGTACACACCTGTGATCCCAGCACTCAGGAGGCTGAGGCAGGACAGTTGCTGTGAGTTCAAGGCCAGCTTGGGCTACATAGTGAGATCCTGTCTCAAAAAAAAAAAAAGTTATTCCCTTGATCATTTTTCCTTTCTGTCTTTCACATTTTCGTAAGAGACTTAGCCAAAGGACATCTCAAGATCATCTCTAAAGAGTGGGCAGGTTTATACTGAGTGGGGTAACTCAAATCCCAACCACAGGCAGCACCCCAATGCCACCTCCTTGGACACCTGCTTGGCTGTGCCTCTACCATGTGTGTATGTGTGTGCGTGTCGTGGGTGTCTAGGTGAGTCTGAGATGTATTCTGGGCACATCGGGATGTGTATGTGTTTAGAGGAGTGTGTAGGAGCTTGCTTGTGTGCCTCACCGCCTGGGGGAGCAGGAAGAAAGGAGTTTACCTCGATGAATCCCTCTCCACTGCTAGAAGGAACATCTAGGCAGGCTGGGTGCAGGGTCCATAGCCCTGCCCAGGCCTTCAGAGTGGTGCCTGCAGGGATTGCTTCCGTTCTCTGTGTTAACCAGGGCTCAGTAGTGTCGCTGATAACTCGGGAGCTGACCCTGACTCTTCCCTGCCCTTTTGCTCTGTCTAGCACCTGGCTTATTCCTTGGCACACAGCAAGCACTCAATAAATGTATGCTGAGAATGACTAGAACTGCTTCTTCCTCTATTGTTCCTGCGTCTCTCGCTGCCTCTGACAGTCTCTTGCCAGAACTGTGCTCCCTGAGCCCCAGCTCCAAGCTAGACTGCATTCACTGGTTTAGGCCTCTGTGCTGCCCTTTGAAGACTACAGTGCAGGCCAGGGTGAGCGTGAGCGGCCTCCAGTGCTGAAAGGCACAGGCTGCTGTGGAATCCCAGGTCTAAAGGGGGCTCGCTCTGCCCTCCCTCCTCTGGGATTCCCACCAAGTGGCCACCTCCCACTGGGGCCCTGGGTAGAAGGGGGAGAGCCCCATGCAGAGCCCCAGTAAAGTGCACACACGGCGGGGGTTGGGGGGTACCTGCTGGTCCTGCCCGAGGACTGTCCCCCGGCCCCTGTGGGGTTCGGGGGACTTGAGGCACAGGGGAAGGCGAAGATGGCGGGGTGGCCAGTGCAGGAAAGTGTTCAGGGACCCTGCAAGGCAGCGGGGCAGAGAGACACTAGGCAGATGCGGGGCATGGTGGCCGTTCCTTGTCACACCTGCAAACTCAAGCTGAGCTCTGCCACATCCTTTGTTGTAACCTTTCATTTCCCTACCTTTGATAGAGACAACACAGAGAAATATTTCCCCAATCCAAGGGAGCCACAGCGTAATCTCTGTAGTCATACAAGGCAGCTTGACCTTCGCCTCCATGTGAGAGACGTGAGGGGACTTGGTGGGGACCTGGAGACCACAGATCCCATCAAAGGGGACGGCCAACTACTGCCCTGTGCAGATGAGCCCCGTGTGGCCAGATCTTCTGATTTTTGTTTTTCTTTTTCCCAAGAAAAGCTGGAAATCCTGAGTTCTACATAAAATATCCCCCTTTCAAATGTCAGCTCGAAAGTTTTTTTTGGAAAATATCACAGCTGCTCAAACCATGTTTAACCCTATGTTGGTCAAACTATGCAGGAAGCAGGAAGAGAAGAGGAAGTGAAGGCCTCCTTTGGTCACAAGGGACCCTGCCCTTTCTGCCCCGTAGGTGTCACACTTGAGTCCCTCCTGCATTACACTGTGGCCCTGCATAGTGGGGGCCCTTTCTGCCTCAGTTTCCTCTGGCCTAGCTTGTAACAAGTGCTGCTGAGTGAGCAAGTGGGTTAAACTCTCTAGTTTGCGGAGTAGCACACAGTCCCTATTCAGGGACAGGGACTTGTTAGAGGAGCTCCGAGGAAAGCCAGCTTGCCCTCACCTCTGAGTCCCTGCCCGAAGACTGGCCAGGCTGACTCCTGTGCCCAGAGGGAGGAACTGGGCAGCAGAGTCCCATGTCACTCTGTTCTTTTGTCTGGTGTTTCCCCACCTGTATCCCTTACCTCAGTCTCCCTGCCTCAGATGGTGCCTGGCATAGAATAGCCACTCAGTAAATAGTTTAGGGATAAAATGTAGAAAGACACAGACAGAAATATACAGAAAAGAGCCTGACACAGACAAACAGAGGCTGGGACAGAGCAGGATTTCAGCAGCCAGGAAAGGACAGAGCAGAAGATGGAAAGAGTGAAACACAGTCTGCCTGAGAGATGCAGAGATGGGTTACAGGTGTGGCTGTTCCTGAGGTGGCAGCAAGGACCAGCCAGCCAGGACAGACTACAGGGGCTGGAACCATGAGCTTCACACAGAGCTGGGGTGGGGGTGGACACAGAACACAAAGGATGCACAGGCTGAAGGTACACTGCCCAGAGTAGGGTAATGAAGACTGAACCTATGATGGGTACGGGTGGGGAGACAGAAAGAGAAGGGCCCGAACAGAGGCAGTAAGAGAGGTAAAGAAAGAGAAATGCAGTCAGGCATGGTGGCACATGCCTGTAATCCCAGCACTAGGGAGGCTGACGCAGGAGGATCACCACGAATTTGAGGCCAGCCTGGGCTATGTAGCGAGGCCCTGTCTCAAAAACAAAACTAAACAAAAAACCAAAAAAAAAAATGCAGAGATGAGGCCGGTGAGATGGCTCAGCGGCGTAAGCGCCTGCCTGGCAAGCGTGAGAGCCCGAGTTCAACTCCCGGAACCCACATACGAAAAAAGGGCCGGTGATATCGCTCAGTGGCATGGGCGCCCGTTGGCGCGCGAGGTCCTGAGGTCGACCCCCCAGTACCCACAAAAAAAAAAAATGCAGAGATGAGAGAGGAAAGATAACAGAGATATGTGGACTAGAGAGAGAGGGCAGAGAGAAAAAGAACAGAAAGAGATAGACACAAATGAGATAAACAGAAAGGAGAGACATATAAAAAGGAAATGGGGGGCTACTAAAAAGACTGATATAGGGATGATATAGAACCTCTAAATCTAATATAAGGGAAATATTATAACTTCCAACCTGTTAAATGTCCGATACGCCGAGTTTCTGTTTTCTAAAATCGAAAAATGAATTCTAGGGACAATGGAGGTTAAGAGTAGGAAATATTTATTGGGGAAAAGAAAACTTCTAAGAGAGAAGGAAGGGGTCCCAAGTAGATTGCCAGGTACCTGGCTTTTTAAGGGAGTTTTATAGAGAAAACCCACAAGGTGAGATGGGTCTAAAATGGGACAAAACTATAATCAGCTAAGATTACAAACATAGTCACTTAGGTAAAATTGATCCAATGGGAAATCACAAGGTGGGTATGAGATGGGACAAAACTATGGTCAACCAATAAGATTGCAAGTATAGCTGCTTAGGTAATACTGATTAATTGATTAAATGGGGCTCCAATGGGGAAACCAGTAGCAAGTACACATGGGCCCAACAGGGACTTTTTTTTTTTTGTGGGTATCAGGGGTCGACCTCAGGACCTCGCACGGCAACAGGCACCCGTGCCACTGAGCGATATCACCGGCCCCTTTTTCGTATGTGGGTTCCGGGAGTCGAACTCGGGCCCTCGCGTTTGCAAGGCAGGCGCTTACGCCGCTGAGCCATCTCACCGGCCCCCAACAGGGACTTTTCCTGGAAGGGAAGTTTTGGCCCCCCACCCAAGGTGATTGATACCTATTTAGAATCAGTCACTGCTGTTCATCCCTAAGGGAAGTATGTAGGTGTGGTCATTCTATCTTTTGTCTTGAGGTCTGGCCTTTAATGAATGCGCCTGCACCCACAGTTGTAATGTATCTGTACTGACTCCTTTGAGGGCCTAACTCTGCCTGACTGCCTATAATATTTCTAAATAACTTAGCTGTCTCTAATAAGATGACATTGAGAGATAAAATGACATTGGCAGGTGTGGTGTTGTACACCTATAATCCCAGCACTTGGGAGGCTGAGGCAGGAGGATCACTGTGAATTTTTGGCCAGCCTGGACTACATAGTGAGTTCAAGGCCAGCCTGACCTACATAGCAGACCCTGTCTCAAAAAAAAAAAGAAAAAGAAAAAAGAGAGATGATGACAGAGGTACAAATGTAGCTAGAGTGAGGAAGCAGGCAAAGGAAGACAGAAAAGACACAGAGAGACAGAAAGAAGCCAGGTGTGGTGGTGCCTGTTTACAGTCCCAGGACTCTGGGAGGCCGAAGCTCAAGGATCTCAAGTTTGAGCCCAGCCTGGACAATTTAGCAAAAGCCTGTCTCAAAATAAAATATACAAAAGGGCTGATTATACAACTCAGTGTACAGGCCATGAGTTCAATCCCCAATACCACACACACACACAAAATAAATAAATAAAGACAGAAAGATAATGATGATACTCCAGAGTCCTTTCTCTTTCCTCTTTCAAGCTTGAACCATGCAGTAGTTCTGAGGGGCAATATTCCATCTCTCCTTCACAAAGCTTTTCCCCACAATAACATGGAAATATGCTGTGCACTGTGCAGAACTGCTTTATGTACATTGCCTTGTCTAATGAGTTTCCGCAATCCCACAAAGCAAACACTTATTATTGTCCCCATTTTTACAAATGAGGAAGCTGAGGCACAGAGAGGTTGAGTAACTCGCACAAGGTCACACAGGTACAAAACACTACAGCTGAACTCCAAGGCATGAGGTCTGTTCCCGGAAGGGAGCCATTGGTTCCCTGTGGGGTGCAGCTGGAGAATGGTATGCCTCTGTGTCTGCAGGCTAACCCTATGCATAGGGAAGTTGACTTACTGGAGTAAAAGGAGATATAAAATTTGAACAAAAAGGACCTTGTTTGCATACCAAATTTCTCTAAAAGAAATGACAATATAACAATTTTTTTTTTTGTGGGTACCAGGGGTCGAACTCAGGACCTCACACTTGCCAGGCAGGTGCTTATGCCACTGAGCTATCTCACTGGCACTGTTTGTTTCTGAGACAGGGTCTCATGTGTAGTTCAGGCTGGCCTTGAATTCACTGTATAGCTCAAACTGGCCTTGAACTCGTGGCCATCCTCCTGCCTCAGCCTCCTGAGTGCTGGGATTATGGGCGTGTACCACCACGCCTGGCATAACAGTTTTTAAATAGGCAGGGAAATCTGAATATAAACTGGGGAGAAGATATCAAGAAATTAGAGCCAGGTATAGTAGCACACAACAACTATAATCCCTGCACTTTGGGAAGCCAGGCCAGGAAGTTTGAAAGTTTGAGCCCAGCCTGGACAACTTTCTTTCTTTTTTTAGGAAGGGGTGAGACAGGGTCTCACTATGTAGTTCAGGCTGGGCTCAAAATCACTATGTAGCTCAGATGGCCTCAAAATTGCAGTGATCCTCCCGTCTCAGCCTCCAAAGTGGTGGAATTACAGGCATGTGCCACCATGCCCAGCTCAGCCTGGACAACTTTCTAGAACTTGTCTTAAAACAAAAAATATAAAATAAGGCTGGGTGTGGTGGTGGGCATGCCTGTAATCCCAGCACTCGGGAGGCTGAGCCAGGAAGATTATCTCGAGTTCAAGGCCAGCCTGGGCTACAAAGTAAGTTCAAGTTCAGCCTGAACAGCCAGATCCTGTCTCAAAAAAAAAAAAAAAAAAAAAAAACCACACACACACACACACACACACACACACAAACCTAAAATAAATAAAACAAGAACATCAAAAACAAAACAATTTGGGTCAG
Organism: Erethizon dorsatum; assembly: GCA_028451465.1. Taxonomy (NCBI): domain Eukaryota; kingdom Metazoa; phylum Chordata; class Mammalia; order Rodentia; family Erethizontidae; genus Erethizon; species Erethizon dorsatum. The sequence continues at coordinate 37,281,206 of CM051826.1, forward strand.
TGAGATGGCTCAGCAGTGTAAGCGCCTGCCTTGCAAGCGCGAGGGCCTGAGTTCGACTCCCAGAACCCACATATGAAAAAGGGGTCGGTGATATCGCTCAGCGGCATGGGTGCCTGTTGGCGCGCGAAGTCCTGAGGTTGACCCCCCGGTACCCACAAAAAAGAAAAAAAAAAAAAATTAAAAAAAAAGTGGGGGGGCCGGTGAGATGGCTCAGCGGTTTAAGCGCCTGCCTTGCAAGCGCGAGGGTCCGAGTTCGACTCCCGGAACCCACATACAAAAAAGGGGCCGGTGATATCGCTCAGCGGCACGGGCGCCTGCTGGCGCGCGAGGTCCTGAGGTCGACCCCCCGGTACCCACAAAAAAAAAAAAAAAAAAAAAAAAAGGTGGGGATGTAGCTCAGTGTGAAAGCTCTGGGTTCAAACTCCAGTAACACACACACACACACTCATGCACATGGGCCCAGAGGGACAGTTCTCTTACTTGGCACTGCAGGCCCCAAGCTCAGCCCTGCCCGTGGGCCACCTCAATTCCTACTTCCACTCTAATCAGTACGCTATGCTCCAGCCTCCACCCCCAACTCAGCCTATGTAGGATTCTGTCCTGCACCTTTGTCCATACTATCTTCCTCTGGAGAGGCCATTCCCTCCACCTGGCTTGATCTGGCTCAAATCCCCATGTCCAGATGATATAGGGCAAATGCTAGATGTCAAATACACCAAGTTTTTGTCCCCTGAAGTCGAAGAATTAATTCTAAGGAACAATGGAGGTTAAGAGTAGCAAGATTGGGCCGGTGAGATGGCTCAGTGGCATAAGTGCCTGCCTGGAAAGCGCAAGGGCCCGAGTTCGACTCCCAGAACCCACATATGATAAATGGGCCGGTGATATCACTCAGTGGCACAGGTGCCTGCTGGCGCACAAGGTCCTGAGGTTGACCCCCGGTACCCACAAAAAAAAAAAAAAAAAAAAGAAGAGTAGCAAGATTTATTGGAGAAAAGGAATGGGGAATAGGAATGGGGGGATGGGGAATAGGAATAGCTCATGAGAGACAGAAGGGGTCCTGAATGGGTTGCTGACAAGGCCAGCTCTCAAAGGAAAATTTTTTTTTTTGTTACCAGGAATCGAAGGGAAGTTTTATAGAGCAAAATCACGAGGCGGGTATAACGTGGGTCAAAATTATGATCAACCAATAGGATTGCGAGTATAGTTGCTCAGGTAATACTGATCTAATGGCAGGAAGGGTACATGGGTGACATTAACCTTGGTCAATAATCTATAGTCTTAGTCTTTTTTTTTTTTTTTTTTGTCTCTTTTTTGAGACAGGGTTTCACTATGCAGTTCAGGCTGGTCTTGAATTCACTTTGTAGCCCAGGCTGTCCTCGAACTCTCAGCAATCCTCCTGCCTCAGCCTTCTGAGTGCTGGGATTACAGGCATATGCCACCTTACCCAGAAGTCTTAGTAGTATTAGTCTTAGTGGGCTTAGTCTTAGAAGGTGGAAGAGGATGGCTCACCCCTAATGAGATAATGGGAAATCTCAAAAGGGTGATACCAATAATCCCACACTTCTGTTTATCCCTTAGGGAAGCATGTGAATCTAGCCTTTGTGATTTAAATCTTCAGATGCGCCTTTAGCCACAGTCCTGATGCATTCTCCTCTTCTGCAGACTCGAGTGCCCAGCCCTGTCTGACTGCCTACTATATTTTCACCCAATTTAGCTGTCTATAATACGGAGATACTTCCCACACCCCTCCAACCTTCTCCAGTGCTGCTAGAGTCATACATGGCCACCTTGATCACAAGCTCTTTCGAGGCTAGTGACCATTTTCTGTAGGTGCAAGCTCTCTCCAGGAGGACAGAGGCTGCTTCTCACGGATTTTGATGGTCGTTTTGGTTTTTCATTTCACCTACTGCCAGGTCTCACCTTGCCTCAACTCTCACCAACTAAGGAGGTAGCTACCTTGCCAATAATTCCTCTTGTTTCCAGGTCTCAGTCTAAACCTGGCCTCCACCAAGGATCTTCTCTGCTTACCCAACCAGTGCCGTCCATCGAGGCTGGTCACCTTCGGGAAGTTCAGCTTTCTCATAAAACTCGTTACTACTGAAAGCCATTTCTATGTTTGTTTATATTATGATTCCCTCCACTCAGCACAGGAAAGACTTTGTTTTGCTTGTTCACCCCTATATCCTAAGTGCCTAGAAAAAGACCTAGGACAGGGCCAGGTGCTCAATCAATATTTATTGAGTGAATGTGTAAATGTTTCCCCAACTAGGCTGCAAGTTCCCAGGAGGCAGGATTTGGTTACTTCCTGGAGAAAGCCAGGGCATGGCACTTGTTAGAGAATAATTCATGGATACCATGGAGGAGAAAGAGCCCTAAACTAAAGCGTCTAGGCCAGGGATGGCAAATCATTTAGAGCTTGCAATGATAACAGCCAGCTGTGCGCATGAGCCGTAGGTTCACCACCACTGGTACTTAATCTTGTTAATCTTGGACTTCAGGGTATCAAGTCTTCTTTCTTTCTTTCTTTCTTTTTTCTTTTCTTTTCTTTCTTTGTTTCTTTTTCTTTTTTTTGCAGTATTGGGGGTTGAACCCAGGGGCTTTACACTGAGCTACATCCCAGCCTTTTTTTTTTTTTTTTTTTTTTGTGGGTACCGGGGTCCACCTCAGGACCTCACGTGCCAGCAGGCACCCGTGCCACTGAGCGATATCACCGGCCCTTTTTTCGTATATGGGATCCAGGAGTTGAACTCGGGCCCTTGCGCTTGCCAGGCAGGTGCGTACGCTGCTGAGCCATCTCACCAGCCCCTAGTCCTTTTTAATTAATTAATTAATTCATTTTTTTGAGGCAGGGTCTCACTATGGAGTTCAGGCTGGCTTTGAACTCACTATGTAGCCCAGGCTGGGTTTGAACTTGTGGCAATCCCCCTGCCTCACCCTCCTGAGTGCTGGGATTACAGGTGCCTGCCTCAGCCTCTCAAGTCCTGAAATTGCAGGCATGTGTCACCATGCCTGACTCTTTTTATTTTAAAATTTGAGACAGATTTTGCTAAATTGCCCAGGCTGTCCTCAAACTTGTGATCCTCCTGCCTCAATCTCCTGAGTTGCTAGGATTATAGGTATTCACCACCATACCCATCCTCTTGGGTTTCCCTTGAAGAGCGTAGCTCAGTTTCTGGGGGCTATCTGTACTCCCACCTCAGGATTTGATGAATGAGTGGCCAACGCATGCAATGCTCACAGCAGTCCTGGGGCACCAGTGTTGGCTGGACAGCAGCATGGCCACCTGCTCCACCTTCCCCTCTGGAGGCCCTACCTTAGCAGTCCACTCACCACCTCACCTGGATGCCTCTCGAAGGCTCTGCACTGAGGGAGTCCCACCCTGGGATCATTCTCTCTCCTTGCCAACCTGCCTTCCTGTGTTTTCATTGAAGGTGACACTGTCCACTCAGGCTCTCGGGCTGGAGACCTGTGTGGCTTTCTCACCTCCTTCTTCCCTTTTACCCTGTCACCCACTCAGCAATTAGTCAACAACCTTCTGAATGCTCCCTGGACTTTTGCAGCAGCTTCCTTCTCTTGTGCCTCCAGTCTGGCCTATTCCATCCCCCTTTTCCTCTTCTCCTGCCTCCAGCTTTCAGAGTGAGGCTTCATACACTAAACCTGCTCACTGCTCTAAACCTTTAAATGCCTTTCATAACCCTTAGGGCAGACTCCAAACACTTTATTATCACCCACCAGGAACCTACTGGTATAGAGGAGATGCTAGATGTCAGATACTCGGAGTTTGCATTCCCCAAAGTCGAAGAATGAATTCTAAGGTACAACGGAGGTTAAGAACAGGAAAATTCATTGGGGAAAAGGAATGGGGAATAGAAATGGGGGGGATGGGGAATAGGAATAGCTCATGAGACAGGAGGGGTCCCGAATGGGTTGCCAGTGAGTCCACTTCCTTTTTTTTTTTTTTTTTTTGTGGGTACCAGGGGTTGAACTCAGGACCTTGCGCGCCAGCAGGCGCCCATGCCGCTGAGCGATAACACTGGCCCGTTTTTCGTATGTGGGTACTGGCAGTCAAACTCAGGACCTCGCATTTGCCAGGCAGGCGCTTATGCCGCTGAGCTATCTTACCAGCCCGAGTCCACTTCTTAAAAAGAAGTTTTATAGAGCAAAATCACAAGGCGGGTACAATGTGGGTCAAAATTATGATCAATTAATAAGATTACAAGTATAGTTGCTTAGGTAATATTGATCCAGTTGTAGCAAGGGCATATGGATGACATCATTAACCTTGGTCAATAATCTATAGTCTGGGTTTTAGATTAGTAGCCTTAGTCTTAGTTTTAGTGGGCGGGTGAGGATGGCCCACCCCTAATGAGATAATGGTTTATTTATATGAGAAATCTCAAAAGGGTGGTACCAATAATCTAAAGCTTCCTTTTATCCCTTAAGGAAGTATGTAAATTTGGCCTTTGTGATTTCAATCTTCTTCAGATGGGCCTCCAGCCACAGTTTGGATGTGTTCTCATCTTCTGCACTGACTCTCTCCAGGCGCAAGCCCTGTCTGACTGCCCACAATATTTCTACCTAACTTAGCTATCTATAATACTACCTCCTCCCCCAGCTCCCAAACTTTAAGCTTTACGGTGCACTTACTTCTCTCAGTCCCCACTTGCACTCTTCTTCTTTTTTTTTTTTTTTTGAGACAGGGTCTCCCTATATAGTTCAGGGTGGTCCTGAACTGTGTGGCCCAGCCTGACCTTGAACTCACAGCAATCCTCCTGCCTCAGTCTCCCCGAGTGTTGGGATTACAGGCGTGTGAACCACCATGCTCTTCTTGCCTACAATCTCTGCACTCCCTGCCTGCTACACTCTTCTCCCCCGGCCTCTTGCAGGTCTCAGCCTAGAGTCTTCCTCCAGGATGCCATCCCTGACTATACCTCTCACACTCAATTAGGTGCGCCTCCGCCTCCTTGAGTGAGGTGTAATCCCACACCTGTGTTTCACCTCTCACAACCCTTCCCATTGTAATTGTCTGATTCTATCACCCCCAGCCACTAACTACTCACTCCTCCACTTGACCCTGAGTTCCCCAAAGGCTCCAAGGTATCTGACCTGTTCAGCTTCTCAACAGGCTCTGGTTCGCAGCAGACACTCAGCAAATATTTATTGGATGGCACTAAGACAACTGGGTTAAAAGCTCCATCACATTCTAGCTGTGGACGTGGGCAAGTCTCCTAAAGTCTACTCCCTCCTCTCCTGTAAACCGGGAGAGTAACAATACCTTTCGAGTAAAGTTGTTGTGAAGAGCCAAGTACTTAAGAGAGTAACTTGCACACACAGTTGGTTATGAAATTTTTTTTTTTTAACATAACCTTTTCCTGGCTCTCAACCCACGCACCCGGGAGGCCCAGGCATAAAAGCACAGCTCTTCCCCCTGCACAAGAGAACTCAACTAACACCCTGCTGGACACCTCGGTGTCTGCTTCGCTTACTTTCCGGGTCTCGCGCACGCCCGGGACCCATCTAGGATGCCGATGCCGAGGTGTGGCCCATTTAAGGCTAGGAGGGGGTGGGCCCGGGAAGGCCCCGCCTCCACGCTGAGGTCAGCGCGCTCCGCGGCGTGTGACGCTCTGGTTGCCGCAGAGACGCCCCGCCCCCGCGCGGCGCTGCGGAATCGGAGATCCGGGCGGCGTCGGAAGCGGCGCGGGAGGCGGCGAGGTCGGGACGGCAGCAGCCGGCGCGGCGACCGCAGCGAGCGCAGTGAGCGCGGCGGGGACTGAGCAGACCACGACGAAGGCGCACAGGCAGCCGGGCCGGGCCGGGCCACGGGGAGAGCGGCCGCCGGGCAGCGGGCGGGAGGCCGGGCAGGCAGCGGGCAGCCGCCGAGCCGCGAAGCGACATGGTGCTGCTCAAGGAGTAGTGAGTGTCCGGGCGGCCGTGCGGAAGCGAGGAGGAAGGGAGGGTCGGGGATGACTACCAGCAAGGCTGATGGCCCGCCGTAGGGGAAGGACAGCGCTGATGTGGCTGTGGGGCGGCGCGGCAAGGGCGAACGGGATGTCAGGGGCCAGGCAGGGCCTGAGGTGGTGCCAGTGGGGCTGGAGAGACCAGGACGGCACGTGAGGTGGGGCCCGGGGGGCCGTGAGGGTTCAATAGGCCTAACGAGAGGCCAAGGGGACAGTGAGGGCTGGACAGGGCCTGAGATGGGGTCAGAAGGACAGTGAGAGCCGGACAGGGCATGAAGAGGGGCTGAGAGAATCGAGAGGACTGGATGAGACGTGGGGTGGTCGTACAGTGGAGGCTGACGGATGACGAGCCCAGCCGGAACTGCAGGAGGGGCCGAGAGGGCTGGCGGGAGACTAAGGAGTTGTCCAAGGGCCGAGGAACAGTGGGACAAGGGCAGGTAGGACCCGTGAGCTGGCTTGTGGTGGGGAGGGGTTTGAGGGCTGATCAGTCAGGGGTGGGGAAGATCAGATAAGATAGATCATAGAGTGGAGCAGAGATGATGGGAGGAGTGCTAAGGTTGGAACCTGAAGTGTGGATAAGTGACTGCCTTAGGCAGCAGGGGAAGGATTGTAATAAGTGGTCACAGGACAAGAACTAGTCAGGGCCGGGCTTGGATGACAGGGGAAGGAAGATAGAGCAGAACGGGCTAAAATAGGGGGACTGAAATGACGTGGTGCCCAAATGGTAGGTTGAGAAGAGGAGGGATTTGGAAAAAACTTGAGATGACTGCTTTGGACTTGGGGCCACTTGTGTGAGGAGCCCAGAATATATTTGTGAATATACCTATTAGTGAAGGTGGCTGAGACCAGGACAGGGCCAGCCTGTCTCTGGAGATTGTCTGTCCAGTGCAGAGATGGGGAAATTGCTTTGAGCTTTTGGGATTTCCATAAAGCCATTAATTGAGAAGAGACAGTGAAGGAATTTTTAAGTAATGTCTTGAGGTTGAGAAACTGGTGACTTTTCAAAGGAATTGTAGGGAGATGGGATTACTCCTGAAATCCAGGGGGCTGAATGACAGGTGGGAATATTGGGATTGCTAAATCCTTCAAATACTAGGTGATCCATCCTTGAAGCTCATGGTTCCAAGAACACAGGATTTTTTCCTCCCCCCAAAATGAGAGAAATTGAATGTGTGTGTGAAACTGTCTCTGGAGGGAGGGCAAGTAGGCAGTATTGGGGTAGAAGCCCTGGAAGTCCAAGCAGAGAGAAACTTACTGAACTCTGGGTAGCCAGGCAGGTGTGCAGAGGGTTCTTTCCATTTTGTCAGTGAAGTCACTTTATCTAGCCCCGTCTGGTTTGCTCCTTGGAGATGTTTAGGACATTTAGGAGCGTCGATTTGAATAACAAAAGCAGAGACTTAGGTGCCATCCAAGCTTGGTAGTCATGTGAAGAATGTGACCTGGAGGCCCTGTCACCTCTGTTTCTTGACATCTGGTCTAATATTAATCCAGCCAGAGCTAAGAGTTTTTGTAGTGAGGAGGAAGAACCTAGGATGCCAAGATTCTCCAAGGAGGAGAACATGGTGCACTTTGCATTTTAATCTTTAGTGTCCTAACTAACAGTCTTCTCTATTCTTCTGATCTTTTTTCCTATTCCCAGATAAATCCTAGAATCTGTAGAAATATGTAGTTTTGAAAGGAGGGGAGGGAAGTAGAAGGGGAGGTCCGCAGAAGAGGAGTGAGTTTTGAAGGAAGTACTCCTTTCCCATTCTTTGTTCTCCCTTTAAAGCCCACCAGAGAAGGCCTAAAATACAGGGATGCAGAGCCGACCTAGCATCTGCATTTCCTTCCTGCCTGAGTTGTGCCCTGTGTGTAATCCTGGGCCAGGGACAGGGCGGGAGGACACGTCTGAGATACTCGGCTGTGGCTGCAGAGCTGCAGCTCCAGGAAGGATGTGAGTGAAGGTCACACCATAGAGAGCATGGCTCTAGTCTCAGCCCAGCTGTGCTTCTGTGACTCTGTCCTTTGGAATTGTACCTATTGCTCCTGAAGTGGTTTTGTTCCCAAGGAGCATGGGAGAAATGTAGGGGGTGTACAGCTGTGATGGAAGCAGCCCCAGAGCATCCTGTGAAGAGTGAATTGGCCAATGCCAATTCTGGGGGAGGGGTTTGGGTCTAAAGGTTGTTCCTATTGATGTTTTTGACACTTCCTGCAACAGGATTCTCCTTGATTTGATTTCTGCAAATTCTTAGATGTGATTTCTACTGTGTACTTGAACATAAAAGGCATATTGTTTTCTAGGAAGTTTCTTCTGAGGGTACAGAAATTCTGGCCTCCAGGTTGGGAGTATTTTTCTGCAACGCTGGCTTTCTCTAATGGGAGGAGAGTGTTAGCAGCAGCATCCAATAAACTGAAGGATTTACGTTGAGTCCTTCAGAGGAAGGGAGTTGTTATCAGGCAGTGAAGACTTGGAGCCCATTTTGTTTTTCCTGCTACTTTTCTTCTTGGTGCCTGGCCTTTACTGTGATGTTTTCCTCAGATCCCTCTGTGTGCCTCTTGCTTCCTGGGGGACCTTTGTGGAACTAAAAAATAGCAAGCTATTTAGCAACCTGGAGCAAGGAGAAATGCTTGAACCCACTGCACTGCATAGGAAAGAGGACATAGCAGGTCATGCTTCACCAAGCAGGCACACAAGATGCAGAAGGGCTCAGAGGGTTCCAGCAAGGCTCTGAAGACTGCAAATCTCAGCTTGGGAACTGGCTTAACTTGTAGGAATACAACCAAGGCTTTTTCTCTCAGTGCTCTCACCTCACAGCATCAAAGGGGGGGGCGGTGGCCATTAGTCTGTGTTAAAAATGCAAGCTGCCTGCAGAAGTGCCAACAGCCCTCTCACCTCACTGGAGTTCTTCCTCTCATGGGGACTTCGCTGGCCATGGCTTCTCATTAGGTTATTGCTGGTTCCTCCAAAAGTTGGTGGTCAGTGAAATGTAGAAGAAAAGAAAGTGATCAGTCAGAGTGCCTTTGGGCAGCTTCTGGAGGTCATGGACAGTTGGGTGTCCTCTTTTGGAAGCTGCATAGTTGTACCTTATATTGAACTATCATGCCCCAGACCAGAGTTGGTTGGCCTGTGCTCTTAGGGTGAATAAGTCCCCAGGGAACTTGGCCCCTTTCTAGCCTTTCACTTTGAGGCCTTTTACTGGGAAGTTGGGTCCACAGAGATGCAGATCCCCAGGGCTTGCCTTTTTGGGTCTGAATCCTCATTGTGGTGGGTCCTTCTTTGTTAACCTCTCTGTTTTACTAGACTCATTAGCAAGTCTTGTTGGAGAAGAGATGGGTGAGGGAGCGGGAGAAGAGGACAGCTCCACATATGAGTCAGAGGCCTGGGAAGTAGCTGGTGGGGGAATGGGGTTTATACTGAATCACAGGGTTCTAAATGGGGTGCCAGAAGGGCACCCAGCCTAGCCTGCTGGGCTTTTGTCAGTGAGTATAGTCATATGCAACAAAGCACTGAATACTGTTCTAACCTGATGCTTTGAGAGCCTCCGGCAGGTTTTGGAACCTGAAGTTGACACTCTTTTCCCTCTCTTGTAGTCGAGTCATCCTGCCTGTGTCTGTAGATGAGGTAAGTTCTTTTTCTTTCTTATCCATACTTGCACATAAGTGCTTGTGACCATTGGCTCATTTGGTCTGGGAGTAGCCATACTCTTTATACAGTTCTTGTATTTGTTCTAACATAGAGATAACCAGTGCCACTTTTAGTTGCAGGAAGGCATTTGCTTGGTATATCTGGCAAGCTGTTAGCATGCCGGATGAGTCCGACAAGAGACCAGTCCAGCTCCTTTTAACTACTGGGACTGTGCTCTTTGGGGACGTATTACTGATGGGATTAGGTGTGTGCATTTTGGGGGACCTCCGTGACTTGCCTGGGAAGTGGGCATGATTCTTTCTGGTTGTGCAACAAACCAGTAGGGCCAGAAATCTGAGGCCCTCCCTAGCCATGCTAGGTGACTGCTGGAAAGACCAAAGCATAGAACCCTCCTTTTACGGAGGACAGGGAATGACAAATGGGCTTGGCTTGTTCTTTGTCCTTTTATGGCGGCTGGGTCTGACGTCCCAGTTCGTGGGGATCTGGCAGCAGCATTTGCCACGGAAGGTTCGTAGGTCATGCTGACTCAGAGCTGGTGTCCTGGACAGCAGAAAGCTGTCACGGAGGCTCCTTGGTCTCACCCGTCTCTGAACTTCCTCCACTCTCCTCTCCTGGCACAGTCTTGTTCTTTTGCTTCCGGTGGAACTCCGAAGTTTGGGTGCAGTTTGTCAGCCCGCAAGGAGTCCTCCGTCATTGGGCTCCATCTCTTTCAGTGCCAGCATGAAGCTCCTGTGATAGCTTCCACTCTGTTCCAAACAGAAGCTGGACCTTTGAAAAGTCAAATCAGGCCAACAGAGCCCACAGCCCTTTTTATTTTTTTATTTTTACTTTTTCATAGCACTTTTTAGATGAGATAAATATCCAGGTTTCTATATATCCAAGAGGGATGGGCAGGCCGTAAGTTTGATAAGAGTTGTGGAGACCTGGGAGAGGGGAAATGAGTTGAATTTGAACCTGAGCTGGAAGTTCTTGAAGTATAGATAAGAGAGATAAGACTGAAGTGGGTGTGGTGGTACATGCCTGTAATCCCAGCTACTTGGGAGACTGAAACAGGAGGCTCCCTTGAGCCCAGGCTGGGCAATTTAGTGACTTGTAAGATCCTGTCTCAAAGTAAAAAATTTTAAAAGGTGATGTAGGGCCGGTGAGATGGCTCAGCGGCGTAAGCGCCTGCCTTGCAAGCGCAAGGGCCCGAGTTCGACTCCTGGATCCCACATACGAAAAAGGGGCCGGTGATATCGCTCAGCAGCACGGGCGCCTGTTGGCGCGCGAGGTCCTGAGGTCGACCCCCCGATACCCACAATAAAAAAAAAAAAAAAAAAAATGGTGATGTAGTGTTAAGGCTCTGGGTTCAGTCCCCAGTGATACACACACAAGCAAACAAACAAATGACAACCAAATGATTTTCCAAACTGGAATGCCAAGCCAGAGGGTCTAATGTGTCTGTTGCTCTGAAACTTGGTGGTGGTTTTTTTTGTGGGGGGGGGCAACAACTTGTTCTCTGCTATACAGGCTCACCCCTTCAGTTCAGTAAGATATCTCCTAGAAATTTGGGGTTCCCTTAGTGTAGTATTTTGGGGCAGAATGGATCTTTTTATAGGGACTTTCTTGATAAAATGCAGGGTGAGAATGTCTCTGAGAAGTGCTGCAGACTAAGGAAGGCCAGAATAGTTCAGGACCGGGTACCTCTCAGCTGCTCTGCCATCAGGCAAGAAGGGCCAGAACCCTGACTGCTCATAATATGACCAAGAGTAGAAGAAGGGGGAACTCCCACATTGAGAGCTTCCACAACTGGCAGTTTTTAACTGGTGGTGGTTTTTCCAGTGTTGAGGAAGTGGCAGGACAGTGTGGGTAGTCGGGGTATTCAGAGCCTAAAGTCTAAGCAAAAAGCTTGAAGTGCCAGTTAGAATTTATCTATCTGTGTTGATAGTCAGCGTGTTCTTGGTAAGAAATCATTCACAAAAGCCAGGTGCACATCTGCACTGGAGGCTGAGGCAGGAGGATAACCATGAGCTCAGGGCCAGCCTAAACTACACAGTGAGACCCTGTCTCAAAAAAAAAAGCTGGGTGTAGTGGTGCACACCTGTAATCCCTGGGATTACAGCACTGGGAAGGCTGAGGCAGGATTGGATTGTGTGAGTTTGAGGGTAGCCTGGGCTACATAGTGAGTTTAAGACCAGCCTGAATTACAGAGTGAGAGCCTGTCTCAAAAAAAAAGAAAAAAAGCCCCCAAGAAACAAAAACCATTGAAACCATTGAAAGAAAGCAGTACTTGACCTGGTAGGGTTAAAGCTGCTCTTTTAATGGCTTGAACCTTAGTTCCAGGAGATCAGAAAATTCTTGAATGGGGAAGCCAAAGAAGAAATAAGTAATGATTGACCTCAAGAATCTTTGTCAATAACCCCATCCTGACTCACGGTTCCCTTGGGAACAGCCCAGAATCATGTAATTGGTAGATTCATTTCCTAAATTGGAGGCCATGACATAAGGGCCTTAGAGTTTCTGATTCGTGGGAAAAAGAAAAGAGAAAAGAGAAGGTCATGTCTTTATAATCACCTCGATGGCCTGAATCAATATTTGGGGGAAGAATTAGCTTCCGGCTAGCCAGAGTCTTTGGCCTAACACTGCCGGGGTTTCTGGGCAAATGCAGCACAGCAAAAATGCTCTGGCTGTCTGACATGGGTGTGTCCACCTGTGGGTCCTGGCTCAGGCCAGCCCACCTTCCACTGTGGGCTGGGCTGTTTCACTTCTTCTTTCCAGAGATGCATGGCACTACCCTCCTGTGGTACCTGACCTGATAGGCCCATGTGCTTGGAACCAACAGCAGTATTGTTATTCATGACATGTTTCACGTCAGTATTTCTGGCCCACCCACTACATATATTTTCCTGAGCTTCCACTCCCAGATTGCCAAAGTGGTGGGGTCTCTGTTTTTCTTGTTTGTTCATTTGTGTTCTCTCCTCTGTCTCTCTGCCTGTCTCTGGCTTTCTCTGTCTTTGGGGATAGAATTTCACTGTATTGCCTAGACTGCCCTTAAACTCCTGGGTTCAGTCGATTCTGCCTCAGCCTCCCAAGTAACTGGAACTATAAGCACATGCCACCATGCCTGGAATGTTTCTCTTTTTCTCAGCTGAATGTTTTAGTTCTTTGGGACAAGGGAACAAATCTCAAGGGTAGAGGAGTATTGTCCTATGCCTGCGATGACAGGAATCCTGGCCTCTTTGGGGTTCCTTATCTGATTTAATGGTTGGACCCCCACCTCTGTTGCTACCTAGCCTGAGTCTGGCAGCTTTCCCAAGATGCAGAACATCTATGCCAAAGAGAACCCTCTGACGTGGAAAGTGTTCTGCATTTGTAACTTGTGCAGGCCAGTCTTACCCCTTTGGATTAATAAATCTGCCTTCACTTGTCTCATTGGGATTAAAGGATCAGAATATCAAGAGAGATTAAAGGGGTAAGATGCCATCCAACAGGCTGATCCTCTTAGAGCCTGCCCTCTGATTCCTGCAGCTGAAGAGATACCTAGTAAAGACAATTAGTCTCTACCCGGGGTCCCCTCCCCAAGTAGCACCATGATCTGGCAACCCAGTCCCTGCGACCAGGCCCTCTTCCCAGCCTGCCCTTTAGGATAGCCGAGTCAGTGCTTAGATGACCTTGTGACTATTCTCTGAAACAGTTCCTGCTTCTTTTTAGGAACCCCTGGCTCAGCCAAACCCTGACCCACTTGATGGGGGTTTCACATGTGCCTTAGCTAGGTGGTGGAACTGGAAAGGCACAGGGACAGTTTGGGGTTCTGTGAAGGCATTGAGGCAGCACTGATGTTGCTTAGAATTAGCAAGGTCAAGGTGACTGGCTGTCACCCAGATGTTCCTCTTTATGGGATTAACTGAGCCTTGATCACTTGCCTGGGCCTTTCCTTGGCATTTGTAGTGGGGTTTTGCTTTAGAAATTAGGGCTCTTTCAGCTTTGTGGTGAGTAGTGAATTTTCCTGGTCTATGCTTCCCCTTCCAGACTTTTCCTAGAAATTTCCCTGCAGTGCTTAGGAAGCTGCCATAGAGCAGGCTTCCAAGTCTGAGGGGAAGTAGCCCTGGAAGCTGCTCTGTTTGCTGGTGCCAGCAGTGGTTCAGTGGTAGATGTGCAGAGGTGCTGCTTCTCTGTTTCAATGTCAAAGAGAGAACCCTACTCTTTCACCTGGAAGAGTACCAGGAGTTTGGTGCAGGAGAGTGGAGGGTGAGGGAAACCTTAATCCCCTTCCCCAACATACTGGATAATTGAGTACTGTACTTGTTTTTCTTTTTCTCGTACTACCTGAACAGTTGTGCCTGTTTGGTACTTGCAGCGGTGGGAAAGATGGGTCTTTTGGTATAGATGTAACTTCCTCCATTAACAGACACTGTTTATTCTCTCTTCACCATATTTTTCCCTGCAAATGGCTTTCTTCAGAGAGAAGGGGGCAGAAGGGCCAGGCCTGGGCACTGCCTGAGGGGGTCAGAGGAGGCCAGTGATCTTGACTGGTGACTTGATAGGATGGCATGTGACCCAAATAAAGAAAAAGCCAAAGTAACTGCCAACACAGAAGGGGCACCAAGCCAACAGACCGGGGAAGGAATCTGTACTATCTAATACAGGAAGCAGTAGCACTTTCTTCAGCCCTACCAGGAACCTGGGAAGCCTCAGGAGGTTTGATTGCCTGAAACACTCTCTCTTGAGTTCCTCGCAGGGTGACGAGGGGTCCAACCCTAGAGAAAATGCAAGTAGGTGAGCCTGCTTTACAATAGAGGTGGATTTTACAGAGCATTGGACGACTTGCCTTTGACAAGCAGTCATGTCTTAGGATCTGTTTTTTTTTTTTTTTTTTTAGGTCTTTTTGAGGCAGGATTTCACTATGCAGTTTGGGCTAGCCTTGAACTCACTTTGTACCCCAGGCTGGCTTTGAACTCGCAGCGATCCTCCTGCCTCAGCCTCCTGAGTGCTGGGATTACAGGGGTGCACCACCACATCTGGCAGGATCTGTTTAAATGAATGGAATAAAGAGATACAGTATCTGGCAGCAAACCCCAATTCTGTTTTGGGGGTCTTAATACAGTACCAGAGACAAGTCTGGGGCAAAAGCTACTTTGTGAAGATTAGGTGTATTTGCCTGCCTCTTTAAACCCTTATGGGTGAGGTAAAAATTAAACACAGTTGATGGCTAAAGCAAGGCCATGGAGCAGCATTCTCAATTGTTTGGGTAGATTTGGACAAGGCCTGTTGTGAAACTCTAGGATGAGCTTCTGAATTAAGGAGACCCCAGGATCTACTTGGAAGTTACCAACAGCCATACTGTGTGACTGCTGAGAATAATGTGTGTTACTCTGTTCCTTTAGTATCAAGTAGGGCAGCTGTATTCTGTGGCTGAGGCCAGTAAAAACGAAACGGGAGGTGGCGAAGGCGTGGAGGTCCTGGTGAACGAGCCCTACGAGAAGGATGGAGAGAAGGGCCAGTACACACACAAGATCTACCACTTGCAGAGGTACGTGACCGAGGCTGCCCGGCGGAACGCTGGCCTGGTTTGGAAGTGGGGTGGGTGTCTCCAGGTTCTTAGCTGGCTGCTCAAGTTGCTTCACCTGTGAGCGCGGGCGTAGGTACTTTCTTTGTTAATTTAAATAAAAATTCTTGGGCCGGGGATATAGCTCAGCAGCACACGCGCCTGCCTGGCAAGCTCAAGGTCCTGAGTTTGATTCCCGGTACCAAAATAAATAAATAAAAATTTTGTTATTTAAAAATAAAAATAATAGTCCACTGGGCTCCCAGTCTCCAGACATGCCATTTTGTGGTTTCTTGGGGCCTTTTCCGCAGTCTGTATGTGTAGAAGTAGTTTGTGTGTGAATGGGTGCTTGTTTTCTTTATTGTTATTTTACATAGATAGGATCCTACCGCTGTGTATGTAGTGTTCTTGCTCATTTTTTGTATAGCAGGTCATAGCTGCCTTCCACTCCCAGTGTATCCCGCCTCATTCTTATAAAGCACACACGGTATTTATAGTACCATGTCCCGCAGATGTGCTATAAGCCGTGTAACCAGTTCTCTCTTGATGCATATTTGTAGTCATTTCCAGATGTCTACATACTCCAGTAAAATTCCTTTGGCATAAATCTTGTAGGTTTTTATTGGTTTTTTTTGGTACCAGGAACTGAACCTAGGG
This sequence comes from Erethizon dorsatum, assembly GCA_028451465.1. NCBI lineage: Eukaryota > Metazoa > Chordata > Mammalia > Rodentia > Erethizontidae > Erethizon > Erethizon dorsatum. The sequence continues at coordinate 37,296,969 of CM051826.1, forward strand.
GCTTCACATTGAGCTATATCCCCATCCCTCTTTGTTTTTTATTTATTTATTTTTATTTTTATTTTTTTGTGGGTACCGGGGGGGTTGACCTCAGGACCTCGCGCGCCAGCAGGCGCCCGTGCCGCTGAGCGATATCACCGGCCCCTTTTTCATATGTGGGTTCCGGGAGTCGAACTTGGGCCCTCGCGCTTGCCGGGCAGGCGCTTAAGCCGCTGAGCCATCTCACCAGCCCCCTGTTTTTTATTTTGACACAGGATCTCAGTAAAAATTGCCCAGGCTGGGCCTGAACTTGCAATTTTCCTTCCTTAGCCTCTCAGGGAGCTGAGATTTCAGGCATGTACCACTGTGCCCGGCTACCAATTTCATTTTCATTTGGTAAAATTCCTAATCTGTCGTAATCTCACACTCTGATGATGGAAAGTGCTAACCCAGAAAGGTTCAGGATTTTGCAGGGCAGGAGCAGGAGGAGAGCAGCTCTGTGAAGTGGGAGAATCTCACTGATCCTATTCCCTGGTTGCAGCCCTCTTTGTTCTTAATGTTTCTTCTGGCTTGTCCTCCATTCCTACTTTGAATTGACTGTTAGCCAAGGAATTATCAGTAGGTTAAGATGAGCTCTAGGTAATGCCTTCCCCATAGGCTATTTGTATTTTTTTTCTTTTTTTTTTTTGGTGGGTACTGGATGTTGACCTAGGACCGAGTGTTCCAGCAGGCACCTGCGCCGCTGAGCGATATCACTGGCCCTTTTCTTCGTATGTGGGTTCTGGGAGTCGAACTCGGGCCCTCGTGCTTGCCAGGCAGGTGCTTACGCTGCTGAGCCATCTCACCGGCCCCTGTATTTTTTTTTTTAACACATTCCTGCCAACTTGAACCACCAGTGGTATATGCATGACTGTCTCATTGGGCGCCTCGTACCACTGATGTGCAAACAGATCTAACCACTTTTATCAGTCTTTTTACTAATAAAATTAATAAGCCACTTGATGGGACAGTCATGCATGTACCATTGGTGGTTCAAGCCGCCCAACAGCGGGACATACAAATTATGGCCCACTGTGAACATGTTAAAGATGACTTTTTTTTTTTTTTTTGGTGGGTACCGGGGGTTGACCTCAGGACCTTACGCACCAGCAAGCACCCATGCCACTGAGCGATATCACCGGCTCTTTTTTCATATGTGGGATCCAAGAGTTGAACTCGGGCCCTCGCGCTTGCCGGGCAGACGCTTAGGCCGCTGAGCCATCTCACCGGCCCAAAGATGACTTTGAAAAGAGATGAGCCTATTAGTAGGAGAGAGAAGGTCCATGCATAAGGAGATTAAGACCTGTCTTACCTGCGTCCTATCAAGAGCTGCTACCACCATTCTCTTTCCCTAACATCAAAACAGCCAACTGCAAAAGAAAGCAAACTGTGACTGCCACTATTCCCTGTCCTCAAGAGGATGAAAGCCTTCCTAGCAAATCAATTTCTGTTGACTCATCCTTTTCCCTAAAACGTCCATTTCTTTTCATTGTCTGTGGCCTGGATTACTATTAAGCTCTCAGCTGGTCTCCCCGCTTTCCAGCTCTATACAGCTGTGAGTGTTCTGACTGGAAGACCTGTCGCTCCCCTGCTTGAAAGCTATAGATGGCTTCCCTTTGCCCCTGGGATGAAGTCTATACTTTCTGACATAACTTACAAGATCTTTTATGACCCCTGTGTGTTCTCTTGCATTCCCCACCTTATACCTTGCATCAGCTCCTCTGACCTTCTCTCTCCCAGCTTTGCCTGTCCCACTCCCATCCTTCCATCTAGCTTAGTCCTATATAGTCCCTGTTCTGTGTCTTTATGTCATCATGACTTTCCAGAGGATTCTACCCAGAGCCTGTCCCTCCCCTGCATGTTTTTGTAGTGCTCAGACCCCAAGAGCCCTGTGCTCACCCACCTACCTTCAGTGTTGTCATTTGCCTAGTTAGTTATGCTCCCCGCTGTTTGGTTTCTCTGTGTGTCCCTGTGTGTGACACACGCTTAGGGAGTATCACCTAAGTGTGTGAGTGAATCTCATGCTTGCTTTGAGGTTGCAGAGTTAGATCTCTATTGGGGTTAGATCTTTCTCTTAGGCCTGAGGTACTAGGATGATGAGGTTGCTAGATCTGCTAAAGATTATATAAATTACTAGTTAAAAACCAAGAAAGAGAGCCAGGCCTGGTGATACACGCTTGTAATCCCAGCACTTTGGGAGCCTGAGCAGGAAGAGCACAAGTTCTAGCCCCACCTATGTAACTTAGGGGCTTAGCAAGACCCTGTCTCAAAAAAATAAATAAGTAAAAAGTAAAATGGCTGGGAATGTAGCTCAGTGCGAAGGCCCTGGGTTCAATCCCCCATAATGTGCGTCCTCCCCTGCAAAAAATTTGGTCCATACTATACATATTTTTCTACAACCTGAGATGAATACTGAGTAGAAGAAAGCATAAACCTAGACTAAGGAGTACAGTCCAACTTTGGCAATGCATGCTTGCAGGTACTGTTTTTGCATGTTATCCTTGTTCTATGTAGTGTAGTACCTGTCCTGGGCCCACTGAGCTCTAGAAAGAGTGCATAATGAGCGTGTCATGGCTAGTAGGCCACAGTGAGTAGCTTTGGGCCTCGTAGGCTACCCTGGTCCTGGTGGGTGGCGGGGAAGTTTTGGACGATGTTGGTAGCCAGTCAAGCTGGGATGTGAGGCTCTGGCTTCTCACATACAAATGTAACCTGCTTGTCTCATGGAAACTTGCTTGTCAACTCCCCTTTGAAGAAGCTGGGTTTGTGAGTTGAAGAACATGATGTAAAAGCCTGTTGTCCCTTTCCTCTCATGCATCTCATCACTCCTTTTTTTGATACAGCAAAGTACCCACATTTGTCCGAATGCTGGCCCCAGAGGGAGCCCTGAATATACACGAGAAAGCATGGAATGCCTACCCTTACTGCAGAACCGGTGAGTGCAGACTAGGCTAGAAGCTGAAGTTTGGGCCCCATGCACAGTAGACCTGAGGGTGTGGTCAAGTAGGCCCAGGGGTGGGGCTTCACGTCCCACCTTCATTTTGCAGACTAGTGAAAGGATGAAGTTGGGCCTCCTCCTAGCCTGGGGTACCAGTGTTGTCTTAATAACTCAGTGGTCGACTGGGTAAGAACCACAGCTTGGTCACAGCTTGAGAGCACAAAACTGACCCCTCCTATTTAGGGATGCTATGATAATTTTGATTGTTTTTACTGCTTGCCTGTATATATTTTGGAAAATACATAAAAATGGAAGAACACAATTACCACCAATGCCTGTTTCATCTCTACGTAGTCACTTCTAACTTCTGTTTTTTTTGTTTGTTTGTTTGTTTGTTTTTTGGTACTGGGGATTGAACCCAGGGCTACTGCACCACTCTACCACTGAGTTACACCCCTACTCTTTTTAAAATTTTGAGACAGTATCTCACTAAGTTGCCCAGCCTGGCCTCGAACTTGAAGTCCTCCTAATTATTTAGCCTCCCAAAAGTGGATAGATTGCAGGCATACACTACCACGGTAGGTAGATAGATAGATAGGCAGACAGACACAAATGGAAAGAAAAAAATCTGATACATTTTTCTAGATAAATTTTAGATCATATGATGCCTTTTTTTTTTTTTTTTTTTGTGGGTACCGGGGGTCGACCTCAGGACCTCACACACCAGCAGGCGCCCGTGCCGCTGAGTGATATCACCGGCCCTTTTTTCATATGTGGGTTCCAGGAGTCAAACTCGGGCCCTTGCACTTGCCAGGCAGGCGCTTACGCCACTGAGCCATCTCACCGGCCTGATGACTCATTTTTATATTTCTTTTTTTTCTTCAGTAAACAGAAAACATTTACCCTGTCACTAGGGAGTCTACAAAAAAAAAAAAAGGAAAGGGCCGGTGAGATGGCTCAGTGGCATAAGCACCTGCTTGGCAAGCACAAGGTCCTGAGTTCGACTCCCGGAACCCACATATGAAAAAAGGGCCGGTGATAGCGCTCAGCGGCACGGGCGCCTGCTGGCGCATGAGGTCCTGAGGTCGACCCCCGATACCCACAAAAAAAAAAAAAGGAAAGGGCTAGGGGTATAGCTCAGTGGCACAGCACCTGCCTGGCAAGCACGAGGTCCTGAGTTCAATTCCTGGTACCAAAAAAAAGGGAATCTAGAACTGGGAGCAGTGGTGCATGTCTATAATCCCAATTACTCTCAAGACTGAGGCAGGAGGATTTTAAGTTCAAAACCAGCCTGGGCAACTTAGTAAGACCTTGTCTCAAAAGATAAAAAGGGCTGGGGATGCATCTCTGTGGAAGAGTGCCCCTGGATTTAACCCACAGTACCATATGATGACCATATAGTACTCCATCACATGAATGTATAGTCAGCCTATCAAACCCATGAATGCTGAATACTGGTTCATTATAAACTACAGATGAAAATATTTGGGAGTTAGAGATTTAATTCAGTGGGAGAGCACTTGCCTAGCAAGTACAAGGCCCTAGATTCAGTCCTTAGCACAAAAAGAAAAAAAGTGGCAAAAATATGTGGGAAAAACAAATCTGGGCTAGGGTGTACCTTTGTGGTAGAATGAGACATTGCCTGGCATATGTGACCTGGGTTTAATCTCCAGAATAACTGTAAGTAACACAGTATAACTATATACATTGTATTAGGTATTACAGTTCATTTAGAGATAAATGAAGTTTTATGGGAGAATGTGTGTAAGTTATATTCAAGTACTATGCCATTTGATTGCCATTTGATATAGGAGACTTAGCACGGATTTTGGTATCTTGAGTGTGTGGTGGTCCTGGAATCGATTGTCAGAGGATACTGAGGAATGTAATTTTTTTAAATCCAGGGCCTTTGTGCCGAGCTATATCCCCAGGTCCTTTTCACTTTTTATTTTGAGATAGGGTCTTGCTAAGTTGCTAAATTGCCCAGGCTTGGGTAGAACTTATTATCCTGTCTCATTTTTTTCCTAGTACTAGGGATGAATTCAAAACCTTGGCTATGCGTAAGCACTGCCATGCTGAGCTACATCCTCAGCCTTTTTTTTTTTTTTTTTTTTTTTTTTTAAATGTGGGTACCGGGAGTTGACCTCAGGACCTCGTGCTTGCCAGCAAGTGCTTGTGCTGCTGAGCCATATCACCGGCCCTTTCTTTCCTTTATGTGGGTACTGGGAGTTGAACTCAGGACCTCGCACTTGCAAGGCAGGCGCTTATGCCACTGAGCTATCTCATCGGCCCTTTTTTTCTGTCTTTTTGAGACGGGTTTTGCTATGCAGTTCAGGCTGGCCTTGAACTCACTTTGTAGCCCAGGCTGGCCTTGAACTTAAACATGGATCCTTCTGCCTCAGCCTCCCGAGTGCTGGGATTACAGGCGTGCACCACCATGCCTGGCTTCCTCAGCTCATTTTTAAATGTTACCTTGAGACAGGGTCTTATTAAGTTGCCCAGGTTGGTTTCAAATTCCTGGGCTCAAGCAATCTCCCTGCTTCAGCCTCCTGAGTGGCTAGGATTATAGGTATGCACCATCACACATCATATTGTGATCTTTCTTTTTTTTTTTTTTTTTTTTTATGTGGGTACCGGGGGTCGACCTCAGGACCTCACGCACCAGCAGGCACCCATGCTGCTGAGCAATATCACTGGCCCTTTTTCCGTATGTGGGTTCCGGGAGTCGAACTCGGGCCCTCACACTTGCCAGGCAGGCGTGTACACCGCTGAGCCATCTCACCGGCCCCATGTTGTGATCTTTCTAAACCATTCTCTTATTGTCTTTTTTTTCGGGTGCGGGAGAACCAGGAATTGAACTCAGGACCTTGTGCTTGCCAAGCAGGCACTGTGCCACTGAGCTCTATCCCTGGCCCCTCTCTTATTGTCAAATACTGAAATTTTCATTTTTACTGTAATGTATCTACCTTTGACTTAAGACGTAGCACTGAGACTCAGAAGCTCAAGAGAGGTGGTCACAGGAAAGGGTCTGTCCAATAGCCTCTCCCTCCCCTGGAGAAGAGCCAGGTCTAGACTCTAAGCAAAGTTAGCGCAGGAGATGCTGATGTTGTTGAGGTAAAGTTGAAATGAGCCCAATTGTTAATGACAACATATTTAGAAGTAGTGATCACCAAAGTCCATTATGTACACATGGAATTTTTTTGATGTATAAGCAAGTTGCATGGAGCATGCGCTGTAAGAACCTTAGCCAAGTTGGCATGAAGGAGGCAAATGGACAGCATGGACTTCTCCATGCCTGGTGCAGGGGTCTGGGTGCAGAGCTTATGCCAACTGAGAGAAGCCACTGTCCCCTGTGTAATTTTTAGAAGAGTGTAGCAGATTCTTCACCTGGAGAGTGAGGGTTGACCCTGCTAAGAGCTCTGAATTGATAGCTTGTACTGAACCAACATACTATATAGTTGAAGTAGGGCTGGAATTATTTTTTGTATTTTTGGTTTTTTTGTTTGTTTTTTCAGACCGGGTCTTGGTATGTAGTTCAGGCTGGCCTCAGACACACTGCAATCTTCCTGCCTCAGCCTCCCAAGTGCTGAGATTACAGGTGTGCACCACGATGCCCAGTTTATTTCCTGAATCTTGGCCTGTCTCCTGTCTGGAGTTTCTGGAAAGAAAAGGAAAGGGGAGGGGAGGATTTGAACTTTCACAAAGAACTTTTTTCTATTCTAGACATTCTGAGATTCCTTTTGAGTAGTTCACACTCAGCTTTTCAGGATTCCTAGGTTTGAGGAACATCTAGAAGTAGACCTCTTAGGCCCAACCTCCCACTGATTCATGTCCCAGGGGAGTCCCTAAAGGTTCCCCTGGAACTTATCTGTGAGGTGGGTGATCTTTCCTCACAGCAGCCCTCATTTGTTAGCACAAACAGCCTGGCTCCAGGGTCTTCCTGCTAGCCACCACTTCCTGTGCTGCCTGTTTGTTTTATTTGCTTGCACTCGCTTGATTGCATCTGATAAGGCTGTCATCCTATGTGACTCAGGCAGTCCTTATCCTGTGGACTTTGGGAGTGACTAAAGTCATTGCTCTCGCCAGTCCTCCATGGCCCTCCACAGGTTCAGTGACCTTGTATCAGCAGTTATTGGTGGGACCTGAGATGATCTAATGCTTAGATTTCATTGCTGTGGCTAAAAATGCAAACTCCATTACTTCTTAAACATGGAGCAGGAAGCTGTTAAATTCTTGGAAGTGAGGCATGGACTCATGTTCATAAAAAGCAGTGTGCAGTGCTGAGTGGTGGTGCACACCTGTAATCCCAGCTCTCAGGAAGCTGAGGCAGCAGGATTGAGAATTTGAGGCCAGGCTGGGCTATATAATGAGTTTGAAGCCTGCCTGGACTGTATAGTGAGACACTGTGTCAAAGAAAAAAAATCGAAAGCAATGAGTAGTGTGACAGGGTATGTTTGGTCAAGGGCCAAAGGTGAATTTTCTTGGTGTATAAGAGAGTTGCGCTGAGTATGCGCTGTAAGAACCTTAGCATGTAAGAAACTTGACATGAAGGAGGTAAACAGATAGCATGGACTTCTGTATGGCTGGGGCAGAGCTTGTGCCAACTGAGAGATGCCACTGTCCCCTGTGTAATTTTTAGAAGAATGTGCTGCAGCTGACAAGGCATTTTCGTACACAGCAAGTGTTACTTCACATAGATGTCTTTTTCTTTTTTTTTTTTAATTATTTTTTGGTACTGGGAATCGAACTCTGGGCCTTGCACTCACCAGGTAGGTGCTTGTGCTGCTGACCTATATCCTCGGCCCTTCACATAGATTCTTTTTTTTTTTTTTTTTAATATGTGGGTACTGGGAGTTGAACTCAGGACCTTGCGCTTGCCAGGCAGGCGCTTATGCCACTGAGCCATATCACCAGCCCTCACATAGATTCCTGACTACAAGAAGAAGGAAAATATAATTTCTAAATACTTGAAGAGGACCCTGAGCAGGGAAGGAAAGGTTGGTTTCTTCATTGAATGTTGACCTCACATGGAATCCATCTTTCTACATAATGAATATGCTGAATCTTAGGTAGGTGAAGTTAGGCACCTGTGCTTTTTTTTTTTTTTTTTTTTTTTTCTTTTTTCTTTTTGAGACAGGGTCTTGCTGTGTAGTGCAGGCTGGCCTTGAGTTCACTATATAGCCCAGCCTGGCCTTAAACTCACCATGTTCCTGCTCCAGCCTCCCAAGTGCTGGGATTACGGGATGTATCAACATGCCTGGCTTATAAAATGCTTGAAGTAATAATTTCTCCCACTGGCCCTCAGGGTAGCCTTCCTTGCCTGTTTATATCTCTTATTTCAGAAGCACAGGTGTCTGCTGGGCGTAGTGGCACATCTCTAATCTCAGCACTCAGGAATAGTGAATTCAAGGCAGGCCTGGAGTATGTAGTCTCAAAAACAGCACACACACATACACACAGTCTTAGCTTGACCTAAGTAGACCAAATCTTACGGTGAGATAGATAAAGGAGCATGGAGAGGAATACCTCATGCCTTTTGGATGGCTCTAATCTTATTCTGAGGGGATTGAAAATAGATTGGGGATACCCTACTCATCCTTAGCTCTCTTTTCCTCTGAAACTGAGGGGTTGGGCTATGAAAGGGGGGGATGATGGGAGTGGTCTGTGGATGAAAATGGGAAGAGGAAGAGAATGTATTTTTACATCCCTTTCTGGAACCTTAACCCTGGGCTGGATACAGTATCACTAAATCATACTTTTAAAATACCTTTGGGCTGGGGATATAGCTCAGTGGCACAAGCACTGGCCTGGCAAGCACAAGGTCCTGAGTTTGATTCCTGGTAACAAAAAAAAAAAAAAAAAAAAAACCTTTGCCAGGCATGGTGGCACATTTTTGTAATCCCAGCGATCAGGAGGCTGAGTCAGGAGGATTGCTGTGAGTTCAAGGCCAGTCTAAACTATATAGCAAGACCCTGTCTCAAAAAAACAACACAACACACAAACCCTTCTTAGTCAGTCTTATTTGGAAAACCCTGTGTTCTGACTGCAAAGGGTTTCTGGAGGCATTTCCTGTGTACCTGAAGTTGCAGCTCAAAGAAAAGGAGATGGTATAAATGGAGAGATGTTTGGAGGAAAGAAGGGCTAGAGAAGGTTTGGGGGAGACTGTTTGGTTACCCAAGTTGGCATTAAAGGCCAGGGAGGGTTGTCACCCTTGTGAGTTCCAAAATCAAATTTGTCAAGTACTAAGTGGATGTTTCTCAGTGTCTCACAAACACTAATGTCTAAAAAACTTCAAATGCCTATTTCCAAAATTATATTGAAACAAAATTAATAGTGAAACCAGATATTACTGTTGGCTGATCAGGGCATTATTTCCTTTTGGATTCTCATATGTGGGAAATCAAATTGTAATTAGAATACCAATAGGTAGTGAAAAATGTCCACTTGGTTAAATGATCAGATTCTTATGTTTGTTGATTAGGACACCTGTCCATACAGAGGCGAAGCTAGAAGGAGAACATTTCTTAGAGAACATGGATTCAGAGAGTAAGGTGGTTGGAGACGTTTAATGACTAGCGTCCTCCAACCAATCTGTCTGGCACTGCTGTCTCCACTAGGGATAGCGCTCTTTTCCCACACTAGCACTGCTGAATTCTGCCACATTGGTCTCTTTGGACTTCTCTCCAATGGATGTTATTCCCATCATTTCCTTTTTCTCTGGCATGATTTTCTCCAACTGCTAATGGGGCGATTATTTCAGTATAGACCTCTTAGTTATAATCTTAATCTGCTGCTTCCTTCCAAGTATCTTTCATTGGATGTGGGGAGATTACTGATAGTATTTTAGTTTACTTCTATACATGGTGGCTCGTAGCCCTTACATTTCAACTTTTCTCATTTCCATTTCAGAGGGAGCCTCAGTTTCATTGTTAAAGTAGTAGAGTTTGTTGACCTTGTGTACTCTCCAAACGTGGCATCCATCAGAAAATGCAATTGCTCCTAAATTCAGCGGGTACAGGGTGAACCAGGCCATTGTCAGGAGGAAAGCTAAGTCTGTTCCCCAGTGACATGAGAGCTGCAGTCATTTTCTCTGATAAATAATTGAACTGTGCTTTTCGAGGGGGTCTCATTACAACAAGGAGGAGTGCAGAGCAGGAGAGGTTTGGTTACAGTGAGAGGAAGGCTGCCATAGGCAGGCAGACAGCGCCTGGCTCAGCATGACTTGCTCCACATTCAGGCGGCAGAGGCAGAGGTGGAAATGAGGGGCACCCAGCTGATGCCCTGACAGCAATGATGGGTCACGCGGCCCCGGTGAATCAGAGATAGTCCCTTTCCTGTCCTGCTGGAAAGAATCCCAGGAAGTTCATAGCAGCATTGCTTTAAATTCCATATTTGGTCTTTTGGGACCTTTGTATAGTGTAACTTGAGGGGTGTTGGTGCATTGAAGTATTCTCAACTCACTGAGGTCTGGAAGTAACTATGGAATAAGCCACAGGGAGTGGGGAACTCGGCTATTCATGTTTCTGGGGATGGGGGAAGATTCTTATTTATCTTCATTAATCTTTTTTCTCTCTTCTTTCCATGTCCTTGCCTTGGAACAGTTATTACAGTAAGTATTGTGGTGGTGGGGATTGGAACGGTAGGTGATTTATAAGAAAAGGAGAAATAAGAACGTATCTGCACTAGTGGAGGTCCTGGCTACTCTGTTCTTCCCCTTGTCTGATGTTTGGAGTTGTCAAAGCTGAATCTTTTCAATCCTAATGAAGAACTTGTTAATTGGCCCAGTGGCTTCCTGCTTTAAGCTGCAGTTGGCTTGTGACTGTCAGGTGCATCCTTGCTCTGGGTCCTGCATGGACAGACTAACTGGAGACGCCCTGCTCCCCTCAGGTCATGCCTGCTCAGGGTTACAGAAATTTTATTTCAACTGAGCTGATTGTGACATCTCTTTCCTGTTTGGGCATCTGTTGACCCTAGTGAGCACTGCCTCTTGGCAAAATTGTGAAGTCAACAGAATTTCTCTTCTGTGACCATCCCCTTTGTCACTGGCCTTCCTCACCACCCTTGAGTGTGCCCATCCAAGTGCCTAGTCCCGGGGACGGTGAGATGGCTCAGCGGCCTACGCGCCTGCCTGGCAAGCGCGAGGGCCCGAGTTTGACTCCTGGATACAAAAAAAGGGCCGGTGATATCGCTCAGTGGCACGGGCACCTGCTGGCGCACGAGTTCCTGAGGTCCCACAAAAAGAAAACAAAAAAACAAACCAAGTGCCTAGTCCCTTCCAGGAAACGAATTCCTGTTGAGATGGTAATGGGTTGATTTCCTCCTTTGAATAGTTCTTTTTTTTTTCTTTTATACTTATTCCAGTTTTTGTTTTTGTTTTTGTTTTTTGTACCTGGAATTGAACTCAGGACCTTGTGCTTGCCAGGCAGGTGCTGTGCAGCTGAGCTGTATCCCCGGCCCTTGTTCCAATTTTCTAAAAGCACAAAGGAAAGGAGACAGCATGAAGGGTTGCCCTTGCAGGAAGCCAGTTGGGGGAAAGGGACCGTGCTGAATATTTTTTATTGGTTGGGAAGTCTTTTGTGCTCTTTCCACGTATCTAGTTAACCATTAGCAACTTTGTGTAAAGTAGTATGGAAGACTGGTTAAATACATGAATTCTAAAGTCACACAAACTCGTTCTTAGGCCTAGCTTTTTTTTTTTTTTTTTTTTTTGTGTGGGTACCGGGGGGTCGACCTCAGGACCTCGCGCACCAGCAGGCGCCCGTGCCTCTGAGCGATATCACCGGCCCCTTTTTCGTATGTGGGATCCGGGAGTCGAACTCAGGCCCTCGCGCTTGCAAGGCAGGCGCTTATGCCGCTGAGCCATCTCACCGGCCCAGGCCTAGCTTTTTGATGATCTCTGGCCTTGGACAAATCCTGAACCTGTTTTTTTTTTTTTCCTTTCCCCACTTAGCCTTTTTGAACTTTACTTTCCTCATCTGTAAAATGAGAGTGACTATACACCTCCTAGGATGACATGAGGGTTCACCTGGGGTGATCCATGCCTAGCGTATTGTGGGATTGCAGTCATGGTAGCTGTTATTACCAGGCAGGGGCTGGAGTCTCCTGACTGCTCCTGATCTAGTAATGGGAGGTGGCTAATTTCCAGCTGTGACCCTGGTGACTGTATGGTATTTCTTCCCTCTTCCAGAATGAGTACATGAAAGAAGACTTTCTGATTAAAATTGAGACCTGGCACAAACCGGATCTTGGCACCCAGGAGAATGTAAGGAGTATATCTCAAGAACCCCAGGGGGGTTTCCAGGCCCCAGAGCAGGGTCTTGAGGTTCTGCCTGTAGCCTCTCCATGCCTGCCAGGTGGTTCTTCTCTCTGTGGTCCTCTTTTACCTGTCCAGAAAGGCAATGGCCTCTCCTTAGACCTCTCCTTTCAGGGTGGGATCGCCCTTCTTTGATTTGCAAAATATGATTTCCAAGATTCTTTACCAGATCTTCCTATAGTGTTCAGGTAGGTCTAAAATGCTGTTCCTGACACAAAGGAGCTGTTTTTTTAAACATCAAATTTAAAGCCTCTCTAGGGCACAATTTACAATCATTCCCAAAAGTTGCAGTAATGCCTTTTTTTTTCTTAGTAATTCCATGCCTAGGAACTTACTAGACACCTTTCTCACATACATGAAATAATATATACAAGGAGATTCATTGCTGTATTCTATTGTGTAACAAAGATTAAAAATAACTCAAGCTGGGCATGGTGACACACACCTGTAATCCCAGCACTCAGGAGGCTAAAGCAGGAGGATCACTGTGAGTTTGAGGCCAGCCTGGGCTATATAGTGAGTTCAAGGTCAGCCTGAACTACATAGTGAGACCTTGTCTCAAATACATAAATACATAAATAAATAAATAAAAGCAACACAAGAGCCCATCAGTAGGACACCATTAAATATATTATGCAACCAAATAGTGGTATACCATGCAGTCATTAAAAAGAGCCAGCAGGAACGACCCTTAAGATGTATTGTTTGCTGGGCGTGGTATCGTACACCTGTAATCCCATCACTTGGATCTGAGGCAGGAGATCACTAGATTGAGTGATCTTACCCACTTAACTCTGGGTAAGTTAGTGGGACCTTGTTTCAAAATAAAAAGATAAAAAGGGCTGGGGATGTAGCTCAGTGCAAAGGCTGTGGGTTTTATCCCTAGTACTCCCCCCTACCCCATGTATTGTTCAGTGAAAAAAGCAAGATATAAAATGGTGCATATATGTGCTAGTGTTACAGTAAATGGAAAATCTATGTACATGGATAGACTGTAGTGGCAGTATCTATCACTGGAGTGGGGCTGGGGGACACACAGAGTTATTCTTCCTTGTATCATTTCATTTTGAATTTGTGTCATAGTTTTATATGTATGTGTACAGTGTGGTGAAAATAATCATCTCCAGGAGTGTTTAGTCTTTACCAAGGGACATCTGGAAACAATGTACAGCAATCTTTCTCAAATTTATGTCTATTTAAAATCCAATCTCACTCCTTTATATAATTTTGTACAGATTTAGTATCTCTTATCCCTTGAGACCAGAAGTGTTTCGTATTTCAGATTTTGGAATATTTGCTTATACATAATGGTGTGCCTTGGGGACGGGTCCCAAGTATAAACAACAAAATTAATTTATGTTTCATATGCACTTTACACATTCAGCCTGAAGGTAATCCTCTCCTTCCTCCAGGTGCATAAGCTGGAGCCTGAGACATGGAAACATGTGGAAGCCATATACATAGACATCGCAGATCGAAGCCAAGTACTTAGCAAGGTAGGAACTACTTAAATATGTAGGATGCAGAAATGACTTTTTTTTTTTTTTTGGTGGGTACCGGGGGTCGACCTCAGGACCTCGTGCTTGCCAGCAGGCGCCCATACCACTGAGTGATATCACTGGTCCTTTTTTCATATCTGGGTACCGGGAGTCGAACTCAGGACCTCGCGCTTGCCAGGCTGGCGCTTATGCTGCTGAGCTATCTCGCTGGCCCCCAGAAATGACTTCTAAATGTCAGCGAAACCAGGGAACCGAGACTTTCTGGTGTGTATTGTTTATTGTGATTTGATTTGATTTTATTTTATTTTTTTATGTGGGTACCAGGAGTCGACCTCAGGGCCTCGCGCTTGCCAGCAAGCGCTTGTGCCACTGAGCGATATCACCGGCCCGTTTTTGTCCTTTGTGTGGGTTCTGGGAGTCAAACTCAGGACCTCGTGCTTGCCAGGCAGGTGCTTATGCCGCTGAGCTATCTCACCGGCCCCCTATTTTTTGCTATTTTTGAGACAGGGTCTCACTGTGTAGTTCAGACTGTTATTGAACTTGAGGTGATCCTCCTGCCTCAGCCTCCCAAGTGCTGGGATTATAGACATGCACCACCACATCTGGCTTCTTTTTTTTTTTTTTTTTTTAATGTGAGTACTGGGAGTCAACCTCAGGACCTCGCACTTGCCAGCAAGGGCTTGTGCCACTGAGTGATATCACCTGCCCTTTTTTTTCCCTTTATGTGGGTTCTGGGAGTTGAACTCAGGACCTCTCGCTTGGCCAGGCCAGCAAGCACTTATGCCACTGAGCTATCTCACCGGTCCTCTTTGTTGTATTTTTAAAGTTAGTATTAAGAGTTCCCTTGTCTGGAGTTGTTAATACTAACTCAGGAAACTAGTAGCTCAATTTTTGTGTGTGTGTGTGTGTGTGTACTGGGAATCGAGCTCGGGACCTCATGCTTGCCAGGCAGGTGCTGTGCCACTGAGCTATATCTCCGGCCCTAGTAGCCTTGTGTCTAGTAGACACAAATTTATGTGTCTTTGTGTTCTGGAAGTTATCCCTGGACAATGTAAGTGCTGTGGGTAGGGTGTTTTGCCTTGCTGAAGTGAAGTTCACCCTGAAAAATTACAGCACCAGTTTTCAAATTTAGTTTTCCAGTCTAGTAATTTATTTATTTTTTTTTTTTTTGTGGGTACCGGGGGGTCGACCTCAGGACCTCGCGCGCCAACAGGCACCCGTGCCGCTGAGCGATATCACCGGCCCCTTTTTTGTATGTGGGTTCCGGGAGTCGAACTCGGGCCCTCGCGCTTGCAGGGCAGGCGCTTAAGCCGCTGAGCCGTCTCACCGGCCCTCCAGTCTAGTAATTTAAAAACATTTATTTCCTCCCTTGGAATATTCTGTTAGGTTTTCTGAGTTCCCAGTGAGGGGTACAGAATATATGAAAAGACAAGTATCCTGCCTTCAGAAGCTGGTGATGACTTTTCAGAGTAACAAACACTGGAGCAGATGCCTAGAAAAGGAGTCCACTGGTAGCCAGTGGCACTGCTAGGACCCAGGCCGGTCTAGCTGGCTCAGTGTTATGTTCCCAGGAAGTATCTGTTTAGGGAGTGAAAGGGTTAGATTTCCCCTTCCTTAGGACTGTGAAGCGCGGAGCACCAGGTCGCCCAGGCCTATTACACCTGAGGCCCTGCTGCAGAGCTGAGCAGGGCTGCTGCAAAGCAGTGCTTCTGCTGGACCCCTGGGCTCCATGCCAGCCCCCACCCAGGGAGGATCGCCATAAGTTAGAGGCCAGCTTGGTCTACTTAGTGAGTTCAAGGCCAGCCTAAACTACATAGCAAAACTGCAGTTCTCGAAAAACATAAAAAACAAAAAATAAGTTTAAAAAATAAAGTAGATAAAATCAGTGAAGTGAGACTGACCAGTATTGCACAGAAGATAGGTTCTAGATACTGAGCTTTTCCAGTAGTGATTTCATTAAAACATTCAGAGGGAGATTGGACTAGAAGATTTCAAGAAAGATGGCCATTTGTTCTCTGCTCTGGGTATGGTTTAAAATCATCTGCAGAGTGCTAGGCATGGTGGCTCATGCCTGTAATCCCAGCACTCTAGTAGGGTGAGGCAGGAGGATCATGACTTTGAGGATCATTGGCCTAGGCAATTTAGCAATTTGTGAGAGACCATGTTTCAAAATAAGAAATAAAAAGGGCTGGGGGGGATGTGTCTCAGTACAAAGGCTCTGGGTTTAATCCCCAGTACTATTAAAAATAAATAAATAAATCAATAAAAAGGGAATCCCCCTCAGAGATTTTTTTTTTTTTTTTTTTAATCCATGCTGCCTTTATCTGCAGGTATTCTTCATCACTGGGAAGGCAGGGTGAACAGAGAACTATAAAATTCTTCCCTGGCAATTTGGATGCTCACCAGGTTGAAAATCTCTGGTTTAAACGTTGCAAATGTATGTGCTTCCCTCAGGCAGTCTGGTGACGCTTTCATACTGGTAAAATTGAAAACAAACCCTGGCAGGAAAAAATTATAGAATGCTCCCCTCAGGGAAATGTAAACAGTTCTACCTCTTGTTTATAGCATTTCCCCATACATGCGTGTGCCAGCAGAACTGGTTATGAAGTATATTCTAAGTGAAAAAACTGATCTCCTCTTTCCCTCTCCCCTTCCCTCCTCTGTCCCCTCTCCTCCTCTCTTCCAACCCTAATCCTGCAACCTCTCAGGATTACAAGGCAGAGGAAGACCCAGCAAAATTTAAATCTGTCAAAACAGGCCGAGGACCCTTGGGCGCAAATTGGAAGGTGCAGTTCACCTGCTCACCGCTGGGGGGGTGGGGGGGTGGGACTCATCTGGGTTGGGGGAATGGCTGGGGCTGGGCTGAGGTCTTTCTGCTTAGTTACTGGCCTGCCTCTCTGTCTGTTTCTAATGCAGCAAGAACTTGTAAATCAGAAAGACTGCCCATACATGTGTGCATACAAACTGGTTACTGTCAAGTTCAAGTGGTGGGGCCTGCAGAACAAAGTGGAGAACTTTATACATAAGGTCAGTGAGCTGGGCGAGGATCGCACCTGTGTGTATGCGTGCAGGTAAGGGGCATTTAGCCCAACCAGGGGAGATCACGCAACCCGTGTGGCCTGTATCCTAACTGGTTTGGTTTCCCTTGCATGTAACTGTCTTGACATTTCACTGCCATCCATCCAGGGTACCACATGTGACAGGGAAACAGGAAGGGACTTTCTGTGACTGAACTACAAATAAAACTCAGCCTCTCTTGAATCCAAAAGGCATGAGGCACCACAAGCCAAATTCTCCAGTGTTCTGAATTACTCATTGGGCAGACCTCAAGAGTTTTATAGCCTTTTAATTTTCTGATGTGTTAGAGATACTTTTGGGCCACATTTCATAGCAGCTGGCCAGTCATAGCCTGGTGTTAGGACCAGAGGCAAGGTGGAAATCTGGAAGTTGCTTGGGGCCCTTAGCTTGGCTAGAAGTTCACAGGCTGCCTGTCTTGGGCAAAAGACCTAGGTGAAGCAGACACCCATCCTTTTTTGGGGGCTGTGTGAGGCTTGAAGCCTCACCTTTCCAACACATCAAGGCAGTAGTCATTGATCTGTGGCTAGTACAGGTAAGCCAGCCAGGCATCAGTTCTCCCTGATCCCCAAGTCCTGTACAGTGTGGATATTAGTGTACACAGAGATCGTGGGGAGGAGAATGTCACAGTGGCCTTCACCTTCTGGGTTCTAACAAGGTCCCCTCCTTTTTATAGCAAGAGAGGCGTCTGTTTACAAATTTCCACAGGCAGCTGTTCTGCTGGCTCGATAAGTGGGTTGACCTGACTATGGACGACATTCGAAGGATGGAAGAAGAGACGAAGAGACAGCTGGATGAGGTGAGCTGGATGCCGGAAGACACTGTGGCTGTCAGTGAGATAAATACGTGGCTATTAAGGAGACTGTTGTGTATGGGCCAGTGAGATGGCTCAGCGGCATAAGCGCCCGCCTAGCAAGCGCAAGGTCCTGAGTTCAACTCCCAGTGCCCATGTACAAAAAAAGGGCCGGTGATATCACTCAGCAGCACGGGCGCCTGCTGGTGTGTGAGGTCCTGAGGTTGACCCCCAGTACCCACATAAAAAAGGGAGACTGTTGTGCTGGGACACTTCCTGAGGGCACTGCCCTGTAGTTCTAGAAACATGTCAGGGTCTGCTGTGGGTAAAGTATGCTGCAAGGCATTATGGGAACTACAAGGAAGAAAACAGCTTGTGCTCTGGAATGTGCAGTGTAATTGGGGCCTTGGCACACTCACAGAGACAGCTATGGTAGTATGTGCTGAGTGCCAAGTGTTCTGGTTTTTTTTGGGTACCAAGAATCAAACTCACGACCTTGCACTTGCCAGGCAGGTGCTGTGCCACTGAGCTATATCCCTAGCCCCCTAAGTGCCAAGTGAGTAATGCATCTGCTGCAGTGTTCCCTGTGTCAGGTGGGCAGTGGTGCTGGGCTGCAGAATTGGAGGTGACCCTGGGAGGGGGCAGGCTGGGCTGATCCACGAATACCACACGTGTTACCCACAGAGGACAGCAGTGACACGTGCAGAAGTTGACGGTTCTAGACAGCTGTTTTGAGTTTGGAACTTTTGCTTTCTTTATTTTATTTTTGGCCTTGGTACAGATCCCAGAAGGAGAGCTCTCTGCTTCCTCCATGGGAGCCTGAAGACCCAGCACTCCTGCCTCATTTGGGGAGGCTTCCCTAAGAGGCCTGCTCTGAGGAGATGGCCGGTGAATGACAGGCCCTCCCTTTGTGCCAGGCCCCGTTCCAGGGGCTGCTCCATACACCGTAGTCATCACAACGCCTGTGAGGGGGCAGGTGACAGAGTCAGTGTAACAGCCCAGCACTGTCTGCCCCAGAGCCGCAGCTTACCTCTACTCCCTTGAGGTGCCATTTGGAGCTCTGTTGCCCTCTTGGGGGTAAAAACAAGGCAGGAAGCACTATTTCTTAAGAACTGCCACCCGTTTCTCCCCCCATGCCCTGGATGGGGGCTGGCATGGAGCCTGGGGGTCCAGCAGAGGCCTTGCTTTGCAGCAGTCCCGCTCAGCTCTCCATCAGGGCCTCAGAGGAAGAATAGGCCTGGGCGTCCTGGTGCTCCGCACTTCACAGTGCTGGCCTGGGGGGAACCTGGGCTCAGAGTCCTTCCTCCCTCTGGAGACCCCTAGGGAACTGTTTTTACCATTCAGCTGACATTTTCCTGTTCTGACTCACTGGTAAATGGCACCACACTCCTCCTGAAGGCAGGTGTTTTAGTTAGTTATCCTTTCAGGTACATTTGGCAGTGAAGTGGCAGGATTTTGGGGCACAGTCCCTGATTCTTCTAATGATCCTCAGGAAGAGGTAGATAGGAATGTCCAGGACTCTGGCAATTTGGCCTATATCAGAGAGGCTGAAGACTTACGGTCACCCTAGTCCTGACCAAAAAGAAAAAAGTTAGCAAATGGAGCACCGTGGAGACTTTCACTGGGGCTTAGCCTGGCCCTCAGCCACCTACTGGCCCACAAAGGCCAACGTAACGTACAATGAGTTTATAGAAGTGTTTGCTGTTGTCCTTTCACCCAGTGGAATTCAAATTCTTGGAGCTCTTAGCATGTACAAGGTCCTGGGTTCAGTCCCCAGCCCCCAAAAGAGACAGCAGTGCTCAAATTCTTGGAGCTAGAAGAACTCTCCAGGGGATCTACCGAATCTGCCTTTCTCAAATCCAAAATTGAGAGCCCTCAGAGTTAGAGTTGGTTTGGTTTTTAACCCCCACCCTTTAGTGTTTCTCTGTTCCATGGAGGATTGTGCCAAAAGCTTGCATGATCCGTGTCCTCCAGGGTAATTGCAAATGCAGAGACCTTTTTGTGGTGGAAGAGAAAACAAACCTGAATCCATGTCACTGGGGGACATTTTAACCTCTTTAGCAACTGTGCAGGACCTTTGTGTGCTAACTGTACCCCTGGCTTCCTTGTCTTGTTTTTTCCTGTTGATTTTTTTTTTTTTTTTGTGGGTACTGCGGGTTGAACTCAGGACCTCACACGCCAGCAGGCGCCCGTGCCGCTGAGTGATATCAACGGCACTTTTTTCGTATGTGGGTTCTGGGAGTTGAACTCAGGACCTTGTGCTTGCCAGGCAGGCGCTTATGCCGCTGAGCTATCTCACCAGCCCCCTTTTTTTCTTTGAGACTGGGTCTCACTATGTAGTCCAGGCTGGCCTTGAACTTACTATGTAATCCAGGCTGGCCTCGAACTTGCAGCAATCCTCCTGCCTCAGCCTCCCAAGTGCTGGGATTACAGGTGTGCACCACTGCGCCTGGCAATAGGTTTTTTTTTTTTTTTTTGCTTTTCCCTTCCTTTTCTCCATTCCCCCATCCCAGTTTCTCTTTCCTTTTGAACAGTTTCTTTCCGTTTTACAATATCTATTGTACATTTTGGATGTTATTAAGAATAGGTTTTTGATTATTAAGGTTTCTCTCTACTCTCTCAACTATTCTTTGTTTCACGTTCACCTCACCTGTTCTTGTCTTCACCTCACGCTGGACTCTGTTTGATGTAAAGAGCTTTCCTCAAGTCAGTGAAAGGGCTTCACTTGTGGGGAGCCTGAGTCATTTGAGGGTGCTGCTCGTAGTGCTTCTAGTCTCTTGCTTCAGGGGATAATCAGGCAGCCAGCATTCTGGGAGCCCAGCTGAGGAAGGGCTCTGGCGGGCTCACCAGGCCATCAGAGAGCTTTACCGTAATCCCTTCCTATTCTGTACTTACCCACTTTGCCCCTAGCTGAACCTGAAGTCCCAAGTCCAGGCTTCCTCAGCATTTCCAGAGAGGGAACCTCCTAGCTTTTGCTGTGACAGAAGAGTGGTGATTGGTTGATTTGGAGAGCAGGGTGGGCCAGCCTGTTCTCTATTCAGACCTTAAAACACAGTGCCTGTTCCTGACCCCACTGGGACCCCTACCAGCAGAGGGGCCTTCACCCCAGCTCCTGAGCCTTGAGAGAGCCTGCACACAAATTGGTCTGCTGCTGCTTGGATCCTGTCTTCATGGGCTCTTAGGTCTCAGCCTCTCCTGCTCTGTGAATGAGTTACTGTTCATGCCTCCTTTTTCCATCTTCTACGGTGTTGCCATCTCTTTTAAAAATTTATTTATTAGTACATGTTTGGGATGCATGGCTGCTTTCATTGTGGGTGTTTGATACCATACATGACGCATCTTAACTCTGTTTTTATGCCCCCCCGTTGCCATCTCTTATCTGCTATTGTCACCTGTGTTTTTGTTATCTTCATGGCAATAGATAGATGGATAGCTCCTTTACTTTCTTTCTTTTTTTTTTGTGGGTACCGGGGGGTCGACCTCAGGACCTTGCGCGCCAACAGGCACCTGTGCCGCTGAGCGATATCACCGGCCCCTTTTTTGTATGTGGGTTCCGGGAGTCGAACTCGGGCCCTCGCGCTTGCAAGGCAGGCGCTTACGCCGCTGAGCCATCTCACCGGCCCTCCTTTACTTTCATCATACTAGGTTTTGGGGAATAATAGAGATAAATGCAGATAGTTTAATCTCTGATTTATTGCAAGTTTGCAATAGGAATTATGACCATTTTCTTTAAAGCAAAGCATAGTAGTCTAGTGTGAGTTTTGAAGGGTCATTATAAGGCCCCAGTCTGCACTGCACCAAATCTAGGGGAACGAGCCCACCACTCTTGGGTGATGCTCAAAGATTTGCAAAACGGGATCAAGAGATTAGTTTTTTGCCCTAAAAAGAAAAATGTCAGCAGATTGTACTTCCCCACCCCATGTCCTTTCTGTCTCTCCCCTTTCTGTCACTTTCTCTGTGTTTTTCTCTGTCTCTCTCTCCTCTCCCTCCTCCTCCTCCTCTTCTTCCTTCTCCCATGTTTTTATTCTTTAGAGGTTCATAATCTTAAAAGTGGAAGGAGGTCCCTTAAAGCTATACGTCTACTGCCTAAGCCTTCTCTGCAGCTTCCCCACCAGCCTCGCTTGATGACTTACTGTAATAGCAAATTCACTGAACGTGGTGGCAATAAAAATATTTTTCTTATTAATACAAGCTAATATTTATTAATGTCTTACTCTGTGCCTGACATGTATGGTAACAGTTTTGTGTGTGTTATGTCAGTGACTCCACCTGGCCACCTATAACTATAGGTACTGGTTTCATTTTACAGATAAAGTAAGACTTAGAAATTAAGGTTACCTTATAGTTCACTGAACAAGTACCTCCTGGGCCTTTGGCCAGTAAACTCTGTAGACACTGAGACTAGGAAAACTAACTCATTTTAAAAATTTTAAGAAAAGCCTGGCACAGTGACACACACCTGTAATCCCAGCTACTTGGGAAACTGAGACAGGGAGATCTCAACTGTGAGGCCAGCCCAGGCAACTAAGCCAGACCCTTTCTCCAAATAAAAAATAAAAAGGGCTGGGGATATAACTCAGTGGCAGAGCATCCCTGGGTTTGACCCCCAGTACTGCAAAAGAAAAAAATTAAGAGGACTTGTCTAACTGTTTATTGCTCCCTAGAACATTTGCTGAAAAAAACAGACTGATGCTGTGTGCATGGTTAGGATCTACCCTCCTAGAATCTGCTCACTTCCTTTCCCGGCCCACCCCTGTGGGTCTTCCTTTGTACGTCCCTGATGGCTTCATGATTCTTCTGGTCCCTCCACAGCCCATCCGTTCACTCAGCTGGCCCCTGCCTTGGGAGCTACCTCCAAGCCTCTTCATAGCTACCTGTGGTCTTGTCCACAGGTTGGATGTGAATGTGCACATTGCCTAACGCCTTGGAGAGGGCCCTAGCTTCATCCTGTGGCTTTCTCACTACTGAGTCACCGTCAGCTTAAGTCTTAAACACTGGACAGGTTATCCAGAGACTGCACAAGTTTCTAGAGAAGTATCTGGCAGGACCCTACACCCCAAAGTTCCCAGCTTGGGAACATGATAACCAGTTGGAAATGCTGAGAGTTAGGCTGATAAGGAGAAACCACTCAGTACCTAGCTCAACTGCTGGGCCAGGAGATACCAGAACCTGATTTTCATAGCATCTTTGGAGGCAGGGATAGAGCTTTTGAGGCTTATGGAGTCCTACATCCAGAGGATGACAGTGCCCATGGGCACTCTGCCACTGAGACACCCTAGCCCTTTTTGAAGCCTCAAAATTGCAATCCTCCTGCCTCAGCTTCCTGAGTAGCTGGGAAATCAAAAAAATATATATTGTCATGATATATAAGTACTAAGCATTTGTAAAATACTGAAAACTAGACAACTACTAAGCTGGGCATGGTGGCACATGCCTGTGTTCCAGCGCTCTGGGAGGTTGAGACAAAAGGATGGCAAGTTCAAGCTCAGCCTAGGGAATGCAACGACTTAGCAAGACCCTGTCTGAAAATGAAAAGTAAGAAAAAGGCTGCAGATGTACCTCTGCAACAGCTCAATCCCCAGTACTGGGAGGGGGAAAAAAAGACAACTGTAAACATTTTTGTACATTTTCTGAGTCTTACTTAGTCTTGAGTGTAATGCCTATTACCCATTACTTACCTTGTTTCTCTGAACATTGTAATAAAGGATTTCCCACTAACAAAGCTTTTTGCCAGGCATGGTGGCACATGTCTGTAATCCCAGCTATGCAGGAGGCTAAAGCAGGAGGATCACATGTTGGAGGTCAGCTTGGGCAACTTAGCACAACCCTGTCTCAAAATTTAAAAATATAAAAAAAGGGCTTGGGATGTGGCTTAGTGTCCCTGGGTTCAGGGAGGGAAGCCCACCCCCCACTTTTTTGTGCGTGCTGAGGATTGAACCTGGGGCCTCAAACATGCTAAACACACATTTTATCACTAACCCTCACCCCAGCCCCCCAAATTTCGATACATACATGTTTACGACTGCAAAATATGTTGCTCTGTACTCTATTGTTGTTCTTTGTTGAATTTTTCTCAATATTTCTAGGTTCTCACTGTGATAAAATTCTTTATTATTTTGGTTTTCAATATATGGATTGGTAATTAGGGTTATTTCCTCAGGATAAATTGCCGCAAATAGAATTAAAAAATTCAAGGGCCCTATCTGTTAGTTATTATGGTTTCTTCTTCTTGTTATTATCATTATTATTACTACTATTATTATTATTTATCGGCTTTTTGAGACAGGGTCTCACTATGTAGCTTAGTCTGACCTCAAAGTCACAGCTATTGTGTCTCAAACTTCCAAGTGCTGGGAATATAGGCATGTGCTTCCTTTGTGGTCAGATTTTCTTTTTTTTTTTTTTTTGTGGGTACCAGGGGGACGACCTCAGGACCTCGCGGGCCAACAGGCACCCGTGCCACTGAGCGATATCACTGGCCCCTTTTTCGTATGTGGGTTCCGGGAGTCGAACTCGGGCCCTCGCGCTTGCAAGGCAGGCGCTTACGCCGCTGAGCCATCTCACCGGCCCGTGGTCAGATTTTCTTACTAAAGATCTGTACATAGTTATAAAGAATGTTTTTTTTTTTTTTTTTTTTTTGTGGGTACCGGGGGGTCGACCTCAGGACCTCGCGCGCCAACAGTAGAATGTTTTTTTTAATAAGATTTGAAAATAGCAAGTGTTTCATACCTGTGTTTCTTCAGAAGTATTAGTTGATTTGTGGATGCATTTTAGTGCCTTAAAACTGATTTTTTTGGCCTGGTGTGGTGGTGCACACCTGTGATCCCAGCATTTGGGAGGCTGAAGCAGGAGGATCACCACAAGGTTCAAGGCTAGCTTCAGCTACATACTGTGTTCAAGGACAACCTGAACTACATAGCAAGATCCTGTCTCAAAACCAAACTGAATGGAACAGAACCCCAAACCAGACTTTATGCCTGTAATTCCTGTAATCCCAGCACTCAAGAGGCTGAGGCAAGAGAATCGCTGCAAGTTCAAGGCCAGCGTGGGCTACGAAGAGAGTTCAGAGTTCAAGGCCAGCCTGAACTGCATAGTAAAACCCTTTCTCAAAAAGACCAAAAAAAAAAAAAAAAAAAAAGGTTCAGTTTCAATGGTAAGCAATAATACAGAAAGACTTGTGTACCCTTTATGTAATTTCTACCAGTGATAACATCTTGCAGACTATACTACAGAATCATAGCCAGGATATTGATGTTGATACTTTGGCTATCATTTTCTAAAATCATGTTAGATTAATTTATAGTTAATGGTAAACATGATTTTTTTTTTTTTTTTTTTTTTTTTTTTGTGGGTACCGGGGGGTCGACCTCAGGACCTCGGGTGCCTGCGCGCCCGTGCCTCTGAGCGATATCACCGGCCCCTTTTTCGTATGTGGGTTCCGGGAGTCGAACTCGGGCCCTCGCGCTTGCCGCGCAGGCGCTTAAGCCGCTGAGCCATCTCACCGGCCCTAAACATGATTTTTTTAAACTGGAGATTGATCCCAGGGCCTTTGTACTGAACTGCATCCTCAGACCATCCTCCCTCCCCTTTTATTTTTTTTTATTTTTTATTATTTTTTTTTTGTGTGTGTGGGTACCAGGGGGGTCGACCTCAGGACCTCGCGCGCCAACAGGCACCCGTGCCGCTGAGCGATATCACCGGCCCCTTTTTTGTATGTGGGATCCGGGAGTCGAACTCGGGCCCTCGCGCTTGCAAGGCAGGCGCTTATGCCGCTGAGCCATCTCACCAGCCCTTCCCTCCCCTTTTAAATCAGGGTCTCATTAATGCACTAAATTTCTCCAGCTGTGCTCAGACTTGCACTCCTCCTCAGCCTCCTGTAGTACTAGGATTACAGGTGTATGCCACCATACCTGGCTGGTAAAAATGATTTTCAAAAGAAAAATATTAACAAATGGAATTCCAAATAAATTAATTTATTGATGAATATATAAATTGTATTCAACCAAACCCTGGCCCTAGAGGAAACCACTGTTAAAACAGGACGTGGCACTGTGTTCGCTCTTCCATGCTGGCCCACTCTCACACTTTAGGATGTACTTTTCCTGCTTTTACTTGGGCCAGGCTCACTCTCCAGAGCCTGTTCCCTACCTTTAATAAAATTTTGCTACCTTTTGCACTCGTCTTAACCAATTCTTTGCTCAGAACAGAAAGAGCCTAGAAATCACCTCCAGAAGGAGACTCCAGCCCCCAAAACCCACTAACAGAAGGACTGTTTCTAACAACACCAAGGGTACTGGGTCCTATCAAACAAAGACACTGCATCAGCCTCCAGACAACACCAAGCTGTCCTCAGAACCGAGGTGGATAGATAGTAGAGCCACCACGACATGATGAAAGCATTTCTGGATGGCATTTCCAGACCCATTATCTCATTAGAATCAAACACGAGGGTACCTGCATTCTCCCTGGTGGTGCAGTCTCTCTGGGAACTTTTGTGTTTTTTGTTTGTTTGTTTGTTTTGTTTTCGAGACAGGGTCTCACTGTATAGTTCAGGCTGGCCTTGAACTTACCATGTACTCCAGGCTGACCTTGAACTCAGTGATCTGCCTGCCTCAGCCTCCCAAGTGCTGGGATTATAGATGTGTGCCACCATGCCTGCCATTCTCTCTGGGAACTTATCTGCTGCTCTCTTGCAGTGTTATCAATAAACACTAACTTTCTATAAAAAAAGACAACAGGATTAGCATTTATATTTTCATATTCTTCAAATATATATAAAGCTTACATAGGCTGGATCTGAGGAACACCACAATCAGATAAATCTCTTATGTCATATAGGCCCCAGGAAATGGGAAATAACCATTCTTAGGCTATTTCACTATAAGAATAAAACAGTTACATCAGTGGCACCCTCTTGGGGGGACCTTATCTCTGACAGTGGGGGAAGCTACCCAGTTCCCTGATAGGAAGTCCTATCTTACTAAAAGCAGGAGAAGGGAGAAGGTGGCTTTGCGTAGTATATTACTAAGTTGTTGAATGGTGGAGCCCATGACACAAGTACACACAGTGTGGCTTTGGCTGTGTGTGCACTGAATTCTGGGGAAGTTTTCATTTTGTGCATAAAAACTGCCCCATCCTGTCTGTTAGCAACATTGAGAAGGCAGGCTATGTTCATGGTGGAGCTCCATCTAGCATCAAGAGCCTTCAATTTTTTCTTTTTTCTTTTTTTTTTTGTTCCAGATGAGACAAAAGGACCCAGTGAAAGGAATGACAGCAGATGACTAAAGCCACCCCTCCCCATTCTGCACTGTATGTACTTTATTTCTCACTGTGCATGTCATAGAAGCTAAAAATCGGTTTGGGTCCTGAAGGTCTCAGCAGCTCACGATGGAGTCAGAAAGCCGACTTTATCCTTCATCTCTCACTCTAGTGATGATGACTGCCATGTTAAAGAGCGAGCTCTCGGGCCTCCACTGAAAAGGATTATGGCTTTTAAGACATTTCTGAGAAAAGTTTATAAAACCACCCAGATAGACATGGACAGGGTGGTAAGGACTGGGGCCGTGGATGCAGAAGCAAAGCTCGTGTGCCATTAATCACATCCCCCTTTGCAAGTTGAGCCGTGTCAAGTAGATGCTGGCATGCTGGCGCGCAGCCTGTACTCACGTCAGCTGTTCCACACTGCTGAATACTGGCATTCCCTGCCCTTCCCTTGAAAAATCTGCTGGCCAGACAGCTTTTACAAGCATTCATCGTTGTGTTTGGTTCTTCATTTCCTTCTTTGTGCTCCTGGCCCCATACTAAGTAACCGTCCTCAACAGAGGCAACATTTTTCAGATGCTGGGGAAATGCTTCTGCCCAGGTCCTGGGGCTGGGAGTGGGGTGTCCCTTGCTTCATATCGTCACTTCCCCGAGGCCCTTCCTCCTGTTAGCTCCGCGTGCTGTCTCCCCAGTGCCCTGCACACCTGCAGACTCATGTTATTCTTGCAGCTCAGAGTGGTCATGAATGAAAAACATGGCCCTGCTCTCAGGCTGAGAAAATGATTTCATCAAATGAAAAATTGGCTGTCCTTTAGCACCAGTGATGCAGACCTCTGTATGCTCGTGCTGCCCCGTGTTCTTAGAGCAGCTTCTGAGGGTCAGAAGGGTAGGACTAAGTGGATTCTTGCAATGCTGGCTTCCCATTCACTGCTGGGGCCTCAGTGTCCTCCCCACCAGCTGCCACCCTTCTGGCTTTTGAAATTCCTCCGCTCACGATGATTTACAGTGTGCTCCTGCCTTCCTCTGTTGCTTCCTTAATAATTGTATTTCTCTTCTAGTTTTGCAAGACAGTGGTCAACAGGAAGGCCCAGCAGCTCCACCCTCCTGAGTGACAGGCCATCTTCGGACGCAGCCTTTCTGTGCCCATTCTTCAGGCAACTTCTGATCCCTTACTGTAGCTAATTCTAGATACCCTTTAATATTGTGAACAAATAGACCGTCCGGTATTACAGAGCCCATGTGGGCAGGAGCCTGCTCCTCTGAGATATGTGGCGAGTAGGTTGCTGTATTTACAGCTCCTCCCTCTCTCTCCATTGTGTTTTGACCCATTTCTGTGTGTGCGCCCTCCCCCCCTTTATTTCCAAGTGACATTTTTAGTCTTTCAAAATAGCTGCCTTTTGTGATGTGGTGATTTAAGTTCCTTTGTTTTCAATCTTGGGATAAACTATAATTTTTTTCTTCCTGGGCAGATCTTTGCGATTTCGAGTGCTCACTTGGGGAGAGAGGATGAGTTAGAAATACAGAATTCCCACCCTCCCAGTTGCACAGAATAGCAGTGTGGCTTCATAACTCTGACCTCTGCTCCTGTAATGTGTTGTTAGACAGCTCTGAGCACCAAGGAGGCCCAGCCAGTCTCTGTTTCAGGAAATTTAACAAATATGAATAATCCCTGCCCCAGTCCTTGTATCTCCAGCCACTGTTCTCAGAGACAACTGTAGCTTCTTGGCCCTCCTGTTGCCCATTCTGTGTGAATCGTTCTGCAGAGCCTACAAGACACCCTGTCACCTCTCCACCTGGAGGGACTTGTCCAGTGTGGCCCTTAGAATTGAGTCTGTCCCATAGATACTGATCCGTCTGATCCCGAGGAGCTTTATATGTTCCATGCTCCTCTTCCCTTTTGGGCTGGTGCTGCCACTCAGCAATAATCTTCTCTTCTCTGTGCTTTCTTAGATCCCTATCCTCTGTCTTTGAGGTTGGTTAGAATGCAAGAGTCCTGATCTCTTCATGCTGTGCACAGTGAGCATGCAAAAAGCTTTCTTTTCCAGCAGAACATGTACCCTCTTGTCTCCAAACATTGGAAAGGAATTTGAAGAAAAAGAACTTGGCTCATCCTGCCCCTAGGCTGAGTTCTGTCCTGGACAATCAAAAGCAAGCAGTGATGGGGGCTGGGGATCTAGCTCCACAGCGCCTGCCTGGCAAGCGCATGGTCCTGAGTTCGATTCCCGGTACAAAAAAAAAGCAAGCAGTGATTGTAGTGTAGAATTCTACCAAAGTAGGCTGGAGAAGTCCAGGTTCCACGGGAGTAGAGGCTGCTGAGTGTTTCCTAGTTCCTACAACTTGGCAGAAAATGAGTATGCCTTTCCCGTGGGAGAATCTGAGACAGCTGCAGTGTCACCTGACCGTTCCCAAACCTTGTGAAGTGTGCCGCCTGAGTGTGCAGTCATCCAACCCCATGCTAGCCTGGGTGCCTCTTGCTGAGAGAGACCATATCTCCCTTGGGGGAGTGAGAAGTGGGATGGGATATTTTATCCTTATGTTTTTATCAGTTTGTTTGCCTTACCTTACTCATTTCTAAGTGCAATAAGGGAGTGTTTCACAGGATTGTACCTGGGACATCCTTATGGATGGTTTCCTGTGGCCCTCCAGGTGCAAGAATGGACAGAATCGGACCCTGCAGCATCGTTAGCTCTGACCTTCACTGAAGTCCCTTTGGGACCAGAGACATCCTCTTATAGGCATTTTTCCTCTGTACGTCTCCTCACTTTGTGGGGTCCTGGGTGTTCAGTTGGTGATTAGCATCTCAACTGCTGTATTACCTATTAATTACATTTGTGCTTAAAGACTTTCCTTCTTCATTCGTCAACTAGGTGAAATCCAGATGTGACTTATCTTGGGAGAAACTGATACTATAAGCAGACTTTTGTTAACATGGGGTGAGGATCAGCAGATATTGGTCTCCTTTCTTCAGCTCTTCTTTGAGATCCACACATATCATATCAGCTGTAATGGGGGCTCACTCTTTATCTGCCTTTTCCCTGGCTCCTCCACCCACTTCTCACTCCCCTCCAACTGAAAGCATCCATATGAGCTGAGCTACAATTTCCTGAGATCAGCCTGCATCTGGGGCTCCTGCCCACATGAAAAAGGAGGAACGTTCCTAGTATTCTGTCCTCATGGGTGGTGTTGCTGCTGGGCAACAGTGTTGGCTTTTAAGTACCCCCTTCCCTCCTCATCCACCCTAAACTGCCTAGTACTGAGAGGGGCTTCCTAGCAAACGCTCGGCTCCAGGGGGAGAATACCTAAGGGTGCGCTACACCCCTGCAGACCAGCTGCTTCCTTTAGACTTGCAGGGTCTCAGTCCCAGCTGAAAGCAGCAGTGCCTCTGCATGAGGGCTGCTGGGCTCTGGCCTTCTCACCAAGAGAGGGTGAGGACAGGGTCAGTATTGTGGGCATGTGTCTATCTTCCCAAGTTCTTTTACAGTCCCCACTGGGACTCCCTGACTTATTTTGGTTGGTTCCTAGTACTACTTCTTTTACGAACTACACTTTGTAGAACTGATTAGATTACCTTGTTTATTTAATGTGAGTTTGTGCCTTTTTGTCTCAATCTTCCAATACAGGTATATTGGGAAAAAAAGCAGTCTAATAAAATCCTAGACAGAGGTTTCTGGAGTCCAGCTTACTGGTGATGTTCTTATGTCCATTTTACAACTTAGTATCCTCAAATTCTTACTGATGTGCCCTACCCCACTTTACAAGGGCAGGATTAGGAAAAGGTACAATGATGTATGAAAATTTATGCAGGTGATTTCCATTAATTAAAATATTCCCTTGTCAATTTATTTACACAGCATTGTATATCTAAATGAAATTTAG
Organism: Erethizon dorsatum; assembly: GCA_028451465.1. Classification (NCBI taxonomy): domain Eukaryota; kingdom Metazoa; phylum Chordata; class Mammalia; order Rodentia; family Erethizontidae; genus Erethizon; species Erethizon dorsatum. Next base: position 37,327,739 of record CM051826.1, read on the forward strand.
CCATTTTCTAGTGGCAGTGTTTGCTTTTTGCTTTTTGCTCTTTCACTTCACATATGCCTCATCCACTCTACCTAGTGAAACATTTATTTAAGGTAGGAATTTTTTTTTTGTTTTTTCTTTGGCAACATTTCTCTATGTTACTCAGGCTGGCCTCAATCCCTTCTGGTCAAGCTATGCTACCTAAGCCTCCTTAGTGGCCATGACTACTGGAGTGCTGCACCACGCAGGACTTAAAATAGGAAAATAGTCTTTTTTTTTTTTTTTTTTTTTTTTTTTTTGAGACAGAGTCTTCCTATGTATTCCAGGCTGGTCTCCAACTCCCAAGTGATCCTCCTACCTCACCTCCCGACGACTGGAATTACAGGCCTAAAAACAGACTTTAAAACCACCATTTGGGAGGCTAAGGCAGGAGGATCACCACCAAGGCCAGCCTGAACTACAGCGAGACCTTGTCTCAAAGAACCAAAATAAATGAATCAATGAAAATAAAGGAGTGCTTAGCCAGGTGTAGTGGCACACGCCTATAATCCCAGCATTGGGGAGGATGAGGCAGGAGGATCGCCTCAAGTTTGAGTTCAAGGCCAGCCTTAACTACATAGTGAGATCCTGCCTCCAAAAAAAAAAAAGGGTGGGGAAGAGATGACTTTTAACTTCAATCTGGCAGCAGGGTCTGTGAACTTCATGAAGCTTATTTGTAAACTGTATTTTTCTAGGGAAAAGTCATGGCTCTCAATGGAATCCCATGCAGTCTTCCTCACCCCCCAAAAAGATTTAAAAACTGACATAAAGGAATTGTTTTTTGCCAAGTTTATATCATGTTTACTTTTAGATATAGACAAAGCAGAAGAAATTATTTATTTTTCATTCATTAATGGCCACTTTTCCAAGAGCCCAGGAACCCCACGATACCCTACGTGTAACAGGTAAAACAAGGAGTTCGAAAAGCCAGAACTTGAAAAGAATGCAGGCGCACCGTGACCAACGTAAGACTGCCTCTATTAGAGGGGAGACCACGTCACAAGCACAACAGTGACTATGCGTGGCCACTCCCGGGTCTGGTCCTTGCATTTGGGCGGCGGGCACGGGAGGGAAGACCACTGAAACCAGTTCGCCAAGCCGCAGACGCTCTTACAGGCGGCTTCCGCCGGAAAATGCCCGCTTTTCGGGCCGCGCAGGGCAAGCTGGGAGTGGTGGGGAGGTGGGGCTCCGGGGCAGCCCACTGGCTCGCTTACAAGGGCCTTGTTACGTCGAATTCTGTTGACAAGCGAGACACTCTTACCTCGCCGGGTGACTGGACCCATTCTCTCAGCCTGTAGCCATTTAGCATCTGTTGTAGAGTCCCGCCTCTTTTCCCAAACCGCACCACCCAGAACCCTTGGCGTAGCAAGACCCGCCTCTTACGGAAGCCGAGGTGGACTGTCAGAATCCGGAACAAAAACAACCAGGAACTAGTGAAGCGTCCGAGACCTGCAGTCCGGGTGGTTGCTCGGGAGGGGACCCGCTTATACAGGGAGACACGAGCCTGCCGGGCCATCGCGTGGGGATGATGGCCGCTGAGAGCCAGGGGAAGCTGTCTGAGGCGAAAGAGATGAAGCTCAGGTAAGGAGAACACATGGAACGGTCCGGTCTGGTCGGCGGAATCGCTGACTGAAGCCCTATAGGGATTGCGGGCCTCTGGACAAAACCAGACAGGGAGAGAACGGGCGGACCAACTGCACGGCTGCTCACCTACATTCTTCCAGACCAATGCCGAGTGGGATATGTAGGGTCTGTGGCTCGCGCCTTCCCTAAATTTAGGACCCGGAACTCGTTCCTGCTGGGGCGCCCCGAGTAAGTGACCCTGTTGGCCTTTTGAGAGACCTGTGCTGGGCTATTAAGGACATAATGCATTTGCTCCTTAGCTGTAGACTAGAAGTCTTAGTGCTATTTTGAAAATCAGTTACATACACCTTGGGGATCTGCCTGATCCCTTTATGACCTCTGAAAATCAAATCAGATTTGAATAAGTTCTTTTAATGCCTGGCCTCATGCTTGCTCTTTCACGAAGAACAACGTTAATCACCAACTTACTGTAAGTCACGATGCACGAGTTTACTGCTAATCTCAGACCTGAGAGTGGGGACAAGAAATCCCGACTTTTGTTTTCCATCCAGGAAGAACAAGTCCCTGGGGGAAACAAGGAGCCTTTGAGTAAAAGGGCTGCCTTCCTTAATCCTCTGTTGGACAGCAGGGGGAGATCATAAACAAATGAAGTACATAATCTTATCGTTGTAGAGAAGGTGGTTTTTGTATTATTTTGTTTATGTTCAAGGGAGAGGCAGGAAGTTGCTTTAAGCTGGCCAAGAATTTGTTCAGTTCATGCTTTTTAGGACATGGACCTCTAAGAACAAGGTCTAGTGGAGAAGACATGTTTTGAAACAACCTGCCCTTTTCTCCCAGCCCCCCTTTAGCCTCCCCTGGTTCCATTCTGGATCTTCAGTTGCTTCAGGTACTCTTTCTCATAGTGTTCTTGAGATTCACAGGAAGTTGGTGGCTGTTCTTGATCTCTGCAGTCTGCACCTCCTGCCTGATCTGTACTCAGCACCGTCTGGGCTTCCTTGGAGTGTTGCTGAAATTATTCAGTTAAATAGCTCTTCAAACCGAGCGTGGTGGTGCACATCTATAATCCCAGCATTCGGGAGGCTGAGGCAGGAGGATCGCTGCAAAGGCATCCTGGAGGCCATCCTGGGCTACATAGTGAGTTCAAGGCCAGCCTGATCTACATAGTGAGACCTTGTCTCAACACCTCCTCCGCAAAAAAAGCTCTTCAAGTCTCTTGCCTCTGGTCTCTGACAGGACATACTATTATTGAGAACCACTGATCTAGTTCTTTTGTATGAAGCTGAAGTGGATAATGTTATCCAATTAATGACTTTCCCCAAGAGAAGGTAGGCTCTTGAGAGAGATGCTGAGAAACCGGTTTCTTGGACACTTCTCCTCAGGCTCCCTGAAGGGCTTGGTGGAATTTGTTGAGCTACAGGGTCTGCAAGCAAGGGAATATAATGTTGTTATCTGTTATTTTTGAAATTCCCATGCCCTAGTAGCTCGAGGCCGCTCACAAGGGAGTCTGAACCTGAACCCTGAGATCTTCCTGGTGGTCTTAGGAACCCCTGAGTTGATGCATAGGTGTAGGAAGTTGTTGACTGACCCATAGATGATCATTGAAGTGTAAAAGGCTCGAGAAGCTGATGGATTAATAAATTCCTGGTCATCCAGTCCCCCATCCTTTCCTTTGCTTAACCAAAAGCCTGTGGGTTCTGTTTGGCAGCTCTGCTCTTGTTGGCAGGCACCAGTGTGGCCACACGTGGGCAGCTGTGGGCCTGCATGGAGAATCCAGTCCAGGGTAGATTTCTGCTTCAAGGGATAAAAGCGAAGATGAAGTCCATTGCTCCTCCTTTCACCAGATGCAGAAACACACTTCCCATTATTATGTGGTAGATTGTGGTACAGCCATTAGCAGGCCTAGACCCTTGTCCATTATCTTGACAAGATCTTAGCCCCTTCCTCCATGACTTCCCTTTGCATCCCTTCCTCAGCATTCATGTTGTGACATGGAATGTGGCCTCTGCAGCACCCCCTGTAGACCACAGTGACCTGCTTCAGCTGAATGACCCGAACCTGGACATATATATCATTGGGTAGGTAACTGCAGGGCCCTTTCACTCATCCTTCTAATCCTGTGGGGAACTTTTGTAACTTACTTTCCTTGTTCTGGAGTCTGAAGGTGGGGTCTTTTCAGCCTCACTGGGGTCAGTCCAGTATGTCTTGTCCTGGATCAGCAGTGGCCAGATGTTGGACACCAGCAGCCAAACAGCTGGGGGAGGGAGAAATCATGGCCATCAGAACTAGGGCTAGAAAGTCTGGTGAGGGCAGTACTAAATGTCTTTGAACGCTGGGCATGGTGGCACACACCTGTAATCCCAGCACTCGGGAGGCTGAGGAAGGAGGATCACCTTGAGTTTGAGACCAGCCTGGGCTACATAGCTCAATGCCAGCCTGAACAATATAGTGAAACCCTGTCTCACCAAGGAGAAAACCAAGGGGAAAAAAATGTCTTTGGGAGAAGGCGGTATCTTCCTCTGACCTGGGATGGTCAGTTTGCAGGAAGTGAACTCTGGGATCATAAGCCTCCTTTCCGACACTGCCTTTGAAGACCCGTGGAGCAGCTTCTTCATGGATGTGCTTTCCCCTCTGAGCTTTATTAAGGTAATTTACAGTTCATGAGTGATGAAAAAAGTATCACCTCCACTGACCCCCTTTGTTTGGTCTGATGTGTTCCTCCCACCCCGCTCAGCTGCTTATGCTGTTTCCCATTTATTAAAAGGTTTAAGCCTCACTCTCCCTGGTCCCCTGGGGCCCTTGCCAGCCTTGTGCCTTTCCAAGAGGCCTAGATCCAAGCTAGAACTCTAGGGGTTGGTTTCACACCTATTTGTTACCTTGGGAGAATTCCTAGTGAAGGTGCAGCCAAGATTACTAACACCAGAGTGCCTACCTCTGCCTCACCCTCCAGTTTCTACTCATTGCCCAACCTGAAATCTCTGAGTATAATAATTGCTACCACTTATAGAATGCTTATTTGGTATTAAAGATTAAGAATAAACTCCTTTTTTCCTCCCATGCATTGGAGGTTGAACCCAGGGACTTGTGCATGCTAGACAAGTACTTTACCACTGAGGTACATCTCCAGCCCTTTTTCAGATTTTATTTTGAAGCAGAGTTTTGCTAAGTTGACCAGGCTGGCCTTGAATTTGTGATCCTTCTACCTCAGCTGTAAGTAAACTTTTCACATACATTATTTTAAAATCTTAACAACTCTCTTGAAATGGAGGTATTTTACAGATAAAACTAAGGTTCAGAAATCACATAGGCTATTTGGTATTTGAATCTAGGTCTTTCAAATTTTACAGCCCATGTTCCAAATTACTGTATTTCATTGCTGTACTAGTGAGCTGTAAGGCTCACTAGTCTAACCTGTACTAGTGAGCTGTAAGGTTACATGTCTAACCTGCTGATATCAGAGGATATCCTCTGATCATAGGGGATATTCAGGTCAAATCCCAAGAGGTCAGGAGGTTAGGAAAGGGGAGATAGGGAACCAGGTATGGTGGTGCACACTTGTAATCCCAGCACTTAGGAGGCTGAGGCAGGAGGATTGTGAATTCAAGTCCAGCCTGGACTACATAGGGAGTTCCAGGCTGACCTCCACTACAGACTATGTCTAAAAATGTTAAAAAAAAAAAAAAAAAAAAAAGTTGGCTGGGCATAGTGGCACACATTGTAATCCCAGCACTCAGGAGGCTGAGGCAGGAAGATCACCACACATTCAAGGCCAGCCTGAACTACATAGCAAGACCTTGTCTAAAAAAAAAACGGAAAGGGGAGATAGATATGGTGGAAAAAGGTTCTTAACCTGAGGGACCAGTATACTTTGGTGAAACTTTTTTTTTTTTTTTTTTTTTTTGTGAAACTTTAGACCTTAGTAGAATGCACAGAAGGCTCTAGGTTGCTGGGTCTTCTTGTTTCTGCCTTGCACCCTAAGGGGTGAAACATGCTCCCATTCACAGCACCTAATTTACAGCTTCTTGGAAATGCCCAAACTCTTTTGATTTCCTCCCCAGGGTGACTGCTGTTCTTCATTCTGCTACCAGGGCTGGACGTGTGGCTGAGTAGTACAGTGCTAGCCAAACACTCACAAAGCCCTGGGTTCAGTCCCCAGCAGCTGGGTGGGAGGTTAATTCTGTTACCCCACTTTCTCTGAGGATGCCAGAGCAAGAGCTGTGCGTCCTTGAAGGAGAAGAGGGAATACAAGATTTAGTTCTCTTGCACAAGTTTGAGGCCAGCCTGGGCTACATAGTGAATTAAAAGCCAACCTGAAGGGGCCGGTGAGATGGCTCAGCAGCATAAGCGCCTGCCTGGCAAGCACGAGGGCCCGAGTTCGACTCCCGGAACCCACATACGAAAAAAGGGCCGGTGATATCACTCAGTGGCACGGGCGCCTGGCCCACGAGGTCCTGAGGTCGACCCCCGGTACCCACAAAAAAAAAAAAAAAGCCAATCTGAACTACACAGTGAGACCCTGTATCCAAAAAAAAAAGCAAAGCAAACCTTCCCATCCCACGCTTGAAAAAAAAAAAAGATTTAGTCTTCCTGCTGAGGCTAGAAAATGCCAGGCTCTTGTTTCCTTCCTAATCAATTCCAGGGCTCTTCCTGTGGATTTGGAGCTAGATCCTCATGGAACACTGAACCACCTCTCTTACCACTCTCTCCCTTCTCAACAGGCCTCCTTGTGCCTTGGCTAACTGGCAAGGGATTTGTAGGATGGAACTGAACCAAGGAAACTAGCTTAGCCTGTGTTAGGGACACTCCCCATTCCACCCATGCAGCTTCCTGACGTCGGGTGGGCAGTCTAAGGGCCAAGCACCTAGAACAAGATGCTGCTTCTTGCCCCAGCCAAGAATTGAGGTTCACAGGCAAGCCCTGTCTGTGGACCATTCTTTGGATAGGGATTTGCACCTACAGGTTGAGAAGCCTGGGAGGACCCCCTTTGCTGTTTCAGGGCCTCCTGCCACCTCCTGCCAGTCCCTCCTTCAGTGCCTACTTCATTTCCTCCAACTGGAATTTCCCCTAAAATCTCCTGCTTTTCCCCACAGCCCCAGCCTTTGTCCCAGTCCGACTCTGTCATCCCCCAAGCCCATCCTCCTTGCCCCTCACTTCCTCCTATTCCTTCACAAAGTAGAATGGTCTTTATGGTGGAGCCCAGTACCCTATACCTGGTCTGTGAGTTAAGATTAAGCTCAAGTCTGCTGCTGAATGTTTATCAGATGCCAGTCATTAACCCGTGTAAGTCAGTCCCTCACAGTCCAGCCCAAGTAGGGGTGGAGGGTGGTGTTGAGGACATATTTGTAGCATCCTCTGGCCAACCTCAGGTTCTAACGCTTCCGTCACTCAGTGCTGAGTTTGGGGTTCCCCCTGCTTTGAGCCTTCTACTATACTAGTGTTCCTAGCCTGTGAGATCAAATTTCATAATTCCTGGAAGGCCTCAGTACACTCCCCACCCGGGGATTTCCTCCTTGGCCTCTGCACCTCCTGCTCCGGAAACAACTACTCGGATGGTGGGTGTAGACAGCCTGAACCCGAGAGAGTCACTGGCTTTTGCAGCCCATTCCCACACCACCCCCTACAGCTGCAGACAGTGGCATTTTGGCAGTCCTAGAATAGTCCTACTGATTCCTTAGCCTCCTGGAATCTACAAAACAGTGACTCCTTAGATGGTTGGTGAAAGGATTAAATGAGATCCGAGTACTTTAGTAGATGTTATTCTCCCAAACCTGCAAACATACATCCTTCATACTCGCTCTCATCCCCAGTGCATTGCCTTCATGGACATCCAACTACACACAATCTGTAGTTACTTTTGGGAGGTAACCTTTTCTTTACTGTTTTCTCACTGAGCTAGAACATGTACAGAAAAGAGTGTAGAAAGAAAGTGTATGTGTGGGTGTGCATGTGTGGATGATGGTGCATGTTTGGGTAGACTTGGGAGGCTGAGGCTGGAGGATTACAAAGTTTAGAGCAAGTCTGGGCAAATTAGTGAGACTCTATCTCAAAGTAAAGGGGTGGACTGGAGATATAGCTCAGTAGTAGAGCGCTGGCCTACCATGTGTGAGGCCTGAATTGCCCAACAACACACACTCACACACACACACAGTACAATTGGTGCATTTTTACACATATATACATACCCATATTACCATGAGTGAGGTCAAAATGCAGAATAAGCTGGGCATGGTGGCGCACACCTGTAATCCCAGCACTTGGGAGGCTGAGGGAAGAGGATCGCCTTGAGTTCGAGGCCAGCCTCAGCTATATAGTGTATTCAAGGCCAGCCTAAACTACATAGTGAGACCCTGTATCAAAAGAAAAAAGAAAAAACAGAATGTTTCCATTATTCTAAAAGTCTCTGTCCATGTTCCCTCCCTGCATTTATGTACTTTTAAGACTCCTTGAAGCCCAGACAGTGGCCTGTGCCTGTATTCCCAGCTATTTGGGACACTGAGGCAGGAGGATTGCAAGTTTAAGGCCAGACTGGGCAACATAGCAAGGCCAGATTTCAGGAAAAATAAAAAAAGAATCCTTGAACCAAAAAATAACAGCTATCAGTTCTTCCCAGCATCTGTGATATAGTATTGTTCCTGCTCTATCAAGGATACAATAGGCTGAGGTGCTTGCCAGTACCCAAGAATCTCAGGGCAGCATCGTGAGAGGAGCACCTAGGCAGGTGTATGGCTAGGACTGAAGAGTTAGTGCCCCCATAATAGTATGAGGCCCTGGCAGCCTCAGCTTCTCCCGTCTACCCGCAAGCCCACCAGCAAAAAGTGAAATCTGTGCTCCCAGAATGTACCTGAAGGAAAGAAAGAAAAAAAAATGAGTAAAATTAACATTCAAACTGGGATACCATAGACCCTGGGGGTAGGCACTGCATGGGCCTTGGGTCTCTGTAGAGTGCCTCGCACCAGGCCTGGCAGGGGTACACTTGGCATGTGCAGTTCAGTGAATGACTTTTGCCCTCGTTCTCCTGCAGATCTCCCACGTCCGAATGCAGGGACTCCTCTTAATAGTCTTTGCCAAGTACCAGCATTTGCCCTTCATCCAGATCCTCTCTACAAAATCTACCCCGACTGGTCTCTACGGGTACTGGGTAAGGACTGAGCTGTTCTCTGAGCCATGAGCTGGGGAAGGCGGGGAGGGTTACAGCTGAGCAAAAGAAAGAGGAAATTAAATGAATCTTGGCACTCCATCTGGCCCAGTACCTTGCATAGTCATTCTCCTACTTCAGAGAGGGCTGGGCATCCCTGAGACTCCAGACTGGGTGGACGGGGCTCTATACATGGACAGATTACCCTCGGAAGCTGCTTGTATCCCTGAGAGAGCCTGCTGATAGTGAGACTGTCTCCCTCAGGCCTGGGATGGGAAAAGGTTCCAACCCAGAGCAGCGTCCCACCCTTCTGTCCACCTGTCCCACCAGGGGAATAAAGGGGGAGTCAACATCTCCCTGAAACTTTATGGCTACTATGTCAGCATCATCAACTGCCACCTGCCTCCCCACATGGCCAACAATGACCAGCGGCTGGAGCACTTTGACCATATTCTGGAGATGCAGAATTTTAAGGGACATAATGTCCCCAACATCCTGGACCATGAGTGAGCGTGAAGCTGCAAACTGTCACCCTGTCCTCTCCATGCCAATCCAGTCTCTGTTTCCCAGCCAGTCAGTAGTGCTTTCTCTCCCACCCTGTCCCTAGCCCCTCCCCTGATGTCCCACATACCGGCTCACCTGGCTTTGCATGCCTAGGGTCCCTTTTCTTCTGCCCCATGTCCTTGCCTAGAAACCCTGGACATTTCTAAACATCTGAGGTCAAAAACCTTGTGGTAAGCCAGGCATGGGAGCACACACCTGTATTGCCAGCTACTCGGGAAGCTGGGGCAGGAGGATCATAAGTTTGAGGCCTGCCTCTGCTACATAGCAAGACCCTGTCTTAAAAAACAAAACAAGGTACCAGTGGACCCTTGACTTACTCAATTTGTTCCCGAGGGTTGGTTGTAACTGAAGTTGTTAACTGAAGGCTCAGGCTCCTCTACACAGCCTTCAAAGTCTCTCTCCTGTATACAGGCAGATCTCAGTGTCCTTAGAGAGACATTGGCCCAGGATTTCTCAATGAACCCCATACAGGAAAGGATGTTGTAATGTTCCTTCCAGAATTCTTTAAGGGTTAAATATGTATCTGAGACCACCTGGAAGCACAAGCAGCTGGCATTTGGGTCATAACTCAAGACTTTGGTCATAAGTTAAAACTAAAACTCGAGGGTCCACTGTAATCCCAGCACTCAGGAGGCTGAGGCAGGAGGATCACCGTGAGTATGAGGCCAGCCTGGGTTACATAGTGAGTTCAAGGCCAGCCTGAACTACAGAGTGAGACCCTGTTTCAAAAAGCAAAATAAAACAAAAACAAACAAAACCTGAAGTTCCTAAGGTCACTAGAAGGGTTATTTCTCAGCCTGTGCTGGTGGCCAGTTGAGAGGGAGGAAGAGAGGGCTAGAGCCTGGTGTATTTTCCATATGCCCCTTTGAACTGGTCCCTTCAGCCTGAATGATGGTATTGGAGCCATGAGAATAGTCTTTCTGGACCCATGCATGTCCTTGTCATCATGTGATGCTCTCCTAGCATCTGGCTTCTTGCCTGCCCCCTTGAGCTTTCTCTCCAGCAGCTCTTACATTGAGCAGACCTGAGTTTCCTGTTGCTCCTCCCTTCTCTGACCTCATCACAAACCCTCAGGCTGCCCTCTTTTCTTTCTAAAGCCTCATTCTCTGGATTGGAGACATGAACTTTCGGATTGAGGACTTTGGGTTGCACTTTGTTCGGGAATGCATAAAAAATCAGTGCTACAGTGACCTGTGGGAGAAGGATCAGGTATCAAGCAAAGGGAGGGTCCCAGAGTGTACTCTGAGCCCACTGTGGTCTCTGTGAAAAGAGCAGAGGGCATCACTCGGGTTCCCTGGGGGCTGTTCTTTCCCTGTGTGTAGGGAGGGAGGCTATAGGGCTGGGATGAGGCAGTCATCCTGCCCATGCTTGCTCTTTTCCTGTGCTCTAGAATAGGGAGCCAGAAGGGCTTTGGCCTGCTGTGACCCAACACTGCCCATCAGTCCCCTTGTGTCCTTGGCATCTTTGCCATCCTCAACCTTGTTCGTCTCCTGGAGGATGAGATGCCTTTTGGGAACCCTGGCCATTCAAAGCCTGTTCCCTATGTTCTAAGGACTGGGAAATGGCAGGCAGCTGCCTCCTCTGGGCCTGCAGGGTCATGTTTCCAGGATTCAGCTGCTATCCGGGGCCGGGGGTGGGGGGATAGTGAGAAAGCAGAGCGCAGTCCTGGGTCGGGACTGTGGAGAAATAGGGACTCTGCCTTTATCTACAGCTCAGCATTGCCAAGAGACATGACCCACTGCTCCGGGAGTTCCGGGAGGGTCCCCTGCTCTTTCCGCCCACCTACAAGTTTGATAAGAACTCCAACAACTATGACACCAGGTGAGGAGGAAATGGGTGCCTAGGAGGCCCAGGAAGTTGAATTATGCTAGCACTAGTGGCCATTGGAGCTGCTGCAGAACAGAAGTGAGGAGAAGCAGGACAAGATCCAGTCATCACCTCTCTCCTGAGTGGCACCTCCTGCCCACTGTAAGAAGTGCTGACTCTGGGAGCTGTCCCATATCGTCCTCAGAGAAAGGGGAAAGCAAGGGGTGGGGGGACAGGGAGGGGAGGGCAAGGGTTGGAGGGGAAGGTGGAGGCAGCGCTGATGGAGGAAGGTTCATCAGCATTCTGGAAACCCCTGCCCCACTTCCTAGGAACTTCTGGTCCCCAGATAGGGGACAGAAAGCTTGGCTCATGTGGTTACTGGTGTTAAGTACCCTTGCTCAGCCTGTGAGGCAGTCAGATACAGTGTGGGACATGAAGAGGTAGGGGAGAATTTCATGGTGAACAGTGCAGAGGCAGTGCAGTGAATCAGGCATGGTGATAATGTCTCTATTCCCAGGTATTTGGGAAACTGATGCAGGAAGACATGAACCCAGGAGTTTGAAGCCAGCCTGGGCAATATAGTGAGACCCTTTCTCAAAAAGCAAAACAAAATCAGAGACAGTGCATCTAGTGCTATGCTGCCACTCTTCAGCTATATAATCTTGGACAAGGTGTTTAAACCTCAGTGTTGCCATCCACAAAATGGGGGTGATAACAATACACACCTCATGGGGTGAGTGTTGAGTTGAGACCTTGAATGTCATTAGCCCAGTGCTTGGCACCCAGTAAGCATGGGTAATAACTGCAGTTGTTAATTTTTAGTTTCATCTCCTCGAGTGGTAGGTTTATTGGGGGGGTTGTTTGTTTTTAATTTTATGAGACAGGGTCTTGTTATGTAGTTCAGGCTGGCCTGGAATTCACTATGTAGTCCAAGCTGGCCTCGAACTCGCAGTGATCCTTCTGCCTCAGCCTTCTGAGTGCTGGGATTATAGGCGTGTGCACGACACCTGGCTGGCTGGTGGTAGTTTTAATGAAAACATTTCTAAGAAGCTGAGGAGGAACCAAGTAACCAGAACCTGAGGTTTAGACAAAGGGTCAAAAGCAGCTCTGGCAACAGGTCCCTGACCCAATTTAGGGCATGGACCCTAGTCTCTTCAAAGAAAAAAAGAACCCTTTACATTTTAGGGAGCTGCTAATTTCACCTAGGTCAACTTCTTCATTCCTCCTAGCAAGACTGTCTCATGAAGGAGGTGGGAGATGCCAATGGATGTCTTCACAGCAGGTCACGGCAGAAGGCTGAACTATAGGCTTGTTTCTGTGGAAGTGGTATGCCAGAATGAGTGGTGTGCTCGCCAAGGAGAGAGAGAGGGCGAGCCACTTCAGGAGTGTGGAGCAAGATGAAGTGGGTTCATGGCCAAGGCTGTCCACACAAGAAGAGGCAGTGAACACTGGCGACAGGGTCCAGCCTAGGCAACAGAGCAGGCAGAAAAGGAGGCAAGAGGGCAGGCCCTGGCCACAGCTGCAGGGAGACTGCCTGTCTCTGCAGCCATCCATTGGAAATGAGAGCTATAAGGCCTCAATGAACTGGCTGGGGCCTTGGAGGCTGGAACCTCTATCACTGAATGCAAAACCTCAATTGTGGGTTGAAGATTAGCTCAGCAGTAGAGCCCTTGCCTGGCATGTACAAGGCCCTGGGTTCAATCCCCAGCACTACAAAAAAAAAAAAAAAAAAAAAAAAAATGGGGAGGGACACCAAAAGAAAAACGAGATCTCGCTTGCCATGTGGTCAGGATACAATTCGGAGACTGCCAGCAGACTATAAGTCCTCGAAGCAGCTGGGTCTGGGCTGGCATGGCAGGGTCTGGCAGGGTCGATAGGCCCACAGATGGTAAAGGCTCAGGTGTCTTAGTTAGTGGTGAGCTGGGACTAAGACACAGCTGGAGGGCCGGTGAGATGGCTCAGCAGCCTAAGCGCCTGCTTGGCAAGCGCAAGGGCCCAAGTTCGACTCCTGGAACCCACATACGAAAAAAGGGCCGGTGATATCGCTCAGTGGCATGGGCACCTGCTGGCGCGCGAGGTCCTGAGGTCGACCCCCGGTACCCACCAAAAAAAAAAAAAAAAAAGACACAGATGGACTCTGTAGTGCTTTCCTCTAGCCTGTAGTGCCTCAGAATTCACAGCCTGGGGCCCGGGTGTAGTTCAGTGTAGAGCACATGCTTAGCATGTGTGAGGCCCTGGATTTGCTCCCCAGCACTGGAAGAAAAACCAAAAATGGTTCACAGTCAGTCTTGTCAGCAGCAGAAAAAAGAAAGCAGGAAAGCAATAAGTATCTGCTAAGGAAGAGGCAGGTGGTACTTATTTCTACATAATAGCTCATTGTGGTTGACGTTATTGAACACTTACAATGTGCCTGGAATTGTGCAAAAGACTTTGTCTGCATCATTTCACTTGACTCTTAACATATCCTTATCAGGTAGATACTATTGTTACTGACTTGTGCAAATAAGGAAAATGAGTCTCAGGGATTGTCTAAGCCAGGTAGTAGCAGACTTGGTGATGGAACAAGAATTTGAACCCAAGTTCTTCTGACTCCAGACCCATGAGCTTTAACTACTCACTCCTCTGGCCTGAAACACAGAACGAAGGACTGTCTGAGTAGGAACAGGGGACATCATAACTGAAGTATTCCTGGCTGAGAGGCGGTTGGCAGCTGACCTGGAAAACAGAGACATCCGTGTAATCAAAACTGTTAATTCATCCTGAAAGCCCAGTTCCAACATCATCTCTCATAGGAAGCCTTTCTTAGTTGTCCTCCCCCATCTCACTGAGTTCCTCTCCTACCCTGTGCTGCCACCAAGCCTTACACACATTATGTTCTAATGGTGTTTTTAAGACTCAGTGTGACTTTCTTGGTATACTGTGAATGTCCAGAGGGCAGAAATTGGACCATCCCTAGTACGAAAACAGTGTCTGGCATGTGTTTAAATTGGGAGCCTGAGAGGACAAAAGGAAAAGTCATGGTATTTAAACCACTCTAACACAGGGACCCACCCATGGCAGCGAGATACAAATAAATACTGTTGAACTGAGGAGAAGAGGTTTCCAGAACGTTGCATAAGTGCCAAAGGGGTCGATCAGATTCTTCAAGGAGAGTGCCTTTTTTGTTTTGCGGTGCTGAGGATTAAACCCAGGGCCTCATGTGTTACAGGCAGGCACTTTACTGCTAAGCTACACCCCACCCCCAAGGAAAATATCGAGGAGGAAGCAGAGTTGGGAGAAAGAAGAGGGGCAGGCATTCCAGTCAGTCAGCACCACTGATAAGAGGCACCTCGAGCTGAGTCTGACCCAGTAGGGCCCCTGGCTTGTCTGGTTGTACCAGGTGACTATGGGTGATTGGTGTGCAGGGCATGGTGTGCAGCTTTGACCTGCCATGGCAGTATCCCTGAACCCAGATGTACTGAGAAGTGAGGTCAGCTCCATTACAGGGGAGGGTGGAAAGACTAAAGGCAGGGAGGGAAATCCTGCTAGAGTCAAAGATTGCATTAGGGTTTGGTTATAGTCACTGTTGTGACACAGACAACCTCCTCATAGACAATAAGTAGAAGATATTATGATCAAATCTACTCAAGACTTTTAAGTGTCTGACAGGTTAACTGTGGTCCCGAATTCAATGAGACACTTCAAAGCCATCTAGAAGGAGCTAAAGAGAAAAGTGCTTTTGGACCCAAAAATTGAGCATATCATGCTTCAGGAGGTGAGACCCTTAACAGAATCTTATTTAGCCAGGCGTGGTGGCGCACACCTGTAATCCCAGCACTCAGGAGGCTGTGGCAGGAGGATCACCACAAGTTTGAGACCAGCCTAGGCTACATAGTGAGTTCAAGGCCAGCCTGAACTACATAGCAAGACCCTGTCTCAAAAAAAAAAAAAAAAAAAAAAAAATCTTATAGAGTTACTTGGTTTTAAGTTTTTGAAAGCAAAGGCTTGTTCATTTATCTCAAAAACTGTAATATGTAGTGTGCATGCATACATTCTCAGACTTGGGAGGCTGAGGCAAGAGGATCACTTGAGCTCAACAGTTTTGAGACTAGCTGGGGCAATATAGCCAGATCATGGGGGGAAGGGGAGGCCTCAGAAACATTTCCAAAAGGTATTACCGAGGCTCTGTTTTCATGATGCAAACTATGGGACAATTCTTGCTGTTTGAGCCAATTCAGCAGGACTAGTTGTGGGTGGGGGGCAGGGGTTAGGGTTAGGGTTGGAAGTGGAAGCAGTGGAAGGCCCACAGGCTTCATAGACAGTGCCGGGCAAGCGTCCAGCTTCCACCTGGACAGGATAGCCTCTCTCAACTGCAGTTTCCCGCCATAGAAGAAAGTGACCTGTAAGACAGCTTGCTGTAAAGATTGGAGCAGTCCATGAGACACCTATCACAGGTCCTAGAACACAGGAGGACCCACTTTGTTGTCATTATGAGAAAGGGAGAAGTAGAATATATGCAGCTTTTTTTTTTTTTTTTTTTTTGGGCAGTACTAGGGATTGAACCCCAGGGCCTTGGCCCTGAGCTACTTTGCCAGCACTTTTTTATTTTTCGCTTTGACACAGAGTCTTGCTAAATTACCCAAGCTTGCAGTCCTCCCGCCTCAGCATCTGAGTGCTAGGATTACAGGTGTGGGCCACCATGTCTGGGTTCTATGCAGAGTTTGAACTCAGTTACTTTCCTTTTTGTGTTCTGCTTTTGTTTGTCAAACAAGCTGCTCAAGGGGCTAAGGGTGTAGCTTAGTGGTAGAGTACTTACCTACCATGCACAGGGCCCTACGTTTGATATCTAGCACTGGAAAAAAGGGGAAAGACCCAGGTGGGAGTAGTGGTACATACCGTCAGTAATTCTGTCCACTCAGGAGCCAGAGGCAGAAGGAACACAAGTGCAAGGCCAGCTAAGACCCTTTTCTCAAAAAGTATATTCTTTTAAGGGTTAGCACTTTCCTCAGTGGTACAGCACTTGCCTAGCATATGCCAGGCACTGGCTTCAATCCTCAGTACTGCAAAAGGGGGAAAAAATAAAGACCCTTATAGATCCTATTTTCTAGCATCTCCTCAGTTGCCTGGCATCCAATAAATCTTGGTGAAAAAAATGAACAGTACAGGTGCCCAGTGATGAGCCTGGACCAGGAAAGGAATAGGAAAGAGGAACAGGGTGAAAGGTCCCCAGGAAGAAAGAAGGAAAGGTTGTGGTCAGGACTCAGGGAGGATCCTGACCTGACAGCAGGTCTGGGCTCTGAACCAGCACAGAGAAGCTGGGGAGGGGTTGATTTTTTTAAAAGAAAGAAGGTGCATTCCCGTAGTTTGTTACCAGGTTTTGAGCATCACTAGGCACCTAATGTGTAAGGTGAGTCAGGAACCTCTGGTAGTCTCTGGGATGGGAATGTCACACTCTGGTATCTGAGTACTCCTCAGAAAAATGAAAGTCGGGAAACAGCCCAGGAAGCTATGAGGCAGATTGTGGTCGAGCGAGCCTGACAGCTTCTTTTTTTTTTTTTTTTTTTTGTGGGTACCGGGGGTGGGGGTCGACCTCAGGACCTCACGCGCCAACAGGCACCCGTGCCGCTGAGCGATATCACTGGCCCCTTTTTCGTATGTGGGATCCAGGAGTTGAACTCGGGCCCTCGTGCTTGCAAGGTAGGCGCTTACGCCGCTGAGCCATCTCACTGGCCCGCTGACAGCTTCTTGACCACTCCCCTGATGAGCCTTAACTTCTTTCCTGCTCACAGTTGGTCTTTGAAGCGAGTGCAGTTATCACCCCATCTTACAGTTGAAGAAAGTGTAGCTAGAGAGCTGCCGTCACTTGCCCAGGGGCAGACAGCTCTGAGTTACCAGGACAGAACTCTCCCCCAGCTGGTGTCTGAATCTAGAATGAGCTCACCCAGGCACCGTTCTCAGTCAGTGGAAGACGGCGCTGCTGCTTAAGGGACAACAGTGCACTGGAAATGTTGATTTAAAGTAGTAATTGAGGGCCGATGAGATAGCTCAGTGGCATAAGCGCCTGCCTGGCAAGCGCAAGGTCCTGAGTTCAACTCCCGGTACCCACATACGAAAAAAGGGCCGGTGATTTTGCTCAGTGGCACAGGCGGTTGCTGGCGCACGAGGTCCTGAGGTCAACCCCCGGTACCCACAAAAAAATAAATAAATAAAATAAATAAAATAAAATAAAGTAGTAATGAATAAAGCAAGAGACAAAAATAGTGTTTCACCCTGAGTAACTAGTTTAAAGATAACAATATGCAATGTATTAACCATTATTACCCTCCTGTTATGTTGTTTTTTTTTTTTTTTTTTTTTTTTTGTGGGTACCGGGGGGTCGACCTCAGGACCTCGCGCGCCAGCAGGCACCCGTGCCACTGAGCGATATCACCGGCCCCTTTTTCGTATGTGGGTTCCGGGAGTCGAACTCGGGCCCTCGCGCTTGCCGGGCAGGCGCTTAAGCCGCTGAGCCATCTCACCGGCCCCTGTTATGTTGTTTTGAAATTTTGTTCTATTTTTTTTCTTTTCTTAAAAAAAAAAGGGCCGGTGAGATGGCTCAGCAGCGTAAGCGCCTGCCTTGCAAGCGCGAGGGCCCGAGTTCGACTCCCGGATCCCACATACGGAAAAAGGGCCGGTGATATCGCTCAGCGGCACGGGCGCCTGTTGGCGCGCGAGGTCCTGAGGTCGACCCCCCGGTACCCACAAAAAAAACAAAACAAAACAAAACAAAACAAAACAAAACAAAAAAAATAGTGTTTCAGAGTGATTACAAATATATGGGACTGTATACATAAAGATTAGAGCAGGTATTTTGGGGGGAAAAGAGGCTACTGTAGATTGAACCCAGGGTCTTCATGCTGAGCTATACCCCCAGCCCTTTCTTTGTTTCTTATCTCGAAACAGGGTCTCACTAAGTTACCCAGGCTGGGCTTGAATTTACAATCCTCCTGCCTCACCCTCCCAGAGTGCTGGGATTACAACCCTGTACCACCATGCCTGGTTGGAAGGGCATGTTTTTTAGGAGAAAGACTGAGCTTGTAGATGTTTTATTTTTGAGATAGGGTTTTGCTATGTAGTCCAGGCTAGCCTTGTACTCAATATGTAGCCCAGATTGGTAGTTTTGTTTTTTCAGATGAGACTTCAGCATGTTGCCCAGGCTGTTCCCCAACTCCTAGTCTCAAGGGATCCTGCTTCCTGAGTAGCTGTGACCACAGGCATGTGCCACTGCACCAAGCAGAGCTTGTGGTTTTTCAGTAGGGCAGTTGATGAGTGCCTATGTGCAGGTGTCTATACTAATGCTAAGGATACCGGGTAGGCTCCTAGAGCTAGTTCTTGCCTTAAAAGTTCAGGTGCTTCATAACTCTAGGCTAGAAATGACAGGGGGTGAGGATCAATAAAGGGAGGTTACATAACAAGTACAAAAACATAGCTAGAGGGGCCAGGGATATAGCTCAGCTGCACAAGTGCCTGCCTGGCAAGCGCGAGGTCCTGAGTTCGATTCCCCGTACCAAAAAAACCCCCACAACACAGGTAGCAAGAAAGAATGTGTTCTACAGTTCAGAAAGACTGTGGAATGGCTGTTCACAATTACCTATCATATGTTTCATAAGACCTGGAAGGGGTGGGCATGGTGGTGCACACCTGTAATCCCACCACTTGGGAGGCTGAGCCAGGAAGATCACTGTGAGTTCAAGGCCAGCCTGGGCTACATAGTAAGACACTGTCTCAAAAATAAATAAATAAAATAAAAAAGACCTGGAAGGGAAGAGATCAAATATTTAAACCTAAAGAAATGATAAGGAGGAAGAAATGCTAATTACCCTGATGTGATTAATACATAGGGTATGCAAGATATTGGACTTTCACAATGAAACCCCTTAATATGAAATATACATGTCATAAATATTTTAAAATACATACTACCTTTAAGTATCCTTTGATAAAATAAATACATGCCTAAAACAAAACGAAAAAAAAGTTCAGACACTAACCGAAGGGCTGATTGGGAGACAGAAAATTACAATATAATGTAGTTGTATAAATACTGGTGTCAAGTGCTTTGGAAGCAGGAAGATGAGGTCAGGAGAAGCCACGTGACAGAGGCAGTGTTGGAATTGAACCTCAGGTGGAAAAGTGGGTTCCGGGCAACAAAACCTACAAGTGTGAAGGCCCAGAGTTTTGAGGACGGCAGCCAGGGTAGTATGAGCCTGGGGAGGAGGTGGAAGGTTAAGTAGGACAGGGGAGGTCCAATTCCTGAGCCCCTTGAAAGCCCTCCTTGGGGACTTTGCCTCATGGTGGAGGCAGCGAAGACCCTTAAAGGTTTTTTTTACTTCGTTGGTATTTTGGGGTTTGTGTTTGTTTCTGTACTGGGGGTAGAACCCAGTGTGTTAAATCCTTAAAGATTTTAAAGTAGAAAATTGGAAAATCATTCTATCTGCTTTACTACTCTGAGTTAATTCAAGAAAAGGGATCTTCAGGCAGGCATTGTGCTGCACACCTATAGTCCCAGTACTCTGGGAGGCTGAAGCAGGAGGATCTCAAATTTGAACCCAGCCTGGGCAACTAAGTGAGACCTTGTCTCAAAAAAAAAAAAAAAAGATGGGAATGTAATGTAATGAATGTAATGTAATGTCTCAGTGTGAAGGCCCTGGTTTCAATCCCCAGTACCAAGAAAGAGAAAAAGAGGCTGGGCATGGACATGGTGGCACACACCTCTAAGCCCAGCACTCAGGAGGCTGAGACAGGAGGATAGCTGTAAGTTCAAGACCAGCCTGAACTACATGGCAAGATCCTGTTTCACGAAAGAAAAGAAAAAAGAAAAGAGAGAAAAGGAAAGGAAAGGAAGGAAGAAAAGAGATTGTCTGCCAAAGAGGAAGAACCCAGAAATAGCAACTGACCCTATTCTTCAGCCACAATGATTCCATTGGTTATCTCCATTTGGAAAGGCAGAACCTTGAGACCCAGCTGGCCTTAGCAAATACCCCCATAGCTGCTTAGGCAGGGTGTGTTAGGGGTAGAGACTTGTCTCTCTTTGAGTGAGTTCAGTTACTTAGAGGAGGAAAGCATTTGTCTCTAGGAGCCCTATGTCCTCTCATCTTCTCAGGAAAGCTGTAAGAGAAGAGCAAGATGGGAGGTCTCTCAGGTAACTTTTGAGAACAAAGAATCATAGTGGCTAAGGTCTGCTGAGCTTGTTTTGCACCAAGCACTATGCTAAACATTTCATGTGCTTTATCTCATCCCATTCAATCTCAGCAACAGAGGTAACAATTTATTTTTATTTTTGGTGGTACTGGTGATTGAACCCAGATCCTTTGCCCTAAGCTACATCCTCAGTTCCTTTGTATGTATTTATTTTTATTATTATTATTTTTTTTTTTTTTGTCTTTTTGAGACAGGGTTTCATTATGGAGTTCAGTCTGGCCTTGAACTCATGTTATAGCCCAGTCTGGCTTCAAACTCGCAGTGATCCTCCTGCCTCAGCCTCCTGAGTACTGGGATTACAGGCATGCGCCACCATGCCTAGCCTTTTTAAATTTTGAGAAAGTGTCTCGCTAAGTTGCCCAGGCTGGGCTGCAACTTTAGACCCTCCTGCCATATCCTTCCAGAGTGTGGGGATTATAGGCATGTGCCACCATACCCATGAGGTAAAAGTTATTATCTCCATTTTCCAGGTGAGGAAGTAAGTTGTAAAAGAAGTTAGCTTGGTAGTTAAGAGCATGTGCTATGTGGTCCTGCTCCCTGGCCTTGAATCCAGTTCTGGCTCCACCACTTAGTAGCTGTGTGACTTTGGGGATGTTACTCCCCATCTAAGACTCAGTTTCTCTACCTTATTGTAAAGGGTGAATGATAATGCCCCTACTCACAGGCACATGGTAAGCATTCCCCAAATGCTTCCCTTCTTTTTCCTACAGTCACACTTTTTTTTTTGGTAGTGGGAATCGAACTCAGGACCTTGTGCTTGCCAGGCAGGCGCTTGTGCCGCTGAGCTATATCCCTGGCCCTGAGTCACACCTTTAGCAGGCAAGAAAGCCAAATTCAAGCTCAGGTCTCACTCACCCTCTTTGATCTTATGCTGCTTTTGTTAAAGAAGAAATAGAATGTTTCTGAGTCACAATTTGATGTGTATAAACGTACTAGGCAGGGTCTTTGGCTGAGTCTGACAAACGCTAGCACTCACTCTGGATTCTGTCTGGGACCCTCTTGCATGCTGCCATGCTCCCTGTAGCTCTGGCTTAGAGATCTTCTGGCTATTGGTAGACTCAAGTTAGGGGCCCCTGTAGGCTCATGAGTTTATTATTCATTCCTGCTCTCAGACCAACTCTTTCTTCTGTCCCCATTCCTCTTCCCCACACCCAGTGAGAAGAAACGCAAGCCTGCATGGACCGACCGCATCCTGTGGAGGTTGAAGCGGCAGCCCCGGGCCAGCCCTATCACCCCCAGTCTGCCAGCCCCCTACTTCTCCCTGTCTCTGAGGAGCTACAAGAGCCACATGATGTACAGCATCAGTGATCATAAGCCTGTCACTGGCACCTTTGACTTGCAGGTGAACTTCTGGGCTGCCCTATACTTGACAGAGGGATAACTATGCTGCATCAGTCACATCCTCAACCCTCCAGGCCTGGATTCTAATGTCAGCCAATCCCCAGGGGAGAACTGTAGGAGGACATGATTGCCCTTCCTCCATGGTCAGGTATCCCAGTTCTTAGGAGCTGTTGATGGCTCTGTCTGTCAAAAACATGTTCAAGCCCTTGTGAATAGCTTTCCATTTCCTTTTGCTACTCTCCCTTGGGGCTAATGCGTTTTCATTAAGCTTATTACGTACTGTGTGAAATAGAACTTCCTTTTATTCATCCTAAACCTATCTGGATCAGGTTGCAGAAGGAGTTCCCTCCCTATTTATATATTGCCATCAAGAGAGTGTTGACCTCTTTTAAGCCACTGGCCATCCCTCAGCGTTTGCATTTTCTTTCTTTTTTTTGGTACTGGGAATCGAACTCAGGACCTTTGCATTTTCATACCAATTTCTTGATCCTTACACCATTGTGCAGGTGTGTTTATATCTGTTCTTACAGTGTGTGCTGGATTGGGGCCTTTGAGTCAGAAACACTGGAGGCCTGAGAACAGCTGTCTGGATTCTTCAGCCTCTCAGCAACACTCTTCTCCCTCCATCCTCAGCTCCCTGTGTCACCCACCTGGCTCTCAGCCCCATTCTCCCTGGCAGGGCCAGCTACTCCCCTGACAAACCTTTGGCCCTTTCTCTTTTCTGCTGGCCAGCCAAGGTCAGCTAAGGTAGCACATGAGGTTCCACGCCCACCCCTCTAGGTGCCCCTGCTCCTCTCACTGCATTGGAAGGACACAGTGAGGAGCAGTTGATTTAGAGGAGGGAATGGCATTACAGAATTTCAACCCACTTCCCACTCCTGTGTGTAGCTGAAGCCATTGATGTCTGTCTCACTGATCACCATAATGGCTGAGGGCCCATGGACCATGGAAAACGACATGTTGATCAGCTACTCCTCAACCCCAGACTTCCTCAGCAGCCCCTGGGATTGGATTGGACTGTACAAGGTGATGTGGTGGGCAAGGCTGGAATCCACCAGCCACAGCCCCCTGGTTTATCCTTCTTTTTTTTTTTATGTGGGTACCGGGAGTCGACCTCAGGACCTCGCGCTTGCCGGGCAGGCGCTTATGCCACTGAGCCATCTCACCGGCCCTGGTTTATCCTTCTTAACGACTCATGGGAACTGGGTAGACATTGAAGAGCTCCACCCTCATCCTCCTCAGGGGTCCTCACCTTCTAGGGGCTGGTAGGGAAGGGGAGGGAAGGGAGACTTAGTGTGATGGCCAGCCCCAGCAGTGGGGACCATCCTTTCCTTAGGATTTTCTTTTCTTTTTTTTTGTACCAAGAATCAGAACTCACGATCTCGCACTTGCCAGGCAGGCACTGAGCTATATACCCAGCCCTCATCTCCTTAGGATTTTCCATAAGGTCCCATGTCCTCCCCAAGCACTAACTTCCCAATCCCCTCTCCTTCCACAGGTGGGGATGCGCCACATTAATGACTATGTGTCCTATGTCTGGGTTGGGGACAACCAGGTCTCCTTCGGTGACAACCTGAACCAGGTACATCTCCAGCAGCCAGGCTTGTCTGTGTACTGCTTTCTTCTGGAAGGAACAGAGTGCTAGATAACTTGCCACTGAGAGCTAGGTAGTGGCCAGGACTCTGGAGCTGACTCTGTTCTTGTTCATCCTCCCCTCTAGGTATACATTAACATCTGTGATATCCCTGCGACTGAGGATCAGTTTCTCCTCTGTTATTATAGCAACAATCTGCATTCTGTGGTGGGGATCAGCAAACCCTTCAAGGTGAGGGATGCTGGTGGGGGGAGGGGAAGGGTATTACAGAGGACTTGAGCCTGCCATTGGTTCCCTGAGGCTACAGGCCGGGGAGCCAACCATACTGTGGGGCCACATCCTTTGGGAATGGCAGGGGTGAGAAGGTACGGAGGAAGGTCTTCATTCCCCTTTCTGACACCTGTTTTATCCCTGCAGATACCACTTCGCTTCTTTTTGGCGGGAGACCTACCGGGTGAAACCCAAGCATGGATCTGAGCCAGAATAGGAGCAACTGAATCCAGGGCAGAGGCTACAGCTGGCAATCAGCCCTGCCTCACCACTGCCAGGATTGCTGGGGGCCCAGCCCCTGAGGAGGCAGCCAAGTATCCTCCACCTCCCCACCTCCAAGGGTGAGCTCCAGCCAGCCTCCTTACCCTCGCCAGGCTAGATCACTGGAACTGGCACTTAAAATACAGGTGTTTGTTACTGAGATACGAGTGAAACCAGCTAGTTTATCAGCAGTGAAGCCTTGGGAAAGATCCTCCAAAATGCATCTCATTTCTTAAACACACACACACACACTCTTCCAGTCCTGCCCAAGCGCTCCTGCCAGATACATGCCCCATCTGGCACAGGCCTGCATTCTTGTCATGCCATCCTGGGCCTCAGGCTGCCTAGAAGGGGTAGATGCTCACATTTGCACAGGCCCCATAGACTGGTTGGCACAAACAGCACTGGGTTCCAGAAGTCTTGGCGTTTCATAGCTTGTCCCAATGGGGGATGAGCAGGTCTAGGATCCCTGGTTTCAATAAAAGTGGTATAACTAAGCAGACAGCATGGAAGATCCCCTCCACCCAGGCTCTTACGTACAGTGACTGTTTGAGTGGGTCAGTGAGGGTCTGTGCCAGCACAGCCTCCCCCTACACTCTGCCTAGAGTTTAACCCAGCAAGTTCCAGAGCCTGAGCAGAGAGAATTCCAGGGAGTTGAATTGGCTTCTGTGGGTAAGTTGGTTCCCATTCCCCCAAGTTGCCCTCTTGTGAAGGGTTTACAGGTTATAGAGGAGCTGTAGCCACAGACTTTCAGGTTGATCCTTGCGAGTTCAAGCTCATCTGCCCTCCCCCAACCCCCATCATTAGCCATTGGCAAGAAACTGCTCCTCTCGCCCCCTGAGAGACCTAGAAGTGGGGGTAGGCAGGCAGGCAGAAGGGAGAGCCAGGATGAAGACCTCAGAGATCATTCTCCAGGTGCCCTGTGGACGTAGCCTCTGCCCATTCCTGCCAATTGCCTTCTGCCAGTGGGGACTCTACAGCCCTTCTCCCAGGAGAAGACACTTCAGGGAACCTGCTCTGTCACTGTCACATCCAGTTACCACCTGAGACTGAGAGTCACGCCAGTTGCTCTGCATTCTATATTCTACCCTGGGAGCCATGTGTATGGAGAATTGTTCCCTCATCCTCTAGCAAGCCATGACTGCCTGTGTTCTGTGTCTGTTACATTGGGGGATAATTAGAAATATGGCTTTTATACTTGTGTGTGACTCCTTGATGATGGGGGGGGCAAGAAATACCAGAAGGGGGTCTGGAGACCTAGGTTTGAATCAGGGTTCAATCCTACCCTCTTACCACATAGGAGCCTCAGTTGTCTATAAAACACAAATGATTTCAAATGTATCTGTTTGTAAGGTTATTGCAAGAAAGCAATTGGAAAAAAAAACCACACACAAACACAAACACATCCAGCACTATACTCACCTCTGTATTCTCATTCATCTATCCCTGGGGCTGGCTCCAGGACCTCCTGATCCCAGGGATCCCCATTTCTCCTCCACACACATCTCCCTTTTATGCACTTAGTACTTCATACACTTCTGTTCAGCCTCCTGTTGCAGGCCCCTCCTTAACTGGGAGCAGTGAGTCCAGCAGTGATTGAGAGGCGGAAAAGGGAAGGGGATTGCTCTCTTTCCTCTTGGCCCCAGTCAGGATATGGCTGCTCTGGGCCCACCCCTGACCTGCTGGGTGGAAACAGGAAATATGTGAGACTTAGTGTGCACTGAGTCTCCGTGCTTGGCTCCACGGCTGATAAGGGCCATTGTGTGGTCACCGGGATGAGCCTGCCCTAGATAGATGTGTTTCCCAGAGGAAGGAAGGAAGCTTTGTAGGCCTTTCCTGGGTGGGGGGGAGCTGTGGGGAGGGAAGGGAAGAGTGCCCAGGGAAGATCCCTGCCTGTGGATCCTCAGTGTCAGTGCAGGGCCACTGGACACCAGTCCCTCCCATGCCAGCCTCTCCCTCTGGAAAGGTCTGTTTCCCTCATCCGCTTCCCCATTCTCACTTCCTATAAGGAATGGCTGGAGATTGGAGTGCTTCATTCCAGGCCAGGAAAGTGTCAGCTGTGATTTAGCAACAATAGAGAAAAACAGGAACACTGGGGGTGTGGGGTACTTGGGGGTACAGTCAAAAAATAAGCAAATAAATGGCTAGAGGTTCCACACACCCAAGGAACCCAGGAACTAACCCCTCAAATAGTTGAGGCCCCAGAGAAGGGGGGGATAGGTGTCTCCTCACAGTGGCCTCCTGCCTCTCCTAACAATCCCCTCTGTCCATCATGGCCAGCTCTGGTCTCCAAACCTCTAAAACCTGGGCATAATGGTGCATGTGTGTAGTACCAACTATTTGGGGAGATCATGTGCCCAGGAGTAAGAGACCAGCTTGGGGAACAGAGCAAGAGCCCATCTCAAAAAAGTAAGGAGCTTACCTCCTGCCCTTCCAAGTTCCAGGGACATGTGGGAGGTGTAGTGCCTATTAACAGATCCTCTTCGCTTGGGGGAGAGGATGTTTCCTCGGGTTAGGGGAGTGGTCACGCCACTCCAGCTGATACCAGATAGCAATAGAAGAAGCCCAGCCAAGGAGCTGCTGAAGGGGAAAAGGCCTCCTACCCTTTGACCTAGAACCCAGGGTCCCCTATGGGTGGCTGCATCAGCTCCTCTGGTTACCTGGGACAACAGGCATTTCCTCCATCCCTCAGCCCCTCCTCTTCCTGCCCCAACCCTCCAGCCAAGAGGCTTCCCAATCAGACCTGGACTGCTCCAGCTGTGTCCTGAGGAGCTGGACCAGCCACATCCCCTGGGGCTGGAGTTGAAGCAGAACCAAGTGGCCATCCCAGCCGGAGACTGTAGATTCCTGGCTCCGGAGCGGCCAGAGTCAGTAGGCAACAGGCAGCTTTTGCTTGGAGGCCCCAGTGCCGAGCGCTCTGCAAGCTGGCTCTCCAAAGGGCGGAATGGCGCTGCAAGTGGAGCTGATACCCACCGGGGAGATCATCCGCGTGGTTCATCCCCACAGGCCATGCAAGCTTGTAAGCCGGGATGCTCTGGGTTGGGAGGAAGGGTGGCAATGTTTCTCCAGGGCCCGGGCGACTCTGGAAAAGGCCCTCTGGAAAGAGGTAAAGAGTAGGATGCATCCTGATCCTTGGTGCGTGCAGAAACCAACTGGACAAGGAGTAGGTGGAGGGAAAGGGTAAAGGATTCAGAGCCACTAGAAGCAGGATTTTTAAAAATTTCATTGGTACATTTAGATATACATAATGATAACATTCACCATAGGGAATCTGTACCTGTACATGATATATCTTGCTTCCTTTTTTTCCATTCCCCTCCCCTCCCTTGAACCCCTCTAGAAGTAGAATTTTTCAAAGCGGAAATCTGGTTTTGAATCTCCCCTCCAGGTTCCTGAACTTTAGTGAACTAAGCTATGATCTGAGCCTAGAGCAGGTGACAGGGCTGCTCTGAGGTCAGAGGACTAATGTATGTCAAGCTCCAGGCACATACAGTTAATGCCTCCCCTTTTTCACTCCCTGGAACTGGGACTGACTTGGGACTGACCGACTCAGAGCAAGTAGCAAGGGCGGGGGAAGTGGGTGAAAGCGGAGAAGCGTTTAGAAATGGGGAAGAACTGCCCCGGCCTAGCACGCCTGGGAGGGGCTGCTTTGCTGAGGGGGGTGCGAAATGGCCCCAGCATGAGGAGGGAGAATCCCATCTGACCAGCCCACCCGCCCAGCACTGCAGAGCGGGCCGGGTCTTTCGCCAGAGAAGGGCGTGTGTGTGTACGTGCGCACAATTACGGCGCGCCGTGTCCCGCGAGCTGGTTGAGAAGTATAGCCTCGAGCCTCGGTAGACGCGGGCCCGGCCCGGAGTAGGGCCGGCGGGGCGGGGCGGGGCCCGAGCGCGCGCGCGCCTGAGTCCGGGCCCTGCCCGGGATGACGACAGGCTGCGGCCCGGCCCCTGGCGGGCCTTGGGCGGGGAGAGCGTGCCGGAGCCGCGGACTTCCGAAGCGGCCACGCCGCCCAGCCCGGCCCCGCCCGCGCACCCGAAGAGCCAAGCCGGTGGGTACGCAGGGCAGGATGTGGGGCGGAAAGCGGCCGCATGGCCCCGGGAGACCTCCGCTGGCGAGCGGGGTAGGGGAGACCGCAGGCGGGCGAGCGCCGAGCCGGCTACGGTGCGGGGACGAGGGTCTTGGGCCGGGTATCGCTGGGACTGAAGATCCCCTGGGCCTGGATGGTGCGGAGCCTCAAGCCCGGAGGCGCCAGGACTCAGCCTGGTGGGGACTTAGATTACTTGCGGGTAACGTGAGGGCAGGGAAGAGCGGGTCGCAGGACCCAGGAACCCAGCGCGTTCTGCGGGCTCCTCCGCCTCTGGGTTCCGGCTGAGCCTCCCGCGCCCCGCCCCTTCCCGTCCTCCGCTCCCGGGCCCCTCAAAGCCAGTGCCCCGCGTGGCTCGGCGCAGTGAGCTTGGCGGCTGGGGGCTTAGAGATGAATGAAAGAATGAATGGCTGGCTGGCCCACGGCTTTATTCAACTCCAGCCTCCCGCTCATACCCCTGGGCTCTGAGATTCATTCATTCATTCATGCAGGCGCTCATGGGGGGGGGCTATTGAGCCCCCACGAGGTGCCTAGTTGAGTGTGCCTGGGATGCCAACAGTGTGAGAGACTGACAAGGAAACAGATGATTTGTGCTTGATGTGATAAGGAGAGAGCTGTGTCTTATGGCTGGCCAGGGCGCAATCAGCTCCTCCTGGCTGTGTGGTGGTAGGGGAGGTAGGGGTGAGGACCTGTGCAGTCACGCAGTAATGCAGGAGCGGGAGGGTAAACTGAAGACAGTGTGGCCTTCAGGAGACGCTTGAACGAAGTGATGTGAAGCACAGGCCTGGCACACAGCGGGAGACCTATAAACCTTCACTCCATTAACACAAGATGTTAACTGTCAGCTATGCATTTCTAAATAACAGGCTACTCTGTGAAGGTGGATTGGAGGAGGAAGGCAGGGAGGCCAGTTAGGAGGCTGCTGCCTTGGTCCAGGACAGAAGCAGTGTTGCAGGAGCAGGAATGCGGTTTCAGCAGTGGTGACTGCTTTGTTTGAGGAGTGGAGGGAGGAGGGCAGGCCTTTTAGTGCCAGGTCTCAATGGCACTAAACTACTTTGTGTAGAGGAGATGGCATCCTTTCCTCTACACAAAGGACATTGAATAGGAGACTAGGTTAGGGGACAGCTTGCTCTGTTTACTTTGGCTGGACCCTCAGGCAGAGGTGTTGGGCAGGTCAAAGGCCCATGGTTCCAGAGCCAGAGTGACAGCCCTTGAGTACAGCAATCAGAGTAGAGCCCTAAGGTCTCCACCATCCTCTCACCACTCCCCCTCAAAACAGTTCTCTGAAGCCGGGAACAGTCCTTGGTGGGGCAGCCTGGGTCCAGACCTAAGATTTGCTTGATAAACCTAAATTGAGTTCCTAAATCTAATTGAGCTGCCAGTGAGACCGGCTGTGGTTGTTTTTCCCCCATCCCAAGAAGCAGTAAGGCTGCCTCAGTGGAAATCGCTTTGGGGCTCCTCAGAGCAGCCCCTCCAGAGCTGCAATGGCCCTGGGCTGGGGGAACATTTGAGAGTGCCCACTACCCTCTACTCCCAGAGATCAGGCACCTGGTCCACAGTAGGGAAAGGGTATTACCCTCGGGCACCATACCCTGTGGCTCCAGTAAACACCTTCCCACAGAAGGCCCACAGACTGTTTTGGATCACCAGGGGCCATAGCTGCATATAGGCCCCGGGTCATGCTGGAGGCTCAAAGGCTGGTGGCTGGTGGCCAGTTCCCTAGTTGCCACCTCTAATGCCTTAGACATCAATAAAGTCACAACACCGAACTTTTAATGCTGGGTCGCAATGATCAGCTGGAGATGCGTCCTGGGTCACTGATGAATCTCACAACCTGTTAACAGTGTGTAGGGGTCACTCAGCCCTGCACAAGTAGTAAGTGTTCGGGTTCCTGGGTTCCAAACGCGCTCCTTTTACAAGTCTAGAGACCTTGACCAAGTCACTTCACCTATCCAGCTTCAGTTTTCCCTTACAAAGTGAAGTAATAGTAGACTCGTGGCTTGGCTGGGGGCACTGAGGAGAATAATATACGAAAGCGCAGTCGCGGCGTCTCACACCCTGGGCTCCCGGCTTCCCTACCCACCCTCCGGACTCACGCTTCCCTCCAGCGAGGCGGGGCAGCTCAGTGGGGCTGCCGGGGCTGTGGCGGGCCTAAGGCCCGACGGGCGGCGGTGACGCCCCCTCTTTCCGCCGCCGGGCGGTGGCTGCGGGGGCGCCAGCGGGCATCCCGAGAATGCGGCGGCACAGTCAGGGACCGGGGAAAGCCGGCCAGACCCCTCCGCACTCGGATTCTCCTCATTCCAGCCGCGTGATGCGGCGAGGCGGGGCGGGGCGAGCACTGCGGCCGCGAAGCCCCGCCTCCTCTCCGCCCCTCCCCTCGCCCGCGACTGGCGGGAGCTGAGCTAGGGGCCCCCGCCGCAGGGGGAGGAGCGCTCTCAACCTGCTCCCCCTGCCCCGCTCTTCTAAGACACTCCCCATTCCTGGAGCCTCTCCCTGCGCCCTTCTGGATTTCAAACCTGACGGGAACGCAGAGGGAGCCCCCTCCGGCCCTGTCCGCCTCCCACCCATCTCCCAACTGAGGCCAGCGGCGCTCACTCCCCTTACCCCTTCCAGAGGGCCCCATCTCCCAGCTGGTGACTGCCCCGCGGGGTCCCCCGGGCCGCAGCCCGCACCTGCTACACCCTTCTCCCTTCCCCAGGGAGCCCAGGTCCGAGGGTGGGGCGCGCCAGGTGGGGCATGTCGGGGCCTTGGGTCCTGGTTGTGCCTTTCCTCCCTACGGCAAGTCCGTGCCAGGCCTGTGCACCTCAGGCGAGGGTCAGTACTAGAGAGTTCTTTGTATTTGACCTGAGGAGCCTGAGGAGCTTGCCTCACTAGATAAGAAGTGTAACAGCTGTCCCCAAGCAGGTGTGGGACTGAGTGTGGCAGAGAGAAGGGCAAGAGAGTAATGTTGTTGAGGCCCTAGGAGCTGCCTTAACGTTTATCGCTGTCTACCCAACAATGCTCCTGGCAGGTATTCTCATTTTTAAAATGAACAGGTTCCAAGGGGTTGGGGATGCAGCTCAGCGGCAGAATGCTTGTCTAGCATATGCAAGGCCCTGACTTCAATCCCCAGCACTAAAATAAATGAATAAGTAAATAAAGACTGAGTAGTTAAATGACTTGCTCACAGTCCTGTCAGTAAGAAAAAGCCAAGCCTTTTTGCAAGCACTAGCCATTACCACCCCCACCAGAGGTGCGATCTGGACTAGGATCCTCCCCTCGCGCCAAAGGAGGGCTGGTGCCCCAGAGAGCCCGAGGGTGCGGCTGCTGGGAGCTGGGGGTGGGGGGAGGAAAGGCGTCCTGGGCAGAAGGAGTGGAGAAATCTGAGGGGCACCAGAGGAGGGAAACGGGAGGGGTCCCGACGCGACGAAGCCCGAGTGGGACGACCAGGTTGAGGGAGAAGGGTGCTGGCTCCAAATGCCAAATGGGAAACCGAGGCCTCCACAGGGGCCGAGGACACACTGAGCAAGCAAGGACACCCTGTTGTCCCTGTCCCTGGGGCGTGGGACGAGATTTTCGTGGAGCTCGAAGACAGCGCACCCCACCCCGGCTGTGGACCGTGGCCCGCACCGAGGCTCCGCCCACCCGGGCGCGCCGGCCGTATTTGGACATTTCGTTCTATTTTTAACTTTCCCGGGACTCGAAGTTGGTTTTAGGGGGAGGGAGATCCTGCTTCTTCCGGGACCCACGGGCCTCTACCCCCGTCGCGCGCCTGGCCTGGCCGCGTAGTGTAGACACAGCCCGGAAGCGAGTTCCGGGCCTGTATAGACGCGGCGGCCGCGCGGGTTCCGGGCCCCACCCTGGAACCAACGACGTCCCTCCTGGAAAACCTGACTCAGGCGGAGCCCGGGCCCGCGGGGAGTCCCTCCCGCCCCGTCCCCGCCCCCGCCCACCTCTACCGGGTCTCGGGGTGCTCCTTTAGCCCCTAGCCCGCCCCCGCCAGCTCACGAGGGAACCGGGAGTCCCCGACCGCAGACAGGCGGGCGAGGTCTGGGTCCCGCGCCCCTGGGCCGCGAGGGGGCGGTGCGGGGGACGGGCCGGCCCCTCCCTCGCTGACGCCGCCGCCTTCGCCGCGGAGACCCGGACCCGGAGCGCGGGCAGCGGAGCGGGGCGCCGAGCCGGCCGGGCAGGATGCGCTACCGGGCGTCGGTGAGCGAGGTGTGGCGGGCAGGGCGAGGGTCCCGGCGTCCCTCTCTGCCTCGCGGCGCCGCCTAGGCCCTGTCGGGAAGCGGGCGCGGCCCAGGAATTTCGGGTGGAAAAACGTCCCGGAAAGTTGACGGGGAGGAGGCCGAGGCGGGAGGAGGGCCAAAGGACGCTCGGAACCGGGGCGGACGAGCAGCTCCGGGGGAAAGCTGGGAACTGCGGGACCCCTCGCCCGAGGGCAGAGGGGTGGGGATTGCGGCGGCGGCGTTTGGCTGCAGCTTCGGGCAGAATTGGGGGGGCGATGAGAAGTCTGGGAGAGGCAGGTAGGGATGGGGGTACCGCCAGCCAGAGATCTGTGCTGTCTGTGGTCGGAGTAGACCTGGTTACTTCTCTGGGATCTACACCCACCCCACCGTCGCCTTACTGTTCTCTGACTTTTGGGATTCTTGGGGTCAATTTCCTAGCGCCCCCAGACCTCAGACCTGAAGAGGGACCTCAGCTTTGGGTGTGGGATGACGGTCTTGCTATGCTTGTGCTTGTAGAGGTCCCCACCCAACAGTTGTAGCTGGACTTTCCCTGGTAAAACTCCCATCTCCTAAGACTTCTGAGAACTCCCAGTGGAGAAGGTGTCTGTGGGGAGCCCAGCAGCTGGAGAGGGAAAGTGGTCCCATCCCTGGGAGGGAGAACCGTGGCCCCTGGGGTGGGTGTTAAGTCCAGCTGGGGGCAGGAGGCCCTGGGGAAATCCCCGTCCTGGTGAGAGGAGCTCTTGTTTGGTCCCCAAACACTCTACCCATGGAGATTTAGGGGGTGGGAGAGGGAGAAATGGCTCCACCCTGCCTGCAGAATTCACTGGGACGTTTGTCCTCCAAAGCACCTGTCACACGTGGCCTAGAGCTAAGGGACTTGAAATCACCTGGTCTCAAATCCTGCTCCCTGAGGAGGAAGCAACGCTGGGGGAGGAGGGGATTTGTCCAAGGTCAACATAGCATTCTTTCTGCTGTTTGAGGAATTCCTTCTCAGAACCCACCTTTGTGTACACAAAGCCAGCCCCTCATAGGATTCTGTGGCCTGATTCCTAGTGTGCTGTGTCCTGGGTGCTCCCATGTGCTGTGTCCAGGTCCATGTGGTTTCTTTCTGTACCGTACACTGGCCTGCCGTGCCCCAGGCCTGTTGTATCCAGCGTGTTCTGTGTCCTGTGTCCACGTGCCCCTGCATTCCCTCTCAGTGCTGCACGCGTGGTAAGAGATATGGCCTTACCTGCTGGTTCTGACCCTCTCCCATGGCCCATTTCCTGCAGGCTCTGGGCAGTGACGGGGTGCGGGTGACCATGGAGGGTGCCCTGACTGCTCGTGACCGGGTGGGGGTGCAGGACTTTGTGCTGCTGGAAAACTTCACCAGTGAAGCCGCCTTCATCGAAAACTTGCGGCGACGCTTCCGGGAGAACCTTATTTATGTGAGGCCAAGTGGGGAGATGGGGGAGGCTGAGGGCACAGAGGCAGGGCTGAGGGGGAAGGAGGCACCAGAGTCAGGTGCCTCTGGGACAAGCGTCTGATCCTTTTTCCCTGACCCCTAGACCTACATTGGCCCTGTCCTGGTCTCTGTCAACCCCTACCGAGACCTACAGATTTATAGCCGGCAGCATATGGAGCGCTACCGTGGTGTCAGCTTCTATGAAGTGCCACCCCACCTGTAAGTTATTCCTTACCCCTCCAAGAGTGATCCCCCATCTGACCCTTATTCTAAAATGATCCCTCTCACACACACACACACACACACACACACACTGTTAATTACCGTACACACAGTGAGGAATCCCACAACAAATCACTATAGGGTTAAAAGAGGAAGGATTTAGATAAGTCATGTATGGGTACAAAATCCCTATGATGAAAGTGATCGCTATGTACATTTAAAATGTACCAGTAAACTTAATAAAGAAAATTAAAAATTAAAGAATTACTGTAGGGTTACTCCAAGCCCCACCAGAGATGAATCTCAACTCCATCTGAGCAGGACCCCCCCACACCCCCACCACAAATCACGCTCATGTCATACTCTGTAACTCCACCTGGGCACGGTCTCCCAACCTTGAATGACCCTGGAATGATGACCTTCCAGCCCTATTGGTGCAGCTTCTTCCCAGATGACCTTGAACACATCTCCACCTGGAGTGATGCTCTTAGTCGTCCATCTGAAAGTGACCCCATCCATGTTCATGAGGGAATCCTAATTCCCATCCTCAAGGGTATAGGAGTGGTCCCCCAGTCTTATCTCTAGGGCTCCACCACATGCAGTCCCTGGTCCCCCACCTCCTGACGAGCCTCTGCCCCAAGGTTCGCAGTGGCTGACACTGTG
Organism: Erethizon dorsatum; assembly: GCA_028451465.1. NCBI lineage: Eukaryota > Metazoa > Chordata > Mammalia > Rodentia > Erethizontidae > Erethizon > Erethizon dorsatum. The sequence continues at coordinate 37,362,146 of CM051826.1, forward strand.
TACCGGGCACTGCGCACGGAGCGCCGGGACCAGGCAGTGATGATCTCTGGGGAGAGTGGAGCAGGCAAGACAGAGGCCACCAAGCGGCTGCTGCAGTTCTATGCAGAGACCTGCCCAGCCCCGGAGCGAGGAGGTGCTGTGCGGGACCGGCTGCTACAGAGCAACCCGGTGCTAGAGGTGAGGGAACTGCAGCATCTGAGAGGAGGGTGGGTCAGAGAGAGAATGCCAGGTGGTCCTCATAGCCCCTTTCTACTCCTAGGCCTTTGGAAATGCCAAGACCCTCCGGAATGATAACTCCAGCCGATTTGGGAAGTACATGGACGTGCAGTTTGACTTTAAGGTATCTGTGGGTGTATGGGGGCAGAGGGAAGGCTTCCTTTCGTTAGGCTCCATATTTGTTGAGCACCTACTATGTGTCAGGTACTATTCTAGGTACAGCAGTGAAACCAAATGGACAAAGTCTCTTGGGCTGAGGGTGTAGCTCAGTGGTTGAGCATTTGCTTACCACACATGGGGCCCTAGAATGGATACCTAGTACCACAAAAGAGAAAGAAAGAAAACCCTGTCTCCTGACGTAATTGATAGATCAGGCCAGGGGAGAAAGTAAAATGAAGTAAAGGATGAGGAGCAGTTGCAATTTTAGATATGGCAGATAGGTTAGGCCTCACTGAGAAGTGGCATTATAGTAAAGGCTTGACGGAGGGCAGCAAGCAGGGCAGATAACTGAAGGAAGGAGTCCACACAGCCAGGACAAGTGCAGTAGGAGGGTGCTGGTGTGTTTGAACCCTGTAAAGCCAGATGGCCAGAGAAGAAAGCAGGGGAGGGCAAGGAACAGGAAGGGACCTGCCAGATGGTGCAGGTCCTTTGGGGACTTTACAAGTTTTTTAGATTTGTTTGTTTGTTTGCTTTTACGATACTAGGGATTGAATTCAGAGCCTCATGCATGCTAACTAAATACAAGCTGAACCACTGAGCTATATCCCAGCCCTACAAGAATTTTTTTTAGCTTTAAGTGGAAGGGGGTTATCAGAGCATTTTGAATAGAAGTTTGTCATGATCCAACTTTCCTACTAAAAAGGTCACCCTGTCTGCTTTGTTGGGAATGAACGGTAAGGGAACCAGGCCAAGCAGGGAAACCAGTTAGAAGGCTGATGTAATAATGTAGGTGACAGATGACAGTGGCTCAGACCAGTGGGGCTGCAGTGGAGGTGGTAAGCAGTGGTTGGATTCCAGATGTTTGGAAGATTAAGGCAGCAGGATTGGGTGTTTAGATGTAGGAAAAAAAGAGCCTTTTGGGAGGACCACAATCTTTTTGGCCTGAACATCTATTGGGAAAACACAAACAGGGAGTTAGTTTGAGCAAGGGGAGATGAGGAGTTCAGTGTCAGACCTTTTGATTCAAGATGCTTGTCAGGCATCCAAGTGGAGCTGCCACATAGGTAGAATCTATTCATTTCTTAGATGAAGAAACTGAGGCCAACATGGGTATTGTGCTGAGCCCCACCACACAGCTAGTGCCAGAGCTGGAATGAGAGGCCAGGCCTGCAGGAGAGAGAGGGGCAGTTGGATTCTGTTCTCCAGTTCCTCTGAATAGTCCCTATGCTGTGACCACAGGGTGCCCCCGTGGGTGGCCACATCCTCAGTTACCTTCTGGAGAAGTCCCGAGTGGTACACCAGAATCACGGGGAGCGGAACTTCCACATCTTCTACCAGCTGCTGGAGGGGGGCGAGGAAGAGACGCTGCGCAGGCTGGGCTTGGAACGGAACCCCCAGAGCTACCTGTACCTGGTAAAGGTGAGTGGCTGGCAGGCAACACAGGTGCCACCCAGGAGGCACAGTGCCAGAACTAGCAACCCAGCTATGCCCTTCCTCCAGGGCCAGTGTGCCAAAGTCTCCTCCATCAATGACAAGAATGACTGGAAAGTCGTGAGGAAGGCGCTGACAGTCATTGACTTCACAGAGGATGAAGTAGAGGTGAGGACTTTTCTGAGGCCCTCCCTTTCCTCCTGTCACACCCCAAGATCACCTAGTTTTATTATTTCTTGGCAGTCCTGGGAATTGAACCCAAGGCCTTCTCACTGAGCTGTATCCCAGCCCTTTTTATTTATTTTGAGACAGGGTGTCGCTAAGTCATTGAATTGCAGGCTGATCTTGAACTTGTGATCCTCCTGCCTCAGCCTCCTAGAGTGCGGGAATACAGGCATGCACCACTGTGTCTGGCTACTTTTTACTTTTTTTTTTTTTTTTTTTGTGGGTACTGGGGGTCGACCTCAGGACCTTACGTGCCAGCAGGCGCCTGTGCCGCTGAGCGATATCACCGGCCCTTTTTTCATATGTGGGTACCGGGAGTCGAACTCAGGACCTTGCACTTGCTGGGCAGGCGCTTACGCTGCTGAGCCATCTCACTGGCCCTACCTTTTACTTTTAAAACCCATTTCTACTTCGAGCCTCCTCCTAAACACATTTCCACCTATTCCCTGCTCCATCGACCACCTACTAGTGGGCCTTATGGGGTTCCCTCCCCTACCCTGGAACCACCACCTGCTCTCTGGCTGCTTCCCCAGGAGTTGCTGAGCATTGTGGCCAGTGTCCTGCATCTGGGCAACATCCACTTCGCTGCTGACGAGGAGAGCAATGCCCAGGTCACCACTGAGAACCAGCTCAAGTATCTGACCAGGGTGAGTGCAGAGGGCAAGGAGGGGGCATCTGGGGCAAGAGCGAAGCTACCCTGACCACACCCTTCCCCACTCCTGGCAGCTCCTTGGTGTGGAAGGCTCAACTTTGAGGGAAGCCCTGACACACAGGAAGATCATCGCCAAGGGAGAGGAGGTGAGGTTAAACCTTTGCCACAGGACAGGGAGCTTCAGGAAGTCCCACGTAACTCCACTGCCATCAGTCCCCCTTCCCCTAGTCTGTTCAGTGATCCTGTCAGCAGTACCAGAGGGACATAAGACAGGTGGATCAGGGAGACACAGTGACCTGACCAAAGTCACACAGGAGGATAGTGACGGACTCCCACCTTCGGGAATGAGGCATCTTATTCCTATGCCACCTCTTCTCTGGTGCGGCCACTCTGTCCTTCCCTGGCGAACCAGCACCACCAACACTCTCCAACCCTCAGGCTCACTGGAGCTCGATAAAGGGGCATCCTGGTCTTCTGCCTGAGTCCAAAGGGGCGGTGGGATGGAGGAGTCCTATAGCACACATTTCCTTATCTCACTACATAACAGCTCTTGAGCCCACTGAACCTGGAACAGGCGGCATACGCGCGGGACGCTCTTGCTAAAGCCGTGTATAGCCGCACTTTTACCTGGTTGGTTGAGAAGATCAACAGGTCACTGGCTTCCAAGGTGAGCACTTGGTCTGTACTGCTTCCACGGCTGGCAGGGGGGCGGTCAGAGAGACCTGGGACAGGGAGCTGGGGTCACAAGCCTTGGGACCCATGCCCTTGGTTAAACAACTGGTCCTAGGACGCCGAGAGCCCCAGCTGGCGGAGCACCACAGTTCTTGGGCTCCTAGACATTTATGGCTTTGAAGTGTTTCAGCATAACAGGTCAGTGCCACCTTTACCCTTTGTAGCCTCTCCTCTTGTCTTTCTGTCCCAGTCCCTCTCCCTGTCCTCATCCCTATCATTCCTCCCTGATGATTCCCCCAGACAGCCTGGCTCCTCTTCTGCATCTCTTAACTCAGATGCCCAGGGCTCTGTCCCTGTTCTTCCCCCACCCCTGGACTTGTGTCCCCTGGTGCTACTGGGGGTTCTTCTGTTTCCCTGCAGCTTCGAGCAGTTTTGCATCAACTACTGCAACGAGAAACTGCAACAACTCTTCATCGAGCTGACACTCAAGTCAGAACAAGAGGAGTATGAAGCAGAGGGCATTGCGGTACGTGCGAGCCTGGAGTGCCCTGTGCACGGTGGGAAGCCAGGCATGGGGGCTCCCAGGAGAGGGTGCCAGATCCCACGATGACGCCCTCCTCCTCTTTCCCCACAGTGGGAGCCTGTTCAGTATTTCAACAACAAGATCATCTGCGACTTGGTGGAGGAGAAATTCAAGGGCATCATCTCCATCTTGGTGAATCCTCTGCTCCCCCAGGCTTCATTTTGCCTCCCCCTGTCCATCTCTCTGCAGGCCACTCCATAGCAGATGGGGGTGTGGGGCTGGCCAGGGTGGAGCTGCCCAGTCTGAAAGCTTCCTGTGGGGTTCTCTGTGCTCTGTCCCCCTTTCTCTATGTCTGTGCCTCCCCTCATGGTGCCTCAGAAGCTTCTTTGCTCTCCAGCATCTCCCCAAACACATCCCTCACCCTGTGCCCTGCCACCCAGGATGAGGAGTGCCTGCGCCCTGGGGAGGCCACAGACCTGACCTTCCTGGAGAAGCTGGAGGACACCATCAAGCACCATCCACACTTCCTGACGTGAGTGGGGCTGCTGGGCTGCTGGTGCGAGAGCTCGCTTGGGCCAGAGCCTGTGGAAGGTTGGGCTCTGTCCACAAAGGTAAACACAGCCACATGGCCAGGGTTGTAGCTCAAGGGTAGGGCACATGTCTACCATGCACAAGGCCCTGGGTTCAATCTCCAGCCCCAAAATAACAAAAAAAGAACAACTACAAGAGATCTCTAGGAAAAGTGCTAAGTTGGGGACAGTTGCACTAAACTGCTGGTCCTGCAGCATGGCTTCCTCCCTATTCTTCTTTGAGGTTGAAACTTGCTAAGGTTTTTTTTGTTTTGTTTTGTTTTGTTTTTGCTTCCTTATTTAGAAATTGCTTTTTATTTAAGGAATCTCCAAAGTGGGGAGGGGTGGATATAGAAACCAGCACCTTTGTCTCAGCCAGTCCTGTGTACTTTGTATATATCATCTTCTAACCCACAGCCACCATTTTTGTGGTACTGGGGATTGAACCTGGCCCCTTCACACTGAGCTACACCCCGCTCCCAGCCCTTCTTATGTTTTATTTTGAGATAGGGTCTTGCTGAATCACTAAGTTGCACAAACTTAGGATCCTCTTGCCTCAGCCTCCCAGAGTGCTGAAATTACAGGTGTGCACCACCATGCCTGGCCCCATAGCCACCCTTTAAGGACTTGTTCTTGATGTTTTCTCCATCTTCCTGAGACTCAGAAAAGTGAAGTCATTTGCCCAAGGTTATCAACATCTTAGATTGCAGAGCTGGGACCCAGGGTTGTCAAATGCCAAAGCCCTGAGCATTGTTTGCTTAATAATATATTTAAAAACTTGTTTCTGGGGCTGGTGAGATAGCTCAGTGGCACAAGCTCCTGCCTGGCAAGCGCAAGGTCCTGAGTTCGACTCCTGGAACCCACATAAAGGAAAAAAGGGGCCAGTGATACCACTCAGCAGCACAAGGGCCTGCTGGCAAGCGTGAGGTCCTGAGGTTGACTCCCGGTTCCCACATAAAAAAAAAAAAAAAAAACTTGTTTCTGATTATAAAAATAATATTGCTCATTAAAGAAAAGTTGGAATGTGAGCAAAAGCCTATTATAACCTCATCACCCAGAGGTCATCATTGTTAACAATTCCAGGCATTTCCTTCCTGCCTTTTTCTATACATTTTTTTTCATAGTTGAGGATTTATTGTGTATAAGGCTCAGAGTAAAGTTGTATCCTGAGCATTTTCCCGCATCATCAAACAGAATAAGTTACTCAACACTTCTGGCAATGGATATGACCCACAGACACTCATGGCTCTCACCCAGCCCCAGCTCTAGGTTTCTGCTAGAATAACAAGACTAGAAGAAAGAAAAAAAGAGAAGAAAAACAATAACAGGGGGGGCTGGTGGGGCTGAGATGGCTCAGCGGCTTAAGCGCCTGCCCGGCAAGCGCGAGGGCCCGAGTGCCGAGTTCGACTCCCGGAACCCACATACAATAAAAGGGGCCGGCGATATCGCTCAGCGACACGGGCGCCTGCTGGCGCGCGAGGTCCTGAGGTCGACCCCCCGGTACCCACAAAAAAAAAAAAAAAGATTTAAGGCACAAAGATGTCTGTGTTAACCCTGTTATTGTTTTTTTTTTTTTTGTGGGTACCGGGGGGTCGACCTCAGGACCTCGCGCGCCAGCAGGCGCCCGTGTCGCTGAGCGATATCGCCGGCCCCTTTTATTGTATGTGGGTTCCGGGAGTCGAACTCGGGCCCTCGCGCTTGCCGGGCAGGCGCTTAAGCTGCTGAGCCATCTCACCGGCCCTGTGCCTTAAATCTTTGCCTGTGTCTCTGGTTAGTTGCTTGGAATAGTTTTGGGGTTTTTTTGTTGTAGTTGTTGGTTGTTTATTTTGTAGTGCTAGAGATTGAATCTAGGGCCTTCCACATAATAGACAAGTATTCTGCCACTGAGCTACATGCCCAGCCCTGGAATAGTTTGTAAAAGTACCAGATGGGCTAAATGCTATAAATGTGCTTAAAGGTTAAGTAATCTGTTGGGGTAGATTCCATTCTGAAAATGTAGTGGACAGCTCAGCCTCAGCAGAGTCATGAGCTGTCATGTAGCAGTGAGAGTGGCCCTGACCAGGCATTCCTGGTAGCCTGGAGGCATAGGTCCAAGTCCTAGATCCTAGCACTGTGTGACCCTGAGCAAGGCCATCCACTTTTCTGAGCCTCAGGGATCTCCATGTAGGGGGACTGATGGCCCTGCCCTGTCTGCCACATGACACTTGAGTTGTGGGGCAGCCTGGGCTATGCCTGCCCCTTACTGGTTGGCTGGTTCCTGCTCTCAAGGTCTCTTCAGCAGTCAGGGGTATGGCTAAGGTCAGCAGTCTGTAGTTTCCTGTCCTTGTCACCCCCAGACACAAACTGGCTGACCAGCGGACCAGGAAATCTCTAGGCCGTGGGGAGTTTCGTCTTCTGCACTATGCTGGGGAGGTGACCTACAATGTGACGGGTGAGGATCCTGAGGTTGAGTACCTGTGGGGGCTGAGAGAGGGTTTTCCCTCACCTCACCTCTCACCTGTTTTCCCCCTCAGGCTTTCTGGATAAAAACAATGACCTTCTCTTCCGGAACCTGAAGGAGGTAAGGAGGACACTGGGGAGGATGGGGTATTAGGGAGCACCTGTCTGTATGCCCCTCTGCCCAGGAATCTGACCCACCGCCCCGTGCTCCCATCCTGACTCCTGCACTCTCCTCACAGACCATGTGCAGCTCGAAGAATCCCATCATGAGCCAATGCTTCGACCGAAGTGAGCTCAGTGACAAGAAGCGACCAGAGACGGTGAGGAGGCTGTGGGATCGAGTGGGAGTGGGGGGTGTCTGAGCATGGACAAGCAGCTGTGTGGGCCTGGGCAGTGTGAGGTGAGCATGTGCATATGTTGGTGCCTGTGTGCACATCTGTGTGTGTCTGTAGGAAGCTGTTTGCCAGGAGCATCTTTGTCTTCTTCCAAGTATGCACGTGCCAGTCACATAAGTGTTTGGGCCCATGTGTGTGTCCCTGTGGCTGCAGGGGCATCCGTGTGTGTACACTTGTCTGTATGGGTGCTTGTGTGTGTTCACCTATTCAGTAGACATTTGTAGCAGTCTTTGCTAAGCACTGAGGATACAGAAATGAATAGGTGCAGATGGGGCTGTAGCTCAGTGGTAGAGCACTTACCTAGCATGTGTGAGGCCCTGGGTTCAATCCCCAGTACCTCAAGAAAAACAACAAGTGCTCTCACGGAAATGTGCACAAGGCACTTTGGAAACAGAAGAGGGGATAGCAAACTGCCCGAGGGAGGGGGAGGGACGAGGGGTCCCAGAAGGCTCCCTGGAAGATGGAGCGTTTGAGACAACTTTCATGAGTAAGTGCTTTTTGGTCGGATGGTCCTATGGGGTATGCCACAAGAGGGCCCAGTGCAGATGCAGAGACCAAAATAGTCCAGGAGGCTGGCAGAGAGCCAAGTCATAAAAGAGAGGGGCTGGGAAAGAGAGGTGTGGCCAGCAGTGTCGGATGCAGGGAGAGCTGCTGGGAGCAGAGGGTAGAGGTGTAACTGCTGGACGTGGCAAGAGGAGGGTCAGGGCGGCCTCAGGTCCCGGGAAAGGTCAACAGGGAGGTAGAAGCCAGAGTGCCACAGCTGAGACATGCTTGTAGGAAGGGCACAGAGGCATGGTTATTACTCACCCTGGAACCCTCTCTGTCTCTGCTGCTTTCCACCGCACCCTCAACCCACGCCTCCTCCTGTCCTCATTGTCCCCCCACTCAGGACACCTGCACACCCGTCCTACCCAGGCCACTTCAGGATGTCCACAGATTCATGTATCCTGCGATCTCCCCTAAGTGGGCCTTTGGTTGCCAGCCCCCTAGGCTTCCTCCTTTTCCATGCCTAACTCAGGACAGGGATCTTCCTCCACCCAGTCCTTCAGGCCAGTAACCTAGGCATCATCCTGGTTCTTCACTGTCCCTGTCCAGCTGCTTGCTGGACTTTGCTTGTCTGTTGCCTAAGTATTTCTCAACTCCTTTTCCTTCGCCCCTTCCCTATAACCATTTCTCTAGGTCAGGCCTTGCTGTCTCTGCTCTGAGCCTGCCTTCTTCCTCCCTGTTTCTGAGCTTCCAATCTGTCCCACCTGTTCCATCTGCCATACATCTTCTATAGAGATATTTAAAAATGCAGTTCTCTTTCTGTCACTCCCTCACTCCAAATTCTTTAGTGGTTTGCTATTTTCCTCAGGATAAAATCCAGTCTCCCCAGTGTGATCTCCCACAGTCCTGTATCTGCCTGCCTCTCAAACACCCCCCCCCTTTTTTTTTTTCTTGTACTAGGGATTGAACTCAGGAGTGCTGAGTTACATCCCCAGCCATTTTTATTTTTTGAGACAAGGTCTTACTATGTAGCCCAGACTGGCCTTGAACTTGCAATCTTCCTGTCACAACCTCCTGAATAGCTAGGACTACAGGGATATGCCACCACCTCTGACTTCACACCTCTTTTTCTTTTTTTTTTTTTTTTCTTATGTGGGTACCAGGAGTCGACCTCAGGACCTCGCACTTGCCAGGCAGGCGCTTATGCCGCTGAGCTATCTCACCAGCCCCAACACACCTCATTTTTTACTCCGCACTTGAAATCTTTTTTTTTTTTTTTTTTGGTACCGGGAATTGAATTCAGGACCTTGCCCTTGCCAGGCAGGTGCTTGTGCCACTGAGCTATATTCCTGGCCCTTCTACACTTGAATTCTTGCATACATATAGTTCCCTATGTATGTCAAGCCTTTGCTTAGGCTGTCCCTGTACTTGGGACTCCCTTTCTCTCCTCTCTTCCTTCTAGCCATCTCCTACTTGTCCTTTAAGCCTCACTTTGGGGTCACTTCCAAAAAATCTTTCCAGATACCCTTTACCCCCAGTTGTCCCTTGTTGGTGCTCCCAGAACCCCCAGGGATACACACACACCCCTTTTTTTTTCTTTTGACAGGGTTTCTCTTTGTAGGGGAGGCTGGCCTCGAACTCTGTGGCAATCCTCCTGCCTCAGCTAACCCCTGTTATTAATGGGAACAAAAGAGATTACAAATCTTTGCTAAGGAATCTGCTTCTTCCATAACCTTGAGATCCTTGAAGGCCCCACAGAGCAATGTACAGAGATTGTGATTAGATCTAGTATCTTAGTTACTTTTCTCATTGCCAGGACAAAATACCCAACACCCAAAGTTAAAGTGAGAAAGGTTTTTTTTGTGTGTGTGTGGAGGTTCAATCCATAATCAGCTGGCTTCAAGGCAGGGTGGCATGGCAGAGGAGCAACAGTTCGTGGCAGCAGAAGATAGCAAAAGCAACAAGAGCAAAAAGGGAGGAGCACAAGAGAGAGCAAGCTCTTTCCCTCCCTTATATTGTATGCAGGCTACCCACTAGGGCTGGCGTAGCACTCATACTCCCAATCCCAGCACTAGACAATGAACCAATCACAAACTCTAGATTCAGCTGCCTCCAAAAAGCCTACTGCCCATGACCACATGAGGCTTTGGGGGGACATCCAGACACAAACCATAACATCTAACAACGTAGCCCCAAAATTCTAGGAGAAAGAGGGTTGCTAAAAAGAGATACTGGGTGGAGATTTTTGGGGAGCTGAGCAGGATTTTTAGGCTAGAGTGAGGTTCCAAAGCTGGAGTCTCTAGCTCAGCCAGAGCGACATAGGCCACTCCTCTATTGTGAAGGGGGAAGTAAGGGCCACTGCAAGGAAGTAAGGGAGCCACTGCAGAGGACGACAGCTCTGTGGGATGGTGCACTGCAGGGGTCAGTCCAGCTCCAGCCAAACTTCAATTCTTCCTTGGCTTGCCAGGTCGCCACCCAGTTCAAGATGAGCCTCCTGCAGCTGGTAGAGATCCTGAAATCTAAGGAGCCCGCCTACGTCCGCTGCATCAAGCCTAACGACGCCAAACAGCCAGGTAAGGCCCCACCCATGCCACAGGGCTGCTGGGGCTGAGCCACCTGTCACTGAAAGCCTGCTGACTGCCCTGTTACCCTTTTCCCAGGCCGCTTTGATGAGGTGCTGATCCGGCACCAGGTGAAGTACCTGGGGCTGATGGAGAACCTGCGCGTGCGCAGAGCCGGCTTTGCCTATCGCCGAAAATACGAGGCTTTCCTACAGAGGTGCGGTGACCCGCCAGCAGCCAGGGGAGGGGAGGGACATGGGAGCTTCCTGAGTCCCGTGAGGGAGGACAGGCATTCACCAATTCATGGAAAAAATGACAACACCGAGTCTGAACTGCTATGGGACCCACACCAGGGACCTCTTCCCACTGCAGACCTAACATCAGCCTTGAGGGAGAACACCAGGCTCCCTCAGGCCACGCCCTCCCAGAGCAGCTGGTGAAGGAAGGGTACATGAGACACTCATCCAAATGCCTGCCACCAGAGACAGCTGGCAGCGAACCCAAGAGGGGGGCCGAATTTCTTAGAAACTCAAAAGAGGATATAGCAGTTTGGTGGTTATTATGAGTTGGGGGGGCTGGGGAGTCACTCGGTGTGAATTCCATCTCTGCTGCTTTCTATCCCATGGCGTTAGGCAGATGCGAACACTTTGAGGGCCTCATCTTTAAAATGGGACCCTCTGCCAGGCATGGTGGTTTACACCTGTATTCCCTGCACTTGGGAGGCTGAGGCAGAAGGATTCCCGTGAGTTCCAGGCCACCGTGGGCTACATAGTGAGTTTAAGGCCAGCCTGAACTGCACAGTAAGACCCTCTCTCCCTGTCTCAAATAAATAAAGTAAAATAGGACCCTGCAGGCCTTCTTTGAGTTGTGAACAAGTCAGTGAGAGCACCCAGAAGGTGCCTAGGGAAAGCTGATGGGGACCTCTGGGGAAAGACATCGGCTGGGGTATGGCTAGGTGCCTTCCTTCTCTTCTGTCCCCAGGTACAAGTCACTATGCCCAGAGACGTGGCCCACATGGGCAGGACGGCCCCAGGATGGAGTGGCTGTGCTGGTCAGGCACCTTGGCTACAAGCCCGAAGAGTACAAGATGGGCAGGTGAGGGTGCCCGTGCCTGGTGTCTGTGGGACACAGCCAGTGACAGCAGGGGTCTGATCACCGCTCCCTTCCCAGGACCAAGATCTTCATCCGCTTCCCCAAGACCCTGTTTGCCACAGAGGACGCCCTGGAGGTCCGGCGGCAGAGCCTGGGTGAGAAGGAGACCCACCCTTCCAGTCCCACTGGGGTCCATTCTGCGGAGCAGGGAAGAAGACATCAGTTTGGGTTCCTTCTCCAGGAATTGTGCTCACTCCCAACCCCCACGTGACTCTTTCTCTTCCTTCCCAACCCAAGCCCAGTGCCTGCCATCCAGCCTGGCCTCAGGACACAAACCCCTGTGCATAAGGCTGGGCATGGTGGTGCATGCCTGTAATCCCAGCACTTGGGAGGCTGAGGCAGGAGGATCACTGTGAGTCTGAGGCCAGCCTGAACTACATAGTGAGACCTTGACTCAAAACAACCAAAAAAACCCACACATATTCTCCATCATTTGCTCTCCTTCATTTACTCTCCCTTGACTCATCTGTCCTCTCATACAGTAGCTGGTTCAGCCACTCCCTCATTCATTATGTTCACTCAGCTCTGACAGTGCCAGGCTCCCGGCTGGTTGCCCTGACCTCTGGCCAATTGACTTTCTTTCCCCACCACAGCCACAAAGATCCAGGCTGCCTGGAGGGGCTTTCACTGGCAGCAGAAATTCCTCCGAGTGAAGCGATCAGGTTTGGGGGTTCCGGGGTGTTTGGAGGGGCAGGGCCTGGGACTAGGTTGGGCCACCATGGTGAGGAGATGGAAGTCAGGTATCTGTGGTCTCCACAGCCATCTGTATCCAGTCATGGTGGCGTGGAACACTGGGCAGGAGGAAGGCAGCCAAGAGGAAGTGGGCAGCACAGACCATCCGGCGGTGAGTGTGGGATGCCAGGAGGGGCTGCAGAGCAAGGTGTGTAAGGGGGTCTATTGCCAGATCATCACCCCAACTTTGGCCCCCAACCCCAGGTTTATCCATGGCTTCATCCTGCGCCATGCACCCCGTTGCCCTGAGAATGCCTTCTTCCTGGACCATGTGCGCACCTCTTTTTTGCTTAATCTTCGGCGGCAGCTGCCTCAGAATGTCCTGGACACCTCCTGGCCCACACCCCCACCTGCCCTCCTTGAGGTCTGTGTGCCCTTCCTGCTGGGTTAGCCATCAGAGGGCTCATGTGGCAGAGGGGAAGTGGAGCTGCGCCGTGAAGAATGAGTTCTTTGGAGAGAACCTGGACTAGACGGGCTGTCCAGGTTGGGGAGAAGTTGCTTATACAAAGGCCTGGTGGTGGGCATATGTTGGGGGTCTTCAGAGGGAAGGGCGCCAGGCTGGGTAAGTCATCTGACCTCGCTTCCCCTTCCCAGGCCTCAGAGCTTCTACGAGAGCTGTGCATAAAGAACATGGTGTGGAAATACTGCCGGAGCATCAGCCCTGAATGGAAGCAGCAGGTGTGGGGAGCAGAAAGAAGCAAAGACGGCAGTGGGGTCTGGAGCAGCAGCCATCACGTGACTAGTGCTGGGCTCTGGAAGCATTTTACCCCTGATATACCCTGCAACCTCAAATGGACCCCAGTCCCCCACTGGGCCTCATATAGGAAGTGAGGCTAGAATAGATTTTGGGTGGCAAATAGGGCTTATTTTGTGAGGCACCTTGATTGGTAGAGGCTGCCCAGAGCCCCATGTTGGAAGGGTTGCAGCTTCATTCTAGTGTATGGATATCTGCCATGGTTATAGAAACGTATTGATGGGTAATGTGCCTTGTATTTGCCAGCACAGTATTGGATGATGATAAAGGACCCACCCAACTCAGATAACCTGTAGTAGCTTTGAGTATTTGCAATCAGCCACCTATAAAATCCCAAGCTGGGGCTGAATCTCAGAGGCTCCAGGGCCTGATAGGGAATCGTGTTGGGGAACCAGTCCCAAAGTTGGGCCTGGAACCTGTTGGTGCTCTCATGACCCCTCTGGGGAGTTTTCTGCCTTGGTTGAAGGGGGAAGGGGGTAAAGAAGGGAAGGAAGTGGAAGTGTTGGCCACGGGCTCACCCTCCTGGTACTGGGGCCACAGAACACATGAGGGAGGCTGTTTGAGTTCCTAAGACTGGGGCTGCCCCCTTCATGATCAGCACCCTGTGACACCTCCTCACTCCCCTTTGTCTCTTCAGCTGCAACAAAAGGCTGTGGCTAGTGAGATCTTCAAGGGCAAGAAGGATAATTACCCCCAGAGTGTCCCCAGACTCTTCATCAGCACGCGGCTTGGTGAGCCCCTGACCGTCCAGTCCTCAAAGCTTCTGTCACCATCTCACCTTCTCTGACCTCTCTCCAATCTGGGTTGCAGGCACAGATGAGATCAGCCCCAAAGTGCTGCAGGCCCTGGGCTCTGAGCCCATCCAGGTGAGAGCCCACCTGTACCCCCTCATCCGGCACAGTTCTGCTACCTCCAGCCTACAAGGGCGTGTGGTCAGGACACAGGCAGAGGCCAAGGAGGGGGCCGCCTCAGCCCCTCCTCAGCCCTCACAATGCCTTCTGTCTCCAGTATGCTGTGCCAGTGGTAAAATATGACCGCAAGGGCTACAAGCCTCGCTCCCGACAGCTACTCCTCACACCCAATGCTGTGGTCATTGTGGAGGACACCAAAGTCAAGCAGAGGATTGACTACGCAAACCTGACCGGTCAGACAGAGTCCAGGGCTGCATAGGGAGGGCCCCTGTGCTGACCCTTGATCCCTGACCTTTGCCCTTCCCCCTCAGGCATCTCTGTCAGCAGCCTGAGTGACAGCCTGTTTGTGCTTCACGTGCAGCGGGAGGACAATAAGCAGAAGGTGCCTCTTGAGGACTTGGGAGGTGAAGGGGTCCTGTAGCTCTGGACAGGGTTTGACCCCTCCCTTCCTCTGGCTGTGGCCCCCAGGGGGATGTGGTGCTGCAGAGTGACCATGTGATTGAGACACTGACCAAGACAGCTCTCAGTGCCGATCGTGTAAACAACATCAATATCAACCAGGGAAGGTGAGGCGGGTGGGGGTGGTGAGTGGGTCATATCTGCACCTAGGGACAGGGCAGGGACCCTCCCTGGAGAACCTGCCTCTGTGAAAAAATAACCCTCATGTGCTTCCTTACTTCCAGCATCACGTTTGCAGGGGGCCCTGGCAGGGACGGTATCATCGACTTTACACCTGGCTCAGAGCTACTCATCACCAAGGCCAAGAATGGGCACCTGGCTGTGGTGAGTGGGGCTGGTAGACAGCACCCTGCTTCTCTGCTGCTAGTCCAAGGTCTGGGTAGAGCCTCTGATGGCCAGGCTCTTCTTGGCAGTGTTTGGCAAAGCCTGGGCACCTCACCTAAGGCCTCAATCCAAAGGCTGCCTTACCACCACTTTCATCCCACTGACCTCCCATAGGGGCGAGAGAGGGGCCATTTAAGCCCCATGATGCAGAGGGTCATAAAGATGGCAGCATAGGGATGTGGGGGAGATCCAGGTGATTGGGGGTGCACGAGGCAGGAGGAGAGGCCTACTCTGGCTAGGCAGCAGGTATTCCTATGGGAGTAGGACCAGAGTCTCCAGGACCAAGGCCCTAGTGGTGCTAATCTGCTACTGGCTATGTCTAACCTGAGACTACAAATACCCAGAGCACCTGATGCCTGCTTCCCACTCACCACCTGGGCTTCTCCCTCTGCCCCTGCAGGTGGCTCCACGGCTGAATTCTCGGTGATGAAGGTGCCCACTGGACCCCCTCCCAACTCCTCATGCTTTGCTTATCCCCTTCCTCCCTTCCCAATTACCAAAGACTCGAGCTTCCAGACAGGGACCCAAGGACACCTCAAAGCCCACCTGTAAACTCCTGCTTCCTGCTCATCCCTCTCTTGAGGAGCAGCAGGGGCCAGGGAGGTATCCCAGGAATGGGCCAGGCCGGGCCACAGCAATAGGAAAGGCGAGGCCAGAGCGAGCTGTGCCAGCCTCACCGCTGATGCCAAATATTTGAGAAGGGAATTTTTGCTGAGGTTTTCTCTGAGATTTTTTGATGCTGTATAGGAAACTATTTTTTAAAAAAGCCATTTTCTTACCCCAAAACACATTGGATGTGTTTTCCCTGACTCAAACAGGGCAAGGAGTGTAGCTGAGAGGTTGGGTGGGATGGGCTGTGGGGCCTTCTTCCCTGGCCAGGCCATCCTCTCCTTGCTCCCTTGGCACCTCGTCTGTCTGTCTGCCTGCGTGTCTCCCCACCTGTATCTTTTGCAGCCCACTTTGACCTTCACCTGGGGGCTGAGATCAGCCTTGCCTGCCCCTTTCTTCCTGCCTTAAAATGCCCTTTTAGGGACTGGGAGTGTAGCTCAATGGTAAAGCATGTGCTTGGTATGTGTGAGGTGTTGGGTTTAATCCCTAGCACTGAAACAACAGATAGGGAAAAAAAATGCCCTTTTAATGTTATCATCCCAGTCTTGGGGAATTCTGCAGTGGGAAGAAAAGTCTTACACCATAGAACTTGGAAGATTCAGAGGGATCATCTAGTTGTGCCCCTTGCAGTTACAGAGCCAGAAAAGGCGGGGGTGCAAAGGGTAAAGAGACTTGTCCGAGCTCATACAGCAGATTGGGGCAAAACCGGGACTATAGCTTCTTCCTGAGCACACTTCACTGCCACTCCCAGGGAAAGGGAGCCCCCTAAAACATGGGCCATGTCTTAAGTGTGCATCTGGCTCCCTGACCAGCAGTCACCCTTGGGGACCAGCAGGTGGAAGAACACTTGTGCCCGAGTCCTTGCCTTAGTATGACAAACCCCATCCGCATACTCAGGACCCAATTCAAGGATGTAGGGCTTTGCTGGTCCCTGTCCCCTCTTGACCTGGGATCGTAGGGAAGGGGCCAGCCTCGGGAGGCGCTGCAGGGGCATCACCTCTTTCTGCCACTTTCCCTCCATCCCAGAGGGCCCCGGGGCTGCCCAGCTGCCACTGTGCCCTCCGGAGGTCTCAGCCCACTGCTGACACTTCTGCAGTCCAGAGAAACACTAAATAAAGCAATATGTGTTTGCCAACATGGTCTCCTTGTGATTATTAGGGAAGAGAAGAGGGCCCTAGAAGACAACCAGAGACCTTGTATTGCGGTTATTGTTTATGATCTCTCAAGAAGGGGGAGAGGATGGGTGTGGCAGCACACACGGGAGGCAGAGGCAGGAGGACTGCCTCGAGTTCAAGGCCAGCCTGGGCTACATAATGAGTTCCAGGTCACCCTGAAATATATAGTGAGACTCTGTCAAAGAAAAAGAAAAGAGGGGCCGGTGAGATGGCTCAGCGGCGTAAGCGCCTGCCTGGCAAGCGCGAGGGCCCGAGTTCGACTCCCAAGAACCCACATACAAAAAAAGGGCCGGTGATATCGCTCAGCGGCACGGGCGCCTGCTGGCACGCGAGGTCCTGAGGTCGACCCCTGGTACCCACCAAAAAAAAAAAAAAAAGAAGAGACAAGACTTCTTCCCCAGAGCGAGAACAAGAGTGATTAGTGGCTCGGCTAAGTGTTCGCTCTTTCATTGACTGTCCACCAAAGAGCTGCTCTGTCTGGTCCAATGCTGTGGACTAGAAGCAAAGAAATGGCACACACGTCCCTGTCCACATGTGCTGGTCAGTAAGGCAGCCTGGTGTGGTCGGACAGGCATCAAGGACACACTGAGGGGTCGGTGTGGTGGTGGGGCTGTGAATATACAGAAGCTGTCCTGGGAGCCAGGTTTCAGAGGAGCATCTCAATTCTGTTGGAAGTGACAAACACAAACCAAAATGGCTTGGGCAGAAAGGAGCATTTGTTAATAGAAATTTAACAGTTGTGGGGAGGTGCTTCTTGGTATTCAATGGGTACTGTGGGAGCTGGCTGGGACCAGCTGGCCACTGAGACTTCCTCCATGGTGGCTTCTATCATTAGCAGCTTCTCCTCTCTGGTGAAGTGGCAACAGCCACCAACAGCTCCAAGTTTTCATTCTACCAGTTTGGTGTCGGAGGCAGAAAGAGAACATGGTTCTTTCCCTATAGTTTGAAAGTCTCAGAGCAGATTCTTAGTGCACCAACTTGAATGAAGGGCTTTGCCCTGACCCAGGTCATTGTAGTTAGAAGAGCAGATTCTGATTGGCCAGATGATCACTTGCCTGCCCCAGAACACACACACACACACACACAATAATAATAATAAACCTACATTTGACACAACTCCCCAAAATTAATTTACAAAAAAGTGAAAACACCATAATTTAAGCCGGGCATGGTGGTGCACACCTGTAATCCCAGTACTCTGGAGGCTGAGGCAGGAGGATCGTTGTACGTTTGAGACCAGCCTGGGCTACAAAGTGAGCTCAAGACCAGCCTGAACCGCATAGCAAGACTCTGTCTCAAAAAGAGAAACAAAACAAAACAAAACAAAACAAAAAAACATTCTATCAGGAGTAACAATGGATCACACCACTTTTTCTTCTAGCAAATTGACATACATGGAATTGATGTCACAGACATAACCTAGAGGTCAGCTGAGGTGACTCTTTTTGTTTGTTTGTTTGTTTTTTTTTCAGACAGGGTCTCTTTATATAGTTCAGGATGGCCTTGAACTCACTATATAGCCCAGGTTGTACTCAGACTTGCAGCCATCCTCCTGCATCAACCTCCCCAGTGCTGGAATTACAGGTGTGCATCTCGCTATGTTTGCCCAGGCTGTCCTTTTATTCCTGGCCCCAAATGATTTTCCTGCCTTAGCCTCCTAGCTGGGACTATTTAGCCCAGTGACTCTGTCCTTTTTTTTGTTTTTTGTAGTAGTAGGGATTGAAACCAGAGCCTTCACATTGAGCTAAGACCCCACCCCCTTTTTATTTTTTGAGACAGGGTCTCACTAAGTTGATAAATTGCTCAGGCAGGGCTCAAACTTACGATGCTCCTGCCTCAGCTTCTCAAGTGCTGGGATTACAGGCATGGCACCACTATGTCTGGCTGGCTCTGTCCTTTCAAGAGATAGTCAAGGTCCAGGGATATAGCTCAGCAGCACAAGCACCTGCCTGGCAAGCGCAAGGTCCTGCGTTTGATTCCCATTACCAAAAAAAAAAAAAAAGATAATCAAGAGCCAGTTGTGGTGACATACGCTTGTAGTCCTAGCACTCAGTTCGAGGCCAGCTGAGGCTACATAGTGAGTTCAAGGCCAGCCTGAACTGCAAACCAAGACCCTATCTCAAAAAAAAAAAAAAAAAAAAAAAAAAAGGAATAATTAAGAATAGTTTGCACCCAGCTAACATAAGGGAAGCATTGCTTTCCAGGGGATGTCTGCCAATTGCAGGAGGCTAATTCTGGCTCTAAAGAGCTTCCGTTAGCAGACTCTTCATTTCTTTTTTTTTTTTTTTGGTGGGTACCGGGGATCGACCTCAGGACCTCGCGCGCCAGCAGGCGCCCGTGCCGCTGAGCGATATCACCGGCTCCTTTTTCGTATGTGGGTTCCGGGAGTCGAACTCGGGCCCTCGCGCTTGCCGGGCAGGCGCTTAAGCCGCTGAGCCATCTCACCGGCCCTTCATTTCTTCCTTCATTCAACAACCAATATATTTACTGAATGCCCACTATGGCCAGGTTTTCTGCTAGCCACTGGGGGTAGAGCAGAAACAAAAATGATCCAAACCCTTGCTTTCACGGGGCCTATGTTCCAGAGGGGAAGACAGATAACACATAAACAAGTAAAATATATAATATTAGAACGAGAAGCAGACAAGTGCTAGGGAAATAAAGCAGAGATAAGAGAAGAGGCATTGTGTGTGTGGTTTGCGATTTTATTTACAGTTTTTGTTTTTTGTTTTGGTTTGGTTTCTTTTTTTTTTTTTTTTTTGTGGGTACCGGGGGGTCGACCTCAGGACCTCACGCGCCAACAGGCACCCGTGCCGCTGAGCAATATCACCGGCCCCTTTTTTTTTGTATGTGGGATCCGGGAGTTGAACTCGGGCCCTCGCGCTTGCAAGGCAGGCGCTTACGCCGCTGAGCCATCTCACCGGCCCCTTGGTTTGGTTTCTTTGAGACAGGGTCCTGCTATGTAGTTCAGGCCAGACTTGAAATCACTATGCAGCCCAGGCCGACCTCAAACTCAGGGTGATGCTCCTGCCTCAGCCTCCTGAGTGCTAGGATTACAGGTGTGCGACACCACACCTGGTTGAGTTTGCAAGTTTAATGGGTTGGTCACTGAAGAGGAGGAGGCACTGGACAAAGACCTAAAGGAGGACAAGGGGTGACTCCTGAATATTTGTAACAAGAGTAATGCAGGCTGCCAAGCCTGGTGGCACATGCCTGTAATACCAGCACTCAGGAGGCTGAGGCAGGAGGATCGCTGCAAATTCGAGCCCAGCCTGGGCCGATGAGATGGCTCAGCAGCGTAAGCACCTGCCTGGCAAGCGCAAGGGCCCAAGTTCGACTCCCGGAACCCACGTATGAAAAAAGGGCCGGTGATATCGCTCAGCGGCACAGGCGCCTGCTGGCGCTCGAGGTCCTGAGGTCGACCCCCAGTACCCACAAAAAAAAAAAAAATTCGAGCCCAGCCTGAGCTACATAGTGAGTCTGAGGCCAGCCTGGACTGCATAGTGAGAACCTGTCTCAAAAAAAAAAAAGAGTGATGCAGGCAGAGGGAACAGCAAGTGCAAACTCTCAAGGAGTGAGGGACTCATGAGCGGAAAAGTCAGGTCAGTGGAGTTGGGGAAAATGAGCTGGGGAAGAGAAGGGACGGACCCAATTGCTTCTCATTTTCTTCAAATGCTCTTGATTTCCACAGCTCTTGTGAGAAGGAAATTGGCACCTTCTCCTTGATTCCACCTCCAGAAGGGACTTATCTGAACACCTTTCCTAAAAGATGGGGACAGTGTGGCGGGGTACTCTGCAGCAGAGTGAATAACCCTTTCTTGACAGCCTTCAGCCACGTCCCCTATAGGAGCATGTCACTCACCTTTCTGAAAGGCTCGGCTTCCAGTCTCCCCAGGCCTCTCTGCACCCCAAAGCCCTCTTTGGAGTCCCTTCACATGCCTAATGTCCACCTCCAGACACTACTTTTGCACATTTTAAGAACAGTCCTTAGCTGGACATGGTGGCACATGCCCGTAGTCCCAGCCACTTAGGAGGCTGAGGTAGGAGGTTCTTGAGCCTAGCGGTTCAGGGACAGCCTGCAAAAAATAGCAAGACACAGTCTCAAAAAGAGAGAGAGCCAAAGGCTCTGTCCCTTCCACTCTGCAGGCCCACAGGGCTCTGCCACAACCTCTCTTCCCCCATGAACTGTAGGGGTGGGAGATGCACAGGGAGATTGCTGGAAACTGGGAACCCTAAGACAACCCTGCAATCTCTGAGAGGGTAAGCCCATGTTTGCTGCCAGAGGACAAGATATCATATGGAGGAGAATCTGCCGAGAGGGGATATAGCTCAGCAGCACAGCGCTTGCCTGGCAAACACAAGGTCCTGAGTTCAATTCCCAGTACCAACAAAACAAAACAAAACACATACACACACACACACACACACACACACACACACACACACACACACACACCAGGAGCCTTCCCTAAGCGAGGAGGTCACTTTCTTAGTGGGGCAGATCTCGGGTTGATCAGGGAGCAAAAGCTACCATTATAGCTGCAAATCCCCAAGGAAGAAGGGAAGGGGAGCCAGGCATGCTAGTGCATGCCTGTAATCCCAGCACTCAGGAGGCTGAGGCAGGAGGATCACCTTGAATTCGAGGCCAGCCTGGGCTACATAAGCGAGTTCAAGGCCAGCCTGCACTGCATTAGTGAGACCCTGTCTCAAAAAAAAATAAAAAAAGAAAAGAAAAGGAAAAAACAATGGGGCCGGGGACATAGCTCAGCAGCGCAGCGCCTGCCTGTCAAGTGCAAGGTCCTGAGTTTGATTCCGGGTATCGCCAAAAAAACCAAAAAATCAAAAACAAACAACAATGAAGGAGGGAAGGGGAGGAGGAAGAAAGAAGAAAGGAAGAAAAGGTAGGGTGGGTTTGTAAATGTCCCGAAGCAAGGCCATTCCTGATGCTACCTTGTTGGGCTTTAGATGTGTAGACCCTCTATGCTCTAAGGTTTTGTTGATCTCATTGCTTATTTTCCAGTTCAGTTATGATTTTTTAATTTTTTGGCAGTATTAGGAATTGAACCCGGGGCCTTCACACTGCGTGACATCCCAGCCCTTTTTATTTTTTATTTTGAGACAGAGTCTCAGTCACTAATTGCCCAGGTTGGGTTTAAATTTGTAATTCTCCTGCTTCATTCTCCTGGAATGCTGAGATTATATGAAAGCAGATTACAGGCATGCACCATCACATTTGGCGTAATTTCCTTATTTTTGCACTGTTGGGCATTGAATCCAAGGCTTATGCATGCTAGGCAAGCACTGTACTACTGAGCCACATCCCCAGCCCTCAGTCAAGATTTTTTCCTCCTCCTCTCCCTCCCTTTTTCTCTTCTTCCTCCTCCTCTTTCTCCTTCTCCTTCTTCCTCTTCTCCTTGCAGTACTGGGGATTGAACCTACGGTCTTTGCACTGAGCTACATCCCCAACCATTTTTATTTTTTTATTTTGAGACAGGGTCTCATTAAATCTGCTACATTCCCCAGGCTGTGCTGGAATTTATAATCCTCCTGCCCCGGCCTCCTGGAGTGCTGGAATTACAGGTGTGTGCCATCCCTTCCAGTTCTTCTTTTCTCTTTTTATTTTTCTTTAAATTTTTTTTTGGTCCATGTGTTTGGGGGAGGGGTTGGAACCTCCCAGGCAGGCTCTTGATGAGGCTTTGAAACCTGGCTATCTTGGGAAATGAAAAGCAGCCACTTCTCTTTCTCAAAGGACCAGAATCCACACAGGGACAGTTTCTTCCACCAGCTTTCGGTGACACGCTGTGACTAAGTCAGGGTCAGGATGAGTCAGCCACACCAGGAAAGGTGCCCTCTTCCTTGCTCCCCTTCCCAGGGAGGCCCAGGAATGTGCAAGGTGGGTATAGAAAAGCTGACATATTCATTGAACCATAATCCAGGGCTCACTGTTTTCACTGTTTTTAAAATGTAGATTTCTGCCACCCCTCTGTTCCCTCCCAATTCCTGTATCATAAATTTGAGTATAGGGAGGAGTGACCAGAGCTCTTCCAGGATTTGAATCCCACTTCCTCACTCAGCAGCTGTGCCTTGCTAGACAAGTCACTTAAATTCTCCAAGCTTCAGTTTCTTCATCTGTGAAATGAGGATAGTTGTAAAATGCTGGCCCATAATATTGCCCAGGCTGGGCTCCAATTTGTGATAACCTGCCTCAGCCTCCCAGATTGCTGGGATTACAGGATGAAAACTCCATTCTTACACCTGGCTGACACACTTCATTCTCTTTGACTTGAATTCCCTTCCCCACTTGCCCTCTGACATTCAACCTGAGCCACTTCTTTTGGGAAGCCTTCTTGGACCCCATCACAGAACTTGTCATTCCTTTGTCTTTGTTTCCTGGTTCCTCCCACTGAACTCAACGAATGCAGGGCCCATCATTGATCACCCTTGTACCTGCTAAGCAAGTGCAGTATCAATAATTATTTGCTGAATCAACGAAAACAAACTTTAGCCAGCCTGGGGTAAAGCTAGAGGACCCAGCAAAAAAAAAAGGCCGATTTATCAGGGAGTCTTGCTAAGAACTCAGGCCCTGAGACCACGTCTTTCCTACCCCAATTCTTTTTCTTTTTTTTTGCCCCCTGCCTCAGCCTTCCGGAGTGCTGGGATTACAGGTGTGCACTACCATGGCTGGCATTTATTTTGTGGTACCTAGGATTGAACCCAGGGCTTTCGCTCTGAGCTACGTCCCCAGCCCTCTTTAAAATGTAATTTTTTTTTTTTTTTTTTTGGCGTTCTGGAGGCCTTCACACTGAGATACATACCCAGTTCGTTTTTATTTTGAGACACGGTCTTGTTAAATCGCTAAATTGCCCACCCTGCGAGGTGGTGCACAGCTGTAGTCCTAGCATTCCGGAGGCTGAGGCAGGGGTGATCGCCGCGACTTTGAGGCCAACCTAGGCTACGTAGTGAGTTCAAAATCAGCTTGAACTACACAGTGAGACCCCGCCTCAAAAAAAAACCCAAAATAAATACATAGCTCAGCCTCAGGTCAAACTTGAGGTCCCCTTGCCTCACCCTCCCAGAGTGTTTCTACTTCTTTTTTTTTTTTTTTTTTTAATACGCGGGTACCAGAAGTTGAACTCAGGACCTCGCGCTTGCCAGGCAGGCGCTTACG
The DNA here is from genome assembly GCA_028451465.1 of Erethizon dorsatum. Classification (NCBI taxonomy): domain Eukaryota; kingdom Metazoa; phylum Chordata; class Mammalia; order Rodentia; family Erethizontidae; genus Erethizon; species Erethizon dorsatum. Next base: position 37,385,818 of record CM051826.1, read on the forward strand.
CCGCTGAGCTATATCACCGGCCCTTTACTTCAATTCTTTTTTTTTTTTTTTGTGGGTACCGGGGGGTCGACCTCAGGACCTCGCGCGCCAACAGGCACCCGTGCCGCTGAGCGATATCACCGGCCCCTTTTTTCGTATGTGGGATCCGGGAGTTGAACTCGGGCCCTCGCGCTTGCAAGGTAGGCGCTTATGCCGCTGAGCCATCTCACCGGCCCTTTACTTTAATTCTTGAGTGAGAGTCTCTACCTGTAAATCTCGGGCCTTCCAGAAACTTGAAACCTAGTGGAGAGGACACCACTTCAAACACAAACCTTCAAACACAAACCTCTGAAGACTGCCGGCTGAGGCTCCGCCTCCTCAGACCTAGACTCCGCCTCTCCTTCCTCTGCAGTCCTGCTTCGGGCCAGACGGCGACGCCCATGAGGCCGCATGCGCAGTGCGCGGGCGAAGTCTCCTTTGCCCTTCTCCCTATGGCGGGCACTGGTCCTCTTCCCGGCAGCCTCCCTCGGGCAGGGAGTGCGTCACTTCCGGTGGGGAAGGCTCGCCGCCGCCGCCGCCATTTCGGGCGCTGCTGTGAGGCTGCGACCGGAGCCGGTCCGCTGGGCGGCGGGCGCCGGGGCTGGAGGGGCGCGCGCGGCGGCGGCGGCCCAGCGAGTAGTCGCGAAGGCGGCCATGGCGGGCAACTTCGACTCGGAGGAGCGGAGTAGCTGGTACTGGGGCCGGTTGAGCCGGCAGGAGGCGGTAGCGCTGTTGCAGGGCCAGCGGCACGGGGTGTTCTTGGTGCGGGACTCGAGCACCAGCCCCGGGGACTATGTGCTGAGCGTCTCCGAGAACTCTCGCGTCTCTCACTACATCATCAACAGCAGCGGCCCGCGCCCGCCGGTGCCACCGTCGCCCGCTCAGCCTCCGCCCGGTGAGGGACGCACGGGATGGGAGGCCCCGGACGGGGTTGAGGGCCGCGGAACCCCAAGCCTAGCCGGCCGCTTCTAGCGAGGTGACCCGCATGATTTGGGTAGAGGGCTGGAGCCCAGGCTCAGTTCCCACCAACCACGGGCGTGTGGGGGAGGAGGAGCCGCTGACCGTGGCCGCTGGGTGTGCCTTGGGAGGACAGCCCAGGGGAAGGGGAGCTGCGGCGGCCCCAGGGTGGGGCTGGCGCCCGGGCCAGGAACAAGGGCAGGGCAAGGCAGGTCTCCGCAACGTGAGGACAAAGAGCTGAGGGGGATGTTGGCACTGCGGGGTCATCACTTGGCAGCGGTGCCCAGAATGAATCCGGTAATCCTACAAGTGGCTCTTAGGCTTGAAACATTTCCTGAAGTGTTGGGAGAGCTGGGTTTGGCCATACTCCCATGGTGGCCTTCGGTAGGAAGTCCCCACATACTGGCTGGGAGGGATGGAGACACCCTCAGGAAACCGGTCAGTTTTTTCCTTTCTTGGGCATTTTTCCAAAATGCTTTTACTGTCCTCTTCCTCTATGGAGGACGAAGGTGGTGAACTAAGTGCCGTGATGCTAGAAAAATGCTTTTTTGCCAGCGTAGAATACGGTGGTGCCTGGTTGGGTCCAAGAGATCTAATGTCCAGAAGACTGTCTACTGAAATTAATCGGGGTTTCAAAGTATTTTGTGGAAGAAAGGTTTTTTAGATTTTTTTATTCCCTGAAAATAAACCAGAGATAAGCCAATGGAAGCAATCCCTTCCTTGAAGGTGAATGGAACTTTATTTTCCTTGGCCTTAAACATTGTCAGTCTTGTACTTCTGGGTCTCTCCTTGCTCAGTAAGTTGGGGCTGTGGCTGGAGTCTTTGGATATGGGGAACAGATCTTTCTGGGAAGACCCTCCACTGGGTCATCTTGTCAGGGATCATTGAAATGTGACTGTCCTACCCATGTTATTAGAATTGTTTGGGGAATGTTAAGGGAATATATGCACTTATTCTGAGGTTATCGTTGTCCGTGTATCTGTGTAACAGCACCAAGAGGCCTTGTGCCTACTAACTGTTCCCAAGTGGAAGATGCTTTCTCCTGACCAGCTAAGATCTAGGCTAGTCTCATATATGAATTATGAGCCTCCTGGGCCAGTCTTTGCAGACCTGCCCTTGTAGATAGTCCTAATTTAGATTTTCTGTCAAGAAACGGGAAGATGGTATGAACAGCCTCTTTATTGTTAACAAAAATACTAATTAAAAAAAAAAAATTAGTGTGGGGTCTTTTAAATTCACAAATTACCCTATATAGCCCAGTGTGGTGGTACACACCTAAAATCCCAGCACTTGGGAGGCTGAGGCAGGAGGATCACTGAATTTGAGGCCAGCCTGGTGAATTCAAGGCCAGCCAGAACTACACAATGAGACTGTCTCAAAACACAAAACAAAACAAATTATCCTGTATCTTTCTCAGTCTGGTCAGTTCAAAACATTGTAACATGAGATAGGATTATTGATGCAACATGTATTTGCCCCAAACCAAATATTCTGGTTATATTTGCCTCAAACATATATTTGCCCCCAAACAGATAAATTTTACTTTAATGCTACCTTGGAGGTCATCTAGGGTTTTATGTTACATACAGTACCATGATGGTAAACTATCACTGAAATTCAGTTCTTAGTTTTGTGTTTCGTTGGTTGCAAAATTTGGAAATGGCAGCAGACAGGTTTGATATGTCTTCACTCTCTGGTATTGTGATTTTATATCTCAACCCTCACCTTGGTGTTAAGCTCCACCTTTTCAAAACAGATAAGAGTTGAGATCATTGGCCCAGGAGAAGAGGTGAAGATTGCCACAGTTTGTGAATGGGGTGTGGAACAATTCATGGGTATTGTTTTCTGCTGTGTATCCCATTTTCCACCTTCCATGGACCCCATTTTCTGTGTAGAGCAATTGAGTCAATTGCTGGCTATATGATGATTACTTAATCTTTGTTATCCTTCTCTCTATCAAGCTCTTTTTCTTTTGAAGCTACACAAAAGACTTTGTTGGATTTTTGAGAGGTGTATACAATATTAATAGCTAACATTTATTGACTGGTTATTCTGTGCTAAGTACTGAGTACTTTTATGTTCCTTACCTCACTTATCGTTGGTAATAATCTCATGAGTGAAATACTGTGATCTCTGTTTACTAAAAATATTTCCATTTTATAGAGGAGGAAACTGAGCCAGAAATTTAGCCAGGGTTACTGGTATACACCTGCAATCCCAGCTGTTGTGGCAGGAGGATTGCCATAAGTTGGAGCCCAGCATGTGCTACACAGTTCAGTGCCAGCCCGAACTAAAAGTGGGAAGACCCTGTCTCAAAAAAAAAAAAAAAACAAAACCAAGCCGGTTGTGGTGGTGCACGCCTGTAATCCCAGCACTCGGGAGGCTGAGGCAGGAGGAACCTTGCAAGTTCGAGACCAACCTGGGCTACAAAGTGAGCTCAAAGCCAGTGTGAACTGCATAGCGAGACCCTGTATCAAAAAGACAAAAGAAAGAAAGAAAGAAAAAGAAACCAGGGCCGGTGAGATGGCTCAGCGGCGTAAGCACCTGCCTGGCAAGCGTGAGGACCTGAGTTCGACTCCCAGAACCCACATACGAAAAAAGGGCCGGTGATATCGCTTAGCAGCGCGCGAGGTCCTGAGGTCGACACCCGGTAGCCACACAAAAAAAAAAAAAAAAGAAAGAAAGAAACCAGACTCGGGAGGCTGAGGCAGGAGGATTACTGTGAGTTTGAGGCCAGCCTGAACTACACAGCAAGAACCTGTCTCAAAAAAAAAAATAAAATAAAATAAAGAGAAAAAAGAAATTCAGTAACTTGCCTAAGGTCAAGTAGGTAGTAAGTAACTGAACCAGAATTTGAACTTAGGCATTCTGACCTGAGATTTGACCCTTTTATACTGTTTTCTGTGGAATCACTTTGGAATCCCGACAGTGCCAATAAAGGACTCTATCATTAACACTTACTTCTAAGTGTCTCTGCCCTGGGGTCCCAGACTCAGTTTAAAGACCAAAAGGAAAAGATGGCAAGAAGAAAACTGGCTTTATGGGCTGAGGATGTGGCTCAGTGGTAGAGCCCTTGCCTTCCATGCACAAGGCCCTGGGTTCGATCCCCAGCAACACCAAAAAGAAAAAACTGGCTTTAGCTTACAGACAATACACATCTGCTCTCTAAAGTCAAGGATAAAGAGGTGATTAATGAACCTTACTTGGGCCGGCCATGATGTATGCCTGTAATCCCAGCACTCGGGAGGCTGAGGCAAGAGGATCACCATGAGTTTGAGGCTAGCCTGGGCTACGTAGTGAGACCCTGTCTCCAAAAAAAAAAAAAAAAAAAAAGAGATAGAATAGGCCAGGGATTCTCAGTATTTTCCAGGGAACTGTCTTAACTTCTGTTAGATCTTTACTCCTTCAGAACTCCTCTGGCACCCTTACTGCTGCAGGGCCATATAGAAGGATCTGGACACGTCTGCTGGTCATGTTCTTTCAGGTTAGGGTTCACAGTGAACCTCTTGGGCAAATATTTGACAGTGGATTTACTAGCTTCTTTCTCTTGAACAATGAGGAACTACTAGACCTTGGCCAGTATAGGCTACAAAATTGAATACATTGTCACTACTCATAGTTACAACTTGAGCTCTAGAACCAGGGCTTGAATCTTCTTTACCTGCCACTTATTAGTCATATAACTTTGGGCAAGTTATTTAACTTGAGTCTGCTGCAGGTTTTTTTTTTTTTTTTTTTTTTTTGTGGTACTGGGGATTGAACTCAGGGCCTTATACGTGCTAGGCAAGTGCTCTACCACTGAGCTACATCCCCAGCCCCAATTTTCTTATTTTTGAGAGAGGAAAATAGTAGTGCTGACCTCATAGGTTGATTTAACAATTAAATGAGCTTTATTAAATAATTAGGAATATGGCCAATATAAAATACTCAAGATACATGTATAAATCTTATGAGCATAACTGAGGTGTGGGGTAGTTGAAGCAAAATGGGAAACCATTCTTAGTTTTGAGATGTTTCATGGTGTGCAGAGTGTGAGTTGGTGAGCACTGGTGAAACAGCACCGTTTTGGGGATACTGCTGGGGTAGCAGGAGGTAGGGTGTGTGAAGAGGTGTGAAAGGCCCTTGGGTCCAGGAAATGAAAATAGAATGGTGCTGTTACCTGCTCAAGCCAAAGCTGCCTGCCTCTTGCCCTGGTGAGCGAGAGAAGTATAGAAGCTTGCCTCATGTTGGAGATAGGGACAGAAGTGAGGTGGTAATTGTTTGATTTCTCTTCAAGGTAGTGCTGCACCAAACCACTTCTCTACAGATAGTGTGGGACTGCTGATTATCTACTGTCTGCTTTATTATCTTCAGCTTCTGTGTTTTGTTTCTCATCTTTGTTCACAACCAGGTTTTCATGTCTTAGTCTTTGATGTCGTATCCCTCCATCCAGTGGTTCTGGAGTTCTTGAATTACTTACAGGTTTTATACCCATAAAATAATCTCATGGTAAAAGGAAATGGGTTCACTACAGGACTGCTCCATGATCTTCCAAGAGAGAGCTGGGTTTTTCAAACCTATTTTACCATAGGACTTTTGAGAAGCATTTTGAGATTCTATGAATTCTTCTCTGGGAAACTGTAATGGACTCTGGATTTTGGGATAACTTGAAAATTTCTGAAGGGTTGGAGGGGAGAATTAAGCTCCATTTGCTTTTTTTTTTTTTTTTTTGTGGGTACCAGGGGGACGACCTCAGGACCTCGCGCGCCAACAGGCACCCGTGCCACTGAGCGATATCACCGGCCCCTTTTTCGTATGTGGGTTCCGGGAGTCGAACTCGGGCCCTCACGCTTGCAAGGCAGGCGCTTACGCCGCTGAGCCATCTCACCGGCCCTCCATTTGCTTTTTATTGAGCATCCATGGTGTATCTTTTAGAAAGTTTATTATATAGGTGTTTGGCTCTATTTTTAAAAATGGGGCTGAGTCACAGAATTTAGATAACAACTCATACATAGTTGTAAATGAGAGGCAGGGTAAACCTAGTCAGTCTGAATCTGTAAAGTACCATACTGATTTCTACCATTTTTAGAAAGTTCTGCTGGGCATAATGGTGCATGCTTATAAGCCCAGCACTTGGGAGGCTGAGGCAGGAGGATTACTGCAAGTTGGAGGTCAGTCTGGGCTACAAAGTGAGTTCAAGGCCAGCCTGAACTGCAAAGTGAGACCCTGTCTCAAAAAAAAAAAGAAAGTTCTTTCTACCTAGGAGACCATATATATGTTTGTATATGTGTGCGTGTGTGTATTTCCCATACTGAAGATTGTACTCGGGGCTTTCACACTGAGCTACATTCCCAGCACTTTATTTTGAGGTCTTGCTAAATTGCCCAGGCTGGGCTTCAATTTAGGATCCTCTTACCTCAGGCTCCCAGAATTGCTGGGTTTATAGGCATGCACCACCATGCCTCGCTGAAACGTACATTTTGATAAATCTGTAGGATCTCTTCTCAGAATCTGTGGCCTTTTAGCACTTTGTATTGAACAAATGGTGTTATTTAAGCAACCTCTATAAATACCATAGGCAGTGGAGAAAGAAGAGACAGACTGGGAATGAAGGAAAGGGAAAAAGAACTGCTGCGTAGCCGGGTATGGTGGCCCATCCCTGTACTTCCAGCACTTTGAGAGGCTGAGGCAGGAGGATGGCAAGGTTGAGTCTAGCCTGGACAACTTAGCAAAAAGCTATCTCAAAAAATAAAGAGATCTGGGGATGAAGCTAGCAAAAATCCTGGGTTCAATTCTCAGTATCACCAAATAAGAAGAAAAGAAATAGCTGTGAGCTATAGGAGAGTCTGACGATGGCGCAGCTGTGGTGGTTCCTGGCCAGAAGTAACTGGCCTGTTTAGCCTAAAGGACCCACAAGTGTTCTTCAGGGAGTGCTGTTGTAAAAACTTGTAGCCTAAGGACTGAGATGCTTAGAAGTAATGGTTGAGCAGGTACAGGGAAACCAAAAGACTATCCAGTTAATAGCAGGCCTAAACTACATAGTGAAATCCTGTCTCAAAAAAAAAAAAAAAAAAAGGGCCGGTGAGATGGCTCAGCGGCTTAAGCGCCTGCCCGGCAAGCGCAAGGGCCCGAGTTCGACTCCCGGATCCCACATATGAAAAAGGGGCCGGTGATATCGCTCAGTGGCACGGGCGCCTGCTGGCGCGCGAGGTCCTGAGGTCGACCCCCCGGTACCCACAAAAAAAAAAAAAAAAAGGAAATGACCAACTGTTTGCATTGAGTTTGATTTCTGAATGTATTGATTCATAACTGCATATTCAGAATCCAGCCCAGGTTCAATGTAGAGTATGGCAGTGAGGTTTTCGAAGTCCCAGATCAATATGAGAATTTTGTTGTTGGTTCTGTCCCCTAGACTCACTGACTCTATCTCCTTCCTTTCCCGCCCTTCTATTTCCTGCCTTTGGCTTTTTGTGGTTGGAAGGAGATGAAGGAGGGAAAAGGAGCTGGAACACACAGCAGTGGTAAGGTTTGGGCTTATCTGCAACTTATGTATGTTCTTTCCCCTTCCTTCCTTTCTGGAGTTTGGATCAATGAAGCTTGATTGACCCATGTATTTGACTGGCCAGCAGCACACAAAACCAGGCATTCCTTTGTGGAATTATTATAGTGTTAGTACCATAGAAGGATAATTTATAGGCTAAGTATATCAAAGTTTTCCCTTGGTGTTTTGCTTGTATTTCTGTCTGTTGGGAATGTCACCACCATCACCATCCCCACCAGCTATAGCCTGGTCACACCTGGACCATTAGAACAAAAGAACTAAATCTGCTTCTTAGCTTTTGTCCTAATCTGGCAGTTTTTCTTCCCCTGATTTTGCCAAGGAACTTGGCTAGCTTAGTAGTCTTATTTGTTCTCCTAGCCCCCTTCTTTACCTGAAAAACATATTTCACTTGGCCTATTACAGTAACATAGGAACCATAACAATGGATGACTAGGAGTGGTTGTCTTCCTTTTTGGACATGTTCAGGAATGGTTAGAGTTGCCCTTTTGTTCTATCTCAGAACATAGTTGTTGCTGCTACTAGGTTTTGTAGGAACACGTCTGTTGCTAATGTCTTCCTGACACATTGGTTTGCTCCTTGCTCACCAACACACTAAGCACCTTTGTATCTCACTGTGCTGTGAGCTTTTCAAAGCTGGGAACAGATTTTTACTTAGCATTTTTTCCCTCACTTCAGAGTTATGTTTATTAAGAATAATAAGTATAGGGGCCGGTGAGATGGCTCAGCGGCTTAAGCGCCTGCCCGGCAAGCGCGAGGGCCCGAGTTCGACTCCCGGAACCCACATACAAAAAAGGGGCCGGTGATATCGCTCAGTGGCACGGGCGCCTGCTGGCGCGTAAGGTCCTGAGGTCGACCCCCCCGGTACCCACAAAAAAAAAAAAAAAAAGAATAATAAGTATATAACACTGATCATGGTGATATGCATCTGTATTCCCAGTCCTCTTCACTCTTGGGAGAATCAAGAGCTCAAGACCAACCTAGGCAATATAGTGAGACTTCATCTCAGAAAACAAAAAAGAAGAGGAAAAAAAAAAAAAAAAAGATGTGATATTGAGCTTTTTTTTTTTTTGGAGACAGGGTCTTCCTATGTAGCCCAGGCTGGTCTCAAACTCATGGTGATCCTTCTGCCTCAGCCTCATAGAGTACTGGGACTACAGGTGTGCACCACACCTGGCTATGAGCAACTTATTATCTGCCAGCCACTGTCCTAAAAGGACAACTAGTTAAAACCATTTTCACTATTGTACCTTGGTTTATAGTTCAGTAAATGTTACCAAGGGAGTTTATCTTCCTGGGTGTGATCAGAAATATCCCCCACCCTCCAGTGGGGATTGAACCAGGGCCTCATGCATGCTGGACACTCTATAACTGAAATACATCCTAGCCCTTTATTTTTTTATTTTTTGTGGTGCTGGGGATTGAACCCAGGCCTTCACGCTGAGATATGTCTCCAGAACTTTCACTAAGTTGCCTAGGCTGGGCTTGAATTTGTGATCTCCTGACTCAGCTTCCCAGAATGCTGGGATTACAGGTGTGTACCACTGTGCCTAGCTCCTTTTTAATTTTGGAGACAGGGTCTTGCTAAATTGCCCAGGCTGACCTCAAACATTTTTTGGTAGTACAGTACTGGGGATTGAATATGCTTGCCCCTTTTTTAATACAAGGTCTTGCTAAATTGTGCAGGCTGGCCTCAAACTTTTAATCCTCCTCCCTCAGACACTCTAGAAGTTGGGATTATAGGCACATGCCACTATGCCTAACAGACCTCAAATTTATGGTTCTTCTGCCCCATCCTCCTGAGTAGCTGGGGTTACAGGCATGCACCCCGCCCCAGCATATCAGAACCATTTGCTAGCCATGGGTCCTCTGCTGGTGTGAGGCCGACTCTATTACTCTGCCATGGAGCATTCACTACTGAGTGGATCTCTGTACCTACACTGACCCTGTCCTTAAGATTCACTCTGCAGGCCTAAAAGATCATTCTGAATTAGTCTGGTGCAGGGTGAGGTAGCCATGTGTCTTTTTTGGACACAAGACTTGAATAGAATAATGCCACCTCAGTGAAGAGGAACTCAGAATATAGCATGCCATGCTCTGGTATGGTCATAACCAAAATCATTTCTCCAGTCCTGTACTCCGAGCTGTTGGGTCATGTTTTGCAGTGCCTGAGCAGTGTTTGCCATAGAAGGACAGTCCTGGCTCTGCTGTCTCAGTGTCCTAAGTTGGAGAGCCAGCCAGCAGTCCTGAGTTTGGGCTACTAACTTCGTTTTATTTAGCTTATAGCCACGGACTTTCCAGATGGAATGTTTTGCAGTATAAGGTATGTATAGCTGGGCATGGTGGCACACACCTGTAATCACAGCACTCTGGGAGGCTGAGTTAGGAGGATCACAAGTTTAAGCCCAGCCTGGGCAATTTAGTGACTTAGTGAAACCCTATCTCAAAATAAAAAGGAACTTGGAGGGCCGTTGAGATGGCTCAGCGGCGTAAGCGCCTGCCTGGCAAGCGCAAGGGCCCGAGTTCGACTCCCGCAACCCACAGACAAGAAAAGGGCCAGTGATATCACTCAGTGGCACGGGCGCCTGCTGGTGCGCGAGGTCCTGAGGTTGACCCCCGGTACCCACCCAAAAAAAAAAAAAAAAAATAGAGAAACAACAATAACAACAAAAAACAAAAATAAATTTAAAAGGGCTGGGGATGTAGCTCAGTGCAAAGGCCCTGGGTTCAATCCCCAGTACCAGGGCGGGGAAATAGTACAATTTTAAATTTTCTCTTGGCCAGGCATGGTGGCGCACGCCTATAATCCCAGCACTCCGGAGGCTGAGGCAGGAGGATCTCCAGGAGTTGAAGGCCAACCTGAACTGTATAGTGAGACCCTGCTTAAAAAACAAAACTAAAGGCCGGTGAGATAGCTCAGCGGCATAAGCGCCTGCCTGGCAAGCGCAAGGTCCTGAGTTCGACTCCCGGTACCCACATAAAGGAAAAAAAGGGTCAGTGATATCACTCAGTGGCACAAGTGCTTGTTGGCAAGCGTGAGGTCCTGAGGTTGACTCCCGGTACCCACATTAAAAAAAAAAAAAAACTAAAAGATTGGTGTGGTGGCAAACCTGTAATCCCAGTACTTGGGAGGCTGAGGCAGGAGAATTATGAGTTTGAGGCCAGCCTGAATTACATAGGTGACCCTGTTTCAAAAAACAAACTTATTGGGGCCGGTGAGATAGCTCAGCGGCATAAGTGCCTGTCTGGCAAGCACGAGGGCCCGAGTTCGACTCCAGGAACCCACATATGAGAAAAGGACCAGTGATATCGCTCAGCGGCACGGGCACCTGCTGGCGCGCAAGGTCCTGAGGTCAACCCCCGGTACCCACAAAAACAAAAAACAAACTTATTAACTAACTAAAATAAATAAATAGTGTCTTGGTCTAATTAGAGAAGGCTCATTTCCTATGGCTTTTAACTGGGCAAGATGTGTTATTTTGGGGGGAGAGTTGATATGAATGGCAATTGACAGTTTTCCCTTAACAAAGGACTTAAAACAAGTATAGCACATGCTTGAAATCCCAGCCCTTTGAGAGGATGGGGCAGAAGGATCACAAGTTCAAGGCCATCCTGGGCTGAATAGTGAGACATTGCCTCAAAAATGACTGGAAACTTGACTCATAGTAATGAGTGACCCTGGGTTTAATCCCTAGTGCCCCAAGTGCACGACCCCCCCAAAAAAGACCAACCAAGTAATTTTCAAAGTACTTATTTCAAAGAAGCACAGTCCCCACAATGAATGTAATTATTATGTACTACAAATGTGTACTAATAAGAATTTTTAAAAATTAAAAAACAGGGCCAGTGAGATGGCTCAGCGGCGTAAGCACCTGCCTGGCAAGTGCGAGGGCCCGAGTTCGACTCCCAGAACCCGCATACAAAAAAAGGGCCGGTGATATTGCTCAGCGGCATGAGCGCCTGCTGGCGCACGAGGTCCTGAGGTCAACCCCCGGTACCCACAAAAAAAACAAGAAAAAAAAACCTCAGACGTATAGTCAATAAACATGAAAAGCATCAAATGATCAAAGGTGAAATTTCAAAAGTAATAACATTTCTTCTATTGGTGATTTTTTGTTGTTTATTGTTTCATTTTTTGAGACAGGGTCTTAACGTAGTTCAGGCTGGCCTTGAACTCACTGTGTAGCTCAGGCTGGCCTTGAACTCGAGGATCCTCCTGCCTCAGCCTCCCAAGTGCGGGGATTACAGGTATGCACCACCACACCTGGTTTAAAATGCTGTTTTGACAAGGATATGAGGGGAAATAAGAACTCACCAAGTACTGGTGAGAGTGTAACATTGGACAAACTTTTGGAAGGACAGTTTGGAATATAATCTGTAATGTTCTAACATCTTGATGCAGAGTATCATTTGAAAGAGTTTATCCTAAGGAAATAATTTTTAAAACATTAGTAGATGAGAACAGAAACATTCACAATAGCATTGTTTTCACTAGTGGAAATTTACAAATTCTTATAGCCATTAAAAGTCATGTTCTTGTGCTGGGGATAGAGGTCAGTGTTAAAATGTTAAAGCACATGCTTAGCATGCCCAAGGCTCTGGGCTCAGTCCTTACACACAAAAAGGCATGTTCTTGAAGTATGTAGGGAAACAAAGACATATATATCAGAACTGGGGATATAGCTTAGTGGTAGAGTACTTACTTAGCATGTGTGAAGCTCTGTGTTCAATTTGTATCCCACCTCCAACATAAATAGGTATGTATGTATTACATATATGGTGGGTTATAAACTAAAAAGCTGAGTTCTGTGGCAGGGTTTTCACTGGTTAAAGATAAAATTTAGCTGGGTGTGGTGGCACACACCTATAATCACAGCACTGGGGAGGCTGAAGCAAGAGGATCACCATGAGTTTGAGGCCAGCCTGGGCTACACAGTGAGTTCACAGCCAGCCTCAACTGCATAGCAAGACACTGTCTCAAAAAAAAAAAAAAAAAAAAAATCTGGGTCTTAACCCAGATTTTCTGTAGCACTATTTATTACTTTATTAGGAAACCAAAAGGTAAAAACTATGATGAAGATTTGGTGGTATTACTCACTAGAAATTTTGTGTGTGTAGTTTTCTTGTTCTTGTGTTTTGCATGATGCTGGATTGAACCCAGGGACACTTTACCCCTGAGCTACATCCCCAGACTTATTTATTTATTTTTTTTTGGTGGGTACCGGGGGTCGACCTCAGGACCTCGCACGCCAGCAGGCGCCCGTGCCACTGAGCAATATCACTGGCCCTTTTTCATATGTGGGTTCCGGGAGTCGAACTCGGGCCCTCGCGCTTGTCAGGCAGGCACTTAACGCCACTGAACCATCTCACTGGCCTTCCCCAGACTTATTGATTGATTGATTGATTGATTGATTGGATCTTCCTAAATTGCCCAGGATGGCTTTGGACATTTAATCCTGTTTCAGCCTCCTAAGTAGTTAGGATTACAGGCCTGAGTCAGAGTGCCACCTTTCCACTACACCTGTTTTATTTAATTTAATTAATTTATTTATTTTATTTATTTTGGGACCGGGATACACCTGGTTTAGAAACTTTGTTTCTTATTTGAAGTGATATATGTTAATTTATTATCCTTGACTTATAGAATGCAGGATAGAGAAGTATGCCCTATATCTAAGGCTACACACATATTTATATCCCAATAAATTTTTTTTTGAGTCAAGATCTCACTTTGTAGTTCAGGCTGGTCTTGAACTCACTGTGTAGCCCAGGCTGGCTGCCCTTAAACTTGTAATACTCCTGCCTTAGTGTGTCTCACCACACCTGGCTTTCATGACCAGTTTGCCTTACAGGGAATGGTAGTATGATTTCCATGTTTTAAATGAAGACCTTAAAATTCTTTTTTTTTTTTTTTTTTGAGACAGGATCTCTCTATGTAGCTCAGGCTGGTCCTGAACTATGTAGCACAGGATGGCCTCAAACTTGCAGTGATTCTCCTGCCTCAGCCTCCCAAGTGCTGGGTTTATAGGCACTTGCCACCATGCCCGGCTTAAAATTGATTTTAAAGCCAGATGTGTTCAGCACTCTGGGATTGTGACAGGATTGTCAATTTCAGCCCAACCTGGACAATTACGAAAGACTTAGCGAAAGACCCTGCCTCAAAATAAAAAAGGGGCTGGGATGTAGCTCAGAGCCAAGTCCCTGGGTTCAGTCCCCAGTACTGCAATCAGTTAATCAGAAATTTATTTTTTTTAACGGTAGCAAAGTTTTATTAAAGGTAGGAAAAGAAACAGGCTCTGCAGAGCAAGTTTGGACCAAGTAGAAATAGGAAAAGAAGTATACCCTACAGCATGAGGGTGGACCACCATCCAACAGAGAACACTGGCCTTTTTTTTTTTTTTTTTTTTTTTGTGGGTACCGGGGGTCGACCTCAGGACATCACATGCCAGCAGGCACCCGTGCCACTGAGCGATATCACTGACCCTTTTTTCATATGTGGGTTGCGGGAATCGAACTCGGGCCCTCACACTTGCCAGGCAGGCGCTTATGCCACTGAGCCATCTCACCGGCCCATTTTTTGGTTTTTTGAGATAGAGTCTTGCTGTGTAGTTCAGGCCGGCCATGAACTCACTATGTAGCCCATGCTGGCTTCAAACTTGTGGTGATCCTCCTACCTCAGCCTCCCAAGTGCTGAGAATACAGGCACGCACCACCACACTGTACTTTGGGAATTAATTTTTAAACAGCATGGTTTTTTCTGGTGTTTTTTTTGTGTGTGTGTGGGGGGTCAACCTCAGGACCTCGCGCGCCAGCAGGCGCCCGTGCCGCTGAGCGATATCACCGGCCCTTTTTTCGTATGTGGGTTCCGGGAGTCGAACTCGGGCCCTCGCGCTTGCAAGGCAGGCGCTTAAGCCGCTGAGCCAGGTTTTTTTTTTAAACAGGGTCTTACTATATAGTTCAGCTTCCCTAAGATCTGGGGTTATAGGTATATATACCATATGCCTGGCAACAGTTATAATCTTAGTTTCTCTTTTTCAGTTCCTTGGTTTTTCTGTCTAATTAAATTTTTTCAGTTATCAGTCAACAATCTAAACAATCTAAGATTAAAAAAAAAGTCTAAAATGTTTTGTTTGTTCTTTGGAATTGTACATTCTAGAAGTAAAGAGAATGATTGTATGAGCTCAGTGTAGACACCATGCTCTCCCCACCTCTTCCTGGAACAGATGCTGGGACCTATGAAACAGGAGAGCTTGCTGACTTTCCTGAGGTTGAAAAGATTGCAGCAAAATTGAATCTGATGCTACTGTGTAAGTGGAGTAGCAACAGAGCATAGTGGGAGAATGAAGGAAAAACTCCTGTGTTGGGCTGTCTTGACCTAGCGTGAGAGCATGCCAGTAGGCCAGGTTTGTCATGGTCCTCTCTTCCTTCTCTAGGGGCAGTGGTGATGGACATCTTTCTTCCCAGGGGTATTTCATCTTCAAAGTTTGATGTTGGTTTGCTGTGAAGAGAAGGGGATATTTTTTCAAGATTAAATATTGACTAAATGTGTATGGAAAAAATGCTTAAAATTTGCATTTCATCTTCAGTATAGCACATCTTTAAATAACACTTCACTCTTGTTTTTTCTAGGAATGAACCCTTCCAGACTCCGAATAGGAGATCAAGAATTTGATTCCTTGCCTGCTTTACTGGAATTCTACAAAATTCACTATTTGGACACTACAACATTGATAGAACCAGTTTCCAGATCCAGGCAGGGTAGTGGAGTGATTCTCAGGCAGGAGGAAGCAGAGTATGTGCGAGCCCTCTTTGACTTTAATGGGAATGATGAAGAAGATCTTCCCTTTAAGAAAGGAGACATCCTGAGAATCCGGGATAAACCTGAAGAGCAGTGGTGGAATGCAGAGGACAGCGAAGGCAAGAGGGGGATGATTCCAGTCCCTTACGTGGAGAAGTATAGACCTTCCTCCGCCTCAGTATCGGCTCTGATTGGAGGTAACCAGGAGGGTTCCCACCCACAGCCACTGGGTGGGCCGGAGCCTGGGCCCTATGCCCAACCCAGCGTCAACACTCCGCTCCCTAACCTCCAGAATGGGCCCATTTATGCCAGGGTTATCCAGAAGCGAGTCCCTAATGCCTACGACAAGACAGCCTTGGCTTTGGAGGTACATAACGTGTAAAATGTAGAAAGAAGAGATCTGCTACAGGGTCTCCCTTTCAGACCTCTTAGAGCTTTGTAGGAATGCTGAAATCAGCACCAGCATTTTGATATTGTAAATGTCAATATTAAGTACTGATTTTGGCATTTAATGTTTTTCTCTTCTTTATAGAAAACCAGTTTTGCAATGAGTAAACTTAAAACTGTATAATTGAATGTTCTGATTGATCTACTAAACATACTTTGACTGCTTTAACAACATCTGAATTTATAGAAATTAACCTAAAATATATTTTGCTCATCTATATTCTAATCTCTTTCTTTGCTTTCTGTTTGTCATTGTCTAACAGAAGGTGGGTTCACACAGATTTGAGTATAAGTGGCATCTAGAAAAGTACTTAAGTGAAAGCAAACTGTTCGATTTAGGGGATATGAGGTTCCTTAGTTTAATTGTGTTTATCAGGAATCAAGGATGGGGGCTAGAGATGGAGTGCAGTCGTGAGGTACTTAGCATGCACAAGATGCTGGGTTTCATCCTCATCACTGTGGGAAGAAAAGATCAGGAGGAAACAATGAAGTGTAATACAGATATGAAGAGATCCAGACCCTGTACCTGAAAGTGTTCATTCCAAGAAGCGCCAGATTTACTTGATTTTTGTTGTTTAATTTATAGGCAAGAAGGCAGTTTGTTTGTTTGTTTCTTTCTTTCTCTTTCTTTCTGTCTTTCTATCGGGAATCAAACTCAGGACCTTGTGCTTGCCAGGCAGGCGCTTGTGCTGCTGAACTATATCCCCAGCCCAAGAAGGCAGTTCTTTCTAAGAAATTAATTTTTGCTTTTTATCTCTAGTTGGTAGCCCATCTCCTTCTGAGCAACCATCGTGTTTATTCCTATACTCTTCTCTCTAGCACTCAAAGCTTTGCCTTTTGCCTTTTTCTTCTCTCCTTTCCCCTCTCCCTTCCATTTTTTTTTTTTTTTTTGGTAGCAGGAATCAAACTTACTACTTCCCATTTGCCAGACAGGCACTGTGCCGCTGAGTATATCCCCAGCCCCTCCCTTCCTTTCTGAGTTATGCAGAGCTAGTAGTTTAGCCTAAAAGCCATGACAGAAGTTACATGCTATCCCATTTTCAGAACCTACTAGTATAATGACTTAAATGCAGACAGATGACTTTCATAGGCACAGGTTAAAGTTACATGAGGAAAAAACACCAGAGAAGAGATAAAAGTGTTGATGTTTTGTCAGTTTTTTCTTTGGGTCCATTTGCTATACTGAAGAGTAGGAACTGCCTTGTGCTTAAATGGGAGTGTTAGTCCACAGAATGAGCTTGAATTTATTTGAACCAATTTTGAATATTACTGGGTATGAAATTTTTTTTCAGTTTCTGATCTAGTGGATACACAGAAGGTTTAGTTAAATTTGTTAGGCTGGGATTATAGGCATGCACCACCACACCCGGCAGTTTATGTGTTTTGAAATCATGTTGTATATTAAAAATGTCTCTAAACTGAATGTGGTGGCACATGACTGTAATCCCAGTACTCAGGAGGCAGAGGCAGGATTGCTGTGAGTTAGAGGCCAGCTTGGACTACATAATGAATTCAAGGCCAGCCTGAACTACAGAGCAAGACCCTGTCTCAAAAAAACAAACAAACAAAAAGGTGTCCATGGTGCGGCATGGTGGTGCGTACCTGTAATCCCAGCACTCAGGAGGCTGAAGCAGGAGGATCGCCACAAATTCAGGGTCAGCCTGAGCTACATAGTGAGTTCAAGGGCAGCCTGAACTACACAGCGAGACCCTGTCTCAAAAAACAAAAAAGCCTCTATTTTTATGAGAAATGAAATGTAAGTTGAGAGGATAGCACCTAACATGGTGCTGTGCGCGCGATAAATGGGTTGCTTGACAGTTATTGCAGGCTTAGTTACCCTTGGGCTGGAGTATGAAAGTAGCATAACAAGTAGCTAACCTCTGGGAGAGGACAGTTAACCACATTAATTGTGCTTTCATTAGCATTTCCTTTCTCAAAGAGATAGATAAATAGTGATATTGGGGATTGAACCCAGGGCCTTTGCAATGAATTGCATCCCCAGGTCTTTGTCGTTTTTTTCTCTTTTCTTTATTTATTGCAGTACTGGGGATTGAACCAAAGGCCTTTTACACTGAGCTACATTCCCTCAGCCCTTTTTATTTTTTATTTTGAGACAGGGTTTCTCTTGCTAAGTTGCAAAATTGCCCAGGGTGGCTTGAATTTGCAGTCCTCCTACCTCAGGCTTCCAGAATGCTGAGATGATGGACATGTACCACCACACTTTGGCGGGGGGGGGGTTATGCTGGGCTCAAACTTGCTGTCCTTGCCTCAGCCTTCCAGAGTTCCTAGGATTATAGACATGCACCATCATGCCCAGTTTCAAAGAGATTCTTTTGAGCCACGGTTTCACTATGTAGTCCATTGCCTAGAACTCTTTATGTAGCCAATGCTGGCCTCAAACTGATAATCTTCCTGCCTCAGCCTCTCAAATGGGATTACAGGCATGTGCCATCATGCCCAGCCAAGAAATATTTTTAATAATGTCTACCTTGACTGAGAGTTTTAATGCACAAAAGTGGTTAAGCTGATCTTCCTGCTGTGAAATAAAATCTTGAAAATAAAAATTTGAGTCAAAAACTAGTTTATGATTTCAGTAAGCTTTGTTTTGGTTTAGAGTCACATACATTTATTGCTGTAGAAGGTCTCTTGAAAATTAGAATAAATACCCTAAATAATAGCTTTAAAACACTTTTTCATATGTACTTGGAAAAAAAATGGTATTTAGCATCATAGAATTGTAGAGCTAGAGGGGACCTTAAATATCCTTGTTGATAAATATCCTGTATTTAATAAATGGGAATAAATGATATTAAGATAGGTTGAAGTTGGGAGTGATGGCTCTCGACTATAATCCCAGCTGCTCCTAAAACTCAAGTTTGAGGCCCACCTGGACAATTTAGCAAAACCCTATCTCAAACAGGCGGGGCCGGGGATATAGCTCAGCTGCCTGGTACCTGTCTGGCAAGCTCAAGGTCCTGAGTTCAATTTCCTGTTCCCCCCAAAAACCAAACAAACTGACTAATGATCATTCAAGCTAATTGCTGGTAGAAATGAGACAGATCACCTAGCTTTGCCTCATCACCTTTCTACCAAATGCAGATTTAATCTATGGTTCTTCCTTTTGTAACAGTGCTTCTGCCCTTCTTGATGCAGGTTATAGTGGGGTTTTACTGACAGCATATCCTCATTTGTGCTGTCTGGGTAGGTAGGCACAGTTCTCCTTTCTTATGTGTGTTTTTTCATCAGAACAGACTTCTTCTGATTGCTATGGGACTGGGAAATAAGGCGAGTCTAGCTTCTGGCCTTAGCATTCTGGAAAAAACAAAAAACATGCTTAGCCAGGTGTGGTGGCACACGCTCATAGTCCCAGCATTCTGGGAGGTTGAGGCAGCAGGGTCACAAGTTCCATCCCAACCTGGGCAACTTACCAAAATCCTTCCTCAAAATATGAAAAAGGGCTAGTGATATAACTCAGTGCAAAGACCCTGAGTTCAGTCTCCTGTAGTGTGAGCGCAGACACACATGCACACACGTTGACATAAGTCAGTATTTGTATGTATGTCTCATATGATGTATTATTTGACCCACTATAAATTCAGATCTGTAAACTACTTAGGTACATTTTAGTGTTTTATGCCTAGTTTTTTGGTTTTGGTTGATTGGTTGATTTTGAGACAAGATCTTACTGTGCAGTTCAGGCTGGCTTTGAACTCACTATGTAGCCCAGGCTGGCTGCAGGTGGTCCTCCTGTCTCAGCCTTGTGAATGGTGGGAATACAGGCAATGCCCACTCCTTTGGCTTTGTGTTTTTGGAGACAGTATCTTTTTTTTTCTTTTTCTTTTTTTTCTTTTTGTGGGTACCGGGGGGGTCAACCTCAGGACCTCGCGCGCCAGCAGGCGCCCGTGCCGCTGAGTGATATCACCGGCCCCTTTTTCGTATGTGGGTTCTGGGAGTCGAACTCGGGCCCTTGCGCTTGCCGGGCAGGCGCTTAAGCCGCTGAGCCATCTCACCGGCCCTGGAGACAGTATCTTGCCATGCAGTTGAGGCTGGCCTTGAACTCACCATGTAGCCTAGGTCTTGAACTCATGGTGATCCTCCTCCCTCAGCCTTCTGAGTGCTGTGATTACTAGTGTGCACCACCATACCTGGCTATTTGTGGTTTCTTTGTTTGAAGGTGTTTTGTTTTCGTTTTTATTTTTGCAGTATTGGGGATTGAAGCCCAGTCATTTGCACTGAGCTAAATCCCCAACCTTTTTTTTTTTTAAATAGGGTCTGGTTATGTAGTTCAGGCTGGTCTTGAACTCACTATGGAGCACAGGTTGGCCTCAAATTTGAGGCAGTACTGGTACCTCAGCCTCCCGCGTGCTGGGATTATGGGCGTGTTGCCACCCCAACCAGCTCCCAGCCCTTTTTTTAAAAAAGTCTTGCCAAGTCACTAAATTGCTCAGGCTAGGCTTGAATTTGATATCCTCTTGCCTAGGCCTCCCAGGAGAATGCAGGAATGCACTACCATTCCCAGCTTGCATGCCTCCTCCCCCCCTCCAGTGTTTGGGATTAAGCCCAGGGCCTCACACATTCTAGGCAACACTCTACCGCTAAGAAGCACCTCTAGACCAAGATTAACTTTGATAACTTTGAATCGTTTGAGACAAAGAAGTCAGCTTTATTTTAAAAAGCCAGCTCAGGGAGGAAAAAAAGGAAATTCTGTCACCAAATCACTTAATTTTGGAATTTGTCAGTACCTAGAGAAAATATATATATTTTTTGGGGGGGGGGCGGTACCAGGGGGTCGACCTCAGGACCTCGCACGCCAACAGGCACCCGTGCCGCTGAGCGATATCACTGGCCCCTTTTTTGTATGTGAGATCCGGGAGTCGAACTCGGGCCCTCGCGCTTGCAAAGCAGGCGCTTACGCCGCTGAGCCATCTCACCGGCCCGAGAAAATATATTTGACCCATAGTCTGACTTTAATCAAAACAGCTGCTTGTCTTCCTTTTTTCCTTCCTTCCTTTTCTCTTCCTTTCTTCCTTTCTCTCTCTCTCTCTCTCTCCCCTTCTTCATCTCTCTTTCATTCTTGGGGTTTTTGTTTTAGAGACAGGGTCTTGCTGTGTAGTTCAGGCTGTCCTCAAACTGGAATCAGCTCCTACTTTAGCCTCTGGAGTGCTAGGATTACAGAAGTACGCCACCGTACCTCGCTTACCTAGAATTGCTGTTGTTTTCTTTTTATTTTAGTGGTATTGGGAATTGAACCCAGGATCTTAGCACTGAGCTAAGCTATATATTTTATTTTGAGACAGGGTCTTGCTAAAATGCTAAACTACCCAGGCTGGGCTTGAATTTGCCATCCTCCTGACTCAGCCTCCCAGATTGCTAGCATCTTTGTAAAATGTTCTTTGAAGGAAGAGTTTCTGTGCTTTAAAAAAATAAATTTTGTCAGGCGTGGTGGCACATGCTTGTAATCTCAGGACTTGGGAGGCCAAGGCAGGAGGATCACTGCAAGTTTAGGGTGAGCCTGGACTACATAGTGATATTCGGTCTCAAAAAATAAAAATCACCTTCCCTCATTTTACACATGGATGTTTTCTGAATGGCATAATTTTCTGTGACTAGAGTCTGTCAGTAGAATATAAATTATGAGATATTTTCTCTTTCTCCGCCTACTAGATTTCTCTAGCAGGGATGAAAGCTGTGGAAAGATTAACTCTAGGTAATAAAGATAGTAGGGTTATTCCTTTCCTCATTATAGTTCTGTGGGCTGATCAGTGAGCCATATTCTATAGGAAAACAGCTGTGGATAAAACAGACATCATCTAGTCAGGTGTAGTGGCGCACGCCTATAACCCAGTACTTGGGAGGCTGAGGCAGGAGGATTGTTAGGAGTTCGAGGCCACCCTTGACTACATAGCGAGTTCAAGGCTACCCTGGACTACACAGTGAATTCAAGACCACCCTGGACTACATAGCAAGACTGTGTCTCAAAAAAAAAAAAAAAAAAAGATCTGCTGCTGACAAAGACAGACATTAAATTCAGATAGCCAGGTGTGGTGGGCCACATTGATAATCCCAGCACTGAGGGAGGCTGAGGCAGGAGAATCACATGTTCGAGTGCTACCTGGGCAACTCAGAGAGACCCCACTTCAAAATATAGATAGATAGATACATAGAGCAACCCTGTCTCAAAATATAAAATAAATAAATAGGTAAATAGATTTATAGATTTTTTTTTTTTTTTTGAGACAAGGTCTCACTGTTCAGGGTGGGCTTGAGCCTATTTCCTGCCTCAGCCTCCCAGAGTGCTGAGATTACAGGCATAACACCACTGTACCCGGCTCATACTGAGTGTTTGCAGAAAAAATTAACACTAGAACAGTACAGAGGCACTTTTCAATTTTTGACCTTAGAATCCAACTTTTTTTTCATGGCATCTTGGAAACTAATATCATAATAAATCTTACCTTGTAAATGTAGGTGTTAAAGTTTGTTTTATGCCTCTTTAGATTGTCTAGAACAATCCTTTTTTTTTTTTTTTTTTAATGCACTAATTATATAACTTCCATTCTGTGATTTAGAAGCCTGGCATTTTGCCTTCAATAAGGAAGAATTGAGATTACGTGACTATTCTAAGGCTTGGAATTTTTCTTTGTGGTACACGTAGGGAAGGTATAAAGTACTTCAGGACCTTGGTGATGCTTCAGTGACTACACATCTCTGCATGTGGAACTCTGTGAAACCTTAGTTGTTTCAGCCTTTTGACCTGTGTATGGAATGTTGAAATAAGGCCCCTCTGCCATACACCTTTGATAGGGGAAAAAAATAAGATTGGAAATTACGGGGATATGAGTGGTAAGCCTTTGATCTATCAATGGAACAGTAGCCCTTAAATTTTTGTACTAACCGGGCATGGTGACACATGCCTGTAATCCCAGCACTTGAGAGGCTGAGGCAGGATTACCCCAAGTTGGAGGTCAGCCTAGGCACATAGGATGTTCAAGTTCAGCCTGGGTACATAGTGAGACCTTGTCTTTAAAAAAAATTCTATATTGTTCATTGAGATAAGTATCTACTTCCCTGAGCATTTGCTGTGGCTACCATCTTCAGAATTGCATTAGGAAGGGACTTTGGAAGTAACAGAACTGGCTCTCAGAGTCTCAGGCATTAAAGCCATGCCCTTTGGTATCTTTACAAAGATTTGCTGCTGTTGTTGAGACAGGGACTTATTCCAGGCCTGCCTTAACATCTGTTTGAATATCTCTATTTTGGGGGAACTCGCTGTCAGCCACAATAGTGTAGGATATAGATTGGAAATTTTCTTGGTTCACTAAACCCTTAGTGTCTCAGGGTGAGGCAGAGAGATCATGAGTTCAAGGCCACCCTGATCTCTGTAGCGAGACCCTGTCTCAAAGAAACAAAACAAAAAAACCGGCCGGTGAGATGGCTCAGTGGCGTAAGCGCCTGCCTGGCAAGCGCGAGGGCCCGAGTTCGACTCCCGGAACCCACATATGAAAAAAGGGCCGGTGATATCACTTAGCGGCACGGGCGCCAGCTGGCACACGAGGTCCTGAGGTCGACCCCTGGTACCCACACACAAAAAAAAAACGAAGATGGCTGTGATATCTGAAGGTCTAATTTAATACATATGTTTATACATAATTCTTCCCTCGGCAGCATCTTGACTTATAGGAACTCTTGCCTATTTCTCTCTTGGAACTCTGAAAGAGAAGAGGCCTGGTACCAGATCAGTAGGTTTTGCTGTATTTCTTGAGAAACTAAAATGGTTTTGTGGTTCTAATAACAGTAGAGGGGCTAGGTTGGTCCACACTTGAGCCTACCCTTTACTTAGAGGTCTGTGGGCTGTGACTTGAGTCTGTACTTTGAATGCTTAAGGATAAAGACAATATAATACTGAGAGAAAAGAGAGGTGTTTACACTTAGATTTTGGGGTCAGGTAGAAGATGGTGGACTTGAGTCTATGTCCCAAAGAACCATCTTTATCTTCTACAAGAAAAGCTGAATACAATAAAATACTTTTTCCCTCATTGTTTTACTTTTTTTTATTTTTTTTTTATGTGGGTACCGGGAGTTGACCTCAGGACCTCGCGCTTGCCAGCAAGTGCTTGTGCCGCTGAGCGATATCACCGGCCCTTTTTTCCTTTATGTGGGTACTGGGAGTTGAACCCAGGACCATGCGCTTGCCGGGCAGGCGCTCATGCCTCTGAACTATCTCACTGGCCCTCCCTCATTGTTTTATTGAGATATAAAATCTTTTGGTAAAATATACTCAATTATGCAATTAAATGAGTTCATGCATATATGCCTGTGTGATAACCTGGAGGAAAGTGGAATATTTCTAGCACTTCAGAATGTCCCCTCATGTCCTTTGTGTGTGTGTCTTTACTATTAGTAAAATAGTGATTCAGTTATGACTGATAGTGAGGCCCTTACCAGGGAAGACAGGCCTCATGTCAGACTGCCTTGAAATCCCTGGCCCCTCAGTCCCCGTCTGGAGGACAACCTAACCTGAGGGGCGGTTTTCACATGGACATGCAGATCCCCTGAAATAAGAAAAACTTGTTAGCCTGAGTCTTCCCAATATTGACTGATCAAGCTGCTGCTTTTCCTCAACCTCAGTATCTTATCCCTTACCTTTTTATTCCCTTGTTTCTATCCTGCTTTTCTCAGTGACCCACCCAACCCACCTCTGTGGTTTTCAGATAGTTCCTTAGGCTGTGGTGGCCAACACCTGTAATCCCAACACTCAGGAGGCTGAGGCTGGAGGATCACCACAAAGCCAGCCTGAACTACACAGCAAGACCCTGTCTCAAAAAAAAAAAAATTACACACAGCTCAGTAGGGAAGCTGTTTCCTCCATGAGATGATCAGGCTGGTTCTAGAGGAGCCTCTGGGCCTGGACTTGAGTTGGCTTTGGATAGTAGTTGCCCTAGAGACATTCTTAGGGAACCCATAGGGCCGGAACATAATTTGAAAGGTCTTGGTGTGATAGAGTTTAAGTGGAGCTTGGCAAGGTGGCAAGCACCTGTAATCCCACTACTCTGGGAGGCTGAGACAGGAGGATTGCAAATTCAAGCCCAGCCTGGGAAATTTAGCAATTTTTTTTTTTTTTTTTTTTTTTTTTTGTGGGTACCGGGGGGACGACCTCAGGACCTCGCGCGCCAACAGGCACCCGTGCCGCTGAGCGATATCACCGGCCCCTTTTTCGTATGTGGGATCCGGGAGTCGAACTCGGGCCTTCGCGCTTGCAAGGCAGGCGCTTACGCCGCTGAGCCATCTCACCGGCCCAATTTAGCAATTTATTGAGACCCTGTCCAAAAGAAAAAATGGGCTGGGGATGTAGTTCAGTGTGAAGGGCCTGGGTTCAATCCATAGTACCACAAAAAAAAAGACGAAGAGAAGAAATGGGCTTTGCAGCCAGATCTGGGCTCAAATAAAAAAAGAGTTCCTCTTTTGCAGGGTTATTATGAAGATTAGAACATAATTTGAGCCAGGCATGGTGGTGTACCTCTAATCCCAGGCACTCTGGAGGGTAAGGCAGGAAGAATATAAATTCAAGGCCAGCGTGGGAATTTAGTGAAGCCCTATCTCAAAAAGGGCTGAGAATGTAGCTTAGTAGTAGAGTTCCATGGTACCAAAAAAGAAAAAATAATAATTGAGGCTGGGTGTGGTGGCTTATGCCTGCAATCCCAGCATTTGAGAGTCTGAGGCAAGATTCATCATGAGTTCAAGGCCAGCCTGGGCTGCATAGCAAGACCCTGTCTCAAAAAAATAATACTCTATATAAAATATTGTGCAGTGAACAGTTACTGGTTTCGGGCCGGTGAGATAGCTCAGCAGCATAAGTGCCTGCCTAGCAAGCACAAGGTCCTGAGTTTGACTCCCGGTACCCACATAAAGGAAAAAAAGGCCTGGTGATATCGCTCAGTGGCACAAGTGCCTGCTGGCAAGCACAAGGTCCTGAGTTCAACTTCTGGTACACACATTAAAAAAAAAAAAAAGTTACTGATTTCATAAAACCAAAGGAACAGTGATACTTTCAAACCACTTGGGTGCTCAGATCTGATATGCTAATGATTAAGGGGTAGTCATGAGGCTGTTTTTTAGTCCAGTGACATCTGGGGTTTTATCTCACTGTTCTTCAGTATTTTGCCACAGGGTGAATCCATTATCAGACTGACCTCTTACATTTCTTTTTTTTTTTTTATCATATAGTCCAGGCTGGCCTTGAACTCACTATGTAGCCCAGATTGGCCTCAAACTTGTAGCGACCCTCCTGCCTCAGCCTCCCAAGTGCTGGTATTACAGGTTGAGTTTCATGTAGGTATAGAGATATCCTATATTGTTAAAATATGATCTTTGCTGGGCGTGATCATGCATGTCTGTAATACCAACACTTGGGAGGCTGAGGCAGGAGGATCACAATGAGTTCGAGGCCAACCTGGGCTACATAGTGAGACACTGTTAAAAAAAATTTTTTTTCATTTATTTATTTATTTATTTATTTTTGGTTGTTTTAAGACAGGGTCTCACTATATAGTTCAGGCTGCCCTGAACTACATGGTAATCCTCCTGCCTCACCCTTCCAAGTACTGGCATTATAGGCATCTGCCATCACGCCCAGCACAAGAAACTTCTTATAAACAGAAGTGGAAATGTGATGATTGATTGGTTATTTTGGTCCCTCATTGGGTATTTTTTCTTTTTTTTTTTTTTTTTTTATGTGGGTTCCAGGAGTCAAACTCAGGACCTCGTGTTTGCCAGGCAGGCACTTACGCCGCTGAGCTATCTCACTGGCCCTCATTGGGTTTTTTTTTTTTTTTTTGTGGGTACCGGGGGGACGACCTCAGGCGCCAACAGGCACCCGTGCCGCTGAGCGATATCACCGGCCCCTTTTTCGTATGTGGGTTCCGGGAGTCGAACTCGGGCCTTCGCGCTTGCAAGGCAGGCGCTTAAGCCGTTGAGCCGTCTCACCGGCCCCTCATTGGGTATTTTTGAACCTGCATTATTGAAGGCTAAGCTGGGCATAGGTCTGTTGGTAGATGGAAGAGAAGGTAGGGGCTTGCAGGGAGTTGATCAGATTTGGAGTTTTGGTCTGTACCTGCCCAAGTGGAAGAGACTTCCTGCTTTGGTCAGAAAGTAAAGGAACACTTACAGTTCATTTTCTGATGCCAAATGAAGTGTGCTTGCCATGATTGCTTTCTGCAGAGCAAATAGTAGCAGGCCAGGGTGTTTGTGCAAGAGTGAGCTGGGGGATTGTGCCCTTGTCATATGTCAGGGAGGGGGCCCCCTTGGCTGGGCCCTGTGGGTCAGGCAGGAAGCTGAGAGTAGTAGGGACAAAGAGAAGGAGTACTAGTACACTTAGGATGGCATTATTTAAATAGCGACATCGCATTTTCTAAAAAGTATAGTTTGTATGACCCTTTCTACCGCCTCTCTCTCTCTCTCTTTTCCGTACTGCTAAAAACACTTCTACCTTCTGCCTCTTATTAACCACAAGTAATCAGTCTGCTGGCTGGGGTGGGGAGGTAGTGGATAGTCATTTCTGTAACATTAGGCGTAAAGTAATCACATGGGCAGGGTATGCCAGAGAGAATGGAGTTTTTCAGTTTATATTTTTAACTGGAAATAAAGTGCTCTCCTTATTCTCCTCCTGCAGGTCGGTGAGCTGGTAAAGGTTACGAAGATTAATGTGAGTGGTCAGTGGGAAGGGGAGTGTAATGGCAAACGAGGTCACTTCCCATTCACACATGTCCGTCTGCTGGATCAACAGAATCCTGATGAGGACTTCAGCTGAGTATAGCTCAACAAACAATTTTGCTGACAGATGGGAACATTTTTTTTTTCTATTGCCATCTATACAATTTTCTACAGGTGTCAAAAGCAGTCTAGTTAAATATAAGCATTCTGTTGTTACCTGTGATCCTTTTTAGAGTGAACTACTCCATTCTAATTTCACATATTCAGGGTACGAAACTGTAGGGCTTGTGTGGTTAACTTCTGAGTTGGCAATTTTAGGTGGTAGAGGCCATGCTTGTATCAGAAGGGATAGGTGACTTGCCTCCTTTCTTGGGCAATGCGAATCAACCTGTGGAAAACGGATGGACAAGAGAGGACTGTTACACACTGCTTACCCTGATTTACCCAGTGGTTTTGTTTTCATTCTGAAACCATACTATCAAATGGCAGTAGACTGTTCCCTTCCACCCCCATGAAGTAATCATGCACCGTGTGAATAGTGCCCAGCGGGATTGCTTTTTCATTTATGGAACATGACCATTGTATGACTCATTCTGACATTTCAAATCCTGAGAATTCTGAGAACACTACTAGAGGCATTTGTCGTCTTTTCCAATCAATGCTTCATATTCTTTCTTGGGATTCTTTGAACCTTTGTCATTCTTTTCCCTCAGACCTACAAGTAGACTAATTCTTAAGATAGTGTATATTTTCATTCCAGATGATAAACAGGATGTGCCGAGCACTTTATTCAGTGCATAGCTTTAAGCCAGTACTGGATTCACTACGTGGACAGCCAAACTCCCAGCTCTCTGCCTTCCCCCAAGGGGTCAGCAGCTGCTGATGAGACTCGTGGCTGATGGGATCCAGCAGGGCCATTTCTCCTGAGTGCCATTATCCTAGTAGGAGACTCAGAATTCTCAGATTCTGCTTGGAGTGGAAGGACCAATGACTTGTAATATTCCATGGAAGATTTCAGGGTCAAATTCTGCCCACTGCATTATGTGCAACTTGTATAAAAGGCAAGTTAGAATTACGTGAGTTTGGGGGTAGGGTTAGTGCTTTGGAAAATGTTTGAACCAATCATGAATTACTTATGTAGTATTCATTTTACATGGCCAGAATAGTGCTCAAAGTACATTATAAACTGCCTTCATTTTTGGCTCATTTTCTTTATATTCAGGTTTAGTTTATAAACCTTTTTAAGTATAGAATGTTTTTTGGGGGGTCACATGCTCCAAAGAATAGATCTATGAGACCAAAAATGATCTTGGCTATTTAGGATACATCGTGAAATGTACAAAAGTTAGTTCCCAGTTGATAAAAGGCACTTACTGGTCTCTGGTGTGGTATGACAAATAGAAACAATGTATACTTTGCTTTGGACCTCATTTTTTTAAAATAATGTAACTTTTTAATTGTTCTACATAGGTTAATATGATAAATTTGCATTATTTGAACATACAGCAAATCATGGTATTGCAGTGACTAGCACATTGCCTGGCGCACAGTCAGTGTGCATATGTGTGTGAGTGAATGGGGGCGTGCAGAATCTTGTTACTTGGCCCAGGGAAGCCAACTGGCACAGGATTACATACATCATCACAGGCGACTAATAAGTTGATGCTAATTTATTTTTACCTCACGCTAAGGTAATGCTTGATAAAACATTAATACTCAACTTTTAAAATGCTAGCACAGTGCAATGCACAGGGTGGGTGCTGAATAATGTTGAATGAACAGATTTGCAATATTCAACGTAATTCCATCTGACTACTTTGTTAAATTTTCAGTTAGCATAGATACTGTAAAATCCAAATACACATTAAATCCTGTTTTCCTGAAAGTATGGCATCTAAAATATTTGTAGAAGACCCTTGTTCAGCTGGTTTGAATGTTTGTATTTGCCTTTGCCTTTGACTTCATTGGCTTGTAATGTCTGTTTTCAAATGTAATATTAGTGGAAAATGCAGCTCTACCCAAATCATAAGAATTTCTCAGTTCTGCTTGGATTGTCTAGAGGCATCATATGAAATGTTGGGCTGGATTTGGCTGGGTGTGGCAGATATTGGACCTCAAGAAATCAAAGGACTTCTTACAAATATCTTCCAAAAATGCAAATGATACAGTACTATTCAAGTGCATATATGTACATTGTCACAGAGCAAAGTGAACTAAAATTGGCTGCTATATTTTATATAATCATTTCTGCAAAAGCCCATTTTTTGGATACTAATATTTGACATGTTAATTCTTATTAATTTGTTGGAATTGTTTATTGTTAATAATGCAAATAGATAATTTTTAATTATCCACGAGTAACGTTTCACTATTAATGGTTTGAAATGGGTGATAAGCAAACCAATTTGAAATAAAATATGAACATGTGCCATTGTATTATAACACTATACACTTTCTTGACAGTTAAATTTTAAAAAATGTTTTTTGTAGCATGTATTGTATATGTTTATAGTATATGTAGTAAATAAAAATGTGGCCAGATGTTTGGCTTGGTGATCATTTGGAGAAAGTAATCTGAATATTTGTCACAAAAGAACTGTATCTTTTTCTTAGGGAATAGGAGATATGTTCTGTCACTACCCCCATGAAGAATCATATCAAATAAACAATTATATATACCGTGGATGATTATTAATGTGGGATAAGTGAGGCATGGTGGTGCATGCCTGTAATCCTGGCACTCAGGAGCTTGAGGCAGGAGGATCTCTGTGAGTTCAAGACCAGCCTGGGCTACAAAGTGAGTTCAAAGTCAGTCTGAACTATATAGCGAGACCCTGTATCAAAAACAAACAAAAAAGACTGTCTCAAAAAAAACTGAAAAATAGGGCCTGGGGATATAGCTCACCGGCACAAGTGCCTGCCTGGCAAGTGCAGGGTCCAGAATTTGATTGCTGGTACAACAACAACAACAAAAAAAAAACCAAAAAATATAAGAAAATGGGATTAATCCTTGGTAATAATTTTAAAGGGTCTCCAGAATTATGAAATAATGATTCGAGGCAAGCATAAGGAAAATCATTTTGTGTCTAAAAATCTGGAAACTGAAATTTTCTGGAAAGACATCAGACTTGTCCAGAAATGGATATATGTGGGCATAAAAAAGTAAGGATGTGGTGGGAGATTTGTCTAACTTGAAGGTTAGACAATAGGTCTTTAAAATCTTGGTGTAGCTAGCCAGTTAATTTCTCCTTTTTTATGTAAGTAGCACATGCTCAGGGTAGGTAATGCTGGAAATGATAACCAAAAAAAAGTAAGCATTGTATTCTTATCTTTAAGGCATGTATAGAGATAGACAAGTGTGTGTGTGTACAAGAGGTTTATATCATACACTCTATAGTTTGTGGCCTGACAGACTGCCTGTTTTGTTTTGTTTTTGTTTTGAGGCAGGGTCTTGCTCTGTAGTACAGGCTGGCCTTGAACTCACTATGTAGCCCCAGGCTAGCCTCAAACTCACAGTGATCCTCCTGCCTCAGCCTCCTGGGTGCTGAGACTACAGGTGTGCACCACCACACCCTGCTCTTTGCCTGTTATTTATACAATATTCTGCCTTAGATTAAAAAATACAACATCTAGTTACTACTCTAAAAATAGCAGTATGTCAACCCAAAATTAAATAAAAATCACTCCAAAGGGATCCAGGTTTGGCATACATAAATTTAACAAGAGGTGATTCGTTTCAATTTTTTGTCAATAGACTGCCAAAACCTTTTGAGTGTTGGGCTCTTTCACAGTCTGGATTGCTCATAATGATTCTTTTCTTTTCTTTTCTTTTCTTTTTTTTTTTTTTTATTTTAAAGAGAAGAAAAAACAAAACAAATCAAAAGAAGAACAAATTTTCAAAGCAACATAATAGGAGGGTAACAATGGTTAATACATTACATATTACTATCTTTAAGTTAGTTATTCAGGATACCAGACATTAGCATTCAATTGTCCAAACATTATTGGCACAAACCTTACTCTTCAATGAACTAAGTAAAATTGGTAGTGTATCTATCTTAACCATCTTATATATATATACAATTTTTTTTCCCTTTCCCTTCTTTCTTTTCCCTATTCTAGTCTCTCTTTCCTTTTGACCAGTTTCTTTTTGATTCACCGTGTCTATTGTACATTTTGGATCTTATTTACTCTTTCAGTTTCTCATACTAGACAGACAATACGATGCTTACACATGTGCTTCTGGTTTATTTCACTTATGAGTATTTTCTCAAGTTGCATCCATTTACCTATAAAAGTCTCCAGTTTATCCTTCTTTTTTTTTTTTTTGTGGGTACCGGGGGGGTCGACCTCAGGACCTCGCGTGCCAGCAGGCGCCCGTGCCGCTGAGCGATATCACCAGCCCCTTTTTTCGTATGTGGGTTCCGGGAGTCGAACTCGGGCCCTCGTGCTTGCAAGGCAGGCGCTTAAGCCGCTGAGCCATCTCACCGGCCCCAGTTTATCCTTCTTTATGGCTGAATAGTACTCCATTGTATAAAAATAACACATCTTTCTTATCCATTCCTCAGTTGATGGGCATTTGGGTTGTTTCCAAGATCTGGCTATTACAAATTGTGCTGCTATAAACGTGGGTGCACAGATATCGCTGTGGTACGATGTTTTTAATTCTTCTGGGAAGATGCCCAGAAGGGGAGTAGCTGGGTCAAATGGGACCTCCAACCCTAGTTTTTTGAGGAATCTCCACACTGACTTCCACAGTGGCTGTACCAGTCGACACTCCCACCAACAGTGAAGAAGGGTTCCTTTTTCCCCACAGCCCCTCCAGCATTTGTTATTAGTTGATTTCTTTATAGTAGCCATTCTTTCTGGGGTGAGATGGTATCTCAGTGTTGTTTTAATTTGCATCTCTCGAATGACTAGTGATGTTGCACATTTTTTTTTTGTATATTTATTTGCCATTAGTATTTCTTCATCTGAGAAATGTGTATTCATCTCAGATGCCCATTTTTGGAGTGGGTCTTTAAATTTGGGAGGTCTGATTTTTTTGAGTTCTTTATATGTTCTCGATAGTAATCCTTTGTCTGAGGAACAGCTGGCAAACATTTTTTCCCACATTGTGGGTTGTCTCTTCACTCTGTTGGTGGTTTCTCTTGCTGTGCAAAAGCTTTTTAATAAGATGAGATCCCAGTTATTGATTCTTTGGGATCTTTTCTTTTCTTTTCTGTGGGTACCACGGTCGACCTCAGGACCTTGTGCGCCAGCAGGCGCCTGTGCCGCTGAGTGATATCACCGGCCCTTTTTTTGTATGTGGGTACCAGGAGTCAAACTCAGGACCTTGCGCTTGCCAGGCAGGCGCTTATGCCGCTGAGCTATCTCACCCGGCCCCCTGATTCATATTTTTGACCCTGTTCTTCAGATGAAATTTAACCCTTACAGAAGTGAAGAGAGGATATCTCCATAAGAGAAAATGTGAAAATAATTCCAAATTTTTAGTGAGTGAGGGCTAAGAATTTGGAGCTATTTTGCCACTCATGTTCTGAAGAGACGGTAGGGGGAGAATTACCAACCAGGAAGTGAAATTTAAAGCCGGGCGTGGTGGCACATGCCTGTAATCCCAGCACTGAGGAGGCTGAGGCAGGAGGGTTGCTTCGAGTTCAAGGCCAGCCTGAATTGCATAGTGAAACCCTGTCTCAAAAGACAAAAAAAAAATGCTGGTGAAACCTCCAGGGAACAGGAAGAACAGGCAGAAAGAATATGGACCCAGCTGGCTTTTGGTCAAGGGGATTTTTTTAGCATTTCTGCAGTTGGCGTGATTTGCATAGATTTTAGACCTGTGTTGAATCCTAGCAAAGTGGGACCCTCAAGTGTTCACTAAATAGTGAAAGAAACACTATCTCAGATCAGCTTTCCTCCTGTCTTGAATTAGATTTTGACATTTCAGCTTTCCGGGGGTGGAAAGAGAAACATGTAGAGACAGACTTGTTCAGTTTCCCCTGTTCCCTACAGGGAAATTTTAAGACGTTTCTAGCCTAATTTCAAATGCCTGGGGCAGGTGACTGCCCAATGGTTCTAAGTATGACCAGGAAGGGAGCTAGGAAAGTAGTCCTGAGGTGAAGTCGAAGGTGGGCCACTCCTTTCGTCTTTATGTTGGGGAAGTGCCAAGGAGAAAGATGAGTTTGGCCTCTGTAAAGGTACAGTAAGCTCCGGTTGAGGTTGTTTCCTGGAGTTGCTTGACCATTCGTGCGGGTTCCCGTACTGGCCCAGTACTGCTGAGCCCTCTTCCGCCTTCATCCTGACCGTGGGTCCCCAATACCCCCAGTAGCTGGGGTTCCTAGGAAAGCTTTGGTTTCCTTGCCTAGTGTTGTTGCTGTGTCCAAAGGTTGTCTTCAGTGGAGTCACAGCAACCTTGACCTCGTTCATCATTCTCTGACGGTTTACATTGAGGGTACTACATGAGCGCAAGGATATCGCTAATGCCACAGAAAAGGACTATTTTAGGCCAGGCTCAGTGGCACACTCCTGTAATGCCAGCTACTCAGGAGGCTGAGGCAGGAGGATTGCAAGTTTGAAGCCAACCTGGGCAGCTTAATAAGAACCTGTCCCAAATTTTGAAAAAAAAAAAGACTGGGGGTGGAGTTCAGTGTGAGGCTTTCGGTTCAATCCCTAGTACCACAGAAAAGGGATGCTTTGATATGAAATACTCATCCATTATCACCAAAGGAGTTTGACTCCATATTTTGTTGGCTGTTCTATGGCCAAGGGGGATTGGGTGCTTCACTGACCAAGAGTTTCATCAAATGACAACATTCTTCCCCCACCTCTCCACCCCACTTACTGGGAATTAAACCAGGGGCACTCTACCACTGAGCCAAATCCCCGGTCTTCTTTTTTTTTTGAGACACGGTCTCACTGAGTTACATAGGCTGACTTTGAACTTGTGATCCTCCTGCTTGTCTCCTGAGTAGTTGGAATTACAGGTCTGCACCACCACTCCTGGCTCAATTACAGCCTTCTAAGTGTGGTAGCTCCTATGGAATATACTGCCCTTGTGAACTGTTCATTATGGGAAAGAAGGAACCCATTTTATTTTATTTTATTTGTATTTTTTGACAGGGTCTCGCTATGTAGTGAACTCTGGCTGGCCTTGAGTTCACTATGGAGCCCAGGCTGGCCTCAAACTCACAGCAGTCCTGCTTCAGCCTCCCAAGTGCTGGGATTACAGGCGTGCACCACCACACCCAGCAGGAACCATTTTAGAGTGTTACATTCGGGGGGGAAAAAAAGATATTCATGGGCCAGGGATATAGCTCAGCAGCACAGCACCTGCCTGGCAAGCACAAGGTCCTGAGTTCGATTCCTGGTACCCCCCCCAAAAAAAAATCATAACCCCCGCCAGGACCCCTGGTGGCTTTTGAAAGGTGTTTTGGCCAGGCTAAGGGCAGCACAAATACAGGTAAGGGTGCAATTTAGACTTCAGACCCCCTTGCCACCTCAGCTGGATGCAAAATTATACATAGTGCTCAGCAGCTACTAGCCTTGATTACTGCACTTAGTGTCCCTTGGGTGCTGGGCGTGGTGGCCTGTAATCATAGCACTCAAGAGGTTGAGGCAAGAGGATCACCGGTGCTGAGTTCCAGGCCAGCCTGGGCTACCTAGCGAGACCCTGGCTCAACAAAAAGTTAATGTTCCTTGGCTAAGTACTTATAAACTTCATTCTACTTCATGTCCAACTCATCAGGTCATGTTGGCTCTACCTCCAAAATACTCTGTCACCCACTTTCACGCCTCTTGCGACACCATCTAAGTAGCCATTTTTCCTTTAGATCACTGCAGGGTCCCTCCGAGTCATCCTACCCCAGTCAGTTCATTACAGAGCAACCAGGATAAACTTCCCACAAGGCCACCTGGACCACGACTCCTACCCTTCGATGGCTCCCTTGTGATCATAAGGAGCAGCCTCCAGCTGAGGATGATGGTGCACACCTGTAATCCCAGTTACTCGGAGGCTGAGCTAGGGGGATTGCAAGACCCTGACCAAAAAAATGAAAAAGAAAAATTAAGCCAGATATGGTGGACACCCGTAGGCCCAGCACTTGGGAGGCTGAGGCAGGAAGATCACCATGAGTTTGACGCTAAGCTGGACTACATAGAGTTCAAGGCCAGCCTGAGCTACACAGTGAGACCCTGTCTAAAAAAATAATAAATAAATAAAAATTCAGGCTATATCTTAGTGGGAGAGATTTTGCCCTGTATACATGAGGCCCTATATTCAATTCCCAGCACTGCAAAAAGAAAAAGAAACTATCTCCATTCCCTACAATGTCCGACATAGCTGTGCTGACATTTTCTTCAGCCAATAAGTTGGCAAGCTTCAGCTTTTCAGAAGGGCAAGCCCTGGGCCAGTGAGATAGCTCAGCGGCATAAGCACCTGCCTGGCAAGTGCGAGGTCCTGAGTTTGACTCCCAGAACCCACATGTGAAAAAAGGACTGGTGATATCGCTCAGCGGCATGGGCGCCTGCTGGCACGCAAGGTCCTGAGTTCGATCCCCGGTACCCACAAAAAAAAAAAAAAAAAGAAGAAGAAGGGCAAGCCCTTTCCCATTCCAAGAATCCTTCTCTCTCCCCTGCAGCTCTTACTCTCTTTTTCCAAGAGAGTCATTTTCTGCTGGTTGTGGTAGCAGGTGCCTGTATTCCTACCATTCAGGAGGCTGACATGGTAGTATCTCAAGTCCAAGACTAGCCTGGGCTACATAATAAGACCCTGTCTCAAAGACCAAAAAGAAAAAAGAAAAAAAAAGTATTTCATTAGAGTTGCCTTCCCTGAACCCCTGAATCCCATTTATAATTGTCACATCATTTACCTTCGTGATGTTCCTCTCAGGTTGTAATTACGTATTTCTGTGATTATTTAAATCTAGCTCTTCTGCTCAACTATAACTCAACTCCAGCAAGGGCAAGAACAGCATCCACTTTTCTTCTTTACATCTTCAGAGCCCAGCACAGAGCGTGGCTCATAGTAAGCAAGACATATTGTTGAGATGAGCACAGTGGCCTGTGCATGTAATCCCAGCATTTTGCAGGGCTGAGGCAGGAGGATCACAAGTTCCAGCCCAGCCTGGGCAGCTTAGTGACTTAGCAAGACCTTGTTTCAAAAATTAAGAAAAAACAACCTGGCATGGTGGCATATGATTGTAATCCCAGCACTCAGGAGGCTGAGGCTGGAGGATCACCATGAGTACGAGGCTAGCCTGGGCTACATAGTGAGTTCAAGTTTAGCCTGAACTACATAGCGAGACCCTCTCTCAAAAAAAAAAAAAAAAAAAGCAAAAGCTGAGAGTTGTAGGTGTAGCTATGTAGCTCAGTGCAAGGCCCAATACTCCTATCCCGATATTGCAGATAATGCCCAATAATTAAAAAATAAAAAAAGCTACTGCAAACTGCAGTGGAAGTACCTTAATATGCCCCAAACACTATTCAAAGTCATTACCTCTAGCCAGGTGAGATGGTACATGCCTGTAATCACAGCACTCAGAAGGCTGAAGTGGAGAATTGCCACAAGTTTGAGGCTGGCGTGGACTACATAATGACTTCAAGGTCAGCCTGAACTACATATCCAGACCCTGTCTCAAAAAACAAAACAAAACAAAACAAAAATCAAATTACCTCTTATCCTGTTATCATTTAGTACTTTTGGTATTTTTTTGTATTATATACCCCAAAGGCAGCAACTCAAGAAAGCAATTAACAGGGGCAAAGTCCTTGCAAATTGTGTCTATGCATAATGGTTAATGGCATGACCCCATCCTAATGTTAAAGTGACTTGGAAGTAAAATTGATCTGAATCTGGGGCCCAAATACTTTTAGGAACCAAATGATTCAATGAAAAAAAGAAAGCCGAATCCCTATCCCCCAAAAAACAATGTAACAAAAGGAAATTAAATTAAATTAAATTAAATTAAATTCTTTGCCTATATATTTTTTTCCACTAGAATCAAAGTGCTTCCACGTTCTTTTGAATAAATAATTGCCCCAGTTTTTCGTTTCCCTTGTTGAGCATGCCTGTGGGATTAGGCTAATGTCTAAACCAGCTAGCTGTTTCTTGTTTCTTAGCAAGTTCTGCCATAGCATGAAGGGCAGTCTTTTTGTTGTCATGGTGACCGACATTTACTTAAGCAAGAACTGAGGGAAAACATTTGTTGTTTGGGATGACTCGTGGTAAATTTCATCGTAGTGGAAAGACAAAACAACTTCATGGGTTAGCAGCTAAAATTTGAAATAACACAATGGACTTTTCCCATTCTTTTTTTTTTTTTTTTTTTTTTTTTTTGAGACAGGGTCTCACTGTGTAGTTTAGGCTGGACTTGAACTCACTTTGTAGCCCAGGCTGGCCTCAAACTTGCAACAATCCTCCTGCCTCAGCCTCCCAAGTGCTGGAGTTACAGGCATGTGCCCGTGCCCAGCTCTAACCAACAAATTTTTGTATAAGTACAGTATGTCTCATGTAATATCTGAAGCTGAGACACTCTGGATTTTTATTTGGTAAATCTGGCAATTCTTGCTGGCCTGCTCTATAGAGAATCCCTCACCAGGCCTGTGGAGGAACTGATTTCTTCTAAGGGTAAGCAACCCATGCGTGCACTTCCAGGACCAACAGAGAACTGAAAGGAGAGGTGGTGGAGGTCAGTAGGACAGCTTCCTCTCTAGCTCACATTTCTTTCACCTTTGTCAACTGCTCTAGGTATATATCCTCCCAGGATCTTTGCACTGAGCTACATCCCCAGCCCTTTATATTTTATTTTATTTTTTAATTTTGAGACAGGATTTTGCTAAATTGCCCAGGCTAGCTTTGAACTTGCAATCCTCCTGCCTCAGCCTCCTGAGTCACTGGATTACAGGTGTGCACAACCTCACCTGGGTACCTCTCATCTTCTTACTGGCATCCTTGAGCTGTTCTGGGATTTCTATTCCTTGACTGTACAGACACCCGATTCTGGACTGACTGTCCTAGAAGCGCTTGTCGCCCCATTACACCCACAACTCATCCTCTTTACTATCACCAACCAACCTTCCTTACCTTTAAAAGATGTTCATATCTTCACCCCAAAGCCTGCTGTCTTCTGGGGTGACCTGTCCATCCCCATGGCCTCTCACACTTTTAGGCCACCCTTAACTCCATTGCCCAGTACTGCTACATCCCTGGAGCCCTACATGCCATGCTCTGGCCTCTACGCCAGCCTTTCAGTTCCCTGTTTTCCTAAAGCCCTCGGCTTTCAATCTCAGGGAGCCTTCTACTTGCTTGATTCTTCAATATCATCACCACCTATCTGCCCATTTTTTTCAAATTAGGTAAAAAGCAAATCTATAAAGCATTGTCAGGTCTTACTGGATGGACATCTCCATTTAGATGTCCACCATCCACTCCTGGGGATTGAACCAACAGCCTCTTGCATGCTCTACCTTGAAGCTACAGGCCTTTTGATTTTTAATTAAAATTTTTTTTATTTTTTGAGACAGGATCTCCCTAAGTTGCCCAGGCTGGCCTCAAACATATGGTTCTCCTTCTTCAGCTTCCCACGTAGCTGAGATTACAGGTATGTGCCAACCACCAGTTTTTCATTTAGACATTTAGATACCTTGAAGGTACCTCAAGCTCAACATATCCTAGACTGAATTCATCATCCTTTCCCCATCAGTTCCCTGTCCATGTCCCTAGCTCAATATCTATCACAATTTGGCCAAGCTCAAAACCTAGTGCCATCCTTTATTCTTCCCCTCAAACTTCACCTAGTCCCTTCCCAAGTCCTATCCCCTGAACAGCTAAAATCAGTTCATTTCTCTCCATCCCCACTGCTAATGCCTTACTTCAACTGGCACCATCTCCCACCTGCATGTCCTCAGCAGCCACTTCAACTGGCACCATCTCCCACCTGCATATCCTCAGCAGCCACCTAACTGGTCCCCCCACCTTTTTTGGGAGAGGTACCGGGAATCGAACTCAGGATCTTGCACTTGTCCGGCAGGCACTGTGCCACTGAGCTATATCCTTGGCTTTTTGTGTGTGTGTGTGTGTGTGGGTACCGGGGGTCAACCTCAGGACCTTGCGCGCCAGCAGGCGCCCGTGCCGCCGAGCGATATCACCGGCCCTTTTTTCATATGTGGGTTCCGGGAGTCGAACTCGGGCCCTCGTGTTTGCCAGGCAGGTGCTTATGCCGCTGAGCTATCTCACCAGCCCCCATTTTTTTTTTTTTTTTTAAAGGGTCTCACTATGTAGCCCAGGCTGGCCTCAAACTCTCAGTGATTCTCCTGCCTCAGCTTCCCAAGTACGAGTGCTGGGATTACAGCTGTGCGCCATCACGCCTGGCTATCTGGTCCCCTTGCTTCTTATATTGGCCTCTCCAGTCTGTCCACTGTACTCAGCCCTCCTGCAGTTCCTGTAATTCAGCCCTCCCGCAGTTCCTGTAATTCATATTAGACTAGATTCTCCCTCGGCAGAGAACTAAACTCCCTGCAAAGCAATGCAGACCTCTTTGTATTCTAGCTCCTGCTTCTCTCTTCAGCCTTATCCTTCCTCATTTTAACCTCCCATTCTCTGGGCTACAGCCACACTGAATTTCTTCCCACCCCCACCACCACCTTTGTGCCCGACGTACCTGCCCTTTCCACTGGGGTTTACACACTCTCTACTTCTAGTGGGCCCACCTCATCTTCAAATACCAGTCATATCCGATGCCCTAATTTGGATTGGGTGCCTGTGTCCCCTCTTGCTGATATACACTTATTAGTGTAACATTGCCTGAGCTAAAATTACCTATCCATGCATCCACCACAACTTCAAGATTCTGTTCACTGTTATATTTCTAACACCCAGCCCTGTGTGACATATAGCAGATCCCCAGGGTATTTTTGTTGTTGCTGTTTTTTCTTTTCTTTTTTTTTTTTTTTGAGACAGGGTCTCTCTTTGTAGTCTAGGCTGGCCTCGCATTTGCAGCCTGGCTCCAAACCTGGCTCCAGAGTGTTTTTGTTTGTTTTTATTTTTGTGGTGCTAGGAGTCAAACCCAGGCCTCATGAATTCTAGGCCAGTGCTCCCAAGCCCAGTATTTTGAATAAAAGAATGAAAAGATGAAAACCAGGTATGGTTGTATATGCTGTGATCCCAGCACTTGGGAGGCTGAGGCAAAAGAATCACCGTGAATTTAAGGCCAGCCTGAACTATATAGTAAAACCCTATCTCAAAACAAAACAAAACAACCCTATTAAAAAAAAAAAAAACTATCAAAAAAAAAAAAGGCAATCTTTAATGTCTTAAAATATAAATCATTTATGTTATAATTCTGCAGATCAGGAATTGGAGTTGGGCTCATCTGGGCAGTTCTGGTCTTGGCTGGTCTCACAGCTGAGGTCAGGTTGGCTGACTGGTCTTGGATGGACCTGAGCAGAAATATTTTATCCTTGCTTCATGTTGCCACCTATCCTCCAGCAGGGTAGCCTGGTTCTCATGGCTTTTTTTAAAATGAGTTTTTCTTTTTTATATACAAATATTTTATTTATTTATTAGTTTTTTTGAGATAGGTTCTTGCTACGTAGTTCAGGCTGCCCTTGAATTCCCTATGTAGCCCAGGCTGGCCTTGAACTCCTGGCAATCCTTCTGCCTCAGCCTTCCAACTGCTGGGATTACAGGCTTGCACCACCATGCCTGGCAATTTTTTTTTTTTTTTTTAGGTAAATCTTGCTGTGTAGTCCAGGCTTGTCTTGAACTATGTAGCCCAGGCTGGCCTCAAACTCACAGCAATCCTCCTGCTTCAGCCTACTGAGGGCTGGGATCACAGGTATACAGCTGGCACGAAAGCCTCTGAAGGTCTAACCTGAAACTGACACAATGTCAATTCCACCTCATCCTATTGATCAAGGACTCTACCTCTTGATGGGAGATGGGTTGACTGCAGAGTCATCTTACAAACTGGTGTGGAAACAAGAGTGAGCCTGGCACAGCAGCACATTGCATTAGTACCAGCTACTCGGGAGGCTGAGACAGGAAGATGCAAATCACAGGCCAGCCTGTGTCTCAAAATAAAAAATTTAAATTGGGTAGTGGTCAACACCTATAATCCCAGCTACTGGGGAGGCTGAAGCATGAGGATTGAAAGTCCAAGCCCAGGCTGGCCAATTTAGCAATTTATCGAGACCTTGTCTCAAAGAAAAACCAAAAATCAAAAAACAGTGGGCTGGGGATGTAGCTCGGTGCAAAGGCTCTGAGTTCAATCCGGAGTAGCACAAACAGACAAATAGGGCTGGGGGTGTAGCCCAGTGGTCAACCTCTTACCTAGTGTGCAAGAGGCCCTGGGTTTGATCCCCAGCATGGGCATGGGGGTGCAGGGGCTCAGGGACGAGGGATTGAAAGAAATGGGAGCTAGGAAAAGCAGTGAGGTTCATCTGTCTGAATGGACTTCAGAAGCCAATGGACGATTAAAAGAGAGCCCCAAACAGTGAAACACAGAATGGACTTGTTTCTATAAAATATAAATCTATAGAGATAGAAAATAGGGCTGATGAGATGGCTCAGTGCCATAAGCGCCTGCCTGGCAAGAGTGAGGGCCCTAGTTCGACTCCCGGAACCCACATACGAAAAAAGAGCCAGTGATATCGCTCAGTGGTACCAGAGCCTGCTGGCAAGTGCGAGGTCCTGAGGTCGACTCCTGGTACCCACCAAAAAAAAAAAAAAAAAGAAAGAAAGAAAATAGATTAGTGGTTGTCTTGAGCTGGGAGTAGGACTGAGGCTTAATTGTAAGTGGGCACAAAATTATTATTATTTTTTAATTTTGGTTTTTCAAGCCAGAGTCTTGCTATATAGTCCAGGCTAGACTTGAACTCACTAAGTCTCCCGGCTGGCCTCAACCTCACAGCAAACCTCCTGCCTCAGCCTTTCGAGTGTTGGGATTACAGGCATGCACCACTACATCTAGTTTATTTAAGTGTGATAGAAATGTTCTAAGATTAAATTGTGGCCATGATTATGTAACTCTGTAAATAAGCTAAAATCCATAGCATTTTATATTGACTTGTATGCTTAAAATGAGTGTTTTATGGTGTGTAAATTATATCTCAATAAGCCTATTATAAAAATATATTTATAAATATTTAAAAGGTGGCACGCTCCTGTAATTCCAGCTCTCGAAAGGCTGAGACAAGATGATGACAAGTTTGAGGTCAGCCTGGGCTACATAGTGAGACCCTCTCTCATAAAAAACAAGACAAAAAAAAAAGAATTATGCTGCTATAAACATGGTTATGCATATATCACTGTAACATGATGTCTTTGACTTTTGGGAAGATAGTAGAAGAGTTGTAGCTAGGCCAAGTGGAATTTCTTTTTTCTTTCTTTCTTTCTTTTTTTTTTTTTTGTACCAGGAATTGAGCTTAGGACCTTGTGCTTGCCAGGCAGGCGCTGTGCCACTGAGCTATATCCCCAGCCCCACAATGGAATTTCTAGTTTTAATTTTTTGAGGAATCTCTATGCTGATTTCCATAGAGGTTGTGCTAGCTTATATTCCCACCAACAATATAGAAGGGTTTTGTTTTGGGTAGCTCCTTCTAAAAGTGGCTCGCCAAATAAACATTACTGGGTTTTGGGTTCCTCGCCATTCCTTCTGGAGTTAGATTCCAGGTTCTTGTCTCAAAAAAAGAATTGAACGAAATGAGCAAAAAGCAGTGGTAAAGTTTATTTGAAAAAGTAAAAGTGAAGAGTGAGAGATACTGGCTCTGCAGAGCGAGCTTGGATTGAGTAAAAGAGCAAAAAGCAAGATATAAGTACACCCTGGAGGCCGGGGATATAACTCAGTGGCACAGCGTCTGCCTGGCAAGCACAAGATCGTGAGTTCAATTCCCAGTACCAAAAAAAAAAAAAAAAAGTACACCCTGGAGGAAGCAGGGTGGGTTATTGTGAGGAAACCATGCTAGTGGGCTCTTCTTGGTGTCTGTGTCCTTTTATACTGTCCAAATCTTAAGGAAACCTTTGAGAACTTCTACATACCGGTCCTGAGAAGGCGGTGCTGGGATCCCACACCTCAGGCTGTGGTCAGGTCTAAGCCATCCCATTGAAAACCTGCTGCACTTCTCAGGAGAAGTCCATGTGCAGGGCTTTGTGAACTGTTGTGTGCATGTGTCTCAGGATTTTATAATTAACAGGTCACACCTACTTC
Organism: Erethizon dorsatum; assembly: GCA_028451465.1. Lineage (NCBI taxonomy): Eukaryota > Metazoa > Chordata > Mammalia > Rodentia > Erethizontidae > Erethizon > Erethizon dorsatum. Next base: position 37,429,481 of record CM051826.1, read on the forward strand.
CAGCAAGCTTTGTCACGGCCTAATCTCCTATGTCAGTTTCTTTATCCCCAGCACCTCACCAACATGTGTTGTTTTTGAAATTCTGGATGATAGCCATTCTTTCTGGAGTGACATGGAGTTTCAGTGTTGATTTGCTTCTTTCTTTCTTTTTTGAGACAAGGTCTTGCTATGTAGTTCAGGCTGGACTTGAACTCACTCTGTATCCCAGAATGGCCTCAAACTCATGGTAATCCTCCTGCCTCAGCCTCCAGAGTGCTGGGATTACAGGCATGAGCCACCACGCCCAGGTCATTTGCATTTTTCTGATGACCAACAATCCTGGATCCTAAACATTTTTCATGTACTTATTGGTTATTTGTACTTCTTTTGAGAAGTTTCTCTTCATATCAATTGCCCATTTTTTTGATGGGATCTTTCTTTTTTTAGTTCCTTGTATATTGTAGATACTAGTCCTCTGTCTAAGGATAGCTGTCACCCAGACTCTTATTTTGTGAAAGGACTTTTGGTAAATTGCTAAATTGCCCAGGCTGGGCTTGAACTTGCAGTTCCCCTGACTGAGCCAAAGTGCTGAGATTACAGGTATGTGCTGTCATGCCCAGTTTAAATAAATCTTCTTGTATATGATGAAGATACACGAGATTATTTTATGAAATACATAAAAATAGTGAAAAGGTTACTATCATGAATCTAATTAATATACCTCTCATCCCACGTAGTGCTTTTCTAATTTATTTATTTACTTTTTTGAGACAGGATGTCTAGGTGCTCCTTAAACTCAACAGCTAAAGTGATCTTCCTGCTTCAGCCTCCCGAGTAGCTGGGACTACAGGTCAGTGACTTCACTTTTTATTTTTGTAGCAAGAACAGCTGCATCTATTCATTTACTGTGAATTCTATATACTGTACAGCATAATTTTATTACTTACCATCCTCATGTTGTACACTAGATATTATTTCACTTGATCTTAGCCAAAAGGTTGAGAATTTTTTTTTTCTTTTTTTTTTTGGTACCAGGAATCAAACTCAGGACCTCGCGCTTGCCAGGCAGGTGCTGTGCTGCTGAGCTATATCCCCGGCCCCTTGAGAAGAAGTTATTATTTCACTCTTTAAATCTAAGCCAATTGGCTGGACATAGTAGTGCCCACCTGTAATCCCAGCACTGGGGAGAATGAAGCAGGAGGATCACCATGAGTTCAAAATCAGCCTGTGCTACATAGTGAGTTCAAGGCCAGTGTGAAGTAACCTGTCTCAAAAAAAAAAAATAAAAGAAAGCTTGTTGTGGTGGTGCCCACTTGTAATCCCAGCACTTGGGAGGCTGAGGCAGGAGGATAAATGTGTGAGTTTGAGGCCAGCCTGGGCTACATAGTGAGTTCAAAGCCAGCTGGATCTACAGTGAAACCCTGTCTCAGAAAACAAAACCAAAAGCAAGAAAATCTAAGCGGGCTGGTGATATGGCTCAGCGGCATAAGCACCTGCCTGGCAAGCACGAGGTCCTGAGTTCAACTGCTGGTACCCGCATAAAGGAAAAAAAAAGAAAAAAAGAAAATCTAAGCGATTAACTAAAAAACTGTCAAAACTAATAAGAAAGTTTTTGTCAGAATAAATATATAATCAAAAATATAAAAAGTAGATGTGGTGGCGCACACCTGTAATCCTAGCACTCGGGAGGCTGAGGCAGAAGGAACACCATGAATTCGAGGCCAGCCTGAGCTACATAGTGAGTTCAGGGCCAGCCTGAACTACATAGCGAGTCCTTGTCTCAAAAAACAAAAGAAAAAAGAATAGAATAATAAAATAAAATGAATAAAATAAAAAGGGCTGGGATATAGCTCAATGCAAAGGCTCAGAGTTCAATTCTCAGTAGAAAGAAAGAAAGAAAGAAAGAAAGAAAGAAAGAAAGAAAGAAAGAAAGAAAGAAAGAAAGAAAGAAAGAAAGGGAGAAAGAGAAAGAAAGGAAAGGAAGGAAAGGAAGGAAGGAAAGAAGGAAGGAAGAAAGATAGGAAGGAAGGAAGGAAGGGAGGGAGGAAGAGGCTGAGCGTGTAGCTCAGTAGCAGAGGGCTTGCCTAACATGTGTAAGGCCCTGGGCTCCACCCCCAGTACTGCCCAAACAAAACAATACAATTGCTTTACTGGTACTACTGAAAAAGTATTCCATGTTAGATTTTTTTGTTTGTTTTTTGAGACAGAGTCTTGCTATGTAAAATCTCTCTCTCCCCCTCTCCCTCTCCCTCTATCTCTATCTCTGTCTGAGTTTTTTTCATTCATTTCAGATAGGAGAGTCAATCCAGCCCCTGTCACTCCATCCTGGCCAGAAGCAGAAGTCCTGTTCCATCATTTGGAAACATTTGCAATTATTTAACTCTGGGGTCTTGCCTGTCTCTGCTTTTACAACAGTTTGAAATGTCCTTCCCTTCCACCTTGTCTGTGGCAAGACTCGATTCCAGCATCATCTCCTCACAGACCTCCCCAGCTCCCACTCCACACCAGGTCCTCCCTTTGCTCCCTGAAGTTGCACAGTGCAGAGCTTGGTTCCCCTCCTGAACTCTAAGCCCTGGTATTCACAGATCATTGTTTATTCATCTCTGTAGCTCCCAACCCATACAGGAACTGAAACATTATATAAATTTTGTTTGTTTGTTTGAGACAAGGTCTCGCTACGTAGTGCAGGCTGGCCTTGAATGTGCTTATGTATCCCAGGGTGGCTTTGAGCTCCTGGAGACCCTCCTGTCTCAGTCTCCCTGGGCCTGGGATTACAGGTGTGCACCTCCACACCTGGCACATTATACAAATAGAAGCTGTGTTGATGAAATGAATTGCTTCTTACTTTTCATTTTAAAGTAAAACATTGAACTCAGCCCCGTGGCGCATGTCTATAGTCCCAGGTACTCGGGAGGCTGAGGCAGGAGGGCTGTCGTAAATTCAAGGCCAGCCTGGGCTACATAGTGAGACTATTTTTTCCATTTCAGTTAAAATTCCTTGGGCCGGTGAGATAGCTCAGTGGCATAAGCGCCTGCCTGGCAAACACGAGGCCCCGAGTTCGACTCCCGGTACCCACATATGAGAAAAGGGCCAGTGATATTGCTCAGCGGCACGGGCACTTGCTGGTGCACGAGGTCCTAAGTTCAACCCCTGGTACCAACAACAACAAAAATAAATAAATAAAAAATAAAATTCCTTGATAATTAGTGGCATTCGTGTCTTCTTAACCATGGCGATTCATGCTCAATGAGCCACATGAGGATTAGTCAGGCTGTTTGAGGACTAGTTGCATGATCTTGGGCAAGCAGTTTATCTACTCTGGGCCTCAGTCAGTACATTTTTTTAGTTCCCTAAGAATAATACAAAAATACCTTTGTGAAAATATCAAAAAGTTGCAAAACACATATAATCCCTAAACAAAATTTATTTTCGTTTCCCACCCATGCTTAGCTGGGGTTCAAATCCAGGGTTTCACACATGCTAAGCTATACTCAGTCCTGAATCTTTTGATGTATTTCTCTAATCTTTTCTCAGATTTTGATAGTATTTTTAAGAATGTAATAACATTGAATATGACATTTTGTTTCTTAGTGTTTATACTTATTCATACATTATGAGACATTTTCATATGTGTACCTTCATAAATGACTTTAAATGGCAGTATATATACATGGCAAAGAATGAAACACATTTGATACTCATAAAATGAAAATAATTCAGTTTTTACAAATGAAAAAACACTAATAGTCACTTTTTTTCAAAAAACTGCTAAACTGCATATTCCTGAAGGAATGACTAATCATGTTCTTAACCTCTTATTTCTTTCTCGAAGGGTTGAATACGCTGCCAAGTGTCTGAGGCTACGCTGCTCAAGATGGGTCGGGTGAGTTCTTGTTTCCGTGGAAGTCGATTCCTCAGCACCGACGGGAGAAGTGGACTCAGTGTGACCTAGCGACAGAGATTGCTTGAAAGGGTTTCAGTAGAGGGTGCAGTGCTCATCGCCACGGCGGCACCATGAGAAGTGCCGCATCATACTGCGAAGCCACCTTTGTGCAGCTTCAGGATTGTTTGTGTATTTATAGCAAAAATGTTTATCACTTTGGTGCCCTGTCAACAATTTCTGTCCCTTTTAGTTCTGTTTATTGAGAGCACAGACGGTACAGTCAGTCAGAGAATCAATTTAGGTTTAAGATTTCTGCCTTCTCAGGGGTTTCTCAGGAAGAATTGCCTGCAGGTGACATTTATGCTAGTCTTGGGGACACTGCTAGTTCCTCTGGGGAACAGCAGACCCTGTAGGTAACAGGAGGTTACTCCTAATGTTTCCAGGCCTGTGACAGCCTATGGCTGACCTAGTTGCAAAGCCACCCAGTAGGGTGGGTTTTATGAACATGAGAGAAGAAAAAACCCATTATCTGTCCACCCCAATTCTCACAAGTCACCACCTATCCTAGTTTCCAGAGAGCCCTACGCTTACCACCTCCTCTTCCTCACCTCCTCGGTGTTTCAGCCAAACACAGTCTGGCTTCCAACACCCTTTCGAAACTGCGCTTGAAGGTCACTAATGACCTAACTGCTGTATCCAATGGCTTTTCCTCAGTGCCAACTTTACTTGATGTCTCTGCAAAATTTAATACTGCTGACCACCCCCTTTATTTTTGAAATGCTTCTCACTTGTAATTTATTACACTCACTCCTGATCGCACTCCAGGTCAGGCCATAGAAACATTAGCAAACCTGGCCAATATGCACTGAGTGAAACATGCTTTTTGTGTCATCTCCCACTTCATTCTCTCTCTTTTTTTTTTGTCTTTTTGAGACAGGGTTTCACTCTGCAGTTCAGGGTGGCCTTGAACTCACTTTGTAGCCCAGGCTGGCCTCGAATTCACAGCGATCCTCCTGCCTCAGCCTCCTGAATGCTGAGATTACAGGTGTGTGCCAGCCATTCTCATTTGTATAAGGAAATTTTCTCCCCATTTTACAGGAGAGAAAACTAAAGTGTAAAGGAATTCAATAAACCAAGCATGGTGGCTCATATATATAATCCCAGCACTTTGGGAGGCTGAAGCAGGAGGATCAAAAGTTTGAGTCCTAGTGGACAATTTAGTGAGAGCCTGTCTCAAAATAAAAAACAGAAAAGGGCTAGGGATATAGCTCAGTGTTGGATTTTTGAGACAGGGTCTTGCTGTGTAACCCAGGCTTGCCTCAAACTCCATTCCAAGCCCAAGCGAAGGCCCTGGGTTCAATCCTCAGTGCTAGAAAAAAAGAGTTCAGTAACCCAAGAGTTCAAGAGCAGAGGCATGACTGTCAGTGCTGGGATGTGTCCCACAGAGCCGGGAAGGATTTCTAGAGGTCAGCAAATACTGCTTATTTCTGCAAAAAAAAGCCACTGGGATTTGGAAAGGGATTGTACTGAATCTGTAGATCACTTTGCATAGTATAGTTATCTTAACAATATTAAATCTTCTGATCCATGAATATGGGGCCTCTTTCTGTTTCCAGGACTTTTCTTCTTTTTTTTCTTTTCTTTCTTTCTTTTTTTTTTTTTTTTTTTTTTTTTATTTTTACAAGGCAGGGTCTCACTACATAGTTCAGGCTGGCCTTGCACTTCCTATGTAGTCAACGCTGGCCTCAAACTCATGAGGATCCTCCTACCTCAGTCTCCCAAGTGCTGGGATTACAGGCATGCGCCACCATGTTTAGGTTGGTTACTGGTTTAATTGCCTTACTTTTTATGTCTATTCAGATTTTCTCTCTTTTTTTTTGGTTTTTTGAGACAGGGTCTCACTATGTAGTGCATGTTGGCCTTGAACTCACAGTGATCCTCCTACCTCAGCCTCTTGAGTGCTGGGATTACAGCTGTGTGCCACCACCCCTGGCCCTAATTCAATTTTTTTTAAAGGCTTGTTTTTGTGGCGTAACATATGGTCTCTAATTACTTTACTTGACAAATGAACATGAAGCACATGGAGTGAAGTGACTTGCTAAAGGTCATTTAGTTAGAAAATTAGGGCTAGAACTCAGGTCTCTTGATTCTTAGTCCTTTACCACTGAAGATTGTAAATAATAGTAGTGTAACAAGCATTTAGGGCATCTTTTGCTAAAAGCAGTGACTCTCACTTCGACCTGCAAATGTCCAGTGGTTAACTAAAAGGCAGCATGAAAATTTGGTATCTCAGAGCTTCCATTTCACATCTGTCTGCTTTGCTCTAGGTCACTGTCTTTGGCAGTCACCTAGGATTCCAGGAACAACAAGTCTGATCTGATCCACAAACATCTTGTGGTGAGTGGAAACTACCCCCAGGCAGTAGCAACTTTCCATGCTGGATGCTGCAGACGAGGCCCCACCTGACCAATCCTGAGATAATGATCAACTAGACCGGCACATGATCGAGACTGCTTGAGTATTCATATTTCTGCTTACCTTAACTACCTATATTTTAATTTGTTGGATTTTTGAGACAGGGTCTTGCTGTGTAACCCAGGCTTGCCTCAAACTCCATTCCGAGCCCAATTTTTTTTTTTTTTTTTTTAAGACAGGGTTTCACTATGCAGTTCAGGCCAGCCTTGAATTCACTTTGTAGCCCAGGCTGGCCTCGAACTCAGAGCGATCCTACTGCCTCAGCCTACTGAGTGTTGGGATTACAAGTGTGAGCCACCATGCCTGGCTCCCAGCTCAATTTTTTGAGTTTCCCTAAATTGCTGGGCTCAAATTTGTGATCCTGCTTCACCCTCCCAGAGTGCTGGGATTATTGGAAGGCCCCCGCACACCCAGATCCTTTTGTTGTTGTTGTTAATGGTATGGCTACCCATCCCAGGGTGGGTAGATATAAAGTCAATTTTTGTTTTATTCCTCTCTGAAGATCACATCTCAGCTTTGCATGATGCCACATGCCTGTAATCTCAGCCCTGTAAGTTCGAGGCCAGCCTGGGCTACCTTAGGAGTTCAAGACCAGTTTAGACTACATAGTACTGAGACTGTCTCAAAGAAAAAGAAAAAAATATATAGCTGCACATCTGATTAACTCTTGTATTTTCCTATTCATCCTATTTATGCTGCTACCATCTACTACCTTTTGTGTAGAATACTGTAACAGGCAGGTAATTTATTCTCTTTAATTATTGCTATATCCGATACTTATTAGTCTTTCTAAGGTATAACCATGAAGGTGTCATCCTCTATGCAATCATCAAAAAACAGCTCCTTTGGCTGTGGGTGTAGCTCAAAGAACACAAGCTTAGCACCCTCCAGGCCTTGGGTTTAGTACCTGGCACCAAAATAAAACTACTCCATTGTGCCCACAGAATAAGATCCAATCTTCTTAGTGTGTTATCACAACTTGATTCCTACCTTTTTATTCTACATCTATAGCAGGACACCCACCTGCACCTCTGACTTTAGCATCAGTAAAAGGTGCTGGGAATCCATTAAGAAGCAAAATAAACAAGGTCAATGGCATGTGGAGCAATTCCCACTGTGCATTATTCCTGCCTCCTGAATCTCAACTTGATCTTGGTCCAACTCTTTTTTTTTTTTTTTTTTGTGGGTACCAGGGGGACGACCTCAGGACCTCGCGCGCCAACAGGCACCCGTGCCTCTGAGCGATATCACCAGCCCCTTTTTCGTATGTGGGTTCCGGGAGTCGAACTCGGGCCCTCGCGCTTGCAAGGCAGGCGCTTACGCCGCTGAGCCATCTCACCGGCCCTCTTGGTCCAACTCTTGTGCATTATTTACTCTAGACCAGGCACTTGTAACAAATTCCCTGCTTCTATCCATTTTGGACCTTAGTAAAAAGAAGGCCAAAGAAGAAAAAGATTAGTATGGAAGAAAGAAGTTGAGGTGTAAAAATAGGAGTCCCCCACTTCCTTGCAAACTACAGCAGGGTCCAATTCTTTACTCTGGGCTTATGAGTCTGAGTTCCAGGACTGTGCCTGAGTGATAAAGTGGGGCAGAGCACTTTGATTTTGGTGAGGAAGGCCTGCCATGAGAAAAGCCTCTCGTTTTCTCTTCCCACAGGCCAGGTCACACCCCTCGGTCGTGGCCTAGACTCTTCTCATTCGCTCTCTTCGGGCACAGTCCTGTAGCCGACCCTGTATCCAGCCGCCCTGGCTCCCTCGTGGACGCTCTCCTTTTCCGAAGTCGCGGTTCCCGCCTAGGTGCTCTGGCGCGCCCCGAGCGGACTGAAAAGGGGCGCACCCCTGGTTCCAGCCTCTTCTGGCGCCGAGTTCCAGGACCCGCCCCCGCGCCAGTTGCCAGGGAGCGGTTGCCATAGAGCTGAGCAGTTGTCCGCGTGCGCAGGCGGAAGTCCCGGATTGAGGCGCCGCCATTTTTGCTGCCCGGACGCGGAGCGGGAGGTTGAGAGAGTCGGAGACGTTATCCGCTTCCATCCGTCGCGCAGACCCTGCCGGAGCCGCTGCCGCTATGGATGATCGGGAGGATCTGGTGTACCAGGCGAAGTTGGCCGAGCAGGCTGAGCGATACGACGGTAAGTTGCGGGGGCAACAGGGGGCTGGAATTGTCGGACCCTCTGCCGCCGCCCACAGAGGCCGGGAACAGGAGACAAAATGGCGGCACCGTTTCCGAGCCTGGCCCGGGGACGTGGATTCGGGAAGCAGGAAATGGCTTGTGGACTCCCGGAGCAGTGGGAGGCTCCAGCCCCGGGAATTTGACCTTTTTAGTGTCTTAAGCTACAGACACTCGCTAGCCGGGAGCCTCAGGTAGTAGGGTGGAGGAGTTGATTGTAAAATGGCGGCTGGGGGGGAGGGCGAGTCCCTAGGCGGGGGAGGGGGAGGAGATGGCCGGTGCTGTCTCCGGGCGCGCTGTCCCCAGGGGAGCTTCTGGGACAGTCTTGGGAAGTGAAGAACAATTGGGTGGGGTGATAGGGTAAGAAACACCCGCCACATGGGAGGCAGTGGAGACTTGGATCTGTAGCGCGAGCGCCTTTCAGGGAAATATGGCGGGTGGGGGCGGTGGCTTTTCCCCGGAGGCCCAGTGTGGGGCGGCGGCCGTGGAGTCTCACAAAGAAGAGCTTTTTCAAGCAGAGGGCTTCTTCGGGCTTGTGGTGGTGGGCAGTCTTGGAGGTTGGGGGAGGGGAAGTGGGAATCACTGCAGATTCTCCTTGGGTGGAGGCAAGTTGCGATGCTGCGATCGGATTTCTTTCCCCTATGCCGGCACACCTTGTGCTTGAGGGATTTTGGGTTTTTCAGCCTTGCCTTCTGCGGAGGTCCAGGAGAACCTCACTCATGCGCCTTTTCCTCGGACATACTAGGAGAGGCCGAAGTTGCTGTAATGTGTCTCTGGCTTCATAAGCACTAGGTTCTGGAGGATGGAACATAGAATATGGAACCAAGAGACGAGGAGACCATGACTCTTACAGTTACAGCCTTTGTAATGATCATACTTCAGTCTACCCGTTTGTAAAAATGATGACTTTCCTGGTCACACGCACCATTACGACACAAGAGAAGACCTGTTGAAAAAAAATTACAAAATACGTTCAGTAACAGTATTTCGGTTGGGGTCTTGGAATGCGTGTTCGTATTTCATGATCTTAACCTATTCCAGGCACTCACTTGCGTTTCAGGGGTTTTTGGATTGTGAATATAGGAGATTCTATTATTTTTTTTTTCCATTTTAAGTGTATGGTTTTACGTACACGTTTTAGTAGTTCCTCTTTGTTCCTTTGATGGGGGCGTACTGGGGATGGAACCCAGGGCTATCAGGGTAGGGCAGGGCAGGTCTTTGACAGTGAGCTATATCCCCCCCTTTATTCATTTGATTTTTCAGTTATTTTTCGGAACTTTAGCAAAATACCCATTGTGCTTGTCTAGTCAGCCCGAGGCAATTTTATTTTTTAATCTCCCAGTCCACGTTTTGGACCTAGATGTGTGAGTTACCCATACATTCCTCAAACTGGTATTGAAGAGAAAAATGACGTTTCTGAGTCCTGTGGTTTTAATGGCTTTTGTAGGGTGGGATGAGACATGGTTGAAATCGAGTGTTACTGATCTTTAGGTTTTTCCTAATTTAAGGCACTTACTTTTGAAAATGTGCAGGGTCCTTTGCTTGAATGTCAGTTTGGTTATGTGAAAATATTTAGGGCTTAGACCTAGTGTAGTATTAGAAATTAGTATTCAGGGACTTAAAAAGCAGAAGAAAAGGTTTCTAAAATTCAAATAAAGGGAGGATACTAAAGTAAATTTTGTTTTGATTTTTAAATTACTATTTGTATTAAATAAGGTTCTTGTTGGGAGGGGGAGAGGAATAGGATGGGAAAGTACAGTTCAAGGTCAGCCTTGTCTTTATTTCAGTGTATTTAAAAATCAGACAAGTGTAAGTGTGCCTGTAATGGAACTCTTCCTCTTCACACCTCAAATAAGTTTCCCTCTTAATCTATAAGCCCTGGGGAGGAAATTTGAGATTACATTTCAATATTTTATGGTTTGTGAGGATTTAGACCCAGTCTAAATTTGCTTCGATAATCAAAAAGGAGTTAGGGAAAGATTTCTTTCCCCCTCCCCCCCAAAAAAAACTGATTTGAAAGCCTGTGATTTTACTTTTTTTCAGGCAGAATTTCGCTGTGTAGTTAAGGCTGTCTTTGAACTTGCAGCAATCCTCCTGCCTCAGCCTTCCAGGTAGTGGGATTACAGGCGTGTACCACCATGCCCAGTGCTGAAGATTTTTGACCATAGGACTGTTTAGATAAAACCACATAGTTACTGTTTGTTACGTGTCCCCTTGAGGCTTTAAAGGGGAAGGAAATATCTGCAAGTTTGAGAAGTCCTCTGTAAGACTGTTGGGACAGGAAAGGGAGAGGAGGACAGTCACCAGAAATTAGCCCTTATGTCCACTCCTTTGTTCAGCGCTGTGATTCCATTTTGTTTGCGGTGACAAGGTGATCTCACAGTTACTAGTCACTAAACAATTGTATCAGATGTAGGGGAATGAGAGTACATTGGAATATGAATTTTGGGTGCTTTTGGATATGGTTGGATTTCCAATGGCTCTTTTCATGCCACTATCCAAGGTTGGTCTTTTATTTTGCCTGCCCTGTGGAACCTAGCCCCTAAACTTTATCCCATTTAACTGTCCTGGAGATTTTTTTTTTTTGTCCTGGAGAGTTTAAATCAGTTTTTTATAGATTATTTAATGGTGCTGGAGGAAGGACTAAGCTGTGTTCAGGAGCGGTACGATTTGGAGGTTGAGTGTAAGAAATACTGAAGTTGGGGATTAAGACTCTTCACCTTGACTAAATGTAGCATCTCATCTGTATAACAAGTCAGTAGTCTAAGCAGTAATTTTTATGTCCTTTGTAGTTGTCGGTATTCTTGAACCAAGTCTTCCCATATATACTAACCATATAAGTGTAGAAAAGTAGGAACTGGGACCGGTGAGATGGCTCAGCGGCGTTAAGCGCCTGCCCGGCAAGCGCGAGGGCCCGAGTTCGACTCCCAGAACCCACATTTGAAAAAAGGGCCGGTGATACCGCTCAGCGGCACGGGCGCCTGCTGGCGTGCGAGGTCCTGAGGTCAACCCCCCGGTACCCCCCCCAAAGTAGGAACTATAGAGTGAGGGAAATGAATGCTTTTTCCTTTTGGGGGGCAGAGAGGTGAACGTAACTATGTTGGGGCTTGTGTGGTACTTTCCCCTTTCCCAGTTTTCATGCTGTCGAGATTAGCTCTATGGGAGGTGGGGGTAAAGTTTTAGTGGGCACTTCTGGTTCATTCTGAATGTATGAATGCCAGGATTCTCTTGTGAGTCACTTGAAAGTTGCCCTTTTGAAACACCAAAACCTTGAGTCTAGTTGAGTCAGTGAAGGATGGTGAGCATGTTTTGAATTTCTTAATGCATGTCTTATGGGGGAAAATAGGTAACAAATTATTAATGAATTTAAAAGCATTTAGTTTGCTAATTCTAAGTACAGGCCAGTGAGTTTCCAGTGCTATTTCAATGGGCCATATTGAATAAATGTAAAATTTCCCGTACCTAACTGCAGAATAGAATTGGATATTGCAGTTTTTAAGAATCATATGTGCAGGTAGCTTTTTAGTCTTTGTATTTAAGAGATCTCTGTTATACTGTAGGATTGGCCTTGAACTCATTATGTAGCCCAGGATGGCCTCAAAACTTGCAGTGTTACTCCTGCCTCAGCCTCTGAGGGCCGGGATTATAGGCATGAGCAACCATATCTGGCTTATACATTATACTTTTGTACAGTGTGTGCATATTTCATTATTTTGTGTTGTCTTGGACAAGTTTGGATGTAATGGCATCATGAAACACTGATTTGAGGTGATGGGTGAAGTCTTTATTGTGGACATTAAATGCTCTTCACCTTTAACTCAATCTCTGATATAGGAAGAATACTTACGGCAAGTATTAAGCTGAGCAAATTTTGAAGTAAGTGTAAGCAAAAACATTGAAAATAGGCTTTTCAGTAATTGTTTTTTTTTTTTTTTTGTGGGTACCGGGGGGTCGACCTCAGGACCTCGCGCGCCAACAGGCGCCCGTGCCGCTGAGCGATATCACCAGCCCCTTTTTCGTATGTGGGTTCCGGGAGTCGAACTCGGGCCTTCGCGCTTGCAAGGCAGGAGCTTACGCCGCTGAGCCATCTCACCGGCCCTTCAGTAATTGTTTTATACCTTGATCAAGGGAATAGGAATTATTTTTGGAGGGAGGCTGTCCTGGGGATTAAAAACCAGGGTTTTATACATGGTTGGCAAGCACTTATCACTAAACTACATCCTTAGTCATAGAAAGTATATTAAAAGTTTCTTTTTTTTTTTTTTTTGGTGGGTACCAGGGGGTCGACCTCAGGACCTTGCGCGCCAGCAGGCACCCGTGCCACTGAGCGATATCACCGGCCCCTTTTTTTGTATGTGTTCTGGAAGTCAAACTCTGGCCGTCACGCTTGCCAGGCAGGCGTGCTTATGTCGCTGAGCCATCTCACCGGCCCCAAGTTTCTTGATTTTAGTCTGGTATACTAAGTGAAATTTCAGCCCACGAACTTTTGTTTTGTTTTGTTTTGTTTTGTTTTTGGTCTTTTTTTTTTTTTTTTTTTTTTGTGGGTACCGGGGGGTCGACCTCAGGACCTTGCGCTCCAGCAGGCGCCCGTGCCGCTGAACGATATCACCGGCCCCTTTTTCGTATGTGGGTTCTGGGAGTCGAACTCGGGCCCTTGCGCTTGCCGGGCAGGCGCTTAAGCCGCTGAGCCATCTCACCAGCCCTTTTTTTTGGTCTTTTTGAGACGGTTTCACTATGCAGTTCAGGCCAACCTTGAACTCAATTTGTAGCCTAGGCTGGTCTCAAACTCACAGCAATTCTCCTGCCTCAGCCTCCCGAGTGCTGGGATTACAGGTGTGCACACCATTCCTGGCAGAAATTTTTTTACATTATTTCAAGAAAACTACTTGTGTATATACAAATAGTAATAACAGGCATAGAGGAAAGGCTGGATTTTAAAACTTTGTAAATATCAAATGTAACATTTATATAGAGCTTAACAATTCATGGACCATTTTCACAAAAAATTTTTTATTTCATTTGATAAAGTAAATAACTGTGGTCCTCTTAGTATTCTTGTGCATTACTTCCAGTTTATGGTTTAGGAAAGTGAATTTGAGACAATACACTGAATTTTTTTTTTAATTGCTAATCAGCTGTTAAGTGGTAAAGGCAGAACTTGTCTGCTGACCTTTAGACCAGTACTTTTTCTTTAGCCACTCACAAAACACCTATGTGTAACTAAGGTAGTGCTTTTGTGGGGAGGAGTGGGGTATGCTTATTTCTGTAGTGATTACCTCAAACACAAAGTGTTTGTTTGTTTGTTTTGTGCTACCATATAGTAGTATCTTGATGTTTATGACTTGTCTGGTATCTCTTTTTTTTCTTTTGGTGGTGCTGGAGCCACATCCCCAGCCCTATCCATTTTGAATTGTAGGTAGATTCTCTTCGGGACTCTCTAAAGCACCAGGAACCCCCCCCCCAGGATTGAACCCAGGGCCTTCCAACTGAGCTACATTCCCAGCCTTCTGCTTCAGTCTCCCAAAATGTTGGGATTACAGGTGTGTGCCACCATGCCCAGCTACCTGTTGCTTTCTTTCAAAATGTAAAGTCCTATTTTAAGGCATAGAAAAGGAAACTAGAATGAAGAATTTTAGGTAATTGCAGAATATGTGTACACAAATAGGTTTCATTACCTACCTTTTTTTTTGGTTTGTTTTCTTTTTTTGAGAAGGTCGCACTATGTAGTTTGGATTGGCCTTGAACTCACTATGTAGCTCAGGCTGGCCTCACTCATGGTGACCCTCCTGCCTCAGCCTCCCAAGGGATGGTATGACAGGCACGTGCTGCCACACCTGGCTCCTACTCTTTTTTTTTTTTTTTTTTTTCTTCCCTTGAGTCTCATGTAGGTTAGGCTGTCTTCAAAATTTGGGAATCCTACTTCAGCCTCCTGAATGCTGTGATTACAGCCATGTACCATCATGCCCAGGTCCAGTCATTCTTGAAATGTTTATTTTTTTTTTTTTTATTTATTTTTTTTTTTTGTGGGTACCGGGGGGTCGACCTCAGGACCTCGCGCGCCAACAGGCGCCCGTGCCGCTGAGCGATATCACCGGCCCCTTTTCCGTATGTGGGATCCGGGAGTCGAACTCGGGCCCTTGCGCTTGCAAGGCAGGCGCTTATGCCACTGAGCCATCTCACCGGCCCGAAATGTTTATTTTGAAATAGGGTCTAAGTTGCCCAGCCTGACTTTAAATCTTGCAAATTTTCAGTCCTGCCTCATCCTCCATTGTAGTTGGGTTATAGGTGTATCATGCCTAGTTTTTTTTTCCCCCATCTTTGTCTCAATGAATACATTCAAGTTAAAGTTGTCAGAACTTTTTCTAGGAAGGGCAAAGATTGGCATGTGATTCAAAAATGTTCCAAACAGCCTAGAGGAACAATAGCCAAAAGTAGTTACTCTTACTGTTTTTATTTTTATTTTTTCCTTTTTGAGACAGGGTTTCTCTATGCAGTTTGTGCTGGCCTTGAACTCACTTTGTAGCCCAGGCTGGCCTCAAACTCATAGTGATCCTCCTGCCTCAGCCTCCCGAGTGCTGGGATGGCAGGCATGCACCACCACGCCCGGCCATCACTGTCTTTGAAATGGTCAGTTAAATTTGGTACAGATCAACAACAAATTTGAGTTGCCAACCATCTTTTTTTTTCCCTCCCAGTACTGGGAACTGAACTCAGGACTTGCGCTTGCCAGGCAGGCACTGTGCCGCTAAGCTATATCCTCTGCTGCCAACAGTCTTTTGTTTTGAATTCATTAAATGTTTATACTTGCTGGGTGAGGTGGCACACTTGGGAGGCTGAGGCAGGAGGATCACTGAATTTGAGGCCAGCCTGAAATGCATAGTGAAACCCTGTCTCAAAAAAAACTGAAAAAAAAAATAGTAATAATAAAAGGTTGCTGGTAACAGTAAAATGTCACCAGGTGTTGTGGAACATGCCTGTAATCCCACCACTGAGGAGACTGAGGTGGGAGGATTGCCATGAGTTCGAGGCCAGCGTAGGCTACATAGCAAGACTGTGTCTCAAAAAAAAAAAAAAGTCATCCTAATTTATCATCCAAATGAGGACACCTTGAAAACAAGGGATACTAATTTATAATTTTGCTGGAACAGTTGGCATAAACTGTGATTGTGCTGGGTGACATACTTGCTCTAAGGCAGTGATGGTGAACCTTTTAGCCTTTCAATGATAGGCCACCACTGCGTTGAGGGGATCCTAGTTAAGGTGTTTTTTTTGTGTGTGTGTGTGTGTGTGTGTGTGTGTGTGTGTGTGTGTGGTTTAGAGAGGGTCTTGCTATGTAAAATGCAGACCAATCTTTAATTTTTTAGGTAGTCCAAGCTGGCCTTTAATTTGGGATTCTCTTGTCTCAGCCTCAGAGTGCTGGGATTATAGGCATGCACCACCATGCCTGGCTTAGTTAAGACCATTTGTTGGGCCGGTGAGATAGCTTAGAGACATAAGCGCCTGCCTGGTAAGCGTGAGGTCCTGAGTTTGACTCCCGGTACCCACATACGGAAAAAAAAAAAAAAAAGGCTGGTGATACTGCTCAGCGGCACTGGTGCCTGCTGGCGCGCGAGGTCCTGAGGTTGACCCCGGGTACCCACACACACACAAAAAGACCATTTGTTAATGCATGCTAGTTTTCTCCTTTATAATCAATGTGAGTTTCCTAAACATTGTCCTCTTTTTTACCAGAGATATCTTTTTTTTTTTAAAGAGAAGAAAAAACAAAACAAATCAAAAAAGAACAAATTTTCAAAACAACATAATAGGAGGGTAACAATGGTTAATGCATTACGTATTATTATCTTTAATTTAGTTATTCAGGATACCAGATATTAGCATTCAATTGTCCAAACATTATTGGCACAAACCTTACTCTTCAATGAACTAAGTAAAATTGGTAGTGTATCTATCTTAACCATCTTATATATATATATACAATTTTTTTTCCTTTCCCTTCTTTCTTTTCCCTATTCCCCTATGACTCTCTTTCCTTTTGACCAGTTTCTTTTCGATTCACCATGTCTATTGTACATTTTGGATCTTACTTACTCTTTCAGTTTCTCATACTAGAGAGACAATACGATGCTTACACATGTGCATCCGGTTTATTTCACTTATGAGTATTTTCTTGAGTTGCATCCATTAACCTATAAAAGTCTCCAGTTTATCCTTCTTTATGGCTGAATAGTACTCCATTGTATAAAAATACCACATCTTTCTTATCCATTCCTCAGTTGATGGGCATTTGGGTTGTTTCCAAGATCTGGCTATTACAAATTGTGTTGCTATAAACATGGGTGCACATATATCGCTGTGGTATGATGTTTTTAATTCTTCTGGGAAGATGCCCAGAAGGGGAATAGCTGGGTCAAATGGGACCTCCAACCCTAGGTTTTTTTTTTTTTTTTTTTTTTTGTGGGTACCGGGGGGTCGACCTCAGGACCTCGTGCGCCAACAGGCACCCGTGCCACTGAGCGATATCACCGGCCCCTTTTTCGTATGTGGGATCCGGGAGTCGAACTCGGGCCCTTGCGCTTGCAAGGCAGGCGCTTACGCCGCTGAGCCATCTCACCGGCCCTAACCCTAGTTTTTTGAGGAATCTCCACACTGACTTCCACAGTGGCTGTAGCAGTCGACACTCCCACCAACAGTGAAGAAGGGTTCCTTTTTTCCCACAGCCCCTCCAGCCTTTGTTATTAGTTGATTTCTTAATAATAGCCATTCTTTCTGGGGTGAGATGGTATCTCAGTGTTTTAATTTGCATCTCTCAAATGACTAGTGGTGTTGCACATTTTTTTGTATATTTATCTGCCATTTGTATTTCTTCATCTGAGAAATGTGTATTCATCTCAGATGCCCATTTTTGGAGTGGGTCCTTAAATTTGGGAGGTCTGATTTTTTTGAGTTCTTTGTATGTTCTCGATAGTAATCCTTTGTCTGAGGAATAGCTGGCAAACATTTTTTCCCACGTTGTGGGTTGTCTCTTCACTCTGTTGGTGGTTTCTCTTGCTGTGCAAAAGCTTTTTAATAAGATGAGATCCCAGTTGTTGATTCTTTGTGATAGTTCCCGTGAAGTTGAGGTTTTATTCATAAAGTCTTTGCCTACACCAATGTCTTCAAGGGTTTTACCTATCCTACCTTCCAGCAGATTTAATGTTTCTGTTTTAATTGGATCTCTGATCCATTTTGAATTTAGTTTAGTGCATGGTGAAAGATATGGGTCTAATTTTAATCTTCCGCATGTGTAGAGCCAATTTTTCCAGCACCATTTATTAAAGAGGCTATCTTTCTTCCAGTGAATGTGTTTGGCACCTTTGTCAAAGATAAGGTGGCTTAGTATGTCTGGGGTTGTTTCAGCATCTTCTAATCTGTTCCATTGATCTTCAGGTCTGTTTTTTTGCCAGTACCACACTGTTTTTATCACAGTAGCTTTATAGTATAATTTCAAGTCGGGGATTGTGATGCCCCCTGCCTTGCGTTTGTTGCC
This sequence comes from Erethizon dorsatum, assembly GCA_028451465.1. Classification (NCBI taxonomy): domain Eukaryota; kingdom Metazoa; phylum Chordata; class Mammalia; order Rodentia; family Erethizontidae; genus Erethizon; species Erethizon dorsatum. Next base: position 37,447,510 of record CM051826.1, read on the forward strand.
CAGAATTGCCTTTGCTATTCTAGGTCTCTTCTGATTCCAAATGAAATTTAGGATTGTTTTCTCTAATTGTGTGAGATATGCTGTTGGAATTTTGATCAGAATTGCATTAAATCTGTATAACAATTTTGGAAGTATGGCCATTTTCACTATATTGGTTCTTCCTATCCAGGAGCAAGGGATATCTTTCCATTTTCTGATATCCTCTTCAATCTCCTTTTTCATAGTACTGTAGTTTTCAGTATAGAGGTCTTTTACATCCTTCGTGAGGTTGATTCCTAGGTATTTCATTTTTTTGGATGTTATTGTGAAAGGTATTGTTTCCCTAATTTCTCTTTCAGTAAGTTTGTTATTTGTGTACAGGAAGGCTATTGACTTTTGAGTATTGACTTTGTATCCAGCTACACTACTGAATTTGCTTATTAAATCTAGCAGTTTTTTAGTGGAGTTTTTGGGATCTTCTGTGTAGAGTATCATGTCATCTGCAAATAATGATAATTTAACTTCTTCCTTTCCAATCATTATTCCTTTTATTTCTTTCTCTTGTCTAATTGCTCTGGTTAAAGTTTCCAGAACTATGTTGAATAAGAGTGGGGACAGTGGACATCCTTGTCTTGTTCCTGATTTTAGAGGGAAGGCTTTCAGTTTTTGTCCATTTAGTATAATATTGGCTGTTGGTTTGTCATAGATAGCTTTTACCAGATTGAGATAAAGACCCTCTATTCCAATTTTCTGTAGGGTTTTTATCATGAAAAGGTGCTGGACTTTGTCAAAAGCTTTTTCTGCATCTATTGAGATGATCATGTGATTTTTGTCTTTGGTTCTGTTAATATGCTGTATTACATTTATTGATTTACGTATGTTGAACCATCCCTGCATCCCTGGGATGAATCCAACTTGGTCATGGTGTATAATCTTCTTGATGATTTGTTGGATTCTGTTTGCCAGTATCTTATTAAGGATTTTTGCATCTATGTTCATTAGGGAGATTGGCCTGTAGTTCTCTTTCTTAGTTGGGTCCTTCTCTACCAGAGATATCTTACATCTACGTCCTCACAAGTTTTTCTTTCTCAGGTGTAGTTAAGCATTTGGTAGCATATAAGATTAAGGAAAAGTGATTTTTTTTTTCCTAGCCCTTTTATCCCTCAAAAGAGAAATGGGAAAAGTGAAGGAGAAACGGTTGGTAGTTGTAGTCGCTGAAAGTAGAGCCTGCTGGCATATCAGACTGTCTGTCTGACCTGTAATGTCGAAGCCAAGTATGTTGAGTTTGTTATGGCTTTTTTTTTTTTTTTTTCTGTGGGTACCGGGGGTCGACCTCAGGACCTTGTGCGCCAGCAGGTGCTCGTGCTGCTGAGCGATATCACTGGCCCTTTTTCCGTATGTGGGTACTGGGAGTCGAACTCAGGACCTCGCACTTTCCAGGCAGGCGCTTATGCTGCTGAGCTGTCTCACTGGCCCTCCCCCACATATATTTTTAAAGTCTAATCCACAGTCTCTTGTGACTATTAATGTTTACCACACCAAACCCTATACAGTATATACAGTAGTCCAGGAAACATAACATGATCTTGGTTTAGGCTCTCCCCCCCCCGTGTTTTTTTTTGTTTTGTTTTTTTTTGCAGTGCTGAAGATCCAACCCATGGTTTCTGTGTGGTAGGCAAGTGCTCTAACACTGAGGTATATCCCCAGGTCCTGGTTTGTTTTTTTGTTTGTTTGAGACAGGGTCTTGTCATGTAGTTCAGGCTGGGCTTGAACTCGCTCTGTAGTCCATGCTGGCCTCCAATTCTCAGCCTCCCAAGTCCTGGGATAACAGGCATGTGCCACCACACTGGACTGGTTTGTTTTTTGAGATTTAAGTATTTTTGGAGACGGGATCTATTTTTTTTGGAGACAGGGTCTCACTATGCATTTCAGGCTGGCCTTGAACCCACTATGAAGCCCAGGCTGGCCTCGAACTCATGGTGATCTTCCTGCCTCAGCCTCCCCAGTGCTGAGATTACAGGCATGCACCACCATGCCTAGTTTAAAAGCATTAATCTTAGATTTGAAAATTTGCATAGCAGAAGGTTGTCCAAATTGTGTATTCCCAATAACCTCACGCCCAACTGGTGATTGAACTCAGGGCCTTCGTACTGAGTTACCTCCCTAGCCCTTTTTATTTTTTGAGACAGGGTTTCTGACTAAGTTGCTCAGGTTGTCCTTGAATTTGGAATTCTCCTGTCTGAGCCTCGTGAGTAGCTAGCAGGATTACAGGCTTGCACTATGCTGGGTTGCTCTCTTTTTCCCATACTTGAGTATTTTGGGTCATTTCTCTTCCGAGAGTCTTTATTATTTTCCACCTCTGATTTCTCCTGGCATCTCATGGCTGCCTCGAAGGGAATACTGTATTCTCTAAAATCCTGAGAGGAGAAAACTATTTTGATGGATGGCATAAAGGAGAATTTCTAGGCTGAGGCAGGAGGATCCACTGAGTTCAAGGCCAGCCTGAACAACATAGCAAGACCCTGTTTCAACCCCCCCAAAACCGTTTCCCTTGTCAGTATTGAAATGGATGGAAGAAATTCCTTCTGTAGTCTAGAATGTGGATAAAAGATTGTCCTGTTTTTTTTTTTTAAACAGTAGAAACAAATTTGGAAGATTTTAAAATTCTTTAGAAGGTTAAGTAATTAGTATTATTCTCTTTTTAGGGAATTAGAGCGAGAATATGCACTTCTGTTTGGGGTGGTACAAGAAGAAAATGTGCATAGTTCAGTATTAAGATTATTGTGCTTTGAAAAACTTTAGTATTCAAAGTATTAAAGTTCACAATCATTTGACCTACATATTGAATTCTGTGTACCAGGCACTGTTTTAGACATTTCATTTATTAGTGAACATAATAGACAAAAGATTGCTCCAGGATTATATTCTGGTTAATATATGAGTGCTTTTAGAATTATTTTTTTTAGTAGGTGTAAAGAGTTAATTTAAATTGGTAACAGTAATAGTGTCTGCTCTTCACAGGGTACTATGCCAGGTGTTGGTCTCTGTCCCAAATAAAGATTGAGGGGCCGGGGATTTAGCTGAGCGGCACAGTGCCTGCCTGGCAAGCACGAGGTCCTGAGTTCGATTCCTGGTACCAAAGGGGGGGAAAAATCAATTAAAGAACGAAGAAAACTAAATTCTTTTCTTCATTGATTACTGATGAAAAAAATGGTACTAACAAACTGAGAAACCTCTTTTTTAAAATTTTTTACATGGGTACTGGGTGTCGAACTCAGGACCTTGCACTTGCCAGCAGGCGCTTGTGCCACTGAGCGATATCATGGGCCCCTGAGAAACCTCTTTTAAAAACTATTCATTGACTGACGATATGTTCATTCTCATTTAATCTTCAAAACAACCCTGCACAGTAGGTACCATTCATTTACAGATAAGGATTTTTAAGCAAGTGCAAATTGGTAATATCACTGGTATTTAGCCAGGTGTTTTATTACAAAACTGGTACAGTACTCCTGAGCCAGATGTGGCTTGCCTGTAATCCCAGCATTTGGGAGGCTGAGGCAGGAGGATCACTGCGTGAGTTCTGAGTTCCTAGGCCACCCTCAGCTAAATAGTGAGTTCAAGACCAGCCTGACCTACATAGTGAGACCCTGTCTCAAAAAACCAAAAGACCAAAACAAAATACTGGTATTCCTTTCACTTGTATAATTATTGGATGTACAGTATGTTGCATGTAAACAGCATTCCAAACCATTGGAGGTCCTATTTCTGTTCCTTAGATTTAATTTTATAATTTAAAAAAGTTGCTTTGAATAGTCTTTTGGCTTAATTTCTGAGTAGTGTTATTTTTCATATATGAATAAAGTGGTGTGTGGGTTGAGTATATTTTTTAGTGCAGAAGCCACAAGAAATAGTGAAATTAGGACTAGACTCCAAGCGGTGTTAAATGTGTATGTGGAGAGCAGTCTAATGTAGGTTTTAGCTCTTGACTACTGTTCCTTTAAGGCATCCCTTAGATTCTGAGCCTGTTTTCTCATCTGTAATTGCTTTTCTGAAAGTAATTTTATATGATGAGTTTATAGGTTGAAACTTTTTTTATACATAGCCAGTCAGTAGCTGGATTGAGGGGACTGTAAAACAAATCTAAGCCATGTGTGGAGGTGCAGGCCTATAATCCCAGCACTCGGAAGGCTGAGGCAAGAGGATCGCAGTGAGTTTGAGGCCAGTTTAGACTACACAGCGAGACCCTGTCTCAAAAAAAAAAAAAAAAAAAAGAAAGAAAAATCTAAATTCAGCTGTTAATTGAGCCTACAGTTTGGGTTCTACTGGTTCATTGAATAGAGAAGCTCTCATTGCATTTACATTTATATTTCTATTTGTGTTAGGTGAATTATAAGGAATTATATGAAATTGCAATTACAGTATTTAGTTTTGTTTAGTTTTTGTGATGCTGTTGATGGAAATCAGGGCCTTACATATGCTAGGCAAGTGCTCCACCGCTGAGCTACATCCTTGCCCCATTATCAGTCATTTGGAAGGGTGAGGCAAGTAGATCACAAGTTTGAGCCCAGAATGGGCAATTTAGTAAGGCATTGTCTCAAAATTAAAATAAAAAGAGCTGAGGATGTAGCTCTGCCCTGGGTGCAGTCCCCAACAGTGGTGGTGGTGAGGTAAAGTCACTTTTAAAAGAACTCAATTTAATGTTAAGAACATTGAATAATGACTGGGAGGCCTATAAAGTGAAGGAGGCCCCAGAATACCCACAGGTATCAAGACTTGTAAAGAAGTGTCAGGATTATTGAGGGACATACATAAATATCTCTTGGGGTGGTCCTTTTTATCGGTTTGGGTTTTTGTTTGTTTGTTTTTGTTTTTTTTTGAGGTGGGGTGTTGCTCAGGCTACTAGATGGCAGCTTCTGGGCTCCAGTGATCTCCTGACTTAGCCTCCTCTCCTCCAACAGGCAGGACTATAGGTGTGTGCTACTGTACCTGGCTTTAATATATTTTTTGGTTTCGTTTTGGTTTTGGTTCTTTGGGACAGGATTGCTATGTAGTTCAAGTTGGCTTCAGCCTCCTGATTACTGGGATTATAGGGGAGTGCCTGTCATGCCTGGCTGGTTTTGCTTTTTGTATTTACCTGATGGATTTTTGTCTGTTTTTACTTTTCTTCTGTTTCACACACTCTGGTTTAGATGCTGTTTATAATTCTCATTCATATTCATTATCTCTCCCCCAACCCCAACTGGGTTTTGAACCCAGGAATCAATAAGCACATTCCCAGCTGCCCCCCCCCCCTTTTTTTTTTTTGAGATAAGCTTTGTAGTGTAGGCTGGCCTTGAGCTTACTATGTATCCTAGGCTCGCCTTAAACTCAGTGATCCTCCTGCTTTGGGCTCCCAAGTGCTAGGATTACAGGCATGCGCCACTGCTCCCAGCCCGTCCCCCCCAAGTTCTCACCATGTTGTTAAGGTTGGCCTTGAACGCATAGTGAACCTCTTGCCTCAGCCTTCAGAGTGCTGGGATCACAGGCATGTGGTTAACATACTGTGCTGGCTGGTTCCCAGTCCTTTTGAACATTTCTATTTTTTAAATTATTATTTGGTGTTGTGAAACAGAATTTCACTGTGTAGCGTAGTGTCTTAGTTACTTTTCTCTTGCTTCCAAGACAAAATAACCGACACCCAAAGTTAAAGAAGGAAAGGTTTATTTAGCTCACAGTTTATGGAAGTTTCAGTCCATAATGGGCTGGCTCCAAGGCAGGGTAGCACATGGCAGAGGGGAAACGGTTCAAGGTGGCGCAAGACAGCAAAAGCAACAAGAGAGGCCGACAAGCCTCTTTCTGTCCCTTGTATTGTATCCAGTCTACTGGGATTAGGGTAGTGTCAATCCAGTCAGTGGATTGATAGCACCCTTAATCCCAGCATTGCACTATGAATCAGTCCTACACTCCACATTCAGCCACCTCTGAAAAAACCCTATGACTGCATGAGGCTTTGGGGGGATATCTAGACACAAATCATAACACCCAGGCAGGCCTTGAATTTGAGATCTTCCGCCTTAGTCATTCCAGTGATTGGATCACAGTCGTCTGCCACCATGCCTGGCTTTGTTCTCTTTCAAAAGAGAATCAGAACGCCTGCCTGGCAAGCACGAGGTTGTGAGTTCAATTCCCAGTGGTAAAAAATAAAATAAAATAAAATGAATAGGAAAGCTGGACGAGACACGTGCCTGTAAATCCCAGCACTTGGGAGGCTGAGACAGGAGTATTGACTTGAATTCAAGGCCAACCTGGGTTACATACTGAGTTCAAGGACAGCTTGAACTACCTAGCATGATCCTGTCCCAAAAGACAATGAATTGGGCCCGATGTGGTGGCAGATGTCTGTAATCCCAGTTACTCAAGAGGTAAAAGTGGAAGGATTGGAAGTTTGAGGCCAGACTGGACAGTTTAGCAAAACTAACAAGACTGTGTCTTAAAAAAAAAAGGTCTGGGGCTGGGGATATAGCTCAGCGGGGGAGCTCCTGCCTGGCAAGCACAAGGTCCTGAGTTCAATTCCCCGGTCCTGAGTTCAATTCCTGGTACCAAAAAAAATAAGGTCTGGGGATAATAGCTCAGTGGTAGAATGCCCTGGGTCCTATTCTCAGTACCATGGTGGTGTGTATGTGTCACTGTTAGATTCACAGTTTGTAAAATGCAGTTATAAGAAAATGTTTGTGAGGAACTAAAGATGTAGCTAGTATGTGGTAGCCCCCTTGGGTTCTGTGCTCAGCACCCCCTGAAGTACTGTCTGGACTCAACAGCATTTGATTATACAGTAGTAACAGTCTTTAACTGTAACCAGTTGAATTCCTTTCATTAAAGTGGAATTTTAAAATGTTTTTTTTTTTAAAGATGTATTGTCCTCTTTCTGCTTCCCCATTGTGAGGGTCTTTGTTTCTAACTTTGAAATTAGACTAGGCCTTGAGTTTTTTCCCCTTGGCCTCTGAGCTATTTCACATGACCATTGAGTATGTTGACATGTTTTTTTCACCATAAAGAAATTAAATATTTGAGGAGATACGTGCAGCCTGATTTAAGCATCTCAATATCTGTATATTGAAATGTTGCATGACCATAAATATGTACACTTGTTTTTTGTAGCTTATTACAGAAATAAGTTTTAGAGCCAGGCATAGTGGAGGATGACTATAATCCGAGCACTTGGGAGGCTGAGGCAGGAGGGTTGTGAGTTGAAGGTCAGCCTGGGCTACACAGGAACACCCTGTCTCAAAAGACAAAACATAAATTAGGTGATGTGGTGAAGGTCCTGCATGCAGTTCAAGCTACTTGGGAGGCTGAGGAAGGAGACTGCTTGAGCACAGGAATTTGAAACCAGCCTGGGCAACACAGCAAGACCTCTTAAAAAAAAAATTTTTTTTTTTTTTGTGGGTACCGGGAGTTGACCTCAGGACCTCACGCTTGCCAGCAAGCTCTTGTGCCACTGAGTGATTTCACCAGCCCTTTTTTCCTTCGTATGTGGGTACCAGGAGTTGAACTCAGGACCTCGTGCTTGCCAGGCAGGCGCTTACGCCGCTGAGCTATTTCACTGGCCCTGAAGTATCTTGACTTAATTTTATAACATGAGCTTTTTTTTTTTAAACATCTTGAACAGTTTGGATAGTTTTATTAGCTTTAGCTTTATAACATTTAATAACATACAATTTTAGTTAGTATATGTAATATTGCAATGAAATATACCAAAAACAGTTCTCTGTCGTTTGAATTACTTGCTTAGGAGAGATTCTGAAAGTGAGATTTGCTGGTCAGAGTAAATGAACATAAATCTTTAGTCATGTGTATACCAATTGTGTTCTGAAAGGCTTTTGTCAGTTTATTATTTTTTTTTTTAATACGCGGTTACTGGGAGTTGAACTCAGGACCTCGCGCTTGCCAGGCAAGGCACTTGTGCTGCTGAGCTATATCACCAGCCCTGTCAGTTTGTTTTTTGAGACAGGGTCTTGCTATGCAGTTCAGACTGTCCTGGAACTCACTATGCAGCCTAGGCTGGCCTGGAACTCACAGCAATCCTTCTGCCTCAGCCTCCCGAGTTCTGGGATTACAGGTGTGCCCCACTACACCAGGTTTCTGTCAGTTTATGTATCAGCAATTAGTGAATATGTATGTAAAATATTTGGGTTTGCTGCAGATTGGTCTTGAGGCTTATGAGAATTAGGCAAGTGTTTTACCACGGAGCCATATCCTTAGCCCTAATGCATAATTTTTTTTTTTTTTTTTTTTTTTTTTTTTTTTTGAGACAGGGTCTCACTATGGCCTTGAACTCGGAAGTGCTGCTCTTGCCTCAGCCTCAGGAGTGCTGGGATTGCAGGTGTTCATCACCACGCCTCCTGGTGCATAATATTTGAACTAAAACTTGGGTATTTAAAAAATTTAAACTTCAATTAAAATACAAGATGGAATTTTCCCCACTTTTGATTTTATTACAGAAGATAAAATTAAATATAAAAATGTCAAAACTTTATAGCGATCGCAAGTAAAAAATGAAAACTACTTCTTCCTCCAGAAGCAATTTTTTATTTTGGGGGATGGTGTTTAAGATAGGGTCTCACTCTGTAGTCCCACCTAGGTTTGAACTCACGTACCCTAGGCTGGCCTCAAATTCTCCACCTCACTGTTTTAGCCTTGCAGAATACTGGGATTTAACAGATTTGTGCCACTACGCCCAGCAGGATGACTTGGGAGGGGTAGTGCTGGGCAGATGACCTATAAAACTACCTTCTAGAAGCTCTCAGCAGTTACTTGAGCAGTCAGAAACTGCCAGGGATCCTGAGATTGAGGCTGTTGGAAGTGCATTGCTTTTTGTCTCTTAAATTTTTGTGTTGGAGCCAGGGGTTGTACTGAGTGCCTGTAATCCCTGCATGAGAAAGGCTGAAGCAGGCATTGGCTAGTTCATTCAAGTCTCTCTTGGGATACTTGGTGAGACCCTGTCTCAAAATAAAAAGGGCTGGGCATGTTGCTCAGTGTGAAGGTAGTTGTGGGCTCAATCCCCAGTACCAGGAAAAGGTAGGGGGTGGAATGTAGCTCAGTAGTAGAGCACTTTCAGGTTCTATTGCCAGTACTGCAAGTCTGTTGCTTTGCAGATTTCTTTTCTTCTCTGTTTTTGGTTGGTGCTATTGGTAATTGACCCCAGAGTCTCACACTCATGCTAGGCAAGGACTGCCACTGAACTGCTTCTCCAGCTCAGATGATGAAAATATTAACATAGCATATGTAGGATAATTTTAGATTTGAGTTTTATATATAAGTCAAATTTAACCTAATTTAAAAAATACTAGAAGCGTTTACTGCATACTTTTATCGACTTTTGAGTTGATTATTCACTGTAGTTTGTTCTTTTTTCCTTGATGCCTAGGGATCCAACTGTGGGCCTCATGCTTCCTAGGCAAATGCTGTATCATTGAGCTGCATAGTAACCTCCACTGTAGTTTGTTAATATCCTTTAGTTTTCTTTATCTGCCTCTGTACTTTTATATTACATTTTAATTAGTTGATGGTTAGGAATTTCCCCTTCAAATGCATTTCATAGAATTTTTCTTGTAGTTCCATTCTTGGACTTTCAGTCAGTAGGTATTTAGTATGCCTTGGTAGCACTATCCCTTGTCAGTGATGAAGTAATTTCTTATAATATTGTGTAGGAGTTTAATTAGGAGAAATGTGGCTAAAAATAAGAGTGGTTATTGCCAGCTTCTGTGATACAGGAATTTTAAAGAAGAGGGGGAGCAAGGACAAGTTTAATTTTTCAAATGTTTTAAACAGTGGGAGATGGAGGGTTTTCTGTATATATTGTGAAACTGACAAACATGAGATTAAGCATATGAGACCTAAGAATATTCTAAGGTAGAAAAAATGGACCAAGTTACACAAAAGGCTTTATTAAAGACTTAGATGATGGTTCTTCCTCTTACTTTCTTTCCTCTTTTTTTTTTTTTTTTTCCCCCTGAGACAAGGTCTCCCTGTAGAATTCAGGCTGGTCTTGAACTCACTATAACCCAGGCTAGCCTCGAATTTGCAGCAGTCCTCCTGCCCCAGCCTTTCCAAGTGCTGGGATTACGGGTGCGCTGCCACCAAGCCTGGAACTTTTTTTTTTTTTTTTTTTTTTTTTGTTTTAGGGGGTGTTTGTATTCCATGCTGGCCTTGAACTCTTACAGTACTCCCGCCTCAGCCTCCTGAGTCCTGGGATTACAGGTGTGTTGGATTACAAGCGTGTTGGATTACACCCAACTTTGTTTTTTAATCTTGAAAGGGAGGCAAAAAAAAAATTTTTTTTTTTTGAGTGGGGGGTACTGGGAATTGAACTGAGGACCTTGAGCTTGCCAGGCAGGTGCTGTGCCACTGGGCTATATCCCCAAGCCTGGTAATTTTTAAAAAATAAGGAAATTAGGATATTCTGTGTGTGGGGGGCCATTTACTACGTTATCTCATTTTAACCATGACCCAGGGAAGAAGAGGTAATCCCCCAGTTAAGTGACATACTTGAGGTAAAATAGCATGTAATAAACGGGTAAATGAGAATGAAAATCAAGTCTGAATTTTCCAGCTAAAATGGCGTTTCCAGTGCTATGGTGGTATTTTTCTATATTCCTTAAGTGTGTTATTTGGTCTTTCTTAAAAATAATAGTACATGGGCCAGTGAGATGGCTCAGTGGCGTAAGCACCTGCCTGGCAAGCGCAAGGTCCTGAGTTGGACTTCTGGAACCCACGTAGAGGAAGAAAAGGGCTGGTGATGTCACTCAGCGGACAAGCGCCTGCTGGCAAGCGCAAGGTCCTGAGTTCGACTCCTGGTACCCACATAAAAAAAATAACAGTACAAGTGGTATGTAGATACTTCAGTGATAGTGAAAGTGTTGGTAGATAGTACCTCTTCAGAGGCACTTTTCAGACCTTCCAGTATTTTCTATTTACAGAAAACATCATCCTGGCCATGCACTGTGGTACATGCCTGTAATCCCAGCATTTGGGAGGCTGAGGCAGGAGGATTGCTGAGAGTTTGATTTCAAGGCCATCCTGAACTAAAGAGTAATTATACCCTGTCTAAAAGAACTAAAGAGCAGTTACACCCTGAACTAAAGAGCAATTATACCCTGTCTCAAAAAACCAAAAACAAAGAGAAAACAACATCTTGTTTTTTTAATATACTCAACAAACTGATTTACATGTGAATTTATTAATCTTGTTCTCATTTAAGCAATTTAAAATCTTTGCTTAAAGAAAAATCCTGGAAGTGGTTCCTAAATCCTGACAAACTATTCAACTGAAATCACTCCTTCCTTTATCTCACTGCCACCCTCTTCAGTACAGAGGAATGAACCCATGGCCTTTGCACTGAGCTACATCCCCACTTCTTTTTTATTGAGGCAGGATCTTGATAGATCTGCTAAATTCTGGGCTTGACCTTCTGCCTCATCCTCCCAGAGTGCTGGGACTATAGGTGGTCTTTTTCTTTTTTCTTTTTCTTTTTTTTTTTTTTTTTTTGTGGGTACCAGGGGTCGAACTAAGGACCTCACGCACCAGCAGGCACCTGTGCCGCTGAGCGATATCACCGGCCCTTTTTGCCTTTATGCGGGTTCTGGGAGTTGAACTCAGGACCTCGCGCTTGCCAGGCAGGTGCTTATGCCGCTGAGCTAGCTCACCGGCCCTGTTTTTTGCTTTTGTTTTTGTTTTGTTTTGTTTTGTTTTTTGAGACAGGGTCTTGGCATGTAGTTCAGGCTGTCCTTGAACTCTAGCTGGTCTTAATGTATGGTGATCCTTCAGCCTTATCCTCTGTGTCGGGATTACAGGCATGTGCCACCATGCCTTGCTCTAAAATATGTTCTGATAGATTCAAAAGTAAAAATTTCAAACAGCCATGCCTAGTAAGCTGATAAATGGTCCAAGGAGATTTTTACTGAGGTGATTTTTTTTTTTTTAATAGAGGTGAATTTTGGACTTTTACAGTTTACATAAGCACATACTATGATAGTTCTGCATTAGCTCTTTAAGATAATTAGTAATTTGTTCCATTTGATATAATGAATTAGTAGGCTTGCATTGGTGCAAACTGGAAACAAATTTATCTTCCATCGTGTGTTGTCTTAGATCTTTGGAGTAGATTGTCTCAACAGTTTCTGTCCAACTAGCCGTGAAGTCTGCTGCCATTACCACTCTTTGTCACCATCTGGGAGGCCCACTGTGCCCTGTACTGGGGATTGAACCCTAGTGCTGTTGTCCTGAATTTTATCTATGGCCCTTTTTATTTTTTCAGACTGGGTCTCCATAAGTTGCTCAGCTACGAACTCTTAATTTAGATTCTCCTGTTCCATCCTCCCTATTGCTGGGATTACATAGTTGAACCACCAAGCCCTGCTAAGAACTGCATTTTCCCCTTAACTGTCTAGTACTAAAAGAGCCCTAGAGGCCCTTACTTTGGTAATCAGATCCGTGTATGTATGTGGGGGGGGTACTGGGGATTGAACCTGGGCCCTTCACACTGAGCTATATCCTCAAACCCCCCCAACCCCCTTTTTATTTTGAGACAGGCTTTCTACTTGGGCTCAAACTTGTGGTCCTCCTGCCTCATCATTTTGTGATGGGTTTTATGATTTTGTCTGATACTATGCCTTTTTCTTTCCTTGGTGTTTGTAACTTCATTGTTCTTGGACTGAAGACTTTCTAGGGGAACCATACGTGGAAAGTCCATCAGGTGTGGTGGTTAAGAGTGCAAGCTCTTTAGTTAGATTGTCTGTTTGGAAATTACTCTTGGCTTTACATTTTTGTCTTTTTTTTTTGGGTACCGGGAATCGAACTCACGACCTCGTGCTTGCCAGGCAGGCGCTGCGCTGCTGAGCTATATCCCCGGCTACATTTTTGTCTTTAAAATTACGATTAATTCTAAATAGCTGGCAAATTTTCATTTGTTTCATTTTGTTTTAGTGATGGAAGAAGTTAGGGTTATGGTCCTAAATGGTTTAGTATGAGGTATATTACCTGATGTTCTTCATATTGGGTCACAGACGCCCATACCATGCTTTTCTAAGGAGAATATGTACTTAAGCGGCTATACATCTCAGTAGCTGCACTGGGGGAGTATCAGAAGCAATCTTTGTGTTTACCCACTTGATACAATGAACAACAAGGTGTATACACGTGTGTCAAAGTGTAAATGGGTGAGTTTTCCCACATTATGTGCCACGTTGCATTTTTTTGTGTGTGTGTGTGTATGTATGTATGTATGTATGTATTTATTTATTTATTTTTAGGACAGGTTCTCACTTTGTAGTGCAGACTGGCCTTGAACTTGCTTATGTAGTCCAGACTGGCCTCAAACAGCAGTCCTTCTGCCTCAGCCTCCTGAGTGCTGGGATTACAGGCATGCACCACCATGCCTGGCTTACATTTTTATTAAATGTTTTCTTTTTGTTTTTCTTGTAGAATTAGCCCAGATGTCACATTTGACGGTTCACTAGTTACCCGTTGATGTTACATTTGCTAAAAAGAACACCAGTTGACCAGCACAGGAACTAGTTGCAAGAACAAAGCTGAGATTCCTGAAAAAACGTTGCAAGTTCACAATAGAGAAGTGTATAGTAAAATCTTTGGATTTCAGAAACATGTAACATTGGCCTCCTGTATGGTGAAGAAAAAGTAGTACTGATGCTGTCAACATTATACCATGATGATAAGATTGATAGTGATACCAGGCATGGGTAGTGCATGCCTGTAATCCCAGCACTAGGAGGAGCCTTTGAGTTCAAGGTCAGCCTGTGCTCCACACTGGGTTCCAGGCTAGCCTGGACTACATAGGGAGACCCTGGCTACAAACAAAGATGGATAGTGAATCCTCAACACAAATGAAGCCAGAAATGGTCATCCATTACAACAAAATGAAAGGCGGAGTAGATATTAATGAGTTATGCAGCAACTGTGATGTCACTTGAAGCACAAAGTGTTGGCCAGTGGTTGTGTTTTACTGGATCCTAAACATCAGGCATAAATAGTTTCATAGTTTACAAAGAAAATAACAAGCACAAAATATCACGGAGAAATTTTCTTAGAGGATTGGGACTAGAATTGATAAATAATCAGCTGCAACAGAGGAAGAACAATATGTATCTGTCTAAAGAACTCCCCAAAAGAATTCTGGAGCCGATGGGGGAACAGATAAGTGAAAGATCACAAGAACCTTCTAAGAAAACAGGAAGGCCAGGAAGATGTCAAGTGTGTCCTACCAAAGAAGACAGGAAAACAAAACATTTGCTATCAGTGTAATTGATATTTGTGTATGGGATGTGCTGTTCTCATGTGAAAACTGCCTTAGGTGTGATAATTGAAGTAAAGATTATTTTTGTGGTAGTTTTATTTGTATTTTCTTTTTTCTGTTTTTTGTTTGTTTGATTTTTGTTTGTTTGGTCTTCTTGAGACAGGCTTTCACTATGCAGTTCAGGCTGGCCTCATACTCACAGCAATCCTCCTGCCTCAGCCTCCCAAGTGCTGGGATTACAAGCGTGTGCCACCATGCCCAGCCTATTTGTATTTTCATTGTAGTTCACATACGAATTTATTTCTGCTGTCATTTTTTAGATTTAGTAAACAGTTAACATAGAAAACATCTATTGTAAACACTCAGTATATATTTGATATTTTATTTTACTGATATTTCACTTTCCTGCTAAGTGGACATAGTATAATAGGAAGCTCCTGATAAGAGAGGTGACAAGTATGACCTGCGAAACAGGAAAGGAAAGCTAAACACGTGTGCTGTCAGTGTGAGCAAGACTTGCATATGGAACGTGCTGTTTTCATGTGTGAAGACTGCCTTAGGTATGATAATTGAAGCAGAGATTATTTCTGTGATAGAGTTTGTTTGTATTTTCATTGTAGTTCACATAGGAATTTATTTCTGCTGTTATTTTTTAGGTCTTATAAAGAGGTAAACAGTTGATGCTGAAAATGATGTACACATTCATTACGTATTAAAAATCTAATATTTTATTTTCTTGTGAAGTACATTTAGTACAGTAAAACACAAAATTAAAATTAATAATTCATCAATAGAAAAATTCCTAAAATATAAACATTGGCATTACATACTCCCATGACATGTCTTTTCTAAAAATTTGCCATGATACCCCCAGCTACACTTGTAAGCTGGTTCAGAACCTGGTTTTTAGGAACTATAGAATTGAGTTTTATGATTAATTTGTCTACCAAAAACCCTTTTAGGGGCTGGGGGGTATAGCTCAGTGGCATGGCACCTGCCTGGCAAGCAAGAGGTACTGAGTTCAATTCCCAGTACCAAAAAAAAACCCCAGAAAAACCCTAGAAGGGTTTTTCTGTGTGGGGATGCTGCTTTATAAGATTAAAAAGGACTGTTGAAACTCAGCACTTACTTTCCCAGCTGGCAAGTACTGTTCACTGGGATGTTGATGTAGAGGGTCATGAGTATTAAGCTTTTTAGAGATAATGGTTTGGAGATTTAGCCACTAGGAGGAAAAATGTGTGTTTAACGTGTTCATGAGAGGGCCATACATGTATGACTGTCCTGTCAGGTGGCTTGTATCACTTGATGGGACTTTCTCGTGCAGGCTGATGGGACAGTTGTACATGTCCCACCAGTAGTTCAAATTAGTGGCAAGAATGTGTTAACGCAGAAATAAACCACATTTTAATATAGTAAGCCTGTGCTCCTCATAGTCATTAAAATCAGTTTTATCCCTCCCTTCCTCCCTCCCTCTCACCTTTTCTTGGCTTGTCTTTTTCCTTCCTTCCCACCCTCACGTGTGCTAGGCAAGTGCTCTTCCACTGAGTTTTCACTCACCCCTTTTGCCTCTGTTGTGGGATGTGTGTGTGTATGTTAGGAACCAATCTCACAGCCTTGCCTTGCCTTGCTAAGCAACCGCTCTACTACTGAGTTGTCCCTAGCCCTCACATCTGTTATAAAAACAAATAAAAAGGATTGTCATACAGGTGAGTTCAAATTCAAATCTGAAACAATGTGATTAAATCAAAGTACAACTCGGGAGTTGTATCATCTGGGTCAGATTCCAATGAATTTGTGATTTTGATAAGTTTAATCTCCACATTCTTTAGTATCTTGGTATAAAATGGAGATAATACTGTTACTGATTTCAAAGGACTTGATAAAGTTTAGTGCATTTGTACATGCTGAACATCTGGAGCAATTCCTAGCAACTCATTTGTGAATGAGTTCGAATGAGTCTGTAAATACTTCAGTATTTACTTCATTATATTACTTCAATATATACTTCGTTCAGTTTGAATGAGTCTGTAAATACTTGAGAAAACAAAACCAAGAATGAAAGCTAAAGTAAAATCAAGGGGAAAGA
This sequence comes from Erethizon dorsatum, assembly GCA_028451465.1. Lineage (NCBI taxonomy): Eukaryota > Metazoa > Chordata > Mammalia > Rodentia > Erethizontidae > Erethizon > Erethizon dorsatum. Next base: position 37,463,868 of record CM051826.1, read on the forward strand.
TATTTGACTCCTGGCAATAATACATCGAGGTGCCCCAGACACAAGCTTGTTCTATGTAGAGGATGTCTGTAACTGGACAGGGTCTGAAGAGCTCCTCTGGAAGAGGAAATTGGGGACCTCAACTTGGCCCACCAAGTAGGTTCTTTCTGTTTTTTTTTTTTTTTGTGGGTACCGGGGGTCGACCTCAGGACCTCGCGCGCCAACAGGCACCCGTGCCGCTGAGCGATATCACCGGCCCCTTTTTTCGTATGTGGGTTTCGGGAGTCGAACTCGGGCCCTCGCGCTTGCAAGGCAGGCGCTTACACCGCTGAGCCATCTCACCGGCCCTCTTTCTGGTTTTTTGAGACAAGGTCTCACTATGTAGTTCAGGCTGGCCTTGAGCTCACTGTGTAGCCCAGGCTGGCCTCAAACTGTCTAGGCAGTCTTCCTGTCTCCACCTCCTGAGTGCTGATATTACAATTGTTCCCCACCACACCCAGCTCTGAGTAGATAGATTTCTCATCACAGAAAAGGAATTTTCAAGACCCATCAGTGGGAGGCATAGAATGACTTATTAGGCATAAAGTAGTACACAGAATTGGGGATATATGTGTACTCTTGAGATGTTTTTAAGGATGTGGAATCTAAGGTGTTTCACCTGAAAACGTTTTTTGAACCTTTTTCTTCATCTTTTTTTTTTTTTTTTTTTTTTGGTGGGTGCCGGGGGTCAAACTCAGGACCTCGCGCGCCAGCAGGCACCCGTGCTGCTGAGTGATATCACCGGCCCTTTTTTTGTATGTGGGTGCTGGGAGTCGAACTCAGGACCTCGCGCTCGCCAGGCAGGCGCTTACGCTGCTGAGCCATCTCGCCAGCCCGCTTTATCTTATCAAGTAGGTTTTTTTTTTTTTTTGTATTGGGAATCGAACTTACAACCTCACGCTTGTCAGGCAGGCACTATGCCACTGAGCTGTATCCCTGGCCCCTAAGTAGGTTATTTATGGACTTGAACTGTCTTTGAGGGATTTGGATGTGATGGGCCTGGAAGGTGCCACCCCTCCCCCAAAGCAGTATATAAGCTATGGAGAAAAGATAAGGAGGGATACCCTACCCTATGCATAACCTGAAGTTGCAGTTTTCCTAAAAGTACAATTTTTTCTTATCTTTTTTTTTTTTTTTTTTTTTTTGAGATAGGCTCTCGTTATGTAATTCAGGCTGGCCTTGCACTGTGAAGCCCAGCCTGGCCTTGAGGCCATCCTCCTGCCTCAGCCTCCCAGGTGCTGGGATTACAGGCATGCGCCACCATGCCCAGCTTAACATGATGTTTGAATTTTGGGGATTGAATGTTGTCGAATTTATACAGCAGTGGTGATTTTCAGCCAGCCACTCATTGTCCCTAAAGTATCAGGAGTCTCAGGCTGGGCACGGTGGTCCACCTCCGTAATGAGGTAGGAGGAGCACCATGGGTTCGAGGCCAGCTTGAATGACATAGTGAGACCGTCTCAAAAAAAAAAAAAAAAAAAGCAAAAATTCTCAGAAAATATATTCCATTACCTAAATCTCATGTAACTAATGAGACAGGGTCTTCCTATGCAGTTCAGGCTGGCCTTGAACTCACTATGTAGGCCAGGCTGGCCTCAAACTCACTGCTATCCTGCCTGATCCTCTCCTGGGTGCTGGGATTACAGGTGTGCACCACCATGCCTGGCTATATCACACTGAAAAAAATACTTGCTACAAAGAAAATGTCATGAGATGGTAGTTGTGCTGAGGAATTTTATGTGAATATACTAATTGGTGTTAATCCTGTGTTGATGGATGTTTTAACAGCATGGTTAATCTAGAACATGGGTAAATCAGCTTCCTTTTTGGCTTTGGGATACATTATAGTTAGGATTGTTTCTTTTTCTTTTCTTTTTCTTTTTTCTTTTTTTTTTTTTTTTTGGTACCGGGAATCGAACCCAGGGCCTCACGATTGCCAGGCTGGTGCTGTGCTGCTGAGCTACATTCCTGGCCCCTAGGATTGTTTCTGTTGCTGGTTTAAAAGGATAATGATGATACTCGTGTTACCTTAATGCTTCATTGTAACCCTGATTCGTGTACAAATTGGCACAAAGGATTGGCTATAGACATACCGTCCCTTAATTTACTACCTAAAGGAATGGGTATCTGGGGACATTGGGGAATGCCTGTAATGCTAGGACCTAGGCTGAGCCAGAGGGAGCACAAGTTCATGTCCTGACTAAGCATTAGCAAGCTTTTATGTCAAAATAAAAAAGACCGGGAGTGTAGCACAGTGGGAAGGCCTTGGCTTCAACCCCCTACTACTACAAACAAGAATGGAGAGATTCCTTGAAGGGGTGAAGAAGAGTTCACTGTAATCTAAGAAATGAATAACTCATGTCATTAATTTAAAAATCGAATTGATAAATGTTGGTTAGCTGGTTGTTGTGGTGCATTCATGTAATCCCAGCACTTGAGAGGCCGAGGCAGGAGGGTTGTGATGAATTGGAGGCCAGCCTGGGCCACAAGGTGAGTTCAAGGCCAGTCTGAACTACCTAGCAAGACCCTGAGTAAACAGACAAAAGAAATGTTGGTTAAATAATGGGCAAAGTATCTCAGTAGGCATTTGTCCAAAATAAAGAAATGGCTAATTAGCACATGAAAAAATATGTAACATCATTTATTAGCTATCAAGGAAATACAAATCAAAACGTAATGAGAGGTTGAAGTGAAGCTCAATGGTAGAGTGCTTGACTAGCCTGGATGAGGCCCTAGTTAGATTCCCAGCCTCTCAGCCCTACCCCCACCTTAGTTTAAAAAGCAGAAAGATCCATCATCAGTTTGAGGCCATCACATAGTTTGAGGCAGTCGTGGGCAATGTAGTGAGATCCTGTCTCAAGAAGTGTTTGGGGGGCCGGTGAGAGAGCTCAGCAGCATAAGCACCTGCCTGGCAAGCGCGAGGGCCCGAGTTTAACTCCCAGAACCCACATACGAAAAAAGGGCCGGTGATATCGCTCAGCGGCATGGGCGCCTGCTGGTGCGCGAGGTCCTGAGGTTGACCCTCGGTACCCACCAAAAAAAAAAAAAAGTGTTTGGAGATGTACCCCCCAGGTAGAGTGTCCCTGTGTTCAGTCCCCGGTATGGGGGGGTGTTGATGAAGATTAGAATCTCCTACATTATTGGTAAGAATAAGTAACCCAGCTTTTGTAGAAAACAGCTTGGCATGTCCTTCCCTCCATGTGACTCTGAAGCACCATGCTTAAGTATGTACTTGGGAACTGAAGAGTGTACACCTACACACAGACTTACATGAATGTTCATAACAGCATTATTCATAATGGCCACAAAATGGAAAGAACCCAAGCATCCTATAAACAAATAGATAAATAAAATGTCCGTTCATACATTGAGGAAGTACTGATATGCTGGATAAACCTTTGAAAGCATGCTAGGTTAAAGAAGTCAGTCACTAAAAGGCCACATACATGGTTCCATTTATATGACATGTCTAGGATAGAGATCTATTAAGAAAGTACAATGGTTGGCCGGAGTTGGGTTTTGAGATAAATGGCACATGATGGCTAATGGGTTTTGATCTTTTTCAAAGAGATGAAAATGCTCTAAAATTGATTGTGGTGATGGTTGTATAATCTCATGTACTTGCACATTAAATAAATGAATTGTTATGGGTTTGTAAGTTAGAGTCATAAAGCTGTTAATGAAAGGGTAAGTGCTTCTGTAGTTTTACCACAGCACTCTGCATTGTTTTGTCTATGTGTGAATGAAGAAGTCACATAGTTGAATCAAGAACACTAGACATATCATGGAGTGTTTTGAGTATATTTTCCCCTTGCGTTATAAAAATATTTGCGGGGATGGTGGCCTACACCTATAAAACCAGCTCCTCTGGGAGGCTGAGATAGGAGGAGTGGGAGTTTGAGCCCATCTGGGCAATTTAGCATGACCCTGTTATCAAAAGGGGGAGTTATGAGGCTCAGTGCAAAGGCCTGGGATTAGTCCCCAGTATGTGTGTGTGGGGGCGTTCTTTATTGAGTATTATCTCAGTGGTGGAGGGCTTGCCTAGCACATTGGAGGCCCTCAGTTTAATTCTCAGGACTACACAAAGTTCATTGTTGAAAATTTGTTAAACATAGCAAAGTGAAGGAGAAAAAGAAATCATTTGCAATACTACTGAGGAATAGATCACTGCTAAAGTTTTTGTAATTGCATAATTGTGTCTAATTTTTAACATATAATGCAAAACCTGACATCATATTTTGGTATATTGGGGTTAGTTTATGAATATATTGTTATAACCAATTTAGAAATTGCTTTACTGGTCTTCTGAAGTATGTTTGACTTATTTTTTAAATTTTTTTGGTGTTTTAAAATTTTTTTTAGACAGGGTCTCACCGTGTAGCCCAGGCTGGCTTTGAGCTCATGGTGATCCTCCTCCCTCAGCTTCCTGAGTGCTGGGATTACAGGGATGCGTCACTACACCTGGGTAACTTGTTGGTTTTGAAAATAAAAACTGTTTGGAAATCAGGTTCCTCTGTTGCCTCTAAATTCAGCCCGTTCCTTCGTTCCTTTGTTCCTTCCTTGAATTTACTAAGTAGCCCAAGCTGGCCTTGAACTCAAAAGGTATCCTCCTGCCAGCCGTGGTTGGTGCATGCCTGTAATCCCAGCACTCAGGAGGTTGAGGCAGGAGGATCTCCAGAAGTTCGAGACCAGCCTGAACTGCATAGTGAGACCATGTCTCAAAAAACAAACAAAAGGTATCCTGGCTCAACCTTCTGAGTGCAGGGATTACAGGTGTGTGCCACTACATCTGGCATCAGCCTTTGTTCAAGACTGGTTTAGACCAATTTGTGCATCTTTCACAATTTGGTATGAATTGGTATGAATTGCATTTTCAGCAGTCAGCTTTATCGGAGTATAACTTGTTAATAAAATTCCACTTTTACAGTGCAGTTCAGTGAGTAATGCATACGATTGTGTAAGCACAGTTAGACGTCCCTGTTACGCTGGTTTTCCATTTTCTGTAATTTGATGTAAATTGAATCGTGTACTCTTGTCTGGCTTTTTTCACCTAGCATATTTTTGAGATTTGACAATTTTATTTTTGTAGCATTATTCGTTATTTTTTTTGTTTGTTTTTGGTTTTTGTGTAGTATTATTTGTATACTGCTTTTTTTTTTTTTTGGTACCGGGAATTGATAGCACCTTGCACTTGCCAGGCAGGGGCTGTGCTGAGCTATATCCCTGGCCCATATGCTACAGTTTTATTCATTTCAGCTCTTTATGGATGTCTGTTATTTATATATTTCATTATTATAAAGTAGCTGAATATTTATGTAAAAGTTCTTGTGCAGATAATATTTTCATTTCTCATGGGTAATACCTAGCGCTGTGGTTTTTGATTCATATGATATAAAAGAAATTCTGTAACTTTTCTAAAGAGATTTTCAGGATCTTAATATTCCTGTTAATTTTCTGGAATTTCTGAAGGGGTGATCTTTGACACATTTTCCTGTGGTTGCATATTTGGAGTACTCTTAAATAAGCATACCATGACGTTAAGTAGTAAAGTCAGTATCTGCACCACACCTGTCTTAAGGCATGCTTATGTATGGTTTGGGTGTTGATGTATGTTAAGGATGCTTATTAAAATGCAGATTGTTGGGTCTCATCAAAGATTATGAATAAAATAAAGTTGGAGAGCCACTATGTAAAAATGCATTGATTTCTTAAAACATAGGTTTGTTAATATATTTAGTTATTGTTTGAGTTGTTTCTGGTTCTTTGCTTTCACATGCTGTTGGATTTACTCTTTGCTCTGCTTGGATATCCCAAGGATTATCCTGGCTGCTTTGTTTGCCACCTAGTGGCAACTAATAGTAACCATCAGAAGTTTAACCAATGAATGAATTCATTAGTGGATTAAAGCTCTTCTGAAAGGGAGGGATAGAAAACATCTAGTTTCTACCTGTGGCTAACTGCGCTCATTGTATTTTTGTTGTATGAATAAATCCCTTTCCCTCCTATGACTTTGGCTTTTGAAATGTTTAATTTGTATTTATTTGTAAGGCAGCACATTTTAGAGACTGTAAGTTTTTAAGCTTTTTCTCGAGCTACCAGTTCAGTTACTTTGGAGAATGGATGGATGTGTATTCCTAGTGCCCTTATTTAGTCTAAAAGAGATGATCTAAACCAGTGGTGGCAAACCTATGTTCAGGCCCACGTGCTCTACTGCTGAGCTACACCTCCAGCCTCTGTTTCTGTCAAAATTTTTCTCTCATTTTTCGTTAGCTTGGCAAGGGAAAAAAACAACTATGAAAGGGATATGTTTAAAAACAAAACTAAACAAAACTTGTAAGTTTGTACAGACTTATTTTGCTTTTTCCCATTTAGAAATGGTTGAATCAATGAAGAAAGTAGCAGGAATGGATGTGGAGCTGACAGTTGAAGAAAGAAACCTCCTATCTGTTGCATATAAAAATGTGATTGGAGCTAGAAGAGCCTCTTGGAGAATAATCAGCAGCATTGAACAGAAAGAAGAAAACAAGGGAGGAGAAGACAAACTAAAAATGATTCGAGAATATCGGCAAATGGTGAGATTATTGTATTTTAAAGGGAAATGATTATTTCTTAAAATATACTGAACAAAGGATTAGTTCAGTGCCATTCATCTTTATGTTGAAAGTGTTGCACAGTAATACCTCACCTTATGAATGCTTCTGTTCGCAAACAATTCGGCTCTCAAAAGTGTTTGACAAAACTTTGCTTCCATTCACAAACTCCACATCAGGTGACAAACACAACCACAGCCATCTTCCCCATACAAACACAAACACGGCCATCTTTCTGTAAAGGCCATCTTCCCCAAAATTGTAAAACAAATTAAGTGTTTTTTTTTATGGGTACCGGGAGTCGAACTCAGGCCAATGCGCTTGCCAGGCAGGTGCTTACGCCGCTGAGCCATCTCACTGGCCCACAAATTAAGTTTTAAGTGAACTGAAGTACCACTGTATCTGTATTAGTCAGCTTTCTGTTACTTTAACAAAGTACTGAGGCAGTTAATTTAAAAAGTTTACTTCGGTTGACAGTTTTAAAGGCTCTATTCCATGGTCAGGTAGACCCGGGCCTCCGTGGGTATGCTGGATGGCAGTGGAGGAGAGAGCCTTAGAGAACAAGACCCTTTACATCACCAGCCAGGGAGTAAAGACAGAGACCTCTGGGGGACATTTACTGAAGCCATAGTAGTGTCTGTCCCGTGTTACAGTTCTTGGGATTGAAAAAAGTGACAGGAGGTGTTACTACCTCAGTATGTCCTAATTTTTGTCTTTTATATTTATAGTTTTAAAAAAATGCTCCGGAGGGAAAGGAATGTTTGTTTTGAGTGACTAGCTTAAGTCTCAGGCCTACAGCTGTATGTAATTTGGCCTTGGATATTTTAGGTCACAGCCTTGTGAACTATTCATATATGTATATATAATACGCATTTTACATTTCAGTGAATTTTCATCTTTTTATTCACCTGTATTAGAAGTTACAGGCTATAGAATGTTTCAGACAGACAGGAATGACTTTTTGACTAGAACCTGCAGAGGGTAGTAGTAGTTTTAAATTTACTTTTAAAAATAGTGCAGGCCATTGAACCTAGGGCTTTGCACATGCTAGGCAAGCATTCTGCCACTGAGCCACATCCCTAGTTCCGGTGTTCAGGTTTAATCACAGCACAACTAGAGAACAATTTTAATTGTTGCTTTTATTTTGTGGCAACCATAAAACATTTCATCGATTACTTGAAGTTAACATTTTGGCCAATTTAATGAGTATTTGTTATGTCTGTTGTGTGTCATAGAACTTGCTAGGTATTATGGGTGCAAAGATGAACTAGATAGACCTACTCAATGTTTTTTAATTGAAATAGGAAATATCAGAGGAAGTTGGATACTTAAGTTTGAAAATTGTTTGAAGCTATGTCACATATTAGGTATATGTATATACATTCAAAAAAGAGGAGGCTTGATGGTGTTACTTAGCAGTAGAGTTCTTGCCCAGTATATTTAAGGTCCTGGCTTCAATCCTTAAGAGCAGTGATGGTGAACCTTTTAGAGCTTTCAGTGATAACAGCCAGCCAGCTGTGGTGTATGTACTATAGGTTCACTGCCACTGCCCTAGAGCTACCAAAAATGAAAAAATAATAAAATGGCCCTGAAAAGACAGGTATTATCCCATTTTATAGGTGGAAAAACAGATTCCAAATAGTTAAGTAACATACCCAAGGTCACATTAGAAGGTGGGAAGTTGGGAATGACATTACTATTACCCTCAAACAGTGTTGGCATAAAAATATGAGTTGTCAGTAGACAAGTTTGGTGTTCCAGAGGGATGAGGAAATGAGAAAGGTGAAAGACGCTCATTGAATAAAGAAGTATATGAGTTAACCAGGCATGGTGGCACATGCCTGTAATCTCAGTACTTAGGAGGCTGAGGCAGGAGGATCACCGCAAGTTCGAGACCAGCCTGGACTACTACATAGTGAGTTCAAGCCCAGCCTGAATTACATAGCAAGACCCTGTCTCAAAAAAAACAAAGCAAAACAAAAAAGTCCATGAGTTAGATTGTGGGATTTGGGCTGAGTAGGAAAGGGAAACAGGAAAGCAAGAAGAGCAACTGATAAATTAGGGATGAAGAGGAAATCAAGTCTAGAGGTCTTCATGAGTTCCTAAGTGATAGTATGGTGGCAGATGTGTGTGTTCAGTCTCAGGTATTTGAGAGGCAGACATAGGAGTGAAAGTGCGAGGCCAGCCTGATCTTTCTGGCAAGATCTTGTATCAGAATACAAACAAGCAAAGAGGGCTGGGGTTGTAGCTCAGTACAGCCTGGGTCCAGTCTCTGTTATGGGGCTTGCGTAGGGTTGGGAAGAGTAAAGGAACTAAAAGGAAGTTAGAGGCCAAGAGTGGATCGTTGAAATTTTAGACTTCTAGGATAGAGCAGCACAGTTAGGCTTACTGACAGATGATGGTTGTGGAGACTAAAGAGCTGTTTTGAATGGAAGGTGGCTGGTGTAACACCTTGGCGAGATGTTAGAAGAAGGTCATAGCTACTCAGTGAATGTGGGAAAAGGCCCTGGATATCAAATAATGACACAAATTGAGTATGAGAGTTTGAGGAAGAGGCTTTGGAATGATGAGAACAATCATGAAATTAGGTAAGCATCTAGAAAAACTTAGAATTATTCCTTTTCCTAGGGCAATCTCTACTAGAAAAGCTACCTGGGGGATAATTTATTCAGAAGACAACTAGTTTTATATAGAATAAGGACAGAATCATAGGGAAAGGGGAGAAATCTTTTTTTTTTGTGGGTACTGGGGGTCAACCTCAGGACCTCACGCGCCAGCAGGTGCCCACGCCGCTGAGCGATATCACCAGCCCTTTTTTCATGTGTGGGTTCCGGGAGTCGAACTCAGGACCTCGCGCTTGCCAGGCAGGCGCTTATGCCGCTGAGCCATCTCACCGGCCCAGGGGAGAATTCTTTACAGTGGAAAGCAGATTGAACTGGAAAGGTACAACAGTATCATTGTGGGTTTTAGAAAATGGAGAGCAAGGTGAGCTTGTGTTTAGGAATGGTGTGAAATTTTGTCACTGTAAACCAATAGAGATGGTGCTAGTACCGTGTTTACTTTGGTGTGAAGATTTTTTGGTATCATAACTAGTTGTGGATCTCTACTACTGAAGTGATTGGTTGTTGGAACATAGTTAGGAATGTGAGTACTGGAGACACACTGCCTGGGTTTGAATTTTCTTTCTCTCCCTTGCAGCCCACCTTAGTTCACACTCTAGTTCTCCCTATTTTTGTGGTGCTGGGATTGAACCCAGGACATTGCATGTGAGGGTCTACCCCCAGCCCACCCTACCTTCCTGGTTTTTAAGTTGGTGGACTTTGGGCAAGTACCATATGATAACCTTTGTTTTCCCATGTAAATACAGTTGCTACCTGTACTTAATAGTTTAAGAAGTTAACTTATTTAAGTACCTAGCAATTAGTAAGACGCAGTCAGTGTTTCATGGTTACTTACTGGTGATTCTGTAACTGAACTGTGAATTTACTTGTACTGTGTATGTGTATATATGTTTAAACCCTTAGCCAGTAGCATGCAGAGCAGAAAAATACACTTCCATAATCTGGAGATAGCCCTTTTCTGTTTTTGCGTCAAAAAAAAGAGAAAGTAGTTTTGGAGAGGGATGTATGTTCTTTTTAATACTTGAGTCTGTTCCTCAAAACCAGAGGTAGGTGGAATGTGTAATACTTTATATAGAATTTATAGATTTAAACAGTCTGTAATTTTTCCCCTCCAGGTTGAGACTGAGCTAAAGTTAATCTGTTGTGACATTCTGGATGTACTGGACAAACACCTCATTCCAGCAGCTAACACTGGCGAGTCCAAGGTTTTCTATTATAAAATGTAGGTTCTATAGCAGAAGGTAAAATAGAATATAAAAAGTTGGCCTTCTTAAAATCATGACTCTTTCTGTGTAGGTTCTCAGTTTTTATTTACGAATAGTTAATGTTGGAAGGTTAGTTACACAGGGTGAGTGAGTCTAAAAAGTTACAAATATTTAATACTCATTTGCAAATTCACTGAGAATGAATTAATATTTTGCATTGAAGGTGGCCAGACTGTAACAAAAATGTACTGTGTTAGCCTCTTGGTTTACCTGTGTACTTTATTTTGCTTTTGTGGGTTCCTCACCCCTAGCTACACCTGTACATTTCACAGTGTAATCTTGTATAGAAATTTCATTTTGAGGGTTGGGGATGTAGCTCAGTGGAGAGTGCATGCCTAACATGCTTGAGAACCCTGGGTTCAGTCCCCAGCACTGCAAAAAGAAAAAATTTAAATTTCCTCATTAATTATTATCCTTTTCTTTAGAGCAACTTATTTAATTGTAGTGTGTTAGGTGACTTTTTGCTGCTCAGTTAATTTCTCTTGAGAGTGTGCTGAGACTTGATAATATGAAACCTGTAAGGGAGAAAGCTAAATAGACAAGCCACTTATTCCTGAGTTTTTAAAAATTATTGTCTGTTAATTGTTAAGTATATCTTAATCACATTTATTTCATACAGTATAGAAAGTGTAGCAGTTTATCTTCCTTTTAAAATTATTTCTAATTATGGCTTTGTTTTTGTTTCGTTGTAGGAAAGGGGACTACCACAGGTATCTGGCTGAATTTGCCACAGGAAATGACAGGAAGGAGGCTGCAGAGAACAGCCTAGTGGCTTATAAAGCTGCTAGTGATATTGCAATGACAGAACTTCCACCAACGCATCCTATTCGTTTAGGTCTTGCTCTCAACTTTTCTGTATTCTACTATGAAATTCTTAATTCCCCTGACCGTGCCTGCAGGTAAGTCAGAGAGAACATCAGAAGCTCTCAGTGTGAAGTGAAAAGCTTTTGTTCCAGAGTAACACTTGTTACTCTGCTGCTTGTTTTTTTTTTGTCTTGTCCATCGGGATTACCCTTGTCGGTTCAGTCACGTAAGTATTGTTTTGGTCTTACTGAAACTGCTTTGGATAATTCATAGGCAGACCTTTTGCTACCCACTAGCATAGAAGTTAGGATAATTGTGTTGATGGACTCTTAACACATTGTAATGTGTGGGGTAGAGGAACAAGAGGAATTACGACAAATCTTTTCAGTTTTTGTGTATTAGCTTGCAGTCTTTATGGGCATGCTTTTTTGGGAGGTGGGAGATAGTCTTCTCTTGTTACTGGGGATTGGATCCAGGCAAAACACGCTGTCAACCCTTTTTCTATTGAGACAGGTTTTTGCTAAATTGCCTAAGCTGAATTTGCCATCTTCCTGCCTCAGCCTCCTGAGTAGGTGTAATTACAGGCATGTACTACCATGCCCTGCATAGGCATTCTTTTAATAAGCTACTCTCCCAGTGAATGTCATTTTGTATTTTCCATTTTTTGTGGGTTTTTTTGTTCTGATGTGCTAGAGACTAAACCAGAGGCCTTGTCTGCTAGATCACTCCAGCCCTGTATTTATGTCCTCTCCCCCTCATCCCCTTCACTTCCTTTTCCCTTCTCTCTCTCTCACTAGGAATTGTAGGCAAACATTTTTCTTTTTTTTTTTTTTTTTTTTTTTTTTGTGGGTACCGGGGGGTCGACCTCAGGACCTCGCGCGCCAGCAGGCGCCCGTGCCGCTGAGCGATATCACCGGCCCCTTTTTTGTATGTGGGTTCCGGGAGTCGAACTCGGGCCCTCGCGCTTGCAAGGCAGGCGCTTAAACCGCTGAGCCATCTCACCGGCCCAAGGCAAACATTTTTCACCTGAGCTACATCCCCAGCCCTTCAGCCCTATATTTGTTGTTTTGATATAATTTTTACCTCATAGATGTAAATTAAACAGTTTTTCCATTTTTACTTCATCTTATGCTCAGTTTTTGATATTATAGCTCCAAGTTCAAAGAATATCATTAAAAATTATGGTAAAGCTGGGTGTGGTGGTGCATGCTGTAATCCCAGTGCTTGGGAGGCCGAGGCAGAAGGATCATTGTGAGTTTGAGGTCAGCCTGAACTACATAGTAAGACCCTATCTGAAAAAACCCAAACGAGATTAACCCATATGTGAGCTCTCCCTGCCACATTGAGATGATCCTTACTGAAAAGGAACAGATTGTTCCTAAACCAGAGGAGGAAGTTGCGCAGAAGAAAAAGATATCCCAGAAGAAACTGAAGAAACAAAAACTTACAGCACGGGAATAAATTAAGCATAAAATAAATGCAAATGAAGAAACAAAACGACCCCCAACAAATGAATGAAAAATAAACATGTATGATTTTACCATTATCCTTTTTCCTTAAATGGGGCCTCTTCACAGAGCTTATACCCCATCCCTTTTTTCATTTTTTAATGTGAGACAGGGTCTAAGTTGCTCAGGCATGACTTGAACTGTGGATCCTTGTGTCCTAGTCTCCTAGTATGGGGGTTACAAGCATGCATTACAGCACCTGGTTTTACTGTAAGCATTTTTTTTTTTTTTTTTGTGGGTACCGGGGGGTCGACCTCAGGACCTCGTGCACCAACAGGCACCCGTGCCGCTGAGCGATATCACCGGCCCCTTTTTCGTATGTGGGATCCGGGAGTCGAACTCGGGCCCTCGCACTTGCAAGGCAGGCGCTTACGCCGCTGAGCCATCTCACCGGCCCCTACTGTAAGCATTTTTAAGAGTATAGTACTCCTGGGCCAGTGAGGTAGCTCAGTGGCACAAGTGCCTGCCTGGCAAGTGCGAGGTCTTGAGTTCAACTCCCAGAACCCACATACAAAAAAAGGGCCAGTGATATCACACACACACACACACACACACACACACACACAGTATAGTACTCCTGGGCATGGTGGCACACGCCTATAATCCGAGCACTCAGGAGGCTGAGGCAGGAGGATTGCCACGGGATCCAGGCAAGACCGGCCTACATATAGTGAGTTGAAGGCCACTCTGAACTACATAGTGAGACCCTGTCTCAAAAAATCCAGCCCCCCCAAATAAAAACAGTGTTATACAGTGACATTAAGTGCTGTATATTCACAGTGTTGTATAACCATTACCACTGGTTCTGTTTCAGAAACTTCCTCACCCTACCAAAAACAAACTTCTAACTGCTCAGCAGTAAACTCCCCACTTATCCCCCCACCCCAGTCCCCAGTAAACCCCATTTTATGTTGTCTCTAAATTTGCCTCTTCTAGGTATCTCATGTAAGTAGACTTATACAAAATAGCTTATTTCAATTAGCATGTTTGCAGATTCATCCGTGTGTCAGAATTTTACATCCTTTTTATGAATATTACTCATTTTACGTATTTATCGTGTTTTGTTTATTCATCTATCTTTTTGATGGATAGATGTGTTTGTTTCTACCATTTGCCCTCCTGATCATTGGTGCTACAAGCATTTGCACACATCATCTTTGAATTCCAGTTTTCAGCCTTACCTAGGAGACTTGTTGGGTCATGGTAATTGTGTTTGATTTAAAAAATTTAAATCACCCATCCCCCTTTTACTGAGGATTCAACCAAGCTGGGCTTGAATTTGCTATCCTGTCTCAGCCTGCCAGAGTGCTGGGATTAGAAGTATGTACCACAAAGAACAGTTTTCTGCAGATGCTGTACCATTTTTACATTCCTATCAGCAATACATGTGCGTTATGTTTTCTCCACCCACCCACCATGGATGTCTCATTGTGGTTTTGATTTGCATTTCCCTAATCAATAATATTGATCTATTTTCATTTGCTCATTGGTCATTTGCATATCTTTTTTTCATATCTTTTTAGAAGAAATGTCTGCTTAAGCACTTTGTCCATTTTTTTTTTTTTTCTGTGTTGAGATTTAAGAGTTCTTTGTATATTCTGGATATTAATCTAATCGGCTAAATGGTTTCTCCTATCCAATAGGTTGTCATTTTGCTTTCTTGGTACTGTGTCATGATGCAAAAAAGTTTTAAATACTGTAAGCTCAATTTATCTTTTTTTAATTGGTCTTTCGAGACAGGGTTTTGCGATGGAGTTTAGGCTGGCCTCGAACTCTTGGAGATCCTCCTGTCTCAGCCTCCTGAGTGCTGGGATTACAGGCGTGCATCACCCCTGGTTTATCTTTTTTTTTTTTCCTCTTAGTTCCTGTGCTTTGACTGGCATGTAAGAAGTCATTGCCAAATGCAGTGTTATGAAGGTTTTTCCCTTAATGCTTTTTTCTAAGCATTTCATAGTTTTAGCCCATAAGTTCTTTTTTTAGGTCTTTGACCATGTTTGTTTTGTTCTTTTGGGGGGCACTACTGAGGATTGAATCTAGGGCTTTGTGCATTCTAGGCAAATGCTTTACCACTCTGCTACATCCCTACCCTCTTTTCTTTCTGGCCTCAAATTTAGAATCCTCCTGTTTTGGCTTACCCACTGAGGTTACAGGTGTGTGCCACCATACCTGGTGTGGTCTTTTGTGCATGTATGTGTATGTGTCCACAGGCAGAGCTGCTCTCCACTTATTTTTTCTTTTTTTTTTGGTACCGGGAATTGAACTCAGGGCCTTGCGCTTGCCAGGCAGGCACTGTACTGTTGAGCGACATCCCCGGCTGCTTCTCCACTTTGGATTTATTTTTGTACTGATGTAAAGGTCCCCCTTCCTTCATGTAATGAATGTAGATACCCAGTTTCCCCAACATTTTTTTTTTGCGGTGGCGGGGGGACCGGGAATTGAACTCAGGACCTCACGCTTGCCAGGAAGGCACCATGCTGCTGAGCTATATCCCTGGCCCCTCCAACATTTGTTAAAGATTGCCTTTTGTCATTGAATGGTTTTGGCACTCTTAGAAAAACCAGCTGACCATATCTGTGAGGGTTTATTTCTGGGCTTTGTATTGTGTTTACAGCTTATTTTGTTGAGTAATGTTCTTTAGATATATTTCAGGAATAGCTGAAATACTTTTCAACCCCCAGTTGTAAAGTATTTCAATTATATATTGTTGGATATTTTGTGTATTTACTTATTAGGCAGTGCTGGTGATTGAACCCTTGATCTCATGCATGCTAGACAAAGCACTGTACCACTGAGCCATATGCTCCTTTCATCCCTGGCCCTTCCATATTCTTGATTATGTAGGAATTAGACGTTCTATGCAGAGCGATTTTCTTGGTATAAGGTGGATTCATTTCAGTACAAAGCAATGTTGATTGATCTAAAAACACGTAAATGGCAAGTTGAGTTTTTCTAAACAGACTGTAAACAAGATTCTTGTAGCTTGTTCAGCTAATAGTACTGATTTAATATTTCACTGTTGTTCTTCAGTTTAGTCATCCTACACATAGCTCCAGTGTAAGTCACTTCCGTTCCCTTTGCTTAAATCAGAAGTGTAGCCGGGTGTGGTGGTTCATGCCTGTAATCCCAGCACTTGGGAGGCTGAAGCAGGAGAATTGCTGCAAATGTGAGTCCAGCCTGAACTGTATGGCAAGTTCAAGGCCAGCCTGAACTACACAGCAACCCTATCTTTAAAAAGCTGAAGTGTAGGGCCGGTGAGATGGCTCAGTGGCTTAAGCGCCTGCCCGGCAAGCGCAAGGGCCCGAGTTCGACTCCCGGATCCCACATACGAAAAAGGGTCCGGTGATATCGCTCAGCGGCACGGGCGCCTGCTGGCGCGCGAGGTCCTGAGGTCGACCCCCCGGTACCCACAAAAAAAAAAAAAAAAAAAAAAAAGCTGAAGTGTACTCTCTTACTTCCCCTGTGTTACTTCTCTTGGGTCCCTGCAGTACTTTCTTTGAAATAGCACTTCATTCTTGTCTTGTAAAACACACACACACATTGGGAATTGAACCCCAGGGTCTACACTCTCAGCTGTATCCCTAGCCCTTTATTTTTTGCAACAGAGTCTTGCTAAGTTGCCCATGCTGGACTTCAGTTTAAAATCTTCCTGCCTCTGCTCCAGAGTGCTGGGGTTACAGGTATGCACTGCCATGCATAGCCTCCTCTTTTCATTCTTATTTTATGAACCTGATCGTCTTCATCCCTAAATGTTAAAGTGTAGCACATGCTTCTACAGTCACATATTCATGAAGTCTGTATTGCCCTTTTTCCCTTCCTTGCCTCCATTAATTGTTAAATTCTGTTGAATTAAACTTCAAGATGAAGTCCAAGATTTTCCTTCTTTCCCCACCTTTTCCTGTTTCCTTCCCTCTTTTCTTCCTTTTTTTTTTTTTCCTTGAATTGAACTTGGCCTTCACACTGAACTTCGTATCCAGTCCTTTTAAAAAAAAATTTTTTTTTTTTTAAATATGGAGGTAGTGGGAGTCAAACTTAGGACCTCGTGTTTGCCAGGTAGGTGCTTATGCCGCTGAACTATATCACCGGCCCCTTTTTTTAAATTTTGAGACAGGGTCTTTTCTTAAGTTTGTTTGGCTGGACTGGAATTTGATATCCTCCTGCATTCTCTTTTCCCTCCCCCCCTCCCCTCCCTCCCCCCTCCTTTGTTTCTTTCTCTCTGTCTCTCTTTCTCTCTCTCTCTCTTTCTTTCTCTCTCTCTCTCGCGCTCTCTCTCTCTCTCTCTCTCTTTCAGCAAAGTATTCTTTTTTTTTTTTTTGTGGGTACTGGGGGTCGAACTCAGGACCTCGCACTTGACAGGCAGGCGCTTATGCCACTGAGCTATCTCACTGGCCTCAGCAAAGTTTTATTAAAGGTAGGAAAAGAAACAGGCCCTGCAGACTGAGTTTGTGCCAAGTAAAAGTAGGAAAAGAAGTACACCCTACAGCATGAGGGTGGGTCACCATGCAAAGAGAAAACACCATGCTCCAAGTTTTCTTTTTGCATTAAAACACTACATAAGTTGGGAGAGGAATGGGAAAAAAAGAATCAGATCATGTACAGGTACAAATTTCCTATGATGTATATCTAGGGTATACATTGTGTATATATCTAAAATGCATCAATAAACCTAATTTATTTATTTATTTTTTTTTTTGGTGGGTACCAGGGGTCAACCTCAGGGCCTCGTGCGCCAGCAGGTGTCCGTGCCACTGAGCGATATCACCGGCCCTTTTTTCTTATGTGGGTACCGGGAGTCGAACTCGGGCCCTCACGCTTGCCAGGCAGGTGCTTAAGCCGCTGAGCCATCTCACCAGCCCCCCTAATTTTTTTTTTTTTGAGAGACAAGGTCTCACTGTGTATAGGCTGGCCTCGAACTTAAAGTGATCCTTCCTCAGACTCCTGAGTGCTGGGATTACAGGCGTGTGCCACCATGCCCAGTGACAAGTACCTTTGTTAAGCATATTTTTTGGTAGTGCTTTCCGGTGAAATTTAATATGTATGTTCTTTTAGCCTGTCGTTAATAGTAGGTTTGTAGGAAGTATAGGCATGTAATCCCAGCTACTTAGGAGACTGTGGCAGAATGATTGAAAGTTAAGGTTAGTGTGGACTACTTAGCTAGAACCAATTCAAAATAGGGAAAATGGGAAGGAGCAGCTGGGAGTGTAGCTCAGTGGTAGAGCACTTGTCTCAATGTGTTGGGCCCTGGGTTCAATCCCCAGGGTAGGGATTGAGGGTTGGGGTGGGAAGTGGGGTCTCACATAGCCCAGGCTGGCCTCAAACTCACAGCGATCCTCCTGCCTCAGCCTCCCGAGTGCTGGGATCATAGGCGTGTGCCTTCATACCTGGCATAAGTATTTTTATTCCAAGTTATTTTTCGTGGTCATATCTGTTTTTCCATTAGATCATTGTCACCATTATACACTGACATAAACTAGATTGATAGCTCGTTTTGGACTTGTTTAGTTCATTTTTGTAAAATATCTACTGCTTTTAGGTTGGCAAAAGCAGCTTTTGATGATGCAATTGCAGAACTGGATACACTGAGTGAAGAAAGCTATAAGGACTCTACACTTATCATGCAATTGTTACGTGATAATCTGACACTATGGACTTCAGACATGCAGGGTGACGGTAAGCAAACTTTAAATGAATGTCTTTCAGTTCCTAGATAATTTTATTCTTTAGAAATTTCTTAGTATTTTATATCAAGCTATAATTTAGACTAACAACCTACTATAAAACTATCAAATTTTAATTACTGCTTTTCAGGAAGTGGCACCAAAGTATAGTCTTCTATTTTGGGCTTCGAGATGACAAAGTAAGAGACTTCAGAAAAGTGAAATCTTGTGTGAATCTTAAGATTTAAAACTTTTGTCTTTAATATTTTGTTAGTTTTTTTTTCCCCCCCTACACCATATTTTGAAGGTTGAGGACAAGATAGATGGGAGAATAAGCAATTTATTTGATCTTCAGCTTCAGTTTGGAGTTGGGTTGAGGTTAATTTTATTTAAAACTAGGTGGTTTTGGTAGGTATTTATGAAGTGTCTTTCCTGTGTGGAAATCTTCCGTATAAAAAGGAATTCATTTCCCTGTTGGACTCTAGGGAAATGAGCTGTCATCCTGTTCTAGGTTGTTGATTGATTGATTGATTGATTGATTGATTGATTGATTGAGACAGGGTCTTGCTGTATAGTTCAGGCTGGCCTTGAACTTGCAGCAGTCCTCCTGCCAGAGCCTTCCAAGTGCTGGGATTTTCAGGTGTGTGCTCCCATGCCTGGTCCTAGGTCCTTATTTAGGAAGTCTGATGCAGCCTGTTTTTACTTCTGGTAGATTGTCAACTGTGAACAGTTGCTGGATTACGTTATAGAATCTGATTTGGTAAACATGTGTAAATTTTTACTTTAAAGGTAAAAGCTCAAATTTGTCATATTTGTTTTATCCTATTTCAAAAATCCCTCCTGCGTCCCCATTTTGGTGCTAGGGATTGAACCTGGGCCTTGTGCTTGCTTAGCGTGTGCTATACCCCTGAGCTGTATACCCATACCTCCAGAGATCATTTTTGCCTGGGGTAGGTCGTTGACAGAAGCAAAGAGGACAAACTAGTGCGCTGTGATCATTATGAGACAGTTTTTTAGTTGGTGTGGTGGTGGTAGTAGAGTTTTGAAGGAGGAATTTTGTCAGTTTTAATTGCAGTTCCTTTAAGAGCATTACCCAAACTGTAGTATATGTGACATTGCTTGGGACTCACCACATTCTCTGTTGATCAAACCAACATGCTGTGCTGTCTTTGGAAATGTTATATACTTGCAAAAGGTGACTGAAAGTGTATATGTTGTCACATTCTTTCCTCAGAAAAGACTAAGTTAGAATTCTATTTTTTTTTTTTTTTTTTGTGGGTACCGGGGGGTCGACCTCAGGACCTCGCGCGCCAGAAGGCGCCCGTGCCGCTGAGCGATATCACTGGCCCCTTTTTCGTATGTGGGTTCCGGGAGTTGAACTCGGGCCCTCGCGCTTGCCGGACAGGCGCTTAAGCCTCTGAGCCATCTCACCGGCCCTATTTTTTTTTTTTAATGTGGGTACCAGGAGTCAAACTCAGGACCTCGCGCGTGCCAGGCAGGCGCTTATGCCACTGAGCCATCTCACTGGCCCGAATTCTGACTAATTTAAGTTACAGTGCTAGCATGAGAATTAGGTGGCTCAACTTGTAAATCTTTATGAAATGTTTATGTATTTGACAGGATCAGGATTGGCACAAGAGATGTGACATGTGACCTACTCACATACTTCTCCAACAGTCAGATGGAGCCACAGAGTACTTTTTTGTGCAGCACTTCAGACAACCATTAGCAGTCCTTGGAGCCTAGAGCTAGTTTACCGTCTCTGAACTAATGACTTAGGGTCCTTCTAGCTTAAAATCCTATTGTATTTTAATAGTAACTATCAAGAGTGGCCAGCTATTGCTGCCGACTGTACATAGTCACCCCACAGCTCAGAGGAGACTAGTACTACATCTCTGTGTGTGTGTGTGAGGAAATAAAAGGAAAACATGTAGAGAAGCTTGTTAAACAAGTACTGCTTTGTCCTAAGTGAACTACACCCTTCCCACCTCTGGAGACATGGACAGTATTTAAGGGTGCAGGTAATAAAGCTGACCTGGGTTGTATAAAGCCTTTTTATTTATTTATTTATTTTTTTGTGGGTACCGGGGGTCGACCTCAGGACCTCGCGTGCCAGCAGGCACCCGTGCTGCTGAGCGATATCACCGGCCCTTTTTTCGTATGTGGGTTCTGGGAGTCGAACTCAGGACCTCGCGCTTGTCAGGCAGGCGCTTACGCTGCAGAGCTATCTCACCGGCCCAATAACCTTATTCTTTATCAAGTATAATTTTAAGATATATGCATCATTTTAAAATGGGATAATGGGCCGGTGAGATGGCTCAGCGGCGTAAGCGCCTGCCTTGCAAGCGCGAGGGCCCGAGTTCGACTCCCGGAACCCACATACGAAAAAGGGGCCGGTGATATTGCTCAGTGGCACGGGTGCCTGTTGGCGCGCGAGGTCCTGAGGTCGTCCCCCTGGTACCCACAAAAAAAAAAATAAATAAATAAAATAAAATGGGATACTATCTTTAAACTACTTACATTTTCGAAGTTGGGATGATTCTTTGTACAAAATAGTTACATTTTAACATAGGTTTATTATCTTTAATCCTGGAATTGTTTATTTATTTATTTATTTATTTATTTATTTATTTATTTATTTATTTATTTATTTATTTGTGTGTGTGTGTGTGTGGGTACCGGGGGTCGACCTCAGGACCTCGCATGCCAGCAGGCGCCCATGCCGCTGAGCAATATCACCAGCCCTTTTTTTGTATGTGGGTTCTGGGAGTCGAACTCGGGCCCTTGCGCTTGCCAGGCAGGCACTTACGCCGCTGAGCTATCTCACCAGCCCTGGAATTGTTTTTTAATCTAGATAAATCTAGTCACTTCATTCAGACTATAAAGTTCATTAAATTTGATTAAAACACTGATTCCATTTAAAATTTATTAAATTAGATAGCTTTAGTTTTAAAATAGTTGCAGTGAAGAAGCATGGTAGTTTTTTTTGTTTTTTGAGAGTGGGTCTCTTTATGTAGCTCAGGCTGGCCTTGAATTCACTATGTAACCCAGACTGGCCTCAAACTCATGGCGATTCTCTTGTCTCAGCCTCCCAAATGCTGGGACTAACTATAGATATGTGTGACAGGATGGTAGTTTTTTTTTTTTTTTTTGGTGGGTACTGGGGGGTCGACCTCAGGACCTCGCGCGCCAACAGGCACTCGTGCCGCTGAGCGATATCACTGGCCCCTTTTTCGTATGTGGGTTCCGGGAGTCGAACTCGGGCCCTCGCGCTTGCAAGGCAGGCGCTTATGCCGCTGAGCCATCTCACCGGCCCAGGATGGTAGTTTTAACAGTGAAAAAACTTGTTGAGTTTAATGTTAAAATGGGAACTAGGAAAGTATTTACCAGTTTTGCTAAAAATGCTTAGTACTACATGTTCTATTAAACTGGTTTTGTGACATAGATTCAGTGCTAAGAATTGTTAACTGAATTTGTAGTTTTCTAGAATGTTACTTACATTTAGTTTGTGGATCATTTAGATAGTTTTCTCCTTTTTTATTATTGGCTATGAAAAAGTCATAAAACATTTTGAATCGAAGATTTCTAAAGAAACATATTTTTAGAAACTTGTATGTCTTAGTACTGCAGAAAATATTGTCAAAGTGCATTGAAATATTGTTATTTAAAAGGATGACTTCTTTTTCCTCATTGAGTGATTTCTATCCTTTTCTCTAACCATAACAGAACTGTTTTATACATACGTCCATAGAAAGGAAATGTGTGTTCTCTCTGCCAGTCTCTCTCCCCTCAGGGGGGAAAAAATAGAAACAACGGGCAAAGAAATGCCTACCAAGGAAGTCCTTTTCCTCCTTTCTGTATACCTTTGAAAAGGATATTATCACATTTTATTAGTAGTAAAAGGAAGGATTGGGCAGATTATTTCTTAGACTGAATTCTGTACAAAGTATAAAACAAATCTGATGACTGTATCATTGATGTTTTCCTTTGTCCTGCTCTCTTGGTTTACTTTTCTTGTAATGTTGCTTTCATATGATTGTTCTCCCTCCCTTTCTCCTTGCAATATAGATTCCTAAAGGAAAATCCAACTCTCCTTTCCTAAAAACTCTACTTTGTAAGTCATTATCATGGCACAGTGAATTTTGCTTTTAGTTCTGGTTCTTCACTAATCATGCCTGCATTATTATCATCCTGTTGCTTATAAAACTGGCTGTTCTACATTCCAAGGTGCTAAACCTTCTAAGACATCTATTATGGCCTGCTACCTCTGCCTATGTCTGGTTGGATATGACTTACATGATAAAGTGACTTAACGTGACTTTTATGCCAGAGTTACTTGGAACTTTTGGCAAAGCAATGGTTGCTTATGGATGAGTTAGAGTGGGTTCTAGTGTTGTATGTTAACTGTATTTTGGCAGTATATGCCTGTTAAAAATGCAAATGAATGTGACTCTTTCTTGTTTCCCAGGTTGAATACATTATTGTTCTTTGGGGAACAATTGGCTCTCTCTCACTTCTTTCCTTGGTGAATGGTTATTTTCGTCTTTGCATGTTCTTTTGTATATCACAAGTCAAAAATCTTTATGTGCTTGAAGTAACTTTTCATAGTTACATATCAGTTCTAAACATTTTTTATCAAGAGATTTTAAAACTGTCTTTACTTAATTCTTAATTCTTAATGCTATGATAACATTTTCATATCGAAGGTTTAAAAGTTGAGTGAAAATGCTTCATGTTTGTGGGCAGCCAGTCTTAGTGTAATTTGTCCATCCTGATTAAGTAATGTATCAAGGATTATGAGTGGGTGGGTGTCATTTCAACTGTTAAAAATTTTTTTAATAGTTCAGATAGTATCTAATATTTTTATGTGGTACTGGGGATTGAAACCAGGACCTTGTGAATGTTAAGCAAACAGTCTGCTACTGAGCTGTATACCCTCTTCCTTGCCCTGTTAATTGGTTCTTGATTTGTTTTTATTCAGACTATTAACTATGTAGGAATTATGTGATTCGTTTAAAGTACAAAAGAATATAATTTTATCTGTTTATTTTATCAAAAGCCTCTGCATGCTTCATTATGGCTGACTTGTTTAATGCTTTAGGTAGATGATCCTCCAGTAAACAGACTGGCTTTCTGTTGCATGTCGTAGTGCAGTTGAAACTCCCTAGGCTAATTGTTATGTTCAAAGAGAAAAGAAAACAGCATGAGAGAACTGGTCCAAATGCCCTTCTTTAATAACCTCAGCAGTCTGGTTTACTTTGAGCATGCAGTTTCACTGTGAAGTGAGGAATCTGGTTGTAGTTTGATGTATCTGACCAAGATACAAAATATTGAATGTTCATTTACAACAGCAGATTACCCACCACCACCACCACCAAAACAGTATAGATAGCATGTCTTCGGAGCATTTTACTGTTCATTTCACTTTTTTGAAGCAATTCTGATACTGAGCAAAATACCCTCTGATTTTTGAAGAGGTGAGGTTATTGAGAAAGAGTATTTTGACCCAGGATACACATGAAAGCTTGAAAGTTGATTTTAAGAATACAATTACCTTGGCTGTACACTTCAAGAGCTTTTGAAAGCATTAAAACATTGACTTCGTGCATCACTGCCCCCCTTTCATTTTGACTGTTAACAGTTTCAGGACCACGATCAGCAGCCCTTCTTGACTTGGCATCTCAGGTGTGAAGGATAATAGAGGTCCTTTGCCTGTCTGAGTGTTACAACAACTGTAGCAAATATAAGGAGTCCTTACACTTGGAATGATATGTTTATGACTACTATAGACTGAGTTAGTCAATACGAAATAATTTTGTCTTCTTGCAGGTGAAGAGCAGAATAAAGAAGCGCTGCAGGATGTGGAAGATGAAAATCAGTGAGACATAAAAGCCAACAAGAGAAACCATCTCTGACCACCCCACTCCTCCCTACCCCACCCCTTGGAGATTCCCCATTGTCACTGAGAACCACCAAATCTGACTTTTACATTTGGTCTCAGAATTTAGGTTCCTGCCCTATTGTTTTTTTGTTTTGTTTTGTTTTGTTTTGTTTTTTAAAAAACAGTTTTCAAAAGTTCTTAAAGGCAAGAGTGAATTTCTGTGGATTTTACTGGTCCCAGCTTTTAGGTTCTTTAAGACACTAACAGGACTGCATAGAAGCTTTTTCAGCATTACTGAATTGTCTGCGTGCCAGATGTGGCAAGATCACCATTAGAAATGGAAATTACATTTGAAAGCCATTAGACTTCTAGGTGATGCATCTAAGAGAGCGAGTGATCACACTGTAGAGACGTGGTATCATTTTTCCCTTTTCTAATTTAAATTACATTTTATACCAACATTTAAACTTAATTGGGTGTTAGCTTGAGGTGGTTAAAGGTTGTTTGGGGGGAGTTTGTTCCAGTGGTTTTGCTGTAAAAAGTGTTTCAAACTCTACTGAAATGTTGCTGAAAAGCATGGTGCTGGTAACAGTTCAACAATCCGTGGCTGCTCATTCTTGCCTACTTTACTCTCCCTCTGAAGCAGGTTAGCATTGAAGGTGGTATGGAAAAGCCTGCATGCGTGTTCAGGTCTTTGTTTCTTCTTCCCTCTCCCTCTACCCCCTCCCCCCTTCGCTCGCTCACCCTCTTTTGTTCAGTATGTGTAACTTGAAGCTAATTTGTACTACTGGATATCTGACTGGAGCCACAGATACAGAATCTGTATTGTTCTTACTGAAACACAGCATGGAATTAACATTAAACTTAAATAAAAACAAACCTAAATTAAAAATGCCAAATATACTGCGCCTTCATCCTTTATACTTCTAAAATAAAATCTTTAGTCCAAACACTTTGACAGTATTATGTTTGCCTGAATGTGAAAAAATCCCCCCCTTCTTCCATAAATCATGTGTCTGTCTCCCAAAGATGTATATTTTGGAAAAAAATACTGCCTGTAATCTGGATGTGAAGAACACTAAGTAATCGAAGTCAATTGATTACATGTCCTGTTTCCAAACCAGTTAGCGATGCAGTATTTATGTTAATCATTAAAGTACAATGTGTGTATTTAACACAAGGTGTAATTATGGATCATTTTCTACCATGGAATTTTGGGGTGTACAGCCACTTAAGGCTGAATCTGTCAGCATAATCCACCTTGGGTTGTGGTAAAATGGTGTGGTAAAATATTTTCAGGCCTTTCCTGAAAAGATCAGTGGCAAAACCAGTGGATAATTTAATATATTCTCAGTATTTTACCTTCCCAGAAAAACTCAATGTTACAACATTAGTTTCTTGCAGAGATACTGGAGTTTATGTATCAGTGTGTACAGATCTTTGCTTTATTTTGTTGTGGGGCGTGGGTAACTGGGAATTGAACCCAGGGCCTTTTCCATCAAACTTTATATACAAGCCTTATTTTTTGAGACTGGGTCTTGCCAAGTTGCCCAGGCTGGGCTCAAACTTGCCATCTTCTTGCCTCAACTTCTCAGTGCTGGAATTACAAGCATGCATCACCAATGCCCGGTTCTGTTTGCTGTTTTTAGACAAGTCGTTTCCAACCTTGCTGTGATAAAAAGATTTGCAGTAAATACCCTTGAAATGGTTTTTGTGTATTTGGATGTATATCTGTAAGATAATTTCTAGATTTCCTGTGTCTGAAAATATAATTTTCCTGTTAGTAAATGCTTCTTCACCACATTTGACTATAAAATGAGATGTTGACACAGGTGTATATTCCAGGCTTGAGCTCTTAGTAGCGAAGATTTAAGAAATTAACAGATGAGTGATATCCTAATAGTTTTCATTTTAAGTATGTGCTAACAGTTAAAAGTGATGTCTTTGTGAATTGCTTTACTACTAATAGACAGTTGTATATAAATCATTCTCTACTGTTCATTTAAAGCAGCCCATGGGGTTTTTAGGTTGAATTTGTTCTGTTTTCTATGTAAGGTGGCCAGGTACCTGTTGCACTGACAGCCAGAATTGAAGGAATTGATAACATTCTGTCCCAGATTTTTAAAGCGCTTAAGGTCAGGTAGCTATCACACTGAACACTTTCAACACCTAATGAATGCAAGGGTCCAAGTAAACTTTTTTTTTTATTATTTCATTTTATTTTTTGTCTTTTCGAGACAGGGTTTCACTATGCAGTTCAGGCTGGCCTCAAACTGGCAGCAATCCTCCTGCCAAAGCCTCCCAAGTGCTGGAATTTATGTATGTATGGAAGAGAGGCAGTTGGTGAAGACTGCAGGAAGATCTGTGGGCTGAGGTTCTGCCCCCAGAGTTTCAGTCGTTAATTCTTTCAGGATAATTTGACTTTTTTTTAGTAAAAACATCACACCCACATAACTTGAATGCAATTGATTTGTGGGGTTTTTGTTGTTTTTTTGAGACAGGGTCTGGCTATATACTTGAGGCTGGCTTTGAACTCACCATGTAACCCAGGCTGGCCTCAAACTCTTGGTGATCCTCACTCAGCCTCCTGAGTGCTGGAATTACAGGCATGTGCCACACCTGACTTGATTTGTGTTTTAATTATAAGTCTGACACTACTTTCCTTTGGAAATGAAGTTTTTCTTGTTTTTATTTGAGACTGTTTTGTGTAATTCAGACTGGCCTTGAACTCAAAACTAACCCAGGCTGGCCTCAAATTTGAGGTGATCCTCCTGCCTCAGCCTCCCAAGTGCTGGGATTACAGGCATGTTCCACCACACCCGGCATGAAAATGAATTTTTTTTTTTTTTGTGGGTACCAGGGGTCGACCTCAGGACCTCGCGCGCCAGCAGGCGCCCA
The DNA here is from genome assembly GCA_028451465.1 of Erethizon dorsatum. Lineage (NCBI taxonomy): Eukaryota > Metazoa > Chordata > Mammalia > Rodentia > Erethizontidae > Erethizon > Erethizon dorsatum. The sequence goes on from CM051826.1 coordinate 37,491,107, forward strand.
TGCCGCTGAGCGATATCACCGGCCCTTTTTTCGTATGTGGGTTCCGGGAGTCGAACTCGGGCCTTCGCGCTTGCTAGGCAGGCGCTTACGCCGCTGAGCCATCTTACCAGCCTGAAAATGAAGTTTTAAACCTAGAGGTTCTCTAAAATGTTACATGTATAACAAGTTTATACCGTTGCTTTTATTTTGAGATGGTTGGCCAGGACAGCAAATCTTCAAGGTTATATTTTGTTTTTTGCAGGAAGATGAGAATGAACTTTTAGTTGCTTATTGAAAGGGGAAATTGAAATGTAAACATCTGACTTTGTTGCCCTATGCATGCCACCCTAGAATTTATAAACAAGGTCCTAAATTAGCTGCTGTGGATGTTGGCGCTGCCAAGTAAACATACTAAAAAACCGAGATAAACAGCCTGGATGGGGAACATGGAGCCCTGTCTTGTTCATCTCTCTTTAGAGTTACTAGGCTTTAATTGATAAAACTAATTCTTACCTAACATTATCAGCTGTGTATCAGGTAGCGCGTCATTGACTGCACTGCTTCGGGAGTCTAGCACACAGCTCAGTAGTAATTAGGTGAGTTGCTGCCTGCATTTTGCATAAAAAGGAAGCTCAGGAGAAAAAGGGACTTCCCCAAAGCCACACAGCTAACAGTTTCAAAGAATTCAATTTTTCTATGACTAGAGAGCCCATGCTCTTTAACCATTAAGTCATTCAACCTTTGTGCTTTATCAGTTCTTGTTCGTTTAGACATTTTATTCTTTATTATTACTACTATTCCTTTTTGTTTTTTTTAGACAGGGTCTTGCTATGTAGTTCATGCTGGCCTTGAACTCACTATATAGCCCAGGCTGACCTCTAACTCGTGTGGATCCTCCTGCCTCAGCCTCCCAAGTGCTGGGAGTACAGGGGTGCACTGTCATGCCCAGTGTGTTGAAACATTTTAAGGTGATTGTTACAAATATTTTAACATTTCTGGAAAGGTGTGTGCATATTAGCCAGTGGGTCAGAATTGAAATAGAATATGAATAAATATATTTGAGGGGCCAGTGAGAGAGCGGCATAAGCGCCTGTCTAGCAAGTGCAAGGTCCTGAGTTCGACTCCTGGAACCCACATAAAGGAAAAAAAGGGACCGGTGATAACGCTCAGTGGCACAAGCACTTGCTGGCAAGCGTGAGGTCCTGAGGTCGACTCTCAGTACCCACACACACACAAAACAAAACAAAACAAAACAAAACAAAACGGCTTCTGCCTAAAATGGCTGCTTAGTAGATTAAGTTCTTTGGCAATTTTTAAGAACTCTTTAACTTGGGAAATTTTTTTTTTTGTTTACACTTGGAGCAGTTCTTTCAATTTAAGATAGTTTAAGAGCTGGGTGTGGTAGCACATGCCTACAGTTGCAGCATTTGGGAGGCTGAGGCAGGAGGATCACGATGAGATTGAGGCCAGCCTGGGCTACAAAGTGAGTTCAAGGGCAGCCTGGACTACATAGTGAAACCCTGTCTCAAAAAGAGCCCCCCCCCAAAAAAAAAGAAAATTTCTAGTTACACATAGGTGTTTCCTGCATGGTATATTTTCTGTGACAACTGTACCAGTAGAATATAAATTATTAGGTTTTTTTTTTTTTTTTTTTAATGTGGGTACTGGGAGTTGACCTCAGGACCTCGCGCTTACCAGTAAGCGCTTGTGCCGCTGAGCGATATCACTGGCCCTTTTTTTCCTTTTATGTGGGTGCCAGGTGTCGAACTCAGGACCTCACGCTTGCCAGGCAGTCGCTTGTGCCACTGAGCTATCTCACCGGCCCTAGATATTTTTTTCTCTCCACCAAATTTCTTCAGCAGGGATGAAGACTGTAGGAGGAGTTAACTGTAAAGGAGTAGGGTTATTCTATTCACTGTAGTTCTGTGGGTTGATCAGTGAGCCATATTCTTCTGGAATACAACTGTGAACAAGACATCATCTGCTCAGACATTAAAGCAGATGGGACGGGGTTGGCATACACCTGTAATTGCAGTACTAAGGGACGCTGAGATAGGAGGCTCACTAATTTGGTTCTGCTAGAGAGACTCAGTGAGATTCTATTTTTAAAAAACCGGTGAGCATGTAGCTCAGTGGTAGAATGTCCTTGGGTTCAATCCCTACTGCTGAGGCAGAACCAAGGTCTTAATTACACTGTTTCCCGTCCGCTGCTACTCTGGTAATCTTGTCCCCACCACTCAGTAACATTGCGTCTGACCAGACAGAGCCAGTGTGGACACCAGCCCAAAATCAGGGCACTTGAAACAGTAGTGAAAAAAGGAACAGCAAAAAACAGCCTTTCCTTTCACACAGAAAAGGATCGGGAATCAAAGGGTCCAAATCTCCACCTTGAAGACTAGAAAACCTGGAAACCAAACTCTGAGGAATGAAGCAGAGGACTGTCCTACTCGGGGGCAAGATGGTTTTGAGAAATGCATATCTGACCATCTGGCCTTTTCTGTTAGGAATGGTCCCACACCAGCATCATACCAGCATTTTTAAAGGAAAATGTTTTTGCTTCTATTTCATTACCCAAAGAGGTATAAAAGCAACTAAAAGGAAGCATGGTGGCACTCACCTGTAATACCAACACTTGGGAGGCTGAGGCAGGAGGATCACTCAAAGTTCTAGGCCAGCGTGGGCTATGTAGTAGTAAGTTCAAGGCCAGCCTGAACTACATGGTGAGATATGCCGTCTAAAAAAATAATACGGGATATTATGGATCAGAATAAATTCACAAGAAACATCCATGAGTAATGATTTTTGGTTGCTGAGACCATTTAGCACATTATTTCAAAGTGGCAAAATTCAGGGCAATCTGCTGGGCGTGGTGACACACACCTGTAATCCCAGTACTTGGGAGGCTGAGGCAGGAGGATTGCTGTGAGTTCAAGTTCAGCCTGACCTATACTGTGACATTGTGAGACTCCAAAAACCAAAAAAAGGGAAAAAAAATTTTTTTCAGAGCAATCTGTGGAAAGAATTCAAAAGCGGTGTCTACATTGGCTGACAGGTTTATATAGGGCACATGCACACAACTTTCTCCTTTTTTTCTTTTTTTTTTTTTTTGTGGGTACCGGGGGTCGAACTCAGGACCTTGCACTTGCCAGGCAGGCGCCTATGCCACTGAGCCATCTCACCGGCCCTCTCCGTTTTTTCTTGTGTGTATCTTTTTTTTTTATTTTTTGGAGAGAGGGTCTCACTATGTGGTTCAGGCTGGCCTTGAACTCACGGCAATTCTGCCTCAGCCTCCCGAGTGCTAGGATTACAGGTGTGCACCAACACACCTGGCTCTTGTGTATATCTCAAGGGGCCAAGACCTCTGATCTTCAAAATAATTTATACATTACAGGATACAAACTAACAAAGGGAAAGACACTTTCTTGGAGAGCCAACTGAAAGGCATTTTGCAAAAGTCCACATCACTCTGAAGTGGAAGGACTGGAGCCCATCACTGTGGCCTTCATTACCTGGACCCCTCCTCTTCTCTGCTCGAGGTGGCCTCAGAGCTGTTTCTTCTACCTGTCCTGCTCCACCCCATCCCCGAAGGGCTAGTGTTGTCACGCGCGTTCCTGTGTGGCCCAAAACTGGTCTCCTTGGTCTGATCCCTTGATACCTTCTGTGCTGTCCTGGAAGCCGGCAAAGGCTGACTCAGACTGCTCCCCACAGGGCCTGCTGGCCTCCTCTTGAGGCACGGGCAGTTCCAGTTCTCTTTATTTCCCTGTGTCAATCCACGCTCCTAATATGGATGGTTGGGTTGTCAGCCACCAACTCTGCATTGCTGGGAGTTTCGTGGTCATCTTTGGTCACAAATGATTCCATCTTTCCCTGCGTGCCAACAGAAGGGCATGGCTGTGGCCCTTGCTTCCCTCACTTTTAAAACAGGACCCAACTTGGGGGTCATGATGCTTGCCTGTAATCCCAGCACCTGGGAGGCTGAGGCAGGAGGATCAAGGGTTGAGGCAAGATTGCATAGCAAGGTCCTGTCTCAAAAAAAAAAAAAAAAAAAAGGGAAAAAAGTGAAAGGAAGAAAAAAGGAAAGAATATGTGTGTTGGCTCTGATTCACTTACTGTCCTAGGTACAGGTAGAGGTCTGCTATGTCTAATAAAGGCCAGAAAGTTGTTTTTCTTTAAAAATTCCATTTTAGCATTTGTTTCTCACACAGTTGAAGTTAAGAATGTGCGATTTCACAAGCTGGGCAGTATGAATCATGCCCAGGAACTGTCTCGATGTCTAAAGCTATCATTTACATTTCCAGTTGTGCTGCAGCTCCGGGTCCTCCCTTGGCACATGTGCTTCTGCCCCACAGTGCTGCTTTCCAGGTCTTCCACAAACATCTTTTCCTCACTACTTAAAATTCTGGTGCTGTAGGGTTGGACTAAGGCTGATTTCAGTACCTGAGTTGTTTCCCATTAGTGGTACATTGGTAGCTATGATAATAGGCCACGGTAAATAGCGAAGTCTTTTAGAATTTGGTTTCAAGATAATTTTAGAACCCTCTCCCCCAATTTTTTTAAATCAACCTTGTCATTAAGGAGATAAAAGATCAAATACAGTAATTAAGAGATGTCAATTTTACCCTCTTGCCAGGTGTGGTGGTACACGCCTGTAATCCCAGCACTTGGGAGGCTGAGGCAGGAGGATCACTGTGAGTTCAAGGCCCACCTAGGCTACATAGTGAGTTCAAGGCCAGCCTGAAGTACACAGTAAGACCCTGTCTCAAAAACAAACAAAAAACCATCTTGTGAGGATATAAAGAAGCATTCTTTCTGTATACTGTTGATGTTTCAAAACTTTTTTTTTTTTTTTTTTTTTTTTGTGGGTACTGGGGGTTGACCTCAGGACCTCGTGCGCCAGCAGACGCCCGTGCCACAGAGCGATATCACCGGCCCCTTTTTCATATGTGGGTTCCGGGAGTCGAACTCAGGACCTCGCGCTTGCCAGGCAGGTGCTTACTTCACTAAGCCATCTCATTGGCCCTCAAAACTTTTATTCAAATGTAACATATAGAAAAAGTACAGCCATGTGTGGTGGCACACACCTGTAATCCCAGAACTCAGGAGGCTGAGGGAGGTAGATTGCCACGAGTTCGAGGCCAGTCCAGTCTACATAGTAAATTCAAGTTTGGCCTGGACTGCATAGCAAGCCCCTGACTCAAAAAAATAAAATAAAATAAAATAAAGTACATAAAACTATATACTTCAATGAATTTTCACAAAGTGTGAAAGGGAAAAACTACCAGAAAAATTGTTCTTTTTAAAAAAACTTTGTTCTTGGGGCCGGTGAGTTGGCTCAGCGGCTTAAGCGCCTGCCCGGCAAGCGCGAGGGCCCGAGTTCGACTCCCGGAACCCACATACGAAAAAGGGGCCGGTGATATCGCTCAGCGGCACGGGCGCCTGCTGGCGCGCGAGGTCCTGAGGTCGACCCCCCGGTACCCACAAAAAAAAAAAAAACTTTGTTCTTTTGAAACCGCCTAGCTCTGTAACTGCTTCATGGCTCTGTAATTACTTTCTTGACCCCTGTAACCACGAAAGCATAACCGAACATGCAGGATGCCTGATTGTACCATTGTACCAAGCTTCATGATCATTAATCTAGTCGTGTAACCAATGATCTCACCCTGCTAGCTAATCAAAAGAACTGCTAGTCTGTTCTGTCTTGCCTTTGTACCTCCTGCTTACGCATCATATAAAAGCCCTAGACCATCAGAGATCGGGGCCTGATACTTTGGGAATGATCCCAATCAGTGCCCGTCAACATAAAATAAATCTCCCTCCAAATCCTGGGTGTTGTTTCCGTGTTTCTGTTTGCCATAGCAAGGGAATACACATCAAGAAACAACACCAGCACTGAAGAAAAAGAATAGGGCCAGCATCTTTGAAGACCCCCCTAAAGTCTCCTCTCAGGCCTCAGCATTAGTCTTTCACCCCCCAAATGGAAACTACTATTTTATCACCCCTCATTAGTTTTAGGTGCTTTTGAATATGACATAAATGTAATCAGAACTGTTTTTTTTTTTTGGGGGGGTGCAGGGGGGTCGATCTCAGGGCCTCATGCGCCAGCAGGCGCCTGTGCCGCTGAGCGATATCACCAGCCCCTTTTTTGTATGTGGGTTCCGGGAGTCGAACTCGGGCCCTCGCGCTTGCCGGGCAGGCGCTTAAGCCGCTGAGCCATCTCACCGGCCCAACTTTCTGGGTTTTATTTCTTTCTGACATTATGTTTGTGGGATTAATCCGTGTCGTTGTAATAATAGTGTATTTTCATGGTTATATAATACTCTTCCAGTTGTGTATCTTGATTCTGTGGTGGATTGTTTTCAAGTCTTGAGTTACATATGTTTATAAATATTCTTGGATGTATCTCGCTATCTACGTGTATGCATTTATGTTGTATGTATACCTAAGAATAGAATTACTAGTCATTGGAGGTGTGTGTATTCAGCTTTAGTGGATATTGCAAAACAGTTTTCCAAAGTGCTTGTTTTATTTTTCAGTTCTACCAACAGCACATGAGTTTCAGTTGCGCCCTATTTCACTGGTGTTTGGTATTGTCACTCTTTATAGCCATTCTGGAAAGTATGTAAGTGGACTTAATTTGGGATTTAGTTTGCATTTTCCTGATGATTAATGAGATCGAGCACTTTTTAATATATTGAATGTCTGAATATCTCTTCTGTTAAATTTCTGTTATTGCCTCTTTTTCTGTTGGGTTGTCAGTTTCTTACCGATCTGCAAATGGTCTTTGTGAGTATGTTTTGGGAGTTATTATTGCTACCCTCTTTTCCCATTCTTTGGTCCACTTTCTATTTATTTATTTATTTTTTTTTGTGGGTACCGGGGGGACGACCTCAGGACCTCACGCGCCAACAGGCACCCGTGCCGCTGAGCGATATCACCGGCCCCTTTTTCGTATGTGGGTTCCGGGAGTCGAACTCGGGCCTTCGCGCTTGCAAGGCAGGCGCTTAAGCCGCTGAGCCGTCTCACCAGCCCCACTTTGATCCACTTTCTGTCTCTGTCTCTATCTCTGTCTCTGTCTCTCCCTGTCTCTGTCTCTGTCTCTGTCTCTCTCTCTCTGCCCCCCCCACCTTCCTGGAAAGTAAACTCAGAGCCTTTGTACTGAGATGTGTCCAAAACAGGGTCTCTCTAAATCTCTTAATTGCCCAGACTGGAATTTTTTTTTTTCAAACTTTATTTTTTTTAAAGACAACAAGTAAACATTCTCATGTATTAACAAACTCAAGCATTAGAGAATGTACAAATACCTTTTGGAGAAAAATATTACTCAGTATAAGATTAAGCCATGTAAAAGCTAGGTAAAAATAGAAGACTAAGGAATGGAATAGTCACAGTGAAATTGCATTTTCTTTTTTTTTTTTTTTTTTTTTTGTGGGTACCGGGGGGTCGACCTCAGGACCTCGCGTGCCAGCAGGCACCTGTGCCGCTGAGCGATATCACCGGCCCCTTTTTCGTATGTGGGATCCGGGAGTCGAACTTGGGCCCTCGCGCTTGCAAGGCAGGCGCTTATGCCGCTGAGCCATCTCACCGGCCCTGCATTTTCATACTAGGGAGACAATACGATGTTTACAAATGTGCATCCGGTTTATTTCGCTTGTGAGTATTTTCTCGAGTTGCATCCATTTACCTATAAAAGTTTCCAGTTTATCCTTCTTTATGGCTGAGTAGTACTCCATTGTATAGAAATACCACATCTTTTTTATCCATTCCTCCGTTAATGGGCATTTGGGTTGTTTCCACGATCTAGCTATTACAAATTGTGTTGCTATAAACATGGGTGCACATATATTGCTGTGGTACGATGTTTTTAATTCTTCTGGGAAGATACCCAGAAGGGGAATAGCTGGGTCAAATGGGACCTCCAACCCTAGTTTTTTGAGGAATCTCCACACTGATTTCCACAGTGGCTGCACCAGTCGACACTCCCACCAACAGTGGAGAAGGGTTCCTTTTTCCCCACAGTCCATCCAGCATTTGGTATTAGTTGACTTCCTGATAATAGCCATTCTTTCTGGGGTGAGATGGAATCTCCGTGTTGTTTTAATTTGCATCTCTTGAATGACTAGTGATGTTGAACATTTTTTCATATATTTATTTGCCATTTGTATTTCTTCATCTGAGAAGTGTTTATTCATCTCAGATGCCCATTTTTGGATTGGGTCTTTAAATTTGGGAGGTCTGACTTTTTTGAGTTCTTTGTATATTCTCGATAGTAATCCTTTGTCTGAGGAATAGCTGGCAAACATTTTTTCCCACGTTATGGGTTGTCTCTTCACTCAGTTGGTGGTTTCTCTTGCTGTGCAAAAGCTTTTTAATAAGATGAGATCCCAGTTGTTGATTCTTTGTGATACTTCCTGTGCGATGGGGGTTTTATTCATAAAGTCTTTGCCTACACCAAGGTCTTCAAGAGTTTTACCTATTCTATTTCCCGGGAGATTTAATGTTTCTGTTTTAATATTTAGTTCTTTGATCCATTTTGAATTTAGTTTAGTGCACGGTGAAAGATATGGGTCTAATTTTAATCTTCGGCATGTGTAGAGCCAATTTTTCCAGCACCATTTATTAAAGAGACTATCTTTCTTCCAGTGAATGTGTTTGGCACCTTTGTCAAAGATAAGGTGGCTTAGTATATCTGGAGTTGTTTCTGCATCTTCTAATCTATTCCATTGATCTTCGGGTCTGTTTTTTTGCCAATACCACGCCGTTTTTATCACAGTAGTTTTATAGTATCATTTCAAATCAGGGATTGTGATGCCTCCTGCCTTGCTTTTGTTGCCCAGAATTGCCTTTGCTATTCTAGGTCTCTTCTGGTTCCAGATGAATTTTAGGATTGTTTTCTCTAATTCTGTGAGATATGTTGTTGGAATTTTGATCAGAATTGCATTAAATCTGTATAACAATTTTGGAAGTATGGCCATTTTCACTATGTTGGTTCTTCCAACCCAAGAGCAAGGGATATCTTTCCATTTTCTGATATCCTCTTCAATCTCCTTTTTCAGAGTACTGTAGTTTTCAGTATAGAGGTCTTTTACTTCCTTTGTGAGATTGATTCCTAGGTATTTCTTTTTTTTAGATGTGATTCTGAAAGGTGTTGTTTCCCTAATTTCTCTCTCAGTGAGTTTGTTATTGGTGTACAGGAAGGCTATTGATTTTTGAGTGTTGACTTTGTATCCAGCTACACTACTGAATTTGCTTATTAAATCTAGCAATTTTTTAGTGGAGTTTTTGGGGTCTTCTGTATAGAGTATCATGTCGTCTGCAAATAATGATAATTTAACTTCTTCCTTTCCAATCATTATTACTTTTATTTCTTTCTCTTGTCTAATTGCTCTGGCTAAAGTTTCCAGAACTATGTTGAATAAGAGCGGGGACAGTGGACATCCTTGTCTGGTTCCTGATTTTAGAGAGAAGGCTTTCAGTTTTTTTTGTCCATTTAGTATGATATTGGCTGTTGGTTTGTCATAGATAGCTTTTATCAGATTGAGATAAAGACCATCTACTCCAATTTTCTGTAGGGTTTTTATCATGAATGGGTGCTGGACTTTGTCAAAAGCTTTTTCTGCATCTATTGAGATGATCATATGATTTTTGTCCTTGGTTCCGTTAATATGGTGTATTACATTTATTGATTTACGTATATTGAACCATCCCTGCATCCCTGGGATGAATCCAACTTGGTCATGGTGTATAATCTTCTTGATGATTTGCTGCATGCTGTTTGCCAGTATCTTCTTGAGGATTTTTGCATCTATGTTCATTAGGGAGATTAGTCTATAGTTCTCTTTCTTAGTTGGGTCCTTCTCTGGTTTTGGTATCAGGGTAATGCTTGCTTCCAGGAATGAATTTGGGAGTATTGCTTCCCTTTCAATTTCATTAAAGAGTTTGAGAAGTAGTGGTGTTACGTCTTCTCTAAATTTCTTGTAGAATTCAGCAGTGAATCCATCAGGGCCTGGGCTTTTCTTTGTTGGGAGGTTTTTAATTACATTTTCGATTTCATTGATTGTTATTGGTTTATTTAGAATTTTTATATCTTCTTGGTTGAGCTTTGGTAATTCATATGTATCTAGGAATCTGTCCATTTCCTCTGCATTTTCCATGTTATTAGAATACAAGTTTTCAAAGTAGGTATAGATGATCTTCTGGATTTCTGCAGTGTCCGTCGTGATATCACCCTTTTCATTCTTAATTGCGTGGATTTGAGTACATTCTTTCCTTTTTTTAATAAGGTTGGATAAGGGTTTGTTGATTTTATTTAATCTTTCAAAGAACCAACCCTTTGATTCGTTGACTCTGTATTGTTTTTTTAGTCTCCAATACGTTAATTTCTGCTCTGATCTTTATAATTTCCTCCCTTGTCCGAGCTTTTGCCTTAGCCTGCTCTTCTTTTTCTAGAAGTTTGAGGTTCACCATTAGGTTGTTTATTTGTGCTTGCTCTGTTTTCCTGATATAAGAATTTAATGCTATAAATTTCCCTCTTAGGACTGCTTTCATTGTATCCCATAAGTTCTGGTATGTTGGACTGTCATTATTATTCAGTTGCAGAAACTGTCTAATTTCTTCTTTAATTTCATCTGTGACCCATTGGTTGTTCAGTAGAGTGCTATTTAATTTCCATGTGTTTAGCAAATTTTTGTGGTTTCTTTTGCCATTGATTTCCAATTTCATTGCACTATGGTCTGATAATATACATGGGATAATTTCAATTCCTTTGCATTTACTTAAGCAGGTTCTATGAGCTAGTATGTGGTCTATTTTGGAGAACATCCCATGTGCAGCTGAGAAGTATGTGTATTCTGATGTTGTGGGGTGGAACACTCTGTAGACATCTACTAATCCATTTGTTCCAAAGTTTGGTTCAGTTCTAATATTTCATTGTTGATTTTTTTTTTTTTTTTGGTGGGTACCGGGGGGTTGACCTCAGGACCTCACGCGCCAACAGGCGCCCGTGCCGCTGAGCGATATCACTGGCCCCTTTTTCGTATGTGGGATCCGGGAGTCGAACTCGGGCCCTCGCGCTTGCCGGGCAGGCGCTTAAGCCGCTGAGCCATCTCACCGGCCCTCATTGTTGATTTTTTGTCTAGTTGATCTGTCTTTTTGTGACAGTGGAGTATTGAGATCCCCCAATACAATTGTATTAGTGCTTATTTGATTTTTCATGTCCATTAATATTTGTTTTCTATAGTTGGGTGCACTGGTATTTGTTGCATATATATTTATGATTGTTATCTCTTCCTCTTGGATTGTTCCCTTTATAAGGATGTAGTGACCTTCTTTATCTCTCTGAATCATTCTTGGCTTGAAATTCACTTTGTCTGCAAAAAGAATAGCTACCCTTGCTTTTTTCTGGGTTCCCGTTGCATGGAGTATTGTTTTCCATCCTTTGACTTTCAGTCTATGAATTTCTTTTTGAATTAAATGTGTTTCTTGTATACAGCATATTGTTGGATCTTGCTTCTTGATCCAATTTGCCAGTCTGTGCCTTTTGTTTGGTGAGTTCAGACCATTAACATTGATGGTTAAAACTGATATGTATTGACTTATCCTTGTCATGTTATTTTCCTGTTGTTGGCTCCCCCTCTTTTAATTTTTATTTTTCCCTCCCTCTCTTTAATCATTTGCTCTGCCTGGTGGATTCCTTCTGTTGGGGTTTCTGGAGTTGTAGTCCTTGTTATCCCTTTCTAGAATGTCCTTCAAAACATTTTGGAGTGCTGGTTTGGTGGTTATAAATTTTCTCAGATGTTCTTTGTCATGGAAGTATTTTATTTCTCCATCAGTTTTGAAACATAGTTTTGCAGGATACATCAATCTAGGTTGAAGATTATTTTCCTTTAGAACCTGAAATACATCATTCCAAGCTCTTCTTGACTTGAGGGTTTGTGCTGAAAAGTCTGCTGTGATTCTGATGGGCTTGCCTTTATAGGTGATTTGTTTCTTTTCTCTAACAGCTTTTAAGATTCTACTCTTATGTTGAATTTTTGGAATCTTGACTATGATATGCCTGGCTGAAGATTTTTTTTTTTTTTTTTTTTTGGTGGGTACCGGGGGTCGACCTCAGGACCTCGCGTGCCAACAGGCACCCGTGCTGCTGAGCGATATCACCGGCCCCTTTTTCGTATGTGGGTTCCGGGAGTCGAACTCGGGCCCTCGTGCTTGCAAGGCAGGCGCTTACGCCGCTGAGCCATCTCACCGGTGAAGATTTTTTTTGATTGTGGTTAATTGGAGTTCTATAAGCCTCACTTATCTGATCATCAAATTCTTTTTCTCTACCAGGGACATTTTCTGTGATAATGTCTGTGAACAGTGTTCTGATGTCATTTATACTATCTCCTGCTTTTTCATTGACTCTAATCAATCTTAAGTTATTCTTCTTTGCATCATCTAGCAGCTGCTGGATTGATTTTTCATTGTCCCTTGCTATTTTTAAGAATTCTTGGGCCAGTGAGCTGGCTCAGCGGCTTAAGCGCCTGCCCGGCAAGTGCAAGGGCCCGAGTTCGACTCCCGGAACCCACATATGAAAAAGGGGCTGGTGATATTGCTCGGTGGCACAGGCGCCTACTGGCGCGTGAGGTCCTGAGGTCGACCCCCGGTACCCACAAAAAAAAAAAAAGAATTCTTTCTTTTCATGATCACTAATTGCAAGCCTGTCTTCTGTATCTGAGATCCTGTCCTCACATTGGCTTAATCTGCTACAAATAGTTTCAATGGAATTTTTGTTCTGGATATCTGCTTGAATCTGCTTTATGGAGTCCATTTCTTTCCTATGCTGAGCATTCATGGCTTCCATCATTTTCTTAAGCTCGTCTATTTTTTTGTCTGTGTCTGCTCTAGTGTCCTTAAACATGGTCTTCATTGTGGACATTATCTCTGCAGTTATCTGAGAAATTATTTCTGATTTAAATTTTTCCAGAGCCTCATTCAACTGCTTTGTTGTTACCACTTCAGAGATGCCAGGTGGGTGGCTTTCGGTTTGTTCCACCTCCCTGCCCCCTGGGTTTGCCTTTGGTGAACTGGATGTGTGGGGTTGCATCCTATTTAAGTGTCGTCTCATTTTCTTTTCTTTCTTTAGTTTACTTCCTGGGTTGCTGTTTGTAAATTGCCTATGGTAGGTTGTTTTATTGCTAGTACTTCAAACTCTTAGGAGATGGCTACTTCTCTGAGGTATCTTCCAGGTGTAGCTTATTTTTGGATTTTGAGCCTGCTGCAAGATCCTACCTCTTCAATTTGTTGGAGATAGGAAGCTGCTGCCTGTTTGGCCCAGTCCTTGGTTCTTTGCTACTGTGCCACAGTATTTTCTGTGATCCTTAGACAGTCTCAGTCTTGGAATACCAGGAAGAAAAGCACCAGTCAGTGTGTCCTTCATGTCCGGTGCTTCTCTGTACCGCGGCGTCTCGCGTTCCTCCGCGGAGGTCCCCGCTGGAGCCGTGGATGGAGTGGCGGCTGCCCTGAGTTTCAAGTTCAGCTGCTGCCCCCCCCCACAATGGTGCCCGGCTAGTTGCTCTCTTGCACGGGACGGCTGGGTGTCAGCACTCACCGCCAGTCAGTGTGTCCTTCACAGCCAATGCTTCTCTGCACTGCTGCTTCTCGCGTTCCTCCGCAGAGGCCCCCGGAGGTGCCGGCAGTCACCGCGTGTCCACAGATTTGAACCACTTCTGTTCGTCGGGATTCCCGACACAGGGAAATGGTGCCAGCGGCCACCTCCTTCTTCTTTGTTGGAGTTTCTCTCTTCACTTTCTCCGTGGGCCCCGAACTGCGCTTCAGATCTTTCCTGGGTCCATGGGAGCCACTTCCCTCTTTCTTGTCCTCCTCCAGTCACTATATTCCAGTGTCCGGATGGCGACTTTTGGAGAGGTTCACTGCCTGCTTCTTACAGATCTGCCATTTTTTTCCGGAACCCTCCCAAGACTGGAATTGAATTTGTGATCATCCCAGATTGTGGGATAAGAGGAATGCACTCCCATACTCAGCTTCATTCTCTCAGTGTTTCTTTCTCTTTTTTTTTTGTGGGTGTCGGGGGTCGACCTCAGGACCTTGCGGGCCAGCAGGCGCCTGTGCCACTGAGCGATATCACTGGCCCTTTTTTCGTATGTGGGTACCGGGAGTCGAACTCAGGCCCTTGCGCTTGCCAGGCAGGTGCTTATGTCGCTGAGCCATCTCACCGGCCCTGGATTTCATTTTTAAGTATTTGATTCTAAACTGGGTGTGGTGGCATACACACTGAGGCAGGAAGACCTGTGAGTTCAGGCCAGCCCGGATTACAAATTGAGACTCTCTCCAAAAAAAAAAAAAAAAAAGTATTTGATTCTTTTGATTTCTTCTCTTCCTTCCTTTCTTTTTCTTTTTTCTTTCTTTCTTTTTTTTTTTTTGAGACAGTTTTGCTGTGTAACCCAGGTTCGCCTTGAATGCACGTTCTTCCTGCCTCAGTCCCCCAAGTGCTGAGATTACAGGCATGCATCACCACATCTGGCTTTACTTTCTTTAAAACAGTGTCATTTGCTGGGCCTCATGGCATGTGCCTGTAATCCCAGCACTTGGGAAGCTGAGGCAGGAAAATTGCCACTTCAGCATTGTGAAGTGGCAACAAATTAGAAATAGCCTAAATGCCTATCTTAGTGCATCCCTACTATGTATAAAGTGTTGAGAGCAGACATTCTTGTCTTGTTCTCTGTCTTATTGGAAGGAAGCATTTTGCCTGTCACATTAAGAGTGCTACTAGCTTTAAGTTTTTTGTAGATTCCCTTCACAAGTTTCAGTGGTTCACATCTCATCTTTACTATGTATGCTCTGTTTTTTGTTTTTGTTTTTTGTTTTTTGTTTTTGAGACAGAGTCTTGCTGTGCAGTTCATGCTGGCCTTGAACTCACTGTGTAGCCCAGGCTGGGCTTGAACTCATGCCAATCCTGCCTCAGCCTCCCAAGTGCTAGGATTACGGGTGTGCACCACCATGCCTGGCTGTGTACTTATACTCACTTTAAAAAATGAAGTAAACAGCCCATGTGGTGAAGCATACTGCAGTCTCAGCTCTCTAGGAAGCTGAAGCAAGAGGACTGCAAATTCAGGCAGAGCCTGGGCAGCTTATCAAGACCTTATATCAAAAACAAAACCAAAACAATAATAACACTAATAAGGGACTGGAAATGTAGTTCACCACAAAGTCCCTGGGTTCAATCCCCAGGTTTTTCTTTGTTTTTTGTTTTTGTTTTTGTTTTTGTTTTGTTTTGTTTTGTTTTTTGAGACATGGTCTCGCTATGTAGATCAGGCTGGCCTTGAACTAACTATGTAGCCCAGGCCGGCTTTGAACTCAAGGAGATCCTGCTGCCTCAGATCCCCAAATGCTGGGACTACAGGTGTGTGCCACCATGCCAGGCCGCTTTTCACTTTTGAGACAGGGTCTTGCTAAGTTGCCCGGGCTGGGCTTGATCTAACAGTCCACTTGCCTCAGCCTCTCACGGTTCTGGGATTACTATACCCATCTGAGGCCTTTCTTCTTTTCTAATATTGGTGTTTAGTGTCCCCTAAGTATTTAGCTAGTGTCACCTAACAATTTTTTATTTTCAGTGTGAGGATCGAGCTCATGTCCTCATATGTGCTGGGCAAGTGCTCTACCACTGGGCTGCACTCCAGCCCTCACGAGCTAACAAATTCTGTTTTGTGTTCTCATTTTCATTCAGTTCAGAATATTTTTCAATTTCCTTTTTTTGATATTTTCTTTAATCCATGATAGAAGAAATATGTTACTTAGTTCTCATTTTTAGGGATCTTTCTGTTATTGATTTCCAATTTAATTTTACTGTAATCAGAGAACACACTTGCGTGACTTCGGTCTTGAAATTTGTTGAAACTGCCGTTTAGTGCCAGGAGCAGGGTCTCAGTGCTCTGTACACACTTGAGCAGAACGTCAGCTCTGCTGCTGCTGGCCAGAGTGTTCTACAGATGTCTCCCGTCAAGGCTGCCTCCTAATCAATTCTCTGTTTGCTTGTTCTATCAGTTATTCAGAGAGGTATTGAAACCTGTGGCTTTTTATATTTGTCTTTGTTCTATCAGGTTTTTTTTTTTTCCTTCATGTGGGTTCCGGGAGTCGAACTCAGGACCTCGCGCTTGCCGGGCAGGTGCTTATGCCGCTGAGCTATCTCACCAGCCCAGCACTATCTTTTTCCATTCTATAGATTTTATTTGCATTTTTCTATTTAATGAACATTTCTTATAGGCAGCACATAGTTGAGTGTTGCATTTTTATTCAATTTGGCAACTTCTGCCTTTTAATTGGGGTGTTTAAGCCATTGACACGTACCGTGGTTGTTAAACCAGGCATGGTGGCACCAGCCTGTAATCCTAACCTCGAGGAGGCTGAGGCAGGAGTTTGAGGCCAGCCTTGGCCACATAGTTAGACCCTGTCTATTTTTTTTTTTTTTTTTTTTTTTTTTTTTGAGACAGGGTCTCACTATGTAGTGCAGGCTGGGCTTGAACTCGCTTATGTTGTTGCGGAAAAACCTGGGCAGAAAGGAAAATGCTCTGCACCGAGGAGTTCGGAAGGCAACTTGTTTATTGATACTGGTAGGCTGGGGCACTGAGTCTGAGTCCAAATCACTGGCCCAGAGTCAGCTCAGAGTTCAGTTTAAATAGTTTGTAAGCAGGACATACAAAGCTGGTAGCAGGTTATTACATGATCGGTTATATGAATTAAATCATAAGTTGTCAGGCAGGCTTATTTTAAGCAGGCTTACTTATAAAGAATTGTTTATCATAAGGCAGGAACATTCTGGGAGGGAGGGTGTTGAGCAGAGCAGGTAGAGTTAAATGTGTCCTTGACTGGGCCAGTCTGTCCTAGACATGAAGTCCTTGAAGCATGTTGGAAAAACTATGTATATATATATTTAGGTAGAAAAACACAGAATCACAGTTGGATGTGGTCAAGTTGTGCTGGAGCGCTATCTAGGAGAAGCAGCTGGATGCAGACAGTCAAGGCTGAATGAGCTTAGCAGTCTAACTATGTGACAAGCAGCACGAGCATATCCTGTCTCAATATAGTCACAGGCTATTTTTTTTTTTTTTTTGTGGGTACCGGGGGGTCGACCTCAGGACCTCGCGCGCCAACAGGCACCCGTGCCGCTGAGCGATATCACCAGTCCCTTTTTGGTATGTGGGATCCGGGAGTCGAACTCGGGCGCTCACGCTTGCAAGGCAGGCGCTTACGCCGCTGAGCCATCTCACCGGCCCTATAGTCACAGGCTATTAACTGATTTTTAATTTCTATTATAAAATTTCTATAAATTTACCCTTACAGTGTTTTTTCATTTGGTTTTGTTTTTTTGACACGTGAGACCCTGTGTCAAAAAAACAAAAAGAGGGCCGGTGAGATGGCTCAGCGGCGTAAGCGCCTGCCTTGCAAGCGCGAGGGCCCGAGTTTGACGCCCGGATCCCACATACGAAAAAGGGGCCGGTGATATCGCTCAGCGGCACGGGTGCCTGTTGGTGCGCGAGGTCCTGAGGTCGACCCCCCGGTACCCACAAAACAAAACAAAACAAAACAAAACAAAACAAAACAAAAAACAAAAAGAAAGAAAGTGGGGGAGGGGAGAAAGAGAAGGAAAAAGAAAAGGAAGGAGGGGAGGGAGGGAGGGAGGAAGAGAGTGAAGGAAGGGCTGGGGATACAGCTCAGTGGAAAGGCCCTGACTTCAATTCTCACTACTACAACAAAACCACAATGATTTTACTACTCCATACCCAATAGGATGTCTATTAAAACAAATAACAAAAAAAAAAAAAGGAATAATGATGAGAGTTGGTGAAGATGTGGAGAAAATGGAAGTCTAATGCATTTTTTTTTTTTATTTTAAAGAGAAGAAAAAACAAAACAAATCAAAAGAAGAACAAATTTTCAAAGCAACATAATAGGAGGGTAACAATGGTTAATACATTACGTATTACTATCTTTAAGTTAGTTATTCAGGATACCAGACATTAGCATTCAATTGTCCAAACATTATTGGCACAAACCTTACTCTTCAATGAACTAAGTAAAATTGGTAGTGTATCTATCTTTTTTTTTTTTTTTTTTTTTTTTTGTGGGTACCAGGGGGTCGACCTCAGGACCTCGTGCGCCAGCAGGCGCCCGTGCCGCTGAGCGATATCACCGGCCCCTTTTTCGTATGTGGGTTCCGGGAGTCGAACTCGGGCCCTCGCGCTTGCCGGGCAGGTGCTTAAGCCGCTGAGCCATCTCACCGGCCCAGTGTATCTATCTTAACCATCTTATATATATATATATATACAATTTTTTTTTATTTTAAAGAGAAGAAAAAAACAAAACAAATCAAAAGAAGAACAAATTTTCAAAACAACATAATAGGAGGGTAACAATGGTTAATACATTACGTATTACTATCTTTAAGTTAGTTATTCAGGACACCAGACATTAGCATTCAATTGTCCAAACATTATTGGCACAAACGTTACTCTTCAATGAACTAAGTAAAAATGGTAGTGTATCTATCTTAACCATCTTATATATATATATACAATTTTTTTCCCTTTCCCTTCTTTCTTTTCCCTATTCCAGTCTCTCTTTCCTTTTGACCAGTTTCTTTTTGATTCACCATGTCTATTGTACATTTTGGATCTTATTTACTCTTTCAGTTTCTCATACTAGAGAGATAATACGATGCTTACACATGTGCTTCTGGTTTATTTCACTTATGAGTATTTTCTTGAGTTGCATCCATTTACCTATAAAAGTCTCCAGTTTATCCTTCTTTATGGCTGAATAGTACTCCATTGTATAAAAATACCACATCTTTCTTATCCATTCCTCAGTTGATGGGCATTTGGGTTGTTTCCAAGATCTGGCTATTACAAATTGTGCTGCTATAAACATGGGTGCACATATATCGCTGTGGTACGATGTTTTTAATTCTTCTGGGAAGATGCCCAGAAGGGGAATAGCTGGGTCAAATGGGACCTCCAACCCTAGTTTTCTGAGGAATCTCCACACTGACTTCCACAGTGGCTGTACCAGTCGACACTCCCACCAACAGTGAAGAAGGGTTCCTTTTTCCCCACAGCCCCTCCAGCATTTGTTATTAGTTGATTTCTTAATAGTAGCCATTCTTTCTGGGGTTATATATACAATTTTTTTCCCTTTCCCTTCTTTCTTTTCCCTATTCCAGTCTCTCTTTCCTTTTGACCAGTTTCTTTTTGATTCATCATGTCTATTGTACATTTTGGATCTTATTTACTCTTTCAGTTTCTCATACTAGAGAGACAATACGATGCTTACACATGTGCTTCTGGTTTATTTCACTTATGAGTATTTTCTCGAGTTGCATCCATTTACCTATAAAAGTCTCCAGTTTATCCTTCTTTATGGCTGAATAGTACTCCATTGTATAAAAATAACACATCTTTCTTATCCATTCCTCAGTTGATGGGCATTTGGGTTGTTTCCAAGATCTGGCTATTACAAATTGTGCTACTATAAACATGGGTGCACATATATTGCTGTGGTACGATGTTTTTAATTCTTCTGGGAAGATGCCCAGAAGGGGAATAGCTGGGTCAAATGGGACCTCCAACCCTAGTTTTTTTTTTGAGGAATCTCCACACTGACTTCCACAGTGGCTGTACCAGTCGACACTCCCACCAACAGTGAAGAAGTGTTCCTTTTTCCCCACAGCCCCTCCAGCATTTGTTATTAGTTGATTTCTTTATAGTAGCCATTCTTTCTGGGGTGAGAAGGTATCTCAGTGTTGTTTTAATTTGCATCTCTCGAATGACTAGTGATGTTGCACATTTTTTTTTGTATATTTATTTGCCATTAGTATTTCTTCATCTGAGAAATGTGTATTCATCTCAGATGCCCATTTTTGGAGTGGGTCTTTAAATTTGGGAGGTCTGATTTTTTTGAGTTCTTTATATGTTCTCGATAGTAATCCTTTGTCTGAGGAACAGCTGGCAAACATTTTTTCCCACGTTGTGGGTTGTCTCTTCACTCTGTTGGTGGTTTCTCTTGCTGTGCAAAAGCTTTTTAATAAGATGAGATCCCAGTTGTTGATTCTTTGGGATAGTTCCCGTGCGGTTGAGTTTTTATTCATAAAGTCTTTGCCTACACCAATGTCTCCAAGGGTTTTACCTATCCTACCTTCCAGCAGATTTAATGTTTCTGTTTTAATATTTAGATCTCTGATCCATTTTGAATTTAGTTTAGTGCATGGTGAAAGATATGGGTCTAGTTTTAATCTTCGGCATGTGTAGAGCCAGTTTTTCCAGCACCATTTATTAAAGAGGCTATCTTTCTTCCAGCGAATGTGTTTGGCACCTTTGTCAAAGATAAGGTGGCTTAGTATGTCTGGGGTTGTTTCAGCATCTTCTAATCTGTTCCATTGATCTTCAGGTCTGTTTTTTTGCCAGTACCACACTGTTTTTATCACAGTAGCTTTATAGTATAATTTCAAGTCAGGGATTGTGATGCCCCCTGCCTTGCGTTTGTTGCCCAGAATTGCCTTTGCTATTCTAGGTCTCTTCTGATTCCAAATGAATTTTAGGATTGTTTTCTCTAATTCTGTGAGATATGCTGTTGGAATTTTGATTGGAATTGCATTAAATCTGTATAACAATTTTGGAAGTATGGCCATTTTCACTATATTGGTTCTTCCTATCCAGGAGCAAGGGATATCTTTCCATTTTCTGATATCCTCTTCAATCTCCTTTTTCAGAGTACTGTAGTTTTCAGTATAGAGGTCTTTTACATCCTTTGTGAGGTTGATTCCTAGGTATTTCATTTTTTTGGATGTTATTGTGAAAGGTATTGTTTCCCTAATTTCTCTTTCAGTAAGTTTGTTATTTGTGTACAGGAAGGCTATTGACTTTTGAGTATTGACTTTGTATCCAGCTACACTACTGAATTTGCTTATTAAATCTAGCAGTTTTTTAGTGGAGTTTTTGGGGTCTTCTGTGTAGAGTATCATGTCATCTGCAAATAATGATAATTTAACTTCTTCCTTTCCAATCATTATTACTTTTATTTCTTTCTCTTGTCTAATTGCTCTGGCTAAAGTTTCCAGAACTATGTTGAATAAGAGTGGGGACAGTGGACATCCTTGTCTTGTTCCTGATTTTAGAGGGAAGGCTTTCAGTTTTTGGCCATTTAGTATAATATTGGCTATTGGTTTGTCATAGATAGCTTTTACCAGGTTGAGATAAAGACCCTCTATTCAAATTTTCTGTAGGGTTTTTATCATGAAAAGGTGCTGGACTTTGTCAAAAGCTTTTTCTGCATCTATTGAGATGATCATGTGATTTTTGTCTTTGGTTCTGTTAATATGCTGTATTACATTTATTGATTTACGTATGTTGAACCATCCCTGCATCCCTGGGATGAATCCAACTTCGTCATGGTGTATAATCTTCTTGATGATTTGTTGGATTCTGTTTGCCAGTATCTTATTAAGGATTTTTGCATCTATGTTCATTAGGGAGATTGGCCTGTAGTTCTCTTTCTTAATTGGGTCCTTCTCTGGTTTTGGTATCAGGGTAATGCTTGCTTCCAGGAATGAATTTGGGAGTATTGCTTCCCTTTCAATTTCATTGAAAAGTTTGAGAAGTAGGGGCGTTAGGTCTTCTCTAAATTTCTTGTAGAATTAGGCAGTGAATCCATCAGGGCCTGGGCTTTTCTTTGTTGGGAGGTTTTAATTACATCTTCAATTTCATTGGTTGATATTGGTTTATTTAGGATTTTTAAATCTTCTTGATTCAGCTTTGGTAATTCATACGAATCTAGGAATCTGTCCATTTCTTCTGCATTTTCCATCTTAGTAGAATATAAATTTTCAAAATAGGTATAGATGATCTTCTGGATTTCTGCAGTGTCCGTCGTGATATCACCCTTTTCATTTTCAATTGCATGGATTTGAGTCTTTTCTTTTCTTTTTTTAATAAGGTTGGATAAGGGTTTGTCAATCTTATTCTTTCAAAGAACCAACTTTTTGCTTCATTGATTCTTTGTATTGTTTTTTTAGTCTCCAATACGTTAATTTCTGCTCTGATCTTTATAATTTCCTCCCTTGTACGGGCTTTTGGCTTAACCTGCTCTTCTTTTTCTAGAAGCTCGAGGATCACCCTTAAGTTGTTTATTTGCGCTTGCTCTATTTTCCTGATATAAGTATTTAATGCTATAAATTTCCCTCTTAGGACTGCTTTCATTGTATCCCATAAGTTCCGGTATGTTGTACTGTCATTATCATTCAGTTGTAGAAAGTGTCTAATTTCTTCTTTAATTTCATCTGTGACCCATTGGTTGTTCAGGAGGGTGCTGTTTAATTTCCATGTGTTTAGGGAGTTTTTGTGAGATCTTTTGCCATTGATTTCCAATTTCATTGCACTATGGTCTGATAATATGCATGGGATAATTTCAATTCCTTTGCATTTACTTAAGCAGGTTTTATGAGCTAGTATGTGGTCTCTTTTGGAGAACGTCCCATGTGCAGCTGAGAAAAATGTGTATTCTGATGTTGTAGGATGGAACACTCTGTAGACATCTACTAAGTCCATTTGTTCAAAAGTTTGGTTCAGTTCTACTATTTCATTATTGATTTTCTGTCCAGTTGATCTGTCTTTTTGTGACAGTGGAGTATTGAGATCTCCCAATATAATTGTATTAGTGCTTATTTGATTTTTCATGTCCTTTAGTACTTGTTTTATATAGCTGGGTGCATTGGTATTTGACGCATATATATTTATGATCATTATCTCTTCCTCTTGGATTGTTCCCTTTACAAGGATGTAATGACCGTCTTTATCTCTCTGAATCCTTCTTGGCTTGAAGTTCACTTTGTCTGCAAAAAGAATAGCTACCCCTGCTTTTTTCTGGGTTCCTGTGGCATGGAGTATTGCCTTCCATCCTTTGACTTTCAGTCTGTGAATTTCTTTCTGAATTAAATGTGTTTCTTGTATACAGCATATTGTTGGATCTTGCTTCTTGATCCATTTCACCAGTCTGTGCCTTTTGATTGGTGAATTGAGACCATTAACATTGATGGTTAAAACTGATATGTATTGATTTATACTTGTCATGATATTTTCCTGTTGTTGGTTCCCACTCTTTGTTTTTCCCCTTTCCTGCTATTTAATTATCTGCCCTGCCTGGTGGATTCCTTCTGTTGGGGTTCCTATCTCTTTCTAGAATGTCCTTCAGAACATTTTGGAGTGCTGGTTTGGTGGTCATAAATTTTCTCAGATGTTCTTTGTCATGAAAGTATTTTATTTCTCCATCAATTTTGAAAGATAGTTTTGCAGGGTACATCAATCTGGGTTGAAAATTATTTTCCTTTAGGGCTTGAAATACATCATTCCAAGCTCTTCTTGAATTGAGGGTTTGTGCTGAAAAGTCAGCTGTGATTCTGATGGGTTTTCCTTTATAGGTGATTTGTCTCTTCTCCCTAACAGCTTTTAAGATTCTGCCCTTCTGTTGAATTTCTGGGATCTTGACTATAATATGTCTGGCTGAAGGTTTTTTTTGATCATGTCTAGTTGGTGTTCTAAAAGCTTCACTTATAGGGGCATCAAATTCCTTTTCTCTTCCAGGAAAGTTCTCCCTGATTATGTCTTTGAACAAGGTTTTAATGTCATTGATGCTATCTCCTGCTTTTTCATTTATTCCAATTATTCTTAAGTTGTTTATCTTTGAGTCATCTAGCAGCTGCTGAATTGATTTTTCATGGTCCCTTGCTGTTTTTAAGAATTCTTCCTTTTCATGATCACTAATTGCAAGCCTGTCTTCTATATCTGAGATCCTGTCCTCACATTGGCTTAATCTGCTATAAATACTTTCAATGGAATTTTTGTTCTCTTGGATATCTGCTTGAATCTGCCTTATGGATTCCATTTCTTTCCTATGCTGAGCATTCATGGTTTCTATAGTTTTCTTAAGCTCATCTATTTTTTTGTCTGTATCAGCTATAGTGTCCTTAAGCATGGTCTTCAATGTGGACATTATCTCTGCATTTATCTGTGAGATTATTTCTGTTTTAATTTTTTCCAGAGCCTCATTCAGTTGCTTTGTTGTTACCACTTCAGATAGGCCAGGTGGGTGGCTTTCGGATTGTCCCACCTCGTTGCCCCCTAGGTTTGCCTTTGGTGAATTGGATGTGTGGGGTTGCATCTTGTTTAAGTGTCATCTCATTTTTTCCTTTCTTTAATTCCTGGGGTGATGTTTGCAAATTACCTATGGTAGGTTACTTTATTGCTAGTTTTTAAGATCTTTAGAAGATGACTACTTCTCTGCAGTATCTTCCAAGTGGAGCTTGCTTTTGGGTTTTGAGCTTTCTGCCAGATCCTACCTCTTCAATTCGTTGGGTATGCAAAGTTGCTACCTGTTTGGCCCAGTCCTTGATTCTTTGGTACTGTGCCACTGTATTTTCTGTGTCCCTTAGTCAATCTCAATCACGAAATATCAGGAAGGAAAGATGTTTAGAACAATTATTTCACATTTGGCTATAATGTTAACTAAAGCATCAAACACAGCCTAGAAAATGACAGACTGAGCTAACCAGTTATTTACCACTTTTAGCTGTATAGAGTTGCGGTTATATAACAAAATCTAAAACACACCAGAAAAATTATATGCAGTATACAAGTCCTATGTATGTCAATTTTTCCCTGAGGAGTTTAAATTTAAAATGAGTTAAGGAGGAAATGGAGTGTTGGGAGAATAGGAAGGAATTAGATGTAAGGTTAGAGGACCAAGAGGGATCCCACTAAAATTGGGACACTGGTGCAGAGGACTGGTGGTAAAAAGAGAAGGAAGGGATAAAAGGAAGAACAGATCACAACCACAATCACAAAGAAGTTAGAGGTGCTGTTTACACTCATATAAAAAACCAGAGAGAATAATGAAGGAAAGAGCAAATACACATACAGAAACAAAAACGAAGATAAAAACAATAAAACAAACAAAACAAAAATAAAACCCCACCAAAAAAAAACCAAAAAACAAAAAACAAAAAAACCCTTCACCAGAACAAAAAACAAATGAGTGAGAAAAAAATAAAAAATAAAAATAAAAAGAATCAGTTCCAGGTGTTGACTCTGCTATAGGCAGGCACCGTGTGGTGACAGTCCTGTTCCGTGCAGGTCGGTCCCAGTAAGCCAGGAGCGGCCCTCTGGCGGGCGGTGAGCAGAGGCCCATACTTTCAGGCAGAGACCAGTCTAGCTCGCCTGCCTCTCTCAGTGCCCTTTCACGATCCCTGGGCCTGAGAGGCACAGCGCGCTGTCTGGAGTGCGGGTTCCCTGCACTGGTTTCCCGCCGCTCTGATTCTCACCACGCCCCCCACAATGGCGCCGGGCCAGTCGCTCTCTGGCGCTGGACAGGTGTGGCTGAGAGACCAGTCTCATTCGCCTGCTGACCTCAGCACACTTTCGTGGGCCTGAGAGGCCCCGCGCTGCCCTGTCCGGA
This sequence comes from Erethizon dorsatum, assembly GCA_028451465.1. NCBI lineage: Eukaryota > Metazoa > Chordata > Mammalia > Rodentia > Erethizontidae > Erethizon > Erethizon dorsatum. The sequence continues at coordinate 37,516,580 of CM051826.1, forward strand.
GCACGAGTGTCCAGCGCTGTTTTTCTTTCGCGCCGCTCTGAGTTTCGCCACACCCCCCACAATGGCGCCCAGCCGGTTGCTCTCTGGCGCGGGGCAGCTGTGGCTGAGAGACACTCACCGCCGGCCAGCGCAGTTCTCCACCGCTCCCCCGCCTCGCCACTGTCTCAGGATCCTCCGTGGGGGCTCCCTGGGCGCCAGCTGTCACCGTGTGTCCGTAGAATTGAGCTTCTGTCGCGCTGCGATTCCTGGAATGGTAGAAGGTGCGCGCGCGCAGTCTGCTCCTCCTTCTTTGTTGGAAATCACCCTTCACTGGTGCCGGGGGTCCCAGATTGCGCGTCAGAACTTTTCTGGGTTCCGGGGAGGCATCTCCCCCCCCCTCCTGCGCTTTCCCAGTCGCTATATTCCCGTGTTCCAACGGTAACTTTTAGAGAGAGTTTCGCTGCCTGCTTCTTACTCATCTGCCATCTTTTTCCCCTTCCTAATGCATTGTTAGTGGGAATGTGAATATAATGCAGTTGCTGTGGAAAACAGTTTGAGAGTTTCTCAAAAATGTAAACAGTCTGGGTGCGGTGGTGCATGCCTGTAACCCCAGCACTTGGGAGGCTGAGGCAGGAGGATCACTGTGAGTTTGAGGCCAGCCAGGGCTACATAATGAGTTCAATGCCAGCCTGAACTACATAGTGAGACCCTGTCTCAAAAGACCAAAACATTAATGAATGGTGATATATCTGTACGATGGAATATCATTCAGCCATAAAAAGGTACAAAATTCTGAAACATGCTAGAATATGGATAAATTCTGAAAACACTATGTTAAGTGAAATAAGCCAGACATAAAAAGACAAATATTGCATGACTCCATTTCTATGAGGTATCTTGCATAGGCAAGTTCATAGAGACAGGAAATTAAACAAAGTAAACAGGTAAAATAGGGTTACTAGGGACTGTGGGAAAGGAGGAATGTTCAGTTATTATTTAATGGGTTCAGAATTTCTTTTGAGATAATGAGAAAGTTATGGAAGTGAATAGATAGTTGTGATGGCTTTACTACATTGTGAGTGAACTTAATGTAACTGAATTGTAAACTTAGAAGTGATTAAAATAACAAATTTTAGGTATATTTTACTGTAATAGCAACAGACACTGAAAAATAAATTGAACACTCAACTTTAATCTTCCTTTATTCTCATCACATTATCATGCTCTTCCATTCATCATTAAAAATGGAAATAGCTGCATAGTTTTCTAGCTCTTAGATGGGCCTTGCCAGGTGTGGTGGCACACACCTGTAATCCTGGGATTTGGGAGGCTGAGGCAGGAGGATCACTGTGAGTTTGAGGACAGCCTGGGCTACATAGTGAGTTCAAGTCTGGACTGAACTGCACAGTGAGAACCTGTCTCAAAAAAAAAAAAAAAAAAAAGATGGCACATAATGGAACTGATTCACTCTCTGTGAATCATTAGGCCATGTCCTTGTGGTGTGGTTGTGGCTTGGTTTCAGCAATTGGCTGTTTACCATTCTTTTCTTTTAGAATGGTCTCTGCTGTGGGGTGCCATGGCTCTCTTTTTGCCTTCTGTCTCCTTTTTCCTTTGGCTGGCTCCTCTCCTTCCTGTGAAAGACACCTTAGGTCCTGTGCCCTGCCCCCAGCCAAGGCTTGACCATGCGATGTTATTCCCTGGTGTTATGGCTTGTGTCTAGATGTCCTCTCAAAGCCTCATGCGGTCATAGGTGGGGCTTTTTCAGAAGTGGCTGGATCTGGAGTGTGTGACACTGGGATTACTTCATGGTGCAGTGCTAGGCTCAAGGGCACTAGGATTAAGGGTGTGAGTGCTACCCACCTTCAGTAGCCTGGATAAAATATAAGGGATAGAAAGAGCTGTGGTTGTCCCTTGTTGCTTTGCTACCTTCTGCCCACCATGAAGTGTTTCACCTCTGCGAGTCCTGTCTGCCATGTCACTCTGCCTTGGAGCCAGCTGATCATGGACTGAAACCTCTATACACTGTGACCTAAATAAACCTTTCCCCCTTTAACTTTGGGTGTCTGGTATTTTGACTCAGCAATGAGAGAAAAGTAACTAAGACACTGCCCTTTGACCCGAGGAGATGAGTCATGACTTGGACTCAGTCATCTCTCCTGAGAATCTGAACTAAGAGACAGAGAATGTTCCTAGGGAGCCATGGAGAATAAAACTGAAAGCCCACTCAGACCTGGGGCTGAGGCCACCACTTTAGATCATTCCGTGTTGATGAGACGACACAGTGTCCACGCAGGGATGATTGGCTAAAGAAATTGGCTATGGGAAGAGTACCAAAGAGCGTAAGGAGCAGACCCAAATCGGCAGGGCAGAGGTGCTGTGTCAGGTCCAAAGTCAACTTTGAAAAAGAAGAAAGGAGGAAAGAACTTAGAGGACTTGGAGGTGAGAACTCATGGATGCTACTGATGTGACTGAGCGAACTGAACAGCTCTTGAAGGAACATTCTCTGAAGAAAAAGAAGAAAGAAAGATAAGCATTCAAAAAAAGTAAAGAAAGAGAAGAAAAAAGAGCAAGAAATAGAAATGTGAGAAAAGTGAATCTGCTGATAGTTTATCAAGCTCTGAGGATGAGTGGGCTGAGGCTGTCCCACCCCAGACTCCTGGCAAGGAAAAGGCCTGGAAAGGGAAAGATGGCAAGTTAGAAGAAGAAGATGGCAGCCGGGTTATTCACAGGGATGACTGACTGATGGTTGATTTTATGTCTGTTAAAACTATGTCATCATCCTCACTCCAAGCTGAAAAGGAAATGACAAGGAAAATAGAGCAAGAGAAAAACCAAGCTCTTGAACAGCCTCAGGAGTAGAGGGCGGTGGATTAAGCTGGCTACGGAAATCTCACCAAAGAATGAAGGAACTAGCTGAAAAACAAAATAGAAAGTTTGAGGACATTGTAGATGAAAGATATGGGTCAATGGCAATATTTCAGTTGAAATTAGAAGAAGCTAAAAAACTGCATCCAAAAATGAAGATTCTAGACAAGAATAGTAGAAGAAACCAACCTATTCAGATAGAGTACAAAATAGTTAAGAAAGTAGAAGGGGCTGGGGATTTAGCTCGGCGGTGCAGCACCTGCCTAGCAAGCGCGAGCTCCCGAGTTCAATTCCTGGTATGCCCCCAACAAAAAAGGGAAAATCAGACTTAGTAAAATATAATAAAAATTCAAGGGATAAAAGCTGGGCGTGGTGATGCACACCTGTAATCCCAGCACTTGGGAGGCTGAGGCAGGAGGATTGCTGTGAGTTCGATGCCATGCTGGGCTACATAAGCAAGTTTGTCAACCTGCACTAGATAATGAGACCTGGCCTAAAAAAATTTTTTTAAAAAAGTTCAAGTGATAGGTATGATACAACGGAGATTGCAAACAATAGCAATAAAAAGAAATTAAGTGGTAATGAAAAAGATAAGGTAAGTCTTTGGAATCACATAGAAGATAATTCAATTCAAGGCAAAATCAAGAGTTCCCTTCTCCAGGAAATTTTGAGACCTAAATTCTTTTTTTTTTTTTTTTTGGTACTGGGAATCGAACTCAGGACCTCACGCTTGCCAGGCAGGCGCTGTGCCGCTGAGCTATATCCCTGGCCTCAAGACCTAAATTCTTAAGACTCTCTGATGATGATGAACTGTCATCTCATAGCAAGGCTAGACATTCTGAACCATCCAGTTCATCAACATTAGTAGCTCAGGGTTCTTTGCAGTGTGTTTTCCGAAAACCCATGGAAAACAATGAAGAAAGATTAACATCTTGGAGTTGATGTGATGGGCAAAGAGACAAGAAACATTCAAGTAAAAAGCCTTTGGAAACCAGTAGCAGCGTTGCTTACTGACACATTCCAGGAGACACGGGGGAGAAATTACCGGCTGAGAGTGTGAGAGAGGACCTTCCGGTGAGAGAACACTGGCCAGATGCAAAGTCTACATTTGCTGGCCTAGAGGATGAGTCCACCCATGTCCTGAGTGTTGATGAGAAGAACACGTTGGGAGCCGACATTATTAAGGCAGAGGTGATGGGGAGCATGGAAGTGGCCGAACAACTTAAAGCTCAACTTGAAAAGGCTAATAAATGAAAAGAAACTGTCACACAAATATCATCAAAAACAACAGGAGCAGAGGAGAATGCAGGCCCGCAAGAAGTGACCCTCGTCAAACAGACGAATCTGGAAGGGTGAGGCTGTGAACACACCAGCAGCTCTGGAATCAAGAGCAGGAAGTAGGGAGAGACACAGGGTTTCTACCAATGAGGAAAGAGAGAGTCAGATACTTTCATGATGGTGATCATCTAAGACCAAATGATTTAGTCAAAGATGAAGAGATGGGAACAGGAGAAAGTCAAAACAAACTTTTTACGAGAATGGCGTCTAAGTTTACGGGGAAAGCGGATGGAGACTCATACTCTGGATGACATGTTTACATCCAAAGCAGCTGAGAGAAAATGTCTTGATCAAGAGGAACAGAACCAGAGGAAAAAGGCTACTGGTGAGCACCAGCATCTTGCTGCACAAATGAAAACATGTCTGTATTGTTTTGACAGCTCTCAGTTTCCCGAGCACCTCATTGTTGTGATAAGTGTTAAGGTTTATTCATGTTTACCCGACTTCCGGTGTCTTCCTGAGGGGCACTTGCTGGTAGTCCCTTTGCAGCATCATTGAGCTGCTACCTCATTGGATGAAGACATCCGGAAGAGATTCAGGTGTTTAGTAAAGATGTCCGAAGATAAAGGATTGGACTGCATCTTTTTAGAAACTGATATGAGCATGAAGAAACCGCATCCGATGGTTTATGAATGTATTCTTCTCCCAGAGGAAGGGGGCGACATGGCTCCTGTCCATTTTTAGAAAGTCATAATGGATCTGATGAAGAGTGGTCCATGAACAAGAAATTGATTGATCTTCCTTCAAAAGACACCAGAATGTCTGTACCCACAGGCTTACCTTATTTCTCGGTGGACTTTGGCCTCCAAAGAGGACTTTCCCATCATTGAAGATCAGCACAAATTCCCTCATTACTTTGGAAAGGAAACCATTGGTGAGGTGTTGGATCTAGAACCAAGACTTTGGCGGAAGGGCGTCCAAGGAAGCTTTGAGGATCAGAGGAAGAAAGCACTGCAATTTGCTCAGTGGTGGAAACCATGACTTCACCAGAAGATGTATTTCAAGACTGGAAAGAAAATAACTGCCAACCAAGATTATTACACTCAGCAAGGCTACCCATCAGAGACAAAAGAGCAGTAAAGACCTTCCCAGCAAGCATAAAATATTGCTTAAAGAAGCCCTACATCCAGAAGTAAAAGATAACTACCATCATGAAAACATGTGAAAGTATGAAATACAGCACAAGTGCTGACACATAAAAGAGAAACAGAAAAGACTCAAACCTTCCCTATACAGTAAACCAGCAGACTGCAGAGATGAACAAAAGAGGAAGGAAAGAAGAAAGGATATTTAAAAAATTAGAAGAAAATTAGTAAACGAAATGACAGGAATGACTTTAGTCTCAATAATAACATTGAGGCTGGGAGTGGTGGTGCATACCTGTAATCCCAGCACTAGGGAGGCTGAGGCAGGAGAATCATTGTGAGTTCAAAGCCAGCCTGGGCTCCATAGTGAGTTCAAGGCCAGCCTGCACTACACAATGAGACTCTGTCTCAAAAGGAAAAAAAAAAAAAAAAAAAAAAAGACCCAACAATATATTGCCTACTAGCTGGGTGTGGAGGAGCACATCTGTAATCCCAGCTCTCGGAGGCTGAGGCAGGGGATCGCAGAGAGTTTAAGGCCAACCTTAAACTACAGGTTACATAGAGAGACCCTGTTTCAAAAAACAACAGAACAAAACAAAACAATATACTGCCCACAACAAACTTCACCAGTAAAGACACAAAATGAAAGGATGAAAAAATACATTCTGTATTTACTATTTGGTAATTTTACATGGGAATATAACTATTTAAAAGAAAGTAAAGTGTATCTAAAACTTTAATAGTTTCAATTTTATAATTTTGTATGCCCATTTTAATATACTGTTGTGTATATTTCCTTCACTTATTTTAATCTGTTTTCCACTGCACTTTTTTTCCCGCTGCATTTCTACCAATATACAAAACATAAATAATTTATTTGATTCTTTTCAAGGGGGAAAGTTTATATGTTGTGAGCTTAGTGCTAGGAATCACATGCTTCTTGCCTTTGTGAATTTGATTAAAACTCTTCTTTTTTTAAAAAAAATAAATTGTGCTATGTACATCTAATGAAATGTCACTCAGTCTTAAGAAAAGAGAAATCTGGGCCGGTGAGATGGCTCAGAGGCTTAAGCGCCTGCCCGGCAAGCGCGAGGGTCCGAGTTCGACTCCCGGAACCCACATACGAAAAAAGGGGCCGGTGATATCGCTCAGCGGCACGGGCGCCTGCTGGCGCGCGAGGTCCTGAGGTCGACCCCCGGTACCCACAAACAAAAAAAAAAAAAAAAAAGAAAAAAAAGAAAAGAGAAATCTTGCCATTTGCAATATCGTTAATAGGCTGGGGGACATTATGGTAAGTGAAATAAGCCAGGCACAGAAGGACAAACACTTCTTCATATGAGGTACTTATAGTAGTCCAACTTACAGAAGCAGAGAATAAAGTAGTTAGTGGCTGAGGATGGGGAAATGGGGAGTTGTGCAAAAGGTATAAAGTTTTCAGTTTTTGCTGAATGAATGAATTCTAGAGATGTGCTGTACAGCATTATGTCTACAATTGACAATACTATAGCTAGGGTGGTGGTGCACGCCTGTAATCCCAGTACTTGGGAGGCTGAGGCATGAGGATCGCTGTGAGTTTGAGTCCTGCCTGGGCTCCATAGTGAGTTCAAGACTAGCCTAAATTACATAGTGAGATTCTATCTCAACAAAACAAAACAAAACAAAAAACCCACTACCACCAACAAACAATATTAAATTGTACACTTCAGAATTTGTTAGAAGAGTACATTTCATTTTGTGTTCTTACCACAACTTCCATCCCCTAAAACAGTGATGGCAAACCTTTTAGAGCTTTCAATGATATAAACAGTCCTCTGTGGCATGCGAGCCATAGAAAGCTCTAAAATGTTCACCATCACTGCTCTAGGGTAATAAATTCACGCTGGCAAGGCGACCTGGCTCACAACCAGCCTCTAGGGAGCCACGCAGAGGCTCCCAGCTATCTCCAGATAAGAGGTCTGCCCAGGTTGGCCCCAAATTCCTGGACACAAGTGATCTTCCTGCCTCAACCTCCTGAGCAAAGAAGGGATTCTGTAGGGGAACTGGGGTGGTGACAGACGGGAGGCCACTGGGCGAAGGTAACCTCCGCATTCAGTCCAGATCAACAGCCAGATCCGAGGTTGCGCCTGGGAAGTCCTTCCCAGAGGTCCCGCAGTCCTGGGAGCCGGAAGAGCGGGGTGACCCTGCGGTGGGGCTGTGGGACCTGGGGTCCCCTGGGAGCCCTGCGCCCGCCGCTGCTGCTGCCAGGGGCGAAGCACAGGACTGAGAGTGTGGATTCCGGTGCCGCACAGCGTGGATTCAAGCCCCAGCCCTGTCTCCAGCGGGGCAAGCTCCTCTGTTCCCCAGTCTCCCTGTCCATTAAACAGGAACTAAAACTCTGTCTCCTAACTCCGAGGATTAAAAGGCTTCATGTGCGAGCAGCCTGCCCGTCTGCGCGAGCTGTGTGGGTGAGACTGCGGTTGAGAGTGTAATTCTGGCCCCTTCTCCCTGCTCCCTATTTTCCTGCAGTCGCTACGGACTCTCCTTCCTGCGGGAGCAGCACCAGGACGAGCCGGCCGCCCCGGACGTCTCTCCGCCGCGCCTCTGGGACTGCGGGAGCCGCAGTGCAGCCGCTGCTTTCGCAGTGCGCGCTCTGGGACCGCGGTCCCCGGAGGAGGCTGCCAGCACCCCGGCCTTGCCGATGCCGGAAGCCCCTGCAGGGACGGAAACCATCCCGGGTGTCCTCGAGAGCAAGTGACGCCCCCGCCACGTCACTGTCCCCCGTCACGCCCCTCGGCTGTCCCTACCTCCTGCTCTGAGTGCAGCTGGAGCCCGCGTCTCCTTGTCCGTCAGTGCTGCCATTCGGGCTCCGCTTCGCGCGCCGCTCTTCTCCAGACTTGACGTTCTGTCCAGTTTTCCTGCTGGCAGATACCCACGTAGTAATCCCAGAAAGAGTCTGGCACAGCGCCTGCTCATGTCCCACAAACCCTAGGGACCGGGCTTCTATGACAACGCCGGCTCCCCCGACAGTCTGCTCCCCTGTGCCTACTGCTGCCAGCTGGACAGAGCCGGGGACTCGCTCCTCCCGGCCTCGGCTCCCCTGAGCTCTGCGAACGGGGCTGGGTGCTTGGCGTCCTTTGCGGGAGGCTGAGCAGTTGGGCACCACCTGCCAGGTAGAAGACTTGTTATCCACGGGCGCAGAGAGCGGGCCCGAGCCCCACACCCGGTCCCAATCCCCTGACACACAACATGCCAAGCCTCACGCCTGGTCCCAGTCTTCCTGCATGAGATCAAGGGGGACCACCTGCGTCAACTGTCAAAGACACACGAACGACTTGCAGTGGTCTGTTCTGTTTCTAGGAAGCGTCTTTTTTTCAAAGCACCCTTTCTCCCTGAGTACTTCTTTTGTGCTTCTCCTTTTTCTTTTCCTTATTTCTACCCTAAAATAAAGTCATCTTTCACATCCACCAATTGTCCTGACCCATTCATTGATTGGGACACAAATAACTTGGAAAATACTGCTACTCCTCCCTACCCCCTCCAATAACAGTCCTGGCTCTTCCTGGTCCCATGACTGTCTTCCCTTCCTTCTCTTCTTTCATTTTTCTCCCTCCTTTCCCCTCTTCTCATTCTCTCCTGTTTTCCATCCAGGGTAGGCCAGCGGTCCTTTCTCATCTGTACCCCGGGAGTCTTTGGCACTAACAGGAGACTGATCTTGGCAAACCCAGCATCATCAGAACAGATGCCCAGACACACGGGTTTGGCTCCTTTCAAGCGACATCCAAGTTGGCAGCGTTTTTCTTTTTTTTTGAGATAGGTTCTCGCTATGTAGTACAGGCTGGCCTTGAACTCACTTATGTAGCCCAGGCTGGCCTCCAATTCACGGTGATTCTCCTGCCTCAGCCTCCCAAGTGCTGGGATTACAGCCGTGCGCCACCATGCTTGGCAAATTGGCAGTTTTTATCTATTTGCTCAAGAAATGCTTACTGAAGGAAGGCCTACTGTGTGCTCAGCCTGGCTTTAGTTCTAGGGGTTACTGAGATAAATAAGACTTGAAGAAGAGTGAGGAGAGAAAAGAATAAAGAAAAGCCAGGGGTGGTGGTGCATGACTGTAACCCCAACACTGAGGAAGGTTGAGACAGGAGGACTGCAAGTTCTAGTTTACCTGGGCAACTTAGTGAGACTTTGTCTCAAAATAAATAAATACATACATAAAAACAAAAATAAAAAGGGCTAGGTATGTAGCTCAGTGCAAAGGCCCTGGGTTCAATCCCCAGTACCACCTCCCTCAAAAACAAAACAAAACACCACTACAACACACAAGATTACTGGGTGATAAACACCGTGAAGCCCCAGCAGAGTCCCGTGGAGAAGCTGGCTGGGGCTGCCGGACAGGCTCCCAAAGCAGTGTCTGGAGCGGGGACCTACACGTGCAGCCGGCATCAGAGCCCTGGGCAGGGTTCCTCGCCAGAGATAAGACCGCACTCTGGTTAACTCGGGCAGAAAAGGCGCGTGCTGGACAGGACCAGGCAGTTCAGAGAATGGGCGGTGGGCTGGACAAATGAGCAGCACACAGGCGCTGGCCAAGGGACACTGGCAGCCAGAACCCGACCACAGTCAGGTGGCAGGAGGGCCTGGTCAGGATGCAGCTGCCACTGCTCCGGATACTGGGCCCCTGGCGCCACAGGACCCCCAGAGGGGTCTATTTCCCAGAGTGTGGGGGTGATTCCTGGCAGGCAGTTGGTCTGTTAGAAGTGACGCGGCTTTCTCACACAGAGCAAAGCCTGTCTTTACAGAGCCCTACACGACCTGGCCCTGGTCCCCTGTGCCATCTTCCTGGCCCACCGCCTCCTGGGCCCTGGCTGCTCCCTCCTCACGAGCACAGCTCGCCCCTCATCTCTTCCTCTTAGGTCGGAGTTGCCTTCCCAGGGGCGCGTGACCTGTGTCCACACAGCCTCTCCTTCCCTCTGACTCTCATGTGCCCGTATTTTTCCTTGTCACCTTCTCACGTGTCATTGCATTTTGTTTGTGGGTGATCTCACTGATGATTCTATGCCAGGTGCCTGGGATGAGTGTCGACACTCCACAGCCCTTTGTGGAATGAGTGGCTCACAGCCTGACACGCTGGTCCTTGTGTGCAGTCTTGGGCGGCCTGGGTTTGAATTCTGGTTGTCAGTGATCAGCTGTGTGAGTCGCACCAAGCCTCAGGCTCCCCATCTGTAACTTGGGTGCCTGCCTCAGATAGGTTCTTGGCAAGGGCCCAGTTGCCTCCCCCTTTCATTCCACTCCTTCTATTAAATGAGTCTCCAAGCTGACATGAGCGCAGTATGACGTTTCCATTGACTTTGGGTTATATGTCATTATAAATATTAACAAATAAGACTTACAAAGGACACCTGTGGGCAGGTCAGACAAAGTACAAAAATTGTCGTGGGGCTGCAGTTTGAGGACCGCTTCTGCAGCTGTCACATGGTAGCAAAACGGTGTTAAGCAGTGCACGTGTCTGCGTCGACGACAGCCAGAGTCCATGCATCGGGAGGTTCACTCGGTTTGAGAAGGAACAAAGGGCAGGACATGCACAACCCGGGCTCGGTGGGCGGGCGGGCCGGGGAGGTGCAGTTCCTCGCTCTCGCCACTAGAGGTCAGGAAGTTACCGCCTCAGGGTTGGAAGACGGGCTCGTCGGGATTGGCTAGTGGTGGCGGTGGGCGGGGCGGAGACCTGGGCCCCCGGTGGGGATGCAGCGCACCGGGCGACGCCCGGTTACTGACACCTGACTTTGGAAAGATTTCCCTTTTTTTTTTTTTTTTTGGCATCAGATTTCCTGTCTTTGTAGGGCTGATGGACCAGAGGAAAGATGCCTGTTTGGGATCAAAGGCAGAGTCGATTCTGTAGCTTTTCAAAGTGCTTTTTCTTTAACAGAGATGCAGTGCGTATGGGCCTAGAACAGAGCCAGGACCCTAGGACGGCTGTCACTTCCAGCCAGGGCTGGGTGCCCCACCTTGCCCTTGAGCTAGCTGGCCACAACCCTGCCTCCTGGTCCCTGTGGTGAGCAGGGACCCTCTTTCAGGACAGCTGGGGGCAGTAGGGTCCAGGACTGGGTGCCAAGAATCCTGGTTTCTTGTCCCAGCCGGGCCCTTTCCCCTCAATGTGTTTAATAAGGACGTCATACTAGGTGGGGTCCACACGCCCTTCTAGTTTTGCCATTTGGCACTTTCACATCTTCACAGGCTGCTGAGGCCCCTGTTGAAATGAAGCACTCAACAAGACAAAGCAGAAGGTACCTGGTGCTCACCCAGTCACAGGGCCCTTTAAAAATAGGTCATCTCCCACCTTGGCCCCCAGGGTTTCCCATTCCAGCTGGAAGCCCAGCCTCAGCCTCCTTGACCCCAGGCACAGAGGCCAGGATGGGCAGCGGAGTCCAGGGGCAGGCTGTGGGCTTCTGGGGAACTTCTGAGGGGCACAGATGGCTTCAAAGCCAGTTAGAGGCCGAAGTGACAGGACAGTGACAAGGTCCCACATCTCCACCACCCACCAGACCTTACTGAGCCCCTAACATTCCCAGAGGAGGACCTGGTTAGTTCTGACACCCAAAGGGCCCGTGTCTGCGCCCCGGTTCCCTCCATACCCGGCTGTGTGACTTTGGCAAGCTACTCGGTCTCTCTGAGCCGCACAGGGGAGGACACTCTACTCTCCTCATAGGGTGGTGATGATTCATGAAGACAGTGCCTGGCAACCTTGAGGCACAAGGCAAAGCCTTCCTTTAGGTGAGGAAACCAAGTTTCTGTGAGTAACAAGTGTGGCTGGGTACTGCAGGGGGCTGCAGCCCTGTTTCACTGCCAACTGGGAAAGGGCCGATGTACTTTGTGCTCGCAGCACAGGGGTCAGCCCACATGCCTGTCAGCCTGGGAGCCAGCAGCAGGACTCCCAGCGTATGGGCCCAGCACCCCGCTGACCCTGAAGTGTGGTGTCCAGTGCTCTGGCGTGGGGTAGGGGCCATGGATCCTGGCCCTGGGTGCGCTAGGGCTGCAAGGCCACAGGCAGGTCCTCTTCCCCCTTGGCCCCCACGTCCTTTCACACAACAATGGGTTGAACGTGGTGGGGCTTCGCAGCAGCTTTGAAACACCCTGGTTCTGCATTTGTCCACCCACAGCTGCAGAAGGCCCCTTCATGCCCGAACCCCACAACTGAGATGCTCTCAGCAACTTCCTGGAGAGAAAGACTGGCAGGGCCTCTCAGCTCCTGGCTTTTCCAGAAACCAGGCCCTGGACTGCTACCGAGTGCTCCTGAAAGGGACATCGGATTGTACAACAGGGCCAGAAGATCACAGGCAACCCAAAGGGCCCCTGAATACCATGCTTGAACCCAGAGGGGCTGGGGAAGGGAAGGGGGTGCTCGAGGAGGAAGGTTTGCTTCTTCTCATGCCAGCGGTGCCCTTTTCTCTTCCCCACTGCAGCTGACTGGCATTCAGGCTGAGCAGAACCAGGGGCAGGTCTGAGGACTGAACCTGACCCTGTACCGCCATCAGCTTCCCCACCTGCCCAAGCCCAGCCCCTGCCTAACACACCTAAAGAACAGCCCCGGGCCCCCTGACCCCCAGCCCCCCTCTCCCCTGCCCCAGGCCTTTGCGGAACACTCCCACTGCCTGGACTGTTCTTCGAGCTCTGCCTAGAGACCCCTCTCCCTCAAAGGCCTTGCTGAGGCACCACCTCCTCCCGGAAGCCTTCCCTGCCTGTCCATCACTGCAGCCCCAAGGCTGGTTTGGCCTTCCTCAGCCCTGGTTCGAATCCAGCTCCTGAGCTAGAAGTCGAGGGCAGGCCCCATGTCTCACCCACTGGCAGGGGCTTGAGTGAAGCCCTCACCCTGGAGCCTCCAGGAACTGCAGACTCGGCTTACAGCCTCTTTCCACCTGCCCAGCCATGCCAGAGAGGAACAGATGTGGTCGGAAGCTCTTTTGACTACTTTGTCCAAGTTCTGTCCTCCACCTGCCCAGTCTCCCTCCTCTGCTCTCTTTGGTGCCAACCTGAGCACCCTGCCTGTCTGCACTCTCTGCCCTGCTGACCTCTAGAAGGTCCTTGCCACTGTGTGGCCAAGGCCTTCTCCTCCCACTGCCTGCCCACTGCACCCTAGGAGGCGGAAAGTGGGCCTGGCTCTCTGCCCTCCCTTGTCCCTCGGATAGCCTGGGTGCTCTGTGTCCACCAAACGGGGGCTTAAGTGGCTCTGTGTCCGAGCAGGCATCTTGGATCACGCCCAACATGGGGCCCACAGCCCTTGGTGACAGCCAAGGAAGCCCAGGGCCAGGCCTGTGTGGGCCTGGGGGCAGGGGCAGCAGCAGCAGGCGGGCAGTCAGTCACTGAGCACAGCCCCCGGGAGCTCATTGGTGAGCGTGTGCCAGCGCTCAATGCGCTTGTCCTTGTTCTTCAGGCAGTCAAACCAGTGCTTCAGGCGCTCGCCCTTGGCATTGATGCCCAGAACCACGCCACCTACAGGAGGGACAGCAGGGATTCAGCAACTCCTTGAGACCGAGGCTCCTCTCAGATTCTGTGCTCTGATGCCAGACTCTCCTGCCGCCCACCAGGCTGCGAGTGTGGACATTATCTGGCCTCCATCCCAGCTCCTGCCCCCCAAGCCTGGGGCCCAGGGATCCTGCCCTTCCTCCTGCGGGGCCAGCACAGTGCTGGGCAGATGCAGCGGCATGAATTAGAGCTGAGGAACAGGGACCGGGAAAGATGGGGGACAAGGTAGCCCCATTGTACACAGCTATGGTACCCACCAGGAACTCAGGGCTGCATGGGCTCAGAGTCCAGACCCAGGTGCTGGCCACCAATGTCATTGTTCCAGCTTCCTGACAGACTGCTGCATGGCCCTCTTATCCTCTCTTGACCAGTCTACTGTCACAGAGGGGCAGGCTACATGACATCTGAGCCTCCCTTCCATTTCCTCCACGGCCAGCAGGAAGGGCCTGTGCCTGAGCCAGGGCCAGCGCTGTTGGCCACACCCAGGAAGGCGCAGGATGACACTGCATTCCCAGCGGGCCCTCTTACCAATGAAATCGTTGGATTTCCCAATGTCGTAATCCCAAACGGTGACCTCCAGGGTCTTCTTGGCCAAGTCCCCGTGCTTAATCTCGTAGCAGAACTCCTGCCGGCCAGAAGGCAAGCATTAGGGCCAAGGCCATGTGGCCAGCAGGGCTCTGCAAGGTGGGGAGGCCCTGGAGGGGGAGCGAGAAGGGTGCGCTGGGCCATACCTGGGGCTGATGAAGGCAGGCAAGGGTGGGTGGATTCTCAGCCCTCCTGCTCACTTCTGCCTGAGGGCCCAGGACAGAGTCCCACACCCTCAACCCACCTGCCCCTCTACCCCTGACGCTGTGATCTCCACATGCCTGTGAGCCCCCTTCCTGTGACTCATTGCACAAGAATGAGTCCTTTATCCTTGACTTCTGGGCTGGCTTTGCTGACCTCATCTTTTTTGGGGGTTGGGGTGAGGTGGTACTAGGGTCTTTGCCAAATCCCTAGACTTTATTTTGAGACAAGTTAGCTAAACTGCCCAGGCTGGGAGCAAACTCAAGATCCTCCTGCCTCAGCCTCCCAGAGTGCTGGATTACAGGTCTGTACCACCACAACTGGCTGACTTTTTTTGTGGACCCCTCTCCTGCCAGCTTCTGAGATGCTCTAACATCGGGTACTTCTTCCCTCTGGACACAGGTCCTCCCTCAGCTGCCTCTGGGATCCCTGGTGAGGCTTAGGCTGTGCTCAAGGGCCCTCTACTCATCCACCACCCCTGTTCCATGCAGGACCCCTAGATCTGTGTCTCTAGCTGCGCCCACCCTGGAGGCTGAGGACCCTGATATCTACCTGACCACTGCTCTCTCTGGGACCCTAGGGCATCACGAATCCTAACACTACACCCAGAGCTTCTCCTCATCTTCTTCACATCCCTGTTCCCAACCCGTCACCGTTCAAGGAGCATGGAAGTCCCCTAACACTTTCCTCTTTCCACCCCTATATCTGCTATGGCCACAATCCCAAATGGATCCTTTGAAGAGCTTCTATGGCACTGTGGCCTGGTGTGGCCTGGCATGGCCTCGGTCCTCCCCCGTGGCTGGGTGCTGCCGGCAGCTCGCCACCCTCTTCCGCCACCTCCAGCTCCCACAGTGACCCTTGGGAAACCCGATTCCTCCAGGCCCTCCACCCTGGGGCAGACCCTGTACCTCGTTGAACTCTGGATTCAGGGTTTTCTTCTTCACCGCTGTCTTATGTTTGGATTTCTTGTCCACATCCGGCTTCAGGTACCTGGAATCGCAACCAAGGGACAGGCAGGGGATGAGAGGAGCTCAGGGTGCAGATGCAGCCAGCAGGGCTCAGCAGGACTTTTGTCCCTGCAGAGATGTTTCCACCCTGCTTTTGTCTAATTACAGGACTCCTGGCACAGCCTTGTGGGCAAAGGTGAGTCAGTGGCAGCAGGAGAAGCGAGTGGCTCACGTCAGCTGAATGTGGGCCATCCCAAAGCTCCCTGGACCCCTCTGTCCCCTGGGGAGAGCATGTTCCTTGCTCCTGCAAGTCTGATTTTTGCAAAACTTACATTTCCCACCAGAAAGACATTTTAAGCAGAGTTGGTTCTTTGCTCAAGAATTTTTTTTTTTTTGAAGTGAACATAGCAAGATTTTATTGTCTGCATAATAAAATAAAACATGAAAGTTAAAACTGGATCACTTGGCCCTTTCTTTTCTTATCTCCTCCCAGTTCAAAATGCTTGCATCTCTTAATAGCCAGCATTCTCTTAGATCTGCAGTTGGGTTCAACACACTCAAGCCTTAGCACAATCTTCTTTGTAGTTTTCGCCTTTTTCCGGAAAATCGGCTTAGTCTGTCCACCATAGCCACTCTGCTTCCTGTCATAACGTCGCTTTCCCTGGGCATACAGAGAATCCTTGCCTTTCTTGTACTGTGTCACTTTGTGGGGTTGATGCTTGCCACACTTCTTACAGAAAGTTCGCCGGGTTTTAGGAACGTTCACCATGCTTGCAGGAAAGCTATCAGCACAGAAAGCAAGAATTTTTTTTTTTAAACAGCAGGTTTATTGATATATAATTCACATACCATAAAATCCGCCTGTCTAAACTGTAAAATCTGTGTTTCCTCAGTATATCCCCCGAGTTGTGAAACCATCATCATGCCCTCTTTGGAGCTCTGAGGGATGGAAAGGCCTTCAGGGACTAACAGGGAGGTGTCCCACAGAGAGAGGGGCGCCAGGCAGACATTCTTCCGTCCGCAGGCATCCACTGCTTAGATTCCTGCACCCGAGGCGCAGTGTGTTGAAGTGAGTTGCCCAAGGCTGAGCTGCCCAACACCTGAGCGGCAAGTCTCAGGTGTTCAGAGGTGGGGATTTGGAAGGTGCTGGATTGGGGTGTCAGACTCATCAGTGGATTCATTCAGGCTGAATTCAGAGCTGAACGAGCTGCTATGAGGCAGGGCTGGCTGGAGGTGGTCACGGAGCTGTGACCTGGAAGTGTGTATTCTTGTCCCTGGCTCCTTTCTCTCCCTGCTTCCCGGCTGTCTTGAGGGGAGCAGCTCTCCCTCCCCATGTCCTTCCACCATGTCTGCTTAAAGATTCAGCCGACCATGGGCTGAATCCTCTGAATGCAACACCCCTTAAACTGTGCGCGTCGGTACGGTGTCCCAGCGATAAGGAAGTTGACTAATACAGGCCCCAAACTCTCCTTTGCAGAACCTCTCGCCCTGTCCTTGCATAGACAGGCGTGTGACGAGTGCCTCCCCCTGCTGGAAGTGCGCTGGGGTCAGAACCACACTGGTCTCACCATCACTGGCTTCCTGCTGCCCAGCTCAGTGGCTGGCACTGGGCAGGTCGATAAGCTGAGTGCCTGAATTCCTGGTAGTGAAATGACAGCAGAGGTGTGTTGGGGTCAAGCTTCTTGTTTCATTTGCAAAACTGCCCTCCAGAAAGGCTGTGTGGCTGACACACAGGGCCCCTGGTAAAGAACTAGCACTTTAATGTCTCTGCTGGAATCTGTTATTTTCCTTTGCATTTCAGAATTGTGACTTTTATTACATAAATAATACTGGTTTATTATAGAAACAGTGGCAGCATTTCTCAGATGAAGAAATGCAAATGGCAAATAAATATACAAAAAAATGTGCAACATCGCTAGCCATTCGAGAGATGCAAATTAAAACAACACTGAGATTCCATCTCACCCCAGAAAGAATGGCTATTATCAAGAAATCAACTAATAACAAATGCTGGAGGGGCTGTGGGGAAAAAGGAACCCTTCTCCTCTGCTGGTGGGAGTGTAGGCTGGTGCAACCACTGTGGAAATCAGTGTGGAGATCCCTCAAAAAACTAGGGTTGGAGGTCCCATTCGACCCAGCTGTTCCCCTTCTGGGTATCTTCCCAGAAGAATTAAAAACATCATACCACAGCGATATATGTGCACTCATGTTTATAGCAGCACAATTTGTAATAGCCAGATCTTGGAAGCAACCCAAATGCCCATCAACAGAGGAATGGATAAAAAAGATGTGGTATTTTTATACAATGGAGTACTACTCAGCCATAAAGAAGGATAAACGGGAGACTTTTATAGGTAAATGGATGCAACTCAAGAAAATACTCATAAGTGAAATTAACCAGACACACATGTGTAAACATCGTATTGTCTCCTTAGTGTGAGAAACTGAAAGAGTAAATAAGATCCAAAATGTACAATACATATGATGAATCAGAAAGAAACTGGTCAAAAGGAAAGAGAGTCTGGGATGGGGGAATGGGGAAAAGAAAGAAGGGAAAAGAAAAAAATTGTATTTATACATAAGATGGTTAAGATAGATACACTGCTAATTTTGTTTAGTTCATTGAAGAGAAAGGTTTATGCCAGTAATGTTTGGACAATTGAATGCTGATATCTTGTACCCTGAGTAACTAATTTAAAGATAACAATACATAATGTATTAACCATTGTTACCCTCCCATTATGTTGTTTTGAAATTTTGTTCTTTTTTGATTTGTTTTGTTTTGCTTTTTCTTCTCTTTAAAATTAAAAAAAAGAAGAAACAGTGGCAAGTGTGTGTTGACAAAAGCTGGGGGTAGGAGAGAGACAGGAGGACATTTGTCCACACAAATACCTGTTTGTAGCAGCTTCATATAATGCCTGAAAATGGAAACAAGCGTAAGCCTTTCACCTGGTGAGCTGATCAACAAGACTCGTGGCTGAGCCACAAGATGGAAGACTACTCAGCAGTAACGAAGAGCGAACTACTGGTATAGACGGCCGCAGTCTGTTGTGCAGACGAGCCCAGGCCAAGAGACAACACACCGTCCATTATCTTTGCAGGAAAATCTGGAAAAAGCAATACTATCAGGACAGAAAACAGGCCAGTGGTTGGAGCTGGGGAAATTTCTGGGCCCTCTGTACCCTTTGCTCCTACATCCAACCAAGGGTTGAAAATATTTGAAAAAAAAATTGCATCTGTATTAAACACATACAGACGTTTGCCCTCCTCGTCATTATCCCTAACCAAGAGAGTGTAACAAGTATTTATGAGCCCGGTGCGGTGGCACATGCCTGTAATTCAAGCTACTCAGAAGGCTGAGGCAGGAGGATTGAGTCTGAAGCCAGCCTGTCTCAAAAAATAAAAAGGGAAGCCAGGCGTGGTGGTGCATGCTGTAGTCCAGCACTTGGGACTAAGGCAGGAAGATCGAGAGTTCGAATTCAGAGAGGATGTTGCTCAGTGGCGGAGCACTTGCCTACTGAGTGCAAGACAAAGCCCTGGGTTCAGTCCCCAGTACCATGAAAAACAAACAAACAAAAATAACCACATTTACATAGCATCTATATTGTATTAGGTATTGTAAGTAATCTAGAGATGACTTAAAGTATATGGATTTATGAATAAAACCCCGATCACACAGGAAGTATCACAAAGAATCAACAACTGGGATCTCATCTTATTAAAAAGCTTTTGCGGGGGCCGGTGAGATGGCTCAGCGGCTTAAGCGCCTGCCCAGCAAGCGTGAGGGCCCGAGTTCGACTCCCGGAACCCACATACGAAAAAGGGTCCGGTGATATCGCTTAGTGGCACGGGCGCCTGCTGGCGCGCGAGGTCCTGAGGTCAACCCCCTGGTACCCACAAAAAAAAAAAAAAAAAAGCTTTTGCACAGCAAGAGAAACCACCAACAGAGCGAAGAGACAACTCACAACGTGGGAAAAATATTTGCCAGCTGTTCCTCAGACAAAAGATTACTATCAAGAACATATAAAGAACTCAAAAAAATCAGACCTCCCAAATTTAAAGACTCAATCCAAAAATGGGCATCTGACATGAATACATACTTCTCAGATGAAGAAATACAAATGGGGGCCGGTGAGATGGCTCAGCGGCTTAAGCGCCTGCCCGGCAAGCACGAGGGCCTGAGTTCGACTCCCGGAACCCACATACGAAAAAGGGTCCGGTGATATCGCTTAGTGGCACGGGCGCCTGCTGGCGCGCGAGGTCCTGAGGTCAACCCCCTGGTACCCACAAAAAAAAAAAAAAAAAAGCTTTTGCACAGCAAGAGAAACCACCAACAGAGCGAAGAGACAACTCACAACGTGGGAAAAATATTTGCCAGCTGTTCCTCAGACAAAAGATTACTATCAAGAACATATAAAGAACTCAAAAAAATCAGACCTCCCAAATTTAAAGACTCAATCCAAAAATGGGCATCTGACATGAATACATACTTCTCAGATGAAGAAATACAAATGGAGGCCGGTGAGATGGCTCAGCGGCTTAAGCGCCTGCCCGGCAAGCACGAGGGCCTGAGTTCGACTCCCGGAACCCACATATGAAAAAGGGGCTGGTGATATCGCTCAGCGGCACGGGCGCCTGCTGGCGCGCGAGGTCCTGAGGTCGACCCCCCCGGTACCCACAAAAAAAAAAAAAGAAAAAGAAATAGAAATGGCAGATATATGAAAAAATGTTCAACAACACTGGTCATTTGAGAGATGCAAATTAAAACCATACTGAGACTCCATCTCACCCCGGAAAGAATGGCTATCATCAGGAAATCAACCAATAATAAATGCTGGAGGGGCTGTGGGGAAAAAGGAACTCTTCTCCATTGTTGGTGTGAGTGTCGACTGGTGCAGCCACTGTGGAATCAGTGTGGAGATTCCTCAAAAAACTAGGATTGGAGGTCCCATTTGACCCAGCTATTCCCCTTCTGGGTATCTTCCCAGAAGAATTAAAAACATCGTACCACAGTGATATATGTGCACCCACATTTATAGCAGCACAATTTGTAATAGCTAGATCTTGGAAACAACCCAAATACCCATCAACTGAGGAATGGATAAAAAAGATGTGGTATTTTTATACAATGGAGTACTACTCAGCCATAAAGAAGGATAAACGGGAGACTTTTATAGGTAAATGGATGCAACTCAAGAAAATACTCATAAGTGAAATAAACCAGACACACGTGTAAACATCGTATTGTCTCCTTAGTGTAAGAAACTGAAAGAGTAAGTAAGATCCAAAATGTACAATAGATATTGTAAAACAGGAAGAAACTGTTCAAAAGGAAAGAGAAACTGGGATGGGGGAATGGTGAAAGAAGGAAGGGAAAAGCAAAAAAAAAAAAAAATATATATATATATATTATATATATAAATATAAAAGATAGTTAAGATAGATATACTACTAATTTAGTTCATTGAAAAGAAAGGTTTGTGCTAATATTGTTTGGACAATTGAAGGCTGATATCTTGTACTCTGAGTAATTAATTTAAAGATAACAATACAAAATGCATTAACCATTGTTACCCTCCTATTATCTTATTTTGAAATTTTGTTCTTTCTCTTTATTTATTTATTTATTTATTTTTTTTGTGGGTACCAGAGGTCGACCTCAGGACCTCACGCGCCAGCAGGCGCCTGTGCCACTGAGGGGTATCACCGGCCCTTTTGGCGTATGTGGGTTCCGGGAGTTTAACTCGGGCCCTCTCACTTGCCAGGCAGGCACTTATGCCGCTGAGCCATCTCACCGGCCCTATTTTTTCTCTTTAAAATAAAAATTTTTTAAAAAGTATATGGAGGATAAGTGTAGGTTATGTGCTAGTACTAGGCCTTCTTATGTATGTAAGGGACTTGAGTGGGGGTGGATTTTGAAATCTTCAGGGGTCGACTATATTCTCTTTATTTTTTTTTGTGGGTACCGGGGGTCGACCTCAGGACCTTGTGCGCCATCAGGTGCCCGTGCCGCTGAGCGATATCACCGGCCCTTTTTTTCGTGTATTCTCTATATTGATTGTGGCGGTAGTAATAAAATTGTATGTTTTATAAACTTCAAACAGGGAGAAACTTACTGTATGTAAGTTATACGTCAATAAACCTGACTTACAACTGGGAGCTCAAATTCACCCAGAGACGGTGAATTGTGTGTGTGTGTGTGGTACTGGGGACTGAACCGAGTCTTCACACTGAGTAGACGTTCTATAATTTTGAGACAGCATCTCGCTTTCACTATAAACTGCTAAGTTACTCAGACTGGGCTTGAATTTGTGATCCTCTTGCCTGGGATTATAGGCTTGGGCCGCCACACTGGCTTGAGTCTTTTACAATGAACTGCTGTTCGCATGTTGGCCCTGTTGCTGTGTTGCTGTTGTTTCCTGTGCAGCGTCCTTTGCTGGTTTGCACTGGGGTGAGGAGCAGGAACAGGGGAGCCCTGCAGGGTAGGCCTGTGTCCCCTAGAAAGAAGATTGCTCTGGTGTTCTGTGCCCTCTGCTTGGACAACTCGTGTCCACCTGGTGACTCCTCACTGAGACACTAGGCTGCCAGAGAGACTCCAGCACCAGGCCCTCAGCCACATGCAGTGCCCCTTGGGGCCATCCCCAGCCACGCCTCCAGGCCTTTGTCCTTCCCTCAGCTGCAGGGCTGTTCCCTCCCCACGCCAGGGCTCCTGTGACCCCTCAGTGGCCTGCCGCGTGGCTGTCAGGGCCCTCCTGCTCTGGCCACCCCGCTGTGCTACGTGGGGTCCTCTACACAGTGACTTCTGCTGGCCAAAGGCTCCTAGAACCTCCTTCATGTTCCAGGTGTGAGAGCCAGAGCAGGAAGGAGCTGCTGGGGGTGGCAAGCAAGTTGCTTCTAGTTTCCTCAGTTTCCCCTGGTATAAAACAGAGGTTATAACAGAAGTGACTGAACTATACCCAGTGACAGCCCTGGCACACCATAATCACTCAACCAACACCTGCAAGCGATTATTATTATGACCCCTGGTGTTTTCCATCACGCTCTGAACACCTGGGGCTGGGGTCAACTTTCAGCACGAGGAAACTGAGGCAGGTGTCACCAGGGACAATGCAGACAAAAAGCCTTGACCCACCAAGGCTTGCTTCTTGGTGTTGGCCCCTTGGCCCCCTTGCTCTCTTCTCGGGTCACAAGACCCTGTCAAGGAGACAGCCGAGGGGCGCCTGTGGCCTCATTTCCCTGCTTTTAGGAAAGGGGAGGCCCTGCATCCACGAAGGAGCCTTTCGGAGATAGGAAGCTGACAACAACTGAGCAGCAGCCTGTCTTGGCTGGAACATTTTCCCCGACTCAGGGGTCTCAGGCGACATGTGACTGTGACGCAGCTGCCCCTGGATCTGCCCACTGCTGAAAGGCCACGTGGGCCTAGCTGGGGCTGGGGTGTAGGATGTGGCTGCGGCGGTCCGGCAGCTCCCTCCCACACAGGCTGTCCATGGGCCTAGTTTGGTGCAAGGCCTCACTTGCCTGAGGAAGCCAGTACCAGGTGAGACCCTGCTTTCTGGGTGACCCGGTGAATTACCTGGAATTCCTGCCCACCTGCCAGGTTGGCACTGAACATGATGTAAACTATTGATGACGTTTTGGCCTCAGCTTGTATTTCTGTCTGAAGGGAAATCTAGCATTACAGGGGAAGGTGAAGCTCCCTGCTGGCCTCTGCGGTCCTTCTCCCCTCCTTCCCCAGGGACCCCCACTCCAGGAGCACTCCGCATGGTAAAGAAATGCAGTGGCCTCCCAGCGTCTGCGGGATAGTGGCTCCAGGACAGCCCAGATACCAAAACTTGGGGATGCTCGAGTTCCACATGTAAAATGGCCCAGTATCTGCAGATCCCCCCACAATCCTCCCATGCACTGTACTTTAAGTCGTCTCTGGATTACAATACAGTATACGCCCTGCTATGTACATAGTCGTTACACTGTATCATCGACAATAATGACGAGAGAACCAAGGTCTGTACATGTTCAGTGTAGATGTGATTCCCCGCCCCACAAACAGTATTCCCGGCTGCAGCTGCGGAGTCCACAGATGCAGAAGGCCATCTAAGACACAGTGACAGGCCGTGTGCGTGGTTCGGGCTCAGCATGCCTTGGATAGCTGTCCATGTTAATCCATCTAGTTCTAATTTATTCACTTGAGCACATAACACACCACTGTGTGCACGAGCCACCTTTTATTAATCTATTTCGCTGATGAACCTTTGGAGATTTCCAGTTTATTGCTATTACAAGCAACGCTGGTATAAACAGCTTCCCACTTGCGCGCAAGTTTCTAGGATACAAACCTGAAGGAAGATGTGGCCATCAGATGCGCACATTTTCCAACTTTCCTGGAGATTGCAAACTTTCTCTCCAGTGTTATAAAAAGCCTGCTGAGTATCCTCTAACACTTGCAGTTTCCTCTCACACTCAGTCTCTAAGCCACTGGGCTACATTTTTTTTTTTGGAACCGGAAATCAAACTCAGGACCTCACGCTTGCCAGGCAGGCACCGTGCCTCTGAGCTATACCCCCGGGCCTACATTTTCTTTTTTTTTTTTATTGCTTTGTTAAAAAAAAATTTTTTTTTTTTTTTTGAGATGGGTTCACTAATTTGCGTAGGCTGGCCTTGAATTTTTGATCCTTATGCCTCAGCCTTCCAAGTGGCTGGGATTGCAGGCGTGCACCACCACCCCTGGTGTAATTTTACACAATATTTGTATTGCATCTCCATGTGACTGTGACCTATCACATGAGATCAGGTGTGAAATTTTCTACCTGCAGCATTATGTTGGGACTCAAAAGTTTCAGATTTTTTTTTGGTACTGAAAATCGAACTCAGAACCTCGCGCTTGCCAGGCAGGCGCCAGTGCTGCCGAGCTATATCCCCAGTTCAGAAGTTTCAGATTTTGAAGCATCTCAGGTTTCAGGTGTTTGGATTGGGGATATTTAACTTGTACTTCATTCCTTTTAGTGGTTGAGTCATATTCCGTGGTATGGATAAACTCACATTTTGTTTCTCCATTCATCACTGGAGGGACGTTTGAAGTCTTTCTACTTTTAGCAACTATGAATAATGCTCCTTACAAACATTCATGTATACATTTTTTTGCAGATGTGCATTTTCAGTTCTCTCTGGTATAAATCTAAGAGCGGAACTGTTAGATCATGTGGTAACTCTGTTTAAATTAAGCCCCCCAACACATACCCACCCCAGTACTGGGGACTGAACCCTGGAGCTGTGCATGCTAGGCATGCACCCTACCATTGAGCTACACCCAGCCTTTTCTATTTATTTCATTTTGAGACAGGCCTCAAGTTGGCCAGGCTGGCTTGAACTGTCGATCCTTCTGCCTCAGCCCCCCAAGTAGCTGGGATTACAGGCATGTATCACCACCCCTGGCTTGTATTTAACTTTTTGATAACTACCAGTTGGTCTCCAAAAGGCTGCAACAATCCTTATGTATGATTTAAAAAGTGACCAAAAAACCTGGACGTGGTGGTGCATGCCTGTAATCCCAGCACTCGGGAGGCTGAGGCAAGAGGATCTCTGTGAGTTCAAGGCCAGCCTGGGCTACAAAGTGAGTTCAAGGCCTGAACTACATAGTGAACTACATAGGGGTCTCAAAAAGTCAAACAAAACAAAACAAAACAAAAAAACCCAAAAACAACGCAAAAAAGAGTGATCAAAATATGATGGGCCATTGGGCATGGTGCTCCGAGTTGTGACATGAGGAGCATTAGCCTCCCTATGGGACCAAGATGTCCCCAGACCCCCTCACCTGGGCCTCTTCCATGTCTCCTCGGCCATTCCAAATCCTACCTTAGCTCCTCTGTGCCCCAGAGCCCCTTCCTCTCCTTTCTGCTGAGCTGAGTCCCTCTGCAAGTCCCCGTATCAGGAGACCTCCCTCTGGATGGGGACCCAACCACCCAATTTGTGCAAAGCCCCAGGTAGTGAAGATGGTCACTGTGGTGCCCAGGCCACCCCTCTCCAGTGGCCACTGGGTCCCACCTGTGCCTCCGAGCCCAGAGCACAGCCTGTTCTGCCAGGTTTACAGCTCCTTGGCCCAGGTCACTGGGCACAGCTCCCAGGTGGTGCCTCTCCTTAGTGCCACCATCAGTGGTAGGGCTGGGTAGACCCTTAGCTGAACCTGTGGCTTCAGCACAGGGCTGGTGCACTTGGGCAGTCCCGATAGTCTCCTCTGCCAGGTCTCCCGGCTTCCCTGCTACCCCTGGCTCTGGCTCCTTGTGTCCCCTCCTCCAACCTGCTCATGACGCTGGGGCCCACAGTCACAGAGAGGCCTGTCTGTGGCACTAGGAGATAGCTATTCTCTGTGTGACCTAAGAAGCCACTTGGCTTCTCTGGGCCTCAGTTTCCCATCTCTAAAATGGGCTGGCCACATGTAGCCCTTCAAATTGCCAAATGAGCCCTTAAGAGAACAGGCCCCTGTGAATATGGTGTCCCTGCCCCTCAGGTGCCATGCTCGGCCATAGTGCCAGACACCGTGTCACTGGGTGAGGAGGGGAAGCAGGCGGCAGGCCTGAGCTGCACACTCACGTTTTCACATAAGGGTCCGAGTAGCCATTGGCGTCCATGGCAGCCAGGTGTGCACACCGCACGATGCCCACCAGCAGGCCCTGCTTCTGCGAGCTGTACTTGAGGGAGATGAGAATGCGGCCTCGCTCCTCCAGCGACTTGTCTTCCGTCTTGTCCACCTGTTGGGTGAACAGTCACTCAGCGGTCCTCACCTGCTCCTGCCCCTCAGTGGACAGGGTCCGTCCTCGGCTCTTCGCTTCATCAGTTTGCCCAGTTGCCACCATACAGCAGGCTTTGTTGGGGCCCCTGGTGAGCGGTCACGGCCCCGTCCCCTGTGGCCTTTCTGCCTGTCTCTCCCTTCTGAGGACTCTGCCTCAGGTGGAGTCTGACGCTGCCCTCCCTGCTTTTGCCCCACAGCCTGAAATGGCTTTCACAGCCCTGCACAGCTTGGCCGGATGGCCAAATTGGACTGGATGCAGGGCCCTGTGTGGAGCCTCACTAAGAGTGGTCTTCACTTTCTTCAATGGTCAGAAAAAATGAAAATAGTATTTCAAGACACATAAAAATTATATGAAGTTCACTGGGCAAGGTGGCACCGTGCTTGTAATCCCTCGGGAGGCTGAGGCAGGAGGATCGCCAAAAGTTCAAGGCCAGTCTGGGCTATAAAGTGAGTTCAAGACCAGCCTGAACTACATAGAGAGACCCTGGCTCAAAAAAAAAACAAAAAAATAGTACAAAAAAATTATATGAATTTCAACCTCAGTGTCCATTAATAAGGTTTTATTGGAACTCAGCCTCACCCTTCCGCTTTTACTTTACAGGGGCAGAGTGAGGAGTTGTAACAGAGACGGTGGGGCATGCAAAGCCTAACAGATTTGCCATCTGGCTCTTCGCAGAAAGTCTGCCAACCCCTGCCCTGGCGCCGGCTGCTTCGGCAGGTGGTCCCTGCTCTGCCCTCTTCACAGCTGAGGCCTGATCTGCTCTGAGCTCTGCACACCATGCCTTCTCCAAGCCTTTTCTCGGGCTGAGTCCACTCCCAGCACCCTCCTGTCCTCAGGATGGGGCTTGGCTCTAGCAGCTTCTCCTGGGATTCCCTGGTTCCCTGTCCCACTCTGTGCTGCCCTGCCTCAGCCTCCTACTGTCACCATGTGGTGTGGCCACCTGCTTCCTCCTGTGTCTGCCTCTAGACTCTAAGTCCCTTGAAGACAGATTCTACCTGCTTCATGTTTATACCCCAGGGCTGGGTGATGGCCTGTCACACAGTAGCATCCACTCACCACAGGCTTGTCCTAATGAGGGGGGAACAGAGGGACAAATGGTCCCCCTGGGTTCAATTTCATGCTGGCTGCGCCAGCCTGAGGCCTTAGAGAAAGGCCGAAAGGTCAGCCAGGCCCCTGCTGGAGGCCTCTGGAAGGCAGGGTCTCCTGGTCCCAGTACGCCCAGGGGCTTCCTGAGCCTCTCAGGGTCTGGAGTGGCCCCTGAGGAGAGACAGAGTCGGGGCTTTGACCCCTTCTTAACTAGGGGCAGCTGGGAGCTGGGTAGGGACCAGTAGTCCCCTACCAGTCTCCCAGTGCCTGGTGCCCACCTCAGTGGTTTTGGACCTCAGCTCCAGGCCGTCTCATCCACCCTTGACACAACCAGACATGTCTCTACTCCCGGTCCTCCCAAGATCATGCATTTCTTTTGGCTGCTGCTCCCCCAGAACCCCTTCCCCTATACCTCTGCTCCCCCGGGCACACCTAGGTGGAGGCCCACATCCGGGGGCCCCTCCTCGGGACTCTCCTAGGCTCCTCTTTCACGTGGGCCCAGGCTTTGCCGACCATGTGCTCTGCCTGACACTAATGTGAGTCCCCATGCAGCCACATCCAAACCTTCCAGGTGATGAGACTCTAGAAAGGAACTAAGTTTTCAGGCATGGGAGATTACACTTTGCGTGTTTCACATTAAGACCACTGAGCAGGTTGTTGTCCAGTACTTAAAACAATGTACACAGACCATAAACACAAAGTATACCACCAACACGTGTCTTCACTGCGGAGCGGTCACCACAGACCGTTATCTGAGCTCACTGTGCGTCCCCACCTGACCAATGAGCTTGTGGCAGATTCAAGCGAGGCTCAGCAATGCCTGGACGCAGCTCTGGGCACAGGCGTGCACACACGCTCACAAACACACACTCTTGCATCCATGTGCATGCGCACACACACACACACACACTCACACACACTTATTTGTTTATGCTCATGAGCAGAACTCAGGAACACAACTATTGTGGCAGCCAGCACTACCTTCCTAAGTGAGTTAGATCATTTGAAAAAACTAGGTTACCTGCAGTGAGTGACTAATAATAAAATAGAAAAGGTTATATCCATCACATGAACGTCTATGAGTGGGAGAGAATGTGACAAAAGAACACAATTTGATCAAGTTATGCAAAAAGCTGGGCTCTGGCAGGCAGCTCAGGCTGCAGGCTGACTTGTTGCTAGGCCTGGCTTGGGCTAAGCTGGCCAAGAATCCATGACCTGAGGATGCCAGGCTCCGCCAGGCTGGGCACTGGGGTTTGGGCGGTGGCTGTGGGTTTTGTCCTCCTGGGCGTTCCCATTGCTCAGGCCTGGAGGTCGGGGACAATGAATCACTGTCCAAGTCCTCAACACTGGGAAGCTGAGGGCCAAACACTTCTCTTGGCCCCAGGGCACCGGGGTGTCCTGGGCAACCCCTCAGCCCTTCTGAATGGTGTGAAGGTGAGGTACAGGGAGAGGGGGCAGGAAAGCGGAGAGGGACAGAGACCAGGACCCTGGGAGGGCTCAGCTGCTGGAGCCTGTCAGGGGCAAAATCTGTTCTGACATAATTTTCAAACAATGGCAATTTCTAGGAAAGAATTACGTGCCGTCTCCTCTGGGCATCTCACAGCGATGCAAGTCTGACACATTCCAATTGAGCTCCCAAGCGACGTCCCAGCTGCTCCTAGTTAATGGCTGCCTCATCCTCCCAGATGCTCAGGCCCCAGATGTCACAACTGCCCTTTCCCTGCCTGAGGCCAGGTCTGCTGGTACAGCCTGTCTACAGGCTCCCCCACCCCTACCCACCACCTCCTCCACGCCCGGGCTGCACTCAGCTCCTTACAGGAACCACTTTCATCTTCTCCCTGAGCCCCGAATGTCATCAGATGCGGTCCCTGTGCTTAGCACCCTCTGCGGCCTGGTGTCACTCAGGGTGGAAGCCCACACCCTTCTTAGCCACAGCCCCAACCTCTCTGATCTCCCCTTCCCTGGCTTTCACTGCTCCCCTCACTGCCTCAGCCCTACGCCTCCATCAGGCAGGAAGTTCTGTCCCCCGCACCTGCAGCCAGACCAGGGGTGAAGTAGGTGCTCAGTAAATCCTGCCAGCCCTGCAGAGGCTCTCGGCTGGAGAGAGCCCGAGGCCCACTCACCGGCAGCTGCTTCTCCAGGCAGATGCTGAAAGTCTTGGTGTGGTTGGGTTTCAGCTTCTTCAGGGGCACTCTCGTCTCCCCAATGAACTCGTTGTGGCGGAATTTGTCCTCATCACACACGGAGATGCTGTGGGGCAAAGATGCACCTCAGACGCTCTGGGCGTCCCAGATTTGCCTCCAAAGTTGGGGGGTGGTGGTTTACGAAAAGTGGGGGTGTACTGGGGCAGTGCAGGGTGGGGAATAGGTGCCTGGGGGCCTCACGCACCGTAGGGTCTTTCGGATCATGTCCTCATCTGTGATCCCGTAGTAAGTGAGGGTCTCGTTCCATGTGGGGTTCAGAGTGTTACGCAGGGTTTTTGTCCTAAGCTTATTTGCCTGGAGAAAGAAAAACCACTAGATGAGTGCAGGAGGAAGAGTGTGTCCCTCAAAGATGGCCATGGCTTTGGCCCTGCTCCCTGTGGTCTGACAAGGCAAAGTGGACTGAGGCTACAGAAGGGGTTGATATTGTTGATTAGCTGACTTTAAAACAGGGAGAGCTGGGGGTGGAGCTCAGTGGTAGAGCACTTGCTTATTACGCTCGAAGCCCTGGGTTTGATCCCCAGCAGCAAAACAACAACAAAATAAAAGGAGGGTAGAGATAATCCTGGATGATCTGAGTGGCCCACGTGATCACAGGGGTCCTTAAAAGTAGAAGCAGGGACACTGAAGGAAAGAGTCAGAGGAAGATGTGGCAGGGGAGAAGGTCAGAGAGATGTACCATGCCTGGCTTTTTTTGTTTTGTTTTGTACCGAGAATCGAACCCACGACCTCACGCTTGCCAGGCAGGCGCTATGCTGTTGAACTATAGTCCCGGCCCCGTACCTAGCTTTGAACATGAGGAAGGGGTCATGAGCCAAGGAACTTGGGGGGCTTCAAGGAGCTGGAAAGGGCTGAAAAATGGATCATTCCCTAGGGCTCCACAATAACACAGCCCTACAGACACTTTGAAGTTTAAAATTTTATTTATTTAGTGGTACTGGAGATTGAATCCAGGGCCTTTACACTGAGCTCCATTCAGCCCTTTATTTTGAGACAGGGTCTCACTAAGTCACTAAGTTGCCCAGGCTGGGCTCTAACTTGCAATCCTCCTGCCTCAGCCTCCCAGAGTGCTGGGATGACAGGCATGCACCACCATGCCTAGGAATACCTTGATTTTGAGCCCAGCGAAACCCATGTCAGACTTCTAACCTGCAGAGTGCTAAGATAATAATATTTTAGGCCACTGAGTCTGTGGCAGTTGTTGCAGCAGCCACAGGAAGCCAATGTGAGGAGGACCCTGCCAGCAGGCCCCTGTGGTGGTGGTGGGGTTGGCTTTGCTGGTAGAGCCAGCCACCTCCTTTCCCCTGTGTTCCTGCACGCCCATTCCTTGCCTTTGTTAAAGCTGTTCCTTTTGCTGGAATCCATGCTGTCCTAAAGAATGCCCTGTGGGTAGCCCGTGCACACTGCAATGTTGCCTTTATTCCCTCGGTATTCCTGTCTGCCTGCTGGGTCATCTATCGTGGGGACAAGGGTTCTGCGGTCAAACAAACCTGGCAGAAAGAAGCTGCCCACTCTGTCACCTTATGGAGAGTCACAGAGCAGCCCATCAACACATTAAGGGCTCTGACAGGTCCTGTAGTCAAGAAACCTGTTTAACAATATTTCTCAGTTTATTTGACCATGGAACCCTTTTTTTTAGCATATGATATTAATTTCCAGCCAAGACTCCTTCATATAAAAAAATGCTGGCCTGGAAATTCTCTGGTGGGGGCTCCGCCTCTCTCGGCAGGTAAGCAAAGCTGGCCCAGGGGGTCCCTGGGAGGCCTGGTAGTGCGGGGCTGACTGGGTGCTTTGAGTGAGGTCCCATCAGCTTGCTTGGGCTCTGGGGGTATGTGTGGGGGCCTCCATGAGTGCCCTGTCACAGTGCACAGAACCCTCACCTTACTGGCTCCTGGCAGCAGATGCAGCTTGACGTAGGGGTCGGCCAGCCCATTGTGGTCCATTGGCTTCAGGCCCTGGGCAGAGACCAGCAGAGGGTGTGAATTGGACACTGGGGCTACAGAGCAGCCAGGGCCTCCAGGGGCCTGAGCAAGCAGATGTCTTCTGCCTGGGTCCACTCATGGCCCTCTCCCCAGAAGCCCCGACCCCTTAGCCCCAGGCGGGATGTGTGAGGATGCCTCAGTGCCCATGTGGCCTCCCCTGCCCCAGCATCCCGGCCCAGCATGGCTGCCAAGGATTGGGAGGGCTGCTTTTCTCTTTCTAGCATCTCTGTCATGGAGGCCAGGTGACCAGCCCTGCTCCCAACAGGAATAACTGTCTGACTTTGGTCAGGCCTTTCCCTCTTCCTTTCCAAACATGGCCCCTCCCTGGGGAGTTCCTCCACAACCCTAAGTCCATGTGATTCTGAGTCCGCCATCCATACAGCTTCCTTGGTGGCCACAGGAAAGGGTTCCAGGTCCTGGGAGACTGGCTGAGGCCTGACTCAACTCTCTCTGGAGTGTCCAGAGTTCACAGGCTCCACAAGATGGCACCGCTCACTAACTCTGCTTTCAGATCCTTCTGAAGACCCAGTCCAGAACCACACAGGACATGGGCTTAGTGGAAGGCAGGAGCAGGCTCTCATTCCCCGAATGCAGGAAGTGAGGTCTTTATGGGGCAGGGTAGGCAGCCCCCCCACCCCACCCAGACTTTATTCACAGAGGAGCTGCACGTTTTCGAAATGGCGTGGAGGCCCAGGCTCCTCCCCCTGCCCTAGTGCCTGCCTTTGGGGACGTCCCCAGCTAGGGCCTGCCACCCACCACTCATCTGCTGCTGGGAAGGACACAGGCTGGCCTGAGGTGGGAGTTCAGCTGGATGAGCTGTGAGTTACTCTGTGTCCTCAGCTTTATGGTCTGTAAGGCGGAGTAATAATTCCAACTTCCCAGGCGTGGACCAGAGGGAAGGAGGTAATGCAGAGACAGCACTGGCAGGCAGAGCGTCTGTTCCCTTCCCGGACATGCCAGGCCCCT
The DNA here is from genome assembly GCA_028451465.1 of Erethizon dorsatum. Classification (NCBI taxonomy): domain Eukaryota; kingdom Metazoa; phylum Chordata; class Mammalia; order Rodentia; family Erethizontidae; genus Erethizon; species Erethizon dorsatum. The sequence goes on from CM051826.1 coordinate 37,549,089, forward strand.
TGGAAGATGCTAGGGACATCGCCAAGGGCTGGGGAGGGGGTGTCTGAGCCGTGCTGGGGCTGCAGCTCTGCAGGCTGTGGGTGGGGCTCGGCTTGGTGGCCCTGTGTGTCCCCACGAGGCTGTCCAGACCCAGCTCCTTCCTCTTGGCCTCCTGTCCTCTCCCACAAAGTGTCCAGCACAAAGTACAGAGTATCCGGGGAATCTGGTGGCTCTGTAGTTCTGGGACACCCATGAGGTGGGGCAGGGGCGGCTGCCAAGCTGGGGCGGGAGCATTGCCTGTTCTGTCCTTTGGACCCTCATTGCCACTTCTGTACCCTTCCAGCCAGCAGATCCCTGTGCAAACTCGGCCACACTCAGCCTGGAGGGAAAGGGTGAGTGGGCACTGGCAGAGGCCATGTCTCTTTTCTACCACTGACTCCTGTGTCCCCACAGGCAGCCCCCCTGGCCTGTAGCCCCTCAGGGAAGGGCAGGACCTTCAGCAGGCCTCCAGGAGAGCTGGAGGGTGGCGGCCAGGGCCCGGCGGGGAGGGAAAGGGTAACTGTCTAATGGCTACGGAGTGTCAGTTTTACAAGACAGAAAAGCTCTGGCACTGGATGTTGGTGATGTTTGCACAACAATGCGAATGTGATTAACACTACCACACTGTGCACTTGAAAAATGGTTCTGGTGATAAATTTTATGCTTATATATTTTACCACAGTTAAAAAAACAGCCGAGTCTCCCAGGACTGTGGTTCTGCCGGGTGTTCCCAGGCCCTCCTCAGATGGGAGTGCCTGTGTACATTTGGGGGGCCTCAAGAGGCCAGGTGTGCACAAGCCGCCAGACTGCCAGGTGCCCACTGCCCACAGCAGCCACGTGGGGCAGGCGTGATGAGGCCCATTTGCAGATGAATTGCGACTCACCCTCACCCAAAGGCTGGGTGCCAACCGAGGTACAGCCTAGGAGTGTCTGCCTGCCCCCCTTTCCCACAGACACACAGAACCCAGCTTCAACCCTGCTTCAGCTCCTTCCTGGGGCTCCCCACCCTCAGCCCAGAGCCCCGGTTCTTCCCATGCCTGCACCCCCTTCCCGGCAGAGCTGGATTTATGCAGGGACGGAACAGGACAATGGGGCCACTGTGGCTCAGGGGTCTCCCGTCTCCTACCTCTGATGTCCAGGAATGCACCTGAAGCAGACACACTCGAGTACCTACGCACAGGACATCTGGGGATGGCGGGGAAGGCGGGAGAAGCCCTGGTGTCCGGGGAAGGGCCTGGTGGCCTGGCAGATGATTCCCCAAGCCTGGGCAAGCTCGACAAAGCTGGGTGAGGGAGGGGAGAAGGGTCTGGCCTCCCCCCTGGTGAGGCTGGGGGGCCACCAGCTGCTCAGCTCGGTTCTCAGGGTGGGTGTGGGCAGGGTGGGGGATGGAGAGAGTGGCCTGGAGGTGCCTGACCTGGGCCTGGCCCGGCATGGACAGTACTCACACCTACCCACGGCAGTCTACGTGTGGTGGCCCAGACTGGGGTGGCCCCCGGCTGCCTGTGGGGTGGGTACAGAGCCACAAGGTGGGAGCAGGGAGCAGCAGCAGGTTGGGGTGCTGGGATGGGGTCTGGGCCCAGGCAGCTCTGTAGGAAGCCCCTCCATCTGAGCTGGGCTGGCCCAGGCCCTTCCACAGCCCTACGGGGCTCCACTGGCCATGAGGGCCCTTACCTTGCGAGAGAACATCAGCCTTGGCACCTTCCTCCGAGAGGGAGCCATTGTGGTGGGGGACAAGGGAACAGCACGGGTGAAAACACAGCTCAAATGCTGGCTCATGGGGCTGAGACACGGGCACACTGGGGACCTGGCTGGGCCACTGTGGGGTTCATAGACACCCACAATCCCAGAGAGCAAGGCTCAGAGAGCCTTCTGGGATCAGGCCCAGAGGTTAATCTCCTGCCTCGAGTGTCAGCCTTCTTTGGTGGCACCTGCAGCATTAACACAGGAGAGCTGTGCCCACCCACTGCTCAGGAGCCTAGAGCCCAGGGGCTGGGAACATGGGGTTGGGAGACCCCCGGCCATCAGCATCCCCCCCTTTGCCTGCAGGACAGAACCCCTTAAACCTCTTCCTACTCTTGACAAACCCTGTCCCCAGAAGCCCAGCCAGGGCCTTCTCCCCTAAAGGCCTTGCTGTACTGAGCTTTTTTGGGGAGCGGGCAGCTGAGATGATTTAGGCAAGAGCTCCTTGCTTGTGCTGCACCCCACACAGCAGACACCATGACGCCTGGGAAGGAAGGCGGGGAGGATGGGCCCCCACCCAGCTCTTCCCCTCTGCCTGAGGCTGGCGGGGGCGCGGGGCCTACCTTGGCCTTGCTGATGGTGCAGTGGAGTGCATTGTTCTCCTGGTCGTATAGCAGGCTGAAGTCCAGTGTGCCCAGGGCGGCTGTGGACAGAGAGGGCACAGGTCACGCTTGGGCTGCATCATCAAGAGGTGTCGCCCTCCCCTTATGGCTAGAGGAGCCACACTATTTTTCATTGTTTTTTTTTTTTTCTCGTCAAGATTCAAAAGATTTGGAAAACTTGGCACAGGACAAAGATATTCTTCATAATCCTTCTCAGAATATTTGAATATGAAAAATCTTCATAAAATGTGGGCAGAAAAGCAGCAACTCTGATTTCATAGAACGTCAATGGTTTACACAAATTAAACTTCCATGCCTGCCCCCCTCACGCTGCTCTTGCCACCCCTTATGGACACGAGCTGTCACCAAGCTTCTGTCTTCAGGGCTGCCAGGCAAACAGCAAAGCATGATCATTTTCATTTTTAAATGGCTGGAATTAGTTAAAGCAGCCCAAGAATTACTCTCACAGCAAAGCTTAGTAAAACCATCCGAGGATACCACTAATAGCATTTTAAAATTATCCAGATGATTTCCGTATTGAGACTGAGAAGCGGCACGGATTCTCAGTGCTATGATAGGAACCCTGAGGTTCGCTCTGGACACAGGCACACGTCCACATTTACCATGAGCAGCAGCACCACCACCTCCCATCCGCAAAGCCCAGGAATAAAGAGATACATGGGCTGAGAGATACATGGGCTCAGTGGTAGAGCACTTGCCTAGGGTGTGCAAGGCCTGGGTTTGATCCCCAGCCCTGCAGATGAAACAAAAATACAAAAACTGGGGGCCGGTGAGATGGCTCAGCAGCGTAAGCGCCTGCCTGGCAAGCGCGAGGGCCTGAGTTCGACTCCCGGAACCCACATACGAAAAAAGGGCCGGTGATATCGTTCAGCGGCACGGGTGCCTGCTGGTGTGCGAGGTCCTGAGGTTTACCCCCAGTACTCACAAAAAAAACAAAAACAAAAACAAAAACAAAAACTTCGGCTGCATGTAGTGATGCATGCCTGTAATCCCAGCACTCTGGGAGGTTGAGGCAGGAGGACTGCAAGTTAGAGCCGGGCTTGGGCAGTTTAGAGATCCTGTCCCAAAACTAAAAAAAGGGGGGAGCTGGGGATGTAGTTCAGTGTGGGCCCTGGGTTCAATTCCCAGTACTAGAAAACAAAACGAAACGAAACAACCTCAAGTTTTACAAAAGAAAGGTTAAAAGTCTACATACATTAACAATAAAACCATTTCTTCTGGGTAACAGGTCAAAGTATAAAGGCATATCACTAATTTTTTTTTTGTAATAGCCAGGAATTAAAGAATGTCACAGAACCCAGGGAGACAGCCACCAACTGAGCATCTACAGTATGCCAATCCTGTCACCCATTCTCCCAGCCCACCCAACCCCAGGAGCTGACCATATTCTTCTCACTTTCTAGAGAAGGGACTGAGGCTCGGAGAAGCTAGGTGGGTCACCTTCAGCCCCTCTAAGGGGCAATGGAGTCTCACTCAGGCAGTTGGCCCCAACCCCTGTGCTGTGCTGCCTGGGCCTGGCCCAGCGAGGTACCCACATGTGCCCGGCACCTTGTCCCCCATGTGTAACTGCCAGCTTGGGCTCTGTGCCTCAGTTTCCCTCACCTATGAAATGTCACAAGAACTGTGTGACAAGGCAGAGGAGACGGGGCTTTGAGAAGCTGCAGGCCTGGGGTGGCCTGACTGGCTGATCCACTCACCCAACCTCCAGGTAGCACATGGGACTATGGCTCCCTGGTCTCTCTGGCCCCTTGGGGACCCTGGGCAGGCTGTAAAGACCCAGCTGGGTCCTCATGCTGCTGCCCTCAAGTCTCTCAGAGGCAGTAGTGATTTCCCAAGGGCTAGGCAGAGGGTGCAGCAATAACTGGGTGCAGCTGCCACCCTCAGGGGCCATCACACACAGCAGCTGTGGCCTTCCATGCCCAAGTGGCTCCCAGCAGGAAGGGGCAGCGGTGGGAGAAGACCATGGCACAGCCCCAGACAGCAAGGCACAATTCCCAGATGTTCCAGAAGCCTGGATCCTGCTCCCAAGCTGCTACACTGGTCAACTGATGTCTCATTCATTCATCCACCCACTCATTCATTCATTCTTTATTTATCAAGTGTTTACAATCTGCTGCTCTTGAGATGAAGATATCTATAAGGCAAATCCCCGCCCCCAAGGAAAACACAGTTTATGAGAGGCAGGCACAAAGAACTTGTCACAACAGTCTGGAGAGTCATGAGCCATGGCGGCCCGAGGAGGGATGCCTGGGGCCACCAGGAGAGGTCTCCGGGAGGAGGGATGCTTCACCTGGTCCGGAAAGGATCAGAAGGAGTTGGCCAGTGGCACAGAAGGGCTGGGAAGAGGACATACCAACTGGGAGGTGGGGGCTTAGTGGCCAGCCCTGAGCATGGCCATTACACCATCACACACTTGTCTTCTACAGCTTGTTTCCTACAATGCTGCATAGACCGGATGCAAGAGCTGGACATACTTCCTCTGTGGTGCTTCACAAAGTTTGCAGACCCCTGGGTCAGTGCAGGGGCCAGGGCGCGACAAAGTTTCTCAGGTCTGCAGGGAAAAGGGTCAACTAAGGGACCGAGGCTAGAGAAACTAGGTGGGTGGTGCTGCCCTTTGTTCTGAGACGACTTAGAACCATATTTGTCTTGTTCCCTGGGTCCCACCAGGGTGAAGCACACAGGGGTAACACCTGAGGTTGGACTCCCCAGGTTTGAGTCCCTGCTTCTTTCTCTCCTCCCTCTCTCTGCCACCTCTCTTTCTTGAGACAGTCTCTCACTATGTAGCTCAGGCTGGCCTTGAACTCACTATGTAGCCCAGGCTGGCCTCAAACATGGTGATCCTCCTGCCTCAGCCTCCTGGGATCACAGGTGTGTGCCACCATGCCCAGCTTCTCTGCTTGCACTTCTTGCTATATGAACTCTGACAGCTTATCTAACCACTTCATGCTCAGTTTCCTCGTGTGCAAACTGGAGACAGCAGCAGTGTCCACCTCATGGCACACAGCACCTGCGGTATAGCAAGCTCTCAGCAGATAATTATAGAAGGAACAGATCCATTTAGGTGACGTTTCTAGATTACTGTGCTGGCCCCTCAGAGACCCACTCTGGAAGAATTCCGTTCTGAACTGGATCACACCACTCCCTGCCTTTGGGAACAGAATACACAAACAGTCACCTAAGCTCTTCTGAATAACCCGAGTCATTGCTATGACTACGATGATTCTGCTGCGTGTCACGGCCATAGCTCGGACATGGAAGAGGGTGACAGGCGACCCCTCCAACAGGTGCCCCAGCTGGCCCCTCTCCATTTCCATCAGCCGAAGTTCCTGTTAGAGTACCTGCCTTTGGCAGCCCAGCTTCAATTTTACCTGGCAGTAGTTTCTTCCATGAAACTATGCAACAATGACATTTGTTAGCTCTGAGTCCAAAGAGGAAATCGGGAGGGAGGGAGCCTAAGGGACAGCGTGTGCTCTGGTGCTAACTGCACCCAGCCTTTTGCTGCCCTTACCCCAGATGTGCAGGGGGCGGGGGGAAGCCCAAGGCTCCCCCAGCTCTGCATGCGTGTGTGTGTGTGTTTGTGTGCGCGCACATGTGTATGGTACTGAGGATCAAATCCACGAGCAATCTGCCACTGAGCTACACCCCCAGTCCCTTTTTTATTTTGGGAAAGTCTCACTAAATTGCCCAGGGAGGAGTTGTACTTGTGATGCTCCTGCCTCAGCCTCCTCAAGTGCTGGGAGTGTGTGCCACCGTGCCCAGCAGACTCACCCAGCTTTTGTAATGACATTCTTCATATCTGTTGCGTGTACAGTTGGGTGACAGTCCATCAGGCTGCGTTGGGTCCAGCCCTCCCTGCTCCCCGAGACCTTAGCCTTGGCCACACCCCTGAGACCAGCAGGACTAGGCGCTCGACCCACATGGCGATGCCATTCAAACCCACGTACTCTCCGGTTGCTTACCAGGGAGCAGGGTTCAGGGTGACAGCACAGGTAAGAACACACACTCCACAAAGCCTCCCTGTTTCCAGGGCCCAGCGAAGGCCAAGGCGGCGGGGTAGAGGGGAGGCAGCTCTGGAGGGGCCCCTGGGACACTCTGTGGACGTCCCTGTTTAGGAGGCGCACATGCTCCCCGGGGAAAGCCGATAGCTGCTCTGGCTTCCTGGGAAGCAGTGGCACGGCTGGGGCAGGACTGATGGATGTCTCTGAGCTCCCCGAGAAGATGTGTGAGAAACGCTGGTTCACGAGCGGAAGCGTGGCCTCAATTCTTAGACTTGTAAGGCTCGGAGGCTCTCTCGGGAATGTACGCCCAGTGTTTCCGTCCCCTTTGGAGGAAGGAGACTCGGAAGGGAGCTGGCTTGGGCAGGGGGCCCCAGCAGAGCGGGAGAGTTTCTGCCTTAAAGCCTAGTGGCTTCCTGCAAGTTATTGTTTGCCACTTTGTTTAACCAAAATCTTAGAAGCTGTAACCATGAAAAAAGAAAAAAGCAAGGCTGCCATTGTGGGAGAGGGGGCTCCTCTCTTCTGAGCTGGAGGCGGAAAAGGAGCCTGGGCTGTGCTGGGGGTGAGGGGGCTGATGAGGGGGAGGTGCTTCTCCGTGGGAGCCACAGGGTCCTGAGCCCTTGCCCTTGAAGCCACTCGGATCACCTGTCCCCAACAAAGTTTACATCTTGGGAAGAATAATGAGGGTTGGTCACTAATGGGCCTTTGAGAATTGTCACCCGCCTGTCGATAATTATAGAGCTTTAATGGGGCTAATTCAGAGAAAATCAAGCTCAGGCCCCCACTGGGTCCTCTAAGGCTGAATGTCTCCCAGCTCGGCTGGCAGAGACTGACAGTCTCATTAGGACCTCGGTTTGCACCCGAACTTGTCTGACCCCCACACCCTTGGGAATAGGAAATCTTGTCCTGGCTTTTTGTGTGTGTGAAGAAAAATGTCATCCTCTAAAATCATTTCTCTTTTAAACCCTGTGGCAAGAACCATAGAAAATTATCAAGCCTGAGTTGAAAGCATTTCATAGTTGGGGAAACTGAGGCACTGAGCCAGGTAGGCACTGCGGGAGGGGACAGATAAGTGACCTATATGTCCCTGCTTCCTAGGAGCTTAGAATCAGAGGTTCAGGACTTTCACAAATCTCTTTATTCCTCTGCTTTAAATTGCTCAGAGGGAGCCAGTGAGATGGCTCAGCGGCATAAGCTCCTGCCTGGCAAGCGCAAGGTCCTAAGTTCGACTCCTGGAACCCACATACGAAAAAAGGGCCAGTGATATCGCTCAGCGGCACGGGCGCCTGCTGGTGCGCGAGGTCCTGAGGTCGACCCCCGGTACCCACAAAAAAAAAATTAAAAAAAAAAAAAATAAATAAATAAATTGCTCAGAGGCTCTCTATCACTTCCCAGAAGTTCGACCTCCTTGGTGTGGCATTCAAGATCTTCTGTGACATGACCAAGTTGGCCTCCTCAGCATCTCGTCCCTTGCCTCAGGCACGCTATTGTGCCTCCGCTGGGCTTGCAGGCCTGCTCTTCCTTCCTTTTTTTCTTTCTTCTTTTTGAGACAGGGTCTTGCTATGTTCCAGACTAGCTTCCAACTTGTAATCTTCCTGCCTTATCCCCCGGCGTGCTGAGATGACAGGCACACACCACCACGCCCAGCCGGGCTGTATTTCCGACACTTTAGTACCCATGCACACAGTGTCCCTTCTCCTCCTTCCACTCTGCCAGCCTGCTTCTTCCTACCTCCTGGCCTCAGAACGAGGCCTCCCTGGGGGTGCCCGCTGAGCAAGCCAGAGCTTCCTGTTGGGGCTCCTACCTCCCTGTCCCTTACTGCTGGGCCTCTCCTTTGTCTTGGTTTCCATCGATGCCCGGAGGTCAAAGGTTGTGCTCCAGGCTGCTTGTATCTCCGTGCTGAGCACAGTGCCTGACACACAGTTGGTGTGATGTTCAGTGTGTAAAAAGAACACAACAGGGCTGGCCAGACAAGACCATGCCCCAAAGTGGCTCTGGGCTCTGAGGAAGGGAGTCTCCCAGGCAGGGAGAACCTGTGGGGGGCAGAGCCAACGGTGATTCCTCCACCTCGCCCTTGCTCCAGACCTGATGGTCATCAATCCTGACCCAGTCCCAGGGGGAACTGTGCAAAGGCCTCATACGATGTTATTCTGGACAGTGAGACCAAAGGACAGGTCTTCTGGGAATTTCTGGGAGAGGTTTCCCTGATCTTAAACTGAGATATGGGAGAGAAAATTGGTCCTTATCAAACCCAGGACCTTATTGTTACCAGTACATGTGATGCCTGGACCCACAGCAGCAACCTTAAACTACGAGGGTCCTGCTTGGCTGATGGAAACAGACAACCTCCTTGGTTTGCACCTGGACGTGCTCACCTACACACATGGGAACAGGAAATCTGCTCTGGTTTTCAGCCTGGGAGGAAAAGAGCTGGCTAAGTGGACAGAGGCATTGCCACTGATGGTGCTGAGGAGCTGCTGCAGGAATATACCCTGGTGCTGCAAGGCCTCCACTGTTGGTTTTCCATCACCTGAGCCCAAAGCATCCTAACTGTTACAACCTTGACAAACCGAGCAGGGTCCCTTCTGCAGGTGGAGACCAGGTAGGGCAGCTCAGGGCACATGGCCGGAGGGCGGCACAGCGTGGGGCACTGGGAGGGGAGGGCATGGTGCCATCCCAGTTTGCCCCTTCTGTGGGATCTGCTGGGAACCCAGGGACTGTGTGCTAGCACTCTGAGGTGACTGACGAGGGCCAGGCTTCAGAGGGGGCAAACATACAGCACTTTATTCTCTGCTTGGACAACAGAGCAACCGCCCTAATTTCTTTTTGTTAGAACAGAGATAATCCAATAATTAGGGCAGCAAATAGCATAACCCTGGCTAAAGACGTAATGAACCATCTGGCTTGAATCATTTAGGCTTATTCTAGGGATGTGGCTGTCACAGCCCAGAGGGGGAACCGCCTGGGGTGGCTGGTGGAGGGTGGTCTGGTCCCCGCCCTGTTCTCTCACCCACAGGAGCCGAGATTTCTTTGATCCCAGCAACTGATGGGATCTGAGCCTAGGGTCAGCTGCCTTGAAGGGGTGAGGCTCAGCCCAAGCTGCCCTGGCTCAGCACTGCTCTTTTCAACATTTCTTCAGCACATGCCCTGGTGATATGGGTGTGGCCAGCCCCCGTTTAAGCTGACAACGCTGTGCCCAGGGCGTTCCCAGCTGAGACACCTGTGTGCTCTGAGCCCAGGGACCCAGCCCTGTCCTCCTTTGCCCCACTCCCTGGTGCCCTGACTGCTCTGTTGGATTGATGGACTGGAGGTGGGGCTGCCCACCTAAGCTTGGACTTTCTGGTTTCCTCCTCACCTGTGGGCTCACACCCAATAGAAATGACCAATCCTCTCCCTCTTGACCATGTGTTACCCAGAAGGCCCTCTGTGGCCCCAGGAAGGTGGCCTGCCACTCAGGCAGAAGCCCTGCTCGTTCTGCTTACTCCCCTGGCAAAGCAGCCAAGATGCTGATAATGGGGACGAGTTCCCCACCCTGTCTTCTGGGGGTGGCTTTGGATCCAGGGCAGCCAAAGGGGTGACCTGGGTTCCCGTCAGGGCCTCCCCAGAGCCCCACAAGTGAGGAGGTGAGTTTTGCACAGGGTGCTAAGAGCGGGGGGGGGGAGTGGGTGTGGGCGGTGGGTGTGGAGGGGCAGATCCAGGGCACCAGACTTTCAGGCAATAAACTCTCGACCCGATTTCCCCAAGGCAGCAGGCAAGTGGAGGGAGAGGAAGGCGCCCCAGCCCCATGCCCCGGGGCGAGGCCTCAGTAAGCCTCGGAGGGATGTGGTCTGGCCTGGGGAAAGAAGTGCACATTAGGTATTTTCCCTATAGAGACGCGTGGACCCAGATGGCTGATGGGCCACCCGCAGGTGGGGCGAAGAGAGCTCTGCACCCCGGACGCACTGTTAACCCCCACTTTCAGCTTCCAGCCCAACACTTTATGCCCAGAGGCCCGGCTGAGCACCCAAGCCCGGCTCAGCCATCGTTGCTATGCTGGCAAGGGGGTGGGCGGGCCCTGAAGAAGCCCGCGCGGGACCCCTGGCCCTGCAAGGACCACATCCCTGGCAGGGCTGGTTTTTGACGCTGGTTTTCGCGGTGTGAGCGATACGGTCGGGGCCACAACGGAGCTGGGGGCCTTCCACCAAAAGCCCTCCAAGCCCCACCCCACCCCCACCCCGTGCAGACCGATCGGGAATGGGTCTGCTGCAGCTTCTCGCTGCGGTTTTCCCGAAGAGTCTCAGGTCGAGCGGTCAGGTACGCTCAGAGACCGCACAAGGCTCCAGGAGCATGCTCTGGCAGGGCCTCGGCCCTGGGGACCCTGGCGCTTGCTTGCTCCCTGGGCTCCGTCCCCAAAGGGCGGTGGGGAGGCGGACTGGGGGGGCTGCCTCGGGGAAGCGGGCGTAACAGGTGGCGAAGGTCGGCGGCCAGGAGAGTGCGCGGCGGGGTCCACGAATGCGGGAGGAGAAAGCGCCAAGGTTCTTCCAAAGGACAAGCGGCCCCGCTGCCCTGGACCTCGGCCGGCGCACCAGCAAAGCCGCCGCGCCGCGCCGGCCGCCGGGCCCGCTGGGGAAGCCGGGCCGCTCCAGCCCGGGCCCCTCCCTGGCCTGACCTCCGCTGCGAGGCGCCCTGAGCGGGCTCGTGGGCGGCCAGCGGCCGCGCGGCAGGCAGCAACTGGTGTCTCCCCAGGGCGCAGCTCCGCCCTTCCCGGGAACAAAAGCCGCCGCCCGCGCCGGAGCTCCGGGAGGGTGGGCCAAAAGGGGGCTCAGAGCGGTTCCTGGGCGCCGGGGCCCGGAAATGGGACGCCCCCGGAGGGCGCCCCCAAACTTCCCACCTTTTCCGTCCGGGTCTCGGGAGGTGTCGGGGGGGGGTCTGCAGGGCGCGCCAAGAGCGCACGGAGCCGGCGAGGGGCCGCGGCCGGCAGGCGGGGGGGTACTCGCCGAGAGGACGCGGGCGGCGGGAGGGCCGGGGCCGGGAAGCCGCGAGTTGGAAACTTACTGCAGTCGTCCGACTCGTAGCCGTCGGCGTCCGGCTCATCCTCCGGCGGCTTGGCGGGCGGCCGCGCGGGGCTGGGGCTGGGGCTGGGGCTGGGGCTGGGGCCCGGGCTGGCGCCATAGGCTCCGAAGAGCTGGTCCACATCCTCGTCGTCGTCGCGGGCACCGTCGGAGGGGCTGCGGCGGCCGGCGCTGGCCGCGGCCGGGCGTGCGGCGGCGTCCAGGGGCGCCTCGGCCCGGGGCCCGGTGTCCGGGGGCAGGCCCCGCGGGAAGCGGGGGAAGTAGTCGGAAATCTGCTTGATGGGCCGGATGGGGCCGGGGCACACGTCGATTGCCATATGCTCCTGGATGCTGATGGTCGCCTTCTCCCCTCGCCGCCGGAGGGTCATGCAGGCAGCGCCGCCCAGTCCGGGCGCGCCCCGGCCCGGCGCGACCCCGGCCCGGGACGGCTCAGCAGACCCTGCGGGGCGCGGCGGGGGCTGCGGACATCGCGGGCGGCACCCCCGGACGGCCCTGACGCGGATGCTGCCTGCTCGGCGGCGGTCGACGCGAGTGAGTGCCAGGGGCCGGCAGGCAGGGGGCGGTCCCAGCCCGCGTCACCCGGTAGCAACCAAGCAGTGTGAGTGTGCGGGCTGCGCGGGCGGGCGCCGAGCGAGCGGAGCTAGCCAGCGCCGCCACACTCACTCGCACTTGCACTCACACGGCGCGCACGCCGGCCCGGGACCCCGCGCGTGCACACGCGCGGGCGGGCGGCAAGGCCACCCGGGCGCCTTTCACGCGCGCACTCTCACAGGACAAACGCGGAACCAGCTGAGCAGAGACCCGCGGGACCCAGAGTCACAGATTCTCGCCGTGTCAACACGTACTGGTCTCTGTTCACTCACAGGGGACACACGCTGGTGTACAAGGGCACTCCAAGTACGCACAAACGTATGCAGAGATACTTGGAAGCATCAGCTGCAGGATATGCACATAGCAAACATGCACACACAGAGTTGGTGGAGAATGCTGGGACACAGTACCCTCCCCAGCGAACACACTCACACTCACTCCTAAGAGAACACACACACACCGGTGATCAAGCATTCCCATGGCGCAATCTTCCATACCCCCAAGCACACCTAACGGGACACACACACCCATAAAAGCCCTCAGGGGACCAGGGCATGGCTCCTCCTCTAGCAGGACACACATCCACACTCCTACCACAGGGATGCAGGGACAGGCTATTCACACACTGGTGTAGCCTTGTGCACACTTCCTCTTAGGTCATAAACATGCACACAGTAACTCTGAGGCAGCCGCTCACTTGGCCAGTGAGAGGTTTGAAGACCCCATGGCTGGATGAGGAGCTGGGTCGGGCTTGGTCAGGAGGGTGAGGGCAGGTGGGTGGGTGGAAGGACCCTTCCCACCTGTGATGAATGAGGGAGAGGGGAGAGGCAGGGCCACCCCCCAACTCCCAGGTCTGCCATAGTGATGACTATGCAAACCCCTGACAGCCCGCCCCAGCTGCTGTCCTGATGGCTGGGAACAGAGCTCTGCTGGGAACAGGCTGCTGCTTATACAGGTGTCCTCCAAAAGGCCCGCCACGGGTGGAGTCCTGTTTACTCTCTGGTTTGCCCTGACATGAAGAGATGCTTATCTTCTTGGCCAAGTCCCTCCTGTGAGTCTAAAGGAGAGATCCAAACCCCTACCTCCACCCCATGCCCCAACCACCATAAGCCCTGCAGAGGGCAGGGAGAAGAGAAGAGAAACCGTCCCTTGGATGCCCCCTGCTGCATCCTTGTGGCAGGTTATTCAATCTGACTCTCAGTTTCCTCACCAGTGAAATGGGGCTAACGCCAACCTTCTGAAGGGAGGCTTTGTGGGGAGGCCACATCTAGCACTGAACATGACAAGTGTGAGGGAGGCGCTCAACAAGGCTGGCTTTCTCTTCCAACCCTTCTCTGGAGAGATGAGGCACCAGTGAGAAGTAAGAACATGTCTCATGTTCAGTTCTGAGCTGGGTGGTGGTGGTCGCTCTCCATGTTACATAGTGCCAAAACCGTTCACAGCCGTTGTCTCACTGATTCCTTTTACTACCCTGTAATGTAGCAGAGCACACTCTTCCCGTTTTGCAGGTAAGGAAATAAAGGCTCAGGCATAGGGATCTGCTGGGATGACTGCTGGCTGGTGGCAGCAGAGATGGGATTAGAACCCAAGGTTCTTTGACTCATTTGATGTTTCCCTCTTTCTTCCCCCATCCCCTTCCCCATACACACACAGAGCTCAAGGGGCTCAGCAGATCTGGGCACACAAGTGAAACCTTCTCGGGGCTGCAAGGACAGGGACAGCCCAGCTGAAGGGGAAGGGGGAGGGGCTGAGAGCTTGAGGGACTACAGTGGGAATGACCCTGCTGGGGGCTCCTTGGGACAGTCTGGGGTCCTGGTGGAGCAGAGTTCACCTTTCCAAAGGTCAAAGGTCAAGGGAAGGACAGAAGAGCCTGGACTCAATGGGGTCCTCATTCTAGCACGACTTAAGGGGATTAGTCCTTACATAGGCACACACTGACTTTTTCCATACCGTAGGTACCTGCATCATAAAACGATTATGTAATGATATGGATATTAAAATACTCATGCAGACACTGAACTGTCATTTCATAATTCCTTTACTGAGGAGCAAGAGGATGTGATCATCACCTTGTACGTGGGGAAACAGGCTTCATGTGATCGAGTGACTAGCAAGATGCAGGCTGGGGACAGGAATCTGGAAATATTAACCCCCCACCCTGTGCCCTTTTAATATCAAAGTCTTGTCCCTGTGTTGACTGGGAGTGGGGATGGAGGAGGAGCCCAACCTCTCCCTTCTGGCCTCTTGACATTCTGTGGGTCTGGCTTCTTTTTTTTTTTTATTTTTTTGAGACAGGGTTTTGGTATGCAGTTCAGGCTGGCCTTGAACTCACTGTGTAGCCCAGGCTGGCCTCAAACTTGGAGCAATCCTCCTGCCTCAGCCTCCTGAGTGTTGGGATTACAGGTGTGCACCACAACGCCCAGCATGGGTCTGGCTTTTTGGAGCAGCAGCTCACAGCTCACAGCTCTCAGCTCTGCCAGCACTGGCTCTTGGGAAGGGCCTGGAAGAAGTGGGAGTAGAAAGCCAAGTCTCTGAAGTCAGGGACCCCAAAGATGCCTCCGGAGAAATGCATGGCATTTGTGGCAGAGCTGGGATCCGTTCTGAGTCTGAATTTGTGGATCCCTGAGCCCAGCCGAGATGGCTGGGGTGCCATGGAGGGATAGAAGTGGACGGCTGTGCAGTTTCTGGAAAGAGCATGGGCTGGGGAGTGAAACAGAAAACTTGGATTTAAAAGCCAGTGTTTACCTCCTGCAAACCACATCTGACTTCATGGGGGTTGCTTGACTTAGGCCCTCAGTATCTCCTGTGAACAGAGGCACTAACAACGGTGGGAGAATTAAAGGTGAGGATGGGTATAAAATGCCCAGCACCCTGCCTGGCAGACAACCGGCACTCGGTGAATTGTAGTTCTCTTGCCTCTGCCTTCTCAGTGCAAATCTCATCGTACAACCAGTGCCTGCCTTAGTTTCTCTACTGGTGAAATGCAGTTGGCTGCTCTCCTTGTCCACTGCTGGGGTGAGGCGAGGATGCCGAGAGCAACATGTTGAGAAGCGGATTGACTTGCCAGGGCTGGGCGCCGGCCGGTGCATGTGGGGATCTTGAAGCAGCTGGGCATGGCCAAGCCCCATCAATCATGCTGGGGTGGGTGGCTTGCAGCTGGGCAGGCCCTTGGCAAAGTTAAGTGGGTAGAGTTTGC
Source organism: Erethizon dorsatum (assembly GCA_028451465.1). Taxonomy (NCBI): domain Eukaryota; kingdom Metazoa; phylum Chordata; class Mammalia; order Rodentia; family Erethizontidae; genus Erethizon; species Erethizon dorsatum. Next base: position 37,564,303 of record CM051826.1, read on the forward strand.
CCTTGTTCCTACTGCTTGGGAGCCCTGTGCTCCTGCTTCTCTCCCACCTGCTTCTCCAAACAAGGCTCTGAGCTCTCCCCCGGCCCCTGGGCCATCTCAAAGGCCAGAGGCCACGTCGGGGATGCAGGCTCCTCAAAGGATGATCTGGACGTCCGTGCCACCTGCATATCCATTAGTGATGCAGAGTCCAGGTCCACACTTCACACCCACACACTCAGAAGATGTGTGCGCAGGCTCCAGATGTATCTTCACGAGCACCCCCGGATTGTTTTTACGCACAGTGAAGGCTGAGAACTCTGGGTTCAGAGGTGCTAATGGTTTGATACAGTGGTTCTCAACCCGCTCGGCTGCTCCAGCACTGTGCACACGTGCAGCACTGCCCATCCTGGGGAGGTGAGAGCCCTGCAGGGGTGGGTGGGGAGTCAGAATTTCTAGTTTGGCAAAGCCACGCTGGCCCCAGCTTGAGTATCTTGACTTCTTTGCTGAGTGACATGCATTTTTGAGGGAGTGACCTCTTAGCAGCCCTTGGCTAGGATGTCCTTGGTTGACTTCTCTGGTTGGGGTCCATATACCTGCAGAGGAAGGGCCCTGCTTGGTCCCAGCCTAACAGTACCCCCTAACTTGCTCATCCATTTCTGATGATTGGGGGAGCTCTTGTCGTGCTATGCTGTTAGAGCATTCTGTGTAGTAACAGAAATTTTTAACCGAAAGGAGAAGCTGATGGAGGATTCCAAATGGTGCTGGTTGGTGAAGAGCAGCCTTCCAGGGGTTCCTGTCCATTTATTTATTCATGAATCCATGTAGCAACAAACGTTTGCCAAGCATCTCCTCTGTAACAGTTCCCATGCCGTGTTCTACAGGGGGGCTGGTGATGAACGAAGCCCCATTTTCCTTTAGAGTCTGGATGATGGAGGGCAAATCAGGATGGGATGTCAGGGCCATCCACTCTGGGGGACCCCTGCCTCCTTTGCACACACTGAGGCTCGGCAGGAGGCACCGGAGGTGCCAACGCGCGCAAGTCAGCATGTTTGCAGTATTGCTCATGGCTGCTGCAAGGCAAACTTGATGTACTAAGTGATATTAAAAATGCAGCTATTTCTGATAATTTATTACGCACATTCTCATAAACACATTACACTCGTCACAGTACATTTACGAGCACTAGGCCTAGCAGTGGGGACAAGTTAACACTTACCTAATGATGTTTTGCAGATGTCAGATGCTTGGGCGCTACAGTGATGGACTAAATAGCCCAAAACGGGGGGGTTTGTCTTTTCTTCCTTCCCTCCTAGGATACCTGCGGATCACATGTCTGGGAGACCTTATTCATCCACTCTAGCTTTCCAGATGAGGAATCTGGGGCCCAGAGAGGTGGAGGGCTTGGTCTGAGGTCTCATGAAGCAGACCTTGGCCTCATACCTACATGTACATCTCTTGCTATCTGGCTACACATATCCTGGATGGAAGAATTATGCTCTGTTCCTCTACACTGGCCAGAGTCAAGGCTGCCAGGAGGAAAGCATCCATAGTGAGAGGCTCACCGTCCAGGAGGGACTTATCTGGGGTCTGACTGCCTTTGGCAGGAGGTCAGATGCCACAGAGGGATGATGTGGAAGCTCCAGGAATAACCTCTGGGAGGAAGAGGCTGTGGCTTGAGGTTTAAGGCACAGTGTGGAAGAGCCAGCCCCTGCCCCAGGCGTGGGGGCTGCCAGAGCCCAGGGCCCTGGTTGGAGAGGACTTCAAGACTGGGATGAATGCCTTAACTTTGTAAATGGATTAGAATGGCAGGATTTGGGTCTGGGGGTGTACCTCAGTGGTAGTGTGCTTGTCTAGTAAGTGCAAGGCCCAGGGTTTGATCCCCAGCTCTGCAAGGCGGGGAGAATAGCAGGATATCAAACTAACAATTCTGAAACCCAAGGCAAAAGGCTTTGAATTAATGATGCAATTCAAAGGTATTAACAATTCAAGTGGTAGTTTCCAATTATAACTCGTTCCACTTCTTAAATTTGTAAAATGTTTAAGTCATACAAAAAAGGACTTGAGTATAATATGAAGAATGTCTGTACCCATCAACTACTTTAAAAATAAATCATTCCAGGGCCTGGGGTGGTAGCTCAGTGGTAGAGAATTTGAGGCCCTAGGTTCAATCCCCAGCACCAAAAAAACCCCAAAAACCAAAAAACAGTTTCCTTCAAAAGCTAAATATAGACTTACTATACAATCCAGTAATTTCACTACTACGTATGAACCCAGAAGAATCAAAAGGGACTCAAACAGATCAGTATTGGTACACCAATGTTCTTAGCAGTGTTATTTGCAATAGCCAAAATGTAGATACAACTCAAGTGCCCATCAACAGACAAATGGATAAAGTGTGGATATAGCCAAATGATGGAATATTATTTAGCCATAAAAAAGAGATGAAGTTCTCATATGTGCTACAACATAGATGAAGCTTGGAAAACCTTTTTTTGTTAAGTGAAATAAGACATAAAAGCACAACTGTTATATGAGTGTGCTTACATAATATATCCAGAATGTCAGTCTACAGAAATAGAAAGCTGAGCCCTAGGGGAGTAGGGTATGAGGGGGTTATTGTTTAATGGGACAGAGTTTCTGTTTGGGGTGATGAAAAGAGTTTTGGAAACAGATTGTGGTGATAATTGTACAATATTGTGAATGTAATTAATGCCACTGAATTGGACACTTAAAATGGTTAAAATGGGGAGTGAGGGGTATAGCTCTGTGGTAGAGCATGGGCTTAGCGTTCTCAAGGTCCTCAGTTTGATCCCCAGCCTCACATAAAATATGATTAAAGTGGCAAGCTTTTTTTTTTTTTTTTTTTTTTTTTTTGAGACAGGGTCTCATTATGTAGTCCAGGTTGGCCTCGAACCCTCAATCTTCCTGCCTCAGCGCCCCTACCCAGTGCTGGGGTTACACGCATACACCACCATGCTGGATGGCAAATTTCGTATTTGTATTTTGCCACCATTAAAATAAAAGCATTACAAGTATATTTGAAATCCCCTGATACATAAGTTCTCCATCTCATTACTTTCTCCAGAGGCAAGGAGTATCTTGAATTTGGTGGTTATCATACTATGCATTTATTTTAACATTTAACACATAAATACATGCTTATAAACAATATATAGTATTGTTTTGCATGCTTTTAAACTATATAAATGGTATACTGTGTATATCCTCATTTAACTTATTTTTGTCTTACTGTTATTTGTGTGATTCATTCCAACTGATGCATGTAGCTGTAGTTTGTTTTCCTCACTGCATATTATGCCATTATTTATTTTTCCTTTCTCCTATTTTTAGACATTTAGGTTGATTTCTATGATGTACTATTATCAACATGCCATGGTGTCCTCCCTCCCTTTCTTCCTTCCTTCTTTCCTTCCTTCCTTCCTGCTGGAGGGTGAACTCAGGACCTTGTGCATACTAAGCACATGGTCTGTCACTGAGCTATGTTCCTGGCCCTGTTTCTTGGCCCTCATTTAGGATCATTTCTTGGACAGGGAATTGCTGAGCCAAAGGACTATGAATCTGGAGTCTGATCTGATATTGCCCGAACTGCTCCCCAAACTGATCATTATAATCTCCATTCCCACTAGCTGATTGTCTCGTTTTAGTTCCTCCACAGCCTCATCAACACTTGGAATTTTTGCTAGCTTGGATTTAATTTGTTTTCCTTCTAACTAGGTGTTAATTCATTTCTGCTTCTAAGGGTGTGCATGGGCTGTCAATAGATAAATATAAAAAACTGAATGGAAGAATTTCTCCCAATAAAGGACTGGTATTACAGCATCCTTCATCTGTGCTACGAAACATGACACAGCCCTTAGAAAGGATGAGGCAGCTAGTGATACGGATGCTATATTGATATTCTGATGTACTAACAGTCCTTCTGTCTCTCAGATTTACTATTAAATAAAAAAGCAAGAGGCATAATGCAGTATTTCCCTCTGGGTATAAACAAAAGGTACATATGCACATACAGATTTCTTTTGGTACTGGGGATTGAATCCAGGGCCTTCCCACTGAGCCACAACTTCAGCCCATTTTCAATTTTCAGACACGATCTTGCTAAGTTGCTGAATTGCCCAGGCTGGTTTCAATTTGCAATCCTCCTGCCTCAGCCTTTCAGAGTGCTGTGATTACAGATCTGTGCCATAAGGTCTGGCATACATTTATTTATATATACCTGCATCAAATAACTCTGAAAGAATAAATAAGAAATTGACAACAGCAGTTCATCTGGGAAGGGAACTGGGAGACAGGACAATTTTTCTGCTACACATTTTACCACATATATGTATCATCTGTTAACAAAAGCATGTGGTAGAATAGACAAATCCGTAGAGACAAAAAGTAGAATAGAAGTGATTTATCAGGGCTCTGGGGTTATTGTTAGAGTTCCAACAAGAGTTCTGGAACAGGGTAGTGATGATGCTTGTACAATGGTGTGAATGTACTTAATGCCATTGAACCGCACACCGCAAAATGGTACAGATGGTAAATTTCTTTTTTTTTTTTTTGTGGGTACCAGGAATCAAACTCAGGACCTCGTGCTTGCCAGGCAGGCACTGTGCCGCTGAACTATAGCCCCAGCCCCCAGATGGTAAATTTTATGTTGTTTATTTTACCATAAGGAAAAAAAAAAGTGGAACCTGGGAAGCACAATAGGGCACACCCGTAAATCCCAGGAGGCTGAGGCAGGAAGTTCATAAGTTTGAGACTAGCCTGGGAATTTAGTAAGCCCTTGTCTCAAAATAAAATGGAAAGAGCTGAAGCTGTAGCTCAGTTGTGCTCTGTGGGTTCTGTCCCCAGTGCTGAAGAAAAAAGTGGAAACAAGCCCACAATGAAAAAAAATGGCACCATTTGAAAAACAATGATTATTTAAGATGTCACTCTGAACCAGCAGCCCCTGAGGCAAGTCATAATCCTCGGCTGTTGGGCAGGACACTTCGGGGAGCTGTGATTCCCGGTGTCTTCCTCCAGGGCAGAGTGCCAGCTCCAGTGGCCCTGCCTTGACTGAGCACTGCCTAGCTCCCCGCATGGCTTCCGGCCCTATTGATCTGGTGGCCCGGCTGCCGCCTGCAGTGCTTCCCTGGGACACCTCCTTCCAGGACGCTGTTTGCCCTAGTCCTGCTCCTCTGAGATCTCGGCCTCTTTGTACACAAGGCTTCGGGGGACCTGGGCTTCTGTGCCAGTTTTCCCTAGCTGGGAGCTCTGTTGTCCCCTGGCAGTGCAGTCCCCCAACTTCCCTTTGTAGCTCCGTCCATGTTGCTGTGCCCCAGGCCCCATGGATGCCCCCATGTCCCCCTGCACTGCCCCAGATGCCTTTGCCCCAGCATGGTGGCCCCAGTCCTAGGGTGCCTTGGGATGGCTCCATCTCAGCCCCGCTCTCTCATGGCCAACCTGTTCCCTGCTGTGCCTTACAGCTGCTTTGCTCCCTAATTCACACTTGCAGCCCACTCCAGGGGTGCAGGTGGGATGGGGTGGGTGTCAGATACCAGAGAAGGCCACTTGGTCTGCGGGGGAGAGTAGCTCCCTTCACACTGGCCCTGAAGAAGCCAAGCCCACTGGTAGATGCCTCCACCATAGACCTTCTGGGTGTCCTAGCCTCTGAGGAACAATTTGAAAACCATCAAAGCCCAGCCAAGCAGGTGGCTGCTCTGGCCTGCATTCCCTTACCTCCCTTGCTTAGAAACCACTTTCTCAGCTGGATCTGCACTGTTGTTCACTTTTTATTTTGTTTAAATTGGCTCACATGAAAAATGCATCAAGGGGCTGGGGAAGTAGCTGCATTAAGTATCCAGGTTAGTTTTGTCCTAACAATAGTATGATTATCTATTTGAATGTGAAAATACACAGAATTATTACAATAAAATATGTTGCATTAAGTAAATGAAATTAATTGCTAAGGCTCATCACTAGCAAGAGGCAGAACCAGTCTGTGAGGCTGGGGAGTCTGGCTCCAGAATTCACCCCTGGATCATTGCCAGCCATGCCAGCCCCAGGCTGTGACAGTTACCTGTTCTCTAGGCCCCTTGATAGCCACGTTCTCCAAATGCGTTCAGATGGAAGATGGCAGAGCCCACCTTTCTGTGAGTGAGTTAGGGAGAGGGACCTCATCTGAGGCCGGCCTGGGCAGCCCTCTCCTCTCTCAGACTCATGGGACAAGGCCCTGGGTCCCACAGTCCCTTCAAGTGCAGGCTTAAGGCTCACTCCAGCTTCCTCAGAGGACCTGGGGTCTGCACCAGGTTAGCAGCGTGGCAGCCCCAGTCTCCCTGTCCACCTTCAGGGTCTTGGGCCCTCTTCCTCCTGGTCGGCTCAGAGGACTCATGGCCACCCTCCCATGACACTCCTCTGGGTGGTACAAACACTGCCTTCTGTCCCAGTTTGGACAGTGCTTTGTGTCTGCATCTGGAACGCAAGACTCCAGACAAAGTGTCCTCCAGCCCCTTCCACTGCACCGCCCAGACACACCCATGGGCTCTGGCTTCCATGCCTCACTCACCCTGCACCACCTGGCATGGTCTTAAGCTGCCCTAGACACCTGCTCAGGTGTTGCCTCCCTGGTGCCGCCAGCACAGGTGAGGGCAGCACCATGACTCTCCAGGCGGCTTCGTCCACACCACCCCATGAGGCTTGCTCCGCTCTTGAGGATTATTCTTCAAATGTCTGTCTCCCCAGTAATGTCTACTTTATAGAGGACCTGGAGGCGACATGTCCATCTTTGTGACCCTCAAGCTGTGAGGTCCAAACCAATGGCCTCAGAAGCCCTCGGGAGAATAACATAGGCCCTGGAATCTGCCATGTGCCCAGTGCTCTAAAGCTGGGGGCCAAGCCGGACTTCACAGCACAGCACATCTTTACTCATGTGGAAACCGAGGCCTCATGATGGACTTGCCTTGCCCAAGGTCACACAGTAACTTCGTGCCTTCCCTGTCCAGGGTGGGTGTAGCAAGGAGGGTGACCTCTGGCTCAGTGAGGCCAACAGGGTGACCATCTTGGGGGCTGTTCCTTTGTCCCTCGTGGGCTCCAGGAGCCACAGTGGTAACATCCCTTAGCCTCTCCCACAGGACCTTGGCAGAGAGAGCTTAGTACTCAGGAAGAATCTGTTTCACTTATTTTGCTCCACTCTCCCTTCTCCCATGCCTGCCCAGGCCCACAGATAGACGCCTTGGCCAACCCATGAGCCTTTGCGTGGGCAACCCCCTTCTGGAATAGCCTTGTGGCACATTGTCCCGTGGTGTCTCTTTCAGGGCTCAGCTCCAGGCCAGTTCCTGGAGAGGCCTGAGGAACCCAATGGAGGCGGCTGTATGCCGTCATGTTTATTGTTTACTAGCTCCTCGGGGACAGGGACCTGGCACTGGCCTGGCATATGACTGGTGGGCACTCAGTTCACAGGGGTGACAGGAGGCACCAGAGTGCCAAGGCAGCTGTGGTGGATGCTGAGGTTCCAGGCAGGGCAATGGGACTCGGAGGGAGGCGGGAGGCAGCCGCACCCACCTGCCTGGCCCAGCCCCGCTCCTGCCTGCGCATACTGCCACTCTGGCGGGTGGCCTCGGAGACAGCAGCATTTAGAGGGAGGAGAGACGGAGAATGGAGGGTCATCCATCAGCGGAGGACGGGGAGAGCCTGGGAAATCAGGGAGGCTATCTGTTGTTACTCAGGTCGTCTGGGAGCCTGATGGGCAGGCTGCTCCCAGTGGGGACCAAGGACAGCCTAGGAGGCCTCAGGGCCACCCTGGTGACAGACAGACGGCCTGGCCAAGGCTCCATGCCCACCGGCTCCTTTTCACTACCCAGACACTTCTGTGTGTTTTCCCGAAGGCGACTGATTCCTCATGCAGCCCTCATCCCATCCTGCAATAGGGGCCATTATTTTATTTGAATTATTTTAAATTTTAATATAGACGAGTATAGAGAATAACATAACAAACTCAAAAATGTACCCACCAAAATTAATATTTTCATCTTTTTTGAGTTTTTTTAACTTACAAAATTTGTGACTCCAGGGCCAGGGGTGTAGCTCAGTGGTAGAGTATGTGCTTAGCCTGCATAAGGCCCTTGCTGGCAAGCGCGAGGTCCTGAGCTTGACTCCCAGTACCCACATAAAAAAAAAAAAAAAAAATTCAACCATTTCAAGTATACAATTGAATGATTTTTAGTAAATTTACAAAACTGTGTAACCATCCGCAAGTTCCAGTTTTAGAGGATTTCTACCTTTCTGTAAAGTCTACATGCATTTTCTCTCTCTTTTGTTCTAAATGCTTTTTGAGACACATTTTTTTTTTATATGCAGACACCGGGAGTCAAACTCAGGACTTCACGCTTGCCAGGCAGGCGCTTATGCCGCTGAGCTATCTCACCAGCCCAAGACACATTTTAATAACTGTCCTTTAGCAGGCTCCAAGTAGGTGCCAAGCCCTGTTCTGAGGATGTTAAATGTGTCACCTCACTGGAAACTCAGAAAGGTCCATAGTTGTAGAGAGGCATGCGTATCGAGGGTGAGAAACTGTCCGGGTCACCCTATTGGAAACTGACAGGATAGGCTGTGAGCCCGGCAGTGTGGCCTCAGCCAGCCAGCTGCTGAGGCCCAGGACAGGGCTTCTCTTAACCCACGCATGTGTCCTGCTCTTGGATGTGCCAGGCCAACCCTGTCCGCAGCTGGGGTGAGAAACTGCGGCTCAGGGAGGTGAAGTGACTTCATTTCAGGGGGACCGGAAGTGGCATAGCTGGAATCTGGACAGCTCTGAGGACTCCCATGCTCAGCTGGCTCCTCGCTGTTCTCCTCTGCCGCCTTTTTTTTTTTTTTTTTTGTATAGGGTCTTACAAAGTTGCCACGCTGGCCTCAAACTTGTAATTCTGCCTCAGCTTTCCAGCTGGGGTGGCTATTGCTGGGATTCCAGGCTCCTCTGCTGACTTTCTTCATGACAGAGAGGGAAACAAAGGAGGAGATGGATGTGCGCAAAGGGAGAGAGAGACATCAGGGCCAACTTTTGAATTCTTTTATGCTCATGCACATATTCACAAATACACTCCCCCTCCTCACATGTGTGTGCACAGACACGTGCACACCTCCACATATACATGGGGGCGCACATGTCTGTACACACCAGTACGGGTGCACAGCCAATAAAGTGCATACAATCAAACAGGTGCACAAATGCAAACACTCAACTAACCGGAGCTGGTGTTCAGAGCTCCTTTGTTGCTCAGGGTGAAGAGAATGTGTGTGTGTGTGCGCGTGTGTGCGTGTGTTCACGCTTGTGTGTACATAGGTATGTGCATATGTACATGTGGGTTGGCATTGAGGTGGTGTGAGGTGGGAGATGGGGGCTCAGCCTTTTGGGGTCTCCTGGTGGCCCCTCTGTCGGGGTCCCTCCCTGAAGGGCACCACCTAGGGGTGGGCACTGGGCCTCTAGACCCCACGTCCCTTTTCTGCCCAGCTGCCCACTGCGGGCCTGGGAAAAGGGAAGTTTCAGCAGCTGGGAAGCAGAGCTGGGTGCGACCTCTGGGATGGCCCTGCTCCTCGTTGCAAGGGGCGGGATCATCTGCCATCTCTTCTCATGGCAAGATGCTTCCACCCCGTGGTCATTCCTGTCTCTGGATGCCACAGAGCTGCAAGGGGTGGCAGGAGCCCCTCAAATAACAAGCACTAGTAAACACAGACTGAGCCCATGTGCTGTGTCCCACACAAAGCCTCACTGCAGGTCTGAGAGTGGGTGTGGCGCCTACTGCCACTGTCAGTAGTCCCGCTGAGAAGCGGAAGCGCAGGGCCCATCTGCAGGTCCCACGCTGGCAGGAGGTGGGCTCCAGGTCCAAGTCCAGGCTGTGTCAGCGCCACTTGGACTCTGCACAGCCTGGCACGGACAGCACCCACCCAGCCACACAACCACACAGCGGCTACACTGGGTGGGGAACCCAGGAGTCCTGGCATCTGGCCCCCAAGTCTTGCACCTGCCCTGGTGATTTGCAAAAGCTGATAAGCTGATGGGTTCATGATGCAGTTTCCCCCATCCACGACAGTGGGAAAAGCAGACAACGGAAAAAGTTTCTGACAAAGTTAAATTCCCTTCACCTAAAAGATAACCCTTATCTCAATGTTTCCCCTTTCTTGTCTGAAACAAGGGCAATTTCACATAGTGGTTATGGTCTTATAGTCCCAGTTGGCAAGATAAAAATGTGAGGATGCCAATTCTGCGGTAGTCCTGGCTTATGTAACCCTCAAGTATTTGTTTTGTACTAGGAATCGAACCCAGAGCCTTCACACTGAACTACATCCTCAGTTCTCCCCTTTAAAAAAAATTTTTTTTTTAAATTTTGAGACAGGCTCTTGCTAAGTTGCTAAGAGGCAGGAGGATGGGCTTAAACTTGCCATCCTCCTGCCTCAGCCTCCCAGAGTGCTGGGGATTACAGGTGTGTGCCACCACACTCAGCTGACACCCTCTAGTTTGAGCCTCTTTGGGGTATCCCATGCTCTGTCCACCTCAGCCTAGAATTGGGGCTTCTTTTCTTTTGTATGCATCCCCCTAGTTTCATACTTGTATTTGCCCAAACAGCCTAGTTGAGGAAACTTACCCAGGATACTTGAAATCTTTATTCTACTGGCTCAGACTAGATTGAGTCAACAACAAAACAGAGGAAAACTCTTCTTCTTATCCAGCAGTCAACTTCAAGGCAACCTCAGTCCCGGGAACTCAGCCAGTTCCTGGGAAGTGAAGAAATCAAAGGCCTCTAAACTATAAAAGCTGTCTTTAGAACAGAATGTGTCGCAGAGCCCAAAGTCCTGCCTTCCCGCAAATGCAGACTGATTGGGTGAAGCTTGTTCATCTCCCCTCCACCAGTGGCCGCCCGGTCTCCCCAGAGGCCTGGGTAGCAGAGCCCATAGAAGGCCACCTGGGGCTGGTCCCTTAACGCGTGTGTTTAGGAGACAGCTGCTCTGGCTCCCTGGGCCATTTAACATGGGGGCAAAGGGATCTCCTTCTTTCTAATGCACTCTGAGAAATCAGATGAAGTTTATGAGACACTTATGGGTTCATCTGGAAAATGGAGATGCTTATAATCCAGTTTACAAACTTGTCATAAGGGCTGGGGGTACAGTTCAGTGCTTAGCATGTGCAAGGCCCTGGGTTCGATCTCCGACACCACCCCCCAAAAAAGAAAATAATTTTATAAAATGGCTAAAAAGCAATAATAAGACCAAACATCAAGGAAAGGATAAACTTCAGTCATCCAGAAGCCCAGAGGTAAGTGACGGGCAGGGTGTAAAATGGGGGTTACACTGGGCCCCCTAGAGTTATCACTGTAGTGCATGGCAGAAACTCACCTCTGAGATGGGCCTGGTGTCCTAGAGGCCCGGGGTCCTGCATCCCATGGCAGTTCCCATCACCCCCTGCTGCAGCTGCACCCAGAGCCTGGCAGTTGACCTGTGGCCTTCTGATCATGGGGAGTGGGCCCAGGAGAGGGTGGCAAGGCAGGGCAGCCGACAGCTGCCATCGACTGCTGCAGCCTTCTGGGCACATGTCCCTCCCCATTGTTGTTCCCAGAGAGTGGTCTCAGAGAGGTTAAGTTACTTGCCTAAGGTCACACAGTGGATCAGTGCCCGAGCTGAGAAGAGAAGCCAGTTTCACTCTGACACTGGGGCTTCGGCTTCCTGCCCTTGACTCTGGGCCTCTTCAGGCAGCGGTGGCAGGCGCTGCCACTCGGGGCCACTGGGGAGCACGTGCCTGCTCGGGGCAGCTGTGCACCAGCCTGGGGCTGGCCTCACAGTCCTGTTCACGCCCGGGGCTGTCCCGAGAGTGGCAGGCAGGAAGCTTCCCTTTTTCTTTCCCCAGACACCAGCTCTGACTCCTCCAATTTTCACCACAGTCACCGTGTTTTCTGAGTCAAGCAGGGTGTAAGAAAAATTGCTTTTTCCCTCAAATAATTTACCATCTTGTTATTTCCATTAGCTGACCCTGCTTGAGCCGATTCCGTGCTGAGCTGTTTGAATTCCCAGCTCAAAAATCCCCAGGCTGGGCGGGGAATGCCAGCTCCTGCCCTAGGAGTGGATGTGGCAGGTGCCGCTGGCCGGGTGTGTGTAGGGGGTTAGACTGGGACGTGGGACACAGACGGGAGGGGCTGAGCACAGAAACAGGGTGTGTGTGGAGTGGTTTCCTTTGAATCCAGAGGTGGGTGTGCTGTGGAGGTCCACAGGGCTCTGCGGGCCCAGAGGAGCAGGGTGGCAGAGGGCTGCTGGCACCGACAGCTCGGGGTCAGGGAGTTCCAAGGACAACAAAGCCCTGAGCAGAAATGGGGAGGGGACTCCAGAAAGCTAGGGGACTGTTACGGTTTCTATCTAATGTCCCCCAAGAGCCTCAAACGCTCATGGTGAGGCTTTTGGAAAGTGAGTGGATTATGGGGGCTTATAGCTACTTGCTCTAAGCAAGGTAGGGTCTCATCAGAAGGCACTGGGGGGCGTGGCTGGAAGGGTTCATCTCTGGCTCAGCTCCTCCCTGGTCTCTCTGCTTCCTGGCTGCCATGAGGTGAGCTGCTTTCCTCTGCCCAGGCCTTTCCACCAGGACACTTCTGTCCCAGAGCCAGCTGACTAAGGATTGAAACCTCTACAAATTGTGAGCCAAAATAAACCTCTCCTTAGAATTATGGGTGTCAGGTATTTTGTCCCAGCAACAAGAAAAGTGACTAAGACAGGGATCCCTAGACCAGGGCCCAGAAAAAGGCTGAGGATGCTGATTTCAGTTTTCGACAAGCTGATCATCTGAGCTGACCATATAGATGAGCATTATGGCGTGAATCTGGAATGTTCCCCAAAGGCCATTGTTAAGGGCTTGATTCCTAGTTGATGGTGCTATTGGGAGTTGGTAGAACCTTTAAGAGCTGGGGCCTATGCTGGATGAGGTGATGCACACCTGTAATCCCAAAACTTGGGAGGCTGAGCCAGGAGGATTGCTTCATGTTCAAGGCCAGCCTGGGCTACACAGTGAGTACAAGGCCAACCTGAACTACATAGTGAAACCCTGTCTCAAAAAGCCAAAAAAAAAAAAAAGAAAGAAAGAAAGAAAGAAAGAAAAGAAAAAAAATGAGGTGGGGCCTGGTGGAAGGAAGTTAGGTCACTGGGGATGTCTTTGAAGGGGTTATTGAAATCTTGGCCCTTCCTTCTCTCTTTTCCCTGCCTGACCACTGTGGGGAGAGCAGCTTTCCTTCATCGTATGCCCCCTCCATGATATGCTCCCTCATCACCAGCCCGAGGCCACAGGGCCTAGTGACCATGGACTGAAACCTCTGAAGCTATGAGCCAAGATAAATCTTTCCTCCTTTCAAGTGTTTCATCTCACCTGTTTCCTCACAGTGATGGAAAACTGACCCAGTGAGGTTGCTGCTTAAAGACTGGGGTGTGGGCTCAGTCCTCTTGGTGCCACCTGCAGCCTGTGCTGTCTGGAGCACGTTGCTACCGTCCCCAGGCTTGGGGAAGGCATCTGTGAGGCAGCAGGGCAAGGATATCGCCCACTCCAGTGCTGTGAGGAATAGCAAGGTGCAATGCACAGAGGGGTGTGTGTGTGTGTGTGTGTGTGTTCCGGGCTCAGCTGTGTAGGTGACTGCCTTTCTCCAGTTTGCCTGGGAGCTTTCCTGGTTCTAACACTGAAAACGCAGTGTCCCAGGAAACTCCAGAGTTCTGAGAAAATTGGCTGTGGCCTCCAGGCATTTCATTCCATAAAAGGTGCCACTAAAGTCCACGTCAGTGTCCTGGCCGAAGCTTTACTAAACTGTCTGCAAAGTGCTGGAGCTCTTCATAGCACCTCTGGCTCTGAGTCAGCTTTGGCTGAGTTAATTCCACGTCGGGGAGGAAGGAAGTTCTCATGTACGAGTTCCGGAATCACAGAGACTCGGTACTTTTGGCACCTTCTTCCCCCAAGCCCATTCCCACAAGGCCCCGTGGTGTTGGGAAACATGTTGAGTGTTCAGCGGGAGGCGGGAGGCACTGACATCACCTCAGTGCAAACATCGTTACATGGAGGAACATGACACGCTGGTCCTCCAGCCATCCGTGGGGTGTATGGGGAGCTGGGGGACAGTGGGGCTCGCTCACAGCCTCCCTGCCTCACCCCATCTTTCTGACCTCTGCTCCTTCCTCTAAGTGCAATTCATTTTAATGTCTTTTGTGGCCCTGCTGAAGTGTGCTCTGAGGCTCACCTTTAATCAGTCTTTTTTTTTTTTTTTTTGGTACCGGGAATCGAACTCAGGGCCTCGCGCTTGCCAGGCAGGCACTGTGCCACTGAGCTACATCCCTGGCCCCCTTAATCAGTCTTTAAAAGTATTTTCCTAAAGCCAGGCACTGTGGTATGTGCTTGTAATCCCAGCTACTTGAGAGGCTGAGGCAGGTGGCTTACTTGAGCCCAGGAGTTTGAGACCAGCCTGGACACCATAGCAAGACCCCCTCTTTAAAGAAAAAAAATTCCCTCAACATTGATGTTGCCTTTCTCAAGAGGAATTGTGGGTGAGATAGAACTGTCCTGAATTATCTGTTTAGATGCCCCAAGAGTTGGAAACAGCCACGTTTGCCATCTGTTCTGGGCTCTGGATCACCCATCTCTACCTGTTTCAGAGGTGGATGGTTCTGGGCTCCCATTAAGAGTCCGGCTGGCTTCTCTCCCGTGTGAACCCAGCTCAGCTCTCGGATCTGCAGCTGGAGCTGCTGGGCTTGGATGACAGCCTCTCCCCAGTCCCCGCCCTCGAGAGGACTGGCGAACAGGCCGGCTCTCCCCCGCATGGCCGAGGGATAACTTGGTACAAAGTCCCGGCCTTCAGTGCCAGGAGACCCTGGGGCACATCTGGCTCCCCTCTTAACAGGGCAGCCGAGGCCTGCACTGGCCAGGCCTGTCTGTGCTCACGCACTCTACAGGTGGCAGAATCAAGGAGAGCAGCAGTGCTACCGCGTATTTGAGTGATTTATTTTAAAATACTTCTATGTGAATGAGTTTATGTCTGGATCTGCACGCACATTTAGGGTTGGCTAATTAACATGTGAAGTAAACCAGTTAATCCTTCTCTGCAAAACCACTTCAAGGTTGTGTATTAGCATAAGGAATGCTGCAGTGGTTTTGATGGGTGGAACTTGCGGGGTTTAGGTTGATGATACGCAGGAGCTATGTGCTTGGGGTTGCTGAGTCAGGCTGGGGGGCACATGGACCTATGGTCCTGCCTTGGGCCTTCCCGTCTTCCATGGCCCCACGGGGAGCCCCTTAGCACTGGCCCTGGCTGGAGGGGAGCCAGCTGGCTAGACTGCAGCTGGGCTGTGGTGCTGCAGGCCTGCCCTGCTACTCCTCACCCCAGGCAGTGGCTGCTTTGGAGACCTAGCCTAGTCCCTTAGTCCCCAGACAGGTTTCTGAGACCCAAAGACTAGGTCCTTAACAGCCCATGGGGCTTCTTTTAAGATCAGCTCTTTCCTGGGGAGACTTTCCTAGGCTGGGGACCCACAGCTTGCGGCGGTGTAGACTGGGACTCCTGATCTGCTCGCTTTTCGCTCGGGATGGAAAGTAGCCAAGCCCTGGACCAGGGAGTGTTTTCACCTGTTCGTGTATCCACCCACCCTCCCAATGGGACAGGACCCACCCTTCTGTCCAACTGTGCATCCTCTCAGATGTGTCCTTTTTTGTTTGTGCTGGCGGTTGAACCTAGCACCTCACAAATGCTAGGCAGATGCCCTATCACTGAGCTATATCCACAGTCCTTATTATATATATATATATATATATATATATATATATATATATATATTTTTTTTTTTTTTTTTTTTTAGTCGGAGTCTACGTTCCCCAGGCCGGACTTGAGTTTGGGATCCTCATCCCTCACCATCCTGAGTAACTGGGATTACAGGCATGCACCACTATGTCCAGCTTCAGCTGTCCTTTACTACACTGTCCACACAAAATATCCATCCAGTGATCTCTCCATCCACCTGCCCAATGCTCCATCGGTCCATCCTCTCGTCTACCCACTCACCCACTTATTCCCCATGCATCCATCCATCCATCCAGCAGTGTTTTGGACAGCTAACCAGGGACTCAACGATGAGTAAGACATGGCTTCAGCCTTTAACAGCCAGTGGAAGACATGGGCTCTTGGGAACCCAGCATTACCCCACCTCATCTAGAAGACAGTTGGGGCCTTATCTACTCAGGCTCCATGGTTTTTTTTTTTTTTTTTTTTTTTTTTTTTTTTTTGTGGGTACCGGGGGTCAACCTCAGGACCTTGCGCGCCAGCAGGCACCTGTACCGCTGAGCGATATCGCCGGCCCTTTTCGTCGTATGTGGGTTCCAGGAGTCGAACTTGGGCCCTCGCGCTTGCCAGGCAGGCGCCTACGCCACTGAGCCATCTCACCGGCCCTACTCAGGCTCCTTGGGCAGGGCTGACACCATCTAGCTTTGAGTCCCCTTTCACCTGGTAAAAAGCTGGGCAGAAGGAAAGGAGATGGCATTTGGGAAGGAGGGAGGGAGGAAGAGAGAGTGAGGATTCACTTGTCAGCTATTCAGCAGGTACAGTCAGACTTAAAATGTCCCCAAAGAGTGTCTGCTGAGATGCAGGGGGTGAGCACACTGAATTATTTCTCTAGTAATTGGCACTGAAGAAGCAGCAGACGTCCTGGGGTCTGCATCAAAGGACTCAGCGTGGGCAGCTTGAGGGGGCACGTGGGGCTCTTGGAGATCCCTCCTCCCCAGGTGCTTGTGGGACTGTGCAGGTGTGGGGGGCGGGGGACAGTGCTTTCTGCACAAGACAGCCTGGAGGTAGGGCTGGTGTGCACAGGTCAGATCCCTGACCATTTGCAGTGTTCTGCCAGCTGCTGAGGAAGGGAGGCGAGGAGGGTACCGGCGCATCCAAGCCCTTCTCTGCAGGAACATCAGGCTCTAGCCTTGGGGGTGAGGGGGACACTCTGCTAATGCTCTGCTCGCAGGGTCTGGTGGGGTCCTTTTCCCCTCATGGTCTGGGCAAGGCCAGTGCTAGAGTTCCCTTTGGCCTCATCCCTGACCTGTCTATGGGTGCCTTTGCTGGTCTTGGATGAGCAGTTTGACTGATTGTTCATACTGTCTTGTGGACAGTTGAATGTGTCTGCAGGTACTAGCACGTGTGCACGTGTGTGCTCGTGTGCTGTGTGTGTGTGTGTGTGTTCATCTCTGGCAAAGGCCCCTTCCATTGCATTTCTGGCTGATACCTGGGTACCCTGCCAACAGGTGTTCCTCTGTCTGGTTATCTCAACAGTGGGCCAGGGATGTGGCAAGGGGAGCCTGGGTGGGAGGTCCAGCTGGTCTGCACCTCCTTTCTGCTGTGGAACCCAACTGCACGGGAGGAACATCTTTTCCTTCTACCTTATGTTCACTGGTGGGAGCCCCTGCCACAGCAGCCAGATTAACAAGAGAAAAGCAAACACATTTACTGAATATGAGTTTTATGTGACAGTGGAATCTTTGCAAGAAAACGAAGGTGTGAAGAAACAGTTCAGTCTGAGAGTTTGGTGAAGAATGGAGTCACAGGGAAATGTGATAGGGCCAAGGGGCGGCAGCTGAACATGAGGGCGCCTCAGCCAGGCTGCGCCCTGCATTCCTCTGTCTCTGGAGATGAGGACTCTCCTTTCCTCTGGGTATCCTACGAGGGAAGGTCAGAAAATCCTTCCTGTGTTTGCGACCTCCTTAGGGGTCAGGAAATCCTTCAAGCATCTGCTGTTCCTCAGACACCTTCAGCTTTGAATATTTACCACATTGAGGTGCCATACTTTGGGGTAGCGTGTGCTAAATCCCATCATGATATTAGACGACAGGTCCAAGGAAGCCCCTGAGTGGGCAGTCGGGGTGGGGTGGGTCCCAACTGTGCCCTGGAACTTTCCATCACCCCTCCCACCCCCAGGACTCAGTGGCACAGAATCAGAAGACTTGAGTTCAGCTCTCATCTTACAAAGGGTGGGTGACAAACACACGGGACTGCTGGCAGAGCCAGGACAAGGACACCCAGTGGTGACCACTAGACTGTGGTCACCACCCAGACTGCCTCTCAGCAGAGTCTGAGGACTTAGCCTGTCAGGACTTGACTGTTGGTGGGCCCTACCTAGAGTCTGCCTGGAAACAAAGCCAGGCGGGGTGGGATCAGCTACATAATTTGCAGGACCAGGGCAAAATGAAAACATCAGGCTCTTTGTTCAGAATTACCAAGCGTTTCTAGCCAATGATAGAAAAGCGTTAAAGCGGGCCGGTGAGATGGCTCAGCGGCTTAAGCGCCTGCCCGGCAAGCGCGAGGGCCTGAGTTCGACTCCCGGAACCCACATACGAAAAAGGGGCCGGTGATATCGCTCAGCGGCACGGGCGCCTGCTGGCGCGCGAGGTCCTGAGGTCGATCCCCCGGTACCCACAAAAAAAAAAAAAAAAGGAAAGAAAAGCGTTAAAGCAAGCACAGGTAGCACCCCATGCAGCCAGCACCAAGGCCAGCAGGACTCCAGCCATTGCGGGAGCAGTGGAGGCTCCCTGGTGGCCACCTGTTCCCCAAGCCATGGGCTATGGGGGGCTGGGTTAGTGAAGAGACTCAGCACCCTGTTTCGAAAAGAAAAGCAGACTTGTGTGCACAGCTAGAGAGATGTAAAATGGTGCAGCCACTGTAGAAAACAGTATGGTGGTCCTCAAAAAATTAAAAACAGAAAAGGTGGGCATAGTGGCACACACCTGTAATCACAGGTACTTAGGAGGCTGAGGCAGAAGGATCAAAAGTTCAAGGCCAGCCTGGGAAGCCCAGCAGGATGCAGTCTCAAAAAAAAAAAAAAAAAAAAGCAACACAAATTACCATATGATCCAGCAATTCCACTCCTAGGTTTATACCCCAAAGAACTGAAAGCAGGGACTCGAACAGATATTTATACACCCATATTCATAGTAGCAATATTCACAACAGCCAAAAGGTGGAAAGAAATCAAATGCCCATCAGCAGGTGACTAGAAAAGCAAAATGTGTTATGTCCACACAGTGGAATGTCATTCAGGCCACACGGGCTGCAGTTCTGACACATGCTACAGTATGGGGGACCTAGACAGCCCCATCCTAAGTGACATGAGCCTGACACAAGTGGACAAATGTGATATGATGCCACTGATACAAGGAACTTAGAGCAGTCAGAAAAAACGAGACAGAAGTAGAATGGTGGTTATTTAATGGTTATTTAAAAGTTATTTAAAGGTTGCAGGCAAGTTCAGGGTCAGGCCCTGAGCTCCACAGGTCTGGAGAGGCTGCTTGGTTGTTGTTGGTTCCTGGAAAGCCTCTAAGTCAAAGCCAACCTTGCACCTGCCCACACAGGGCCAGAAAGAACAGCTGCTTCGCTGGACCCACACCCAGGTCCTCATGAAGACCAGCATCAGCAACCTGGGCTTTTGGCCGCCTTGGGCCATAGACACAAGTCAGTTTCCGACAAGGGAACAAAATCTCTGTGCAATGACCGGGCTTTACTTTCACTTGTCACATCAGTGGGATGTGCCCCAGTGGGACAAGGGGCTGAGGTTTCCCCCCAGCATCTAGAAGTTTCTATCTGTGCCGCCAACAGGCTGCCCTTCTGCCTGGCCCGCTTCCTGTGCTCTCAGAATGCTGATTCATCCTCAAAGCAAATCTCAGCCCCATATGCAGCCTCAAGGGCACAGTCTGACCACCCTGGGTGCAAATGCACACCTCTTAACCTCTCTGAGCCTCAGTTTCCTCCTCTGTAAAATGGGGACAGTGAAAGTACCCAGGTCCTCAGTGGGAGGATTCCCAGAAGCTTGTAGCAGGTGTCTGACTCAACAAATGGTGACCCTGATGGTTATTATCTTCCTCTCACAGCAAACTGCTTCATCTCTCCCTGGCCTTGGCTCAGTGCAATTGAGGGCTCTGTTTGTTGTCAGCAAACAAAGCCCAGTAGGGAGAAGGCGGGTGGCGAGGAAGGAGGAGAGGGCGCTGCCTGGAGTCCTGGATGGGCCTCCCTCCCCAAGCCAGGGAGGGAGAACAAGTAGAATGAGGTGACGTGACGACAATTCACAGGAGACACGGGAAGAGGCGGACACAGGTAATGCAGGCTTCTGGAAAGCTGGAGCTGCAATGCCTGCAAGTGGGCATTTCCATACGAGGGGAAGATGCCAGCCCCCACTTTTTGGGGTGGAAACGGCTGTCACGTGCCGAGCCTGTGGGAGGTGAATCTGCTGCGGATGCTCTTTGCTTGGTGGCTGCACCTGATTGGGGTCTGTGCGTGCAGCGCATCTCTCTAGGGTGGCGTGTGACAAGCAGGACTCATCCTGAGAGTCACCTGGGGAACTGGGGGTTCACTCCTTGCCCGTGGGAGGCTGTTTTTTCTGCCAGCCTGGTCCTCATCACCTCCCCTACCAATGCCAGTGTTGTGTGCCCCAGCTAGGGCAGGTTTTAGGGATGCCAGCCCTAGGAAATGCAGGTAACCGCTTCCCTGCACCAGGGGTTCTCACACAGGGGCTCCCCAGGGGGGGCCTCAGCTTCACCCAGGAACTTAGAAACTCACTTCTGAGCCCCAGCCCTCTGAACCAGAAACTCTGGGCTCTGGGGAGGGGTCCAGTGATTTTTCTTTTCTTTTCTTTTTTTCTTTTTTTGTCTTTTTGAGACAGGGTCTCACTATGTAGTTCAGGCTGGCTTTGAACTCACTATGTGGCACTAACTCAAGGTCTTTCTGCCTCAGCCTTCCAAGTGCTAGAGGTATGTTTTAACAGTGCACTGGGTGATTCAGAGGCAGCAAGAGGGCAGGGCAGGTCTGTTTTGTGCACTGCTAACTTTGCGTCTGCCCCACTGGCTGCCCAGGAACCAGCCCATGGAGGGAAAAATACAGATGAATATCATAATTCCAAAGCCAAAAGGGCAGCGCAGGGACATTCACTGTGGCCCAGGTGCCAGGCAGCCACTATGCTCTTCTTATGCCATGAGAACCACTCCCAAGGCAGGTGCCACTTCTGAATCTGACAGGTGAATTATGAATGGCTGCCACTGGTGTGCTGGCCACAGTGGTTGGAGCTCTATGTGGGCTCTTGTGTTTTAAATGTTCACAATTGTCCAGTGAAGGAAGCGTATCTCCATTTTACAGACAAGAAGACCGAGGCACAGAGAAGCACCCATGAGTTCAGGTACTAAGTAGTGGACTGGGATTGGAAAGTAGATGTCAAAGCTCATGAGTGCTCTACCTGTGGCCTCTTTTAGGGAATACTCATCTGGTGTTTGGGGCACATCAGGTCACTCATGTGCTACCTGATTTTTAGATTTCATTAAATACCCTCCACACTCCACCATGAAAGGCTCAGTTCCAAAAGTTAATTTGTAAGTTGGTTTCTTGGGACTCCGAAAGCATTTTGTAAAGAAGGGGTTGCTTGGATCTCAGACTAGCCTGCAAAGACCCTTGACTCTGGAGGTGGCCCTGGACCTCTATGGGAAGGTCTGGATCCCATCTCTGCTCTAAGGCCAGGACTTCAGGATTAACTTGTGATGAATCTGTCTCCAGGAAACAAAAAAAAAATTTTTGTTTTTGAGACAGGATCTTGCAACAAAGTTCAGGCTGGCCTTCAACTCACTATGTAGCCCAGGCTGGCCTCCAACTCACTGCAATCCTCCCAAGTGCTGGGATTACAGGCATGCGCCAACACACCCAGCTAGGAAATTTGAAATGCACTTGGGGTGCAGGGAGTGGGTCCCTGTCCTGAGCTGGAGGTGGCCCAGGCCGGGAGTTCTGGTGCAGGCTGGGGATGGGGTTTGTGCTGCATCAGGTTGAGGGGCTCTGGCTCCTCACAGAGGTGCGGTAGAGCAGCTGGTGCCAATGATGCCAGCCCTTATAATAGGCTGGGTGTTTCCCAGGCCAACCGTGTGGATCTGGAGCTCTGAATTGCAAGGGGCCTATGTCCCTATACACCCATCATAAATTGAAAATATCCAAAGGCAAAAAGGCATCAAATACTCCTAATTTACAGACCATCATAGCTTAGCGACACAGCACACTGTGGAGCTCGGGTTGTTTCCCTCGTGATCACGGGGCTGACAGGGAGCTGTGCCTGGCTGCGCTGCCCAGCATTTCGAGAGGAGACTGGGTGAGCACTGCCAGCCTGGGCAAAGCTCAAAATTCAAAATCCAAACTACAGCTTCTACTGAATGTGGATGGCCTTTGCACCATGTCAAAATATCAGTTGAAGCGTCAGTTGGGAGTCTGTACAAGATGAGGGGCAGACCAAAGGCTGTGTTTCCTTCACCGGGCAGGTCCTTCCCGCCTCCCACCTCATGCACCTACCTCCTTGGGCTCACACCGCCTCCACCCTGTGTGCTTTGAGTTATCAGGAGTTTGGTAGGTATTTTGCCATTAAAAATGTCTCACTGAGCTGGGCGCAGCGGTACAAGCCTGTAATCCAGGGCTCTGGGAGACGGAGACAGGAGGATCACAAGTGTGAGGTCAGCCCGAGCAACTTAGAACCTGTCTCAAAATAAAAAATAGAAAAAGGGCTGGGACACTGCTCCGTGTGAAGGTCCTGGGTTCAGTCCTCAGTACCACGAAAAATTGTTGTAAATATTGTGTAGTATATAGTTTTAAAAGGTTAACTGTCCTACAAAGTTTCTAACATAAAGCAGCAATCCCCTGGCCACCTGAAGTCCCTCTCCAGGCAACGCTGAGAATGGTTTTAGCTCCTTCGAATCTACATCTCATTTTCATTCTATTTCTTGATTTTTCAATGTAATGTATGATTATAAAATATGACTTAGCTCTCATGTGCAATCTCCCCAGCATACATATGCTTCTTGTATATCCTTGTCTATCTCCTCTGTCCTCATGTTCTACTCTGGCCAAGCCACACAACTCCACCATATCCTGGGGATTCTCTGCCTCTCCCCTGCATCCACTGAAACTTCTTTCCTGGTTTCCTCCCTTGTCTGGTTGGAGCACATCCTGCAGTAGCTGCCTGAGAAAGAGTGCACACAAGGTGAAATTTTTCAAGAACTCATGTGTTTGAAAATACCTTTATTCTCCCTTTATATTTCATTGTCACTTGGCCGGATATAAAAAAGTCTAGATTAGAAATAATTTTTCCTCAGATTTCAGAAGATTTTCAAATTTTGCTTTGATAATTACAAGGCCATTTTAATTCTTGTTTGTATGTGACCTGTTTTTTTCTCTTTGGAAGGTTTTAGGATATTTTCCCTTTATCTTCATATCCTAAAATTAATTTATTTCTCTTTTTCTTTGCCCCCCATTCTTTCCTGAGAGATAAACCCAGGGCCTTCACATGGAGCTACCTACCCACATCAGCAGCCCTTAAATTTTTTATTTTTAATTTTGAGACAGGGTGTTCCTAAGTCACTACTAAGTTGCCCAGACTGGGCTTCAACTTGTAATGCTCCTGCCTCAGCTTTCCAGAGTACTGGGATTACAGATGTGCATCATCAATCATACTTGGTGGTAGCCTGAAATTTCATCCTAAGAAACCTTGACACAGTTTCTCAAATTTTTTATTTTGAAAGATTTCAGACATAGAAAGATAATCCTAATATGTAATACTTATATTTATATATATACATGTATAAAAAAGTATAATTACAACTCATCTTCCCATCTCCAAACTTAATAAAATATTACTGTTAAGTTGAAACTCCTTACTTGCATCTCTCTTCTTCCCAAGATGTGTCCTGAGTCTGCTGTTTACTTTTCCAATGTACAAGAAGTGATAAAAAAATAGTCAATCTTTAAATTTAAAAACTTATTAGGGCCGGTGAGATGGCTCAGCGGCGTAAGCGCCTGCCTTGCAAGCGCGAAGGCCCGAGTTCGACTCCCGGATCCCACATACGAAAAAGGGGCCGGTGATATCGCTCAGCGGCACGGGCGCCTGTTGGCGCGCGAGGTCCTGAGGTCGTCCCCCCGGTACCCACAAAAAAAAAAAAAAAAACTTATTAAACAACACATTGCAAGAACAATGGGATAACTGTGTTCGAAGTGAGGGGAGTATTTTGAGGGATATTAATGGTGATGTATCTTTTACTATAATAAATTTTTTATTGAAACATTCACTTTTTTGACTACATCTCATTGATCAAATGTTTATAGCAATTTATTTCAAATAAAAACATGTGGTGTGTCCTCATCTACCTTATTCACTAGATCTGGCACTGAGTGAGTTCTGGTTATTCCCTGAAGTAAAAAATGACCATGAAAGTATGAAAATGCAACTAAAGGGCCGGTGAGATGGCTCAGCGGCGTAAGCGCCTGCCTGGCAAGTGTGAGGGCCCGAGTTTGACTCCTGGAACACACATACGAAAAAAGGGCCGGTGATATCGCTCAGCGGCACGGGCGCCTGCTGGCGCACGAGGTCCTGAGGTCGACCCCCCGGTACCCACAAAAAAAAAAAAAAAAAAAGAAAGAAAATGCAACTAAAGACACTCAGGGAAAAGGACTTCCAGAACTACTTCAGAAAGTGGCAGGAATGATTGGATAAGTGTGTTTGAAGCAAGTGGGAATATTCTGAGGAGG
The DNA here is from genome assembly GCA_028451465.1 of Erethizon dorsatum. Taxonomy (NCBI): domain Eukaryota; kingdom Metazoa; phylum Chordata; class Mammalia; order Rodentia; family Erethizontidae; genus Erethizon; species Erethizon dorsatum. The sequence goes on from CM051826.1 coordinate 37,588,842, forward strand.
ATTAATAGCAATGTATCATTCACTATAATTAAATTTTAAAAACTTAAACATTGATTGTATTCTTTGATCACACCCTGCATTCTTTCACTAATTACATTTTAATGAGATTTTTGCATGTTTAAAATCTCTATTAGTGTCATAATGTATTTGTTTCTCAGCCATCTGTTTCTTTGCTTACATGTTTGTGAGATTCATCTGAGTGTGGACTCATTTTCACCACTGCGTAACTCGCTGCATATTTCACAACTATGTATCTATTCTTCAGTGGGTGGTATTTAGATTCCAATTTTTAGCTAATGAGGTTCTACCCTAAACATTCTGCCCATGTCTCCTGGCACCCATGCAGAAGAGCAGAAATGGCCCTCTGCTCTCCCACAATACTGGTCATCCAGGCAATTTTAAAAATCCCAATGTATGAGCTAGGGGTGTAGCACAGTGCTTGCCTAGCATGAGTGATGCCCTGGGTTCAACCCTCAGCACCACCAAACCAAACCAAATCAAACCAAACCTGATGTCCAAGATGCATCCAAACTTGTTTAACCACAATCTCTGGTGGTGGGCGGGTCTGGCATGAATGCATTTAAAGCTCCCCAGGTGATTCAAACGAGCAGCCAAATGTGACCACCCCCACTCAAGGCGAGGGCTTCTCAAGGTGCCGCCTTCCACTTGTGCATGACCTGCAAGCACACCGCTGGCGCACCCTCCAACCAGTCCCAAGAGACAGTCTGGGTTCTGGCAACTTTCAAGGACAAGAATTACAACTGCTGCAGGCCTCTCCCAGCTTTACCTGCTAGGTATTGTCAAGGTCACTGTGCTGGGCACTTGGTCAGCTCTTTCTACATAGAGCTCGTTGCTTTCAATCTTAGGAAGCAGTGTCTGTGTGTGTGTGTGCTTGTGTGTGTGCACGTGTGTGTGTGTGTGTGTGCACTTGCTGGGGGTCAAACTCAGGGCTTCATGCATGCTAGGCAAGTGTCTTACCATTAAGCTACACCTCTGGCTCCTTATTTTTTTGATCAAAAAAATTTATATTGACACAAACATAAAATTGTACATATTTATGGGGGTACCATGAGATTTTGATACATGTATATATTATGCAATGTTTAAATCAGGGTAAACGTATTTCCTCAGTTATTATTTCTTTATGGTGAAAACATTTAAAATCCTTTCGTCTCGCTTTTTTTTTTTTTTTGTGGGTACCGGGGGGTCGACCTCAGGACCTCGCGCGCCAGCAGGCGCCTGTGCCGCTGAGCGATATCACCGGCTCTTTTTTCATATGTGGGTTCCGGGAGTCGAACTTGGGCCCTCGCTCTTGCCAGGCGCTTACGCCGCTGAGCCATCTCACCGGCCCCCTCGTCTCGCTTTTTGAAATATACTGTACATTACTGTTGTGCATGGTCACCCTACTGCACAATAAAACTCCAGAACTTCTTGCTCCTAACTGCCAACTTAATGTCCATCTAGGAAATATTCTTGTGCCACTTCTTCAGCAATTCTTCTCTGCTTTCTGCTTCTTGGTTTGAATTTGCTATAGTTGGAAGCTGGACTTTCTTTTTTTTTTTTTTATCTATTTATTTATTTTTTAAAGACAACAAGTAAACATTCTCATGTATTAACAAACTCAAGCATTAGAGAATGTACAAATACCTTTTGGAGAAAAATATTACTCAGTATAAGATTAAGCCATGTAAAAGCTAGGTAAAAATAGAAGACTAAGGAATGGAATAGTCACAGTGAAATTGCATTTTCATACTAGGGAGACAATACGATGTTTACAGATGTGCATCCGGTTTATTTCGCTTGTGAGTATTTTCTCGAGTTGCATCCATTTACCTATAAAAGTTTCCAGTTTATCTTTCTTTATGGCTGAGTAGTATTCCATTTTATAGAAATACCACATCTTTTTTATCCATTCCTCGGTTAATGGACATTTGGGTTGTTTCCACGATCTAGCTATTACAAATTGTGTTGCTATAAACATGGGTGCACATATATTGCTGTGGTACGATGTTTTTAATTCTTCTGGGAAGATACCCAGAAGGGGAATAGCTGGGTCAAATGGGACCTCCAATCCCAGTTTTTCGAGGAGTCTCCACACGGATTTCCACAGTGGTTGCACCAGTCTACACTCCCACCAACAGTGGAGAAGGGTTCCCTTTTCCCCACAGCCCCTCCAGCATTTGTTATTAGTTGACTTCTTGATAACAGCCATTCTTTCTGGGGTGAGATGGAATCTCAGTGTTGTTTTAATTTGCATCTCTCGGATGACGAGTGATGTTGAACATTTTTTCATATATTTATTTGCCATTTGTATTTCTTCATCTGAGAAGTGTTTATTCATCTCAGATGCCCATTTTTGGATTGGGTCTCTAAATTTGGGAGGTCTGATTTTTTTGAGTTCTTTGTATGTTCTCGATAGTAATCCTTTGTCTGAGGAACAGCTGGCAAACATTTTTTCCCACGTTGTGGGTTGTCTCTTCACTCTGTTGGTGGTTTCTCTTGCTGTGCAAAAGTTTTTTAATAAGATGAGATCCCAGTTGTTGATTCTTAGTGATACTTCTTGTGCGATGGGGGTTTTATTCATAAAGTCTTTGCCTACACCAAGGTCTTCAAGAGTTTTACCTATTCTATTTTCCAGGAGATTTAATGTTTCTGTTTTAATATTTAGTTCTGTGATCCATTTTGAATTTAGTTTAGTGCACGGTGAAAGATATGGGTCTAATTTTAATCTTCGGCATGTGTAGAGCCAATTTTTCCAGCACCATTTATTAAAGAGGCTATCTTTCTTCCAGTGAATGTGTTTGGCACCTTTGTCAAAGATAAGGTGGCTTAGTATGTCTGGGGTTGTTTCTGCATCTTCTATTCTATTCCATTGATCTTCAGGTCTGTTTTTTTTTGCCAATACCACATAGTTTTTATCACAGTGGAAGCTGGACTTTCGATATTCATTGTGCCTTTTTGTTGCCCAATGATCTTGGCTTTTTTCCTCTTTTACATCTCTGCTTTTGGGTTTTACTTCCTGGGAGATTTTTTTCTCCTCTCATCTTCTATCCCTACTCACACATTTTACAATTTCTGCTACTGTATTGCAAATTTTCCAGAGCACTAACACGTTCTTTTTAAGAACAATATGCTGTCTTCCTGTCTCATGGGGGCGCTGTATTCAGAGGACATTCCTGAGTCCATTCTTCAGTGTAGTGCAGGCTCAGTTTTCAGTTCCTGGAGTCGGTCTGTTTTGGGTACCTTTGTCGTACTATGAGGGACATTGACAAGGCAACAGGTAGCCTTGGTCACAGGCAGGCAGGAGGCCTCTGAGTGGTGACTGGGCAGAGACCCAGTGTCTGGGGAATCGCCAGTGTCAGGATCCATCCTTCTGTTCTCTGTGATCAGTTTCCCACAGAAAAATTCAATAACGTCCTCTGAGGCGGGTGGACTGCGATTAGGCAAAGGGCGGCGGGGGTTTCTTCACGGACCATCCCAGGTTTCCGTGAAGCTCCTCACTGCACTCTTTGGCTAGGCTCGGGCTTCTTCACCCAACAGAACCTTTATAGTTCACTGGTGGCCGGCAGTGCAGACCTGTCTGCTACAGGTTAGAGCAGGGCAGCCGCCAGGCACTGTGGACACCACTAGGACCCGAGGTCTTGCCACATTTTTTTTTTTGCAGTGCTGGGATGGAACCCAGGGCCTCGTACACGCCAGGCAAGTGCTCTACTACTGAGCTACACCTCCAGCCTCCACCTCCAAACACTTGTTTCAACCAATACCATTTTCAGACCCATCCTGAGCGTCCATCTTAGGGACCCCTGGTCCCTCCAACTCCTGAGCATTTAAGGGATTCTGCAGAGCAAGGGGGCTTGTTTTTCACTGGTAGGCATTTTGGGACTGGGGAAAGCTGACATTGACCAAAGTGTACTGCATTATCTTCTGAAGTTTTTCACCTATCTCTCATCCCCTGCCATCTTTTCTCCCATTCCTTTGGTCTTTGTGGCTTATGCCATTTTCATTTCTTTATGTCATTTCAGTAGGGGTTGGGGAGGAGAAGAATTTATGAATATGCTCAGTCTACTGTAAGTAACCAGAATGTTTTGTCCACTTCATAAACATCTTTACATATGTACATGCAAGTCTGTACGACTCACCTTGATGATTTTTTACATAGGTGGGCAGTTTTTTTCCAGTCAATATTAGGTTTGTGAGCACCATTAGGACACACAGATGTAGCTCATTCTCTTACCAAGGCTTAGGAAGGGATCCAGCAAATCAATGGTACCACATTTTTTCCCATCCATTTCTCTGTTGAATCTCAGAAACCCAGCGATTGTGGTCCTTTGAACAACACACTGGCTCAATGTAAATTTTAATCTTTATTGTTTTAATTCTGAAGCATAACATGTCCCAGGGAAACGTGGCAAGGGCAAAACGCTAAGGGTATGGAGCAGAGAGGGCCCTTGGAGAACCTGATCCCCCCCCCGGTAGTGGGGGGCAGGAAGGGCAGGAGGGCGAGGACACCAACACACACAAACACACGCTTTCTCTTCAGGGAAGGTTTCCAGAAGCACTTGGCTGTGCTTTGAATTAAGTGTTTTTTTCACGTCCAACCCAACCTACTGAAAAGAAGTGAATTCATGTCTTAGGGGAGCCTTGTGCCCTGGCTGAGTGAAAACACAGAGGTCAACGGAAGGCTTCAAAGAAACCAAACAAGGAGCCAGGCCCCTGGGAAGGCAGATGCTGCTCCTGCCCCGGGGAGCTGAGGGACAGGGAGAGGGCGGACTTCTCTCTCATCCCGCCTGCTCAGGGCTTCTGCACTCATCTTGAGGGGCCAAGCTCAGCTTTGAGGGGTACAGAAGGGTTATAGTTCTTGCCATTAATACAAGAGGGCCCGTGCAGTGTCCCTACTAGAACTTCAGTGCATATGGGAGGCCCCACAAGAGGGGCCCCAAAGCCTTCTGGCCCAACCCAAGACCCACCAGGACACAGGGTAGATGGTGTGTGTGTGGGAGAGACAATAAATAAAGATCACAGCCTGAGGGGGGGATGGTGGATGAGGAGGGCTCCCCAGAGAGGGGTGCAGAAAGGCACTAGTGGCGGCACTAGACTCAGCCCGAAACACTGATTTGTTGAGTCAGGAGTCAGGGAGGATCCAGGAAGCCTGGCTCCAGCTTTCTCTTGCTTTCAGTCTCCCACTGGCAAGTTGACTGCATGCACCGACCTTCCCTCACAGGCCACCTCAGCAGCGGGGAGTCCCCCAAGTGTGTCTTTTGCCTTTGGAGGAGAGAGAAAAAGGGCACCACAGGTGAGCAGAGATGGAGTCCCTCCTCAGTGACAGCTCGGCCTCTGGGAAGGAAATGGAGGTGGAGGCAGGTCCTTCCTGGAACAGTCCCTGCACCTGTGGCTACTGCCCCGTTGGAAGGAAGCAGGGGGCTGTCACCCAGCAGGGCAGGGGGTGCCGGGCAAAGGGAGCCTGCGCTCTGGGCCAGCACTGCTCAGCTTTGTGTGTGCTTGCAGGCATGTCACCCGTGCTTCTGTGCTTCAGTCGGCCTGTCAAAACCCAGGGTCATCAACGTGGTGACCTCAGGATGCTGGATGGCGCAAGGGACACAGGAATATAAAGTCTGCCTTAGGCCAGTCCTCTCCATGCTGCTTCTTAGGCCCCGGAGGCCTCCCTGTTATTATTGCACATTTCCCAAGGATTCCTCAGGACGGGCAGTGTATAGGGACGCTGGCCTCACCCTCCCACAGCCCCATGAGGGACCTTTCAGTGGTGACAGGACTTTGTGCAGAGACAGCATTCCTGATTTGGCCTGTTTTTGACCTACAAAACTGCAATTCATATGCTCACCCTTATAGTTTGCCTAAGTTCACATGGCTATGGGTGGCAGGGCCAGGACTAGAACGGGGCCTGCTTCACTCCAAACTGTCCTCTATGGAAGACTTGAGAGGGCTAGAGGGAGGGGACAGGGTCCACTCCATGGCCACAGATGCCTCCCACTCCCTAGAGACCAGTCCTCTGCTGCCTCCCTCCCAAATGCCTATGCTTTCTGGGGAACCACTAGGTGGGGGAGGGGAGGGAGAAGACAGAGGAAATGGGGGGTGTTCCTGGTGGGTGGCTGCGGGGTGTGCACAGGAAGGAGATGCTCCCCTGCCAGCAGATCAGCTGCCACCCCGATTCACATGTGCCCCTGCATCACATGTGCCCCTGCCAGGAGGGGTCCAGTCTAGCTGGGGCTTCCTCCTTGAGGGGCTGGGGCCTGTCTTGCATGTGCAGTTCTCTCTCGCTTGAGTATGAGAGCCCCCCCACCCCACCATGGCATGATGATGCTGGGCTAGACCAGGGCTGGGGACGGCGGACAAGTAGAGCCTTGAACTCTTGGTATTACCCCTTTGATTCCCATGGCTAACAAATGGGGACATCCTGTTGGCAGAGTAGCCAACAGGGTCTAAGTTGACTTTAGAGGTGTCAGGGCAGGCTGGGTCCAGCACTCCCAGATCTCCCTCCTAAGATCTGGGCCGGCTCCAGCTGGGTGGGCCCTGGATTGGGTGGGCTGATTCAGCTTCCTCACTATGGGGCAGGTCTCGGGAGGGCAAGGACAGAACCTGCTGCTCCTGATCCTGGCCCAGGCTGGCACCTGATGGGGCTCAGTGAGGACTGCACTGCCTGGCACATAGAGGTTTTCACGAAGCAGGAGTTCCTACCACGGACAAGGAGATGGGGGAAGGCTCTGACAACATTTCATGAAGCACAGGACGCTGATCACCACTGTTACAGTTACCAAGAGCGGACAAAGATGGTTCTGTTATCTTTTGGGTCTGTCTCTCTGGTCAGTGCTGGCTGGCTGGGGCCTGGCTGACCTTTGTTCCCCAGCACCCAGCACTGCACTCAGTAAATGCAGAGAATTGAAAATGTCAACTACCATCCTGCAGTTCGGGAGAAGGGAGTGAGAGGATGAGGGCCACTCAGAGAGAAAGTGGAAGAGGGGGAGATGGTGGTGGGCTTAAAGCTACAGTGTGGTACTCACTGGGGCCCTTGGGCTCAGGCTGGAGCACGGTGCCACCCTGAGGGTCTGCAAAGCCTCCTGCCCCGGTCTCGCTGGCCAGGCTGCTCTGGCTCCCTGAGAGGTGGCTGGGCGGATGGATGAGGCCCACTCTGGGAGACTCCACGCTGCCACCTGCAGGAGACCACGTGTGTGTCTGAATGGCTCCATACTGGGCTCTCCAGATCCAAATGGCCACAGGGATGAGCTCAGCACAACAAGCAGATGGTTAAAATCTTTTCCTTTGGAATTATGGTGGCATCTGTGGGTGGTTTCTTGCAGCCTCTCCCCTGGAATCTGCCCCCAGAACAAAGCTGTCATGTTCCAGCAGGACTCCCCTCTGTGTTCTAGCAGGACCCCCCCCTCTACCAATTGGTCTGAGATACCAAAGCATCAAAATGGGCCGCAAGGCCATTTCACTAAATAACAAGTCACCACGATAAAACCCCACAATTATGAGTTTTTCCTGCTTTCATAGAACGAGGGTATGGGAGAAAGGCTTATGTTTCAGTTAACTCAATGAGATTGCAAGGAAGATGTTATTGTCTTTACTCACTAAAGAACCCTGGCACGAACATGGTTAGTAGTCCTCGCCTGGCTCAGAGTAAATGCAGTGCCTGTAACATTTCACCCACTTCTTCCCCATCTCCTGGTCCTGCTTGGTCATAGCTATGAGTTGATATGAAGGGAGGGGACCAGAGCTGTCACAGTAGGGGAGAAGGAGCACGAGAACCCTGCCCTGGAAACCTTTAGTTTTTTAATGTAGCACTTTTTGCCTGAAGGGGCCTGGTCCAGGGACAGCTTTCATCTTTTACATCATTTCTGCCAACTGAGACTGACCACTTGGAAAATTGCACTGAGGAGGCTTCCGAGGCTGCATCATGGCTCTGTTGGAAAGAGCATCATGATCAACAAGTGACGTCTGCACGGGCACAGGGCTGGGGAGGAGCGGCCTAAGGGCCGGGCATTCGCTATCTCTGATCTGGCCCAAATGTCCACTCCCAACAGGAATTCCTGCCACGCCAGCTCTGGAAGGACATCACCTAGTCTTGGCCCCAGATCAGCACCCCAAGGCATTTATTCCAGTTTGGGATAGTTATTAGGAATTTCTTTTTTTAATCATGCACTACTGTCAGCCTTCCTGAAACTTCTCTCAAAGATCCTGGTTCTAACCTAGGGGTAACTCTGAAAAAAAGCCTTTTCCTGGAAGGCCCTTAATGTGTTTGAAGAGAAGGAAAATATCTTTCCTTTTCCCAGAGGTGAGCTCAGAGATGTCAAAGCCAGAAAGAACTTCGGAGACCACCTGTTCCATCTTTCTTGTGCTGCAGAGGAGGAAGCACCACCTGGAGGTAATGGCACATTTGTACCTACTTTTCCAGCCCTTATTTCTCAGGAGGTGAAATCTCAGCTGGGGAATGGCACAGGGGAGCTTGGGAAGAGCCCAGGGGTCCCTACTAGCAAAGCTACTCTGCACCCAGGGCTTGGGAAGCAACAGCGTTAGTTCCCACACTTACCCGACTCCCCCACAGATTTGTTGCCTTTCTTGTCCCTGATTCCATTGGGCGGAAGTCCGTCCTCCAGGCTGGAAGAGCTGAGATCCGAGTCACTGTCACTGTCGCTGGAAACCACTGGAAGAGACAGACAGGGCAGAGGAGGTCACCCCTGTTGGCCACTGCTTGGATGGAGGGAGCTAGGGCTCTGCCAGCCCTTTTGTTTTGGTCACAGGGAAACAATAGCCCAGGGTGGGGTGGTGTGCTTCTTTCTGCCAGTCAGAGGGGGGACCTGGTGTGAGGAGGCTGGGCAGTGAGCCCAGCGTGCCCAGCACCAGCAGGAAGGGTTTGCGCTTGGCCAGCTATCTCCACATGTCACCGTCTCTCTGTGGCACAGCTGGACCTCTCTGGCCTGGTGGAAACTTATGATCACCTTTTGTGCGGACATAGCAGCTCCGAGGACTTCAACTAGCAAGGCCTAAAGGCAGAAGGCAGTGGCCTGCCCTGGGGCAGCCTTCTAGTACTCTACATACATGAACTCATGGAAGCTTCAAAACAATCCTGTGAGATGGGAAATATTACAATCCCAATTCACAGGTGAGGAAACTGAGGTGTGTGCCCTTGGTAGTAAGTGGGAGAGGCTGGGATCCTAAACTGGGCAGGGTGGCAGGTCTGTGCTTGTGACCATGGTTGTTCTACTGGAAGATCTGACCTGGGAGGCTGCAGACTCAGGCTGTCAACCCAGTCCACCCAGCAACTCACAGTGGGGTCTTAAGCATGCAGCAGGCACCAGATGGGGCTGGGGTCCCAGGAAATGCGAGGGGAGGGGCTCTCACAGTGAACATTCTCTTTTCTGCACTCAATGAGACCATATTTGGCTGGTTCATCAACAGTGGGTGTCACAATACAGGATATATTCATCCTTGAAACATTCTATTTTAATTTTAAACACAGAAATGTACATCCATTTGCCAACCTTTTGCAGCAGGCCTTGGCTGCTGCTTTGAGATTGGGCCCACATGGGCTTTCGTGTATAAACTGCTTCCATACTGCAGTGTCTAGGACTCTGGTTTTAGTTTCTTTAAATTCGAACAGGAGCTTAAAGACACTAGCATGGCAATCTGACTGTGGAACCCTTCTATATTCTCCCATGTCTTCCTGTTTTTTACAGCTGTCCTGCCCACATCTAATTCAATTGATTTTTTTTAAAGCACGTGGCTTCTATCAAGACTTTATAATATCTTGGTTTTAATGAAACAGCTCTGGCCTCTTTTCTGACTCTTTTCATCAATTTATATAATATTTAATGAAGTAATATAAGGATAACAACAAGTATAATTGCATAGAAAGATGTGGGATAAAAGGTAGCCAGCTTTCTGCCAGGCTTAGTAGTGCATGTCTGTAATCCCAGCTACTCAGGAGACTGAGGCAAAAGACTGCAAGTTTGAGACCAGCCTGGATAACTCAGCAAGACTGGCTCAAAATAAAATAAAAAGGGATGGGAGGAAAAAGAAGGGACGGGGGGTGTCACTTGGTGGTAAAGCACTTGCCTAGCATGAGTGAGGCCCTGGGTTCAATCCCCAGTACTGCAAAAATAAAGGTAAACGTTTCTCATAGGTGACTAGCTCAGAGGGTGGGGTAGAAGTCACAGGCATCTATCTTGTTTTACTTTGAAATGCGAAAGTTTGGTCACAGAGGGAGGGTAGAATGGGTTGAGTTCTAGAAGCAGGCACTGTGCTAGGTGGGAGCTTAGCGAGTAAATCTTAATTCTCTCAACCACTTTTTTTTTTTTTTTTTTTTTTTTTTTTTTTGATACCGGGAATCAAACTCACGACCTTGCCCTTGCCAGGCAGGCGCTGTGCCACTGAGCTATCTCCCCGGCCCTCTCTCAACCACTTTGAGCCATCGGTTCCCACTGGTGGAAGATAAGATTAGAAACAGAATTGATCTATACCAAGGGTGGCTAATAGGTTTCATTTGATCTGCCAAGTCCTTTCTGCAGCAGCGTGCAGAGAATTCTGAGATCATGTTAAAGCTCAGCAGGGGAAGCATCTGGCCAGTTAGGGAAACCCAGTGTGGGTACAAGAGGGCGAAATGGTAGCTTCCATCCGGATCTAGAGCTCAGCTTATATCAACTTGCAGCTAAGGGAGTCATAGGTCACAGAAGCAAGCAGCCAGGGAGCTGGAGTTGGCCGATCCCTCTGACTCTGAGAGATTTGCAGGCCTGGCATCCATGCAAAGTGGTTGGTACAGTGTGGGTGCTGCATGGAGGTCTGCTGATGTGGCTCTTGCCTCTCTGTTGTCCTCATCTCCTGCCAGTTTCATAATCTAGATGGGCTTGAATCAGTTGCCTCTTCACTGTCACCACTGGCCTTGCTCAGCTCAAGGGCCTACCTGCTCCAGCAGGGACTCTCTGACAATGCCCCCCCCCGCCTGGCACCTGTAGGTGCTTCCCGGTCAGCTCTCCCTCTACACAGCCCAGGATGCTCCAGCCAAACACAGATGCTGGCTCAACACTCTTTAAAGGGCTTCCTCACCTACAGGACCAAGCCCTAGTGCCTTCCCACCAAGGAGGCTGGCGTGGATCTTTCTGTAGACTGCCCTGGGGGTGGGGATGGGATGACCACTGCATGATTGTTCCTGGCTTCTTCTTCTTCCATCTGCTCAAGGACCATGCTCCTTTGTTCTCTGGTTCCTTCCCGCCCCTGCCCACCAGGAAGACTTCTGCTTTGGCATTTTGGGCTTTGTGATACGCAGCCAAGGGTGGGTGGTGATGAGGAGAGGTTATGGTCCATGTACCCCTTTACAGGATGTGAAAAACTGGATGTATTTTGCTTTGCAGGTCTGGGACTGAGCCGCTTTGAGCCAGACCCCATGGGCGTCAGTGTTATAAGCGCTTGCATCATTTTGACTCATTCCCTGACTTAACACTAAACCTGTGGGTGCCCAGACAAGGGGGTTGTGAGGAGGTGGGCAGGAGACACAGATGGCTGATAGACACCTGGAAAAAGCAGCTCCCCACATCCTCCTTGGGGCAGCTGCAAAGGAATCAGGACTGTGGCCCACGCTCCAGGCAGCAGGGGAGGGCAGCACGGTATGGCAGCGGGTAAGTCCCTGCAGGGAACAGTGGCTGCCCTCCACATCCGTTTCCCCATCTTTCTGGCCGAGATGCTCATGCACGATCCAGGCATGCTTCCTGACCTGGAAGCTTCCATCTCCAATGAGGTTGACATGCAGGACTGAAGCAGTTAGGGGCTGGGGTGGCCATGGGGCTCTGGGGAGTCAAGTGGTGCCTGGTGTGAAGGGGAAACGGCCAAAGCGCTAGCAGGCATGGTGGAACAGGATGTCCCAGAACTCAGCTCACGGTGCCAAGCTCATTTACCCATTTCTCCACTCTCGCCCATTCTGACATCTACTGTACATGCTCACAGAGGTGGGCTTGGGATCGGACTAAAGTTTTAAGACATGTGCGCCACACCACACTGGGAGAACGGCATTTGTTGTGAGGTGTGGCTCTTGTTCAAAATGGCTACCCTGGAGGTGGGATGAAGGTGACTGGTCCCCATGGGGGAGCATGGGGTTATCTGTTATCACACAAAGTTAAAAAAAAATCAAACAGGAAATTTCCCCAAGTTACCATCAGCTGACTTGTTCTGACTCCTATTACAGACCCCAAAGGACTCAGCCATAGAAATGGGGGAGCAGATGACAAATGAGCTCATAACGGTGTCACAGAGCAGCCAGCTGACTAGAAAGACCCATTTCTTTCAGATGCACTGTCCCCTGCCCTGGCCATCTTTGCTCATTACACTGGGATTTCGACTGGGGCCAGCCTTCAGTGTGGAGGTCTTTGTGCTGCAGACCCAAATCCCATTTCTAATCTACTCTCATAAACCCTACTTTAAAGAAACAAACTGAAAGATGTCATCTTGTGTCAGCCAGTGCCTTTTACTGTCACTGGGGAAAGAGACACACAGAGAAGACGCAGGCAAGAGAGACCTAGGCCCCATGCAAACACCCTTTACCCAAACAGTCCCAGCATTCTCTGGCAGCCAAGGAAGCAGCTATTTCTTCTTTCTGCCCCCAAGATGTCCCCGTAAAACCCAAACCTTGGCTAATATACCATTTGATTGCCACTGCCACCTTCCCCCTGCACAGCAGCTGGGATTGTAAATCTCCCAGGTCTATTAACAAAGCTTTTAGGTTCATAAATCTTTTGGCCCTTGCTCTCCCATCCTCCATCAAACACTCGGAGTGTCTGAGGGCTGATTTTTTTTTTCTTTCCTGTAGTTCCCCAAAGGCTGCATCTGGGATAGCTCAGTGAGGAATGCTTGTATTCTGCCCATGCCTGATTTTTTTCTACTGAAGATGGGAAAACCCCAGGGAGAAGATGGTCCTGATAGCCTTTGGGAGAAGGAGGATCATCACATGGATTCACCGGGCTCCTTGGTGAGGCAGGGAGCAGGGAGGACTCCCCTCCGGTTTCCCTCTACAGTGGTGTGAGCACCTGGATCACTTACTGGCAGACCTGGCATCCCTGAGATTCTCCCATCATGCCCAGAAGGGCTGCTGTGCTTGGCCTGGCACTTATTGTAGCAGCGGACAGACAGCCCAGCCCCAGGCAGGCCCACTTCTCTGGGTATAGGCCAGCTTCCCTGCCCCCCCACTCCCACCCCTGCTTGCTCTTGGTTGGATTTGCAATTTGACTATCACCATGGAAACTTAGTTTTGGTACTTGAAGTGGGGTGGGGAGTCTTCCCTCTTGGAGAGTCTCCCTTGACTGTCTCAAATGACACATGCGGCAGCTGCTCTTCTATGAAGATACCTTGCCAGGGACAGTCCAAGGGACAAGCGGGATGGGGACTATTTGGCCTCACACGGGGATATGGGGGGCCTGCCTCTAGGCTTTACTTGGTCACCACCTCTTTCTGTGCCTCAGGCATCTCTCCAGGCTTCATGGCAAAAACTAAGAGGCAGACACACAGGCACTTGATCTGAGTCCTGGGACTGAACTCAGGGTCAGCCCAGCAGTGGGGAGACCTCTGATGCCCCTCTCTCGTCAGGAGGTGGGGGCTCCCTTCCGGGCTACTCAACATCCGCCTGCCTGGCACAGGGCAGCTGGCAGCCTGTGTGCTTTGGAGGCACTTGTGTGCTATGGCTGCTCGGCTTGGAGCCTCCCAAAGCCCCCAGAAATTATGGGAATTAGAGAGGAAGGGAGATATTTTCAGCAAACATTCTGCCAAGGCAAAGCAGATGGTGGAAATTTTTGCATACTGAAAATAAAAAAAAATTTAATGTAAGGAACAATGATAGGGCCCCGGGGAGTGCACAGACATTTCCAATTAGCCCCCGCCCCAGCCCACGAGGCTGCTGCAGCTCAGATGCAAAGCTCTCCCCACTGACACAGGGGACAGTTGTCCCTCCTGCACACAAGGCTGAGCCGGAAATCCCACTGAGACGCCTCCCAAGTCTGGGACTCTGTTTTGGTGGCAGAAGGAGGGGAATGTGGGGTGGCAAAGAGTCATCAGCTCTGACTCAGAGACTCCGGCTTGGGTCCTGTCTCTGCCACTTCCCAGCTGTGTGACTTTGGGCCAGCGTCTTTACCTCTGTGTGCTCAATGGGCTTTTCAACAAAGTAGAGGGGATGATGACTTCTGGGCAGCCGCGAGCATTAAAAGAGGTAACAAGGAGCCAGGCATGGTGCTACACACCTGTAATCTCAGCTACTCAGGAGGCTGGGGCAGGAGCATAACAAGTTCGAAGTCAGCCTGGGCAACTTAGTGACACCCTGTCTCAAAATAAAAAATAAAAGGATTGGGGATGTAGCTTGGCACTCCTTGAGTTCAACCCCTAGTACCACAAAAAATACAACACAACAGGGGCAGTGTGGCACATGATAGGTGCTTGACAGATGGGAGCTGTTTTATTTTGGGGAGGAGCATCCTGACTCATGTGCCCACATCCCCAGTGCAGGTTTGCCTGTGATGGCACCATGCTTGGTGCCCAGGCCAAACTCACAGGGGCGGTTTTGCCTCTTTTGAGGGAGGTGGACCCTCAGGTTGAGCTTGAGATAAGGTCTTGCTAAATTGCCCAGGCTGACCTAAAATTTATGATCTTCCTGCCTCAGCCTCCCAAGTAGCTGTGTGCACCCCTACACCCAGCTTAGCTTACAAATTATTTTTAAAAATTGGAATCTAATTTATCCCTGGGAGTCCACTGAAACCACACTTGTAATAAAGAGTCTCCTGGCCCCAGGGAAGGAAGGGTGGTGGACAACTCCTCTTCCTCTGCTCAGCACCTCCCAGCATTGCATTTCTCTCCTGATCCTGCCAGGAGCTCCTGAGGGTGAGGCTGGGTCTCCATCCAAGACTGCCCCCCTCCCCAAACCTCCACCCCTGGGCACTGAGCACACTTGTCACCTGCTGTCTGAACGCCTTCCCCAGAGGAAACCCCACTGTGCGAAGCCAGCACGATTGGAGAGAGGTCAGGAAAGGGGGTGTGCTGGGGGCACAGGAGACCCCGGAGTCCCATCTGCCACCTCTGTCTCTAAAGAAATGCTGGGTGCCCACCATGCAGGCACTCAAGGAGGACAAGCAGGTGGCTTTGGCCTGGGCAGGGATGGGGGAGGGGCGATGGGAGGCCAGTTGCCATGGACACAGGATGAGTGGGCCCTGGGGAGAGCACACTGCTCACCCAGACCCTGCTCCTGGGGGTGGGAGGAGGGACAGATGTGTTCTGCTGTAGTTTGAAAACTTCCCCAGGACTCTGGACAGGGAGAATAGCGGTCCCGCGGCTCTGGGGAGCCTGTCCTCCCAGGATGGGAGTGCTGGTAGCCAGCAGCAGCTCAGAGCCTGCCCTTCCCCCACTCCGAGGCCCCAGAGAGCTGGTGAGCTTCCGCACTTGGCTGGCCACCAAGCCGACCACCTTGCCTGCAAGCTGGGGACAGCCAGAGGCTGTGGCACCCATGTTGAGAGGAAGAAGAGGGTGACCCCCTGCCGTGGCCCTCCTTCTGGCAGCCACTGGACGGTCTCAGGCCAGGGAGGGTCAGCAGGGGCAGGACAGAGCAGGCTGGAAAGTCAGATGTGGGGAGTGGAGGGTTTCCTGTGCTTGCTTATTCATCCGCCATTGATTTTAGTTTACTCCCTCCTCAGGATCACAGGCAGACAGGAGGCACCGGATAACGAAGACAAATCCTTGGGCCAACAGAGATGTGGTTGCCAGTGTGGAAATCCTGTGGGCCCTTCCTTGCTTGAGGGGCTCTGGATAGAAGGCAGTGGCTGGGGCCGGTGAGATGGCTCAGCAGCATAAGTGCCTGCCTGGCAAGCGTGAGGTCCTGAGTTCGACTCCTGGTACCCACGTACAAAAAAAGGGCCCGTGATATTGCTCAGCGGCATGGGCGCCTGCTGGTGCGCAAGGTCCTGAGGTCGACCCCCGGTACCCACAAAAAAAAAAAAAAAAAAAAAAAAAAAAAAGAAGGCAGTGGCTGGATGGAAGCTAAGAATGGCTCTTCCAGAGAAAACATGATACACAGGATGGGGAGGTGGCGGCCTGCAGGGAGTGGAGCAGTCAGAGAGGGCTTCCAGGAAGAGGTGGAATTTACAGATGGGCATGATGTAGGCGTATACAAAACCTGGGGTGTAGTGAGCCAGGCATCCAGATAGAGACCAGGAAAGTCCCCTGGCTCTGGCACTTAGAGGCTAAGGGGCTGATCTGCCTGGGTGTGCTCTGCACTGTTGGGGGACACATTATTGCTTCTGGTTATGGCAGACACAAAACCCAGCATGTGCACACCTCCTGCCACTCCTTTTCTGGGATGCAAACTGTGCCTTCATTTGCTCCCTGACTTCAGATCTTTTACTCTGATTCTTTCTGCCTCTGCATCTTGTCTCTATTCCCCTCTCTTCCGGGTCTCCATGAGTTCTGTGTCTTCTTGGGTCTCTCTCTTCTCAGCTCTGTCTCTACTCTCAGTCTCTGTCTCTGAGGCTTTTCCTGGGTCTCTGTTTCTGCCTCTCTCCCCTCCCAGGTCTCTCTGTCACAGTTCCTGAGGCTTTTGTAGCCTCTGGGGCTTTTGCCTCAGTTTCCCTCTCCTGGGTTGGAACCTCAGCCCCTCCTCAATCCAGGGAGTATGCTCAGAGCTGCACTGCAGATGGTCGCCTGCCTCGCCTGGATCCCATGGTTACCGCAGAGGCAAGGGAGGCAGGGGAGGCTCCCCCTCTCAGCATGGCCCCTCGGCCCCCACTGACTGCTCTGGGACCGCAGTGGGCAATGGGCTCAGCGCTTCTGCGAGGTGGCCTCGCCCCACCATGGACAGATAGGAGGCCTGGGAAGAGCTGCTGAACAGTGAGTGGCACTGTCATCTCCCAGGGCTTTGTTGGAGCCAGGCAGGGCAGGAGGCCCAGATTTATTCACTTCACCAGGTCCCCAGAGGCCATTAAATCCAGAGCGGGTGGAATTAAGTTGTAGGTTCAGCTGGGAAGACAGGTGAGCAGCTGGAGAGAGCTGAGCTGGGCTGTACTGCGCAAGGAGAGCTGGGCACCAGCCTGGCCCGCATGGGAGGCTGTGGCCCTTGCTGCACAGAGGCTGGAGGGCGGCTTTCCCGTTCCAACCTGGACAGCGGAGGGGGCCCCAGGACTTTACCTTGCAGTTGGAGTCAACCAATCAGCTGAGGCTGTCACTGGGTTTGGGCCAGGTGACAGCCGTGCCCCTAACATCCATGGTGTGGCTAATGAGGGCCTTCTGCTCTCAGGAAATCAATCTCCAGGCCCAGTAAGGACACCCAGGATGGTGGGGGGTTGCTAGAGGAGGGGAGGGGCAATGAGCCTTCATTCCAGCTCAGGACTCCTGCCCTTCATGCCCACCAACACTGGGCTAGTGTCTGGCTTCACCAAGGGCCCCGGGGGCAAGATGAACCCGTATACATGGGCCTCCCTTTCAAAGTGTGGCCAGGACTGTTTCCCCCTAGATTCAGGGGAAGGGCATAGCTTCCTGAATGCTGCAGGCATCTCTCTTCCCTTCCTTGCTGAGGTGACAGTACATGGCATGCGACCTCCCGTTCTTAGCATCCCCTGCCACAAATGGACCATGGGAGTGCTGCCACTCTATTACAGGTTGGGGGATTACATGAAATGCCAGACACACAGAACCAGCATGGCCTGCAGTGAGCTACATGGAATCCATGGGGCCACCGCTGGAGCACTTTCCTCTGGCCGCTTGACACCAAGGCCCAAGGCCATCTCTTCCACCTGCACAGAACAAGGTGAGCAGTGGCCAAGACCCCGCCAGGCCCAGCAGAACGGTGGCCACGAAGACCGAGGCCAGGCCAGTGGCCAGTGCTTCCTCTGCCAGGGCCTGCAGTGGGCTTGGGCACCTCAGCACACCCCATGCTTCCTCCCAGTCTCCGATATTCAAGTCCCCAGTGGCTGCGGGGGCCACAGACACGATGGTCTGACTACGACTTGTTTGCTTCTTTTCTGGACCCAAGAGCAGCCTGACACTATGAAGACCCAGGTCAGTGGGCTTCAGATGCCACGCGGCACCCTTGTCAGATGGCTGCGGACAGTCTCCCTGCCCTCCTCTCTAAACAATCCATTTAGGATTCTGTTCTCTTTCCATTTAGAACATGCCAGGTCTCCCAGCTCACCAGCACTGTGGGACCTGTGCTGGGAGTAAAACGAGCACGCGGGAAGGCGCTAACGAAGCAGATGAGGTGACAGGGTGGGGTGCCGGGCCTGACAGAAGCCTCAGTTCACGAGCACTCAGCAAGTGCTTCTCACAGGGTGAGGCGGGTGCTGGGGCAGGTGTGCTGCGCCCTTGTGGGCTGCATGTGCTGGGAACATGTGTGCGTGCACGCATGTGTGTGCATGTGTGCGGGTGAGCAGGGTGGTACCAGTGCAGACACTGACGAGCCCCCCCATTAACACTCGGGCATTGCTTGCAGCCTGACCCTGAAGCCCGCGCTGGCCAGGCTGTGGCGGGATGGTGGGGGCCCTCACACTCATGCTAGCACAGAGCAACTACAGCAGGAGTGATGGGGTCCGGATGAGGTGCAGGGACTCACACACGTGCCTTCCACTGGCTACGTGGAAGCATCAGTGAGTAAAGTGGCTGCTACAGGAAGCCTTCATTTCTAGTTTGCCTGTTTTTCTTTCTTTTTTTTTTTTTTTGGTGGATACCAGGGGTTGACCTCAGGACCTCATGCGCCAGCAGGCACCTGTGCCGCTGAGCGATATCACCGGCCCTTTTTTCGTATGTGGGTTCCGGGAGTCGAACTCAGGCCCTCACGCTTGCCAGGCAGGCGCTTAGGCCACTGAGCCATCTCACCGGCCCTTGCCTGTTTTTCTTGCAACAAGTATCCTTGCTGGTCTATCTCCTGTTCTCTCTCTTTCCACAGGGACATGGAAATAACAATTTCTCTTTCTTCTTAATAATCCTACAAGGACTGTCAGAGACATCAGGGAGGGGTGGGGACTGCGGCAACCCACAGCTTGCTAGCTAGCCCTGTGTGAAGGGGGAGCTGCTATTTAGCTGGACCAGTTTTTCCAGAGAGGGGCAGTTTCGGCAGACCTTCTTATTTTCAAAAACAAAGTCAGTACTCTTTTTTTAAAAGTGAGAATTCTCCACATTTAAAACTATTGACAATGAATTATAAGCAGTAAACCAGATCCGGTCACTGCTATAATGGCTTGTGACCTATAACATAGGCAAATGTGTGACCCTCCAAGGACAGATGTCATCTCACTTCCCGACACGGACGCCTCCCGCTCTGCTCCACCTCCCTCCACCTGCTCCAGCCAGCTCAGCCCCTGCACACAACACACATTCCCAGCTGCTCTGAAGCCTGTGGGGAATTCAGGCAGCATAGCCAGCCAATGTGACAAAAACAGCAAGTCCCTGGTCCACTGGGGAGATGCTGGGATGGAACAGGGTGGCTGAGAGCTCAGAGGAGCTTCCACAATGTTAATTTCTGAGGAATGGAGAATGAGGAAGGCGGCCTAGCAACAGCTGGCTTTGGGCAGTGAGCAATCCTGTCTGAAAATAAAACATTTTACAATCCACAACCAAAGCTCATTAAGAATGAATGGATCTCCTGGTATAAATAGCACGCTGCGTTAAGAAGTCAGGAAACAGCATATGCGTTTGATGGAAAAACGGCTGCCACGGAACCGCTTATTAGCTCTGTTGGCCCAGGCTCTGCGCTAACGAGACAGAGGCCTCAGGTTCAAAGCCTGCAGGGGCCATGTGGCTTTTCTTGGGACACAAAACATGTCCCTTGCACCAGACCTGGTCCCAACATGGGGACATAACTCTGGATACATGGTGCTAGTTCACAGTGAGCTCCTCCCAGTGTCTGGTCCATAGGATCTCCACTATAATATCCAGTCTCAGTTTGAATGCTCCCAGTGGCAGGGAGCTCACTACCCTGTCAGATGCAAAACACTCAATTCTGTGGTGGCTAGCATTGACTGGGAGGCACCGATTTCTCCCTGCTCTGCCCAGCTGCACCTCGGGGAAAGCAGCCCTCACGGGTGGAGCGACCTGTTGTGTCTGACTATGGGCTAAAGGGGTGCTGTGAGCAGAAACAAGGGGTAATCACTTCCTCTCCCGAGTGTGGATGTGGAGGTGTGGACGGGGCTGCTGCAGAGACTGCAGGGCTCGCAGATTGCTGAACAGGCGGAGGGAGGGGCCTGGAGTCAGACAGTCACCGCCTCTGTCTCCGGGGGACCTATCCTCGCAGCCAGGCCACAACCTTTGGTTCTGGGCAACCAAAACCCTCTGACCTGGCCAGAAAAGGCAAAGCCAGAGTGGTGGTGACAAGGCCAAGAGCTTCACTCTCTACCACGCTCGTGAGAGGAGGAGTGTGGGGCTGGGATCGGGAGTGAGGGTCCCCACTCCTTGAGGCTGCAGTGTGGCAGCCTATGTGACTTTGGGCAGACGTCCCCTCCTCATCCATCACCAAGAGTCAATTTCACCGTCTGAAGCTGCCCCAAAGGCCACTTTGAGCATCAGATGAGATAATGATCATGAGTCACAGTGTGCTCAGGCTCAGGCCGACATGGCACCAAATGACTTGGCTTCTCCGGGAGGTTGGGGAGATGGTGTCCTGGGAGTGGACAGGTCAGCTGGAGGGTCACTGGCAAGGGTGGCCCCTGGCAAACCTCCGCAGCCTGAGCTGAACCAGACTGCTTAACCCCAATGGAACCCTGAAGTTTGCTTTCCCTGGACTACAGCCAGGACCCCAGTCTAGGATTTTTAAACAACTGCTTGAAACCTAGCAAACCAAGGAAGTGACAAGGAAGTTCCTATATTTCTTAAAATTACCCAAGTGGAACTAATCCAAAACCTCCAAGTACTTTTGTGGAGCAGACCTCAGAGGGAGCCAGGGTGTCACTCTGTTCAGCAATGTCCAGGCCTGTGCCCAGCTCAGGTGCGCAAGGGCAGGTGGGAGACAGGGGACTCCTGGGGAGGACTCGGGGAGACAGTGACCCAGGCCTTGGCGGAGAAGGGGAACACACTGCCTCGCAGCTTCAGACAGCTTGAGGGTGCCGAGCTGCCCGTGCCCTCTGGTGTCTCTGCCGATTCTAAGGGGAGAGAGGAGGAGAGGAACTAGGTATCCGCATCCTGGAAGCGGAGATGTTTTAGGCTCTGGAGAAGGGGGGCGGCAGCTCCAAGGGATGAGAAGCTGGAGACCTGGGTGCTGGTGCTGCCCTTCACACCTCCATCTCACAGGGAGCAGAGGCCAGGCAGGGCACGGAGGCCGACTGCATTCATCACTGCTGTGAACTCAAAGCAACGGTCTGCCGGGCCGGAGCAGCCCAGAGTGCGCATCCACGTGCATCGACTGGGCGGGAGTGGGGAGAACTGTCCCCAGAGGCGGCCAGGTCAGCCCCAGGGGCCGGTCCCCACTCCTCCCAGGACGAGAACGAGTGTCCCGCTGTGGCCGAGCCTTCCCGGGGCTCATCGGGGGTCTGCAGGCATATCTTTGGCCCAAATCAGCATCTCTGTCCAGAGGAGGGAGAGAGGAGCAAACCCAGGAGTCACCTCATCTGTCCTGCAAATGCCACATAGCCAGCAGCTGTCCTTGAGAAAGGCCACTTCTACTTTTTCCCTAATGCTTTCATGGTTTTATTTATTTACTTTTTTTTTTTTTTTTTTTTTTTTGTGGGTACCGGGGGTCGACCTCAGGACCTCGCACGCCAGCAGGTGCCCGTGCCGCTGAGTGATATCACTGGCCCTTTTCTCTTATGTGGGTACCAGGAGTCAAACCCAGGACCTCGTGCTTGCCAGGCAGGCGCTTATGCTGCTGAGCCATCTCACTGGCCCCTTATTTACTTATTTTGATACAGGGTCTGCCCATGCTGGTCTCAAACTCCTGGGCTCAAGTGATACTCCTGCCTCAGCCTTCTAAGTAGCTGGGACTACAGGTGGCTGCCCTGTGCCCAGCTCATTGTTTTATTTTTAACATTTAAATCTTTAATGAGTTTCTGGACACATACAAAAGAGGATGGAAATCTAATTAACTAGCTGCAGTTATTAAATAAATCTTTTTCCCCACTGAATTGAAAAGCTATCTAAGTTCGGCTTCCCTATATTCTTAGGCCTATTCTTCTTCTAGTCTACCAATCTATTTATTTCCATAATAAATAACCTATTCTCTAACTTCCTTATGAATTTTTAATTGAGATATAATTCACATCCCATATAACTCACCCTTGGAAGTATACAGTGCAGCAGTTTTTACCATAGTCACACAGTTGTGTGGCCATCACCACAATCTAGTTTCAGATACGGAAACCTTGACTGCCTGGTGCCTCTGCATTCCCCATTTCTTTCCATCCTCCCCAACCCCTGGTAGTCACTGATCTACTTTCTACCTCTATGGATCTGCCTGTTCTGGACACTCCATATCGTACAATACGTAGCCTCTGTCCTCTTCCGCTTAGTGAATTGTTTTTAGGGTTCACCTGTGTTACAGCATGGATCAGTGTGCCATTCCTTTTCATGGCTGAGTAATAGTCCACCTACTGATTGTGCCCCATTTTGCTTCTCCATTCATCAGCTGATGGCCACGTGGGTTATTTCTCATTTTTGGCTACTGTAAATAGTGTTACTCAGAACATCTGTATTTTTATGAAGTTTAAACAATCAACTTAACTATTTCTTCCTTAAAAGGTCCACTGGAAACTTGACAGGAATTACAATACCCCTATACATTTGGAAAGATGGGGGTTCTTATCTGTCTCTCTGTTTAGGGCTTATTTTTTGGTCCTTTGAGAATAAATTGTCTGAATTTGTATTTGGAGACAGAACCTCTCTGGAAGGAATTAAGGCTAAAGGAGGTTACAAGGTGGGCCCTGATTTTCTAGGATTAGAACCCTTATAAGAACCTTCAGAGAACTCTTTTTCTCTCTCTTTGAAGGCACAGCAACGAGCAAGAAGGCAGCCCACTCACTGGCAGGAGAGCCCTCACCAGACAACAACCCTGCTGCCACCTTGATCTTAGCCTTCCCGCCTCCAGAACTGTCAGAAAACAAATTTTTATTGTTTAAGCCACTCAGTCTCTGGTGTTTTGTCATAGTAGCTCAAGAACACTAATTCAGTAAGACTATAATTGTCTTCATGTTGGTCCCATAAGTTTCTTTTAAACATTGTTTCTAAAGCTGGGTATAGTGGTGCAGCCTCATAATCCCAGCACTTGGGAAGCTGAGGCAGGAGCATCCCTTGAGTTTAGGAGATGGAGACCAGCCTGGGCAACATAATAAGACCTTGTCTAAAAAAAAAAATGTTTCTAGGCATTTAATAATTTTTACTTTTACAATTCCAAATAGGTTTTCCCATTCCTACTTCTAATTAGGCAGTAAAGATTAAAGCTATTGATTTTTCTCTAAGTTTATCTTATATCCTGTCAAGGTCCAAATTTTCTTATTAATCCTAATGAGTTGTTTTAGTATAGTTTTCTTGGTATATAATCACGCCATCTGCAAATGAGAAAACTACTTTTCTTCTTTTCTAATATTAATGGATGATTTTTCTTTCTTGGACTACTACACTATTAAAGACTCTAAGCCATGCGTGGTGGCACATGCCTGTAATCCCGGCACATGGGAGGCTGAGGCCACAGGAGATTGCAAGTTTGAGTCCAGCCTGGGTAACTCAGCGAGACAATGACTCAAAAAAAAAAAAAAAAAAAAAAAAAAGAGTTGGGGGTGAAGGTCCTGGGTTCAACTCCCAGTATTGCAAAACGAAACAAAACAAAAAATAAAACTATGGGGATTAGAAGTATGATTCAGTGCTAGAGTACTTTTTTGTTGTGTGCAAGGCCCTGGGTTCTATCCCCAGCATCAAAAAAAAAAAGGGCAAACTATAAAATACTATTAAATGATAGTGATGATGGGGTATTCTTGACTCATATTTTGAACATGACTTGAGTGCTTTATCAGTTAATTTTTTTTTTTGAGACAAGGTCTTGCTATGTAGCTCAGGCTGGTCTTGAACTCACTGCCATCCTCCTGTCTCAGCCTCTCAAGTGCTGGGTTTATAGGTGTGTGCCCCCAAGCCCAGATTGTTTTTGTATTTTCTGTTGATAATTTTATTGTATATGAATAGTTTCCTCATATTATTTAAGCCTTTTATTTAGCAGATTGTTTTTGAAACCTCGGGGTGGGGAAGATATTTCAAAGCAAGACAAGAAACCTAGAAACCACAAAGCAAAAAAGACAGACATATTTTACACACATACACATACACGCTATAACAAAGACTAAAGTCAAGCCTTACTATAAAGCTAAAAGAGGACAAAAATACATACAACCCATTTTATACCATTTAATATCTCTAACATATAGGAAGCACCTACAAATCAAGATAAACCAAGCAACTTAATAAGAAAAGAGCAATGGATTTGAATCGGCAACCTTTAAAGGAGGAAATCTAAATAATTAATAAATAATAAACATTTTTATTTTTTGTGGTGCTAGGGATTAAACCCAGGGCTTCACAAATGCTAGGTAAATGCTCTACCTCTGAGCTACATGTCCAGTCCAGAAGTTAAAATATACAATTAAAACAATGCAACTTCAAATGTGCAAGTTAAAACAATGAAATACAGTACTATTTTCCATCCGACATCTTGGCCACTATTATAAACTTCAATAAAATCCACGTCCAGCAAGGATGCAGGAAAATGAGTAATCTCACTAGGGTGAGTGTATATGACTAGAACATCTTTTTGTAATACAGTATGGCAATGTCTACTGGAATTTAAAACATACAGTTCCACTTTTGGAAACCTATTCCACAGAGAGACAAGCTCCAGTTCTAGGATTATATGCATAAAGACATTTCAGTGCTGCTTGCAGTGGTGAAAAGCTAGAAACAATCTGAATGTCCACCAATAGGTGAGTAATGAAATAATGATCCATTACACTATGGAATTTTATTCAGCTATTAAAATGAAGGAAAATCTCTATCTAGTGGCCTGGGAGACCGCCCATGATATTATTTTAAAAATAGCAACAGAAAAAAAGCAACAGAGTCTTAAGGGCCTATTTATTTTGTTGCTTGACAAAAGCAAAACAAGAATTTAAATGCCTAGATTAAATATATGTTTATAGGCACAGTGGGAAAGGGGTTTGGAATGATGGCAAGTAGAGAGATTATTTTTCTTTTCTTTTCTTTTCTTTTTTGAGACAGGGTTTCACTATGCAGTTCAGGCTGGCCTTCAACAAACTATGTTGCCCAGGCTGGCCTCGAACTTGCAATGATCCTTCTGCTTCAGCCTCCTGAGTGCTGGGATTACAGGCGTGCACCACCACACCTGGTGAGATTATTATTTTTCAAACACTGTTGAATTATTTAACTTGTGTTCTTATGTAATTAAAAATTAACAAAGAAAACTAAAAGGAGGAAGAAAAGGAACCCACCTCAGAAACATCAATACAGCCACTCGATTGCTGCTCTGTGGATGGAAAAGTTCACAGTTTCTATCTATTGATCACCCTTCCTCTTCCAAGAAAATAGGTGGGGTGGAGTTGGGAGCTGTAGATGCCTGAGCCCAAGGGCTGAGAGACAGGAGAGGAGGGGAAGAGGGCAGAGACAGTCTGAGAGAGCTGGTAGGTGAGCTGCTGACGGGATCAGCTCTATTAGCTGCGATTGTGGGGCCGGAAGAGGATGCCAGCCCTGAGGTCCCCGGAGGGTCAGAGCGGGTGGTTTTAACAGTCTCTGAGGATCTGCTGGACCTAATGGAAACCCCTCCATGGACCTCCTCCTGCAGCTCCTGGAGCAGGCAGGTGGCTCGCATTCATTCGTTCACTTATCTGATAAGCTGTGCCCATGCTGGGTGCTAAGAAACCAGCCTATGTGGGACAGACATGGACCATGTGGCACTTCCCTGGTGGTGGGGAGCTGCCCCTCAGCACTGGTCACTGTGTCCCTTGAGCTTGGGCTGGGCTGAATGTGGCACTGGGAGGGCTGTACTTACAGAACAGGAGCACTGAGCCCTGCTGGGGCTGGAGGAAGGGAAGCCACTCTCAGGGCTGGGAAGTCACCACAAGGTGCCATGGGCAGAGGACTGGACATGCCCAGTGATGCCTAACCCTAACCCTAATCCAGGAACGGGCCTGGAAGCAGCTCAGAACAGTTGCACCCCTTGCCAACCTGGAACTGTGGCTTCCCTGGGGTGACAGTCCTCTGCTCTCCCCATCTCCCCTTAGGCCCTGACTCCTCTGCCTCCGCCACCTGCTCTTCTCCTCCCCCTACCCAAGCTCAGTCCTGCCCGCCCCCATGCTGCCCCCATATCCCAGTGCCACCCTCTCACTGTGGGTACAGATGTCCTCTCAGCTGCCACAAGCAGCTCAGCTGCCAGCGCTGCCAGTCCTGCTAGTGGGCTGAGCACATCAGGTCTCCTGGGGGGTCACAGGGCTTGGAGGCATGGGGTGGGGGTGTCTATGACCCAGCACCTCACATAGAGAACAAGGTCACACGCGGGAGCCTCCATGGTGCAGGCTCAGTTAATGAACAGTGTGGAAGTGTGTGGGGCCTCGGCCTCCTCAGCCATGTAATTAAAAGACCATCTGTGTCTTCACGGCTGGGGAGGAGGCAGGACATTGCTCCTGGCCAGGGCCTGTGTGTGTGGCTGCAAGTGAGTGCATGTGTGCGCATGCGCCTGTGTGTGAGCGTGTGCACATGTGCTGATGTGGAGCATATGGGGCAGCGATGGCCCCCTGGAGTGGGTGCTTAGATCACAGCTGCTCACACAGCCCTCAGGGCCTCTCCTTCTCAACCCGATCACAGCAACACTGAACCCACTGGCGTCCACCGGCTTGTGTTTCTGAGGCCATAACTCCTTTGGTCTGAGGGATGGGGATCTACCCTGACAGGGCTTGGGCAGGAGAAAGCCCTGGTTCCGCGGGTGGAAAAGGGACAGGATGGAAGACAGCCACTTCCCCAGGGCTGGCAGGCAGAATCAGGAGGGCGAGACTGCTGCAATGAGGGCCAAATGAAGAGGAGGAAAAAATACCCAGAGAAGAGACAGCAATGCCAGTTTTGTCTGGAAAGGTCAACTCCGGATTTTTACCTTCTAGAGGGTACTGTTTGACAACCTCCAAATTTTTTGTTAGAAACATGCATTACTCTTGTAATAAGAAAGAACAGCACGAATAATATAAAGATAGCTGGATGTTGGGTCATCATCCAAAGATGTTCGAAAGCTCCTTAGAAGCAGTTGCCTGGTCTATTATCTTGGGTCCACCTCCCCTAGATGGGCCATCATCAGGGCAAACCCCTCACCCCTCTGGTTCTGGTCTCACTTAGGACCCTGAGTCCTGGAGTCCTGGGCACTTCAGGGCAGAAGGAACCAGACCCAGGAGGGCAAGGGGCTGCCTTTGGACCCCAGCTGTGTCACACTCCAGCCCTCCTGTTCTCTGGGCCTCAGGCTCCTCATCTGTACAATGGGGCTATTAAATCCCTGCCTTGTCTACCTCTTGAGACTGCTGTGAGAGCAGGAGCTCTAGAAAACCATACATAAGGATGCATCATGAGAGCTATGGAGGGCCCTCTGCAACACTAAGCACCATCATGTGTGACACACCCACCTCCGTGCAGCCACTACAAATACCATGGACACAAAGTCAGCCGGCTCATTAGGACCAGGCGAGCCAGGAGTCCTCCCCTCCTGAGACACAAGACAAGCGCAGGGAAGAGGCAGTAGAGGCCTGTCTGGGAAAGACGCGATTTCATACCTCACAAAACTCCTCTGGTGACAACCTACACCTTCAAAGAGCTATGATAATGCTGTTCATGGTGGTCCTGCCCCCAAATTAGTGCTTTTTTGGGACCTTCTCCCCAAGTCTCTGCATACAGCAAGTGACCACCAAGCCATAGGGCGGAGCTACCCTTCCACTTAGGAGCAGGCAGGGAGCCAAGGGTACAGGGAAGGATGAAGCGTGATATAAGCCCCAGAGTGGGTGGGGACCTGGCTCCATGTCCACGCGTGACAAGCCCATCTTCGGGGCCATCTTGGGAGTGGGGGGCAAACAGGTCTTACCTCTCCCTCGAGCCCACGTGTAGATGTGGCTTGTCTCAGTGCTTCTGGGCTCTGGTTCTGCTGGCTCCGCAGAAAAAGGTCGGAAGTGGGGGTCATCAGCCCAGCCGGGGCTCTTCAGGGGCAAGATATACTTGGGGAGCCCTTTGTAGAACCAGGCCCCCGACCTCTTCCAGACCTGGAGAAGCAAGAGACGTCTGCTTAGAGCACAGGACAGACCAGCCCTCTCCACACTGTGCACCTGCGGGCCCACCGCTCCCTGCTGTCTCCCAGCCCGTCCTTCCCACCAGTGATGGGAGACAGCACGGCGTGTGAAGGAGAATTCTGCTTCTGTCCTCCCTGGCCGAAGGACCCGGGTGGTCATTTACCTCTTGAGGACACAGGACAATGGGAGAGAGTTCTGTGGATACAACATACCTACTTTAAAACACGTTCCCGCCGCTTGAGCCACCAGTGGTACAAACAGATCTAACCACTTTTATCAGTCTTTTTAATAATTATAAAAAAGGTCTATAAATGGACCAAATCTAATTAGGTGCTTGAATTTGAATAATTACTGCCCAAATATAAATATTAATACTACTCATACCAATTAAAATGTATTATAATAATCAACAAATTTCATTAAATTAAAAGAAATTTATTTATACTTGTAAATTTCTTTAAAACTTTTATTTTTTTGAGGCAGGGTCTTACTATGCAGTTTAGGCTGGACTTGAACCCACTATGTAGCCTAGGGTGGACTCGAACTCATAGTGATCCTCCTGCCTCAGCCTCCTGAGTGCTGGGATTACAGGTGTGGGCCACCACGCTCAGCTCTTTAAAACACTTTATACATGTGGCTGATTTGTGCACAGTGTGCAAAACATCACAAAGCATTTGATTTTTGGGGGGGCCACAGAGGTACTTATTTTTTCAGATAATCTTTGGTAATATTCTTTACATCACTTGCGTGCGTTTCTTGCTGATCCTAAATAAACTTTTACAGAGTGAGTATTTTTTCTGAGTAATTTGTGCCCATGGCATTTATTCACAGGTTAATGGTTTATCAATAATTAATTCTCTAAATTTTAACATAGAAATCTTACAAGTACCCCATTGCTGGTGTACATAATATGCATTTATAACTGCTATGCCGAAATTAGCTGCATTACATTTTTTTTTTTTTTTGTGGGTACCGGGGGTCGAACTCAGGACCTCATGTGCCAGCAGGCACCTGCGCCGCTGAGCGATATCGCCAGCGCTTTTTTCGTATGTGGGTACTGGGAGTCGAACTCAGGACCTCGCGCTTGCCAGGCAGGCGCTTATGCCGCTGAGCTATCTCACCGGCCCGTTTTTTTGGTTTTTTGAGACAGGGTCTCGCTCTGTAATTCAGGCTGGACTTGAACTCACTATGTAGCCTGGGCTGGCCTCAAACTCACAGTGATCCTCCTAGCTCAGCCTCCCAAGTGCTAGGATTACAGGCCTGCGCTACCACACCTGACTTGCATTATAATTTTTTATACCATTTTAATGTTTTCCTTAAGGAACTGTAATATGATGACATCAGTCTGCTAAATCAGCACCTTTATTTGCATTATTGTAATCAAAGACCTCCTGAGAAGCAGTACAAGCCTCCTGATGGGACAGTCAATTCACATCAGAGCCACTTGGCAGTGAAACATGAACTAAAGCCCCGTCATGAGTAT
Source organism: Erethizon dorsatum (assembly GCA_028451465.1). NCBI lineage: Eukaryota > Metazoa > Chordata > Mammalia > Rodentia > Erethizontidae > Erethizon > Erethizon dorsatum. Next base: position 37,618,587 of record CM051826.1, read on the forward strand.
GTTAAAGCCAACCTCACCTTCTCCCATTCTTCTCTTACAGAGTGGGATCTCAGAGGGGTAGCATGTTAAAGTATGGGGGAAATGCATGTGGAAACTGTCTGCTGCTACCACCTCTGCCCCTCCAAATTGCAGAGTCCTGGAGATGGCCTTGTGACCCACCCACTCCTGGCCCATCCCCAGTCCATCCCAGCCTCTGCAGAAGACCTCTGGTGCCTGGAAGCCCAGGAGCGCAGGGCTCCATGGAGTCTCTGACAGTTGTGCCTGTGCGAGGCTGGGTGCCCTCACTGCGCCCACCCTACCTGCACTGAGTCTGGGATGTGCAGACTCTTGGACTCAGGGGACCCTCTGTACTCCTATCAGCTCTAGCATGGTGCCTTGGGCTCCACCCCTCCTGCTTCTCCACACAGAGGCTCTGTGACTTTCGGGTAAGTTATTTAACCTCTCTGAGCCTGTGTTTCTTCATTGGTGAAGTATGATAACAGTACTTGCTAAAGAGGGCTGGTGAGTGCTCTTGGAGAGTACTCAGCACAGCACCCAGCACCGTGGAGGTGACTGATAGATGCCATCTGTCTTTTTCCTGCCCATCTCTATTTCCCCTCAAGGCTCTGGGCCAAGTGACAAGAGGCTTAAGGAACAGTAGGCCGGGCTGCATCACTGTATTTGGAAACTGCCTTGGTGGCTTCTGCAGCAGGCACAGAAAGGACCGGAATCTCAGAGAGAGCCTCAGATTAGAATTCAGAGCAGCAGCTGAGATAAGGTTCCTAAACTCTTAACCCCTACTTCAGAAAACACCAAGAGCTCCATAATCCCTTTCCCCATGAAGGAAATATGTTCAGGGCCTTGAGGAAGGCGGGCGGGGAGCGTGGGAAGGACCAAGGTCACCTTGTCAGAGAAGAGCAGGCCTTGGCAGTTCTGATCAGACTTCGCATGTTTGAACCCTGGGTCTGTCACCTTCAGCTGTGTGATTTGCATGTGTCACCCTCCCTGGCCCTCAGTTCCTTCACCAGTAAGGCGGTGCTCAACTCATGGGGTAACCCAGGACTGGACCCACAAATAGATGTGAAATTCCAAGGCCCAGAGCAGCCATCCACAGATGTGATGCTTCTGACCACTACTGTCACCATCCTCCCATTTGACAAACAGGACCGCTTTATCACCAAGGGGCCAAATCCCCTACTTGAGAGGAAGAATTTAAAATCAGAAGACTAGCGTCAGCCTGATTCCCTCTAAGACAGTACTTCCATTTTCCAAACGTCTTTGGCACTCATGCTGTGGGATGTTAAGAAGAGCCAGGCCAAACGAGAGAGAGACAGAGAGATAGAGAGACAGAGAGAGATAGAGAGATATTGCTTCCTGATCAGGTTAAAGCAAGATGTTAATGCAGAACTTCTCAGAGCCTTTAATTTGCTAATGTGTACAGAACATACCATGCCCCTACTTGAAGTCTGGCTGGCTGGTTTTCCGCATCTTTTTTGTGTCTGCTGAAGAGATTCAATCCTAGTAATAAGTCCACATAAACTCAGCACTTAACTGCTCAGCACTAACTGAATAATACGCATCTTTTTCTCCAAGCAGACAGTGGTCACCGCTCGGCTCCAGAGTGCCAGGCTTGGGATTACCAAGTGCAGACCATGCCTTTGGTGCGAATTGTTCCCTGCTCCCTTCCAGCAACCCTGTGCAGATGGGCCTGGTTCTGCATAGTTCTTGAACAGCACAGACCAGTGGGGCGAATGCTACATGGAAGCCCCTCTGGAAAGCCTCCTGCAACCATCTCTACTTATTTGAACTGGTAATTGCACCAAAACTCATGTTGACACTTAGTCCCCAGTTCATATGTTATTGGGATTTGGAGACCATGAGGGTGGGGCCCAGTGGTGGCATCAGTGGCTTCAGAAGAAGAGGAATACAGACTGGATGAGCATGTGACACCTTTGGCCTCCTTACCGCGCGGCAAGAAGGCCCTCGCTTGACACTGGCACCATGCTCCTTGATTCCCAGTGCCCATGAGCTAAGTAAAATCCTATCCTTTATCAATTACTTCTCTCAGGTATTTTGTTACGATGGAAAATGAACTAAGACAGTAATGCAATGTCTTAGTCACTTTCCTTGTCACTGACACACAATAGCCAACACTTGCAACTTAAAAAAGGAGACGTTTATTTTGGCTCCTGTTTTTTAGGGGTTTCAGTGCATGGCTGGCAGGCTCACACATAGAAACGCCATGGTGGAAGGCCCTGCCTTGGAGGAAAGTGGCTCAGGGTATGGCAGCCAGCAAGCAGAGGAACGAGCAGAGCTACGGCCTTCCAGGTCATGGCCCCAGGGCCTCTTCCCACCTCCTAACACAAAGGCAACTCTAGGGCCCCCATGACTCAATCACCTTCCAAAAAGCAAGCACACGGTCTAAAATCCACACAGTGCAAAGATGAAAAGTCTCCTCTCTGCTTCTCAGAGGCACTGAGTGGTAACAGTTCTTTGAGGAAGGGTTGGTGTTATCCCCACTTTCCAGATGGGAAAATGGAGGCTGTAACAAGTTCAACAACTTGCCCAAAGCTAGCACACCCTGTTGGCCTCTAGCTCACCCTGGAGGCTTCAGGTCTCACCCCAACAGTTTACAATGCAAAGTAGCCACTCACTGAAACGTGGGTGAGTGTGTCTTCAGTGGTCAGACAAAACCCCCATGCTAAGTGTCTTACAGACTGCACGCCCAGAGGGGAGAGAGGGAGAACGCAAGCGGAACCACCAAGAGAACTTCGGCATGGCTCCTGAGAACAGAGGTCCGATCCAAGTTCAAGGACCCTGGGGCTAGGGGTACCTGGCAAGAGGCTCACTCGCCTCCCCCTGCTAAGCGAAGGCCCGAGGAACTGTGGGTGCAGATCTGCCTGCCCTGCCCTGGTGCTCCAGGGCTCTGTCCTCCAACATGGGCTGGGCCTGGGGCTCAACAGAAGCCAGCGCTGAGTGCCTCTGCTAACAGGGGGCATGCATGGGCTTAGGACCTGCGCCACTCTGCTTCCCCGACCCCACCTGGGAAACGGCTTTGTCTTTTTTTTCCCTAAGAAATATGTACATACCATATAAAACTAGGACAACAATAACAAAGGAAAATGAAGAAACTACAGGCTGTGCACTATACTACAACACAGAGGGAGCCCTGCTTAACACTGCGGGATGAGTTTTCTCCCACCCTTTCTTGGGCATATACACGTTTTTTTTCTTCTTTGAAAAACAAGATAAAGTAGCTCCAATCTGTTTTCCCTGCCTGTACTACATGTCATAGCAATTGCTCTGTGTTAATAAGTAATGGTCTCCATCATCATTTTTTAATGGCTCCATGGTTGGGATTTACTAAACATAATTAATCCAGGCCCCCATGATGGACAGTAAAAGTACTTCCAATTTTTCTCTCATGAGCTGTGCTGCAGCCAGCATCTCTGCGCAGCCACGTACGTCATCAGAGAGTAGTTGGTTACTGCCATAGGTAATAGTCCAGGAAGTGGAATTGCCAGGTCAAGGGATGTATATATACTTAGGTGACGATGCAGATGGTCAGACTGCCCTCCAGGAACAAAAATCACATCTCCAGTGTGGCACATAGGTGTCCTCATGGCTTGGGCCTCGTATTACACTCAGGAGCAGTTTTCTGGGTTGATGGCTTAGAAGAGAGGCATTTGTCAGGTCCCCGGGTTCCCAGAGTTGGGAGCTACAAGAGCGACCATGGAGCTGCCCTCGGGGATGGGAGCACGGAGCTGGGGACATGGTCCATGCGCAAGGGTCTGCATCACAGCGCCTCCTGTGCTCTGTCTCTGCAGTGCAGGACCATGGGCCTGGCTCACAAATGTGCATGGTGTGTTTGAAAGAATAATCTTTTAAAAATTTTTATTCTTTTAAAATATACATAACAAAATTGACTGCCTTAATCATATTTTATTTTTCTGTGGTACTGGGGATTGAACCCAGGGCCTGTGCACTGAGCTACATCCCAGGTCCTTTTTTCATTTATTTTGAGACAGGGTCTTGTTAAGTTGCCCAGGCTGAGCTCAAACTTGCAATCTTCCTGCCTCAGCCTCCCAGAATGCTGGGGTAACAGGCACATGCCACCATGCCTGGCTCCCATTTCTAAGTGTAGAGTTCAGTAGTGTTAAGCACATTTACATTGTTGTGAGACCAATCTCTAGAACATTTTTCATCTTGCAATCAAAAACTCTACCATTAAACAATAGCTCATTCTTTCAGTGCCCAGAAACTACACTTCTGCTTTGTGTTTCCATGAATTTGTCTATTCTAGCTTCCTCATGTAAGTGCTTAGCATATTGTCATCAAGGTTCATCTATGTTGCAGCATGTGTCAGTACATCCTCCCTTTTTGAGACTGAAAACAATCCCACTATGTGGATCCCATTCATCCACCGTGGATGCTGGGTTGCGTCAACCTTTCAGCTGTTCCCTTCATCTTGCACTGTCTCCCTGACTAGGCTGTATCTCTAGGAGGGAGGGTTGATGTTATTTTCTTACCACTCCATCTGAGAACTCCAAGCACATGCCTGACACATGCTCAATACATGCTGCAGAAACAACATTGGCAGCCACAGGTAATGTGCTGGATCACATCCCAACCCACGAAGTCTGTTGTCTTCCTGGGTAAGGGGCCTGGGGGTTTTGCTCAAATTCTTATGATTACTCAAATGGACCCCACTATTTCAGATTAGAAGAGAGATGCAGAGGAAGAGCCTAGCAGGGTGTGCTGGTGGAGAGCAAGCCCCTTGCCCTCCCTGTGTGCCACAGCCCCTCCTGTCCCCTCCTCCCTTGGCACAGGACAGACACTGGGCCCCATGCCTTGCCTGACCTGTGGCAGCACCCATCCCACACCACCTCCACTTAAAAACACAGTGACCAGTGTTTTTAGAAGACAGAAAATGAGCACAGGGTTCAAAGCATCAAGTTGAATTGTATGAAATTAATGGTCATCAATCTTCTTTTGGGGTATGCAACCCTCCAAAATCTAAAAAACCTCATCAACTCCAATATTTATGCACAGCAGGGGCAACAACCCCACAAGCCTGCCAGGCTGTGCATCTCCCTGGGGCTCAGTGGGCAGGTCCATGGCTGACAAATGGATTGGTCAATCCCAGGTGTCCACTGTAGTGGGGACTCTGGTCTCATTCTCTCCTATTTCAGATGGTCGGATGGCTCACCCTGGCCACCCAGAATGGTTAGCGTCTTGGGCCAGGGCAAGGAGTGGCCATTCCTCAGTACCTACATCAGAACAAGCAGCGTACACAGGTCGTTATCACCCAGCACAGGAGAAGCACCTGTGCAGACGTGTGTACAACATGCTCTCAGTATTTTGGAAAATGCCTTCCACACAGGTGAGCAAGCCTGGTGAGGCAAAAGTGAGGATCCCAGCTGGGCTGAGTTCCTTGCAGCACCCCCACCCTTGTGCACATCCCCGACCTGTCTTACCTCACTGCCCATCCCACGCCGCAAAACTTGCAACAGAGGCTCTCAGTCATGTGACTTTTTCTTGCGCAGACTCATCCCTCACTGCCTGGCATCAACACCCGGTCCCCTCCCCAAGAACAGGGGCAGGAAATGCCCTTCGTGAGAACTAACCACCACTCCAGGTCAGGCTATAGACTGAAAAGCACGCATTTTCTGGAGAAGCCGAGTGATTCTGCAAAACTACACTCTGCTCCCCATGTGTGGTTTGCTGTGATAAGGCCAGCAAAGCAGCCAGCCTTGAAAATGCCATTTAATGAGAAAAGACCCATACAGCCACCATGGCACTTGCAGGGGGTGTCTGGCAGCATTTAATGCTCCCTGGTACCACTGCTTTGTCCTCTGCTTTGAGGTTTTCATTACGATTTCAGCTCACGGCCAACCTGACTGCAGACACTGATGGATATTAGCCAAGCTGTTCCCAGGGAATTTTAATTACCACGATAACAATCACTAATCACTGGCATTTCCTAAATGGTGGTGGCAGGAGAAGGTGGTAACTGCCAGGGCTCTGTTGGAAAGAAGGGGAGGCCTAGTGGAGAGGGTGGGGGAGGGGAGGCTGAAGACCCTTGTCTGTCCATTGCTCCACCCCTTCTGTGTGTGACCCCCATCTCCCTGTTTCCCAGGCACATGGCGTGACTCTGGTTAAGGGTCTCCATGGCTCAGCTGTCACTCTCTGCCCTTCACCCCATGGGTCAGAGTGGGGACAGTCTGGCCTTGGCACATGCTGTTCATATCACCTGCAACGTCCTCCCTCTGGTCTCCATCAGGCAGCCACACCGCCCTGGGAACTTTCTGTATCACTCTGTGCAGAATCAGGGCTCCTCTGCTGTGCTAGGCTGGGACAGCACGACACATCTGGGCTGGAGTTCAGATGTATCCATCTTCCTGACCAGGAAGCTATGTGCTTGTCAAGTGCAGGGCTGTGCCTGTGCTGTCCAGGACCCAGCAAGGGACCTGCGATGCTGTGGACCAACCAAATCAACGGAGAAGGCAAAGCAAATAACTGTCTTTGGAGACAGAATGGGGCCTTGTTTTCAGGGAGATCTTGTTCTGACCCAGCCTTGAAAGGCCATGGGAAACGGTCTGTTCCAGAGTGGTCCTCTCCTTTACATTGGAGTCACCTTAGGGGTCACTGCAAAGGTCAACCCACTGTGGCAGGGGAGCGGTGGGCTGCCATACACAGTGCTGGCCTCCAGGAAATAGCAGGCAAGCTGAGCTCCATGGCTTGGCCAACACGACCCCAGAGCCCTGCCTCCCGCCAGCCTGGCAGAGTGCTCTCATGTCCTTGACCATGCTCAGCTCTCTCTTCCCTTAGGCCTTTGTAGGTGCTGCTCCTTCCTCTTCCCTAGACTAGCCTCTATTCCACTCTTGGGAAATCACTTTTACACAAAAGTTTCCACAGACAGGAAGAACCTTGCTACTCCTCCACTGCAAGGCGCACACCCTTGCTGGGTTCTGACTATTTGCCTGTTTCCTGCTAGATCAAAACCAGCTCCTCTGGGACAGAAGGAGCCACCCAGAACACCCAGCACATGCTTGCACCTAGGAGGTGCCCAACAAATACGCCAGCCACCATCAGAACATATGTATATATTTGAAGGCTTTAAGTACCTCAGGTTACTTAGAAGAAACTCAGGCTTTTAGAAGTGTTATGGGCTAAACTGTGTCCCTCAAATCTGTATGCTGAAGCATCGACCCCCATTGTGCCATGAGTGGAGACAGGGCCTTTGGCAGGTGATTGGATTTAATGAGGTCATGAAGGTGGGGCCCTCATGAGGAGATTAGTGACCCTACAGGAAGAGATCCCAAGAGAACTTGCTTCCTCTGTCTCTCTGCCAAGTGAGGACGCAGTGAGAAACTGGCCATCTGTAAGTAAGAAACAGAGCCCTCACTGAGGACTGAATTAGCCAGTACCTCAAGTGTAGACTTCACAATCTCCAGAATTATCAGCAAGAAATTCCTGCACTGGGGGTGCTTAGTGGTAGAGTGCTTGCTTAGCACGAGCAAGGCCCTGGGGTTCAATTCCCAGCACCCAAAAACAAAGACAGAAAAAAAAAAGAATTTCTGGTTATCTAAGTTGCTTAGTCTATGGCAGCGATGGTGAACCTTTTAGAGCTTTCAAGGATACAGCATGCTGCGGGATGTGTGCCATAGGTTTGCTACCACTGGTCCATGGTATTTTGTTGTGTCAGCTAAAGTTAATACAGAGAGAGAAGCTACCTACCTAGGGGATGGTAGTAGATGAAACATGGCTTCGAACCATTTTCTGGTCCTCCCTTCCAGAGGGGGCGTTTATTTTCCCACCCCGTTACACTGGTCTGGTCTTACAATCAAGAGGATCTGGTGAAGGTAACATGTGACTTCTGACCTGGCCTCAAGAGGCTCTGAAGCTTCCTCTCTCATCTCTTAGAAATAGCACCTTGCCCACTGTAGAGAAGGATGAGATGTAACATGAAGGAGATCCCAGCCACCAGCCAGTACCAGGACACACAAGTGAGAGAGTCCCCTGGGACATTCCTCTAGGTAAGCTGTGATGACACAGCTGCTAACGACTCTAGGAAAGGTCAGCAGAACAGCCACCCTGCATAGCCCAGCCAGCAATGCTGAGTCATGAGCAAACAGGGGATGGTCACCTTAAGTCATTTAACCTCTGCACCTCTGGCAGAACATCCATTCTGTGTCACTACTTCTAAAAAAGAAACAGGTTGCTAATTGAGTAAAATATAAAAGTTTTAGAGACCTAAAAAGATAAGCTCATTTACCAAATAAGAACAATATGCTGTGAAAAAGGAACAATTTGGGTATCCTAGGAAGGATAAATACCATGCAGAAATATAAAAACACAAAATAAAAGCTACAAGATAGAAATCAGGAAACGCGGCATGTAGAACACAAAGAAACAGAAAAATGTGAAGGAAATGATAAGTGACAAAGATGCTCAATTCCAGAGTGAAATTCCTAATACAGGAATAGAAAAAGCAACAGAAACATTTTCTGACGCTGAAATAGAACATGAGTCTTTACCTAAAAGGTTTTGTTGATTATAAGGCAGGAAAAATGAAAAGTAAGAAAGCAATAAACATACTCATAAAATCATTTAGCTAAAAATATGAAAAGATCCTAAAAGCTTCCAAAAAGAAAAAAATAGGTATCCTATAAGGAAACAGAACCAGGATGGCATCAGACTTACCACTGGCAACACTGGATGCTAAAAGACTGCAACTAGAGTTCTTAGGCCAGAAGAGAGGCATTTTTAAACTGACAAGGGTCCTAAGTTTCCCTTGCACACACCCTTTTCAACATGTTCCAGCAAAATATAGGTGAAAGACAAGAAAAAGGAAGACAAGATCCTGGAAAGTGTCTCCAACTCAAGAGGTAAGCCAAAGGGAAGTTCCATGCAGACGGTTTTCAGTAAGTAGTCCAGGATAGAGTCATAAAAGGATTTGAGGGGACTCGCATAGAAAAGAGAAGGCTCTACACAACTGAGCACAACCAAGAAGCTGTATGACAAAGCACATAAAGTTTCATTATCCTTTTTTTTTTTGGGGGGGGGACAGGGTCTCACTAGGCAGCCCAGGCTAGCCTCGCCTCCTGAGTGCTAGGATTACAGATATGAGCCACTATGCCCGGAAAAAGAAATCTTTTTGATCATGATAGTAGGAACATTTTCCTTGGGTGGTCCAAGGGTTAAGGTAGTTATCAAAATGTAACCCTTGCATACCATTTGACACTGAGATATTTAATGCTTATAAATAAATTTATTATTTTAAATCCCTAATAAATATTGAGCAGTTTGTATGTGCCAGACACCATTCTAGGATCTTTATCCATAATAATTTACTTAACTCTCACAAAAATCCTAGGAAGGAGGCACTATCATTGTCTCTATTTTATAGACAAGGAAACAAGGAAACCTGGCAGAGAGAATAAGTAACTCAAATAGGAAGGAATGGGACAAAAATCAGGACCTGGCTTGCCTGCTTAACCTTATAAAAGGTTACTATAAAAGTTTTACTGTAGCTGGGTGTGGTGGCACACGCCTGTAATCCCAGCACTCAGGAGGCTGAGGCAGGAGGATCCCTGAGAGTTTTGAGGCCAGCCTGGGCTACAAAGCGAGTGCAAGGCCAGCCTGAACTGCATAGTGAAACCCTGTCTCAAAGACAAAAATAAAAAATGTTTTATTATATTCTGCACTATTTGCTGATTTTAGGACTAACTAGAGACAAAGTGTTCTGTGCTTTCTTAGATTCTGTATTTGTCTATTCGGCATCCATTAACCACAGTGCCAAACTAACGGCCAAAGGTGTTTACATCTCCCATACAACTCAGCGTGGACAGGCACACAAAAATCTTATTACAGAGCGAGGGATGTAGCTCAGTTGTAGTGTTTGCCTAGCACGTGTGAGGCCCTGGGTTTGATCCTAAGCACGGAAGGAAGGAAGGAAGGAAGGAAGGGAAGGAGGGGGGGAGGGAGGGAGGGGACAGAGAAAAGAAAGAAAATCACATTACAAATACTCCAACTAAGCTAATCCTGAGTCCATAGCCCCAGCCATCTCCTGCAACTCTCACACACCAATGCAATACTTCCCCTGCCCTCAGTCAACCTAGGGCTAGGTACAAATAAGCAGGCTCAGCCTCCGTGTCCCAAAGCCTGCTGGAATCATTTACACTAGCCGGCCTCACACTGTCCCTGCCCTGCCTTTCTTGCAGAAACCCCAGTAACAACGCAGCCCATACCACCCCTGCTCCTGCTTCCTGACCAAGCCTGGTGCCACCCCAGGTGGCCCTACTTGGCATGGTGAGTGCTTCTCTCCATGACGGTGAGCAATAAATCCCTTCCCTGGCCTTAGCCTTTACAAATGAAGGCACAGTCACCTTTATAAATTAAGACCCATCACTTCTCGGCCTTTTGGCAAAGAACAAGTGTAGTATCTGTTCTTATCAGTTTAATAAATTAAGACCCAGGCACAAATTACCAAGTGTGGAAGAATTAATTACTGCTCAGGAACAGAATCTAAACATACAATGCTGACACTCCACTAGTTACGGTACAATCTAGAAAAAGGTGAGGGAAGGGAGGAGGGAAGAATAGGAGCTGCACCCACAGTTCAACACAGGGAACAGAGGCGTGAGCGCTACAGCTGAAGGAGGAGGGGAAAAATCTAAAGTTACAAATTTAATCAAAGAGCTACAAAATGATAAAATGATTAAAGATTCAGAGAGGAGAGAGGAAACGGTGTGGTCCAAGCTAGCCAGTTCCCCATGTATCGCAGCAGGGGCCAACACAGGGGGTCTGAGCCGATACAGGAGAAAAGCAGGGCAGGAAGGAGCACGGGAATGGCCCTGCAGTTGTACGGTGATGCACTGGGTGAGGGAGGAGCCCAGCGGGTGATCCTCCACCAGCAGATAAATTTCTGAACAATGTGACTTCTTTTCTTTTTCTTTTGCAGTGCTGGGGATGGACCCCAGGGCCTCGCCAACACTTGGCAAGCACTGTACCACTGAACCACATATCCCCAGCCCCGATTTGATTTTTTTTTTTTCAAATCGCTTGCATTACTCTGATTAAAATGAAAATATAACAGATGGGTAATTGAATGTTGATGTTATTCAATCCTTGGGCCGCGTGGCAGGCTGACACGTGGGGAGTTGGAACAGTCTCTGGCTGGTATATTGAATCTAGATGTGGCTTCAGGGAGAAAAGCTGGAAGCTCAGGAGAGGAGAGGAAAGCAGTAATCAAAAAAAAAAATTTTTTTTTTTTTTTTTTTTTTTGTAGTGGAGCAAGATAGGAAAAGACTTAGTGAGGCTGTTTCTGGCCACTTAGGTTCATATGCTTAGGTTTGTTCATCACTGACCAAATCAAAGGAGGCCATGTATTTTGGTAAAAAAGAGAAAAGGATTTACTCAAAGCTAGCTCTGAGGAGATGAAGGGGCCTATTTGCCTCAAATTTGACCATGTACAGGTGGGCAAGGGTCTTTTATAGTATGGAACCATCTTACCCCAAAGTTCTGGCTAACAGCTGGGCTAGCCACACTGCCCCACCTAGTCAAGTTGAATGAAGACTGAGAATCCATACAGCATGTGTGATTTCCAAGGGATAGGGTTTTGTTTGTTCGTTGTTTGTTTTTTCAGAGAGGGTCTTGCTATGTAGTTCAGCTGGTCCTTGGCTGGTCCAGGCTGGCCTTGAACACACAGCGATCCTCCTGCCTTAGCCACCCAAGTGCTGGGATTACAGGCGTGCACCACCATGCCCAGCTTCCAAGGGATAGGTTTTTTTTGTTTTTTTTTTTTTTTTTGTGGGTACCGGGGGGTCGACCTCAGGACCTCGCGCGCCAGCAGGCGCCCGTGCCGCTGAGCGATATCACCGGCCCCTTTTTCGTATGTGGGATCCGGGAGTCGAACTCGGGCCCTCGCGCTTGCCAGGCAGGCGCTTAAGCCGCTGAGCCATCTCACCGGCCCCAAGGGATAGGTTTTGACTGGGTATGTTTGTTCAGTTTTTCTGAGAAAGGATGCGAAGCAGGTCACAGGCTTCTTGGTTGCATCTGTAACCACAGAACCAGCACAGGGATGAGACTGGCATCATCTGCTCTTCCGAAGAGCCTAGGATGGTACCTCTACCTTCCCCCCGTAATCCAGAGAATGGCTGTGATTCTGACACTAACAGGCACTGTAGGCCGATCCTAAGTGAGGATCGAACCTAAGAGAGCACTTGGATATCCACCCATTCTTCCAAAAACACTGTTCAAAGGTATAGTTCAGTTGCCCAACAGAGGAATTAAAATAAAAAGCTCCAGAAGGGGGGACTTGTGCTAACAGGATATCCACAGTGGTCAATAAAATACAGAATTCAGTCCAAATGACTAACATAAATAGCACTACAAAATATAAAAATGTGAAAGCAATCATGTTTAAAAAGCAGATATAAACAATTCAGTTCACAATAACAATCTAATCCAAAATTTCAGATTGTCTCAATGAAATCCAAGAAATGGCTAGAAATAAAAGCAATGGGTTCTTCATTCATCATGGTGAGCCAGAACTAATGGAATTTTTTCTATCACGATGTGAGTGATTAGACAAATATTGCTTTGAATATTCAAAAAGTTATATATATGTACATACATCTGTCTGTGTAAGATAACCAGCAGAATTAAAATTAAGAAAAAGGTTTGTCATTCTGCAATACTTAATTTTCTGACAGTTTGCTTTCTTCCTTTCCTGTCTCCCTCACCATATTCCTTCCTTCTGTTTTGCTTTAAATTTTTATTTGTCGTTGCTTTTCTTCTTCTTTTGGTAAGAAGCAGGTTTAGGCAGTTATGGATGCTCACTCATTCCAATAGCATTTATTAAGCGTCTTTGACATGTTTAGATCGAGCTAGGGAAACAAAACAAATGTTGTTGTAGACACAAGACCTGTGGCCTGAGTCCACGAAGAGCCATTGTTCTCTGCCACCTGGGAGCTTGAAAGCATGGCTCACTCTACCCTCAGTGGCTATCCTGCTCAGGGATGGCTGAGCTGAGGTCCACTTCTCCTCCCTGAGTGAGCCTCTGCCGGCTGAGGCGAAGCTGTCAGCAGCTTCCTTCTGCTGCCTGCCTCCCAGCCCAGCCAAGATCGGTTCCAATCCAACCTAATTTGCTAACTCCTAACTGAGGTGTTCACTGAAGGCTGAGACCACCCCCAGGAGTATTAGCATTTTTGCATTTTATTTATTTATTTTTTAATTAATTTATTTTTTTTAAGACAACAAATAAACATTCTCCTGTATTAACAAACTCAAGCATTAGAGAATGTACAAATACCTTTTGGAGAAACACATTACTCAGTATAAGATTAAGCCATGTAAAAGCTAGGTAAAAACAGAAGACTAAGGAATGGAACAGACACAGTGAAATTGCATTTTCATACTAGGGAGACAATACGATGTTTACAAATGTGCGTCCAGTTTATTTCGCTTGTGAGTATTTTCTCGAGTTGCATCCATTTACCTATAAAAATTTCCAGTTTATCTTTCTTTATGGCTGAGTAGTACTCCATTGTATAGAAATACCACATCTTTTTTATCCATTCCTCAGTTAATGGGCATCTGGGTTGTTTCCAAGATCTAGCTATCACAAATTGTGTTGCTATAAACATGGGTGCACATATATCACTGTGGTACGATGTTTTTAATTCTTCTGGGAAGATACCCAGAAGGGGAATAGCTGGGTCAAATGGGACCTCCAATCCTAGTTTTTTGAGGAATCTCCACACTGATTTCCACAGTGGCTGTACCAGTCGACACTCCCACCAACAGTGGAGAAGTGTTCCTTTTTCCCCACAGCCCCTCCAGCATTTGTTATTAGTTGATTTCTTGATAATAGCCATTCTTTCTGGGGTGAGATGGAATCTCAGTATTGTTTTAATTTGCATCTCTCGAATGACTAGTGATGTTGAACATTTTTCATATATTTATTTGCCATTTGTATTTCTTCATCTGAGAAGTGTTTATTCATCTCAGATGCCCATTTTTGGATTGGGTCTTTAAATTTGGGAGGTCTGATTTTTTTGAGTTCTTTGTATGTTCTCGATAGTAATCCTTTGTCTGAGGAACAGCTGGCAAACAGTTTTTCCCACGTTGTGGGTTGTCTCTTCACTCTGTTGGTGGTTTCTCTTGCTGTGCAAAAGCCTTTTAATGAGATGAGATCCCAGTTGTTGATTCTTTGTGATACTTCCTGTGCCACTGGGGTTTTATTCATAAAGTCTTTGCCTACACCAATGTCTTCAAGAGGTCTACCTATTCTGTTTTCCAGGAGATTTAATGTTTCTGTTTTAATATTTAGATCTTTGATCCATTTTGAATTTAGTTTAGTGCATGGTGAAAGATATGGGTTTAATCTTCGGCATGTGTAGAGCCAATTTTTCCAGCACCATTTATTAAAGAGGCTATCTTTCTTCCAGTGAATGTGTTTGGCACCTTTGTCAAAGATAAGGTGGCTTAGTATGTCTGGAGTTGTTTCTGCATCTTCCAATCTGTTCCATTGATCTTCAGGTCTGTTTTTTTGCCAATACCACACTGTTTTTTTTTTTTATCACAGTAGCTTTATAGTATCATTTCAAATCAGGGATTGTGATGCCCCCTGCCTTGCTTTTGTTGCCCAGAAATGCCTTTGCTATTCTAGGTCTCTTCTGGTTCCAGATGAATTTTAGGATTGTTTTCTCTAATTCTGTGAGATATGTTGTTGGAATTTTGATCGGAATTGCATTAAATACAATTTTGGAAGTATGGCCATTTTCACTACGTTGGTTCTTCCAACCCAAGAGCAAGGGATATCTTTCCATTTTCTGATATCTTCTTCAATCTCCTTTTTAAGAGTACTGTAGTTTTCAGTGTAGAGGTCTTTTACCTCCTTTGGGAACTGATTCCTAGGTATTTCATTTTTTTGGATGTTACTGTGAAAGGTGTTGTTGCCCTAATTTCTCTCTCAGTAAGTTTGTTATTCGTCTACAGGAAGGCTATTGATTTTTGAGTGTTGACTTTGTATCCAGACACTACTGAATTTGCTTATTAAATCTAGCAATTTTTTAGTGGAGTTTTTGGGGTCTTCTATGTAGAGTATCATGTCGTCTGCAAATAATGATAATTTAACTTCTTCCTTTCCAATCATTATTCCTTTTATTTCTTTCTCTTTTTTTTTTTTTTTTTTTTTTTTTTTTTTTTTTGTGGGTACCGGGGGGTCGACCTCAGGACCTCGCGCACCAGCAGGCGCCCGTGCCGCTGAGCGATATCACCGGCCCCTTTTTCGTATGTGGGTTCTGGGAGTCGAACTCGGGCCCTCACGCTTGCAGGGCAGGCGCTTAAGCCACTGAGCCATCTCACCGGCCCCCTATTTCTTTCTCTTATCTAATTGCTCTGGCTAAAGTTTCCAGGACTATGTTGAATAAGAGTGGGGACAGTGGACATCCTTGTCTTGTTCCTGATTTTAGAGAGAAGGCTTTCAGTTTTTGTCCATTTAGTATGATATTGGCTGTTGGTTTGTCATAGATAGCTTTTATCAGATTGAGATAAAGACCATCTATTCCAATTTTCTGTAGGGTTTTTATCATGAATGGGTGCTGGACTTTGTCAAAAGCTTTTTCTGCATCTATTGAGATGATCATATGATTTTTGTCCTTGGTTCTGTTAATATGGTATATTACATTTATTGATTTACGTATGTAAATCTAACAAATCTAACAAATTCTATGAATTTGTTCCTCCCTTGTATGAGCTTTTGGCTTAGCCTGCTCTTCTTTTTCTAGAAGTTTGAGGTTCACCATTAGGTTGTTTATTTGTGCTTGCTCTGTTTTCCTGATATAGGTATTTAATGCTATAAATTTCCCTCTTAGGACTGCTTTCATTGTATTCCATAAGTTCCAGTATGTTGTACTGTCATTATCATTCAGTTGCAGAAACTGTCTAATTTCTTCTTTAATTTCATCTGTGACCCATTGGTTGTTCAGTAGAGTGCTATTTAATTTCCATGTGTTTAGGAAGTTCTTGTGGTTTCTTTTGCCATTGATTTCCAATTTCATTGCACTATGGTCTGATAATATACATAGGATAATTTCAATTCCTTTGCATTTACTTAAGCAGGTTCTATGAGCTAGTATGTGGTCTATTTTGGAGAACACCCCATGTGCAGCTGAGAAGAATGTGTATTCTGATGTTGTGGGGTAGAACATCTGTAGACATCTACTAAGGCCATTTGTTCCAAAGTTTGGTTCAGTTCTAATATTTCATTGTTGATTTTTTGTCTAGTTGATCTGTCTTTTTGTGACAGTGTAGTACTGAGATCCCCCAATACAATTGTATTAGTGCTTATTTTATTTTTCATGTCCATTAATATTTGTTTTCTATAGTTGGGTACACTGGTATTTGTTGTATATATATTTGCGATTGTTATCTCTTCCTCTTGGATTGTTCCCTTTATAAGGATGTAGTGACCTTCTTTATCTCTCTGAATCATTCTTGGCTTGAAATTCACTTTGTCTGTAAAAAGAATAGCTACCCCTGCTTTTTTCTGGGTTCCTGTCGCATGGAGTATTGTTTTCCATCCTTTGACTTTCAATCTATGAATTTCTTTTTGAATTAAATGTGTTTCTTGTATACAGCATATTGTTGGATCTTGCTTCTTGATCCAATTTGCCAGTCTGTGCCTTTTGATTGGTGAGTTCAGACCATTAACATTGATGATTAAAACTGATATGTGTTGACTTATCCTTGTCATGTTATTTTCCTGTTGTTGGCTCCCCCTCTTTTTATTTTTTTTCCCTCCAATTGTTTGCCCTGCCTGGTGGATTCCTTCTGTTGGGGTTCCTGGAGTTGTAGTCCTTGTTATCCCTTTCTAGAATGTCCTTCAAAATATTTTGGAGTGCTGGTTTGGTGGTCATAAATTTTTTCAGATGTTCTTTGTCATTGAAGTATTTTATTTCTCCATCAGTTTTGAAAGATAGTTTTGTGGGGTACATCAATCTGGGTTGAAGGTTATTTTCCTTTAGAACTTGAAATACATCATTCCAAGCTCTTCTTGACTTGAGGGTTTGTGCTGAAAAGTACGCTGTGATTCTGATGGGCTTTCCTTTATAGGTGATTTGTTTCTTTTCTCTAACAGCTTTTAAGATTCTACTCTTATGTTGAATTTCTGGAATCTTGACTATGATATGCCTGGGTGAAGATTTTTTTTGATCGTGGCTAATTGGAATTCTATAAGCCTCACTTATCTGAACGTCAAATTCTTTTTCTCTACCAGGGACATTTTCTGTGATATGTCTGTGAACAGTGTTCTGATGTCATTTATGCTATCTCCTGCTTTTTCATTGACTCCAATCAATCTTAAGTTATTCTTCTTTGCATCATCTAGCAGCTGCTGGATTGATTTTTCATTGTCCCTTGCTATTTTTTTTTTTTTTTTTGTGGGTACCGGGGGGTCGACCTCAGGACCTCGCGCGCCAGCAGGCGCCCGTGCCGCTGAGCGATATCACCGGCCCCTTTTTCGTATGTGGGATCCGGGAGTCGAACTCGGGCCCTCGCGCTTGCAAGGCAGGCGCTTACGCCGCTGAGCCATCTCACCGGCCCTCCCTTGCTATTTTTTTTTTTTTTTTTTTTTGGTGGGTACTGGGGGGTCGACCTCAGGACCTCGCGTGCCAGCAGGCGCCCATGCCGCTGAGCGATATCACCGGCCCCTTTTTCGTATGTGGGTTCCGGGAGTCGAACTCGGGCCCTCGCGCTTGCCGGGCAGGTGCTTACGCCGCTGAGCCATCTCACCGGCCCCTCCCTTGCTATTTTTTTTTTTTTTTTTTTTTTTTTTTGGTGGGTACCAGGGGGACGACCTCAGGACCTCGCGCGCCAACAGGCACCCGTGCCGCTGAGCGATATCACCGGCCCCTTTTTCGTATGTGGGTTCCGGGAGTCGAACTCGGGCCCTCGCGCTTGCAAGGCAGGCGCTTACGCCGCTGAGCCATCTCACCGGCCCCTCCCTTGCTATTTTTAAGAATTCTTTCTTTTCTTTTTTTTTTTTGTGGGTACCGGGGGGTTGACCTCAGGACCTTGCGGCGCGCCAGCAGGCGCCTGTGCCGCTGAACGATATCACCGGCCCCTTTTTCGTATGTGGGTTCCGGGAGTCAAACTTGGGCCCTCGCGCTTGCCCAGCAGGCGCTTAAGCCGCTGAGCCATCTCACCGGCCCCCAAGAATTCTTTCTTTTCATGATCACTAATTGCAAGCCTGTCTTCTATATCTGAGATCCTGTCCTCACACTGGTTTAATCTGCTACAAATACTTTCAATGGAATTTTTGTTCTCCTGGATATCTGCTTGAATCTGCTTTATGGAGTCCATTTCTTTCCTATGCTGAGCATTCATGGCTTCCATCATTTTCTTAAGCTCGTATTTTTTTTTTGTCTGTGTCTGCTCTAACATCCTTAAGCATGGTCTTCATTGTGGACATTATCTCTGCAGTTATCTGAGAAATTATTTCTGATTTAAATTTTTCCAGAGCCTCATTCAACTGCTTTGTTGTTACCACTTCAGAGATGTCAGGTGGGTGGCTTTCGGTTTGTCCCACCTCACTGCTCCCTGGGTTTGCCTTTGGTGAACTGGATGTGTGGGGTTGCATCTTGTTTAGGTGTCATCTCATTTTCTTTTCTTTCTTTAGTTTAATTCCTGGGGTGATGTTTGTAAATTGCCTATGGTAGGTTGCTTTATTGCTAGTATTTCATACTCTTAGGAGATGGCTGCTTCTCTGAGGTATCTTCCAGGTGTAGCTTATTTTTGGGTTTTGAGCCTGCTGCAAGATCCTACCTCTTCAATTTGTTGGAGATAAGAAGCTGCTGCCTGTTTGGCCCAGTCCTTGGTTCTTTGCTACTGTGCCACAGTATTTTCTGTGATCCTTAGACAGTCTCAGTCTTGGAATACCAGGAAGAAAAGCGCCAGTCAGTGTGTCCTTCACGTCCGGTGCTTCTCTGTACCGCAGCGTCTCGCGTTCCTCCGCGGAGGTCCCCGCTGGAGCCGTGGATGGAGTGGTGGCCGTCCTGAGTTTCAAGTTCAGCTGCTGCCCCCCCCACAATGGCGCCCAGCTAGTCACTCTCGCGCGCGCCTGACGGCTGTGTGTCAGCACTCACCGCCAGTCAGTGTGTCCTTCACAACTGGTGTTTCTCTGTACTGCGGTGTCTCGCGTTCCTCCGTGGAGGCCCCCGGGGGGCGCCAGCAGTCACCACGTGTCTGCAGATTTGAACCGCTTCAGTAGCATTGGGACTCCCCACACAGGGAAAAGCCGCCTGGTGGCCACCTCCTTCTTCTTTGTTGGAGTTTCTCTCTTCACTTTCTCCGTGGGCCCCGAACTGCGCTTCAGATCTTTCCTGGGTTCAGGGGAGCCACTTCCCTCTTTATTGTCCTCCTCCAGTCACTATATTCCATTATCTGGACGGCGACTTTTGGAGATGTTCACTGCCTGCTTCTTACAGATCCACCATCTTTTTCCGGAAGTCAGCATATTTGCATTTTATTTTTTTGTGGGTACCGGGGGTTGACCTCAGGACCTCACATGCCAGGAGGCTGCTGAGCGATATCACTGGCCCTTTTTGTGTATGTGGGTTCTGGGAGTCGAACTTGGGCCCTCGTGCTTGCCAGGCAGGCGCTTAAGCCTCTGAGCCATCTCACTGGCCCAGCATATTTGCATTTTAAAGATAACACCTTTCTTTTCTTTTTTTTGGTCAGTGCTGGCAGTCAAACTCAGAGCCTCAGGCAAGAGCCCTACCTTGGAGCTCTATCCCCAGCCCCAAGATAAACCTCACGGTTGTGTGTGTGTGTAGTTGGTGAGGCAGGGAAAGCCCCCACCAATCCCTCTGCCCACCTCCACCCTGGCAGGGGTGCATAAATCCATGCTGCCCAGAAAGCCATTTGCCTCCAGGGGTCATACTGACGTGTGGTGATTCCCTGGACCTCACCAGGAGACAACTGGAAATCCAGCCCCCGTGCCAGCTGCCCTTTCTTCCAAGTCCCCAAGGGCAGGGAAGCTCCAGCTTAGCCCTTTGGAGCCTGGTTTTCCCAGGGCTTGAGTCAGTTTCCTTTTCATTTCAAGTGGGTTTGTGAGCAACCAGGTCAGCCTGGGAGGCGGGCAATCACCAGCACAGCAGAAAGGAAAAACTGCAGTGAGAAAAAAATATTCTGAGGGTGCTATCTGTTTTCTTGACAGATAATTTAAACACCTTGGCTGGATCATTTCAAAACCAGAGGAAATGCTTTGGCTTCCATTAACCCCTGGCAAGGGCTTTGCTTCGCACAGTTACCACAATTACTGGTGAGGCACGTTTGTCAGCGTCACAGAAGATGGCAACTACTGCTCACTCTCGATGGCAGGGAGAGACCAGAGGTGGGCTTGCTGACCCCCTCCACGTAGCTCGCCCTTGGGGTCCGTGCCCCATGGGTGTCCCCTCGCCCTTGCATCTCCTCTGTTATCTGGGATGTGGGAACCTTTATCTTCTCTCTGGTCCCAAATGCTGTTTCTTCCTCCCTTTGTCCGGAATGGTCTTTTTTTTTTTTTTTTTTGTGGGTACCGGGGGGTCGACCTCAGGACCTCGTGCGCCAACAGGCACCCGTGCCGCTGAGTGATATCACCGGCCCCTTTTTCGTATGTGGGTTCCGGGAGTCGAACTCGGGCCCTCGCGCTTGCAAGGCAGGCGCTTACGCCTCTGAGCCATCTCACTGGCCCTGTCCGGAATGGTCTTGCAAGTTCAGCAAACCTGCGGTGGTGGCAGAGGTCGCTCTCATCTCCCATTCTCAATTACAGGTGTGGTCCACGTTTGCACACGCTTCCCCTCACTCTTAACTCACAGGCAGCATGAAATCCTTTTGAGTCCCGGTGTTTAACTCCCCTCCCTGTTCCCTCACAGGTCTGAGAGGAGCCTATGCTTGTGGCGAAGCCAACCTTCGTCCCTAGGAGAAGGGGGCTGCACACAGGAAATGAATAGGGCTGGAAGTAGAAAACTGGATGGGCCAATTATCCCGAGCCAGGTCTTTTCAGAGGAAATTCATGATTTTGATTCAATTCCCAGAACAACAAATCTGCCTGTGTTTAAACACAGTCTCAGAATTATGTTCCAAAGCCAAAATGAAACCATGTCCAGGCTGACCTCGCCTGGGCTGAGCTCTCGGGCAGGTGCATAGGGTCTTTCTTCAATCTACAGACACTTTCCTCAATCACGCATCCGATCACTGCTCCATTTCCCATTGGTCTCATTCTGTCTTGGGGAAAACCTGTAATTCTGAGGTTCCCTGGCCTTTTCTGTCTTCCATATTCATCGTCCCTTCTTTCTGTTCAGCTCTTTGATTTTCTTCCCCCTTTTTTTAGGAAATCTTACAGGTTTTCCTTCATATCATTGGACTTGAGATTATTATTTTGTCTGATTTTAATGATCTCCTGTTATCTTTTGGATGTCTGCCTGTGAAATGTAGCACACATATGAAAGTGTATTTCATACATAGCACATTTCAAAGAATCATATTCAAGTAAACGAACTCTTGTAAACTTGTCAATTAATCAAATATTACTGGATGTGAGAAGCTCCCCCTGAGCCAGAGATAACCAGCATCTGGAATTTTGTGTGAAGCAAAGTCTTGCTTTCCTTTCCAATTTAAAAAACTGCCTAGGGGTGAATTTCTAATTTAAATATATCTTAAAGTCATTGTGTATTCTTTGGTGACTTGCTATTTTTTTTTTACAGTGCTGGAGATTGAATCCAGGATCTCATAAATGCTAGGCAAGCTGCTCACTGGTTTTTATTTTTTGGGGACAGGGTCTCACTCTTCAGTCCAGGCTGGCCTTGAACTCGCTATGTAGCCCAGACTGGCCTCGAACTTTTGGTGCTTTGTAAGAGCTAGAATTACAGGACTGCACTACCATGCCCAATGCTCACTGTATTTTTGATCCAGCCTTTGGTGAGTTAAGCTGCACTTCTGTATTCACTGCTATATACTACTTCATAGCCCAAACTTACCCATCCATTCTACCGTGAAAGGACATTTGCATTATTTGCAGACTTTTTTGCTATTACAAGAAATGCTGTGGTGTGCATTCTTGGCATGTTTCTTGGGGAGCATGTGTGCCCCATTTGCTGGGTCAAAGGTCATACACAGGAGACAATGCTTTGAAGGAGCTCCTGGGGTGCTATGGGAAACATGGAGGTGCATCAGTGGGGACTGCCACAGAAGAGCCTTTCTGATTTCCTTTGCATATAGGGAGTACTAGGAGCTGGCCCATGACCAGGACACTAATTTCAAGTCAATGAAGCATTAGGAGCAGCAGGCAAAGTTCAAGGGTCAAAGGGACAGTCAGATCCTGAGACCCAAAGGTAAGTCAGAGATGCAAATAGATAAGGGTCTAGGCTAGGCTGGCATTAGTTGTGGGTGTGTTAGCCTGGTCTGCAGTGTCACAACTTACAAGGTTAGGGCAAGGAGAAGAGAGGCAGGGACCTGGGAGTCCCACAGAGAGTTGGGAATCACTAAGGGAAAATAAGGCTTGGTGGAAATCAGGAGGAGGAAGCTGGGCTAGTGGCAAGAGCCTGTCAGATAGCCTAGGTTCACACCACAGCTCTGCAGGTCCTAGTAGTGCTACCCTGGAACTGTCACTTAAGCTCCCAGAGCCCCCATTTAGCTGAAAAATGGGGCCACTAATACCCATCTCACTGAGCCTCCTGCCCAGCCTGCAGCAGGATCTCAACAAAGGCCAGATCCTCCTGCTTCCTTTTTTCATCTGAAGAATTTTCTGGCAGCTCGGTGAGTGTGCATCTTGAATTACTGCTTTAGGAGAAGGGATGGGTGTATTGTTCCAGGGCTGGACACCACCTAGGAGCTTAATAAATACTTCCTGAAGGATGGAACCACCCTCAATTCCCCAGTCTCCATCTGTGAGACAGCTGGCTAGGGGGAGGGGCACAACTGTGTTAGCCAATGTCACTTGGCATCTGAGAAACAGACAGGAAAATTGGATCAAAATTTTATTCTAACTAGTGCAAGAAAAAGACCAAATTCAGATGCTTCCTTCTTAGATTTTCACCTGCCTCCCTAGGACCAACAAGGAGGGAGGGACGAGGCAGGCTGCTGTGTCAGGATGGTGTCCCATCAGCTGACCCACAGGAACCAAGAGGCCTTGAACCTTGTTATGGTCAAGGTCGGTTCCATAGAATATAGGGATCCCAAAGCCAGCAACCTGTGAGCATAGCTGGTGTGGTGAGTATTGTAACCAGGGGACACCCAGTGTGGTGACAGCCAAATCCTAGGGACTGTGGGCCAAGGTATTTCATAGACGACTACATCAACCCCAAAGAGCATTCTGGGTCCACCCCAACACTGACCTCAGGGGACCCAGGGCCCAGCACCAGAAGGCAGGGAGCCTACGGATACACTGTGCACTAGAGTGAACCTCTTTTGGGGATTGCCCTTGGCCCAGACAGCTGCTGGCCCCAACACAACACCTGCCTTAAGTCTTTGCTGAAACTGAATTTTCTTGAAGTGGCCCACCCTGGCCAGCTTGCTTTTATTTTTTTTAACTATGGTAAAATATACAGAACATCAGATTTATCATTCTAACCATTTTTAGATGTACAGTTCAGTGGCATTAAATGCATTAAAACTGTTGTAGAACCACCATCCACCATCCATCCACTGAACCTTTTTCATCCTTCCAGACTGAAACTCTACCACTAAACACTAACTCCCCTCTCCCTCTGCCCCTGCCCTGGCAATCACCATTCCACCTTCTGCCCCTAGAAATCTGACTACTCTAGGTGCCTCATCTAAGTGGAATCATACAGTATTTGTCCTTTTCTGACTGGCTTATTTCACTCAGCAACATGTCCTCGAGGTTCATCCATGTTGTAACATGTGTCAGAATTTCATTCCTTTTTGAGGCCAAATAATATGAATAATATTATGTATGTAACACATTTTGTTTACCCATTCATCTGATAGACACTTGGGCAGCTTCCATGTTTTGGCTATTGTGAATAATGCTGCTAAGATCATGGGTGTATAAATATCTGTTTGAGTCTCTGCTTTGATTCTTTTGGGTGTACACCCAGAAGCAGAAATACTGGATAATAGGGTAATTTTTTTTTTTTTTTAAGAAACCACCACACGTCCATCCACAGTGGCTGTATCATTTTACATTCACACTTCCAGTGCACAGAGTTCCAATTTCTCCACATCTTCAATACTTGGCTTGCTCTTTTTCTCCCTCTCTCCTTTCTCTCTTCTCTCTCTTTTTTTTTTTTTTTTTTTGATATGGGGAATCGAAATTAGGACTTTGCGCTTGCTTGCCAGGCAGGTGCCGTGCCGCTGAGCTGCATCCCCGGCCCTCCTTCTTCTTCTTAATAGCAACCATCCAAATGGGTGTGATGCTGTCACCAGTCTACCTTAGCACTCCAACCTCCTTCCTACCTTGCCCGACACTCCTGACCCCTCTGCCCTGTCCTACATTTTCTTTTCCACATTCAACACCCAACAGACTACACTATTGATTTATTAGTTTGTTCATGTTTCATTGTCTGTTTCTCACTCTCACTCCTGCTCCCTCATAGAACATACGCTCCTGACAGGAATATTTGGCTGTTTTTTCAGGGCCTAAAACAGTGCCTGGCACATAGTAAATGTGCAATAAATATTAGATGAACAAATGAATGAATAGAAAGTAGAGTTGTTGGAAAGTGTTTTGGAGGAAGACACATCTGGCTTCAACTCCCGGCTCTGTCAATTATTCCCTGGTGTGTTTTGTTTCTTTTTGGTGCTGGGGATTGAATCCAGGGCCTTGCACATGCTAGGCAACACTCCACCACTGAGTCCCACCCCCAGGCTGCCTTGGTGTCTCTTTGCGAATAACCTCCACTTTCTAAGCCTTGGTTTCTCCAACTGTCACAAGAGATGGAGATTGATCATTTCTGTACCTCACTGGGCTCCTGTAAAGTGGAGAAATATTCACCACCTGGGCCATAGCAGACACCCAGCTAATGTCTTCTATTAGTAACTGGACTGCTTTGGTGCACATGATGTAGACAACTAGCTCCAAGGACAGCAGCAGCATGGTAATGAAGTTAGTCCCTTCTTCGTTCTGCCAGCATCCCCCCAGGACAGGTTCTCCAGTACAAAGGATCAGGCAGGCACCCTGAACAAGGGTGGGGACAAAGGCAGGAGTGGCTCCGCCCAATTGAGGGGTAGCCCACGCTAGGCAGACTGCTCTGGGGCCCTGTGGGTGCCAAGAGCCTCCTCCTCCTCCTGCTGCCACTTGTACATGTGTGGGAGGCTAAGAGGCAATGCTGATAGTGGGCCTGCTTGGCAAAGAAGCAGCGGCGTGGGAGGTGACAAACACACTGAGGAAGTGTGACCATCTGGGTCCCCTAGGGATGCCCCAACAGCAGCCCAGAGCGAGCCAGGCACAGATGGCAGGGTGCTCAGGCAGCCACCCGCCCTGGCACCAGCCACCCACTCCTGAGCGCACTCAAGGGCCCGCAGCGGGGGGCTCTGGCAAAGCTGTTTGCAGCAAAAACCCAAGCTGCAAGGAATGGCAGGACCAGGAGAGAATCAGTGCAGGGAGGCAGATGGCAGCTTGCGGTAAGCACAGGCTACAGTCCCAGGCAGCAGGTGCCAAGGACGCTGGGCTGGGCTGGCTGGGGAGGAGAGCTCCTGATTCCCCAGACCCTCTGCAGGCCTGTGAGCACTGGACTGAGGAAGAGTCTCCCAGTAGAAGGCTCAACTGGTCACTTCCAAGCTGGGTGGGTTGGAGATGATTTCAAGATCATCCATAGCTAGGTGCAGTGGCATGTACCTGTAATCCCAGCTACTCAGAAGGCTGAGTCAGGAGAATGGCAAGTTTGATACCAGGCTAGGGAACTTATCAAGACTCTGTCTCACAACAAATTAAAAGGGCTGGGGATGTAGCTCGGCAGTAGAGCACGTGCCTGCCATGGCAATCCCCAGTACTGCAAGCCAAAAACACTTGTAAAGCCACTTTTCTATTCCACAAATTCTTTCAGTCAATCAACAAGCAGGAGAGGGTGACTAAGAGAAGGGAATACAGACCCAACATCAGTGGGCACCATGAGCCACAGCCAGGGTTGCCTTTTGATAAGATGCCAGGGAAATCAAAAGCACCTTGCTGCGAAAAGGTTCTGAAGTGCAAAGCATGGACACTTCTTTGGAAATTTCTCTTTCAATTAACAAACATCTCCTGAGCACCTTTCTATGCAAAACACCGCAGGAGATACAGTAAGTGTTGGCTGGAGCTGGGCCTCTGCTGAGTTATAATCAGGATGCGTGTGAAATCGGGAATGCAAAGCAAGTGCTGAACAGAGAAGAATGCCCTAATTGTATTAATCAGTTTTCAATTACTTACAAATCGGTCACCTCTTGCTAGCTCATCCCCTAAGATCACAAAGCCCTAAGTCCTCAGAAGCCTTCTTAGAGGCAGAAGGAACTGTTTCTAGAATCCTGGGGAATCTAGATTCCAATAAACGTTTCCACTGATTACAGGAAAACTTCAAGTGAGTCACTTTTTTTTTTTGTTTTGTTTTGTTTGTTTTTTTTTTTCAGTAGATGGGGAAGAAAGGTCAAACAACACATGAGTGAATTTCTGGTTTGGAGTGTTTAGATGTCTCCCAGTGCGGTCCCTCCCAAACCTAAGTGACACATCCAAGAAAGGAAGGGAGGAGACAAAGCAAAACACCAGCCCAGCAGGGACTGATAACATGCCTGCAGCCAGGCTCCCCCTGCCGGAGGTGACCCTCCCAGGCCACAGTGTAGGGGACAGGGTGTAAGGCCACCCGGAGAGCCTTCCTGGCTCAGCAGAGCTGCAGGTTTCTGGTGCCACCAGGGGCTGTCCTTCCTCTTCCAGCTCTACCATAATCTCCAGGAGATGTGACTCCCAGATGTAGCCAGCCTGGCAATGTGAACCGCATCTGGGAAGTTACATTTCCTTGCATCAAGCTCTGAAGGGGAAAGGAGTAAAGGAAGAGTGGCACATATCAGAGGCTGCAGTCCTTCATGTCCAGCCCAGCTTCAGTGGCTCTTGAGGGCCAAGTCGCAGGAGTCAAAGGTACCCGCTCTGTAGAGCGAGTGCTGCAGGTAAAATCCCAAAGGGAAAGGGCGGTGAGAGATTTGCCTGTCGCCTCCAGATCAATCAATCCTGTCTGCTGAGTTCAATGCAGCTAAAGATGGATGAATGGGGACATCTGGGGCCTGGGAAAACTGTCATAGAAGTCAGGAGGGCATGGACATTCAGAAGACTCAAAAAAAGGTGGAAAGGCTGAAAATGTTTCATACGGGTGAATGTGCATGCCAGGTTTCAGGGAAAATTAGACAGTTGTTGCAGTGTTGGAAAGATAAAGACTGGCCTTTTGTGAAACACAGCCAAAGGAAGAAACAGGCAAAATTAAGGAAATAATGGAGGCCCACAAGGAAACCAGAGAGGACAGAGCAGAAGCCAGACCTGCACTGGGGGCGGGGCGGGGGGGGGGGCAGAAATGATGACCAAGGAGAAGACAGAAGTGGCTGGAAAGGAAACTCCTGTCCTCTGCTCACGGGAGCATCAACTGGTAAGGCTGCTTTGGAAAATAACTGGTAAATAACTAATGAAGTTGACATGAGCACAAGTCATGGCTCAAGAGAAATCCTCTCACTCGTAAATTCTGGAGAAATTCTTGTATGTATGTTCTCGGAGACACAAATGGTTAGAGGCAAATTATTGCTAACAACAAAAGAACAGGGAGTCACTGAAATGATCAGTGGTAGAATGGCCAAGCAGGGGACTACAGACAGCAGTGACAGCAATGAATACAGCCATGTGCATCAACGTGGTAATTCCAAAATCATGATGTTGAATAAAAGAAGCAGTGCGCGGATAGATGCACACGGTTTCGTCTTATTTGTGTCACCTTCAAACCCAGGCCTGGTGATGATCCACTTCTTGGCTTGGGTGGCGGTGGCTGGTGGGTCTCTGCTTTATTATGATTCTTTTTTTTTTTTTTAATGTGGGTACCAGGAGTTGAACTCAGGACCTCGTGCTTGCCAGCAGGCGCTTGTGCCGCTAAGTGATATCACTGGCCCTTTTTTTTTTCCTTTATGTGGGTACCAGGAGTCGAACTCAGGACCTCGTACTTGCCAGGCAAGCACTAATGCCACTGAGCTATCTCACCAGCCCCTGATTCTTTTTTTTTTTTAAGGTTCTTTTTTTTTTCCTTTCATATTTTTGGTGTTCCTGGGGCTTAAGCCCAGGGCTTCATGCATACGAGGCAAGTGCTCTGCCGCAGAGCTGTGTGCCCAGCCTTCTTATTATGATTCTTTAAACTATACACAAATGGTTTTGAAGGCTCTCTTTTATGTAGGCTATTTACACACACGTGCACTGTGATAAAACCTACTAAGCTACCCAAGTCAGACAAAATAAAAGGAATCCTGACATGGAAGAAAAACTTTAAAAACTTTCCAAATAGAGGAAAACATAAAAGGAGTTCAAAAGAGTTTAAAAACAAAAACCAAAAAGAAAAAAGCAAACATACAAAAAAAGAAACATAAGTATAAAGAAGATGATGACTACAGGAGACAGAGAATGGAAAACTGGGAACAAAGCAAAAAGCAAAAACATAATTGAAAAGCTTTGCTGGGCCAAACATCCAAATGCTGTATGATTGTTCTAGATGAAAGTCAGTGAAAATGCCATAAGCATAGCCAGGTGAAATTTTTAATTTCCAAATATAAAAAACCCCAACATGGGCCAATGAGATGGCTCAGTGGCATAAGTGCAAGGTCCTGAGTTCGACTCCTGGAACCCACATAAACGAAAAAAGGGCTGGTGATATAACTCAGCGGCATAAGCGCTTACTGGCAAGCGTGAGGTCCTGAGGTTGACTACTGGTACACACGTTAAAAAAAAAAAAAAAAAAATCCAACAGGTTATTTAAGGGGAAATAAAAACTTAAGTCTGGCTTCAGACATCTCTGCTGTCATCTTTAAACTCACAGTTTTGAGCATTAGGTCTCATCCTGCCTTCTCGTCCTCTCCTCCATGACTACATGGCTCCCTCTGTTGTCCCCCTGTGCTGTACCTTTGGGTGGCACAGCCCTCCCCAGAGAGCCTGACCTAACCAGCCCACTGAGGCCCACTTCCTTGCCTTTCTTATTTCTTTAAATCTTTTTTTTTTTTTTTTTTTTTTTGGTGGGTACCAGGGGTCGACTTCAGGACCTCGCACGCCAGCAGGCGCCCATGCCAATGAGCGTTATCACCGGCCCTTTTTTCATATGTGGGATCCAGGAGTCGAACTCAGGCCCTCGAGCTTGCCAGGCAGGCGCGTACGCCGCTGAGCCATCTCACCGGACCTATTTCTTTAAATCTTGAACACATGTCAGAGTTTATGAATTTGCGGGCAAGGAAACCAGGCAAGTGGCTAGACAGTGTGCCAGCCCACTGAGGGAAGGGAAGTGGGCAGGGTGTGTCTAGAGGTAGGAGATGGAATGCTGGCATAAACAGCTATTCAGAAAAAGGTAAGCAGCTAAGTAGGTACATGCTGTAGTTTGGTGTGGTCATAAAAGTGAACATTTTCATGATAGCTGGAATAGAGTAAATCAGAGGCCAGGTACTTGGGAGCACCAACCAGGAGTCAAAAATAAAAAAAACAGGGCTGGGGGTGTAGTTCAGTGGTAGAGTGCTTGTCTAGCATGCACTAGGCCCTGGGTTCCATCCCCAGCACCAAAAGAAAAACAAAAAAACAAAAAAACAAGAAAACAAAATGAAAGGTAGGCAAAGAGCTATGCACACAGTTACTAGTAAGAGAAAAATGAAAACAACTTAAATGGCCTAAATTAGAAGAATATGCATATAGAAAAGTTCTTGATGACACTGGGAAATATTTATGTTAATTTTAAAACATAGGTTCAATAATATAAAGGAAAAGGCACAGAAAAAGGTTGGAATTAGCTGGGTGTGGCATGCCTGTAATCCCAGCACTCGGGAGGCTGAGGTGGGAGGATTGCTGTGAGTTCAAGGCCAGTTTAGGCTACAAAGTAAATTCAAGGCCAGCCTGAACTGCATAGTGAAACCCTGGCTCAAAAAAAAAAAAAAAAAAAAGAGGTTGGAATTAAATATCCCAAAATGTTAACTGTAGTTGTCTCTGGATATTAGGATTATAGGTAATTTTTTTTAATTTTTAGGCTTTTCTACATACTGTAAATACTCCTCAATGACCCATACTGATTTTAAAATCAGAAAATGTTAAAATGCATACATTTAAAAAGGAAACTTCTAAGGGTAGGAACAGGCAAGAACTTAAGATATCTGAGCAGTATTAAATATGAAAAATAAAATACTGGAGCCGGTGAGATAGCTCAGCAGCATAAGCGCCTGCCTGGCAAGCGCGAGGTCCTGAGTTCGACTCCTGATATCGCTCAGCGGCACGGGCGCCTGCTGGCACACGAGGTCCTGAGTTTGACCCCTGGTACCCACACACACAAAAAATAAATTAAATAAATAAATAAATAAATAAATAAATAAATAAATAAAATACTGTGATCTGACAGACGACATGGTCTGTGATTTATTCTCAACACAGAAGTTTCAGTATCCTTTGAGAGGAAGGAGGTGGAACCACTCCTCACTGAGAACCCCCTAAAGGCTCCTTATTTCACTGAGTGAAAACGCTGAAGCGCTCACAATGGTCTGCCAGGGTGACCACGATTTGATTTCCCCCACATCTCTGACCTCTCCCTTCAACCTTGACACTGTTCCAGTCCCTTGGTCTTCTTGCTGTTCCTCAAACCCACGAAGCACACAACTGCCTCAGGGCCTTTGCATTTACTGTACTCCCTATTTGGAATGCTTTCCCTCCATATAGAGACATAGCGTTCTTCAGATCTCTGTCCAACTGTCATGTTAGCGGTGAGCTCCTCCCTGGCCCTCGTATAAAACAGCCCCTATTCCACTGATCCCATACTCCTTCCCCCCTTGGTCCTGAGCTCTTTATTACCATCTGTGAGGCTGCAGAACTTATTTTCCTGTCTTTGTAGTCTCTCTCCCATTAGAAGAGCTACTCTGCCTGGACATAGATGTCCAATGAATATGTGTTGAACGTCTGAATGAATAAATGCATTAGACTGTAAACTCCTCAAGAGCAGAGCAACCGAGGCACACACTGCTGCATCATCCAAGTGCATAAAACAAACAGCAGTGCCAACCTGACAGCCCAGGAACATTTTATCCAGCACTCAACTTCCTCCAGAAAAACTACTTCTAATTACAGCCAGAGAGGATGGAAGTGAAGCACCAAAAGGAAAGGAAGATAAGAGGGCTTGGGCAGAGTGGTACAAGAGTTTCCATCAAAAAACCCAAGTTCTTCTGTTAGGATTTGGCTTTTGCTGCAGGACAGAATTCCACATTTTTATCAGGGTCTTAGGCCCGGCCACACGTGCTGCTGAAAATCTGACATTTTAAATGCCCTTTCTATTTAGGTATCTCTTTGTTATGATTAGATATTTTTCTAAGGGGAAAAAAAGGCATGAGGAAACCAATTACCCTCTCTCCCACCCCACAGGCAGACTGGACTCTCCAGCACCTAGGCATGGAACTCACAACCCATAACCATAGTGTGGATGTTCATGGCCCCATCCACACCTGCTGGACATCCACGGAGCGCCTGGTGCTGTAGAGGGGACATTCCTGATCTCGTTAAGTTTCATCAGCCTCAAGAAATTCAAGGACAAACTGATAGCATAACGCACAGCTTCATATTCTTTGCCTTAGGAAAGATAAGAAAATTCATCCTAAGCTATTTTGGACTTTTCTGGGTACCAGAGCACTCTGGCGATTAGGAGATTAGGAGGGGTTGGGGGGAGGGTGCTCCCTGCAAGTAGCAGCTCTGCAATATTAAAGTGGGTGGAGGTAACTTGTGATGAGGCTGGACATGGCAGCAACCTCAGCAGCCCTCCGCAGAATGATAAAGTTTGTGAAATCTGCCTTTCCTCCCACTCACTTCTTTTCCTTGAGATCTCCTTGACCTCTGGCCTCCCACAGCTCATCTGTGACCATCATTCCATCCTGCTAAGGTGTCTCCACACGAGATAATGTTTTAAGGTATTTCATTCCTTGTGGGTATGGGATATCTGCATCTTAAAAGGGGTCCCCTGAATGCCAGAAAGACCTCAGATTCAAAGGGGAGCTTTCTGGCAGGGGCGGGGAGGGGCTCTAATATCTAGAGGGCCAGATACTTTGTATACTTTAATGAGCTTGCAGAATTCTCGCAGCAGCTTCGGAAAGTGGGCATTATCACTGCCATTTGGGGATGAGGACTCAGGGACCTCCAGGTAAGACCGAATGCTAGTTCACACTTCGAGGCCCTGCCTGCTACCTCTTTCTTCCACACTCAGAGCAGTGATGGATGGAAACATTAAAAAAAAAAAAAATGACAAGAAGTAAACTTATTTGTGTTCAAAATCAAATGTACATCTCAGTGGACCTGAAACTTAAACTGCTTACTGTTTTGAGGGACCGAAGGTGTCTGCAGAGATCTGCACCCAGAAGCAGGTAGAAGCAGCTGGGAGATTGGTCTTCCAAGGATACAGGGATTTAAGGCATCCTATGGGAGGCAGGAGACCAGAGCCAAGACACTAAAAATGGGGCTGGTGTTGGAGTTTCCCACCTGGGAAAAAAGGCTGGAAACAGCCAGAATGGCCAGAGGCTGGAGTGCAGGTGAGAAGGTGAGCGGGCAGCTGCACAGACAGCTGACAGTGGGGCTCTGGAATAATCCCATTATCCCTGTGGATGCCTAGCTCTGCTCCAGGGGACCCAGGACCCCCACGGAGGGAGCCAAAATACCACTCAGCAAGGTGAGCAGCTGGGATCTACACAAGATAGATTGAGAAGCTTTAAATGTATGGTTTCTAGAAAAAGAAAGATAGAATGGCAGAAGAGTGATATTCAAGGATGTTATGGCTGAGGACTTTCCAGAACTAAAAACATTTTATGGATCCTCAGATGAAAAGCACATACCAAGCACCAAGCACAATAATGGAAAGATAAATCTGTATCTGGAAAGCTAGGGGCTGCTCCTCTTGCACAGCTCCTTCTGTTCCCATGGGCCTCCCGAGAAGCCACAAATCTTGTCCTGCTGTTTGGCTCCATTCCGATTTTGGTGCAGTGAGGAAGGCCCTGGGCTTGGGGTAGGGAAAACAGGTCTAGGTTCTACCGTACCCTGTCTGCTACTCCCTAGAGTCCTCACTGACCCTAAACTCCTCTCCTACAATGGGGTCAGAACCAGAGCTACAGAACCTAGCACCAGGAGGGGCTTTGGGGATGGCAGCATCACGGCAGGCCATGGCTGCACTTGGTCTCCAGCCCCACACCCCACTAGCTCAGTGTCCCCAGTCATTTAACCTCTTGTGTCTCCATTTCCCCACCAGGAAAAAGTGATATCTACCTATGGGGTTATGTAAGGAGGAAAGAAATCCATAGATGTAAGGAACTAAGTACGAAGAGCTTAGCAAACCCTTGACTCGGCAAGCTACTATGACAGTCCCCTGCAAATGCCACCTGCACATCCACTCAGTGTTAGGGGCTGCCCATCCAAACTACAGGCCTCACAGGTACAGAACCAGTCCTACTACCATCTCTGCACAGGGAAGATAACCAAGCCAGCAGTTGTCCTTCCCCATCCTTCTCCCTGGGACCCCCAGAGTGGTTCCTCCTTGACCTCCCAGGGAAGCCCCTGCCAGGAACCAACCCCCCCATATCAATGCTGCCCAGACGCCACCCAGCCCACCCTCCCTGCTGCCAGGGGCCCCGACCTCTCTTTGCTCACTGCAGATCTTACACAGCCACAGGGGCCGCTTCTGGCCAGGAGAGGCCTCGATGCCACATTTGGTGCAGACTTTCTACAAGAGAGAGGACACACATGTGTCAACACTTCCTCCTAGGCTGAGTGACTGGGACAACTGTAACCTAGGGACACCTCTGCATCTTCCAAGGGATGGGTGCTTTTGCTTCCAGCTACGAGGGCAGATCACCCAAAAGGCATAAGTCATCCAGCAACCCCTGGTGGGCTTTGGGACACAGTGGATGTGCCCCATCCATGTATTTCCATGCCACAGATTCCATCTCCATAATTAAGTTCGGTTAGGACCACATCCAAAAAATAAGCTTGCTGACAGTCACAGCTGCATCATTTTCAGCTGCAAAGAACTGGAAATAACTCAAACACCAATACCCTGGGAAGATTCAGGCAAACAGAATGTGATACGGCCTTCATGTGGCAGATTGTGTGGCTACCTGGAAATCAGAGCAGGATGTACTGTCCTCCATGCACTCCTACGTCACCATGCAAATGACTCACACATGGGCATGACAGGTTAGAAGACGCTGCAGTGTTCGGAAATACTGGTGACAGCTTGAACATGTGCTTCATGCCAAGCCCCTCCCTTCATGATCCCAGGACCCAAATCCTGTAGCACCAGGCCCATTCCCCAGGTGAGGAATCTGGGCTGTGAAGGAATTTGAGAATTTGCTCAAGATCACTTGGCCAGTAACGACGGGGTTCAGGGTTGGCTTTGGAGCAATTATATTATATCCTCTGGACACACATATAGGCAGAACCCAGAGTCTCGTGTTTTCCATCTGCACAGTTGTTTTTGTTTTTTGGGGGGTTTTTTTGCACAGTTGTTTAAGCAACTAACTTCTAAATACATATTTTGCTTCCCCTAAAGGCGCAGCAACAAGCCATGGTGAGGAAGGCCAGGATAAACACACTGGAGGCAGGGGTGGATTTGCTGAGGCTAAGACTGGTTCCCGGCCCGCTGGGGGCCTGTGATTCAGCAATGGCGATGCATATTCTCCTCAGGGGGCTCAGAGCCTCCAGTACCTGCAGTGGTGGGGCTCTCTCTCTCCAGCATCACCCCCACCAAGAGAGGGCTGGATCTGTTGGTTGGCCTTTTCTGCAGGCTGCCAACTGAGCAAGAAGCACACCTCTCCGTGGAGAGGAAAATGTCACTAACTTGGCTTCCCAAAGCATGTGTCACCAGTCTGATTGGGT
Organism: Erethizon dorsatum; assembly: GCA_028451465.1. NCBI lineage: Eukaryota > Metazoa > Chordata > Mammalia > Rodentia > Erethizontidae > Erethizon > Erethizon dorsatum. Next base: position 37,653,655 of record CM051826.1, read on the forward strand.
AGTTGAGCCCAGTGCTGCAGGAAGGAGGGAGCCAGAGCTTACAGAAAGGAGGTTATGACACATTTGTAGGGGTACAGACTGGCTGCCACCCAATGCTCAGGTGCGAGAAATGTCACTTCTCTTTAATTTCTCCAAATAAAGTGGAACTCTGCTCCAAGCTCCCGTCTGTCTGGGCTGGCAGGAAAGCCCTCACAGGTCCCAGTCATCATAGGGGCCCCTCTCCAGCTCTCAGGAAGACCCTAAATTTGGGGCCTTTGGTGGTCCCACACACCTGGGGAGGGTCTCCTAGGTACTGTCCATGCTGTCCACTGCTGCCTGCTTGCCCTCCCAGCTCTCGTGGTCCCTCAAAGTGTGTGGGGGGAACACCTCTGTGCAAGTCCTAGGTTTGTGATCTCTTTTTTGTTTGTTTGTGTTTTGGAGTTCTGGGCCCAGGGCCTTGTGTACTCTAAGAAAGTGCTCTACCACTGAGCTACCTCCCAGCCCTTTTAAAATTTAATTTTAATTAATTAGTTAATTAATTAGTTTGATTGGTTGGTTGTTTTTTTTTTTGTTTTTTTTTTTGGTGGGTACCAGGGGTCAACCTCAGGACCTCGCACTTGCCAGCAAGCGCCTGTGCCGCTGAGCAATATCACCGGCCCTTATTTTCCTTTATGTCGGTACCAGGAGTCAAACTCGGGACCTCACGCTTGCCAGGCAGGCGCTTATGCCACTGAGCTATCTCACCGTCCCTAAAATTACTTTTTATTTGAGACAGGGCCTCACTAAGTTGCCCAGGCTGGCCTTCAACTTTTGACCCTGCCTCTGCCTTCTAAATAGTTGGGATTACAAGGTATGTACCACCATACCTGGCTCAAGGGTTTGGGATCTTTGCCAGGCTAGGAGTGAGCCTCCCCAGGGACCAGCAGCCTATTTCCCTGGACCCTAAGCCACCATATTCAACCTTCCTCTCAAAGCGGCCTCTTCTTAACGCCCCCACACCCCCCATCCTCCTTCCTCTAGGGCAGGATCTCCATCAACCCACATGAGGAGCTTCAAGACACACCCCATGGGCCTCTCTTCCTTGGGTAAAGGAGAGAGGAAGGAGGTGCTGACAGTGGCTGGCTTTGTCTTCCTTGCTAATTCCTACTGTCTCCTCTGCACATGTGAATGTGAAAATGTGTGTTGCCTTCATAGAGGCCAGATTTTCCTGCTGCATTCTTTACACACTTATGGGGTCCACAGTTCACCCTAAAGAACACAGAGCATTTTTCCCCTCCCAAGTTTGTTGAATAAGACTGTGGTCTTGAAAATCAGATGGAATAAAACACCAAACTACCATTTATGAAGAGATTGTGTGTACCAGGGATGACACCCTGGCCACAGGTATGAAGGAGGTGGATGTTACAATTCCTGTTATATACAGACGGAGAAAGGGAGGTACAAAGATGTTATGCCTGCCCCAAGTCTCAGCTAGTTAGTAACAAAGCAGGATCTTCCAGGGCTCAGGAAGGTGATTCCGCCCTCTTCTCCCGCTAGGGCCCACACAATCAAGGGAGCTGGTTCTGCTCAGACAGCTGGTGGCTTGCAAATGCCTGGGCAGAGAAGGTGAAATAAAATGACCCTGGCACCAGGTTTCACTGTGGATGCGGGTATGGCAAGGACCTGCTGACCTGCTTCCTGATGTGGTTCTAGACCAGAGTCTGGCTCTGCCCTGAGCTATCTCTCAGGAGGAAAGGGAGAACTTTCTAGCCACAGACAGGAAGCCCAGGCCCAGTGGCATCCACCAACACTCTGCAGGCTTCCCCCCAGCCTGGTGGCCACCCTCCTCTACACACAGAGCCGGGGGAGTCTCAGTCTGCTCGGTCTGCTATAATAAGAATGCAGACTGGGTACCAAACTTCTCTCCCACAGTTCTGGAGGCCCGAAGCTCCAGAGGAGGGTGGCAGCATGGCTGAGCTCTGCAGAGGGCTCTCCTTCTGGTCTCTTCTTTTGTAAAAGCACCAGACCCATCGTGGGGGCTCTACTCTCATGACTTCACCTAACCATAATTACCTCTCAAAGGTCTCACCTCCAAATATCATCCTCCTGGGATAAAGTCTTCAACATATGGACATTTTTGGGGGAACTACAAACATTCAGTCCATGGCAGCCCTAAACCAGATCGGGCTTTTCATGTTGAGAGCCCTAGAAATGGATGATCATCTCCTCCACCCTGGAGTCACTTAGAGTTCCCAGTCCTCCTGGGTGCTCCAACCCCCACCACCCTGCACTGTCACCAACGTCATGTTCCTGAAACACTGTTCTCAACCCATACTGAGGCAGCGGGCATGATGCTAAGGCACAGGCTTTGTGGGGAGGCAGACCTGAGAGGGTTCCTGGGCAAACTGTTCAAAGCTTGTCCACGCAAGATGTTCTCATTTGTAAAATTGGATATTTATCCTGTAGGGTTGCTGTGAAGATTAACTAAGACACTCATGAAAAGCAACCCACACATAATAAGCACTCAATAAATGCCACTCACTGTTATTGGTGATACCCCTTGCACCCTGTTCTAAAATCTTGCACAGTTCTCCTCTATGTGAACGCAATAACCAGTAGCCACAGGTTGTTATTTATTTATTTATTTATTTATTTATTTTTTTTTTGTGGGTACCGGGGGGTCGACCTCAGGACCTCACACGCCAGCAGGCGCCCGTGTCACTGAGCGATATCACCGGCCCCTTTTTCATATGTGGGATCCGGGAGTCGAACTCGGGCCCTCGCGCTTGCCGGGCAGGCGCTTAAGCCACTGAGCCATCTCACCGGCCCCACAGGTTGTTATTTAAAGTAACATTAGAGGCTGGGGATATAGCTCAGTGGCACAGCACTTGCTTAGCATGTTCAAGGCCCCAGGTTCAATCCTCAGCACCACAAAAAATTTAATGACAATTCAATAAAATGGAACAATTTCTTGGTCATGCTAAGCTCGTATCAGGTACTCAATTGCCACATCTGGTTGGTGGCAATATGAGACAACACGGAAAAAGGACATTTTCATCATCACTGGGAGTTCTGTATGGCAACGCCAGGCTGCAAGGGCCACCCTTCAGCCTCAGCACGCAGTTGATCTCAACTGGCTGTTCCCAAGACTCCCCACAACACCCCACTTCCAATCAGATGAATGTGCTTTCATGTTTGCCTGCATCAGCCTGACACCCCCCACCTGAACCCCCACCCCGATTTACTAATTCACATAACCATCATCCATGGGACACTCTGTGGAGCATAGCCCTGGGCTGGAAGACCTGAATGAACAGGGCAGGGCCCGGGTCTCACTGTGTACCCGGCAGTGCACCACAGCTCGCACAGAGGCTGCCAAGGCAAAGGGGTGCTTGGCTGCTCGGCAGGAGTGACAAGCAAGCAGAGTTTTGAAGGATGAGTGTGCACATGCCTTTGGTAAATACTGTCTGCTTGATTAAGCATCTGTGCAGTTAGGGGCAGGAAAGGAAACTAGGAGAGCATGCCGGAATAACATCCTGTCCTCTACCCACAGAGCCGGCTCACAGAGCTAGCCAGCCTAGGGACAGGGACAACATGGGTCAGTCGCCCTCCAGAGGTGGAGGTCAAAGGCTGCCGGTCAGTTCCACTCTCAAGAAGAGGATGGGGAGGAGGGATGGGTGGCCTGGCCCTGCTGGTGTGGGGAAGCCCCAACTTCTCCAGCAGAGGGTTCAGTGCTGCCTGCTCTCCAGGAGCAGTAAGGGCTGTAGTTGGCCAGGAGACAAAGTCACTTTGATTCCATCTCAGGCAGAAAGGGTAGCACTGAGGGCTTTCCCAGATGTCCCCTCCACCCCTCATCTAGGCTGCCATCAGGGTTGGGAAGGGGACACAACAAGGCACACCCACTCCCACTTGTGCACTGCCCCCTTTCCAGGCTACCAGCCATCAGCAATGCAGCCCATGTCACTTCCTGCCATCTCTTGGTCCTCTTTGTGTACCCGTAGCCACACAGTCTCTGGCTGGCAGGGGAATCAGGTGCTCCTAAGGGGCTAGGGTCAAAACAAAGATAGCATGCTGCAGTTCAAATAATATATAATTGCTGCTCTATTAAATCTCATATCAATAAAAGAATAATAAGCCTTTTCCCCTCATGGGCTTAGTCTTTGTTCCCAGGTTCCAATACTGAAAATTAAGCAGCTGGTATTTAAAAACAGCTTGAGTGAAAGAGGGCAAGCCTCTCCAACTCACACCAACAGAGCCCCTCTCTGTCACTGCTCCTCAATCCACACTGCGATGCCAAGCTTGGCCAGCACTGTGGACTTCCAGTAGGGGTCCCCATGCCCTCTTTGGCTGCCCTCCAATTGGTTCCTGATACGCAGCCCAACTGATCTTTTCAAGATGCAAATCTAATCAAGCCATTTTTCCCACTCTGCCAATTTAAAAGACTCTGTGCTTCCTGTTGTATGTATGGTTGTGATACTTATTCAGACTGGAACCTCTCTTCTCACGGGCCTCTGCTCCACTGTCTCACTCCCTGCCATGCTCCAGCCATGCTGGCCTTCCTTCAGGCTCCGGTCCTTTCTCTGCTTCTGCCACAGGACCTTCACACAAACTATAACCTCTGTGTGGGATGCTTCCTGACCACACTATCTCCTCATTAACCTTGGCATCCCTCAGACCTTAGCAAAAGTACCATCCTTCAAGGCAGTCTTGGGCCAGGGATTTAGCTCAGTGGCACAGCACCTGCCTGGCAAGCGTGAGGTCCTGAGTTCGATTCCTGGTGCCCCCACCACCACCAAAAAAAGGCAGTCTCCTCTGACTTCTTGCCCAGTTGTAACTTCTGTTACTGGCTCCTGCCTCTTCCCTGTTAGGGTTACAATTTATCCTCTGCTCTGTGAAATGGGACTACTGTCACTTCTCCACCTGGCTGTCAGCTCCCAGAGGATAGAGGCCATGTCGGTTCCTGTTCCCAGTGCCTGGCACAGTGACTGACTGCAGAATAATTGAATGAGCACATGGGAGCTACTTCTAGCATTGCAACTGAGAAGGTGAGATGTGGTCCCTCCTGGACTATGTTAATCTTCCAGAGGGACAAGGCACACAGAGACAGGAATCGCTCCCTGGGCAGCACGGCAAGGGCACACTGATGTCCACACCAAGAGGTGCTGACTACTGGGGCGGTGGGATGCTGGACAGCAGAGAGCCACACATGGGGTAGAGTCTGGGGTGGGACTGCTGGCCAGGGGCCCTCATTCTCGAGGCATGGAGCATGAATCCAGTTGGTCAGGCCACACAGGAAATGACCTGCAAAGGGTGAGGAGCAGGGATGCCTGCCCCATCCACATGTGGTCATGCCTACCTGCTTCCCCACGGGTGCAGCCTGCATGCTGCCTATGTGTGCAGATCCACTCTGAAGTCTGATCAATTGCCTTCCTCAAGCTCCTCCCAATCCAGACTTCTTCAGCTATGCCTCAAATCCCGGGATCCCCCATCCAGGAATTTCCCCTTCCCAGGCCACACCAAGAGTCAGAAAGCATGAAAGAGGCTCGCAAGACCAGGAACTCTAAAGCTCAGTCAATCTGCAGCCTCAAGGCCTCAGTGGGAGCCCTGACCCATTCCATGCCAATTCCCACCAAGCTGCTTCCCGAGCTGCCACAGAAGAGAAGACGGGAGGGGGCTTAGTGCCAATGGAGGTGAGGCCAGAAATCGCCTGAGAGCAGGTCCTGCCATCTCACAGGAACAGCTGTCTGGAACCATCCAGTAATCAGGCAAGCAGCCACATACACCTGGATGGGCCCTCAGAGCTTCACGCTATGACCATTTACCATACAGAAGGCCATGTTCATGATACTCTGTCAACCAAAGAAGATGAAATTCCATTCCAGTGTTCTATACAAGGAGACCCCAAAAATGTCTACTGCCCTGCAGAAATGAATACTGAAGATGGTGAATTTGTTTATTTATCATTAATTTTTTTTTTAGAGACAGAGTCTTACTATGTTGCCCAGGCTGGTCTCAAACTCCTGGACTTAAGTGATCCCCCTGCCTCGGCCTCAGCCTTCCAAGTAGCTGGAACTACAGCTGTGCACTGCCATACCCAGTTTAAGATGGTTAACTTAAAAATATGTGGTGCTTCATTTCAACAAACATGTATCAGTACTGTATGTCAGGGAGTGTTCTAGGAATTTTGAGGATGAGCAGGACATAATCCTCTGTCCTTGATGGTGCCCCACTGGGTGGAGGAGTTTATAAACTAGCAAAACCTAGCTGGAAGATGACTTTTCCAAGAGTTCCAATGAATTGAAAGTGGTAGGGGAGATCAGTTCTCATTAGGAACTATGCTACAAAAGGTGCTGACAGAGGGCTCGTCCACACACCCGGTAAAGTAAAGACCTGCTACACCCAAGTGCTCTCAGCACACCCGCGGCTACATGAAGAGTGAAACTGCAGTGTGCAGTTCAGGCCACGTACTGTGCTCCTGACACCAGAAATCAAACCTGCAAAAGCAAAATCTTACAGTGTTTGGGGAAAGCTATACCAGTGATAAAAATGATGATGACATAAACAGAAAACAATGACAAAAATCATGACAAAGCTGTATATACAATGAAATGGAGCAATATGCACAATAAATTAAATAAAAAAGCTTACCATAAACAGTTGGCATAGTGCGATCCTCCACTATATAAAACATATATGCATGCCTAATTGATTTAGAAGTCTATCTATACATAGAAAGCTATCTTGGAGGATATCAGGCAAAATGTAAATTAAATTGGGCTAAGTCAAGTTGTTGTGCACAACTGTAATCCCGGGTACTTGGAGGCTGAGGAGGCAGGGGGGTCACAAGTTTGAGGCCAACCTGGGCAACTTAATGAGACCTTGACTCACAATAATTTTTTTTTTTTTTTAAAGAGCTGGGTATATGGTTCAGTCCTAGAGTGCTTGCCTAGCATACGTGAGACTCTGGGTTCCCTCTCTAGTACCATAAAATAAATACGCAAAAAAATGTGTTTAAAGTGGGTAATCAGAATTCCCATTTAAAGGAAACCTATGCTAAATGCTTTGAGAAATCACTTCCCCTGAGTTCTTTTTTTTTTTTTTTTTTTTTTTTTGGGTACTGGGAATCAAACTCAGGACCTCACGCTTGCCAGGCAGGCACTGTGCCGCTGAGCTATATCCCCGGCCCCTGAGTTCATTTTTTGACCAGATCTGGACTTGCATGCCAGGCTGGACTTAAGAAGCAGAATGCATGTGCACACACAGACAAGAGACAGGACTTATCAGCTGTGGCTCAAACAGAAACTGTCAGGCCTGTGCACCAACCCTCCCACAGTGTCAGAGGGCCACTGACCCCCCCAATGGCAGGTTCAGCCCTGCTTGACCCCGAGAGAGACATCGTCAGCCAGGTCTGCAGATACATTGCCACCCACGGGGGAGGGGCTGGAAGCAGCCTTGCTCCAACTGACTCCGTGTTCGGAGCCTACGCCCTGCTGCCACACGATTCTAAACACATAGTTCAGAGATTATGCACACTATAAACAGTTACACACTTCATTGGATGCTTACACTATGCCAGATACTGAGCTGGCTGTTTTGTGTAGAATCTCATTTAATTTTCACAGTGACCCACGATGTAGGCATTACTGTCCCTGTTTTATACATGAGGAAGCTGAGGCTTGAGGTTAACAACCGCAGGAGCTGGGATGTGAATCCTGTTCTGGCTGAAACTTTGATATAGGCTCCGGCTGCCCCGGCCAGGCCTGGCTGCCTGGGTAGGACCCTTTTCCAAGCCCTCATGCTGCCCGGACTGAACCTGCACCTTGCTGCTCTGGGTGAAGGCAGGCTGGCTCCCTCTGGCCTGGTCCCCTTCCAGAAGTACAACGAGGTCAAGTCTCAAGTGGGACAGGCACAGCCTGGCCCCTCTTCCCGTTCATTAGGACATAGCTCAGGCAGCCAGCAGGGATGAAGGCACATGGAGTTCCAGACCTTGTCCTGACCACCTACCAGGGCATCACCAACAGGACTCAAGAGAGGCACAGCTTTAAGAATGCTCACCATAGCCAGGTGTGGTGGTGCACGCCTATAATCCCAGCACTCTGGGAGGCTGAACAGGAGGATTCCAAGTTCAAGCCCAGCCTGGGCAACTTAGCACCTTAATGAGACCTGGTCTCAAAATAAAGTGGGGGTGGGGGTGGGAGTGGGGGGTGGGGGGTGTTAGAGATGTAGTTTAGTGCAAAAGCCCTGGGCTCAATCAATAGTACTGGGGTGGAGGGGAAGAATGCCAACCACCTGCGCTTGCTACTTGGTCTAAGACATAAGCCTGGAGGCACCGGAGAAACATTTCAAAAGGAAGACATGTCTCTCTTCATCTCCCACCCCAATGTGGTACCAGGGAGCCTCTAGCCTCTCCACCCTCTCCACCGGTACCAAGCACATCAGCCAGGCAGGGCTTCTTCCTCCTCACCCAGGCTTCCTGAAGGCTGCACTGCCACCACTAAGCAGCCCCTCTCCTGCCATCAGAGTGGCCACTGACACTGCAGGGACCACCCACAAGCCCCAGGCCCAAGACAGCACCCCAGCCAATGCCTTTCCTAGTTGGAAGAAAGCACCATTTCCTGTTGATTTCAGGGCCAACCTCCAAAGCACGCCTCTTTCCACCTGCCACTCACATAGTCACCACTGCAGCCTCAGTGCAGGGGAGGGTTAAAAAGGGCAACTGCATCAGCACCTGATGATTAACATTCACGGAGCACATAACAAGATATCATGACTCGATGTGGCTTTGGATCATTTCTGGGCCTGTGTCTCACTGTGTGTGTGTCTGATGGAGCAAATCAGGGTACTTAGTTGGCTGGGGCAAGGAATTAACTCATTTGGCAGGTACTTGTGGGGGACACGGTGGGTATTGGGTGTGTGGCCAGCATGAGGCACAGCTCTGGAAGGAGAGGCACACAAATGATGGCCTGAATGGACAGAGCAGAAAGCCAGAAACACATGCACAAAGAGGTAAATTATGCGGTGAGCATGGAAGGGACAGGGAGTTGGGGGGGCAGCTTCTTAGAGGTGGCCCAACTCAGGCGAAGGTCTGAAGTCAGCCCCAGAGGCAGATAAACTGCTCATGTGCTTGCTTCTGCTAAGATCCTGCCATGGCCACAAGTGTGTGACTCATCTGGGCCCTTCTCCTCTGAGGGGAACCAGAACCTATAGGGCCAGAAGATGTGACACAGGCAGTGGGAAAGGCACAGTTAACGTTATATTTAGTTGTTTTTTTGCTTGTTTGGTTTTTTTTGCAGTCCTGGGGATTAACCCCAGGGCGTACTGAGCTACATCCTCAGACTTATTGACTGATTGAGACATGTTCTTGCTAAGCTACCCAAGTTGGCTTCAAATTTTCAATATTCTTGCCTCAGCTTCCTGAGTAGCTAGGATTACAGTCATGGGCCACCATGCCTGGCTATGTTCACTTTTTTGAAACACAATATTATTTTGAAATTTCAAATAATGTGAAAAAAGAATGTGGACGAGTCCCATGTGTATCAAAAAAGAGCTTGCTTGGGTTTTGAAGTGTTAGGCAATGCTGCTCTAAAGTCCTTCTGGAAAAGGAAAAGGAACCCAGCAGCTCCTGGTCAGGACACCACACAGGAATCTCCAGAATGATCTCCTTCAAACATAAAGAGGACAAGCCTGGGTCTCGCGGGACTTTGTGTGGGGGCCAGCGATGGTGATTCTCCCCACAGATGAGCGAGGACTAGGAATCAACATGCACAAACACTCACCCCTGCACCGAGGAACTCAAATGGAACCCTCCCCGAATCTCCTGGACCCACTGTGTCCTGCAGGGCCTGCCCCGCCACTGAGCCTACCTGGCTACAACAAACCTGCTGGCACAGAATTCTGGAGCCCTCTCAGCTCCTTCCAGTCCTAAAAGAAGCCCCCCTTTCTTCTGCACCCCACCACCAGCCTGGGCTCCATGGGCCTGAGCCTGGCAGACCCTGCAGACCCCAGGCTGCAGGTTCGTGTGACTCCACCCGAATCACTGGGGGACTAACAATCTTGTCAACCACCACTGTCCCACAGTGCCTGGCCATTCTCCAACCTGCCTCCCTCACTTTTCCAAATGCAATCTTACTTCTAGGCTGGAGTCAGTTAGGGCAGGGGAAGGCCCAGGTGGTGGAGGAAACTGGCTCCCATTAATCTTGCTTCCTGCCGTGTGGTTAGAGTTACAACTCCTATTAATGATAATAGCCACCATTTGTTGAGCACTTATTCCATGCCTGGTGCCACAGTCAGCACTCAACACACATTATAACATTTAATCTCACTGACTTTCACAATGGCCCTGTGAGGGAGGCTTGATGAGCTGAACGTCATGGATGAGACATGGACAGCCCAGAGATGTGGGGTACGTGGCCAAAATCATGTAAGAAGGAAGTGGCAGAGCCAGGATCAGGATCCCAGTCTATAATAATACAAGCAGGAGGTTGGGCTTGGGGTTAGGCTCAGTGGTAGTGCACTTGCTTAGCAGGTACAAAGCCGTGGCACCGCAGGGAAATAAAGAAGGAAGAGCATCTGTGAGGCGCATGCGCTTGCCACAGGTCTCACTTGTACCATGAATGGGACTGAGGCACAGGCTGCTTGGGCACTAGATGGGGGGGTCACATAGGTTAGCACATGGAGGTGGGGCTCACTCCCAGTCTTACCTCTCACCTACACTCCAGGATCTGCACAATTGTTGGGAAAGATGCTTTTGGGCCCAGAAGATGGACATGCCTGGTTCTGAGGGAAGCCAGGGAGACAGCACGAGGAAAGAGCTGTTACCCTAAAGATAAATGGCAGCTGCTTTCCTGACACATGCTGGCCATGCGAGGAACAAGAATGCAGGGAAGTAGAAGCCCCAGAGAAAGCCAGCTCCACCTCCTCTGCCTGGCCCTGGTTGCATAACCAACCTCAGCTTTCCAGAAACCCTGGGCAGGGAGAAGCACCTGCTGCCTGGAAGTCACCTGGCCCAGGCTCTTTCAGGGAGCCTGGTTCTCAGAGACACCACCAAAGAAGAGGCTAGAGCATTTCTCATCCCTGCAGTCTGCATCTTGAAAACCCCCTGCCCTGCTCAGCAGCCCCTGGGCCATGGCTGCAAGTGAGCCTACTCTGTGAGGGCTGTCATGAAGCCTGACCCTTGGAGAGGGAGGGATGCTCCTGCACCAGCCTTGGCCCCACAAGGAGCTTGGGCTGGCTGAGCATATCCCAGCTCCAAAGTTCTATGGGTCCAGGATATCCAACCAGTCTGTGGGCCTATGATGCTGTGAAATGGTTATTTGGTCTTTGTCTTAGTTACTTTTCTCTTTTCTGAGACAAAATACCTGACACCCAACATTAACGGAGGAAAGGTTTATATCAGCTCACAATTTGTAGGGATTTCAGTCCATAGTCAGCTGGCTCCAAGGCAGGGTGGCATGGCAGAGGGACATCACAGAGGAGAAACAGTTCATAGCATGGCAGGCAGAAGGCAGCAAGCAGCAAGCAGCCCTGCTTTCCCCTTTTATCCCAAAAGCTTACCAGTCTTTTGGGTGGTATCACCCAGAACTATGCTAATTCCAATCAGTGAACTGATTTAGTACCACACCCCCTCAATCCCAGTATCACATGCCCGAGATCCAGCCAGCTCTGAAAAGCCCCACCTCTGAGCGCATGGGGCTTTGGGGGACATCTAGACATGAGTCATTACAGTCTTCTGCTCTAAAACCCTGGGAATCTACAGTGACAGGAATGTCTTTGGTACAGTAATGAGGTGTAGGTGGCTGGTGACCCCTAAGACACCTCAGGTTGGGGAGCTGGCTACAAGAAAGAATAAGATACTATTACAGAATCTCCCTCAGAGGAGGGAGGGAGTTGAAGGTTAAGTTGATCACCAATGGCCAATGATGCGATCAATCATGCGTATGTAATACAGCCTCCACATGAACCCAAAAGGGCTGGGTTCTGGGGGTTTGTGGAGAGTGGGGCACAGAGAAGGTTCCTGAAGGGTGATGCACCCAGAACAGACCCAGAAGCTCCGTCCCCTCTCCCATGCCTTGCCCTACGCGTGTTCATCTGCGTGGGTTCTGGAGGACACCCAGCTGGAGAATCTGTTGCTGAACTGATTGGTAGTTGGTGGGAAGCAATCCCTACATATTTGGGTGACCAGAGGTCACAAAAGTGTGCTGTACTGAGTAATTTAAGGCTTAACCCCAAGACACCGAAGTCGCAGCCTTGCTTTAGGAAGACTTACAATGTCCACAGGAAGAAGGCAAGGGAGGAGCCTCTGGCTGACTCCCCACCGTCCCATCCCTAGAATCTAGACAGCAGCAGCAGCCACAGTCAGGACTTTCAGCCAACATTTCCTAAGCTGCTGCTACTACCAGACCCTGGACCACACAGAAGGAACAGTAGGGCTCACAGGCTACTGGAGAGAGGGGAGAGAAATGATGCATACAGGCACACCCATGCACATACCAGACTCCTGCTTGGTCCCCACCTAAATCTCTGGCCCTGTCTCCCCATCATGTGGCCAAGTCCACGACACCAGCCCCACACTTCGATGTCCACTCCCAATGCTCTGGCTACCTTCCTGCCGCTGGGCTTTTGCCCCAGCTGTGCCTCATGCCTAATGAACACCTAAATATCCTTCAGGATCAACACTAAGCTTCCTCCTCCACAACCCACCTTCCTCGGGTTCCCTCAGGAAGCACCAGTGTCTCCCCCACAGTGAGGCACCATCTCCAGAGAAGCACTGACTTGGTCACACTGGAACTGTCTCCCTGAGATCAAGGCTCCTTTGAGAAAAAGGACATTTTGTTTTAGTTTTGCAGGGCTGGGGATCGAACCCATAGCTTCATGCATGCTGGGCGAGTGCTCTACCATTGAGCCACACCACAGCCCACAAGATTGTTCATTTTTAAAGAGTTTAGGAGGCACTGAGTACACAATTGTCTGGGGAAGGAGGAGGTAGCCAAGTAATAAGTACAAGGTACTACTGAGTGGAATCCCCTAAACCCCTGGGGCCCAATTAAGGAGGGGCGAGAGATAATCAGACCCGGGTTTCAGGAAAAGCACTTTTGGGAACATAGACCCAGGTACTCTGCCCTCCATATTCTTAGTAGAGGCTCTTTTCTGGACACTGCCAGGTACTTATGGAATTCCTAGATCTCTAGATGGAGGCCCAAGGGAAGAAAGGAAGAACTCTAAGGCCATTTGGAGGCTAGCAGGCTGGACAGCAGGATGGGCTGGAGCTGTGGAAACAGAGGACCAAGGGCAGGCACTACTATTTGTGGTATTTGTCCCCAGAATCCCTTGGGAGGCTGGTCTAGCCGCTATTGACACACAGGACCTTGGGAGAAAGGTCAGGGCAGCAGACACAGAAGCGGGGGTGACGGTGCATGGTATCGGTGAAGCTTTGGAACTTGGGGAGGTGGAGGTGCCTACGGATCACACCAGTGTTGGTGTGGATGCTATTTATTGTCAATCTTACCACCCCCAGAACAGATGTAACAGGAGGCCTGGGCTTTGCCTGCCTTGTTCTCAGACACAGCTCCTGAAACTGGTCTGGTCCCCACACTGCAGGTGCTCAATAAATGTTTGAGGGAAAGAAAGAAGTAAGGTGTGGTCAAGTGCAGACCCTGAGGAAGAAGCAGCCTCGAGGGAGGCTGGCAGAGGTGTCAGGGAAGGGGCTGGGGGGATGCGCGGGGATGGGATGAGAGGCAGAGGCCGCAGAAGTCCACTGGGTAGCAAGTAGGTCTGACAGCAGGAGGTGAGCTTGAGAGAGGGTGCTTGGACTGAAGAAGATCTAGGGACGGAGGTGATGCAGTAGAGAAATGTGAGAAGAGGAAAAGCCAGGGGCCAGGACTCGGGGGAGGAAGGAGGGACTCAGTGCACAGCCATGCCACCTGAAGCTGGATGCCAGACACCTACCTGCCCAACCAACTCGAGTTCGGGGCCACAGAGAAGAGTGAGGCATCAGGGAGGCCTCAGGTGACTGCAGAGAAAAATGGCCAAGGCAGGGTCCAGCAGAAACCAAGTCAGCAACCCCCCCAGACACACATACCCCAGCTCTGCCCCCACTGACTTGGCAAGGACCATTAGTGCCCCTCCAAGGCCCTGCCCAGCCAGGGGCATAGCACAGGCCTCTCTGACTTTTTGGGGTTACCCTGACTCTCAAAAGGTCAGTCCACACAAAAACACTCCCTTTCCATCATCAGCACCAGGGACAGAGTAAATATCCTCCTAGCCAGTAAATACCTGTTGGAACTCTGTGTTTCTTTTTTAATACAGCAAACTAGACAAACACCCTGCAGTTTCTTAACATTCTAGGAGCAACAGAATTAATGATCAATTAGGGACCATGGTGATGTGCGGGGACAGACTTCAAGAGAGGGATGACAGGTCAGGGCCAGGTGGAGTTAGCACTCCCAGCTGTGTATTTCGTTTATGCTGCTGATGTCAGCAGGTTGTAGTTAGGGGATAGACTGAGGGCCCTGGATGCCATGTGGAGGTATTCAGACTTGCACCTGCAGGCCGTAGGGAGCCACAGAAGACTTCAGGGGAGGAGAATGTCAGATAGCACTAGAGCAAGATAAACAGAAGAGGAGCAGAGAATGAGCCGGAAAGCAAATGGGACTCCACCAGTTGGAAGCCTGCTAGGGCCCTTACAGCGGCATGGCTGCCCCTGCTCTGGGCTAACCCAGCTCTCAGTCCTCACTTCCTGTGGAACCCAAACTACCCTCCTCTCTGTGCTTCTCTGGAAGGCCTGCAGCCTCACGGAGAGAATCAGCTCTCCCACAAGAGCTGGGATGACAGGGTAAGGAGCAGTCTGGAAAGAAGAGGGCTGAAGAATCCCCAACAATCCTCTTATAAAGGACTGATTGTTGGTTTTTATTTGTTTGCTTGTTTGAGGGGGTGCTGTGGATTGAACCTAGGCCCTTGTGTGTGCCAGCCAAGTGCTCTACCACTGAGCTATGCATCCAGCACTTGATTCTTGGTTTTGACACCTGGGCAAAAGAGAGCCCCAGGAAAGGAACTAGCTTTCCATTCTCCCCTTGCTACTCCATCAGCAGGCAAGCTGGCCCTGGTGGCCACCCTGGCGGCACAGAAGGACAGACTAAATCCACCCTGAGCTATGGTCAGTGACTACCACACAGCTGTAGGGAAACAGTATCTGGAAACACAGGGGGAATTTGAGAGCAATGAAGAATCACAGGCCTTGTGAAGTGTGGCAGCTGGCTGGGGCAGCCGGCAAGGTGTGTGGCGCCGAGCCATTCCATAGACTGGAAATGTCATTATCTGCTATTTACCACAACAGAGGACAAGAGGCTGCACAGAATTACCGCTCCCAGTAACAGCCACTAAACAGATTTGCCAGCAGCGTTTCCTGCTGCCAGAGATGCTCACAGCTACACTGATCAGACCTGGCAAAAAGAGCCACAAAGGGCAGTGGCAGGGGATAGGAAGGGATGCAGGGCAGGCATGCCCAGGGGACAAGTCACTGCAGACCAGCCTGGATGAGCCCACAGAGCCTGCCCAGTGTCCCCAGGCCCCCAACCTAAGGCGACAGGAGCAGATACATTAAACAAAGAAAACGTGAGTCCAAGCACAACCACCAAAACCCCCCACACCTCCACAGGTTTCCAGCCATCTCCAGGCTGTGACAAAGCAGAGCGAGGCCTTGGGCCCACTCTGCAGGGGGCACTACTTTGAGGAGCCCCGGGCTGGGCACCACTTTCTACTACCTTATCTGCCCTAGGAGCTGTGGTCCCTTCCCCAGTGTTGGGGGCACACAGCCATCGATCTCAGCACCCCATCTGCAAGCTGGCACCCAATGACATCTTCCTCTGCGGGTCTCCTGCATATCTTTAGCTCTTCTGAATTCCCAAAACATAGGCAGGCAAAGTTCTGAGTCTTGGTTTCTCCATCTGGAAAACAGGACTGAACACTGCCTTTGCCTATCTCTCCTTGGAAGACTGTTAGGGACGTAGGACACCAGAGCAGCATCAGAGGCAGAGGGGGCTGGGAAGCAAACCCAGCATGACAGAGTGGACTGTGGTCCAGAGTGAGGGAAATGGGCGTCAGCTTCCCGTCGTGGCTGCTGCCATTCCCTGGTCTGTGGATGGTGATGCTGCTGGGCTGGACCATGCCTGAGAGTCACAGGAGAAAGTGCTGGAAGGGCCCGAGAGACACTCATCCAACCTTTTCCTTTCATAGGAAGGTCTAGAGAGGGGGAGGGATTTTTATGCAAGGTCACAGGGGAAGCTCAGAGCCCAGCTATGACTGGGTGTGGTCTCCTGACCTCTGCAGCCGTGGGTGTTGCGGGGAAGGAACAGCCAGGACTTGGATGCATTTTACTTACAGACTTAGGCAACATGGTGCCCATCCCACCCCACCTGCCATGTCTGTCCTCTGATCTGCAAGAGGACGGAAGAGCCCTCTGGGAACTCACCTTGAACCAAGCCTACTGAGTTTCAGACGTGGGTAGGAATGTCTCTGTGTGGCGGGGGGAGTGGTGAGCACAGGATGGCAGCAAAGAGGGCTATGCCCCTGGGAGAGATTCAGACTAAGGGAAGAGGCTGGACTTTGCAGGAAAAAGGATGGGAGGTGTCTACAATCCAAGAAGGTGGGAGCAGGCATAACCCTCCCTGCTTTTATTCGCACCACCCCAGTCCAGCACAGCAGGGTATGTGAGCAGCTCAGGAGAGGGGGCGGCAGAGAAATGTAAGTAGAAAACGGAATTAGATTAATATGTATGGACTTGAGGGGATGACTTTGTATGTTATTAAGTAAAAAGAAATAGAAAAGGAAGTTACAGAATAAGGAGCACATTATGATCCCATTAAAAATGTATACAGTATACATACCCATGTACATTTGCATGTGAGTGGAGAGAGCAAGGCATGAAGGACAAACACCCAGACTGCTAATGTGGGGGTGGGGGTGAGGCTGATACTTTACACACATCTGTACTGTCTGACTTTTTATAATCACTGAGCAGTTACTATGCACCAGGCACGATTTCTGAGAGCTTAACACATACTTCACTCATTTCAATCCTCATGACCTCCCTCTGAGGGAGGTACTTTTATTCCCCCAATTTCCAGGTGAGAAGCTGAGGCAGAGAGAGGCAAGGGAACTAGCCCAAGTCAGGACAATGCAGGCACCAAATCCAGTGCTCAAAACCTTTGTGCAATAGCATACATTACTTTTTTAATTTCAGGAAAAGGGGGGTAAAGGGTACAGCTAAGTCCCATAGTAGAGTGCTTGCCTAACATGCTTGTGGCCTTGGGTTCCATCCCCAGCACACACATACAGAAAGAAAAGTCGTAGGAAGGTAAGACACTATCTTAGTAAGTTCTTTAATGTACTGGGGCCCAACCAACCAACCTTGGCATGACTTGTTTGGTCTCCACCAATGACATAATCCAGGGGGTTATCTCTCCTCCTCGTCTTTTCTTTTCTTTTTCTCCCATTGCTGGAGATTTAGAACCCAGGGTAGGGAAACATGCTAGGGAAATGCTGTACCACTGGGCTAACCCCCAACTTCCTTCTCACTTCAAAGCAGCCAGGTACCATGGGTGGAGCTCAGGGCTAGGACAGGGGTAGGAATATTCTTTGATAAAGGGCAGCAAACCAATATTTTAGGCTCTGTCACAACTACTCAACTCTGCCATTGTCACACCAAAGCAGCCATAGACAACACGCAAATGGTGGGGTGACCATGTTCCAATAAATCTCTGCAGACACTAAACTTGAAATTTCTATCACTTTCATACATCATAAGATTCTCTTCTCATCCATTTTCAAACACGGAACTCCTTCTAGCTCAAGGGTTGTACAGAACAGTGCTGACCCCTGATCTAGTGCTATTCAGCTCTGGGCCCCAGCACAGGGAAGGAACAGGCCCACCAGGCTGCCTGGAATGGGGGAGATGCCAGGCACTATCAATTTTGAAACAGAATCAAAGTCATGAATCCTGGCACTGGAGGAGTTGAGGCTCAGACTAAAAGCACAAGTTGGAGCAAGGTCAAGATAGAGCCTAAAGGCCCTAAACTCTTGGTGGCTGAACTTGGGGTGACCTATATCCTGCCATGCTAAAGATGGCCCCACCAGGGTACCTGCCTCAAGCTGAGGGGCTAGGGAAGAACCACCCCTCGCTGGAGCTCCAGCTCACAGCACCTCCTCTATCCCCCACGTCCCACTGGGCAGCCTTGAGGTGTTACAGGGTTGCTCCTCTCAGCTATGATCTCCCACATTCCTAGGTGACCTGACTTGCACAAGAAGCTCTCATACTTCAACAGCAGGACACTTTGGGACATCGGGTCATAGAAATATCTCCAGACAGGCCATGAGGCCCTTTCCCACGATTGCTCCTGCCCCAGCCCTGCCCTCATGCCAGGCCTGCTGCAGCTAGGGTATGATCATCAGACCCTGCCCTGGACTGCTCTGTGACCCAGCAAGGGATTTCAAGTCCACTTACGGTCCCTTTCCTTTTTTTTTTTTTTTTTTGGTACTGGGAATCGAACGCAGGACTTTGCACTTGCCAGCCTGGCACTGTGCTGCTGAGCTATATCTCCGGCCCTCGGTCCCTTTCCTGATCTGCAAAGTACAGATCATGACCTCCAAGGGTGGCTTTGATGATTAAGTGGGCAAGGATAGACAGTCAATCACCACAGCTTTTGTTACTTCTGTTATCCGTCTTTGAGTTTCCACTAAGATTGTTCCTGCTTCAATTCAGGCCCTGACTACTGCTAATCTGATAATTCAATATGGGCACATTTACTCCAACCCGCTACACACTCCTTCCAAATCTGCACGAGTACTTAACCTTCCCCCAAAGACTTCTGTGTCTGCCATCTCCCTGTTCAGCACCCTTGAAGGCTCTGCTTCTAGAAGAAGAAACCCAAACACCTCAGCCTGGCTCAAAGAGCCCTTCCTGATGTACCCATCATTCCTTCTCCCTCCCACAGTCTGTGCTGGCCCCTCTGGTTCTCCTGTGCCTTCTCATTCTGCCTTCCTCTCCTGTCTTCCCTCATGATGCCTTTCTTCCTCCCTGCCCATCTCACTCCCACACACACAAACCACCAGCTATGCCAAGTGACCACCCATACTTGCACTTTCTCTACAGAGTTGTTCTTACTATAGCCATGCCCTGCCCTGGCACCTCCTCATTGCCCCCTAGGCCTGGCTTCAGCATCAGTTTTGCCCAGCAGGGGAGGCCTCCCTGCCTCTCTCTAGGTTCAGCTCCCAGATCGCCCCCTACCTTGCACTTCTCATGGTATGATGCATTATCTGTCACCAACTGTGAGCTCCTGAAGAGCAGTGGCTGGCATGTCCACTTCCTCATCCTGCGAGCCTGGCGTGATGGCGAACTAAGTGGGCAGTCTCCAGAGAGCTACAGAACTGACCCACAAGACGGTAAAGCAGGTCTGAGTCCAGCAAGCTCTGGGCTTGTCCCTGAGCCACCCTCCTTTGTCCTGATGGACATGCGCTGAACGTGAGTGGCAAGCTGGGGTGAACGGAATGGGTTCTGAACTCTAGCGAGTGGCAGTTCTTTCTTTTTGTGGGGGAAGAAAAGCCACACCACAGACACCAAAACAGCAAGAAAAAGTAAGCCTTAATGGAGATGTTCTGCTTATCAGACACCAGGCAAGGCGGATGTTCCAAGATGCTGTGTGGTGTCTGGTCCAATCCCCTGATCTGGGCAACAAGAGCCAAGTCAATTCCTGCCAAACAGCCTTGGTGACATGCGAGCAGCCAGAGCGGCCCCCTCAGGGCAGATGAATTAAGTGACTTTTTCCGGGAATTTAGGAAACATCAGTAGTTGAGTGAAAAAAAATCTATCTTCATAATGAAGCACAAACACACGTCTTCTACATTGAATTAGGTCGAGGAGGAGAAAGGGCACAGTGAGGCCAATTTGGAGACAGCTCAGATGAAATGGATGTTGCTTAACGAGGCTGATGCTTCTACGGTTCCACCAGAGGGACACAGGCATTAAGAATGTGATCTGGAAAGGGAGCGGGGGAAGGGAGCCATGAATGCCTTTCACAGTTCTCCCATTTGGGAGGAAGGGCCTGCAAAAAAACGGACACCTCCTAACCTTTGTGCACTACTGGCAGGAATGTAAAATGCTGCAGCCACAATGGAAAACAGTGTGGCAGCACCTCAAAAAATTAAACATAGAATTACCATAAGATCCAGAAATTCCACTGTATATACAGCAGGATCTCAAAAAGATATTTACACAACTCTGTACATAGCTGCATTATTCACAACAGCTAAAACGCGGAAGCCAAACGGCCACTGCAGAAGAGTGGGTAAGTGAAATGTGGCGTATACGTACAGCGGAATATTGTTCACCCTTAAAAGGGAAGGAAATTCTGACACGTTTCACGGGTGAATCTTGATGACATTATGCCAAGGGAATCTAGTTAAAAGGCAGACTCAGGGGCCGGTGAGATGGCTCAGCGGCTTAAGCGCCTGCCCGGCAAGCGTGAGGGCCCGAGTTCGACTCCCGGATCCCACATACGAAAAAGGGGCCGGTGATATCACTCAGTGGCACGGGTGCCTGCTGGCGCACGAGGTCCTGAGGTTGACCCCCCGGTACCCACAAAAACAAACGAACAAAAAAAAAAAAAGGCAGACTCAGTACAAGAAGTCTGCTGGGGCCCCAGGATCTGCATTTTCAACAGCATGGAGGAGACAGACATACTGCTGGTCCTCAGCCCGCACTTTGAGTAGCAAGGACCCTATCAGCACTCGAACCCTCTGCACGTGCCCTGAAGTCTCCACCTCCAGGAGGAGCTCTCTGGAAAATGGGTGGCCTAGGACTCTCAAAGCTTCATAGGACAGAAGCAAAGCCCTTCCTGGAGGTCAGGAGATCCTTCAGAGGTGCTGCTGCTGGCAGATCAGAAGCCATCTCTAAGGCTGAAGACTGAGTGCTGTGAGTAAACAGTGATGGAGAGGGCTGGGCCAGGGCTCTGCCTCCCTTGATTGCCAAGGCCAATGGGCAGGCAGGAAGGTGACAAGGAAATTCCATCAATTCCTCCCTTGGCTCAGCAGCCCCAAGTCCTCAGCACTGAACAGAGAGGGAGAAAATGGCACAGCCTCCACCCAGCCCAGGGTTACCCAACCAGCCCAGGGATCTGGGTTAGCCCTCAGCAGGACGTACCTCTTCAGAGCTGGTGGCAGGAGGGATCTGGCCTGGCCTGGCCCCTTCCCTGCAGCACTCCCCCATGCTGGGCTGGGGCCATCCATCCATGCGTGTCCCTACAGAGCTGGATTTCCCCTAAGGCCTCTCCTCTTTTATCAGGATTCAGTATCCACAACCAAGGACATTTCCCAGGCAGGCTCCCTTGTGCCCACACCATGGGATCCATTTGGCTGGGATTAGAAAAAAAACAATCTGACTGCTTCCCTGGAATGGGGACAATGCTGTCCGAGGCTCAGGAGGGTCCTCGTGCAACCCCACTCCTCCCACCCCTGGCCAACGGCTGGTGAGGCTGAACTTTCAATTACACTGAAGGCTGGCTGACTCAGATCCTCGGCAATCAGGAGCACCAGGCCTCTCCAATTAAGCAGCCAGCCCCTCTTCCTTCCCACCACGGCCCTAGGATAATGAGGGCAGGCAGCCTGGGCGTGCGGGCCCAATTACAGAGGGGACAAAGCTCCAACTGAGGGCGGCACTGCCTTTGACCCGCACGCGCTCATTAGCTCATGGCTGCTAAACGCTGCTAGAGCTCCTGTTGGGGACACCTGTGTGTCCTCAGGAGCACCTGAGGATCTGTCCTCCCTCAGCAGGCCTGGGTCTGGATAATTCCATGTCAGGGATCTCCTCCACATCCCTTCTCTACAGCCTGCCCACTCTCTCCCCCGGGCTGAGCCCACTGTAAAAGGTGAGGAGGGGGAACACAGAAATGGCTCCCCACAAACAGGCAAGCCCAGAGGGGAGAGCTTCTGATGCACTGCACCCTGTTAGAGCTCTCCTAGTCCCCCAAGGCTGCCTGTTTAGCCCCAACCCTGACTGGAATTCATTAGCCATGATCAGTTATCTCCTCCTTCCTGGAGGGCAAGGATCCAGGCCTCCTTGTACCAGGTCCCCAGTGCCAGGTGTACAAGCATTTGCTGGAGGAGTGAAGGATGATGCCATTCCTCTTCTCGCAGACACCAGAGAGCCTCTGAAAGAGCTAAAGCTTTGCAGGGTCCACATCCGGGACTCCTTAATTTTCCAGCGACTCAGATCCTAAGTGACTATCGCCTGGGTGTCTATGCCTTTGTGATCATCTTCTGGGTCCCCAGGACCTTAGAGACCTGTTGATTCTCTGCACAAATGCAGCTTGTCCCCCAGATGGCCGTTCCTCTAACAAGCTCCATAAACCTTAGCTTCCCACAGCTCTCAGCTCTGCCCCATATCTTCTGGTCCTGGATCTCCACCCTGGGAGGCCACTGGAGCATGCTCTATCCCTCCTCTAAGCCCCCTGTCCCTAAGTCAATCTGCCACCACATCCTTCAGCAGAGCCCCCTACCCTCCAGTTGTTCAGCCTATTTCCAGCTCTGCCTCAGCAGTGGCAGGGCAGCATCCTGCCCTCCCTGATGGCCTTTGCTTTCTCTTGGCCTTCAGGGCCCAACTCCTCCTGGCAGCTCTCAGTCCTGGGAACCTGCCAGCTGCTACGGATATCACTCTACAGAACACCGTCTTTGACCAGCAAGACTCAAGGAAGTGAGCAGTCTGGACACCTCCCCTTTTGGGCTCCTCTCACCCAGGAGTCATCCACGAGGCAGAATTAGTGGTCAAGTGGTCTCAGCACATGAGCCACTGGCCACAAAACAGTGGGACTTTCTTGCTGGCAGAGCACATTCAACGCCAGAGAGCTACAAAGGTGTCCACAGGCTTTTACATAAATGTTGGAAAATAGGGGACTCATTGTGGCAGCTCTAATTTTAACTTCAAAAAAACATGAATTCTAGTAAGGAGAACATGGGGTGCTATGGACTGAATTGTGTCCCCTCAAAATTCTGGTGCTGAAGCCCCAGCCCCTGGTGTGACCATATTTGAAGAGAGTCATTATACGGTTAAGGGAGCTCACAAGGGTGGGGCTGTAATCTGAGAGGATGAGTGTCTTTTTATGAGGAGGAAGAGTGAAAAGAGCTTGCTCTCTTTGCTGTATGATGTTACATGGAGGAGGCGGGTGTCTGCCAGCCCAGAAGAGAGCCCACAGCCGATCCTGAATCAGCTTGGGCTTCTCAGTCTCCAAATCCACAAGGAAAGAAATGCCTGTTGTTTAAGGCACCCAGTGAGTGGGCTCTCACAATGGCAGCTGGAGCTGACAAACCCAGGGGGTGTCACCCATTCTCTCCTGAGATCTGTGGGAGACCAGGTCCATGCTTTGTAGCAAAGTGTGCAATCTGAGCAGGAAGGACTTGGGGTGGACTGGACACAACCATGACAATAACGGGAGTCCTATACTAAGTGCTTGCAATGGACTGGATACCGCTCAGAGACCCCTCTGCTACTTCACCCACTCTTACACCTGCCTGGTTATGACAGAAGCATTGTAACCCTGTTTTACAGGTGAAGAAATGGAGGCCCAAAGAGGTAAAGTGACTTGTACAAGGTCACTCCATGGTGGCCAAGCTAGGACCTCCAGGCATCAGCATCTCTGGACCCTGCTGTTGGGGAAGGGGGAGCCACCCTCCCAGGTCCCTGGAAGAACTCGGAGTCAGTCCCGGAAGTGCAGGAGGAGACCCTTCAACCTAGTCAGGTGCCCAGGCACTGCAGTGTGGGAATGGTACTTATTGGGCAGCCTGGGAGGACCTGCTGTTCCCAGGGCACAGGTGGACCATGTGGCGTCCTGCCCCAGCCCCTTGCAGCCTAGGTAGGACTTTGTCCTTCATAGGACCCCCAGTCAGCCACTCTAATTCTTCCCCATCTGTTTCAAATATGCCAGAGAGACCAACACTGTTTCGGTATAAGACCTCTATAGTCCTGTTCCCAAGCCTGTCGTCTCCCGGTGGCAGCCATCACCACTGAACTTGTCTCCTGCTTTCTGTGTCCCCTTGTAATCCACTCAACATACAGTGGCTAGGGCTATTCCTTAAACACACACCAGATCACATCACACCCTTGCTTACATACCCCACCAGCATCTCCCTTTTTTTTTTTTTCAAACTTTATTTATTTATTTTTTTTAAAGACAACAAGTAAACATTCTCATGTATTAACAAACTCAAGCATTAGAGAATGTACAAATACCTTTTGGAGAAAAATATTACTCAGTATAAGATTAAGCTATGTAAATGCTAGGTAAAAAATAGAAGACTAAGGAACAGCATCTCCCTTTATACTTGCATTAAAACCTCAGATCCAGACCTTGACTTATAAAAATTTTGTGGGATCAGCCATGCCCACCTCTGGCTCCCACTATCCCAGATGTCTCCTAATAGTAGTTCCTTGAACAAGCCTAGCTGGTCCTGCCTCAGGGCCTTCTTGCTTGCTGTTCCCTCTGCCTGGAATACTTTTCCACTCAGATTTTTGCCGAGGCTAACTCTTGCTTAGGTTCAGGTCTGAGCTCAAAAAAGCCCTCCCTAAGCACACAGTCAAATGCTATCACGTCACTCTGTCTTAATTCAATATACAGCACTCAGTCTATTTGACATTTTATGTTTATTCATTCATTATTTGTTGTCTCTCTTCTCCCATTACTGGAAAATAATCTCAGTGAAAGATGGAAAATTCAGAAGAAATGGACAGATTCCTAGATTCGTATGAATTACCAAAGCTAAATCAAGAAGATTTAAAAATCCTAAATAAACCAATATCAACCAATGAAATTGAAGATGTAATTAAAAACCTCCCAACAAAGAAAAGCCCAGGCCCTGATGGATTCACTGCCGAATTCTACAAGAAATTTAGAGAAGACCTAACGCCCCTACTTCTCAAACTTTTCAATGAAATTGAAAGGGAAGCAATACTCCCAAATTCATTCCTGGAAGCAAGCATTACCCTGATACCAAAACCAGAGAAGGACCCAACTAAGAAAGAGAACTACAGGCCAATCTCCCTAATGAACATAGATGCAAAAATCCTTAATAAGATACTGGCAAACAGAATCCAACAAATCATCAAGAAGATTATACACCATGACCAAGTTGGATTCATCCCAGGGATGCAGGGATGGTTCAACATACGTAAATCAATAAATGTAATACAGCATATTAACAGAACCAAAGACAAAAATCACATGATCATCTCAATAGATGCAGAAAAAGCTTTTGACAAAGTCCAGCACCTTTTCATGATAAAAACCCTACAGAAAATTGGAATAGAGGGTCTTTATCTCAATCTGGTAAAAGCTATCTATGACAAACCAACAGCCAATATTATACTAAATGGCCAAAAACTGAAAGCCTTCCCTCTAAAATCAGGAACAAGACAAGGATGTCCACTGTCCCCACTCTTATTCAACATAGTTCTGGAAACTTTAGCCAGAGCGATTAGACAAGAGAAAGAAATAAAAGGAATAATGATTGGAAAGGAAGAAGTTAAATTATCATTATTTGCAGATGACATGATACTCTACACAGAAGATCCCAAAAACTCCACTAAAAAACTGCTAGATTTAATAAGCAAATTCAGTAGTGTAGCTGGATACAAAGTCAATACTCAAAAGTCAATAGCCTTCCTGTACACAAATAACAAACTTACTGAAAGAGAAATTAGGGAAACAATACCTTTCACAATAACATCCAAAAAAATGAAATACCTAGGAATCAACCTCACGAAGGATGTAAAAGACCTCTATACTGAAAACTATAGTACTCTGAAAAAGGAGATTGAAGAGGATATCAGAAAATGGAAAGATATCCCTTGCTCCTGGATAGGAAGAACCAATGTAGTGAAAATGGCCATACTTCCAAAATTGTTATACAGATTTAATGCAATTCCAATCAAAATTCCAACAACATATCTCACACAATTAGAGAAAACAATCCTAAAATTCATTTGGAATCAGAAGAGACCTAGAATAGCAAAGGCAATTCTGGGCAACAGAGGCAAGGCAGGGGGCATCACAATCCCCGACTTGAAATTATACTATAAAGCTACTGTGATAAAAACAGTGTGGTACTGGCAAAAAAACAGACCTGAAGATGAATGGAACAGATTAGAAGATGCTGAAACAACCCCAGACATACTAAGCCACCTTATCTTTGACAAAGGTGCCAAACACATTCGCTGGAAGAAAGATAGCCTCTTTAATAAATGGTGCTGGAAAAACTGGCTCTACACATGCCGAAGATTAAAACTAGATCCATATCTTTCACCATGCACTAAACTAAATTCAAAATGGATCAGAGATCTAAATATTAAAACAGAAACATTAAATCTGCTGGAAGGTAGGATAGGTAAAACCCTTGGAGACATTGGTGTAGGCAAAGACTTTATGAATAAAAACTCAACCGCACGGGAACTATCCCAAAGAATCAACAACTGGGATCTCATCTTATTAAAAAGCTTTTGCACAGCAAGAGAAACCACCAACAGAGTGAAGAGACAACCCACAATGTGGGAAAAAATGTTTGCCAGCTGTTCCTCAGACAAAGGATTACTATCGAGAACATATAAAGAACTCAAAAAAATCAGACCTCCCAAATTTAAAGACCCACTCCAAAAATGGGCATCTGAGATGAATACACATTTCTCAGATGAAGAAATACTAATGGCAAATAAATATACAAAAAAAAATGTGCAACATCACTAGTCATTCGAGAGATGCAAATTAAAACAACACTGAGATACCATCTCACCCCAGAAAGAATGGCTACTATAAAGAAATCAACTAATAACAAATGCTGGAGGGGCTGTGGGGAAAAAGGAACCCTTCTTCACTGTTGGTGGGAGTGTCGACTGGTACAGCCACTGTGGAAGTCAGTGTGGAGATTCCTCAGAAAACTAGGGTTGGAGGTCCCATTTGACCCAGCTATTCCCCTTCTGGGCATTTTCCCAGAAGAATTAAAAACATCGTACCACAGCGATATATGTGCACCCATGTTTATAGCAGCACAATTTGTAATAGCCAGATCTTGGAAACAACCCAAATGCCCATCAACTGAGGAATGGATAAGAAAGATGTGGTATTTTTATACAATGGAGTACTATTCAGCCATAAAGAAGGATAAACTGGAGACTTTTATAGGTAAATGGATGCAACTCGAGAAAATACTCATAAGTGAAATAAACCAGAAGCACATGTGTAAGCATCGTATTATCTCTCTAGTATGAGAAACTGAAAGAGTAAATAAGATCCAAAATGTACAATAGATATGGTGAATCAAAAAGAAACTGGTCAAAAGGAAAGAGAGACTGGAATAGGGAAAAGAAAGAAGGGAAAGGGAAAAAAAAATTGTATATATATATATATAAGATGGTTAAGATAGATACACTACCATTTTTACTTAGTTCATTGAAGAGTAAGGTTTGTGCCAATAATGTCTGGACAATTGAATGCTAATGTCTGGTGTCCTGAATAACTAACTTAAAGATAGTAATACGTAATGTATTAACCATTGTTACCCTCCTATTATGTTGTTTTGAAAATTTGTTCTTCTTTTGATTTGTTTTGTTTTTTCTTCTCGTTAAAAAAAAAAAAAAAAAGAAAAAAAAAAGAAAATAATCTCAGTGAGAACAGGGATTTTGTGTATGTCAGTCAAAGTACGGCCAGTACCTAGAATGGGGCCTGCATATGGAGAGACCTCTCCTAGCTAAAATACTAATAAACAGGGCCAGTGAGATAGCTCAGTGGCATAAGCACCTGCCTGGCAAGCACGAGGTCCTGAGTTCGACTCCCGGTACCCACATAAAGGAAAAAAAGGGCCGGTGATATCGCTCAGTGGCACAAGCACCTGCTGGCAAATGCGAGGTCCTGAGTTCGACTCCCTGTACCCACATAAAAAAAAAAAAAGAATAAGCATGAATGAATGACACAATCTTCTCAAAGACAGATTAGGAACCACCCCATATCCTCTAAATGCCCTTCATCTGTCTGGGGTCCCATTTAGTACCTCTCCCCACAACTCTGGCCTGGAACGAGTGCCCCCAAAGCTCAAAGAGCTCCTCCACCTCACCAGCCAAGTGAGGACCCAGCCCTCAGCCTGCTGCAGAATAGAAACCCGTTAAAGAGGGATGTCCTCCAGCAGCCTGGGGCCTGGGGAACCCAGCAGGTAGGGGGGCCTGGAGTCTGGAAGAACAATTCCCCATAGCCCCATGCAGCTGAGGTCCTCCCTAGCTTTCAGCCCTGTTGCCTAGGAAATGTCTCTCCTAGGAACAGCTGGATTAACTCTTTGATAGCCGGGGCAGCAGCAGTCTCTGTGCTAAAGGCCCGGGACATTTCCAGAGCAGAAGGTAAGGCTCGGCTCTTCTCCATAGTCCCACAAACCTGTAGTATTTAGAGCAGTTGAGGGATTGAAGGACAGAGGAAATAGGCTGCTGGGGTCAGTTCTCTCAGGTAAACATAACCGAACTGCTCACATCCTGGGAGTGAGACATTCCTGAGTCCTAAGCCCACAGCCTACACTGGGCCTCTAGAGGAGCCTGACACCCTGACACCTGGGCCCCTCCACTGGGCTTGGACCAATTAATCTACACTCCTCAGCCAGTCCACCACATACATGTGACAGAGCTGGGAGGGAAATGACCATAGTCCAAATCCTGGCTGTCCTACTTATTAATTGGGTATGTTAACCTCTTTCTCATCTGGCTTCCGAATGCCACTAAAAATGCCCTTGTCAAGGTTGCCAATGGCCTTGATGTTCCAAGTTCTCATTTACTTTCTTTCCACATGTTATGGTCCACTCAACCTTTATCACCCTGCCCCGCCCCAGTCTTGTGTCTTCTATTATTCCTTCCCAGGAATTATTTATTTGAGCATACCTATTTTTAGTTTCTTCACCCAATGTCATGCCAACAAGGAAGGATTTTTTTTCCTCTGTCTTGTTCATTATAACAACTCCGGGCTTAAAACAGTGACTGACACATGGAAGTTACTTGAAGGTGGATTCCAGAAAAACTAAGGTGAAAACAAAAAGAGGAAGATATGGTATCTTGGAAATACCTGTATGTGCCTAACCGAGGAGGGCAGCAAAGGGAAGTCCCATGATAATTTCTGTGCAGCAACCAGCCTAGACTACAGCAGGAATAACAATCTAGAAGGGCTTCTTCTAGGAAAAATCAAGGGGGCTCCATGTGATAGGTGGTGAAATTGAGATATTCAATAAACTTGACATTTGGGAGGTATGTTATGCTTTGGGCAATGAGACAAAGAAAAGCAATTAGAAGCTCCAGGAAACACTAAAAGTAATACTTTAAAAAGTCTTTAATTCAATATTAAGTAATTGAATATATGGTACAATTTACCATAAGAAAAGGAAAAGATTTCATCTTGCTGCAAAGATCATTCTCTGAGTGACTAGGGATCAAGGGAACAGACCAATAGAATAGGAAGTGGAATCCTAGCATAGGACTTGGCCCTGAGGAAAACAGTACTTATCTCGTAACAACTAACAACCTTCATTGAGGGCCTATGTACCAGGTAAATGCTATCCTTACCCACACTGCACAGATGAGGACAATGAGGCCTGAAGCAGTAGACAAGTTTTCTGAAGTCATATGGCTAAATGTAAGGTGGATCCCCACCCAGACTCTGACCCCGAAGTCCACTCCCTAGAGCAGGCCCTAGAAGCCAGGCTGTCTCCCTCAGACCTTGGTTCTGAGCTTCCCAAGTACATGCACGTGTGGGTGCACACAGACACACACATGCACAGACACACACACACTCCCAGGAGACAGGATGCAGAGCCACAGAAGAGCAGAACTGGTCCAGACCGAGTGGCCAGAATGGCAGGGCCAAGCAGGGTCTTACCTTCCTGCAGTCTCTGCAGAACACTGACGAGCTGCCCAGGAAGCCCAGCACCTCTCCGCACAGCAGGCACTGGGAGAGGCCGTCCCCCATCACGTTTCGTCGCATGGTCTCCAGCCGCTCCACCAGCCTCCTGCAGCACGTGACACAGAGTCAGAGGGCATGTGCTTCCTGTCCCCAACCCAACCACGGCATGGGCATGGCCACCACAGGGTCCCAAGACTATGCCACCTGTGCTGTTCCCTTAACTAGGGTACTGATCCATGCCCACCCTTTCCCCTTGCTAACTGCTAATCATTTATTCACTCATCAACTATTGAATATCTTGGGTATGCCAGACACTGCGGATATCGTAGCGAATAAGCCAGGGACAGACACAGCCCTTATTCTCACAGAACTTATGCTCAATAAGGAAGAAAACCCATAAATAAGTAAACAAGCAAGTTGGCTTCTGATAGGGAGCTGCATATGAAATGCAGATAGTGGGGGAGGGGGAGGGAAGCCAAGGCAACAGGCACGTTAGCGGGTTGCTGCGGAAGGCGCTCTGAGAACACGAGGACAGAATGGAAGGACGGCAAGAACCCAACCATGTGATACAAAAGCTGGGGAGCCTCCAGGTGGAGGGAACAGCAGGTGCCACGGCTTGGGCTGAGAAGCAGCCACCAGGAAAGAGGCCACTGAGGCTACTGCCCAGGGAGCCAAGGGAGGCAGGGATTTAAAGAAAAAGAAAGCCCAGTGAGACAGGAGGAGCAAGCAAGGGCACACTGCATGGGTTTCACAGGTCACAAAATGGAGTCTGGGTTTCTTTTTTTTTCCCCTAAGCTCAATCTGAAGCCACTGAAGAGTTCTAAGGAGGGAGTGAGTCGATCTGAGTGACATCTTTAAAAGCTCACTCTGGCTTCTGTGGAAAGCTGGGAAACAGGGAGGAGTCAGAGGAAGGAGGCCAGTAGGCAGCTGTGGCCAGCTGCGAAGGAGGATGAGACTGCACCGAAGGCTGGGTGGGGGCAGGTGAGAGGTCTGGGATGATGGAAAGGCTTTGGGTCTGAGCACCTAGGCAGGAGAGAAAAGAACAGCTCCTCCTTGAAACCCTTAGAGACCGAATATCCAGGGAGCCTGCTCAGCCTGGGCAAGTTCCTCTCCTCAGGTCCTGCAGCCCCTCGTCACATTGCCATCCCTGCCACATGAACAACATCCACGGAAGTGTTCTGGTGTGTCGGCCACTGTATTCCTGGGATCCAGCAGACACTCAGTGAAAACGCTGGGATGTACGGTCATATTATCTCCTCCGACTGTCACATCCCCCAGTGAGAAGGATGCTACATTTCCCAGTTTAAAGATGAGAAGACTGAGGCTCAGAAACATGGAAGTCACTTGCTAGGGCCACAAAGTTCCCAAAGAGGTGAAGCCAGGATCCACCCCCAGGCCTAGCTAGCCCAGCACCACCCCCTTCACAGCCCCCCACTTTCCCCTGGGCTGATGCTGCACTCTGCTGGGCTGCGGGACAGCACACAGGTAGATGAGGCTGCCTCTACCCACATGCCCTCTAGCAAGCACTTCTGGTTCCCACAGGGTCACAGCGACAGCCCTGGCAGGACCCATGTGTTCTTGGGGACCCTCCGTCAGTCTACTTCATGTCTCCATGCCTCATATAAACACAAGATGCACCTCCTTCCTCTGAGCAATTAACCTGCACCACTGCCTTGTAGGTCACTCCATTCCCCAGCTGACCCAGCTCTCACAGTGGGGCCAGAAAACAGGACTCCCTGAGGCAGCTCCAGGAAGGCAAAGACAGCACCTCAAGGGCTAAGAGGTCCATACGTCCTTCTGGAGCACAGAGGAGCCCACCATGAAGCACTCCCCACCCATCCACTCCCTGTTCACCCTCCTAGGGCAGCTAGGAGCTCGGGTCAGTCACCCACATTTGAGGTCACGTGAGAGCCTGGCAGGGTTCTGTGGCTAAGATCTGTGAGGCGGTGGGGCTCAAACATGGTAGATGGCATAAAAGAAAATTCCAGCAAGTCTAAGATAAGCCCTTCCTATACTAAAATGATAATGATTCATCTCTATTATTAAGGCACACACAGAAGACTGTTAGAACAGCAGTCATCTCGATAGAGGCACCTTTACCTTCCAAAACTGTGGGTCTCTACAAGGTCTGAGTTTAAAAATGACCACATAATCAATAGAAAAAGAACAAGGAGACCAGAATGAAATGAATTTCTGCCCAAGGCAATGCAGTGAGATTGTGTTTTCCTACTTGTGTCTTTCTGTATTTCTCAGATGTTCCAGGAAAGAGGAATTGCTTCTGTAATGAAACAAACAAAAACACACAACAAAAATGCTGGGCAACTGAGTTGTGGCCAACTCTGGATGTCAGAGACAGGAAAGGAACTTCAAACACTCTGGAGGACACCTTCTGTCGGGGCCTTGGGGGATTGACTGTTCACTGCTCAGCAGCCATGTGAATCTGTCCCTTGGCTGAAGAACAGCTGGTGGGCGGCCCAGGTTTACCGGGCTCAATCCTGCCCAAGATCTTGGGGCCCACACATCAATCCCTACCCCTAGCTTATAAAAGGGTACGCTGAGGCTTTGAGGGTCTGTACACTTGCCTGTACCCTAGGGTGTCTGCCAGAGCAGCTGGGGCCCTCCTGACTCATGCTCAGTGGGGACACAGAGCACCAGGACTGAGCGCATCAGCTTTCCCACCAGCGCCCTTGATTTCTCCCCACCAGCCTGGCTATTGCCTGGTCCAGCCAGCCCTTACCCGATTCTCTGCTGCTCCAGGGCGTCCAGCCGCTCGGCCCTCTGAATGACCTGCAGGATGGCCTCCACCTCGGCTGGGCTGAGGCACTGGCTCCTCCTCTGCTTCTCACTCTGGTAGGTGTGCACGGACCAGCCTGTCTGCAGCCTCGGGAGAGAACGACACTGGTGGTGGTAAGGCCGCCCCAGGGTGAACCTGGTGCCACCACAGCATCCATAAAGCCCCTGGGGATGGTCTGTGGACAGCCCAGGCACCACAGGTTCAGAGCTCATGACGAGAGTTCCTAGAAGGCTTAGGCGTATGCCCACCACCGGGCTACAGCATCACTGAGAGTCAACATGAGACGCACAGTCTCCCCTCAGTATGGGAGTCTCTAGAGGGCCAGGCCCTGCACCGCCTGGCCCCAGCCACCCCTCTTGTCTTCCTTTCACACCATTCACCCCTTATTCTCTGCACTCAAGCCACACTGGCCTCCTGTCAGGGCCTCTA
The DNA here is from genome assembly GCA_028451465.1 of Erethizon dorsatum. Lineage (NCBI taxonomy): Eukaryota > Metazoa > Chordata > Mammalia > Rodentia > Erethizontidae > Erethizon > Erethizon dorsatum. The sequence continues at coordinate 37,686,793 of CM051826.1, forward strand.
CATGCCACATTCCTCCTACTTCAGGGCCTTTGCATATGTTATAGAACTTCCTCGTATTTCCAGCTAACATTACTCCTCTTCTAAGTCTCAACATAAGCACCACACTTGCAGAAAAGTGTCTCCTGATCCCCAGACTAAGTTAGCACCCCCCAAATGTCCCCACTACCAATTACCACTGTCGAAGCAGCTACACATGGGGAAGCATTTGTATAATGCTCACCTCTCCCCACCTCTGCTTGAAGACAACGGACTATGTTGGTTTTGTTTACTGCTGTACAACCATTGCCTGGCACATAGGAGGGGCTTAGAAAAGGTTGGATGGTGACTGAGGACCCTGTGCTGGAGCAGAGAAGGGGGGCTCCCCAGGCTTGCTGGAGGGTCCTGTAGGCACAGCTCCCAGCCCTGCAGCCCTGGCATTTGAACAACTGCCCTTCACAGAGACAGCCAGACCTTCCAGACAGCACACCCCAGGGAAGAGATAAGCGCATTTGCTCTTCCGGAAGGTGCTACCACAGTTTTTGGTTGCCACTGAGTGAGAGCAGAGGTCAGGGAGAAGGAAGGGACACTGGACGGGACAGCAGGGCCACACAGGCCCTTACATAGAGTTCATGTAGCTGAGCTCTCCCCAGCAACATGTCCTCTCCTGGGAGGACACATCAGCCACTTGGCATCAGAAGAGAGGGAGGAACTGACCTCAGCCCTGGTCACTCTCCCTGCAGGGGTCAGATGGGGGAAGCTGAAGGGAGCTGAGCCATCAGGCAAAGGGGACATATTAATTGTGAGGCAAAGATTCCTGCAAATCATGCATGACGCCACTCATCTTGGGCGTTTCAGATTAATTTTACTGTCCCCCTTTGATGTTCCAGCTCTGTCCCCCTGCAGGCTCATAACATCTAATTGCAAATTTCTTAAACTTGGTCCCAGTTGGGAAATGCTGGCTCCCTTAATTGGCACAGCTTGACAGATGCTAGGGAGCTCTTGGACTGATCAGACACCAGGGACCTCTGCCACTCAAAGGACTGGGGAGGGACTGGAAGGCAGGAGCCACATCTGAGAGCATCCTACCCCTCTCAACAGTGGGGACAGGACAGTGCAGGGACAGAGTCAGATCTAACTGGAGCTGAGGTATCACCAGGCTGAGGGTTAACAGGAAAATTGGCACAGACCTTAGGAGCGCTAGGCAAGGAGAGAGACACTGTCAAGAGCATGTGAGAGACCTGAGAAAACAGGCTGGCTGTGGTCTTGAGCCGAGGGGCCCTTCCTGGAACAAGCCCGTGCTTTCTGATCATGCTGGGCACTAAGCTCTGCAGTGGGCACCCAGAGATCAAAGGTTCCCTGCCTCAAGGGGCTTTCGAGCCTTAAGGCTCAGTAACTAGGGAAAGGGGAGATGAGGTGGCCTGGTTCCCTGGAGCCTGCTGTGATAGAGCACACCATGGGAGTTGGGTGGGCCCAGATCTGTGTCCCAAACCCTGTCACTCACAAGTGACATGGGCAAAGAGCTATACCCCACTTTCTCATCTGAGCAATAAGGACAAACACCACATGGGTAAATGAGTTAAGTCCCTAGCTCGAGGCCCAGAGTGTGGCATGCATTCAACAGGTACTTTTCTCCAAATTCCTCTTCTACTGCCTGGGAAGGAATCTTGCCTGGGGGCCCTGGAGGTACTCACTTGGCTCGCAGGGCAAGCTGCCGATCATTGGGGCAGACCCACTGGTCATTCCCGCTGCCAAAGATGGTGTCTGCCATGGCTCAGAGCATCTAGCCCAGGGCGGGAGTCACATCTGAGATTAGAAGAGGGAAAAGGAAAGAGAATGTCATCAACTGGGGTGCAGATGCCAGACAGGGTCCCTCTGCACTCAGGCACCAGACACTTGGCACTTCCAACCTACCCCTGTACACTGGCCCCTGCCGATGCCTGGACTCTCATTCCTCTAGCAAAACATAGCTCCCTCAAAGCTCCTTTTCCAAAGGCCCAGAACTCTGGGAGGAGTAAGTAGGTGGATTGTGTGGCTAAACGACTAAAATGGACATGACTAACAGGACATCAAAGGGTGAGAATCAGAAGAGAGAGAAGAGGCACAGCCTCAGTAATTGTCAGCTGGCTGGCCCTGGAGGGCACCAGATCCCTGCCCCTCTCCAGCACAGCCCCTGCATCACTGAGTGAGCCCTGTCCAGCAGGAGGCACCCAGGCAGGGACCAGCCAGCCAGGCCAAACCCTAACCTGCTCCCAAAAACAGGGAAACCAGAATGGTGGCCCCAGGCATCCTTGCTCTCCCCACAACAGGAACACATCAAAGGCCACTGTGCTTTCTGGAGTAGGGAAGAGGGTAGGGAGGGGTGGCAGCAGCCAGGATCACCACTGGCCACAACTGCCAGTGTCCACACTGTCCACAGGGACTGCCCCAGGAATCCCACAGGGAGGGACCCTGCTCTAGAACTACTTGATGGCCTAATGTGAGCAGAGGCCAGCTTAGCTGGCTTTCTCTGGTCACCAAAGACAGGACCAAACCCTCTGATGATCTGTCATGAGGATGCTGTTCATGTGTTCTGAAGGGAGCAAGAGAGAGAGAGTGTGTGTGTGTGTGTGTGCATGCATGTGCATGTGCAAAAACACACACATGCTGTGGGGAGAGAAAAGAGGAAAAAGAGATGAATTTGGCCTGGGGTGAGCAGGATGAGGAGTGACTGCTAATGGGTTTAGGTTTTCTTTTTAGGATAATAAAAATATTCTGGAATTAAGAGGTAGTGATGGTTGTACAATTTTGTGAATACATTAAAACCAATGAATTTTATGGTATGTAAATTACAATTCATTAGCTATTACATATATATTATTTTCTTTTTTATGTTTTGCAGTGCTGGAGATCAAACCCAGGTTTTTATGCTCATTAGGCAAATGCTCTACCACTGAGCTACATCCCCAGTCCAGCTATACAAAAATAGTTTTTTTATATTAGGGACTGAACCCAGGACCTTTGAATTAAGCTGCATCTCAGCTCTATTTATTTATTTACAAGACAGGGTCTTGCTAACTCACTAAGTTACCCGGCCTGGGCTCAAACTTGCCATCCTCCTGGTTCAGCTTTCCAGTCTTTCGATTACAAGCATGTGACACCATGTCTGGTTTATGAAAACTTTTTAGGCCCAAAACTATATGTGCTATGAAATTGATATTTACTACATTAAAAATGAAAAGTGGGAAATTAAAAAAACCTTTGTTAATTCATTAAATATAATAAAGCCATTAAGTATTCACATAATTTATACATCTTGTAAAAAAAAAAAGAACTTTTCAAAAGCAATTCATAGGCTAGGTGTGGTGGCACATGCCTGTAATCCCAGCACTCAGGAGGCTGATGCAGGAGGATCGCTGTGAGTTCGAGGCCAGCCTGATCTACAAAGGGAGTTCAAGGCCAGCCTGAACTACATAGTGAAACCCTGTCTCAAAAAGACAAAAAAAAAAAAAGCAATTCATGTGAAGAATGCCACTGTTTTGCATTTTTACAACTCTATTTAATTTTTGGCTTAAGAAAAAATAGCTGGAGATTCCTATCTGATTTTTCATTCAATCTTTTGTGATACGTTGTTTTGTGAAAGTCCACAGAGAACATCCAGACTCTCACAGATATGTACGACAGTTGGAAAAGGGAGGAATATTGTAATAGCTTTCCCAGAGAATTGTGGATGTTTTTCTTTGATACTGCACCCAAACTCAATAGATGGCAGTTTCTTAAAGATTAGTTCCAATGTGGCATCTGAAACCAGATCCATGAACTTTTCATTTTCTGTACATTTGTGAGAGAATATAGCTGGGTGTTTTATAACAATGAGAAAAATGGTTTTTACTTCAATGGGTCCCTGAAAGGCACTGGGGACCCCCCAGAGGTCCCTGGACCATGCTCAGAGAACTGCTCTTCCAGACCAACGTGGCCCACTGCCATGATGACCAGCAGGGGGCAGCATGCAGACTGCAGCTAACTGACCCAAGAGCGTCCAAAGCAATGAACGACCTTTACCGTGCTGACTTCTATCGCACAGGCACACCAGGCACCTGTTCTTCCAGCCTGGACCTGACATTCCACGGTAGGCCACCACAGGACCCCAAAGCCAGGTATGGAGACCCCATGGACAGGCCCAGTGCTGGCCACAGTCACCAACAGCTCCCTCAGATGTCACCTCAGGACCTTCTTCCCAAAGAGGCTAACACACAGATGGGCTCCAAACTGATATGTTCATCAAACAGCTGTAAACCTATGCCCTACATCCAGCCTTCAGTGTCCTGTGGTCTTCTGGTTTGTTTTTTGTTTTGTTTTTTCTTTTAAATTCCTGTTATATTGTGAATGTCACAGTCACACTGCTGTGTGGGTGTGAAATGTGTTACTCTGTTCAAAGTAAACATTTAAAATATACTATGATTCTGGCCGCTCTTTTTTTTTTTTCCTTTCTCCCTCTTTTTTTTTTTTTTAACCCAATAAATGGATCCCCATCAGAGTGGGGAAGTCTCCCTGATCCTGGGTGAACCAAGTGCCCAGGAAGTTCACAGGCAGTGCAGCTCCTGCCCCAAACTGCAGGTGGCAACATTGCCTGGGCCACCGTGCCAAGGACAAGCAGCCTTGAGCCTTGCTGCCCATTCCCTTGTGGCTGGATAGGGTAAGGGTGGAGGTAACCCCTCTGCTCTGCCAGGCACCCCACAGAAGCAGGGGTACCACAGGGGTGACCCTGGAAGCAAGCCAAGGAACCCCAGCGCTCAACAGGAAGATCCCACTTCTGCAGAAGCTGCAGAGCCAAAAGACCATGCTGTGGGGAGTGGGAATAGAAAGAAAAAGGTGCCTGACCCTGCTACTGGAATCTCCACCTCAGTGATGGTAGGGATGTGTGGGGTGCCCAGGAGAAGGCAGCCCTGAATCAGGGGGGAAGAGCTGCTCACAGCCCCAAAACAGTCATCCCCCAATGCATTTCTAGGGAATGAATCCCTTGTCCTCTTTGGCTCACTTCCTAGTGGGGGTACAGTTTTGGGATCACTGGCAAGGGAACCCTCAAACTGACATTAACCTGTCCTCTGATCCACTGGGGGACAGGGGTCTATTCCTTTAAAACATATTTTTTTTAACTTTAACAAAAATATGCCATCAATCTGTGGCCGCCCACAGGCTATTCTGTTCTTCCTAAATCTAATCATTATTCTTCCATTGGACAGATGAGAAGAGAGAGAGGTTAAGAGGCTGACAAAAGACCACACAGCTGGGCCGGTGAGATGGCTCAGTGGCATAAGCGCCTGCCTGGCAAGCACGAGGTCCTGAGTTCGACTCCCAGAACCCACATAAAGGAAAAAAGGGGCTGGTGATATCGTTCAGCGGCACAAGCGCCTGCTGGAAAGTACAAGGTCCTGAGGTCGACTCCTGGTACCCACATAAAAAACAAAAAACAAAAAAAACCAGACAGCTAATCATGTTGGTCTGCCAGTCCTCAAACCAGTGTTACCTCCTCTGCTTCACGTCTCCTTCTGCTTTGTGGCAGTGAGGAAGGTGCAAAGAACAAGACCAGTGTGTGTCTGGCTTTTGAGCAAACTCACTCGAAGTCCAGGGTCGAGTCAGTGGTCTTCCTGGGGACTCTCTCTCCCCTTTCGTATCCAAGGGAGCTGAGATGGACAGGTTGGAACGACTGTCCTCTGTAATTCCAGCCCCTATTTCTGACCCACTGACTTGCATGAGGGAAGCAAGGGAGGCAAGGAGGGCAGGCAGGGGACTGGAGAATGGTCCCGGGCTGGTGGCCACAGGCTGCCCTAGCCTGGGAGGTGGGGACTGAGCCCCTGACCCAACCTAGGCCACAGGGGGTGGAGGAGGAGGGTGCAACTAATGTGTCCTCCACATCCCCCACCCCTCTTACTGCTGGAGATTCAGGGGAGAGTAACCCACAAAGTCAAATGCTACACAGAGATCAAGGGTGATATAAGAATGTTACCTCCCTGGTCTGGGCCCATGGCACTGGCTGGCCAGCTTCATCTCAGATGGCAAGTCTGGGGCTGAGCACAAACACAGGACTGGCTCTGAGCGAAAGTCAGAAATGAGAATGCAGGGGAATTCACGCCCAGGCTCTAGGACTGCTGTGCCCACCCTGGACTGTGACTGGCACCTTGGAAGGCACAGCTGTCCTCGCACAGAGCAACCTTAGGACAGATGGGGGAGAGGAAGGGCAATTCAAAGAGGCACATTTTAGGAAACTGCCAATGGAGCCAGCTTAGATTCTCCAAACCTCTTCAGTCTCAGCTGGCTGCCGGCTCCCTGACTCAGCAATGGATGAGGGCCTTGCCAGCCAACCCCTGTCCCTGGCTCCCAGTCTTCCCTTTACCTGGGGGATCCTCTGCCAAGCTGTGTGCTCACCAAACCCAGCCCACTTCCTGGGCTCTGCTCCTCCTTGAGGAAGGTCTTGAACTGAGGGGCAGAGAGCACTGGCCATACCCTCTTAAGATTTGCACCGTTAAAACTATGTGCATTACTATGTGCGTTAAATATGTGCCATGCCCTTGTATTAATGGGGGTATTTAACTATGAGGAAACAAAAGAGGAACTTATAGAGAAAAGCTGGGTGAAAAAGCAGGGAAGTGAGCCTGTCAGTTCAGGAGGGAGGGGTGCAACTGGGCTACAGGGAAATAGGCAAGATCTGCAGACAGGGGACTGGCTGGGTAGAGCTCTGGTCACTTCCTCTATAAGCCATGGAGAGGTGGCACCCAGGGTCTCTGAGGTCCTCCTAGTTGTGACAGGAAAGAGACTGGAGAGGCAAGGTGTGTGCACGTGTGCACGTATGTGTTCAATGAACAGAGGCCAAGGCTGCTGCTGGGGAGGGCAGACCCATCTCAACGGGACCCAGTACAGAGGTCATCTTACTGATGTGACATTTCCATCTCCTCTTCCCACTAAGCTGCGGTGGGGGCTGCATCCTCCTCTCTCCATCCCAGCCCAGGGCCTGCTGCAAAGTAGGTGCGCAGTGCTAAAATGAACTGTTTCCTCAGAGAGATGGCTCTTCCCAGAGGAGCAGGAATACAGAAAACAAACCAGCAAAAGCTGCAAAGAGCAGATAGAGCAGGGCTCTAACCCATGCACTACGACTTGTTGACTCATAGGCAGTTTGTCCCTCAAGATGCCCCTCCCCCTGTTAGTCAGCCACATGGGGGGTGGCAGCTCTGTCACTGAGGGGCCACTGTACCCACAGGCCCTCTGCTGGGAAGCCAGGCCCTTCGGGTGCCCTTTTCAACACCTGCTGGGTGGCATAAGCCTAGCAGAGGCTGTCTGAAGCCAGCTTGCCAGGCAGCTGCTCAGGAGGCCTGCAGTGCAGAGGCTGGGGGACAGGGAACAGGAGGGGCCTGTGGTGCTTTCCCAAGAAAAGTCCAAGGGGATAGAGGTTCATAAGTACCAGGCAATTCTGTGAGACACATCCGTAAAAATAAACACATTCTTAGAAGGTGATCCAATTCTCTCCCTGAAGTCAAAAGCTCATCGGCCTGGGTGTATGTCACTGCAGGCAAATGCTGCAGTCAGGGCGGACCTAGCTCCACAGAGCAACGGTCCTTAAGCGACCTCACAGGGCCGGCTCCTGGGCTCCATGGGATGGTGTGTTATAAGGAGAAAAGCACCCTAAACTCACTCCTCGCTCCCCACACACACCCATGCAGACTCAATTCTTAATAGAACACCTTCTAATTTCTCCTAGGTATTTATAGATTTCAAATAAAATTGGGTTGTTACCTACATTGTTTACTTTGTTTTCTACTACACTGTATTTTCTTTCCCATATCATTAAAATTCTTCAAAAATATGATTTTAACTATAAGACTACTGTGGATATATTTTTACCATTTTCCGGAGTGGAGGCACATAGATTGTCTCCAATTTTGCTCTATTATATTTAACACTGAAATGCATGAGAGATAAATCTTTGTGCCTATCTCTGATGACTTCCTTAGGATAAGTTCCCAAAAGGGAAAGGGAGTGCATTTTTTGGAAATGTATTTTGAGTCAGCTTTTCCATAGTAATGTTCACAGCCACTCAAAGCCGTCAGCTGCAGGCCTCCTGCCTGCTCTCTCCAAATTGCATCTAGAATTGTCCATCATGAAAAATCTGCAGGAGGCAGCTGTGTCCTGCTCGCCTAATGGAAATTTTGCATTTCGAACTCAGAACTCAAAGACAAAAAAATCTATCTGTAGCTCTCCTACTAGGTGGTTTCGATAATGTATACAGTCTTCTAGTTGCTTACCCCAAAAAAGGGCTTCCTCTGTGTGAACATCTGCATCTCCTTAAAAGAAGACTTCTACCTCGTTAGCAGAGTTAACGGGCTCAGAGCCGAGAAAGCCAGCCCTGGCATAGGCATCCAGAGTGACCAAGTGGCCTGGGTGGGTCACATAATAGCACACCAACAGAAGGCTCTCTTCTAAAAGGGATGAGGACCTTGCCCTAGGGTCCTAATGAGGTTGCTATGAGAGAGAGCACATCCCAGTGATGCTACAGAGCAATAAAAGCAATCATTACGGCAGCAAAATTGCTGTTTGACCCCTGACCTTCCAAACCTACAAATGCTATAACACTGTATGAAAATATCACCTGCCTGCAAGTCTCTAACTTGTACCAGACTTTGAAACAGGCACCAGAGGGTAAAACAACTTGTCCTTGGAGAAGCATGGCACACACTCACAAAGCATCTGCCCTGCTACTGGGGCCGAAACGCAGACGAGGCGACCTCCCCAAGGGCAGCTCCTTACCGCTCACACCTTTTCCCTGGTGCCATTATCTCCCTAGCTTTAGACTCTGGTGTCCCTGGTTTCATTTCAGGGACACTTTCACTGGCACAACTGAGTCTACAGACTCCTCGGGCTGTGGCCTGCCCGAATGAGCTTCCCTGAGCCGCAGGGTCAGAGTACGGTGAGAGCAGGCAGCGATCCCAAGCGACCAAGACCAGCCAAGGTGTTTGTCCAAGGTTCTACCTTGATGAAGTCATGAGTGTGACCCTGCAAGACCCCCACAGAAACACATCCCCAAGCCCAGGATGGAGGGTGGGTACCCAGGACAGACCAAAGAAGAAATGATACAGGGAGAAGAGTAGGAAAGAAAAGGGCGAATGGAAGGGTGGAAGGAAACTAAGTGCTAGGAAGACATGCCCACAAGCAGCCACACACATGGGCACCAGCAAATGCAGGACCCTGGTTCCTAACAGCTACAGAGAGAGAGCTCTGAACCACTAAATCAAGATTCAGAAATAAAATACGTGGCCCAGCCAGGGGTAACGGATGCCCACCCATAGACCCAGGTCTGGTAATAAATGGTTGCTATAAACCCCCAAGTTTGGGCACAGTTGTTATACAGCATTGTTATGACAATAAATCACTGATACAATGGCATGTGGCAAATAAAACCCCTACTCTACCTCAATATCCAGCCCAACTCCTTTCCAGAACTGTTCAGAGTTCAGAGGCTGGAGGCAAACAGGTAACATAAGAAAACAGCAAAGCTCTCCCAGACGGGCCAAAAGAGGAGGGCAGGGGGTGGGTGAGGGCTTGGGGCCTCCCCAGGAGGCTTCTCAGGGCTGGAGAAGAGGCTTCATCCCAAGCGCCAAATGTGAGTCAGTGCCCAGAGCTGCATGGCCACAGAGTCCTGCCCATGTCTAGCCTCTGTAGGAAAGGAGGCTGCCATCCATCAGTCGTGTGTGCCCCGCTATGGGAGGGAGGAAGGTTGCACGTTTGCTACTACTGAGTTTGCTGTCCCAAGACATCTAGCTGTGAAAAGCCAGGGTGACTGGGGGGGGAGATGGGGGAGTAAGGGAGGGAAAGAAAACTGGGACAAACATAAAAGAATACTTGCCACCAGGTTGTGCTTCCCGAAGCCTCAAAGGCACCATGTGAGAGCCCTCAGTTCTACACCCAAGTATTAATATTCCAGGGAACCCTTAGCAACAGGCCCTGACATCTGCTCTGTTACTATGATATGGGAAACAGGATGATAGCATGGAGATAAGGTGAGCTCAGACATCAACATTTCCCCTACTTGTCAGGCGCCTGGGAGGATGAAAGATCCAGACATGAAGCCTCCAAGGCCTGTCTGAAATGAAGGGACCACTCACTTGGAAGGGTCTCGGGCTCATTATGCACCAGGCAGAACCTGAGTGGATTTGGGAGATGAGACAGGAGCCCCAGGGAAGCCAGGGCCTGACAAACGTCCCTAAACTGCCCAGTCATCATGCATCCTGCCAGATATGCCTCCTCAGGGAGACTCCTCTCTCCTCCCACCTCTGATTCTCACTGTCTTGCCCAGATTGTGGCAAAAGCTTCCTAGTAGGCCTTTGGACCTCCTAGGGCTCACCCTCACCCCCCCTTCATAGACAGCCAGAGAAGTTCTTTTTACAGTTTAGGCCAAACCATAGATAGATTCCCCTATTCTAAAACCATCAATGGCTCCACACTACCACTGGGGAAAACCCAAGCTGTGCTCAAGGCTGTCCAGGATCTGATCCAACCAACCCTTCCAGTCTCACCTGCTACCACATCCCTCTGCAAAACTCAGGCTCGGCCACTGGGACCTGGACATGTTGCTGGCACTCAGTCTTGTCCCCTGCACCTACTCATCTAGAATGACTTCTCTTCCTACTGATCCTCTACAGATGGCCAGAACCACCTCCTCTGAGAATTCCCTAGCTCCTTCCTATTCGACCACCACATGGACTGGCCCCACCTCCCTCCCTCCCGGAATTTCATGCCCATATTCCAGGGGATCCTTGTGTCTGCTGTCCCTATAAAGACCACAGCTCTGGGAATACGTCTTTCTCAGGGTCTCTGGGCTAACGCAGTGCCCGGAACATGGTCCAGAGCACTTTCAAGGAACAAATACTAACTTTTGCCGCAGCCCATGGAATAAGGTCCAGTCTCCTCAGTGTGGAATTCAAGGCCCAATCGTGTGACTCCACCTCCTCAACCATCTTCCTGCCACACAGCCCCATCCTCTGAATGGGTCTCTTCCTGCCTCTGGACCACTCTGCGAGATGGTTTACACCAACTAAAACCGCGGGACATCTAGAAAGGACTCTGACTCTGTAGGAATGGTCACCAGTACGTCACAGTCAATGTCCAAAAAAAAAAATGACCTGGAAAGGGATGTACACAGCAAGATCAGGTGCAAGAAGTGGAATGAAACAGTCAACACAGGGATGGCACGATGTCTCAATCATGTACTCACATGGCAAATGCAGAGTAAGTGTCAGAGTAGGATATGGGATTACGGGTGAACTTAATTTCTCTAATCATCTTCAAAGGATGATTTAGCAATAAACAAATGAGGGCACATAACCTGTCTTTCTGGCCCACTCAGATTCCTCTATTAGGTGGGCTCTCAAGGCCCTGCAAGACTCCTGTAAACTTTGTCGCCTCTGCCCTTCGAGGAGTGGTCAATTCTGGACACCACGTGAACCATGCCGTTGTGCCTCCCCTACTCAGTCACAGAGCTAGGAGTCTATTATTGTCCTCAGCAGGGCAAGAAATTGCGATTTTTGGTTTCACTGTATCATCTGTTCAATGAACACACACTGGGTACTGACTATGCACCAGGCATGCTCCTGTAGCTCCATCTCCTGCTTGGGGGCCAATCATGGGTTGATTTTCTTTGTACCCCCACAAGTTTCACATGTGCACACATGGGAGTTCTCATCTAATGCTGTAGGCTTTTTTTTTTTTTAAATCCATAAAAGTAAATCCTCCAGAATGTTTAGTGATTTAAAATACCCATTCCAACAGACTCAAAATCACTGCTTATCTCTTTACCTAACTTGAAACTATTTCCTCCTTTCCAGGGCAAAATGCTATGCAAAGCCTCTACCCGAAATGAAATGCAAAATATCCTATTTCCCCTCTCCCTTAAAGCTCCTTGCTCTGCCTATGCATCCCCAGGGGTGCAGCTTGCTTTTGTCATTTCTGAAAGGCCTGACACTGAGCAGGTAACACTCCCGAATCAAGGCAATCACAGCATTGAAGGCAGCAACTCCAGGGTAACCACGCTCCCTGGGTGAGAGTTACCCTGCGAAGGCCCAGGAAGGAGGGGAGCCTCGAAGGTTGGCTTCTTGCCCCTAAGCTGGTCTAAAATGCCCCCTGGTGTTCCTGACGCATGCAGGACTGTGACAGGGATATGTCCTATATACAAAAAGAGGATTCAGGAAAACAACTTCCTTTGGTCACTGCTTGTCTTGGGAGCTCTTAACAAAGGATCCATGAGCTTGGATGAGGAAAAAAAATTGTGTCTTTATTTTCATTAACCTGTAAATAAAATTTTTTATTTTCTTTCATTATAGGTGTAGGCAACATATCAGTCATATTGTCACTCACTACCTGTGCCATGGTCATCGGTAGGATTGCAGATATATTTTTCCATCACGGAACAGAGTTGCACATATCTTAAAATATTTATGTTCACAGCTACTTTGAAATTGCAACGATAATTAGACCTACTGCAAGGCTGTTGCCTTAATGGATCAACAAAAAAGCACACAGACTACTATATTAGAAGCTTTTAAAAAAACATCCTGATAATTATAAGGTAATATGAATACAATTAGTTTCCTCTGAATACTGTTTGTGTGTTTAAACCCATTATTTCACCGGACTGTCAAAAAAGGGGATACACAGCACAAAAAGAAGAGGAGGAGGAGGAGGAGGAGGAGGAGGAGGAGGAGGAGGAGGAAATACAATTAGAACTTAGCTCAACAGCTACAGGAATAATAACAAATCATCAGTGTAAGCAAGTCTCTGCTCAGAAAATGCCCAAGTCCTCCTAAGGGTTGCCTGGCTTGGGACCTGCAGTGAGGCACGCTAATGCTGTTTTTCTTCTAACACAGAAATACAACCTGCTTCCATTTGTGTGATTTATGTGGGTCTGGTAAGTCCAGGCAAACAGAATTTTTGCAAAGAAAATCTGATTTTTGCTCACACCTGGATGTTGCTTATTGAAGGAGCCTAAGAGAAACTTCTCCATAAAGCAGAGAAGCCCCTGGAAAATCTGGCCCACCCCATCCTTACCTGCTAGGATAAGTCCCAATCCTCAGGTTTGCTGACACAGTGGTTCTCTGGGTCCCCGAGAGCAGCTTCCCTCACTGTCACCTTCACCAGACAGCTGCTCCCAGATGGCTCTTTTCTGGCCCTGCCACCCACTTCTCCATCCTTCTTCCGCCCAGGCCCTGGCCCTGGGCGTTTGCTTAAAGCCGGCAGCCAAGGAAACCCCAGCTGACCCAGACTACTATCTGTGGGCCAGCTGTCCCCTCTTGTTCATGGAAACACAAACAGATGTTTCTCTGTTCTAGCTCCAAGGTTAAGCACCACACTGCCTGGAAACCAGCTGTCTGCTTCTCTGCACACTCTCCATGCCCCCGGCAGAGGCTGAGACCCCACATAAGTGGGGATGCCCATCACAAAGGACTACGGTGTGAGTTGCCAAGGACTCGGGCAACAGCAGGAGGCCAGACTCAGAGAGGGGGCCACCCCAAAACAGGGCTTGATACTGAGAAGATGGGCAGGGAGAACAAACAACCAAACAGAACTAATGGCATCTCGGCAGGAGTTTCAAGGCATTTCAGAGGAGCCCACGAATTTAAAAACGCCCTACACATGTGCACATGCTCAGCCTGACCCTGGGCTGCCATGCTGGGAAAAGAAAAGCAGCCGGCTTTACAGGTGCTGCCTACTACAGGTACTTGCCATGGGCTGACCAGCCGGAACTCATCACAAGCCGAAGGGGATGACACGACCACCATCCCCTTCCAGAGAAGAAGAAACCAGCCCTCAATTGGTGCAGCCACTTGCTCAATGCCACAGAGCTGGCACCTGGCACCCAGTTTGGCCCAACTGAGCTGGGCTGAGCTCCTGATCTTTCTTTCACCTTCTCAGCCTCCAGCGAGCCCTGCTGCAACTGGTGGTGCCCAATAAAAGCAATAAACCAGGGAGTATTCTCCAAGGAACTCCCACGCACTCAGCACTCAGAAGTGTGCCAGGAGCTCACAGAAATTGTGTCAGGCAGCAGCTCCGAGAAGGTCAGAGCACCCCGGAAGGTGCCGCAGAGGAGGTGGGTGGGTGCGACTTCCCAGGAATTAGAGGTGCAGGGCCAGTGTTGCTCTTGTTTTACCTCCATCCCCAACCCACAAAGCAAAGACACACAAAGGGAGCGGTCTCTAACAAGTCCTGGGGCCTCTTTCAAAGATGGCGCCTGCTTCCCACCCTGCCCACTGCCAACCCAGGTGCTCACCAGACCTTAGCCACCATGGGATTCTAAGGATTCCCTAACTTCAGACTGACCTGCCACCTGAGGGCCCTCCAGAGCCCCTGCTCTGCTCCAATAGTTTCAAACCAAGGCCAGGGTCCTCATCTGGGAGTCCATGGCCATCCACAGGCTCCATCTTGCCTTGCCAAATGTGTCTCCAGACAGAAACACTTGGTATCAACCCCCCCAAGCCCATCCCCCACATCTCCACAGCCTCTGCCCTAGCCTCAAGCAATGCTCCCTCCTTGACATCTTCATCAACATCATTTTTACCTCCTCTAAGCACCTCCAAGTTCTGGTGGTTTGTGAACTTGTCTGACATCTCCCACTGGAGCAGATGCTCCCTGTGAGCAGGACATACCTCACGGCCAGATGGTACTCAAAACACAGGGCACAGGGACAGAACTTAGAGCCAGAACTAAACCTATACAACTGCAGTCAGCTGATTTTCAACACGGGTGCGAGACCACTCGACGGGGAAGAACAGTCTTTCCAACCAATGGTGTTGGGACAGCTGGAAAGCCACAGACTAGGAATGAAGTTGGACCCTCACGTCACACCATTTATAAAAGTTAATTCAAAATAGTTCGAAGATCTAAACCTAAGAGCTAAAACTATAAAACTCTTAGAAGAAAATATATAGACAGGTAAGTCTTCATGACTTCAGATTGGGCAGTGATTTCTTAGATGCCATCAAAAATACAAACAACAAAAGAAAAAACTTGAATAAATTGGACTTCACCAAAATTAAAATATTTTGTGTATCAAAGGACAATATTAAGACGATGAAAAGATAACCCATAACATGGGAGAGAATATTTGCAAACTATCTAATAAGGATCTAGTATCTACAATATGTAAAAATGACAAAAAATTCAATTTAAAAATGGGCAAAGAGCCGGGGTGGTGGTGTATGCCTGTAATCTCAGCACTCGGGAGGCTGAGGCAGGAAGATTGCCAAGAGTTTGAGGCCAGCCTGGGCTACCCAAAGAAGATAAACTAATGCCCTAAATATCAAATGCAAAGATACTCAACATCATCAGCTGTCAGGGAAATGCAAATCAGGCCAGTATGGGACATTATTTCACACCTGCTATAATCAAACAAATGGACAATAACAAGTATTGACAAGGATTATAGAGAAACTGGAACCCTTGGATAGTGCTAGAGGGAATGTAAAATGTGGGAAATGGTTTGAGAGCTCCTCAAAAAGTTAAATATAGAATTATCATATGACCCAACAATTCCACTCCTAGGTACACCCAAAAGAATTGAAAACAGGTGTTCAAACAAAAACTTCTATGCAAATGTTCATGGCAGCACTATGTGCAATAGCCGAAAGGTGCAAACAACTCGAATGCCCATCAACTAGTGAGTGGATTAACAAAACGTGGTGTAACCACACGATGGGATATTATTTGGCTACACCATGAAACAAAGAGCTATGCGTGGTGGCACATGCCTATGACTGTAGCACTCTAAGAGGCTTCGGCAGGATCGCAAGGATGCAGGGTTCTCTTGGTGGTGTAAAATGTTCTAAAACTGACTATGGTGATGGGTTCGAATATCTTCGACTATCCTGAAAACCACGTGAATTGTACCTCAAAAAAGCTGTCTAAAAAACAAATGTGGCACAAGGAAGAATGAATCTGGGCTCTAAATAGAGTAGCCAGATCCAGTCTCCAGGGGGCAAGAAGGGGCCACTTACTGTCAATGCCTAACAGTCTGGGGACAGATTAACTGCAAATTAACACTGATTAGAAAAAACAAACAAACAGATGGTCCATTTGTGAAAACACTGTGTGAGAAACGGAGGGGGAGAGGAGGAGGAGGAGAAGGAAGGCGGAGGAGGAGAAATCAAATACGGTTAAATATTAAGAATTACTAGAATCGGGCCAGTGATATAGCTCAGCAGCATAAGCGCCCGCTTGGCAAGCGCGAGGTCCTGAGTTCGACTCCCAGTACCCACATTAAAAAAAAAAAAAAAAGAGAATTACTAGAATCTAGGTGAAAGGATGATGGGGTTCTTTTCTGTAATGGCTGAAGACTTTCATATCGAAAACTTTCACAATGAGCTCTCAATGGCTAAAACTGGAAGGATCTGAACAATAAATTATAATCAGATTGGATTATAACCCATAAAAGATAATAAATATCTAGTCTTTATGAAATGTGAATTAGTGAATAAATAGAGGAGAGAAGAGGAGGGGAGGGGAAGGGAGAGGAGACAAGAGGAAGAGGAGAGGAGCTTTCTCTTACAGAAAAGTTCCAATTAATAAATGCAGATGGAATGGAGGAAACAGAAAAATCACCACTAAAATACCACAGTAGTAACTGTCATGGGCAAGATGCACTGAGGGATGTTGACATTGGTAGTTGGAGAAACAGCAGGATATTTGCATAATCTCAAAGTGTTGCCCCCAGGACACTGATTAATTACAAAGGAAAAGATGCAGGGAGAGACACCCAACATGGCTTCAGTGGGACTCTTGTCAAAAATGCATCAACTGGCCGGTGAGATGGCTCAGCAGTACAAGCGCCTGCCTGGCAAACACGAGGTCCTGAGTTCGACCCCCAGTACCACATTAAAAAAAAAAAAAAAAAAAAATGCATCAACCCAACCTAATCATGAGAAAACTAATCATGAGAAAACATCAAACTCAAGTGGACGGATATTCTACAGTGAGCTGACCAGTTCTCTTAAAAAATGTGAAGCTCACGAAAAAGAGAAAAATGAAGGGTTGTGATAACAGAAGTCCCTGAATGAAGGCCACAGGAATTCTCTGGAACATTTTCCCAAGTTTTCTACAAGCCTAAAATTATTCCAAGTTTTAATTTAAAAACCCTAAAAATTTTCATGATAAAAAAAAACAACTTTAGGGGGCCGGTGAGATGGCTCAGCGGCTTAAGCGCCTGCCCGGCAAGCGCGAGGGCCCGAGTTCGACTCCCGGAACCCACATACGAAAAAGGGGCCGGTGATATCGCTCAGCGGCACGGGCGCCTGCTGGCGCGCGAGGTCCTGAGGTCGACCCCCCGGTACCCACAAAAAAAAAAAAAAAAAAAAACTTTAGGGCCGGTGAGATAGCTCAGCGGCGTAAGCACCTGCCTGGCAAGCACGAGGTCCTGAGTTCGACTCCCGGTACCCACATATGAAAAAACAGCTGGTGATATCGCTCAGCAGCACGGGCGCCTGCTGGTGCGCGAGGTCCAGAGTTTGACCCCCGGTACCCACCAAAAAAAAAAAAAAAAAAAAAAAACTTTACACTAAAGATGGACATTTTTTAGAACTGCCTATACCCAGAGGCCATGTGGTCCTTAGGCTGGTGCCTGAGGGGGAGGCCCATTCCCTGCACAAAGCCCCTGGGACAGAGGGGGAAAGGGAGTGCTGAGAGCCACTGTGGGTCTCTCTCCTGCTCTGTGGATCTGCGCTGCAGGAGCAGGAGTGTACTGAGGAACAGTGTGTCGGAACTGTGTGCCAGGTCTTTGCTTATTTCTGAAAGGAGGGCTCCACACAGGGAAACCAAAGATGAGAATCCAGAATTTCACAGATGGTCAGATGTGGCCTTCTCTTTGTCAATCAATTTATATGATTTTCATTGTTTGAAACTATGTCTCTGTATTATTTCTATATTTTAAGATAGCATGGATTATAATACTGGATGACATGGAGCAGGGGGTGTTGCTGAGGATTGAACCAGGACCTCACACATGCTAAGCACATGCTCTATCACTGAGCTACACCCATCAACCAGGTTAATGAAGATCACCTTTGTCCCAGGACCACTGTACGGTGTATATTTTTTCAGTACTGGGGATTGAACCTAAGGCTGCTTTATCCTAGTCCTTTTTTAATTTTTTTCATTTTAAGCTGCATATACAGAGCTACACTCAGTTTTGTAGAGATTATTGATTATTCTCCTAGAGCGTTTTTTTGTTTTGTTTGTTTGTTTTTTGGTGATACCAGGATTTGAATTCAGGGCCTTTGCACTAAACTATATCCCAGCCCTTTTAAATTTTTTTTTATTTTGAGACAAGTTCTTGCTATATTGCTAAGTTACTCAGGCTGGCTTCTACCTTGCGAACCTGCTTCAGCCTCCCAGAGTGCTGGGATTACAGGCCTATGTTACCACACCCAGCTTCCTAGAGAATTTATAAGCCTACTCGTTGAGCCACCAGACACAGCTGAGGCAGACCTGGACTCCAGGACGGGGACACACGATGAGTGATAAAGGACATGCAGTAAAAATGCTACCAACAGAATCTAAGTGGAAGGCACATAGGTGTTCACTGTAAAATTCTTTCAGCTTCTCTGTACATTTTTTAAATAGTAAATGACTATAAAACTATGAATGGGTATTTGGGGCATTCAACTCACAGAACCAGATTCACACCCTCAGTGGGAGAAATCAGCAAGTTTAGGAGGTCCCATTTGCCTGTTCCTCCTCCCCACAGTGGCTGCAGGTGACAAAGTAGGTAAAGGGGACCCGAAGGAAGGAGAAGGGTGATCTTGTCCTCCAAAAGACATCTGGAAATGTCTGGAGACACTGAGAAGGTGCTACTGATTGCTATCCAGTGGGTGGGGGCCAGGAATGATGCTAAACACCCCCAACGCAGAGAACAGCCCCCATGACAGAATCGTCCAGTCTAACTGTGAAGCTCGGAGGTGGGGAGACCCTCATTTCGACAGTACAAGTCCTATAACAGGGTGCACTCTCAGCGTAAGGCTGCCATCCCTGTCATTATCATCAGCATCATTGCTATAACTTCATTACCATCATTGCCACGATTATCGCTGTCATCGTCACCATTGTCATTGTTGTATGTATTAATGGCCTTGGGATTCCCAGTATTCAAAAGAGCACAAGTAGGAGGCATAAATAAACACTGCACCACTAACCTGAGCCAACAACTCATTTCTCTGGGTTGCGGAAGCCCTCTTCCAAAATGCACGGTCAAGCCCCTCAGCTCCTCTCAGCTCCTCCGAAGGACTGCAGCAGCTGGAGGTGGGAGGAGGGCAAGGAGGTGGGAATGAAGTGTGGTGGGATAAGGTCTCAGCCACCTTTAACACTGAAGGTCTGTGGTTCTAAGTATCTGAGATGAATTAATTCATTTGAGTCTCTCAACAACACAGGTCAGTCCCCAACAGAATAATGTATGTCTCTTCCGCACCGTGATCTTAACCACCGAGCTTTGCTTCCCTGGCGGGAAGCCGTGCTTTTGCAGAATTGGCCCTTGGCCATGGCAGCCCCACGGCCTGTCTGACCACAGCAGGAGGAACCTCGGAAGGCACAGCTGTCTCTCAGCTCTAACCTGGTTACTCAAGACCTTCCCCTTTGGTATTATGGGAAATGCCCAGAAGGATTCATTGTTGGGCAGGGCAGAGGGCTGGTGACCAGAAGGTGTATGTCTGAGGAAGCAGCCTGTGGGGAGGAGTCAGAGCCAGAATCTTCAGAGCCACCACTGAGAGAACTCTGTCCCCTTGGTCACCTTCCAGCCTCTCTGACTTCTCACCACCATCAGCCAGAGCTCCCTCACATGACTACCTGGGGGATCATTTCCAGAGAGGCTACAATGGGGAGTAGCTGGGGTGTTTACGTTTGTTGGAAGGAATAAAAGCAGCAGCTCTGGAGACACGGTGGGAGAAGGGACCAAGCAGATGTAAGTGGATGATGACAGAAGTGAGAGGGGGCCAGAAGCAGGGCCCCTGAGGCTGAGAAGGGTGCCTGCTGGAGCATGACTTGCTCCTCCTTACACACACAAACCAATTTTGCACTGTAATGACAGAAGGGATTCTAGTGGACCCTGGCTGTCAAAGACTGGGACACAAGGGAAATACGTTGCAGGGGAAGTAAAAATGTATGCCTGTTGATTATCAGGAGAACCATCACTTACTAGCACTTACCATCTGCCAAGCTTAGTGACAAATGCTTTATAGAATCATTCTCTGTATATTTCAAAGCAACCCTAGGAGATAGACTTTTACATCCCTATTTGACAGCTAAGCAAACTGAGGCTCAGAGAAGTGAATGGCTTACCGAAGTCACACAGTTGGTAAGGCCCCAGAATTTGAATTCCAACCTCTTTTAACCTCAGGGGCATCTGAGTGCTTCAGTACTTTACAGTAATACTTCAGTTCTTTGCTAAACAGAATGACAGGTGTTTGGGGCCTCTTCCAAGCCCTCTCATCTCACATACATACACAATCTTTTCCCCTCATTCTGTCAGAGAAATCAGTAACAATGAATGAGATTCTAAATGGAGAAATAAAACTCTTTTCAAAAGTAAGGAAATACACAACACGGCTAAAAGTGGGCAAAAGATGGGAGCAGGGGCTGGAGTGTGGCTCAGTGGTAGAGGACTCCCTTAGTATATGTGAGGCCCTGGGTCCACCAGCACTAAAAAAAAAGGTGGAAAGATCTGAACAGACAGTTTCACAAAGAAGATAAGTGAATGCCAAGCATCTGAAAAGATGCTCAATATCATGTTATTAGAGAACTGCAAATTAAACAAGATACTACTTACTACTCAGCTATTAGAATGGCCCAACTCCAAAAAACACTGATAAAACCAAATGCTGGTGAGGATGTGAAGCAACCAGAATGCTCGCTCACTGCAAAATGGTACAGCCTCTTTGGAAAGCCATTTCTTACAAAATTAAACAGAGTAGTCACCTTATCTGCAGGGGACACGGTCCTCGATCTGCAATGGATTCCTGAAATCATAGATATTATTGAGCTCTACATCTGCTATGATTTTTCCTATACATATGAACCTATGATAGGGACAGTAAGAGATTATCAACAATAATTACTAATAAAATAGAAAAATTATAATGATATACAGTAAAATATATGTGAATGCAGTCTCCCTCATCTTCTCTGTCTCTGTCTTTCTGTCTCTGTCTCTGTTTCTGTCTCTGAGTCTCTCTCTCTCCCCCTCTCTCTCAATATCTTAATTCCTCATTGTACCACAGTAACATTTTTGGACCACAGAATTGACTATAGATACCTGCAAATACGAAAGTGAAACCGTGGATAAGGTCATACTACTATAGCCTCACAATATGATCTGAACTGCTCTTCTCGGTGTTTATCTAAACAAACTGAAGTCATGTCCACACAAGAATCTGCACACTAGAGAGACCTCAAGATGGCGGATGAGTAAGAAGCAGGCAGCAAAACTCTCTCTAAAAGTTACCATTGGAACACGGGAATATAGCGACCCAGAAAGCGCAGGAGGGGGGGAGATGCCTCCCCGAAACCCAGAAAAGTTCTGAAGCGCAATCTGGGACCCCCGGCACCAGTGACGGGTGACTTCCAACAAAGAAGATGGAAAGAAGGAGCAGACCGCGCCCGCGCACCTTCTAATACCCCGGGAGTTGGAGCGCCGGCGGAGGCTCAATTCTATGGACACACGGTGGCAGCTGGCGCCCAGGGAGCCCCCACGGAGGATCCTGAGACAGCGGCGGGGCAGGGGAGCAGCGGAGAACGGCGCTGACCGGCGGTGAGTGTCTCTCAGCCACAGCTGCCCCGCGCCAGAGAGCGACCAGCCGGGCGCCATTGTGGGGGGTGTGGCGAAACTCAGAGCGGCTCGGAAACTGCTCTGGGAACTTGTGCTCAGGACAGGGCAGCACAGGGCCTCTCAATTGAGCCCACGAAAGTGTGCTGAGGTCAGCGGGCGAACGAGACTGGACTCTCAGCCACACCTGTCCCGCGCCAGAGAGCGACTGGCCCGGCGCCATTGTGGGGGGCGTGGCGAAAAACCAGAGCGGCGGGAACCAGTGCAGGGAACCCGCGCTCCGGACAGCACGCTGAGCCTCTCAGGCCCAGGGATCGTGAAAGGGCGGCGAGAGCGGAGGCGAGCTAGACTGGTCTCTGCCTGAAAGTACGCGCCTCTGCTCACCACCCGCCAGAGGGCGCTCCTGGCTTACTGGGACGGACCTGCACAGAACAGGACTTTGTCACAAGGTACCTGCCTACAACAGAGTCAAAACCTGGAACTGATTGTTTTTATATTTTTTATTTTTATTTTTATTTTTTATTTTTATTTTTTATTTTTTTTTTCTCACTGATTTGTTTTTTTTGTTCTGGCGAAGGGTTTTTTTTTGTTTTTGTTTTGTTTTGTTTTGTTTTTTGGTGGGGTTTTATTTTTGATCTGTCTGTTTTATTGTTTTTATCTTTGTTTTTGTTTCTGTATGTGTATTTGCTCTTTCCTTCATTATTCTCTCTGGTTTTTTATATGAGTGTAAACAGCGCCTCTAACTTCTTTGTGATTGTGGTTGTGATCTGTTCTTCCTTTTATCCCTTCCTTCTCTTTTTACCACCTGTCCTCTGCACTAGTGTCCCAATTTTAGTGGGATCCCTCTTGGTCCTCTAACCTTACATCTAATTCCTTCCTCTTCTCCCAATACTCTATTTCCTCCTTAACTCATCTTAAATTTAAACTCCTCAAGGAAAAATTGACATACATAGGACTTGTATACTGCATATAATTTTTCTGGTGTGTTTTAGATTTTGTTATATAACCGCAACTCTATACAGCTAAAAGTGGTAAATAACTGGTTAGCTCAGTCTGTCATTTTCTAGGCTGTGTTTGATGCTTTAGTTAACATTATAGCCAAATGTGAAATAATTGTTCTAAACATCTTTCCTTCCTGATATTTCATGATTGAGATTGACTAAGGGACACAGAAAATACAGTGGCACAGTACCAAAGAATCAAGGACTGGGCCAAACAGGTAGCAACTTCGCATACCCAACGAATTGAAGAGGTAGGATCTGGCAGAAAGCTCAAAACCTAAAAGCAAGCTCCACTTGGAAGATACTGCAGAGAAGTAGTCATCTTCTAAAGATCTTAAACACTAGCAATAAAGTAACCTACTATAGGTAATTTGCAAACATCACCCCAGGAATTAAAGAAAGAAAAAATGAGACGACACTTAAACAAGATGCAACCACACACATCCAATTCACCAAAGGCAAACCTAGGGAGCAACGAGGTGGGACAATCCAAAAGCCACCCACCTGGCCTATCTGAAGTGGTAACAACAAAGCAACTGAATGAGGTTCTGGAAAAAATTAAAACAGAAATAATCTCACAGATAACTGCAGAGATAATGTCTACAATGAAGACCATGCTTAAGGACACTATAGCTGATACAGACAAAAAAATAGATGAACTTAAGAAAACTATAGAAACCATGAATGCTCAGCATAGGAAAGAAATGGAATCTATAAGGCAGATTCAAGCAGATATCCAAGAGATAAAAAATTCCATTGAAAGTATTTGTAGCAGAATAAGCCAATGCGAGGACAGGATCTCAGATATAGAAGACAGGCTTGCAATTAGTGATCATGAAATGGAAAAATTCTTAAAAATAGCAAGGGACCATGAAAAATCAATTCAGCAGCTGCTAGATGACTCAAAGATAAACAACTTAAGAATAATTGGAATAAATGAAAAAGCAGGAGATAGCATCAACGACATTAAAACCTTGTTCAAAGACATAATCAGGGAGAACTTTCCTGGAAGAGAAAAGGAATTTGACACCCCTATAAGTGAAGCTTTTAGAACACCAACTAGACATGATCAAAAAAAAACTTCAGCCAGACATATTATAGTCAAGATCCCAGAAATTCAACAGAAGGGCAGAATCTTAAAAGCTGTTAGGGAGAAGAGACAAATCACCTATGAAGGAAAACCCATCAGAATCACAGCTGACTTTTCAGCACAAACCCTCAATTCAAGAAGAGCTTGGAATGATGTATTGCAAGCTCTAAAGGAAAATAATTTTCAGCCCAGATTGATGTACCCTGCAAAACTATCTTTCAAAATTGATGGAGAAATAAAATACTTTCATGACAAAGAACATCTGAGAAAATTTATGACCACCAAACCAGCACTCCAAAACGTTCTGAAGGACATTCTAGAAAGAGATAGGAACCCCAACAGAAGGAATCCACCAGGCAGGGCAAATAATTAAATAGCCGGAAAGCGGAAAAACAAAGAGTGGGAACCAACAACAGGAAAATATCATGACAAGTCAATACATATCACTTTTAACCATCAATGTTAACGGTCTCAATTCACCAATCAAAAGGCACAGACTGGCGAAATGGATCAAGAAGCAAGATCCAACAATATGCTGTATACAAGAAACACATTTAATTCAGAAAGAAATTCATAGACTGAAAGTCAAAGGATGGAAAACAATACTCCATGCCACAGGAACCCAGAAAAAAGCAGGGGTAGCTATTCTTTTTGCAGACAAAGTGAACTTCAAGCCAAGAAGGATTCAGAGAGATAAAGACGGTCATTACATCCTTGTAAAGGGAACAATCCAAGAGGAAGAGATAACGATCATAAATATATATGCATCAAATACCAATGCACCCAGCTATATAAAACAAGTACTAAAGGACATGAAAAATCAAATAAGCACTAATACAATTATATTGGGAGATCTCAATACTCCACTGTCACAAAAAGATAGATCAACTGGACAGAAAATCAATAATGAAATAGTAGAACTGAACCAAACTTTTGAACAAATGGACTTAGTAGATGTCTACAGAGTGTTCCATCCCACAACATCAGAATACACATTTTTCTCAGCTGCACATGGGACGTTCTCCAAAATAGACCACATACTAGCTCATAAAACCTGCTTAAGTAAATGCAAAGGAATTGAAATTATCCCATGCATATTATCAGACCATAGTGCAATGAAATTGGAAATCAATGGCAAAAGATCCCACAAAAACTCCCTAAACACATGGAAATTAAACAGCATCCTCCTGAACAACCAATGGGTCACAGATGAAATTAAAGAAGAAATTAGTCACTTTCTACAACTGAATGATAATGACAGTACAACATACCGGAACTTATGGGATACAATGAAAGCAGTCCTAAGAGGGAAATTTATAGCATTAAACACTTATATCAGGAAAATAGAGCAAGCGCAAATAAACAACTTAAGGGTGATCCTCGAGCTTCTAGAAAAAGAAGAGCAGGTTAAGCCAAAAGCCCGTACAAGGGAGGAAATTATAAAGATCAGAGCAGAAATTAACGTATTGGAGAATAAAAAAACAATACAAAGAATCAATGAAGCAAAAAGTTGGTTCTTTGAAAGAATAAATAAGATTGACAAACCCTTATCCAACCTTATTAAAAAAAGAAAAGAAAAGACTCAAATCCATGCAATTGAAAATGAAAAGGGTGATATCACGACAGACCCTGCAGAAATCCAGAAGATCATCTATACCTATTTTGAAAATTTATATTCTACTAAGATGGAAAATGCAGAAGAAATGGACAGATTCCTAGATTCGTATGAATTACCAAAGCTGAATCAAGAAGATTTAAAAATCCTAAATAAACCAATATCAGCCAATGAAATTGAAGATGTAATTAAAAACCTCCCAACAAAGAAAAGCCCAGGCCCTGATGGATTCACTGCCGAATTCTACAAGAAATTTAGAGAAGACCTAACGCCCCTACTTCTCAAACTTTTCAATGAAATTGAAAGGGAAGCAATACTCCCAAATTCATTCCTGGAAGCAAGCATTACCCTGATACCAAAACCAGAGAAGGACCCAACTAAGAAAGAGAACTACAGGCCAATCTCCCTAATGAACATAGATGCAAAAATCCTTAATAAGATACTGGCAAACAGAATCCAACAAATCATCAAGAAGATTATACACCATGACCAAGTTGGATTCATCCCAGGGATGCAGGGATGGTTCAACATACGTAAATCAATAAATGTAATACAGCATATTAACAGAACCAAAGACAAAAATCACATGATCATCTCAATAGATGCAGAAAAAGCTTTTGACAAAGTCCAGCACCTTTTCATGATAAAAACCCTACAGAAAATTGGAATAGAGGGTCTTTATCTCAATCTGGTAAAAGCTATCTATGACAAACCAACAGCCAATATTATACTAAATGGCCAAAAACTGAAAGCCTTCCCTCTAAAATCAGGAACAAGACAAGGATGTCCACTGTCCCCACTCTTATTCAACATAGTTCTGGAAACTTTAGCCAGAGCGATTAGACAAGAGAAAGAAATAAAAGGAATAATGATTGGAAAGGAAGAAGTTAAATTATCATTATTTGCAGATGACATGATACTCTACACAGAAGACCCCAAAAACTCCACTAAAAAACTGCTAGATTTAATAAGCAAATTCAGTAGTGTAGCTGGATACAAAGTCAATACTCAAAAGTCAATAGCCTTCCTGTACACAAATAACAAACTTACTGAAAGAGAAATTAGGGAAACAATACCTTTCACAATAACATCCAAAAAAATGAAATACCTAGGAATCAACCTCACGAAGGATGTAAAAGACCTCTATACTGAAAACTACAGTACTCTGAAAAAGGAGATTGAAGAGGATATCAGAAAATGGAAAGATATCCCTTGCTCCTGGATAGGAAGAACCAATATAGTGAAAATGGCCATACTTCCAAAATTGTTATACAGATTTAATGCAATTCCAATCAAAATTCCAACAGCATATCTCACAGAATTAGAGAAAACAATCCTAAAATTCATTTGGAATCAGAAGAGACCTAGAATAGCAAAGGCAATTCTGGGCAACAAAGGCAAGGCAGGGGGCATCACTATCCCCAACTTGAAATTATACTATAAAGCTACTGTGATAAAAACAGTGTGGTACTGGCAAAAAAACAGACCTGAAGATCAATGGAACAGATTAGAAGATGCTGAAACAACCCCAGACATACTAAGCCACCTTATCTTTGACAAAGGTGCCAAACACATTCGCTGGAAGAAAGATAGCCTCTTTAATAAATGGTGCTGGAAAAACTGGCTCTACAATGCCGAAGATTAAAACTAGATCCATATCTTTCACCATGCACTAAACTAAATTCAAAATGGATCAGAGATCTAAATATTAAAACAGAAACATTAAATCTGCTGGAAGGTAGGATAGGTAAAACCCTTGGAGACATTGGTGTAGGCAAAGAGTTTATGAATAAAAACTCAACCGCACGGGAACTATCCCAAAGAATCAATAACTGGGATCTCATCTTATTAAAAAGCTTTTGCACAGCAAGAGAAACCACCAACAGAGTGAAGAGACAACCCACAATGTGGGAAAAAATGTTTGCCAGCTGTTCCTCAGACAAAGGATTACTATCGAGAACATATAAAGAACTCAAAAAAATCAGACCTCCCAAATTTAAAGACCCACTCCAAAAATGGGCATCTGAGATGAATACACATTTCTCAGATGAAGAAATACTAATGGCAAATAAATATACAAAAAAATGTGCAACATCACTAGTCATTCGAGAGATGCAAATTAAAACAACACTGAGATACCATCTCACCCCAGAAAGAATGGCTACTATTAAGAAATCAACTAATAACAAATGCTGGAGGGGCTGTGGGGAAAAAGGAACCCTTCTCCACTGTTGGTGGGAGTGTCGACTGGTACAGCCACTGTGGAAGTCAGTGTGGAGATTCCTCAGAAAACTAGGGTTGGAGGTCCCATTTGACCCAGCTATTCCCCTTCTGGGCATCTTCCCAGAAGAATTAAAAACATCGTACCACAGCGATATATGTGCACCCATGTTTATAGCAGCACAATTTGTAATAGCCAGATCTTGGAAACAACCCAAATGCCCATCAACTGAGGAATGGATAAGAAAGATGTGGTATTTTTATACAATGGAGTACTATTCAGCCATAAAGAAGGATAAACTGGAGACTTTTATAGGTAAATGGATGCAACTCGAGAAAATACTCATAAGTGAAATAAACCAGAAGCACATGTGTAAGCATCGTATTGTCTCTCTAGTATGAGAAACTGAAAGAGTAAATAAGATCCAAAATGTACAATAGACATGGTGAATCAAAAAGAAACTGGTCAAAAGGAAAGAGAGACTGGAATAGGGAAAAGAAAGAAGGGAAAGGGAAAAAAACAATTGTATATATATATATATATATAAGATGGTTAAGATAGATACACTACCATTTTTACTTAGTTCATTGAAGAGTAAGGTTTGTGCCAATAATGTTTGGACAATTGAATGCTAATGTCTGGTGTCCTGAATAACTAACTTAAAGATAGTAATACGTAATGTATTAACCATTGTTACCCTCCTATTATGTTTGTTTGAAAATTTGTTCTTCTTTTGATTTGTTTTGTTTTTTCTTCTCTTTAAAATAAAAAAAAAAAAAAAAAGAATCTGCACACTAGGGCCGGGGATGTAGCTCAGCGGCACAGTGCCTACCTGGCAAGCACGAGGCCCTGAGTTCAATTCCTGGTACCAATAAATAAATAAATAAATAAATAAATAAATAAATAAATAAAAGAGAATTTGCACACTAAAGTCTGCAAGAGCTTTATTCATAATTGTGAGAACTTGAAAGCAACCGAGATATCCTTTAATAGGTGAATACAATGTGGCATATCCCTAAGGTAAGACATGATCAGCAGTAAGAACAGGCTTGCAATGCTGCTGCGTGAGGCTGAGGACGCTAGGCTGAGCCAACAATTGCCTCTCTCCTACTCTGACCAAGAAGTCATTTGTCTTTACTGAACAAGAAAGAGAAGGTGGAGCCTGTTTCATCCCATTAGCCCACTTTGAAGAAAAGGCGTCATGGGACAACTGGAACAGCAGACCTTGCTGCTGATTTCATCTTTATTTCATTGAAGTGACAACAAAGTAACCAACATTCAACTTAGTGTACAAAAAAGCAATAGCGAAACAAATAAACCTACTGTGGAAAATAAACAGTGCATTGGAGGTCAAGGAAAGCCTGCTTCCTTTCCTCATTTAAGGAATCAAAAGTGGTGAAAATAAAGATATTAGTTTAACCACAAATTAGCTCTTTTATGCAAAAACCTATACAATCAGCTATGTTAGTTACAAGTGATAAGATGTTTTCAGTATTTTTTGGTTCACAATACAGTCATCCCAGGGCTGGGGACGTTGCTCAGTGGTAGAGTGCTTGGTGCAAAGTTCTAGATTTAATCTCCAAGGGGGAGGGGAGAGGGGAGGAGGGAGAGAGGAAGAGAGAGAGGGAGGGAGGAGAAGGAAGAGGAGGAGAGGTGAGGAGAGAAGAGAGAAAGAAAGAAAGAAAGAAGGAAGGGAGGAAATGAGGGAGGTAAGGAGGAAAGAAAGATCAACTAGGGCTGGTGAGATAGCTCAGTGGTGTAAGGGGCTGCCTGGCAAGCATGAGGTCCTGAGTTCAACTCCTGGTACCCACATAAAGGAAAAAAAGGGCCGGTGATATTGCTCAGCAGCACAAACGCCTGCTGGCAAGCGCGAGGTCCTGAGTTTGACCCCCAGTACCCACAAAAAAAAAAAAAAAGAAAAGAAAAGGAAAGAAAAGAAATAAAAGAAAGATCAACTAACCAAACAAAAAACCAAAACACAATCAATCATCCACGGTACTCTAGCTATCAACAACAGTTTTAATTTTCCCCATCACCTAGAAGGAGCACAAAATAATACACCAAGAACAGTTCTCATTTGATACATGGGCTTTCATCATTTTAAAGCCCCTCTAAATATTTCCAGACATCTCCACAGTGCTTCACATGAGCCCCGGACGACCAGCTACCTCACCGTGTCTACTAGAGGCCAGTTATTTCCCCCTTCTCTTCCCGGGCCACACATGCTAAGTCACTGCCCCCCATCAGCACCCCGGAATACCTCTTCAGTCATCTGGGATCCTGAAATCCCAAAACTTCTTTTTCCTGACTTTATAAACTTCAGAAAAATACAAAACACCTTCGGGAGTAGTTGTGAGATGGCTTTCCTCCTTTAATTTGTAGTCCTTCCTCTAGGATCTGCTCCTTTGTTTATGGAGCTAGATTAGGAGAACTTCTGAGTAATAGGTATCACTTCATGTGAATACTCACATTTCTTCCGTGAGAACCAAGGGCCGTTACAGATCATATTTTATGTGCTGGGACTGGGGATGTGGCTCAGTGGTAGAGCGCTTGCCTACCACGTGGGAGGCCCTGGGTTTAATCCCCATCATCTCAAAATACATGTATTTGTGCTTAAATCTTGCTTTAGCAGAAGTTCTTTCCTAGGAAAGCTTGTCAGTAAAACCCACGTACAGTATTATGAGGCAAGCCCCACAATTTCACTGGATGGGCACATACTGTTATGTGCCACAGTAATGACCCAATTAAGCTTAATGTTTAATTTACAAAACACATGAATGTCTTATTCTTTCAGCAAACAGAAGGCTCAGAACCAATATAAACTACCAGCCTATGAAGCTTTGGTGATATATTTTATAATTTATGAGCTCACCCTCCCCCAAGAAAAGAGGCAGCAAGCTACAAAAAGACACAGAGGAGGGCCGGTGAGATGGCTCAGCGGCGTAAGCGCCTGCCTTGCAAGCGCGAGGGCCCGAGTTCGACTCCCGGATCCCACATACGAAAAAGGGGCCGGTGATATCGCTCAGTGGCACGGGTGCCTGTTGGCGCGCGAGGTCCTGAGGTCGACCCCCCGGTACCCACAAAAAAAAAAAAAAAAAAAAAAAAAGACACAGAGGAATCTTAATGTGTATTGTTAAATGAAAGCAGCCAATCTGAAAGGGCTATATACTGTATGAGCCCAACTACATGATATTCTGAAAAAGGCAAAACTATGGAGACAGTAAGAAGATCAGAGATTCGCAGGGAGAGGGAAGGATAAATAAGTGGAGTGCAGGAGATTTTTAGGACAATGGAACGATTGCCCCCTACAATACTGCAACTATAGAAACATGTCCTTCCACATCTGCTGAAACCCTCAAAACCTACAACACCAAGAGTGAATCCTAAGGTGAACCATGGGTTCTAGCTAATATGAATGTATCATAACCAGCTCATCAACTGTAACAAACATACTGCATCACTGTTAAGTGGCACAGTGGGAAACTGGGGGAGCTGAGGTATGTAGGAACTTTCCACTCAATTTTTTCTATAAACCTAAAACTATTCAAAAACATTTTTATTTTTATTTATTTAATTTATTTATTTATTTATTTATTTTGGTACCGGGGATCGAACTCACAACCTCACGCTTGCCAAGCAGGTGCTGTGCCGCTGAGCTATATCCCTGGCCCTCAAAAACATTTTTAAATGCTACCAAGTGCAATGAAAAATATTCTTAATTTTTAAATGTTCTTCTCTACAGAGAAAAAAGAAGACCACTACAATCTTCATCAATGGGAAAGAATCCAGCCCTGCCGTAGACATTACATCTGTACTGAGTCACACCCTTCAGAATGCGTTTGTGTCAATGAATGAGAAACTTATCATGCTGGACAAGGAATATGCATGGTGTTTGTACCTTTATTTCTCTACTGTCCCCTTGGTCCCAACCATGTGGCCTTTGCTGGCGACACAGCCTAGTGCAGAAGATGAAAAAGTCAACAATATTAGCTCTCAATTCTTTTTCTTCATTGCATGTATCACAATTTGAATCTGCACATTTATTTCTTTGTTAACTTATTAATCTCTGTGAAGCCCATGGGGAGACAGGCCACCTCTATTGTGTCTGCTCCAAACACCCAGTGCATTTTGCACAGTGCATGGGATGAATCCTGAATGAACCAGGCAATGGCGCTGATCAATGCTGGGGCTGCACAAAGAACAGCAGAGCCCAGAGCTCTGAACCTATGCTGAAAGCCGTATTTCCATGGCAGTCCTGGAGGGCTCCAAAGAGCAGGACTCTGGTTGAGGGTGTCACAGAAGAAGTAGAAACCTGGCAGACAAAGGTCAGGGAAGAAGACTGTCCTTGCAGAAGTCCCCAAAGAAAAGACCTCCTACCAGTCTTTCTTCTCCAAACTTCAGAGCCAACACTCAGAATATGAGGCTGGTTAGGCAGGGTGAGGCAGGAAGGAAACCCGCCAGGGAAGTTTAGTCCTGCCTAGAAGTTACAGCTCATGGTACCAACTTTTGGCAGAGCTGGGACAGAAACACGCACACACAGAGGGAGCTGTAAAAACAGCGAAGTGCACACTGATTCTCAAGTTTCCCTGCAGTGGTACTGATGAGAAAGTAAACAATGCAGAACTTTCTCTCTGGCTGTGCACAGACCCTCTGACATCCATGCCAGGGGCATGATCAGAAACAGCCAGAGCAAAGTTGAAATGTCTCCAAGGTCAAACGTTCACACTCTACCCCACTGATGTTAATTATTTTAACAATAATAATCTCTCACCCTACACCCGCCCAGAAATGTCTTCTAGTAAAACTGATGTTCAGGACAGTGCGAACTCCCAGTTTTTTGTAACACCGACAGCAGCAACTGCTTATAGGATTCCTTACCTACAGCATAAGTCAGGTCACCCTGACACAAGGCAACGTGGGTATGGTCAGCACTACTATTTTGTAGATGTGCCCAGCACACTGCAGGCCCACACACAGGAACACAGACAGATGCGGGACTACTGGGACTGAATGCAAGGCCTCATGAAGCCAGGCAAGCACTCCTCCACTGAGTTGGATCCCCAGCCCTTTTATTATTATTTTTTGAGACAGGGTTTCACTAAGTTGCCCAAGTTGACCTCGAACTCACAATCCTCCTACCTCAGCCTTCCAAGTAGCTGGTATTACAGGTGTGAGCCACCAAGCCCAGCTCCAAGCTATTGTATCCACAATCTGGCTACTACTTCAACACACCATGTGAGTTTGGAATCAGAGGCTGTGGCTAATCCACTGTATTACCTGGGACTAGTGGAACCTCCCCACTCCATATTCTTGCTCTGTACGTTATATGCAGTAACATCATCCTCGACAGGCTTGTCCAGGGAACCCATGAGAATGGAGTAAAAGCCCCAAACAGCATCTGGTACATGGCAGGCCTTCAAAGGGAAAAAGAGAAATATACCCCAATCTGGTGTCTAAAGTCCTGGTAGAATTCTCCAAATCAGAAGAAAGAAAAGTGAGAGGAAAAAAAAAAAGTGACCCAGATGACCAAAGGCCCTGCTGATGAATGAAGTCCTGGCCTGGGGTGGTCAGCCACGCCCACTAGGTGAATCACAGGCAGGAAGCTGCACCCTTCCTGCTCCGGCAGGAACTCCAGCCCAGGGGAGCTTCCTTCCCGACCTTACCCACTTCCTCCAGAACATTCCATGTTATGCCAGGAGAATCCAGGAACAGGTCACTGGACCGTTCCTCCCCTCTCCTCCCAACCCATCCAGAAGAAGCAGGCCCCTCCCTTCCCAGGCCTCAATCCACAACCTCTGACCCGAACCCCTGCCCAGAATCCACTGCCTCCACACAGGCACACCAAGGCCTGGCTCAACCACCTCACACCTGCCTTTCTCCAATACCTCTGAGCTGCACGCCACAGCCAGCAGGAGATGGGCTATGTGGAGGTGGCCCTAGTTTGACCTCTTAATAATCTTTTTTACTTAGGCCCCTGATTGGTCATCCTGCCTTAGTGTTGGTACCTATCACAAATAAGGACAGCCAAGAACCATTTCACTCCTTAAGTACCTTCAATGGCTCCCACTGTCTCTTGAATTGAGTTCAGAGTCCATATGCTGAGATTGATGGTCTTCTATAATACACTCCAAGCTCACTCTCCAGTCCCTGTCTGATTCATCTGTTACAACCAAAGTGGATTACACCATGATTTGCACCCATATTTCTGAACCTGTATGTCCGGAC
The DNA here is from genome assembly GCA_028451465.1 of Erethizon dorsatum. Classification (NCBI taxonomy): domain Eukaryota; kingdom Metazoa; phylum Chordata; class Mammalia; order Rodentia; family Erethizontidae; genus Erethizon; species Erethizon dorsatum. Next base: position 37,720,744 of record CM051826.1, read on the forward strand.
TTACCCTCTATCTCCACCTACCTGGGTCCTATCCCTCCACCCACCTGACTCTTCCTGAGCCCTTTTCTTATTTCATTTCTGACTTCTAGCGTACTGCTCCCAAACCTCAGGCATTCACGTGTTACCTGCCATTCCCTATGTGGCTCCTGTACTATATCTTACTAAATATTTTCCTTTAAATCAACTCACTTTTACTTAAAAAAAAAATTATTTTCAAAAGAAACTTACTTGTATCCCTAACACAAACCATACTATTTGCCATAAATAAAAGGCAAACGAAAAAACAAGTTGTGTTCCAATACGCATGAAAATAATCATTAAAATGTCTTAAATCATTATATGTCTTAAATGTCTCATCTGTACACCACTTAACATCCCGAGCACTGTAACAAATGCTGCCTTGTCTATTTATTTTTGCCTCCTTTGTGGCCCTTAGGGTTTTTGGCCTTGTCTCATGGTTATCTAGAGACCTGTCACAGTCTTGTCCTGGTTGATCCAAATGTGGGGGACAGGGCAGATCCTGCAGCCCCCGCCCATCCTACATGCAGTAGTGACATGCAAGAAAGTATTCACCTGACAGCACTGTCCAATTTGCTCACTGATGGCTCCCATTCTCCACCTGGCCCCAGGCCCACCTGCTGCTCAACTTTCCATCAAAACATACACACCGTCCACCGAGTACCCTAAACACATCCCTGTCCACCAGGCTACTTTGAAGCTCAGTGCAGAAAGAGTTTCAGATGGTCTGGGGAGACACACAGTAGGCTCCTGGCTCAATTCCAACTCCAGCCTCTTCCAGACTAGGGTTGCCAGGAAAAGCCAGTCCCTCCTCCCACAGCAATCATTAACCAAACACTCCCAGCACAGATGCCCATCTTTCCCTGGGGGTGAGCAAAATACTAGAAATCCCCCTGCAGGAAATGGGACCCTGACTCCTACAATCATAAAGATATCTCCCTGGGCCCTCAGAGCCCTGACACCCGGGAACACCTACCAGGAAGCCAGGGGCCCAGGGGCTGAGGGAAAGGCCAGGCGGAGCCCAGACAGGAGGAGGGGCCTCCCTCCCATGCCCTGTTGTCAGGGGCACCGAGGAGCTCCAGATGCAGATCTGAATCACTGGGACTTAAATCAACAAGTGGCAGCCACCAGAAAGGCCCGGCTGGAGCCAAAACAAGGGCTGGATTCTCCCTGGTGGATGGAAGCCTGGCCCAGGCCACCAAGTCTCAGGGACAGTGTCCTATCACTGAACAGGCACAGCACATTTCCTATCAGGAGAGGCCTTCTGGGGAAATGTTTGCGTCCTGGTTGGTATTTTTTTCCAGTCTGGACACTTTTATGAATGTCAAGAATTTTTGTTTGTTTGTTTGTTTGTTAGAAATGGCACATTTTTTGGAAAGGCCTCCAAAATATTGATTACAGGTAGTGATAGTACACTGGAGGTCAGGACCTCAAAGTTTCCCAAAGCTTCCACTGTCAAGGTTGGGGCTCCTCTGAGGCTCAGGGAACTTGATCAATGGTGTAGATGAAACGGCCTCCCAAAGGCACCTTGTGGAGCACAACAGGAATGAAACAAGGCCATCTGAGGTCCATTCACATCCTGACATCTGCCTGCAGTGAGAAGGAAGATGACAAGGATCTCCCTGTTGACCTTTACATAGTACAAACAAGCTAGAGAAGGAAGAAAATGTTTTGGTGATAAGAAAAGCACAACACTGGCAACCTGATCCCCATGGGGAATAAAAACAGGTGTTACTGAGAGGGCCAGATGGACATAATCACCCAGAAGTTCTCGAACTGGACACCAAGGAGCCCTGGGGATATCAGATACCTCTTCAGGGCTACTGAGGCAGAAGAGAAGAGATGAGAATAAGCAGAGGCAGTGTTCCAACCCGACCATGAGCAACTTGGCTTTTGTCTGCTTTATATGTAGGGCTTCCAGGTAAGACTTCATTTGGAAAAAAAACAATTCCTCGGTTAAAAATGTTGAGAAGTTGCCAGGCATAGTGGCACATGCCTATAATCCCAGCACTCTGGGAGGCTGAGGCAGGAGGACTACAAGTATGAGCAACTTAGCAAGACCGTCTCAAAAATTAAAAAGGGTCAATGATGTAGCTCAGTATGAAGGTCTTGGGTTCAATTCCCAGTACTGAGCCCGCCACCCCCACCCCACCCCACCCCATCCCCCGCCAAAAAAAGTAGAGAAGTATGCTGGGAGAAGGGGTAGCTCAGTGCTACAACACTTGCCTATCATGTATAAGGTCCTGGATTCAATCCTAGCACTGCAAAAAAAAAAAAAAAAAGATAGTTAAGAAGTACTGTCATGGGCCGGTGAGATAGCTCAGCGGCATAAGCGCCTGCCTTGCAAGAGCGAGGGCCCGAGTTCGACTCCCGGATCCCACATATGAAAAAGGGGCCGGTGATATCGCTCAGCGGCACGGGTGCCTGTTGGCGCGCGAGGTCCTGAGGTCGACCCCCCGGTACCCACCAAAAAAAAAAAAAAAAAGAAGTACTGTCATGTGCTACCAGGCACATCAAAGGGGAGACTGTAGAACTTGTCTCTGAGTTTGCAAGACACAGTTGCCATACACCCGGATGTGCTAGGACACAGCTGGTCCTCTGGACTGCGTGTGCTCTAAGTTCAGCAGCAATGCAAGAGAGGAGCCTCCTTTGCCAGGGTCCAGCTTGGCCACTTTGTCCTTCCCCTGGCAGGACCACTGGCTGGACAGAACAGTTCAGAAATTATAGGTGACAGAGGAAGCAAGTGAAGCCTTGAGCCAAGTCAAGCATTGGGAAGAGACGCCCAGCAGGGAGAGGGCCCGCTGTAGACGTCAGAGCTAGATTTGGGGATCCAGAGACCAAAGGTCAAGTGGTGTCAGAGACCAGCATGATCTTGGACACCCATGGGTCAAGCACAGTGGTAAAAGGGTGGTTTCCATGGGCTCACAGCAGCTTGTGGCATGGAAAGACGCCTCCATTGGAAGAAGCAGGATGGGCCAGACACGACAGTGTGAAGAGGCTAAGCACACACACTTCACACAATCAAGAACTATGGGGACGCCACCCCGCTGCTACACAGATGGCAGCCTCAACACTGCACCTCTGGAGTGCACTGTGCATTAGTGTGCTGAGAGGATAATGCTACCTCCGCTGCCCTACATAATAGACATCCATCTTGCCTGCCCAGCACTCCTTTGAGAATGATTCTTTCTCTGTGCCAGAAGGACAGAGAAACTGGCCCCTACTTCCTCTTCCTCAAGGGTAAATATAATTGGAGGCAGCCAATTAGAATATCCCCACTCCCTGGGCAGTGCCTGGCTCAGGGCTGGGCATATGATACAGGCCCAGCCACCCAGCGTCTTCCCTGAGCTCTTGCCGGAGTTCCTTAGATATACAGCCTTTGTCTGTGAAATAATGTTAGTTTGGGATGGCCAAGAGATAGGTGCTCAGAGATGAAGCTCAGGGTTGCTAAGAGATGGAGATACATAATCTCAATGACATTGCCAATGGTGGGATCCACCCATGCCTGCACCACTGTTACAGTTCCCAAACTGCCCGACCCACACATTCATTCCTCTTCTTAAGCTAGTTTGAGTTGGGTTCTTGTCATCTGCAATCAAGATCCCTGAGGAAGTCAACTACCCAGGAGTGGGAAGAGTGAGAATACACACACATCCTAAATCGACTGGGCCAGACATCTAAATGAATAGAATGTGAGCTCTCTGCTCCTGTTCCTAACTGTCCTTAGGAGGCCTGCACCAGCAGCAGAGGGTGCTTTTCCTTCCAAGCCCCAGTGTTCATTCCTCCCCCACCACACCTATGTGGTCCAAAAGGAATCGCTTCACTGTGGGCTTTTTCCGTGGTTCCTGGATGGTATGGCAGCTTCTTCTGTCTGTCACCACATGTGATCTGCTCCCTTGGCACATACCCATTTGTTCACACACACCCCCCACACACACACCAGGGACAACTGAAGCCTTCCCAGGCCATCCCAGATCCTGGCCCATCTCCCAGGCTCTACATTCAGGCTCTGTCATCCACTTCTGACCATCTCTGGTCTTCGGCACTAGTGCACCCAGTGTGCGCATGGGAAGGAAGATGTGTTGATGTGAGAGCCCTCGGGCACATGCGGAACATGCACCCTTCGGCATCTGTCAATTCAACATCACCCAGAGCTGAGGAATCGCAAGCAACAAGGCCCATCACCATTACGTCTCCTCATTCTCTGGGGCTGAACAGGAATAGGGGTGCCAGACGGCTTAATAAACCCACGTGTAAGATTTGCAGGAAGGAGGCAAAAAGGGATAAAGCAAATGACTCATATGTAAAATATAGCAAATTGATAATTAATATAAATTGGAAAGTTAAAAGTCCCAAGCTGGGCCGGTGAGATGGCTCAGCAGCGTAAGCGCCTGCCTGGCAAGCGCGAGGGCCCGAGTTTGACTCCCGGAACCCACATACGAAAAAAGGGCCAGTGATATCGCTCAGCGGCACGGGTGCCTGCTGGCGCACGAGGTCCTGAGGTCGACCCCCAGTACTCACAAAAATAAATAAATAAAATAAAAATTAAAAAAAAATAAAAAAACACACCATGCTCAAGATAAAATGCTACCAGTGTGATAAACATGTATTTTATTTTCAACTTTAGAAACGTGCTAGCAGCCATGTTATTTGGTAACCTAACTGCAAGGAGCCAGAGCTGGGCCAGGCCAGCATGGCTAGAGCTGGTGTGGGGTCCTGGGGCCAGAGCTGCTGGACGGTGGTCACCCAAGGCCAACAGGCATGAGAGACAAGACATAAATGCATATCACAAACATATAGTAATTTCTAAAAAAAGGAAAAAATTTTAAATAAAACATTTTAACCATTAACAACAACAACAAAAAAAAAAGTAAATGCAACGCAGTCCAGGGGAAAGGCTGTTCATTCTCCCCAGGTACGGCCTCCACCACTTCCAGAACACACTCTGGCCTACTTGGTTTCCCCAGCTCTTCCCCCTGCCTCCTCCGGCCTAAGGATCCTCTCAGCAACCCTGGCTCCACCCAAACACTGCTGCCTGCCCCCTACTGCCCAGCTAAGCCTACCAGCAAATCTCCAACAGCTGCACACCCCACTTTTCCTGCTGTGGCCACACCTCCTGTTACTGCCCTACAAGCACCCAACATGGGTCTGGCTCTTCTCTAAGTCCCCCTCTTTCTTTGTTCTTGCCACTCTCAGGGCCCCAGATGTCTTACTCCTATCTCACTCTTCAGGAGCCAGCAAAGGGTGCCACACTATAAGGCTTTCCTTGAAGGTCCCTTCCTTCTGGAAGGTGCCTCTCCCTCCCCTAGAATTCCCTATTGACTTGTCCCTTTCTTCCAGCACTGAGCATTTTGCCACATGCTGTATTTATGTCTATTTTCTACTAGACAGAGTGCGCACAAGTAGCTGGGTATGGTACTGCACACTTGTCATCCCAGCACCCCGGGAGACCAAGCCAAGAGGACTGAAAGTTTGAGCTCAGCCCAGCCAACTTAGCAAAACTATCTCCAAATAAAAAATAAAAAGGGCTGGGGATGTAGCTCAGTGCAAAGACCCTGGGTTGAAAAAAAAAAAAAAAGTACATCTACTTCATCTTTGCACCCTTCTATTCTTCATTCATTCTACAAATATTAATTTAGCACCTACTATGTACCAGATACTTTGTGAGGATTGGGAAGACAGTGGTGAACCAGACAGATGCCATCCTTGCCTTCTTGGAACTCACATGTTGGAGAAAGGGAACAAAACCCACTAACCAAACATAAATAATGTCGGGACAAGCTATGATCAGGATTATGCAGAAAGATGTGTGGCAATATGAACACGAGTGCAGATGCAGATGGAAGAGCCCATGCGGGTGTCCCAGAGGAAGTGACATTAAACTGGGACCAGAGCAATGAGTAGAGTGAGTCAGGAACACATTCTAGGCACATAATCACTGTTTGGTAAATACCTGTGGAACAGATGAGCAACTAATCAGTCAGAAGTCCCTAGTGTGTACCCTGTGTCCCTCCAGATACATCTTCCTGCCTCTTGTCACCCTGATGGGTCACTCCAGGAGTTTTACAGCAAACGCATCCCAGCAGAGGACAGGATGTGACCACCAGGATCACACTTGCAGAAGTGCTTGTTGTGACTTACGGTGGCTCTCCACTCGGAATCCCTCCAGACACTGCCATCGTCCCTCATGCCAGAGGAGAAGTGGGTTTTGCCTTGCATGTAGATGGCAAACCACTGACAACAGCTGCCCAGAACACTGCTTAGAAGGCCGATATGGCTGCCCCAGCTCCGTGCTTGATTGGTGATGCCTACCACGGGGGCTGGACCAGAGCAGCGGCCCACATGCCATGTACTTTCCTCACCCATAGATGACCACCCAGGCAAGAAATTTCCCTCAGATCCATGACCTGGAAGAACACTGGCTGTCTGGCATCCCTTTCCTTATGGACCTCATGAACCACGTCACTAATATTTTTCCTGCCTTGTCCACTCACTGGCTCTGAGCTAAAAGTCTGGTCCAAATAGAATAAACTGTATAGCTCTATGGTCTGAATATGTATTATAACTCCTCCTCTGGCTCTGACCTAGATAACCTATGTTTTTCCTGGTCTTCTTTTTAATGGGTTTCTATTTAATTACATATACTTATGTTCATATATACATGTACAGTATTAATAGACCTATATGTAATATACACACGCACACACACATACATATATACACACATATATAAATGTAAAGTATCTACATATAGGTCTGGTATATAGCATCTACTTTATCTTTTTATTATAAATACACATTTATATTTCTTTCTTTTTTGTGATACTGGGGATTGAACCCAGAGCCTTCTCACTGAACCATATCCCCAGCCCTTTTTCTAATTTTTTATTTTGATATAGGATCTGGCTAATTTGCTACATTGCCCAGGTTGGGCTTGAATTCGCGATCCTCCTGCCTCACTCTCCTAGAGTGCTGGGATTACAGGAGTGCCCCACAATGGCTGGTTTATATTTCCTATATGTACGAGATACAAAGAGAAATATATATTCTCATAGGCAGCCTCAATTCTTTATGGAACATGATGGAGGAATAAACAGACAGATGGACAGATAACAGATGAGAAAAACAAAGAAAAATAAGCCACAGTCTTAGCCTGAAAGAATCACAGTACAGTTGCACTCTGTGATGAAAAGAATATGGAATAGAGATCAGAAGCCAGGCTTTTAGTCTGAGATCTTACCAGCACTGTGACTGAAGAGAAAAACATCACGCACACACCCTACCCAGCCAACCTGAGGTTTTATCAACTATTCAATTCCTATAATGTAACCTGCCTACTTCCTCCACTTGATGGAAGCAAATTAAATGCAGAGGTTGGTAGCTGTGCTACTCAGCACCAGCTCCATGCACACCACTGGCAATTAGTATTAGAAGCGGCGTTCTAGGCAACAGCATTCAGCCATAAATAATAAGACACCAAACCACATGGCCTCCTTATAAATGCTGCAGGAATTCAAAGAGAAAGGAGCTGTCAGAACCCACATCTGCATTCAGAGTGTCCTTGTCCCCACTCTGATGTCTGAGAGCAGCGGCTGACTGAAGGACTTCAATTCTTTGCTTCTCCCAGCAAGAGAGAAAGCTCCAGCCAAGATCATCACACTGCCTAGGACTGGAGACACTGCCCCAGGGCAAAGGGTCTGGGCCCCCAGCAGCCCCCAGCAGTGTCCTAACCACAGTGTCCCTCCAGAAAAGGTGCCACAGCACACAGCCCCTGCGGACCAGTTGAAAGAGGATGGATGAGCGAGGGCTGGAAACAGCAGGGCTGTGTGGGCAGCTGACTCTCACACATGCCTCCTGCTGGACTTCATAGACATCTCCTGTCCCCTCTTGTCCCCAGTCACAGGCTCATTTGTTCCACAATCGCCAGGGCTCCAGGTACCTGAATCAGGGCCACTGAATTTCAAACAGCAGGTGAAAATGAGACAATGACGGTAACTGGGGTCTTTTTCAACAAGTTTTCTAAGAGGGCATGGGCCAGGCCTTTCTTTTCTGGGGAAACAAACAGAACTCACAGAGGCAGTAAGACTATTTCTAAATTCCGGAATGCTCCCTGCTCAGTCAAGGGCTGAAAGAGACTGCAAAGGAGCGGGATGATAGTCTGAGAGCTGTTTGCAAACCAACTCAAGTGACGAAATAAGCTTTGCCTTGTTACCTATAGTTAATCCCTAGGGGCAGACTGATGGGAGGATAGGGAGGGGAAAATAAGGTTACTTGACATCCTGCCTGATGGCCCTTCTTCTCCCTGGCCTTCCTCTGGCTGCCCAGCCCCACCTGGTGTGGCTCCAGAAGCCCTGCGTTGACACTGACCAGCCCCCTTAGCCCCAGCAGACTCCAGGGCTACACAAGGCTAAGTTCACATGTCAAGGTTCCCCCTTAAACACCTGGGAAATTCAGGGCAGGGACCTGGCTCAGTGGAACAGTGTATCCTTAGCATGTGTGAGACTCTGGGTTCAATTTCCAACACTGGGAAAAAAAGGGGGGGATTCTGAGAAATGGGCTGAGACTAATGTTCAACAGCTCTCTGGAATAGTAAGATGCAAACTTATTAGCTGATGGAGGGACATTTTCCCCAGTGGGGACATTTTCCCCATGTCCAGTTCAGAGAAACAGAAAGGTGGCCCACCGTGCAGTGCAAGAAAGAGGGCAGCCAAGGCAGAGACCCAGGCAGACAGGGTGCCCAGCTTCCCGAGCACACTCACCCTCCAGGGCCCTGGAGGTTCAAATCCTCCTTGGCTTCTATGAGATACCCCAGTGCCCTGGCAATGAATTCCCTTTCTGTTTGGTGTCTACTCTTTGCAACCAGCCCTAGTGAGCCACACGTCCTCGGCGCCCTGATTAATGAGAGGCACACTTCCTGACTTAGCAAGCCCCTGTCTCAAAATTAAAAATCATAATCATAATCATAATGGGACGGGGTGTAGCTCAGTGAGAAGTTCAATCCCCAGTACTGCAAATAAATAAATAACAAGATGCACACTTCCCTTCCACCACCCATGCCAGTGTGTGGGGGCATCTGAATCACTGGCCTGGCCAGGGAGAGCAGAAGTTTCAGTGCCAGAGGCCTCTATGTCTATCTCCGTCTAGCAGAGTGACCTGGAACAAAAAGCCTCCCCAAAATGCAGGTTCCTCACACCTCAGCTTCTGCTGTCACCTTCTCAGATCTCCTCCTGACCCTCTCCACTCTGTCCTTGCTATCGTCACAGTGCTGGTCAAAATGCCAGCCTTGCCACTGAACTACTCCACCTGAAATCTCCCCAGTGACTTCCTGTTGCTCTTAGCATAAAACCAAAGTCTCTACCCTACCCAGCTGGCAGGCCCCTAGGGGCCTGCAGGCACCTCAATACTTCTGTGTGGCAAATGTTTCCTTGAACCCTCTCCCCACAACTTCTTTTACCTAATTAACTCTTCAAAAATCTTTTTTTTTTATTAGCATTTAGATAAAATTCACAAACCATAAATTCACCCTTTTGAAGTTTACAATTCGGTGGATTTTAGTATATTCATAGAGTTCTGCAACCATCACCACTGTCAAATTCCAGAACATTTTCATCTCCCCAGAAAGAAACACATTAGCAGTCACCCGCATCCCTCCCTTCTCCACAGCTCCTGGAAACCACCGATCTACTTTGTCATATGGATTTGCATACTCTGGACACTGCATATAAATGGAATCAAACAATACATGACCTTTTTTATTCACCATTTCATTTTTTTCTGTTCTAACCTTTATGATTTCTTTCCTTCTGCTTGCTTTGGGTTTAGTTTGCTGTTCTTTTTCTAGTTTCTTAAGGTGGAAGATTACTGATTTGAGGTCTTTCTTCTTTTTTAATACAGGCATTTGCAGCTACAGATGTTCTAATTTCAGCATGATATATTTTCACTCATCTCAAAGTACTTTTTGATTTCTTCTTTGACCCATTGGTTATTTAGGAGTGTGTTTACTTTCCACATATTTGTTAATTCCCCAAAATTCCTTTAGTTTTGATTTCTAACTTTCATTCCACCATAGTCAGAGAACATACTTTGTACTTCAGTCCTTTCAAATTTATTGAGACTTGTTTTATGGCCTAAAATATGAGCTCTCCTGGAAAATACCTCATGTGCACTTTAGAGGAACTGGCTATTGTTGGACAGAGTATTCTATAGACATCTGGTAAGCCTCATTGGTTTACAATGCTTTTCAAGTCTTGGAATTCCTTGGTGATCCTCTTACCTACTTGCTCTACCCCTTATTATAAGTGACACCCTGAAATCTCCAAATATTGTTGAATTGTCCATTTCTCACTTCGTTTCTGTTAATTTTGCTTCAGAAATAACTTTTGTCTTAAAGTCTATTCTGTCATATTTTATAGGCACTTCAGCTCTCTTTTAGTTATTGCTTGCATAATATATCTATTGGGGGGGTTGATGGCAATGTGTCTTTTACTGTAACATAATTTTTAAATTTAAACATTCACCATGTATTTTATTCACACGTTGGACAATCATGTGCTGCACAATGATGTTTTGGCCAACAAGGAACCACATATACAACAGTCCCACGTGATACATCACCTAGCGCTGTTAAAGCCATCTCAGTTTGTGTAAGAACACTGATATTTACACAACAACAAAATTACCTAGAAGTGTATTTCTCAGAACATGTATTTATCATTAAGCAATGCATGACTGTAATTCTCTTTCCTTTCCTCTTTTTTGTGCTGTTACTGTCATACAAGTTATATTTGTAGATTACAAGTCTGTAAGCACAGTTTTATAATCATTGCTTTACACAGCTGTCTTTTTAGTCACATAGGAGAAAAGAATTATAAACAAAATACATTTGTACTTCATTTCCTCATATGGATTTGAGTCACTTTCCAGGATCCTTTTATTCCAGCCTGAAAGACTTCTTTTAGTATTTCTTTATAGGGCATGTCTACTAGTGACATATTTTCTCTGTTTTTACTTATCTAATTTCACCTTCATTTTTTTTTTTTTTTTTGTGGGTACCGGGGGGACGACCTCAGGACCTCGCGCGCCAACAGGCACCCGTGCCGCTGAGCGATATCACCGGCCCCTTTTTGGTATGTGGGATCCGGGAGTCGAACTCGGGCCTTCGCGCTTGCAAGGCAGGCGCTTACGCCGCTGAGCCATCTCACCGGCCCTCACCTTCATTTTTGAAGGATAGTTTTTCTGGGTATAGAAATCTATATGGTTGACAGCCTGTTTCTTGTAGCACTCTGACTTCGTCATCACTGCCTTTGGCTTCCATACCCTCTGATGAGAAGTCAGCAGTGAGGTTAACCTTGTTAAGGATCCCTTGCCCTAATTATTAAGGAACTCTAGCCCTTCATTTCTGAGCTCCACCATCTCTTCCTCCCTGGACAAAATCAGGCTCTTTGGTATCTGCACTCTCATGCTCTGTAATTCTCTTTTGTAGTGATTATCACAAATGCAATTAAATAATTAATGATAACAAATAGCTCTTTGGTGTGTTCTACAACTATTAGAATATAAGTTCCAGGGCCGGTGAGATAGCTCAGCATCATAAGCGCCTGCCTGGCAAGCGCGAGGTCCTGAGTTTGACTTCTGGTACCCACATACGAAAAAAGGGCCGGTGATATCGCTCAGCGGCAAGGGTGCCTGCTGGTGCGCGAGGTCCTGAGTTCGACCCCCAGTACCCACACACACACAAAAAAAAATAGAATATAAGTTCCATAAGACAAGAACCAGGCCTGCTTCCCAGAAGCAGCACAGTGCCTGGCATGCTGTAAACTCTGGATAAATATTTACTGAGTCAATCAATGAAATCATCCCAAAGGAGGCTGAATTGCTGCTTTCAACTTCCCACTCCCTGTACCTGTATTAAATAGCCACACTCTGCAGTGGCCTTCAGGTGGGAAACTTACTTCCCTGTCCCTTGGCTTGGGTTTGGCTGTGTAACTTGCTTTGGCCATAGGGACATTCATCAACATGGGATGTGATAAAAGACTTGACATGTGCTTGTGCCATTAAGCTAGCTCTCTTGCACTCCTGCCCATCACTGCGACAAATGCACCTTGGGTGGTCACTGGTCCAAGTGAGATCAGAGACACACTGAACAGAACTAAATCCAATTCACAGTGTGAAGTCAACCAAGTCCCCATGAGAAAAGCCCAGATGAGGGAAACCTTGCCCAACCCACAGATCCGTGAGAGAGAAGTAAATACTTACTGCCATTTGCCAGCGGGTTTCAGGGTGGTTAGTTATGTTACAATATTGTGGCAGTAGATGAGTAAGACATATGCATTGGAAAGTTTGAAGACTGAGAGAAGTCCTGGGGAAGATTTTCCATGTGGTCCTTCATATGGCCCACTGTTGGGTCCAGACAGATTCTCTGGGCAGTTCTACACCCCTGAGCCTCAACCTCTGCGATGCATCTTACCTTCCTCCCAGCCATTCTGCGCTCTCTGCACATTCCCCATGCCATTCTTGCCCTCCCATGAGCATCTACTTGGAGCTCCTTCCTACTTGCCTCCACTTGCCGTCCATCCTCCAGGTGTGTCCCAGAACTCAACACTGACACCCTGAGGGGTTGTGTTCTACACCTATTAGCAGAGCTCATAAATAAACTTCCCAGAACTCTGCAATCCCTGCCTGGGATATATCTCTAGCACCAGCCTCCCGGAGCAGCCCAGCATGTACCAAGTACCTAGCTGAGTGCCAAGCACACAATAGGTGTTTGATTAGAGTTAGATTTTCTCTTCTTCTACACTGCCCACCACTGGGCCCAAGTGTTCATTATCACAGCCAGAATATCTGCAGTTCTTTCTCAGCTGTGTGCTGAGGGAGGGGGTACACCCTCACTGTTCCAGAAGTCAATTCTTCTTACTGCCTCAACTGATACCCCAGTGTGTCCCTGAACTCAGAGACAAGGAGGAGACAGGGATACAACCAGGGCAAGCTTCCTTACACTGCAATTCTGAGTCAACGTCTGATCTAACATTTTATTTATTCATTCCAAATGTATAACTGCCTATTTCAAGAAGGAGTGGAGAAGTTTAGGGGCAAAATGCAATTAAAAAAAAAAAACAAAAAAAATTTAAGGATCAAAGAGAACAGAGGCCCTGCAGAAAGGGGAAAGAGATGTCACCAGAAACCTAATGATTAAACCAGGCAACATATCTGGCTCTATGCTCTCCAGCAGCCACAAAAAGAAGGCGCACATAGGAGCTGTGAAGCTCAATATAAAATCAAAGCCAGCAGCAGCACAGAGTGTGCGCCCCAATAACAGGCAACCCCAGGTTCTAAAGGACATTTCTTGGGGCAAAGTGAGGAGACCCCAGTACTAACAATAAAGCCAGCACCCATTGGCCAAGGGCTGTTCTAACCTAAGTTGTATATGGCTTCTCATTTAATGGTCCAACATTGCCACAGACACCACCGTTACTCCTATTTTATAGATGAGGAGACTGACACCCACTGAAGCAAAGTCATGTCTCGAGGTCACAAACTAGGATAGTAGTAGAATGAAGATGAAGACCCCAAGCCTTTGATCTCTAAGGAATCCAGCTTTGCTCATGCTCGGCCCACCTATCAGCAGATGCTGAGGGCCCTTTTCCTTGTTGAGGGTTCACCCCGCCCCATACTTCTAAAGATCTGTCCTGAGACTGCCTCCCATTAACCTTGCCTGTTTGCAGAACCCCATTACCTCCAGGGAAGCCCCCTGCAGTTGGTGTGCCTGGATTCCCACCGCCCACCTTTGGAGATGCATCTCACTTTCCTCCTCCACCAAACCTGCACTCTACACACACTCCCCTTGCCACCTTCACCCTCCCCTGAGCAGCTACTTCCGGTTCCTTCCTACTTGCTTCCTACTGTCCCAGAGCCCAACACTGGCACTCTAAGGGTCCATGTTCTATACCTGCTAGCAGAGCTTGCCACTGAGAATATCATAAGCTGAATGCCCACAGTGCAAACTCTGACCCTGCGCTGAGCTGCACAGAGCAGGGTCAGCCCACATTTTTACCTCAACCTCAAAGCATGACCTGGCTGGAAATTTTCAATTTCATAAGAGCAATTTCAATTCCAAACAGGGTCTTTTCACTCCCAAGTTTCCCCCTGTGCTAAATCAGTTCCCAATAACCCTGTCAAGGGTGGCTCAGTTCACCCTATGATATCAGAACCTGAAGATGGGTTTGTGGGACATGGGGGGGGAGGGCCAGCCTAGCCCACAGGACACTTTCTGTGAGAAATCAGAAGAGGCGCCTCTTCCTGGAAGGGTTCTCTTCCAACTGCATAGAAACCATCACGACAAGGGCTGGGAGTGTAGCTCAAGGGGCAGAGCACTTGCCTAGCACATAGGAAGCCCTGGGTTCGATCCCCAGCACTGAAAAAACCAGCACTTAAAAAAATCATCATTGTAATAAACCGATAATGTTAAAACAAGCTTTCACATCCATTTGTAACTAGCCATACAAATCAAAGCTGTCTTCCATGGAACATGCTCATACAGCACTCAACCTAAAAAGTGACTCCAGCACACCCTCCAGGTCTACAAGCACCTAAAATCAGTCACTTACTCAGTAAGTTTATGTCCCCCCAAAATTCGTGTTTAAATCCTAATCCCTAAAGTGATAGTAATTAGGAAGTGGGGCCTTTCAGGGATGATTAGGTCATGAGGGTGGAGTCCTCATGAAAGGGTTTAATGCCCTAATAAAAGAGGCTGGAGGTGGGCTGCGAAGAGCCAATGGTAGGGCATCTGCCTAACAGCATCTGCATGACAGGTACAAGGTCCTAGGTTCCATCCCCAGTAAGGGTGGGAGTGGGAGGGACAGGCCAAGGGAGCTCAGTGGCCCTTTTCACATGAGGACACAGTAAAAAGACATCTTCTATGAACCATGCCTTGATCTTAAAACTCCCAGCTTCCAGAACTGTGAGAAGTAACAGTCTGTTATCTATAAGCCACCTATCTTGTTTATGATATTTTGCTGCAGCAGCCCAAATGGACAGTAACTTCATGGTAAAGAACCATGTCTTATTTCTGCTTACGTCAAGTAAAAAGTATAAGATCAGGCATGGTGGCAAGCACCTGTAATACCAGCACTCTGAGAGACTGAGGCAGGAGGATCGCAAATTTGAGCCCAGCCTGAGCAATTTAGCAACCCTAGTGAGACCCTGCCTCAATGCAAAGGCCCTGGTTTTAACCCCCACTATCATACACACACACAAAAAGTAAGGTCAGAACAAGTCCAGACAGTGGGAGAGGTGCCTTTGTACCTAGATCGGAGTCAGGGCACCCCAAGCAGTGGCTCTGGAAATGAGGAAATCCCCCAGCAGATTAGAAGTGGCAGGTGGGGAAGGGCCCCTGGAGGTCTGTGCTCAAAAAGGCTGTGGTGGCCGGGAGTGAGGAATGAAACCAGAGGCAACACCGGCCACCTCGTGGGCTCCGTGACACAGCCTGGGCTGGTTCCAACAATGAGGGGCTAGAAATAATTTCACATTCATCTCTGACCTTTTCTTGGCCAACTTCACCCCTGGCACCTTCCTGTTGATCAAATACTTTCCCAGACCCTGACATTAACAAGACGGGCACTGTGACAATTCAGATTCCAGTTGAAATTGGGTTGTTTCCTGTCACTAACCTGTGTGATTTGATAACATTAAAAGAAGAAATTAGAAGAGAATTTATTTACTTTTTCACTTTCAGAGGAGGCCCCACTTAGAGCAGAACAATTTAGAGGCGAGCCCTCTTAAGAGCTCCCGGGGGAAGTGTGTGAAAGAACTGTGGGTTGAACGCTTGCTTCCTGATCACTGCACCAAACACCCCCTCTCACCTAATTTCTTTATGCTTGATATCAAGGAGCAAGAGGGGTGAACTTGGGTTCCAAAAATTATGTCCAGAAAATAAAACACACTCCTGCATTTCCCCTTCTAAATTAAGCCAGTGTTCTCCATCAGTGTTCCATGGGGGACTCAAAGAAAATTGCTTCAAAAATGGAAATTGAACTTCAAGTAAAGAGGGGGGTAAAGGACCTGACCAAGCCCAGATGTTTGAAATAGTTTGCCTTTTTTTTTTTTTCCCAGTGCTGGGGTTTAAACCCAGGGCCTCCCACCTGCTATGTGAGTGCTCTACCACTGAGCTACACCCCCAGCCTGCTGCAGACTTTTAAAGCTGGCTCCAAAGTGACTGCTGTTTGAGCCGATCTTGTCTGCCCAGAAAGTCAACTGTTGAAATGGGGTTACAGGGCTGGGGGTGTTGTTCGATGAATAGAGTGCCCTGGGATTGATGCCCACCACCACAGACAGAGTGAGAATGAGAGCGAGAATGAAAGAGAGACAGAAAAAAACTCAATAGGGTCATGAAAACATCAGAGATTGGCTAAAGGCAGCCTGTTTATACTCAGAGTTTTAGCGCTGTGAGAGGCACATTCTACTAGACTGTTGACTGCCTGAGCACACTGTATCCACTAGGGTCCTTCGGTTGTAAGCAACAGAACAAGTATGGCCGATTTAAGCAGAAAGGAACAATGGAGGAACATCTTACACCTCTGAATCGATGGAATGGGGGCTGAAGAAAACAGGAACCCTGGTGACTGTGAGAGTCTGAGCCTCAGTCTCATCAACTGCCATTTCAGGAATAAGTGGCTCCAATGCCCTTTCCCTCTTAGCTTCACCTGCTTAAGGGTTAGGTCCCAGAATGGGTAGTCTGGGAATAGAGCCCAAATTGGGAAAGGTCCCACCCCTTACCTGGCCGATGGCTACAGAGAGGTGTTCACTTTGTGAGACAAGCAGTACACTTCTGACGTGAGCAACTTTCTGAAGAGATGTCCTGCTTCAATTAAAAAAATAAAGGTACACCCAGTAATCTAATTTTACTCCTAAGAGAAGTAAAAAATACATTTCGGCTTGACCTATCCCCAGACTTTTTATTTTTTATTTTGAGACAGGGTCTTCCTAAATTACTAAGCTGCCTAAGCAGAGGTTAAACTTGTAATCCTCCTGCCTCAGCCTCCCAGAGGGCTGGGATTACAGCATGAGCCACTACATAGTCAGCTAGCCACTTTATGTATAACAACCACAAAGTAAGAACAGCCCAGGGGGCCAAAAACAGGTGAATGGAGAAGCAGATTGTAAATATACAAAGGAATACCATGGAGCAATAAAAACAATTTCTGATACACACATCAGGGAAGAATCTCAAAAACATCAAATCAAGTCAGAAAAAGAGCACATATTGTATGATTCCAGGTATATGAAGTTCTAGTACAGGCAAAATTAGCTTCGAAAGGAAAGAAATCAAAATGGTGGCTGACTCCAGAGGAGAGGGGCAGGGACTGCCTGGGACCGGGCATGACAGAACTTTCTAGGATGATGGTCACGTTCTCTCTCATTTTTTGACAGGATCTTGCTGCGTAGCCCAGGCTGCCCTTGAACTCACAATCCTGCCTCAACCTCCTGAGCTCTGGGATTACAGGTGTGCACCACCACGCCTAACCATGTTCTCCATCTTGACAGGGGTGTGAGATACACAGTCTATGCATTTTTCTGAGCTCAGCAGATGGCACAGGTAAGATTTGTGCATTTCGCTCTCTGCACAGTTTGGCACAAAAGAAAAGGACCATATACAAATACTAGGCTTTAGTTAATGGCAAGCTTGCTGGAGTGCCTGCTTAGTTCACCAAAGATGCTATTAAGATAGTGAAACACAAAGCCTTGTACTGAGAGAAGTATTTGCAACACATAATGGGCACTGGATTAGTAGTACAACATGAATGTATGAAGTTCTCTTAGGAATCAGTAAGAATCTAATACAGAAGAAATGGGTTAAGAATAGTACAAGCACGTAAATAAGGCAAACAGCCCACAAACACATTCAACCTCAATACCAATCAGTGAAATGCCAATTTAAACCACTGTGAGGTAACAGTTCACACAACCCAAGCTGCTATAGTCTAAAAATGAGGATGTGGGACTGTGGGGCAATGGCTATCCTGGCCCAGGGTGGAGGGAACACAGAGGGCTTCAGACTTTGGGGCAGTAATATGAGGCACAGTCTGTGATCCTATAATTCCAACCCTAGGTAAACAGCCTGGAGAAACCCACACCTGGAAAGGACATTGGGCATAGCAGGGAAAAGCAGAAATAACCCAAATGCCCATCTGTGAGTAGAATGAACAACTGGGCATCTTTACACAGGGAGTTTAAAAAGGAAGGAACTAGCTGGCTATGGTGGTACAAACCTGTAATCCCAGCGCTCTGGGAGGCTAAGGCAGGAAGATCCCAAGTTCAAGCCCAGTCTGGGTAACTTAGTGACTTAGTGAGACCCTGTGTCAAAATACAAATAAAAAGGACTGGGAATGTAGCTCAGTGAAGGCCCTGAGTTCAATCCCCAGTGCCACCAGAAAATAAAAATAAAAAAAAGAAATGAACTACAGCAACTTACAACGACAGGATGACCTTCAAGAAAATGAACACAACAACGGAGCTATTAAGCAGCTGGAATACAGTAGGGTCCTAGTTAAAAAAGTCTAAATGCATGCAAAATCACACCCTGCATTAAGGATATAAATTTATGTGGGAGAGCTACAAAGAACAGTGAGTTAATGCTTATAATAACATTCAGGTTAGCACTTCCCCAGGGATATGAAGGAAGATCCATTTAAAGAGAGATGTACAAGTAAAAACCAGTTGTGGGGCCAGTGAGATGGCTCAGCGGCTTAAGCGCCTGCCCGGCAAGCGCGAGGGCCCAAGTTCGACTCCCGGAACCCACATACGAAAAAGGGGCCGGTGATATCGCTCAGCAGCACGGGCGCCTGCTGGCGCGTGAGGTCCTGAGGTCGACCCCCGGTACCCACAAAAAAAAAAACCAAAAAAAAAAACCAGTTGTGAAGGCCTAGTGGTCCTCTACCTCCTAAATTAGATGGGCAGATGTTTGTTTGATGTCTTCCCACACTGTACATGTATGTGTCATGTGCTGTTTTGTACATATATTTCACAGCCGAAATAAATCACTAACTTTCAGCTGGGCATGTTGGTGTGCACTTGGGAAGCTGAGGCAGGAGAACTGCTTAAGCCCCATCATTTGAGGCCCGACTGGGCAACTTAATGAGACCCTGAGGTAGGGGGACCTTCTTATATTCTAATAATACCCAATTACAAAGAAAACAAGGTCCTGGGATATAGCTTGGTGGTACAGCACTTGCCTAGCGTGTTCAAGGCTCTGGATTCAACCCCCAGTACTAAAGAAAGGGAAAGGGAAGGAAAGACAAGAAAAGAAGGGCCACCCAGTCAGGACCCTCCTGTAAATCCAGGAGCTATTCTTCTTATTTCCAATAAAAACTCTCCTAATTTCCTCCTCTCGGTTCGCGCTTCATTCTTCCACGTTGTAAGACCATGAGCCCTGTACATGCGGTAACGTTGCTGGATCCCGCTGAGATCTGAGAGTGGTAACAGGCTCTCCCCAGTCTGCAAACGCCCGACCGCCTGTGCTGCACACCCTACACCTGCCTCTGTCTACACACATCTATCTGCCTTTGGAGACGCTGGCTCCCGGCCACACCCCAGGCTAGGAGGACAGGCCAGGTGTCCTCCCATGGGCCCCTGAAGCTCTCCGAAAAATTAACCCGAACTCAAGTGGGAACAGCAGTGTTGCTCAGAAATAGCCCAGGAAGAGGAAAGAAACGAGGAGAAACTGGCTTCTTCTGAAAAGGGGGAATGTGATCGTGGTTTCCACTGTCCCCAGCTCTACTAGATGGCAAGGGTGGGCCAAGACCAGCAGAGAACCAACCGGTAGCTGCAGAAAATGCAGCTGAGCTGCTAGAGTTCTGCTGCAGAAAACCACTTGTGGGCAGTCCCTAGTAAACCTAATAATCTGTCATGATGTTCTACCCATTTTACAGATGTGGAAACCAAGTCACAGAGAGGTTAAATGGTTCAAGGTCACACAATTACAAGTGATGGATCCAGGATTTCAACCCATGAAACCTAGCTAAGCAATGGTTTTTTTGTTTTGCTTTTTTTTTTTTTTCTTGTCTTTTTGAGACAGGGTTTCACTATGCAGTTCAGACTGGCCTTGAACTCACTTTGTAGCTTAGGCTGGCCTTGAACTCATGGCAATCCTCCTGCCTCAGCCTCCCGAGTGCTGGGATTACAGGCATGCACTACCACATCCGTCTCCAAGCAATGCTCTTAAACCCTACCAGTGATGGTGAACCTTTTAGAGACCGAGTGCCCACACTACAACCCAAAACCCACTTATTTATTATAAAGTGCCAACATGGCAGTTAAATCTGAATACTGAGGTTTTAGTTTAGAAAAAAGAACTCATACATTAACATCTTTTGTCTTGAAAGGAACACAATAAAGCGTATGCCATAGGTTCACCGCCACTGCTAAGCTATTATTTGCCAACTCAGCATCTCTTTCCCTGATGTGATTGTTCTAGTTCTGTGTTTTGTGATGTCAGATTTACTAAGTAAAAATACAGCATGTATAGGGGATATGTTTAAACTAAAAATTTCTTTGCTTTTTAAATCTGTCGTTCAAAATCCTGGTGGGGGGTGGCACATGGTTCTTCCCTATTGTCTTCCTTAGCCAGCCCAGATGAGGGTCTAAACAAATTCTTGAAAAAAAGAAAGAAAAGAAAGCCATGAACCTTTACTGGGGGCTACAAAAGGAGAGGTGTTTGAAAAGAAGACATCAATGAATAGGGAATGGGCCATACTGCTGGATATAAATCCAATATACTTATTATTTATTTATTATTTATTTATATTTATATATTTATTATTGTATAAATATATTTATTATTGTATAAATTTAACATAATTACAAATGAGATTTTAATGATATTTGTAGAAAATGCAATAAAATGATTGTAAGTTTCATACAGAAGCATGAATACATAAGCAAGCATAACCAAGGAAATTTGGAAAAAGAATTTGCATGGCCAGGCATTAAAACATATAAAGTCATAATAAAAATGTGATAGTGGAGGAAAAAGGCTAAAAAAAAAAAAGGTAGGAGGTCCAGAAACTAACACATTTGTACACACCAGTAAAGCTGACATTTCAGGTCAGTCTGAGGGAAGAGGGAGGATCCCCAAAGATCTAGTAGTCCCAGTTACTGGACCTGGAAGGCTAAGGGGTGAGGGAAAAAGGGGCTCTTACAGTTTGCCCTTTGCACCTTCTGGATTTTGAACAACATGACTGTACAGGCTGAATATTCCTAACCGAAAAATCCACATTCCAAAATGCTCTAAAATCTGAAACTTTTTGAGCACCAATATGACAACAACATGCAGCAGAAAATTCCACACTGTGACACTTTTTTTTTTTTTTGTGGGTACCGGGGGTCGAACTCAGGACCTCGCACTTGCCAGGCAGGCGCTTATGCCGCTGAGCCCTCTCACCGGCCCCACACTGTGACACTTATTTCATGCACAAAATTATTTAAAATATTATATATAGAACTATCTAAAGGCTATGGGTATAATGTATATAAGTGCATGAAACATAAACTTAAACATGTAGACTTGGGTCCCAACCCAAGATATTTCATTAAGTATATACAGACATTCCCAAATCCAAAACACTTTTGGCCCCAAACATTTTGATAATGGCTACTAATCCCATAACATATATTAAAAAAATAAAATACAGTTAGTGAGGAAAGAAAGTGAACAAAAAGAACTGGGCTACAGTTCACAAAGACATAAGATCAGGGTCTTCCCTCACATCATAAACCAAAATCAATTTTGACTGGATAGAGGTGAACCCAGAGAGAATGGAATGGAAAGGCTGAGACTAAAAAAGAACCAGAAGAAAATCCAGGTGAATATTTATCTGACCTCAGGATGGGAAAGGGCTTTCAAACCCAAAAGCAAAGGAAACAATCATAAAATGAAAAGCTAGCTCAATTTAATCACAGGTTTTGGTCAGCTCAGGCTGCCATAACTAAGTACTGCAGACTTTGGCTTAACCTGCAGACACTGATTTCTCACAGTTCCGGAGGAGGCTAGAAGTCCAAGATCAAGGAGGCAGCTGATTGGGTCCCCAGGGAGGGCTCTCTGCCTGGCTGGCAGACTGCCACCTTCTTCCTGTGTCCTCACATGACCTTTCCTTGGTGCACGGACAGGGAGAGGAAGACAGTTCTCTGCTGTCTGTTCTTATAAGGACACTAATCCTATCAGATCAAGATCCTACCTTTATGACCTCTTTTAACCCTAATTACTTCCTTATTTCAAACACACCCACACTAGGGGTTAGGGCTGGTTGAAGTTGTCCAGGCTGGGCTCAAACTTGCAATCCTCCTGCCTCAGCCTCCCACAGTCCTAGGATTACAGGTGTGTGCCACCATGTCCAGCTATAATTTTTTAAAAAGAGCATTATTTTTTAGAACTATTGTATCATGGCCAAGCAACATCTGAGCCAGACAGCCAGGTATGCACAGTCTCTAGGAGGAGGGTTGATGGGCCAGCCAGAGCCCAGCACAGGAAGCTCATATACACCTCATACACAGCAGAGTCCGGCTGCGTTGCCCGTATCACCCCACGACTCTGCAAGGAATCGCAGAAGATGCCCAGAGGAAGGGGGCATAACGAGAATCCTGAACCAGTGAAAATCTTGCCCTGTGGGAAAGGGAAGTCTTGCTTAAGATGGCTGTAAAGGGACACACTCAGAGACAGAGTAACAAAGAGGCAAATTTCAGCTCAAACAGGGAAGACCTGGGCCGGTGAGATGGCTCAGCGGCATAAGCGCCTGCCTGGCAAGCGCGAGGGACCGAGTTCGACTCCCGGATCCCACATACGAAAAAGGGGCCGGTGATATCGCTCAGCGGCACGGGCGCCTGCGGGCGCGCGAGGTCCTGAGGTCGACCCCCCGGTAACCACAAAAAAAAAAAAAAAACAGGGAAGACCTGCTGCCTACCAAAGGTGCCCTAAAAGCCCAAAGGTTGTGCCGGGAGCTATGACTCAGGAATGGACGGAGGGGAGAATTCTTGTATCAGGAAGGGGTTTATACTAGACATTATTTTTTAATTGCAAAAGTACTTTTCCTTTTAAGAATTTAAAACAGGGCCGGTGAGATGGCTCAGTGGCGTAAGCACCTGCCTGGCAAGCGCGAGGGCCCGAGTTCGACTCCCAGAACCCACATACGAAAAAGGGGCCAGTGATATCGCTCAGTGGCATGGGCACCTGCTGGTGCGCGAGGTCCTGAGGTCGACCCCCGGTACCCACCAAAAAAAAAAAAAAGAATTTAAAACAGAATTGTACCCACAAAATGAATGAATTCTGTGGTATACAAATTATATCTTGAGCAGGGTATGGTGGCGCACACCTGTAATCCCAATACAAGGGAGGCTGAGGCAGGCGGATTGCTGTGAGTTCGAGGCCAGCATGGGCTACAAAGTGAGTTCAAGGCCAGCCTGAACAGCATAGTGAAACCCTGTCTCAAAAAGACAAACAAAAAAATTGTATCTTGGGGCCGGTGAGATGGCTCAGCAGCTTAAGCGCCTGCCTGACAAGCGCAAGGGCCCGAGTTCGACTCCCGGAACCCACATACGAAAAAGGGCCGGTGATATCACTCAATGGCACGGGCGCCTGCTGGTGCGCGAGGTCCTGAGGTCGACCCCCGGTACCCACAAAAAAAAAAAAAAATGTATCTTAAGCATTGGGGCTGTACCTCAGTAGTAGAGCACATGCCTTGCACGTACAAGGCCTTGGGTTCAATCCTCTGCACTGAAAAAAAATTATACTTTAATAAAATTATTTTTAAAAATTTATCACAGAGAAGACTAAACAGCTCTTTGATCTTCACACATATATACACACAAACACACATACATATAATCCTATTTCTTTTTCTTCTTTCTCCTGTAGATAACTGATATTCTACTAGATCTTTTTTGTTCCCCAGTACTGGGAATTGAACCTTCGCATTGAGCTACCTCAGGCCTTTAGCTTTTTTTTTTTTTTTATTTTGAGACAGTTTTGCTAAATTGCTAAATTCCCCAGGCTGGGCTCAAATTGATGATTGTCCTGCCTCAGTCTCCCAGAGTGCTGGGATTACAGGTGTGCACCACTGGCTCCATGAGATCTTTTCATATTTATTTTTTGCTGTACTAAGAACTGTACCCAGCCGGGCATGGTGGCGCACACCTGTAATCCCAGCACTCAGGAGTCTGAGGCAGGACGATTGCCCTGAGTTCAAGGCCAGCCTGGGCTACATATTAAGTTCGTGGCCAGCCTGAACTACATAGCAAGACCCTGTCTTGAAAAACAAAAGAACAAACAACAAAAAAAGAACTGAACCCAGGGCCTTCACACCTAACTACATCACAGGCCTTTTACATATATGTATGTTACATATGTTTCTATTCAGGGAGAACCACCTTTATACATTTTTTTTTTTCTATTTTTTCAGTGCTGAGGATGGAACTCAGGGCCTCTCGCCTGCTAGGCAAGACTCTCCCACTGAGCTACATCCCCAGCCCATGCAGACATTTCTGTAAAGAGTATGCTGCTACATTTATCACTGCAGCTTGCTCTCTTCACTTTCCAATCTTAAGCGATTCATCCACATTGTTATATAAAGATCTCATTTCTTTTCAAAGTTGCATATAATTCCAAGGTATGAAAATATGAGTTTATATTCTCATACACCACCAGCAGACACCACTGAGGATTGCACAAAGGCTGCCCCAGAACAGGCGCCAAAGTTCCTTCCTCCTTTGCTTCCTTCTTTCCTTCCCTGCCTTCCTTCTTTTTCTTCCTTCCTCCCTCCCTTCTTTCCTTCTTTTTCAGTGATGAGGGTTGAACTCAGAACCTCACACATGCTAAGCACAACTCTACTACTGAGCTACACCCCTAGCTTGTGCTAGTTTCTTTAGGGTAGCTGCCGAGATGTAAATTGCTATGTTGTAAGGAAGCCACCTTTCGTATTTTTATTTATTTATTTATTTGTTTATTTATTTAATGTGGGTTCCGGGAGTCGAACTCAGGACCTCATGCTTGCCAGGCAGGCGCTTATGCCGCTGAGCTACCTCATCGGCCCCACCTTTCGTACTTTAACAGGCCCTTCCAAACTGCATCCACTGTGATGCTCCTTTCCAAGCCTCAGGTTCCATGGATTTAAAGATCTGAACCCTGTGAGATTGGTCCTAGCTGGCTTATTCCGTGCCTTGGTTTTGTTTCACCATTCTTCTTTACTATTCAAATCACTGTCCAATAATGAGATGGGCTCCCACTCCCCTCATTACTGACAGGATTCAAAGCACAGGCCAAATAGCCACCTGGTCACCCACCCTGGCTTCTGATGGAGGGGACTCTTGAACCAGGAAGGAGACCTTTCTAACTGCAAGGTGCTATAGCGCTATCTTCAGTCAGAGGATACACATCCGTGAGTGGGGGCCAGGAGAAGCAGCAAGGGGAAGCTTAGCAAACCCTGGGATAAACTGCTTGGATAGGCCAGGCCCAAAGATGATAACGCACCAACGGGTAAATTATGCGGGGCACAGCTGCATGAGTCAGGCAGGGCGGGATATCAATGACCATTCACCCTTTTTGCCAGGCCGAGCCGTCACTAAGTTCATGCCAGTGCCCACAGTGGTCACAGCAAGATGCAGCTGATTAATGGTCTACGGTATATAAGAAGTGCTTTTACATAAGGTGCCAACCATGGAACTGCGCTCTTACATAAGGTGCTCTGGTATTTTTAGCAGCATATAACTGCCGTGTGAATGGGGGAGCCACTCCCGCAGCAAATGCTGCTACTCTACAGGCTGGCGCAGTCCTTGAAATGCTGGTGTTTTGCGGGCAGCTCACTGCTGTGGAAGGACTGAGGATGACCACACAGGGCTGCAGCGCCCCCCAGATTCTGTAGTACCTCCAGGCTGACCTGACTCCCCACGACCAGCAGAGGCGATACACATCCCTCACTCTTCCCCAGAGTATCCAAGGAGCGAGATCAGGGCAGCTTCAGGGACAGGGTCCACCCCAAGCAGCCACCTGCTAGCTAAGAAAGCTCCCACTGTAGCCAGGGAGTGGAAGGGACTGGAAGAAAACAGAGCTGACCCTGACTCTTTTTTCACATCCTCAAGCCGCCCCTCCAGAACCTGCTAACCCTAATCCTCACGTCACCTGGCGTCCACCACGAGAAATCCAAGGCTCCTGTACAGTGAGGCCAAAGGGAATGGAGGATCTGTATTTACATCCGGGTTTTAGGCTTGCCGCTGCCTTTTTCTCCTGCTTTGGTACATCTTACTGAAGTATAACATTCAGGGGACACATCCACATTGAGAATTCTGGGCTGGGGCTGTAGCTCAGTGGTTGTATACTTGCCTGGTAGGCATGAGGCCCTGGGCCCGATACCCAGCACCATACACACACACACACACACACACACACACACACACACACACACAAATGATAAATTCTGACAGTATCAACATACCTATGTAAATCAACATCCAGATTTAAAAAACAAACCAGCTGTGATGGCACACACCTGTAGTTCCAACTATTTGGAAGGACTGCTTGAGCCCACAAGTTAGGAACCAGCCTGGGCAACACAGCAAGATTCCACCTCTTTAAAAACAAAACAAAATAAAACACACATTACCCACCTCCCAGAGCCTTCCTCAGGCCTCCAGGAAACTAGTACCCAGACTGCTAAGATGTTAAGTCTCTCTCGCCTATATTGCACTTCTAGATGAATGGAATCACACAGTATGTTCTCTTTTACATCTGATTGCTTCCTTCTGCTCAGCGTTCCATCTGTGTGATTTATCCAAGCTTTACCACGTGGCTGTCAACTGACTGTTCATTCTCTCTGTGACAGTGTTGTCTGCATTCACCCCAAAATACGTGTCCATTCTACTGCTGACGGACACTGGTGATTTCCAGTTTTTGCTACCGTGAACATTCTACTACATGCCTTTGCACTGCAGCACTGTGCCCATTATAAGACTTTAAAACTACTGACTTCAGCCTCAAATCGTGGGAAAGCCGGCCTGTCCCACCTCTCCAGTTCACCCTTTAATTCCTTAAACACAGTTCTCCCGCCGTCTAGAGAGCACCAAGTGAAGTACTGGCCGTAGGAGTCAGACTTCCCGGGACTAAAGTATGATTCTATCGTGTCCTTGCTATGTGACAAACAATCTCTCCACGTATCAGTGTCCTTACCAGTAAAATGGGAATGACAGCGGTACTTGTAACTTCACTCAACTGCGGAGCAAGTAAGGGAAGAGCGTCTGTACGCCCTTAGCGTTCAGTCAATGTCATTAGCTTCGATCACCAGCAAAGGAACTTTTCTTTCTGAACTCTCTCAAGGTACCCAGCTCTGGGTGGCCCCGCAGGGATGTCCGTGAGCAAGGCCCTCAGAGACGGACACAACAGAGTTCACCTCCACCTGGAGCAGGGCTGCACCAACAAGCCCCCCCACCACACACAGAGACCACTCCCTGTCCCTTTCTCTCCAGCATCCAAATGCCTGGCCTGGCAGCTGCAACCACTGTCCTTGTATCCACAGGACACTGGGTATCACTCAAAACGTGATCTAAATCGGGGTTACTGTTGCAGGGTCATTATTAATGGTGTCAGCAGCCTGGTAACAAGGTGCTGGGGCACTAACAGTACCCAGATGTCACTCCCTGGAGAACAAAAATGTTTAAATGTCTCAGCAAAAACAGAGTGCAGAGGAGTGTTTTATTTACTTTTGCTTTTTGTTGTTGTTGTTTTTGTTTTTATTAGGTGACAAAAACAGAAAAAGCTCCTTGAAGCTTACAGTGCAGAGACCTAAGAGCAAGAGACTAGGGCCTCACACCACTGGTTGCCATGGTAATGGGATTTCATAGCAGGAGCTCATTTTCATGACAGTGACCTGCAGGAGGACATCTCCTAAATAAACTTAGTTGAAGGTGTACCAGTACAAGGGGGTGATTATTTTTGCTTGCCATAAAAGGCATTTAAAAGTGCCTTCCTGGACAGAAATGACCCAACGACCCTTGCAAGGCTTTCTCTTTACTCCACAATTTGTAAAGCTGGACTGGCAAACAGCCTGTTTCCCAGGCCTCTGGGGCTGGCGGATGTCACAGCCTACCTGAGTCACCTGTCCCACCATTAAGCATCTGTCTATGACAGAGTCCTTTCCTCAAGCCCACTGGAGCCCCAAGCAACCAATAAGCCAAGCCACAGCATGTCCTGTACATCTAAGCCAGGCGCTGAGGGGGCACAAGAGATGTAGAAGATACTTGTTTCTTGAACAAACAGCAAATCACAGTACATACCTAAAAACAGCCCTGAGGGGCAGAATTCCAACCTCAGCTTTGCCCACCTGTGAGCTGCGTGGTTGAGGTAGCTTCCTGGCCCTCTCTCGAGTTTGCATCCTCTTGGGTAGAATGAGGACATTAATCCTAATGCCTACCTCTCGGGGTACAATACAAAACGAGGGAGTGCCTGGACTGATCAGCTCACTGCCCAGTGCAGGACACAAAACAGCCCACTCAATAAACAGCTGCTGTGGTTAAGAGCCGGAAAAGCACGTCTCATACTCCTGATATGGGAAGCTAACAGCAGAAAACAAAGTATTATGTTGTGCAACCTGTAACCAGTCCATCAGTGAGCCTGGCAGGAATAGATGGACTGGAATCTGGAAGAGTGGCACTGTCTCGGAGGGAAGGGGAATTTGAACTGGACTCAAGGATGATGGGATGGGAGGGAATGTTCTTGGAAGTTTGAGGTGGGAGAACCTTTATCGGGTGCCTACAGGGTGCCCAGTCCTGGGGAATCAGGGAGAGAGGGAACAGGTTTGTGGCAGACATCAGGGAATCAGGGACAGGAGGGGCTGCAAATCACCACATAGCTACAGGACAGTAGGGGTTCAAAGGCATAGGGCCCGGAAATGGGTCCTGATGCAATGAATGTGGGGCCCAGTTTTGCTGGGAAACAGCACCTGAGCCAAGTAGGACAAGGCAGGAGCAAATGGGCAACCAGGACAGGGAGGTAAGAAGATGCAGGACTGGAACCTGGTGTGAGAGTGAAGCTACGTGACCAAGAGCTTCGCATGCAAGTGGAGAAGCTGAGCTTTGCAAGGGAAGAAATTCAGCCTCTAAAGATTTCTCAGGGGAGGGGTTCTGTAACAAGGTAAAAGGGACCATCATTCAAAGGTGACATGTCAGACAGATTGCTGCATGGGGCTGGAGCAGAGAGACCAGCTAAGAAACTCTGTTCTCTGGCCTAAGCTGTTCCAGGCCCAAAAGAGCTGCTCACAAAGGACAGGGGAGAAGCAAGGCACTTCAGAGACAAGTGTGCCCACCTGTGTGACAGCAGGAGGGAACCTGATGCTGCAAAGTGAGGGAAAGCTGCCTGGGAGGAGGAACCCAGACATGGACATGCTGAGTCTGTGGTGTCCCTGCGATGTCCCAAGAGAGCATGACAGACAGGGCAAGGCTAGACACACCAGACGGGTGTTCCCAGAGGACTCCTGGAGAGTCTCATGAAAACCTGTCCCAGCAAAGAGGGACAGCTCAGAAAAGGAGGAGGAACGATGGAGAAGGAAGAACAAAGCCAGGAGAGCAGCTGTGCTCAGAAATGACAGCAGAGGCTCCTAGGAGGACAGGACACCCAGAGGTGGGCTTCTCAGGGCCTGGAGGACGGAAGGCCCAAAGAAAAGCAATGTCTGGAAACTACAGACTCCCGGGAAAGCGGTCAGGCAGCTTCAGCAAAGTGGCAGGGCATCAGGCTGCAGAGGAGTAGGAGGAGGGGGAGGGAAAGAGGCAGCAGGTGCAGAGGACTTGTCGGGAAAATGTGACAGTGAGAGAAAAGAGGAAGCCAACCTTTTGGCTCAGACGCAGGATTGTCTTTCTTTTTTTCAGATGGGAGGCCAAATGGATGTTGGAGGCAGGGAGATGGAGATGCCTGGAGACCCAGTGAGGCACAATCTCTCCTGGTGAGGGGGCGAGGTGGGGCCTGCACTGTAGAACTGCCCCTGTCAGTGCTCTCTCACCAGGGTCTCCGGGGACACCCTCTCACCCTCCCTGCCCCAGACTGCGGGAAGGATCAAAGGTTCCTTGCTGCACAGATGGAGGTGACATTGATCATTCACCTGGATCCCCCTGCTCTTATCTCACTAGGCCAGGTCTCCAGCTTCAGCCTCACACCTAGCTCCCTGGGGCAACCCCTGGGGTGTGACAGACAGGTCGCTCTGCTCTCAGACCCAGGCGGGGGACAGAACCGCGGAATTCTCAGTACGGTCCTCTCTGCAGCCCACGAGGGAGGCTTCTGCACCACTGGGAGCCCCGGGCCGTGGCCCTGAGCACAGAGAGGGGCCCTGGACGGTCTGCAGCATATCCCCAAACTCTGCCCGACCGCTGCGAGGGAGCGGAAAACAAACCCGGGGCGGGACTGTCAGGCCGAAAGAGGTGGGCAGGGCGCACGGGGGACTCTGTCTCCCCAGCTCCCACACCCGCGGGTGCCAAGGTGCCATGGAGATTCCGCTCCTGCCCCCCAACCATGGGCGAAAGGCAAGCACCACGCCACTCACGTGGAGCGCCGGAGCCCGGCCAGGCCAGGCGCAGAGGACGGGCGGCGCGCCACCCCCACGCCGCCGCCGCGACCCCGAGCCCCCCCCCGCGCACGTGCGCGGCGGCCCGGCGCTGGGTAAACACGGCACTTGACTCACTCGCCCGAGCCCTCGCCCCAGCGCCGCCTGGTGTCCGCGGCCGCCGCGCTGCCCGCCCCTCCCCCACCGGGCTGCCCCCCCCGCCGGGGGGCCACGACGGGGCGCCGCCAAGGGTCCCCGCCAGGCTGCCGGCCCGCGCAGAGGCCAGGCGTGCGGGCGGATGGGCCGAGGCGCGGGCGCGGGCAGCTCGGGGGCGGCCCCGGGGTCGGGGCGCGGCAGTCCGCGAGCGCGGCGGGGGAGAGCAGTTCAACACGAGGCCCCGCCGCTCCCCGCCGCTCCCCGCCGCTCCCCGGGACTCAGCTCCCAGCCCTGGCGCGCCGAGCCCCAGATCCCAGCCGCTGCTCTGGGGCTTCCCTGCGCGCCCCTTCTGGTCCTCGCCGCAGAGTCAGACGCACTTTCCGGCTCTCCGACTTTGGCCCCGAAAGGGGGGCGGCCCCACTTTAGCCACACTTACCTGGGGGTCCAGCCCTGCCGCCCGCGGGCGCTCCCTGGCTGCCCTCTGGCGGCGGCCGCGGGTACCCGCAGCGCCCCTCCCCCCCCCGCCCCGACCTGGGACCTGTTGCTGCCGGCTGGAGAGTCCTGGCCCGAGGTCACATGGAGGTGACTGCCCCTCTGGATGGTCATCCTCGCCACCTAACAGGTCTCCGGGGTCCTTGTTACTGGATAACAAACAGCACTGGCTTTTCTATAAACAGCTTGAAGGCTCTAATCCCAAATTTAAAGCCTGATTTGTAGAAATGATCCATTCTAACAACCGCAGGAAAAGAGAGGCAGGCATGCTTTCTGGGTCCTGAAACGATGCCTGGCACCAGCTGGAGCACAACATATATTTGTTGAATGAATGATGGTCCACCGACAAGGCATGAACTCAGACACCTTGCTACAGTCCCGAAAGGAAGTAACCATAACAAGCCGAAGCTCTCCTCTGCTTTGTCTTGGCTTTACTAATTCAAAACTAATCTACTATAGTCTCCATTTCCACAGTTTTTTTTTTTTGTGTGTGTGGGTACCGGGAGGTCGACCTCAGGATCTCGCGCGCCAGCAGGCGCCCCTGCTGCTGAGCGATATCACCGGCCCCTTTTTCGTATGTGGGATCCAGGAGTCAAACTCAGGCCCTCGCGCTTGCCGGGCAAGCGCTTAAGCCGCTGAGCCATCTCACTGGCCCCTGGTTTTTTTTTTTTTTTTTTTTTTTTTGGTGGGTACCGGGGGGTCGACCTCAGGACCTCGCGCGCCAACAGGCACCCGTGCCGCTGAGCAATATCACCGGCCCCTTTTTCGTATGTGGGATCCAGGAGTCAAACTCGGGCCCTCGCGCTTGCAAGGCAGGCGCTTATGCCGCTGAGCCATCTCACCGGCCCCCTGGTTTGTTTTTTTGAGACAAGGTCTCACTTTGTAGTGCAGGCTGGCCTTGAACTCATTATGTAGCTCAGGCTGGCCTCAAACTCACAGCAATCCTCCTGCCTCAGCCTCCCAAGTGCTAGGATTAGAGGCGTGTGCCATCATGCCGGGCTTCCCAGTTTTTTGTTTGTTTGTTTATTTGTTTTTTGTATGGGGAATCTACCTCAGGACCTCGCGCTTGCTAGGCAGGCGCTGTGCCACTGACCTATATCCCTGGCCCTCCCACATATTTTTGACAAAATAATTTCCTGGGATGGCCCTAGAAATCAACAGCTGAGTGAAAAGTAAATTTGGGAGTGCTGGTTTGCCAGATTCATGCAGCAGCCTCCTTGGTACCAGTCATGATGACTGTGATTTGGGTTCTGGATCTTCCCAAATGTGATCTTGGGCAAGGGAGCGCATCTGCAAGCTAATACTGGCTACTAAACTTTCCTTCCATGAGGATTGATGAGATCATGTTGGGGAAGCCCTCTGCCCAAGGCCTGGGGCTGGGAATGCAGCTCAGGGGAACAGCGTTTGCCTACTGTGCTAGAGGCCCTGGGTTTTCATTGGTGGGAGTTACCAATGTCATCATCACCACCCTTATCACCTCACTAACCCCCACATCCCAAGGCTACAGGGTCCACCCAGCGACCCACCACCTCCCCTCTAGGAGTAGCTTGCACTACTGCACAGCCCCAGGACAGCACTCACTGTCTCTAGAGGGTCCCACCCTCTCTTTGGACCAGCTGCTGGGTCTTATACCCTGACCAGAGGTTGCCTCCGGATAGTACCTCCCCTGGCCCTGTGCAGATGGTGCAAAACTGATCCTTTCATTCCTGCACTAGTAAAGCTTTCAGCGGACACTTGTTGCACCTCTGCTGTGTGCTGCAGCTGGGCTGAGGACTCTTGCATGGTTCGCTTAACCCTTGTTTTCCCAGGTCTCCTGCCCAGGGCACTGGGCCACAAGACCATAACAAAACTGCCTTTATCTGGCTGTGCCCTGGGGGCATCTTCTGTCTGAAAGCAGACAGAGCCTCTCAGCTTGCTCAGGAGCCAGTTCCTTTTCTCCTGCCTCAGTGTGAGATGAGCCGTCCCCTCTCTGGGGCTCCTGCATGCTCACTGCTGAAGGGACACACAATTCCACATGTGTGTCAGCATGTGTACCCACGTGCACAGCACCCTGCCCAGCCTTGTGCTCTGAATTCCTGTAGAGAGGCTAGTGATAAGTTCCTTTTATTCTTGCCAACTCCTTTTCCCATAGCTCAGAAAAGAGCACCTCTCTGTATCTACTCAGCAAAATTGAAAATGGCCTCTTTTTGTTCCTTGGTCCGAGCATACTAATATCTTTTCTTCCTTCAGATGGATCACAGGTGGGATTGGAGATGTAGCTCAGTGATAGACTGTTTCCAGTCTGGATCCTTAAATTCTGAGGTTCTATTAAGAAATAAAGAGAGAGCAAGCCAAGCATCACTGTGCATGCCTGTAATCCCAGTACTGGGGAGGCTGAGGCAGGAGGATTGCTGCAAGTTGAAGGCTAGCCTGGAGGACATAGTGAGTTCAAGCCCAGACTGAACTACATAGCAAGACTCTGTCTCAAAAAAAAAAAAAAAAAAAAAAGCAGGCATGGAGGAACACACCAGTAATCCCAGCACTCAGCCTGGGCAACTTATTGACTAGTTAGACCCTGTTTTAACATAATAAATAAAAAAGGGCTGGGGATATACCTCAGTGTGAAAGCTGTGGATTCAATTCCCAGTACCAAGAGAGAAAATCAGCAGTTGTGTGTGTGTGTGTGTGTGTGTGTGTGTATAAAATGTCTCTTTTCTATTGAATCTGTAAGACGTGGACAAATAGATATTGGAATCATAGATTACTCCCACAGGTGTGTCCTCTTGCTAACTGAAGACTTTATGAATATGCATGAATAATGTATCCTCATTATAAGGTTTTATGTATTTCCAAGTGCCATTGATTTATGTAATACATAATGTGTGCCATCGATATTCATACCTTAGGTTGTAGACATACTCCTGGTGGGCCTGAATACACACTGGTGGAAATTAGTGATTATATCTCAAACTCTCCTCTCTTTGCTTCAGATCACTTGGCCTCCATTTGGTCCAATAAACCAGAGCTCCTTCTGTATGCTTCCTATGATCCACCACACACCTACAATACAACAGTGAAAGAGGAAAATCAGCAGTCTATTTTTCATATTTCAAAAAGTCAGATGAAGCCTGTATCTATATACTTCTAGCCCCGCTGACTCAAGTTTCTTTATTTGGGGCTGGAATGGTTTCACTGCAGGGAGATAATGCTAGGTATCAGCCTGTACTGATGAGATGCCTGCCTTTAATTGCCCATTCATTTATCCAGCAACATTTCTGGAGCATCTTTTATGGACCAGTCACTGTGCTGGGCATTGAGGACACAGAAAAGAGAGGACAGTGCTTATCCCTGAGGATTCAGGCTTAGTAAGTGAATGATAAAAATAAGCAGACAGGTCTTTATAAAAATTGCTATAAAATGCTTCAAAATTGCTATAGCGTTCACTTCAGGACCCAGGCAACTCCCATTTGCACAGCACAAAGAAGCTGCAGGCCATGTAGACAGAAATCACCCACTTTGGGGTTTTTTTGCTTTGAGAGCATCCCAAAGGCATATTTAAGACCTCAGTTTCTATTCTGTGGGAGCAAGCCAGGTTGGAAGAGTGACTCAAAGAAAAATCAGGAGCCCCTTTTGTCCACTAATGGAATTGGGCTCAGACTTCCCTTTTCAGAAGATTGAAGGTGGGGAGCAGGCAGGATGGTGTCTTAATTACTTTCCTATCACTGGGACAAAATACCCAACACCTAGCTAGGTGTGGTGGCGCATGCTTGTAATCCCGGCATTCAAGAGGCTGAAGCAAGAGGATTGCTGTGAGTTTGAGGCCAATCTGGGCTAGTGAGTTCAGGGCCAGCCTGAACTTCATAGAGAGACTCTGTCTACAAAAACCAAAAACAAACAAAAAAACTGACACCCCTGACTTTAGGGAGGAGAGGTTTATTTTGGCTCACAAAATTTAAGTCCATATTCCACTAGCTCCAAAGCAGGACAGCATGGCCGAGGAGAGTTGCTCATGACATGGCAGACAGGAAGCAGAGCATAAAGGGAGGAGCCAGGAAGGGCCGTATACCTTCTGGGTCACACTTACACTGACCCACATCTTCTGACCAGAACCCCCTTCTAACAGCAAGTCAGTTATACCACTCCCATAATCCAATCACCTTTCAAAAGCCACACCTTTTAGTGCGCGAAGCTTTACGGGGACCATAACATTCCACCCCTGGCCCCCCAAAAACTAATATACATCTCTTTATGCAAAATACATTTAGCCCATCTCTAAGAGTTGTCAAAATCCTAATGGTTCCAGCATTGCTAAAAAGTCCAAAGTCTCCTCTGAAACGTAGGGCAAACTCTTAGTGGTGAACCTCTGTAATTTCAAAAAGAAATTAAACACTGTGGACATACAATGGTGCGTGTTAAATTTTCTCATTCCAAAAGGGAGAAATAGAAGCATAAAAATCAATGGGACCAAAGCAAGACTAAAGCACAGTAGGGCAAAATTAAATTCTGTAACTCTGTGTCCAGCATCTACGGCAGGCTATGGTGAGATGCAAACTCCAAAGGGCTCGAGCAGCCCTGCCCCTACGGTATTGCCAGTGGTAGCCCTCATGGCTTCTCTCTTGGGCTAGGTTTGTTCACTCCTGTGACTTTCTTCAGACATTCCTTGCTCCTGGATTCTCCAGTTTCCTGGGGTCTCTGCTGTACTTTTGGATTCATTTTCACAGCTTCACGCACTGCCTTCTCAGGGGCACACTGCCTGGCCTCTTGGGCCTTCTTCTGGGTGGAAACTTCCTAAACCCACAACACTCTTGCATTCTGCATGCACCTAAAACCAGCGCCACATGAATGACACCAAGGTCTACTGCCAGCTCAAGCAATAGCCAGGCTTCCTTTTATCATGGCTGCAGAGGTTTCTCAGTGCTTGAATGGCTGAGCTCTATAAACTAAATCCCAGGAAACAAATTCTCTAGTCAGCCCTTTTGGAGCATGTGCCCTGGAGAAATTTTCTGCCAGAGCATAACACACATGACCTGGAGCCCAATTGCCAATAAGTCCTCATTCCCAACTGAAACCTCCTGAAACTGACCTTTCTGTCTGCTTTTTTATCAGCATTCAGGTCTTCTGAGCTCAAACCAGAATCTCTCATCAAACTTGGCTTACAGCATTCTGTAGTTTCTCCAGCCAACATCTCCCAACCTTTCCAAATTCCTCCCATGAATTAGTTCCAAAGGCATCTAGAGCACATGGCCAGAACCCACTTCTCTGCTATGATGACCATGTCTGGTCAATGACCCTATTTCTCTGCTACTAAAATCTGTCTTAGTTACTTCCCTCATTGCTGTAACAAAATACTCAACACCCAAAACTTAAAGGGAGAAGAGATTTATTTCGGCTCGTTTCTGTCCATAGTCAGCTGGCTTCGAGCCAGTATACTATAGCAGAGGGGCATGGTGGAGGAGAGTTGCTCACCTCATGGCAGCTCAGAAGCAGAGACAAGGGAGGAGTTGAGGAGGGAGATAAACTCTTCCAGGCTACACCCCCCAGTGACCCCTGTCCTCAGACCAAACCCTGCCTCCTAATAGCGAGTCAGTTATACTGCTCCATAATCCAATCACCTTTCAAAATCTCCATGAGGCTTTGGGTGCACATCTAGATATAGAGCATAACAGATGGGTAAGTTGATATGAACTGACAGGACATCCCAAGAGTCCAGGGGTCTTTGGCTGTCCTTAATGGTCCAGGGCCACACTGACCAATCCACCCCTGCCCTCAAACACATTATAGGGTGCAAAGCCCAGAAACTTTCTCTGGCTTTCCGCTTCCCAAAATGCATTCGACAGGCTGCTTTGGAGCAGCAGAGACACAGGCATCCGAGGACATTCTGGTAAGTTCCCAGCTCCCTATGGAGCAGGTGTGGGTGACACAAGAGACACAGACCCTCACCTTCCTTCCTCGAAATCCCAGGAGCCCTCGCACAGCCAGAGTTCCTTGTTGCTGTTTTTCTCCCCAACTTGCCTTTCTTTTTTAAACAGTCTTTATTTTCGGAACAGCTTTAGATTTACAGAAAAACTGAACAGATAGTATAGAGTTCGTATATCCACTAGCCTCCACACACAGAATTCTCTCTGTTGTTAACATTGCATGTTAGAATGGTACATTTGTTATGACTAATGAATCAACATTGATATATGACTACTAAATGGAGTTCAGTTTTTTCAGATTTTCTTTTTGCCTACTGCCCTTCTTCTGTTCCAAGATTCCATCTCAGATATCACATTACATTTGGTTGTCATGTCTCCCTAGTCTTCTTGGTTGTGACAATTTCAGACTTTCCTTGTTTTTGATCACCTTGACAGTTCTAACAAGTCCTTGTCAAGTGTATGTAGGATGTCCCTCTCTTGGAACCTGTCTGGTGTTTTTCTCATGATTAGACTGGACCTATGGGTTTGAAGAGGAAGATAACAGAAGTAAAGAGCCATTTGTATCACATCAGATCAGGAGTACATGGTATCCACGGGGCTTATTGCTGTTGGTGATGACTTTGCTCACCGGGCTTAGGCAGTGTGGTAGGTTTCTCCCCTACAAGGTTACTGTTTCCTCCCTTCCCATCCTGTTCTCTTTGGAAGGAAGTCACTCTGCACAGCCCACATCGAAGCAGTGGGGAGTTACGCCCTCCCGCCTTAGGGAGGGGAATCTGTATAAACTACTGGGAGATGTGTATCTTCTCTCCCGTTTGTTAATTCATTCAATTGTTGATTTATGTCTGTACGGATTCCCAGATATTTAATTGATACGTTGGTTACAATCCAATTCTGAATATTTTCCTTAGATGCTTCCAGCTATACTATTAGGAACTCTTTCAGTTGGCTCCTGGGGTACCTTTGACTTTTCCCTATCAACGTGTGCTCTGGGATTTTGGGGTTTGGAGGTTGATGAGGTGTTTATTTCCTTACCATTTGCCAAGGCAAGAATGCTTGAGGCTCATTTTTATATATTTTATATATTTCCTTGCCCCGATCCTAGAATCAGCCATTTCTCCAAGGAAGGAGCTCTGATTCCTCTGATTGTATCCACAGAATAGGACAGTATTAACGCTCTGTGTTAGTGAAGTCTACCCCACACCTCATGGTGTTGGGGATCAAACTCAAGACCTCATGCATGCTAAGCATGCGCTACCACTGAGCCGCACCGCCAGTCTTCCTTTTTTTTTTTTTTTTTCCCTTGTCTTTTTGAGACAGGGTCTTGCTAAGCAGTTCAGGCTGGCCTTGAGCTCACTTTGTAGCCCAGGCTGGCCTTGAACTCACAACGATCCTCCAACCTCAGCCTCCTGAGTGCTGGGGTTACAGGCATGCGTCACCACACCTGGCTTCCTTTGCTTTTTTATTTTGCAATTATTTATTTATTTAGCAGTACTGGGGATTGAACCCAGGGCCTTCACACTGAGCTATATCCCCAACCCTGTTTTCATTTTTATTTTGAGATGTGTTCTTGCTAGGTTGCTAAGTTGCCCAGGCTGTGCTGGAACTTGAGAGCCTCCTGCCTCAGCTTCCCAGAGTGGTAAGATCACAGGCCTGTGCCACTGCACCTGATCCCCCCTTTGCTTTTTACCATTAATAAACTACAGCAGGCCAAGGTGGATTAACCTTCCCTATCCATCAAATGTTCTCTTCTGCTTATTCCCTAAGGGCTTGGGACTTTGTCTTCAAAGACAGCTTCTGGCCTCCAGGCTGTGGCAAGAAGAAGGCAGTAGGGATGTGGTCTCAGGTTCCTGATACACTGGGGGAGCCTCAGAATGATCTTCAAGAAATAGGGAAGGGGCCAGGGATATGGCTCAGAGGCACAGAGCCTGCCTGGTAAGCGCAAGGTTCTGAGTTCAATTCCTGGTACCAAAAAAAAAAAAAAAAAAAAAAAAAGAAAGAAAAGAAAACAGGGAAGGTCTAGATGACTCAGAGGTGGCTAGGTAATAAATATCCATCCAGGGAAGGCTGCTTGAGGTAAGCGAGGCCATGGAAGAATAAACAGCAGCATGAGGTAGGGCCCAGCAGGCATAGCACTTATGCCAAAGTTTCTCTGGAAGAGACTGTTGCTGTGGATACTTGGCTAAGATGGTTTCTGGTGGCCCATGTGTCTATTTGAGACAGTGTGTTTATACTTTAAACCAGTTTCTCAAATGTGTCCTCAAGGTCATTTGTGGTCAGAAGCACCTGAGAGGTTGCAGATTCCCAGGTCCTGGTATTAAATCTGGAGGGCATGGCCTGGAATCTGCATTGTAATTAGTTCTCCCAAGCATTCTGATGTATACCAAGGTTGATTCTTGCAGAAAACCCTGGAAATCTGTAATCAGGGTTGCATAAGAAAGAATCTGTCTGTTTGCTTGCCTTCTTCCTCCTCTTCCTCTTCCTCCTCTTCCTTCTCCTCCTCCTCCTTCTTCTCTTTCTCTGTCTCTCTCTCTGTCTCTCTGTCTCTCTCTGTCTCTGTCTCTGTCTCTCTGGTTATACTGGGCACTGAACCCACCCTAGGGCTTCAGTTACATCCCCAACCCTTTTCTTATTTTTTATTTTGTTACAGGGTCTTGCTAAATCACTAAATTGCAAAAAAAAAAAAAAAAAAAAAAAAAAAAAATTTCACTAAATTGCCCACTGGGCTTTAACTTGCGATCCTCCTGTCTCAGCCTTCCAGGGTACTGGAATTACAGTTGTACACCACCACACCCAGCTTGTTGGCTCTCTTTCTATAGGTGCCAACTGGGTCTGATGTTGCCTGGTTCTTTTTTGGCCATGTGCATATTGTTCATTTTTGATCCTCTGACAACCTCAGCAGGGACAATCTCACTGACATCTACTCTCTTTTTCACAAAGACTCTCCTTACCCAAACTTTTGTCAGGTTCCTCCGAGCCGTCTTTTTTTTTTTCTTTTTTCTTTTTTTTTTTTTTTTTGCAGCAGTGGGGCTGGGACAGGGTCTGACGATGTAGTGCAGGCTGGCTTTGAACTTGCAATGATCCTCCTGCCTCAGCCTCCCTAGTGCTGGGATTATAGATGTGTACCACCACACCCAGCTGAGCCATCTTCTTGACTAGACCTCAACCTTGGCTTAGGAGAACTCCAGCTTTCAGCACAAATGATCTCAAACACCTCCCATCTCCCCCGTAAACAAAGAGACTTGAAAAAAAATTTAACTTGATGTCTAGAGGCCTG
The DNA here is from genome assembly GCA_028451465.1 of Erethizon dorsatum. Taxonomy (NCBI): domain Eukaryota; kingdom Metazoa; phylum Chordata; class Mammalia; order Rodentia; family Erethizontidae; genus Erethizon; species Erethizon dorsatum. Next base: position 37,761,141 of record CM051826.1, read on the forward strand.
GGCCTGGTGGTGCACACCTGTAATCCAAGCTACTCAAGAGTCTGAGGTAGAAAAATTACAAGTTTGAGCCCAGCCTAGACAACATAGCAAGACCCTGTCACAAAATAAAATAAAAAGGGTTGGAGATAGAGCTCAATGGAAAAGAACCTACGCGAGGCTCTGGGTTCAGTACTGCCTAGAAAAGCCCTCAAAAGAAAAAGAAACACATTATTTTAAAATTGTAAATCCTTCCTCTGTCCCTTTGAGGTGTATGTATCTGCTAAAGCCCCGGTAGGTCTTTCTCTAGGACGAGAGCCATCCCTCTGAAACGCAGTCACAGGAAGCACAGGGCCCTCTCTCCCAGCCTCTCTTGGGAGGGTCAAGTCTAACTTCAGCGAGACCCACTTAGCGGAAGAGACGGCCTGATCACACGGACACTGACCATTCACCCACTTTTGGCCATTTTTCACTTCCTGACTCTGCAGGAGCTCACACACTCCCCCACATGCTCCCTTTCAAAGGCCAGGTCGCCTCCAAACGATTGCAATTGAGCACAGTTCCATGCCAAAGACTTTCCTCCACCACAATTAGCACAGAATAAATCCCGCCTTCACCGCCTCTAGTTAGCGTCCATCTTTGCTTTTCTTTCACATTTTCTAGGGATGTTCCCGGTGAGCTGAGCCCTGGGGCTCTCTCTCTGCCTCAAACCAATAGCCTGCAGGACCCAGGCTTACGGGCAGCCCACAAAGGCTACTGCTGAGCTGCCAACTGGCAAGGCCTGGATCTAGTCACACAAAAGGCACTGTGCACCCCTCAGATTTCCCCTGCTTAGGTGGGAGAGGCCCTCCAGAGGTTTCCTATAGGGACAGAACAATAAATCAACAATTGCCAATGCAGGAAAAAAACTCTGATCTTCAGATTTCCAGAAATTGCTCAGGGTGGGTGGTAGGATAGACACAGCAATAACATCCTAAAGGAAACTAAAGTCTAAAGGGAAGCCTCAGTTTCCTCTTAACTGCACATGGTGCAGCAGGGGCTGTGCAAACAGAATTGCAGGTGGATAGGTCCCAGATTCCTGGGTCTCCCAGTATGAAAGAGTCCAGCAGAAATGTCCTAGACAGCAACATGGGGAACAGTCAATGGCATGCATGGAGCAGTCCCTGTGTGCCAGACCCTGCACAGTCACTTCCTGTGCACTATCTCATTTCAGCCTCATGAAGCACCTTATGAGCTAGGTACTGGTACTGTCCCCGTTTCACAGGTAAGGGAAGCAAGCCTTGGGACTGCTAAGGTTACTTACAAGGTCACAGAGCTAATACGTGGTAGGTCCAGGGTTCCAAGCGAGCAATCTCCAGGGCTGGATCTTGATTGCTCGGTGCCAGGGAGACCCTGAAAATGAGTCAGCCCTTGTCTCCTCTACTGACCTAGAAGTGGGGAGAAATCCATTCATCTCAGATCCTCCTGGGCATCCTGGTGCCACCTCCCTGTGTTCTACAGGCCAAGCTCTATCCTGGGCTTTCCTGACACCCAGGCTAGGGAGAAGAGGGGAAGGCCAAGGTCCTGAGGGAGTACAGCTACCCAGAGGGTGACAGGTGTCATTTCAATGCTCCCAGAGTTACAGGAAGGGGAACACTACAGGAATGTCCAGGCAGCCACCTCTGGCCCAGACTCAAATGGTCACCAGGTCATTCCATTTGCAAGGCAAAGTCCTGTGGGAAATGCCCAGAGCTGGGGGATGAAGGCCTGTTCTGTACACCTGGCATCACCATCACTGGCAAATTGCATAAAATATACTGAAAATTTGCATTTTCAAGGATCAGTCAGGAGCTGAGAATGTCTCCTTACTGATACATCACTTAGGCTATTCTGTCTAAAGAAATGGATATTACCCAGCCAAGTAAGACAAAATATAGTACCTCATATGCACTAGGAACTATGCTGTTTTTCAAATAATAACTCACTTAATCCTCTCAATAATCCTAGGATGTAAGTACTCTTCTTATCATGACTATTTAAAAGAAAAGAAAATCGAGGCACAGAAAGGTTAAGTGATTTGCCCAAGATCACACAGCTAATAAGTAGCAGAATTAGGACTCAAACCCATGCAGTCTACATGTAGCCAAGACAGGACATAGCCTCCTACAGTGGGAAGAGCAGGCAGCTGGGTGACTTCCTATGTGAGTCCCCACCCAGCCCTTCCTTGCTAGACCCTTGGTCAGTCAAACACTTCTCAGGGCCCCTGGAATCTTCATTGCCGTTTTCTCCTGGAGCCCTAGCTCCTGCATAGCCAGAGCCCAGGCCCTGAAAGATGGCTTTGGAAAATGCCAACAATGGGAGATGGGCAGGAGGGTGACAGTGATCAATAGTCCTTCCAGAGACAACAGAACCCTCTGCCAGCCTGTTTCTATGCCATTTCTCTGCTCTGGTGGCTACACACACCGGGAAGTCACACACTGAGCCAGGCTTATGGTAGAGAACAGGAAATAGAAAAGTAGAGCTGTGGCCCGGAGGGGACTTGGGGAAGGAAGAGGACAGATGAGCTGGATTGTCTCTTGGGCTGCCTAAAGAAAGCCACACCAGCTGGGTGCTTTAACCAACAGACCCACTTTGAGGTTGGAAGCCTCAGTTCCAGGTGTCAGCAGGCCAGTTACTTCCCAAGTTCTCTCTCCTTGGCTTCTAAATGGCCATCTTCTCTCTGTGTCTCTGTGTATGACTGTGTCTAAATCTCTTCTTACAAGGACACCTGAAAGGTTGGATTCAGGGCCACTCTAATGAACTCATTTTAACTTACTACCTTTTGTTTAGTTTTTCTTTTTGACATGGGGTTTTGCTGTGTTGCCCAGGCTAGTCTTGAACTAGCTCAAGTGATCCTCCTGCCTCAGCCTCCCAAGTACCTGAGACTTTAGGCATGTGCCATTACTCCTGGATTATTTATTTATTTATTTATTTATTTATTTATTTATTTATTTATTGAGACAGGGTCTCGCTATGTAGTCAGGCTGGCCTTAAAATCACATCGATTCAGGCCGGTGAGATGGCTCAGTGGCGTAAGCGCCTGCCTGGCAAGCGCGAGGGCCCGAGTTCGACTTCCGGATCCCACATACGAAAAAAGGGGCCGGTGATATCGCTCAGTGGCATGGGTGCCTGCTGGCGCATGAAGTCCTGAGGTCGACCCCCCGGTACCCACAAAAAAAAAAAATCACATCGATCCTATTGCCTCAGCCCCCCAAGTGCTGGGATTATAGGCATGTGCCACCATGCCCGGCAACTCCTGGCTTTTATAACCTGTTTAAAAGTTCTATATTCAAATGTGGTCACTTTCTAAGGTATTGGGTGTTAGGATTTCAATATACAAATTTGAAGGGGAACACAATTCAGCCCATTGCAGAATCCTAAGGAAAAGTCCAGGTTGGAATTTTGTGAGATTTCAAATTGCTGTTAGAGAACATTTTAGACATATTAAAAGTATAACGTGTAATACAAGCATTCCTTGTTTAATAACCAAGTTCTGTTCCGCAACTAGGTGGTTAAATGAATTGGTCGCTAAATGAGGAACTGTATATAGTATGTACATTACTATTCAGAACTAAGAAATGGTCAAAGGAGGGCCGGTGAGATAGTTCAGTGGCATAAGCGCCTGCCTTGCAAGTGCGAGGTCCTGAGTTTGACTCCCGGTACCCATATTAAAAAAAAAAAAAAAGAAAAAAAGAAATGGTCAAGGGAAACTCCCACTTGATGACTTTGTTTTTATTTGCATAACTCTTACATGAAGTACTGCAATGTATAACAGAACATGTGTTGGTTACTTTTTTCTCATTGCTGGACAAAATACCCGACACCCAAAATTAAGGAAGGAAAGGTTTATTTAGCTCACAGTTTGTGGAGGTTTCAGTCCATAATCAGCTGGCTCCAAGGCAGAGTGGCATGGCACAGGGGCAACAGTTCACGGTGGCGGAAGACAGCAAAAGCAACAAGAGCAAAAAGGGAGGAGAGAGAAGACTCTGTCCCTTATATTGTATGTAGGCTACCCCCTAGGGTGGGTGTAGCACTCACACCCATAATCCCAGCACTAGACAATGAATCAATCACAAACTCTAGATTCAGCTGCCTTTGAAAAGCAACACCCCATGATTGCATGAGGCTTTGGGGGGACATCCAGACACAAACCATAACAGAACATAAAACTACAGTACTGTATTGTACAGTAAATCAGCAAAAATTACAGTACTGTATAAACGAGGTGTACTGTACAAAAACAGACACTGAGGCTGTCTAAGCAAGATGTACAGAACTGTGCAAAAAAAGACAGGTCATAAGTCCAAGCAGTGGGCCTCCATTCTAAGTCCAGTCGTTAAACAGGTAGGTTGTTAAAGGAGGAATATCTGTATAAAACAACAATCTACACACTGGCCAGCTTAAGAAACAAAACATTTCCAATCCAGTGGCAGTCCCTTGTGTAACCTCTGCATTCTTGATTCCCTCAGGCTCCAAAGGAAACCTCTAAAGTTGAGGGTTTCTGGTTACCCTGCATTCCTTTATACTTTTACCACATGCCTGTGCATCTTCAAACAATACACAATACTGCTTTTTTGTGTGCTTTAAGCTGTACATAAATGGTATCATACTACATATTTTCAAATTGAGGCAAAATTTTAAAATACACAATTAGGGCCGGTGAGATGGCTCAGTGGCATAAGCACCTGCCTGGCAGGCACGAGATCCTGAGTTTGACTCCCGGAACCCACATACGAAAAAAAGGGCCCGTGATATCGCTCAGCAGCACAGGCGCCTGCTGGCACGCAAGGTCCTGAGTTCGACTCCTGATACCCACATACGGAAAAAAAAAGGGCTGGTGATATTGCTCAGCAGCACAGGCACCTGCTGGCATGCAAGGTCCTGAGTTCGACCCCCGGTACCCACACACACACACACAAAATAAACAAAATAAAATAAAATAAAATACACAATTAACCATTCTCAAGTGTATGATTCAGTGGCATTTTGTGTACTCATTAAATGAAGTTCTTAGGCCTTGGGACTCAGACTGAAATACACAAAGGTGGCAGATCATAGGACTTCTTGGCCTCCACAATCTATATTTTCTTTTTTGGGAGGATGCTGGGGATCAAACCCAAGACCTCTTGCATGCTAGGTGAGTGCTTTACCACTGAGCTATACCCTCAGCCCTTACTGTGACTGTTTCTCTGCAGACCCTAATTGAAAAATACCCCTAGGGCTAGGGATGTAGCTCAGTGGCACAGTGCCTGCCTGGCAAGTGCAAGTTTGTGAGTTCAATTCCTGGTACCAAAAAAAAAAAAAAAAAAAAAAACCCACATCCATGAAATAATCACTCCCAATCCCTTCCCCCTTCACCTGGCAACCACTAATCTTCTTTCTGTCTCTATGAATTTGACTATTTATTTCTTTTGCAACTTGTTTTGTTTTGTTTTTTGCTCTGCATTTGAGAGATCCACCCATGTGGTTATATTTGACCACTATTTGTTTTTTCATTAGCATAGAATATTCCATCATGGGGCTCAACCAACTTTTTTTCAATTCTTATTTCTATTAATGAGTTTATGGGATGTTAAAAAAATCATTTTCAAAACAAGTATCATATGTATATAATAATAAAGTCAAGCATCACACAAAAAAAGATAGAGCGGCAGTTAAGGGTCTTTTCCTCTTCTTCCTAACAGACAATCATTTTATCCGTTTCTTACGTATACTCTTATTAGCATTCCAGGCATAAACATATAAGGTATATACTTCTGTTTAACTCATGCATGCTTATTTGGTAAAAATTGGGTGTTTATTGTATGCCTCACACTGCATTCAGGTGTTGGGGTACGACAGTGAACAAAACAGATTCCCGCTCACACTCTAGGGAAGACAGAGGATGCAGAAACAAACTACTAGGCGTTTATGACAAATGATGATGTCATGGAGGAAAAGAAAGACAGCAGAGGCACATGTGGTGGGGACAGGCACAGTCAAGGAAGTCCATTCTGAGAAGGTGACATCTGAAAGGAGGGAGAATAGCTAGGGCAACGAGGGTTCAGCAGAGCTAAGGGTGTGGCTCAGTGGCAGAGCACTTGCCTGGCATAAGTGAGGCCCTGGGTTCCACCCCCAGCACCACCACCCCCAGAAGAAAAGTGTGTTTAGAGGGAGGGAGAAGCAGATGTCGGGCCCTGAGAAGCGCTCAGTGGGCTAGAGAATCAGCAAGGGGATGGTGCTGGGATAGCAGGTGTTAGGAAACCCTGTCACTGCTCAACATCTCACTCCTATCCCCAGGTCGTCATTGTCTCTTGGCCTTTGTGCTGTATCAGCCTACACTCAGCTGCCTCTTTTCAAAAAGCTGCCAGGTAGTTTCTACCATATGGATATGCTGCAATTTATTTAACTGCATTTCAAGTTCATCTTCATCTTTTTTTTTTTTTGAGGTGCCCTGAGTTCTGATGTGAAAATCAGGAGGTGATTGCAATGAGTTGAAAAGAAGAAAAAGAAAGAACAGGTCTGCTCCAACAGTTGCAAAGCCCAGGACAAGAGCAGACATAGAGACCCACACACCATATGCGTAAATAGGAAATGTTACAAATTAAATTGACAAACTGTTAAGTAAAATATGTACTGTTCTCCTACCTTGACAAATAAACCTTCATAACAGCTTTGAAGGCCATATTTCCATTTCAAATTTCAGACTCTCTGGGTTCCCGCACCCACTCATGGCCCGCCCCCACCCCCAGCTGCATCCTGAGAAGGTCCCCAGAGTGCACAGTTGTGACACCGGACCTGCCTGTCAAGATCCAGCCATGCAGCCCCTGGGCCTGGGCACTCAGCAGGACATACTCAGACCCTCCAGGCAGGTCCCAGGCACTGAGACTGTGGCTAGAAGGAGGAAGGAGAGGCTTGTCTTGGGTGGTTAGGACCCCCTGACTTCACAGGATTCCTTTCTTAGGGAGAGATATAGCTGGAGTAGAAACAGAACAGGATCCTGGGAGGCACAAGACAGAGGCAGGGACTCCTCTTGCCCATGTATAGGCTGGTGCTGGTGAACAGTGGACACTGCCCATGTCCCTTGGGGAAGACTCTGACAGGTTGGGCAGGACACAGCCAGGGGATGGAACCAGCAGCCCTGCCTGCTGGAGGAACCAGGTTGCACAGGCAGCAGGAGGACGCAAAGCTGCAGGCTCTACCTAAGGCTGCCCACATCCGCACCAGCCAAGGGGGAAAACCTGATCTGTCTAGAGAAAGAAGCCTCAGGTCTGACCTGCTCATAACAATAGTAGCCACTGAGACCACAAAGAGAAAGTAGAAATAAGGAAGCCGATACAGACAATGAAAATATCGTCACCTCTGCTCTTGTCCAATGAACAACATCGTAAAGTCTACTGCTTTCCTGCAAGGTACATATAGAACTGGGGCTGGGACTGGGGAACAATGGTAGAGCACTTGCCTAGCATGTGCCAGACCTTGGATTCAATCCCCAGCACCTGGAAAAAAAAAATTACATAGAACTAGGAATGTGGGTTCCAGGCTCAATTTGGTGACTAATGAGCACTATGAATAATGAGAGTGAGTTCCATTATCCCTACTTCATTCATTCATTCACTCACTCACAGAACATCAGCTCTGTGCCAGGAGCTGGGCTGGGCTGTAAGGACAGAGATAAACATATCACTCCCTGACCTCAAGGAACAGGCCTAAAAGAGGAGACCTACAGACAAACAGATGCTCTCTAAGAGTTATCTACTTCCTGCTGTACTTCTTCAAGGTGAGAATTAATTTCTTTCTTTCTTTCTCTTTTTTTTTTTTTTTTTTTTTTTTTGAGACAGGGTTCTGCTACAGGCTGTTCTTGAACTCACTATGTAGCCCAGGCTGGCCTCAAACTCATGGCAATCCTCCTGCATCAGCCTACTGAGTGGTGCGATTACAGGCAAGTGCCACCACACGAGGCTAAGAAGTATTTTCTAAATGAATAACTAGAAGTTAAGATTTTGTTATTGTTATTTTTTGAGGCAGGGTCTCACTATGTAGTTTAGGCTGGCCTTGAACTCACTATGTAGCCCAGGCTGGCCTCGAAGTCGAACTCATAGAGATAATCCTACCTCAGCCTCCCTAGTGCTGGGATTACAGGCTAAAAGTTAAGATTTTTAAAAGAATTTTTATGTAAGAGAAAAAAGTATTTTATTTCTATGCTAAATTACAGTTTTCAAAAAAAGTTCATAGTAGTGGTAGTGCATGCCTGTAATCCCATCAATCAGGAAGCTGAGGCAGAAGGATTTCCATGAGTTCGAAGCCAGCCTGGGCTACACAGTGAGTTCAAGAACAGTCTGAGCTACTGAGTGAGACTCTGTCTCAAAAAACGAAATAAAACAAAAAGTTCAAATCATGACTGAGGTAAAATTTTATTCAATCCTTTCGCTGATGAAGAAAGCAATAAAATATTAAAACCAGCTCAAAAAGCCAGACATGGTGGCACACACCTGTAATCCCAGCACTCTGGAAGGCTGAAGTAGGAGAATCACAAGTTTGAGCCCAGCCCGGACAACTTAGCAACTCAGTAAGACCCCGCGTCAAAACTCTAAAAAGGGGGCTGAGAATGCAGTTCATTGTGAAGGCTCTGGGTTTAATCCCCTAACCCCCAGCACCACAAAAAAATAAACAACAAACAACAACAAAAAACCAACCAGGTTCAAAGAAGAATTGAAGATATATATCTACATATTTGTCTGTCTATATAGGTATACAAATATGTTTCAAAAATGCTGAAACGAAGTTGCTAAAAAGCAAAGCTGGTTAGTATTCTTAATATCCTACAAAATATAACATGTAATTCTGGAGGTCATTTTTTTTTAAAGGGCAGAATTCAATTGTGACTTTACCAATCAAAAGTCATTTGCATTGCAGCAAACGTTTCTTTACAGCTTAACTACTACCCCGTGGAGTTGTAAAATAGCCTAGTTATTAGAAAGACAAAAAAAGGTGTACGCCCATGGAATCAGATAACTGCCAAGAGTAGGCAGGATAACACCTGGCATTCCATAGAAAGGACACCCAGCACTCCCTTTAGCTCCATTTCCAAGTCTTGAACAATTGCTTGTACCACTGGCAGGACTGAAGATGCTGCCCTTGATCTTGCCTGTATCTCTCTAAGGTGGTATAGACGCCCCCACCCAAAGAATGTGTAATTTTTGTTTACTTGAGAGTATGTCACCCTTTCTGAGCCGCACTTTATTTAGTCACTGAAAGATCTTCCAACCTTTCTCAGCTCTAGATCTGGTTCTTCGATCATCGTCTTCTTTGACTGGTCACGCCCAGTCACCCTCCACATTTCAGCTTCGGGTTTCCCAAAACTTCCTATTTAAATTTAATATTGTATTTCCAAGATTTTTACAGGTGGTTATAGTTAGTGACTGCCAGAGTTACTTCTAGTTTCCTGCTATTATGAGCACTGACAATAGGAACCTTTTTGACAGCTCCTAGTACCCACATGCAAGAGTTTTGTTTGGGCACCCAAGGACTGGCATTCACAAAGTCTCCCATCCTTGGCACATTGCCTTTGTCCTCACATGAACCCCTATCACTGTTGAGAGATGTCTGCCACAGTCCCAGTCACCACATCCACACACATCAGTGTCTGACCAAAGAGGAGGCGTGGTGTCCCAGGAGCCTCCAGCAAAGGTCCTTCGATTCTCACTGGCCAGGAGTAGACAGTAAGTTCCTTCTAAAGCTGACCACTGGCAAAAGGACTGGATCACCATAATGATTCAGACAAATCAGGATTCTCCCTGAAAGTCAGAGCAGGATCAGCTGCAGCACGGGTCCTAGAACAAGACCAGGGCTCTGCAGGTAGGAAGCTGGATGCAACCACAGTGGGTAAAAAACCACAGCAGCCAGTGTCTGCTCCATACCCAGCCTTGCCATTCACCTCCAGCTGCCAAAGAGTTTCTCTCCAAACATCTGTGGCTCCACCCAAAGGCCTTTCTCTGGCTGTGGGAATACGTTGGGCCTTGCAACACAAGCCAAAAACACTAAACACTCTCAACAGCTCCAGAAGCAGCCTGTTCTGGGAAATAGTAGACAACACTCAGCTTCATCACTTCTCAGTTGGTATCACCCTGTGCATGTTCTGCATGGCTTCCCAGAGCTCTCCAAGGGGACTGAGCTGTGGTTGCACATAGAGGTAACCAGCAGAAGGATGAGCCTTTCATTATCTGTCCTATCTTCTATTTCACTTATCCATTTTTCTATCAGTGTTTCCTGAAATTACCCTCCAAATAAATTCTTTGTATTCAATTTCTTTTCTTAGACCCCAAATCAACACAATGACCAACACAGCAACCAACATTATCTGCCCCAGGTAGGTCTGCGCAAAATGAGAGGTTAAATTGGATGTTGGATCTATGGGCTACTGGCTAGAGACAGAAAATTGCAAGTCATCAGCACATAGGAAATGACTGAAGTCGTAAGTACAAAGGAGACTGCCTTAAGAAAACAATAGGCAGAGGTTATGGTTTGGATTCTAGGGGTCCCTGAAAAGCTCAAGTGTTGAAGGCTTGATTACTGGCTGAGGGTGCTATTGGAAAGTGGTGAAAAGTTTAGGAGGTGAGGCCTAAAGTTGGAGGAGGAAGGTCATCAGGGGCATGCCCTTGAAGGGAATATTGGGTCCCCAGCCCATTCTTTTTCTTCCTGCTGCCATGAAGTGAGCAGCTTTGCTCCAAAACACACTCCCTGCCATGATGTTCTGCCTTGCCACAAGCCCAAAGTGATAGCGCCAAGTTACCATGAACTGAAATCTCCGAAACCGTAAACCAAGACCAAACTTTCCTTCTTACAAGTTAACTACTCACAGTGACAGAAAGCTGACTAACACAGCAGAGTTTCAAGAACTGAGTTTTTAGGTCAAGATCTGAAGAAACTCAACATTCAGTAGCTGAGAAGGGAGGATCAACCTGCAAAGAAGGCTGAGTGGCCAGAGAACCATGAGGGTGCTGCTGTAGTTTGGATCTTAAGTGTCTCCCAAAGATCCATGTGGTAAAGACTTACTACCCAGAATGGTGCTATTGAAAGGTGGTAAAAACTCTGGGAAGTGGAGCTTAGAGGGAGGTCTTTAGTTCCTTGGGGTGTGCCCTTGAGGAGGATGGTGGGATCCATGTCTCTTCTTCTCTCTTTTGCTTTGGGCCAGGAGGTAAGTGATTTTGTTTGGCCTCATGCTTTCCACCATGATGTGCTGCCTCAGCACAGGCCTAAGGCAATGAATCCAGTCAATGATGGACTGAAACCTCCAAGACTGTGAGCTAAAATAAAGTTTTTTATAAGTTGACTTATCTCATGTATTTATTTTAGCATTGGGAAGCGAACACATGGAGTGTCCCCAAAGCCAAGCAAATACAACATTTTAAGAAAGAGGGAGCGGTTAACAGTGTCAATGTTGCTGAGTGGTCAAGTATGGCAACAACAGAGATTTTCCATTGGAGTCAGTGGCATAAAAGAACACCGGTGACCCTGCGGAACTGTTTTGGTAAACAATGGGGCAGGATGCCGAATGTAGTGGATTGAAGAGCTTTGGGCAAATGAGGAGACAGAGACAGCAAATGGAGACTGAACGAAGTGATATATAATTAAGATACAGGTAAACATTTAAGACAGCCTGCCTTGCAAGGGATTTTTATGATTATTCCTAATATGTATCCCTTTTCTGGAAGTGACTTTTCTCTTTCATAACCCACTTGCAACCTAAAATTGGAAGAAAAATGGCCAAGCTGTCTCCCGTCAGCTAAGCATTCAGGCAAGGAGGACCAGCTGAGAGGGAAGAGAAGCGGGTGGGCAGCCAGCCCTTCCAAGCACCTGTCTATGAGCACCAAGGAGAGACAGAAGAACATCTGAAAAGCAAAACCCCAGTCATCTCAATTAACAGCTGGTCAGCTGCACAAAGGACTTTTGTTATTTATATTTCACGTAGCTCCTAAGGACAAAAGCAGACAGATAAGAGACATACTGAGCAGTCACTGTACGCAGAACACTGATGGACACAGCAGGGATCTGGCCAGGGGACAGAAGGACCGAGGACACACACCAACGGGAGGACCCTTTATAAAAGAATGTGTCCACATGTGCAGTGTGTGGATCAGCACTACTGACTCTCACTTACTGAGAACTAAGAGTACCAAAGTTTAGAAATTTGATGTAATCCCTATCAAAATCTCAACAGGATATTTTGAAGAAATATACAGGAAAATTTGAAAATGTGCACCAGAGAGAAAAGGCTCTCAACAGTCAAAGCCATATTCAAAAAGAATACCGTTGGAATAGCCAGGAATGGCGGCACACACCTGTAATCCCACCACTTGGGAAACTGAGGCAGGAAGATTGCTGTGAACTCAAGGCCAGCCTGGAATACATAATGAGATTTTGTCTCAAAAAACAAAAACAAAAACAAAAACAAAAATAATAACCCAGTTGGAATATTTAGACTATGTGATATCCGATATCAAGACTTATTAGAAGGCTACAATAAACCAGTGTGGTGTTGATGTGAGGATAGACAAATAGAACAATGGAACAAAATAGAGAGTCCAGAAAATTGATTCACACACACTCATAGTTAACTGATTTTCTACAAAAGTGCTGACTGAAGGGAAAGGAACATCTTCTCAGTGGAGGTTCTTAGAACAACTGGAAAGTCATTTGAGAAAAAAATGAATGTTGACCCTTACATGACTTTATTCACAAAATTAATTTGAGAATAAATCATAGATCTACCCTTAAAATTCAGAATCATAAAGCCTCTAAAAAAACATAATTCATGGCACGTGCCTGTAATACCAACACTTGGGAAGCTGAGGCAGGAGGATTGCCATAAATTCGAGGCCAGCCTGGGCTACATAAGCAAGTTCAAGGCCAGCCTACACTACATAGTGAGACCCTGTCTCCAAAACACCAAAAAAAAAAAAAAAAAACCCAAAACAAAATAGGGCCATGGATATAGCTCAGCGGCACAGCGTGAGGTCCTGAGTTTGATTCCCAGTACAAAACCAAAACAAGGCCAGGGATACAGCTCAGTGGCACAAGTGCCTGCCTGGCAAGTGCAAGGTCCTCAGTTCAATTCCCGGTATACCAAAACAAAACAAAACAAAACACAAAAACCAAAAACCAAACTAAACAAAACAAAAAACCCCAAAACATAATTAGGTATCTTTACAATCTATGGGTAGATGAAGATTCCTTGGGCAAGATACAAAAAGAAAATATTGATAAAAAGGCTTCATCAGAATTTAAAATTTCTATTTATCAGAAAATATCATTAAGAAGATAAGTAGAGGGCAGGTGAGATGGCTCAGCGGCTTAAGTGCCTACCCGGCAAGCGCGAGGGCCCGAGTTCGACTCCCGGAACCCACATACGAAAAAGGGGCCGGTGATATCGCTCAGCGGCAGGGGCGCCTGCTGGCGCGCAAGGTCCTGAGGTCGACCCCCTGGTACCCACAAAAAAAAAAAAAAGAAGATAAGTAGATAAACTACAAATCTGAAGAAAAATCTCTGCACAGCCACAAATCTGACAAGGAACTTAGACCTAAAATATATGAAGATTTCTTATAAATCAACTAAAATATAAACAAATCAATTACAAAATAGCCAAAACTTTAATAGTCATTTAATGACACAAGAGGTTCAAATGAATAAACACATTACAAACTGCTGAATATCATTAGTCATCAGGGCAATGGAATTTAAAACTACAGAGATGGCTGGGTGTGCAGCTCAGCAGTAGAGCACTTGCCTAGCAATTGGGGGCCCTGGGTTAGAGCCCCAGCACCACAAAACAAACAAAAAAGCACAGAGAAACACAACTTTTTATACATTAGAGTAGCTTAAATCAAAGATTTTGTGTGTGTGTGGGTACCGGGGGTCGACCTCAGGACCTCGCACACAAGCAGGTGCCCGTGCCGCTGAGCGATATCACAGGCCCTTTTTTTGTACTTGGGTACCGGGAGTTGAACTCAGGACTTTGTGCTTGCAAGGCAGGCGCTTATGCTGCTGAGCTATCTCACCAGCCCATTAAATCAAGCATTGATGGTCCAGTTATCTACCTAGTGTTATAAAATATATGACTCCAAAACTCAGTAAGTTAAATAATAATCATCATTGTATTATTTCTTACAGTTTCTATGGGTCTGGAATTCAGAAAAGAGAGGTCGCTCCTGCTGTCACAGTCAGACTTGGCTGGATGTGGAAAAGTGGGAGCTGGGGAAGCTGGGACAGGAGGCCTCTCTCTCTCTCTCTCTCCTCATAATCTCAGAGTCTCTCCATACAGTCTAATATGGGCTTCCTCACAGCATCTCGGCCTTAGAGTCCTCAGACTTTTTTACCAGGAGGCTCAGGATTCCTGGAGCAAGTCATCAGCTAACGAGGTGGATGGATGCTGCACTACCGTGGATGACCTAGCCTAAGAAGTCCCCAAGTGTGGCGCTCCAGGTGTAGCTCAGTGGCACAGCACTTGCCTAGAGAGGCCCTGGGTTTGATCCCCAGCAGAAATGAAACAAAAAAGTAGTTGCTAAAAGGCATACCTTGATGTGTTTAAAAAAAAAAAAAGAAAGTCACCCAGTGTCGCTTCTGCCACACACTATCGGAGACCCAGAATACGAGTCAACAGACACATCCAGGTGGAAAGGGGAATTAGACTGTCCCTTGCTGTGGGTATAAGAAGAGTCTAGAAGAGTTTGTGGGATGAGAGATAGTATTGCAGCCCTGTTCAGATAACACAATCTGTGGTGGATAAACCTGGAAAGAAAAGCAGGCAAGCGAACATACCAGGCCTTCTGAGCCACACTAATAAATTTAGTTTTGATAAATATTGTGATGAGGGACCACTGGAAGTTTTGGTTTTGTTTCATCATTGGAAGGTTTTAAGTGAAAGTTAATTAATTAATTAATTAATTTATTCTTTTTCTCTTTCTGTCCTTCCTTCTCTCACTTTCTCTTCGCTCTCCTTCTCCCCCACCCCCCTTTTCTGTCTAAGAAACTGGGTCTCCCTGTATTGCCTAGGCTGGCCTTGAACCTGGCCTCAAGCAATCCTCCTTGCCTCAGCCTCCAGAACAACTGGGACTACAGGCTTGCCCCACCGCACTGGGCACTTCCAACTATCTTTAAAAATTCATTCTAGAGGCAGTGTGGATAAAGAATTCGAGGGGAGGATACGAAAAGGGTATGAAAGCAAAGACCGTTGAGGAGGGGGCACCAAGATCTAGTGACAGACATGGCGTTCAGCCTTGGCCCGTTGCTGCCGCGTTCACTGAGAGGAAATGGGAGAGTTTGAGTTCAGCATGTCGGCTTCGTAGTCCAGGGTGGACATGAGACTGGGCTGGAGCGGTAGGAAGTTAGGTAAGAATGAATATCCTTTTAGAAAGCACAGGAGTGGACCAGCTGTCTCAGCCCGAGGATTAGAATCTCTTACCTACCCTTACCCTCAGGGTCTGCCGACAGTCCCAAGGTCGCAGAGTGAAACGCGCAAGCGCACACCTTGGTCCGCGGGCGGCACCTGGCGGCAGCTTGCTAACGGCGCACGCGCGGTGTAGAGCGGTCGCCATGGAGACGCGTGGCCCCAGCCTGGCAGAGCGCCCCTGGAACCTGCCTTGCGGTCCCGCGCTGCCCTGTCATAGGTAGCTATCCCGCGGGGCAATGGACCGCGGCTGTGGGGCCGGCACTGCGGGCTACCTCGAAGAGGGAGAGGACTACGACGAGGAGGAGGAGAGAGAGGGCGGCGCTGCGGGCTTGCTGGGGTCCAGGCTGCCCCCCATCACTGGTGACGCCTCAGAGCAAGCCACAGGAAAGGCAAAGAAGAAAAAGAAGAAGAAAAAGACCAAAGGGTCGGGCAAGGGGGACGGTAAGAGAAGCAGCTGGTGAGGCTGCTTCAGCTACCCAACCTGAGATTCCTCTCTCTGAGGACTCCCTCCAAGAGATGCCCCTCTACCTGGAAACCACTTCAGAGCAGAAACGGAAACTCACCAATCCCAGACAGGGACCCCCGCACACACACACACACACACACACACACACACACACACACACACACACACTATCCTGCCCACAGAGATCCTCTGGCCATGAACATGAAGACCCCTTACACCCCATGGACGTTCCACCAACTTTGCAGTCTGCAGTACTGCACAGACCCCACATGCTGCGCCGAGAAGTCACAGTATCCAGAGTCTCTCAATCCCACACAGACGCCCCCGCAGATACCCACCATTCCCCAGAGCCTCCTAGCTCCATACAGACTTAACTTTACATGGTCGCCCTTTCAACTTCCTAGGCCCTCAGCCTGAAGTCACAATCCTAAACACCCACACCCTCCTTGCAGCCCCTGTAGAGAAACCCTCTCACAGAGAGACTTCCCTTGACACGAGACACTGCCTGACAGTTATATACAGAGAGGCAGACTTGTGCTCCCCTGAGACGGCCTCCTCACTCCCTCACGTGTTGAGGCACCTGCTTCTAAATGCTGTGTAGACACCCACACTCGGTAAATGCCTATAAAGAATCCTCCTTACACAAAGGATTTCTCCACCCACCCATCCTCCAAGGGGCAGCCTTGGGCTGCACACACACCATCACGCTGTCACCGATGCATCCTCTTATAATCTCTGACACCCTTCACAACACCCCCTCATGTCAATATGACACCAGCCACCAGAACCAAAGCACAGCTAGGGGTGCACACATCCAAAGTCTACCCACACATACAGAAACTGGGAGACACACGCACAGGCCCTCCGAAAAGTTCCTGTATAATACTATTATGCCACACAGGTACTCAGTCTCTCTCATGCTCACCTTCAGATCTATACACACCAACACCTGCTGTAAACCCAGAGTCCCTTCACCTCAAGCTCTTCTTGCAAAACTCCCAGATTTCTCAAGAACACCACTGGGTGTCCACTTTGAGAAAAGAGTGCAGCAGTGACATGGAGTGCAATTGCCCATGAGGGCTATGAATCCATTGTCACCTGTATGGCCTACCCCAGTGACTCTGGCTATCAGGGAAGTGGCCCTGACCTTCAATGTGGCTGGTCTTGGGCTCAAGTTTGTGGACTCTGTGCAAAGCTGGAGGCTAAAGGAGTAGCAGCCTTGCCCATGTCAGCCTGGTCGTTAGGAAAGAGAGCAATGGGAATGTTATAATTACTTCCTAGGATAGAATCATAATAGAAAGGCAAAAGCAAAAAGTTCTAGAGTATAGGGCAAAAAAGCTCACTGTAGCCAGGCATGGTGGCACACACCTATAATCTCGGCACTTGGAAGGCTGAAGCAGGAGGATCAGCATGAGTTCAAGGCCAGCCTGGGCTACATAGTGAGTTCAAGGCCAGACTGCACTACAAATTGAGACCCTGTCTCAAAAAAAACAAAAACAAAACAAAACAAACACAGACACATACACATACACACACACACACACACACACACACCCCTGTGTATCTACAAAGCAAAATTGGAACTCTGTTGTTTCTAGGGGTTCCTAACCAAGCTACATCCTGAGCCCTTTTTCATTTTTTAATTTTTATTTTGAGACAGGGTTTCACTAAATCACTGAGTTGCTGAGGCTGGGCTTGAACTTGCAGTCCTCCTGGCTCAGTTTCCCGGAGTGCTGAGATTACAGGCATGCACCCCCAGACCCAGCTTGGTGTAGTTTTTGACTGTAGAAATTACAGTAGCACATACCTCATCCTGTCAGCAGGGGACACCAAATCATTTTCAGAAACTAGGAAGGTGAGGAAATGTCTAGATAGGATTTTTTTCCCCCTTATTTTCTTTTGTGGCTTTTTCTCTCTTCCCCTCCACCTCCCAGGTATTTCTCTCCTCAATGGGATGAGCTGTTGGGTGAACCACAACTTGTAATATTTTATATGTATGCCTTATAATTCTGAAATGCTATTAATAGAAGGGAAGGAAGGAAGGAAGAAAAGGAGGGGGGAGGGAGGAAAAGACACACCAGCCACACAACAGAAATATTTCCTGGTTTGGCATAATACTGCTTTCATTAGTCAAATTTAGGAAGCTTTTCAGTTGTTCTCTGGTTCTTCCATCATAAAGTGTCTAGACTGGTGGTAGTCAGAGACTTGTAGACCTGGAAAGTAACTTGGCGAGCATGTGTCGAGGTTGAATGAGGGGCAGTGGGGTGCAGTGGAAAGAATAGGGCCCCGGGAGCCAGGCCTGCCTTTGAATCTGGCTCTGCCACTTGCTCCATGACATTGGCACGTCAGTGAAGTTCTAGGGATCTCAGTTTCCTCATCTTGAGAGCAGGGCTGATATCCAGACGGCCTGCTAAGGCAATTGCTCAAACAGGAGGGCCTGGGCTAGGGCTGTGGCTCAGTTGCAGAGCCATGCTAAGCTTGCGTGAGGCCCTGAGTTCAATCCCCTGCACCACAAAAAGAAAAAAGAAGCTTCCTCCTGCCTCAAAATGACCTGAAACACACAGGCAGTGGGGTAAAAACGAGGCCAGTGGGCAGGGTGGTCTGAGCCCTGGGTAAAGAGGGGCCCCCCACCTCCTTCCATATTTGGTGATTTGGGCATCACCCCAGGTGGGCTGAGGGCAGACATTGCCACAGCAGTAACCCCCTCATTTGCTCAGCAGATAAACATCAAAGTCGAGGCCTGAAGAATCAGCAGTTTTCTTCATCCTTCCAAGACATCCTAAGTCCCAGCAAAGACCGTGGCCCGAGGCCAGAGCCCAAACAGGACAAGGACAGTCACAAGCACATCCCTCCCTCCTCCTGCACCACAAGCCTCCCTAACTTGGCCGACGTAGAAGAGAAACTTTCAAACCAGGTCAATGAAAGTCTGCGTTGGGATGGAATTCTCTCTGACCCTGAAGCAGAAAAAGAAAGGATTCGCATATACAAGTTGAACCGGAGGAAGCGGTACCAGAACTTGGCCCTCAAGGGCTTCCAGTCTGACCCCGGCAGTGGCCACTGCACTGAAGGAAACCCCAAGGTACTCTGATTTACCTCCTGCTCTGCCGGAGTGAAGTCTCCCCACAATGCTGACGAGCTTGCTCTTTCTCCTTGCCACAAGTTTATGTGTTAAAAAAGAATAATAAAAGGAAACCAGAGCCGTATCTGAAGGAAGCAGATGTCTGGTGTGCAGATGAGGCCAACCTCTCCCGCACTAAGATGCCCTTAGGTGCCCATTCCTTAAGAACACCAGCAATATCATGAACACAGTGCTTTGCATAACTGCCTTTTTTCTGAAATGTCTGGGTGTCTCTCTTTGTTATTTAAGTTCTCATCCCAGACAGATCTCTGTATAATCTGCCCCTAAAAAAAAAAAAAAAAAAAAAAAAAGCTATGTGGACTATTTAAGTTCTAAGTCTGAAATTAATTTCATGGATACAGCTTGCACAATGCATGCATCTGTTAGGTCCAAGAAAATGCCCTGAATATCCTGGAGATGTTTTCTTAATTACACTATTTATCCTTATGTGGCTTTCAAAATCAGTAGGTTCAAGAACTTCATCCCTGGGAGGTTATTATGGGAAGTCCAAAGAGGACTTTTATAAATATAGTTCTCCCCTAATCCCTCAGGCAGCATTTTAAGCAAAGTTCAGGAGCATTAAAGATGCCTTACTATACTGCTTATCCTGGATTTATATTCCTCTCTCCACACATAGCGAGTGAGGCCTTGTCAGCTTGGTTTGCACCCAGGAGTAGACCAGAGACAAGTGCTCAAATGCAAGGACATTATTTGGGAGGTAAATGGGAGGACGGAGGAGGGAGAGAGCTAGTCCCAGGGACAGTAAGTATTAAGCCACCCTTCCTGCTTGGCAGCTGAAGCTTGGTCCCACAGGATGCCCTGGGAAACAATTCAGGGCCCAAATCTCACAACAGTGGCACCCAAGGTGTGTGTATGGGGCTGGGTTCTGACGCTCCCCAGGGTGTGTCCTGGGCAAGGGTGATCATTTCCTGGCATTTCTAGCCTGCCACGCTGTGCAGGCCTGGAAGCTTACTTCAGCTATGGGGGAAATCACCCTCAGCACAGAAATGCAGCAAGCGACAGGGTGGAGGTCTGAGATGAGGTCCCCGGCTCCCGGGGGTAAAGATGTTCTTGGGTAGGCAGGACACACTGTGCCTGGGAGAAGCTGAGAGCCAGCACAGACTGGCACAAGGCTTGTCTGGAAGTGAAGTGTGAGTAGCCCCTCTTCTCTGCCGCCCCTTGGCTATCAGAGCAGCCCTCCTCTTACCCTGCAAGGCCAATTGCAGAGCTTCCACATTTTGCCATTGATCCCTGGCAAAATATCCTAAAGGGACTTTTGGAAGAGTCCTCTGCTGCCCTGGAGAATGGTTAGCAGCCAGGCCTGCCAGGGACCCTGAAGCAGGGCAGAGCGAGGGGCAGCTGGGCTGGCATCTCACATGCCCTCCGGAGCAACCGTAGTGGCTGCAGGGGTGCTGCATGGAGGGTCCGAGGATGCACTGGATTCACAGCGCCTTGGGAACTTAGCAAAATCTCCTGTGTGTGTTGAGGGATGGTTTATGGTGCTCTTCTTGCCATAAAGAGAGATATTATTGTGGGTTAGTGGTTAACATTATGAGTGTTAACATCAGAGCTGACTTTCTCTCTTTCCCATCACATGCTAGCTCTGTGAACTCAGGAAAATTGCTTAACCTGTCTGAGCCTTAGTTTCCTCATCTGAAAATAGGGATGCAACTAGCTACCTTCCTGGTGTGAGAGTCGAATGCAGTGATTACATAAAGCGTCTAGCATAGCACCTGGCACCTAGAAAGCCCTCCATTGATTGTGAGAGTTTTGGCCAATGATGTTTTAGGCTGGCACAGCTACATAGCCCCTGGAGAGGCTGCCTGAGTGCTGACCCAGACCTCACCTCATCAAAAGGTGAGCTTCACAAAAGAAATATGGCTTTGGTCCCCGACGAATAGATGCCATTCACACAAACCACAGAGCAAGTGACGGGTCTGGAACAAGAGAGAATGGAGGAGGAATGAAGCAAGGGTCCAGAAGACTAGCGTTCTGGTGAGGAGGCTTTGGGTCAGATAGGTCCACCTGCCCTGTCCTTAAGACACAGAGGAGACTGGGGATGGAACTCAGGGGTAGAGCACTTGCCTAGCATGCACAGGGCCCTGGGTTTGACCTGCAGCCTGAAAGGGAAAAAAAGGACACAAGTAGAGGAAAAAAAAAAAAAAATAGAGGAAACTGGTGGAGATTACCCTCCCATGAGCACAGAAGTGACTCTAATTCAAACCACCCAGGGTCAGAAGTTTTAAATATCTTTCTCACACTCAGGTTGTATTTGTGAGGACTCCTGCCATGGCAAGGAACAGAAAACACAAAGAAAACTGGCTTATAGACAAAGGGACATGACTGACTTAAGAAACCAACAGTCTTGGGGTGGCCATGACTTCAGGCATGGCTAGATCCAGGAGGTCACAGTGTATCATCAAAATTCATCTCTCTGCACATCTCACCCTTGCTGCCTCTGTATTAGCTCCACGTTCAAGGAGGTTCTCGTCACAGCTTGGCAAAATGGCCGCTGACATCCTTATAGCTCTACGAAGAAAAGAGAGTTGCTCCTATGCCCCCACGCAGGGTCCCTCTCAGTGCCAGAGAAGGTCTTGAGCCTGGCGAGGGTCACACGCTCAACACTGGACTAATCACAGTGGTCAGGTCAACAAGGTTTGATTGCTGCACAGAGCCAGAGTATGGTGGGGAAGTAGCCAGGGCGACCCCACTGGCTGCATGATCTGAACAGATCCTTATAGAATCTCTACAGAACCTATGCAGAGCAACTCCCAGAGTGATGCCAAGTAGACAGAGCCTTGTTCATTGCCCTCCAGATGAGTAATGACCTTTCCTTGTTCTGTTTTTTTGAGACAGGGTCTCAGTATGTATCCCGGAGTGGCCTCCAATTTGCAATCTTCCTGCCTCAACCTCCTGAGGGCTGGGATTATAGGCATGTGCTAAGAATGATTCATTTTTTTAAAGGTTTGATCAAGGGTCATGGGAGTGGCTTGCATGGCATGTTCATCTCGAGCGATCTGTATTGACTACACACTTATCACCAGAACTACTGACCCTTGGCCAATGCCAGGGAATCTATTAACCATAGACAAACAATATCCTGCAATCTTGAGTCCAAGAATTGTTTGGGAACAGAAGGTGGAGCACAGGGAATTTTTAGGGCTCTGAAACTATTCTGAACGATACTACAAACGGATACACGTTGTACATTTGTCCAAACTCAATAGAATTCCAGGAGTGAACCCTAATGTAAACTGTGGACTTCAGTTAGTAATAATATATCAATATTATCTAATCAATTGCAACAAAAGGACATGCAAGATATTAATAATAGGGGAAATTGGAGCTTTTTATAAGGATTTATGGGAAATCTTTGTACTTTCCATTCACTTTTTATCAATCTAAAACTGCTCCCCAAAATAAAATCTATTGCTGGATATGGTGGTGCAGCCCTGTTATCCTAGCTACTTGAGAAGCTGAGGCAGGATGATCCCAAGTTCAAGGCCAGTCTGGACAACTTAGCAAGACTTTGTTTCAAAACAAAATTTTAAAAGGACTGGGGATATAGCTTGGTGGTAGAATGCTTGACTTGCATGCTTAAAGCCCTGGGTTCAATCCCCAGTGCTACAAAGAAAAAAATAATCTACTGATTGAAGAGAGCAAGAGTCACACTGTGGCTTCCATGAGGCACATTCTCTTTCTCTCCCTGAATCTCAGAGCTCACTCCAGGAAAAGCCAGCTGCCATGTTGCAGGCCACCTAAGAAGAGACCCAAGTGACAAGGACCTGATGTTTCTAGCCAACAGTAGCAAGGACTTCACAGCTGCACAGGTGCCCTTGGGAGCAGGTCTACCGCCAGCAATGCTTTAAGATGCTGCAGCTCTGATGCCTCAGTCACAGCCTTGTAAGAGTCCCAGAGCCGGAGGCAGCTAGCCAAGCTGCACCCAGGTCCTGACCCACAGAAACTGTGTGAGAATAAAGCAGGTTTCTTCCTTAAAAAAATTATTTTGGGGCCGGTGAGATGGCTCAGCGGCGTAAGCGCCTGCCTTGCAAGCGCGAGGGCCCGAGTTCGACTCCCGGATCCCACATACGAAAAAGGGGCTGGTGATATCGCTCAGTGGCACGGGTGCCTGTTGGCGCGCAAGGTCCTGAGGTCGACCCCCCGGTACCCACAAAAAAAAAAAAATTATTTTGTTTTTGAGACATGGTCTCATGACGTGGCCCAGTCTGGCCTCCAAATTTGGGCTCAAGTGGTCCTCCTGCTGCAGCCTCCTGAGTAGCTGGGACTACAGGTACACAAATCCATCCTGCTTTAATAAAGTTGTTTTAAGCTGTTCAGGGGCTATATTGTTCCACAGCAGTAGCCAGCTGAAATCGCTGGTATCCTCCCTCCTTATCAGCTGTGCATTAAGACAGCTGCATAACCCTCATCCGAGGGCTGGAAAACCCTAAACCCAAGCTTGTCATACACGCAAGAGTTCATCTGGGCGTTACAGACACCCTTGCTGATGCTCAGAGGACTTTTTTTTTTCAGTATTGGGGACTGAGCCCAGGGAATGTTCTACCACTGAGCTACATGCCAGCCCTTTATATTTTAATTTATTTTATTTTTTTAATTTTGAGACTGGTACTCATTAAATTTCCCAGGCTGGATTTGAACTTGTGATCCTCCTACCTCAGCCTCCTGAGGAATTGGGATTACAGGGGGGCAGTGCACCATGAGCCTGGCTTGAGGACTTTTAAATTTATTTCCCAAAGCACTGATATATCTTACAGGGTGGAGGTCATTGCTGGGTGAGTTAAGAGCTAA
Source organism: Erethizon dorsatum (assembly GCA_028451465.1). Taxonomy (NCBI): domain Eukaryota; kingdom Metazoa; phylum Chordata; class Mammalia; order Rodentia; family Erethizontidae; genus Erethizon; species Erethizon dorsatum. Next base: position 37,784,955 of record CM051826.1, read on the forward strand.
ATACAGTAACATTGACTGGGTCTCTTTAACTTCCTTATTTTTGTCAATTATACGTCCATAAAAATGGGGAGGAAAAGAGACTGATGGTTCTTACCAGTTAGACTCATTCTAGGAGTTGTGCATAGATATTTGTATTGTATGTTTTGTTTTGTTCTATATCCCACTTAATTGTAACTGTAATATTTAATGGCATTTTAATGTTTATAAATTCTCTCATATTTTTTCCTTGAGTGGTAGGAAGTATTTATCTCCATTTTACAACTGAGGCTTAGAGAGAAGAGGTAACTCGCTCCATTCACACAACTTGTAAGAGATTTTGTTTGTTTTGTTTTTTTGAGACAGTTCAGGCTCACGACATAGCCTAGGCTGGCCTTGAATTCATGGTGATCCTCCTGCCTCAGCCTCCTGAGTTCTGGGATTACAGACCTGTGCCACCATGTCCAGCTAACACTTCATTTTGGCTTTTTTCTTGTTTTAATTTCCATTTAAAAATTTTCCCCCTGTAGTACTGGGGATTGAACCCAGGGCCTTCACACTGAGCTATATCCCTGGCCCTTTTTTTTTTTTTTTGAGGTAAGGACTTGCTACATCTCTAAGTTGCCCAGGCTGGGCTTGAACTTACCATCATCCTGCCTCAGCCTCCCTGAGTGCTGGGATTACAGGCATGCACTACCATACTTTGCTTGAGATTTTGATCTAAGGTCTCCAATGGTCTTTTTAGGAAGTGTTTATCAAGCAACGTTAAATACCCAGTTCTCTGCTAGTTGGTACCACCATACTGATTAAGAGCAGTTTCCATTGTGCACAAGGAAGGCTGCACAGACTGGGAAAGGGACTTGCCCAGGGTCACATGGGGACAAAGAGGAGGAACTGGAGTGTCAAACCCAGGTGTGGCTGGGTCTAGACATCCTGCCCCTGCTTACTGTGCTGGTGCCTTAGACGAGCTCCCTGAGCAGGTGCTGCACACACTCCCGAAACTCAAGAGCGAAGTGAGCAAGATCAAGGCAGCTGGCCTGGGGCTTGCCCCTGGGTACTGTTGGTGAGACCAGGAGGAAGGGTCCCATACTCCCCAGGAGGAATTTTTTTTTTTTTCACCTAGGGATTAAACCGAGGGTTCTTACACTGAGCTACATCCCCAGCCATTTTTATTTTGAGACAGGATCTCGCTAAGTTCCTAAACTGCTCAGACTGGGCTTGAACCAGCCATCCTCCTGTTTTAGTCTTCCAGAGTGCTGGGATTACAGACATGTACCACCACACCTGGCTCCAAGATATATTTTTTATTCTTCTTCCATGGCTGCCCCAAAGGCCTTGCAACCAGCCCTGCTAGAACAGGTGACCCAAGGCGAGGCTTCAGTCATGGACCTATCACAGATCACTCCACCCTGCAGGAACTCTGGATGACTCCTCCCCTCTGCAGCCCTTCTCAGTCAAGTCACTGAGGTGCCCCTCCCCTCCCCATGACCACCCTATATAAGTAACCCCCATCCATACCCCTGCCTGTGGCTGGGTCAGTGTGGGTGTCAGGGCATTTTCCCCCTTATGCTATAGCGCTGATGCATAAGCTCCAATAAAGCCTCTTCCAGGTAGCATATTTCTGCCTACTGGTGACTTTTGTCTCTAGCAGTACATACTGGAGAGTCCCTGTGGCCACCCATAGCAGCAAAGGGTCAGGATACTAACACTGAAAGAGCTGACAGCTGCTGGCATTCAAAGCCTAGGGTTCTTAACACAAAAAAAGTGGCACTTGGCCACATTGTGATTTCTATGCAAATTGAGCAAGAACCCTCACCGCATTGGTAACATCTTGGCAGTACATACAGGGGTCCTCCCCTTTAGAGAACCTGAAGAGGAGTATGGACAATGGTGTCAGTCATCAGCAGGCCCAAGAGTCAGCCCATGTCTGATTTGCCTCTTATATGCAGCTAAGAATCCACACTAGCCAGTGCACTTCAAGGAAGGAGTGGTTCCTGTGAACTGTGGCTGGCAGAGAAGTTTTCTGGGGAGAATGTGCCTGGGGAGGCCAGAATCTCCATCCACTGGCTCTGGAGGGACCCTGGGATGACAGGGAAATTCCCTGAGATGTCCTGGCCACACTGTTACTTATTCATGATCAAATTTGGCCTTTAAAACTATTGACATATTCCTCTCTGCTTGTCACTATTATAGATAGCTAAGTTATTTAAAAATATTGTAGTCAATCAGACAGGGCTGGGCCCCCAAGAGGCCAGTGCAGAAGACAAGTGTGGCTGGAGGATCATTTGTTGAAGGCTAGGGCTCAGGACAAAGAGGAATGACTACACCCATATACTTCCCTAGGGATGAACTGCTGTGAATGCCTCTAAATAGGCATCAATCACCTTGGATGGGGGACCCAACCTCCTTAACCACCACTTCCAGAAAAGTCCTCGTTTGTCCCATATGTGCTTACTACATGACTTGCTTCCCCATTTGATCCCCATTTAATCAATATTACCTAAGCGACTATACTTGTAATCTTATTGGTTGACCATAGTTTTGTCCCACCTCATCTCGTGATTTTCCATTGGATCACTATTACCTAAGTGACTATACTTATAATCTTATTGGTTAACTATAGTTTTGTCCCACCTTATACCCACCTCACCTCATGGTTTTACTCTATAAAACTCCCTTGAGAAGGGGGCACCCACTCAGGACCCCCTTCTGTCCTTCTTAGACAAAAGCTTTATTTTAATAAATACTTCCTACTCTTAACCTCAGTTGTTCCTAGAATTCATTCTTCAATTTTAGAGAACACAAACCTGGCATATCAGATATCTAGCAGGTTGGGAGTTATATTTCCCTTATGTCATTTGGATTTTTTGGAGGTCCTATATCCCTGTATCATACGCCCTATATACCATCACTATAAAGGGTGCTACCACATTCCCCCATTCCCACTCAGTCACAGCACCCCAGACCAGCATTCCAGGCTCTGCTCAGTGACACTGGTCTGCAACACTGGCGGTGCCCTGGCCTTGAGGAAGGGTCCTAAGGATGTGTGTCCCGAGCCCGGTACTGACATGACCTAGGGACTAGTTAGAAACTCTCCTGCTAGCAGACTCTCAGGTCCCCTCTGAGACCTGCTGAATCCAAACCAAGATCCCCAGCTAATTCGTATGCACATTAAGTGTAAAAGCTTTGATTAGTAGGAGACAATTCCCAAAGGGAATTCTCATGTTTCTGCGTGTCTTGTGAAGAGTCACTGACTACCTTTGTTCCAAACTATCTCTTGAAGGATGTTTGCATGACAAACAGCTTTGAAGAGATAGTGTCTCCCTCCAGACCAAAGGGCAGATTTGCTTACTGCCTATTCTAGAATATTCTGGTTCTTAAGCTCAGACTTTCCTTCCTGTAACACATCCGACGATGTTTGGGTGTTACCTGGAATCTCTCTGCATTACCCTGTAGGAAATGAAGCAGGAGGACCTAGGGCAAATGTTCATACTCCTGTTGCCGTGACTAATAAACTGTCCTTTGTCTCTGACCGGAGTCTTGTGTCTTTAGTCAACATCAGTGACACTGTGGCAGACTGTTAGTTTGTAAACAGCATAAAATCAGAGACCCTTCCCAGTTTTCCACCCTGTCTAAGGGAGATAACTCTCTGGTTTCTCTCACTTAAATTGAATCACCAGAAGCTGTGTGATGTTCTACATTCAGCTTTTGCTTTTCAAATTACATAAGAAATGCATATTACAGGCAAACTAGAAAGTACAGATAAGCAAAGCAATGTTCTGTAAACCACCTGATAGGGCTGGGCGTGGTGGCACATGCCTGTAATCCCAGCTACTTGGGAGGTTGGAACAGGAGAATCTCAAAATCAAGGCCAGCGTGAGCTTGTCACAAAATAAATAAAATAAAATAGCTGGGAATTGGCTCAGTTGGCAGAGCACCCCCGGGTTCAATCCTCAGTACTGGAAAAAAAAAAAATCAAAACACCTGTTAGGAGAGAGCTAGCCTCATCTGTTTGGTATTCATCCTTCCAGTCTTTTCTATTAATATACATATCTACATACAGGAAAGTGAAATTAATGGGATAATAGTGCATCTGTTGTCTTCTTAATGATTCTTTTAAAAATATGGCATGGACATCTTCCCAAGTCACTAAATTGACTTCCACATCACACTCTGCAAAGCTTGCCTAGTATTCCATTATTCAATCCTCTATTTGTGAACATTTAGTTGATCTCTAGTTTTCTTGGCTGCTCTAAACAACTCTGCAATAAATATCCTTATATGTACATTTCAGTGCAATGTTTCCAGTGCTTTGGATACATTCTTGGAAGCAAAATTACAAGCCAAGAGATAATTAAAACAATACACAGTCGCTTAGTTTGTAAATCATGCCAGGTACTCTTCTAAGTCCTTTGCACACATCAATTTATTTAATCCTCACAGATCTCTAGGGCCAAAAAAAGCCTCTTGCTACCCCTATTTTGCAGTTTAAGGGACTGGCCCGAGGTCATGTGGTAGATAAATGGTGAAGGGGGATTTGAACCCAGGCACTCTAGCTCAGAGTCTGCATGGACCCATCCCTCTGTAGATCACTGCCTATTTGGAATGTTCTCTTTGACTTTCCTAGAGCCAAATCGGAAGTGGCGTGGGAAGTATTTGTGGATCTTTGATTTTGTGTCCTTTTCATGGCTGCAGGGGGTGGTAAAGTCCTCTCAGATCTTAGTGCCAGGAAAAACAACTCCTCCTTTTGAGGCTCACACCCTTCATCTAGATGCTGTCGCGCAGACTGTCTTCCATTTGGCTTTGCTGAGAAGGGACCTTGGGGCTGTCTTGTTCTCAGCCATAGCTGAGCCACAGCTTGTCTTGGTCTGGGTTCTGGGGCCGTCCCTGCCACCCCCACCCTCGAACGCTCTGACCTTTATCCTTTCACCCTGGTGTCTTTTCCTAGATTCATCCTTATCACCTGCTCCTAGAGTGCACAAACACAAAAAATTCATTTAAACTAACATTTTTGGGCCTTCCTTGCTTTGTAAGAACCCCGGTGGGTGGGTTGGGAAGGTGCTGTGCTGGCAGAGGGAACACCCTGTTAATTGTATTTGTCCCACATAATTACCTAAACAAAATCCTTTTGGAGACCAGGAGGGCAGTAATTTGTAATTAGTGACAATTGGTTTGACACACCCAAGACCCCTGAGTGCTTATTCTGAAAAAGAAGCCAGTGAACACAAAGAACAGACATCTCTCGCTCAAGCCCAAACTGTTGGTTCAATGCCCACTCAATGGTGAGGATGAAAACAGCTATTTTTAGCACCACCAGGTAAAAGCACTGTACCCGTCAGACGGGTTCCTTATTACCACTACCACAAGCTGAAAAGTTAGTGATGGTCTGTCTATGGGGAGAATTTGAATGATTTTTATTTTTTGCTACTATGTACTTTTTAATGTTTTTTATTTGGTGTTAGGGATGGAACCCAGCTCCTTGTACATGCCAGGCAAGCATCAATCACTGAGAAAATCTTCCACTCCAGTATTTTTTGAGTTTTTAAAATTGAGCATGTATTAGTTGTGTGATAAGAACATTGTTAAATACTGTATATTCTTTTTGAAAATTTTTATTATGGAAAATTTCAAACATAATTGAAATGGGTTCCACATTCATAGATTCAACCAACTGCTAAATGAAAGTACTGTATTGAGGGGAAAAAATGCATCTCTATCGAATGGGTAATGTTCTTATTCCCTAAATAATACAATATGACCGGGTGTGGTGGTGCACACCTGTAATCCCAGCACTTGGGAGGCTGAGGCAGGAGGATGGCCGCAAGTTCAAGGCTGGCCTGGGCTACACAGTGAGTTCAAGGCCAGCCTGAACAACATAATGAGACCCTGTCTAGAAAAAAAAAAGTAATAATAATAATACAATATAACAACTGTTTACATAATATTACATTGTATTAGGTATTGTAAGTAATCTAGTGATGATAAAGTTCACTGGATGATGACAAATACCATGCCATTTAATATAAGGGACTTAAGCATCTGTGGATTTTGGCATTCTTGGAGGGGGTGTCCTGGAACCAATCCCACTTGAATACCAAGTGACAACTGTAGACTCAATACAAAGTAAGCACAGAAACTCCATGCACCCAAAACCTAGTTCCCAAGATTTTCAACAATTTTTTTTGGTGTGTGTGGCACTGGGGATTGAACTGAACCCAGGGTCTCACACCTGCCAGGCAAGCCACATAGCCACATAGCCAGCCACATAGCCACATAGCCAGCCACATAGCCACTGAGCCACACAGCCAGCCTTTTTACTTTCTTTTGAGGCAGTCTTGCTAAGTTGCCCAGGCTGACCTTGAACTCGTGATCCTCCTGCCTAAGCAGGATCATTTTTGTTTGTTACTCTTATATAGAAACACAATTGATTCTTACATATTTACATTATATTCTGAGGTCTTCATACAGTCAATGATCAGTTCTGGTAAATTATTTATTGGTTTCTTAAGATTTTTATGTAAGTAATCCTATCACCTGTGGATACAGACAGTTTTACTTCTTCCATTCCAGGCTTTCTGCCTCTTTTCTTGCCTTACCTCTGGCTAAGGCTTTTCGTACAGTGGTAAAAGTGGTTATTCTGGACTTGTTTGCAATCTGAGGAGGACAGCAACCCACAGTTACCATTCCAGCAGTTACCATTCCATGATGAATGTGTCACTTCAAATAGGGGAAATGTCACTTCTTCCTTTCTAACTTGTATTTTTCCTTTTCTTGCATTAATGTACAGACCAATTCTATACAGTGTTGTATCAGAGTGATGACAGAGAATGTCCTTGCCTTGTTTATAGAGTTAGAGGGAAGCTTTCAAACTTTTCATCGTGAAATTTGATGTAAGTGGGAGGTTGCTCACAGATACATTTTATTATGGTCAGGAAAGTTCCCCTCTACTCCTCATTTCTGAGAGCTTCTATCATTAATGGCCACTGAATGTTGCCAAATGTTTGCCCTGCACCTACTGAGATAATTGTACGTTGGTGCCATTGTATTAGTCTGTTAATATGGTGAATTACATTGATTTCCAAATGTCAAACCAACTCTGCATTCCTGGGTTGAACCTCATTTAGTCATGAGGTGTTAGCCCTTTTATATATGATTGGATTTGATTTGCTTATTTTGGTTAAGGATTTCGGTCTATATTCATGAATGATGTTGGTCTATAGTTTTCTTTCAATGTCATTGTCAGGCTTTGGACAAATTCCTCCAGAACAGATTGGAAACTGTTTCTTCTTCCTCTATTTTCTGAACAATTTTGTCTAAGACTGGTGTCATTTCTATCTTGAATGTTTGATAGAATTCACCAGTAAAAATCATCCAGGTCTAGGGTTTTCTTCCTGAGAAAGATCAATTTCAGCCAGATGCAATGGTGTATGCCTGTAATCCCACCTATTAGGGAGGATGAGGCAGGAGGATCCCAATTTGGAGGCCAGTGTGGGAAATTTAGTAAGTATCTATCTCAAAATTAAATAAAAAATGTGTTAAGGATATAACTCAGTGGTAGAGCACTGGAGCCCAATCCCCAGTACCACACACATACACATACATACAATAATAAATCAATCTTTGAGATATATATATATTATTATTTTTATACATAGTTTGCATGTTATGTGTGTGCATGTATGCATTTTTTTCAGATTTTCTATTCATCCTGTGTCAGTTTGGTAAGATAAGTTTTTCCATTTTATTTAAGTTGTTGAATTTATTGGCATAAAGTTGTTTGTAAAATTACTTTATATATATATATATATATTTTATTTTTGTGGATACTAGGAATCGAACTCAGGACCTCGCACTTGCCAGGCAGGCGCTGTGCTGCTGAGGTATATCCCCAGCCTCCTACTTTATATTTTAGATGTCTGTAGGATCTCTATTCCAGTAACAAATGGGTAATTTGTGTTCTCTTTCTCTCTCTCTATTCCTTTCTTTTTTTTTCCTTCTTTCCCCTCCCTTTTCTTCTCTTTCTTTTTCTCTCTCTCTTTCTTTCTTTCTTCCTTTCTTTCTTTTCTAGACAGGGTCTCTCTATGTAACCCAGGGTGGCCTTGAACAGCGATCCTCCTGGCTCAGCCTCCCGAGGACTGGGATTACAGGTGTGTGCCACCATGCCCAGTGTTCTTTTTCTTTTTTTTTTCTGGTACTGGGGATTGAACCCAAAGCCTTCATACTGAGCTACATAACCACCCCTTTATAATTTTTTTTATTTTTTTTTGAGACAGGGTCTTGCTAAGTCACTGAGTTACCTGGGCTGGGCTTAAACTTGTGATCCTCCTCCCTCAGCCTCCCAGAGTACTGGGTTAGAGATAGGTGCCACCATGCCTGGCTAAATAGGATTTTTATGTGTGTGGTGATGGGGAACAAACCCAGAGTCTCACACATGCTAGCTCTATTTTTTTTTTGTTGTTGTTGTTGAGACAGGGTCTCACTATGTAACCCAGGCTGGCCTTGAGCAATTCTCCTGCCTCAGCCTCCCAAGTGCTGCTGTGACAGAAATTAAAAAAAAACTAACAGTCATGCTAGGACAAGATATGCTCAGCTAGCCTACCACATAGTTGGACTGTTAGGCTCAGATAGCCTTGACTGACCACGCCAGCTGCAACTCTGAGACAGTCTGACCTGGCTCTGTCTGACCGCATCCAGCTGCACAGCCTGCACTCCCAAGCTCATAAACATATCCTGTTTTACTAACCTGCTCCAAGGACTGTCTACCGAAGATAGACTAGCCTAGTCAAGGACGTGCATGATTTCACCCGCTTCTTTGGCCCCAACTTCTCCCTGGACTCTCCCACCTTATAAACAACCACTCTAACAAAACCTGCTCAGAACAAATCTGCCTGACAACATACGACCTGGCCTATGCAACCAATTATAAACTGATTCACTATCGGCTTCTGTGCTTCCTGCTTGCAAACCATATATAATTTTCTGTTTTATCCTAAGCTGGGGCTGGTGATTTGGACCTGGTTCCCACCAGCCCGCTAGCGTAATAAAGCTGTTGCCTTCCAAGTGCCTCTGTGCAACGTGTCTTCCTCCCTGTTCTGTTTCTTTTCTGCAACACTGGGATTACAGGTGCGCGCCACCACACCCGGCTTGCTGGCTCTATTTCTTGATCAATTAAGCTGAAGCTTATTTTTTTCAAAGCTTTTCAAACAACCAAAATTTTGCTTTTGTAGTTTTCATAATTATTTGTCTTTCTTTCTCTTTTTCTATCTCTTTTTCTTTCTTTCTTTCTTTTTTTCTTTTTTTCTCTGCTGGGGGATTGAACCCAGGGCCCATACAAGTAGCAAATGTTCTACCACTGAGGTACAGCCTGAGCCTATTTTATGGATTTATATCCCTACATTTATTATTTCCTTCCCCCCTCTTACTTTGAGCTTCATTTGCTCATCTATTTCTAGCTTCTCTAAACAGTGGAAATGGCCATAAGAGGGGCCGTAGGAGTGGGGCTGCTGTTTCTGGGTTTTTGATTACTTTGGCAGTGCTGGGCATCAAATCCAGGCTCTCACACATGCTAGGCAAGCACTGTACTACCAAGCTACATCCTCAGCTTGAGCTGCTTCTTGCACTGGATTTCTTCAGTGTACCCTGTTGCCTCTTTAGCCTTCCAACATTTGTATGCTCTACTGTCTGCCTTAAATATCTAGTATGGTTATTGTTTCCCTGATTGGACTCTGCTATACATATAAACTAGAATTTTTTTTTTTGTTTTTAGAATTTCTTAAAAGTACATTAAAGGGCCGGTGATATCGCTCAGTGGCACAAGCGCTTGCTGGCAAGCGCGAGGTCCTGAGGTCGACTCCCAGTACCCACATTAAAAAGAAGAAAAAGAAAAGTACATTAAAAAGGGCTGGTGAGATAGCTCAGCAGCATAAAGTGCCTGCCTGGCAAACGTGAAGTCCTGAGTCACTGAGTTCGACTCCGGTACCCACATAAAGGAAAAAAAAGGGCCGATGATATCGCTCAGCGGTACAAGCTCCTGCTGGCAAGCACGAGGTCCTGAGTTTGACTCCCGGCACCCACATTAAAGGAAAAAAAAAGTATATTAATAAAAACACATAACCCACCCTATCACCGAATTAGTCCTTTGATATATTCATGAGTGCTGTGACATAATGGGTTTGGAAAATGCTCCATACTAGATTTCCTGTTTTGAAAATTCTCACTACACATTACACACATTAAAGGCAGGGGCAGATTACTATACAGCAAATATCTGTTGCTTCTCCCCACATCCATGGGAAAAGCATGGCTCCCTGACCCACTAATTGGGATCTGGCCATGTAACTTGCTTTGGCCAATTGAATGTGGGTGGAAGTAATAGGGTGCCACTTCCTAGTGTAGACCTTAAGTGGTCTTGGATTTCTAATTGCTCCACTAAGAGCTTTTGACCTCTGTCCTGAGAAGAATGTGCCCAACCTACCTCTCTAATCTACCTCAAGCCAAGTGTAACCGACTGAATTCAATACCTGGCCTGGAGCAGAACAGCCCTACCCGATCTACAGACTTGTAAGCAAGAGACGCAAGTCTTCTGCTGTACAACACTGAGACTTTGTGGCAGCTGTCGTGCAGCAAAAGCTGATGAATGCAGGGTTCCAAGAAGCCTGCAACCAATGTATTTAGCACTACGCAGCTCTCCATCCGTGAACTTCTCCGACCGTAGAATCTTATTTGTATCCCATAGAAAGCATTTGGCGATACAGTGATAAAACAAACCACTTGATAGTGATTATACTCAAATAAAATCAGAATTTGGAAAAGAGGAATTCCTTGCGATAGCATGTTACCTAAGCAATAGTCATGCATTTCTTAAAACTCTGAGAAGTACACAAAAAAGGGTTTTCTAAGATTTATCATATTAATTATACCTAATTTTTTTCTTGGGGGCACCAGCTTAACCTGATATACTGAGAAAGGCTGGAGAAACTGAAATGTTTGTTTCAATATACTTCGGATGCTACATAACTACAGCTTTATTCTTAAGTGCTACAAATATTTTTCCTTTAAAACCTTGGAACTGCTGATTAGCCAATTCATTTTATGGAAAATTTATGCCATATAAACAAATTGGCAAAATTAGCCCTTATTGTTATCCCAATCAGCCGAATTAGACTTAATTTCTATTAAAAAGAAACTGGGCGCCTGTGGGTATAGCTCAGTGATTGTGTCCACACTCAGCTCATACAAGTCCCCCAATTCAGGGGCAAGAGGGAGGGGGCATTAAACAAACAGCATCACCACTCCCAGGCCTCACTTTGAGAGAACACACATCTCGGCCCACCTTACTACACTACTGCCATAGTCCATCCGAACACGTAACAGACATGGAGCCCTCCAGGGAACTCCAGGAGTGGGCTCTGGTGTCCTTTTGTCTACTGCCTGCCAGTTTTCCAGCCCAGAGCCATGTCCCACAATAAAATTAAGGGCAGGATAGACTAAGGCACGCACTTCTGTAAAGCGGGAGAAGTTCGACCTGAAAGCAGAGGTGGGAAGTTTGTGGCCTGCCATCTCCAGTTCCAGCTGCATTTCCAGGCAGACAATTTTGGGAAAGAGTGGGGCTGGGGGTGTAGCTCAGTGGGAAAGTACCTGCCTAACTGCACAAGGGCCTGCACTGGAGGGAAAAAAAAAAAGGAATTTGAGGGGAAAAAAGGGATTTTAAGGAAAAAGTACATATAAAATCTTGTAAAAAATTCTCTTAAAACTATCTGTATGCAGGTACCACTTGGAAAATATTCTCACACTTGGAAACATAACACTGTTAAATGTTATGGTTTTTTTTGGGGGGGAACTGGGAATCGAACTCAGGACCTCACACTTGCCAGGCAGGTGCCTTGCTGCTGAGCTATATTCCCAGCCCCTAAATGTTATGTCTTAAAACCCCTCAATTAAAATCTTACTTTAAAAAAAGGGAAGCATCCTCAGTTTTACTTTTTAGGTAATTTATTGTTAAATGGAGAAGTCACAAAGCAAAATGGAATGGGACAGAGGTCAAAGATAAATTTAAAACATAGTTTTTGTCCAATACTCTTGGATTTCCTAAGGTTAGAAACAAGAAAAATGTCAAAGGAATATTCATTCATAGTAAGTCTTTGTAAAAGTCCATGATTTGAAAGGAAAGAGTTTTTCTCTGAAAATACAAATCATCCTTATGACACGAAAGGCATAATTTAAGAGAACAAGAGAAAAAAAAACTTTTTAATTAACAGATAAACTGTATCTCTCGCGCATATGTGGCAGTGTTTGTTTTGGATCAGTGAGTTTTCAAATTCACCACTTCCACCCTGTAAACTAACGTGAATTCACTATCGCCTGCCGACATCTGATCCTCACTGGAGTGTCCCATTACATCTCCACATCTTCCGTTTCTGCAACTTTCAGCCAAGCAGGTTTGGAGAAAAAGAGGATTAGAAAGAACTACGGCTGGTTCCTTAGCGAATAACTTAACAGAATCAAACCTGCTTTTCCATTTGCATGACACATTCACCATCACCCACTTCTACTTACTTTACTGATAAAGAGCTCAGGTTTTTTCCACACCTAGAATGACTTGCCTGAACTTTAACATAATCCCTCTAGGACAAAAATTCAAAACAAAACAAAACAACAACCCCAAAACTCCCAAGGGCACCTCGAATGCTGCTGTGCTCCGAGAGCACATTCTCCCTCCTGCCACGCTGCCCTCAGTGGTGTTGAGCTCCTCCAAGTGCTCCTCTCCACTGGAGCAGAGCAACGCCTCTAGAATTCTGCTAATGTAATTTAAAAATTACACTTACCACTTAATGACAACATGAGGGAATCAAATAGAAACATCGCTTTTACTAATATACCCTGTGCAATTTGCTCTTCCAAAGGCAGCCAGCACGTGTCGCTCTGTCCATGACACAGGAGATGACAGGGTCCCAGGGCGTCCCTGTGTCTGGGTGCCTGCTGAGATGCACCCTGGCAAACCAGCTGCCTCCAAAGAGACACGTCCTGTCCATTAGGAACACAACACTGTTGTCTGTAGAGGACACCAGACAATGTGGCTCTCCACGAGAGTGATTAGGATCACACCTGCTTTCATCTTAACAAAGCCCCTGCTATGGCTCCAGGGGACCCAGGGAGCTTTCAATTCTGATTTCAGGGCAGATGGAAGCCATCCACAGAAACCTGGAGATAAAGCAGGAGGCTGGACTTAAAACCCTCCGTAACCCAGAACCACTTGACATAATTTGGATGTATTCAAAGGAAATATGTACGGTTTGTTCTTTCCAGTATTGGAAAAAAGTCCATCTGCCACTTTCTTTACTTGAGCACTGCAGGGATTGGCAGAAGGTCCTAAGAAGCAAGGGCTGGGGCTGGGGCCAGTGTGGGGCGGTGAGCAGGGAGCGGCCTGGTCCGCACCTGCCCAGCAGCGGCGTCTCTCTTGCTGCTGCTGCCAGTTCAGCTGCGCTCACAGTTGCCTCAGGAACATCTTCGGTTCACATTTGGCTCCACAATGGTCACCTCCATGTATACAGTGGTAGAAAAGAAATGTCCACCATTGCTGCAGTGGCCAAGTTGTTGTGACTGAATTACACTACCATTCCCTATTCGGAACTCAGCTTAACCTGGGGTGGGAGGGCGGGGGGCAAGGATCCTTGCTTTTTGGACTGTTAGATTAGACCCAATTCTTCTACAATTTCAGCATCACCAAAGTCCTGAAAGTGAGTCCATCCAGACACTTTATCACGATGACTGGAGCACCAGAAGCATCTACAGTCACCTCTTCCCCATGGCAGCGGGTCTTGGGCGTGGCCGTCCAGAGTGGAAACCGCCCTGATAAGAGCCCCAGAAAATATTTTTCCGAAGCATTCTTTTAAAATGCCATTTCTTTCAAAAGAGCCCTCTGCTACATTCTGCCTCGTGAAAAAATTGGAAAGTATTTTGAAACCCCAAAATACCTATCGAGAGAGTTACACAAGCCTGCAGAGATGTTAACCAGATGCCAAGTGTGCGAGGGCTGAGCCGGAGCCCATGCCTGGAGCCCACCCGCTGGGGACTGGATGGAGCCGCTGTTCCCGAATGGGGTCATCAGTCCCCCTGGCCATTGGAAGCAGGCAGCAACACACGGAGCCTTTTTTTTTTTTTCCCCCCAAAGGCATCTCGTATTGTGGTTTGGGGTTTTTTGATATCATGAAAAAGATCCAGAGAATTCCAAGAGTTTTAGTTAACAGGAAATACAAATGGAAGTAGAAATAAAAATGGAATGGAACTCAGCTCTCCACAGATTGAACACACATGGGTGTCACAATTTACTGAATTAGCTCTACTCTTGTACCAGTGAAGACTTCTGAGGCGGAAACTTCTCACAACCTACTTTTCCCATCGCAGGGCCTTCTCCACCCGTTCTTCACACACAGTGGAGGGAGAGCTCACCTCCACCGCTCGATCCCTGGTCCCCCTTGTTGTCATTCTCTTTTTGCTCTAGTCGTGTTTTTATTTTCTCATCATATGGAGACTTCGGGGAAACCGCAGCAGCAAACCAGGAAATAGACTCCTTTTGAAGATAATTTGAAAATTTAAAAAGAAAACCAAGTATCTCAAAACTTACAAGATGTGGTGATTTTTTTTCTTCTTTTTCCCCAAAGTGGGCTCAGAGGTATCTCCAGGTTAGACTCCTCTAGGGCTAGAATGACATGCAAGGCCTACATGGGTGGTCTGGGGACCAGGGCAGAGAGCCAACAGCTGGTCCAACCCCAACCAGCCTGCGCGAGTCAGCATTCATCCGAGAGGCCATCGCTGCCCAGGAACTCGGTGGCCTCAAGCTCCACGCTGGACAGAAACCTCCTCAGCTTCTTGTGGCAGTTGTAATCCAGGGTGGTGGTGTAGATGGTCTTGGGGTACTTGGGGTAGACGATGGTGGTGCTGAGGAAGCGTGTGGGCTTGTGGCGGGGCTCAAAGCGCACCTCAGCCTTGTAGTTGCGCCACGTGCAATTAGGGATGCAGATGACCGTCTGGCTGCAGGAGGCCACTGCCAGGCCCAGGGGCAGCTGCACATCATCGATGAAGTGGCGCTCGGAGTCATACTTGACCGAGGAAGTGTACCTGGGGGAGACATCACGCAGAATGAAGCCATTTCTGACCTAGGGGCATGTGGAAGGGGGTACGGCTGACTGTGACTTTGAGTCTCTGTGGGGTGTAAATACTGAAATGTGGCTATGCCGGTGAGAAGCAGGATAGAGGTGAAGTACTTACTCTGTGCCAGGTACAACCGTTCTAAGTGATTTTTTTTTTTTTTTTTTTTTTGTGGGTACCAGGGGGTCGACCTCAGGACCTCGCGCGCCAGCAGGCGCCCGTGCCACTGAGCGATATCACCGGCCCCTTTTTCGTATGTGGGATCCGGGAGTCGAACTCGGGCCCTCGCGCTTGCCGGGCAGGCGCTTAAACCGCTGAGCCATCTCACCGGCCCCCTAAGTGATTTATCATAGAATCAAATTCAGTCTTCTCAACAATCCTGGGAGAGGAAAATGAGTTGTAGAGACAAAAATCATGGTGCCACTGAATGGCGAAGCTGGGATTTATTCATATGTAATGCTGGGAATGGAACCCAGGACCTTGTACATGTTAGGCAAGTGCTCTACCACTGAACTACCCTAGTCATGAGCTGGGGTTTAAATGCAGGGGAGCAGGATTCCAAAGCTTACCCTGTACTCGTATCTCACCACAGCCTGCAGCCCCTGGATTCTGCTCCCATTTACTTAAGCAAGGGTCCTTAATCAGGTGGCTTCACCTGACTAAGCCTCTGTTTCCTCTTTCTGTAAAGTGTGCCCCATTCTAATGAAGCAGAATGTCAACACACGGGAATTACAGTCATTGGCTCCACACAACATGTTGGCTGATAGGCTGTACCTACAATGGCAGTCCCACAAGATTATATGGCCTAGGGACACTGTAGTCTGCTTAGTTTGTGTACATCCACCCCATGGTGTTCACACAAAGACAAAATCAATCACCTAAAACCACAGTATCTCTGAATATGGCTCTGTCATTAAGCGACATGTGAGTGTACTATAGAATGAGGTGGATGGATTCTCCTCTGGGTGGGCAGCTTCTCTGTTCCCTCAAGTGACTGAGCAGCTCTTTAATGAGAGAAGGAAGAAACCCAGAAATCCTGAGTGCTGACTCTGGAAGCTTGGCCATGCCCAAGCCTGGCATTTGGTCTACCTTGGCCTTTGGTTTGGCCCTCTCCCAAACCCAGGGACTCAGGAACCTGAACTTTATCATTGAAAGCCAACTACAATCTTGATTTCCATAAAATAAGTTACCATTTATGTTCTTCAGCTACTTTATTTTTTAAAACCTTTGGTAATTTGGGAGTTCAAAGAAGCACTTTACTACATTATGACTGCAACTCTATAGATACTAAAATAGGCACAAGCATCGTATAGAGATGTAGCTAACAACTGCTACCCGTCAGGTAAGAACCAGCATTCCGTGTTTGGAGTAGGGTGAGAATGTCTGCTCCCCTTGGGCGGGTAGCAAAGAGGCTGGTGGAAACTAACGTTATAAAGTCACATTCTTGTTTTGTTAGAAATACAAGCTCTACAGGAATAAAAGGCAAAACTGCTCACCTCTAAACCCATAAACCTCTCTTTGTTCCACATCAAAGGACCCTTTGTGTCAATGCTACTGAAACTCCAGCTACAAAACCCCCAGTCACTAAAATTACAATTCCTTTCTCTAAAAAGACATATCTTTAATGGAGTCTCTCAATGAATCTTCGCCCCTGGATAATCCCGAATGAGATCATTCTCAGAGGAAGACTAGAACTTGACAGGGTAACACAAGACAAGGTTATAGCACCTTGAAGAGGGGATTGGGTGGGAAGCACCTGGAAAGAAGAATCAATATTCAATAAAAATTTTAGTATCTGGTAGGCATGATATTTGAAGTGCATAAAGTTGCAGTACTTTATATATCACATGATTTCATTTCACCTTAAAAAGAGTACCTGTGTATGTCTATTATACTGATCCCAGCACTCAGGAGACTGAGGCAGGAAGATCACAAGTTCAAGGCTAGCCTGGGTTACAGAGTAGGACCCTGATTCCAAAAAACAAAGAAACAAACAAAAAAGAATGTGCATGTATTTAATTGGCTAAAATACAGGGAAAACAAATCTGAAAGAATACCCAACAAACTACAGTCTTTAGCATATTTCCACAATTAACTATTTTTTAAAATAATAAGCCATCACGTCTAGTGAAAATTTAAGAAATAAAATCAGACCTAGTATATTTACCTTACTTCCTTCGGTGGTAAGGGGTCAAACTCCACTCCTTCTCCAAAGGACAGGGGGCAAAGCCTTGGCGAGCAGCCTGCAGCCAGGTTGTTGGGGAGAGATGCTGGGTTCTTCTAGGACAGAGAAGAGGGTGGTTAGAGCTGTCACAAGACGCTGGGTGAGTGCCCTCCCCTTTGTGGTCTGTGTCCTGCCTCCCGGGCACACCAGGGAAGGGCTGACCCTCAGCATGGGAAGAGTAGTGGACAGGGAGCCAGAAGGCCTGGGTTCAAATCCCAGGTGGATCCCGAATGTACTCTGTGCCCTCAGAAGAGTCACACTATATCCTTCTGTGACCTTCACTGCACACAGGGGGACGGGCGCGCCTCCTCTCACTGCAGTTTTGTGAAAGGCAGAAAGAGGAAACAGACTCCACCTCAGCATCAGGATGGTGGCCAGACCCAGGGGCCACCGCACAACAGCAGAAATGTGGTGAGAAAGCCTCGATGAACCGGAGCCCCACACTCCAGAGCCCTCAATCCTGTGGCACCCCCTCTGTCACTGTCGCTGCAACACTGCAGAAAAACCAAACCAAAAGAAATGCCACCAGGGGTTTTTCAAAATCAGATTCAGTGCACCCTTCCCACTGCCTTTGCCTCTGGGGCAAATCCACACCCAGGTGAGATCTGAATCGCACAACTCGGTCTCCTGGGTAAGAAGAACACTGAGAGGTCCAGGTCTCCCTCCACTCCGCAGAAAACTCCGCAGCCCAGCGCACAGCCTACTTGAGGGCAGCTGTCCCCAACCCCATACAGCCACAGGTGCTCTGACTCATCCCCCATCCCAGCCGCCACCTTGCGGGGACCCTGGCTTCTGTGATCAATATGAGCCAGGATAGGCACAGTGCAGAGTTTGACCTCAGCAGTCCTTTGTGTTCCCTGGTTTTCTGGGAGCTGTCATTTTCTTTGCCTAATTTGAGAGAAGGCTCTACACTTGGGCTAGGATGTGGAGGTGGCAGTCCCACACCCATCCTGAGAAAGAGGCAAACGGTTCTAGAAGATTGGCCATGAAACCCGTATTATGTTACCACAACAAGGTGTGGAGTTGGGGCGTAGCGTGAAAATGCAAAATCCTAAGGGGACCAACACAGGGAGAGGCAGAGGGTCCTGGGGGTTCAGCTCCCGGGCTGTTGGGTGGAGAGTTTAGTAAGCCCATGTGGGAAAAGGGAAGTGGGCTCAAACCAAGGTCAGTGGATGGTGTGGGCCTCCAAATCGTGATAGTGGGTCTGCTCTGTCCCCAGCTCCTCAGCTGCCAGAGACCCTCCAAAAGCAGGGACATTTCCCAGGCAGTCCTGGGGGGATATGTGATGATCTGGCCACGTGAGGAGGTGGCTGCAACCAGCACGCACAGGACAGCCTTCTGTATGCACTCCCCTTGTCCCATCTTCTCTGTTCTCTCATCCCTGACCATCTGACAAATCCTTCCTGTGCCTCCAGGTGTGGGATGGTGATAGGGTGGACAGGGGAGGTTATGACAGATCCTTGCACAAAATGCCCCCGGGGAATGGAGAGGAAGCCATGGCTCTGGCAAGGTTCTGAAAAGTATCAGAAGGCTTCCCAGAAGAGGTGCCATGAGTTGGCCATCGAAGGGAGTCAGCGAGACTTTGTTGGGAGGTAAGAGGCAAAAGTGCTTGCTGAGTGGAGGGAGTCGCACCAGAGGCGCTGTTGTGTGTCTGGCCCATGTCAGGGCAGGTGGAAGATAAAGCTAGAAAGGACCAGATGGAGAAAGCTCTGAAGACCAAATTGCAGCAAGCACCGCTCTACAAGACATACTGATGCCAGCCAAGAGACTGGGTCAGTGGGTCAAGAAGGCTATGCACATCAAAGCTCCAATCTGGGTTCTTAACACTGCCACCAACTACTTCAGGGAGAGGGGCGGCGCTATACCCATCGCCTTTGAGCCCATCCTCATTTGAGCTTTGACTGGATGTGGCCTCTCCTGAGCTCTAAGTGAAGGTAACAAACACCAATATCTGAGCCACTCCTAAGGCAAAACAGAGTTGGTGGATTTTTTTCTTTGAATAAGTTTTAAAATGAAAGGATTAATACTTTTAAAATTCCAGCCATCGGAAGGCCTCCCATCCATTAAATGCAGGACACTCACCGGGTTAGGTGTTCAGGACAAGGGGGACCACTTGGAGTCTGGATCTTGGGGTGCCTCAAAGGTCCCCAAAGACTGGCCTGTTTGCTCTCTGAATAGGGGAGCCCGGAGCACACCCACTTTTTGGGACCTTCAGGAGGAAGCAGGCCTAGGGAACGGCTGCCAGCTATGGGCAAAGCCGCAGGGTGTTGGGCCCACGGGAGGCGGAGGCGGAGGCGGACTGGGGCTCCCCGTTGGTGTCCCGAGAGCCCCACCCACCCCGCCCCGGCAGGAATGCGGTGGAGCCGCAGCCTGGCAGCCCCGGGGGCCGCCACCTCGAAGGGAGAAGACTGCGGCTCGGCTCGGCTCGGCTCTCCCAGGGCTCCCGCGCCTCTCAGGCGATGACAATTTTCCAGCCACCGGCTCCAGCTGGCCAAGGCTCTCGCTGCGCTCCCGCCCCGAGATGCCGGCGAAGGCCACGCCGTCTCGACGGGCGGGTGGTGGCACAGACAGCGCGCCCCGGGCAAGGCGGCGCGACCGCCGGGGTCTCCCCCGGACCAGCCGCGGGTGGGCGGAGGAGGAGCGGAGCCGGGGGCGGGGCACTCACCGGGGCCGCGGGGGTCGCCGCCGCGTCGGGCTCCAGCGCGCCGGGGGGCGGAGCGCGTTCCCCGCCGCCACCCCCGCTGCCCCCGGCCGCCGCGAGCCCCCAGTGGCTGGGGCTCGGGCTGGGGGGCAACCCCGAGTCCGGACTGTCCAGGACGCCGTCTCCCTTCTTCTTCGTGTCCACGAGCTCGGGGACATCCTGCAGGCTCAGCCGGCCCACCATGGCTGTGCGCGTAGCAAGACCGGCGGCAGCCGGCGCGGGGGTCGCGAGCGAGCGACGATGCACACGCGAGCC
Source organism: Erethizon dorsatum (assembly GCA_028451465.1). Taxonomy (NCBI): domain Eukaryota; kingdom Metazoa; phylum Chordata; class Mammalia; order Rodentia; family Erethizontidae; genus Erethizon; species Erethizon dorsatum. The sequence continues at coordinate 37,805,258 of CM051826.1, forward strand.
CGGCCACTGCCCTCCGGCCCGCCCTCCCCGCCCCTCAGCCCTCGCGCGGTCCGGGTCTCGCCGGCGGCCTCACTCTCGGCCCCGCCCCTGCCCCTCCCGCCCGGCCCCGCCCACCCCCAGTGGCCGTGCGGCCAACCAAGGCGCCAGGGGCCGCTGCGCTCCCGCCTTGCGCCGTTAGCGCTGCGCTTGCCTTGGGCGCCAATCGCGGCGCGCTAGGGGCACAATACGAGCCTCGCGGCGGGCGGGCCAGCCCCCCTACCCCGCCACGAGCGGACGCGGAAGCCCCTCTCGAGCCCGGGCCCGGGGGACGCGGTGACCCCTTGCCCCTCCCCAGTGGAGCCCGGCAGGCGCTAATGTCTCCATGGCTGACAGTCCAGGGGAGCCAGTCCCAGCCTGCAGAGGCCTAGGGGAGCAAGCAAACAACTGGAAATTATTAATAGTTAATGCGCTTCGTATGGCTCCAGCCGCCTGTTGGCTCAGCAAGGCGGGCTCTGGCGCTCACGTCTGCCCCAGAGGCAAAGAGGCCTGCTTGTTACTCCTTGGGGCCCGGGGTGGGGATGGGGTGGGGTGGGGTGGGGGGTGCCGATCACTGCCTAGCCTGGGTGTGCAGCTGAACAGGCTGGGGCCACACCAAGGAGGAAAGTTCTGCGTGGGGTTCAGAGGCGGACCTTCAGGATAGACTAGCTCGGCAGGCTGCCCTCGGGCTGTCTCGGGGGCCAGGGGCCCTCTAGTGAGAGCCATAGCTTTTCATTCACCAGAACTCTTGGCCCTGCCCCAGGTCCCCAGGGGCTCCCTTCTAAAAAACAAGCTGAGGATGTCTCCCCTTCCCTTTGGTTTGACAGAAGTCCTCCCTGAGTGGGAATTCGTTTTAGTAGACGCTGGCTGTGGGGCTGGACTGTCCCTAAACCCAGTATCTTCTCAGACAGATGTCACCATCAGCAAGTATAGGAAGTCAGCTCCTTTCCCTGGGGGTTCTGATAGGTGCTCAGCTTGGGACCCGGAGCCACAGCCTCTGCTAGACCTACACAGCAGGTGCTAGCTCTGACGAGGGGTGGTACTCTGGACCAATGGACTTCTTGGGCAGAGGTGGCCTCTACTGTCCCATGATGGCAGCCACCTCCACATCCTTGCAAAGACAAAGGATATTCGCCCTTGCTAAACAAAATCTAGAGCAGGTAGAGCTGCTGGCAAAGTTCAGTCCTTCCTCCTGTCTGTCCATCGCTTTCAGGTACAGAAAGGGAAGGACTTGACCTTTTCTAAGTTACACATCTAGTACAAGGCTGTGAACAGGAAGCCAAGATCATCCTTCCACAGAGAATAAAATCTACTGCGTGACTGTGTGCTGGGAGATCGTTCGTTCATTCAGTGCATGTGGGACAAGATTACGAAATCCACAATGCACAGTCCTAGACAAATGGCTAGTGCAAGAACGTAAAGTGTTGCAACACCTCCCGCCTCCTGTTGATCCCATCTGTACCTCCTAGGCTGCGCCTGATGTTGAGCATCAGAGGAGGAATCAAAGTGCTTTCTGGAGTTGTGAGAGGTGGTTTGTCAACAGTGGGAGAACTCGGCTGTATGGAGGGAATTTGCCTGCCAGATATTCGCAGGTAGATCCTGAGAACTCTTCTCAAGCCTGGTCAGATTGGGAGAGGTGTCTGGGAAGTTGGCAGTTGCTCGGAGAAGGTGATTACTCCATTGAGGTAATCAACCTGGAAGAGATAGAGGACAAGACTGAGGGAGCAGAATGCTAGGCAGTGCAGCCATTCTCTAGGTGTGGGTTATTTTGAGGAGCTTGGGAGGTATCTCCACCAAGACCTGCTAGAACCCAGAGCCTGGGAGGGGCTGGCATTGGCACCTACTGAGGGTGAATTTGAAAGGGCTTAGGTTATCCACAGTCTGGTGGTGGATCCGTGGAGACACCAAAGCTGCCAACATAAGCAAGGTGCACAAAGCTGCCAGCTTTGGAGCATCCAGCAGATCCAGAGGACACCTTGGAGGCATCACGTCCTCACTGTCACCAGGGTCATTAGGAGCTGGCCAGGATTTCACAGGGGTCTCTGGGGCCTGACATCCAGCAAACTGGACTCAAGAAGCAGCCAAATGCTGACCTCCATCCTATGAGAGTTCTGTCTGATTCCCTAAGAATGTCCTCCCCCAACTCCTTTGAATGAGACCAGGCAGAGCTTCCTGAACCCAGGGGACCTCCTCCAGCCTCACAACAACTGCCAAGGAACTCCTGAAGCGTGAGTTGACCAACTGCCGTGGCCTCCTCGCTTCACATATGCTCAGCATTGATACATGCAGAGCGTCGAGGGGCTTGAAGAGGAATCAGCCCTGGGCCTGTCAGTGATGGAGAAGCAGAGGTGGAGAACCACAGCTCCACACAGATTCCCTGTAATCATTCAGATGTCCCCTACCAGTAAGCTGCCAAGGCATCCTCCCTTCTCAGGCATCTTTTGGAATGCATGGCATTCCTGGTGGGAATAAACAGAAATGTTCTTGCAGTGAAACTAGCCAACTTCAACCTGCCCAGGTGGGAGAAAAGGACATTTCCTTTGTAGTCATGTAGGGACCATGCAGCACAGACCCTGAGCAGTGAGTACAAGTTGCAAACCTCTTACTGACATTTTGAGGAACTTTGCTATCTGGTCTCTCCAAAGGATGTTGGTTAAAAAAACAAAACAAAGCTTGGGAGAGGTAACCAACCTAATCCCTCCTGGTCCAGTTTTGGAGACAGGCCTTCTTCTGAGAAATAGCTGGGGTGCCCCTAGAATTCAGGGGAGTGATGCAAGGTATGCATGGCCCAGGGAGACCACAGAGGCTGCATAAGGATTGTCTTCTTTTCAAAGCAGTCCTTTCATCCCTGGGCCTGGATCACAGGGACACCGTGTCCTCATAGGACTTGGCTTCTGGCCTGAGGCCTCTCCCAGCAGGGATGAGGAACAAAAGCTGCCTAACAATGGATGCCGACCCTGCGTTTTTGCTTTTTTCTGCATTTAATTAAGCTGGTGCCCAAATGGGAGTTAAATCAGACAAAAACAGGGAAGGACCCTTCATGACTGCTGCTTATTTTGTAGAACAGCCTGTCTTCAGCAAGCCCAGCCAGACAGTGAAATCAAAATGTTCCCAGCCCACCCTGCTGGCTTGTCCCTGTGCCCGGGGAACCTTGCAGTTCCTAGCTCCCTGGGTCCTGGTTTGTTCTGTGGTCCATGAGGAAAAACATTTGCCTCACTGTTGAGTCAAGTCCCCTCTTTCCTTTTATATGTCAACCAAATGCTTTAAAAGGTATAGAACTTATCTTGTTTCTTATGTATTTGAATACTGAGGTTATTATTGGCAAAGACTATTGAAAAGGACCAGCCATATTCAATAAAGGACACCGAAAGAAAAAAATGTGCTTTAACTCAACACAACCCCCACAAGTATATACATGTGTGTTGGTGAAGTCAAAGAATAACCCAGAACCCCTGGTACTCACAGAGATGACGCTGAGCTAAAGGGACACCCAAGCTCTTTTTGGCAATTTCAGAGCTTAGCAGGCCTTGAGGGAACAGACCAGTGCCTTTTCTGAGCTCTCAACTGGGAAATCACCAGTTGATTGGAGAGATGGGGTCTGGCCAAGCCCAGTTGGCAATACTAATGCAGCTACCAGGCACAGCTGGCGTAGAGTCAGGCCAGTGTCCCCTGTGTGAGGAACCCCATAGTGCCAGTCAAATGTGGCTCGACCCTGGAGTCCTCCTATTTGTAAGCTAAGAGTTGATTCTCCCAAATGCTCCCTAATTACACAAAAATGGACCTTCCTTGGACTCTGCAAAATAAAGCCAGATGGGATTTTGCAAAGAGCCGGGGCACATGGCCTCATTGGAATCGCCTCAATACACTTGTACTCCTGGCTCCGTTCTGCATATTCAGACTGGACAAGGACTTGCAAGCCAGAAAAATAGCCCTTGGTTGAGCAACTGAAATTCAGCCCTTCGGCTGAAAGGCAAGATAGAAGGGTATGCTGTCATTATTCCTAAGGAACAAATTGCTGGTCTGTGCAGCTGCACTCCAAAGGCAGCCTTGAGGGTCTCCATGGTGCTCTAGGACCACCTGAGGATTTGGGTCTTCATGGGCTGCCTGGGACTGGATGGAGAATAGGAGTGACTGGGGACAGCCAACTTGCTGCACACAATGAGCGTTGACCTGCTGTATCCTTCCCAGGAGCTACAGTCTCATAGGCCGGTCTTCTTCTACCCCCAGTTCAAAGCAGAATATGCCGGGGCTGGAGGCAGTGTGGTTTGCAGCTCTGTGCTGCTGGGAGTTCCTGATCCTCACTGAAGACATTCACACACCTTTGAAGAAATGTTTTTCAGTTATGGGTCTTTACTGAAAGTTTGCTGGGGGTGGGAAAGTGAGTGGAAAAGTACCAAAGAAAACCTCCATGTGTCTTATCTTTTCCCAGGTCATAATGGCCAGGGGTCCACTGGAATTTTATTGCCTCTTGCCCCACTCTTGTGTAGGACCCTCCCCAGCCACTCACAAGTATTTCCAGAAATCTGTGAAGGTATCCCTCCTATGCTCATGAATAAATCTGGTCTTACATATGTGGTGCCTGCTATTAATTTTCTCTATTTTTCCAGCCCCCACTGCCCAGCCTCCGGTTGTGTGACAGTGCCTCTCCTGTGGTCCTCCAATAGGCTGTCCTCACTGACAGATTTCTCCAAGAGGCTCCTAGGTCCCACGTGCAAAGAGGCCGTCTGAACCTGGGGAGGATGGCAGTGCTCACATCCAGCTCCACCTGTGACCTCCACCCCACCAGACACTCATTAAACATCAGCCGAGCCCCATCTCAGCACCTTGCTTTTCAAAGACTAAGGCAGACTTTGCTACTTCTAGAGAGGTCAGTTAACTTCCTTAGCATTCAGACTGACTGACTGTCAACCTTCTGGGGCCAGATCTGCTGGGCAAAGCATCAGGGAAAGGGCCTTCTGCTGTTAGCAGGCTGTTTTGGAAACAGGAGTTTCTAGAATACCAGACATTATCATCTTCCAAACTGCAAAGCAGGCCTTCAGTCTTGAAACAGGATGGATGCACATAGGGACACTCAGGACTCAACGCCTGCCTGTTCTTTTGCACACTTGTATGAAAGAAGCAGTCTAACATGAACTTGTTTGGGGTGCCAGTGTTCTCAAGCTGGCATTAAAGAATCTGGGCCGGTGAGATGGCTCAGCGGCGTATGCACCTGCCTGGCAAGCACGAGGGCCCGAGTTTGACTCCCGGATCCCACATACGAAAAAGGGCCGGTGATATCGCTTAGCGGCACGGGCGCCTGCTGGCCTGCGAGGTCCCGGGGTCAACCCCCAGTACCCACACACAAAAAAAGAATCTGAGCTTTATATTCCTCATAGAAATGTTGCTGGACTGGGTAGCTCAGTGGTAGTGTGTACTTAGCATGTGCAAAGCCTAGGGTTTGATCTCAGCCACGCACACACACACACACACACGTGCAGACACACACACTCGCTTATTAGCAGATATTTTTGCCCCTGCTCAACCAGACTCCATTGCACCTCTACTTCCCACACTGAGAGCTCTGACCAAAATCTGCTTTGGTTGTTCTTCCTGTTGGTGTCTATGCTCCCGCCAGGCCCACGCATTCCACCCCCACCATCGCATACCTGGTGTGTGCCAGATAGTGAGTAAGCCAAAAAGCTCCAGCCAGCCTGGTGGAGGGAGGGAAGTGAAGCTTGGGGGATACTCCTGGAGGCAGTGGAAGCTGGGCTCCCCTATAAGAAACAGGCAGGCAAAAGCCGGGTGTGGTGGCACATGCCTGTACTCCCAGCACTCGGGAGCCTGAGGTAGGAGGATCACTGCAAGTTTAAGGCCAGCCTGGGCTACAAAGTGAGTTCAAGTCCAGCCTGAACTGCATAGTGAAACCCTGTCTCAAAAAAGACAAAAAATGGCCAGTGAGATAGCTCAGCAGCATAAGCGCCTGCCTGGCAAGTGCGAGGTCCTGAGTTTGACTCCCAGAACCCACATACGAAAAAAGGACCGGTGATATCGCTTCCTGAGTTTGACTCCCGGAACCCACATACGAAAAAAGGACCGGTGATATCGCTTCCTGAGTTTGACTCCCGGAACCCACATACGAAAAAAGGACTGGTGATATCGCTAAGCGGCACGGGCGCCTGCTGGCGTGCAAGGTCCTGAGGTCGACCCCCGGTACCCACAAAAAAAAAAAAAGGAAAAAAAAAAACAGGCAGGCAAGAAGGGAGAGGGAGCTCCATTCAGGCAGGAAGAACAGCATGGCAAGGGTTGAGAGCTCTGTGGGACCCTTTGCTTATTACTGAGTAGTAGACCAGAGGTATCCTCTGTGCCAAATGTCACATGCTCCAAGGTGAACCTTGGGAGATCTCTGGTAGCTGCATGTAGAAATGCTCCAGCCTGCTGGAACTATGGGAATAAAGGCTGTTAGGATCCAATCATGTTTCCTTGAATTTGCCTAATACTCAATTATTTATCACTGTGATAAATACCTGAGATAAACAATTTAAAAGTAGAAAAGATTTATTTTGGCTTATGGTTTCAGAGTTTCAGTCCACGGTCATTTGGCCTGATTGCTTTGGGCCTATTGCGGCATAATACATCATGGCAGCAAAGGAAGTCTGTCTACCTCATGGCAGCCAGGAAGAAAAAAGGGAGGGAGGGGAGGCAAGAGGTGGGTAGGAGAGAAGGGAAGGGGTGTGTGTGTGTAGGAGAGAAAACTATTACTTCAGTACATACAGAAAGGATAACCACTGAGTGAATCAACAAAATATATCCTCTAGGTGTCCTGAGCAGAGGGAAGCCAGGGGTTTTACTCAGTAAACCTTGAATAAGGAAGCTTTCTTGCAAGACAAAGCACACATTGAGCCACATTTGGTCTTGTGCAATGAAAACCAAGGGGAACTTCTGCTTACTGGGTTTCTACAGATAGACCTGCAACTACATCCTCTAGCTCAGGAAGCAGGAAGAAACACTGAGGGCAAGTGAGGATGTGGAGAAGTGGGTACCCACACACTGATCACCGGGTGTGTGGAAACCACCTTGCACAGGGTGTTGAGGCAGGAGCTGGCAATATGTTAGATGTGCATGTCCTTTCATTGTTATAAATGGCAATAAAATAATTTTAGGAGAGTATTTTGCAAAAACGTGAGCACAAGTAAGCATACTATTTGCAGAAAGATTGTCATTGATGATGTGTTTCCAGTAGCAAAAAAATCTGTATATTGATAGGAGACTGGTTGTCTTGAGTTTGTGCTGCAATAACAAAATGTACCACAGACTAGGTAATTTATAAATAATAGAAAATTATCAGTATGGAAATTTTTCAAAAAACTGAAATTAGAAATTCCATATGGGGGCTGGTGAGATAGCTCAGTGGCATAAGCACCTGCCTGGCAAGCGTGAGGTCCTGAGTTTGACTCCCAGAACCCACATACAAAAAAAGGGCCGGTGATATCTCTCAGCGGCACGGGCACCTGCTGGCACATGAGGTCCTGAGTTCGACCCCAGTACCCACAAAAAAAAAAAAAAAAGGAAATTCCAGAGATTCCCCCTGCTGGGGGGGGGGAAGAGCTTTCCCAAAGAGCTTAAGTCATTATACTACAGTGATACATGCATACTGATGTTTATAGCAGCACAATTCCTAATAGCTAAAATCTGGAAGCAGTCTGTATACCCATCAACAGATGATTGGATAAAGAAAATGTGGTATCTCTATATAATGGAATACTACTTGGCTATAAAGAATGACAAATTTGAGACATTTGTAGGAAAAAATGGATGCACCTGGAAAATATAATGTTGAGTGAATAAACCAGACACACAAGCTTAAATACCATATGGTGTCTCTCATTTGAGTGAGGCAAAGTACAAAGAAAGAAAATGATAAATGATGGATAGAAAGGGACAAGGGATGGATCTCTTGCAATAGGAAGTGGTCCAAGGGAACAAGGGTGAGGAGTGAGCAGGAGGGGAAGGGGAAGTGAGAGGAATAAAGATGTGCCATGTACAGGAACCTAATAACCCCAATTAATGTAAACATCATATGCCATAACATGAGCTAAGACAAATAACATCAAGTACAAAAAAGGGGATGGGGAACCAGAGGAAGGGGGAGAAGGAGGGGAGGGGATTAAAAAAAAAACAACAACAAGTTGTAATATGTACACATAACCACTCCCCAAGATGACTGTAAACTGCATGAATTGCAAACATGTACTAATAAAAATTTTAAAAACAGAAACTTATAGTTACAGTTCTGGAGACTGAAAAGTCCCAGATCAAGTTGTTGGTAGATTCAGTGTTATCTGAGGGTTGTTCTCTGCTTCCAAGATGGTACCTTGTTGCTGACTCCTAATATGGCAGAAGGCAGACAGGCAAAAGGGGCTGAATAGCTCCCACACACTGCATGATAAGGTCATTAGTCTCCTTTCTCTCTCTCTCTCGCTCTCTCTTTCTTTCTTCCCTTTAATACTGAGGCTCTGATACAGGGATGCTCTACTACTGAGTTACATCCCTAGGCCTTTTTATTGTGCCAGAGGGTCTCACTAAGTTGCTCAGGCTGGCCTGGAAATTTTTATTTTTTTTATTTTTTTTTGTGGGTACCGGGGGATCGACCTCAGGACCTCGCGCGCCAACAGGCACCCGTGCCGCTGAGCGATATCACCAGCCCCTTTTTCGTATGTGGGATCCGGGAGTCGAACTCGGGCCCTTGCGCTTGCAAGGCAGGCGCTTATGCCGCTGAGCCATCTCACCGGCCCTGGCCTGGAAATTTTGATCATCCTACCTAAGCCACCCAAGTAGCTGGGATTACAGGTGTGCACTGCCATCCCTGGTGACTGACTTAATCCCTTCTCAAAGGCCCACATCTTAATATTATCAGTTTGGCAATTAAGTTTCAACATATAAATTTTGCAGGGATGTACACATTCAAACCATACCACTGGAGAAATAAACAATGGTATATCTGAACTATAAAATATTATGAGATCATTAAAAAGAATGAGGGCTGGGGATAGAGTTCATTGGTAGAGGACTTGCCTAGCATGGGTTTGATCCTCAGCACCACAAAAAAAAAAAAAAAAAAAAGAAAAAAGAAGAGTAGTTTTACATGTGCTGAGGAAATTGATATCCAAGACATGTTGTTAAACTTCAGAATAATAATCATATTGATTTTTTTTTACAAAGTGCTCCTTTCTTCCTCTCCTTGTATAGACATAGGAAGTCTGGAAGGAGAGTAGGATCTTAGGATCTTAGATGTATCTTTTTTTTAGGGGGGTTTGAGACAGGGTCTTGCTAAGCAGTTCAGGTTGACCTTGAACTCACTATGTGGCTGAGACTGGCCTTGAACTCACAGCAATCCTCCTGCCTCAGCCTCCCAAGTGCTGGGATTACAGTCATGTGCCACCACTCCTGGCTACAATATCTTCTATAGTAAAAAGGATAGCAGAATCACCCAGGAAGCAGTGGGCCCAGCCAGTACACCACAGAGATGGGCTTCTACACCCTAGAGCCCTACTCCTGTCCCTCACTGGGATGGCCATGCTTGATGTTTTGGGGTAAGATTTTCTTTTGGTTTCTATGAGTCTTATTTGTGTAAAATCAATAATTAAGAAAAGAATTCTGATAACTAACCAAATTGGCTGACACAAAGAGATGTCGGGGTGACTGAATTTAAGGTCTTGAGACTGGGGAACTAGGGAAGGAAGGGGGTGACACTGAAAATTGGGGAATGCAGGCAGGCAGCTGAGTGTGTCTTGAGCTGTCACATAGGAGCCAGTGACAGCACATGCAAACAGACTGGCCTCAGAGGGCCAAGCTGGTATGGCTCCTCTAATGGCAAGTGAATTTTTCAAAGAGGAGGGAATGAAAATGGAAGATCTGAGACCTTGGGGCCTGGCCAAGGGGAAAGCTCTGAAGGAGAGCTGCTGAAGGAGGTCAGGAAGTCCTGGAGCCAGTGAAGAAAGCACCAGAGGAGTGTAGGGAGGGTTCTGAGGGGGAGGGTGACTTAGCCCAAGGTGAGTGCAAAGAGAATGTGAGGTTGGCAAGAAGAAAAGTTTTGGCCGGGTGTGGAGGTGCATGCCTGTAACCCCAGCACTCAGGAGGCTGAGGCGGGAGGATCACTGAGAGTTTGAGGCCAACCTGGGCTACATAGTTTAAGGCCAGACTGAACTACATAGTGAGACCCTGTCTCAAAAATCAAAAACAGGGCCGGTGATATGGCTCAGCAGCATAAGCACCTGCCTGGCAAGCATGAGGTCCTGAGTTTGACTCCTGGTACCCACGTAAAGGAAAAAAAGGGCCGGTGATATAGCTTAGTGGCACAAGCGCCTGCTGGCAAGCACGAGGTCCTGAGTTTGACTCCTAGTACCCACATTAAAAAAAAAAAAATCAAAAACAAAACAAGAGAAAACGCGCATGAGGATGGAGGCTGTAGATGTCTGAGATGCTAACAAAAGGGCCCAGAGAATTAGCAGGTGGCCAGGTCAAGGAAAATGTGGTCACTGCTATTCCCTTCTACAGGCATAGGGTGGGCAGAAGTGGGGCAGGCAAGAGTGGCTTCAGTTTGCCAGTCAGTTCTCCTTCATGGCAGGGGGTCAGCAAGTGATGATAGCCTCAGGGTCTCAGTATCCAAGCTACAAAATGAGAGACTTTGACCCAAATCCCCAAAGAAAACCAAGACACCACCCAAACCTGATGCTCCAATTTGGAACTTTCCACCTGGAGAGCTGGGGCCACTGGTGTGGTATGCGGCAAACACCCACCTCTCTCTCCCTTGGGGCTGCAGAGGGAGGGAGAGAGGGATCACTCCAAAGCAGCCACAATCCCCAGGCCCAGAGCTTGGGCCCCAGCAGCCACTTGATTTGCCCAAGAGGTAACAGAGGACACATTGTCATGTCTGAGTTTCAAATCCTACAAAGGTGGAGAGGCACTGTGCATGCAGACTTGCAGGGCTGCAGGCGTAAGACTTGGTGCCTGTGGAGATTTCAAAAGAAGGATCAGAAACTTACTTAAAAAAAAAAAAAGCAGGATCAGCTTCCTTTCAAATGTTCCCCAAGCCCTCTTGCCGGAGTCCCTTCCCTCCATTCTGCTTATACTGCTTTGTTCTTAGAACGCAGCTGCCTTGCACCACTGGTTATGCAGCAGAGTTCTCCGTGAGTCCTTTCCAAAGACTGCAAAGGCTCGCTCAGCCCTGGAGGTGGCCGCCAGGGATTATTTGCACAGCATCTGGGTGACAGTTCAGGTGCTATTGTTGAATAGGTGACGCACTTCAAAGGAAAGGGTGCTCCTTCCTGTACTAATGCAACAATGCCAAACCTCCTCTTTCCCTCTAAGGTCAGAAAAACAAAGAACAGCAGCTTCCAGACTGACTGGGGAAACCTTGAATTCTTCAGATGTTTTGATGGGGAAGGCCCTCTACAAAGCTCTGATTCTAACTTCACTTTAAAAATGCATATTTTTTGGCTGGGGATAGAGCTCAGCAGTACAGCACACCTGCCTGGCAAGTGCAAGGGACTGAGTTCGATACCCAGTACAAAAAAAAAAAAAAAGCATATTTTTAGTTAGACATGGTAATGCATGCCTGCAATCCTAGCTACTGGGGAAGCTGAGGCAGGAGGATTGCAAAGCACAAGCCCAGCCTGGGCAATTTAGCAAGACTCTATCTAAAAATAAAGTTTAAGAAAAGGTCTGGGAATGTAGTTCAGCACTCCCTGGATTCAATCCCCAGTACTGCAAAAACAAAAATGCATATTTTAAACCAGGTGTGATGGTGCTGGCCTATAATCCAGCACTTGGGAGGCTGAGACAGTAGGCTCAGGAGTTCTAGGCCAGCCTGGACTATACAGTGAGACCCCATCTCAATAAAACAAACAAACCAACCCAAAACAAAACAAAAAGCACATTTTTAAAGCTGTCCTAAAACTCGACATTAAAAACTGTACATCCTTTGATGTGTCATAGGACCAAATGTACTCGTGAGCTGTTGGGTATCCTTGGTGTGTTCCCCTTTTGCTGCCAGGGCTGTTTGTGTCCACACAGATTTCAGGAGAAAGTCTTTTGATGCCTCTCTTTAATTGATTCCTCTATTCTGCGAAACTAAAGTGAACAAATAAACTGGATGCTGGACTTGATACATATAAATTGTCATCCATAACCTTAAAAATGCTTTTTTTTTTTTTTTTTTTTTTTTTGAGACAGGTCCTCGCTATGTAGTTCAGGAAGCCAGACTTGAACTGACTATCTAGCCCAAGCTGGCCTCAAACTCATGGCCACCCTCCTGCCTCAAACTCATGGTAATCCCAGCACTCTGGGGGGCTGACGCAGGATGATCAAAAGTTCCAGCATGAGCAGTTTAGTGATTTAGTGAGACCCTGTCTCAATAAATAAATAAATAAATAAATAAATAAAAAAGCGCTTGGGATGTAGCTCAGTGTGAAGCCCCTGGGTTGAAGTTTCAGAGCCAGGATGATAGACAGAGACGGGAGCCAAAGCCTGGCACTGCCCTTTACAGCCACACAGCCTTGGACATGTCACTTTTCCCTGCTGAGCCTCCAAGTCCCATCCACAAAATGGAGCTAATCACATCTATTTAAGGGACATCCTGATTCCTTGAGATATAATGCTGAGCTATACTGTATTCAGGACACAGGAAATAGTAAGCAGTTCTCTTTTTCCTTTCCACATCCACTCCCCGAGATGTACAGATAGCATGGATGCCTCACCACGGAAGATCGCATATACAGGTCCGATGCAGCCGGGCTCTGCAGCCGAGGCCCCTGGCTCAACCCATCGGACCCTACCTACCTTCCGCATCCCTCTGCCTACCCAGTTCAAGGCCGCCTACAGATGGTTAAGAACTAAACGTGGAGCAAGGAGTGCGCCCGGCCTCGTATAAGGGTGTGACGGTGTCTGTGTGTGAACCGACCTTTTCTTCACACAGCACTTGAAAATTTTCCATTTGCCTGCTAAAGCTCTTCAGTGGTGGCTCCAGTCGGCCCAGTCTCAGCGTTTTCCTTGGTGAAGCAGCCTGTGGAATGCTTTCTCTTTGCCAGCTGGTGTTCCCGCTCCCCGAGAAGCGCCCTCCTTTTCCACCAGCACTAAGCCAAGGAGCAGAAGAAGCTGGTGTTTCTTGCCTCTGTTTCACCTGGTACCCCTGAAAGTTGTGGTTAGCTTTGCCAATACTTTTCTTGACCCCGGAAGTGGAGAGAAGTTTGTTGAGAAGCTGTTCCTCATTTCTCACTTGAAAAATTACCCAAACAGAAGGAAGCATGGAAACTGTGCAGATTCCATTTGATTACTGAGCAGAAGCTACCAGAGCCCTCAGATTGAGAAACATTCGCACAGAGCAAGCATTTAACACTATTTCCCTGGGGATGGAACCTAGGGCCTCACACTTGATAGACAAGTGCTCTATCACTGAGCTACACCTCCTGCCCTTACACTTTCTATTTTAATGTCATTCTTATCACTTTACATTCTCTGAATCTACATCCCAAAGGGGATTGAAAGAGCCAGGTGGGGACTTTGCAGCTGAATACAGGGACTCAGCCTTAAGAAAGGTCTACACTTCTTTGACTCGCAACTATTCCTTCCCTGTTAGGACTATCTGTCTCAAGATAGTTTTTTGGTCATTATAGGCTAAAATAAATAATAACTGATAAATAAAAAGAGTCCAGGCAAGAATTCTGTTCCTGCCAGGAGCAACTAGCGGAAGAGTCTATAATCTGTGGATCAGACACTGTATCTAAAGAACTTTTTTGAGAGGAAGCCTTTGGCAACTCTTCTAACTTGCATTCAGAAGAAACAAGCCTTATTTTCCACAACAGGCAGCTCAGTCAACACCAGCAGGAGGGAGGAAGCGCTCTTCTGTGTCTGCAGGTTTATCCCTGGATGCTACGGAAATAGCAGTTGCTAGGGCAAGAGGAATACAGAATGGAGAGTCTTTTAAAATTCTTGAGTAAGATGACTATCAGAATCATGACCTAAAAAGGCAAAGACTGGCTATTCTAATGCTTGTTGCGAATGCAGCTTGTGCACGGCCACAGGATATGTTACCATGTGACCCTTTTATTAAAATGAGTCCAGGGAGAACACTGACCATCCAGGCCTGCCTGCCAGACTTGCATCCTGGCAAATGGTAACAAACAACTCTCGTTTCTCAGTGGCCACGGCTTGCAGAGCCTCACACGCAACCTGGGCTGTGCGGCCTTCACAGCCCTGTTGATTATAATTCCCTTTCACAGATATTGAAAGCCGAGGCTTGGAGGATCACTGACTCCCCCAAACTAGCCCAGTGTCAAAATGTCAGGATCAGACTGCAGAGCAGGCTTCTGTGGAAGTTTCCATTCCAGTCTGCTTTCTTTTAAATGGACAAATTCTTCACAGGCCGCTGCTCACCAGCGCCTCCCACGCCTGGCTATGTAGGTGAGAAGGCAGGGGACTGGTAGGTAAATCAACTTACACTGCCCTTCTGGGTGGGTAACTCGGAAGCGTTTCTCTTCTCATTAGATGGATCCCGGGATGCCCTATTGAAGGAGGGAGCTGGTGACAACAAAGAATGGAAACTAGGTAATGATCACGCAGCCAAACTAGTGGAAGTGCTGTAGCAGATTTTCCACTGTTGAAACATCAGACTTCTCCAAAAGTTTTCATTGCAAAGTGCCCACCCAGTTATGAAGGAAACAGGATTAACTTACTGTATACAGGAGAGGAACTGCTTGGCAGCCACATGGGAAAGCAGGCTGTGTTTGGAACGGAGAGCACAGGGAAGGGAATGTCAACAGGGTAGAAACTCAAGAGTGCAAGGAGGATTCCGAATCAGAAACAGGAAACTACACACATTCAGAGAGAGGTTGCCATGACAGTTGGACAGGCCAGCACCTGGCTCAAGATCGTCACATTCCTTTCTTGTGCACTGCTTCCTTAGACTGGAAAGGAAAGGGCACATCGCTACCTGATCTTCACCAGGGAGGGCAGTCGCAGGGGCGGCCCCCAAAGTTAATGGGCTTGCTAATTCTTTCCTAGAGTCCCCTCTGTTTTCTGTCAGCAGTAGGAAAAGACATTCTAGCAAATGACATCCAGTAATGCTTTAATTAACTGCAGTATTTTGTACTCCACTATGCACCAACGAATCGTTTCCAGATGGGCAAAATGGTATTTAAACAAAAAACAATCCATTTAAAGAAATTTAGATTTCCCCAAGGTATAGAACTCTGAGGGTCTATTTTGATAGATACTAGGATGGGAGTGGAAATTTGTATTTAACATATAAAATACAAGGATATTCTTTACATCTGCCAGCTTTTCATGAGTCCACATTTCCAAGGCTAATGCTTAAATGGCCCAATGCAGTCAGTTCTAATGATTTTATTTTTAGGAATCTGACTTGGAGGAGACAAGAAGTGTGGAACACTTGCCTTCACCCTCATGTAAGCTCATTATTTTGAGACTTCTCTTCCTAAGGAGAGGAAGTACATATCCAGCTGTGCACTTCTGGCATCTCCCTTAGCATTCTGTAAACAGGGGAAGTCGCTTCCTTATCCAAGAATTCCGGATGGACCCATGTAACAGCCCCTGCACCAGGCAGCAGCCTCCGACCTGCTCCCACTGTGCGTGCCCGTCACTGTCATGCTGTTCTCAGCTTCTCCACTTTTATTCCTATTTTATCTGCATGGAGGAGCCAGTCTAGTTGTCAGAAAGCACATACCTTATCTGGGTGCTGGGTAGGGTCTTGGGTACTAGTTCTTTATTTTGCCAGAGAGGAGTGAGTAGTGATAGTTAGCTTCAATTCCAGAACTGAATTTGGAGATCAAAACATCCTGTCCGTTGTGGGTATGGTGCAAAGAGAACTTTGTCCAGCCTAGTGCCTTGAAGCCAGTATCCAGGAAGTCTCCCATAATAAGTAGCAGCAAATTCTTTATTGATAAGTTACCGATATTTACTTTAATGACAAAGTGAATTCAAAGCTTTTTTTTAAAGGTTAGAGAAAATGTGTTGGGGAGGGATAGGCATAGTATCTAATTTTAGCCAAATCACTAAGTTTGTCAGTAATTACTTTTTTATCAATGTATGGTCCTTTATATATGTTCTTTTGAAGTGACAATAATAAATAAAGCTATTTGGGGTGTGGTCATCAAAATAACAACCCTAATCAGTATGATGAAAGCCCAGTTCCTAGTGTGGTTCCTACCACTAACAGAAGTTTAAAACTAAAGCTGCTAACTATCAGCAAAGACCACTGTACAGCAGCTAAACTTCCTTTGAGAACCAGAAAAATATACACTTAGGAAAATGGGCTACAAGATCCCTTCAATAAAGTAAATTTCTCTCTACCGCAATCATTCTTAGCAAGGAGTAAACATTATATAGTCAGCCCTCTGTATCTGTGGGTTCTACATCTGTGGATTCCATCATAAGCAGGTTAAAAAATATTTGAAGAAAAACCTGTGCTTGTACTGAATATGTACAGACATTTTTATCATTATCCTGTAAATACAGTATAACTATTTGTGTAGCATTTACATGGTATTAGGTAGTATAAGTAGTTTAAAGATGACAAAGTATACAGAAGAATGTGCTTAGAACATATGCAAGTACTATTTCATTTTATATAAGGAACTTGAACATCTCATATGTTGGTGCCCATGGAAGGTTCTGTTGCCAATCCTCTTGGACATTGACAGACAACTGTAATCACCTATCGAGCTTTTAAAACCTACATGCTACAGCCAGGCATGGTGGCACACACCTGTAGTCCCAGCACTCGGGAGGCCGAGGCAGGAGGATCGCCACAGTTAGAGGCCACCCTCAGCTACATAGTAAGTTCAAGCCAGCCTGGACTACGTAGCAAGACCCTGTCTCAAGAAAACAAAAAACAAAAACACCGAACCAAAAACAAATAAACCTACATGCCAGGACCCACTGCAGATTTACTAACTCAAAATCTCCTGGCACTTGCATGTTTTTTAAAAGAACCCCAGGTAATTTTGATGTATCTCCCCAGGTGAGAGACACGCACGGTCTCTAAAGAATGCACGCACACACAGTATTCAGTCCCCATCATGAGACATTTCACGTAACTCTTACTGACGCCTGTTGGCTCCTTGGGGATTACTGACAATGTAAAAAATCAAAAAAGCAACTTCCCTGGCTGTGACCACCAACTGGGAAAAATAGCAGCTTGACACCTCAACGCCATAATGGAGACATTTAAAAAACAACTTCTCATGAGTGAACCAAAGAGAGAAGCGTAGATCTGTAAACACCAAGAGTGACAAGAACCAGGTGCAGGAGTCACTGGCTTTCCTAGCTCCCCGAGGTGGGTGACAGATGGCTGAATTGGCTGTGCTGTTTGGAGACAGGCCCACCACCCCTTCCTTTCAATTAGTGCAGGCCATATAACCACAGCAGAGCAACACCAAGCACAGGATCCCTCTCTTTAGCGTCCAGGGTGCATGCCAACCCCCTCCCCACCCTTCCTGCACTTGCCTAATTCAGAATCTCTTCCTGATAGAGCCCAACTAAAGGCCACACCTCTTTCAACACTTTCTTCTCAGTGTTCTCAAATTTGAAATGCTGAATACGTAAGAGCCCTACTGATTACCAAGAACATGCTGAAAGCCAATGAAGTGAGGATCTGGGCCGTGGATATAGCTCAGCAGCACAAGCGCCTACCTGGCAAGCATGAGGTCCTGAGTTTGATTCCTGATACAAAAAAAAAAGCGAGGATCTGAGGCTGTGGATGTAGCTTAGTGATACAGTGTTTGCCTAGCATTGTCCAGGCCAACCTCCCCCCGCAAGGATCAAAGCTGGGACTGATGGACAAAATCAGAAAGAAAGGCCAATGGGAAAGGCAAGGGAACAGCGCAGAGTGGTTACACTGGAGAAACAGATGGGGACAAATAATCGACATTCCTGCTAAGCTTTTCAATCCTTTGAGGTGTCCTACTGTACAACTGTCACAGGTTTTATGGATTTTCAGAAAACTTCCTGTCCTGAAAACTCACTTCTGAGTGTTAAATGATATATATTTTTTTGGTGGGTGGTGCTGGGGATGGAACCCAGGGCTTCAAGAATGCTAGGCAAGTGCTCTGCCACTGAGCTACCCCCCAGCCCTTGATATTTCACTTTTATCCTGAGGCCTGTTATGTGCATTCTCTGTGGAGAGCTCCACCTTCCTCCTCAGCTCCCCACCTGTCCAACGAATATAATACCTGGATAAAAGCTGTCACTCACAGTGGTCACTCTGAGGGTTTCAATGGACCAATGAACTGGGGTGACTCCCCAAAATGTTGCCTGTTCCCTGGATGCAGGATGCCATGAGAGGACTGAAACAGCTCTCTGGGGCAGTTTTCTGCAGAGCTCTGCTGCCAAGAGCTGGTGGTAGTAGTGGAGGGCAGGCCGGGGTCAGGCTGTGCTCTGGCTGGTGCCAGGTTCTGAGTTTGGTGTGTAACGACAACATTCTGCTCTTAGGTATCCAAGGACTGGGTTCTTTCTAGTTAGTAGCACAGTAATGTGCCACTCTGGCACTGCACGTTACTTTCTGTTGTTTCAGGTGGCTGGAAAGGGCTCTGGACTTGGAAACGAATGAGCAAGAAGATCAGATGATACAGGGCTCCTACTCCCTCCCACAGCTTCATCTGCAGAGAGAGCCTAGGAAAGGCTTTCTGAGAGACTTTCTGGTTTCCCTATATAGAAGGCAATCTCTTCCCTAGAACTCTCGGGCAGAGTGGGAATACAGAAATGGAGAAAATGATCTTCTCATTTATCCTGGTGCCTGTGCCAAGCAGAACTAAGTCTCTAAGTCAGATCCAGGTTGGCTTCCACACCAGGTCAGCAGCCTGGATAGCAGCAGCCAGGATACTGGCAGCCAATACCTAGTGGATACAGCCCTCCCTGGTGAGGACAGAGAGGGCATCTACCCTCTGGAGAACACCAAGAAGTAGAGAACACAGGGTAACTTGGCCATGACATAAAAGGTACCAGGAACACGATATGTCCCAGAAAACTGAGATTTACATGGAAAAGTGCACATGCTTCCACTGCCTTCATACGGAAAGGCTACTGTCCTGTCCTGCAATCTGCCCCTTCATCACTCAGCCCTGACAGTCAATCCCAGAGACAGGGAGGAAAACCCCAGACAGCAGCAGGGGAGGGACAGGAAGGTCCATGCTTCCTCACCCAAGCCGCCTCACAACTGTGTGGTGGGGGTAGGGTGTGACTGCCAAGGGAGGCTACATAAGTCCACGACAACCCCACCATTCTGGAAACAGCCTCTCACCCATGGCTGCCTCTGTTTCGGGAATGAGAGATAATGGAAATTGCCTTTTTATAGCCAGTTTCTCTGATTGGGACAGGAATTAAGACAGGATATGGAAGAGACATATTAACAACCCCAATGTCCCAGGAAGTCTCAAGACTGAGGATCTGCGAGTCATGGAGTTAAAAAGGGGCAGTCAAGGGCTTCCAGAAATGGGGTGCTGAGATTCGCAAGGAGTAAGTCCTCCTCTGGGCTCCTACAGTCTCTTCTTAATTAGTTTCTCAAGTTTGCGGATGCGAGATGACTCCTGTTCTGGGGTGGGCGCCATCAGGGACAGGGAGCTGGAGCCTTCGGCCCCTGAGGGTGGGGTGGGGAGCCTCTGGCGCAGGAGCTCCAGCATGCTGCTCTGCTCACTCCTCTTCAGTCCCTGGGGAGAGAAAAAGGAGCAGGCTCAGCAGGTGGCCCCACTAGAGCACTGGGGTCATGCTGAGGACAAAAGCTTTCTTCAGGAATTACCAGCCCAAAGTAACCTGGGAGAAAAGCAGAGGAAGAAAAAATGAAGTACTAGAGTAGCAGCCAGGGAAGAGGTGGGAGAGAAGGACAGGTAGATGGAGGGAGGGAAAACCCTCCTGCTCTTCCCTCTTCCCCTTCTGCTGTCCTCTGCTGAGCAGTGGCTCTCAGCTGGCCAGGGAAGTCTCAGAGTCCTGCAGCTGCACGCCCAGGATCAGCCTCCTGGAAAGGATTCGTGGAATCCAGATTGCAGGGGGAGGCCAATGACATGCATTTTGAGGTAGCCCCCAGGAGCCTGTATCTCACCCCTCAGTGTGAGAAGCAGGTATGGGGTGGACAAAGCAAGACCCTGGGTTCACCTTCATGTCCAGTATCTTCTGGAAGGTTTCTGTGTTGCAGTCCGTAAGGAGCTTGATGTAGTTGTCCACAAACACCACCAAGGGCTCATGAGGGGCCATCACCACCTACCGAGGGAGGGGACAAGAGTAAGCCCTCAGGAAGAACTCTCAGTTGGAGGGCATTTGGTAGCTGGCCACCAAGGGGACCTGCAAGATTCCCTTAAGCAGCAATTACCCCAAACTCAGAAATGCCTGATGCCTGTTAAATCTTCATAATCAACTGAAGCAATGTTTCCAAAAATTGCCAGATCACCTGAGTTGCTTGCTAATGTACAGAATACTAGGTCCCACCTCTGAGGATTGTAATTCAGTAGGCCTGGCTGGGAGATTTTTAATTATTGGGAAACAGTGTGTTAGAGGCCTCCTGTGGGAGGCATTTCATGGGTACAGGGTACCTGCTCCTTCTATTTTTGAGAAACAGGCAGCAAAAGGAACTGATGTAAGTGGATTTTCTAAACAACAACAACAATTCAAAGCTGCTTCACTTTCTCTCTCTCTTTTTTTTTTTTTCCCAGTACTGAGGATTGAACCCAGGGTCTCACATAATAGGCAAGCACTCTACCACTGAGCCACACTCCTAGGCCAGCTGCCTCATTCTTTTGAAGACCTACAATCTGGAACTTCATTTAACTTCATTCATTTAAACTATCAGTTAATATACAAACAGATGGCATCACAATCATGGATTCATTTCCACTTGATTATGGAATGTGGCATTCGACTTTCTTCCCCAGCTGACTGATCTTGTTTTGAGTTCCTGAGAATGTACCAATGGGCGGCAAGGAGCAGTGCCCTCAGAAATCCTCTACAGATAATTCCAAAACTGTACGCTCTCCTCCCTGGAGATAAGCCATCTGGGGAAGGAAGCCATCAGGCTGCTACCAGTTTTCCCGGGCCAGGTCCCAGGTGCCTGCAGACCACTGCCACTTTTTACTCCTGCCATCACTGAGTCATTCTGTTTGGGAAATGAGCCTGAGGAGCCTGCAGGCCCATGACTCTCAGACCTTATTAAGATAGTGCTGGGCTGGTGAGATGGCTCAGCGGCATAAGCGCCTGCCTTGCAAGCGCGAGGGCCCGAGTTCGACTCCTGGATCCCACATACGAAAAAGGGGCCGGTGATATCGCTCAGCGGCACGGGTGCCTGTTGGCGCGCGAGGTCCTGAGGTCAACCCCCCGGTACCCACCAAAAAAAAAAAAAAAAGATAGTGCTGTTTCTTCTCTAGCCTCCTCCCCTTTGTCCACAAGTACAGGTGGAAATCCAAGGCAGATGCGCCAGGCTGCAGACATTCTCGACACCATCACCAGAAGTACAATCTTTTGTTAAATGAGGCTTGAAAGAACCCACTTGCTGATTAGATTCATTTACTACCACATCTGCTCAGAGTTCATTTAAAGGTGCAAAGTACAGAAAGCCAAAAAGGCTTTTGTGGAAGGGAGGAACTGATAGCTGGGACTGAAATTCCTGCTGAGAAGCAAAAGGATCCCTGACTGACACACTGATCCACAACAACACTTCACTCCCAAGCTTGGCTAAATCTGATTACGAGGGAATCCCGTGACAACAGAGAATTCATTTGTCAGAAAGAATTACTGATCCATAAGTAACTACCTGCTCACTTGCAATAATATTTGATGAGGCCACAATTTAGTCCAGCCTAGGAATGTGGACTATCCTTTGGGAATGGTGGGGATACGTCCTCCTCACCTTCAAAACCCAAACTTCCTGGAATAAGGGATCAAATAAATAACCAGCCCTCTTTAACAGAATCCCTGAGGACGACACAACCATCACCTTGAGGATCATCTCAGCCCGGGTCATGCCTTTCACAACAATCTTAGTGTAGCTGGCGGGTGCCTTCCTCACCACCTGGGAGCCAATGGAAGGAAGGTCAAGCAGGACCATCTTCAGGGAGTGGGTATCCAGCAGCAGCTGTGGGTCAAAGCAGAGTGTTACCAGCCACTTCACAGGAACATAACACTGTGTAGAGCCATGATGATTCCTCATGGTTTTCTGGTTATACCTACAACACATTCAAAGCTGGAAAATAAACAGACCTATAAAAAAAATTAACAAGGGATAGTGGCGCATCCCTGCAACCCCCGGACTCTGGGAAGCTGAGGCAGGAGAATCACAAGTTCAAGTCCAGCCTGGGCAACTTAATAAGACCCTTTCTCAAAAAATAAAAAAATGTGCTGGGGATAGAGTTCAGTGAAAAGGTCTTGGGTCCAATCCCTAGCACCACACACACACACACACACACACACACACACACACACAAAAGAAAAAACTGTATTTCCCATTACCCGGGAAAAACAACATCAAGATACCACAATTAAATGTGGTAAAATTCCTGCTGGTCTGTGTATGTATGTGTATTAAAAAAAGGAAACCAGAATCACATTTTCTGTGTGTACACATGGTTAAAAACCTGTTTTCTTCACTTAATATATAAAATTTTTGCATTCTATTTTCCCATCTTGGCAGTATTGTATTAAAAAAAACATAATTTTTAATGGCTACATAGTACTCTATGGTGTATGAGTATATATAAGTTTAAAGTATTAAACTGTTTTAATTTGCTCCTAGATTTTTATTATTAATACCAAATACTGAGGTGGACAGCCTTATAACATATTTTAGGTGCACAATGGTATTTCCATAGAAGATAGTGTTTTGTATTGTTTGAGACAGGGGTCTTACTAAGTTACCCAGGCTGGCCTTGAACTCATAATTTTCCTGCTTCAGCCTAAGTAGCTGAGATTACAGGAGAGAGTATGGGACAGACCAAAGTATGAGGATATTTTAATGTTCCTGATACAAACTGGAATCTCTTTCCAAATGGATTGTACCTATTTACGCACCTGCCAGCAGCATACACCATGCCCTCACTGGGATTGAAAACTGCCATAAAAATCTTTTATTTATTAGGTAAAAATGGTTGCTATAGTATTTTGAGTTTCTCTGGATGCTAGTGAGGAGGTAGACTTAACCAAATTCAAATGTATCTTGGCAACAGCCCATCATTTCCTGTTGTTTGTTGGTCCTAGTTCTCTTGATGCTAACTCTCTGGAAGGTTATTAATTTTCCTGGCTGATCACCAATTATCAGGAATAATGCTAGGAATCTTACATCACATTTAGTCTTCCTGAGGATCTGACCTCAAGAAAAAATTCAAAAGCTGACAAGTGTTGGGGCTAGGGATGAAGCTCAGGGGTAGAGCACTTGGTTAGCATGACCGAGCCCTTGACTGAATCCCCAGCATCACGAAGAAAGAAGAAAGAAAGAAAGAAAAAAAGAAAGCAAGAAAAAAGCAAGCAGCTAGCTGGCACTAAAATGCACAGTATACATTAATTTAACCATTTGGGGGAACTTAGTAATATTTTTTTTTTATTCAACATACAAATAGCCTATAGCACAGCATTTTAACTTATATCCTTTAGAGAAATTCTTGTTTATGTAGAAAAATGTTTCCTGTACCCACTCTTTGCCAAAGCAAAAGACTGCAAACAACCTAAGTATCTATAAAAAGTAGAATGAATAGACAAACTGTGGCGTATTTATGCAATGGAATATGGTCCTGAAGATAAAATGAGTGAACACAAATAACATATCTCAACATGTGTAAATCTCAAAAAACATTCAGTTGGGCAAAAAAAGCAAGAGGGGAAATGATATGTATAGTACGATTTATATAAACCTTAGAAATAAGCAAAACAAAACTACATATCACTTGTGAATATATACACATATGCCAAACACCGAGGGAAATATAAAAATAAAAATCAGAATAGTGTTCACCTCTAAGCACAGAGGGAGGATAATGGCAGGGTGGGAAAAATGGGGGGCTTCAACAAATAACTAGTGATTTATTTTACATAAAAAAAGATCTAAGCAAGCATGGGAATATGTCAGGTTTTACTGAGCTGAGTGGTGAGCTTATGTTTTTACATTATTTTCTACTTTTTTTTTTTTTGTGGGTACCAGGGGTTGACCTCAGGACCTCACGCGCCAGCAGGCACCCGTGCCACTGAGCGATATCACCGGCCCTTTTTTCGTATGTGGGATCCGGGAGTCAAACTTGGGCCCTTGCACTTGCCAGGCAGGCGCTTACGCCGCTGAGCCATCTCACTGGCCCCCTATTTTCTACTTTTATTAAATAGAAATCTTTCTCTTCCTTCCTTCCTTCCCTTTCCTTTCTGTCTGTCTGTCTGTCTGTCATTTGAGGCCTGGCAAGTATTCAACTTTGTCTTCCATGTAGCAAATTTTAAAAGCCCCATCAAAATCAAAGCCATGTCTTAGCATTTATTTGTTGGTAGGGGAAAAGAAAGTCAAACATTACATTTAAAAACATATGGGGTTACTTTTTCGTTTTTCTACATTTTTTTACTTCCCAGAGACACATTATATGCATGAATAACTGTATAGTCTTAAGCGACAGGAAGAGTTTTTAATGAACCAGACATAATTCTCCAATGTCTTCCATATCTTAAGGAGATATGACACTTTCATTCCCTGGCCAGTCACAATAAAATTCTGTTTGTATTAGACAGCTGAAGAGATGAAAACCTTGGTCTGAGATTTTACATGAAGCAATGCAGTCCGAAAAGATGGGAACTAGTGTGACAGATTTAGCAGCTGTCTTTGGAAACTGAAGATAAAAAGTCCCATTTATGGTGAAAATCTGCTGGTTTTCATCTTTGAAAGTAGGTAAGAGTTCAGCTCCTTAAGCTTGGGGCCCTGGGGGAGAGGCGGCCATTTGCCAAATGCATTGCACCTCAGAGACAATCTTTACGATGGAGTTGCTGGCTGAGCCTCTGATGGGCTGAAAGGTGGGCCAGCATACTGTATGTGTTAAGGTGCACTGGAAACCTTAGACGGAGACCCTTACTTCTTAAAGAGCCCCCTGCAATTCTTGGGGGACACTATGGCTTACTGGAGGAATGACTATCTTGAGTAGACAAGATAAAGGCACATGCCTAGAATGCAAAGATTCATATCTGTCCCACGGAGTTCTTTAGTGAGGTGGCACAGGGAGACAGGTCAAGGTACCAAGAAAGGATGGACAAAGGTGAGGCTATGCTGTGTTTTTCTGTTCTTCCTCTCTCTCCCCCTTTGGTAGTGCTGGGGATGGATCCCAGAGCCTCACAAATGCTAGGCAAATGCTCTGCCACTGAGCTATACCCCAGCCCTTCTTCCTCTTTTTTAAAATTCAGGTATGACTTACATAGAGTAAAGAACACAAATACCGAGCGTACAGCTCAGAAATCTTTTCCATATGCACACACCCAACTGACTGAATTTCCAGGAGGTTTCTGACCTCTCTGAGGGCTTCCTCACGTTGTCTTCTGGTCAATGCTCTCCTTGCCACCCAACAAAAGTAACCATTCTTTTGCCCTCAATTACTGATTACTTTAACCACTTATCACCCCACTCTGAACGTTTTTGTACATGTGGTCATCACCCCTCATTTCTTGAGGGGTGGGCATCACCCTCATTTCTTGAAGGAACTTCCGGATAATGGGCAGACAGACACAGGCCAGCTGTAGTAGAGATCGCCAAATAGTATTCCAGTGCAGCTGTGCTAATTGCCATTCCTCCCACCATGTATGTGCCAAAGTTCCGGTTGCTTTAGATCCTCACCAACACTTGGTATCATCAGTAAACAGTTTTAGGCATTCTGATATTGTGAGTTTAATTTACATTGCCCTGATGATTAATTTGTCTACTGGCTTTTTGCTTTTTGTTTTTTTGAGACAGGGTGTTGCTATGTAGTCCAGGTTTGCCTTGAATTATGTATACCTTGGCCTGGACTTGAACTCTTGGTTCTTGTCTCAGCTTCCCGAGTGCTGGGATTACAGGTGCACAGCACCCCGCCCAGCTTGCATATCTTTTTAATTTTTTTGTGGTGTGGGGGTGGGGCATCTTTTTTGTTTTTGAATGTTTATTCAAGGTCTTCTGTCACTTTTCTGTTGGTTATCTTTTTCTGATTGATTTGTTGGAGATGTTTAATAATATGCCCTTAGTGTATGAGTATTTTGTTAGTTATGTGTGTTTCAAATATGGCCTCCTTCTCTGGCTTACCTTTTAACTCTCTTAGTGGTATCTTTTGATAAAAATAAGTCCTTAATTTTAAGTACTCAAAAAAAAATTTTTTTTTTAAATTTTTTGTACCGAGAATCGAACTAAGGACCTTGCACTTACCAGGCAGGTGCTGTGCTGCTGAGCTATATCCCCACCCATGCAATTTTTTTAAGTACTCCAAATAACCAATTTTTTTCCTTTTATTCCTTTTAATTTTTGCCTAACCCAAACTCATAAAGGTATTCTTTTCTGTTATCATCCAGAAATTGTCGTACCTTTTATTTCATAATCCACCTGGAACTGATTTTTTAAGAAATTGAGATACAATTCATGTTCCACAAAATTTACCCTTTCAACATGTATGATTCAGTGTTTTCAAAAATTTATTTGCAAAGTTATATAACTATCACTATTACCTAGTTCTAGAACACTTCATCACCCCTAAGAAATCCTGTACCCACCAGGAGGCACTCCCTTTGCCTTTGCCAATCATTAATCTACTTTCTGTTTTATGGATCTGCCTATTTTGGACATTTTATATAAATGAAGTATTTGTGCCTGGTCTCTTTCATTTAATGTAATGTTTTCAATTATGTTGTAGTATAAATGAGTCTGTCTTTCCTTCCTCCCTCCTTCCCTCTCCCGCCTCTCCCTTCCCCCCTCCCCCTTCCCTTCCTTCCTTCCTTCCTTCCTGTTATGTGGGGATTGAACCCAGGGCCTTTGTATTAAGCTACACAGCCACCTTTTTTTCCTTTTTTTTTTTTTTTTTGAGACAGGGTCCCACTAACTCACTAAGTTGCCCAGGCTGGGCTGGAACTTGTGATCCTCCTGCCCTAGCCTCCTGAGTACTGTAGCTGGGATTATAGGCATGTGCCACTGAAAATTGCATTTAAAATTTTCACATCTAGATTGTTTGTTGCTGATATATGGAAATATATTTTAATACTGACCTTATATCCAGCAACCTTGCTAAATTTATATTTTAGTAGTTTATCTGTAGATTCTTTTAGATATTATCATTCACAATCATATTCTCTGCGAAAAATGATAGTCTTGCTTCCTTATAATCTGTATACTTTTGTTTAAGAGTTTTTTGCTAGCTAGGACTTCAAGGGAAATGTGGGATAAAAATGGTGATAGTAGATACACTTGTCTTTGTAATTTTGAGAAACTTTCTGTATCTGCCACTAAGTGTGATTTTACTGTAATTTTCTCCCTTAGTTGGTTATTTCACATGCTTGTTCAGTGCTGGTAAGTCCTCCCACTTTCACAGCTGTGGACTCCTCTTGCTGGGCCTGGCTTCTAGCTGTGTGGGGCACAATGGAAGGACCTTTTGTGATAGGCGAGGTGTGGACTCTCAGTGGGAAGGACGGCCTCAGAAATCAAGATGGATCAGAGCTCATTGAGACAGGAAAAAATGAATGCGTGGGTGGATAAGAACTTCAGAAGGCTATTTTTTTAATATGAAAGAGTGAAATTAATTAAAAGCAGATTGGAAACATACTGTACAATCCAAATTGTTTCCACAATGTTCAAATGACAACCAAATTTAAAGATAGAGCTTATTTATATAAAGGGAGCCAAAGAGCGGGGCATGGTGGCACACGTCTGTAATCCCAGCACTCGGAAGGCTGAGGCAGGAGGATCACTGTGAGTTTGAAGCCAGCCTGGACTACATAGTAAGTTCAAGGCTAGCCTGAACTACACGGTGAGACTCTGTCTCGAAAAACCCAAATAATAAAAATAAATAAAATAAAGGGACTCAAATAATATAAAATGCGAAGAATTTACTTATACTTACTATCTTATAAAATGGCCAATATTTCATCATACCAAAATTATCGATATGGATCATAATATACTGTGGTTGCCTGTCAGTGCTGTTATATCCTTGTCTTTTTTTTTTTTTTTTTTTGTGGGTACTGGGTGTCGACCTCAGGACCTCGCGCACCAGTAGGTGCCCATGCCTCTGAGCGATATCACCAGCCCTCTTTTCATATGTGGGTTCCAGGAGTCGAACTCGGGCCCTCGTGCTTGCCAGGCAGGTGCTTAGGCCGCTGAGCCATCTCACCTGCCCCCTATATCCTTGTCTTTAGAAAAGACTAAGAACTAGTAAAATGAAGCAGGGAATGCTCATTTGACTATTATGAGATTCGTAAGGGAGACAGCAGTGCAAGATATAAAGGTACCAATACTTGTGCCAAGTCTAAGGAGGCACAGAGGGATTTAAAAAATTAAGATCTCAAACTTGATGAAGCAGTCAAATCAAACTGGTAAAGATACAAGCGATGAGGTCATGGTATAGAGCCATACTTCTGTATCTTGTAAAATAATGTGCTTACCCTAAACATGCTTCAACCAAGGCCATGTGCATTAATAACTTATATGTGTACAGTGCTTTTAAAATTTTAGACCTGTTCACATCTATTACCAGTAGCCATTTGATCCTCACACAACAACTCTGTGAGGTAGGCAGGGCAGGGGTTATCTACCTCCCATTTTACAGATGAGGAAACTGGTGTAAAGAGGTAAAGGAAATTGCTTCGTATCAGTGACGAAGCCAGGACAAACCAGCTCTCCTGCACTTGGCTCCATCTGTTTGCTACTAGGCCACCCCTCACATTGTGAATGGTCTTTTAATTAGTAAAGAATCTTGGGAAAAAGAACTTGCAAGTACACTCCTACCACTCTGCAGATTAATGATTCATCTGCTCTCTTTTCTGAGGACACAGAAAAGGAGTCAGGGTACCAGGAGGCAGGTGTTGGAAGTAGACTTCTATCAGTTTAGGAAATATATCCTTTTGTAATCAGTTCCTAGGTTTAGGTATTTGAAGCAGCCTCTGAAGCAATTTTTTTTTTTTTTTATGTGGGTACCGGGAGTTGACCTCAGGACCTCGCGCTTGCCAGCAGGCGCTTGTGCCGCTGAGCGATATCACCGGCCTTTTTTTTTCCTTTATGTGGGTACCAGGAGTCGAACTCAGGACCTCGTGCTTGCCAGGCAAGCGCTTATGCCGCTGAGCTATCTCATTGGCCCATCTGAAGCAATTTTTTAAGCCCCAGGTGAAAAGCACCAGTTGCCACTTCCTTCCATTGCCAAGTGTATGTAATGACAGCATCCCTGCACAGCTCACCGGCAGTGTCTTGCTGGGCACTGGCCTCCTCACTAATACCATAGCAATTGGCCTGGCCAGTTTTTCTTCCTCCCAAAGTTTTCATACCAATCTCCTGTTTTCTGCCAACTCAGCTGCAATAGTTCCAGCCACTGACTGCCTTCTTCCACTTTCCCACCTTGGAGGGAATCCCTGGGCACTGGCCTATTTCCAAAACCAACTCTAGAAGAGGAGGCTTGGAGGCCTTGGTGTGGAGGCTGCACCAGGAGAGTTTCAGCTGGTGCTGATGGAGGGACTGAGCTCACCTAATATACCCAGTCTGGGAATGGGGCTGCTCTGACAGGGAGCAACTGCACCTCTGAAAAGGTGGGAGCTTGGGCTCCCTCGGGAGCACCCTATACCCAAAGATTCATCCCAGGAATACTTGGGGTCACAGATTCTCAGCTGACATTCTTCATCTAATTCCTTAACTGTTTTTAAGGTAGGCTGATGATCAGCTGCCTGACTTTTCTGCTTTTAGAACGCTGGTTCCCTCTTCCCCTGGGTGTCAGAGGCCACTAAGTTCTGATCACATTGCTTGGCCCAAGCAGCAGTCTCCATTAAGTTGTCCGGGCCAGTTGCTATCTGAGTTTGGAGAAGCAGATCCAACGAATCACAAAATGGACAGTGTGGTGGGTCACCCATATTTACGGCATGGGCGACACAGGCCTTTATATAGAACGCCTTCAGAACTTTAAACTTGGAGCCATACTGACATTTGGTATGGCAGAAGCCTGCCTGATGGACATCTGCATTGTGCTGAACAATCTGGAGGCACTGAATATATTCCGCCTCACCACGCATGCAGAGAAGAATTTGTGTCTCCTGTCTGCACCACTAGATGCACTGCTATTGGTAGTGGCTATAAAGGGCTGGGAAGGAAGACTACTGAAGCAAGCTCCTGGACAGCAAGGTGCAAATCTGAAGGTGTAGGGAAGCTCTGTTGCTCTCAGGGTATTTCCAGGAGCCAGATGATTCTTCCCTTGCAGGGCTAATTGCTGAGAAGCTGGGTCCAAGGACTGCATTTCTGGCTTCTGCCAAGGATCTGCTTTTCTTTCTTGACTATATTTGAAATATTTCTTCTGTAATCCCAGCACTTGGGAAGCTGAGGCAGGAAGATCACAATGATTTCAAAGCCAGCCTGAACTACATAGCGAGACCCTGTCTCAAAAATCAAAAACAAACAAAGAAATATTTCTTATTCTATTCTGTTTTGCTGCCAGTCCAATCACCTCTTCATTTCCTGAGTAGGCAACAACATCATCTGCAACAACACCAGCTCAGCCATCCTTACAGGTGGCCACACAAGCTGATGTGCAGCCCAGGTGGATGTCAATGGCTACCAGGAGGTGGCAGGGATTGTGGTGGCAATAACGGGGACTCCCCCGTGCCAAAAGCTACATCCAACAGCCCCACTAGACACCAAGGAGCCAGAAGGCTCTTTAGAAAGGAATAAATGTTGTGCAAGAGGGAGAAAGCTCTGCTACCTGGGGAATACATACACTCAAGAGAGAAGAAGGAAGTTCAGCTGTTCAGATAAGATCTGTAGTTAGAAAATGTGGAAGAAGGGGGCTGGGGTTGTAGCTCAGTGGTGAGACACTTGCCTAGCAGGCATGAGACCCTGGGTTCCATCCCTAACATCACACAAAACGAAACAAAACAAAACTAGAAGCTAGTTTAATTTCAGGAAGCATGGAGTTTTGTATCAATTCCCAGGATAAAAATCTTACTTTGCCTGGCTCTTTTTTTTTTTTGTGGGTACCGAGAATCGAACTCAGACCTTCCGTTTGCCAGGCAGGCGCTGTACCACTAAGCTATATCCCCGGGCCCAAAATCTTATTTTGGACTACAAATGAGTGGATATATGTGGGGATGGTACGTTATTTTTGCTTAAACTGTCACTATGGAGAACTCAAACACATGTGAATTAAACAGAATGGTATCATACACCCTCTTGTAACCAGTATTCAGCTTCAGCCACCAAAACCATTCTGTTATTCTCTTTTCCTGTATGCCACTAACCCACTGACACTCAACATGGTGATGGCGGGGTGTCTGGTTCCCACCCCCATTCCCGGGAACATCTGGCAATGTCTGGAGATACTCATCGCTACACCTGAGAGAGTACCACTGGCACCTAGTGGGTAGAAGTTATGTATGCTGCTCATCATTAATCACAAGAGCCTCTGGCTCAAAGCATCAGTGTGGAGGCTGAGAAATCCTGCTATAATCACTGCTACCACTACTCAATTTTTTTGAGGTAAAATGTACATACTTTGAAATGTGTGATTCTTTTTTTTTTTTTTAATATGCGGGTACTGGGAGTCGAACTCAGGACGTCGCACTTGCCAGGCAGGCGCTTATGCTGCTAAGCTATATTACCGGCCCTAAATGTGTGATTCTTAACTGTGTAATTCTGACAAATGTATGTACCATGTAATCCATACCCTCTCATAAGATTTTGTATATATCCTTTATTAAATTCAACATTTTCCCTTCTCTAT
This sequence comes from Erethizon dorsatum, assembly GCA_028451465.1. Taxonomy (NCBI): domain Eukaryota; kingdom Metazoa; phylum Chordata; class Mammalia; order Rodentia; family Erethizontidae; genus Erethizon; species Erethizon dorsatum. The sequence continues at coordinate 37,837,186 of CM051826.1, forward strand.
TTCTATTTTATTTATTTATTTTTTTGCAGGGGAACTGGGAATCAAACTCAGGACCTTGTGCTTGCCAGGCAGGCGCCGTGCCCCTGAGCTGTATCCCTGGCCCCACTATTTCTACTTTAGGAAGGTTTAAATTTTCTTATTATTAAATGAGTATTGGGCCGGTGAGATGGCTCAGTGGCGTACGTGCCTGCCTGGCAAGCACGAGGGCCCGAGTTCGACCCCCGGTACCCACACAAAAAAAAAAAAAAAAAAAAAAAAGAGTATTAAATTTTATAATTCCATTTTTTTTTTTTTTTTTTTTGTGGGTACCGGGGGTCAACCTCAGGACCTCGCACGCCAGCAGGCGCCCGTGCCGCTGAGCGATATGACTGGCCCCTTTTTCGTATGTGGGTTCCGGGAGTCGAACTTGGGCCCTCGCACTTGCCGGGCAGGCGCTTAAGCCGCTGAGCCATCTCACCGGCCCCTTTTTTTTTTTTTTTGTGGGTACCGGGGGGTCGACCTCAGGACCTCGCGTGCCAGGAGGCGCCCGTGCCGCTGAGCGATATCACCGGCCCCCTTTTTTGTATGTGGGTTCCGGGAGTCGAACTCGGGCCCTCGCGCTTGCCGGGCAGGCGCTTAAGCCGCTGAGCCATCTCACCGGCCCCTATAATTCCATTTTTTAGGACTGCTTAAAATCACCCTGCCACTCTTAAGGAATTTACCTAAAAAGACTGTATCTGAGAATAAGTGTCCTATTTTTTCATTTTTCCAACTGCCATGATGCATACACTACATGATTCTCCTTTTCTTTTCTGTAGTGTTTGTGCTAAAAATCTAAAATTTACTTAAAACACTTTTTTTGTTCAGATGGTTTTGAATTGAGTTTTAAAGTCAAATGGTCAAAATATGATATTTACCTACAATGAAATACTATTCAGCCTTAAAGAGGAAGGAATTTCTGATGTATGGTATGTGGGTGAACCACGAAGACATTATGCTAAGTGAAACAAGCCAGATGCAAAAGGAAAATATTGGCATTCCACTTATATAAGGTATTTATGAGACAGAGGAGATGCACCTGATTCCCTTTTTTTTCCTGGGCCACCTAGAAGGGGGCGTGGTTTGGCTCACATCTGTCATACCTCTCCCCTTTGTTTCTCAGAGAATGAACTGCCATAAGTTACCCCCCTCCCCCTGCATGCTGCTGCTTCTTTGAAGAAACTGGAGGGGAAACCACCTCTAACGTGGCAGAGATCAGGGAGGGATCTGGGCTCAAACTCCCCAGGCCCCAAGAAGTTAGCCCTCCTGAAGATTCCCTTGTTTTGGCCTTGTCATTTTTAGTGGAGACGAGACGGCTGTTAATCAAACAGCTCAGTATCTCCCCAGGTTTCTTTGGCCCATGGCCATGACAACACTGATTAGATCAATCATGGGCCTGCACTCGGACCAATCATAGGCCTGCAGCTGCTATATAAGCAGCTGGTCCCTCACACTTCTCCAAGGGTTTCCTCTGATGTCCTGACCACCCTACACTGCTATACAGGTCCTGTTCAAATAAAATTTCGTTCTGGTGGTCCTGTAAATCTGCTTGTGATTTATTTCTCAGGTAGTGTGGGCTTGGAAGTCCTGTAAAACTATTCTAGATTCTTATCCTGAGTAGTGTGGACAGAGTGGTCACTTTAAGACAGAACAATAAACACTAGGTCTGTTAGCCTTAAAGAGCTTCAGAGATTAGCAGCCAATGAAGATCAGCAACAGCAGCAACTGGCAGAGTTGACAAGGGTGCCTAGCACAAGCTGTGGTCAAATAATGGTGGCAGTCAGTAGCGGCAGAGATCATCACCCAGCAGAGTTGACTGATGGGATATGGCATAATTTGGTGTCAAACAGTGGTGGCCACTAGTGGCCAAGACCAGCAACTGGCAAAGTTCACTGACAGTATCTGGCACAATTTAGTCAAATAGTGGTGGCCGAGACCAGCCACTGGCAGTCAGCTAAAAGCATCCAGCACAAATTGGCACTGGACAGTGTTAGCTGGCAGTGGCTGAAGCTAGCACTTGGCACAATTTGACATCAAGTGGTGGTGTGTGGCAGCTGCTAAGACCAGCAATCACTAGAGTTGACTGACGTATCTGGCACAACTTGGCACTCAGTAGCAGTAGCTGGTAGTGGCCAAGATCAGCAACTGGCAAAGTCAACTGATGGTGTCTGGCACAAGTCAGTGTCAAATGGGCAGCAGCTGGCAGTGACAAAGACTAGCACCTGGCAGAGTGCACCAATGGTATCTGGTACAATTCGGTGTCAAACAATGGTAGCTGAGACCAGCACTCGGAAGAGTTAATTGATGGCATTCAGCACAGTTCAGTGTAGAACAGCAGCGGCTGGCAGAAGCTAAGACCAACACTTGGCAGCTGACTGACAGAACCCAGCACAAGCTGGTGCCATACGGTGGTAGCCAGCAGTGGCACAAACTAGCAACTGGCAGAGTTGACTGATGGTGTCTGGCACAAGCCAGTGTTATACAGCAGTGACACAGATCAGCGACCAGCAGAGTTGACCAATGAATGTCATCTGGCACAGCTGGCATTGAATAATGGCAGCCAGCAGTGGCACACACCAGCACCCGGCAGTCAACAGACGATGCCTGGCACAAGCCAGCATCAAACGGAGACAGTCGGCAACAGCGGAGATCAGCAACTGGCAGAAGTGACTGACAACGCCCAGCACTAACTGGTATTGACCAGTGGCATCAGGGCTGCTAGCACAGCTGAGTCATAATTTCTATCTGTGATGAGCAAAAGAACTCTCAACTGATTGGTGACATCTAGAGTAGTCAAATTCAGAGAGACTGAAACCAGAACGTACTTGCCAGGGACTGTGGGGATGAGGGAGTGGGGAGCTGCTGCTGCATGGGTATGGAGGTTCGGTTTGGAAAGATGCAATCGGTCTGGATGCGACGGTGACGGTGGCTGCACAGGACTGTGTATATACTAAACGCTACTGAGCTATAGACCTGAAAACAGTTAAAATGGTAAATGTTCTGTAATGTCTATTTCACCATAATTATTTATTTATTTAGTTAGTTTTTGTTTTGTTTTTGAGACAGGGTCTCACTATGCAGTGCAGGCTGGCCTTGAACTTACAGCAATCCTCCTGCTTTAGCCTCCCGAGTGCTGGGATTATAGGCATGCGCCACCATGCCTGGCTACCATAATTTTAATAAAAAGTCAATTATGGTATGTAACAATAATATAAAAGAAAAGAAACTAACTGTACAGACATGAAATATTTTGCTCCAAGTATCTCAGACTCCACAATGTGATAGAACTTGAAGGGGTTTACACAGCACCAGGTTCAATGCTCTCGTTTTGACAGGAGGAAACTTAGCTCTGAGCAGGGTCACAGTTTGTGACCATTAACATCAGAGTAAGGACTGGACTCCAAGTCTCTTTTCCCTACGACATGCTGTGCTGCTTTCTCTACTCAGAGTTTGGATGAATGGATTCTATTTCTGCTGTGTGCTCAGTTATAGATGATCATGGCTGTAAGGCTGATTAACGACCTTGTAGGTCCCGCAAGGTTCTCTGAAAATCACAAACTAGCAAGAAGCATTGCAGAACTGGTATGGTTCAATTCCATGTGCCCTTGCAATTGCTCAAAAGGACTCTGGAGCCTAAAGACAAACAGCTCACTTTATGTAGTAATCAAGACAAGAATAAAGAGCGGAAAAGTGTCCCTTCTCCATTTCTGGCATTAGTATTGAAGCATAACCTTAATTTAGGATCTAGCAACTCTGCTGCAAAGCAGATGCAGCTGAGATTAGGCTAAATCTTAGCTATGAGTTCCCCAGCTTTTGTTAAAGCTTGGATTACAGCCACTCCATGACTTGAGGCAGAATCTGTTTTAGTCCATGAACATCCCTTTGTTAACGTCTTGATTTCTATGATCCTGCAGGCTGGCTAAAGAGGCCTCTGATTACTTGATGGCTTGGGTTTCAAAATCCAGATACTCAAGGGCAGCGCGGACCCAGCCAAACTTGAACGTCACCTGGGAATTCTTCAAAGGCCACACTGCTCCACAGTCTCACCCGCGTTCTCTCCCATGCCGGGCCTGGAGAAACACACCTCCCCTATGGCCCACTCATATTTGCTTGGGGTCTACTAATGTAAAACTCCAATTTCAGCAGATGGTTTTCTCATCTACATCTTGAAGTAGAAGTGAACCCTGCCCAAACTGATATTTTTCTGCAGTTACTGGCTTTGGATCTGAGCTGATTAGTTTGATAGTTTTTAAAATCAGCTGGATGTGGTGGAATGTTCCTGTAACTCCAGCTACTCATGAGGCTGAGGCAGGAGGATCTCAAGTTTGAGGTCAGTCTGAGCAACTTGGCAAGACCATCTTAAAATTTAAAAAAGTGAAAAGGGTGGGGATGTAGGTCAGCACTCCCCTGGGTTAAATCCCTGGTGCTGAGAAAGAAAAGGAAGAGGAGGAAGAAGAGGAGGAGGAGGAGGAGGAAGAGGAGGAGGAGGAGGGAGAAGAAGAGGAAAAATCTGAGGAAAATAGATATGACATTGGATTTATGTAATAACATGAACATATCATAGTTTAGACAGTAAATCACTTCACAAAGCTACAAACTCATGAAAACATATTCCCAGTGAGCCCACTTTATGTTCCAGTGGCTTATTTAAGTCTGTAGACAGAAATCTAGTAACTGAGAACCTTAAAGCTTTTCCTAGATACACAGATCTTAATCACTGCACATTCTCTCTGATCACACACAAAAGGATATTGTGACCAGAATGAGTCCTTGGTAAAGTTGTGCAATGAAACTGAGGCAGCATGTTAGGGCATTATTCTGCTGCTATTGGTGGAGAGAATGAGCTCTGTGCTTATGAAAGCAAGCATCAGGAATTTAAAAACGCTGAACTGCTACAGTCAGGCACAGCCAGTGTCTGAATCTGCACCTCCCAGGAAGTTTTCCGAGACAACACTTTTGACTCCACTTAAGGCTGGTCAGCCAGACAGCCAGAGGCAAGCACTAACTAGATGATTCTATGCAGGCTATGTGCAGAAAAGGTATTAGGAAAGATGGGCAATGAAAACAGAGACAAGGTCATGTCCCTGGTCTTAGGAAGCTTAAAACTACTAAGAGCTGGCATTTAGTGATGGCTGACCACGTGCCAATCCTCACAACCCTTATTGCATAGAGGAGAAAACCCAAGTGCTGTGACGTTAAGTAACAAGGCTAAGGACAGACAGCTGCTGTGCTGCAGACACAAGATTCACTTATGACCTTTGTGATTTAGAGCTCATAACCGAGGAAGACCACTTGGTCTTTAAAGTGAGTATGAGACTACTTATCAGACTCAAGAGACCTTGATATTCCCAGACGTCGCACATCTGGTTTTGTGTTATCACTAGAGAGCACAATGTGGTATGGTACGTGCTAACTTGCCATCTTACTGGGGCACAACTGAGATCAGTACAGCTGAGGGGCTGGTGTGAAGACACATCACTAACTTGTGAGAGAAGAGCTGCTCCATGTGGGCTCAGCGGATGATAGGGCAGGATTTGTGGAAACGTCTTGAATTATAAAATCTTACCTGTTTTCTAAGTATTGACAGGTAGAGGTCTAGGGAGGATTCATTTTAATGAATATGAGATCACTTTGATTAGCATATTAATAGTCTATATTTAATTGGTGCTTTGAAAGAATTAGGGAATGAATATTGTTTTCTTTTCAAAGTAGCTTGAATTGCTCCCTCAATTCAAATCACTCATCTTGCAGGCAGTCTCAATGGTGGTAACTGAAAAGAAGGGACTGTGCTGTAGCATATAACTTAGTTCATCAGTAGTGAGGTGATATAAACTAAAGCGAGACCTCACGAAGCTTAGAATGCAAGTGAGCAGAGCGGAGCCAACCAGGGAAGCTTCTTGGGGGAGGTGGTCAGAGTCCCTCAGAACAGATAAGCCTCACTCTCCCCTCTCTCTCTTTTTGGCAGTACTGAGGACTGAAACCCTGGATACTCTTCCACTGAGCTTCATCTTTGGTCCTTTTAATTTCTTATTTTGAGACAGGGTCTCAATAAATTGCCCAGGCTGGGCTGGATGTTGCGATGCTCCCGCCTTAGCCTCTCAAGTCAATGGGCTTACAGGCATGTGCCTCCATGTTAAGCTGCTTATATTCTTTTTTTTTTTTTGTGGGTACCGGGGGGTCGACCTCAGGACCTCGCGCGCCAGCAGGCGCCCGTGCCGCTGAGCGATATCACCGGCCCCTTTTTCGTATGTGGGATCCGGGAGTTGAACTCGGGCCCTCGCGCTTGCCAGGCAGGCGCTTAAGCCGCTGAGCCATCTCACCGGCCCTGCTTATATTCTTAAGTGGTCTCTGCCCCAACCACCGCGGATCTAAAACAGTCAGAGTCTGTGCTGCTCCCTCTTCTAGTCCTCTCTGGCACCAGCCCTCGAAGAGACCTTTTCTGACCATCTAATGTAAAGCCATTACCCATTTTAGGCATCTAGGACATTCTTTCATTTAACACTGTTTTACAGTCTTAGCATACTTATCTGAAGTTGAAATTATCTTCTAATGGATCTGTTAACTTGCATAGTATCTGTTTCTTCATATCAGAATGTGAGCATTCCAAAGGAGAAACTTTTTCCATCCTACTGACTGTGTGGACCCTGAACCTAGAACTGTGTGTGGTACTCAGCAGATGCTTAACAGATTTTTAAAAAGAAATAGATGGATGAATGAATCAAGAAACTCACCAGGTCATTATTCTGTCTCCAACCAGGGGAAATCAGTCATTTTATTTCTCCAGGTCTTCCCTAGGACATGACAAAAGCTATAAGGCAAAGGCCCAATATGAATTCCATCTCACCTGTTCTGCTCCCACCATACTGATTGGCTTGCACTTGAAGAGGTGGGTGATGAATTTGGGAATGAAAGAGCTGTGGATTAAAAAAAAAAAAAAGGCTTACTGATTCTCTGGAAAAGAACCGCAGAATTTTTTTTAAAGGAGCAATTCATATGAAATGAATAGACACTTCTCAGATAAAGAAGTAGAAACGGCAATAAATATATGGAAAAATGTTCAACATCACTGCTCATTCGAGAGATGCAAATTAAAGTAATACTGAGATTCCATCTCACTCCAGAAAGAATGGCTATTATCCAGAAATCAATAATAAATGCTGATGGGGCTGTGGGGAAAAAGGAACCTTTCTCCACTGTTAGTGAGAATGTAGACTGGTGCAACCACTGTGGAAATCAGTGTGGAGATTCCTCATAAAACTAAAACTAGAGGTTCCATTTGATCCAGCTATTCCCCTTCTTGGTATCTTCCCAAAAGAATTAAAAGCATCATATGCACACCCATGATTACAGCAGCACAATTTGTAATAGCTAGATCTTGGAAACAACCCAAATGCTCATCAACTGAGGAATGTATTAAAAAAATGTGGTAATTTTATACAATGGAGTACTACTCAGCCATAACGAAGGATAAACTGGAGACTTTTATAGGTAAATGGATGCAACTGGAGACCATTCTCATAAGTGAAATAAACCAGATGCTCCTGTGTAAACATCATATTGTCTCCCTAGTGTGAGAAGCTGAAAGAGTAAATAAGATCCAAAATGTACAATAGATATTGTAAAATGGGAAGAAACTCTTCAAAAAGAAAGAGAAATTGGGATGGGGGAATGGAGAAAAGAAGGAAGGGAAAAGCAAAAAAAAAAAAACAAATATGTATAAATATATATATAAAAGATAGTTAAGACAGATATACTACTAATTTCTCTTAGTTCATTGAAAAGAAAGGTGTGTGCTAATATTGAATGCCAATATCTCATACTCTGAGTAACTAATTTAAAAACAACAATATGCAATGTATTAACCATTGTTACCCTCCTATTATGTTGTTCTGAAATTTTGTCCTATTTTTTTTCTTTAAAAAAAAAGAAAAAAAAAAAAAAAAGAAAGCCAGGTTGTACTGATGTGGAACTGAAGCTGTAGAAAACTAGAAGTGGCCATAACCAAGGCAAGACCCACAGTGACCTGACCAGAAGTGTCACAGGGCCCAGGCCTGCGGAGCAAGGAGGGAAAGAAAGCTGGATTTGTGGGTTTAGATAAAGGCTGGCTGCCACCTCTCTCCTCACTCTTCTAATGCTGCTCCTGGGCTTGTTTCTTTTCAATCTCTCTTCATCTTTTTTTGTATACTTTAATAGCTCTGTACACTTTTGCTCATTCTAATAGCAAATGACTCACAGGACATCTTAATGGAATGGCCGCCAGCACCTCAGATCCAGCCCACCTCAGACTCAGCCCTGCCCTGGCCTCCAGGCTCAGGGTACTGGATCTCATCTACTCAGTCACCAAGCTAGGAACTGGGAGTTACCTGAGACTGCTCCTCACCTCAACCCCAACATCCAATCAGTTACCAAGTCTTCCCCTAACTCATCTGCCCTTCTGATCATCCTTCCCAGCTGCCCTCCCTGCCTTCAGCCTTAATCTTTCTAACCACTTGCTGCCAAATGCATTCATTTCAAATGCACACATGACCAGGTTCTTCCCCTGATTAAAACTCTTATAATGCTGCAAAGAAGATCTTCCTTGAATTCTTCCCCCCCCCAAGACAGGGTCTTGCTGTGTTGCCCAGGCTAGACCTAAACTCCTAGGCTCAAGCGATTCTCCAGCCACAGCCTCCTGCGTAGCTGGGACTAGAGGCCCCACACCTGGTCACTTCCTTCATTCTGGATTCTCTGTCTTCAGACTTAGCAATGATAAGCCCTGGCATCCTATGCTTCAACCTTGTTGAGCTGCTTGCAGATTCTCTGATTCTGGAGGTGCCGTAATTCTGGAGCTGGGCATGGTGGCGCATGCCTACAGTCCCAGTTACTTGGGAGGCTGAGGCGGGAGTTTGAGAACAGGCTTAAAAAAACCAAAAAAACAAGAGTTAGGCTGCTAATGCCTCCATGCCTTTGCTTCCTCTGTTCTGCTTCCTGGATGACCCTTTCCTGGGGGCTTGGGGGTTAGTACACATCTCTCTGACCCTGCTCAGACATCTCTTCTATGGAGCTTTTCCTCAGTCACTTTCACCATATTCTCATGGAGTCTTCAGCTCTCTCACCTCTAACCTACTTTATTATACTTATTTGATTATATCCTTATTCCTTCACTTGACTGTTAAGCAAATTAAATTAGGGTCTGGGTCAGTTAAGCAAATCATTTAACCCTGTGTCTAGGGTATAGGAGGTGCTGAAATGAATGCATATTCAATAAATAGTTAATATTTTAATAATGGTAGCTTGTACCACTTTTTGACTGTCAGATTGGCACAAGGACTTTTCCAGGAAATTTACCTGTGACTTCCCATTTTATCCTCCCAATCACTATTAAAAGAAGGGAGTCAGCTTAGTGGATGAGGGAAGTTCAAATTAGAATTCCAGTCAGGGTGTGACCTTGATGTCTAAACAGGAAAGGCTATGGTCCCTGCAGACATCAAATGGAGGCAAAGGAGCCATGGGTGGATTTGCATGGGTGGAGTAGGAGAGGTTATTTATTTATTTAGGTACCAGGAATCGAACTCAGGACCTTGCACTTGCCAGACAGGCGCTTGTGCTGCTGAGCTATATCCCCAGCCCTGGAGAGTTTAGAGGAATGGCATTTAAAGTCCAGAAATCAGATTTAGAGGCAGGCCTGCTGACTGAGAGGCAGGGTGAACAAGGGACCATTCGGAAGGGAATCCTCAGAGCTGTAAGCCAGAGCCAAGTAAGTAATGTGAGGTTGAATTAATAACTAGTTGCAACTATACGCATACTCTGTAGTGCAATGTACTTCACACTACAGTAAGCTGTGGTTATGCCCTCAAACTGGCTCTGTGCACTAGTCTACGTGGGCTAGGCCAAGGAACCATAGGGAGCAGAGTCATGTCTTTGGGGGACAAGTCCCAGCAGTGTGGCGGGTAAATGCCACCGGCTTCTCAGGGCCATCAGAATGGTAGTGGCTGTTGCCCTTGGTTGGGGAAGGGTCTCCTCACAACCCCCACCTCTCAGGTTACTGGAGTGAGGCTGAGATTTTACAAGAATGAGAGGGTACCATGGACTAAAACAGAAATACTTTCTAGATCACAGGTTGAACTTTTCCAGATGTGTGAGTAGGCATCCTATTCCCAGTTCACTTAATATGAGCTTAGTAATAAAATTAAAGGGCTCTGAGGGCTCTGAGAGAATGTGAGGCTGATGCTCAGATGAGCTAAGCAATGACCCCCTTATTTACTCTAAAGTGAGCTCAATCAGATCTTTGGGCGATCACAATGGAGATTTTTAGTCACAGTAACTTTTTACAGAGACATTTCTACCAGCAGTTATGGAGAGTGTCACAATGTGATTTATCAGCAATGCTTTTAATGCACATTAATGAGCACTCAGAGAGTGATGGAAAGTCAACTCCTGGTCCATCTGCCATATTGCAAACATTAATGCCTCCCTGGAGAGTACACTCTAGGCTTTCTTGAAAAGGTAGAAACTAAAGCTAACTCTACAATCCAGTCTGTTATGGTTGCTCCTTAGGGATCTGTGTCAGAGAGAGAATGTCCTAATTGAATACAAACTGGGAGAGATTTGGAGAAGACAGAAACTTGGAGTCCTGAATCACCCTTTGGGACCTGGATGAGAATAACCCAAATACAGTAGCTTGGACACAGCTGACTTTCCTGAAGCCCTTCCCTGAGAAGTTTGCCAAAATACTTGTTTGATAATTGGTCAGGAGAAGCACTGGCCCTCTACACTGCTGGGTCTCATGGGAAAAAGTGCTATCGCCAGATGCTGATTGGCAAAGGACCAAACTATTTCCTCGCTTCAAAACTCAAGCCGGAAATGGCCACACACGAGGATGTGACAGAAGACATATAGTTCAGCGTTTGTTCCATCTACCTTGGCAATGAAGCTCTCTGACAGGCTCTTCCCAATTCCCAGTACCTTCCCTGGACTCAGGGATATCTACAAGTGGACAAACTCTAGGAGCTATGTTAATAAATATTATGGGGAAGAAGGAAGAGAAGTCTTAAAAGAAAAGAGCCAAAGGTGATGACTCCTATCCTTAAAAAGTTTATAATCTAGTCAGAGGAACAAAATATACACACAAATTCCCTGAAAAATAATTTAAATTATCCAGACCTGGGCAAGGGGTTGTTATATTTATATACTTCCAAATAACAGGATACCCTGACTCATTTTTGTTAGCCTTGATGTGGCATATGATTACACTGCCATTACTATATATATGACCTTAAGTAGCAGATTTGGCTTTACTATTATGGTCCTTTTGGGGTCAGGTTAATATTAGTTTGCCTACAGGCACCAGAATAAGCCCCAGCTGGATAGCAGGAATCCCTGAATTGTGAGCATGGTGGGTGGTGAATATGGCATTAAAATAACTGTTGAAAAATAAAATAAAATAAAATAACCCTGTTGAATCTTTAGCCATTAGGGAAATGTAAATCAAAACTACACTAAGCTTCTACGTCACCCCAGTCAGAATGGTTATCATCAAGAATACAAAAAACAAAAACAAAAACAAAAACAAAAAAGCCCGATCAGTGCTGGTAAGGATGAGGAGGAGGGCTTCTCCACCGCTGATGGGAATATAAATTAGTACAGCCACTATGGAAAACAGTGTGGAAGTTCCTCAAAAAACTAGAGCTACCACGTGACTCTGCTATACCATTTCTTGGTATATATCCAAAGGAATTAAAGTCAGCACACTATAGGGTATCTGCATACACATGTCTATTGTGGTACAATTCACAATAGCCAAGTTATGGAACCAGCTGAGGTGACCATCAACAGATGAGTGGATAAAACGTGGTCTATATACACAATGGAACACTATTTAGCCATAAAAATCAAAATTGTTATTTGCAGAAAAATGGATAGAAGTAGAAATCATCATGGTAAGCAAAATATTCCAGCCTCAGAAAGACAAGTATCAATTAAAAAAAAAAAAAAGAAAGACAAGTATCATACTTCTTTCCTAATATGTGGGATCTTAAGAAAAAGAAAAAACATAAAAGTAAAAGGGAGACTATTATTAGATAAGAGGAAGGGGAAGGAAAAAAGGGAATGTGGGGAAGGGTAATGGGGGGGATGGATATGCTAAAAATGTTAATGCATCTATGAAAATACCACACTGAAACCCAATATTTTGTAAAATTAATATGCACTAGTAAAAGTAAAAAAAACACACAAAAAACAAAAACAAAAACAAAAACACCATTGAGCATGATACCATAAATACATGTCATTACAGATTTGTCCAGCCCCACAGAATGTACAACATCAACAGTGAACTGCAGACTTGGGGTGACAATATGTCTGTTTGGGTTCATCAATTGCAACAAATGCACAGCCCTGGTGGAGGTGTTAATACTGGAGGGATTTCTGCAAGTGGGGGCAGGAAGTACCTTCTGTACCTTCTATTGAGTTACACTGTGAAACTAAAACTGCTCTAAAACACAAAGTCTATTTAAAAAATAAAAACAACTCAGTGATGAGAATGCGCCAGAACTTACTTTGCAAATTTAATGCAGAACTGAGTAAAGTATTTCCGTGTGGAAGCCAGGTTGTCGCGGATGATGGGGACATTCTGCTTAATGTGAAGAATGACAGAAGTGACATAGGGGCTCTGGTCACCAACGTGCTCCACATTCTGCCACTGCATCTGAAATACAGGACAGGAACAGGCTTTAGACCCTTCACAGGGGAATCTATCATCTGTTACTGGATAAGGAAAAGGGTAGAGTGGAAATTAGGTCATTGATTGGTATCACAGGAATTGGCTTTTTTGCTTTGAGGAATTTCTCCTACCCATTCTGTAACATAGTGGCTCATCATGAACAGAAACAAGCAGCCCACCTTCGACTTGATGGAGAAGTAGAACTGGGGCACCTTTCTTTTTCCTAGGGGACCCCGTCATCCTTCCAAGAGCCTTCCTTTCCCATCTAAGTTGCTGTCATGTAACGGGACCCTCACTAGGTACATGAATGAGGATTTTATTCTGTCAACTGTTTTACCAGTGGGACTGTGGGACAACAAGGAACATCTACTTCCAAGGAGATACAGCCTGGGAGATCAGAGAGGTGACTAGGCTAAATGCAGTGAGACCTGGAAGAGGATTAACTTACATCTCCTCTCAAGCAGATTTGGAATTCTTTTTTTTTTTTTTTTTTTGTGGGTACCAGGGGTTGACCTCAGGACCTCACGCACCAGCAGGCACCCGTGCCACTGAGTGATATCACCGGCCCTTTTTTTGTATGTGGGTTCTGGGAGTCGAACTCAGGCCCTCGCGCTTGACAGGCAGGCACTTATGCCGCTAAGCCATCTCACCAGCCCCTGGAATTCTTTTTTTTTTTTTTTTTTTTCTGGGTACCGGGGGTCGACCTCAGGATCTCGTGTGTCAGCAGGCGCCTGTGCCGCTGAGCGATATCATCGGCCCTGTTTTCGTATGTGGGTTCCAGGAGTCAAACTTGGGCCCTCGCAGTTGCCAGGCAGACGCTGACGCCGCTGAGCCATCTCACCAGCCCCCTGGAATTCTTGAAGAAAGGAAGAGCCAAGCATGGTGGCCCATGCCTGTAATCCCAGCATTTGGGAGGCTGAGGCAGAAGGATTGCTGCCAGTTTGAGGCGAGGCCAGCCTGGGCTACATAGTGAGCCCTTGTCTCAAACCACACACATAAACACACACACACACATACACACACACAAAAGGAAGGAAGAAATTATATGACACACATGAGATTTGCTTCAAAATACCTTGCGGTTGGGGGAATGGATACAGATGAAACATGATTAGTAAAGCTGGGTGATGGGTACATGGAGTTCACTATGCTGTTTTCTTTGCTTTTGAATATATTCAAATTTTTCTCCAATAAAAACATTTTATTAATTTTTTGTTTTTTGAGATAGGGTCTTACTATGTAGTCCAGACTGGCCCTGAACTCACTATGTAGCCCAAGCTGGCCTCAGATTCATGGCAATCACTCCTGCCTCAGCCTCCAGAGTGCCAGGATTATAGGCATGTGCCACCACACCCGGCAACACTTTTTAAAAGGTACACAGAGTGAGGTCTGTTGTGCATGCCTACAATCCCAGCACCCTGAGAGACTGAGGCAGGAGGATTGCAAGTTCAAGACCAACATGGACAATTTAGTGAGATCTTGTTTCAAAAAATTACAACAAAACAAAACAAAACAAAAAAAAGGACCGGGGTGTATCTCACTACGAAGATTCTAACACTCAGTATAGTAAAAACAACAAAAAGTGTGAGTATAGAAAGGAGTCTCGTACTTCTAAAATCTTGAGGGTTTGATGGAATTTCAATAAAGGGAAAGGAAAGAGGATCTCCAACAAACACTAGGAGCAGATTAGAGGGTAAAACAACAAAGGGAACGGGGCAGGAAGAGGCACAGAGACTATGCGGGCGAGAGGCTCAGGGGAGACTGACGCCACAAGAGGACTGATAAATCTCAGGCCATGAAACACAAACAAGCTCACGCTCTGACACCCTGAGGAGACTTAGAGGACATACTCTAGGAAACAGAAGGAAGCCCCATGGGGTATAAGCGGGACAGGGGCAGCATGGATTCCTAGCCTGCCCCACTGGCAGGGAATGGGCATCCGGATCCTGACAAGAGTGGGGCTGAGTTGGAGGAGAACTGCTGAGTCAGCCTCTCAGAGCCAGCTGGACTGTCTGCTAAACAGATCCCCAAGCCAAACACAAACCATAGACTCTGCTCTAGGAAGGAGGTCAGTGGTTCTTGGGCCATGATGTCTCTGGCCAGAAAACACTATTTTTATAGAGCTCTTGGGGAAAGGAAAAATTCAATACTGAGAGAACTTGTTTCAAAGAATCCTATTGTATGTGGATGATTCCCCAGCCCTGGGAAGCTAAAAGGACTATTTTGTCCTAATGTTTCTTCAAATCAGCAGATGTTTGGATCTAAAAACTTTAGGTATGTGTGAGCACAAAACCTTAGAAGAGCAGGAAGGTACCTTCATCTTCAATTTATAGATAAGAAAACAAGGCCGAGTAGAATATAGTGGCACATGCCTGTACTGTCAGCTACTCAGGAGGCTGAGGCAGAAGGATCACAAGTTTGAGCCAGCCTGGGCAATTTAGCAGGGCCTGTCTCAAAATTTAAAAAATACATAAAAAGGGCAAGGGCAGGGAATATATATTAGTGGTAGAGTGCTTGCCTCACATGCAAGGTCCTGGGTTCAATCCTCAGTACCACAAAGACAGACAGACAGAAAGAAAGAAAGAAAGAAAGAGAGAGAGAGAGAGAGAGAGAGAGAGAGAGAGAGAGAGAGAGAGAGAGAGAGGGAGGGAGGGAGGGAGGGAGGGAGGGAGGGAGGGAGGGAGGGAGGGAGGGAAGGAGGGAGGAAGGAAGGAAAAAGAAAACAAGGCCCGGCATATTAAGAAGCTAATGCAAGGCTTTATAAACTTTTTTTTTTTTTTTTAAATGGGGTCTCACTATGTTCGGGCTGTTCTCCAAATCCTGGGCTCAAGCAATCCTCCCACCTCAGCCTCCTGGGTAGCTGGGACTGCAGATGTGCAGCACTGTACCCAGCAAGAAAAGGAAAATTTACTGGAGAAAAAAGAGAAACAATGGAGAAATAGTAGAAAGCAAATTGTCTTTATATTCAAATGTTTTGTTTATTTCCTCATTATCTTTTACCTTATTAGAGAGGCTCTTTTTCCATTTTATTTTAGAAATGTGACCCTTCACACAAAATGAGCATCCCAGGTGATTTTCAATGAGCTCATAGGGTGAGGCCAAACCTGACAGGAGCTGTTAAGTCTATACTTCACCTTCTTACCCCCAGCTCTGCAGTGAGGCACGGAGCAGATGCTCTGGGTAAACTTGTGAATTGGGCAGGCCCCAGTACCCCCACCTCCAGTCAACACGAAGTTCTCCACGGCTGGCAGCATTGTATATTTCAAAAATCCCAAAAAGGTTTATAAATAATTATCTAAACAGTTCTCAGCTCTCAGAAGACAATCATAAACGGAGGTGGTGATGTGCTCTTCACTGGTTACAAAGCAACTCTGAAGCAAGACAGACCATGGGATGTGGGATTTCTGCAAGTTCCCGCTCATAGGCTTGTATGTACATCATCTAACTCCTCTTAATAACCGCTGGCCAAGACGGTACCTGTTCGCATTTGGGATATATGTGCAAAGGTCTGATCTGCTTCAATATTTTAGCCAGTTCTAAATCCACTGGTCAAGTTCAAAGAAATATTAGCAAAAGTCAAGTGGACTCATTATTTTAAATTTTAATCAGCTTAATCACATAAAAATGATTTAAAGTACTGAAAAGTAATGAAAATTGACATTGCCTTTACTATTTTTTAAAATGTGCAAAATATAGTTAGCAGTGATTCTGTCCAATTATTGTTTCAGATGGTCGATCCTTGCTCTCTGCCATCCAGACGACTTAAGGTTTGGGCTATAATGTGCCCAAGAAACCTATGTTATGACCTACCCTGTGCAGGTTGATACATACAAAATCACTTTATATATAAAATATCACTTGCTGTTCATTCATAATGCTATTTAATTCTCACAACAATCTAGTAGGTGAGGAAACTCAAAAAAGCTCACAGAGATTATGCAACTTGTCCAAAGTTACACAGCTGGTAAATGATAGAACTGGGATAACCAGGTCTTACTTAAGTCCAAATACTTCACCAGGCTGCTTGCTAGACACTTGTTAAATAGGTAGGTAGGTAGGTAGACAGACAGACAGACAGACAGACAGACAGACAGACAGACAGAAAGAAAGAAAGGAAGGAAGGAAAGGAAGGAAGGAAGGAAGGAAGGAAGGAAGAAAGAAAAAGAATAGAAAGAAAGAAAGAAAAAAAGCATTTAGCTTGGACTTGGTTAAAAGTAAGCCCTATTTCTCAAGAAGCTAATGAAATATACAGTGATTAAGCAAAGATCTCTTTTAAAAAAAGGAAACAAATATCAGTCTGCACTGGAAGAAAAAGCATCATGAAAAACCATCAGTAGAAGACTTCAATGTTTCCAGGTAAACTTTGCATCTGACATTTAAAAATCGCTCCTCTATAATTTAAAGCTTTCCCTTTTGTGCTTTTTGTAGGGTGGGGGGATGGGGTTGACTACCAGATGGTGTTCAACTGGTATTATTATCAACAACAAGGAAGAGTCTGCCAAAGAGTAGTACCAAAGATGCAGGGCTGACAGAAGCATCAAGCAAGGAAAGAAAGTTAGTAACGATCAAAGCCTCCCTGACTCCACATTTAACTACAGGGAGAGAATATGGGGCCCAGAACATCCCCAGGGCTCTGCTTTTGCTGCCTGAAGTGTGTGGTCCATTTGACACTTCCCAGAGAAGGCTGGGAGATCATCACTATTCCCAGGGAAGGCCCAGTGTAGCAGGGAATTCTGACCAATCCAATGATCTGACAGCACAGTTCCACAAATAGCTTACTGTAGAACTATTTCTTTTCTTTTTTTTTTTTTTCCTATTTCTAAAGCTTGGAAACATATCTCCTGAGAAACTTATTTTCCTCATCTGAAAATTTAAACTCCCATCTCTTAATTTTGATCACTGAATTGGATTCGGAGCATAATCTCAGGTGTTTGGACTCTGGCAATGTTTCAGGAAACTGAGGGTCTAGTGCTGTGGTTTAGGCTGCTGAACTCCAGGCTCCAAACCATTACACAGGCACACATTCACTCTCACTCTCTTTCATGCTTGTCTGGGCTGCTGCTTCTCCTACAATAAGCATCTGCTGTATTTATAGGTACTTTAGGCACACATAGCCCTGGACCAAACATTGTGTGGGAATGAATATTTATGAGCACCTGCTATGTACTAGGCACTGTGGGCGACACTTTTTTTTTTTTAATGTGGGTACTGGGAGTGCACCTCAGGACCTCACGCTTGTCAGGCAGGCGCTTATGCCGCTGAGCTATCTCACTGGCCCTGTGAGCGACATTTTCACATGACCTTACTGTTTGCAATGATGCAGTGAAAGAGGTATTACTCCGGCTTTACAGATGACAAGAAAGAACAATGGATGACTTGCCTAATGACACATAACTAGTCAGTTAGTAGGACTGAGATATAGACATTGGTCTGAACTCAAAGTCCATGTTCTTCCCACTTCACCATACTACTTCCCAAAACAAGAGTTATTACCCTAAATTAATCTGAAACCAACTGGGGAACTGGGAAACTAGTCTAGAATGAGGGAGTAGATATATGGATGATGTGGTCTTGGCGATGGTGGTGTAGAGGAAAGAAAGGAGTGATACATTTCACATCTTTACTTGGGGATACATGCTCCTTGACCCTAAGAGGGGAAAAATCAAGATGATTCAGAACAGACAGTGAAGTAACAAAGGGTTTAAGGAGTATATTACTTGCATTCATTGCTGGGCCAACAGGAAGGTGATTTTATACAGTACAAACCTTTTTCACAATTTGAAAACACTTATGCTTTTAAAATATATCTGCATAAAGTAAAAAATTAAAGCAAATAGAACTGTTAACTGGAATTAGGGATGATTTAAATGTTCCTCTTTTTTTTTTTTTATTTTTACGAGGCAGGATCTCACTAATGCAGTCCAGGCTGGACTTGAACTTGTGATCCTCCTGCCTCAGCTTACTGAGTGCTGGGACTGCAGGCATGTACCACCATGCTCGGCTTAAATTTGTTTTTTTTTTTTTTTCTGTGGGTAGCAGGGGTCGACCTCAGGACCTCGCATGCCAGCAGGCGCCGGTGCCGCTGAGCGATATCACCGGCCCTTTTTTCGTATATGGGTTCCAGGAGTTGAACTCAGGCCCTTGCGTTTGCCAGGCAGGCGCTTAAGCTGCTGAGCCATCTCACCGGCCCAAATTTGCTTCTTTTAAAAAATATCTGTACTATGTATAATGAAGGTGATTTTCTTTTATCATAACACAATTTTTTTTGTTATGAAAAAGAATGATACATCTTGATTACAAGTAGAAAGTGAACTTGAAGATTTGTTAAAAATGGCATTCAGTGGGCCTTCTGAAATAGATCTGCATTTTAATGACTGAGGAAAATGAGAACAGATTTGAGGACTGTTCTCGCTATTTCAAAATGTCTTTGGGGGATAGTAATGCAGTTTTCTAAATTAGTACATGTTCACAACCCTGAAATCTAATAGAAATTACATGCCAGACTATAAGGAAATTTAATTTATTCAGGTTTTTTCCCCCCTGTTTTTTCTAAGTTACCGTAATGGGAAAAGTTAAATGTGTTTGATTTTGGACAGAGAATGATTCTTTTAACCTAGCGAGTAGCCCTAGTGAAAAGGACATAGAGAGGAAGGGAACACAGGACCAATGGTTCCTTTTAAGAAGGCCAAGATTTAAAAAAAAAAATCTTACTTGTAAGATCATAGTCATACTAATTCCTAAGAATCTGCAGAATTTAAAAGATAAAACTCTTCATCTTTTCACCAACACACTCCAAACAGCCACCTTAAATAGCAGCAGACTTATTTTTAAATTTTTGGCTTTACCATTGTAAGCTGTATTCTTTGGGCATAATATGAAAAAGAAAGAAACACACAGAAGGACAGCTCGTTAGTTTGCAGGGACGAATCTATGAGGCAGACTGGGATCCCTTAGGCTGGGTGCTCAACACCTTCTTTCCTCTATAGGAAAGTCACAGTGTCCAACAGAACAAGAGAAGGTGGAGACTGACATCTACGCCGTGATGGTGTGAATGGCTGGAGAGACTACAGATGAGGACACATAAACACGCCCGTGGAGCTGGCAGTCTTGGGCACACGCTGACATACTGCTCTTCCTCTTTTCGCCACCTTACTTAGGTAAGCTGATTTTGCATCAGCTGCCACATTTCCCAGAAGGACTAACTTTCACTCTGAATGCACGGCACGGTGCATCTCTGCACGGAGAGACAGGAGAGTGGATCCTGGTTCTGTCACAGGCTTGCTAAGAGACCTTAGACCAGTGACTTAACTTCTCTGTGTTCCAGTGTCCTCCTCTGTAAAAGCTGAACACAGCTACCTCATAAGTTATCTCATTTGACAGAATGAAACGAGATAATGCTCTTAGCTGTCTGATTCCTGGTAAGCGCTCAACAAACAGCAACTTATTATCGTTTTGTACAGCTCATCTAAAGAAATAATGCAGTATAGGAGGGAAAAGTGGTCTGAAAGGTACTTTTGACAGAAGTTATCAGCAATACTCTTGTAATCCCAAAGTTAGTTTCAGAGGGACTGCTATGTTCTCATTGTATCTTGCTTCTGCTACTATGGCTTGGCTTTGGCCTGCTTAAGGGTGCTTCTGCATGTATTTTCTGCCAAATTTGGTTGCTCTGTATTTTCCTCTCCTTGTTTACCAGGGCTCTTGGTTATACCTAGGGGAGTTAATAGTTATGTATGGGAATTCCCAATTCTGACCTTGAGCTGGCTCCAGGATACCACTTGTTGAAGAAGCACTGCTACTTAAGTACCACCCAGGAGCATCACATCATCCTCAGTGGCACTTGCTATTTGCTTAAGGACTTCAGGGAGTCCATGATTCTGCCATCTCTACGAAGATTTGTAGTCTCCTAGCCTCACCCAGCTCAATCTGCTGCTCAGCAGTCATCTATGTCTGTCACCATTCTTTGGTCAAATGCCTGCAGTCCTTGGTTCTTTCTTCTTCCTGCTGCCTTTGCCTTCTAAGTCATTTAGGGAGCATTACTTAAAGCAAGTACTGTGCTATGCCATGGGGTAAGACCTTGCCCTTAAGTTGTTTAGAGTTTAATAGGTAAGACAGAGATAACTGATAACTGTAAACTGGGTATGGTGGTGCATACCTGGAATCCTAATAATCTGGAATACTGAGGCAGGAGTTTTGCAAGTTTGAGCCTAGCCCAGGCAACTTACCAAGACTGTCTCAAAATTCTTTAAAAAAACTTTTTTAAAAAGGGGCAGGGATATAGCTCAGAGTGAAGGTCCTGAGTTCAATCCACGTTATGGGGGTGATGAAGATGCTCTGGAATTAGTGGTGGTGGCTGTGTAACTTCAATATATTAAAACCCAGTAAGCTGTACACGTTACAGAGGTGTATCTTATATTATGAATTATACCTCAATTTTAGGAGGCAGATATCTGAACTGGATCAAAGGAGGTAGTAATGAACAAACAAAAGCAGGAAGAGAATTCTAGGCAGAAACAACAGAATGAGGAAAGTCATGGAAGCCACAGAAAAAAGCAATGCACATTCAGGGAAGTGAAAATGGTTGAAGTGTAGGTTACATAAACAGGAGAGGTAAATACTAAGCTAGCAGGTAGTGAAAGGGCTAATAATGAAAGCCCTATATCCCAACTAAGAGATCATGGGGTACTTTGGTTTTCTCCTAGGAGAATGACATGACCACAGCACCCAATTCATCCATCTTGTCAAGGAAACCTCCTTCTATCCACTTAGAATCATCCAACAACTCTATTCTATTTTGGCAGTCCCAACTCTCATTTTGTACACCATTTATAAAACACATCTATTTATACCATTGGTTATACTGAGTTTTCTTCCCAACAGAATATAAACTCCTTGAGGGCAGCCTTGTTTCCAATCGTGTCTATGTCTGTCCAAGACAGAGTATTGTGTGGAATTCCTAAGACATTTAATAAGATTGGTAATTTTGACAAATTTCTGAGCTTTTCAAATTTCCCAAACTATGCTAGCATTGTTACCCCTTTGGAATGTTCTTCAAATCACAATCATTCAAAACTTTGCCCTCTTCTCTTTCAAATGCCACCTGCTTACATAGGCTTTTCTTGATTGTCCTACTAGATACAAACTCTCCCCTGTTAAATTTTGTATTTTTTTTACGATACTGATTTCTTCAGACCTCTATTACAGTTATGTGAGCATTCCTCTTACCCCTCACATATTAGAATCTAAGCACCTTGGGATTGTTCCTGGCCTTACAGCTCCTAGCACTGTGCTGGATAGAGTATAAATTGAACTGTCCAAATAGCATCAAAAATGATGGAATTAGAGAGACATAATCACTATCACAAAAGTTTTTTAATCCTAGAAGAAATTACATGAAGCAGGATGCAGGCACAAATAACAGAGGGTGTGTGTTGAATCAATTTGTGACCACTTGGCATGTTTATTTTCATCACATGGATTTCATTTTGCTAGAACTGCAGAAGACTCAGACAAAAAGTAATAGCCTTGCAGCTGCTGTGTTCCCAAGTCTGTGGTTTTCCTATGATATAAACAAAAGATGCTGGAGGTATGTTCTCTGTTAATCTTTTCTAGTGTGGGTCTGGGGGAGAAATGGATGGTGGGGTACGAGGGGTGCTGGAGGGAAATCCACCTAATGAACTGACAATTCATATAAGCAACACCTGGAGTGTTAACCCCCCTCCAAGTGTTATTTTACTGAAAGAAAAAAACTTCCAGTCTTTCTTTGGTCAATGTGAAAATTCTTTCACCAGCTGTATTCCAGGCTGCAGTGTGTGGCAGCTCAGGAGCTATGGCAGCTGGAACAGATCACATTCAGGATGTAGTGAACACTCACCAGCAGCAAGGGGATAATCAGAACCTACAAGACGAATCCTCACAGCCATGTTCCTTCAAGAAAATGGATTAGCCTCAATCTGCCTGCTCAGAGTAGCTGCTTGTAAACACTGAAAATACCTATCAGCATCTGATTGGTGAGAAGATCACCCTTGTGAATAGGCTTTGTGACATCAGCTATTTCACAATTTCCCATTTTACTCCTTAAAACCCCAAAGCAGAAGTTTTGGTTTTAGTTCTATTTTTGTTATTTATAATCTACTTACTGCAACCCATCCTCAGACCAGATGTCTGCTTACAGAATCTGTGACATGGTCACTCCTCCTGACAAGAAGGAAAGAACTAACACTGAGTGCTTACTACATGGCTGGCACCAGACTAGGCACTCTCCTAATGTTCCACCCTTGCAACTCTGGGAGGCAGACAGCTGCACTTCACACACAGGGGAGGTAACAGGTCCAGACAGGTTAAGTTATTCCTTAGCACCCTCCAAGCAAAAACTGGAAGAGTTGGGTCTGTCTGACTCTAAAGTCATGATTCTTTCCATTGTCTTCTGGGGCTAATGTACCCCACAGAAGTTTCTTCTCCAGAATTTTCAAGAATGCTATAAGAGCCTGTGACTCTAGAGTTGACATTAGAGAACTTTTTCTGTAAAGGCTCAGACAGTAAATATTTTGGCTTTGAGGCCTATACAGTTTCCGTTACAATTACTCAATTCTATGGCTGCAGTACAAAAGCAGCCATAGACAGTATATAAACAGACCCAGTTGTGTTCCAATAAATATTAAAAAAAAAAAAAAAAAGGTAGTAGGCCTGATTTGGCCCAACCAGATATCATTGTTTGTCAACCCTTTGCGTTCTACAGGGTTGTAAAGTGGGTAGCTTCATGTTACAGTATCTGGGCTTAAAAAGTCAATAAAGAATTGTCTATTTTTGCCAGACATGGCGGCACATGCCTGTAATCCCATCACTTGGAAGGCTGAGCTTGCCATGAGTTCAAGGTCAGCCTGGGCTGCACAGCAAGTTCCGGGGCAGCCTGAGCTATATAGTGAGACCCTGTCTCAAACAAAACAAAACAAAACAACAAAAGAAAAAAAGCAAAAGAATTGTCTATTTTCAACTTCATCAGGAGATATGAGAGTCTTCTATATTCAAGATACATGAGAGAGGGAGGGTGGTGTCCAGGGTCCACACATTCTTTGGGGAGGAAAAGGGATAGACACATAAAAGCCAAAAATAGCAATATGGCCTAGCACGTGGCAAATGTCAAAGGAGTGAACTTAAGACCCAAGGGCTGGGCCGGTGAGATGGCTCAGCGGCGTAAGCGCCTGCCTTGCAAGCGCGAGGGCCCGAGTTTGACTCCCGGAACCCACATACGAAAAAGGGGCCGGTGATATCACTCAGTGGCATGGGTGCCTGTTGGCGCGCGAGGTCCTGAGGTCGTCCCCCTGGTACCCACAAAAAAAAAAAAAAAAAAGACCCAAGGGCTGACTGATGGATCACGAGGACATTAGAAAACCTGAGTGTACAACTTGATCAAATAATCTTGTATTAGCACTAAAGATCAGAAAGAGTCATAAAACCTCTCAGTGGGCAAGAACGAAGAATGAGTCAGAAGTTACTGCTTTAAAAACTAAAACAAAAATACCCATTATGAAGAGACCACATTATGCTTTTAGCAAGTCAGATGCTAATCAAAGACAACACCTTTAGATTCACCAAACACATTTACTCCCAGTCTCATTCTCAAAGGATAAGCAATGATGTAAGGTGCAAGATAAGTGGTGTACTTTGGGGAACTCCATGAGGTCATTCCATTCTCCTCTCAGCTGACACTTTAAGCACTAAAGAGTCTGAAAGAAGCTACCAGCAAGGGCAAAGAGAAACCATCTCGATCACTCTTGGAAGTTTAGGGAGAAGCTAGTTCCTAAAACCCTACCTTGCTCATGGCAGTCAGGGCAGGATCGCAGGCTGCATCCAGGTCTTGAACCAACAACTGAATGCTGCTGGAGATGACGCTGCAAGTCAAACAAAGTAGTGTGGTCACTGCTTAAGAAAATGACCATTTGAATGACTGACTTGGCTCCTTCCAATCTACCAGGCACCTGTGTAAAATTTAGATTCATTATGTCATTACAAAAGCTCGAATTTGATCACCACAGCGATATATGTGCACCCATGTTTATAGCAGCATAATTTGTAATAGCCAGATCTTGGAAACAACCCAAATGCCCATCAACTGAGGAATGGATAAGAAAGATGTGGTATTTTTATACAATGGAGTACTATTCAGCCATAAAGAAAGATAAACTGGAGACTTTTATAGGTAAATGGATGCAACTCGAGAAAATACTCATAAGTGAAATAAACCGGATGCACATGTGTAAGCATTGTATTGTCTCTCTAGTATGAGAAACTGAAAGAGTAAATAAGATCCAAAATGTACAACAGACATGGTGAATCAAAAAGAAACTGGTCAAAAGGAAAGAGAGACTGGGATGGGGGAATAGGAAAAGAAAGAAGGGAAAGAAAAAAAAATTGTATTTATATATAAGATGGTTAAGATAGATACACTACTAATTTTACTTAGTTCATTTAAGAGTAAGGTTTGTGCCAATAATGTTTGGACAATTGAATGCTAATATCTGGTATCCTGAATAACTAACTTAAAGATAACAATACGTAATACATTAACCATTGTTACCCTCCTATTATGTTATTTTGAAAATTTGTCCTTTTTTGATTTGTTTTGTTTTTTCTTCTCTTTAAAAAAAAAAAAAGAAATGTACTTGATGCTACAACAGATAATAATTAAAATGTAAGTAGTTTAACAAAAAACAAACAAACAAACAAAAAAAGCTCGAGTTTGAATTAATGACAACAGAGGAGCAGTTGGCTCTTTTTCATGTCCTGGTCTTATTTGGGCATGCCTCCACCCTTTCAGGGCTAGTTCCAGAATCCCTCTTCAAGTTCTCCTTAGAAAGTACCTGTTTTATACAATTGTTTTAAATCAGAACAACAACAACAACAGCGAAGAGTTAAGAGGAGGAAATGAACTGAGAATTTTAGTTTTTCTTCAATAAATGGCTGAGTGAGAGCGAAACTGGACCCATCTCCAACCTATTTAATGGTAGTGGACCAGGAACTGAAAACAACAGAAATACTGCAAGGTCATATCAGGGAGAGAAATAATCCAAAAATATTACAAAAAGGCTTTCTTGTTTGACAGAGTCCACCTTCAGCCCCTCAAGTCTGTCTGTCTGTCTGTCTGCCTGTCTCTCTCTTTCACACACACACACACAGAGGCATGTGCACACTCTTATACTTTCGGTGGCTGAAATCCTGCCAATTACATTTTATATTCTAAAACACAGGAGGTGGCCTGGCCCTCTGTGGGTTTGGGTGGGGGCAGATGGGAGGCCTGGAACTGGACCTTCCTGCAGCATGGCAAAGGGAGGATTTCTTCTCTTTTTTATTTCAGATAGTGTCATCATAAAGATACCTTCCCTACACCTGTAAGCTAAGAGAATGACTGCATCTGAGGAGGCAGACCAGGAGGCAGATGTTAATTCTAATGCTGCTTCTCAGTGGCCAGTGGAGAATAATCCCAATCCAACAGAAGGTCCTCAAAACCCCTTAGGTTCTGTAGTGACTAAAGCCAAAAGCCTGACGCGTGCCATCCCATGAAGCACGCTTGGGCAGATGTGCACAAGGTACATACGTGCTGAACGTGTCCATTTCTCCCATGAGATTGATTCGTTCTGTCAGACTTATGTCGACTTTTTCTTTGAGTTTTTCTTCTAGCTGTTAAAAAGAGACAAACAGGGCTGGTGAGATGGCTCAGCGGCGTAAGCACCTGCCTTGCAAGCATGAGGGCCCGAGTTCGACTCCCGGAACCCACATACGAAAAAGGGGCCGGTGATATCGCTCAGCGGCACGGGCGCGTGCTGGCGCGCGAGGTCCTGAGGTCGACCCCCGGTACCCACAAAAAAATAAAAAAATAAAAAGAGACAAACAGAAACATGTTTAGTAACTATCCAAAGGATTAGCATAGTAATAATAGGTACAATTCTATGTACTCTTCATGGGACTCATTTAATTCTATGACCCTATGACTACTATCCTCATTTTACAGATGAGAAACTGGAATAGCCCATCCAAGATAGTGGGTGGTAGGGCCAGAAATAAACATCCTCAGCAGCCATACCCTTTAGTAGTCTGCTGTATCTGTTTCTTATAACACACCAATAACTCATACTATTAATTCTGAAAAGACCCTGATTTTACAGTATTTCCTGTACCATAAACTGCAGATTTGCCTACCAACATTGGAAACCTTTGCTGGTGAGTAGCAGTAAAATCAGTTAAAATATTCACTGAGTATCGCTATGGGCCAATCATTTTGCTAAGGTGTGGGATATGTAAGACAAAGAAACAGTCCCTAGCCTCATTATTAGCCTGTGGCCTAGGACAGAAACATTCATATGCACCTAGAGCAGCAATGGTGAACGTTTTAGAGACTGAGTGTCCAAACTGCAACCCAAAATCCACTTATTTATTGCAAAGTGCCAACAATGCAGTTGAACTTGAACACTGAAGTTTTAGTGTAAAAAAACTGTTATCTCATGCTCAACTGCTGGGGTGACTTGGCTCATATGCCAACAGAGAGGGCTCTGCGTGCCTGCTGCTGCATGCATGACATAGGTTCGCCACCATTGACCTAGAGTCTCAAAGAAAAATACAATTGAGCAGGAATTGTAAATACCTGAAAATGTCCCTGGGAATTGATTAATCTAATCTAGCACTCCTAAACCTATCAGACATACTCTAAGAGTTTTGTGTTAAATTCTGAAATGCTTTTAGAGATGTGTAGATTAGTATAATCTTTTTGGAGGGCATTTTATTTTAAAAGCAAAACTTTAAACTCTTTAATCTGTAAATTTCACATTTAGAAATGAATTTCGATGAAATAATGAGAATAATGTACCAAGATATGCAAGTATTTTTTGTACCATTTGTTAATTCAACCAATGTTTACTGAAAGCCTATTTAGTGTCAGGCTGTAACAGAGTAAGGGGATTATTTAGTGAATAGAACAGGTAAGATCCTGTTCTCATAAAGTTCACATTCTAGTGTTCCTTTATATTACTGAAACCCTGGAAACAATACCTGTACATCTACAAAGTACTGATAAAACAAATTATGGCACGGGCTTGTCATGCTTAGTATCTTCAATGGCCTTTCTGTATACACTGAAAAGAAAATCCAAATTTCTACCCATGACTTGGCCTGTCCCATTCTTTGGCCCTATCTTGCTACTTTCCACCTTACATGTGAGGCTTCAGTTACACGGGCCTCTGAAACTCTGGGGCACAGCAGGGTCTTTTTCCCTAAGGATCCTCACACTCTATATTTCTACTTCCTCTCCCTGAAATGCTCCCTGCTCACCCCTCCTCACCATCTCCACTGCTTCAGTGTGCCGCCACTTCCTAACCCTCCAAGCCCCTCACTTGGCATCGCCTCCTCACCCCATGTCCCTGATTCAACACTACCTCCTCAGAGAGGCTCTCCTCCACCACTCTCCTCCACAGGCAACTTCCTTACTTGAGCACTCCAGCATTTGTTTCTTTCCTAACTCTTACCATGAAACAGAAGTTAAATCTTGGCTCACATGTTATTATCTGCCTCTCTCATTAGTTCTAAGTTCCCTAACCGAAAGAAATTTGATTATGTTCACCACTGTTAATTAACACTGGATATAGTGACTGGTACATAATAAGTGCTTAATAAAGATCTTTTGAGGGAATGAAAGAATGAATGGGACACCTTATTCAGGTGTTAAAAAGTTGAGGTAATAGTGACATGGAAAGATGTCCACAATTTAGTTGTTTAAAAAAGTTATTTTGTTACAGAATAACATGTAGAGTATGGGCCCATTTTTATTTAAAAAGATACAACAAAATATGTTTAGGAGAATAATATATATTAGTTAAATAGATAACAGTGGTTGTTTTGAGGGGTGAGATTATGGGAAAATTTTATCGTATATATGTCTATAAAATTTGAAAATTTTAGGAGTGTATATTCCTTTAAATATCTATTTAGTTGAGAAAATTCCAAATATTTAAAAAAATACAGAACAGTACAGTCAACATACTAAGTGCCTATCAGCCAGCATCACCAGTTGTTATTACATAACCAGCCTTGTTTCATTTATACTCTCGCTCATTTCCTCAGCTCTTGAATTATTTTGAAGCAAATCCCAGACATTCTATCATTCCATCTGTAAATATTTCAATATATAGCTCCAAAAGATAAGGACTCATACAGACAAAATAATTCCTTTAATATCAATTCTACATATCTAGTCAGTGTGTACATTTCCCTCATTGTCATACAATTTTAAAACAGTTTGAATCAGAGCCCAAATAAGGACCATATGTAGCAACTGACTGATATGTCTCTTGTCTCCATTAAAAAATGAAATATAATCAAGTTATAAAAATGCACATATCTGTACTGTCTCAGTTGGATAAGTTTGGACAATCACATACATCTCTGTAATAGCCAATAACAGGATATAGAACATTCCCCCAGAAAGCTCTCTTATGCTGCTTTTCCTCTTTCTGATCAAGCCCCCACCCTGCATTGTTTCATTTCTATTAGCACAGATTAGTTTTGCCTATGTTTGAATACATTTGAATAAATAAGACCACATACTATACATTCTTTGACGTTTGGCTTCTTTCATTTAACATACTGTTTTTGAGATTCGTCCACACTGTTAGGTGAATCAGTAGTTTACCCATTTTACTGCCAATGAACAGACCATTGTATGGCTATACCATGATTTATTTATCCATTCTCCTGTTCAGGGGCATTGGATTGCTTCCAATTTTGAGCTATTACAAATAGGGCTACTATAAACACCCTTGTATGTATCTTTTTTGTGGTTATACTATATTTTCATTTATCTTGGGTAAACACCTGGGAATGGAATTGCTGGGTCATTTTTTTTTTGTGGGTACCGGGGCTTGACCTCAGGACCTCACATGCCAGCAGGCGCCCGTGCTGCTGAGCGATATCACCAGCCCTTTTTTTGTATGTGGGTTCCGGGAGTCGAACTCAGGCCCTCACGCTTGCCAGGCAGACACATACGCCGCTGAGCCATCTCACCAGCCCTGGGTCATGTTTTATAAAAACTGCTAAACTACTTCTCAAAATGACTACACTATTTTACAAACTAACATATGCACATTCAAGCTTTTCCATATATTTGCCAATATCTGACACTGCCAGTCCTACTTACTTTTTAGGCGTTCTGATAGCTATGTCCCAGTTTTAATTTGCATTCTCCTAATAACTCATGTTGTTGAGCACCTCTTCCTTTACTTTTTGGGTTTTTTTTTTTTTTTTTTTTTTGCGTAGTACTAGGGATTGAACCCAAGGCCTCTGCAGTGAGCTACATCCCCAGTCCTCAGCCTCTCAGAGTGCTGGGATTAAAGGCATGCACCACCACACCTAGCTGGACAGTTGCATATATCTCCTTTGTGAAAAATCTGTTCAAGTTTTTTTTGCTCATTTTAAACTGGGTTATTTGGCTTTTATTGATGATTATCAAGAGTTTTTGATGTACACTGGATACAGTTCCATCCCTTATCACACATACTGCAAATATTTTCCTCAGTCTATGGCTTATCTATTAATGAAGTCTTTTGATGAACAGAAAATTAAATTTTGATGAATACCAATTTAAGCAAGTTTTTCACCTTTGGTGGTTAGTAGTTTTTTTATATCTTGACCAAAGAATCCTTGCTTACTCAAGGTTATAAAGATCTTTTCCTGTTTTTCTTCTAGAAGCTTTATGGCTCTGGCTTTTATATTTATGTCTCTGATCCATCCTGAATTGATTTTTGTATATGGTGTGAGACAGGGGTTAAGGATGTTTTTCCATATTTAAAATCAGTTGTTACAGCCATGATTGTTACAAAGGTTTTCCTTTCTCTATTTAATTGCTTAGCACCTTTGTGCTAAAATCAGCTAACCATATACACATACCCAGCCCTATGATAAATCTTGAAAATCAAGTAATTTTTTCTTCTTTTTCAAGATTGCATTTCTTTGTAAAATTTTCTCGCCTACTTCTTCAAAATAGCCTGTTGGGATTTTGATAGGGGACTGTGATAAATCTATACATCATTTTATAGAGAATAGATGTCTTAAAACAAAGTCTTCCAATCCATGAACATGGTAAATCTTTTCATTTATTCAAGGCTTTAATTTCACTCAGCAACATTTTATAGTTTTCAAGTTAGAGGTCTTACATGTTTTTCATCAGATTTACTTCTAAATATCTGATGTTTTAAATTGCTATTGTGGATAGGTTTTTAAAAATAAACTACACTTTTTAGGATGGTTTTAGATTTATAGAACAAATGCAAAGATAGTTCAGAGAGTTCCCATATGCCACATATCCAGTTTCCCACATTATTACCAGTAGTATGATACATTTGTTGTAACTGATAAACAGTATCAACATGTTACTTGGTTTTACTGTTTTAAATTTTATTTTCCAATTCTTTGTTGTTCAGATTCTTTTTTGTTTGCTTGTTTTTTTTTTTTTTTTTTTTTTTTTTTTTTTTGTGGGTACCGGGGGTCGACCTCAGGACCTCGCGTGCCAGCAGGCACCCGTGCCACTGAGAGATATCACTGGCCCTTTTTTTTCGTATGTGGGTTCTGGAAGTCAAACTCAGGCCCTCACGCTTGCCAGGCAGGCACTTACGCCACTGAGCCATCTTACCAGCCCTGTTTTGTTGTTTTTTTGAGACAGGTCTTGCCATATAGTTCAGGCCTTAAACTCACTATGTAGTCTAGGTTGGTCTCAAACTCGCAGGGATTCTCCTGCCTCAGCCTCTCAAGTGCTGGGATTACAGGTGTGTGCCACCACATGCAGCTACTGTTGCTCAGATTCTTATGTCTCTTTGGTTTCTTCCTTTATTTCTCTTTGCTTCTGTATAATTTTTCCCTAAAGAAATTGGATTGTTTGTCATGTATATTTTTCCATGGCTTGGATTTTGCTGATTGTATCCACAAATACTAACATGTTCCTTTGTCTCTTGTATTTCCTATAAATTAGTTAGATATACTAGCTTGATCAGGTTCAAGTTCTTTTCTTCAGAAAACTTCTTCACTGTACATAATATTTATCAGGAGATACTGTACGTAATATCTGACACACACTCTCTTTTTTCCCCTGCTTTGTTGTGATTGTTTTTTGGTGCTGGGGATTGAACCCAGGGCCTCGTGCATGCTAGGTAAGTGTTCTCCCACTGAGCTACACCTCTTTCTCTCCTTTTGTGATGTCTGTAGCCAGTGATGCTCAATGCCTAGATCCATTATTCTTCCACTAGGAGAAATAAAGAATGGCATTTTAATTCATTCTTTTTTCTTTTTTATTAGCTGAACTTCTGTAAAAAGAGTTTAACTATCAATTATTTGGTTATCCCAAGGTACACATCAGATAGGAAAGGCAGGATAAACACTTTATTTACCAGTATTCAACTCATACTAGTGGTTCCTTAGCATCCTCAAAGGCAATAAACAAATTTTTAAAAAATCATTATAACCAAATTATAACCAAAAATCATTATATCCCATTATCAGGGAAACTGTTGAGAAACTGGATATCAATATATCCAATTATCAGTCCCTTAATGGAGTATCATGTAACCATGAACAATGATAACAATAGTAGGAGAAATGCTAATGCTATGA
The DNA here is from genome assembly GCA_028451465.1 of Erethizon dorsatum. Lineage (NCBI taxonomy): Eukaryota > Metazoa > Chordata > Mammalia > Rodentia > Erethizontidae > Erethizon > Erethizon dorsatum. The sequence goes on from CM051826.1 coordinate 37,869,548, forward strand.
CAGTAACAAAAAAATAAAATGATATAAAAGTAAATTAAGACTATAACATACAAAATATGTTTATGAAAAACGATTGGAAGAAAATAAGTTGTCAATATTATATGAGGGTGATGGGATTAAGATTAATTATACTTATTATTATTTTTTGTACTATGGTTATTTTACTCTTAGAATACTGTATTTATTTATATGTGTGTGTGTCTTTCTTTCCTGCACACATACAAAATACTCAAATAGTGATTCTTCCCTGAAGAACTCTGGGACTCCTGCCTTGGAGGTCCTCTCAGATGATGTCCTGCCCGGGGAATGCATGGGGATAAATGGATTGCTGTCTCTAGTTCCAAGGCCAAACTGGTACAGGCCACTCCCTATTTAACTCAATGCAACTATGTCTAACTGTGGAGTCTCTGTAGGAACACATCCTGTTTGGCCTATTGTGTTCAGGCCCTGGCTCACAGGAGCTCCAAGCTGTAAGGTCTGAACTGTCATTTATGACTATCTAGACATGTGTAAATAATAAACACAAAGACGTAAAGGAGCAGAACTTTCCAAATTATTTTCTTTCTCTTAACCTTAGGTGATCACAGACCAAATGAGAAAAAGGACTTCTAATTCCACGTCCAAGGGTGAATGAAAAGTTTTCCTTCTGCTGAATCAGTTCCCTGAACTTCTGGCATCTGGGGGCTCCCGTAGAGGGACACCCCATCCTGCTTCATAGTTCCTGAACATGGGCATCCCAAACAATGGTTATTTGTTTCGGCGGACTGAGAATGCTGTGTAAATTTCACGAGACACATAAAAGCCCAAAGGATTTTGCTTAGCTTAGTAACACTTCTGAGAATGGAATAACTGGTCGTGACTCACTACCACCAGCAGCTGGGTCCTAGAACTAAGTTTATTACTGTTTTTCTCATATGGGAGGTAGGGATACTGACCTACTTTTAAGAAACCATGCCCGCTGAGTGGCTTTCACAACTCTGGGGAGGAAACTAGTCAGTCTCCTTTTAACAAAGCTCTTCTGTAAGATGGCTGCCCGGGTAGTGTTCTGGCTGGACAGTGAGTTTTCCTCTGTGGGAGGCCCACTAGTCTGGCTAAGGCTACATATGGCTGTTAGGGCTCATATTCTTCCTTCCAAGCTATGCAGCCCGGAGAGTTCAGGGAAAGGAGGTGGTACACGTAGCCAGGACGGCTCACCTGCTGGGTGGTGGCCAGACAGTACTCTGCTGTGCTCAGGATGCTGCAGATGAGGCAGAGCTCCTCAAGAGTGAACTTGGCTACTTCAGAGCCCTCCTTTTCCTTGAGGAGGCTGCTGATGGTTAATCCTCCACTGCTGGTGGTGGTTCTGAAGAAAAGGAACAGGAATTAGTCAGGGCGGAACTTCTAATTTGCTTCCTGAGCCAGAAACTGCATTTTGTAAGACAAAGAACAAAAGGAAAGGAAAGGCTGGCCATGGCCCAAAGAAATCCACATACAATGAGTCCTTTTCCTCCTGACCTCACCTTGACTGTCATCTGTTTAGATTCTTTCACCAACAGGAGCAGGAAGAGGCAACTCCAAGAGTAATTAAGCCTATCAACTACAATGACCAGAGACAAAGGAGGCTGCTGAGCTGCCTCTTGCTTTGGCTTAGAATTTCTTACTAGGCACAACTCATTTAGATCATCAGTAGAACAAAACTTGGTTCTCCAACTGTTTCTCTCAGTTCAGAAAATTCTGTACCGGGATTTATTTACATGTGGTGTTTGCAGAGGAGTAGCTACTATAACACATGATTCCTCCCAGAAGTCCTAACTGCCTCAAGATACTGAGAAGCAGCTCAAATTCTCTACAACTAGTTTTGGTGGGGTAGTCCTCATCCACAGCCTGAGCTCCCAAATAGGCTCTGAGGTAGCAACAATTACCCACTGGTGTGTGGATGCTTCAGAATTTTCTTCTGGTTCTTTTTACCTTGTCCCCATTTCTGTGAACAGTGTCTTTACTAACAAAATCCCAATTCAGCACATCATTTGTTTGTGCTGGGATACTGACTAATATACATAGGAACATGCTCACAGGATAATGGTAAGTGAAAACAGCAGGGTAGGGCCGGTGATATCGCTCAGCGGCATGGGCGCCTGCTGGCATGTGAGGCCCTGAGTTCGACCCCCGGTACCCACCAAGAAAAAAAAAAAAGAAAACAGCAGGGTATAAAACTATCAGCAGTATAGGCCCAACTCTGTTCAACAAACAAAAGCATACACACCACAGGTATTATATGTGTGTATATAAATAATTAAATCAGGAAAAAATTTAAAATTTTAAAATAATTTCTATCATAATCTAAGTTCTTATTAGTAAACCATACACGACACTTCAAATCTCCTGTACAGCACAGCTGTATTCTCTTTCTTCCAAATAATGTACAATTTCCATATATGACACATTTAGTGACAATGACAAAAACTAATTCTAAAATTGTTAATTTAGTCATGGGGATGATTTGTAAATACTAAATTCAGAAGTGTTACATTAGGTCATATTCTATTATAGTTGAAACTGCTATATAACCAAAACATCTCTAAAATGACTGAATGGTCTACTTATTTTAAGTAATAAACCATATAATAATCTTTTAGGTCTCAGAATACAATGTAATTGTGAGCTTTGCTATGCAACTTCCTCCCTGGAAATCTTACCATATCTTTAAAAATCAAACTCTGTCCAGCATAGTAAGATACAGATACCACAAAAGAGACACTGGAATCCAATTGGACAGAGGGAAAATCAGACTCATGCCTCCTATCACTCCAGGTTATTATCACACTGAATGAGGCTTGAATGAAGTGACCTATGCTATTTAATAGTTATTTCCATCACCTAATATCTTGCCAAGTAGCTACTGTTGAATCCATATAAGTTATACATATACATACACTGTGTAATAGGATTGGCTCTCCAGAGTCCACTGTGGCAGCCAGGGTGGGCATCTCTGCTAATGGTGTTGATCAGCTATGGAATGTCACTAGAGAGGAAGTAGTGTCAGAACCTGGGAACTCAAAAAGAATGTTTTCCTCCTTGACACTCTCGGCAGTTCAGTAAACAACTTCAGAGTTGATTTCCTTAAAGATTCCCATATTTAGAATATTCAGACTCTTGCTTTACCACTCAGACAGTGAAGAAGGGACTCACTTGGGCAGGTTGCCAGAGAGGATTTTCCAGGCGTATTCTCGGAGGTACTTTTGGAAAATGGTGGTCAGGGCTATCATTGGCTCCCCGGTGCTGAGCTGTGAGCACTGCACCATGCACTTCTTGTAATAGACAAAGAGGTCGGCACAGCTGGGGAGCACAGTGCCCCCTTCATCAGTGTTGGGCTTAGGTGGCCCCTGGGCTTTGAAATCAGCCACAAACCGATCTATCAGCTCTCCAAGGTTTCTAGGAGAAAGAAAACCTAAAATGTTATTTTACTTCAAGAATTATAAAGCAAATTTGCCTATTTGCAATACACATAAGGTGCTGCCACGATTAATCATTCCTGATGCTGTTTAAACTTAAAATTGAGTCCATTTTTATCAATATCATCATTTACCACCACCACCAGCCCTATAATAATGGCAGCAATGAAGTTTGGCATTTGTGTGCTGCTTCGTATTTTCAAGGCACTTCATTATCACATTTGACCCTAAGACCTTGTAAGGAAAATGGGGTATTGATGGCCTCTCTGGAAGATGAGAAAATTGAGACCTAGAAAGTTTGTCACAAAACTTTGTGGCAAAGCTGAGTCTAGGGTCTACCATTCAAGTTAAGTAAACTGTCCAATTACTATTTAGTACCATTTCCCACAAATGAAAACCCTTAACAATACTGACAGTGATTGTTTTCCAAACATGTGTGAGGCACTAGGTATCATGGCAGTGCTCTTTTTTTTTTTTTTTTTTTTTTTTTGTGGGTACCGGGGGGTCGACCTCAGGACCTCGCGCGCCAGCAGGCGCCCGTGCCGCTGAGCGATATCACCGGCCCCTTTTTCGTATGTGGGTTCCGGGAGTCGAACTCGGGTCCTCGCGCTTGCCGGGCAGGCGCTTAAGCCGCTGAGCCATCTCACCAGCCCTGGCAGTGCTCTTATAAGCGTTATCTCGTTGAACTTCATTTATTCTTTGTTTTTTTTTTTTTTTTTTTGTGGGTACCGGGGGGTCGACCTCAGGACCTCGCGCGCCAACAGGCACCTGTGCCGCTGAGTGATATCACCAGCCCCTTTTTCATATGTGGGATCCGGGAGTCGAACTCGGGCCCTCGCGCTTGCCAGGCAGGCGCTTATACCACTGAGCCATCTCACCGGCCCCTAACTTCATTTATTCTTCACAATAACTTTATGAAGCAGGGACTGTTACTATTCTTTTCAAGAAGTTAAGTAAGCACCTTGTCCAAAGTCATATAGCAAGAAAGTGGGGAAGCCAGGACCTAGAATAAGTAGCTGGCTCCAACCCTTATGCTTTTAACCATTCTACTTCACAAAAATGTTTATGATGTCAGCAAAGATTTTGACATCAAGAACCTAAATGTATCCAAATGGACAGAGAAATTGTTTTTTAAAAAATCAAACAAACAAACACCTCCCCAAACCTAACACTTTTCTTCTCTTCAATGCAGTTTACATTTTTTTTTTCTTAGAACTTCCAGAATTGAAGATATAACTAAATCTTGGGAGAAGAGCGGGTAGGAGCAGCTCTGGGTCTGTCTCACATTATGGAGGTGATAGTGTTACGATCTGTCTCCCATTTCCCATTCAAACATCCCTGAATTGGCTTCATCATTCTAAGTCCTCACAAGCCAGAGTCAAGTAGGATTATATTCATTGTTCTCTGCACAGTCATGCAATGAGAAGCTGCCTCTCTTGACAAGTAGCACCTCTTCAGAGTGCTGTCTAAGACTACAGGAATCCAGCTGTGCTTTTAAAATATATTTATATAACATATAACAGGAAGAAAAAAGACAAGAACCCCACATAACATCAATTAGCAAATAGGAAAAAATTGACATTTTACTCAAGTACTTTTGTTATTCAGAGTTTACTATATCCAGATGTGACCACTGTGCCCTCACAAGGCTTTGGGCCTAGGCTAGGTCTTTGTGGTGATAGTCAGAATGCAGGAAAGGACCTCATTAGTTGATCTTGGAAAGCTCCATGGTCACCACCCCCAATCCTCACAATCTCTTCTTGCCTCACTTATTCATCAACCTTTCCACCTCTCCTGCACAGGTGACCCTCCCATCTGGTCAGGCACCTCTCTGTGGGCCTTCTGTCACTGGGCCTTTGCCTACTGCCTCTCTGGCAAAAGTGCTCTCCCTCTATTTCTGCTCAGCTCAGGCCACACAACTCCACCCACAACAATCCTCTCTCAAGTGGAATTTCTATCATCTGCCACTTGGTTTTTTAACACTTGACTATACAGTGTAAGGATGCCAACTACTCAACAAACGTGTCAATCTTCCCCCAGCTTGGGCCCACAGTGGGTGATGTTAATCAATAATGGCTCTCTTTTTCCCTGATGAAGAGTGTAATTCCGGAATCCTTCTTGGGTTACCATCCAAGCTGGGCACCTCTCCTAGGCTGAAGCTGGTACAAAAAATGAAAGCTGCCTGCTTTACAGTGAATCATTTGCTTCATGTCTGTTACCACAAGCTCCTTAACAGCAGGGAGAATGTTCATGCTTTCCTGGCCCACTGCTCTCAGCCTTATGTGTCATGTTAATCTTTATTTCGGGACCCAATGCATACTTAGCTCATCAAACTCCACATTTTATTCCTAAGGGTTGGGAATAAAGCAATGGAAAAATAGAGATGGAACAGGGCTGGTGCAGTGAGGAGATACAAAACAGATTCCACTCGAGTCTATTCAGGAGAGACTCTAATTTCCAAATCAACAGTGCCAGCCAAAACAGGGGCCAGAGGTCTGAGTGATTCTTTACTTTAACCACTCATCTATTCCTCTAGAAGCTGGATACTCATCTACTTCCTACTTTAGATCCAATCTGATGAGTAAGATTATTAATTATGATCATATGGCATCAAGAAAATTTCACCTTAAAAGACTCCAAGGATCTTCTACATTTAGAGAATGTTCACCAGTTTACTTTTGACATTTCTCTAGCATGGATGAGAAGCCAGTCAAGGAAACTTTCCCCAACCTGCCCTCTCCCACTGTTTGTATCTGCATGCTTCCATGTCACATAAGATGTTAAAAAATAAGCAGTCCATGTTTCACAAAAACGGAGGTTGTTTTCTGAATAGATGACTCTATCCAACCAAATACTGATTGAGCACTTATTATGTGAAGTTGGAGTGCTGTAAGCATAAGATACAAATGAGTTCAATTTAAATAAAGAACAAGGTTATCATTTATTTCAGGCATCAAATACTACCCTGAATTTTGGCAAGACTTTCACAAAGAATTCCTAGAGAAAGTGATGTGTGCCATAATGACCTTCTGACTAGAATCACAGGAGATCTTTTATACCCTAAAGCAAGTGCAATCAAGTAAGAGTTTATAAAGGGCCAAGCACGGATCTAGGGGCTGTAGAGTCAAGACCGTCTTTGCCATTAGGAACATTTGGCTTATTTGAGAAGATAGGACCTATAGGATGACAATATTTCAAGATAGCAACAAAATGCTAATTTTGAAGCTCAGTATTTGCAGACAGTATTTTAGACAAAGAAAATAATAGAGGAGGCTGCAAAGAAAGTTTTACAGAAGATTCAGATAAAGAACCAAGGCATGTATATGTGAGCATAGCATATGTATGTGAGGAAGAAGATGAAAAGAGGGAGAGGGGCTTGGCTGAGGTCAGAGACACCAATGAGAAAAGTGTTAGGTTAGAATTGGAGGTATCAGCATAAGCTTGTGGGTTTTAATATATAAACAAACATAAAACTAGGTATAGGTGTATGTATAGTTACATGTATGTTCGTTCATACATATATGTCTTAGCTCTCTCAGCTGTGGACCGAGAAGCAATGACACCCAAGCAGCAACGAGCATACCGAATACTCAGAACTGGTTTCTAAATATCACTCTGACCAGCAAAACAAGGGATCTTTGGAAATATGGATGATCCCAGGGTTGGGACAGGAAAGTACAAGAGAAGGAAGGGAAATATTAAAGATATAATAAAGATGCATATAAAAAAGATACAGAGCCGGCTTGAAGAGGCGCTCACTGGCCAAATCAGGGACAATCTGAGCACTGAAATAAATAACGATGGATCCTGGAGAAGAAAAAGTTTTTGCATTAATGCAAAAACTGTTAAGATTCAGGGCCGGTGAGATGGCTCAGCGGCTTAAGCGTCTGCCTTGCAAGCGCGAGGGCCCGAGTTCGACTCCCGGATCCCACATACGAAAAAGGGGCCGGTGATATCGCTCAGAGGCACGGGTGCCTGTTGGCGCGTGAGGTCCTGAGGTCGTCCCCCCCGGTACCCACACACACAAAAAAAAAACTGTTAAGATTCAAAAAAGGTCTAGAGATGAGTAAATAGTATTGTGCCAACTATAACTTGCTAGTTTTGATAACGCTGTTTGGCCATGTAAGACATTAACAACAGAGGGGAGTGGGGTGAAAGGAAAATGGGAAATCTGTACTATTTAAAAAAAAAATTCTATAAGTACAAATTTATTCTAGTATAAAGTTACGGGAGATAATAAAGCCTATAATCCATTGAATAAAAAAGAAATCCATGAGCCATGCTGATGTAGGGAAGTGGGGGAGAAGTAAAAGCTATTTTCTTAAAGCAGATGCCAGCTAATAAATGAAGAAGAGATGATGGAAGTGGAAAAATCAACATTTGGCAACCATCTGGGTGAATTCAGATAAGACTCACCAATGGGGGGGTAAAATAAGTAAAGTAAAAGGTGGGAAAAGACTACTGATACAGTTTCTCTAAACACTTGCTAATTACTTATTAATAAATTGAGAAACCTGGCAGACAACATCAAATCAAAGTAATAAAAATGAACATCTCAAGTTATGGGACAAAATGACACCGTGTGCCTCCTGATACAAATTACCAAGAAAGCAGCACCACTTCTGCACATATAAATCACGACAAAACATCAGATAAACCCAAATGGAGGAAAATTCCACAAAGTTGCTGGCCTGTGTCCTTCAAAAATTTCAAGGTCATGAAAGACAAAAAATAGATTTGAGTTACTCTTCTCTACCGAAGAAGACCAAAGAAACAAATAAATGCAACCTGTTTCCTGGAATGAATCCTAGATCTATTAAAACAAAAAACAAAAAACAAAAAAACCACACGACTGAGACAACTGGTAAAATAGGTAGGGTCTATGAATCAAATGGTAAAATTGTATTGATGTGAATTTCCTGACTTGTTTAATTGTATTGTAGTGATGTACATTGTGTCTGTTTTTAGGAAGTACTTGTTGAGATATGAAGGAGTAATGGGAGATCTTGTCTGCAACCTTAGAATTCAAATGCTTCAGAAAAATATATATTCCTATCTATGTGAGTGTGTGCAATTGACGGGGGGAGAGATAACTGTTAACTGGGGAGTCTGGGTGAAGGACATACAGGAACACTACGGCACAATTCTTGTAACTCTTCTGTAGGTTGGAATTAGATAACAACAAACATAACTAGTTAAAGAGAGAATCTAGGCTTAACAAAGCTGGGAAGGGAGCAGGGAGCTCTGTTTAATAAAAGTTATTATAGGGCTGGTGAGATGGCTCAGTGGCTTAAGCGCCTGCCTTGCAAGCGCGAGGGCCCGAGTTCGACTCCCGGATCCCACGTACGAAAAAGGGGCCGGTGATATCGCTCAGAGGCACGGGTGCCTGTTGGCGCGCGAGGTCCTGAGGTCGACCCCCCGGTACCCACAAAAAAAAATAAATAAATAAAAGTTATTATAGGGAGCTCAGGAATGGACAGAAATGGAGTCACCAATAAGTTCCTGACTGAGAATACCAGAGAATGGAGTGAAGACTGTGCCTATGGAGGAATCTCTTCTTCAGAGGCACCTGAGGGAGATCACTATATATCCCTGGGTGGCAGATACATTATTTTCCTCCTTAAACATAAATAAAAATGGAGAAAGTTACTTAAAGCATGTAAGGACAGTTTAGCCCGATCTATTAAGGAGGTGGCTACGGGGATCCCACTTCTTGCTCCTCTCTGAGCACTGGCTCTGTAGGCCTCCTACTGCTGCCTGGCCTTTGACTGAGGAAGGTGCTGTCAGAATGTTTCCTGGACAAGGGGAGGCTGGGAGATGAGAGGGTGGACCCCATGCCAGGCCCCACAGGAAGCTGGCAATGTTGATAAGGCCACCCACACGGGAGTCCTGAACAAGGTCACAGGGAGGGCAACACAGGCACAGTTCCTGAGTATCATTCACTGTCACCTAGGGCCACTATGTCATCTGGCTTCATTCTCACCACAAAGCCAGTGGAGAGGGCATAATCAACTTCATTGTAACGATGACAAAACGAAGTGGAAGAGGTTAAATAGCTTGCTTGGGTCCCAAGCTAAAAAGTGCAGAGCTTTGATTCAAATCTAGGTCCATCTGGCACCTGGGCCCCTGCCCGTGCCACTAGGTGGGGGTGCCTCTCTGATATCTGAGAGATTATGAACACTCTAAGATTTTTCTCCTTTGCAGATTTTTGAGTTAGTTACATAAAGAGTAGTAACTGCATAAAAATCAGCCACCACCTGAGTTCTTTCTCTAGCCTCAGGATTCTTTGACTGAAGGGCGGAAGGGTTTCCTAAAGCCCCTTGAAATAATACTCAAAATTAGTATGGGTATACTTGGATTTTTTTTTTTTTTCAAGAGGGTCTATGGTTTTCAGTGGGTTCTTAGAAAGGATCTATAACTCATAAAATGTTAATAACCACTACCTCATGCATCATTTTGTCTGACTCTCCTCTGACAGACGAGGAAATGGATGGGGCTGGGGATTTAGCTCAGTGGTACAGCATCTGCCTGGCAAGTGTGAGGTCCTGAGTTCGATTCCCAGTAACAAAAAAAAAAAAAAAAAAAGGAAGAAGAAATGGAGTTATTTAACTGTCTTCTACTTCAAGCTTCTGCAGCTTTGTCTGGAGCCACAAAAGCACAACCTATGCAGTCCTCCTCCCCTGAAGAGCTTCCATTGCTTCCCTAGTGCTTGGAAACATCCTAGTGAGGAGAAGTTTAGGACAAGTGGCTAGCACTGCATCTTCCATAAAGAAAATGAGAGGCCCCGAGGAACGGAGGCTGGCTCTTTGCCCAAAGTGTCATGAACGATCAGTAGACTTCATGTGAACCAAGATCACAAGAAAAGTAGATATCAGAACTACTATTACAATTCAGAAAAGTGACTCTTTAGACCAGGTTGGCGTTGGACAAGAATGTGGTTATCTGAGGTACACACTTTATACCCTGGGCCCAAAAGCTTTCAAGCCTTTTTGAAACAAGAATTTTTATTTTTATTAATTATTATTATTATTATTTTTTTGTGGGTACCAAGGGTCGACTTCAGGACCTCGTGCGCCAGCAGGCACCTGTGCCGCTGAGCGATATCACGGGCCCTTTTTTCGTATGTGGGTTCCGGGAATCAAACTCGGGCCCTTGCGCTTCCCAGGCAGGCGCTTATGCCGCTGAGCCATCTCACCGGCCTATTTTTATTAATTATTAATAAAAGAATTTTTACTAGAATTTGCATTGATAAGGAAAGATGGGACTCTGGGTGGGGCTGCTCAAAGATGTGTTAGTCTAACAGGTAAATAATTCTTTTTCCTCTGTCCCTCAGGGGTTGTCTTATAAACTTCCTGTGGGAAAACTCTTTTTTTTTTGAGATGGAGTTTTAAGGCTGAAGTGGTCCTCCCACCTCAACTTCCTGAGTATCTGGGACTATAGGCACACATCACTGTGCCCAGCTTGGGAGGAACTTTGAGTACAGAAGATAGGGTGCTCCCAAAGGACAAAATTGCCCCTCTGTGTGCCTGCTGGACACATGCACAGTAGACAGAGAGGAGTAGGGAAATCAAAGCTCCACAAGGCGAACAACAGCAAGTCAGTTTTTTTGCCTTGAGGGAAGAGGGTTATTTTTGTTAAGATGGAAAGTCTTTTTTTTTTTTTTGGGAGGTTCACATTTTATTTCTCCAGTGACATTTACAGCAGAACATAAATTAAAGGCCTGCTTGTACACCAAACCCAGGTCCTTTAGGTGGTTCAGTCAATGAGGTAAAACCTCCAGCTGGCTCACAACAGAAAGGTCCACTCCTTGCCCAGGTTTTGGAATTTTGCCAGCTTTCAGCTCATCAATAATTTCCTCAATATCCTTAGGCGTCAGATCCTCATAGTAGTTGTCATTTATTTGAACCATTGGTGCATTTACACAGGCCCCTAAACATTCTACCTCTATAAGAGTGAAAAGTTTGTCAGGTGTAGTCTCCCCAACCTTTATTCCAAGCTTTTTCTGAATGGCCTCCAGGATGCTGTTAGAGTCTTGGAGCATGCAAGGTGTTGTGGTACTGAACATGGTACTTCCCAACTGGCTTTCAGTTGTACATTGTATAAAAAGTCGCTACTTCATATACTCTCATTGGAGGTACTTGTAAAACTTCTGCAACCTTGTTCATAGCAGAGATGGGCAACCACCCATTTTGCCTTTGGGCTAAGTCCAGAACTGGAAGCACTGCTGTTGCTTTATGCCCTTCTGGAAGGTTTTTATAATTGCCTCTATCCTCTTATAGTTTTCTGGTGTGAAATCAAATGGAGTATCTGGATTATTCTCAGGAGTATCTCTGTGCACAAATAAGGCTCCTCCAGCACCATTTTGTACAGCTGTCTTATGCAAATTCCTTATCTGTCTTCCCCACGGGGCGGTGAGGCCGGCAGCCCGGGCCCGCAGTGCCAAGGAGAACATGGCAGCCCCGCGATCCCCCTTTCCTGGCCACGCAGGCCTAAGATGGAAAGTCTTTTACAAAGTTTAGTTTCTGGGATTTTAATGTGAAATATGTTGTAATCAAGGAATAACAGAGTAGAAACGAAGCGGGGCTTTGGCTATCATCTATAAAATCAAATAGGTAAAACCAATACAGAGGTATCTTGGTTCACGAACACTTGTCTTTGCAAATAATTTGGTTGCAAACGGAAGTGTTTGGCAAAATTTTGTTTTTTGTTTGCAAACTCTGCCTGGGTGATAAATATGACCATAGCCATCTTTCCCACACAAACACAAACGTGGTCATCTTTTCCAAAATCGTAGAACAATTTAAGTTTGTGAACCGAGGTACCACTGTACTGTCTCACGGAGTGACTCTGCTTGAAACATTCTCTTAATCTTATGGCTTACCACTGAAATATTTGAAAACAAGAATTTGGTAACCCATGATAGAAGCATTAAAAAAAAGAGGGTTGGGGCCGGTGAGATGGCTCAGCGGCGTAAGCGCCTGCCTTGCAAGCGCGAGGGCCCGAGTTCGACTCCCGGAACCCACATACGAAAAAGGGGCCAGTGATATCGCTCAGTGGCACGGGTGCCTGTTGGCGCGCGAGGTCCTGAGGTCGTCCCCCTGGTACCCACAAAAAAAAAAAAAAAAAAAAAAAAAAAAAAAAAAAAAAAAGAGGGTTGGGAGAGGCTGGGTAAAATAAGGCCTAAATGTTTTTCCGGAGAATTCTCCTCAAGAGTTTTTTCAGAGCCACTGCTATTCTCCTGCGTGAGCCACTCTGCCCTCCTAAGAGTGTTCTTGGTAGCCCAGGCCCGTCCTGCTCTAGAAACCCAACTTTCCCAAAACCTGCCTTTCTAGTAAGGAAGGGCTCTCAACCGTACTCTAGCCGTGGCAATCGGGGATGAGAAGGGGTCTTCCTCCTTTGCTAATACACGACATGAATAACGGGAACTAGATATGAAACCCTCCTCTGGCTGGGAAGAAACCAGGCTTTGGTGGGCTGATCTATAAAAACTTTTGGAGGCCTGTGAGTTTGCAAAAAGTATGTACATTAAATGGATTACCCTAAACTAAACTAAGAATTCACAAGTCCATACTGATATAAACAAACAAGTGGGAAAAAGAAAAAAACTCTTCCTTACAGCAGAACTCCAATAGAAAATACAGAAGAAATGATGGAAGTGACCAATCAACACCAGGCAAACATGACACTAACAATTGCTTCAGGCAATTATCATCCAGGGGGGCTAAAGTGAGTGAGTAAATGTGCCATGAGAAACACGATGTTCACATAGTCTCCAAGTATTTTCCAAAAGATACTTAGTAATTACAAAGAGAAAAATAGTAACTGCACAGTAGAGAAAGCCCACAGGAACCACCTTACATAGTGATCCAAGTTAATATAATCAGTAATGAGATAAATCATCATGATGTGCCGCCTGAGCTGGTACACTGAGAAGGATGAAATGTCACTTCTATGGTCTTCTCTCCAAAAATGTGTAACTTGGATTTAGTTAAGAAACTAGGCTACTCAGGAGGCCGAGGCAGGAGGTTCATGTGAGCCTAGTAGTTCAAGACCAGCCTGGGGAACACAATGAGATCCCATCTCAAAAAACCAAAAAGAAAGAAAAAACAAAACAAAACAAAAAGAGAACTCAGGCAAACTGAAATTGAGGGCATTGCACAAAATAGCTAGTCAATACTCTTAAAAAGCATCAAAGTCATGAAAGACAAGTAAAAGATAAAGGATTAATTCAATATTAAAGGAGACTAAAGAGACCTGACAGATAAATGCAAGATTATTAGGTTCTGGACCAGAAAAAGGATATTAATAAGACAATGTTACCTTCCTGATGTTGATAATTGTGATTATATATTAACATTCTCTGGGGAAGATTATATGAGAATTTTTTGTCCTATTTTTTGACAGTAAAAATCACTTCAAAATGAAAAGTAAAATTACATATGAAAACATGTACTTTTTTTTTGTCTTTTTTTTTGTTTTGTTTTTTGAGACAGGGTCTTACTATATAGTTTAGGCTGGCCTTGAACTCATTATGTAGCCTAGGCTGGCCTCAAACTTGTGGCGATCCTCCTGCCTCAGCCTCCTGAGTGCTGGGATTACAGGTGTGTGCCACCACACCTGGCTTGAAAACATGTATTTTAGAGATTAGGCTTTCTTACAATGCCTAGTGCCTGATATGGTAAAGCTTCGTGGGCTGACATACAGTATGTCAGGCCTCAGTATGGGCTCAGCACCCACATGTGAAAGGGAAGTTAGGATTCATTGTGGGGCCTTATTACAGTCAAACTTGGGTTTCTAAGATTGAGGCAAAATAGTAACACATGAACTTCCAGGGAGGGTCACAGGTACGTCAAGTCCCTACTTCAGCTTCTGGAGGGAGTTGTGCCCTTAAAAGACCCAACCTGATGAGAGGGGCTAGAAACACAGGCAGGAAACAGTAAGATGTCTGTCACTTACTTGTCCTGGGACTCAATATATACATAGAGATGAGGCTCAAAACACTTGGAAACAATGCCATGAAATGGATTGTCTGGGGCTTTAGGCTTCTTCGGCTGTAAAGAAAAAAATAAAAAGAAAAATGAAATCCTGTATTTGAGCAATCTTTGCAAATTCTCAAGCAATTTCAAAAAACATATCACTTCAAAGTTCACTCTTAGCTCTTAGATAAGAGAGCACTCAATATAATGAAAGTGGGACTATCTCCTGCACTATGATTGATCCAGTCTGGGAACAAGACTCTGGCTTTGTTAGCATCATTTATTTGCTTGTATGATGAAAGATTTACTGCTACTTTAATAACATATGCATTTTCAATCTGGAAGCTATTCATCACCTGACTGATGTTTTAAAAGTTTAAATGAATGACCTTCTTAGGAAACACACACTGAAATGTTTAGGGGTAAAATGTATTATGTCTACAACACTTCCAAATTGTTCCATAAAATATAGTTAGTTTTTAAGTAAGGGGAGGGAGAGTGGGGAGGAAATAATAAGGTAAATATAGCAAAATGTTAACAATTGCTGAATCCAAGTGAAAGATATTTAGAAGTTTCTCATAAATAGTCTTTGAACATTTCTCTAACTAAAGGAAAGAAAAAACAAAACAAAACAAAGCTGGGTGTAGTGGCGCACACCTGTAATCCCAGCTGAGGCAGGAGGATTGACGCCCAGCCTGGGCTACATAGTGAGTTCAAAGCCACCCTGAACTACACAGTGAGAACCCGGTCTCAAAAAAAAACCAAAAACCAAACCAAACCAAAACAAAAAACCATGGGGGAATGGTCCCCATGGCCTGGCAGAGAAATCAAAGCAACAGCAGTGGCTTTCCTAAGAAATGCCCGCCACCAACATTCCACAGTGCAGAGAATGAGACTGAGGAAACAAAAAGGCAGGCATCCAGGCCTGAGAACCAGAAGATCAATTTCCTTGTTTTGATAATGCTGTCACCACTGGGGGAAGCTGGGAGATAGGTACACAGCATCTCTCTGTGCTATGTTAGTAACTTATAAGTTTATAAGTATTGCAAATGTAAAGTTCATTTTTCAGGTTTTTTTTTTTTTCCTTTTGTGAGTACTGGGAACCGAACTCAGGACCTTGTGCTTGCCAGGCAAGTGCTTATGCTGCTGAGCTATATCACCGGCCCAGTTTTTCAGGTTTTGACTTTTTTTTTTTTTTTTTTTTTTGAAACAAGTTCTCACTATGTTGTCTAAGCAGGCCTCAAAGTCCTGGTCTCAAGCAATCCTCCTGCCTCAGCCTCCCATAACACAGCTGCAACTACAGGGTCTACCACAGCACCCAGTAAAATAGCAGTTTTTAAATAAGTGTTTCTGAAGAACTGGACTCTTCATGTGAAGAAATTTTAGGAGTTTCTTAATCTATTTATTTTGCTTATAGTTTCATTTTTATGTACGTGCAAAAATCATACGATTTAAAAAAAAAATCCTGTGTCTGAATAAGTCTGAAGGGCTCATTTGGAGAAGTATAAAATACAGACCCAAAGTGATAAAAGAAAATGGCTTCATTATACTCCAACAAGCTCAGCTTGATCAGTCTTCATAGATGCTTGATGAGGCCCCACAGAAAACTCAGAAAGAGCATCACCGGACAGGGCTGACATCCCTACCCCACCCACAGGTGACTGCTCTGCGCTGCTTCTGCAGTGAGGAGAGGCTGCTTGTTTCTTTTTCTTTTTCTCTTTTTTTTTTAATGTGGGTACCGGGAGTCGACCTCAGGATCTCACGCTTGCCAGCAAGCGTTTGTGCCACTGAGCGATATCACTGGCCCTTTTTTTCCTTTATGTGGGTTCCGGGAGTTGAACTCAGGACCTCACGCTTGCGAGGCAGGCACTTACGCAGCTGAGCTATCTCACCGGCCCAAGGCCGCTTGTTTCTGCCACCACAGTACACAGGTCTTCTTGTGGTGTTTCCAGGGTGAACCGAAGCAAGAGAGGAATGATGAGAGGGACTGCCTAAGTTTTATTTTCTTATTTTTCTCCCAAGAGGGCTGCCTTCTGCCTATAGCTGCTTCGTGAATGTGCTTGTGTTAAGATAGTAGATGCTGGAATTTCTGCTCAAATTGGTGTCTCCCTTTGCACTCTTCAGCTCCCCAAAGGATTGATCCTCAGCTTAAAGAATATACTAAGTCATTTAGCAGTAGCATTCAGGCTGGGTTTCTGAGTGTGTGAATTCTGTCCAAAAGCTGCAGACGTTTAAGCCATTTCCTCCTGGAGTTTGATGGAATAATAAAAGGTTACTGTTGTCACAGTAAGGAGGTCTGCAGCTGGTCCCATTTCCTTTCATTACTATCCAATGTAAACAGATTAAATCTAACTGCTCAGATCACCAGAAGGGTACATTTTTAAACCAAAAATTCCTGATTTCTTTTCCCTCTTTCAGTACCCCCAGTCCCCTTTGAGATGTCATTTTTTTTTTTTTTTTTTTGAATCACTGGGAATATCTTGGCAACTAATTGTTGAAGCCCTCTTTAACGCTGCTTCTCAAGTTCACTCTGCCTTCCCACAGCCAGGTGTAAACTGCAGTAGTGAGCGGAGAGTGACCCTGACCTTGAGGGCCAACTGCCTACTGACTGCAGCAACATAAGGGCCTGGTAACCCAGGGGAACCAGTAGAGGCCTTCCACCAACCACCTCTGGGGTTCCTGAGAACATCCTGTGGAGTCCCTCCCCAGCACCCCACAGGGCTCCTGCTCTTCTGTGCACCTACTCCAGAAGCCAGTAGGGTGCTGGGAAGAGGGAGACCCTGGGTCTCCACCTAACCAGCCAGATGGAAGACAAGTGCTGATGAGATGACAGTGGAAGGTCGGGGAGTTACACTCAGGAGGCATTAGTCACTGTGTGTGAATTTTATTACTAATGAGGAACAGCCCATGAATTACTAGTGATCATCTAGCACAGGGGTTTTTCATTTCATGTCTTTTCTTTTCTTCTTCTTTAACAAATGTAAAACCCTAGGTTCAAAAGAAATTTTACCTGGAAGTCCACAATACAAAGTTCTGTATTGCTCTGACTGCAGGGATCTAGGTTTCATGTCTTTCCCAGCTCTCCAGAGTGACATCTGACAGGACATTGAGGAATACAGTTTGAGGACCATTAATTAGCCTCCTCTAAAGACAAAGAAAGCACGGAAGTCCAGAGAGAAGAGATGACCTATGTAAGGTCATACAATCAGCTAATAGAAGATCACAGTGCAGCATTTTCTCCATCAGGTGAGGCTGCTTTACCCTATGTATTTGTCAGATGTCAGTGTTCCATGTCTTTAGAATGGGCAGCTCTTGGTCTACCATAATAATCTGAAAATTTCATGATGAGTAAAAAGTTCCAAAGGAAAGAAAAATCATATTTTACCTGTCAATACTGATTGCACAGGAAGTGAAGGACTCTCACATGCAGTGCAACAACATCCAGAGACGACCAGCCATGGGGATAACTTGTGGCACTGCTAGAAGCATCTGAATGTTCAACTGCACAGTCTGCACATGACAAGGGCAGCCACTAGCACTGCGGGGACATGGGGGCCCTTAAGATACCACAGTTGCAAAAAGCATGCTCCTAGGAGGAGGCCCAGGGAGGCTATAGGAAACAGAAGAATACGACTCCCCACCCAACGCCTTGCTCCCAGTGTGAGAACTGCATTTCTTTAGATAGAAGAAAATTTTTTCTCCTATGTTTGCCAATAATATGATGGCTTTAAATCAACTACATCTATTCCCACACATCTCTGAGATACTGCCTCAAGATAGCCCTTCAGTTTTGTTCATTCACTTTTTTATGAGCATCATTTCTATGCCTTCCACTTTTTAATGCAACATGACTGTACCAAAGATAAGAGCCTGGGAAAGGAATTCTGGTCTCTGATTTCTAGACTTGGCTTCCAGTCTTAGCTCCTCCACTTCTAGACTATGTAACTCTGGGCAAGTTGTTTAGTCTCTGGGCTACAGTTGCAACACCTATGAGACAGTCACTGTGAAGACAAAATGAAATAAAGCATGTAGAAGATTTTTAAATTGCTGCTGGGCATGGTGGTGCACATCTATGATCCCAGCACTTGGGAGGCTGAGGCAGGAGGATTGCTGTGAATGCCAGGCCAGCCTGGGCTACATAGTGAGTTTGAGGGCAGCCTGACCTACATAGTGAGACCCTGTCTCAAAAAACAAACACACAGGGGCCGGTGAGATGGCTCAGTGGCATAAGCGCCTGCCTGGCAAGCTCGAGGGCCCGAGTTCGACTCCCGGAACCCACATACAAAAAAAAAGGGCCGGTGATATCGCTCAGCGGCACAGGTGCCTGCTGGCGCGCAAGGTCCGGAGGTCAACCCCCGGTACCCGCAAAAAACAAACAAACAAACAAACAAACAAAAAACAAAACAAAAAAAAGCAAGCAGGGCTAGCTGCAAAGTGTGTGCCTATGGGTTTCCCAATTCTGGTCTTTGCCATCAGCCTCCTTTTGGTGGTGTCTGGAGCAAAATGATATATTAAAAGAATCCTCTAGAAGCCAAGTGTAGAAAATTAAAAAGGATCACTAATCCAGAAAGGAAGGAAATGTTTTGATTTATTGCTCTAACCTCTCGTCATAAAATGGCACTGAAACAAAAAAAAACATTCTGTAGGATGAAGGGAGATGAAATTTAGAGTTGGCAGAAAAAACTGAAGGAAATTAAAGTGCCTGTGTGCTCTGAAAAGTAACTCTCCAAAGATGCCATTGGTCTCCTTGATATTTCCAGGCCTCCCCAATGGCTTTCAGACCTAAAGTGATCAGCTTGTGCGGTGCAGAGGCCTCTCCAGTCTGCGGTGCTGCTAACATCCCTGGGCTCTCTCACATCATCACTGTACCAGATAAGAGTACAACGGAAAGCTCCGCTGACAAGCTCAGGAGATGATGCATGAGGCGGCGCAGAATTCTGCTGGCCCTGTTGCATGGGCTGATTAAGCCTGTGCATGCTGCTGAATGCTGGAGGTGCGACTCTTTGGGAACACAGGGTGGGGGCAGGAAGGGCTGCTCTTTCTCTCAATTATCTGAATGCACTCTCAGAGAAAGGCCCTCTATAAAGACCCCACTGCTATAATCTCTGCATGTGGTCAACAGCCAATGGCTCTTACTTGAAGAGAAACAACCATTTTCAGAAAGGAGTAACAGGTAGATTACACGTGGCAATGCGAAGCAGACTTACTTGATCTAACTCTCCCTTCTCCACTGCCAGCTCCTCCATCTCTGGTGTTGGCTCATCTTCCAGGAAGGGATTGGTAGACGGTGGTGGAGACTCCAGCTTTTTCTGTTAAGAAGACATGAGAAAGAAATATCTTCTGAGTATAGTCAGTAGCCTTTCCATTGATCTTCCCACTGAGCTTCTGCTTTTTCCAAGCCCCTTCAACAGCTGAGTAATGAAATGTGATATTACAAATTAGAACAGAGGCAATGTGGACCACAGTCTCACCTCCAGGCCTTCACATTGCTTTCCTGTCTTCTGGAAACTTTATTATTCATCCCACTACAATTCTAATCCGGTGAAAATTCTCGCTATCCTTCAGTCTTCAACCTAGAAGTCCCGTCTTTTGGGAAATATCTATCTGTTAAGTTTAGGTTAGATGCCCCTGCCATGTGCTCCCATCCCACACTGCACAGCCCCCATGCAGTTATTTATTAAAATATGCAACTGCCAATTTATCTTCCCCCTCTAGATGCCATGATGGCAGAGATCATGTCTATCTTGATCCCCATGCTATCTTTGGTGCCTGGCATGGAACAGGTGCTCAATAAACACCAACAAACCCAAATGCCAGGTGGGTTTGAATTCCACAATAAACCATAAAATTAATCTAATGTGTTCTAGTTTATAGAGAGAGGTCCCTCCCCAAATAAGTTCCATTACAACAACCAAAACTGAAATCTCCATGAGAAAAACTACTTCCCAGCTCCCAAATACAAACACTATTTCAAAATACATTATTGAGAGGGACCATGGACTAGTGGGAAAGCTGTGGGTAGAGACATCGATTCTTAGCTCCAACTTCGTTCTGCTTGCCAAATCATCTAGTTTCTCTGAGCTACAGGAATTTCATCTGCTGAATGAGGATACAGACACAGGACTATGTGTGGGATTAAATGTAATAAAGTGTGTGAAATTCTAGAAGAGCGCAATACATACAAGGGTCACTAATGATGCTAATTCCACTGCAACTACTGAATCCAGCTCTTTGGGTTTTTTGTTTTTGTTTTTTTACAGTTTTGACCTAGAGATACTGTTTATACCCTAGATGCTGGGAATTTTAACAGAAAGGAAGCTAAGCAACAAGCAGAACAAAAAGGATTTGGGATTGGCTGGTGCTGGGGACGAGGTAACAGAGCAAGGGATGGCTCCCTAGAAACAGGAAGCTAAGTGGAGAGAGTTTCTAAATGTGCTTGTGACATTTTAGCATACACCAGTAGAGCAAGCTGAATTAATCCCTAAACCAAAAGGGACAGCAGATGGATTACAGTGTGAATGACTTTGCCAAGTGCCAGGACATCACATGAAGGTATTACAAACAAAAAACAAGAGCAAAACTTAAACAAAAACCCCATCAGGGTCTGGTTTGGGCTTTAAGATAATTCTGCTTACATGCATTTAAACCACTCTGTTCTTGTCCAAAACACCTGGAAATGCTATTGTGTGAATAGACAAGAGCCTAAGCATATGAAGAAAACCTTGTGATGCTTGTATTAGCTCCCAGTAATCATTAGTAACACAATGGTTTTGCAGTATTCTGGTGAGAAATAGTATTTTTGCAGTACTCTGGTGCAGTCCAACAATGAAACAAGCATTTCAAATTTGCAACCTCTGAACTTTGGCTTCTTTCCCTGGTATGGTGTGGGGGGAATCCCTATAAACTTAAATCTGTTTTGAGAAAGCAATATATTTAAGATTTCATTGTCTTTTTAAGAATTGCTGGGCCGGTGAGATGGCTCAGCGGCATAAGCGCCTGCCTTGCAAGCGCGAGGGCCCGAGTTCGACTCCCGGATCCCACATACGAAAAAGGGTGATATCGCTCAGCGGCACGGGTGCCTGTTGGCGCGCGAGGTCCTGAGGTCGACCCCCCGGTACCCACAAAAAAAAAAAAAAAAAAAAAAAAGAATTGCTGTTATTTTGGGGAGAGACATATAGCTTAAGCTTCAGCAACAATAAAGAAGTGAATTAATCTGGGCGTGGTGGTTCAAGCCTATAGTCCCAGCTACTCAGGTGGCTGTGACAGGAGGATCATTTGAATCTAGAAGTTAAAGGCCAGCTTGGGAAACATAGTGAGAACTTGTCTAAAAAAAAAAAAAAAAAAAAAAAATATATATATATATATATATATATATATATATATATAAGTTAATAGCATTAACTAATGCTATTAGTCTTTTGATGCTCCATAGATACGGAAAGCAAGCCAGTTAACTAAAAGCTTGTTCAAAACCATTCATTGATAAACCAAGATTTGAATTTTTGAGCTAATCTCTCTCTCATTATTGCTAAGGTCACTAGGGTTACATTCAGGTAAGCCTCATTTTTAATGTTACTGGAAATCATAACAAAAAGTGGATGTCAATGTAATGGGCTGAGGCCGTTTCTGGGCTCTATTGTACCTGGTAGAAAATGTCAAATGGATAAAAGTAAGAAGTAGCACAACATAAAAGGCAGCATTGACCAAACGGAATGACAGCTGAGGCCGTGAGCATGGGCTACTTGTTGGGGTTCCCTTCCTTCTTCCGGCTGTCTCTATGCATATACTGATGAAATTACCAAGGGAGTCGCAGACACCCAGGAATTGCAGCCCATTCATATAGGGCATGCACATTACAAGTGTGGACCAAGTCGGTATAAGAGAAGTGATTCATTCCTTCAATCACCCACTCAACAAACTAGTGTGCTGGGTACTTGGGAGAAAGTAATGAGCAAGACAGACCCATTCTGCCCTCATGGAATGACAGGCTGCTGGAGAAGAGAAGCTTTAATTAATGTGTGGTAAGGCCTTGAAGAAAAAGCAGTTGTTACAAAAACATGTGGTAGAAGGTCAGAGAAAATGCCTTTAGGTAAATTATGTTTCAGCCAGAACTGAGGAATGTCCCAGAGGTAAACATGTGTGTGTGGAGGGGTGGGCAGTGTGGGGGCAGGGCGGAGTTTTCAGGGCAGGCATTAGTGTATGTTTGTCTTTCATTTGTGTATTGAGCATCTACCATCTACTTTATTTCAAGCACTTTTCCTTGCACAAGGGATGCAAAATGAGTAAGGCAGACAAGAAAGGGAGGCACTGTGATAGAAACATAATTTAGGAATGAGGGAGGTGGGCTGGGGATGAAGAGAGGGAAGTGCTTCTTAAAGTGATCAGAGAAGGCCTTTTTAAGTCAAGCAGTGATGTAAATAAGAAGGAACCGATCGGACAAAATTTGGGGACAAATATTCATAGCAAAGGGATCTGGTGCAAAGGCTGGACAGAGCTTAGTAAGTTGAAGGACAGAAAGGAGGACCAGAGCCTGAGGTAAGAGAGGGAGTAAGAGCCCAACTGCATAGCCTTTTGTGAGGCGCCAGTAAGATTTTTCTTTTTCTTTTAAGATGTTTCTTTTCATTGCAAGTAAACAGTCATTGCTGGTTTTATACAGGGAAGTGATCAGATATAATTTGGATTTTAGAAACAGGGTCTTGCTATGTTGTCCAGGCTGGCTTTGAACTCCTGGATTCAAGCAATCCTTTTATCTCAGCTTCCAGAGAAGCTGAGACTACAGATGCACACCTAATATGGGTTTTAAAAGTATCATTCCATGGTCTCAGGGAGAGTGGACTGTAAGGAGAAGCAAGAAGGTCAGTTTCTGAGCTTGCTGCAGTGTTCCAGGCAGAGCTGATGAGGTTTGGACTAAACCGGTGATGTGGACATGAAGAAAAGTGGTCAGATCAGGACATATTTAGGAGAGAAGCCAAGAAGACTTGTTGAGAAAGCAGAGGTGAGGGAAAGGAGTCAAAGGTCATTCATCTTGGCTTGAGCCACTTGCAGCTTGCACTGCTATGGACTGAGATGGGCACCCTTATGCAGTGGTGAGGGTACGGGCTCTGGATCTGATAAACCTGGGTTTACACACAACTCCACCACTTGGGAGTGCTGCTTTACTTCTCCAACTGCAACTCAGAAGGGTATTAACACTTGGCTCACAGAACTATCAGGAGGATGAAATGAGATACATATATCAGTGTAGATCAATACACTGCCTGACACATAGGGAAAAGCTGACTAAGTAGAAGCTTTCATCTGTATTTAATAGAAGTGAAAAACTCTAAGGCAGAATTACCATTCTCCCTGCTGCAGTTTTGGGGACTGAATCCAGGGCCTCTGGCATGGTAGGCAAGTGCTCTACAACTGAGCAGCACCCCAGCCCTTATTATTTTTATTTTATTTTGAGACAGGGTCTTGCTAGGTTGCCCAGGCAGGCCTCAAACTTGGGATCCTCCTGCCTCTGCCTCTTAAGTAGCTGCCATTATACACAGGTGCCACCCTGCCCACTTGTGCCTCTCTTTATGAAGCAACTCATAAAAGGGAAAGAAAGCACAGGCTGTCTTTTTTTTTTTTTTTTCTTGTGGGTACCGGGGTCGAACTCAGGACCTTGTGTGCCAGCAGGCACCTGTGCCGCTGAACGATATCACCAGCCCCTTTTATCGTATGTGGGTATAGGGAGTCGAACTTAGGATCTCGCGCTTGCCAGGCAGGCATTTATGCTGCTGAGCCATCTCACTGGCCCAGGCTGTAACTCTTGAAAAACAAATTTCTTTTAACCACCACAAGTGAGACCCTGTCCCTACTTCTTGTCTCCTGGATCTCTCTAGGAAACGAAAGCAGTGGGCCCATCCACTTACAAGAGCAAAGGTACAGTGAACTGCTTCTTCCTTCCCTCCTCTACGAGAGGCCCTGAGCTCCTGCACATACGCAACCCTATTGGCAAACACTGTGTTTCAAAACTCAAGATGTGGATATAGCCGTCTCCTATTCAGCAGGTTACATTACTGTTCAGATTAACTGGCTCTCCTGAAAGAACAAGTCTCTGCAGATAGCAACCACCAGTGCAACGCAGTCTTCCGTGCAAGAGGCCTGTTGCCAGACCCAACCGGGTCACACTCCTCCTTCCTGCTTTGCAGCTATCAGAGACCACAGAGAATTACTGGTTCGGGTTTAGATTTTAAATAAATGAAATGACATATTCCATACACTCTGGTGCTGCTAAAGGAAATTTAAAAATTGCTGAGAAGTGAGTGACTTTCCAATTTTAAAAGAATTCATTCTTTCAGCTATGACTGTTGATCTCAAACCCACAGGGGAAGGTAAAATTCTTCATAGAGCAAGTTAATTCCTACTAATTAAATCACACAGGATTCCCAGCACCTCTGACAGAGAAAGGGCCACAGGACAGCCAACTGTCTCATTTACTGTTAGGAAAAGTCTGCATTAGTCAAATGCATATCCATATCAGTCTGCCTGCACAAATCCCTTTTTGAGGCCTTATCTGGACACATCACATTATCAAGGAACAAATTCTGAAACTTAAAACTAATTTATTTTTCCTTTCCCTGGATGAGAAAGCTTTCAGTTATGAGATGAAAGTCCCACAATTTCTGCATTTCTCATTCCATAAATGTTTTACTCCAGCCCCATTCCAGATTTGTCCTTGAAGAGCCAGCTTGAGGGTTTTAGTTAACAGTCAAGATTGCAAGCACAGGGCTCTGCACACCTGGTGTTTACCATCAGGGGGACCACTCTTGTTACCACATGTTCACATCTTCTGTTGTGACAGTTACTGGAGATTTCTTTCTCCTGCTAGACCATAAGCATCTGTCTGATTGAGTTTCTCATCCTTCCCCAAACCCCTATACAAAGAGGGAACTTGAAAAATATTTGTGAATAAATGCTAGTCACAGGAGAAGCCCTCAATAAAATCCTCTTCAGAAACTAGGGCAACATTTTCTATTTTCTGTAAATAAAACAAATCTATGTATATTATGTTCATGCATGCTTAGGAGTCTCAAATATACACCCCAAACTATTAAGCAGTGAATATCTCCGAGAAAACAGATTTGGAGTAACTGGAAAAAAGATCTTTCTTTCAAGATATTTTATTGAGTTCTTTCTTTTTTTTTTTTGTGGGTACTGGGGGACGACCTCAGGACCTTGCGCGCCAGCAGGCGCCCGTGCCGCTGAGCAATATCACTGGCCCTTTTCTCGTATGTGGGTTCCAGAAGCCGAACTCAGGCCCTCATGCTTGCCAGGCAGGCGCTTACGCTGCTGAGCCATCTCACCGGCCCCAAGTTCTTTTTTTAAAGAGAAAAAATAGAACAAAATTTTAAAACAACATAATAGGAGGGTAACAATGGTTAATACACTGCGTATTGTTATCTTTAAATTAGTTACTCTGGGTACAAGATATCGGCATTCAGTTGTCCAAACAATATTAGCACAAACCTTTCTTTTCAATGAACTAAGAAAAATTAATAATATATCCTATCTTTTATATATATATATATATATATATGTATGCACTATATATACATATATATACACACACACACATATATATATATATATATATATATATATTTTTTTTTTTTTTTTTTTTTTTTTGCTTTTCCCTTCCTTTTCTCCATTCCCCCATCCCAGTTGCTCTTTCCTTTTGAACAGTTTCTTCCCATTTCACAATATCTATTGTACATTTTGGATCTTATTTACTCTTTCAGCTTCTTCCACTAGGGCGACAATATGATGTTTACACATGTGAGTCTGATTTATTTGATTTATGATTATGGTCTCAAGTTGCACCTATTTCCCTATAAATGTCTCAAGTTTATCTTTCTTTATAGCTGAGTAGTACTCCATTGTATAAAAATACCACATCTTTTTTATCCATTCCTCAGTTGATAGGCATTTGGGTTGTTTTTAAGATCTGACTATTACAAATTGTGCTGCTATAAACATGGGTGCAAATGTATCACTGTGGTGCGTTGTTTTTAATTCTTCTGGGAAGATACCCAGAAGGGTGAGTTTTTAACGAACAGTATTCTCATGTTTTTTTTTTGTCATTGTTGTTGTTTGTTTGTTTGTTTTTATGGATAGGATCTTTATCAGAAGAGGAAAAATGACTTTTAACAACACATTCAATATTTTCTAAAAATCCTTGATATATTTAACTTGTAGCATAACTCATACAACATAAAATTCACTCATCATAAAGTGATTTATAATTTAGTGTTTTTTAGCATATTTGCAAGGTTGTGCAACTATCACCACTATCTAATTCCAGAACATATTTCACCTCCAAAAGAAACCCCATATCCATTAGCTGTCAGCTCCCAATCCTCCTCTTCACAATCCTTTCTGTCTCTATGGATTTGTAAACTTCTCACATAAATGGATTCATATTAATGTGTCACCTTTTGTGTCTCGTTTCTTTTACTTAGCATAGCATTACAAGGTTCATCTATGCTGTAATATGTGTCAGTACTTCATTTATTTTTATGGATGAATAATATTTCACTACATGAATATGCCACATTTTGTTTACCATCTGTCTACTAATGGACTTTTGGGTTATTTCCACTTTTTGGGTAATATGAATAGTACTGCCACAAACATTTGGGTATAGTTTTTTGCATACGTTTTGTTTCATTTTGTTTTGTTTTGTTTGTTTTTGAGACAGGGTCTTGCTATGCAGTTCAGGCTGGCCTTGAACTCACTATGTAGTCCAGGCTAGCCTCGAACTCACAGCGATCCTCCTGCCTCAGCCTCTCGAGTGTTGGGATTACAGGTGTGTGCCACTATGCCCAGCCTGGATATAGTTTTTATATAAGCATCTTTTTAGTTCTCTTGGGTATATATACCTAGGAATGGAAATTTGTATTTTTGTTATTGTTATTTTGTTTCTGATACTGAGGATTCAACACAGGGCCTTCATAGTGAGCTACATGCCAGTATTATTATTATTATTATTATTATTATTATTATTATCATTATTATTATTATTATTATTATTATCTTTTGAGACTGGGTCTCATTAAGTCACCAAGTTGCCCAGGCTGGGTTTGGACTTGGGATCCTCCTGCCTCAGCCTCAAGGAATGCTGGGATTACAGGCATGTGCCACCACACCTGGCTGAAAACTTGTAATTTAAAAAGAAAATTCAGACTGCTGTGTGTGTGTGTGTGTGTGTGTGTGTGTGTGTGTTTGTGCAGTGCTGGGAACTAAATCTAGGACTTTGTACATGCTAGGCAAGTACTCTACCACTGAGCTATACCCCTAATCCTTGCTTTGCCTTTTTTATTTGGCAGAATTACCTTTTTATTTTAGGCATCTGCACATTAGCACTGTGAGATGTGCTAAAACAAAAAGCGACTTAGTAAATCACCACTAATAATTAATATAAAGAGTTAGTGCTGGCAGTGACCAAGCTGTTATATCCATAAGAACCAATAAAAATTCAGAAAGTGGTTTAACACAGAGGCTATCTGAAACTTAGACATGTTCATACCTTTTGATACCGTAATTCCATTAGTGTCATAAGAAAATAATCTCAAATGTTAATAAAAATGTGTGTACAAAAATGTTCATATGGCATTATTTATAAAAGTGAAATGTTTTAGGGCCCAAAAAGAAAAGAAAGGCTAGGGAGATTATGGAATATCCACACAACAAAATCTTATGTGGTGACATAGAAAGGACCTCAGATATGATATATGAAGAAAAGTAGGATATAAAGTTGTATTTATACACTAGTGGCAAAAATTAATTCCAAATAGATCAAAGGTCTAAATGTAAGAGTCAAAACTATACAACTCTTAGAAGGAAACATAGGTAAATCTTTCTAATTGGATTGTATAAAAGTTACTTAAACATGCATGACACTAAAACAAAGGCAACAATGCCAGGCATGCTAGTGCACGCCTGTAATACCAGCACTCGGGAGGCTGAGGCATGAGGATTGCCTCAAGTTTGAGGCCAGCCTGGGCTATACAGTGAGAACCTGAGTCAAAAAGCTAACCAACTAAACAAACAAAAAAAACCAAAGGCAACAACCAAGCATAAAATAAACTGCACACAAAACTTTGTGTATGTGGTACTGGGGGTAGAATCCAGGGCCTTTGTATTGACCTACATGCCAGCATCCACCTTTTTTTTTTTAATTTTTATTTTAAAGAGAAAAAAAAAATAGAACAAAATTTCAAAACAACATAATAGGAGGGTAACAATGGTTAATACATTGCATATTGTTATCTTTAAATTAGTTACTCAGAGGGGGCCGGTGAGATGGCTCAGCGGCGTAAGCGCCTGCCTCGCAAGCGCGAGGGCCCGAGTTCGACTCCCGGATCCCACATACGAAAAAGGGGCCGGTGATATCGCTCAGCGGCACGGGCGCCTGCTGGCGCACGAGGTCCTGAGGTCGACCCCCCGGTACCCACACACACACACAAAAAAATTAGTTACTCAGAGTACAAGATATCGGCATTTAGTTGTCCAAACAATATTAGCACAAACCTTTCTTTTCAATGAACTAAGAGAAATTAGTAATACATCTATCTTAACTATCTTTTATATATATATATATATATATATATATATATATATATATATATATATATTTTTTTTTTTTTTTTTTTTTTTGCTTTTCCCTTCCTTCTTTTCTCCATTCCCCTATCCTAGTTTCTCTTTCCTTTTGAACAGTTTCTTCCCATTTTACAATATCTATTGTACGTTTTGGATCTTATTTACTCTTTCAGCTTCTCACATTAGGGAGACAATATGCTGTTTACACATGTGTGTCTGGTTTATTTCACTTATGAGTATGGTCTTGAGTTACATCCATTTACCTATAAAAGTCTCCAGTTTATCCTTCTTTATGGCTGAGTAGTTCTCCATTGTATAAAAATATCACATCTTTTTTATCCATTCCTCAATTGATGGGCATTTGGGTTGTTTCCAAGATTTAGCTATTACAAATTGTGCTGCTATAAACATGGGTGCACATATATTGCCCAGCCCTTTTTTTATTTTGAGGCAGGATCTATATGGCTAAGTTGCCCAGCCTGGGCACGAATTTGTGATTTAAAAACTTCTGTGTGCCAAAGGATGCTATCAAGAGAGTGAGAAGAACACCCACAGCATGGGAGAAAATATTTGGAGATGATACACATAATATATGATAGAATATATAAAGAACTCATACAACTCAAAAATAAAGATAGATGGAGTTCTGATGTGCTACTGCACAGTAGGGTGACTATAGATGACAATAATATACTATGTATTTAAAAAAGCTAGAAGAAAGGATTATAAATGTTTTCACCATAAAGAGCCATAAATGTTTGAGGAGACAGACATGCTTAATCTGACTTAAAGATTAGACAGTGCATATATGTGTTGAGGCACAGTATGGTACTCCTCAAATATGCGCAACTTTTATGTATCAGTTCAAAATAAATTTATCAAAAATGGGCTAAGAAATTGAAAAAAAATTCTCTGAAGATCTACTAATGGCACATAAGCACATGAAAAGCACAAGTCATCAATCATTAGGAAAAAGCAAATCAAAATCACAATGAGATACTATTTTACACCCATAAAGTTGGCTATAATTAAAAAAAAAAAGACAGGGTTGCAAGGATGTGGGTAAATTAGAATTCTCCCACATTGTTGTTGGGAATGTAAAACAGTGTGGCTGTTGTACAAAACAATTTGACATTACATCACAAAGTTAAACCTAGGGATGTAGCTCAGAGATAGAATACGTGCCTAGCACGTGCAAAGCCCCAGGTGCAATCCCAGTACCACAAAAGAGGGAAGAGAGTGAGAAAAAAATAAAGAGAGAAAACATTTATATAAAATGTGTACACAAATATTCAAAGCATTATTCATAGTAGTTAAGAAGTGGAAACAACTCAAAGGCCCACAGCTGAAGAGATAAACAATATGTAATGTATCTGTATAATGGAATATTATTCAAGCATAAAAAGGAATAAAGTACTGATAAATGCTAAAACATGGATGAGTTTTGAAAACATGTCCTAAGTGAAGTAACCCAGGCACAAAAGACCACATTTTATATGATTTAATTATGTGAAATGTCTAGAATAGGCATCCATAAAAACAAAAACTAGATTAGTTGTTGCCTAAGGCTGAAGAAAGGAGGGGAAACCGAAGTGAATACTAAGGGGGATTTCTTTTGGGAGTGACAGAAGTGTTCTGGGATCAGACAAGAGAAATAGTGACACAACACTGCAAATATAGTAAAATTCAACAAGTTGTATACTTTCAAAGGTGAGTTTTTTAGTGAAATTTTGTTATGTGGATTATATCTCTATAAAAAAATAAAGATAAAAAAATGTATTTAAAAAGTATAACCTCAACTGTGTATAGAAAAACAAAAATCCTCACGTCTGTTTCCCCATTCTTTTTTTTTTTTTTTTTTTTTTGTGGGTACCGGGGGTCGACCTCAGGACCTCGCACACAAGCAGGCGCCCGTGCCGCTGAGCGATATCACCGGCCCCTTTTTCGTATGTGGGTTCCGGGAGTCGAACTCAGGACCTCACACTTGCCAGGCAGGCGCTTATGCCACTGAGCTATCTCACCGGCCCCTGCTTCCCCATTCTTGCCTACAATTTCTATGACCATTTATTACTCTCGTCTCAAAAAGAAACAAAAGTTAATTTCCCCTTAGGATGTTATTCAAATGGAAGAATACATTGCTTTAACATCAATAAACCATTTATAAAATGCCAGGCATTGTGGCACACACCTGTAATGCCAACTACATGGGAGACTGAGGTGAGGCCAGCACTGGCAACTTAGCAAGACCCTGCTTCAAAATATAAATCAATCAATCAATCAATCAAACAAACAAACAGCTAGGGAGCTCAGTACTCCCTGCATTCAACCTCCAGTAACACCTCTACACACACACACACACACACACACACACACACACACACACACACACGAAAAAAGAAAGAAACCATTTATAAAACATTTCAAACACCGAAGGGAGCTCATTAAGGAAAACTATTTCCTTATTCATGATGGAAGTCCAAGGAAACCCTGCCCCTTTTCCTCTTTCGGTCTTCCTAACATAGGCATTAATTTGCTCTAAGACCACAGTGAAGGGTGAGACCCTCTGTGCAGCCTTTCATTAAGAGTGAGTTTTAAAAAAAAGTTATGATGCCCAAACTGCATGGCTAAAAACTGTACTCATAGTTTCTATATTTATAATGTAATTTTTTAAACCAGGCAAGTATACACCTATATTAAAATGACCTGTATAAGTCAAAGGACAATTCTTTTCAGAAAGGCAACTTATGCACTGGCCAAGAAGGGCAATCCAGTTGCATTTCTTGGGGGAAAAATTTTATGGTGTTTAAAAAAAAAAAGCCTCCCAAATTTGCTGAGGCAGTTATAAAAACCTAACTTGATCTACTCTGCTTTCAGCAGAAGGTTGAATATAATTTGTTCACCTTCAGTCTAATCATCAAGTGCATATGGATGTAGTTAGATCACATCCAGACACTTGCTTTCAATTTTAAAGTATTTTAATTTACAGACTATCTTGAATCCCTCCTAAAGGGTCATAAGTTGAGGCAGCTAGAAGCAGCACCTGCCAGCTTACTTTTTGCAGAAATGGCTCTAGCGCAGCACATGATAAAACTTGACAGGGCTAATCCAGGAAAGACAAGCAAGCCCTGTCCTTAAGGTGCTTTCATTCTAAAGTTCTGTCAGATGGCAATGTCGCAGCTCTAAAATAAGAGCAAAAGACAATGCATCACACTGGTTGGCTAGGAGGAGCTGAGCTGTGGCAGGTCTTTTGGGTGAACTAGTTACGCTGTCAAGCCCAACCTTGTTCCACTGTCAAACTCACCAAGGGCTGAGGAGGTTCTGAAAGATACAGGGAGGCAAGTGATGGCAGTAGCAGTAGGG
Source organism: Erethizon dorsatum (assembly GCA_028451465.1). NCBI lineage: Eukaryota > Metazoa > Chordata > Mammalia > Rodentia > Erethizontidae > Erethizon > Erethizon dorsatum. Next base: position 37,901,943 of record CM051826.1, read on the forward strand.
TAGGGGATGGTCTAGGGAGGAAGCATCAAGGCAGGACCTCTGGCTATCTTGGCTCCTTGCTGACTACTACCTGCTCCATGATCACTTTCCAAGGAATCCCTTAATTTCCAATGAAATGCGGCATATATTAGAGGGTATCAACATATACCCTGGTTCATTTCACAAACTATTCTGATATCTTAAAACAAAATGGTGCCAAAAAAATGATTTTATAAAAGTCTACCCTGGAAGCAAGTAGCATAGGAGAAGGCAAGGGTCCAGGAAGCAGCAAGTCTTTAGGTGGAATGCTGGGCAGCTAGAATAGGAGTCCGCATGGCCTCTTCCCAGTGCTGTCTGTTGGAAGCAATGTCAGCAGCCATGACTGATTCAGCAGGGGTCCTACCACTGAGGGCTGCAAAATACAGGTACAGAAGGTGTGGCCCCCACCGGCACAGAGCAAAGTGATGGCAGGGGCAAAGCTCAGTGTGAACATTACCTTCACACCTTCCCAGCAGTGACCCATTTCTGTAAGACCTGGCTGAGGTGAAGAGGTCAAAGGGGTTCTGGGCCTTTCTAGAAACTCATCTTTAAAGAAACAATCCCTGAAGATGTGGGATGCCCATTTTCAAGATGTGGAATGAAGACAGGTTGCTGGGTCATAGTAATTGGAGTGGTTGGGGGAAGAGGCTGACCTTCTTTAGAAGTTGAATGATCAAGAGAAGTATGTGGAGAAGATAGCTGACCAACTAGAGGGATAAATGAAGAGCTCATGGCATTAAGCAGGATTATCTGGCCAAGGATTTACAATCTGAAACTCTCTTACATATTTGATAGGAGAAGAAAGCAACACCTGAACTGAAGGGGGATTTACAAACCAGTTTTGCCAGAAAATTTCAAACACAGAAGACAAAAAAGGGCCTAGGAGCCTGGGGATATAGCTCAGTGCTAGAGCACTTGCTTAGCATGTATTAGGCCCTGGGTTTGATCCCCTGCACCATAAACAAATAAGCAAAAAGGAAAAGCAAACAAGCAAAGGACCAGGGGAAAAGTTCAACTGTTCCTAGCTCACAATGATACCACTACAGAGCACAGCAGCTGCCACAAGTTGAAATGGCCCAGTGCAGGAGTCTGGCACTGGCTGAGTGTGTTAAGTCACAGGGGACATGCTGTCCTGAGAAATAAAGCACCTCCACCCCTGTCCCTTGAGACAGAAAGTGATGGACAATCAGTCAACTGCTCCTTTGACAGTGCTGTACAGTATCTATTTTCTCAAAAAAGCATTGGCTTTGCAAACTTAAGCAGAGCTCTATCAGTTTTCCATGCTCTGTGCATGGAGCAGCAGCCTTAGCTTATCTAGAGGGGGCCTTCCCTATCCACGTTACTCTAGCACTTTTAACCTGTGGGGGACTTCCTTGGAGAGGTAAAAACTCCACTGTCTCTTAGGAAGTTTATAGGTTACCCTGGTCATGAGACACAACAAGGCCATTTGTTCCCCCAAGGTAGTATTCAGCCAAAGGAGGGGACGAATGGCTCAAAACACATTTGGCATGAATGGTATTCAAGCATCCCTGTTTCTTGTTCCGTGAACTAGATTACTGGTCCACACAGCCTGTCATCATACTCTACTAGCCCTGGCCAGCCAGAGGCCAGGGGAGCTCAGGTGCTACTCCTAGGCTGGAGCCTGTTCTCAATGCTTAAATCTCATCTTCAAACAGATCTCTGAAGGGCTGAGCCCGGTGCTGCCTAAGTCTCTGCTTGAAAGCAACTCCGAAGCATGGCTTGGCTAGGATGGAGAGGAAAGCTAGCATAAGAAAATTAAGCAGGTGCTGAAGCCAGCCACAAATTTCTTAGGAGAAATGCATGCTTTCTTCAGTGGCATTTCTGTTAACTTTGTTTTTGTTGTTTGAGACAGAGTGTTATGGCTTGTATCTAGATGTCCCTCCAAAGCCTCATGCACTCATAGGTGGGACTTTTCAGAGCTTGCTGGAGCTAGGTGTGTGATACTGAGATTAAGGGTGTGTGGTACTAAATTAGTCCCATTGATTGGAATTAGCATAGTTCTGGGTGTGGCTAAATAGATTTACTGAAAACAGAAGCCCAGCCCTGGGTGTGTGTGGCACCACCCAAAAGGCTTGTAGCCTGGATGGGATAAAAGGGAAAGGGAGGCTCACTGCTGCTGCTTCACTGCCTCCTGACTGCTCTGCCATGGACTGTTTTCTTCTGTGATGTCCCTCTGCCATGCCACCCTGCCTTCGAGCCAGCTGACTATGGACTGAAACCTCTACAAAATGTGAACTGAAATAAAGCTTTCCTCCTTTAACTTGTGGGCATCAGGTATTTTGCCCTACCAATAAGAAAAGTAACTAAGACACAAGGTCTTACTTTGTAGATCAGGCCTACCATAAACTCACTACTGTAGCTCAGGAAGGCTTCAAATTTGTAGCCCTCCTACCTCAGCTTCCTGAGTGCTGGGATTATTCGTATGTACCACCACACCTGGCTATTTTATTTTTGACTTGGATTTTAAGGGCATTTTCATCTATTTTATGATATATTTTTCCACATTAGTAAAAAGCAATCAATTTTGAACATGAGTTAGCATAGAGAAGAGTATCTATATATTTTTTTATTAAGTATGGGAAGAGTATTTTGTGCTTCTACTTGTAAGCCGTGAGCCCAAGTAAGTTGAGCCTTGTGGCCTTCCCTTAAAACCAAGCTGTTCCTGCTACCACTCTTCATCCCAGTACCCTGAGGAACCAGTTTTGAATCATCTACTCTGAGATAGGTCTTGTTGGGTGAAGAGGGGATCTGACTAAAATCCTGGGATTTTAGGACTAGAAGGCTGGGAACTAGAGAAGGTAGTAGAGGTGAGAGGCAAACAGGTCCTCTAGGACTGGGACTCCAGGTCCACTTCCTATCTTTACTCCCCTGCTTCAACTAGAATAGCTAACTGATTATGATTTTACATATTAGCACTGTGATCTCAGGTATGATTAAAGTGAAGGTAGATGAAGCAAAGTGATTCCAGACAAATGCACCTAGCACAGTGTGGGACACACAGTAGATGTTCAAAAAATGTTAGCTATTATTCTCTTTGGATTCTATATCAGATTTTGTTAAAAGAAAGGGTTTGGAGATCACTAATTTGACCCATTTTCCTCATTGAAAAAAATAAAGCCAGGCACATTGGTAGGCACCTGCAGTTCCAACTATTTGTGAGGCTGAGGCAGGAGGACCACTTGACCCCAAAAGCCAAAGGATATAATCAGTAAAATAGTGAAATGAAGCCCAGTCACCCCAGCCATGGATTTCTGGAAGGTCTTACCAGAGTTCCATCAGTCAGGGTGCAGCCGGAGAAACGTTTGGCCAGAAATCCCTCAAAGTTAGTTGTTCTTTGAATAGCGAAAAGAAGCAATTTCACCTCAATTTCCTTGGCTCTGGCACGCATGATCTTGGCAAGTTCTGCCCTTCAAAATAAAGGGTTAAGTTGTCAAACAAACTGATCATTCAAGATGAGAAAAGTAAATGGCTTATATATGGAAAAAAAATACATGATCCTTTGAGACACTGAGGTCTAATATTACCAACTTAGTCTAATGCCTGAGGAATAGAAATACAATAGTCCTCCTTACTCATAGGAGATGATTTCCAAAATGTTCCCTGGATGCTTGAAATTGCAGATAATACTGAACCCTGGATGTACCATGTTTTTTCCTACACTGTAGATACACATTAATAGTAAGGTTTAATTTAGAAATAAGACACAGCAAGAGATTAACAATAATTCGTAATACAATAAAACGATTATAATGGTGCACTATAATAAGTTATTTAATATTTATGAATTATTTCTGGAATCTTCCATGGAAAGTGAAAGCATAAATAAGGAGAAACTACTGTATACAGTGTAAGTAAGAATTTTAAGGTGAAATCATCCCTTAATTAAAAAAAGATCAAGGATTATGGATGGTAATCTGATAATGTGGTTACTATTATGTTTATGTATCTTTAAACCTTTCAATAATTTGTTAATAATATAATATGAAGCACTCGGTATTTTATTAAAATATATATATCCTATATAATTTCACAAATCATGAATTACTGAATTACAAAGCTCTTTATCTTCTGGACAGCTCAACAACTATCTCTTCACCTAGAGCAAGGACCTTAGAAATAAATACCCACAAGAGACCAGAACCCCAGCGAGAGAAGTGACATGTACATGCTTGGCTGGTTCCTACCTGTGAGGTTTGGGTGCCACTCACCCAAGTGTTTGTTTCAAGATGCTGTTTATTAGGGAAGAGGGAGATATGAATTCTTACTAAGTACTCAGCTGTCATGATCTTCCTACACAAATAAATGACAAAATCAAACAAAGAGCCTATGAATTTATTTGAGAATGATATATTGGTAGGACTTTTGCCAAACTTCTAACAATAAAAGCTTGCCAGTAGCACTGCCTTTAGACAAGACAATAGCAGGTACTGACATTCACAGAGACTTGTTAGTTTTAGTGTATCTCCAGTATGTTGAAGAATTCATTTTGCACACAGTTAGTTTCCAAGTCTGCTGAACTTTAGGCAAAAAAAGAATTATAAACAGTTGCTCAAGGAATTCATTCTTCCTTTGCTAGTTAGGATTTAGAAAGTGACAACCACAACTAACCTTGAATCAACACTATGTCTATTTTACTAAATACTGTATCTGTGACTTAAATATTAGGTAACAAATATGTTTCTTAAAATAATACACACATTGAAAGTATAACTCCAAAAATGAACTGTATAAGCCTGAGGATCACCATGAGTTTGAGGCGAGCCTGGGTTACACAGTGAGTTCAAGTTCAAGGCCAGCCTCAGTTACAGAGCAAGACCTTGTCTCAAAAAAAAAGGGCCGGTGAGATGGCTCAGTGGTGTAAGCGCCTGCCTGGCAAGTGCGAGGGCCCGAGTTCGACTCCCGGTATCCACATACAAAAAAAGGGCCGGTGATTTCGCTCAGCGACACAGGCGCCTGCTGGTGTGCGAGGTCCTGAGGTCGACACCCGGTACCCCCCCCCAAAAAAAAAAAAAGTTAAAATGCTTAGAACACACAGATGCTAATATTATTAACCATAGAGAGACCAACAACACTGTATTAGGGCAACTAATCCAGCAAATATTCCCTGAGTATCTGCTACATCCTTAAAGTAGATACTACCCCTGTCTCTATGTTTGTTTGTTTGTTTTTGAGACAGGGTCTCACTATGTAGTTCAGGCTAGCTTTGAAATCACTATGTAGCACAGGCTGGCCTCAAACTTGTGGCTTTCCTCCTGCCTCAGCCTCCCGAGTGTTGGGATTATAGGCATGCACCACCACACCCAGCTACCCCTGTCTCTACAGAACTATCTATCTAGCAAGACAGAAAATCAAACTGATGATGGCTATATATATATACTGCATACTGATATATGCAACACAGATGCAGGGGGGAATGTGGGAGTAGTAAGTCACTATAGGTAAATCTAGCTGATGAATCTTGAGTTCATAAAGGAGAGAAGATAGACTGTTTGAGGCAAGGCTGGGCCACAGGAAGGTCCTGGAGCCAAGAGGGATGGGACTATGTTGGTATGAGGGGGGTCCCAATCATTTGGTGGAGTCTGGAAGTGGTACCCAATCCACAGGACGACATAGAATCACAGAGACTGGGGGATTCATTTTGAAAATTCAATCAGCACCAGAACTAGTAAAGAGTTGGAATCTACCTTGTCACATGGCAAAATTCGACTGCGATCCTCTCAGTCATGTACCATTCACGTGGAAACATTCGGCCATATTTCTCCTCATAGTCCACAAGCTGGCGTTTTACCCAGGCATAGCGTCTGTCAATCTTGTCCAGCCAGGCAACCTCATGAAGGTAAGGAACGAAAACCACCCCAGTGCTTAGAAGTAGTATCAACAGTTTAAGGAAACAAGAAAAACATAAAACCAAGAAAAAGACAGCCAACCCGTGTTCTTTCTCACCATTTCATATGCTATCTTATTTACTTGATCCAAAGATTTTTTTTTTTTTTTTTTTGTGGGTACCGGGGGGTCGACCTCAGGACCTCGAGCGCCAACAGGCGCCCGTGCCGCTGAGCGATATCACCGGCCCCTTTTTTGTATGTGGGATCCGGGAGTCGAACTCAGGCCCTTGCGCTAGCAAGGCAGGCGCTTATGCTGCTGAGCCATCTCACCGGCCTGATCCAAAGATTCTTAACCAGAGGTCCGTCTGTGACTGAGCATCAGTGGTCTCTGAATTTCCTGAAACTACATGTAAAGTCTAACACACAGCTGCATTTTTCTGTGGAGAAGATCTACAGCTTTCATTAATTTCTCCAAATGGTCAGTGACCTCAAAGGGTTAAGAACTACTGCACTGTAAAGTCAGCCTGTAGGAGTCACGGTTCAACAATTAACACTGTCAGACAGTAGCACTAATAAAGTGTGAGTGAGTAGGCTTGACAGCATTCATTTCTCAATAAAATTCAAGTGTTACATCTGACCTCATCTGGTCAATACTTACATCTTGGTTTTCTTGAAAAAGTACTAGATACTCTGACAGATGCTGTTTAATAAACTTTTTGATGATTTCCTGTTTGATTCTGGGGTCCAAAATATTAGCAACCAGACATGCATCTCGCAGGACATTGCTGGGTCCTCCTGGCCTCTAGTAAAACAAATAACAGGCACCAGTTCAGAAGTCAGAAACAATCTTTAAATCTCACAGCCTCTGACAGCTGCTACTTTTTGTTTCTCTCTTATTGTTATTACTCCCACTCCCTAGACACTCATTCTCGCTACCGTGGATGGATATTTGTTTCTTAATAAAAGAATCGTTATGCTGTGTCTTGCAGTAGCCAACATAAACACTACCTCGTGAATGAACAATGAGACATTTTGGAAAACAGGGCCAGCAATGATCATAGGACATTTTACTTTCTAAATACCAAAACTGAAAGAGACCTAAAAAGTCCGAAGGACAGCAGTCTCTGATGTCAGAGACTCTGAAGAGGCATAAAAGACTAGAGTGACACCAGTGTCACTCCACATTTTCCTCTCTTTCCACCTCTGGAATTCCTGTTCCTAAATGTGTATTTGTGCCGTAACAGTGTGGTAGATTTAAAATCTAAAACTAGGTTCCAAGTCACCAGACTTGTTTCATTTAGTCAACCGGCTAGGCAGACTAAGGTGAAATACTGTGATATTAGTCCCTTGATCAGAAAAGAACCACGGAAGGTACGGGTTGCTGCAATGATACACCACAATGGAAGATTTTGTTATTACCAAAGGCAACTGAATCTAATTGAACTTTTCTGTATGGTAACTCACTGAATGAATATGGTTGACTGTGTACCATAGCACAAAGAATACTTGGAGTCTACCCTTGACTTGGCTAAAATAGCCAGATTGGTTTGCAGAAGTTACTCAACCTTGTCGGAAAAATAACGGACTTGAATTAGGTGATTAATAAGATTCTTCAAATTGTTAATTATTATTTATAATAAATGTCCAGTTCTATCCATCTTAACATATTATTTCAGAGGTACTGCATGAGACCTAAATTTTAAAAATGAAGGGCCGGTGAGATGGCTCAGCAGTGTAAGCACCTGCCTGGCAAGGGCAAAGTCCTGAGTTCGACTGCTGGTACCCACATAAAGGAAAGTAAGGGCCGGTGATATCACTCAGTGGTACAAGTGCCTGCTGGCAAGCGCGAGGTCCTGAGTTTGATTCCCGGTACCCACCTTAAAAAAAAAAAAAAGCAACTGGCTTCCTAGAAAGTGGCTATTAAGTCGCCTATTAAACACACTGCTCAATTCTAGCTTCTGGATGAAAGTGCTCAATCTGATAGAACAGTCACACAAGGCCAAAACCTATTGTTCAGATTTTTTCATTTACAAAAAATAATTTACTAGGTTACTTTGGATAATTTTTAAAAACATCTTAATTCTCAATTGTGAAATAGGAATAATACAAAACTTTTAACAAAATTCAGCAATCTTTAAAAATGAAAAAAGAAAAAACATTTAAAAAAACCATTAAGCCATCGAGTCAGAGAAAAGGGAGGCAAGCTATTAAAGAAAATCTTTTTAATTTCATCTGCCCAGCACAATGTGAGGAAAAAAATATATAACAGTAGGGCTGGAGTTAGGGGTGTAGCTCAGTGGTAGAGCATATGCTTAGTATGTGCAAGGCCTTGGGTTGAATCCCCACCACCATTAAAAAAAAAAAAAGATATAAAGTAGGCTATGGTTACATAATAAAGATGGGCTTTACCCATATCTGTTAGAAACTTCTTGAAAATGCAATGGGGCAATAGAGGATAGGAAAGTAGACTAGCCTAGAAGAGTCTAGTGCTCACAATCAGTGAACATCTTTGCAATCCCTGTTTACTCCTCTGACCTTTGTTTTCCTCACGTGGTCAACAGGAATAATGGCTTTCCAGCATCCACTTCCTATCTGAGTTATATTGGTCAGGTGCCTAAAGAAGCTGAGGTTCTCAAAGAAAAGTGCTTTACAATAAATATCTGATTACTTAGTTGTGGTCAGCCATAAAATATGAAGACATTAAAAGCAGTAGCAGGTTTCCTACAGAAAGTAATACACCAAAGCTAGGGCAGCCACCCCCACCTACTTCCTTAGTTTCTTTTATAGAGCACAAAGAAGAAAATGATTAGGATATTTCCAGTTATTGAATTATGGAGCAGATCGAGGAAACGCTTGTTGGCTTAGTAAGTATATGTATATTCCCGTCTGCACAAGGAATGCTGCTGGCCCATACACTTCAGTTCACTTCTGCTTTGAACAGGTCTTTCTCTTGAAATAGCTCAAATAAGGGGAGGAGGGCCTCCTGAAGGTTCTGCCCTCCCCAACACATGGACAATATTAAGATGGTATCTGTTGCAGCGTGAGGGAAGGTGCTGACAGTGGTCACAGAACACTGATGGCCAAGGGAGAGAAAGCTTGTCCTGAGAAGTGTAGCCAATAGCTCACAAATGACCTCTCATAGTCTTTACGGACACCAACAGCTACACTACCAGTGAGAGCTAATGGGCTCTAATTCCAAAGAACAGAGTGAGTCTTTAATGTTGCTCTGAGAGTTACGTAAGACACTAGACACTCCTTCCAGTTGCCTTTTCACCAAACCCAAACCAGTTAAGTTATGTAATAATGCTAAAAAAACACAGCAGCTTGAACATTTATCTTTTTTAAGCACAGCCATGAGAGAAAAGGAATTTACAGGGTAAACAAGATACAAGGTTTGACACATATTCAATTAAACCAAAACAAATTCTCATCTTTTGATGCTGGATGGACAGATAAGGATTTGACATTTCTTTGGGATATTTAAAACCAACAGTGAGCCAGGCACAGCGGCGCATGCCAGCACTGAGGGAAGCTGAGACAGGAGGAATGCTAAAAGTTTGAGTCCTTGGCAACTTAGCAAGACCATGACTCAAAAATAAAAATAAAAATGGCTGGGATGTTTTGATCGATAGCACTGTAAATAAAAAAATAATAAGGATGGTCTCATTTCCTTAAACTTTCAGCAAACGGATTTGCTACTGCCAGCAAACACTTTTGGAATGATAGATGAATAATAGCTATAATGAGTATGAATTAGGCAAGGGTGGTGACAATATCTAAAGACTTGAGGAAAATGCAAAATACCTTGGTACCCTGGGAAGGAAATGCTTCTTCGAAATCTGCCAGGATTTGCTGTCCTAACTCAGTCTGTGCAGCCTTCACTCTGTGAGGAAAAGAGAACATATTATTGCTTGGAGTAATCTTCAAATATCTATAAGTAATTACATATCAAATCTATAAAGTCCAAACTGTTGCAGTCTTTAGAAATCATCCAGATAACCCAGAAATGCAGAAGGTGCTGTGGCTAGATAAGAGAAGTCACACACTAGTTAGTGGGTTTATGACCAGGACCCAGGTACCCAATTTATTTTCACAGTGGATTTTCTAGATCCCCAAAGTTCTTCCAGGCCACCCTTGCTGTTGTGAGGTAGTATATGTTAAACTCTCCAATATTTCATTAGGGGGCAGCTATGCTGTGGAAAAACATTATATATAACAGCATTGAAATCAAACATAAATCCATACTGTATTAATGACTTAATTGCTTTCCCACTCCTTGAGGTATGACATGGGAAGAGGGTGTCAAATGTTCTAGGGTGGCGTCTTTGTTTTAACTCAGAAACCAAACACAGGATCATAAATTTTTAATCAAATGAACAACAACAAATATTCTCTAAAGTATAAAGAAAAAGCAACATGACTAAATGAACTGCTCATCAAGAGTGAAGGCCACTGAATGAAGATTTAAGTTCAGGACATTGTCAATAGGAAGACTGAACCAGTTAGAAAGGAGAGGCGGGTACTTAAAGGTGGTTTGCATGTATATCAGCGCTCAGGAAATACCTGTCAGTTTGAATGAAAGAGGAGAAAGGAGGGCAGCAAGGATGAGACAGGAACTATGCATCAGCAACCCCTGCAATCAATCATGTCCTCCACATCTTCCTCCAGCTGCCTGACGATGCCTGGATTACCGGAGCCAGACTCTCAGCTAGTGTGGAACTAGCTTTGAGGCAGCTGTTCAACTGCCTTGAGCCTGAAACAAACACTTTATCTTTACTAAAAGCACTGTAAACTAGCCTGCTTCCTTTCTTGGTCTCCACCCTGTTACTTCTGGATTAACTTCATGAAGTTTCTAGAAATAGTGAACAACTCAAAACCCACTATTTCTTTGATCACTAAGGAGCATCTGGCAATGTGCTGAGTTTTTTTTTTTTTAAATGAGGGGCTAGGCATGACCCAAAACAGTTTGTCCCCCTCCCCCAGCATAGTTATAATTATTCTTCCTCCAAATATTTTCTAGGTTTTTTCCACTATCTTCAACACTTTTCAAGTTACTTGGATAGGTGGGTTTGTAGTCTTTTAAATTAGTTTTAAGGGGGCCAGAAATGATACAGGTAAAGCTATGCAGGAGCAGCTTACCCAAAACAGAGTCAGGGCTGCCCACCTACAGTCGCCCGATAGACAAAGGGAAATGTCTCTTGAGTGTGAACTCTGACACAAGAGGAAAGAACAGCTTCATAAAACTATCCCTAGAGCATCTTGTGACTCTCCTCCTGCAGTGCCAGGTCACAAGGGCTTCCAGAAGCTCAGACCTGTCTGTTCCTATCCTTGTCCTGTAAGCACAGAGAGCACCAGTTCCTTCATAAACCATGGGGAAAATTCCTGCAGGGGAAGTCCCACCCTTGGCCAGCCGCGTTCCTGACTGTATTCTCAGGGCTACTGACCACTTCAGTGACACTGATGGACTCAGCTCTACCTCTGTCACCCTTACCCCATCCTCACCATCCCCAACCTCCGTGTTTTTACACTGAGATGGCTGAAAAGACAACCAGGGGCTATGTCAGGGCTTGGTACTGCCAGAGTACAAAAGAGAGGGAATTACCAGACTCTGGTTTGTAATGATCTTTATTTATTTTTTATTTTTTTATATTTTTGTGGGTACCGGGGGGTCGACCTCAGGACCTCGCGCGCCAGCAGGCGCCCGTGCCACTGAGCGATATCACCGGCCCCTTTTTCGTATGTGGGTTCCGGGAGTCGAACTCGGGCCCTCGCGCTTGCCGGGCAGGCGCTTAAGCCACTGAGCCATCTCACCGGCCCTGTAATGATCTTTAATCTGTGTTCAAAGTTACCTGTTGAGAAAGGCAAGACTTAACTGTGCCACTAGTAAGCCATGTGTAATCCTAAGTCACTTCCTCTGCACAGGCCAAAACGAAGAACAGTTATGAGATAAGAGGGTGAGGATAGAGCCCTGTACTAGATGACTTTCAATATCCACTCCCGTACTGGTTATTCCACAAAAGCTATTGTACAGTACTAGCTGGCAATAGCATCCATCGTCACAGGTGGCAGTGGTAGGATATATAATTAATGTTGAGGTAGAAGAATAAGCTTCTGCCTAGAAATATTTCCGGCAGTATTTTCAGAAGTATCTATCAGTAATTCTGGTTGAAAAGCAACCATTCCCTTGTAGACATTATTGATGGTATTTATAAACCCAAACACCACCTCATGGATTTTCAGGCTGAGGTGTGAATTGTCTCTACAATCAATTGCCTAAATAGGACCCTAGAAATAAATCAAAGATTTAAAAGAATATATGTTTAGCCTCACTCCTTTAAGTTACTTCCTCTTGTAACAATGAGAAGGAAGTTCCTACTATAAAGAAAAGGATCAACTGAGAGTTTTGAGCAGAGCGAATATGGGAGGTGAACTACCAAGATTTCCTAGTCATTCTTAGGAAAGTCAGCCTATAACTAATAGAGAATGAGATAAATAAAAGTTCCTCCTGGCATCCAAATAAGCCCAGCAACTCAAAGTTGGCTACTCAGGAAATCAAAGACGCATTGTGCTGCCTAGAAAGGAAAATCAGCCAGTGACTTCTGGCATCCAACATGCTATGTGACAGCAATATTGTTCAAAGGTGCCCTAAATATGTTACCAGTTTTTTTCAAAGAGTGGTGGCAGAAGGGCAGCAAATTATGAAAATAACTTAAGACGTGTAGATAAAGTAACCCTGACACTTTCATTATCTTTTGGCAGTCTCAAAAAAAGGCATTCAACAGTTTCCAAATAAATATACTGACCTCCCAAACACAATCTGTACTGAACAACATAGCTAATTAGACACAACGGTTCAGTGGGCACTAAAGCCTCTCAACCTAGAATCTTAGAGTGACTCACTGGGACATTTTTGAAGTCATCAAGGACAACCCTCACAGTATTGAACTGAGGAAGAGACCCAGAAAAAGTTTTATCAAACAGCTGTTCAGGCCTGTCCATTCCTCAGTTTCATTCTTTTTTCACTCTACCATGTTACCTCTAAGCTGCCAAGTTTCTCTCACTATAGAAGGTTAGAAATCACTCTGATAAATACATTTTAGTTTAAGAGTTTCAAGATTTTCAAAGAACGAAAGAATCTTCCATTATTTTTCAGGAAATATTGACTGACTAGAAACATTAGCTTGCCTGGATATGCTTAAACCAGGAGGATTTGAAATGTAAAGATATTAAAGAAAAAAATCTTTCCTTCAACGCTACATTAAACATTTAAGCATTTGCCAGAAGGGTAGTTGGAAGAAATAGCAAATCAAGACCCATGAACTTCATATTTCAAATGTACAGGCAAACATTTCGTATGACTTCCATGATTTATAGTCAGCACAATATTATATTAGAGAAACTGAAGCAATGCATAGGGTGTAACTCTCCTGCCTTCTCCTTTCCCGCCTAACAAACAGCTATTTCTATCATTTCCAGATGGTTCTGCCATCACTATGTAAACATAAGGGAGGAAAATTCACCAGAAATGATGCTAAAAATAAGAAGTCTGGACTTCCCTCAAACTTTTAGTACCTCTTAAAAACTTATTTTAGTCAAGCACTGAAAACAAACTTTCTCATCCTGCATTGTTTTTAATGCTATTTAATAGCACATATTTTGTCTATCACACATGATTGCTGCAAATAGAGGTTATGAAATAAATTAAAGGACAAGTAAATCCTCCTATGTTTGTTGCAGTTTTATATGATAACGAACATTTAGGGGACTGAAATATATTGATGGAATGGTGGGTTTTCTTTTTTTTTTTTTTTTTGAGACAGGGTCTTACTGCATAGTTCAGGCTGGCCTTGAACTCACTATGTAGCCCAGGCTGGCCTCGAACTCACGGTGATCCTCCTGCTTCAGCCTCCTGAGTGCTGGGATTACAGGCATGTGCCACCACACTTGCTGGGTTTTCTTTTTTAAGGGAATGTCATTACAACAGTGATAATAAATTCAAATTTATAAAACTATATTTTTGAAAACTATTACAAAGCAAAAAGCACATCAACAGCACAGGCAGGAAAAGTAAAAATAACCAAGTAGGACTACACGAAACTAAAAAGCTTCTGCATGGCAAAGAAAACAATACACAAAATGAAGCCTATGGATTGGGAGAAAATATTTGGGAACTATATTATGTGACAAAAGGTTAATATTTAAAGTATATAAAGAACTCATACAACTCAGCAGCAAAAAAAATGAACAGCCTAATTAAAAAATGGGCAAAGGATCTCAACAGATATTTTTCCAAAGAAGATATACAAGAGATATAAAGATATATATATATATATATATATATATATTTTTTTTTTTTTTTTTTTTTTTTTTTTTTTTTTTTTTTTTTTGTTAAAGGCTCAACATCACTTAACCATCAGGAAAATCCAACTCATACTCATTAGGTTGACTATGATAAAAAAGACAAATGGTAAGTGTTGGCAAAGATGTGGAGATGAAAACACTTGTACACCATTGGTGGGAATGCAAATGGTCTAGCCATTATGGAAAATACTATGGAGTTTCCTCAAAAATTTGAAAATAAAACTACCACATGATCTAGCAACCCTCTTGTGGATATAAAGCCAAAAGAAATGAAATCAGGACTGGTGAGATAGCTCAGCAGCATAAGCGCCTGCCTGGCAAGTGCGAGGTCTTGAGATCAACTCCCGGTACCCACATAAAGGAAAAAAAGGGCTGGTGATATTGCTCAGTGGCACAAGCACCTGCTGGCAAGCGTGAGATCCTGAGTTTGACTGCCGGTACCCACATAAAAACAAACAAACAAACAAAAGAAATGAAATCAGCACATCTTACTTCAGATAGCTGCTCTCCCATGATCACAGCAGTATTGTTTGCAATAGCCAAGATATGAAAATAACTTGTTCAATGACAGATGAATGAGGTAAAGACACTATGGTCGTGTGTATATATACAATGGAATATTATTCACTTTTAAAAAGGAGATCCTGCCACTGTCAACAATATGGCTAAAGCTGGAGGATATTATGTTAAGTGAAATAAACCATACATGGATAGAAAAATAACTGTATGATCTCTCTTATATGTGGAATCTTAAAAAATAAAGTCAAACACAGCTCTATGGGTTCTGCATCAGTTGATTAAAACAATTGTGATCAAAAAAAATTTTTTTAAATGTGTCTGATGGGGCTGGTAATGTAGCTTAGTGCACAAGCACACGCTCAGCATTTAGAGGTCCTGGGTTTGATCCCCAGCACTACACATTTACCTACATAAAATTGTTCTGTACTGAACACATACAGACTTTTTTCCTTGTCATTACTCCCTAAACAATTCAGTATAACAACTGTTTACATAACACTTATAGTATGAAGTGTTGTAAGTAATCTAGAGGTGATTTATTTATTTATTTATTTTTTTTGTGGGTACCGGGGGGACGACCTCAGGACCTCGCGCGCCAACAGGCACCCGTGCCGCTGAGCGATATCACCGGCCCCTTTTTCGTATGTGGGATCCGGGAGTCGAACTCGGGCCCTCGCGCTTGCAAGGCAGGCGCTTATGCCGCTGAGCCATCTCACCGGCCCTCTAGAGGTGATTTAAAGTACAGGTTGAATATCCCTTTTCTGGTCCTTTGTCATAGGACCAGAAGTATTTTAGACTTAAGAGTTTTTCAGATTTTGAAAAATTTTTTTGAGTGTCATGTCAGCACTCAAAAAGCTACGGATTTTAGATTTCACAGTAGCTCACAATATTTTAGATTCTGAATTTTTGGATTAGGGATACTCAGTCTGTATAGGAGAAGATGTGCACATAATGTATGCAAACAATATGCCATTTTATATAGGGTACATAGGTGTATTATTATCTTTTAGACATACGCTTTCAATCTTTAGGGTATATACTCACAAGTGGGGTTGCTGGATCATATGTTAATTCTATTTTTAATTTTTTAGAAACTGCCATATTGTTTTCCATAATGGCTGTCCATTTTATATTCCTACCAATAGTGCACAGGGTTCTAATTTCTCCATGTCCTTGTCAACACTTTGTTGTTGCTGTTTTCAAGTTGTAGCCATCCTAACAGGTGTAAGGTGGTATCTCACTGCAGTTTGATTTGTACTTCCCAAATGATGAGTGATCTTGAGTGCTTACTGGCATTTGTGTAACTTCTTTGGAGAAATGCCTATTCAACTCTTTCGCTCATTTTGAACTGGATTGTTTTTTTGTTGTTGAGTTTTAGGAGCTGTGTATATATTCTGAATATTAATCCCTATCAGTCCAACTTATTCATTTTTTTCTTGTGTGGCTTATGCCTTTGGTGTCATATCCAAAAAGTCATTACCAAACCAATGTTGTAAAGATTTGCTCTATGTTTTCTTCTAAGAGTTTTATAGCTTCAGGCCTTATATTTAAGTCATAGATCCATTTTGAGTTTTGTTTTTTTTTTATATGGTACTAGGTCAGGATCCAACTTCAATCTCTTGCATGTGGATATCCAGTGTATCCTGCGCTATTTGTTAAAAAGACTCTTTTCCCACATCGAATGGTCTTAGCGCCTTTGTTGAATCCCTACATTGCTTTTCACGAATAAAATTCTGCTGTCAATGACACTCCTTCCATACCAACAACTGGTAACCAACACCTACACACATTTCTCTCCAAAGTTCTGATTTTTCTAGTCTACAGCATTCTCCTAATTTCCACCTCTTATTCATATAATCCACCCGATTTTTAGAAAATATAAATCAGATCATGCTCCTCTCTGCTTAAAATCTTTCACTGTCCACAAAATAAAGAAGGTGTCATGGTTGCTCAGGAGGCTGAAGCATTAGGAGTCCAAGTTTGAGGCCAACCTAAGCAACTCAGCAAAATCATGTTTCAAAATAGAAAAAAAAAAGGTGGTGGGTGTGTAACTCAGTGGTAGAGTGCTTGCCTACCATTCACGAGGCCCTGGGTTCAATCCTCAGTACCACCACCAAAAAATAAATAAATAAATAAATTCTTTAGCAAGGCTCGTAAACTCTGACCCTATCTACCTATGCAGCCAAAGTATCACAATATCATAATGTTCTTCCCCACCACTTCTTGTCTTGGTGGTAAGATCTCACCCATTCTTTTAAGAAAAACTGAACCTTTCTATGACCCCCACCCTCAGCCCCAGCTTCAGTCTATCAATTCCTCTTCTGACATTATGTGTACCTTGTAAGCAAATACCATTTTGTTGCATCTGTGCTACACTGGAATTTTCTATTAGTGTTTTTCTTCTCTACATAAAAACAGTGAACTCCTTGAGGGCAGACAGCATATATTTCTTATTTTTGTGCCTTTATCACTTCCGCACAGAGCCTAGGACACTGATGGCAAAACTTTTAGAGACCAACTGCCTAAACCGCAACCCACTTATTTATTGCAAAGTGCCAACCCTGCAATAAAACCTGAATACTGAGGTTTTAGTTTAGAAAAAAACAACTGTTATCCAGTGCTCAGCTGCTGGGGCGACTTGGCTTGCATGGTGAGAGAGAGGGCTCTTCATGCCTGCTGGGGCACACATACCATAGTTTGACACCACTGGCCTAGGATATAGAAGATACATAACATATGTCTTCTAGGTACATGAAGGAATGAGTAGAAGAATGAGAAAATGAATCAAGTCTGATCATCATGAGAGTAGGTGTAGGCAACACTGCCTTCCCCCTCTTCTCTATCCACTGAGTGGGTGTCTGCCTTCTCCATCCAGACATCCTTCTTTCTTGCAGCTCATAAAGTCCTGTTCATGGGCTTTCTTGGCTGCTTCTCATTCCCAGTCTGATATGGCAATCAGCCAGCTCTAAGTGTGAAGGGGTTAGAATGGATGAGGGGAAGGGTGGTGATTTCCCTAGTAGTCTGCCAAGCTCCATTCCGACATTCCTTAGTAGTTCCTTGGCATTTCCACTATAAGATGGCACACTGAGCACACACTGTAACTTCCCCTTCCTGCCTGAGATTCTTAGAAAAGATGAAAATATCTGAATAAAAATCCAGAACCAGGCAAGAAAAGAAAGACTAGACTCTCTGAAGACTCCCTCATAGGACAACAGTAAAGAAGAAAATCAATACCTAAAAACGCTTCTCAAAAATAAAAGCCATAGGGCTGGTGAGATAGCTCAGCGGCATAAGTGCCTGCCTGGCAAGCGCGAGGCCCTGAGTTCAACTCCTGGTATCCACATAAGGGAAAAAAAGGGCCGGTGATATCGCTCAGCGGCACAAGCGCTTGCTGGCAAGCGTGAGGTCCTGAGGTTGACTACCGGTACCCACATAAAAAAAATAAAATAAAAAATAAAATAAAATAAAATAAAAGCCATAAAGGTGGTGAATACCAGGAGCAGGAGGGGGTCTTGGGACAAGAAGTGTTTAAGTCGGTATCTATATCTATATCCTCACCTTGAATGCTCAGTCAGGAATTGGGTGTGGGCCCTTGGTCTGAGAACCTCAGCAGTGGCCAGAGGGCCTGAAAACATCCAAGAAGATCAGGGAGCCTCTAAAGTCAGAAGATCAGGCCCTGGCACACCCACCTGGCAGCTCCTGCAGATCCAGCTCCACTTCCGAAGAGCTGTCTGTGGTATACTTAGCCAAGCAGCACACCTTGCCACTCCCCTACTAACAGGTGCCAGTAAAAGAGCATTCCTGATCAGACTAACAGAGAATGTCAAAAATAAAAAGGGCTTGGGACCGGACATGGTGGTGCATGCCTGTAATCCCAGCACTTGGGAGGCTGAGGCAGGAGGACGGCTGTGAGTTCTAGGCCAGCCTGGGCTACAAAGTGAGTTCAAGGCCAGCCTGCATTACACAGTGAAACCCTATCTTAAAAAGACAAAAATAAATTTAAAAAAATAAAATAAAATAAATACAAAGGGCTTTCAGCTAAGGATCACCAAACATTCAAAGAATGCTAACTCCAAGAGAGTCAACATGCTCAACAAATGGAAGATCTTATATACAGAAGGACAGAGAAAAAGAACAATCAACTCATGGATTTTAGATATATACAATTTATATTCTCTGAGAGATTTAAGTGGATATTATACCCATGAAGAAATAATCAGCTAGATAGCCTCAAAATTACAAAGCTGGATTATTACATGAAATATTCAACAGCTGGGCCGAATAGCAGAATGAGCACCAGTGCAGAATAAATTAAAACAGGAAGACTGAGTTCAGGAATTCTTTTGGAAAACAGCCCAAAAGGACAAGGAGATGGAAAGTGTATATATCCACATGGTAGCAGATTTAGGAGTTCATGTAATAGGAATTTTTTTGTGTGTGTGGGTACCGGGGGTCGACCTCAGGACCTCGTGCGCCAGGAGGCACCTGTGCCGCTGAGCGATATCACTGGCCCTTTTTTCGTATGTGGGTTCTGGGAGTCGAACTCGGGCCCTTGTGCTTGACAGGCCAGCGCTTATGCCGCTGAGCCATCTCACTGGCCCTGTAATAGGAATTTTATAAGGAGAGAACACACAGAACAAATCACAGGACTACTCAAAGAAAGCAATAAAAAAGAACAATTTCTTAGGACTTAAGAAACTAAAAAACAAAAAAAAAGAAACTCAAAAAATTTCAGATTAAGCATATAATAAAAGCAGAGCAACATACACACACAAAAAAGATCCATGTGTTAATGAAATTCCTGACTGTCCCTCAATCCCAAATCTCAAATGCTTCCAGAACAAAAGAAAACTAGACAAAAATCGGTCATCTTATAAAGGAACAAGATTCAGATTAGCTTCAGGTTTTAATAGACAACAATGAATGCCAAACAACAGACCTGCCTCTTCTGTCACACAGCAGCTAAAAGGTGAAAACAGCCAAGTACCAATCAGCAGAAAAATGGACAAAATGTGGTATACATGTACAAGGAATATTCAGCCTTAAAAAGAAATGAGGTTCTGATACATGGATGAGCCTCAAAAATATTATGTTATGTGAAATACACCAGACACAAAAAGACAAATATTGTTTGATTCTATTTATATGAGCTAGTAAGAATAGGAAAATTCAGGGATGGAAAGTAGAACAGAGGTTTTCAGGGACTAGGAAGAGGAAAATATGGTAACTTATTATTTAATGTGTACCTAGTCTGTTTGGGATGATAAAAAAGATCTCAAAATAGATAATGGTGATGTTTGAACATTATGAATGTACTTAATACCACTGCATTATATATTTAAAGATGATTAAAACAGGGCTAGGAGTGTAGTTAAGTGGCAAAGCACATGTTTTGCCTTCATAAAGTCATGGGTTCAATCCTAGGTACCAAACAAACAAAAATGGTTAGAATAATAAATTTGGCTACAACTTTAAAATTTTTTTAAAAGTAGGAAATATGACCAATTATCATAGGAGAAATTGAAAAGTTAGCCAAATATCTGCCTGGTTTGATACACAAAATCTACCTGTATCTGAAACAGTATTAATGTCTAAAATATATAGAGAATTCCTACAAATCAACAGGAAAGGGATGAACAAGTCGATACACAAATAGACCAAGGACAAAAGCAGGTATTCACAGAGAAAGATGTAAAGAGCTAATCATCAAATAAAGAGAACACTAATCTCACTACTAACCAAGGAAATGAAAATTAAAGGAAGTAAATACTATTTTTTCTTCCATCAGATTGATAAACTGACAGTACCAAATGTTGTTGAGGCTAAGAGAGAAATGGGTACTCATGTACTGTACAGATGGTACTATAAATATACAAAAAATTTTTGGAGCACAAATGGGCAGTAGTCATTAAAATTTTAAATGTACACAACCCTATGATCCAGAATCTACCCTAGAGAAATATTTGCGTATGTGTGAAAAGGAGTGTATTTTAAAAACAAACAGTGTAACACTTTGAAAATGGTTAAATAATATGTGATGCGTTACATTATGAAATTCTATGCATGGAATGAGGTAGGTCTATAAAACTGATACAGAAAAAAATCTCTAAAATTCATCACTAGGTTGAAAACAAAAAGCAGGTTTCAAAACTAAACATATGGTGTGAAAGCATCTATTAAAAATAAAACTAAGCAAAATGAAATTGCATGCTGAACTACAGATTTATGTAAATGTCTAGATAAAATCTGGGGGGCCATCCATTAAATTGGTAATAGTCACCACCTCTAGGAAGAGCAATGGGATTTCGAGTGTAGCTGAAGGGAACTGAAGTGTTACCTTATATTACTTTCTAAATTTAAAAAAGTATATATTTATTACTTATGCAATTAAAAATAAACAGGAAAAAATGAAGCTTACAGCAATCAGATCTTGCTAAGAAGGCAGAATTGAAAACAACACTGCTAAAGGCCATCCCTTCACTTCTCTGCTGTAAGAAAGATAGGATTTATCAATCATGGTCATCTCCGCCTTCACAGTGTTCCCCCTGCTGCTATTTCTTCTAATAGAAAAGGCACGGAATCCACCACATCCAACCTTCCTTTAGAATCATCTTCCTAATCTCTAAGCATCTGCCTTTCTTTCCATTGGATCTGAATCTGAGGTTAAAAACTCAACAATGGAAGGAAGGAAAGAATAAGGTTAGAGCGAAAGTCACCATTTTGCCATACCTGAAGTTCTACTGGCACAATGTATTTTCTAAAGATTGCCATAGCAATACATCCCTTCCCATGTGGTTTTTTACCAATGTTACTTTGATATTCTTCCTTCTTGAATCTTGGCAGTTTTGTGACTACAGCAGAAATTACGCTATGTGACTTCCAAGGTTAAGTCTTTTGGAACCCAGGCACCTTACCATGAGGAAGCCCAAGTAACCCATGCAGGTCAACCAGAGACCCCAGTCCACAGCCGGCTGAGCTCCCACCTGACAGCAAGCACCAATGTGCCAGTCAGGATGGTGAGTCAAGGGCTCTTCTAGCCCCTCTTAAAGCTGCTTCAGTTGACGCTGCACAGAGCAGAGATGCATAGCTTCTGATGCATAACGAGCCAGATCAATTTTCATGAGCAAAATAATTGTTTTTAGCCAGCAAGTTTTGTGGTGATTTGTTACATGGAAGTAATTGAGATAGCTGAGAGTTGTGCATATACACAAAAACAACTATCTGACATGGGGCTCTTTAGAAGCTAGGCTCAGGATATTGTAGGGGGATCCCTGCATCAAACAGAGTTAGAGCACGTAACATCAGAGGTTCCTTACAACAGTAAGATTCTACAATGAACATGCTGAGCTCAGGGCTTAAGCCCTTCATAGCACCACCTCCTCCTAGGAGAAGGTCCTCTTGTCCAATGACATTGTACCTTTCAGAAAGCTGCCGGATCTGTGGAATTCCCATATACTTGTGGAAATGCTCCAGAACATTCATTACACCCTGAAGGAGATTAGCAACTTCTCCATACTGTCTGCGTCTGGTCATGGCTCTGCAAGGAAATGAAAAGTTGAAAACTAGTAAAATACTAAGGACAAAAGATACGAATGTGGAATAACTTACTCCAGCTCTGAAACAGACATGAACTTGCTTTAATAAACACTTGCCAAGGACTGAATATGAATGGTGCTGTGCACTGGACGGGGGGACCTGACTCAAATCCTCAAGGTGACATCATTTGATAAGTCAGGTATACATCTAATAGCAAGTAGAGTGAATTAAGTTCTGTACAGAAGTACAGTATAGGTGATGTGCCATGAGGTGTACAAAGAATGTGTGAGTGATGGATTCTTACCGGGTGGGGAAGAGGAATCTGGGAAGGGTGGGTATTACAGGATTAGCAGGCTTCCAACAGAGAACAGGGGTAGAGATTTAACTATCTGAGGACTGTAGCATATGGGCAAACCAAACCACCTTTCTACGATATAAGGGACATTTATATACATTTTCACGTGTTAAATCAAATTTGTAGGTTTTAACCTTATGATAAACAACTCTGTCAGAGATGTCCACTTTCCCTGATGCTAAGGTTAGTGAAGCTTAAACAAAAGATGCTGATAAAATCAACAGTTACACATAGCAAGGAAGTACAAACTAGTATGGTTGAGCTTTTACATTAAGTGTATAATTTATAACTTCCCTTCAGAGGCATTTGAAAAGATAGGATCAAGTTCAAGCCAAGGTGTTATGTTGCTATGAGGCCTACTAACACTGACCGCCTGGAGGAAGGATAAAGGAGGCTGCTATTTCAGTTCCACTGGCCTGCTGCCCTGCCTGATCACTTCCTGTAGAGGAGTGGACCAGGGATCCCCTGACACTCAGGCTATGCCCAGGAGAGCACAGGAAGGAGTTTGCTCCTCCTCCTCTTTCCTTCAATACATTCTCCCACTCCCACCACACCAAGACTTTGGATATTGAATTACTTTTCTGTGAAGATTCTCTCTGTCCACATCTAGAACTACACTGAGGCTGGGTCAAGGGGAATTTTCAGCCTAAAACAGAACACAGAGGTGAACTGGAAATGCTACTGGGTTACTTCTTTGTAGTAAATAACCAGCTCCTTCTTTTAATACCACTTCTAATGTGGTTAGGTATCATTCTCTTTATAAGCCAAACAAGAAGCAACTATTTTTGAAAAAACAGTTTCTAAAAAGGTGGGTTGAATGATACATCAAAAATCTGTTTCTAAATGGTTTGTTCTATGGCAGTGCAACTCAGCCCAGCAGAAGTAGAAAAACTCGCCAAGCCCAACAGAAGCAGAAAAACTTGCAGAGGCTGTAGGGAGTAACCCTGGGCCTGACTCACCTTGCCTGACTTAATTGTCTAGATCTATCACCCATAAATGATCCAAATTCTTGGAATCATTCTCATGTGCTCTCTGGGTCCTTCTTGGATCACCTGCACCTCACATTTTTAAATTCTGAACACCAAATGACATAATGCAGAAATAGTGACTGCACACTTGCAGCCAATCTACTGAAAGTGGGGCAGGATGGTAAGGCTGGCTGGGAAGAGACCATGAAGCTGTTTTCTTTATGTAATGGATTTCCTTACTACGGGCCCCAAACCCAAAGTTTATGTTGCTTACTCGAGAGAATCAACGCCACCTGCCAGCATGTGTAGGTGGTTCAGTGTTGTGATGGAGGTGGTCAGGTGGCGTTTGGCATGATCTAGCTGCTTAATGTCACGGGTGATTTCCTTAACCTAAATATTGAAAACAACAGAAGAAAAAAGAGAAAGCATAAGAATAATACGTATCTTTCTGCTCCACATGAAAATAATGCACATGAAGAAAAAAGCCTCAGATTAACTCTTAGAGAAAACACAAACGTTCTCACAATGCAAAATCAATATAATTTCCCCTTTATGTTTAATTTCACAATTTCTTCAGACTTTATCCAAGGTTACAAATTCCTCAGGTGTGAGAAATAAATTAACTTTTATTTTTCACTCTCAATGGAATGATCCAAATAGCAATGTAGTAGTGAATAAGGCCTTCTTGAATAAGGTCCAAAAAGTGTGCCTTCTGCCACTTATGCTACAGGATTCAGCACAAAATGGATAATATTAGTCAGCTAACTGCATTGAGATGGTCTGTGTTAATGAAACTGGGGTTTCCTGCCCAGCCTCCAGCAAACAAAAGCCTTTCCTCAAATCTCAAGAAGATCAAAATGTAACCCCTGTAATGTAAACTTAACATACAACATCATAAGAGGAGAGGCGCAATCTTCTTGGAGTGAGAAGGTAACGTGAGGAGTAAAATTCTGACAATATTGCTCCAGTAGGCCCAACAGAACAAAAGTCCATCTGGGAATGCAGTTATATTTCAATCACTGGAAAAGTGGATTCAATAGAGAAGTTGAAAAAGCTCTCTGCAGCTTTACTGATACTCTTTAGGTGAACTCTTCCACTACTCTGAATCTATGATGATCAAGAACTCTAATAGCAGTTTGGTTTCCCAGGTTCTATGACAACTGGAAGAAAGTGCCCCGGACACTAGGCCCAAATATTCTAGTCACTATACATGCATCTACCCTTAAAAGTGCAAAATCCAATAGGGAGTTAGTTGATGTGACCAGACTATTCAGTCTGACGACCTCGGGTAAAATAAGGATTATGACTGGCACAACTCCATTCCATGCCCACAAACGGGCAAGCTTGTCTTGGATCTTAGCAGTGAAAATTCTCTTTCTCAGGGAATTCCCCATCAAGCCTACCTTCACTCATAACCCTCTGGCCACCTAACGACTTCTATTTTCGTTACCAAAAAAAACGGTTAATCCACCACTACTTTACTGAATAATTGAGGTTGGAGTAAAAAAAAAAAGATCAGGAGTGGCATAAAAGACTAGAAATAGAAATTTGGCTCCATAATCTGATCACCCACCTTCAACAATTAAATCATCATCCTATTTCCTACAGAAGAATCTCTGTGCCTCTTTCTGGTTCAACAGCTTCAGTCCTAACATTAGAGCTTTTGCCACTGTGCTTAAAGTCACAATCATCTACGCTTCTTCTCATTCATTAGCCAAATCTTGAATATTTTCCCTCTACTGTATCTTAAGATCTTGTCCCTCTACTCTGTCCCTCACACATGCCCTCAGTGCTCTGCACCAGCTCACTGGTCCTTTCATTTCCCAGATCTCCCATCATTCTCATCACGTATCTTATGCTACTTCTAGACAAATAGAACTACTTGCTATTCCTGAAATAAAACCTTTGGTGGTACAGCATGTAAGAGGTGGTATATTCTACAAGAGCAGACTATTCTATGAAACAGATTTCCCATAGTTAATTTACTTTAACTGTTATCCATGGGCATCAAAAAAAAAAAAAAAATGACAGAAGGTGATAAGGTGGGTTTGACTGGAATCAGCCAGATCTCGGGCTGAATCCCAGCTCTACCAATTACCAACTCTGTGTCACAGGCTGTTTCTTAGCCTCATCAATTCTCAGTTGGTGAGATAATAGATAATCATAAAAATGATACTAAAACCTAGTCCATAGGGTCATCAGGAGGAGGAAGGACCCGGCACCCTGCTTGGCACATTGAAAGAACTTAACAAACACCAGATCTCACCTCACTGCTTCCTCTCCCCTTTAACAAAACACTGTCCAGGAAAGAAAATTTCTTTCTTTTTTTTTTTTTTAGTATGTGGGTACTGGGAGACGAACTCAGGATCTCGCGCTTGCCAGGCAGGCGCTTATACCGCTGAGCTATATCTCTGGCCCAAGAAAATTTCTTTTAAATAAGTCAACTAATAACTTTAGAAGCAGCTTCTTAGAACTGTCATTGTATACCCCCACACCCAGGATGGAGAGGGAATGCAGTCCAGAACAGCAGTTTAGAATTGTAAAGTTAATGATGAGTAAAAAACCTGAGTGTAATAAACTCCAGCAAAAGTCACATTGGATAGCATCACTTGATAATCACTCACCATCTGCTCCTGGTTGGTGCTGAATGCAGGGCATCCTTGGGGAATGACTACAAATCTAAATCCCTAGTACTCTGCTCAGTACTCTTTACACATTTAATTCTCAAGACAACCCTGTGAGGTAGACACTAACATTCTTATTTTACAGTTGAGGAAACTGGAAGCATTACATTACCCAGAATTTCAGTTTAGGAGCTCGCACATCCCAGGGCCTCCCATGAAGTAGTAGTGGTGAATGCTGGATTCCTGGTCAGCAGGGTGGCCTACTGAGAACATCCCCAGGGGCCACAAATTTGTAGAGTGAAAACTTAATCAAAACCATATGCATGTATCATAGTCAGGGTAGATCCTACCATCCAAGGCCTATTTCAGTGTGCTACCAAATCACACGTCATGTATCTTATTTGAGAAATACATGATATAAACAAGTGCTAGAGGAAGGCATCCAAAATGACTAGGAAAGTATTTTTGGGAAAAAAGGAAAAAGAAAACGTTTCCTATTTAAAAACAGGGCTGCAAATGTGGGACAGCAGGGATGGTGAGTCACCCTTGTGTAGCAGCTCCCCTTGGATCAATCTGGAGCACACTCGCAGAAGCTTGCCTGAGAAATATGGACAGTTGTGGTGGCAGGAAGTGGGAGGCAAAGAGTCCATTAATTACTATGACTGGATGAGAGGGTAACTTCCTTTTCTGGTACAAAAAAAGTGAGGAAGAAACCTAAACTCACCATTTGTTCTGATTTTTCTGCTTTGTCTTTGATATCTTTGATTTTGCCAAAGAGCTGCTGAATAGCTTTCTGGGCCTCTTCAAGTGCCTAGAGTTAGAGAAATGTATGAAAAACAAGAAGTCACGCAAGACAGCACCAGTCACTAAACTATAATACATTCCAGCTTCAGAAGATAATTATCATAAAGCTCTTTTGACTCACTGTACTTAAACTGACAATTTTATTGTACCAAACTAGTAGAGAAATAAAATCCAGCATTCAGATATAGGTAAATAGTATGCTTGCCAATCTACATCATAAAGTTAACTTAAAAACCAAACTATTTCCCTCTGTCTTGGTGATTACTATATGTGTTATTGTTGACAATAAACAGAACATGCACACCTGTGTGTATGGGTGTGTGCACAAACCTTCAAAGTCTATAAAGAGACAGAGGTATTCTAAGTTAGCTGTAGGGGAAGCTCTGGATTTGGAAGTTCCGAAAGACTGTGCCAAAAAACCAAAAAACAACCCCCCCCAAAAAAAAGAAAACACTACTGTGTATAAGGACTCCAGAATTGTAGCAATTCTTAATGACCTTTATAGTGTCCTACCTGAAAACCAATGAAATGAAGTCAGAAAGTTACACTTGAAGCTAATCGTGAGCCAAATGTTTCTATGGAAATAAAAACCTACCAAGATGGATGTTACACATTAAAAGTACTACAACCTACAGTATACTCTGTGAGGAGACGCAGCAACAGGAGGGGAGTTTGGAGGTGCTAAAGTTACACACGTGCAAAACACATGCACTTCATGGTCCTATGACTGAAAATGACCTATGGCTGAACCAGTGCTCTGAATTCCTTGGCAGTTAGAGTGCCAGTCACATCAGCCAGCATTTCATTCACTCCTTCACTCATTCCCTCAACCAACAAGCATTACTAAATACATCCCATATACCGGGGAAGAAAAGAGCATCAGGGATGAGCTCTCGGATGTTCAACATTCAGAAGTCTAAAAGATGCCTGCCTAGCAAGCACAAGGTCCTGGATTCTATCCCTGGTACCAAAAAAAAAAAAAAAAGGTCTAAAAGAAAAGGAGAAAGCAAAAATGCAAGAGATAAAAACCACTGGCCACGTGAGAGAAAACCAAGGACTCCAAGGACTATGATGTTACAGAGGCCAAACAAAAGTGTTTGAATGAGGACAAGAGTTATCATGTCTCACACTGTGAACAGTTCAAATAAGATTAAGTCAGAGAAGTGCCAGTGACTATAGGGAAGTTGCTGGTGATCTTGACAAGAGCAGTTTCAGTGGAGTTGGAGGAAAGAAAGTGGACAGCAATGATGGGATGAAGTGAAGACAACAATACAGAGCAGGAGCCAGCAAATGACAGCCATCAGGCCAAATCTAATCTGCTACCTGTTTGTGTAAATAATGGTTTTTTTTTTTTTGAGGGGGTGGCACAGCCTAACTCATTCATTTAGGTATTATCTATGGCTACTTTCCCATAAAATGACAGTGAGGCACAGTTGCAATACAGAGTATACGGCCCATTAAGACTAAAATATTTACTATAGACCCTTAGAAAAAGTTTGTTGACCCCTAGTATAGAATATTTTTTCAGGAAGTTTTTGCTGTGAGAAGACAAGAAAATGGGGTGAAAGATGGGGTAAAGGGAGGACTTTTTAAAGATAAGAGATGCTTGCATATGTCTTTTATATACCAGTAGAGGGGAGAAACTGTAGGGGGAGGGTATAACAGAATAATTACAGAAGAGGACTTTTTTTTTTTTTTTTGTGGGTACCGGGGGTCAACCTCAGGACCTCGTGCGCCAGCAAGCACCCGTGCTGCTGAGCGATATCACCGGCCCTTTTCTCATATATGGGTTCCGGAAGTCAAACTTGGGCCCTCGCGCTTGCCAGGCAGGCGCTTACGCTGCTGAGCCATCTCACTGGCCCGAGAAGAGGACTTTTTTTTTTTTTTTTTTTGGTGGGTACCGGGGGGTCGACCTCAGGACCTCGCGCACCAACAGGCGCCTGTGCCGTTGAGCAATATCACTGGCCCCTTTTTCGTATGTGGGATCCAGGAGTCGAACTCGGGTCCTCGCGCGTGCAAGGCAGGCGCTTACGCCGTTGAGCCATCTCACCAGCCCGAGAAGTGGACTTTTTAAGATAAGTTTCTTGCATTGTTAATGTGTAAGTATTAGCTGTATAATATGGTCATATGTATCCTTTAGAGTGTGGAACAAGGACACAAATGGCTTTCTCATGTGCATCATAGTTAAGGCACCATTCACTCTGGTTTAGCCTGGATCGTCCTAGTGTATGGCTACTGTCTCAGTTTATTTATTAATAACTCCCTCTTGTGAAATTACTCTGATGGTAAGTTTTATGGTCACCTTACCTATAGCATATACACAAAGCCAGAGCACATTTAGAATATAATTCTTTGCTGACTGATTAAAAATATCCCAGGGCACACACATGAGTCGCAATGCTAAGACTACTGCTCTAAATGAGGTATGCTGACACCCACCACTCCCCAGCCTCCAACTCTCGATCCTCCCTCCTCAGTCTGCCCAGTGCTAGGATTAGAGCCATGCATCACCATGCCTGGCATAACACCCTTCCCATCACTATCTACTTGGCTAATATGGAGGCATGACCAAGATGCTGCAATTCAAAACCACCAGAGGATTCTGAAAACTGCTGGGTCATAGTGTGAAAAAGTACCACAGAGGCCTTGCAAGCAACTGACCACTAGAAAGTACCACCTTCTTGAGCATGACTTGCATGGGATTCTGTGATGCTGCAGGTCATGTCATGTTACGATGATGGGATTGCAGCCAGCACCCTAAACACATGACACTCAAGAGAGGAAAACAGAAAGGGCCAAGTTCTGTGCTTAGATCCAAGTGTGAAGAAGTATGTGTAATCCTTTCTTAGAGAAAGGATTCCTACCCCTATTGCTCTCTTATTCTCATTCTGGCCTCCCACCAGAACTGTCTCCACCACAGGTACCACTTTTTTCTTCTAACAAACAAGATTCACACTATCTTGCATTTCATAGACTTTCAGAAAGATAAACAGTCTGCCAGACTTTTTTCTCAGGCTGGAATACTTTTGCTTGTTATAACAATGTACTAAAGTTGGTGAAATTTAATATAATTCATTTCCCAGAGTCAAAAAGATTCCTGTGAAATATTCATTCCATCAAGCAAGTCCATTCTCAAAACATACCCTAATATTGGATATCTAACCTCTAATAATCAATAACCCAGACAAAAGAGCATTTTGTAATTGGAAGAATCACAAGACCTACAAAAGAATAAGATCTTATTTTTAGAAGATACTACAATACTACCTGGTTAATCAGAAAATGTGCTTAAAGATTCTGGCACAGTCCCTAGACACTCTTTAAAATAAAATGTGGCTACTTTTCCATTCCAAGCTGGATGCAGATTAAAAACGAAGTAATCACCCCAAAATGTCTGCTTTCAATCCACCCCAAGTTTCCCATCTCCCTGGAACATTGGCCGTAGCCTGCCTCTGAGGGTGTTATTAGGCAGCAGTTAGCTGTAGTCATTCTCTTCAGTAACTCAAAGTCTGTAATCGGGAGATGCAAAGCAACCCACTAAGTTAGCCTCCAAGACTAAGCAAAACCAGTTATAACATCCATGTATTTCTGTGCATAATTAAATATAACTGTGACTCTTAACTTCCCTTGCCTCCTGAAGAAGATTCTGAACAAGCTCTCAGAGTCACACTAGGTCATGTTCATAGATGAAAAGCAGTACAGGAGCTGGCACAGACTCCAGTGCTTTCTTCTCTCCCTTGGTTCCCTGCCCTGCCCCCTCCCCCACCCCAGATCTGTTGTCTGCCACCGATGTAGACAGAGGGCCTGTGATCCAATGAAAATGCTTTGAGAAATAAACATCCCCTCTGGCCCTAAGATGCATCTATTTTGCAGTTTGGTCTGTCAGAGAATTATATTGCCTTTATCCTGTAAACCCACAGTCTTTCAGAGATTTTATTTATTTATTTATTTATTTGTGGGTACCAGGGGTCGACCTCAGGACCTCACGCTTGCCAGGCAGGCGCTTAAGCCGCTGAGCCATCTCACGGGCCCCAAGAGATTTTAAACAGAGATCTAATTTGCTGCCACTGCAGGAAGGAGGAAAGATTGTTCATTTTCAGAACTGGTATGACTTTAAGTTGTTTCTTGAAAAAATAATGTGCTAGTACTCAAAGTTACTAGGAAAAATTAGATTCTTTCCACCACTCTGCTATCACTTCTATTTTCCACTTCTGCATCTATTTGCTGATTTCCCTAACATTATATTGGTTAAAAGCAAGAGTTTTTGAGCCAGCAGACCAGGATGGCCTGGTCCTGCCATTTAACTCTGATCTCTGGCAAATCATTGCCACAGGAGGGTAGTCTCATAATTCCTGAAACAGAAATAACATCATTGCCTCAAAGACTTTTTGTTAGAAAGGATCACAGGGTTAGGTAGTGACCATCTTTAGAATTACTGACCCAGGATTCTTTTCCTTCAGATCTGCTTATATCACGTTCTTACAAAGTCCACTAGCCAAGGGGCACACCAGACCCAAATTGGGCCAATGGAAGTTTTCCTGTGTTTTTTCCAGAACTAGAATTGAGAAAGAGAGTTAAACCCTTTGGTGGTGGGAGCCCCAAGATACAAGACTGAGTTCAAGAGTAACAAAGTTCCCCAGGAAAGAGAAGCTAATCTCCATGGAGAGATAAAGCCAACACAAAGAGAGACAGAGAACCACACAGAGCACTATTCCAGTCCTGGGCTTTAGCTGTCTGACAAGCCTGGCTGAGATACTACTCTTCCCACCATTAGGCTGTTCGACTTCCTTCAAAACAAGACACAACAGGATCCTTCCAAATAATTCTCCTTTTTGCTTAGGGCAGTTTAAATTGGGATTTTGTCTTTATAAACAAGAGAGTTCTGAGTATATAAAAGCGCCATGTTAATGCAGGGGGCTTGCTCATGGTGGCTGTTAATATTATTCTCAGATGGAATGCAATCTTTCACATGAGACTATCCCTCTAAGAGTCTAAGGTTGTGACCCATCTTTTTGAAAGAGCCTTGTCAATGAGCTCGTTAAAGCCAGGAATGTTGGTGTATACCTATAACTCCAGCTACTTGGGAGGTGGAGGCAGGAGGATCACAAGTTTGAGACCAGCCTAGGCAACTCAGTAAGACGCTGTCCCAAAATAAAAAAGGGGTCAGGATAACCTCAGTACAAGGCTCTAGGTTCAATTCTCAAAACCACAAAAAGAAAAAAACCAAACCA
Source organism: Erethizon dorsatum (assembly GCA_028451465.1). Lineage (NCBI taxonomy): Eukaryota > Metazoa > Chordata > Mammalia > Rodentia > Erethizontidae > Erethizon > Erethizon dorsatum. The sequence continues at coordinate 37,934,205 of CM051826.1, forward strand.
AACCAAACAAAACCCCTCCAAAAACCAGTAAAGCTTAGCAGCTGCAGGCACCTTCAGAAGAGTGGCTCATGGATTGGGGGGTGACATCTTTAAACCATGTTGAAATCAAACATGCTCCATAAAAAGTTTAAATCTTTTTGTTCATTCCTTCAATAAAGAGTGAGTATCCACTAAATGCACTGGGCTATACACTGAGAGAAAAAGAACACAAATAGAGGACATGTCTTTAAAGAGCTTGAAAAGAATACGTGTAAGAAATACAAGTAACTGCAAGATAAGAATGATACAAAGAGGTATGAACAAAGAATCATTCAGCATCATTTGATAGGCCAGAGAATTCTCAAGAGAGCAGAAATACTGATGATGGCTACCCCATCTGCTGAGCCCTAAACAGAGGCCCAAGTGACAATCCACTGAAGGTAGACACCCAGGGTTAAGTACGCTCTATTTATGGAAAGTCCCTTCTTCTGGCACTACAGGCCATTCCAGTACCACAGGGAACTGTTGCTATGGAAACAGCATCCCCTGCTGGAGCAGTGGTACTTTAAGAAGTCTCCCTAATAGTATCAGTGCAGCCCATTCTCACAATGATGCCAAATAGTAGTGGAAGCTACAGGGCTCTCACAGCCACAGATGGCTGCATGGGGACAACACTGTGCTTCCCTGCATCCTAGAACACACGCTAGACACCCTCCATGTCTGGTCACCCTGGTCAGATGCCAGATGGGTGCCCATCGGTTGAAAATCATTGGTGTTAACACTAATCCCCCATAGTCCATTTAGAAACTTTAAGTATAAAGGGGTTTTATTTAAAGCACAGAGTTATTTCCAAGTTTATGAATGAAAAGAATGTAAAGAGCAAAGGGAGTAATTCTCACCTTATTTGTTAAAAGGCTCTGTTCCACGTAAGTTACTTTTATTTACGATTTCTGCAAACCACATCCACTGAAAATGTGAACCAAAGAGCTCATTTTTACTGTTTTTAGGAGACAAGCCAGAAGTTAAAATCACAAGACAATGTGGGACACACTTTCAGCAGTGCCCAAACAAGACTAAACATTTCTATTTTACAGTTCTGCTTATATCTGTTATCACCCATAGCTTAAAACACGTTAGCCCTAAACAGCTGGGAGTGGTGAACGCATTCGTGCACAGCTTCCCTTGATGAAACAGAACCCTGAAGGAGGAGTGCACTGAAAGCAGCAACTCCAAATGGCAAGAGAAAAGGAAATATTTAAGCAAAAGCTTCAGCTGCTTTTGCTGCATAAAAGGTACAGAAATTCAATACTTCAGGAAATGGGGCACATTTAAAGTAACAACTTGTCCAAGTTTAACAAAGGACTACTTCCCACAAATAGCTGAGACTTCCAGCTGCCAAGTTAGAGGTTGCTTACCTCATGTAATTCCCCAAATCTTACTATTACTTCTAATTTTAGTCACTTAGTAACTTTCATTTATATTATGGGTCTTCATTCAGGAGAAAACAGCCTTTTGTGGTGACACGTAGATGTTCCTTCCACTGATTTTTAGAGACACCGTCTGTACCAAATGTTCTTTTGGCTATGAATGACCTTGGGGCTTCCAATGAATGGCTTGCTTTCCTCCTATTTCACTTATTCTTTTCAGGATCTCAATAGCTCCTGTATTTTCAATACACAGGTGTACAGTGGGCACACAGTTCTCTTTTCATCCTTGGGTTCTTCTCTCAGTCTGGTTTCTTTATTATGCTGAGAAAAACCTAGCTGGTGAACTAGGCCATGGTCATGGCCACTGTTCAGATTCCCTGGTGATCCAGTTAGCTTTTCGGGTTCTACAGTGAGAAAAAGTGGCTCCGAAATCTGCTGTTAAATGTCTTTCACTGTTTAAAATGAAAAGTTGGTATGGACAAGTATGTATCATACTGGCAATCAGAAAACCTGGATCCGTGATTGACCGTCAGTGTGTGTAGACAAGTCACAAAGCAGACTGTCTGAGCCTGTTTTTCATCTACAACACTGAGAAAACAACATCTACAAGGCCTAATTTATATCTTTGTGAGAACCAAGTCAAGTAACATAGGCAACAATATTTGGGAGAATGCAAAATAAGCATATTTATATTGCAAAAGAACATTAGCATTACAGGTCCAGACAAATGTCTCAAAATGTATATTCTGCAAATGCAACTCAAAATGTATCTTTGCTTATATAGTGAATCAGTCACAAAAGACATAATAATCTCATGATGGTACATTCTTAATTTGAGTGATCTGGAAAATTCCAGGGCTAACAAGTGGTACTGGAACCTGCCCACAAGATGCTGATTTAGTCACTAGACATCTCTTAAAATCAGAATTTCCAAGTATTCAATTTAAAAAGGTACAGATTTCTGAGTCTCAGAAGGAGTATTTAGTCTAGGTGATGACAATGGTGTTATCATAGGAATAACAGTGGGCTGTCTTCTCGTACAAATGGGAACAAAAAAAAGTTCAGGTATGACACAGAGACAAGGTTAGTAATTAGGTCTCAGTTGGAGTAAAGACCCCTCAATTCACCTCTTCTGCTTTATAAAAGTATTTATAGCATCAAATTTATTTGTCAGAGGCACATCTGCAGAAGAAATGCCTTCCTTCCAATTGTGGATTGTTATGAGATTGGCACTAATATACTCTACCTAACATACATATTCTAGGCATCATGACAATACCTAGAGATGAATCCAGCAACTGCTCAGAGTCCGTAACACAGTGCTGCCTCGGATCACGAACTTAATTTGTTCCACAGTTTTGGAAAAGATGGCTGCGTTTGTGTTTGTGTGGGAAAGACGCCCCACGTCATGTTTGTCACCTGATGCGGAGTTTTGCAAACGGAAACAAAATTTTGCCAAATGCTTCTGTTTCAAACAAAAGTGTTCGAACCGAGGTACCACAGCACAAGAGGGAAACAAATCAGAAACCTGGCACGTGATCCGACACTATACAGAGGACGAGATGTTTCTCATGTACTTTAAAACGTTAATCTAGATGTGTACAGAACACCAAACCCCCCCAGACTGAAAAAAATATTATCTCTTGTTTTGCAAAATTCATCTTCTTCCATAGGAAACCTGGGAGTCCAAATTAGAGCAAAGGAAATTTTACAGCTTTATTACGGACTCCTGAAAACAAGGAGTGATTAATGGCAACACTAACAGAACAACTATAGCACTGAATTTGTGATGTTCTAAATGCTTTATTTCCACAGGTAGAAGAGGGAAAAGGAAAAAGGAGAGCAAGTTCTTACATGAAGACAGAGCTTCAAATTCCCATCCATTGTTCTAACACATTTAAATTTTAAACAGCTTTTTATATCAAGGACTTGAAACCTGGAAAGCTCTGCCCTGTCAGCAAAAATACTGCAATTTTTCTAAAGTACAACTTTAAATGGAGGATGGAATTTTTCTTACAAAATCTTTAATTACTAGCAATCAAAAGCAAGAGTGACCTAGGTAGTGGCCACAGCAGTTATAGTAGTGATGAATGGCATTTTCCTTTCTAGATATAGACACCAGTTTAAACTTGTGATTGCCTTTAACATGGGAACAAGGAGACGGCAAAAATTGTTTGACCCGCCCTTCCTGGCTCCTGAAGAGTGCCAATTTACATGGAGATGGCTCAGAAAAATAATGAATTTCAGTATTCCTTCTTTGTACACTATTTTCCTAAAATTATTTTCAATAATCATGTTACAGACAAGTGGGACTTGCGTTTCTAAGGTCTGGAAGGAAATAGTCCAACTGTTGAACTTAACTAAATAAAAGAAAAATTCAGAGTGTTTTTTCGTTTTTGTTTTTGTTTTTTGAGACAGGATCTTGCTGTGTAGTTCAGGCTGGCTTTGAACTCACTATGTAGCCCAGGCTGGCCTCGAACTCATGGTGATCCTCCTGCCTCAGCCTCCCAAGTGCTGGGATTATAGGCATGTGCCACCATGCCTGGCTTTTCAGGGTGGTTTTATCTGATGTGCCAAAAGCATTTCCTATTATTAGGCACTAGCTACAAAAGTGTAAGATTCTATAGATTACCTGAAACACATATTCTATATAAATTCAATGAACACAAAATAGGAAGTATGCTGATGTTAATGCATTCTGTGTCTAACTAGTAAGACAATGACTTGTTTTGGTCTTTTGTTTTTTGCAGCGATGAGGATCAAACCCATGGCCTCATGCATCCTATAAAAGCACTCTACCACTGAACTACACCCCTATACCCTCCAAAAGATAAATCTATTAAAGTTCAGAAGAACATGGAAAAATGTTTCCAAAGAGATTAAATAATTGAATGACTAAAATTTATCATATGATTCAGTAATGCCACCCATAGGTATCTGCTGATAGGAACTGAAAGCAAGGACTCAAACAGATATTTGCTTGCCAATATTCATAAGCAATATTGTTCAAAATAGCTACAAGATGGAAACAACCCAAGTATCCATGAACAGATGAATGAAAAAACACAGTAAATCCATACAACAGAGTATTGCTTAGCTATAAAAAGAAATGAAAGGGCTGGGGATATAGCTCAGCGGCACAAGCGCCTGCCCAGCAAGCACAAGGTCCTGAGTTTGATTCCTGGTACCAAAAATTAAATAAATAAAAAAGAATGAAGTTCTAAGCCAGGTATGGTGTTGCACACCTGTAATCCTAGCTACTTGGGAGGCTGAGATAGGAGGATCAAAAGTTTGAGGCCAGCCTGGGGAACTCAGCAAGACCCTGTCTCAAAATAAAAAAAATAAAATAAAGAGGTCAGGGATGTAGTTCAGCACTCCCCTGGGTTCAATCCCCAGTAATAGGGGGGAAAAAAAAGGAAAAAAAAAATAAAGTTCTGATATAGGTTACAACACAGATAAACAATAAGGACAGAATAAAAGTGAAACAAAAGCTCAAATACTATTGGATTCCATTTATATGAAGAATTTGCCCTAGAATAGGCAGATTCACAGGGATAGGAAATAAATTAGAGGTCACAGGAGGCTGGGGGCGCTATTTCTTAGGCAAGTGCTCTACTACTGAGCTATATCCCCAGCCCGTGCTATTTCTTAATGGTTTTAAGAGTTTTAGTTTGGGATGATGAATAAATTTCAGAAATAAAAATAGTGAGGGTTGCCGGGCGTAGTGGCACATGCTTGTAATCCCAGCACTCAGGATGCTAAGGCAGGAGGATCGCCATGAGTTTGAGGCCAGCCTGGGCTACATAGTGAGTTCAAGGCCAGCCTGAACTACATAGTGGGACCTTGTCTTAAAAAACCAAAATAAATAAATAAATAAATAAATAAATAAATAAATAAATAAATAAATAAAAATAGTGAGGGTTGCAAAATACTGTGAATGTAATTAGTGCCACTATACATTTAAAGAAGCTAAAATGATAAACTTTATATAATAGGTATTTTATACAATTTTTAAAATAATGTACTTTTTAAATAATATACTTTATAAAGAAACATTCAAAGACTATTTTAAAAATAACAACAGCTGGGCACAGTGACACATGTCTGTAATCCCAGCTACTTGTAAACCTAAAGCAGGAGGGTTGCAAATTCAAAGCTAGCCTAGTAAACTGGGAGTGTGATGGTGCACTCCTGTAATCCCAGCACTCGGGAGGCTGAGACAGGAGAATCACTGCAAGTTCAAGGCCAGCCTGGGCTACATAGTGAACTCAAAGCCAGTCTGAACTATACAGCAAAACCCTCAAAAAAAAAAAGCTAGCCTACAAAACTTAGCAAGATCCTGTCTCAAAATAAAAAAATAAGCTGGGCATGATGGTGCACATCTGTAATCCCAGCACTCGGGAGGCTGAGGCAGGAGGATTGCCATGAATTCGAGGCTAACCTGGGCTACATAAGCGAGTTCAAGGCCAGCCTACACTACATAGTAAGACGCTATCTCAAAAATAGATAAATAAATAAACCAAAAATAAATAAATAAATAAAAAGGACTGAGAGTGTAGGTCAGAGGTATAGTGCTTGCCTAGCAGGGTTCAACTCTGGGTTCAACCACAGTATCATAAAATAAACAAACAAAAACAGCAACTTTGGGCCGGTGAGATGGCTCAGCGGCGTAAGCGCCTGCCTGCCAAGCGCGAGGGCCCGAGTTCGACTCCCGGAACCCACATAAGATAAAAGGGCCAGTGATATCGCTCAGCGGCACGGGCGCCTGCTGGCGCGCGAGGTCCTGAGGTCGACCCCCGGTACCCACAAAAAAAAAAAAAAAATAAGTAAAATAAAAAAAAATAATAAAACAAAAAAACAAAAAAAAAAAAACCAGCAACTTTTCCCCCAGTGCTGCCAGCCATCCCTGCACACTAAGCCTTCGCCCTTGGCAGAGCAGGCAGGAGCACAGACACTTGTATAGGATATGTGCCAGGAACATGGAACCATTCAGCCCTGCCACTCTAAGGCAGCAATAATTGCAGCCTCTCCCTTGCCCCACTTTAAAACGCTAGAGATGCGCCCAAAGTATCCTTCAGAGAAAAGCCGTGCCTTTAAGTACTCTCATTCTCCGATAACAAAGAATTAAACTCAAAAAAGAGAGAAGTAATGAACTGTAAGAGGAAAAGACTACAATTGAAAAATAAGTCTAAATGCAATCCTTTGCAAAATTCTAAAAAGTAGTCCTGACTGGTTTAATCAAGGAGGAAAAATAGGAAATACAACATTAAGACTGGAAACAGAATATACAAACAGATTTACAAAGGATGATTAAACTTAGACATTTGAGTGAAATTATTTTCAAGAACCTACCCTTAATTGACTCAAGAAGTGGGAAATGTAAATATAACCATAGAGCATTTTCATTCTCAGAGGATAGCACCCTGAAGGTAGTAAGCAGGCTAAGTAGGAACAAGCCAACCTAGAGTTGCTGTAAAGCATGGCAGTGGAGATGGAAAAGCAGTGGAGCTGATGGAAAAAGCACAGGCTCTGACAGATGTCTGGATGAACAGATTGGGAAGGTGGATATTTCAAAGGGGTTCACCATAATTAGCAGCAGCAGCATTACTACCACTTACTAAGCACGATTGAGCCAACATTGTACTAGGTATTTAAAATATATTAATTCTAATTCCTCAAAAATAGAAATCCTATTTGACCTAGCTAGGTATCTTCCCGAAAGAGTTCAAGATATCATATTACAGTGATACATGCATACCCGTGTTTACAGCAGTACAATTCACAATAGCTAAATCTTGGAAGCAGCCTATATGTCCATCAACAGATGAATGGATAAAGAAAATATGGAATTTATACACAATAGAGTAGAACTCTGCCACAAAGAAGGATAAATTTGAGTCATTTGTAGAAAAATAGATCCACCTCGAGACTATGTTAAGTGAAATAAGTCAGATGCACAAGCTTAAATGGCACATGGTTTCCCTTACATGAGAAACCCGAAGTATAAATAAAGAGCAAAATAAAAGATAGATAGTAACAATGTCAAATTATCCCAGTTTTTGCAATTCAAATAAAATGTTCGGTTTTTCATTATGCATAGAGAAGAAAGAAGATAACTATTTGGACTGCTCAGGCACAATAAACAGAACGAAGTATGGTGGGTCAGACTAAACGCAGTCACACCACAGGACTAAATAATTAATAGACATTTACCAGTCTTTGTTTCAACTAGTCAATTGTGGTCTAGACCTCTACAACGAAAATTACATCACTCTGAGAAAGGAGATTGAAGAGGACATCAGAAAATGGAAAGATATCTCATGTTACTGGATAGGCAGAACCAGTAGAGTTAAGATGGCTACACTTCCAAAACTGATATATAGATTTAATGCAATCTCAACCAAAATACCAACAGCATTCATCACAGAACCAGAGAAAACATCACAAAAATTCATATGGAAACAAAAAGACCCAGAATAGCAAAAGCAATCCTGGGCAACAAAAGTAAAGCAGGAGGCATCACAATCCCAGATTTACAGTTACATTACAAAGCTACAGTGATAAAAACAGCATGGTACTAGCACAAAAACAGACCTATAGATCAATGGAACAGAATAGAGAAAGCAGAAACAATTCCAGGCACATTCAACTATTTGATCTTCAACAAAGGGGCCAAAAACATACACTGGAGGAAAAACACCTCTTTAATAAATGGTGGTGGGAAAACTGGATATCATATCTACATGCTGAAGATTAAGTCTAGACCCATATCTCACCATGTACTAAACTAAAATCAAAATGGATCAAAGATCAAAATGTTAGAACAAAAAACAGTTCATCTGCAAGATAAAGTAGGTAAAACTCTTGAAGACATAAGTGTAGGCAAGGACTTCTGAGCAGAACCCCAATGGCACAAGAAATAATACCCAGAATCAGCAAGTAGGATCGTATCAAATTAAAAAACTTTTGTACATCAAAGAAAACAACCAACAGAATGAAGAGACAACCTACAGAATGTGAAAAAAAATTTGCCAACTATTTCTTAGAGGATCTAAGAATCTATAAAGAACTCAAAAAAATTAGACCCCCAAAATAAAAGACCCTATCAAAAAACGGGCAATTGACATGAATGGACACTTCTCAGAAGAAATACAGATGACCAATAAATACTTGAAAAAATGTTCAACATCACTGGCCATTTGAAAAATGCAAATTAAAACAAAACTGAGATACCATTTTACTGCAGAAAGAACGCCTATCATCAAGAAATCAAATAATAACAATGCTGGTGAGGCTGTGGAGAGAAAGGAACCCTTCTACATTATTGGTGGGAGTGTAAACTAGTACAACCACCATGGAGAGCAGTATGGTGATTCCTCAAAAAACTAAAAATAGAAATTCCATTTCACCCAGCTATTCCCCTTCTAGGAATTTTCCCAAAAGAGTCATCATCTTACAGTGATAACATGCACATACGTGTTTATAGGAGCCCAATTTATAATAACTAAATCTTGGAAACAGCCTATATGCTCATCAACAGATAAGTGGATAAAGAACATGTGGTGTTTATACACAATGGGGTACTACTCTGACATAAAGAAGGATAAACTTGCGGCATTTTTAGGTAAATAGATGCACCTCAAGACCACCATGTTAAGTGAAATAAATCAGACATACAGTTTAAATATCACATGGTTTATCTTATATGAGAAACCCAAAATATAAATATAGAGCAAAATAAAGAAGTGAGGTTTTTTCCAAATGTGAAGGGGAAAGAGATAGAGGGTGGGGGAAAGAAGGAAGGGAAAAGGGACTAAAAAAGAAAGAAAAAGTGGAAATAGAGCTTTTTCAAATGGGAAGGGGAACAAGGGAGGGAGCAGAGACGGATAGGAGGAGAAGGGGACAAAAGAGTATTAAAATGTACAAATCCTCCATGATAAATGTAATCATTATATACTAATAAAAATTTCTTTAAAGGGCAGAATTACAGCATTACACAGAAGCATATTGCCTTAGAGTTTGCAGCATGTGATGGAAAAATAAAGGAAACTAAAAAAGTGTAAAAAAAAAAAAATTGTGATCTAGAAAGAGGCAAGACATTCATTTGGATTCAAGTTGCCAAATAAAGACAAGCCAACTTTAACCTCTGCGCTAGAAGAAATCCTGGTGAGGGAATGGTGGCAAGGTCCAGCCAAAACTAGGAACACCACTGCTACAAAAGGCTGAGCCATAACCTACCACCAGGGCTGCCTCACAAATCACAGTGCCTTTGCTCTCCTAGTTTATGCCCAGACCTTAGCAATTTCTTAAGTTTATGTTGTCTGAAGGGTTTCTGAACAGTATAATTTAAAAGAAATTTTGAAAGAAACGAATCAGGTGCAGTGGGATGTGTCTGTGGTCCCAGTCACTCAGCCGGCTGAGGCAGCAGATTCACTTAAGCTCAGGAATTTGAAATCAGGCTGGGCAATATAGCACCATCCCACTCTCTCCCCAAATAAACACACGAACAAATAGACAAAAATATCCTCCCATTCTCAGCCACTAAAAGGAAAATGTGAGTTTATACTTTACAAGCCCAATCATTTTCCAGGAGGATGTTTTAGGTAGAGAAAGCAAGTGGTAATTGCCATTTTGTTCAAACTATTTATGGTGACTTTAAAACTAATGCCATTTATTTTCTTTAATTTCCATCACTCAATGGGCTTCATTTTCTTCCCAAGAGAGAATGAGAGGAAGGATAACTTCAAAGTGATGGAGGGTAAAATACAAACCCTTGGGCCGGTGAGATAGTTTAGTGGCATAAGCGCCTGCCCGACAAGCGTGAGGTCCTGAGTTTGGCTCCCGGTACCCACATAAAGGAAAAAAAAGGGCCGGTGATATCGCTCAGCGGCACAAGCACTTGCTGGCAAGTGCAAGGTTCCAAGGTTGACTCCCAGTATCCACATTAAAAAACAAAAAACAAAAAACAAAAACCCTCTTGCTAGCTAGTGAGCTGACAATAACAAATTCATAATCCCACATAATGAAGATCGGCCCTCTGCTGTGAAGTCTCACCACCTTCCTCCTTCAGAGAACACAATTTTTGCTCTAATGCTTGAATGAGATGAAGTGCTAATTTTTAGGATGAAAAGCAAGGAATACTATCTCCTTGAAAGGCAACATGCTTTGCTGATTTAGTTAATAATTCTGTATGATACCTCTATGAAAAGTGAAGCAGGCAAGTATTTTTAGCCTCCTTTCTGGGGAAAATCAAGGCAAAAAAAAAATAAAGAAACATGGCCCTGAACAATAAGTGAAGATAGGGAGAAGTTCTGTGTTTTCTAGGCCTGGCATTTTGTACTAAAGTGAGCCTGAGTAAGAAGAAACAGGAAGTCTATAGCTGCACACCACTGGCTCTGAACAACCCCCACCCCATTTTCATCTACAACCTGAGTGAAGACGGAGGGGAGGTCTGGAAAATCTGCTAATGATGAAAGGGAGAGGTCATTAAGACTTTAAAAGTTTTTGAAAAGCTGAAAAAATCAAGCAAAACCAGCAAGATAAAACCAACATGTAAAGTTTGGCACTTTATTTCAAAGAATCTCTTGCACAAATAGAGGAGAAAGTTTAAATGAAGTTCATATGAAAAAGACTTGGGGCAGCACTGCAAACTGTTGGCCCACAAATGCATTTTGTTTGGCCTTTGCAGTGTTTGTGAAAAACACTAAGCCAACATTTAAAAATTGGGAGAGGAACATAAAAATCAGAATTTCTGGCTTTTCTTGAAAAACTGATAGATCTGACCAGGTCAGATTAGAATTGTGTGGCTGTGCTCTTTAGATACAGTATTCACTCCCCCAGTGGATGTATATGGGGTGTATACTAGCCTGCTCAAGCCATCTAGTTACTTCCTTACTTCTAGGTGCATCTCTTTGTAATTCTTTACCTGGGGGTCTCAGGTGACTGCAAACTCAAGCCAACGATGTGATGATATGGCTGCCAAAAATCTCACCAAAACCCATGCAACAGAACAACAGTGTCTAAATCAGAGGCTCTGAACTTTTGAAGAGTCAAAGACAACTCAGAGAAGCTACAGAATTCAATGAGTCTTCTCGCCAGAAATATGTTTATGCATATAAAAATTTATAATTAATGCCAGGGAACTGACAGAGCCCCTGAATGACCCCAGCTGAGAATAAGGTGTCCCTCTGTATGTTCACATAGTATGTCTACTCCTGGGAACACACTTTAAGAGGATATCTAGAGCAAAGCAACCAGAACTATAAAAGGTCTGGAAATTATAAAGTTAAGGAAACTTAGAATAGCTAGGTTAGAAAAGGAATGCTTAAAAAGGAACATAATAACTATTTTAAATTTCAGAAGTAGTAATAAGGAAAACGGATTAGTCTCACACTAGTCCAACTGGCAGAACTACGATCAGTGAGGAGCTACAATGAGGTCTATTTTACTGTCTCAGTTGAATCCAAGAAAGAAGTTTCTTACAATGAAAGCTGTACAAAATTGGAATGGTCTGACCTATCAACCAATGAAGTAGTGAGCTCCCTATCATTGTAAGTATCCAAGCTTCTACAGGATAATGAAATATCAGAGAAGATATATAAAGAATTCCCAAACTGGGTGGAAGCTTACACTACAATTATCTAAGCCTTCTTCCAAATCAAAGTTTGAGTGAGCAGAACTGGAAAGGGCAATAATAATTCTCTTCCCCTCCCAAACTTGAGTCATGCTTTAACCAAAGAAAGAGCCACACTGCAGCCATGCTGCACTCAAGAAGCAGAAACCTCATGGCTGATCCTCACTTGGTGATTCTCAGTGAGCCCCTGGGAACTGGTCAAGGTTGGCCACTCACACAATTTCACATGCCTGCTTTTTCCTCCTCTACCCCATGCTTCTCTTCAGCTCTCTTCCTACCTACCTTCAAGCTGTCCATCTTAATTTTGGGGAAGCTGTAAAAATTTCATAGCATATCAGATCATGTACTTGTTGAATTGACTCATTTTATCCACAAAGTTTCAAACATATGGGCATTTAATTAAAGCTGTGGGCTGATGACTTCAACAGATAAAAATGTGGAGGATTCAGTACCATATTAACTTTGTAAGAGAATCAGTCTGGTTAGAAGAGGTCACAGACTAGAGCAGTTCAAGTTGGCCCTCAGAGGTGGTGGTCAATAACCAAAGATACTCCAAAACATTTAGCAAAGTGCTACCCAAGCAGCTGGTATTCTAGAAATTTCAAGAAACTAAAGAAAGGCCTCACTGTGTCTTCAATTTCTAACTCACCCTCACCAGAAATAATTTTTTAAAAGAACTTAGAAAAAAAACTTTTCTGCTGTCTATGAATATGAAGTAAACACATTCCCCTTAATTACAGATTAAAAAGCACATCTGTTTTAACTGAACACAATTAAGATTAAATTTATGAAAGGAAAACTTCCCTTTGTCCATGTTGCTGCTCCTGAGTGTTTCTCAAAAGCTGAGGAAACAAGTTCTGAAAGCAAACTTTTCCTGTGTTCCAAGGAAGAGGGGAACATGGGGCCTCTTGACCTATAAAACTCAGTATTTTGGAACATCCATAATTCTCCCAAGTCTGTGCCAGTCAAATAGAGACTCCCTTCAGCAAACCACCAGCCAGCCAAGGCTGGAGAGTAAAGCTTTCTTCCCTAGGAGCTGACAAGGACAGGACCCAAAAGCTCCCTGAAAAAAAAAAATCTCAACCTAAGCTTACATTACAAACTGCTGGAAAAGTCAGATGGAGGGGATGACAGGAAAAGCAATTATTTCTTCTGGGCTTCCTCTCTGTCTGGATTTTAAGGAGACGAATACAAAATTCCATCACAGATTGAAATGCTATCTAAACATTCTTGAAAATGTGGTCTTTCTCTCTGAAATATGACCTGCTTTGCTGCAGCAACCCGTAACCCATTACCATGTGAAGGGGGGGAGTGCGACACTCCTGCAGCCTGCCTACCTCTGCGCCTGCCCCTTCAATACTGCTACTTCATGACCAGGTTAAATGTAAACAACTAAAAGATACAACTACAGAAAGTCCTGATGAACCACTTTATTCTCACATTCTTGGAATTGTAAACACCTGAAACTGTCTTAAGTACAGTATTTTAATGTTTCTGGTGAGCCACTCTAAATGCAGGCTGACTCACACTAAGCAGTAACGTTATTCCAAATAGTAGTAAGGCTGAACTATTCATGCACAAATCAAGGGTTGGGGATGTAGCTCAGTGGTAAAGTGCTTCCCTAGCATAGGTGAGGGCCAGGTTCTAGCCCCGCACTAGAGAAGTCAAAAAAAAAAAAAAGATTTCCCATGCAAGAATCAAGTTTTAGGGCCGGTGAGATGGCTCAGCGGTCTAAGTGCCTGCCTGGCAAGTGTGAGGTCCTGAGTTCGACTCCCGGAACCCACATACTAAAAAAAAGGGCCGGTGATATCACTCAGCGGCACAGGCACCTGCTGGCATGAGAGGTCCTGAGGTCGACCCCCGGTACCCACACACACAAAAAAAAGAATCAAGCTTTAAAGCCATTTTAAAGGAATACTCAAATGCTGATTAAAATGTTTTTATGATAAAGGACTTTTGTTTGTTTGCAATTAAGAATCTTATATACACCAAATAATACAGTTTGAATAAAGTGTTATTGCATGTGGACCACATGTACTGAAACACAAAAAAGGGAAAGACAGAGCTTTTATCTTCAATGAGCTTAAAAACTACTGTAATTAAGGGGACAAGAAGTGTTCTCCAGTAGGTCAAGGGAGACCACACCAGCCAAAGGCGAAGCACAGCAGAGGGATGTGGGAGCCCACAGGCAGACAGAATGCCCATCTCAGTGAATGACACTGGGATCAATTTTCTCCTCTGTAGAATGAAAGGAGTGGGCCAGACAAATTCCAATTCCTTCCAGCACTAAAACTGATTCCTCTGGTGTTATCCAAATGAAGTAACCAGAAAAAAAAAAAAACCATAATAGTAGTATTTGAGCTGTCCCTTAAATGAATAAGATTTTGAAATGTAGCTACTGGAAGTGAAAGGAGAAAAATATTTCGGGCACAAAGTAGTACCTAAGCATAGACCCAGAAAACACATAGCATGTTTCTAGAACACCAAGTCTTTGGCATGGGTAGAACACAAGAGGAGACAAAATCCAAACAGAAATACAGACAGAAGCCTTGAATGGTGAACAAAGGATCCTGGATTTCATTTGGGAAGTCAGAAGGCCCTGAAGGGTTCTGAAGAAGGAGATGACGTGATCAGACATGTATTAGAAAGGCTGACCAGCCAGGAGTGTTCCTGAGCTACCCTGTTCCTCTTTATTACCTCCAAGGGCCCCATTTACCTGGGGCACAGCAACTAGAGAAGCAGTGCTCCATGGAGAGACCCTGGTAGACAAAACCAAAGCAATAAGGACTGAGGATCCCATGCAATGGGATCCCAATAATGGGACTCCTTTTAAGAACCCAATGTGCCTACAAATAAATAGGCCAACAGAAGAGGACTATTAAGAGGAAAAAGATAGAGCTGGATAAAATTAAAACTGTAAAAGAGAGACTCACAACACCTGTAAGTCACTAGAGAGGGAAGCAGACGTATTAGAGATCAGAAAATTTCCACGTAGACCACACCCTTCCCCTCGCCTCAAATCTAGGTAGCATAATGAACATTTTCAGAAATTACTTATACTACAAAATCTCAAAGACGGCAAATAACAGAACTGAAGCTACCACAGTGGTGCACTCCTGACCTAAGTGAATTAACATTGAAAAGGGAGGACCAGACACAGTAAGAGGAAGGCTGGAAAGGCATGCTCAGCATTTCTGCTATGACAGCAATTTCTGAAATACGATGCCTAAACATAAGAACAGAATCCAAATAAAAAAGAAAATGGCTAATAGATAACATCTGGCCTCTCAATCATTGAAGAATATCTCCTCCCCACACACTTCTTTTTCCCTTCATCCCCTCTCAACAGCTCTCCTTGACTAGATCCAAAAAGACCTGTAAAACTGAAACGAATCCACAGTTACCTGTTTGCTGGCAAGCTAGGTATGAGGAATTGTAGCTATGTCAGGTGACTTTCTTTTGCAGCAACAAAATAGCAAAACTGCAACAGATCTGACAGACAAAAGCAGTGACCTTATTTAGCCACATACACAAAATAAAGAAGGGCACAAGAAACATCAGACACTCAGGTGAAGGACAAGGAAACTTCAGTTTTCTCACTGCAGCCTGCACGCCCCAGCACCAGCTGAACTGTGCTGAAGTCTAAGATCCTGGTCCAAGGAACACTGAGTGAAAGCTCATGGCCTGTCTGGGCAGCCTGGCCTGGCGGGGGGCTGGGAGGGGAGGGAGTCATATGTGGCTCCTGCTGTGTATGGGACACATCCACAAGAAAGCACTATGCAAGCAGAGAGATCAACATTTTGGCCACTTGGTGTTGGGTCTTAATGAAATAAGGGGAGTGTAATTAACACAGAGGAATAAGTTACTTACTTGCCTTCCATCTTGCCCCACATTTGTCTGACCTCTTACAACAGTTCGAATATTGTCATCCAGTCTCCTAGCAAAAAAGTTAAAGGATATAAATCAAATGATCTCTGTTCTGGTGGACCAAAAGAAAAAAGTTAGTGATTTTTCCATCAACTTTTTTTGTTGTTGTTTTTTCAAGACAGGGTCTTGTTATGTAGTTCAGACCAGCCTTGAACTTGAAATGATCCTCCTGCCTCATCCTCCCAAGTGCTGGGATTACAGGCCTGCACCACCACACCTAGCTTATCTATCAATTTTTGCAGACTCCATATACTCATCCAGAAAACCAAACAAGTGTGAGTGATAGAAGAAGGAGGTCTTGGACCAGCCAGGCGTGGTGGTGCACATCTCTAACACCAGCACTCTGTAGGCTGAGGCAGGAGGATTGTGAGTTAGAGCCCAGCCTGGGCAACCCAGTGACTTAGTAAGATCCTGTCTCAAAATAATGATGACGATGATGACGATGACGACGATGATGATGATAGATGGCAATTTTTAAAGAACAGAGTTCTCTAAAAGGACCGATAAAACTTCAGTACTATTCATGGAGTAAATCAGGAATGACAGCCAGACATAGTGGCACATGTCTATAATCCCAGCACTGAGGCAGGAGGATCACTGTGAATTTGATGCCAGTCTGGACTACACAGTGAGTTCAAGGACAGCCTGGACTACATAGCAAGATCCTGTCTCAAAACAAAAACAAACAAACAAACAAGGAATGTCAAAGTTGTAGAAGCTTTAAAGGAATAAGCCTAAGAATTCAAATTACCCCATAAAATTCCTTTCTCAAGAGACTGTGGGGGAAAAAAAAATGAGAGACCATGAAAGGGTTAAGGAGCCAGGGTGATATGAAATCAGTACTTACCCTTTGTGTCCTGATTATGTGACATGTATGAAACAGATCTATGGCTTCTGGATCCTCTTTTCCTTGAGGCTGAACAGGGGCCACAGAATGGCACCTCAACAGGAGGAATTCCTATCAGTCAATTTCTTTTTTTTTTTTTTTTTTTTTTTTTGTGGGTACCGGGGGGACGACCTTAGGACCTCGCGCGCCAACAGGCACCCGTGCCGCTGAGCGATATCACCGGCCCCTTTTTCGTATGTGGGATCCGGGAGTCGAACTCGGGCCTTCGCGCTTGCAAGGCAGGCGCTTAAGCCGCTGAGCCGTCTCACCGGCCCTCTATCAGTCAATTTCATTTCTCATGAAAGGTATGGTAGTGAGAAGGTGATCATAGGATCATCAGGGAATTTCCATTTTCTATGCAAACCTGGGATGACGTAGTGGTCTCTACTAGAATTGTTACAGCTAAAGTCCAACAAAACAGTAAGGAACTAGCTGGGCATGGTGGCACATGCCTGTAATCCCAGCACTCAGGAAGCTGAGGCAGGAGGACTGCCACAAATTCAAGGCCAGCCTGGGCTACATAGTGAGCTAAAGGCCAGCCTGAACTACAAAGCAGAGACCTTGTTTCAAAAAACAAAAAAATACTGGGCCGGTGAGATGGCTCAGTGGCATAAGCACCCGCCCGGCAAGCGCAAGGTCCTGAGTTCGACTCCTGGAACCCACATAAATGAAAAAAAGGGCCGGTGATATCGCTCAGCAGCACAAGCGCTTGCTGGCAAGCGCGAGGTCCTGAGTTTGACTCCCGGTACCCACATAAAAATAAAAAATAAAAAAATAAAATAAAATAAAAATAAACCAAGAAAGAAAGAAAGGAACTTCTTTGCACTTTTTTTTTTGTTGTTGTTATTGTTTTGAGACAGGGTCTCACTATGTAGTTCAGGCAGCGATTCTCCCGCCTCAGCCTTCTGAGTGCTGGGATTACAGGTGTGCGCCACCACAGCTGGCCTTCTTTGCACTTCTAAGCCACCAAAAAAAGAATACATTATGGGGCAAAGGCCTTCACTGAAAGACCCAAAGGTTGTAGGGCAAAAATTCATCTCCTGGATTCAAAATGAATACTTTCATCAAAAATTAAAAATAAACACAAAAATGCAAAAACTATATCATGGTAAGTAATTTAAGGAAGGTAAGGAAATCAACCTATGTAGATAATAAACTGACATTTGTTGATGAGTACTTTCCATATGTCAAAACTGTAAACTCAGATATGCATAAGCCAGAATAAGGGTATTGGGCAGGAAGGACACAGTCACCCTGGACAATCCCATCTTGGGTTAATCCCGTTTAATCCTGGACCACAACCCAGGTCAACCAGTAGACCCACACTGTAAGCCAGTAGGTAACCAAGAGATACGTGTATAAGCCCAGCTCCACATCTGACCTTTGGTAACACAAAAAAGGTAAATCTAGTAGGAAAGGGAAATCACTAAAAAATGTTATAATGCTGTTCATCTATAATTCCAGCACTCTGAGAGGCTGAGGCAGGAGGATTACCATGACTTTGAGCCTAGCCTGGGCAAGACTGTCTCAAAATTAAAAAATTTTAAAAGGGGCTGGGGATACAGCTCAGTGTGAAGGTCCTGGGTTCAATCCCTAGTACCAAAAAAGGAAAAAAATTGTAGAAAAGCTCTTGCCTTTTACAATTAACTGTTTTGAACGGGCTGTTACAGCTTCCTTCCTTTTTTATGAATAATGAAGACTGGCCACAGAATCAAGTAAGTTCCTTGTCAGAGGGCTCGTATGGAAACCCAGATAAAAGAATTTTTTTTTTTAATTTGAGGTTTCAGTGCTCTGTGTGATTCCAATGATGACTTCAAAGTGATTAAATTAACAATATACTTCTCATTAACAATCATACAGTGTTACTTACCTTATTTTCAGTCTAATTTTGTTCACGACTTCATCTATATTTGCCAGAGACTAAGATAAAGAAAAAAAAAAGTGCCCTGCTGTTATTTCACCTCCTAGATTTCCTCTCCCACAGGAAAATGATGCGCTACAAAGGCTATGGATGAAATCTCAATCAGTTTAATCTCACAATATTATATCATTATACAACAGGAGTTGCAACTATTGCCAAATCTTATCCAGCATCTATTTTTTATAAATAAAGTTTTATTGGAACACAGCTACATCCATTCATTTACATATCGTCTACGATTGCTTTTATGCTAAAACAGCAGAGTTGAAAAGCTGTGACAGCTACAGCATGGCTCACAAAGCCTAAAATATGTATTACCTGTATATTTGCTGAAAGTCGCGAACCCACGGTACACAGGATTACAACAAATTCATTAAAACAAAGAAAATGGATGAACTATTACAACACACAACAATCTGGATAAATCTTACTAACGATGTTAAGAAAAAAGGCCAGAACCAAAGGCATATACCATATGGTTGCATTAATGCAGTTCAAAAACCAGTGAAACTATTCTCTCATGTTAGAAGCCAACTTGGTGTTTGTCTTTGGAGAAGGCAGTGACTGTGAAGCAGCAAGAAAGGCCTCCTAAAAATGTGTTATTTCTTTATCTGAGTGGCTGATGGTTACATGGCTGTATTCGTTTAGTGAAAATTCATCAAGTTGTTCACTTTAGATTTATATACTCCTCTATGTTATACTTCAACAAATAAATTCACTTTTTAAGTGTACAGATCCACTGGAAAAAAGTGTGGAAGGATACACACAAGTAGTGGTAATATACTAGCAGCTGTGATCTATGAAATCTGCATTCGTAGTTTTAAATCTATGAAAAGGATTTTGAAATTTTCCTCCTTTTGTCTATGAGTATTTTCAATTATTCATATTAACTATATAATGCTACGATTATAATAATTTTTTTTTAGAGATAACGAGAAAAATGGGCTATTAGAGATGAGAAAGTGTGGGGAAATGGTGCCTCCTAGTGGATGAGAGAAGGAACAACTTTATACTACCATTTAACTCAAAAGTTTCCAAAATAGTTTTTTGTAAATCCTTTTCTCTCTCCCCGAAAAGATATTTTTCCTCAGAAGGAATTGGAAGTGGTACAGGAAATGTGCTTATAAACTGTCACCCACTGCCCCTGGTGGCAGGAGGAGGCCAGGAGCCTTCCAGGTGCAGTTCTGGTAAGAGAAACAGGTCCCAAGTGTTTGAGATGTCCCACTGGGCTGTTCATGTCTTGTTACTATCCTGACCGGCCTAACAGTTACTCAGAATTTTCAGAAATCCAAAATTAGTCTGGGGTAGCGATGAATCTCACAAAAAAGAAGCTACTTTAATTGAGGAATCCAGTTCAACTGGATTCAATCCAATTCTCTCAAGCTTGTCACTTCAAAACTGGACTGGGTATAATTTAAATCACCACCACTAATGTTAATGACCCAGTTGTCAAGGACCTAAGGTCTGGCCCACCTCTACCACTACTAAATTGCAGGGGCGAAAGCTGTTCAACCTCTCTTTTTCTATTTTGTCATGTGCAAAAGAGGCATAACAGTTCCTGGCCTGCCTATCTCTGCTGGAGCCCATTTCTTTTAAAAAGAAACCTTTCTTTGGTATTTAAAAAATGTTAGTATTTGAGAAGTCTGGGTAAGGGTAGCCATGAATTCTCTGTACTATTCTCATATCTTTTCTGAAAATAAGAACTTATCAAAATTATATAATTTATACACATACATAAACTTATATTATTGTAATAAATGACTTTAATTACAAATATAAAATATTTGTAAGCGGGGCATGGTGGTGCATGCCTGTAATCCCAGCACTCTAGTAGGCTGAGGCAGGAGGATCACAAGTCCAAGGCCTGCCTGGACAACTTAGTAAGACCTTGTCTCAAAATTTAAAAATTAAAAATGGGATGGGAATGTAGCTCAGTATAAAGGCCCTTAGTTCAATCCTCTGTACTGGGAAAAAAAAAAAAGAAAGTAAACTATTCAAAATTGTTAAAACATGTACAACAGCAAAAACTCAGATAGTAAAAGATGATAAAGTATATATAGTGGCACACACTTATAATTCCAGCACTTGGGAGGCTGAGGCAGGAGGGTTCAGAGGCCAGCCTAGACTACATAGTGAGACCCTGGCCTAAAAAAAAAAAAAAAGAGTATATAGCAGTGATGGCGAACTTTTTAGAGCTTTCAATGATACAAACAGTCCGCTGTGGCACATGTGCCATAGGTTTGCCACCACTGGTACATAGTAAAATCCAAGGACCCCCTCATAGGGGGCTAAACCTGAATTGCCTGAACCCCCCCCCACCTGTTCTCTTTCCTAGAGGTAATGACTCTGAGCCAGTTTCTCTTCTACTTTCTCACAGATAGTCTATGTGTTAAAAGGACAGCCATAAGTGTACTACACCATGCTTTTTTCACTGAACAATTATTACTTAGAGGTCATTCCACACCAGTAAATATTGTTAGTGGTATACTCCTTAAATTTAATAATCCTTAGACATGAAGTCTCCATTGCACTGGAGTTGGGGAAAAGCCCCAGCAGAATCCAGATGGGCTACATAGGTGGAGGTGATATATCCTCTCTTTGAGAATCACTCCTCTGGTTTAGTTGTAATGGGGCTGTATAATTTTTACTGTATAACTTCTCAATTGCTTTAATATTGAAAGATATTTCTTCATTTTAATAACTCATGCTGATCACAGAAAATATAGAACACAGGTAAAATCATCCTATGCTCCCAGGAGAGGATAACCACTACAGGTATTTGTGTATGCTGCCTTCTGTTTCTTCTATGAAAATGTATAGTGCTTTAAAAAATAAATTGTAGGGCCGGGGATATAGCTCAGCGGCATAGCGCTTGCCTGGCAAGTGCGAGGTCATGAGTTCGTTTCTCAGTACCAAAAGATAAAAACAGAAAATAAAAACAAAACAAATTGGGATAATTTGGCTTTTTTTCCCCACGTTATTATTTTTAATAATACAGACACAGAGTTTTCTGGGGGGGTTATTAAAAGTTCTTTTAAACACCTCCATATAACCCTTTTTAAAAGTTCTTAATTAAACTAGTTTTTCTATTTTGATGGGGGCTTCTAATGTTGCCCAGGATGGTCTTGAACTCTTGGACTTAAGTCATCCTCCTGCCTCAATCACCCAAGTAACTGGGATTATACTGAAATTATAATAGTTTTCATAAATTTCACATAGTTTCCCCTAATCAAACCTCCAGTGAAAACATGACAAATGATTACCTTCAGCTTATTCCAATAGACTAAAAAGGGTTTCCAGATCATTGCTACCAAAACTGGCTACCCTTCAGAAGCAGGCAGGGAGCTCTGTCAACTATAGAAAACTAAGCTTCCTCCCCCACCTGACCCAGATGAAACAGTGACTCTATGATCAGCATGAGTTATCATTAAAATCAAGAAATATCTTTCAATAATTAAAGCACCTCCAGGGACCGGTTCCGGACCACACTCCACCCTCCAGGCAACAGACACACAAGCACACGCCGCTCAACAGAAATACAGTCACACCCCCTCCCTAGAGTGACACTGAGTCTGTTCTTGATGCACTGACATTTTAAACAATATAAACCCATAATCAGTATTTATTGTAGGCCTGTGAGGTATATGAATGACTTCTGCCTAAAATTTAGCAATACTTAAAAGAAATTATAAGACCACTACTTTCAACTGTTTTTCCACTAAAGTCCATGGGAATCTGGATTGATAGATGAACTGGTAAGTGTAACTCTGGGACCTGGAAAAGAAAGGCAACCCTGTGTCATACATTTTCTAAGTTACACTAAGAAACTTCACTATACATTATCATGTACATGGAGGCATGTAACATATAATTAGAAAAGACATATAACTGGGGCTGTAGAACAGTAAATGCCTTGTACTACCTTCCGCAATTTAAAAAACAAATACGTACAATTATTTCAGGAAGAGGTGAGAACCTAGGGGTTTCCTATGTAAATTTCAAATCTAACACTTTGTTTTGCTGAGTCAGCATTCTTGATAGGCTGGGGTAAGTGAAATATTTACATAGCTAAAATTGCTATTGTTATGCAAGTTGTTAACAAATGTGTATCTCTGGCTAATCCTAAAATTGTATTTTCATAGAAAATGTTGAGCTATAACAGCTATTTGTGAAATCTCCAAAAAGACAATTACATAGTCTATCATTTTTAAAATTTTATTTTAAAAAAATTGTATGTCCATGCTAAAAAGTTTAGAAGGGGGTGCAGTTGAATAGGAGGAATAACTTCCAATGTTCTACAGAACAATAAGATTATTGTTAATAACAATTAATTACATATTGCAAAATAGTTTTAGAGAGGATTTTGTGTTCCCAAAATAAAGCAATGATAAATGTCTGAGGTGATACACATGCCAGTCACTCTGATCTGACCATTACACACTGTATATGTCTTACAACGTCACTTTGCATCCCATGAATATGTACAATTACTGTGTGTCAATTAAAAATAAAAACGTAGGCCGGGGATACAGCTCAGCAGCACAGCGCCTGCCTGGCAAGTGAAAGGTCCTGAGTTTGATTCCTGGTTCCCCCTCCCACAAAAAAAAAAGTATTTAAAAAATAGGCAAGTGCACCAATGAAAAAGAGATAATTTTGTTACTAAATTCAAAAAAAGAAAGTTTGAAATGCTGTATGTCCAGATGTCAATGACCAATATAAGCTTATAAGCTTATAAGCTTATAAGCTCCACACTCAAAGACCTATCTACATATTTCTACCTGAATGGTCCAGATGTGTTCAAAACTGAGCTTATGCTTACACTCTCCTTTGACCCTACTGACTACTGAAACTTGCTCTTCCTCCTTACTCTCAACACTGGGGGGAGATGCCAACACCTACCCAATGTGTCAGGCTAGAATTCAAAGTTCAGAATCCTTTATTTGGCCTATAATGCTCCCCATCTCCTCAGGAAAGCCTCTTCACTTTCTTCCGGTGGCCTGTTCCTCTTCACAGAAGTGCTATCACATTTGAGGTGAGTGTCCTTTATCTCTCTGTGCCTCCTTACTCCCACCAGAAAAGAAGAACCAAAAACGGTAACAAAGTGGAGAATTCATCGTTGTTAAGTGCTTAGCATGGTGCCTGGTGCAGAGTAAACATCCAATAAATGTTTACTATTATTCTAGCTGTAGTAGAACTCAGAACTCTTTATTTAATTTTTTTATTTATTTTTGGTACAAGGAATCAAACTCACGACCTTGTGCTTATCAGGCAGGCCCTGTGCCGCTGAGTTATGTCCCCGGCCCTCAGAACTCTTTAAGAGCAAGTAACAAATAATAATGATACAAACAAGTCATTGTAATTTCATAATTTACTTATATCAGTAAATTGTGCAATTAATTATTAAGCAAGACTATAAGGTCTATGTTGGTAAGGACCTCTTACCTCTAGCCATAATTTTTCCTTTTTTCTTTTTTTTTTAATTTGGTGCTAGGGATTGAACCCAGGGTGGCTGAGCATGCTAAGCATGCGCTCTGCTGTGGAACTGTACACCCCTGCTCAATTTCTTATACAGCTAGGCAGAGTAGGTATTTTTGTTGTTGCGGAATTAATGAATTTTAGATTTTACAGGAACCTCAAGTGCATCCCTGCAGGAACAAAACTATGATTTCTGTATTCTTAGTTCTCAGATCGTGTTCTCTGTCCCACTGCCATCACTCAGCTTCTCATCTTCTTTCTAGTGACTTAGTGCTTTTGCCTCCTAATTGGTCATCCTGCCTCTAGTCCTGCCTCCTGGGTTCACAATGACCCCCTTTCCCTCTCTTTGCTGAACATTTACCTAGCCACTCACTCTGCCTAGAATAGTGTTCCGCCCAATTGCCACAAGCCTGGCTCCTACATACCTATCAGGTCTCAGTGTAAAAGGAACTGTCTCAGTGACAGCTTTCCTTTTAGTTTTTTTTTTTTTTTGTACCAGAAATCGAACTCAGGACCTTGCACTTGCCAGGCAGGCTCTGTGCAGCTGAGCTATATCTCCAGCACCCCCTTTTAGTTCTTTTAATCTTCCTTTATTGGAAGGACCCCCGACCCATGCCATCATACCCTATCACTGCACCCGCTTCATCACATCATTAACCACACTTGATAATTTCTTGTCTATTCATTTGTTGATTTTTGTCTTCTTCCCCACTCTAGACCCCATGAGACCAGGAACTAAGCTGTCATATTGGCCATTTTTCACTGAGTTTCTAAAAGAAGGACTAACACTTAATAGACACTTTATATATGATTGCTGAGTTTGACTGAATTGAATGAATAAATCCTTCAAGACTTGGCAGAGGGGCCGGTGAGATGGCTCAGCAGCGTAAGCGCCTGCCTGGCAAGCGTGAGGGCCCAAGTTCAACTCCCGGAACCCACATACGAAAAAAGGGCCGGTGATATCGCTCAGTGGCACGGGCGCCTGCTGGCACGCGAGGTCCTGAGGTCGATCCCCCGGTACCCACAAAAAAAAAAAAAAAAAAGACTTGGCAGAGGGTTTTCCTGAGGTTTTGATTTCCCTAGGAAGAAGCATTCTTTTTCTCCTCAATGTACCGTCCCCATACCTCCCTTACAGCATTCAGCTGTGTCTCCTCATACTTGATCATGCACACCTCAAGAGCAAGGACTGGGTTTTATTCATCTTTGTGTCCTTGGAACCTGGGACAGTGATTGATAATACATAACTGGTATCCACTGAATGTTTGCTGAATGAATGAAAAATCAAGCAGAACTCTAGCTCCCCTTTTCCCAACTCTGCTACTTCTAATTCAACATCTATCTAGGCAAATCACCCCACAAAACGATAACAGGTTGGGTGTGGTGGCACACACCTGTAATCCTAGCATTCTGGGAGACTGAGGCAGATGGCTCTCAAGCTCAAGCCCAGCCTAGGCAACACAGCAAGATCTTATCTCAAAATAAAAAATAAAGAGGGCTGGGGATGTAGTTCAGCACTCCACCTAAAAATTTACATTTTTAAATATGAGTGAAAGTTGCTTTATGACTCGAGGCTTATCCTGACTGACTCACAACCAGTTTTTCCTCATTATATTACAAAAATCCTTCCCACTTTCCAATTTACAACACAGTTTGATGGAAGGGGTACTATTAAAACCTAAGGATAGGGCCGGTGAGATAGCTCAGCAGGCATAAGTGCCTGCCTGGCAAGCGTGAGGTCCTGAGTTTGACCCCCGGTACCCACATAAAAAAAAAAAAAAAAAAAAAAAAACAACTGAGGATATAATTTCTAATAACATGATCACTAAACAAAGAATTCTACTCTAACACAATTATCTAACTGACCTAATTGGTTACAGTAGAGATTTGGATTTTTTTTTTCTTTTTTTTTTTTTTTTTTTTTGAGACAGGGTCTGTGTAGTTCACGGTGGCCTTGAACTCAGTATGTGGCCCAGGCTGGCCTTGAACTCACGGCGATCCTTCTGTCTCAGACTCCCGAGTACTGGGATTACAGGCGTGTGGCACTATACCCAGCTTACAGCAGAGTTTGATTTCAATTTAACACTTACTTATCTAGAGCTATTAGGTTATATAGTATAATATACCAATCATAACACTCAGGATGAGCCAGAAGCCACTGAAATGAAAGAAACCTAAAACTCTATACTTACTTGCTCTGTTGGGAACAGGGCATTGATATACTCAACAGCATTGAAATCTGCTCGATCTAGAGGATCCTGGCTTGGAAATACCTACATAAAAACAAGTGGTTATATAGCAAAATATCACACTGGACACCAAAATACATATATAATTTTTGTCAAATAGAAAGAAAATACATTTTTAAAAATAGGAGATTAGCAATAACTGTGATCTTTCTAGCTTACGTATGTTTTCTTTCTTCCCTATTAGATGGTAAGTTTCCTGAAGAGAACAATTCTTCATTCATTTTATATGCTTCACACATAACAGATACTTCAATAAAATAGCTATTAAATAAACACCCAGTAAAATATCCATTAAAGTAAATCTTTAATTTTCAACATCTATAGTTTTAACATCTTGGCACAATGGACAGAACATGCAAATGTAAAAATGCAAATTGCATATCAACGAAATCTCAAGGACAAGGAAAAGTCAGCAGGCTTTGTGTACTATTAGATTAAACCAGCTGGTGACATGGTTTATTAAGGAAGCCTTAATAATAAACTGTGCTACGTCTCCATGATGTCTCAGCAGAATTCACTATGCACTGAAACAATATATTTTTCTTGGCCTGGAAATTAAATGCAGGGGCTCACATGTACTATGCAAGCCACTGAACTATACTCCCACCCTGCAATGAATCATATTTTATGCCGCAGACAGTGTCAAGAAATGAAGAGCTAGGGCTGGTGAGATGGCTCAGCGGCATAAGTGCCTGCCTGGCAAGTGCGAGGTCCTGAGTTCGACTCCCAGAACCCACATACGAAAAAAGGGCCAGTGATATCGCTCAGCGGCACGGGCGCCTGCTGGCGCACGAGGTCCTGAGGTCAACCCCTGGTACCCACAAAAAAAAAAAAAAAAAAAAAAAAAAAGAAATGAAGAGCTGGCATTCAGGTTTACAAACGAAAGCCACCTTCTGAGAAATATGGCTAAGTCCCTTTAAAATTCACAACTTGAAAAGCATGTAATAAGGTGGCTTATAAAAGCAATAAAGTCAGATGTGGTGATGCGTGCCTCTAATTCTAGCACTGAGGGAAGCTGAGGCAGGAGGGTCACATGCTCAAGTCCCAGTAGGGCAAGTTCAGGAGAGACTGTCTCCAAAAAGGCAGTCGGGGGTGGGGTGGGGGATGTAGCTCAGTGGTAGAGTGGCCCTGGGATCAATCCCCAGTGCCACCACCACAACAAAAAAAGGAGTCAAGCCAGGCATGGGGACATATGCCTATAATCCCAGCACCCTAGGAGGTCAAGACAGGATTGCAAGTTCAACTCTAGCCTGGGGAATTTAGCAAGATGCTGTCTCAAAAATAAAAAATAGGAAATGACTGGGGATGCAGCTCAGTGTGAAGGCCCTAGACCCTGGGTTCAATCCCCAGAACCAATCAATGCAGTCAAGTGAATTCCTGGCTACTGAATTTTACCAGCTAGTTATGATTCTGAGAAGCAACTTCTTCAAAGAGGAAGCCTTCCAAAGAAATATAGCATCAAAGGATCAAAATGTCTCCTAAGAGAGGTCAAAGACAATTGTTAGAAGTGTTTAAGACACTCATAATGAGAGAGAGAGAGATGGAGGTAATGAAGGTATTTTTTAAAATGTTTAGCATTTCTATAATATACATTTACAGCAGAGACATATCATATAAAGTGATGGCTAACCTTTTGGCAACAAGTGCCCAAACCGCAACCCAAAACCCACTTATTTATCACAAAGTACCAACACTGCAATTAAACCTGAATACTGAGGTTTTAGTTTAGAAAAAAACTCATACATTAATATCTTTTGTTTTAAAAGAAAAACAACACACATGCCATAGGTTTGCCACCACTATCATATACAGATGTAACTTCAAACCACTTCAATTATATGCCCTCACCAGAGGAAATGCTGGGAAATCAGCCTGCCATAAGAATCTGTGTCATCCTGAGTACGATCTAAGAGATGTGAATTATCCATTTCCTCAGTTTCCTCAGTTTCTGCATTCCTCTTACTGTTCCTGGGTGTTATCCTAGGTTTTAATGTTTTCATATACTAACAAAGCTCTAAACTTAAACCAGCTACTTCATCTGTGATAATCACAAAAGTGACTGGCTGAAATGCTGGATAAGAAAACTAACACTAGACTTATCAAAGCAATGCTTATACAATATACTTCATAGGCAATTTAAGGAATTTCAACAGTAACATGTCTACAGTGACTTTCACATTATGCAATGACTTCAGAGCTTAATCTCTGGGTAAAATGTGATTCCATTATATCAACCTTTCCTAATTCCTCAAATATCACTACTCTTGACAAGTATTGTTTGCAGGACTGTGAGTGTAACTCACTGTAACTAGTATGTGCAATGCCTTTGGCTTGATCTCCAGCACTATAAAACAAAATATCCACATAAGTATTACTAGCAGACTTTTACTCAGACTACTAAAGTATGAAAAACTTCTAAATTCATCTTGAGTCACATCAGATGTCTACTTACTAGATAAGCCTGCTCTACATCTCAAACATATCCTTCAAAAATAGCAAAAACTATTATCTTCTTAATTCCTGTCAGTCAAACCACAACTGACTGCATTCTGTTTCTCCCATAAGAACCTACTATGACCAAGAACAACTGAAATGTATGTCTTTTCCTGACAAAGAGGTGGGTGGTGGAGCAGTGTGGTCTGAACACAAGGTTTTTGCCCTAGGGCCTGGCATCCTCAGGATGTAGCAAATGTGGTTTGTACAAGTAATCCAAGCGCTCCTAGAAAAATATCAATCCAAAAGTCTACAAATGGAACAATAAAAATACACTACTTGGTATGGTAGCAGAGCCATGGTATTACTGGTCAATATATGGTACTTAGTAGAATTTCTGCAATGTTTTACTCAGAAAAATTTTCTAGTTGTCATTAAATGATGCATAACTGTCCTTTTCTTAAATCATAACACCGTGACAATTCCTTTAAGGCAGATTTTCTGCCTTTATCCAGAGCAAAGCCCTGTACAAAGACACAATCGCGACTTCTAATACCACTATCCTTCAATTTTTAATAAACTTGAAATTTAGTTCCCTGAAGAGTTCCTGAAGGCAGGAGGGGCCTCCTGGGAATATTCTCCAAAGTAACCCAAACAGCAGGAATTCTCAACCTTTTAAAGGGGCATTTTTCAATATGTCCCTCTGCTCTGCCATTCGCTTCAGAAAGGTCTCCCCATACTCTTAACTCCGAGCGTGAGATACGGGAGCATAGGCATTAGCCTGGTAAATGAATGAAACCCCACCCGCCTAGAATCTGACGTTGCCACTCAAGGGGCCCCTTCTTCTGGGTTCATCCTCTCAAGTACATAGCTCCTTTTGCCCAAACCTACGAGGACGCCCCAGCCTCCAAAGAAAATTAGGGCCCAGAAAGAACGCTTTCTCTCCCCTTGCTCAGTAACCCATTTCCACCCCCTCCTTCCTCAAACCTTCGCCTTCCCTCTGCGCTTAGCCCCCACCTTTTGGTCCTAACACCGCTTCCTCCCTGGGCCTTCGCAAGACCCACCACCCAGAGCTGCCCGGTTCTCCACACTCGCCTTCCTTGAGGGGGCGGATCGCTCACCTGCTCGATGGCTAGCTGCACCTCGGGCGTGAGCTGCAGCACGGCTTCCAGCTCCTCCACGAACTCCAGTTCCTCCTCCTCCATCTTCCCGCCACTCGGCCCCTAGCTCACTCCCGCCCCAACTCCCCAACTCGGATCTCCAGCAGTCACCCAGACTCCGGAATAGCAACCCCCCAGTTGCAGCACTCTGACCAGCCCGAGCTCTGTCAACCAGCCCAGCACTTCCGGGAAGCCGGGCACTTCCGGGAGCCAAGGCATTCTGGGATAGCCGAGGCCTGACCTCTGGAGGCTCTCCTGTCACTTCTCGGGAGTCTTCTACCAGCACTTTAGCAGTGAGGCCCTTGCTTGCCCTCAGTCCGTCCTTAAGATCGTGGGGCGCCTCCCATTGAGGTCCCGGTGTCGCAGGAGAGCCCGGCCTCCGGGCGAGAAGCCTCAGTGAAAGGCAGCGCCAGCAGCTGCGCAACGACGGACGGCAACCCTAAGGGGCTGCGAAGCGGGCTTTCAATTCCCCGGGCCCCTGGGTCCGTGGCAGTAGGTGTTCCCCTGCCATCGTGGGTGAAATGATCTCTCCTGATAAGTGGCTATGTGGCCACCGATATGTGAGGACGGGACAGCGTCCACTTGGTTCCCTGTGTGCCGGGTTCATAGTTATTTCTAGGATAACCGAAGCTCCCTTTTGGGGCGGAGAAAAACAGATTAGACAGTACCCCAACTGGGGAAATGTTTACTTTCTAAGACTGAATATGGGGGGACCTAAGTCCCTGACTAAGTCCCTGGATAAACTGTGTGATCATGAACAGAGTACACCTTGTGCTCTGCCTACTCTGCCATTGGTTGTGCACATTAAATATTAAAAGTGCTGTGCAGATTTAAACTAGTAATACAGGAAATACTAGAGTGTCTAGCTCTTATGCACCACAAGGGGAAAAAGAAGCCAGATCACCCTGTGGAACCACTTTTCCTACAGTGAGGGTGTTGCCACCAAAGGAAGGGTTGCTTTACCAGTTGAACATTGTGAAACCCCATAATGGAAAAGTCCTTGGCCTCCCTGAGTTCTTTATGTTTTTAAAATTCTACCAAAATTATTTATAGTAAGAAAAAAATGGAAAAAACATAATTTATTTTATTTTTAATTTGACAAGAAGTAATGGTATAAACAATATAATTTCTAACCACAAAGGGATACTTAAAATATAAATTGGCTCTACAATGGAGTATTATTGACTTATAGGATCATGGTTTTGAAAATTAATGACATGGGAAAAGGTGCACAATGTATTTCAGAAAGCAAAGTGTACATTTCAGAAAACAAAAATGTACAGCACGATCCCAATTTGTATGGCTATAAAATGATAGCAAGGAAATATTTTTTTGCATTTTCCCAAATGTCTATAATGAACCTGTAGTAAAGCTTCTGATGTTCATCCATGTCATTGCATGTAACAGTTTATTTCTTCTTCTTGCTGAGTGGTATTCCACTGTATAGATATACCACAATTTGTTGGGTTCTTTTCAGTTTTTGGCAATTATGAATAAAGCTACTATAAACATTCATTATAGATTTTTTGTGTAAACATAAATTTTCATTTTGCTTGGGTATATATTTAGAAGTGTGATTCTAAATTGTATGGTATGTCTGTATTTATAAGAAAGTGATAAACTGCTTTCCAAATTGGCTGTAATATTTTCACATTCCTACCGGCAATGTATAATAGTTTTGGTTACTCATAACCTTATTTTTTTTTTTTTTTTTTTTTTTTTTGGTGGGTACCGGGGGGACGACCTCAGGACCTCGCGCGCCAACAGGCACCTGTGCCACTGAGCGATATCACCGGCCCCTTTTTCGTATGTGGGTTCCGGGAGTCGAACTCCGGCCTTCGCGCTTGCAAGGCAGGCACTTACGCCACTGAGCCATCTCACCGGCCCATCATAACCTTATTTTTAATGATGATAATAACAACTAACATTTGCTAACCCTTACTACATGGCAAACAACATGCTAAGTATATTACATACATTGTCTCTTTTAATACCCACAGCAACTTTGAATTAGCTAGTTACCATTATCTTGATTTAACAGATGAGGAAATAGATCTAGGTAAAACAAACTAACAAACAGAAACTTGCCCAAGGTCCCATAGCTAAATTTGTCATTCATTCACTCATTCAGTAAATTTATTTGCTGGGCGTGGTAGTATACACCTACAATGTCAGCACTTAGGAGGCTGAGGCAACAGGATCATGAGTTCGAGGCCAGCCTGGTCAACACAGCAAGTTCAAGACCATAACAAGACATAACAAGACACAACAAGACCCTGTCTCAAAAAACCAAAATAACCAAAATAATAATATTAATAAATAGATTTATTGGGCATTTGTTCCTTTGGTGAGGGGCACTAGGCTGGATGCTGGGAATTCCGCAATGAACAAAATAGACCAAGTGTCTGCCTCCAGAAAACTATGTCCATGTAAGAAAAGGGCATTCATACAAATAAACATATAATAGCAAGAGACAAGCAAATGTACACATTAAGAGACTCTATTGACAGACTGTTGGATTTGGAGTCAGGGAAGGATTCTCTGAGGAAGTGATTTTTTTTTTTTTGTGGGTACCGGGGGTCGACCTCAGGACCTCATGTGCCAGCAGGCGCCCGTGCCTCTGAGTGAAATCACCAGCCCTTTTTTTCCTATGTGGGTTCTGGGAGTCGAACTCGGGCCCTCGCACTTGCCAGGCAGGCACTTACGCCGCTGAACCATCTCACCGGCCCCGAGGAAGTGATTTTTGAGCTGAAGCAGTGTGGTGAGAGGGGGCAGGGGGTAACAAAGCAAAGGAATAGTATATCCAAAAGCCATGAAGAGGAAAGAAATTGGCCAGGGTAATGAGGCTTTGAAAGCCAAGGGGAGAATGGTGTAAGAGAAAGCCAGACAAATGGGAAGTGCCAGATGGTAGAGGGTATTGAAGATTGTGGTAAGGAATGGAAAGCCTTTAAAGGATTGTTAAGTAGAAGTGTGCCTGGTTTACCATGCCTATCCTCAGCCCTAACCCCTCCATTTCTCTATCTCTAATTCTGAGCTGCCTACGTTATTGTGGAGAATCTGAAACCAGGGTGACCATGCCCAACACAAATTCATTCTATCTTATTTCCATCAACTGTTTTTATTCATTGTCGACTGTCAGTTGCATTCCCCCTATGGCCCAAAACTTTTCATCCTCTGAAGCTCCCAACTTCATTATATCCCTTCTCTTTCTTTGCAGAAACACTAATAATAATGAATGTAAGTTTAAGAGAGTTATGCAGTACAAAAAACAGAAAGAGTTAAAAAGCAGAGGTACAGGTGGACACTAGGTGGAAATAAAACCTGCATTATGCCAGGCATGGTGGTACATGCCTATACAGTAATACCAGCACTAGGGAGGCTGAGGCAAGAGGATCACTGCAAGTTTGAGGCCAGCCTAGGGTACATAGTGAGTTGAAGGCCAGCCTGAACTACATAAAGAGACCCTGTCTCAGGAAAAAAAAAAAAAACTTGCATTAGGATAAGTAATAAAAGACTAGACTGTTTATAAGTGAAGAGGGAAGTATTTTAACAGGAATAAACCTGGAAAGGCAGATTATAAATAAAACTTCTAAGATAAATAAAATGTGGAAATTTATGGATATGAGAAATTTGGGTATGAGAATAAGCAAGCAATATTCTTACAATTGAGTTGGGTTTTATTATTGTTTAAAAAGTAATTTTTTTATGAGGGTACCGGGAGTCGAACTCAGGATGTCACTGAGTTGCCAGGAAGGCACTTATACCGCTGAGCTATATCACCGGCCCCAGTAAAAAGTAATTTTTTTGTTATGCTATGGTATGGCGTACAGCTGATGACAAAGTATTACAGAAAACATTTTCTACCTTGAAATCTCACCACTTGAGGCATATATTCAGTCTCTAATACTCCTGTCTGCAATACTTTAAAACAAAGCAAAACCAAATCTAGAAGAACATATCCTTTAATAAGCAATGGAAGAGGGGTGAATTGGAAAAGCAGGTGTCCAGCAGCTTATGAGAGAGTTGTGTGGAGAGCATCTGTGAGGGGACATCAAAGTGAGATGGAAAGAAAACAGAACCCCCCA
Source organism: Erethizon dorsatum (assembly GCA_028451465.1). Lineage (NCBI taxonomy): Eukaryota > Metazoa > Chordata > Mammalia > Rodentia > Erethizontidae > Erethizon > Erethizon dorsatum. The sequence goes on from CM051826.1 coordinate 37,968,377, forward strand.
AGTGAGGAATTCTTATAACATTTCTCATTGTGCCAAAAAAAAATTGTATTAAGGATCTGTCTTTCTCTTTCCCCTTCCCCTCCTCCTCTTTTTTGAAACAGAGCCTCATTAAGTCACTAAATTGCCAAGGCTGGATTTGAACTTGCAATCCTCATGCCTTAGCCTTTCAGAGTGCAAGGATTACACTGGTGTATTTCACTGGGTCAAGATAAACAGGGTCTTTATTCTATTTAAGCTTCTCTGTCAGGTCGAGTGTGTAGCTCCATAGTAGAACACTTGCCTAGCATGCATGAGATCCTGGGTTCTACCCCCAGCACCACACACACACACACACACAAAAATGCAGGATGTCTGAATTACCAGGTCTACAACCACTAAGTGCCAATAGATACCATCTTCTCCCTACACTGATATGCCAACAATACCCCCACAAATTTTCAAACTGCCCCCTAAGGCTCTCAAGCATGATCCCATTTAGATCCTTTTGTCACAATGGATGGCAAAAGCTGCCAAGTCATCCAGATCATCTTGTGGTGGAATAATATACTCTGTGTGTGTGTGTGTGTGTGTGTGTGTGTGTGCTGGGAATTGAACCCAGAGCATGAAGCACACTAGGCAAGTGCTCTGCCACTGGGCTACATCCCCAGCCCTCTGGTTTAATTTCTTTGTGAAATCTTATTCATAAATGTTCTGTTGGAGCCTTTTTAAAGGGCTGTTTTTACTACATGATTTTCATGGTGATCCTCATTTCTGAATTTTCTGAATATCCCAGACACTGGTATTTGTTTTGAATGACATCAGAAGATTCCAGCTGTATCCTAGGCACCAGTTTTGTTCCAATTGGTACTCTGATTCTCTGTGCATGCCCATTCTTGCTAAATAGATTATAATCTCTGACTAGCTTCAGCAGCTCCCCTGTTCCCACAGATGGAGCTGAGGCACTCAGTCATGCATATACGCTAGCTACCAGCTGCTTTTAAATTAAAACCCTTCCCATTGGCTGCACTGGGTGCATATTCAGTAATCCCTTCATTTACTCAAGTCATAATTATAGCCCAAAATGGCAAACCAAATCTTATATATGGCAATAAATATAAAAACATTTGTCTGCCAGGTGTGATAATGCACACCTGTAGTCCCAGCTACTCAGGAGGCTGAAGCAGAAAGATTGCAAGTTCAAGGTCAGCCTGGGCAATTTAGTAAGACCCTGTCTCAAAGGGCTTACTAAATAGGACTGGGAATGTAGGTCACTGCTCCGAGTTCAATCCCCCAGTACCAGAAAAAAGCAAAACAAAACAAAAAGCACACCACTGAGTTGATAAAATTTACATTAACTAGTATGATCTTTACAGTACAGCCTCTTTTCTCCCTCCCTTCCTTCCTTCCTTCCTTCCTTCCTTCCTTCCTCCCAACTGGAGATGGAACCTAGGGCCTTGTACATGCTGGACAAGTGCCCTACGACTGAGATATAATCCCAGCCGCATTTATTTTAATTTAATTTAATTTTATTTTATTTTGTTTTGAGACAAGGTCTTACTGAGTTGCCCAGGCTGGCTTCAAACATGCAATCCTCCTGCCTCTGGCTGCTGAGTAACTGGGATTACTGATGTGTGTGTGTGTGTCACTACACCTGGCTCAGGATAGCTATCATTAATTCCTTCTATCTAAAACCCTTAAGTATCTTACAATGGTACTACCACTTCCAGCCCTGTTTTCCTGTTTTTTTTTTTTTTTTTTTTTTTTTTTTTTGGTACTGGGAGTTGAACTCAGGACCTTGTGCTTGCCAGGCAGGCGCTGTGTTGCTGAACTGTATCCCTGGCCTTTCCTGGTTCTTTGGCTGCACTTCTGCCTGCTGAATTCTCACACATTCCCTGAGCTGGATCTATAGCTACCATACTTCACCTAATCTAAACTAGTAGTTCTTAAAACAACAACAAAAAAAAAAAACCACAGTAGTCCTTAATCCTTTTTGAGTATGGGATCCTTGGAGGAGCCGAAGAACTCTGTGTAGAGCCTTTCTCCCAGAAAAATATACATTTGCATGCACTTTGCATGTAATTTGAATGGAGGGGCTTATTTTATTGTATTATTTCTCAATGTTTTTTAGCCCACACCTCCTTCTGCTAAGCAAAAATTTGTGAACAACCCTTCTTACACACAGTATTCTGATAAGAGGCATGATACTTACCCCTCTAATTTTGTAATCACTGATAGGTAGATGAGTTAAAAGTTTTTATTTCCTAGGTACTGTATAATGTTGTTCACAATTCTGATAACGTCCTCCACGTCAAGCCATCCCCTACTGTCACTGCGTTAAGAGACTACTCACAGGCATTGTTAGCTTCCAAACCTTCTATATCCAATAACTTGGACTTTTCTGCTTACAGTTAGTCACACATTTTCAACTGTTTGTGAAAATACTCACTTTGCTTATTTTCAGTTCATTTTCTTCACATTTCACTGTCCTTGTCTAAGTACATTTATGTGTTGCATCTAGTGCAGCATTTAGTGGGCAGATAAAGTAATCCACTATACTACTGGATAGTGAATGGTTTTAGAGACCAAAACAGTAGTTTGCATAGTGCTTGGTCCGTGGCAAAAATGTTTCCATATACATTATTTCTTAATCTTTACCATAGTCTTTGAGTTAGATAGGTCAGTACAAAGGGGAGACTGATGCCAAGGTCTGTTATGTTCTAGTAGAGTGCTTTTGCTGTTTTGACTCTAACATTCCCAAGCTAGATCCTGTTACAGTATTACTTGAAAAAGTCAAAGCCACTGTTTCCCAAGAGCTTACATGATGCTTTGACACTTTTTGGTTTTGTTTTTTTTTTCACTATTACAAAAGTCTAACAAAAAATTCAATATGAAAATATACATGACCCAATTTTTATGTCATAATAAAACCCACCCTTTGGAGAAGGGACACGTATGTCTTTTCTGAACAGCCAATATTTATACTCTTTCCAAGACTTCTCACATGATGATACTATTTCCTCCTACTACTGTTATTCCAGCATTGTTCTGTTGCCCACTAGTTGCCATCTTCCTCCACACATTCATCACAAGCCTGATAAAGGGATCAAGTCCCCACAATATTCCTTGCACATGTCTTCCACCATTTAATTTCAGTGATAATGCCTTGTCCATATATTTTTTTAGTGGGGGTGGGTGATCTTTGCTCATGGTGTCTACTGGGTGGGCTTACAGCTGCTTTGAAACAGAATTTTGTGTGATACCTTGATACTTTTAAAAGATATCAAAAGTGTATGTGTGTGTGTGTGTGTGTGTGTGTGTTTCTATACTGCGGATTGCACCCAGGTAGTGCTAAGGTACATCCCTAGTCCTTTTTATTTGAGATAGGGGCTCATTAAGTTGCCCCAGCTAACCTCAAACTCAGATCCTCTTATTTTTTCCTCCTGAGCAGCTGGGATTACAGGTGTGTGTCACTGCACCCAGCTTTAGTGTGTTTTTATGAAAGTATTACCTCTCAGGTTTTTTTTTTTTTTTTTTGTGGGTACCGGGAGTCAAACTCAGGACCTTGCGCTTGCCAGGCAGGGGCTTATGCCACTGAACTATATCACCAGCCCCCTCTCAGGTATTTTTAAAGACTATTTTTGGTTCATCATCAAATATCTAACCATGGGGCCGGTGAGATGGCTCAGCGGAGTAAGCACCTGCTTGGCAAGTGTGAGGTCCTGAGTTCAACTCCCGGAACCCACATACGAAAAAGGGGCCGGTGATATCACTCAGCAGCATGGGCGCCTGCTGGCGCGCGAGGTCCTGAGGTCAACCCCCAGCACCCACACACACAAAAAAAATCTAACCATGGGCTGAGAGTGTGGCTCAGTTGGTAGAGTGCTTGCCTAGCAGGTACGAGCCCTGGGTTGGATCCTCAGCACTGCCAAAAAAAAAAAAAAAAAAAAAAAAAATCTAATTCTATTTCAAAATACTCATATGCACACTGTCCTAAATAAATAATGTTCCACTGTGTTTTGCAAATTTAACAATTACTGTAATTATTTTCTAGGTGCTTGTTATGTTTTTTGTTCTACTTACCTAACAAATAATGCATCATTTTACTGGAAAAGCTCGTATCACATGGAAGTAATGGAAGAAAATGTAAAAATCACTCTTTATTCCCCTTACCCCATATTATATACTCAAAACCAACACATGCACATACGCACTTCCTCTCCCTAGAGGCAATACTGTTAGCAAATTGTTTTTCCCACTAAACTTTTCTTTGCATGATTATTTAGCAATATATGTACCAATCACATTTATAGTTGTTTAAAAACATAAATTATACCTCACTGTATTTATTGTCCCATTATTTCTTCTTTTCCCTTATTGTGCTCTGAAGAGCCTTCTTTGTATGTTGATCTAGTTCACTGATGGTGAACTTTTTAGATCCTTCAGTGATACAAACAGCCCACCATGGCACACATGCCATAGGTTTGCCACCACTGATCTAGTTCATTCTCTCTCCCTCCCTCCCTGTCTCTAATTGCTAGGCAGAGAATCCAGGGCACAGTAGGCAAGCACTCTACTACTACATTACCTAATTCTCCTTTAATAGTTATATAGTAGCCAGATGTGGTGGTACACACCTGTAATCCCAGCCATGCACCACCTCGCTTGGTAAAAATTAGTCAAATTATAAAAACTGGAAATAAATAGAAGATACAAAAAGGCCAATAAAAAGTTTATAATATCTTGGAAGGCTGAGGCAGGAGGTTCACAAGTTGAGGGCCAGTGTAGGTAACTTACCAAGTACCTGCCTCAAAAAAAAAAAAAAAAAGAGTTGGTGGTGTAGCCCAGTTGTAGAGCACTTGCCTAGAATATGTAAAGCCCTGGGTTCAATGCTCAGTATCACCAAAAGAAAAAAAAAAAAGGCTCTACAGTATGCCATAGTTCGGATGTACTGCAAAATATTTAATTACTGTATCACTAGATATTTATGTTAAATATTTTGCTATTACAAACAATACTACATCCTTTTAATACATATTAGTTTTCTACAAGCAATGTTTTACAAAATGCCTTTATCCTTCTTTCCTTTAGGCACACTGGATATTTTCAACTATTTAGATATTATACAGTTTTTTGTTTGTTTTCTGAGACAGTATCTCACTATGTAGTTCAGGCTGGCCTTCAACTCACCATGTAGCCAAGGATGGCCTCAAACTCACAGTGATCCTTCTGCCTCAGTCTACCAAGTGCTGGGATTACAGGAATGCGCCACCATGCCAGGCTGGGTTTTTTGATTTTTTTGAGACAGGGTCTCGCTATGTAGTTCAAGGTGGCCTTGAACTCCCTATGTAGTTGAGGCTGCCCTCAAATTTGTAGTGATCCTCCTGCCTCAGCTTCCCAAGTGCTTGGATTATAGGCATGCCCAGCTTTAGATATTATAAAGTTTCTATTGGCCTTTTTGTATTTCTTCTATTTATTTCCAGTTTTTATAATTTGACTAATTCTTACCCAAGCAAGGTGGTGCACGGCACCCCATGCTCCTTTTTTAAAAATTTTAAGACAGGGTCTCTGTGTTATCCAGGATAGGCTCAAACTTGTGATGCTCCCACCTCAGTCTCCCAGAATGCTGGTATCACAGGATTACAGGCACCACAATGACCATTATTTGTTTTTTAATTTAATAATATAATACCTCTTTTTTTATTTTAAAGAGAAGAAAAAACAAAACAAATCAAAAAAAGAACAAATTTTCAAAACAACATGAGGGTAACAATGGTTAATGTATTACGTATTATTATCTTTAAGTTAGTTATTCAGGATACCAGACATTAGCATTCAATTGTCCAAACATTATTGGCACAAACCTTACTCTTCAATGAACTAAGTAAAATTGGTAGTGTATCTATCTTAACCATCTTACATATATATGCAATTTATTTTCCCTTTCCCTTCTTTCTTTTCCCTATTCCAGTCTCTCTTTCCTTTTGACCAGTTTCTTTTTGATTCATCATGTCTATTGTACATTTTGGATCTTATTTACTCTTTCAGTTTCTCATATTAGAGAGACAATACGATGCTTACACATGTGCTTCCGGTTTATTTCACTTATGAGTATTTTCTTGAGTTGCATCCATTTCCCTATAAAAGTCTCCAGTTTATCCTTCTTTATGGCTGAGTAGTACTCCATTGTATAAAAATACCACATCTTTCTTATCCATTCCTCAGTTGATGGGCATTTGGGTTGTTTCCAAGATCTGGCTATTACAAATTGTGCTGCTATAAACATGGGTGCACATATATCGCTGTGGTATGATATTTTTAATTCTTCTGGGAAGATGCCCAGAAGGGGAATAGCTGGGTCAAATGGGACCTCCAACCCTAGTTTTTTGAGGAATCTCCACACTGACTTCCACAGTGGCTGTATCAGTCGACACTCCCACCAACAGTGAAGAAGGGTTCCTTTTTCCCCACAGCCCCTCCAGCATTTGTTATTAGTTGATTTCTTTATAATAGCCATTCTTTCTGGAGTGAGATGGTATCTCAGTGTTGTTTTAATTTGCATCTCTCAAATGACTAGTGATGTTGCACATTTTTTTGTATATTTATTTGCCATTAGTATTTCTTCATCTGAGAAATGTGTATTCATCTCAGATGCCCATTTTTGGAGTGGGTCTTTAAATTTGGGAGTTCTGATTTTTTTGAGTTCTTTATATGTTCTCGATAGTAATCCTTTGTCTGAGGAACAGCTGGCAAACATTTTTTCCCACGTTGTGTTGTCTCTTCACTCTGTTGGTGGTTTCTCTTGCTGTGCAAAAGCTTTTTTTTTTTTTTTTTTTTGGGTACCGGGGGGTCGACCTCAGGACCTCGCGCGCCAGCAGGCGCCCGTGCCGCTGAGCGATATCACCGGCCCCTTTTTCATATGTGGGTTCCGGGAGTTGAACTCGGGCCCTCGCGCTTGCCGGGCAGGCGCTTAAGCCGCTGAGCCATCTCACCGGCCCTGCAAAAGCTTTTTAATAACATGAGATCCCAGTTGTTGATTCTTTGGGATAGTTCCCGTGCAGTTGAGGTTTTATTCATAAAGTCTTTGCCTACACCAATGTCTTCAAGGGTTTTACCTATCCTACCTTCCAGCAGATTTAATGTTTCTGTTTTAATATGTAGATCTCTGATCCATTTTGAATTTAGTTTAGTGCATGGTGAAAGATATGGGTCTAGTTTTAATCTTCAGCATGTGTAGAGCCAGTTTTTCCAGCACCATTTATTAAAGAGGCTATCTTTCTTCCAGCGAATGTGTTTGGCACCTTTGTCAAAGATAAGGTGGCATAGTATGTTTGGGGTTGTTTCAGCATCTTCTAATCTGTTCCATTGATCTTCAGGTCTGTTTTTTTGCCAGTACCACACTGTTTTTTTTTTTTTTTTTTTTTTTTGTGGGTACCGGGGGGTCGACCTCAGGACCTCACGCACCAACAGGCACCCGAGCCGCTGAGCGATATCACCGGCCCCTTTTTCGTATGTGGGATCCGGGAGTCGAACTCGGGCCCTCGTGCTTGCAAGGCAGGCGCTTACGCCGCTGAGCCATCTCACCGGCCCAACACTGTTTTTATCACAGTAGCTTTATAGTATAATTTCAAGTCGGGGACTGTGATGCCCCCTGCCTTGCCTCTGTTGCCCAGAATTGCCTTTGCTATTCTAGGTCTCTTCTGATTCCAAATGAATTTTAGGATTGTTTTCTCTAATTGTGTGAGATATGTTGTTGGAATTTTGATTGGAATTGCATTAAATCTGTATAACAATTTTGGAAGTATGGCCATTTTCACTATATTGGTTCTTCCTATCCAGGAGCAAGGGATATCCTTCCATTTTCTGATATCCTCTTCAATCTCCTTTTTCAGAGTACTGTAGTTTTCAGTGTAGAGGTCTTTTACATCCTTTGTGAGGTTGATTCCTAGGTATTTCATTTTTTTGGATGTTATTGTGAAAGGTATTGTGTCCCTAATTTCTCTTTCAGTAAGTTTGTTATTTGTGTACAGGAAGGCTATTGATTTTTGAATATTGACTTTGTATCCAGCTACACTACTGAATTTGCTTATTAAATCTAGCAGTTTTTTAGTGGAGTTTTTGGGGTCTTCTGTGAAGAGTATCATGTCATCTGCAAATAATGATAATTTAACTTCTTCCTTTCCAATCATTATTCCTTTATTTCTTTCTCTTGTCTAATTGCTCTGGTTAAAGTTTCCAGAACTATGTTGAATAAGAGTGGGGACAGTGGACATCCTTGTCTTGTTCCTGATTTTAGAGGGAAGGCTTTCAGTTTTTGGCCATTTAGTATAATATTGGCTGTTGGTTTGTCATAGATAGCTTTTACCAGATTGAGATAAAGACCCTCTATTCCAATTTTCTGTAGGGTTTTTATCATGAAAAGGTGCTGGACTTTGTCAAAAGCTTTTTCTGCATCTATTGAGATGATCATGTGATTTTTGTCTTTGGTTCTGTTAATATGGTGTATTACATTTATTGATTTACGTATGTTGAACCATCCCTGCATCCTTGGGATGAATCCAACTTGGTCATGGTGTATAATCTTCTTGATGATTTGTTGGATTCTGTTTGCCAGTATCTTATTAAGTATTTTTGCCTCTATGTTCATTAGGGAGATTGGCCTGTAGTTCTCTTTCTTAGTTGGGTCCTTCTCTGGTTTTGTATCAGGGTAATGCTTGCTTCCAGGAATGAATTTGGGAGTATTGCTTCCCTTTCAATTTCATTGAAAAGTTTGAGAAGTAGTGGTGTTAGGTCTTCTCTAAATTTCTTGTAGAATTCGGCAGTGAATCCATCAGGGCCTGGGCTTTTCTTTGTTGGGAGGTTTTTAATTACATCTTCAATTTCATTGGTTGATATTGGTTTATTTAGGATTTTTAAATCTTCTTGATTCAGCTTTGGTAATACCTCTTTTTTATTTTTTAAAACAAGATCTCAATATGTAGTTCAGGCTGGCCTTGAACTCATGGTGATCCTCCTGTGTTAGGCTCCCAATTGCTGGGATTACAGGTGTGTGCTAGCACGCCCAGCTGATATACACTTTTGTTTTAACATACACAAATCTGTTGGTCCTTTTCTATATGACATCTAGGTTTTATGCCTTATTTGTGAAAATTTTCTCTAACTGATGAATTACAAAAATATTTTCGAATTTTTCTTCAAATGTATTTATGGTACAGTATTTAACCTCTGATATATCTGAAATTTAATTTTTATGTTTATTGTATAGTAGAGCATTATATTAGTTTTTTAGAGCTGTCCTAACAAAGTACTACAGGTTAGGTGATTTGTAACAGCAGAAATTTTCTCAAAGTTCTGGAAATAAAAGTCTGAAATCAACACGTTGGAGGGTTGGTCCCTGATTAGAGGCTCAGGAGAGACCCTCTCAGACTTTTCCCTTGTTTCCCGGTAGACACCAGCAATCCTTGGCATCCTTTTTTTTTTTTTAAAGACAGGGTCTCACTATGTGGTAGTCCAGGCTGACCTTGAACTCATGGAGCTCTTCCTGCCTCAGCCTCCTGAATGTTGGGGTTACAGGCACGTGCCACCACGCCTGGCCAATCCTTGGCATCACTTGCATTAGAATTCCAACCTCCATCGTCATATTGCTTTCTTTGTGCATCCTTTTCTGTCTCTTATAAGGACACTATGGATTTAAGTTCTACCCTAATCTAGTATGGGTTCATCTCAATCCTTACTTTAATTACCAATAAGGTCACATTGTGAGGTTCCCGGTGGACATGAATTGTGGGAGGACACTACTCAAGTTCTAATTATATTGTTTTCCAAATGGAAGGATAAAAGTTTGTTGTTTTCTTAGATTGTCTTTCATTTTCTCACAAGTGTGACATACTTGATACAGATAAAATTTAGTAGAACTGGGTCAGGACTCTCTTTTGTTGTTACAGTGATCTATGTGTTTGATCTATTTCTTTTCTTTTCTTTTCTTTTCTTTTTTTTTTTTTTTTTTGAGACAGGGTCTTGCTATGTAGTTCAGACTGGCCTTGAATTCACTATGTAGTCCAGGCTGGCCTTGGGTAATCATCCTACCTCAGCCTCCCAAGTGCTGGGATTACAAATATGTGCCACCATGCCCGGCCTATGTGTTATTTTTATTCTGTTTTAATTACAATTAGTTGTAAGGTATTTTGATATATTTTAAAGTCTCTCCCTTTCCCAGTGCCCTTTATTCAAATATTTCTTGGCCATTCTTGTATATTCTAATTGGTATAAATTTTAGAAAGAGCTTATTGAGTCCATTAAAAACATGTTGTGATTTTGACTGAGAATTCATCGAGTTTATAGATCAGTTCGGGGAACCTGATATATTTGCAATATTAAACTTTGTCTTTTGGGGCCATGTTCTCTATTTACTTAGGCTTCTATGTATTACAGTAGTTGTACCTGTCTTCATATAAGCCTTGCATATTTCTTGTTAGATCTAAAACTAGTCTTTTTATAAAATTTAAAAAATATTGTAAATGGTCCTACTTTTCCATTACATTTTCTAGCTGGGTGTGGTGGCACACGCCTGTAACCCCAGCACTTGGGAGGTTGAGGCAGTAGGACCATCACAAGTTTGAGGCCCACCTGGGCTAGATAGTGAGTTCAAGGCCAGCCTGGGCTACATAGCAAGACCCTGTCTCAAAAGCAATCAATCAGTCAATCAATATAAAAACCAAATCCCTTATATTTTCTCATTGATAGTTACTGTTTATAGAAAATCCATGGGCCGGTGAGATGGCTCAGTGGCATAAGCGCCTGCCTTGCAAGCGTGAGGGCCCGAGTTCGACTCCCGGATCCCACACACGAAGAAGGGGCCGGTGATATCGCTCAGCGGCACAGGCGCCTGCTGGCTCGCAAGGTCCTGAGGTCGACCCCCCGGTACCCACAAAAAAAAAAAATCCATTTATATTTGCATATTGATCTTGTATCCAGCCACCTTATTTTAATCTATATGGCAGTCGGCTTTTTTTTTTTTTTTAGTGCTAGGCAAGTACTCTGCCACTAAGCTACACTCCAACCCCTATTTTTCCTTCTCTTTTTCCTTGATGAGTAGCATATTGTTTGGAAATAGTGATTGTTCTTTCTCTTCCTTTCCAATGTTGCTACCTCTTTTGAGAGTTTATGTGTGTGCTCTTATACTGGACAGGATCCCAATAGCAGTGTTAAACAACAGCAGATTGAGCCAGTATGCAATCGAAGTAGAAGAAAACAAAGCACAAATCAGTCAAGCCACAGATGATCCTGCATAAGGAAACAAAGGACTTATAACACGTAAGGAAGATGGCAGTATCTTTATGGTAAGTGCCCCCTGACCGTCATCTTGCACTAATATTAAAAATCTTTTAAATCCTACTATGACTTCATGCCAGGAAGCGCCCTTATATTACCTGGCCACACGGGAATTTTCTCCGCCTGTAGGGTAAAGGTATTCAGCCTGGCTCACAACTCAACAGCTCATCCACCTGTTGGTTAGTAGTTCATGAGATCCTTTGGAGACAAGAGGTAACACCCAGCTGCCAGATAGGAAAAAACCCAGGCAATCAACAAATGGGATCACGTCAAATTAAAAAGCTTCTGTACAGCAAAGGAAACTACCAACAGACTGAAGAGACAACATACAGAATGGGAAAAAAAATTTCCCAGCTACTCCTCAGACAAAAGACTAATATCTAGAATATATAAAGAAGTCAAAAAAATTAGACACCCCAAATTTAAAGACCCAATTAAAAAAATGGGCATCTGAAATTAATAGACATTTATCAGATGAAGAAATACAAATGGCCAATGAATACATGAAAAAAATGTTTAACACTGCTGGCTGATTGAGAAATGCAAACTAAGACATTAAGATTCCATCTCACTCCAGAAAGAATGGCTATCTTCAAGAAATCAAACAATAACAAATGCTGGAAAGGCTGGGTAGGGGGGAACCCTTATTCATTGTTGGTGAGTGTATAAACTGATAAAACCACTATGGAAATCAGTATGGAGAGTCCTCAAAAAAACTAAAAATAGAAATTCCATTTGTCTCAGAATTCCCTTTCTAGGTATCTTCCTGAATGAGTTCAAGACATCATATTACAGTGATATATGCATATCCAAGTTTATAGCGGCACAATTCATAATAGCTAAATCTTGGAAGCAGCATATATGACCATCAGCAGATGAATGCATAAAGAAAATGTGGTATTTATACACAATGGAGTACTGTTCTGTCATAAAGGATAAACTTGAGTCATTTGTAGGAAAATGGGTGCACCTTGACACCATAATGCTAAGTAAATCACACATAAGCTTAAATTTCATATGGTTTCTTTTACATGAGAAACCCAATACATAAAGTACAAAATAAACAGACAATAGAAAAAAAGTTATTGTAATCCAGCATGGCCAATGTATCTAAAGTGTACATTGTATAACTGTTTTATATGTTTTTTGGCCTGTTAGTCTGTTAATCTGTTCATGATAATGAACTTAAGACTTAAAAAATAAGTACAGTAAATAAATCTGATGCTGGCAAGAAAAAAAAACGGGGGTGGTGAGGAAGGGGAAAAAGAATTGAGAAGTATTATGTACATATACCAATTTCCCAGAATGAATTTAATCATTATGTACTGCAAACATGTTAGTAAACATATATATATATATATATATATATATATATATATATATATATTTATTTATATATGAATAAGCTTGACACTGAGGCCCTTGTTGCTATTTATAATGAAGACTCCAAAATAAAACTTGTAAGTCTTTGTAACTAATCAGTGTTCTCTGCATTGTTTTTAGTTTGTAGCCATTTTGCATTTTACCTACAATCTTCAGAAATAACTCTTGGAGTTGAAATTGGCTGTGCTTGGTAAAGGTCATTATACTTTTAGCTTCACAAACAATGACTTTTTCTTCAATAAATTCCAAGTGCCCAAATAAATATGCTCTGTTACTAAACAGATTAATAGTGCCAAGAATGTATAAAGAAAAAACAAGATACTTAAATAGGAGCTTTGGTTTCTAAAGATATTATAATGCTTACTCTAAAGACACAAATTGGGTGCTAATTAGGGTGTGACTCTGAATATTTTCAATATAAAGAACACCAGGAAAGAAGTACTTGTTTATGTTGTTCTATGAACAAATGTGAAAACCTATCCTCCCCCCATGAAAGATAAAATAATAATCCAAGTGTCAAGTTACTTCTAATTCATTTAAAATGACGTTTGTGAAATTCTAAGTAACACTGAAAATGAATATAGGTGAAATATTCATTTTCAAAATTAAGGCATCATCTCAAATATATAACAAATAACTATAAAGAGGACTGTGAAAATTCTACAAAATGGTAACAGTAGTCTCTCTCAATGACAGCATTGTGATTACTGTTTTCCATAGTAGGCATGTTTTACTTTCTAATATATTCCTTTTATGGTTAGAAAACAAAACAAAGGCCCTATGACTTGGGAAAGCAGAGCAAATCTTTTACAGAATTATTTATGAGACATGAACTAAAAATTATTGGTCTAATAATTCAGGAAGGCAGCTGAAATTGTTCACAGGTATCTGCTGTTTAACTCATTTCAAATGTAATTACCTTCATGAATAGATGTTCTTGAATATTTTTTAAACCCGAGTTTAGAAATGCTTGCTTTTAAGTAGGTGTGACTCTGCAAACAAGCCAATTTCTTTATTTATCACAAAAGAAGTGTTATATGGGGCCGGTGAGATGGCTCAGCGGCTTAAGCGCCTGCCTTGCAAGCGCGAGGGCCCAAGTTCGACTCCCGGATCCCACATACGAAAAAGGGGCTGGTGATATCGCTCAGCGGCACGGGTGCCTGTTGGCACGCCAGGTCCTGAGGTCGACCCCCCGGTACCCACAAAAAAAAAAAAAAAAAAAAAAGAAGTGTTATATGAAAGCACTTTGAAAAATGTAAGGCGACACAAAGGCAGGTTCTACATAACCAGTTCTTCGTGTAAATTACGGTTTTTATTGACAGGGATCATTATCACTGTGTACAAGAGCAAAGACTTCCCGGTGGTGTGCAGCTGCAGTCACTGTTCGCAGAAACCATGTGCTCAGGGCGTGACTGTGCTCAGACTCAGCTTGCTTTTGCGAACTGTCCCAGATAAAACTGAGGAAGCGGCAGCCTAGAGTATCTTCAGTCTAATAGATGCTACTAAGAAATTTAACAGCAGGGAACCGCACTGCAAGGACCCCAAGATAAAGAACAGTAATTGATTACGTCCAGCATGTATTTATTTTTTAATGCGGGTACTGGGAGTCGAACTCAGGACCTCACGCTTGCCAGGCAGGCGCTTATGCCGCTGAGCTGTATCAATGGCTTTTTTTTTTTTTTTTTTTTTTTTGAGACAGGGTCTCACTATGCAGTTCAGGCTGGCCTCAAACTCACAGCGATCCTCCTGCCTCAGCCTCCCGAGTGGGGGGTCACAGGTGTGTACCATCACGCCCAGCATAACATGTAACATGTTTTTTTTGTTTTTTTTTTTTTTTGGTGGGTACCGGGGGGTCGACCTCAGGACCTCGCGCGCCAGCAGGCGCCCGTGCCGCTGAGCGATATCACCGGCCTCTTTTTCGTATGTGGGTTCCGGGAGTTGAACTCGGGCCCCCGCGCTTGCCGGGCAGGCGCTTAAGCCGCTGAGCCATCTCACCAGCCCTGTATTTTTGAAAATATTATCTCACCTAGTTCTCCCAGCCATGCTGTGAGGCAGGTGGAGGAATCATTTGTACATATGTAACTTGGTTGGTTAGTTTTTTGAGACAGGGTCTCACTATGGGGTTCAGGCTGGGCTTGAACTCACTTATGTAGGCCAGGATGGCATCGAATTTGAGGCAAACTTTTTGCCTCAGGCTTCCGAGTGCCAGGGTTACAGGTCTGTGCCATCACTCAACCCCCCTTTTAATGGGTAGTGCAGACTGTTGTGACAGTCTCACTAAATTGCCTGGGCTGGCCTCAAACTTAAGTTTTTCTTTTTGTTTGTTCTGTGTTTTTGAGACAGGGTCTCATTATGTAGCTCAGGCTGGCCTTAAACTTGTACTGATCCTCCTGCCTCAGCCTCCGAAGTGCATTACAGGCATGTGCCACCATGCCTGGCTGAATTTGTGATCCTCCTGCCACAGCCTCCTGAATAGCTGGGATTACAAGCATGCACCATTATGCCTGGCTGTGCCGTTTCTTCAAATGCAAGATGCCTTTTCTTGGGGCTACCCTAAAGGGAACAGTGTTCCATAAAAGGCTGTTGCTTTCTTTATTGTTGTAGGTCTCATTCCATCTTTCCGTGTGTTCCATCCTTTTCCTCCTGTTCCAGCTATTGTGAATGCCACTTGTAGGATCTGTATCTCTATGTCCACTTTCCCGTGACTAAGGGTAGATCTTGGACCTTTCATTATCTGTATCTGAATATACCTTGGTCTCTTTTTGATGGGAATTGTTCTTGTGCTGTATCTTTCTCTCCATTTCTCTCCGTCACGTCATTTTTCTTTTGTAGTCTTTCCTACTCTGCCTCTGTTTCAACTGTCTCTTATGCAGAAATGAAATGTGGCCCTAAGCAAAATAACTCATTTCAGAAGAGGGCTTCATTTTCTCTGCTAGGATTTCTGAAGTAGATGAATGGGTGGAGACCTCCAACTTCTCTTTCAATTCTGGAACTCAATATGAAGATATTTGCATGTAAATCTCAATTGTTTTTCTTATAGAAGCATTTTCCTAGGGAAGAAGAGTAGTAGCTCAGACATCACATATCTAATGGTATTTACTGGAAAATTTTCAAATATTTAGCAAGTAAATAATGGTATTTTCAATTTAAGGCTGGGGAAACCAGGGAACAGACATAGGGAGAATCCCTGTATCCTGTTCCCCTAATGGTCTCCAGAATAGGGCCTAAAGCAATGAGGAGGGGACCAAAAAGTGGGATCACATATCTCAGTGGCAGAACCCTCCAGTCCTCCCAAACTGGCATTTATGAAGTCCTTCTTCATTGTGGCACATGCCTGTTATCCTGAGCCAGCACTCAGGGGAATGACATGGGAGGATTGCTGCAAGTTGAAGGCCAGCATGGGCCACATAGTGAGTTCAAGGCCAGACCAAACTACATAGCAAGACCCTGTCTCAAAAAATCAACCAACCAACCAAACAAACACACGCACACACACGGGCCAGTGAGATGGTTCAGTGGCATTAGTGCCTGCCTGGCAAGCGCGAGGTCCTGAGTTTGACTCCTGGTACCCACCTACAAAAAAAGGGCCGGTGATATCACTCAGCGGCACGGGCACCTGCTGGTGCCCGAGGTCCTGAGGTCAACCCCGGTACCCACAACAAAAAAAACAACAACAAAACACACACACACACAAAACCAAAAAACCTTTTGAAAGATGTATAAAGTGTGTGTGTGTGTGTGTGTGTGTGTGTATTTTAGGCTTGGTGCCCATCGCCCTGGTGCTTTTAATTTGGCTTTATCATTTGCCCACAGGGGTTTGATTACTTGTTTGTTTGGAACCAGGAATCGAACTCAGGACCTCACGCTTGCAAGGCAGGTGCCGTGCCACTGAGCTATACCCTCAGTCCCTTGGGTTTGACTACTTGAAAAGCCAGGGTTCATGTTTTTGCTTGTTTGCTTTGTTATGATTCAACCTAAACACTCTTGTGACTTCATCGAGTGTGATGTTAGACACTGATTTTACTATTTCTATACATGAAACATCTGTTGTTTTGTTTTCATTTCACAAATATACCTTAAGAGCCATACAAACAACTTCTTGTAGGGAAGACAGATTTGTGTCCACCATTCAGAAGTGTTTGCATACTTTATGCACACTGCTGATTCCTGAGGGAAGGCAGCGAAGACTTGTAAGCACTTGTCACTTTCTGGAAAAACTGGAGCAAGAGATGACCAGGACATCTGGGTAGGGAATAGAAAGGGAATGCAGAAAGATTTATTCTTCTGGGCAGAACGGAAAGTTTACAGGTAGCCGTTCTTCGTCCACATGCAAATGTGAAAATACGGAAAGCCTCCTGTTGAACAGATACCTTGGTACCGAACTGAAGTATTTTCATTTCACCAAGTATGTTAGCTGTGAATTTGGGAGTTAAAGATGTCGCTCTAAGTAGATGAAATTTTAGACTTTTCTTTTGGTTTTCTGCTACCTTAATATTGGCTGAATCTCTCATCTTAACAACATGTATGAAGATGTTAAAGGTTGTCGTCATTCAAAAACATCATAGCCTAATCAATAACAATGAAAAATTATCTTTTAAACCTAATAAACATTCTCAGACTCAATAATTAAATACAAGCTGAAACAAACAAAAGCTCTGTTCACTCTATATATTTCCATACCAGTAACTGCCATGTTAATTTATTGGCATCTACCAGAAGCCATCTGCTGTTTTATAAATCGCAAGAATTTAGAGCTGGAAAAGCCTTGAAGAGTTTGTAATTCAGCCTCCTCATTCCACAACTGAGGAAATAGTGGCTCTGAGAGGCTGAGCCAGGTGCTCCGGACAAAGCCTGACTGGGACTTCGGTCAGCATTTTGCATACTGGTGATTTGAAGACACAGTGCCTTTCCATTGCAGTAGGCACGAAGGAATGGTACTGCCCCTCCCACAGGTTAGTTGGGTGAGGAAGATACACGAGGAAAGTAAAACTCTCCAAGGACAGAAGCCAATAATATTGAAACCATGCCCATGTGATTAGTACTAAACGAAAATGAGATAGAATCCATTCAAGTTCAGGGAATCTGACCCAAAAACTTTTAAATAAGGACACGTTGTCAACAACAAAATAGTTACCAAGATTCTAGACACTATCTGGACCCAAAGCCAAGAAGCAGTAAGGATCACAGCACAGAGAACTGCCGGACTCTGAGTCAGGGTTTACGGCTTTCCCAGCGATTTTCCCTTCTGCGGTGCAGAAAGACCAGTTATTTAAGACCAGCCTTGGGGAGCAAAAGCACTCGGTAGATGGGCCAGGCGGGCCGACAGCCACAAGCCCACCACCCGCTCTTCCTCCCCTACAGGGAGATGCCCGCCGCACCGTGGGCACCGGGCAGTACCCGGCCCGAGGGCTCGCCCACCTCCGTGGTAGGGTCTGGCCGCGGCGCGAGCTCCTACCTGGCTCTCTCTGCCCTCGCCCCACCCGCCCCATTGGCCCGGGGCTTGGGAAGGGAAGGCGTCCGCGGTGACGGAACAGAAGCCCCCGGCGCCTCGGCCCTTCCCGCCACGGCCCGGGCCCCGCCGCCACTCTCGCGCGCCTCGTGCGGGGCGCGGCGTCCACGGACTCGGAACCGGCTCGCGCGCTCCGCGGCCCCAGCCGGGCAGCAGCTCGCACCGCCCACCGCCGACGGCCCGGGGGAGCCCGGGGAAGCCGCGAGGCCCAGGGGCGGAGAGACCCCGCCCCGCCCGGCCGGTCCGCGCCTATCGAGGCCGCGGCGCCTGGTCACGCGGGAGCCGCGCCGAGGGCTCGGGGCAGCACCCGGCGTAGGCCGGCCCGGCCGGGCGGGGGCAGAGACCGAGGCGGAGGCGGAGGACAAGGCGGAGGCGGAGGCGGAGGGCGGAGGCTAGAAATAGGGACGGGCGGCGGCGCCCGCAGCCGCGCCGCGAGGAGCCGACCCGAGCCACGCCGAGCGGCTCCCGACGAGGCGGCCGGACCGGAGCACCCATGCTGCTGACGCTGGCCTGGGGCTCGCTCTTCTTCCCGGGGCTCTTCGCGCTCAGCACCTGGGCGCTGCGCCGCTGGCGGCCGGCATGGAGCTACAACGACTGCGTGATGGTCGGCACCAGGTACCGGGCGTGGCCGGGCTGCCCGCCCAGCGCCGGGGCGCTGCCCTTCCCCGCGCGGGGCTGAGGGCGGAAAAGGGGGGCGACAGGAAGCGAGGGGGCTGCCTCCCTCGCGTCCCTGTCCCTCTCTCACACATGCCGGAGCTTCCTGGAGCCCCTGTGCGTGGAGGGAGAGGGATCAGGGTGGAGGACTGCCCCACGAGTGCGGTGGGGAGGGAAGGATGTGTGCATCTCTCGAAGCTTGCAGCCCACAGCTACCATTTTCCTTCGCCTGGCGGGGAAAGTCAGGTTGCAAGTTTGTGCTGTCCACAGTACTGGATGGAACGCGCTTTCTTTCATTTTCCTTCTCTGCTCAACGTTAGGGTGGTTTCTTCAGTGCAGGCTGTGCTGGCCACCGGGGCAGGGATCATCATCATCCGTTCCTGCAGCAACGTGGTCTCAGACAGGTAACATCCAGTCCCAGGTGAAAGAGGTACAAATGACAGGGCTAAGGAACTTCGAAGTTTTCACCTTGCAGTGGCTCACAGGCACTAGTTCTTTATAAGCACATACTGTTAGGTAGATAGATGATAGACTAAATGGGAAAACTTGGAGCACCATAATTAGTGCCTTCCTCCTCTCCTTGCTTCTTTCAGCCCCCTCAACTTAGGAAAAAGGAAACTAAAAGGAAAGTGAAGAAATGCTGGAGAGCAAGAGTCTAAAACTGATTTAAGGTGGTATATTAGAGGGCAGTATGGTTCGTTGTTCCAAGTTCTTTGTAAGTGTGAAAAGTATTTAGAAGTAGGAGTATGGATTTTGGTTCTTTTAAAGAGCCCACTGAACTGGTTCCCAGTCTGGACCATTCATTAGCTGAGATACCAGATACAAGCAGTATTGACTGGACCCCTCCCTCCCTGCAGATGCTGCCTTTGTGTTTTCCCTTTGGATTTCCTAAAAGTGATGAGTTTTCAGGTGCCTTCAGAAAACTGACTTGAATGTGTATTAGAGCTCAGTTTAGAGACAGGTAAGGAAATGAGCATCTGTCTGCAGCTTCAGTAAAACAAATCATACATTAAAATCGGAAAGGTTTATTATGTTTAGTTTTTACACATGGACAAAGATGGCACTTTTATTTTTTAAGCCATTTTTTCACCTGTCATCTTACACCCACTCTCACTTCTTCCCAGTTAAGTAGGAGAATGATAGTCAGCTGTGTTGGCCATCTTTCCTTATTCCCCTTCACGTTAATTCAGCCACATCCTGCCACTCACCTGTTGAGACTGGGGTGCCAGGAGAGCCTGAGTGGGGTGTCTGTCTCCCTGTGGCTTGCAGTCTTAACTGGGTTCGATCTTGCTGTTATGATTTTTATGCTTTTATTCTTACACCTCTTTTCAAACAAATTATTGACAATGAATTGTAGATGCTAAGAGAAGATGGGCCAAGTGACTTTAATTACATACACTAAGGGTAAAAAGCATTTGGTTGGCTGGGTTCAGTTTTTATTTTAATTGGCCACTTTCTGGTCATGTAGCAGGCTCCCTCACTGCCTGCAGTTTGTCAGATCAAACTTGAAACCAGCCTCCTTGCAAAGATGCTTAAGCTAAGACAAATGTGGCTCCATTGGGCTAGTTCGAGTTAACATGAAGGTGAGCAGAAAGCAACCGCTAGTATTTCAGGAAAAGATATTCACACCTAACTTATGACTGTAACACCCACTATCATTGTGTTTGCCTCTTAGAACTAATGTGTTTTAGCAGTTGAGCATGGCAGCAAACCTGAATACAGTTCTCACATTCCTCCATTTATGTATCGTTACGCTTTGGATTCTCTGTTTGCGAAATAGACACATTTCTTTTTCCTCCACCCCTGTGTGGGTGCATAAAGATATGATAAAACACCTGTATCATTATTTTAAAGGCCTTTCATGACTCAGACTACACGCCCAGGCACCCACATATTTTTCTACTATATGCCTTCTCATTTTATCCTCCTGTCTATAGATTGTCATAGGAGGGGGTATCTATAAATCCCAAATCTTAGGCTGAATGTAGTATGGAGCCAAGGATTTCAGCAGGTTCTTACAGGGCTCCAGACCCCTAAAAGGGCTAAATTACATCTCTAGGGAGTTTTCTCAGTTGAACCATTTATATTTGGATAGTGATTTTTATATTTAAAAGGATTTTCACACTTTTAATTTTTTAACCTTCACAGTGACTCCATCAGGGAAGTAGAGTAAGACAAGGATTATCATCTTCATTTTACAAAGAAAGTTAAGTCACAGGCTAGTGGTAGTTGAGATTATAATCTAGATCCTTGCAAATAAATTTTCAGAGAATTCTACCTAGGAATTGTGGTTTCAGATCTTATTTAATTCTAGGTGAAAAATTTTAAAACCTAGGTTCCATTCAGGGGAGAGGTCACTTTTTCAGCCAGTCCTTCAGTAGTTCTTTCCAGTTTTTAAATTTGGAATTGCTTTAAGAAAGCAACTGACGCCATTGATGAGCAGGGGAATGAGTATTGCATCTTTTTGTCCAGATGGAATTTGGCTAATTAATGCACCTATAAGTGTATTATATTTGCCCTGATTGCTTGTCTGCCTCTATTTCATTGTTTATTCATTAGTGATGCTGTGGTAAGTGGAGTCAGCCATTCAGGAACAGAAACTTACACAGCATCCTCTATAGAGAATATTCCCAGTGCTGCTATAGAGTGGCCAGGCTTCTCAGAAAATCAACTGAGACAAGGTTAAAGTGCAGATTGGAGGTCTGAGACATACAATTTAGAATCTCTGCGAGCGGATCTGTTAACACGCAGGTGATTGTTAAAGGATGATTCTGATGCAGGTGATTCTGATCAGGTTGTCTGAGAACGATAAAATTAATTTCCTTTACCTATCACATGGACATTCAAAAGAAAAAAAAAAAAAAACATGCTAAGTGAATCTAATGCTTCCCAGCATGCTACACAATTTCAACTTGGATGGCTTTTTTTTTACATAAAATTTTTATAGAAGCTATTGTTGGTAAGAACACTGTATTAACTGTAGAGATTTTCCTTCTACTCTAGGAAGGCAATAAACTATTATTTGACTGATCAAATATTAATTCAACTGCATTGGACAAGTAAATGGGAACACTGATGTTTGCCCCAGACTCTCCTCTCCTCATATCTAACTGCTGTAATGCAGTTTTTGAACTTTAGGCTCATTCCAGACATACTTTTCTTAATGACTAGAATGGGATTAGCCAGGGTTGATTCCCACAGTCTCCCAGAGTGGGGTTGTGTATAGATGCAAGAGAAAGCTCAGAGGTTCAAGGGTTTAAATTAGTAAACTCCCTCAATTGAGCAACTATGGGGTTAATTAAACTAGAAAGTTTGGATTCGGGATTGGGAATACCTTCTAAACCAGATTCTTGGTGGGGCTGTTGAATACTCTGTAAATTTATCTGTGTCAGAATTACCTTATATCACAAAATGCCTGAAATGCATTATAGATGAGTAGCTCAATCGGGCAAATATTAATAGCAAGCTACTTGAAACACATGGCACTGAATGAATTCCTACTTTTTGCCTTTGATACCCATGAATTTGTCTTGTAATTTAGAAAAAGTGGTCCACTATCCCTATTTATCCCTATTTATCAGCATCTTCATTATAAAGTATTTGGAATAATATCAGCTGATTAAGTACAAAGGTAAAGGGAACATGTTTGAGAAAAGATTGGTTTTGACCCCATAATTGACATCCCTAATTATTTCACAGATCATCCATATGCTTTCTTTCAGGCACTGGCTTGCCCGAGAATATGTCTGGTTTTTGATTCCGTACATGGTCTATGACTGCTACGCCATGTACCTCTGTGATTGGTGCCGAATCAAAGACCAGAATCCTGGACACTCCTTCATTTTTCGAAACTTCCTGAGTCAAAACCGCCTCATGATCACGCACCATATGGTTATTCTCTTTGTCCTTGTGCCAGTTGCACAGGTATGGCCTTGTAGGAGTAGCCTTGGGCACTCATTTTCTGTTGAACTGATGTCCTGACCATTCCGTAGGAGCTAGGATTGCCTGTTTTTCTCTCCTTTTCTACCATACCCACCCTCTTGTGCCAGCTGCTTCAGCAGTCCAATCCCCCATGCAAGTAGTAGAGGAAAATCATTAAATCTATAATGTTCATGATCTTCTTTACCAACATTATTATTATTATTTTTTTTTTTTGTGGGTACCGGGGGTCGACCTCAGGACCTCGCGTGCCAGCTGGCGCCCATGCCGCTGAGTGATATCACCGGCCCTTTTTTCGTATGTGGGATCCGGGAGTTGAACTCGGGCCCTCGCGCTTGCCAGGCAGGCGCTTACAGTGCTGAGCCATCTCACCGGCCCTATTCTTGTTTTTTAAGACAGGGTTTTGTTATGTAGCCTACAGTGGCCTTGAACTCACCATTCTCCTGCCTAAGCCTCCCTGGGATGGAATTATAGGCATGTGCCACCACATCTGGCTCGCCAACAATATTCTTTTCAGCAATCCCCCAGCACTCATTCCTTAGTGTTTATGTCAAAAATTCTGTCTTCAGTGCAGTGTAAAAATGATAAAAATACAATATGAAACAGTGTAATAGTATCAAAGAGGGTAGGGGAGCAATATTCTCATGTCACAAATAAGTCTCTCTGGAACAGTTTTCCCATTAAAAACTCACCGAAGCCAGTCATGGTGGCACATGCCTGTAATCTCAGCTACCTAGGAGGCTAAGGCAGGAGGATTGCAAGTTTGGGGGAAAAAAACAAAATAAAGCAAAAAACCCATTCAACAAGGAAGAGAAATGTGAATGCAGAGAGGAAACGTAATTCTCGGGTGCCTGTCAGGTGGTAGGCACTTAACCTAAAATCTCATAGCTTTGCTAAACATTAGAAATTATTGGTTCTATATGATAAATAAAGAAATGAGGGCTCTAAGAGTTTACTTATCTCACTCAGAGGTAAAAGTGACATGTCCTACTATACTGGATTTCTTTCTTGAAAAAAGGAGTAGATTACTTGAAATTCTTTAAGGAGTCTGTCTTTATGGCTTTGGGCTCCTGCCATCTAGCACATACTTTGTTGAGTTGCACAGATTCAGTGCCCTTAATATGATTAAATTAGATACATAGAAGTAGGCTACAGAGCTCCTTCCAGCCATCACTGAAATTCAAAGAAAGATTAGTCTGTGATATACTCAGCCTATCTGAATTTGCCTGTGGGTCCTAGGGACTGGACAGCAGAGTGCTGTTGCTGTGGAAGCAGCAGAATATTATTGGATGTACACTTGCCTGTGTAGCATTTTTTTCTCTCCATGATCTCTTTTGGGGAATGTGGGGGGGGTTAAACCTAGGTCCTGGAGTATGCTAGGGAAGTGGCCTACCATTGAGCCACATCCCCAGCCCTTTTATTTCTTTTTTTTTTTTTTTTTTTTTTTTTTTTGTTTTTTTTTTGTGGGTACCGGGGGGTCGACCTCAGGACCTCGTGCGCCAGCAGGCGCCCGTGCCACTGAGCGATATCACCGGCCCCTTTTTCGTATGTGGGATCCGGGAGTCGAACTCGGGCCCTCGCGCTTGCCGGGCAGGCGCTTAAGCCGCTGAGCCATCTCACCGGCCCCCCCCTTTTATTTCTTGAGACAGGGTCTCTCTAAATTGCCCAGGCTCAGACTTTTGATCCTCCTGTCTTATACTCCTGAGTAGCTGGGACGAGAGGCATGTGCCACCATTCCTGACTATATCCAGTGGTCTCTTTTCTCTCTTTCATACTGGGGATTGAACCCAGGGCCTTTGTACTGATCTACACCCGCAAACCTTTTTACTTATTTTTAATTTTTGAGAGGGTCTCACTAAATCGCTAAGTTGTCCAAGCTGGGCTCATACTTGCAATCCTTTTTTTTTTTCCTTTCTGGCAGGATTGCAAGTCCAAGAAAAACAGCTTCCCAGAGTGCTGGGGGGATTACAGATGTGTGCCATCACACTTTGCTTATCCAGGGTTTTTTTTTTTTTGTTTTTTTTTTTTTTTTGTGGGTACCGGCGGTCGAACTCAGGACCTTGCGCACCATCAGGCACACGTGCCACTGAGCGATATCACCGGCCCTTTTTTCATATGTGGGTACTGGGAGTCAAACTCAGGACCTCGTGCTTGCCAGGCAGGCGCTTATGCCACTGAGCCATCTCACTGGCCCCTATCCAGTGGTTTCTTAACTTCCACTTATTTCCTTTTTTCCTCTGCAGAAGTTCCGGGGAGACCTTGGAGACTTCTTTGTTGGCTGCATCTTCACAGCAGAACTGAGCACCCCATTTGTGTCACTGGGCAGAGTTCTGATTCAGGCATGTATGAACAAAATGTCAGAAATAGTACAGGAGGCAACAGATGCTGTTCTTTCTTTGGAGACTATAGGGTTTGGAGAAATCTCTTGATGCTAGGAGTAATGGAATAGGAGATCTTTCAATAGACTTAAAGGTCTGGTGGTCATCCAAGCCAATGGAGGTGAAATTGTAGGTTTGACCCAAGTTTGATACTGCTCATTATATTTTTCCCCTAGTCAGATTTTCTCCAGTCCATTGTTGCTACATTCCCATCACTGGGTGGCTTAGGCCAAACTCAGCATCACTCCTAGAAAAACTGAGGCTATTGGCCACCATAGCCTCAATATACCAGTGCTCAGTGATCTTTCCTGCAAGTGTCAGAACATTAGATGCTTGTGTAGATATCAAGGCATTTGATAGCCTAGATCTCGATTAGTACATGCACTTGCTGTTCTCTTCCATTGTGAACCTTGGGCTAGTCATTCCCTGATGGCCCATCCTCTTGCTGACCTCATGTTCTTTCTCCTTCGACAGCGTAAGCAGCAGCACACCCTTTTGTATAAGGTGAACGGAATCATCACGCTGACCAGCTTCTTTTGCTGTCGGATCCTTCTTTTCCCCTTCATGTACTGGTCCTATGGCCAACATCAGGGACTAAGCCTGCTCCAAGTGCCATATAATATCCCTTTCTTCTGCAATGTGGCCAATGCCTTCCTCGTCGCTCCCCAGCTCTACTGGTTCTCTCTGCTGTGCAAGAAGGCACTCCGGCTCTTTGACACTCCCCAAGACAAAAGGGATGGTTAACGGCCCCCAGAAGTTGGGCAGTGAGGGTGTCTCCTCACACTAGCTGTCTCCACCACTCAGTATTCCATGGACCAAACTGTGCCCTAGGTGGCCTCAGCCTTTTGGGTATTGATAAGCAGATGGCTCTGATTTTTTCTTTAAAAATATTCCTATTACCTCCCTCTTCTAACCTGCCCTTTTGCAAAAGCACTTTTTATAGTTAACAGCTATTGGGTGCTGTCAGCTCTCTGCTAGCAGCAAAGTTGTTTTAATGTAAGCCCAAGGATCCTTCCTTGGGTCTTATCTCAAGAGCTCTGGGAGGTTGAAGAATGGGACATGAGGTTGGTGGACCACACTGCTGAGTGTCTGGGCACTCACTTATATTGGTGGCTACCTATCTTTAAAACTACTCAGGGCAGTACCCACAGTACTGGGCCAGCAGAAGCAAAAGACTTGGTTCTTAAAATATCTTGCATCGTTGGCCTGGGAAGATCATTGTGGGTATGTAGTTTTTTATTGTGTTTACTAGATAGTCCATTAACAGTTCTTTGCCTCATCCTGTTCTCCATGTGTCAACATTGAATTCCCATATCTCAGAAGTCTTACTGGCAACTGGTAGGAGAAAGGGTTGGCAACAAACACTTGAGTAGGTAGGAAGGCCAATAGAAGTCACCACAATGTTGGCAGGCTGACTTGGTAAAAGACCAGACTCAAACTTGTGAGCTTGCTGCAAGCAGTCACAAATATTCCCATTTTAATATGATTCCTCATGCCTAGCTTCCCCTATATCTGCATGCATACAGGATATAGGGGCAAGCCAGGTTTGGTGCCACATTCCTGTCATCCTAGTACTCTGGGAGGCTGAGGCAGGAGGATAACAAGTTTGAGCCTAGCCTGAGCAACTTACTGAGACCCTGTATTAAAAAAAAAAAAAAGGCTAAGAACGTAGGTCAGTGTAGGGGTCTTGGGTTCAATCCCCAGTACCACAAAAAAGAAAGCCAGGTACAGTAGCGCACACCTGTAATCCCAGCACTCAGGAGGCTGAGGCAGGGGAATCACTGTGAGTTTGAAGCAGCCTGAACTACATGGTGAGACCCTGTCTCGAGCAAAGCAAAACAAAAACCGAGAACAAGGGCAAAGTGAAATGATGGTTTTAGTAGATATTTACTGGGTAACTCTACCCTGACAATGTCCTTTTCATATGAAGTAGAAATGGGAATTCTGTACTGCAAACATGAGACGTCTCACCTAGACCAGAGTCCTTTTCCTAGAGCTTCCTGATGAGCCAGAGCCCATTCCTATTTGGAGTACACTGCCATTTTACCACAGAAGGCTGGAAAGCAAGAGGGCAGCCATCATGTCCTGTGGACCAGCACCTTCACTCCCATTTGCAAACAGGATCCTGTGGACCAGCGCCTTCACTCCCATTTGCAAACGGGATCCTCTGGTGCCAACACTAATCAATCCTTGTAACTAGGATGGGTTTGAGACTGCTACCAGGACTTTTTTTCAAGTGGTAGTAAGACTAGAATTTTTTTTAAAGTGCCTTTAATTCATTGTCAATGAACTTTTAAAGGACTGAATATGTAACAAGTGTCTCAAATTTTGACTCAGTCTTTAATAGGTGCCATTTTAAAAACATAAAACACTACGGTTTTGTGTTTTACTGTTTGTTTACTATCACTATTACAAGTCATCCATGTGGTGATTAAATTGCACTAATTTCCCAACTTGTTAAATGTATCACTGCTGACTTCCTGCAATGACCATCCTGTGACCTAAATGGACTGGCTGCCGTGTGCTGTAGTTCCTGCCGATGTAAGTGGCAGAGGGTGTGTATTAATGGTTTTAGCCTCCAGGAAGGCCTTCCTCATACCTTACTGACATGTTGGTTCAAGGTCCCACAAATACACTGAAGGTTCCCAGGGTCAAGCCCAATGGTCATGTGTAACTTTAGGCCTTGCCTTGTCTTCACAGGTGAGTCTCAGGAACTGGGAGGATGGAAACCCCATTATTGGTCACAGAGCAAACTTGCTTAGGTGGAGGAGGGAACTTGAGTAGTGCCCAACTTTGGATGAAGGTGTGGCTATGCAGGAGATGGGGCATTTTTTCTCTCCCAAAATACCATCTCCAACCAGTTCTTACAGTTTTCTAGTCATACCCTAGAAACCTTAAAATCTCACTTTTTTATGGCTCTGAACACACCATTCCCTGATGCCACTCATTCATCAAAACCATGACAAACCAACCCTAGGCAGCAGGTAATTGTACCTGTCCTCTCAGCATATCTCAGCTGTTCACCAGTCCCAGACTCAGCACAGGCCATCTGTGTGGCTGGACAGGCTGGGGCTGGGTGGCAGTCCTCCTTGCAGTGCACACACATCCTTGTCATCCTTCCTCAAGAACACTTCTTTCTTGGTGCAACTGTCTCACTATACAATGGTGCGGGCCTCCCAAACGCACAAATACACAGCCATTCAGAGGTAGAGCCAGAGCTAGAACGTTCTTTTCCAAGTTCCTGGCCCTTCCAAGACACCTCATGAAAAAGTATTAAATGTTGAAATGACTCTTGAAGGTCTCAGTTTAAAAGAATACACCCTTGCCAGGCATGGTGGTGCACACCCATAATCCCAGAACTCGGAAGGCTGAGGCAGGAGGATCGTGAGTTCAAGGCCAGCCTGAGCAACATAGTGAGTTGAAGCCCAGCCTGAACTAATAGCAAGAGCCTGTCTCAAAAAAATAAAAGATCACATCCTGTAATATTTTTCTACTCAGGTATTTCCACTTTAGGGCTTATTTGCCATTTGCAGGAAGTTCAGTTATGAATTTACTCCTCCCAGTTTGATCATAAAGATGATCTAAGCCCAATTTCAGAGTGTATTTAATCCCAAGCTATTGCTAAGACTCAAAAGAGAATTTTATTATAGTTTGTATGTTACAAATACCTAAGAAACTATTTTGTTTATACTGTTATTACCATATGCCTTTTATCTTGTGTACAATCTGACATAACTGGAAAGCTTGTGCTTCTCAGCTTTAGCCCCTACAGAAACACTGTGTTGGGGTCCAGCTTTTCTCTGACCTACAAAGCTCAGAAGTTGCTGATCTTCTGCAGCAGGGTTTGTCGCCGTTCCTCGGGGCTAATGTTCTCAGCAATGGACTTTAAGAAGCGCTGCTCATTTACCTTCTGGAGCAGGGAGCTAACAGAAGGGTTGGTCTTGCTCAGGGTTTCATAGCAGGTGAGGACTTCCAAGGCCAACACATAGAGTGGTTCACAGACCTCTTGGGGGAGCATGGCCATGACATGCAGAACATGACAGAACACCTGGGTATAAACAAACAGGGTTTCCTGTGTCAGGTTCTGGTCTTGTCCTTGAGCCCAAGGACCAACTGGCTGTATCAACCTAACTGAGTCCAGGAGGTTGGTCAGACTACCACAAAGGAGTCTGACTATATGGTTCCACCCTTCCATAGGAAGCCAGTTACGACAGCTCTGGCTACAGAGAAACTGGAAAGCTCTCAGGAAGAGTACAGAGAGTTGGAGCTCCTGGGCAAAGGGCTTCAGGTTGAGCAGGGGAACAAACTGAATATATTCCAGGCTATAAGGGACATGCAGGAGCTGTTTCTCCAATAGTCTCCTGGTCAACTGGTAAAGGCACTGCCACTCCTGGGGGCTGCACCAAGGCATGATTTGCACCAGGGCCACCAGAAAGCCCTTGCTGAACAATCTGACCTCTTCAGGATTGCCCACATCCACCACCAGGAGTGAGAACATCTGCTCAGAGATCCCACTGGAGATACAGCAGCACTCCATCCAGGCAAGAAGCCCCGTGCCGGGCCCATACCCTGGGTAGGACTGGGAGGTCCACTCAGCCTCAGAAAGTTTGCAGATCTCAAAAAGTGTGGCTGGCACCTCACATTTAAAGTGGCCCTCAAAGAAGTTCTTCAGCCTCAGGCCCACAGTCCAATCTAGCTGCTCCAACTTCCGGTGGAGCCAGGATAGAGACTTGATCCAGGTGTCTGGGGAGAAGGTCTCAGCATTTGCTAATACAATCTCACAGAGGAGCTCCAGGATGTGGATCACCAGATCCTTCCCCTCCAAAGAAAGACACCGCTTTTCCTGAGGGAGCTGCCAGTACTTGCTGAAGCTATCCAGGAGCTGGCACAAGCTGAAGATAAGGGGGAATGGAGAACAGGTCTGGAGCCAGTATTCCTCTAGGCCCGCATTTATTTCTAGAGTCTGGATGAAGATCTTCAGACTTAGGTCTACCTCTACAGCATCCAGTGTCAAAAAAGGCAGGACAAATTCCTTTAACACCTCATCTGGCTCAAGAAGAGTGGCAACTGGAATCCCTTGGGGCTTCACGGGATTCATTAGGCTGCTCAGGAGCTCCAGAAACTGCTTTTCTTCCTTGGGTGTAGAGAACTTTGTCCAGACAGTTTCTTTGAGGCACGATACCATGAAAGTGTTGGATGGATTTGGCCCTTGCTCTTCTGTGAACCTAAGGGCAGGGAAGGCGGTGAGAATCTGAGCTAGGAACCTCTGAGTCCCAAGATTGACCACAGCCATGCTGCACATCTTCTGCACTGTGATTTCCGGGTGCAGTATTACCAGCCGAGCCACAGAAGCAACTGCTTTAGCCAAGCCCTGTTCAGAGGTACTCTGTGCAAGCTGGTTGAACATCGTATTGAGGTCTTCCTGAAAACTCTCCAAGTAAGGCAACAACCTTTCAGAGAGGCCTTTTCGCCCCCAACAATGCAGGACACCTGAGAGCACTTTATTTTTGTCTGGCAGCGAGAGGTCTGCATAGCACTCCAGGATCAAGCTGATGACTTGTTTGATCTGGGATTGGGGAATGGCTCTGTCTGTCATACTGACTTCCATCACTGTCTCTAGCAGCCTTAGAACCAAGTCTGGCTCTCGGAAGAGAGCTCTGTTATTAACCAGGCAGGACACCCACTCATCTGTGAAGGCCCATTTCTTCTCGGAAGCAAAAATGTAGCACATTTCCATGTGCCGGTCCATCTTCTGCTCAATAATGGCCATGGCAATGGAGGCAGTGATGTCCTCAAAGCCCTTGTTGTTCAGCACCCTGCTGGTTTTCCTCAGGAAGTCCTTGACACACTCTGACAATTCAGAGACCACCTGCCTCTCCTCCTTGGACAAGCTGGTGGTATCCAGGTACATCTTCAAGTTCTGGCTGAAGGAGGTCAGACTGTCACATAGCCGGTAGCTATCGTAATTTATCCCCTGGCTGCTGTTGAGCAAGACCTGCAGTTCCTCACCCCACTCCCTCAGCAGGCTGTGCATGAACTCAAACCCAAGGAAAATGGTCTCCCTGGGTAGTTTGGCCAGTGAGGTCAGGCTGATATCGCGCTCCGCCTCCTTTACCTTCTCTACCAGAGCCTGTTGGTGGTATGGGTTCTGGGTATCTGAGTTCCACACAGAGATCACTGTGGCCAGTTTGTCTAGATAGATGGTCGCAGACACTTCCTGGGGGTCGTCCTCCACCAGTGCAAACACAGTCAGCATGTCAGCCAAGTTGGCTAATGCACAGCACTTCATCCCAAGGCCCAGGATTCTCTTCTGGATTTGCTTCAGTCCTTTCAGCAACATGGCCAACAGAGGCAAGGTTGGACACACATCTGGGTCTGACTTAAACCTCTTTGGAGGATGAGAGAACTCATCTGTAGAGGACAAGTACTTATGGGCCATGGTTCTAAAGTGAGACAGCAGGGGATCCTGCTGATTGCCCTTGTGTTTCATCATTTCCCACCAGACATCAAGGAAGAAGGCCACATCCTTAGAAGAAGTGTCAATAGTCATGTGCTCCAAAAACCGCTCTAGTTCTGCACGGCAGATGGTGGTAGGCAGGGCCATGAGGAGCTGGATGAAGAGTCCAGAAGCTTCCAGGGACTTCAGGAGCTCAAAAAGGACTGTGTGATTGATAGTAGGAATCATGTTGCCCACAGAGAAGAACACATCTTCCTGCCACCGAGTTTCAGTGTCAGCAGGAGTAGGAGGGTAGGGCTGAAGAACCTTGGCCCAGATGATGATCAGAGCTTTCTTCTTCCAGGCAAGTGGCTGGGAATGCACTGTGGCCGAGCAGATCTCCCTCAAGGCCTCCACAATGGGCTGCCCAACATGTTCCCAGTCAGACTTTGTCAATTCTGCCAGTGCTTTGGGGCGGTACAGCTGCTCAGCCAGCAAGAAGCCCCCATGTAGAATAGTCATTTCTTCACAGATATTGAAGGGTCCTGTACACAGAGAAGCCAAATAAAGAGTGTAGTGAAAAGTTTTCAAAACAGGAAGCAGAAGTTAGACAGCAGTTATAGGTTGGCTGTCATTATCAAAGTTAGAGAAGATCAAGGCTTTAATTGACATCAGTGGGGAAAGGGATGGCTGTAAGAGCACTGAGAGCTGCAGTCATTAGGACTTAGCTGAGGAACAGAAAATTACTTCCAAGCTTTCTAGCTGGGGAACTGGGAGGACAAGGGGTACCAACAAAAATGGAACACAGCTGGGTATAGGTAGTGGTAGAGCACTTCCTAGCATGTACAAGGCTATGGGTTGGATCTCCAGTGTGGCAGAAATAGAGAGACTTAGGGAACACAGCCCAGAGCTAGGTGTGGTGACACATGTTTGGTAATCCTAGATACTCAGGAGGCTGCAGCAGGAAGCCGAGGCAGAAGGATCATAAGTTTGAAGCCAGCCTGGGCAACTTAGCGAGGCACTGTCTCAAAATAAAATGCTACAAAATTACATCTAGGTGGTTGAGTACTTGCCTAGCAAGTGCAAGGCCCTGGGCTCAATCCCCAGTAGCACATACACAACTACACATTCACCAAAACATGGAACAGAGAATCAGAACAGGTTTGGAGGGAAGAGAAATTCAGTTTTGGTTACTTGGGAGTCTCAGGTAGAATATTAAGGAAGAGGTGTCCTCCAGCAATGACAATGCAGGGCTGGAGCTCTGATGGAAAGTCAGGCCTGAAAGCTGAATCTGGGAGGTATCTGCCCAGAGGGGCTCACTGGAACTAAGAACGTAAATGAGATCCCTTGGGAAGATTGTGGAAAAGAAAAGCTGCACTGTGAGGCTAGAGCCTCTGGCAAGGGGGAGCCTACAGAGCACTTGGGGAGAAAGGTTTAGAAAGACCGTACCAAACTAGAGGGGGCACCAAGTATATTCCTGGACATGACAACTGAGCTTCTCAGTGACGATACAGACTGAAGGCACAGCCCCAGAGCCACAGGCACAGAAACAATCAGATAAGCCCTCCCTTCCCTTTTTTCTCATAGCCTTGCCAATGGGTTTCAAACATTCTTTTGCCTTTCAAGGAAACAGGTCACCCCACAGCTCCTTTCAGCCAAAGAGAACAGGCTACTACTCATGGCCCTGCTTCTGTGGTAGAAACCAGGAGGCAGCTACAGAAATACTGTACTAAATAAAAAAGTAAAGTCATTTCTTCAGTGAGCCTATGAATTGACAGACTTAAGACATCCCGGAAGTTTAATCAGAAATGGTTTAAATCCTAGTTCAGTCATTCAAAACCAATGTGATTTGGCAGATTGCATATCTGAGTCTCCCTTCTGCATACATGTGTATAACAGACTTCATGGTTTAACTGTGAGGATCAAATGATACATACTAGCCAAACCCTTGGCACTGGGTTGATGCTGTTATCTATTAATCCCATCTCCCAAGGATGGGCGAGGTTAAGGGTTTAGAATTAGACTAGGCCTGGGGATGTAGCGTAGTGGTCCTGTGCTCACATACCATGTATGAACCCCAGGGTTTTACCCTTAGCAAAAAAGATAGATAAGATGGGCATGGTGGCGCAAGCCTGTAATCCCAGCACTCGGAAGGCTGAGGCAGGATTGCGGAGTTCCAGGCCAGCCTGGGCTACATAGTGAGTTCAAGGGCAGCCTGAACTACATAGACCCTGTTTCAAAAAACCAAAAGTAATAATAAATAAATGAATTAAAAAAAAAAAAAACTGGGGTAGGGGATATAGCTCAGCTGCATGGCGCCTACCTAGCAAGCTCGAGGTCCTGAGTTTGAGTCCCAGTTCAAACAAAACAAACTTTAGGCCATCAAGAGCCTGATTAAGTTTAATAAATGTTGGTTCCCCAAACCTTTCCATTGTTATCAGGACCAGAATCTTGTCACTATTCTCAGAAACCTGAAAGGCAGTGGTAAACGATTTGCCTAGCATATGTAAGATCCTGGGTTCAATTTCCAGAACTGCCCCCAGCCAAAAAAAAAAAGAATCATAAGCAGGGGATGGTGGTGCAAGCCTATAATCCCAGCACTTGGGAGGCTAAGGCATGAGGATTGCCATGAGTTTTAGGCCAGCCTGGGCTACACAGTGTGTTCAAGGCCAGCCTGAACTTCATAGCGAGATCCTGTCTCAAAAAAACAAAACAAAACAAAACAAAAAATACAAAAAACAGACAATGAAGAATTGTTAAAGGACAAATACTAGAGATTGAACCCTTATTTATTTATTTTTGAGACAGGTCTCACTAAGTCCCCCAGCCTGGCCTTGAACTTGCAATCCTCTTTCTCAGTCTCCTAGGTAACTGGGATCCCGAGCATGTGCTACCATGCCCAGCTTGGGACGTAACTCTACCAAATATGTTTCTTTTGGCCCAGAAACTAAAATCAGAATACAACCACTGCTCACTGCTCATGTAAGTGTTCTTGACTCCTCTCCCTTTTCCTGGAGACCAGACATGCTGGCCCTTCCTTAGTCCCTCAAGATCACATCTTCCCTACTTGCACAGGCCAGGAGCCAGCCCAGAAAATATTAATTCCAGGAGTCTACAGAATATCCTACCCCAACAACTTTTATGGGAGCATGAAAGGCCAAGAATCAGCACTGCTATGCAACCCACTTGTGAAAGCAATCCGTCTTGGCTTCTGATAGCCAGGTCAGTCTCCCAGGGTCTAGGTTACTGGGGTGGGGTGGGGGGTCTTTCTGGGAGTTAGGGCCCTTCTTTCTGATCAGACTGCTCTCCCATGGCCCCAAAGTACATTTCCTTGTGACTCTGTATATTCAGCTTTATTGCAGTCAGCTCAGCAGATGTTTGGCCCCCACCACCTGCCTTCCACATGCTAAGTACTGTATGTACACATGCTACTTGAAAAAGTTCCAGGAGCAGTTAATAGTTTATTTATCTCTAATGGTTAACTGGTGCGGGTAGGTGCCTACTTCTTATGTTTGTTAAGTGCTTAACTCTCGAAGGCACTGCGCTAGGTGGTACATATAAAACCTTTTAATCTTCAAAACAACCCTTTAAAGATTATTATTATTCCTGTTTTAAAGATGGGAACATTGAGGCTCAGGCACAATTTGCTCAGGATGTCACAACCATAAAGTGGTGTGGCCCAGACAGAAAATGCCACAGCTGCAGTATTCCACAAACTCTTCCAGCTTTGCCACTCCACCACTGCAGAGCTTGCTGGAGACAGCCACAAGTCTCCACAGTCTATTATTGGCACGACTTTGGATGCCGCAACCCCGGCTCTTCCAGGCCAGCCTCCTGTTCTTACTCTCTTAAGAGCACACCCAGGAGGGTGTGGAAGCTTGGCAAGAAGTCATCGATTTCTATCAGCTCCGCCCTCCCTCTTTCTAGACCTCCATGGAATCAAGCTGCAGGCAGGTCCATCAGCAAGCGCCACCTCAGTTGCTGTAACCCCTCCCCAGAACTGCGCTCTCGATGCGCGCCGCTGTGCTCCAGGGCACTATACCCGTACACTGCGTGCACGTGGTCACAATGAAAACTCCCCCAAAAAGGGGAGGAAAAGTGTCATCATTCCCGCTTTATCGATGAGTCCCGGGAGGGATAGTAAACTTGCTCAAGAACCTAGCTGATATTCAATAAATGAGACCGTCAGGTCGTCCGTGATTTCCCCGGGCGTACTCCCAGCTCGGCATCGCCCAAAGCACGTGCACAAACCATGTCTACTTCCCGGGGATCCAACTTCACACCCGTTCGCTGAGTCTTCTCCCGTGAAAAGGGGAAGGGGGCTAGAGGGGAAAAGAAGCAGGCCAAGGCGCAGCGCGATCTCGGCCAGAGCCCGGCCTCCCGACGCCGGGTCTCCAAGGACTCCCCCAGCTCGAAACTTTTCTTTGGCCCGGGCCCGCGCGGGTGTGCGCAGCGGGAGGGGCACGTGGGGCCACCCCAACCGGGAGGCGCGTTGCGGGGTGCGGCCCAGGCGGGCCGGGGTAGGGGAGCCGGGCACCCACCTAGGTCCATGGCGGCGACGCTGGCGGCGGCGCGGGCCGCCCCTCCTCTCGGAGGTCGCCAGCACGACGCAGGCGCCACGGCACAATGAGAAGCGCAGGAGGGCGGAGCCACAGGCCCCGCCCACAGCCTCGGTCCCCTTCCCTCCCGGCCCCCCCACCGCACGCTGGTCGGCACGCACGCGCGCTCCTCGCCAACGAGCCCGCGGCCTCGAGGCCTCCAAGCCCACAGCGCCCTCTCTCGGCCACACAGGCAGGTACGCTCTGCCCTGCCCCTTTCTGGGTTTCCTGAGTCCAGGTAGTCCTGTCCACAGTCCCTGTCCCTGTGTTCCCCCTCACAGGAACACCTTATAGCTCGCGCACACAGTTCACTCGCACGAATGCCGTTCCCCAGACTGCTCAGTCTGCAGCATGCACGTGGCACTTCGAATCTTCCTCCCCGCAGAATTGCCTTCAACGCTTTTCATACCACAGTGCCTCCTTCGTACAGCGACCACGATCCTTAATTTTCCAGGATCACGGACGCCTTTAAAACTATTGTTTCAAAGAAAACACAAACCCGGTGTGGTGGCGCACACCTGTAATCCTAACACTCGGGAGGCTGAGGCAGGAGGATCCCCTTCAGGTCGAGGCCAACCTGGGCCACATAGTGAGTTCAAGGCCAGCCTGGACTACTTGTCGAGATGGTGTCTCAACAAAACAAAACAAAACAGAAAATGCAGTGTGAGGCGAATCCAGTACAGCAGGTTCACATGTGTACAACTATTCCCTCCTCGATTTTTAGTGTCAGGTGTCACCTGGAAAGAACAGAAGGACCGAGCCTCAAGTACCCTAATGTGCCAAATGGAGTTTGAGCTGGCCTGCGCTGCCATCAAGGAGTTGAAGGGTCCTGTGAGTGACCAGGAGAAACTGCTGGTGTACAGCCTCTACAAACAGGCCACTCAGGGTGACTGCAACATCCCTGCCCCTCCTGACTCGGACGTAAAAGCCAAGGCCAAGTGGGAGGCATGGAACGTGCGCAAAGGGATGTCCAAGATGGATGCCATGAGGGTCTACATTGCCAAAGTGGAAGAGCTGAAGGAAAAGGAGGCTGGTTAAGGACACTTTAGCAGGCAGAAGTAGCATGGCTCCTCGGGTAGGGAATGGGTTTCTTAAAAGATCTTGATGGCTGAAATGTCCTGAAAGGGTAGCAAGGTTAGCTAAGACATCAATAAAGCACTTACACTGCCTAAGAACGCCTGTGTTGCTGGAAAAGAGAAACTCAGTGACTTCAGTGTCCTGGGGAAGTGTCCAAATATAAATAATCTCTCCACTAGGTAAAATGCCATCAAACTGGCTTTCTCCGTGGTTGTAAATGTGTTCCCTACTTTCCTATTTCACAGTGTATGTAGAGATCTGGCAGTAGAGGGGATGACGGGAGAATCAATGCTATGAAAATGTCCAAGGTTAGCTGGACACAGTGGTATACATCTGTAATCCCAGCACTAACGAGGCTGAGGCAGGAGGATTGCCACATGTTCGAGGCCAGCCTGGGCTTCTACATAGCTACCCTGTCTCAAAAAAAAAAAAAAAAAAAAAAAAAGCCCAAGGTTGGAGGTGAGAACCTTCTCCAATGACCACTGCCTCTAGGGAGCCTGAGGCCCCTGCCTCTATGTCTTCAGGGGCTGCTGACTCACCAATAACCCAGCACTAGAGGGGAAAGGCACTCTGTCTTTCAAAAAACTAAGGTCAAGCCCAGAAGTCCTTAGTAGAACACAGTTCAATGAAGTTACTATCTTGAGAGAAGCCAACCATTTAGTGACACAGTGGTGAAGTAACTGATGCAACACAACACAGTTGTTGAGTAACGTGCAGCAATAGTTTCTATATCCTGGGCACTGATGACTCATCTGAAGCCTACCAATCAAAATTTTCTTGTGACTACCACATAGCTAACCCCACCATCTGTATGTGGATCTGTGTAAGACAAAATGCTACATACAGGTACGGTTATATGAGATTTGTTGTAAGAGCACAGAACACCATCTATGAAGGGCTAAAGTACCCGAGCCTGACTTCTACTCCGAATCATCAGGGAAGCATCAGTACGTAACCACTGTGGCTGGGATCAGAGTACTAAGTAGAATTCTTAAAGATGTTTCAGAGGAACAGGTCGCCTGTGGTATGGCATTTCCTAGAATTTTTCCTCAGTTAAAAATTATCTTCTACGGCCAGTGAGATAGCTCAGCGGCATAAGCACCTGCCTGGCAAGCGCAAGGTCCTGAGTTTGACTCCCACATAAAGGGAAAAAAGGGCTGGCGATGCTCAGTGGCACAAGCGCCTGCTGGCAAGCGCAAGGTCCTGAGTTCGACTCCCAGTACCCCCATAAAAAAAATTATTCTCTAGCCTGTAATACCAGCACTCGGGAGGCTGAGACAGAAGGACCGCTGAGAGTTTGAGGCCAGCCTGGACTACATAGCGAGACCCTGTCTCAAAAAAGCAAAAAACCCCAAAACAAAAAAAATTTTCTTCTAGCCAGGTGTGGTGGAGTGTACCTGTAATCCAGGCACTGAGGCTAAGGAAGGAGAGCATCAAGTTTGAACCCAGCTGGGCAACCTAGAACTCTGTGAGACCCTGTCTCAAAATAAAAAAGGACTGGGGTTGTAGCTCAGTGCAAAGGCCCTGCGTTCAATCTCCAGTACTGCAAATAATAAAGTATATATAGGATATACAGTGACTAAACAACTATTATAAGTATAAACTGGGCAAGAACTACACTGTAAAACAATGCTTTTTTTTTTTTTTTTGGATATTGTTAAGATGTTTTTATACTTTGAGGACCATGATTCATGTTAAATGCTAACAGAAAAATAATGTACCTTGCTCCAAATTGTGGCAGCAATTTGAGAACTTTAAGTATGCTATACCATTTTGCAAATCAGTATAGAACCTGATAAAATAAAAAGGTATCATAACTAGGAGTGCATAGAGTAATTGTAAGAGAGCTAGGGATAGCTGAGCATGGTGGCACACCTCTGTAACCCAACTACTCATGAGGCAGGAGGATTACAAATTTGAGGCCAGCCTGAGAAACACAGGAAGACCCTATCTCAAAATAAATAAAAAGAAAAAAGGCATGGGCAACTGATGAATGGATAAACATGTGATTTTTTATACAGTGGAGTACTACTCTGCCATAAAGAAGGATAAGCTTGAGGCATTTCTAGGTAAATGGATGCACCTTGATACCATACTCTTAAATGAAATGAATCAGACAAACATGTTGAAATACCACACTGTTTGGTGTGAGAAACCAAAAGTGTAAATAAGACCAAAATGTGTAACAGATACTGGGAAATGGGAAGAAAATGTTAAATGAGAAGGGAAACAAGAGGAGAGGGAGAAAGGAAAGAAAGGACAAGAAAAAAAAAAAAGAATGGAAAGAAAAAATGGAAACCAAGTTTTTGTAAAAGTGCCTAGGCTGGCCTCAAATTTGCAATCCTCCTGCTCCTGCCCACGGAGTAGCTGGCATTACAGGTATGCACCACATGCCTGGCCATATTTTTCTGATGTATACCTTTTGATTGATTTTGATTTTTCACCCTTGTGACTTTCTTGTGAAGAGGTCTGAGGCAAGGGCACGTGTCAATCATTGAGGCCAGGACAAATTTCCTACTGATTTTTCATAGGGGTAAGGGTATTGTTAGGCTGTACAGTCAAACTTCTCAACTATTCCATGAATTTCAGTGGACAAGTTGGAAATGTCCTAAAAACTGTGAAAGCAGAGTGGCTCTCTGTGACAGGTGAGATGGGCAGAAAGTCACATAAAGGAGCACTGAACGTGCACAGCTTTGCTAATTCCACCACGACAGAATGAAGTTAATGCACAGAATTCATATGGCTAAATCTCCAGGGTAACCTAGGAAAACCTATGTAACAAGGCCATTCTAAATCTCTGGATTCTAACTCAAGACAGGTTTGAACTTCTGCTTACAGCTCTAAGTATCATAAGAACTCACACATCCCCCATTAAAAAACAAAATAACCACTATGAAAAGGCAACTCTGGGGAAACTGAAAAGATTCACAACTTCATTGTTTAAAACACCAGCTTGCACAAAAGTATCTTTCTGGATTGGAGTTGTAGCTCTTTGGTAGGGCACTTGCCTAGCATGTGTGAGGCCCTGGGTTCAGTTCCTAGCACCTCCACCCCCACCAAAGAAAAAGGCTTTCTTATAGCATCATTTTTTTTTTTTTTTTTTTTAAATAAAAATCAAGGCTGCGGGTATAGCTCAGCAGTGCAGCGCCTGCCTGGTAAGTGCGAGGCCCTGAGTTTGATTTCCAGTACACCCCCCGCAAAAAAATTATTTTTCAGCATGCTTTTATTTGGACGAAGCCCCTAGTGAGGCCTTCGCCAATCTGATGTAGTATATATGAAGATGTCTTACTCACTTATTCAGCACATTTTAATGGTTACGATTTTTTTTTTTTTTGAGACAGGGTCTCGCTATGCAGTTCAGGCTGGCCTTGAACTCATTATATAGCCCAGGCTGGCCTCAAACTCATGGCGATTCTCCTGCCTCAGCCTCCTGAATGCGGGGAATACAGGTGTGCACCACCACACCTGGCTTTACAATAGTAATTATTATACTTCTCTTGCTTTTTATTTTCTATAATCTCATTTTGTCATTGAGCATACCATTCCCACTGAGATGGAAAAGTAATAATAACTTTTAGTTTAAAATTACTGGTTTAAAAAAAATAAAAATAAATAATAAATAATAAATAAATTAAATTAAATTACTGGTTTTGGTTTAAAATTACTTGCTGGGGCTGGGGATATAGCTCAGTGGCACAAGTGCCTGCCTGGCAAGTACAAGGTCCTAAGTTTGATTCCTGGTACCAAAAAAAATAAAGTAAAATAAAATTACTTGCTGTATTGTGTAGAAGCAAACTTAAGGATTTCTTGATAAAAGGCCAAAATTATACACTAAATGACTTCAGGGTAAATAAAATATTAAAGATCACAACAGAGGAAATCGTGACAGTGAAATTAAAAAAAAAGGGGGTTGATCTCTTAAAGGCAGCATGTCCCAGGTGAATAAACAACATTAATTTCCACCATGCATGGTGCCATCTATCATCCATAGCTGTACATTTAAGAGAAAAACACTCTGGTCTGTTAAAATTCAAGATAAGCAGATAGAGAACTAGTATGTGTTTAGTCATTCTGTACTTACATAAGCCTCTTATTTTACAATGACAAATTTAGATGGCTCCATCATAGCATCCCAACACACTGGGGACAGTAGAGTTCTTTCTTTTCATGAGAACAGTACAGTATTAGTAGAGATAAACACTAAGAACTGCTTAATTTCTTTTTTTTTTTTTTTTTTGTGGGTACCGGGGGGTCGACCTCAGGACCTCGCGCGCCAGCAGGCGCCCGTGCCGCTGAGCGATATCACCGGCCCCTTTTTTGTATGTGGGTTCCGGGAGTCGAACTCGGGCCCTCACGCTTGCAAGGCAGGCGCTTAAACCGCTGAGCCATCTCACCGGCCCAGAACTGCTTAATTTCTAATAGAAAATTTGAGAATTAACAAATCATAGAGACACAGTACTCTGTATAGGAAAAAAATGGAACAATTACCGAAAGGAGGAATGCATAACTTGTTTGCTTTGAAATTCATGATTTTCCCCTAAGACAGTGAATTTAAGCTGAATGAAAGGTGTTGTGGAGCTAGACAAGGATGTTTTTCTTCCCAGTAAAGTAAGATCACCCTTGTGAGACATGAAGCTGAAACTCATCCAGAAACTGCCACTAAAGGAGAACAGAGGTTATGATTTTTTTTTTGGTACCAGGGATCGAAGTAACGACCTTACGCTTGCCAGGCAGGCGCTGTGCCACTGAGCTATATCCCCAGCAGAGGTTATGATTCAACTGAAATTTTTTATGAGTAATTCTGGAACTGGTATCTTTGGAGTAAATCCTTTCCAGTCTCTCTAGTTTATTCTCTAAAGTGAACTTGGCTACCACTTTAAATAATGAGACATAAAGACCCATATAACAGCCTAATTTCAGCAGATTTTTTTTTTTTTTTTTTTTTTTTGTCTTTTGAGACAAAGTCCTACTATGTAGCTCAGGCTGGCCCTGAACTCACGGCAATCCTCCTGCCTCAGCCTCCCGAGTTCAGAAGCATTTTTAAAAATTAATTTTATTGGTACACCTTTGATATACATAATGATCACATTCATCATAGGGAATCTGTGCCCTGTATATAATGTAAGAAGCATTTTTTAAAAATTTAATCATGAATATACCCAATACAATTTTATTTCCAGTGATTAGAACCAACTTGTGTAGAACCAAAGAGAAAACAAATTTTTTTCAGGCTAAAGAAATAATTTAACCTATTTTAAGATCCTTTCTTTTTTTTTTTTTTGGTGGGTACTGGGAGTCGACCTCAGGACCTTGCACGCCAGCAGGCGCCTGTGCCACTGAGTGATATCACTGGCCCTTTTTTCGTATGTGGGTTCTGGGAGTCAAACTCAGGACCTCACGCTTGCCACACAGGCGCTTACGCCGCTGAGCCATCTCACCGGCCCAAGATCCTTTCTTGAGAGGATTAAAAAATTATAAAGAAGCTAGCACAGAGCCAGGGGTGTCAAAACACATTAAATCCTTCTGTCTTGTTCTCTAAAATATAAAGGCAAGTAAAACAGGGGTTTAACTAAGTCTTTTTGTCCAAGGAACGGAATTTTAAAAGAAGGGTAAACTTTAAAAAACAAAATGTTGAATGTCAAGACCACCTTCTAGAGCAAGATATTAGAACAGCTTATTATCATGAAGTGCTTGGAGTATAACCATCATAAGCAATTGATCTGAATTTATTTGAACATTTGATCCAGTAAAATCTGTCTGTTTTGATGATTCATAGCTCATCAAAACTCCTGCCATCCCCAACCAAGGGTAATGTCCCATAGAGCTGTCCTAGTCTAGAAAATAATTTGTTACTAATTTAATACAGTTACCTAGAATGTGCCATTCCAGTGACAGTGCCGATTACAGCAGTAATTCTCCTTTACTTGGAACAATGATAATCAGATTTCATTTCTAAAACATACCAGCGCTTTCAAAGATTGAAATACACAAATCTTCACCAGCCAGGCCTCCTTGCCTGTACAGGACACAACTAAGTAGCATGAGCATTTATCATAAGCAGATACATCAGGGTTCTAGGTGCTGGACGGGAATTACAAATGCTTGTTCCACATGATATCTTCCATTAACCTGAAGCCTTTACTTTATTTCTGTTGGCAAACCACTCATCACTTTTATCTGCTGCCATTGCCTATAGAAACAAAAATTGAATATACATTTATTCCAAGTCTGAAAAATGAAAGATATAGCTCACTCTGTACTTCATTGCACGGTCGACAAAGGAGAAATTAACATTTAATGAGTGTTCATCTAGTGCATTTTGATGAATGCAAGAGGAGATGCTGGTGCATACCAAGACTCTCACTGCTGTGTAAAGGGCAAAGCCTGCAGCTGGGAAGCACAGCTGGCTGATGCAAGAGCAGGACCATGCACGCTAGGTTCTAGAGTCTTTGGTAGAACAAAACTCTTTAATGCTCAT
Source organism: Erethizon dorsatum (assembly GCA_028451465.1). NCBI lineage: Eukaryota > Metazoa > Chordata > Mammalia > Rodentia > Erethizontidae > Erethizon > Erethizon dorsatum. The sequence goes on from CM051826.1 coordinate 38,012,136, forward strand.
GAGGCTCAGTCTGATCATGAGGCCAAATATGAGAACTTATTTGATCTTTGAGCTATCAGTAGTAAAACAACTCCCTTTTTACATCTTTTCCCACCTATTTTCCTAATACTGATTTTATTTGGTTCGTTTTGTACTTTTTTTTTTTTTTTTTTGAGACAGGGACTCACTATGTAGTCCAGGCTGGCCTTGAACTCTCTATGTAGCCCAGGCTGGCCTCAAAATCATGGTGATCCTCCTACCTCGGCCTCCCAAGTGCTGGGATTACAGGCATATGCCACCACACCCAGCTGGAAACACCTTTCTAAAAATGAGTTTTCAGCCAAGTGTGGTAGAGTATGCCTACAATCCCAGCACTCTGGGATGATGAGGCAGGAGGATCACAAGCTTGAGTGTAGCCTGGCCAACTAAAGGACTTAGTGAGAACCTGTCTCAAAATAAAAAAATAAAAAGCACTAGAGATGTCGCTCAGTGTAAAGGCCCTGGGTTTGATCCTCAATACCACTAAAAAAATAAACGGACAAGTTTTCATCATAAGCTGGGTACCATGCTGGGATCAGGTGGGGCAGAAGAGACCGTCTGAGGCTTTGGGGCGTACACTGAACAGCTGAAGACTCAGCTGTGGAAACAATTATCTTGCACAAGAGAGTATGGGTGTGTGTGTGTGCGCTGAGGCATTTGCTACAGGATCGGAAACACCAAAGGAGAAGAGAATTCAGAGGAGGAGGAAGTTTGTCGATGGCAGGAAAGTGGAAGAATCCAGCATATTTGCCAACTGATAGGCTGCTTAAGATTCTACTTTCCTGCATGATAAACTTTATATAGGCTGCATTTTTTACAGACTTTCTGCCTTAATTAACATTAAGTGAGCACGTGCCTTAATTAACACAACAATCCCACAAAGCAGTTATTCTTTTTTTTTTTTTTTTTTTTTGTGGGTACCAGGGGTCAACCTCAGGACCTCGCGCACCAGCAGGTGCCTGTGCCGCTGAGCGATATCACCGGCCCCTTTTTTGTATGTGGGTTCCGGGAGTCGAACTCGGGCCCTCGTGCTTGCCAGGCAGGCGCGTATGCCGCTGAGCCATCTCACTGGCCCAAAAGCAGTTCTTATTTCCTCAAAATTTTAGGTAAGCAGACAAGAACAGAAACTTCAGTAAATTGCTTATAGTGCTTCATAGTATTACACAATCAACCTAAGATAGACTGACTCCTTTAGTCAATAACGTGTTCAGAGGGGAGCTGGGTACAGTGCTCCACAGCTAAAGCCCCAGCTATTCAGGAGGCTGAAGCAGGAGGATCACCTGAGCCCAGAAGTCAAGACCAGTCTGAGTAACATATCAAGATCCTGTCTTAAAAAAAAAAAGCACCGGTAGAATATCTATTACATTCCAGATATGTGCCAGAAACTGGGATACTACAACGTGCAGTTTTCAATGCTTTGAAAACTGCTGAAAAATCAAGTGTGACTAAAATAGGAAAGCAGCTGCTGGATTTAGCAAGATGGATGTCACCAATGATGTAAATGCGACTACTTAATTGAGAACCAGTGCAGAGCAGACTGAAATCTGAGAAATGGATTTTTAAATTAGAAATCTGTCAAGAGGGGCCGGGGATTTAGCTCAGTGGTGCAGTGCCTGCCTGGCAAGCATGAGGTCCTGAGTTAAATTCCCGGTACCCAAAAAAAAAAAAAAAATCTGTCGAGAATCAAATAATAGCAAATGCTGGCAAGGCTACAGGGGGAAAAGGAATCCTTCTATAGTGTTGGTGGGAATGCAACCTATTACAACCACCACTGAAATCAGTATGAAGATTCCTCACAAATCTGAAACTAGAAATTCCATTTGACCCAGATATTTCCCGTCTCGTCATCTTCCTGGAAGAGTTAAAGACAACATTTTACAGTGGTACATGCATGTCCATGTTTAATAGCAGCACAGTTCATAACAGCTAAATCTTGGAACCAGCCTTATATCCATTAGCAGATGAATGGATAAAGAAAATGTAATACGTACATACGATGGAGTACTACTCTGCCATAAAGCAAAATAAACTTGAGTCATTTGTAGGTGTACCTTGAAACCGTAATGTTAAGTGAAATCAGACACACAAGCTTAACTATCACATGATTTCTCTTACATGAGAAACTCAAATTATAAACAAAGAGCAAAATAAAGATAACAGAAAGTAGGGAGATAGAACTTTCTCAAATGGGAAGGGGACCAAGAGATAGGAGGGGAAGGAAAGCAGAGGGAATGAACAAATAATTAGGATGTGTTATGTACATGTACCAACCCCTCACAAGCAATGTAATTATTATGTATGGAAAACATGTACTAATTTTTAAAAAAATGTACAGAAGGGATAGGGTCAATAAAAGGTGTTTAAAAAATGGGAGCTTTTGGAGCTTGTTTGTATGCGGGTGAGAACAATTCACTAAGAAGGAAGAGACTAATGCTGTGTAGGAAGTGAGATGCCCAGAAGGCTAAGCAAGTGAGAGGCATGGCATTTCCATTCACTGAGCAGAATAATGGTGCTTGTTTATGGCTACAGTGGTTCCCTAAGGCAGCTGGAGGCTGTGGGAAGGTGCAGATGCTGAGTCCACAGAGAGGTCACACAGGTGGCCATGAAGACACAGGTCCCAGGCTAAAAAGTCATCCCAACAGCAAAGGGCGCGGTTCTGACAGTAAGAACCTGGGCTCTGCTGCTTTGGCCCTTCCCCATACACACCGCATAACATCCTCCTTAGGCCGTGCAGATATAAAAAATACAGAAATGAGACTCACATCATCCAACAATTTGTTTCCCTCGGGATCCATCTTGGAAAGTTCTCGAAATGCTTCATCCCCAACAAAGCAAATTTCATGTCCATCCTATACCAGCAAAGAAAAAAACAATTTGGCAAGAAAGGTGTCTCTGAAGAGACCCTGGTAAAGCCTGTCTGTCTCCTTGCTGTAATACTTACAGGGTCGGCCAGGATGACGACTTGTACTGTTGCCTTCCCAGGGGTATCGAGACTCACCAGGGGAGTCAAGATTGTCTGATTCTTCCTTCTCATCAAGGCCTCCAAGTCTGGCAACTTGAGGAAAACAAAAAGGCCAAGTGAGCAAGGGTCACGCACTACTTTTATGACATGACGCTCATTAGTGCTAGGGGAACATCTGATCAGAAAGAACTAAGGCACCACTTGTTTGATTTTGTTATCTCAGTAGTTTTTCAAACAACTGTTAAACTTGATACCAAAGCCACAATCAGAATGAACGTAAGAAAGGAAGGCCAAGGTTCTCAGCGGGGTTGAACCAGTTTGTCAAAGAGCTTAAAAGATCAGGTAATCAAACCTTACTTCTCTCTGGGGACAAGAAAAGGCAATTCTTCCAAAAGCTGCTGCATGATCAACTGAGCCCTTGATGCCCTGGAGCTCCAGCTTACACTGAAAAGAAATAAGGAGGTGGATTTATGCTTTTAAGTTCTACATGCATGTAGTTAAAAAAAATTAAATCATACTAAAAGAATAAAAATGAAGTCTCTCTCCTGTCATCCAAGGCAATCAGTCAGCAACTCCTCATGTATCCTTCTAGATACATTTCCTACCTCTCTTCCTCCATCCTTTCCTCTTTGTTCTTTCTTTCTTTTTCTTTTTTTTATGGTATTGGGAATGGAACCCAGGACTTCATGCATGGGTTAGGCAAACACACTAGGCAAATGTTCTACCACAGAGGGGGCATCTCCAGCCCTTCTAAATTTTTATTTATGTATTTTTCTAGTACTGAGAGTTGAACCCAGAGCGATCTGAGCTCCTTCCCCAACACCTTTTTTTTTAAAGACAGCCTCACTAAGTTGTCCAGACAGGCCTTGAACTTGTGATCCTCCTGCCTCAGCCTCCTGAGCAGTTAGGATTACAGACATGTACCACTACACCTAGCTGTATGCTTCTTTTTCACACAAATGGTAGCACAATACCACACCAGTGCATAAAGACTTATACCAGTCTTTTTGATAGCTGTATAATAATCCCTTCTATTAATGAGTCACTGAAATATCCTCTAATCCACAGGACATAGAAGTTCTTATATTTTGCTATTGCAAACAATGCTACAATAGATAACTTTGTATATACTTCTTTTTGTGTATGTATGAGAAAGATATCTATAAAATAATTCTAGGAAGTAGAATTGCTGGGTCAGAGTACAAGGATTCAATCAGATTCAAATGCTAGGTTATGATCATGGATTAAACCTTGTCTATATCTCTTCTGACTAAGCAATTCTACTGCTCACTCTTGTTTTTGGGGTGTTGGGAATTGACCCAGGGCCTCAAACATGCTAGGCAAGCTCTCTACCATCCCCATTCTACTTCTAAAAGGATATATCCCCAAACAGAAAAAAAGTACTTAATAGTGAGGTTACCACTAATTTTTATTTTCTTCTTTCTGTTTATCTGTAAGTATACTGAATCACTGTGAAGAAACTATGAGAACAACCTTCATGTGAAACTCACTTAGAAACTCTCCAAGACCACTCACCTGGTTCTCAGCATAGCCCAGCAAAGCCCTCTGCTTTTCTTCATCCTGTTCATAAATGTTCATTCCCAGGAGATCAGACCAGTAGTTCACGGATTTCTGAAGATCAGACACTGCTAGAGTTACTTTTAATACAGGATCTGCAGAAGAATAAAACAGCAGGAAAAGACAGGTCAGTTCAGTGGAGTGGAATAAAAACACCCACACAGGCTTATGCACACATAAGAATTTAGTTCATGGGGTGTAGCCCGCTGGTGGAGTGCGTGCCTAGCAAGTGCAAGCTTAGGTTTGATCCTCAGCAACCACTGCCCCCCAACCCATTTAGGTAATGACAAAAAAAGATTTTAAGTCAGTATGAAAGGGCATACTATTCAAAAAATGGCACTAAAGCTGGGCATAGTAGGACATGCTTGTAATCCCAGCACTTGGGAGGCTGAGGCAAGAAGATTGTTATGAGTTCAAGGCCAGCCTGAATTACATAGCAAAATCCTGTCTCCAAAAAAAAAAAAAAAAAAAAAAAAAAGCAAGAAAGAAATGGTTACATATCTGAATTGAATAGCAAAATACATTCCTGATGGGTTAAGAAATTAAGTTTAAAGAATGAAACCAATAAAATATAAACACAGGTGATCATCATTTATATAATTTTGGGTTGGAAGAAGATTCGTGTTTAAATCTGAGACAAAGATAGAAAAACTATAAAAGAAGAAGTCTGTTAGGTTAATCACACAAGATGGAAAACCATTAGACATCAACAACCAAAAACAGAATTACAGGGCTGGGATGTGCTCAGTGGTAAAGTGCTCGCCTAGCATGCACAAAGCCCTGGGTTCTATCCCTACTACTAGAGGGAAAAAAGGAATTACAACTAAAATTAGAGTAGACAACAAAGCAGGGATAATTTTTTGCAATACACAGGACAAAAAGTCCTTGGTAGGTAAATCAGCAAGGCACAAACTAGTTCACAAAAGAACTGGAATGGTCAATGAACATTTGAAAAATTATTTAATTTCACAGTCAGAGAAATTAGAATTCAAATAAAATCTTTTATCTAACTGGCAAAAATTTTATTTTTGCGTGTGTTTTCATTTTTTTTGTTCTTTTTTAAAAGATAGCAGTGTTAACTGTATAGTAAGGGGTGATCTTTGGTGGTGTGTAAGTTAGTACCTTTCCCGGCAGTGATTTGACAGAATGTATCAAAAACTTTAAAAATATACATTGTCAAAAGAACCAGTCTATTTGTAGCAATTCAAAAAGTTAACTGTGGATGTATGAAGGGCTTTCATCACAAAGACATTCATCACAGTATTGCCCAGAACAATGAAACTCTAGGAACACAAATATTTAACAGAAGACAACTGTTTGTCTTCCCACAGTGTAATAATGCAATGGAATTTCTGGAATGGGTTACTAAAGGATATAGACATATTTTTGGATAGAAGATTGGAAACATACATTCTATTTTTTTTTTTTTTTTGTACCGAGAATTGAACTCAGGACTTTGCGCTTGCCAGCCAGGTACTGTGCCACTGAGCTATATCCCTGGCCCTGGAAACATTTAGTCTAAAATGTTCACAGTGGTTATCGCTGGACATGTGCTGATTTCTTCTTTCTTTTGTGTGTACGTCTGAAGACTGAACCCGGGGCCTTGTGCATGCAAAGCAAACACTACTGTTGAGCTATAGCCCCAGTCCTTTTATTAAAATTTTTATTTTAAGACACTGTCTTGCTAAGTTGCCAGACTGGCCTCAAACATGAGATCCTCTTGCCTCAGTCTCCTAAGTAGCTGCGATTACATGCATTCACCACCATGCCTGGACTCTCTTCATTTTCTGCTTTGTGTGTATGTATGAACATGTGCACACATGTACAATGCGTTCCTATTTAAGAAAAAATTCATTATTTTATAAAAAGAACAAAAGTTATATTAAAATACTTAACACCTGGCTAAGGGTGTAGCTCAGTGACGTAGTGTTTCTCACAAGTGCCTCCTCTTGGCAGATTCAATTTGTTTTTTTTCATTAATTTAAAATAACAAATCCAAGCCGATGAGATAGCTCAGCGGCATGAGCGCCTGCCTGGCAAGTGCGAGGTCCTGAGTTCGACTCCCGGAACCCACATAAACGAAAAAAAGGGCCGGTGATATCACTCAGCAGCATAAGTGCTTGCTGGCAAGTGTGAGGTCCTGAGGTCGACTCCCGGTACCCACGTAAAAAAATAAAATAAATAAATAAATACATAAATAAATAAAATAATAAATCCTAGTTGATCCAGAGCCTGAAGAGATACAGGGACAGGAATGGAAATCAGGTAAAACTATACAGGTCTGAGTGATTGAAAGGAAGAATGGGCGCCAGCTAGTCTGATGGATTTGATTATGTTACCAATGGGAGACTCATGCCCCAAAGGCATTACCATTGCAGAGGACAAAAAAATTTTAGGATGTGGCACTCTCCATTATTTTTAGTACAGGTTGAGTGTCTCTTAAATAAAGTGCTTGGGGCCAGAGGTGTTTCAGATTTTGAAGTTTTTCAGATTTTGGAAAATTTGGAAGACTTTCCTGGTTGATCATCTCTAATCCAAAAATCCGAAATTCAAAATACTCCAAAATCTGAAACTTTTTAAGTGCCAAGATGATGCTTCAAAGAATGATATTTGGAATAGGGATACTCAACCAGTATTGAAACACCATTAAGAGTACAGAAAAAATATGTATGGGAGTTAACTGCAAGAGTTAAGGTTTAAAGTCAGTATATAAAATAACGATTCCCACTTATCAACAAAAATAACCATAAAAATCCCTTAAGTCTCCAGTGAAGTACAGAAATACCATTTCTCAGTAAGTCCCACACAACTGGTCCAACCTCCCACATTAGAACGATTTGGTCTTTCTTTTGCTAAGTAACAGACAAAAAACAAGCAGCATTAAATGCTACAATCAGACCCAGCATTTGGGACCTGAGGCAGACCAGCGGGGGAAAGAATTTGGCTCCCATCTCAGGTCACTTACAGGCACACGCTCACTGGGCGAAAGGGCTGGCAGCACTGCCCTTGCTCTTCACCAGCACGCGCATGCACACACAGACACACGGACAAACACACACACACACACGCCGCTTTTGCTTTTGTTTTGGCAGAGACGTAGCTGGATTTGTAGGGCTCAAATACATGTACTAAAGCTGCATCTACCACAAACAAAACACACCTTGTGAGGCTTCCTTCAGTGTGGTGAGCTCATTTCTGTTTCACCCCTCACTAAGAAGCAGCACTACAGTTTGGGAAACTGACCTCAGCTCAAGAGGTGTAGCCAACTGGTCTAGGGATAATCTTATTTCTTTTGCCAATGATTGGTTCGGGGGCAGATACAGTGTATTACACCTGACCAGGAAGTTAGGTGGATGATTCCAGGAAAAATTTTGCTGTTTTTGTTTGTTTTTTGAGACAGAGTCTTGCTATACTGTTCAGGCTGCCCTTAAACTCACTATGTAGCCCAGGCTGGCCTCAAACTTGCAGCAATCCTCTTGCCTCAGCCTCCCGAGTGCTGGGATTACAGTTGTGAGCCACCACGCCACCCAGCCCTGTTTGTTTTTTGAGACAAGGTCTCACCATGTAGTCTTACCATGCTGGCCTTGAACTCATTATGTAGCCCAGGCCAGCCTCACAGCGATCCTCCTGGCTCAGCCTCCTGAATTACAGGTGTGCACCACAATGCCTAGGTGCTCTGCTCTTTAAAAAGAACAATAAGACTCAGGTTCTCTTCTCCTACCCAAAGTAAATGTGGGAGCATGTAGCCCCAACTACTACTACCGGCAGCCATCATACAACCATGAGGGGACTAGGTCTGAGAGAAATGCACCGAGGACAACAGAATATAGCAAGAAAATATGGGTTCCTGATAGCATTGTTGAGCCACTGAATCGACCAGCCCTGAAATCTTTCCTACCCTTAGAATACCTGTTCTGAGTCAATCATGATGGTGCACACTGGTAATCCAGTACTGTGGGAAGCTAAGGCTGGAGGGTCACAAGTTCTAGCCCGACTGAGTTGTTTCAAAATAAAAAAATAAAAAATGAAAAACAAAACAAACAAACAAAAAAACGAAGCCTTAGGATATAGCTCAGTGCGAAGGTCCTGGGATCCAATTCCCAGTACTAGGGTGGGGAGTGCCCTTCAAGAAATTAGAATACCTGCTCTGGAGCTAAAAGAAACTATTTTTCAAACTGTTTTGAGTTAGGTTTTCTGTTATTTGTAGCTGAAAGATTCCTAAACAGATACATTACCGGTAGCACAGAACCAGTCTAGATTCTCCATAGCTAATGCACAAATGCTCTAACATGCGAACAGAATTTCTCAGAGAACAGGTAAAAGCATCAACTTGGGAAGGACACATCATGTTGATACAGAAAAACTCTATATAGAGAAAGAAAGCCAGTTATCTCCCTCCCAACAAAAAAGCCTTTAGACTGCCTTTCCCTAGTCCTGATAAAATTACCTGACTGAGGTGGAATGCGATCCTGCAAACAGAATTTATATCCTCCTGGGGCTTCAGTTTCAAAAACTCCTTCCGCAACTTCACTGAGCGGCCACTCCAGCTTCCTGGCATTCTTGACAGCTTGGCTAGAAGCGAGTGTGATTCCCTATGACAAACGACAGTAACATCTGCATGTATAATCACAGCAGTCTTTCACAGAACAAGGTAAGGAGCCCAAACCCTATTGCCTTTATTGCGTAGGTCAGATTTAACTGGCTTTCAGAATTTTTTTCTAGTAATTTTTTTCCTTTCCCTTTTTTTCTTTGAGACAGGGTCTTGCTGTGTAGTTCAGGCTGTCCTTAAACTCACTATGTAGCCCAGACTGACCTCGAACTCGCAGTGATCCTCCTGCCTCAGCCTCCCAAATGTGTTCTAGTAATTTTAAAGTAGTTTTGGGGCCAGTGAGATGGCTCAGCGGCATAAGCACCTGCCTGGCAAGCGCGAGGTCCTGAGTTCGACTCCCAGTACCCACATAAAAAAAAAATAAATAAATAAAATAAAGTAGTTTTGGATGCTTTCTTTCACAAAGACTCAGAACTTCATAAATCACAGGACAAAAATTCAAATGCCAGTGAAGTTTGATCCATTTAATACTAAAGATAATCTCTTCAAATTTTCAAGATCTAGCCAGAGAAATCAAGCTCTTACCTGGGCCTGCCAGCTACCTATTTGAGATGATTTGTTTATACTTTTTTTTTTTTTTTTTTTTTTTTTTTTTTTAACAGTGCTAGGAATTGAATACTCAGGGCCCTGGGTGTTCTACACAAGCCCAGCTCTACCACTGTGCTATAGCCTTGGGCCTGTTTTTGCTCTTTATTTTTTCTTATTATTTGAGACCAGGTCTCATCATATAGTCCATGCTGGCACTGAACTTGAGACCTTCCTCCTTCAGCCTCTCATATGCTGGGATTACAGGTGTGCAGTACCATGCCTATTTTTGTTTTAAACAAAAACAAAAATTTAACCAACTATAAAATCATTCTTTAAATTTAATCAAAGTACCTAATAATGTATACTTCTGCCTTCATATAAAGCTAGCCTCATTTCTAGCCTAGACTATCATAATAATCTCTGCTCTATTCCTGTTCATCCATCACCCACTCTGCAGCCAGAGTAAACTTCCCATAACACAAAACCCTTAATGGCTGGGTGTGATGGCACATACACCTGTAATCCCAGCATGTAGAAGGCTGAGGCAGGAGGATCATCACGAGTTCTGAGACCAGCCTGGGGTATACAGCGAGTATAAAGCCAGCCTGAACTACATAGGGTAGTAGATTCAAAAAACCAAAACAACAACAAAAGCCCTCTATAGCTCATTTCACTTAGACAATACATAAAGGCCTAAAAGGTTCACACAATTTGACCCCATGCCACTTCTGACTCTATCTCTTACCATCTTCCCCTTGTCCTCTCTATTTCAGCCATACTAGCTTCCTTGCATTTCCTGCAACATGCCAGGAACTGCTTAAGGCCCTTTGCACAGGGTCTTCTCCCTGTCTGGAGTGCTCCTTCTGCCCATCCCCATGTCCACATGGCTAAGTCCCTTACCTTCTTTGAACCTTTGCTCCAATGATACCTCCTCACTGACACAGCCCCTCAATACCCTACTTGGAATTAATTTGATACGATCCCATCTGCTGATTCTTGGTACTATTTCCTGTGCAACTGGGGTTCTGTTCAGAAAGTCCTTGCCTATGCCTATGACTTCAAGAGTTTTACCTATTTTATCTTTCAGCAGGTTAAATGTTTAACATTTAGTTCTTTGATCTATTTTGATTTTAGTTTAGTACATGGTGAGAGATATGGGTCCAGATTCAATCTTCTGCATGTGGATAGCCAACCCTACTTTAAGTTAAAACAAATCTTCCCAGCCAAAAATCTCTTGGGACAGAGTATTTACCATGAAGTCATTGCCAAGCTTGTAGTCTCCAATGCCATAATTATAAGTCAGCTCTGCAACAAAATGATCATCCTCAGGCCCGAATCCCACCATTGTTTTACTCCATTTCCCATCATAAGGCCTAGGAAAATGAAAGTAAATGAATCCAGTGACAAAACCTACTTCAGCTCCCCTTCCCCCTGGGCACCGACCGGTGGACAATCCTTTCTGGCCCCATAAGTCCTCACAAAGATGAGAAGACCTCAGACAAGACTGAGAACAGCTATGGATAGTACTCATGGGCCCCAGCCACAAGTTCCAAAGATCACTTGTTTGGCACTTACTAGAAGGAAAGATTCACTTATGTTTTCTTCAAAGGAGGGAACAGAATCCTAAAGACAGTTCTCCAACCTGACTTTAGTTTATTTCTTTGCATACCAATCAACAAGCAGGCAAATTCCAGTAAGCCTTGAAACCCTCAATTTATAGCTCAGACTTGTGATTGGCATCTGAAGTGGAGGCTGTTTTGTGGGACTGAGCCCTTAGCTTGTAGGATCTGACACCAACAACAGAGAGGTACAGAAATGAATTAAATATGGCTGGTTGAAGAGTTGGAGAGCTTTGTATATCAGAAGTGTGTGAGAGTGGAGAGAAATGCAGGATGTTTCCTCAGTGTTCTTCAAGTTGTCTCCCTAATTTATTATTTTCTTAATTTATTCCACTGTCTTATACTCACCTGAGGTTATTCAGAGTCTAAAGGAGATTTTTAAGATACAAGGTGTCATACCCATTACATGCAGCTTTGCAGCCTTCTTCAAATTCCTCATGCCGCAGAACCTGGTAAAGGCATTAGAACTGTAAGTTTTACTAGTACCACATATAGCATATTTAGCACAAACTAAAGGTCAAAATATAGATAGTATCATTCGTAATCTTCAGAGAGGGAGGAGAGGGGACTTTGTATCTTTTCCAGGCTAGATATAGTACAGGCACAAAAGAACAGTTTGACATCAAGAGTCAGACTACAAGCAAACTGATAAATCTATTTAGATTGGGAAGCAGTACTGTGTAATGAAAAAGGTCTTTAACATCAGAGAAGTATGAATTGTGATTCTGGCTGCTATCTAACACTGTGTAACTCTAAGCAAGGAGCTTAGTCTCTGAGTTGGTAAAAACAGACAACTTGTTAAAGCATCTAACACAGAAGCCAGTATACAGTGGGCTCTCAACGTCTTAATTTCAATTTTCCTTTTTAATTCCCATTGCTACTATTGCAATTGAATCTTCTTCTTTTTCTTGGTCTTTTTGAGACAGGGTTTTTCTATGTAATTCAAATTGGCCTCAAACTCACAGCAATCCTCCTGCCTCAGCCTCCCAAGTGCTGGGATTACAGGAGTGCACCACCATGCCTCGCAAATCTTCTTTTAAAGACTATTAAAAATCATCTTCACTGATCTTCTCCCTTAACATCACTATAATGGTATATCTCTAAAATACAGCTCTTATTACAACGCTGCCCTATCCTAAAAATGTAAAAGAACTCCCCCCTTATACAGCACAAAATCCTCATTCCTCAGCATAACATTCAAGACTCTCTCAGAAGCAATTCCAACATATTTGCCCTGATATCTCATCTCTTCAGCTTCAAATAAGTAACCTTAGCTAAACTAAAGGCACATAAAACTAATGGAATTTCCCAAATATACCTTTGCATCATTTATTCAGTTTTTTAGTATAATTTGTCCCTATAATCTTGATCTGTGGAAACCTTACCTTATTTAGAGGTCAACTTAAATGCAAAGTCTCCATGAATTATTTCCTGGTGAGCCAGGTTGGAAAGCTCTTCCATCTGTTTTGTTTTGTTGTGTTGTGTTTGCAGTGTTGGGGATTGAACCCAGGGCCTCGTGTATGCTAGGCAAGCACTGTACAAATGAGCTACATCCCCAGCCCCTTTTGTATTTTTATAATAACAGTGGCTAACACTTATAGAACACATAAAATCTGTGTGTTGAATAGCACCTATTTTTTGAATACCATCTAGCTAATAAATAACATGTTTAATCTTCACAACAACCTTTTGACCAATGTGTCAAATATTACCTCTATATAATGTTTACGTTATATGTCACAACAACCCTTTGATCAGTAAAGAAATATAGTTAAGGTAAGCTTTATGGTTTTCTGCTATCATTTATCAAACTCTCAGTTCTACTACTATTAGCTATGTACAAATGCAATTCCCATTTCCATCCCAGCCCAGACCATGAGCTCTGAGGACAGATACCAAGATTATTTGTACCTTTTTCCAAAAGTCAACACAGTAACCTGAAACAGAGCAGATATTTTAAAAATGATTGGTAAATTCAGGAACTCCCTTAGCACATCTTCTGCACTGTGTCCACACTAAACTGAACTCCCGCTCTTCCAAAGGTTGGTGTGCTTCCTACCATCCCTCTCCCTAGCTTATCAGGAGTTCCCTAGTAATTTCTACCTGAATTTTCAGCTAGGCGACTTCTGCAGAATTAGTTTCTCAGACCTGGAGAAGGCTACTTCCAAGTACTGGGGAGCAGAATGGATTCTGACCTCATACTTAAATCTGAAGTGTTGAGTCAGAGTCAGATTTACCAAGAGAGACTGAGTACCCAAAAGAGACCATTCGAACCAGCCATGACTGGAGCAGAACTCTGAAGGAAGGAGGATATAGCAAGATCGAGCCCAGTATGGGCATAGCGAGACCCTGTCTCAAATAAATAATACGAAAGAACGAAAGAAACTAAAAAGTGCGGAGGATGTCGCTCAGTACGAAGGCCCTGGGTTCAAACCACGGCGCGCGGGAGGGAGGGGACTTTAGTCTGATTATCTACACAGAAATCAAAATTTACAAATGTATTATATAACTTTTTGCTTTCCAGTAGACTGTAGAGTCCCAGGAGCAGGGGCCCATTAAATACTTGTGAATGAATTAAGTGAAAGAGCATGGCATGTTAGTTCCCCTTCGAAATCTATCTACACTTGATCTTAGCCATTCAAAAACGATCTAACCTGTACTCAGAGATTCGCAACGTTATCTGAAGCTGAAAACCCCACAATGCCACTGGGGAGTCTTGGGCCTAACTTCAGGCAGCTAGGAACATTTTCCTCAGCCCTCAGGCTGCAGCCATTTCTGCCCCACCCCCTTCGCCAAGTGCGGCTCAGTCGCCCGTCCCAGCCTCGCGTACCAGCCCCTGTCGCCCCGGCCTCTACCTTCATCCCCAGGACATCCCGAAAGAAATGCGTCGTCTGGAAGCGGTTTCCCACTTTGAACACGAAGTGCAAAGCTCGGCGAGAGGTCATGTCTTCCAAAAGCAAAGAGCTTTCACTCAACAACTCGGCGACGACGCAACACCGCGCAAGCGCAGGTGACGTCATTAGACACGGACGGCGCGCTTTCGTGACGTAACCCTCGGCACCAGGAAGATGGCTGCGCTGGTGGTATGTGTGCGGTGTGCTATGAAACCATTGCTGCCGGTCGTCCAGAGTTGGGACCTCGAAGCGCGGCGCTGGGTCCGGGCGCTGCGGAGGAGCCCCGTGAAAGTGGTGTTTCCATCTGGAGAAGTCGTGGAACAGAAGCGCGCTCCCGGGAAGCAGCCCCGAAAGACGGCATCTGAAGCCAGTCCCCAGGAGCAGCGACATAAACAGCCGCTTCACATGTTCCGATCCCAGACGCCTAGCACCTGGGAAGAAGCAGGGCTTCACTATGATAAGGCTTTTCCTGGAGACAGGAGGCTGAGGTGATGTGTTTCTGAGGCTTGTCACCTATTCCTGTTTCTCTTCTGCCTTACAGCGAGACCTTCATCTTCTCTTTTTGATGAAGTTTCTCCAGTACAACCCGCTGGTTTTTATTTTATTCTTTTATTATTGTATTATTCAGAACAAATGTCGCTTGGAATTTGTTTCTGGCCCTGTGAAGCTCTTTGTGTCTGTTAGAACTGGATGTCTCAGTAACAGTATTGGTAATCGCTCATCTTTTTGTTTCTACCCACAGAAGTGTAATGACAATCGTTAAGTCCAGGTCATTTCGAGAAAGGCAAGGGAAGATTCTTTTGGAAGGTCGCAGGCTGATTGCAGACGCTCTCCAGGCAGGAGCTGTACCAAAAGTTTTTTTCTTTAGCCGTCTGGAATACATTAAGGAGTTGCCGGCAGATAAGTTGAAAGGAGTCAGCCTCATAAAGGTGAAATTTGAGGATATCAAGGATTGGTCCGACCTAGTAGCGCCACAAGGAATAATGGGTCAGTGGTTACATAATGTGTCATTAGGTGTAACGACCTAGAATTTCTTGTTCATACCTGTCTTAGGGCAACAAATTTTATTTAAGACAAATTCAAAATGTTAATTGCTGAATCTTTTCTTTTTTTTTTTGTGGGTACCGGGGGTCGACCTCAGGACCTTGCATGCCAGCAGGCGCCCGTGCTACTGAGCGATATCACCGGCCCTTTTTTCGTATGTGGGTTCCGGGAGTCCAACTCGGGCCCTCGCGCTTGCCAGGCAGGCGCTTATGCCGCTGAGCCATCTCACCGGCCCTGAATCTTTTCTTAAGACACCCCAAAAAAGTATAGTTCTCAAACCTATGTATGGTGTTATCAGTGGAAGCTGAAGCCAGTTTCTTACATCTGTATTATGGCTTTTTATAGTCTTTAGGAAGAGCCATTGTTTCTTGTGTTTCTTCAACTTTTGCTGTCAGACTAAAAATTAAAATATTTCCTGAAAGATACTGGTTTCAGTTTCGACAAAACCTCTGCCATTGTGGTGATAACCTTATCAATAATCTTATGCCAGAAGCAGGTCTAAAGAGTGAGGAGTAAGCTATAACTTATTACTGTTAGCCTAATGAGTAGAACACTTTGTCTTCTGCAATCTTTCTGCATTTGGTTGAATCTAACTTAAGGGTTCATGCAATCATCATGTCTATTAGCACTTTTGTCTAAATGTGGGAAAATGATTCTTTACATCTTTTTGGCATTGGAGCTACACGTGTACCCTGTTGCGGGCTCACTGATGTGACTCCATCTTTGGACTGTAGAGCCATTAGTTGGGAGAAGAGATTCTAAGGAACTAGTTTGTCTCTGTAATCCAGTGGGTCACGGGAATCTGTTTACCCACACATGTTGCTCAGATTGTAGGGTGTGGACTTGAGATATTAAAGAATTTGGAGTTACACCAAGTAGCCATACTCTCATTGGCTATACCTCTTTAATCTTCCCTCAGTGCTTAACTGAAAGCAGCATTCATTTTTACCTGCTTGTCACTTTGGGCATGTGTGCTGATGGTGGCCAGCTTGTTTTGGACTTGGGTAGCCTCCATAATGATGAATGATCACTGCTTTCATCATTTCATTTTAGCCAGGTGCGGTGGTGCACACCTGTAATCCCAGCACTCCGGAGGCTGAGGCAGGAGGATCACAGTGAGTTGAAAGCCAGCTAGAACTACATAGCGAGACCCTGTCTCAAAAAAAATAAAAAAGGTAATTATTTCATCTTTGTTTTTTTGTTGCTGTTGTTTTGAGATAGGGTCTTGCTAGGTAGTTCAGGCTGGCCTCGAATTCTCGTCAGTCTTCCTGCTTCAGCCTCCTGAGTACTGGGATTACAGGCGTACACCACCACACTCAGCCATTTCATCATTTTAAAAAATTTATATTATTCAGCTTATTCATATTGTTATATTTTAAATTTAAGGAGGGAGAAATAGATAGGAACTAGCACTACCTGTCAAATGTTAGGCACTCTAAAACCCAGTAATGTAAGTGGGTCCTCTACAAGTAGACATCCAAGTATAAGTTAAGGACTCCTAAATTCCCCTCCCCCACTGAATTGTCTTATGGCCGTAGTGACTAAAAGTGCAGGATCCTTACAGCACACAGGTGCCTGATGCCAT
Organism: Erethizon dorsatum; assembly: GCA_028451465.1. Lineage (NCBI taxonomy): Eukaryota > Metazoa > Chordata > Mammalia > Rodentia > Erethizontidae > Erethizon > Erethizon dorsatum. The sequence continues at coordinate 38,028,973 of CM051826.1, forward strand.
GACATTGTCTGCATTCAGGACTTTGGAAAGGCTCCTAAAATTTTCTTCTTATTATATATGAGGGCAGTAACTTGGGTTTTGTTTGTTTGTTTTTATTTGTGGTACTAGGGATTGAACCCAGAGGCTTTTCACTGAACTACACTACATTCCCAGCCCTTTTTTATTTTTTCATTTTAAGACAGGGTTTCTCTAAGTCAGTAAGTTCCTGAGACTGGGCTCAAACTTGTGATCCTCTTGCCTCAGTCTCCCAGAGTGCTGGGATTACACATGTACACCACCATGCCCAGCTAGTAACTCATTTATTGGAGCAATTATATTCAACAAGATGCTAGTAAATTTTTAAAAATTGTACAGTTGTTTGGGAGCATGCTTACAAAGGCACGCTTTTATTTGATAATAGTTCATATAAACAGAACAGTGTCTGACCTAAAGAAAATGTTAATTACCATTATCACCTCTATCAGCTCACTAGGAAGGAAACTTGCTGTGGATATGTAGTATGCCCATGAGAATAAGTTCATCTATCTCATAGTAGAGATTATGAAATAAGAATTTTTCACTAAGGATACCACTTAGTGTTTTCGTTTTTCCAGATACTCCCAAGCCCATTTGTATTCCCTTGTATTAGACTAAGGACAGGGAAGTCACTAGGCAAATACGGCTGTGGTTGGTCTAAAACTCTCAAGCTTCTGGACTTCTAGCATGAAGCCTTAGAAGTAATTTAGTCCCTCACTACACTCACAGTCCCTTCATTTTGCAACCTTTTGCTGAGTGTGTCCAGAAATAGTGCTTCTGAGCTGGGGTATTTGAAAAAGGAGTCATTATTTTGATGCATTCAAAGTTTTTGAATTCAGATTATTTTTCCTGGGAATGTAGTTTGAATTTTAAAATATGCAATGAAGGAGAGATAAGTCTCAAGCCAGATACAGCAGACTCGTAACTGGTTTTTAATGATTCAGGTTAAATTTACAAATTGTTTTTGTTTTTTGAGACAGGGTCTTGCTATGTACTTCAGGCTGGCCTTGAACTCACTATGTAGCCCAGGCTGACCTCGAATTCAGGGCGATCCTTCTGCTTCAGCCCCTTGAGTGCTGGGATTACAGGTGTGCACCACCATGCCCAGCTAAATTTACAAATTATTAAAAAATATTTAGCCTCCCTAATAGGAAAACTACATGTTAGTAAGTGAAAGTCCATTTCCCCATCAAAATGGCAAAAATTGAAACATTATATACTCTAAGTGATAGGGTTTGAGCTGGGAAACAGGTATTTGTATGTGTTCCAGACATGAGTAAACTAGAATAGCCCTTGGAGAGGGCCATTTGGTGTCATTTATTAACATTAAAAGTGCATATGTACATTTTGAAAAAAGTGCAGCTATATTGTCCATCTCACAGGTGTTTGTCTTAGAGAAATTTTCAGACATATGCACAGTCATAAGGGATATTTATTGTAGCCGTGTTTGTAATAGGGAAAATTTTAAATGATTTGTCAGTAGAAGAGTTAAATGAACTGCAGTACATTTATATTACTAAATAACATGCAGCAGTTAGAATAAAGTAGTTCCAAATGTACTGATATGGTAAGTTTTTCCAGACATGTTATTGAGTAAAGTAGATCACAGAATAATATATATACTTTATTTATGTAGAAAAAGAAATGTGCCTATATGTAGGTAGATGCATAAAGTTCTAAAAGGATATTCTCCAGGATTGAAAACAGGTGGGCAGGGGGGCAATTGGCAGTGGTGGAATTTTATGATATTCAGTTTTTTCAGCCAGAATGTATTTATATATATTTTTTTGTATGTAATGAATACATAAAGAATGATAAGCAAATGGAAATTTGAATTATTGCCAGTGCCCACATCAGATAAATGAACTTCCTGTGTTCTTTCCTTAGGGATTTTTGCCAGACCTGACTGTGTGAAGATGACATATCCAAAGACTCAGCTTCACCATTCGCTGCCTTTATTGTTGATTTGTGACAATCTCCGTGACCCTGGGAACCTAGGGACAATTCTGAGATCTGCAGCTGGGGCAGGCTGCAGCAAAGTGTTACTTACCAAAGGTAAGAGCACCTATTGCCAGGTGGATTGGTTGGCCATTTTTAAATGAGCCAGGACTCTAGGCAGACATGCATGATCCAAATTGTGGATCTGTCCCTTACTATTTTATATACATGAGCAATGTACTAAGTATCAGTTTCCTTATCTCTAAAATGGGAATCATACAGTGTTCCTCATAGTTTTTTTGTTTGAGACAGGGTCTCGCTGTATAGTTCAGGCTGGCTTTGAACTCACTATGTAGCCCAGGCTGACCTCGAACTTGCGGCAGTCCTCCTGTCCCGGCCTTCAAAGTGCTGAGATTAGATGTGTGTGTCACCACACCAGACTTTTCTCTTCATAGGGAATTTTGAGGATTACCTGAGATGATGCAGATAAAGTACTTTGCACCATGCCTGAGACAATATGTGATCCAGTAAATGTTGATTTATTTTTAAAATTACTTTGAAACCTGCTAGGTTATTAAAAATTTAAAAAATTAATCAGGTTAAAATACAGATGCCGGGGCCGGTGAGATGGCTCAGCGGCGTAAGCGCCTGCCTTGCAAGCGTGAGGGCCGGAGTTCGACTCCCGGAACCCACATACGAAAAAAAAGGGGCCAGTGATATCGCTCAGCGGCACGGGCGCCTGCTGGCGCGCGAGGTCCTGAGGTCGACCCCCCGGTACCCACAAAAAAAATAAATAAATAAAATAAAATAAAATACAGATGCCAATTTTAACATTTGGCTTTAGGTCCTGCATTTAATGATCTTGTGTTCCCAAGTTGTTGGGTCTATGAGTCCTTCAACCTTTGAATTCTGAGTCCTGTGAAAGAAAAGCTGTCAGTAGAGAATGACCATGCCATGGTGATGCATTTCTCTTACCCTCAGGACGGGTCACACACTCCACACTAGTTACCTCATTACCTTCTGTCTCTTCTCATCAGAAATGGGGGTTATTAGGCTTGGCTCTAATTAGAGTTGCCAAACAGATGGGACATGCAGAAAGTACCTATTATACCTTGTGGGGGGGAGGGAGAGTATCATTCATCAAAATCACTTAAGCCACCATTAAATATAAACTAATAGTGGTGGTCATGCTGAGGCTTGCCTAAGTTGCTCCTTTTAACTCTTCCTGCTCATACCCTGTTGGAGTATGTTTCTCTGCCAGTATGAGACTTAGGTTCTGGTGTCTCATGGTCAGTACCTCACTTCCATTGTTGAGCGCTCTGGTAGCAGGTATGGTTTTAGAAATGTTTCTATAATCCAAGCAGTATAGTTTTCACAAGATGGCTGTGGTATGAAAGAGGTAGGGAAAGGAGTAGGAAATGCTTGCTGTGGTCCCAGTGTAAAGATGCAAGGAGAGAAGCGTTACCTTTTCCTTACTCCCCACTAGGTGAAGGGGTCAGATTACACAGTTCCTCTCACAAATCTGGGCCGTTCTTCTAGTCCCTTCCCCTTATCTCTTGGCCCATAGCTGCCTTCCATCTCTGGTTTCCTGCAGTGCACTGGTAAAGCCTGTGTGTGGGGAATGCATGTGGGCACTCTAACATCTTGTATCTTAGTCTTCATTTTAAATCTGGTCTGCCTAGCCGGGCATGGTGGTGCACGCCTGCAAGCCCAGCACTTGGGAGGCTGAGGCAAGAGGATTGCTGCGAGTTCAAGGCCAGTCTGTGCTACGTAGTGAGTCCAAGCCAGCCTGAACTGCATAGTGAGACCCTATCTCAAAAAGATAAAATCAGTCAATCAATCAGTCAGTCAATCTGATCTGCCTAGTCAATCTATGTAAGTTTGACAGATTAACTTAAAGTAATACAGGAAGGCTGGGGGAAGACGGCAGGTGCGTGATGCAGCCATGGCGTGGTATCCTGGTCATGCCGTCTCTGCCAGCTTGCCCATGGTGAGAGCAGACTCTGAGAAAGATCAAGTGTCTGCCGTGCAGCCAGCACACAGGAGTGGTGCGGCCTGGCCTGTGACGGTGTGTGAAGTAGGTTCATCTGGCCTCCCTCATGCAGTATGAGGAGTGTGGTGAGTGGTTTAGGCGCCTCTTTACCCTGGATTGCTGCACTCACTGTACCTGATTTGTCATCTCGTGTGTGGAGAATTTCTTTTCCAATTTAGAGTGAATATTGAAGTCAAATGGGTCTTTCTAAAGCACCAGTCAGGTTCTGTCACTGTTTTGGTTAAAATTCTTCAATGGCATTATACTGTCATCTGATAAAATTCCAAACTCCAGCTGGGCATGGTGGTGCACAGCACTCTGAGAGACTGAAGCAGGAAGATTGCAAGTTCAAACCTAGCCTGAATAACTTAGTGATTTAATGGGCCCTGTCTAAAATTTTAAAAATAAAAAAAAAAAAAGAATTGCAGTCCAGTGAAAAGACCCTGGGCTTTACTCCCAGTACTGCATCAATCTATCAATCACTCCAAACTCCTGCTGGTCATGGTGGCTCATGCTTGTGATCCCAGCACTTAGGAGGCTGAGGCAGGAGGATTGCTGTGTTTTGAGGCCAGGCTGGGCTACATAATGAGTTCAGGACCAGCCTGAACTACATAGTGAGTTCAAGGCCAGCCTGAACTACGTAGTGAGACCCTGTCCCAAAAAATTAAAAAAAAAAAAAAAAAAAAAAAAATCCAAACTCTCCAGCTTAGCAACCTCTACAGCTGCCTGCCCCTTACCTCCTTTCCCAGCACAGCCCCACAGCCAGCTGGCCTCTTGCTTGCTTGCAGTTCTTAGACCCTAGTACTCTGCCTCTTCTCTGACTTGGTCGTCTGCCTGGGCCTCTCTCTGACAGGCCCCAAAGAGCCAGCTCAATGTCATGATCTCTTAGATGTTTGATATTTTTCCTGCAAGTCCCACTTTGTACAAGTTTTCAGTTACCTTGTTCATGCTTCTTTCATATCACTTATCACTAGTGGTTTTGTTCTGTTTGAGACAGGGCCACACTGTGTAGTCCAGGCTGGCCTTGAACTCACTATATAGCCCAGGCTGGCCTTGAACTCATAGCACTCTTCCTGCCTCAGCCTCCCAAGTGCTGGAATCACAGGTATACACCGCCATGCCTGGGTCACTTATTGCTGATGTTATCATCTGATTAAATGCTGTCCCAGCATCACCACCCACTGTGCCATGAGTTCCTGGGGGAGTATTAATTCCTTTCGCATCCTTTCTACAGTGTTGGGCACATGTGTCTGGACCGTGTTGACGGGATGAACAAACTCTGTATTGAGCACTAGCAGGAGGGAATCCTACAGCCCCTGTGCTGGATGCTGCTATTGCTTAGGAGGCTCTGGAAGGTCCCTGCTATCGAGACGGCTTTAATGTAAAAAGTTGTCTTAGCTCCAGATCCAAAATTAATCTGATTTACTTAAGTTTCCTAATCTGGGAAGGTTTATGAAGTCTTAATTATATCTTTGCTTTGTTTTCTAGGCTGTGTGGATGCCTGGGAGCCCAAAGTCCTACGGGCAGGCATGGGGGCACATTTCCAGGTGCCCATTATCAATAATCTGGAATGGGAATCAGTGCCCAACTATCTGCCCCCTGACACCCGGGTCTACGTGGCAGACAACTGTGGTCTCTATGCCCAGGCCCAGATGTCTAACAAAGCCAGCGACCATGGCTGGGTGTGCGATCGACGATTCCTGAAGTTTCACAAGTATGAGGAGGAGGAGGAGGAGGAAGACAAGGATCTAGAGACCAGAGCCAGTAAAGGTTGGCTCCCTGAACTCGAGGTCCAGAGTTATGACTTGGACTGGACGGAGGCACCAGCAGCCGTGGTGGTGGGTGGGGAGACCCACGGCGTGAGCCTGGAGTCCCTGCAGCTGGCCGAGAGCACTGGGGGCAAGAGGCTGCTGATCCCCGTTGTACCTGGAGTAGACAGCCTGAACTCAGCCATGGCTGCAAGCATCCTGCTTTTTGAAGGGAAAAGACAGCTGCGGGTGAGGGCGAACACTTGAGCTCGAGAGGATGCCTCTGGGGGGCGTTGTTCAGCCCTTCACTACAGCAGCTACTGTCTATATGGATTTCTCCCTCTAGCAGTCAGTAGAAAAGGTTAGTCAAGTGGTATCATACCTTCTTATCATCCCTCTAAATAACTTTGAGAACTATGCAAAAAAGAAACTGAGTTTTAAAATCTGCAGCTTAACATTGCATCTGTCAGGAGAGCTCAACTCTTTCACTAGCTCCCTTCCATAACTAGTCCTTGTTATGGTTTAGATCTAATGTGTCCCACGAAAGTCTGATGTACTCCAAGGGGGACTTTTGGAAGGTGGTTGGGATCAAGAGGGTGATGTACTTACCAGTGGATTAGTCCATTGATGAGTTCATGGCTGAGTGTGCTGTTAGGAGGTGGGGTTTCTTTGGAGAAGGACGGGGGGGGGGGTGACCTGGAAGAGTGTATTCTTGTCTTCAGCTCCTCCCTTCCCTCTTGTTTCCCAACCGCTATGTGAATAGCTTTCCTCTGCCGTGCTGTTTGTGCTGTGGAGCCAGCTAACCATGGATTGAATCCACTGAAACTGTGAGCCAAAATAAACCTGTCTTCCTTTAAGTTGCAGGTGTTGAGTATTTTGTCCAAGACAGGAAAATGACTGATATGGTCTTAGTTTATGTAACACTTGATTAGATGTAATGTACTTACTTACATTTCTATTTCCCTTCCCTCCACATAGGACAGAACTGCTCAAGAAAATGCCAGTGTTCCTTGACGCATTGTGAACGGAGGGTTCCTTTGAGGGGAGGGCAGCTGAGGTTCTGAGAGCTTGGGGCCCTTGGCATGCCACGTTGCTGCAGGACCCCGCTGTTCTCTCAAAACCCCAGAGCAAGCTGGATCCTTACTTACCAGGTGCCAGCCAGGGATGTGAGGGTAAATGCACATGGTAGTCACTGTATCTGTGGGCAGTTGTGGGAAGGGGTAAATGGACTGGAGTATAGGACTCATTCCCAACACTTTTTTTTTTTGAGACAGGGTCTCACTATGTCGTTCAGGCTGGACTTCAACTCACTATCTAGCCCTCCTCCTGCCTCAGCCTCCCAAGTGCTGGGATTATAGGCATGTGCCACCACACCCAGCCAAACACTGCTTTTGTAACCACAAAGAATAGGGTTGGCATTAAAGGCAACACTAGGGATGTAGTTTTACCACATCCCTTTGATACAGTGGCTCTGGTAATAGTTTGGATTCTCTGGGGGTCCTTCAGGTGCTCATTCCAGGGTGGTTGAGTGAGTTGCCAGCATGCCCAAGAGAAAACACGTAGCCCTCTTTTCTTCCCCTTCTGTTCCTCCAGGTCCCAGTAAAAGTGCCTTCTGGGGGAACCAGGTAGTCAGGTGTGCTCTGTGCCCTAAGTGGCAGAGGCATTGCTTTGGTGTGTTTAAAGGAGAGTGTTTGCAGTTTGGTTGGCAGCATCCCCCCAGGCTGAGCAGTCTGAACTGCAGCTGAGGTGTCTGGTCCAGGCCTGCCAGGGACCCCCACAAATGTCCAGTGTGGGGGATTCTTGAGGTTCTCCATCACCAGTCAGCTTTCAGACAGCTCGGGTGTGTTGAGAGTGGTATGGCTGCAGGTCCCTGGTCCACCTTCAGAAAGCAGATGGGCACAGAGCCGTCTCCTGCACCGTTGCCCACAAGCAGCTGGCAAACTTGAGCTGAGAAGAGTGCGGTTGACTTTCACACCAGCAGGCTCGGCCTGGATGGCAGCCTGGAGAATTCCTACCACTCCTGAGTCTGTTGATACTTAGTCTCCCCCTCAACACCTTAAAAATGTGCTAAGAAACAAGTACTCAGTGGAAGCCTTTAACTTTCCAGCAGGAAACCGATGTCCTATAATTTTGTCTCTGGATTATGTTCCTGCTGGGTTTTATGACAAAATAAAAATCAATGAAAGAACAAACCATCTACCTTATCATCATGGGTGTCAGAGGAAAAAACTACACATTATTCACTGTATAGTCAGTGACTGACACAGTGTCTGAGTTCTTTTGTATATTCATGGGGATGATTTAGCCTGGGGGCGTGGAGGAGGGGCAGGAGGGTAACTCCACTGTCTTTCAAATGACTACTAGGTACCAAGTGGTGGTTAGAGTATTTCCTGAGTAATACTGGAAAATCACTATCATGAATTCTCAGTTTTGAGGCTAACACTTTTGGCACCATTTTCCCAGTAAACAATGAAAGCAGCATATGACGAGAAAAACTGCTTGGCTAAAAGATGAACATTGTCAAATGCTAGCCAAGCTCCCGCCTTTTGTTGAAGCACCGCCGTAGTACTGGTTTCTGCCACGAGGTGGCGGGGCACGGCTCAGAAACACCTCTCAAAAGCTGCAGGGAGGGGTCGGAATTTTTCCTGGATTTAAATTGTTAGAAGGGGCAGGAAGAGAAGGATGGAGTCAAGTCTTCACCACAGAGCACGCCCAGAGGTGTCAGAGGTCCACGCAGATTGTCTGTCATAATTTTGGCACAAGTAAGAATCTGAAGTTCAGGAAGACCACTAAAAACTCCAGAGAAATGGGAAGTGGCAAAACTGGCCCAGCTTCTCCCTGTGAAGAGCCTCTGGCGGAGTGGCTGGGCAGCTCTTAATGCCCCAGTGAACCCGAGTCATACGGGGAGCCACACATGGCCCTTCAGTTAGTGCTGCAGGGCAAGGGGAGCAGAGAGCATTCTCTTCCCCCACCCCAGCTGCTGGCTCCTGCACAGAGCCCTGGACATTAGGGCTCACAGGGGAAACAGATCTCGGGGGACCTTCTCACACTTGCCCCAGGGCTCAGAGCAACTCCAGACATCACCATCCAAGCTGAGCTGAGTCACCTTTGCCTTTGTCCACACAAAGACCCCAAAACAGCACCTGCCCAAGGTTCCCCAGCTAGTGCTGAAAACCCACAGCTGTGCTGCAGGGCCTGGTACTTCCCCTCTGGGTCAAGCTGCTTCTTCCCTCAAGAGCAGACCTCACTTGTTTTTTAAATTTTTTCAAGAAAGCACTCTTGTTTTGGGTACTCGCATTGAACCCAGCCAGGGTCTCACACATCTAGGCAAGTGCTCCACCGCTGAGCTACACCCCAACCCATTTTTTGACTATTATTTTTTTGAGACAGGTCTTGCTAAATTGCCTAGTGTGGCCTCAAACTTTTGATCCTCCTGCCTCAGCCCTCCTGAGTAGCTGTGATTGTAGGTATGTGCCACCATGCCTGGCATGTTGCCACTTTTAAACTCCAAGATCTTATTTCCTCAGTGAATGCATGAATGGAATAAGCTAGAAGCCAAATTAGTGGATGAAGTAAGTTTTTGAACTGAGGAGCCATGTTACATCTGAGTAGCTGACATCACACTGCAAGCCAAGTCCTCGCTGGAAGCCTCAGCACAGACACTGAACGGCCAAGTACGATATAAATGCAATGTGTCATGTATGGGATCAGTTCTACTCTTTTTTTTTTTTTTTTTTGAGATGGGTTCCTGCTATGTTGTTGCTCAATCTGGCCTCAAATTTTGATCCATCTCAGCCTCCCAGTAGCTAGGATTACACTACATCTGACTTTTCCTGCTCTTAATACTGGGATTCCTAGTTGTGTTGGAGGCAAGAGGTCCTTTTCTCAGCTGAAGCCTTAGAGTTGGGTGGGCCACTGCCAAAGCTGCTGCTTCCTCAAAATGCATGAAGGAACAAAGGTTGAGGAGGTGCGGTGGCTGCAGCAAGGTAGGGCCTCAGCCTCCTTCACACCACTGGATGGGAAGGCAGGCACATACCATAAGCCTGCAGAGTGGCCCTCATGACTTGGGACTTCCATGTCCTCCGGTGTCCAAAGGAGAATGATCATTCTGGCCCTGAGTCCTAAGACCACGTCACTGTGTCCTAGCTGTAGCCTGTGTGGGTGGCTCATTTTGTGAGCCATGAGCACCCAGGAATATAGATCCAAGGTTACTTCTGCCTACTTTGGGCTGCACATTGGCCTACGGGGATGGAGGTTTATACAAGTTGGCACATTATTTAATAGACATCTAACTGTCCCTCAGAACAAGTTTCACCCACACCTACTAACACATTTCCTGGCTTGGGAAATATTTCAAGACACCAAGAGGGTGAGCCACACTTATGCCATGAAAAATGAAGCGCACTTGTCCTATCTTCCTCAGGAGGAGGAGAAATCCCAGCCATAAAGCAGAACCAATATAAAACTACATACAGCCTTTAGTTTCCCGGAAAACCTTTCACCCTCCACACATGTTCACAGGCCACTAGCATTAATAAAGAAGCTCAGTCAACAACCATCTGTCCCCAGAGAATCTTCCCTTAAGCAGACTACTGGGAGGAAAGAGTGTAGGGAAGGTGCTAACTTCAGTGCAATTGCTTTGGGGGAAAACTTGAAAGATCCTCCTGTACTCTGGGTCCCCAGGTCAGTCCCCAGAGAGGAGCTGCAGGGGGCACTCCTGAGCCTCTGCAGTCCATGTTTTTTGCCACTCCAAGATCCGTGCCACAGTGGGGTTCCAGTCCTAGGCAGCAAGTCTGGGCCTGCCCAGGCTAGCTGGAGAAATGGTACCATGTACAAAATGTGTGTCTGCTCCTACGTGACTGGACAGGGTGGGACCACATGCTCACTTGGGTCCCTGCCAGCATGACAGGTTGTGTGCAGCATTTCTACATGTGTCCTCACACGTCCCTGGTTTTCTCCCCACTCTAAACAGTGCAGCACTGTATCAGGTCCCGCTGGTCTGTTCCGAGACAATACCCTGTTGCCTGTCTCACTGTTGAAGCAGTTTGCGTGTGGAGCCCAGCAGCAGGAGTGGGAACAGCTTTTCAGTGTCTTTCGTTAGGCAACAGGAAAAAACAAAGTCTGGCTGAAAATTACCACTTGAAGTCTGGCTGATGCCAGGAAAGCAGTACTGGCTCCCTATGCTGGGAAAGTGATGGCCATTGATTTCAAGCCACACTTGGGGGAAGGGGACATAAGCAATAGCAAAACATCACCTCACTCCTGGAAAGAAAACTTAGTTTCCATCTGCCCACTCTACATACCAACCCAACACATGCCCTTTTCCTTAAACAGATCTTTAATGTGGTGAGACAGGTTAAAAAAAAAACAAAAAAAAACCAAACAAACTCCTCTCTTGTGAGAATGGAGTGGGATCTGGAGGTTGCTGGAAGTTGTAAACACAAAGTCAGGAAACCCAGGGTGGCATTCTTCCAGCCACCTTCCCACCTCAACCTGCAGGGCATGGCTTCCCTTGCTGCTGGTGGGAGTCTCTGAATATGTCACAGCTGGGGGTTTTAACCCACTTCCAATAGCAACAAGACTTGTAAGGTATTTTGGAGCTGCTTGGTGTGATCTGTCATGCCACCCACCTTATCTGCATCAGTAACCTTTAGAATTTAGTAGAGGGGGTTTTCATGAGCACCTGTGAATGGTTCTTCCCTAATATTTCCCCCCGGTGTAGTCACTGTCTAGACCTAAACCCTTTTAGTAAATCTTCCCTGCTGATCTAAACCTACATATCCAATCCAAAGGGGAATTCTGGTGACAAGGATCCAGGTGACTTTAGTGGCTAGTGATTGAGAAGAGTCAACTTAGTACAGGCCAAAGTATCACAGATGCCCTAATTATTCCATTGCAGTGATTCCAGCAACTCATCACTGGACTTGTTGCTTCTCCCAAAGACAAGTAGCTACTAAGAGAGATCCTCGTGCCTCCAAGACAAGCTTGACATAAGACATGGGGCAAAAACACACATGGACAGAAATCTTCCAGGGGAGGGACTTCATCTTGTATCCACCCCCTGAGAGCCACTGGGAAAGTTGCTTGAGAGCCCCTTACCCTTGGGTATACCTGGGCTTGGGTGTCCCCAGCTCTTGCCTCATTCTTCACAGGGACACCCATGCTACGTGTTATGGTTTACATCCGGATGTTCCCCAAGAACCTCATGCACTCATAGGCAGGGCTTTTGGAAGGTGACTGAATTATGATGAGAGTGATATAGCTGACTTGCTATTAGGAGGTGAGGCCTCTCAGAGGAGGCAGTTCACTGGTGGTGTGACCAGGAAGGCTGTCTCTCCCTCTCTGGCTCTTATTTTCTCAGTTTCCTGGCTGCCATGGCATAAGCAGTTTTTCCTAGGGTATATTTTTCTGCCATCCCATCCTGCCTTGGAGCCAGCAGACTGTGGGCTGAAAACATGAGCCAAAGTAAATCTTCTTTAGGTTGTGGGTGCTGGGTATTGTGTCTCGGCAACAAGAAAGTAACTAAGACACTGAGTTAGTCTTGTATGCAACCCCCCCACACACCCAAGCCTTCTCAGATTTCAGAGCACTTAGCTCCCCTGAAGGGATGGACAACGCAGGAATGTCCACAGCAACTTCTGCAGTCTGGGAATTCACTCTCCATCAAGTACCAAGGCAAACCAGGAGAGGCAGTGGCCAGAGCTCCAGGAGGAACCATCTTTTGGGCCTCTCATCCAAATGAGCTTTCTGGCTTCTGGAACCAAGATCTGACAGATGGTCATGTTAATTCTTAGGCTCCACCCATCCTCCTCAGCCCTATGCTGAGGAATGAATCCAGGGCCTTGTGCCTGCTAGGCGAGTGCTCCACCACTGAGCTATATCCCCAGCGCCGGTTCCCGGGATTCTTGAAAATTCTGGAACATAATCACCAGAGGTTGTGTCTGGCCACCCCCTAATAGATCAGGGAAGGCCGAGTGGATGATAACGTCCAGAGATGCCTGCTTTATTTCTTACTAGGTGATTGCATTTCAGGCTGGCAACATCAAATAGTCTAATTACCAACTAATTCTGTACCTCTGAACTACAAACCAACAATCCATTTCAATAAGGAACAACTGTGTCAACAGCTTATGGGGGAAGCTGGGTTTTCCAAATGAATGGTTTTGGCTGGCAGAGTGCTGAGTGAAACTGAGGGGAAGGCCCGGGGTTGTTTGAAGACCCTGACACCTGACTGAGACAGGCAAAAGCCCCTGTGAGTCCCTAGGCCTAGGCCCTCCACCCCAAATCCTAAGGACATAGTTGTTTCCCTTTTTGTGGTCAGTTCAGCTCAAGAGGCCAGCCTACCTGGGCCCCAGCAAAGGGGGCCCGAGGCCGACTTGTAGTTGCTCTGCCCTCTGTCCCCACTCCTGCCCTAGGGCACAGCTCCCTCTGCAGCTTCTTTTTAGTGAAAAGCTTAGCTTCGGGTAAATTCTTGTTGCTTCTTAGTGTTGCTTTGAAAAGAAAAGGGAATGACAAGGGTGATGGCGGGGGGGTGTTGCAGGTGCCTTGGCAGAGATCCAGCAACCTCAGGCACAGAGATGGGCAGAGGCAGGTCTGTGCCAGCTTGGCAGAGCTCCTCTAAGAACTCAGGGCCCAGTGTCTTGGGAAGATGCCCAAGGAAAAGAATTCATGAATAAAATTCCAAGACAGCGGGAGCTATTTGCAGCAGCAGGCAGAAACTAGGGGAAAGTTAAGAGCAAAGAAGAAAGAGGTAAAAGGGAGGAATGAGAAAGTCTAGTCACATGGTAGGAGCTCAACAAAAGTAGGCAATTACTATATGAATCATTACCTTAGCTACTCATTTCTCGCACCCCCAAACCTATAAGCTTCCTTTTAGATTTGGAGGTCTGCTGCCCAAGAACCCACTGACAAGCTGCTATTTTTCCCTAGGACCGAAAAAGACCAGGTCCCCCAGAAAAAGATACCCTCACAACAGCTCTCAGCTGGTGCCTGCCGAGCCAACGGCCCTTTCCCTGCTCCACCTGCGTGCCTGTGTGTCACCAAGCAGTTCCCTTCCAGCTGTCTTGGGCACTGTGTACGTGCACTGACCCCAGGCTCAGAGCCCCAGTCTGCTATTGCTCACCCTATCAGGGCCTTCACTGAGAGCTAGTGACCTGGAAAGAGTGCTGCAGCTCTAGTTTTAGCTAGGTTATGTCATCCCCACACATGCCAAGCAGTCTCCCAACACAGTAGGTTCTGCTGCTGCTGTGAGGACGTGCACCTTTGGGTGCTGGCTGAGGAGTTAATGCAGAAACAAGGCACCACAGAGAGGTTGGACTCTTGGGCTGTGTGATTCAGTACACGGTGGTAAAGTCCAAGGGCAAAGGGGAAAAAGGGGAGGAGGAGGAGACTGAGTCTTAAATAACAGCTCAGGAGGCTGGAGCTCCACTAGATGGGCTCTGGTTTGAGCTTTTCTGCTAGGAAGTCATTCACAAAGGCCTCCACAATGGCAGGGGTGATCTCCTCCACGTCCATCACGTACTTGGCCCGGGCAGACATGTCCAGAATGGTGAGCAGAGGGGCTGCTTCAGGCAGGTTGGTGTAATCTCGCAGGGAGTCAGTCATGTCATCCTGGAAGTCACCAGAGGAGAGAGAAAACTAGTACATTTAAAAAAGAGTCCCCCTCAAAACTTTAAAAAAAAAAGAGAGAGTCCCCCGGGGAGCCCATTCTCCTCAGAAGACATGGACAGCACCCCTATCTTGAAGGGCAGGTGACCCTACCCTTAGGGAGAAGCCCACTGCTTTGGAAAATTCCCTCTGCATCCCCCAAACCACAGGCGAGTCATCTGTCTTTACTAGCATGAAAGTAACTTTAACATGCCCTCTGATTTTTAAAAATATGATGTCTTTTGACTGCTTTTTTTTTGAGACAGGGTTTCACTATGTCCAGGCTGGTCTTGAACTTACTGTGCGGCCCAGGGTGCCCTCAAACTTGGCAATCTTCCTGCCTTGACTTTCTGAGTGCTGGGGTTACAGGCGTGTGCACCACGCCTGGCTTTGCTTTTTTGTGTGGTGTCTGGTATGTGGTACTGGGGACTGACCGTCCATCAACAGCACCTCTAAACTACATCCTAACCCTTTTTGTGTTTTATTTTGAGATAGGGTCTGGCTAGGCTGGCCTCAAACTTTTGATCCTCCCACCTCAGTCTCCCCAGCAGCTAGGATTACAGGTACGTGCCAGACGGCAATCAAGTCTCAATTATCTGTAGCTCGCCTGTGGATTATCTGAGTTGGACTTGGACTCTGGAATGATTTTAAATAGAAACAACTCACTGCCCCCCACACTGTAGTTTCAAGGAAGGCAGGAGTTGCCTGAAGACAGAGCTGCTTCGGCACTAAGGTTTTCACTGGTTGGCTGCATTTGTCTGAGAAAGAAGCTGGTGCTTTTCACCTATTCCCAGCAGCTGTCCAGGCGAACTTCTCTCATATCAGGCACTGCCTTTTTCAAATATAAAGGCAAACACAAATCCAATGATGAGAAAAAAGTTTGTCAGGGAGTGACAATTTGGGTTGGCCTTTCACACTACTGACCCTCATTTGGTAGGTAACAGAAAATAGACTTTACCCATTCTGGGATCGTTTTGCTATAAAACAGACAATATTCTAAACTTAAAGAACCAGATGTGGTGGCACATGCCTGCAACCCCGGTGTTCTGGGAGGCTGAGGCAGGACGATTGCAAGTTCCAGCCCAGCTAGAGCAACTTAACTTAGCAAAACCCTGTTTCAAAATAAAAAATAAAAGGGCTGGGGATGTGACTCAGTGCAAAAGCCCTGGGTTCAATCCCCAGTGGCACAAAATAAATAAATAATGAACAATGAAAAACCCGAGTTGCCCTGTGAAGAAAGGGCTTACATTATTTCTGGCCTTAAATGGGGGTGAGGAGGAGGCATGCTTACAGCTTGGTGATTTCTGAGACAAAAAACCAAAAATAAACCCTAAACCATACTTTCTCAAAAAGCAAATCTTTAGGAAGACTGTCAGTGATAGTCTTTCTTCCCTCTAAAACAGTATGCACCTCCCAGCAATGCTGAATGATTCAACATCTCTGGCAACCTTCACCCAATTCAGGGCCTCCATATGGGTTAATAAAAAATCTTCACGATAAACAGAGGGAGGCACCTGGACACAGACTGCACATCTCATTCCCGCTAGGAGCCTGGGCCAAGTCAAGGGCTCCACTGCCTCCCCTCTCCACCTCCCGCTGAGCAAATCACAGGGAGATGAATTTTAATATCCACTAAGGCTTCAGAAGGGAGGAACTCTGCCTGCCACAGGGGACAGGAGCAAGACAGAAAAAGGGGCCCCCTTTACCCTAGGCCAGTGTCCTGGGTTTGGTCAATGACCGATGTTCCAGCTCCCTGTCCCCCTTCCCTGCCCCCTTCCACATCACTTTGCTTCTGAGCATAAGGACAGAGAATGGGACCAAGGAAGCCATCGATGCCAGAAGCCCTGATGAAGTGCACAGCAAGACTGGAGCAGGCGGGGACTGGAACAGTGGATGACACAGCCACCTCTACCCAGCCTTCTGGGTCCAGGCAGCCTTCCTCCTGTGCCCACCCTCCCCTCCCCCTTCTAGGCATGAGTGAGTCCGTTTACTAGAGCCCAGGGACCAAAAGAGGAAGAGCACTGTTTTGGGAGTCACTGTGTCCTCAACTTCAATGCCCTCTCTGCTGCCTACTCCCATGTGACCTTGACAAAACACCTCTCCAAGCCCACGTCCCATTCCCTGCCCAGTGGATTTAACAAGAGCTTCCTCCCGAGGGTCGAGGTGAGAGTGAGCCAGCACCAGCACCCACAGCTACCCTGCAGGGAGCACTGGTGTCCCTCAACCAGTCAAGCCTTACTTCCCTCCTCTGTGGAGCAGGACAATGGCTAGGTGCCCAGACAGAGAGGTGAGATACAAAGGAGACAGCAGGTGAAGCACTTGGCTGGGCGCCTGGGATCCTGAAAATGTGCAAATGCTCCTTTTCAGCCTCATTTCTACAGCTCCGCCCCACAGACCTCAGCCCCTTCTGTTCTGCACCCATCTTTTTTTCCCAGCCATTCTCCAGGGGTTAGAGTTTAATACATGCAGCTCACTGAGCTTTGTGTGCAGCGGCTGGTGAGCCCTGAGGCAGGGCTTGTGAACCCTTTTTGTTCCCCTCCACCCCGGGGCTGGGCAGGGCGACTTGAGCTGCTTTTGAGGGGCCCCAGGGAGGGCAGCCAGGGGCGGCTATTGAGGTGATGAATGGGTGGCTTGGGGTGTCTGTTGAGCCCATCTTACCCATGCCTCTCCTGGGATCCAAACACAGTGTGAAATGAGCAAGGGCTCAGACCAACCGGAGGTACAGAGGGGTGCACTCAGGACAGGATGGCCTCACAGAGGATTGGTGAATGCCTGCTTCAGGGACGCTGGGGTTGGGTAGGAGGCAGTGAGCATGCGCGGAGGGTTCTTGGCTGGGAGCAAGGAGCACGCCTGCGCTGTGTGGCCATCTTGCAGAACATGGGTGTCTGCGAGATGCAGGTTCCCATTCCTCAGGGCATGCTGGCACCAGTGCACAGGGTTCCACTCCAGGGCCTGCTTTCTCATCCTGGGAAAAGTCCTTTGTCTTGTCCAGCCCAACAGAGGCCTTTAGGGCCAGGCCTTGGATGCTGAAGGTTGGGAACAGCAAGTTTCCAACTTCAGTGCTTTCTCTGAGCTGGCTGGGTGACTGCAGACCCCAGCTGTGGTCAAGTTGGGATCCCTGCGATGGGCTAAGTAAGGTCACTCTACAGGCTGGTGCGGAGGAACTAACAAGCTGACCCTGTGTAAAGCATGCAGGGCCTGTTCTGACCTAGCACCACGGAGTGAGAGTGGATGGTAGAGGTACGTGGTGGGGATTCCCCAGCAGCCTGGGTGAGTAACAGCCCTGGGAGGGCTTCTTACTGTTCTGAGGCTGCTGGGTAGGGAAGAAGGAAGCACGAAGCAGCAGGGATAGAAAATGGTTTTCCTTGGCAAATGACACACCTCTGCTTCCACATTTGTCTATGGCAAAGTCAACCCAGACAAAGAGGTCCCTTCAAACCCCCTCAAGGCCAGTGCCATTCATGTCCTAAGAGTCCCCTGCTGAGCCAGGCTTGCTAGGGCCAGACCCCCCCTCCACACTCACCTCCCCAGCCACAAAGAACAGAAGCGGTGCCTCCTCCTCTTTGGCTTTGTACTTGGCAATGATTTTCTCAGCTATTGGCTGAATCAGCTGTTTGGCTGCCTCAGACTCCCCATCATCCTCAGAATCTGTGATGGAGGCGGAGAGAAAAAGAAAGAAAACTCTGGCTTGTTAAATAGTGGTGCCCACCGAGTGGGCCTGGGTCCTGGGCCTGAGCTACAGAAAGGCCCATCTGAGCAGCCCCTGAGTGGAAAAGAACTTTGTCTTAGACACAGTCTAACTTCCCATGTGCACCAGAGTGTGTCTACATACATGTGCACATACGTGTGTAGTAGCAACAAAGGACATTCATACAGTACTTTCCTGCACTGGCTCACCAGGGACAACTTGCCTCAGTGAGTAGAACCAGTGCTCTGGGCAGACACCTTGTCCCTGAACTCCTCATGAACCCACCCTAGAAGCTGAGCTTCCCCCTAAGCAAGGACCTGAGGTCCCTACTGTTTTTTTTCTCCATCGCAGAATGCAAAGCCATGACCTGGGACCTCTGGTCTTGTAGTGAAAATGGCAGAAGTTCTGGTGGAGAGGGGGTGAGGAATGAGGTCCGGTCTGCAGCTTTGATGGTGATGGGGCCCCTTCACAGCCGGCACCAGACTTGGCCTGGAGGGGGAGGGCCAACTGCACACAAGAACACAGATTAGGCTCCCCCAACAGGAGCAGTCACACACACAAGGTGCCAGGTCTCGGGTGCTGAAACCTGTAGATGAAAGCAAGGGCAACATCCCCAAGTGGCAAAAGCAGGGGAGGGGACAGCAGACTCCTACACAGCGGTTTTACCCAGCAGTGCTGCACTACCCAAGAGGCCCACAGTACACAGAGATGGCCAGACACACTCTGGATCCCCACCTAATTTGTTTGTGATGTTCTCCAACTTGCCTTGCCTCTCTGGGACCCTGTTTCCACATTTCTGCTGATGGCCATGAGGTACCTAAATGTCCCTGCATTCAGAATTGTTTCCTAACTAACCCTAGGATGGCAGAAAAGCCCCAACATAAAGATTCCCCAAGGCTGCTTCTCTCCAAGAGGCCTTCCTTCCCAAGCCCAGACCCAGCCTACAAGTCCAGTTGCTTAAGAATTCCTTTGTGTCTGCTTATCAGCTCCTCTCCCAGTGCTCCCCAAACCAGACCTTAGATAATGGAGGAGGATGCTGCTCCCCAGTCTCTCAGCAAAGCAGGTATGGCCCATCTCAGCCACTAGTACAGCAATTCAGCTGCAGGAGAGCAACAAGTCTCAAGGCTGGGGGCAACACAGATCTTGGCTAGAACTATGTGCTGCTCAGTTTACAAAAGCAATCTGACTCATCTCACTGGGCCACAAGGATCGTAATGTGGATGTTCTTCTGTCCTTCTGCCCTAAATGAGAGCAGCACACAGTGGTCACCTAAGTGGTCAGTGAGGATGGAAGAGCCAGGAATGTCTCCTCAAGCTCCCGCGCCAGCTGTTCCAGCCCTGGAACGGTCTGAACACAGAGAGCTCAGAAGCAGCCTGGGGTGAGCCATGGCCTGAGGGAGCCCAGCCCCCTGCAGCTGCTGTGTGTGCAGCCCTGCCACTTTCCAACAATGGCTGTGTTTATGGGGGGCTGGGGGCATCCTCCAAGCCTGACCTATTCTGCCCAGCTGGCAGCCGGGAACAACTAGGAGGAAAAGCACAGCAGCAACAGCTCCCAGACCCTCCCCCAGGGGGAGGGCCATGAATAAATCATTGGGGTCAAAAGTGAGGCTGCTGCAGAGAGACAAAGGCCCAAGCTCAACACCGTTAGTGGCAAGAAGAGGCTGCAGGGACAGGCAGCACTCAAGTGAGGTCCATCCTGGCCCATCCCCACCCTGGGGCCCCCACTGAGCTCCATACCTACAAAAAGGACGAGGCAGGGTCCCTCGTTGAGCTGCACAGCATTGGAGTCAGAGAGCTCCAGCACAGGCTTGGGGTGCCACGGGAACTCCCTGCAGTCCTCGTCGTTGAGCACCTCCACCCGCCCCTGCCGCGTGATTACCTCCCCCTGTGGGTCCAGCACGATGAGCGTGGGGATGCCTGCAACAGAGAGTGCTCATTTGGCCATCAGTCCAGGAGAGGCAGCCAGATTGGGGACACAAGGCACACTTACAATTAAGAATCCAGGCCTGGAGCCCGAAAGCCTGGGACTGGATCCAGCCCTGGCTGCTCAGTAACTGCAGTACTTGCTTGGGTCTGTGTGGAACCTCTCTAGGAACCTGAGCAATAGCTTTTTCAGGGCCTCAGGGCCTCGGTGTCCTCAGTGCCAACATGGTGAAGGTGCTGCAGTTCCTACCCTTTCCCCCTCTTCAAGAGCAATGAGTAATGTCCTTAAAGAAATGAGCACGCAGCTGGGTGTGGTGGTCCATGCCTATAGTCCCAGCTCTCTGGGAGGCTGAGACAGGAGGACCACAAGTTTGGAGCCCAGCTTGAGCAATTTAGCAACTTATCAAGACCCTGTCCCAAAATAAATTTTAAAAGGGCTGAGGATGTTCCTCAATGTGAAGGCCCAGGGGTTTAATCCCTAGTATTGAAAAAAACCCAAACAAAACAAAACAAAAAAACAACACCTGAGAATTGAGCACATGGCTCAGGGGTGTATTCAATGGTAGGGCACCTTCCTAATATACAAAACGTCCTCATTCTGATCCCTAGCGTGGTGAGGAGGAGGAAGAAGAAAAGGAGGAGGAGGAGGAAGACTGAACAGAGTCTTGGCACACTGGAAAAGGTGGAGACCTCCCCATCGTTAGTGAGTTTAAAACTGCCTGAAGTGGTGTAAGAACACACACACACACACACACGCGCACACACATGCGCGCGCACACACACATGCACACACACACACACGCAAGGCAACCAATGGGAGCAGAGTCTTCAGACAGATGCGAGGCTACAGTGAGCAGGGGCACGCTGGGGAGGACCCTGGGGCCAGGGCGGTAGCAGCAGAAGCGAGGAAAGAGGACAGCTGGCTGCCTGCAAGCCACCACAGCCTTTTGCAGTCCCCTACCCCCAGGCTCAGCCCTGGTGCCAATACACACTGAGAGGGGCAGTCCCCAGAGGGAATAGCACCAGGGATCCTGGACTGGAGTAAGAAATGCAACACAGAGTTTGCCTGCAAAACACACACACCATCAACCATGAGGGAGGCCTCCAGCAGACACTGAGAAAAGTTCCTCCTGGGTGACAGTCCTGTCTGTGCCTGCACTTCTTTGCTCTTCACACCCCACTCCCCACTGCTTCTCCTCTGGCCAGGGCTGCCCCCACCAACCACAGAGTCAGCCTCCTCCATGTCCTCTGAGGACATTTGTCTCTCCATTGGCAGTCCGTCCCCTCCCCCACGAAGCTATCCAGACACCTCTCCTCCCAGGCCAGAACAGAGCTTGAATTTTATATGAAAGCCAGGGCAATTTAATATTTATAGATTCTAAAGTATTTGGTCAGTAATTTGCTCCACTGACATTTTACTTCTCCATGGGGGGATGGCCAAGTACCAGAAATACGGCCCTGGTGCTTTGTGACCTGCTGCGGCAGCCAGCCCAGTGGGCATGCAGTGGTGGGCCTGTCTTCAAAAGGAATAAACGAATCCATTATGTTCACACCTATTAGAAGAAGTGGCTGGACGTGTCAGGGAACAGGTCCAGAGAGAAATGGGCTCCAGGACTGCCACTCGTGCCACATCACACACAGACACATGCAGCCGTCATTCCCTGGGGACTTTTAAGGTACGCTCAGCAGTGAACAGGACTCCTGAGAAGCTGTGTGTCAGAGCCCAGGAGCCCGGTGCTTCCAGCCTTGTCCTAACTGCTGCTTTTCCCCACGCCCAGAGGCCTGGGCCCACCTTGGAGGGCCTCTATCCCTGGGATCAGAGGCTGGACTTGAGTCAGCTGCACACAGTGCTCCACATTACCGCATCCCAATAAAGCTTTGGCAGAGTTCCTTATCAGAGCTGGTGTGTTTCTGAAATCGGGCAATTATGAGCATTGGGGTAAACCAGAGCCTGCCCACTGCTATGACCAGAAACAGCAGTGGCCTTGGGATGCCGAGCTGGTCTGGGGAGGACAGGCAGCCACAGAGGGTGGAGAACAGGGAGGAAGGAAAATCTGATGGCCTAGCAGCCCACTTGCTGGGTCAGTGCCTCAGTTTCTCTCCAAGATAGTACTATAAGAGGACTTCTTTGTTACCATGACTATGGCCTCTCTTGAGTCCAGGTCCATGGGGACAAGGAGAGCAAAATGAGGACTGGACCCCCCCAAACTAGCTGCTGAGGAGTCCCCAGCTGATTCTGTCAAGGAACAGCTCCTTTGGGCCTGGGTTTCCTCATCTCTTTCTTCAGCCATGCAAAAACAAAGTCTCCTTTTTGTTTTTGGTGCTTTGGGCTACACTGACTCAGGGCAGTATCAGATATGTGACTGTGGTGCATAACAGAACAGTAAACCCCCGCCATCATACTTGGACCCAGAGAAGTGCTTGTGTTTGGCTCATGGCTAGGGAAAAGCATATACGGCCACTGCCCCTTCAGTTGATCTTGGTTTTTGGCCCTAGAGCCCTGAGGGTGTGCTTTCCTTTGCTGCTGA
The DNA here is from genome assembly GCA_028451465.1 of Erethizon dorsatum. Lineage (NCBI taxonomy): Eukaryota > Metazoa > Chordata > Mammalia > Rodentia > Erethizontidae > Erethizon > Erethizon dorsatum. The sequence continues at coordinate 38,051,490 of CM051826.1, forward strand.
GTCAGACAGCTAGCAAAGGGGAACTTGCTTCTATGGGGTGTCTGCTCTCACCAAGCATGATACAGATGCTACCTCATTTAATCATCATAACAGGTGGCCGCAGGAAGGACCACTGTCCTTGCCTTACAGTGGTCAAGTTGCCAGGTGACCTTGGCAGTCGGTAGTCATGTCGGCACAGGAACCCTGGTCTCCAGGCCAGACTGCTCTCTTTGCTGAGGACCCTTCCAGCACCTGGTTGGAGGCTCTCATATTTAAGGCCTGGGAAGGTCCCCATGGCGGCAGCTCCCTGCACCACTCTCCTTCCTCCCCTCCTTCTCCAAGGCAGTGGAGATGAAAGGTTGAGCCTGTGGTCACCTCTTCCTTCTCATCCCGTCATGCGGTCCCTGAAGCACTTTCTCTGAAGTCAAGACTTCTTGGGAGAAAATAAGAAGGAAGACTCAATAAGAATCTTAAAGGGATTGGCAAATTTCTTTTCTTTTTTTTCTTTTTCTTTTTTGTCTGTTTGAGACAAAAAAGTGTTTCACTATGCGGTTCAGGCTGGCCTTGATCTCACTTTGTAGCTCAGACTGGCCTCAAACTTGCAGCAATCCTCTTGCCTCAGCCTCCTTAGTGCTGGCATTACAGGTGTGCACCACCATGCCTGGCGGCAAATTTCTAACTGATGCCATTATACAAAATATCTTCTAGACTGGTAAGGGGCTTCTTGTAGGGAATTAAAAAGGGCACTCATCACTGCTTCGCTTGAGTCCTCATTTCCCAGCCTGGATGGCTGGGGTAGCTGGGGGAAAATCATAGTCGGGATTCTAAGGAAGATCCAGGCAAGTTCCTCAACTTCTTTAAGCCTCATTTCCACAGTTGCCAAATGAGGATAATGAGTTTCCTATCTTAGTTGGTTGTGGGGAGGAATAAACTTGATGTTAATATAATATACTGTTAGCAGAGTACCTAGTGAACAGTAAGTACTCCATAACCACTCACGGTTATTATAAATCAGCTCATATTTTTTTAAAGTCATCTCTAAGCTGATGGTTTGGCTGGTGAGCTGGCAGAGGTACAGAGGATCAGGGCCTTGTTCTAGTGAGAACGCTGGTAACCTCAGGCCGGGCTGGAGGAAGTCAGCTAAAGAACAGAAGAGACAATGTCAATATTGCAACCAGAGTTCTAATAGCAGTAATGTCTGTCAGGAATGGGGATGGTGGTCTATTACTTGAACTGACCTAAGCTTAAGTTTTGGGCTTAGAACATATACCTTATGATCCTAGAGGGAGCTCACCCCCAACTCCTAAGCCTGGGAAGCTGGGCTGGACCTGGAGCAGTACCGAAGAGTCCCTTCCACCATCTCCCTCAAAGCAGAGAAGAAAGGAGACGGCTTATGTAGCCAGCTCCAAACTCCTTTCCCCTGGGGGGAACCTATCTGTGAGTGTTTAGAACAATCTCAAAGCCAGGTGTAGTGAGAATGCCCCATGATTTAGTTTGTTTTTCTTTTCTTTCTCCTCCCCCCTTCTCCCCTCCTCCCCTCTCCCACGCCTTTGTTTGTTTGTTTGTTTGTTTGTGCACGTACTGGGGCTTGAATCCAGAGGCTTGTGCATGCTGGCAAGCACTCTACCACTAAGCTACATCCTCAGCCCTTCTTAGTTTTTATTTTGGGATGGAAGGTTGCTAAGTTGCCCAGGCTGGGCTCAAAAACTTGCAATCCTTCCACTTCAGCTACTGAGTAGCTGGGACCCCTGCACCACCATACCCAGCTTATTTTTCAATTATTAACAGAGTTTTGAGGGGCTAGGAGAAAGAAAGGGGGTACATGGGGCAAAGAAACTGAACTCCTCCAGGACCATGGGGAGAAAGGGAAGGAGCCAGGAGGCTTGTAAACTAGCTTTCTCTGCAGCCAGATAGCAGCATGATCTGAGGGGATGAGGATCATTCCCCAAAGACTGCTGGAAGTTGGGAGGAGAAATTGGAAGAAAAGCAGATCCTGGCCTGGAAGCACAGGTTAGGGTGCATGGTAGGGTAAAATACCATGCAATCATGAAAATGGCCATTGCAAGCACTGCAGTGAGAGTTTTGTAGTACATTAAGGGAAAAATGCAGAATACAAGTGCTATGTGTACGTCACAACTATGTGTAAGTGTGTGTGTCCCTGAACAGAGACCGAGGGACTCAGAAAGTGGGAACAGTTGTGCTAGTAAGGTAGGAATGTGGGTGAGATAAGATATATTTGGGTTTTCTTAAATGGGATATGTGGATTAACATAGAATGAAAATCAAAACTGAAGGGCCTGTCTTCCCCTGGGGTGGGGATGACAAATACAAACCAACACCTCAGCCAAATCAACTGTCAGTTCTGCTCAGTGGATCCCCAAAACTTTCCCTTGCTTAGGGAGCTGACAGGAAGGAGCAGGCAGTTTGGGTGGGGAAGCTTGGAGAAACCCAAGGGAGATCAAAGGGATGGCCTGGACCTACTTGAACTGAGCCGGCAGATCCAAAGCTGCTCAGGCTGGTACCTGTGCCAGGAAGCAGGCAGGAAGACATGTATGGCAATGCTCTTATAATACAGAAAATTTAGAAACCAGCAACTGCCCATCAACAGCAGAGCAGATCAATGACTGGTACAGGCATACAATGAAACACTTTCCAGCACTGAAAATAAACAAACTAGATATAAATACTAACAAGCATCAATCTTGAAAACATAGGGTAAGTGAGAAAAGCAAGTTGCACAAAATGCTGTTTTATCTATCTATTGATCTATCAATCAACTTATCTATCAATCTATATATATAGATTGATAGATATATCTATATATGTGTATATATATGAAAAATGTGAAAGCAGCTTATGAAGTTACACATGCAACGTATGGCAGTGTTCCCCCAGGGCAAAGGAAGGAAGAAGGCAGGAGAGTAAAAAACTCTCACCTTTATCTGTAATAATGCTCCCCATTCATTTATGTTTTTCCTTATTTTTTGGAGGGTGCTAGGAACTAAGCACAGGACCTTTTGCTCATTGGTTTATATTTTAAATACCTGAGCAAAAATGTCAATTCCAGGTGGTAGCCACATGGGTGTTTATCACGTGATTCTCTGTCCTTTCCTCTTTTTTAATATATATATTCTCAGAATTAAAGATGACACACAAAACAAAACACCAAGGCTGCCCCCAGCCTGCCCTTGCCAGCTAACAAGACTGCTCCAAACAGCCCACGCCAGCCCTTTCCATACTGAGATTTGCCTACAAAAAATGCCAGAATGGGCTGCTTGTCCTCTCCTGATGAAAAAATAAAGCTCCACATGTGTCTTTTTATTTATTTCTACAGATTCTCCCTCAAATTTATTTTTTGAAAGGGCCAAGGAAGAGGGGAAAGGAAAGAGGAGAAAGGAGGGAACTAGAAGAGGAGGAAAGAGAATAAGGAAAGGGGAGAAGAAAGCAGGAGAAAAATGGAAAAAGAGGGAAAGAAACAGAAAACTAGTTGCTGGGCAGCAAAGGGCTCACACCTTGGCTTCCTTGCCACAGGCCAAAAGCTACCCACTGGGCCTTCTGCCCAGGCCTCTCCCTGACCAGATCCTGGTCCTGCTGGGCAGGATGGGCATCACTCTAGGCCCTCCACAGCTTTTAGGCCAGTGGTGGCAAACCTATGGCCACAGCAGGCTGTTTGTATCATCGAAAGCTCTAAAAGGTTTGCCATCACTGCCTTAGGCTGTCTTCCCTCTCAAATCCCAAGGATGGAGGAGAAAGGAAGAAAACCTGCGAGGGCTCCTAGCCCAAGAGAGAAGGGGCTCTAAGTCTCCCCACAAAGAATACTGTGTTCTCGGAGAGCCCAGGACTGCTTAGACAATTGCTAATGGGAGTTGAGTCTTGCCAAGTGTGTCTAAATGGTTTCTTTTTTTTTTTTTTTTTTTTAATGTGGGTACCAGGAGTCGACCTCAGGACCTCTCGCTTGCCAGCAAGAACTTGTGCCATTGAGCGATATCACCGGCCTTTTTTTTTTTTCCTTTATGTGGGTTCCAGGAGTTGAACTCAGGACCTCGTGCTTGCCAGGCAGGTGCTTATGCCGCTGAGCTATCTCACTGGCCCTAAATGGTTTCTTTAGAAAGGGATTTTTGAATGGCTTATAGGGACACAAATTCCCCAGACTGGGAGTTGGGAGCAGGGAGGCCCTGACTCAGGGAAAGCCAGCTACACTGGTGAGACAAAGGGGATGGATGCAAGCCAGATGCCAGTTCCTGGTGAGCTTGGCTGGCCCTGAGCAGTCTGCTGGTTCTCACAGGCTGGACTTAATCCAGGGTACCCAAAGGGAGCTAGTGACAAGAGCTTTTTTTTTTTCTTGAAGTACTGGGCATTGAACCCAAGTCCTTCACACTGAGCTACATACATGACCCTTTTTAAATATTTGATTTTGAGACAGATTCTTGCTAAATCCCTAAATTACCTAGGCTAGGCTCCAACTTTTGCTCCCCCTAACATTAACAGGAGTATTGGCTTGTCTAGCCCAGGGCAAACTCATCATCCAGGCCTGCAGCAGGTACTGCCACCCTAGGAAAGGAGTTACTTAAGGGGCATAGTGATAAGGCCCCCACTCCAGGGACACCTCAACAAACTGTCAGCATTTTACAAGGCCTCCCTCACTCTGCAGGGTGAAACTCAGAATCCAGGGACACCCTCAACCCAGTGTCCAGGATGCCCAGAGGGCTCCAGTGTCCTCTTGCATTATGCATTGTCACCCATGTCGGCTAGGATAGCACAAGAAAGCATAAAGTGACTGTCGGGCCAAGTAACTCCCTCTCCACAATGCACACTGACAGGGCCAGATGGAGGCGGCTCAGGTGGTGTGGGCAGGGGAATGCCCCAGACTACTCTGTAAAGTATTTTCATCAAACAGAATGGTCAGTGGGGAGAGACGAGTGGAGTGAGAGTGAGAGCCCAGGGCACCCAGACAGAGCCACACAGGGAGCAGCCACTCACCCAGAGACAGCCTGGAGGATCTGCTGAAGACCAGACACACACAACTGGAAACCTCCTGGACCGTGTGCATGCATGTGTACGCCCATGTGTGTATGTACACAAGAACGCATCAGTGGAACGACTTTAGAAGTTATAACCGCAGTGTCACAGAAAGCTCAGACATATTCAGAATTCAATAAAAAACAATTGTCAAGAGTTTTAAGATCTTATGAAGAGCATGAGCAAATATACAGCTCCTTCAAGTTCAAAGGTATTTAGAGCTGGACTGGAGACTTATAAATACCCAAAGAGTAAAATAAAAGCAAAATCCAATCAAGGCTAGCAAAGCCTGTTGGGGAGCTGCCAGCTTCCAAGACTAGAGAGAGTTGAGAAGTGATACCAATCAAATCACAGATGTGAATTCCAGGGGCTCTGAAGGTGAGACGCCCATCTTATTTGAGGGCAAGAATATAGCCCTGTAAATGAGCTGTCAACAGGGCCAAAATGCTGGCCATCTCAGCCTTACTGGAAGATACTTCCAAAATGATACAACTGGAATAATTATTCCCTTAATAAATGGGCAAGTTTCAAACTTAGGATGATCTGGAATAAGTTTTGAAATACAAATCAAGCTTGTGGTATTTGTATTTTTGTGTGCCAAAAATACAAGCAAAGTGAAACATTTGGTGTTTAACTTCATGATTTGGTTTTGCTTAAAAGAATGTGGCCTAACAGGTCCATTCTGGGATTCCAATATTAAAATATGTGATTAAGAAAGTGATGCAGGGCGGGTGAGATGGCTCAGCGGCGTAAGCGCCTGCCTGGCAAGCGCGAGGGCCCGAGTTCGATTCCCGGAACCCACATACAAAAAAAGGGCTGGTGATATCGCTCAGCGGCACGGGCGCCTGCTGGTGCACGAGGTCCTGAGGTTGACCCCTGGTACCCACAAAAAAAAAAAGAAAGAAAGAAAGTGATGCATACTTGTGATTTTTAAGTTAAAACACCTTAATAGTACTTCCATATTTATGTCAAATTTACTGGCATTAGTAGATAGACTTAAATACCTGAGAACATTTTGTTTGTCCTTCAGTTAAATATTTTAAGAGGTTTAAGTGAATAAATCACTTTTAAATGTTTAAAAGAGTCAAATTAAGTTTGTAAGTAGGCCCAACAGACCCCTAACAATAAGCGTCTACATTTTCCTAGATATTTTAATTCTGTTTCATTTTATATAGAATTAAAACTTCAAAAGCCAGGCAGGGTGACAGGGGCCTTTAGTCCCAGCTACTCAGGAGGCTAAGGAAGAAGATCACTTGAACATATGAGTTTGAGACTAGCGTCAACACAGTGAGATCCTGTAAATTATTAAAAAAAAAAAAAAAAAAAAAAGTCAAGTCCTGAAACACCAGAGCTCTTTCCTTCTGGCTTTTGAGGATAGAGTGAGAAGGTGGCTGTCTGCAAGTCAGGGAGGTGAGCGCACCAGGAACCAAATCACCAGCATCTTGCAGCTGGACTTCCCCGCCTCCAGAACTGTAAGCAACACGTTTCTGTTGTGAGCCACCAGTCTATAGTTCAGTGTTATGGTGGCCCCAGAGGACTTCGACAGTGACTTAGCTGCTGAGGGGACGCTTTATGGCTTGGATCTGAGTATACCATTAAGTGGAGAAAGAAAGAAAAATGTGGAGAAAGAGCTCACAGACAGACAAAGAGGCAAGAAAGAGAATGAGGGGCTGGGGTGCTGGTCAGTGGTGGAACTCTCGCCTAGCATGCAAGAGGCCCTGGGTTCAATCCCCAGCACTAAAACAAAACGAAACAAAACAAAACAGAGAGAATGAACACAACAGAAGAGGCAAGATCAAGGCGACAAGTCCCTAGGAGAACAAAGGAAAAACCTTAGAAAATAAGGATGAGAATGCTAACAAGAAAGAGGAAAGGGGATGGAGAAGATACCTGAAGATGTGGAGACACGGAGCCTAATGAAGCCACAGGTATGTCGCATGAAGAAGGGAGAAACTGAAGGAATTCAGGAGAGCCAACCATATTCCCACTAATGCAGTCTGCTAGAGAGATGGGCAGGAAGAGGAACAGGGAAAGGGGATGACAGAGAGGGAAGCGATGGCCCCAGGATGCCTGTGTGTGGTCAGGGGTGAGCTCCCAGCTGGCTCCACTTCACATCCCCCATCACTCTGCTCCGGGTCCAGCCTGAGCAAGGCCACAGAGGTGAGTTCTCATCATCCTTCTGCCCACAACAGGCTGTGGAGTTCCTTTCCTCTTGGTGCTCAGAAGCAGTTAGATGTGAAAACTTGCCTGAACTGGTACCTGTGAGAACAATGCTTCTGACTAGTAAGAAGTTCTTGCTGCACGAGAACTTAATGATAGCCTGTGCTTCTACAAGACATCAGCTGCCTAATGCACATGGATTACAGGCTCCCCCACTATCCTGAATGCCACTAAATAGAAGATAAGAGGTGACAATGGGAGGCTGGGAGGGAGCACTCATATTCCAGGGGCTAGCGCCCCTCTCCCCATGGCAGGCCTGTGTGAGGCTGCACATTCAGGCAGCACAGCTCTGAACTTCAGCATGAGGCTCAGTGTGTCTTCCAGAAATTGCAGTGAGTGACTTGCCTCTGGGATTTCTCTTCCAGTCTGGCTTCAGTGTCCAAAGGGTCAAGTCCAAGGACCTCAGCACAGTGGTCAAGCCTTCCGCATGTGGCCTCGTGAGTGTTACCCCCGTCTGCCCCTACAGCACACCTCAGGCATTCTTGTTCTGACCTTTGTCCCACAATGTCCCAAAGCCCTTATCTAACCTCACTCATTCTGTAAAGCCCTCTCCAGAGCCACCTCTTGTGGCTCAATAGCTCTAAGCCTGAGTCTCCTCTGAACTGAGATTATTCCATTAAATGCTCCTTGAGATGGATTCTGAGGCTTAGACCAGGAGGTCAAGTAAACAAGGGGCATGAAACACTACACCAGGGAGAAACTGGAAACCAGAGAACAAGGAAGCAGGAGGTGAGGAGCTGGAAAAGTGGAAGACGATAGCAGACGACAGGAGATGTGGACAACATGGAGCTGGCAGACGAGGAGCTGGAGGGGCCAGGTGTGGGGCTGGGCTGCAGAGGATGCTCAGGCAGGAGCTGGGTTCCAGGGGAATCTCATATTCTCTTACTATGGCTGGCTAGCTGCTGCTTGCCAGGGGACAGGGTCTTTCCATGTCAGCTCTCTGATCCTCGACAGAGGGTACCTGGTAGTTGAGGATCATGTACGTGCTTCTCACCCGCACACTGTCAGGGCTGAAGGCTGCACTGAGTGAATGAGCCTCTGGAAGCGCTTCATTCTTTCCTCCCACTGTGGTCACTTCTTTCTGGCTGTCTGGGCCACCCCCAACCACCCCAGCTCCTCTGTGTGCAATATTTACACGCTGACCACTGGACACTTAGAGAGGAGTGTTCCCTTTTCTGCTTCCTGAAGGCTGGCATAAAACTGTCAATTTAATTTTGAACCCAGCCAGCATTTTACAGACAGGCCTCCCCCAGCTCTGCCCCTGTCTAAGCTTGAGGGCAATCATTGATCTGTGCCTGTGAGATGTCTCTTCTGTGTTACTCACCCTCTAAGCATCCTCAGAAGCATCTCAAGGAACACAGTGGGGCATGGACTACTCCCTCCAAACCCGCTATGTACTGTATTACAAAAGGCAGTCATTTGGGAATGTATTAGCTTCAGGTGACCCCACAGCCTTAGCACTGACCACCAGCAATGTCTGCCATCTCAATGGCCTCCACATTCAGGGAAGGGCAAGTCCCAGCCTCTGACAAGTAGGATGCTCTACTGATGAGGTGATGTTTGGAAACAATGCCCCTACGAGGAAAGGCCTCCTGACTAAGCAGAGTGGCAAAGGGAGGCTCGGCATCAGCTCCCCTCCATGGGACAAGTATCAATTGTCTAAGCCCCTTATGAAATGGCGCTTATTTGGCCAACACTTTTTGATTCCTCAAGACATCGGCACCCCTTGCTCTTCAGCTATTCCCAATGTAAATCCCATCTGGTCCGCTCCTAGTAATTTCCCATTGACAGCAGTGAGTGAGTTGCCATCAAGAGGTGGAATCCTTGCATTTAAATCTACTTTACCATTTTTTCAGAATTGAGGAAGCCTTAAAAAATGCATGATGAGAAAAAAAATTTTTTTAATTTAAAATGCATGATACAATCCAATAAAAATGAATGAAAATGTCACCCAGAAGGGAAAACAAGAAAGGAAGAGAATGAAGGCTAGGGTCAAGGTCATGCACAGATAAAATTGCCAAAGGTGATTACAAATTCAGCTGAGATTTCTAGAGGCTACAGCAAAGAAAGAATTGTGGCCTATAATGAATTTAAAGTACATAAAAGATTTTAAAAATTACAAAAACCTGAGGCTAAGATGTAGCTCAGTAGTAGACCACATGCCTATTACACGCTTAGTATGCACAGGGCCCTGAGTTCCATCCCTAGCACAGAAAAATAAAAACAAAACCACCCCCTGCTCAAAAGAAGCTCAGCTAGGTGCTAGAGGATAATTTCCTGAGAATAAATTCCTATAAATGGGAATTCTAAATTAAGAGCGTTACAGAGGCTGCCGATGTCTATTGCCGGAAAGGTCGTGCTGAGTATACACTTCTCTGGGCACTCCGCTCTCCTCCCTACGCTGGGATTGGTTATCTTGGGGGCGGGGGGCATTGGGAAAGTGATAAATACAAATTCAGTATTTGCATCTGTAAATCATGAAATTATGCTGAATATTTTTCATATCTATACTGACAATATATGTTGGGTATGTTTCCTGCCTCATAGCTTATATTTTCTGCTTCATATCTTACATTTTCTCCTAAATTGTCTGTCTGTCTCTTTGTATACTGGTGCCTGGAGAAAGTTCTTTTTCTGTGAAGGATATTGATGAAACATCACAATTTTATAAAGAAAAGAGGTTAAATAACTTGGTCAAGGACACTCAGCAAGGCTGGGCTAGGACTGGGACACTGGTGGCCTACACTAAGGTGGTGGTATGCGTGAGTGTGCAAAGAAGTAAGAGAGCAAACAGGGTCCCAGGCAAAGATCTAGTAGGCCCAGGCCTGGCAGACACAGGACAGTTGACATTCTTGGTCTGCACCTGTGAGATGCTTTTCAAGTCATCTATAAGCGTGTGTGCCCGCGCTCAGTCACATCACAGAATTATGTTTTATGCACATTTGAAAAGAGAGCAGACTACAGTTGAGGGTCAGAGGAGGTCACACATTAAAGGCACCAGCTAGTATCCATGGGGAATGGGGATTTGAAAAAGCCCAGGGGTGTCCCAGTATTACTAAAAGGCTGAGATGGAAAGTCCATGGTCACTGGAGGAGGCAGGGCACAGCTGCACCTGGATATGGCACCAAAGGAGACAGTGAAGTCTTGGCGACACTTAGGAAAGACCTGGACCCTACCCAGCCAACCGGTTGTCTCAGCTGTAGCCTGCAGAGGGCCTCTAGTCACGAGCCAGAAACAGAAGCTGAGACACAGCCTGCTGGGTTGTACTGGCAAGACAGAACCCCTTCCCTACTGCAGTTCCAGAAAGACAGTCACATCTCCTTTAACTAAAACACGGCATCAGTTGGGGGTTAGAGAACCGAATCCCATGAACAAGAAGGGCAAAGCACAACTCCATGCATCCATGTTTTTGATTTGTTTTTGTTTTTTTTTCAGGGCTGGGGATTGAACCAAGGGCCTCGTACACGCTAGGCAAGTGCTCTCCCACAGAACTACATCCCCAGCTACTATCCTGAAGACTAGGATGGTGGTGTTCACATAAAAAAGAATAAAATTATACTTTGTTGCTCTAATAACCATTATTTCTGAAAAACATTATGATTAGTACTCCAAGTCCCAGGTCTCAACACTCTCAGGCAACTTCCTCACCTGAAAGGTACTTAGCGCCCCCACCCCTCACCATGATGCTTCAGCAACTGTAAGAGATACTTTATACACATTCCTCACAAATGCTCCCAGCAGATCTTTGTGTCAAGAGATTTTATATCCCCATTTCACAGAAGAGGAAACTGAGTGATAGAAGCAAAGATCAGTTTCTGTGGCAGGAAAACCTTGGGGACAGAGTTTTGGCCAAGTCATTTGGAATATGAGCTCCATGGTCTACCCACATCAGAAGCCACTAAGCTGGGGGTGAGAAGTACCTATTTTTTTTTTTTCATTTTTATTTTTTGGTAGTACTGGTGATTGAACTCGGGGCAGAGTCTCACTAAGTTGCTCAATTGCCCAGACCGGCTTCAAACTTAGATCTTCCTGCTTCAGCCTCCCAGAATGCCAGGATTACAGTTGTGTGCCACCATGCCTGGCTGAGAAGTAGCTGTCTTACCAAGACAAGTACTTTATTTATTCTCACCAAGACAAATACATACATACATTTATTTATTTTTTTTCCTTTGCAGTGCTGGGGTTTGAACCTAGGGCCTCATACATGGTAAGCAAGCACTCTACCACTAAGCTACACCCCAGGCCCATAGGATGAGTACTTAAAAAAAGGTTTAATAAGGTGTAAGTTATATACCATAAAATTCACCCCAAGTAACTTTTAAAATGGCAAGGAACATGGTCACTCACAGAAATAAAAGTGTTATTTTTCCACTAAAAAAGAAGGCCAGGGACACAGTAAACCCCAGTGGTCAGGTTTCCATCCAGGAAGGAGTTGGGTGGGGTCTGGGATGCCTACCTTGGATTCCATACAGCCGGTTGAGGCGCGACCGTCGCGCCTCATCAGTGTAGGGGACAGCAAGCCAGGGCATCTCACTGAAGTACTGTTTGAAGGACTCCTCTGACCTACAGAGAGACACATGTGGAGATCAAGCCACTGTTATCCGGAGCACACCTCCTCCCCCACTGTTACCAAGTTGTGCCCAGGACCCCTGTGAGGCCGGGGTTCCTAATCATTGGGCTCCTCAGACAGCAGGCTATGGGCATGCACTGTTCTACCCATTCTTGTGCTCTCCAAGAAGGACACGCTTCCCCACAGCCCGGCAGGCCATTCCAGTATCCTGTCACCTGCACTACACCAATTACATTCATGGCTGACTCTGTGTTTTCAATACAAATGGGCCTTACTTTTACAGGGAGCTTAGATGTACGCAGCCATCCCATTCCTGCGATAGTTCTAATTTGCTTATGGAACTACGATCTGTAAAGGACCACACACTTCAAACCAAGTATACACCTCTGATTCCACATATATGAAACTCTAGGAAGGACTGGTCTACTCAAGGGGATAGACAGATTGGGGCTTCCCTGGGGGTAGGGCTTGGGGACGGGGACTGACTGAGAAGGGGCACAAAGGAACCTTTTGGGTGATGGCAATGTTCTCTACCTTGACTGTGATGATGATGATTATACAGGTAATTAGGCAAAGCCCGCTAAACTGCAAACCTAAAATGGATACATTTTATTGTATAGAAATTATATTTCCAATAAAAGTGAGATTGTTTAAGGCTTTAAAAAACTGACTGCTTCCCCTGGCCTGGCTTCAGGGCTGCCTCCACTCCCTTGTGCTGAGATAGGAAGCTGTGAGGTGGGTCACAGGCCAATAAACAGAGCAGGGGACAGTGCACCTGGTGAGGATACAAGGTACAAAAGGCCTTCAGCCATAGCAACTTAAGAGACCCTCTGTGAGCACGAATTTAAAGGGCAGAAGCACCCGATACCAGGTCTGGAGCAGAAGCTCAGTCTGAATCAGAGCTGGAGCTAAAAGGAGCTCACTGATGGGTGAAGCCAGAGAGATATGAAGAAGGGAAGGAAACTGCAGCTAAAAGGACCTGACTTGCTCCAGGAAGAACGTCCACCTGCCCTCCTAGCTTTTGTGATTCCTTATCCATGTGCATTCAAATAGCCCCCAGACAGAGTTTGTGGCCAGAGCAAAGAAAACAACTGCATATCCATCCAAGACAGATGTCACATTGTATTAGTCTCTGGATCCCTTCCATCTTCCCCATTCCATATCCTTTTCTCACAATCTAGAAAGCTGAACGAATCAGAAAACACATCCTGATCTCAAATAGCTCAGGCCTGGATTGGGACATGCCCCAGTGTTTACAACAAGAAGAGGTTTTTCTTGGCTCCCTTCAGACAATCGCATGAGTAAATGTGAAAGGTATCTGCCTCCCCACCAATAACCTCAGATGTCTTCCCCAACCCCTACCTTCACATCCTACAATAAGAAAGAAATGTAAAGCTAAAGAAATGGATGTTAACCGCCTACGGGGAAGGGGTGCAGCACTGCCTGTCTGCACAGACACACATTACCTGTCTGCACTAACAAAGATGATCTCAAATTTCTGGCCTGCCTCCTTGATCTTCCGGTAGGATTCAACCAGCACCCGGGTGAGGCTTCGGCACGGTGGACACTGAAAAAAAAAGGAGCAGAACCTTGCTGCGTGACAAACCTTCTCTATTTCTCAGCCACTTGCTGTCAGAGACCAGGTTAGCAAGATCCAAGTAGGACTGGGACAGCAAAACCCAGTTTATCAAAGAGGTGGTACTAAGCTTGCCTCTCTTCATGGTGAGCATCCAGCAGAGGCTCTGTCCAGCCCATGCAGTGTGCCAGCAGGCAGCAGTTAGAACAGCCCCCCGGGGGCCCTTAGAGGTATCATCTGCATGGGTTAGGAGGAATATCCTTTTAGATCAGTCCAAAGAAGTCATTTTCTTGTGTCTATCATCATTCATAACATTAAGCACTCATTGCATACCAGAATGCATCAGGTGCAGAAGGCAAGAAGGACAGGAATTCCTGCCAGAGCAGGCACGCCTTCAGAAGCCAGAAGCCAACCAAGGCTGGGCTCAGTGGTGACATTGCTGCTTCCTCCTGTCTGGACTAGGAAGGGACCAAACACTCACCCAGTGTGCGGAGAAATAGACTCCCACGTGAGACCCCTCCAGGCTGCTACTGTCCAGCGACTGCCCATTATTTCTAAGCAAGGGCCCTGCGATGACTTCCCTGAATGGCTTAGGTCCCCAGGGGAATTCCAAACCTGAAACAGGCAACAGATGACACAACCATCAAGGCTCTTCATTATGGCCTGGGACCCAGGAAGCCTCAGGGCTGCAGGCAAGACGACTTAAACTCGGGACACAGAAGCAAGGCTGGAGATGTACAGGAGAAATAAAACAGAACAAGCTGCGCATGGGGGTACACGCCTATAATTCCGGTACTGTACTTGGAAGGCTGGGACAGGAGGATTGTAAGTTTGAGTCCAGCCTGGGCAACTGAGTCAATTAAATTAGCAAGACCCTATCTCAAGAATAAAAAATAAAAACATCTGAGGGTGCAGATCAGTGTGAAGATCCTGGGTTCAATCCCTAGTACCCTGCCCCCCCCAATCACAGAACAGAACAGACTTCCTAATTATTTTGATGAGGGCTAGATCTGGAAGTCACTGGCTCACATATTAACCATGAGTCAATTCAAGCCCACGCCTGGCATCTTGGTGGTTCTCAGTGTCCACTGTATGTTAGAACTGACCAGGGGATTGAAAAAATGTGATGCTACTGGGACCCACCCCCAGAGATTCTGATTCAGCTGGTCTGGGTTACGGCTCAAGGAACTAAGTGAGAATTTAAGTGTGATAAAAAAAAATAAAGCCCACTCAACCCAGATGCTCAACAGTGTGATGATACTTAAACTTCAGGCAGGAAGAATAAATAATATGCTCCCAGTTCAACAGAAGAGTGTTTTCTCACAGGGTGGTCCAAGGCCCCCTGCCTCAAAATTGCCTGAGGGGTCCAGGATGGGAGGGAGGAGCACAGATCAATTAAAAATGCAGGTGGCCAAGCCCCCCCTGAAACACAAGAATAGAAAAATCTCTGGGGAAGGGCCCAGGCCATCTATATTGCTAACAATCTTTGGAGTCAGGGAAGACCTGGTTCCACCATGCCCTGGTTTTTACAGAGAACAATCCTTCAACACAGATGAAATTTTTTTTTACTGGAAAAATTTGTGACCAGGGCTAAACACTCTAATCTGAGCAATAAGCAAGGGAGGGGAGGTCTTGCAATTCTTATCACTCCAGTGCAAGTGGGAAAGAAGCAGACCTTCGCTGGCCCTTGAGCAGGGGGTCCGAGCGGCCTCCCCAGTCCAGGCTATGGTCAGCGAGTCAGCAGGACCTGGGCTGAACTCACCCTGGCCGGGAGAGCACCCATAGTTTGCAGCTCTGCTGTGGTGGGCAGGTGGAGCAAACCTAATCCTATAGTCCCGGAGTCTGAAATCTGGAAATTTTTGAGAGTCACTGGTGGTCACCAAGATTTAGATTTCAAAGCATCTTGGATTTCAGATTTTTAGATTAATGATGGTCAACCAGTAAAGCCTATGCAAATATTCTAAACTCCAAAAAACTCCAAAATCTGAAACATTTCTACTCCTAAGCATTCCAGATACGGGATATTCAATCTATATTTCAAAGAGGAAACAAAAAACAAAAAACACACCACTTAACCTGGCTCTAACTGTTAGGGTGACAGCTGCCATGGAAGTAGCACTAGAAGCCAGTAAGTATCTGGGTCTTCACTGCTTTCCAACAGCCTCCTGGAGCCCTCAGAGCTGAACTTTCTTTTCCAGACTCCATCTGCTTTGGCTCATGAATTAAAGCTCCCTAGAGGGACATTCTGGTCCCTTTATAAATCTTAACCATGACCTAGAGAATACCATAACTTCATCAAGACAATGTTTTCTACCCACATAAACCCACTTACATTTCATTAGTACTGCCTATGCCAGCAAGGAGAGGACTGGGGCAAGAGAAGGAGGGGAGTCAGCAGCAAGAATGCAGATGGACACATGGCGACACCTCACCTTCTGGGTCATCGCGGATCACCAGAAGCCCATTCCTGCACACAACCTTGCCAGTGGTAGCATCTAGGAATATTAGCGATGGAATGTTGGAAATCCGGTATTTGTTCCAAAGTTTAAGCTGTAAAAAGGAAAGAAGGTGGTTAAATCCAAAGCAAAGTAATTGCAGAATTCTGTTTAGCCCTTCAGGCCCCAGGGGAGACAAGTGGGGAAGCACTGAAGTGTAAATAAAGGAGTAACTGGGCAGCAGGGCAAAGGAGCAGGTTAATTATAATCCCATGTGGCCCTCTGTTCTGTACAGAGCCCTAAGTGCCACCAGGCTCAAGCTGTGGCAGAGGCTGCTGGAGAACCACGTTTATTCTCTTTCTTTCCCCATGGGCACATTCTCTGAAAAGCATGAAAATGAAGCTGCATCGCACATCCTAAGACACAATCAGACCTCCGCCAGGCAGTTAAGGAGGGAAGAGGAACTTCTTTCCCACCAGCAGGTAAAGGTGGCGGGCTGCTCCCCTGTTTGCCTGCTCCACTGTGTCCCCTTCATTCCAAGGGAGAAGGGAAAGGCTTTTCAACAAGAGCAAGGAGTTAAGATGCCCTTCAGGGCCGGTGAGATGGCTCAGCGGCGTAAGCGCCTGCCTTGCAAGCGCGAAGGCCTGAGTTCGACTCCCGGAACCCACATACGAAAAAGGGGCCGGTGATATCGCTCAGCGGCACGGGTGCCTGTTGGCGCGTGAGGTCCTGAGGTCGTCCCCCTGGTACCCACAAAAAAAAAAAAAAAAAAAAGATGCCCTTCAAACTGCCTCACCAGGCCCGCATTTGGAATGTCATAGCATGAGCCGTTTGGGTACCCTGAGCCAGCGCCAACCCGCAGCCCACGGTACCACTCAAAACAACCTTCAGCCGAGCGGCAGGCTGTTGAGGTTGGCTGTGCAAACTGTCAGAGGCCAGGGTCTAAGAGGAATGAGGTCGAGAAAATGTGAGCATAATTGCCCAGGTGGGAAGCCGAGTGTGTGCGGGCCCGGTGTTTGCCGCGTGCCGCACGATGAACACTATTCAGGTGGGCTCCGGGTGCTCGGAAAAGTAACTGCCAAGCCCCAGAAACACCTGAAATGAAATGTCAACCCAGCAACGCGTCTGCAGAAAGAAACGAAGGGCAACTGCACGAGGGCCCACTGGCTAGGACACTCCGCTGGGGGCCTCCCTTCTGGGAAACTGGGGGCCAGCCAGGAAGGCTGGGCACTCGGGCACACAGCATGCAGCAGAAGGAAGCCCATGTGGCTGTGGCTGTCACGGTTTTCCTCTCAGCCCCAACAGTGAGAGAGCAGGACAGGGCATCTGCCAAGAACGGCCCCACTTGCACACTGCATGTTTTTTCCAGCCCCAAGTTTCCCGTGGGCTCACAAAACAGCTTCTGAGCAAGAGCGGCTCTGGGCTCTGCAGTTTGCGATAACAGTACATTTGCATCACTCCAGAGAAACCGGACACTGGGCTCAGTGAATGAGACCTTCTAAGAGAAGAGGTCCGAACAAACAAATCCACCCTGCCCTGTGGTTTGCTTCAGAAATTTGCCGTGTGAGGGTCCAGGCAGGTGTTAAGTTATTATTTTTTTTTTTAAAGGAAGAGTAAGATAATTGGTTTTTTCTGGTTTAAAAAGTAATCTGTGGAGGGGAGAGTAATCATTGGAAAAAAGTGGGAAATACAGCAAATTACAAAAATTGAAGTAGAGGGGCCAGGGATTTAGCTCAGTGGCACGGCACCTGCCTGGCAAGCATGAGGTCCTGAATTCGATCCCCAGTACCCCCCCAAAAAAATTGAGGTAGAAAAAATCACCCATGATTTACCATTTAGGAGAGCTTAAACAATTTTATATTTCCACCATCAGGAAATAAGAATCCCCATTTTCCTAGTATCTTCACAAAGATTTTCACTGACACTAGTTTTTTCAATTTGATAGGAAAAAAAAAATGACCTAATTTTTCTTGCTTATCTTTTACTTGTTGTTTAGGAGACACACTGTAGTAAATACATGTTTTGTTTCCTCAGTATGATTTATAACTGGCAAGCACTGAGTAACTCTGCAGCTATTAACTGAGCACCTACTATGTGCCAGGTCTGTTTTAAGCACAGGAATAAAAACACCAAGGCAGATGAAGCCGTTGCCATCATAGAGTGTCTGTTCTGGTGTGAGAGACAGAAGATAAACAAAAACAGAAATAGAAAAATAATTTCAGAACTTTCTAAGGCATAGAAAGAAATACAGCAGGGGAAGAGCAATGGCACAGGTCAGAGAGGAAGCCACATTTTAGGAAGCGTGAACTGAAGCCTCTGAAGAAAGACACTTGGTTACAGACCTCAGTAATTCAATGGAGTGTGTCACATGCACAAGGGGGAGGCCATCTGAGTGAGGCCCAGGGGAACTGCATAGAGACTGGGAAGCTGGTTGTGATGGCTGAGGTGGACGCAGCCAGAGACAGCCAGTGAGGGGGCTGTGATGAGCCAAGAGCAGGACTTGGGTCACAGCAGCACAGTGAAGACACGATCTATTCTGAAGATAGAGGCAGTGGACAGACTGAATATTGGGGAGGCAATGAAAGACAAAGATGATGTACCAAGGTTTGGGGGATGCTATATTTTGGATCTTAAAAAATATTCATGGGTTAACATGTTTCTGCCAGCTTGAACCACTGGTGGTACATGTATGATTGGCCCATCGGCTGGCTTGTACCAGCAGTGGTAGAAATGGTACAGTCATGCATGTACCACTGGTGGTTCAAGCCCACTGGCAGTGAGACATGGGAATTACAGCTCTATTCTGAACATGATAAAGGCTTGGTGCCCAGTGTGGTGCTATTGGGAGATTGGCAGGACCTCTAGGACAGTGATGGTGAACATTTTAGAGCTTTCAATGATACAAAAAGCAAGCTGAGCACACGTGCCATAGGTTTACCATCACTGTTCTAGGAGGTAGGGCAGGTGGGAGGAAGTTAGGTGGATAGGAACATGTGTGACCCTGGCCCCTTTCACTTTCTCTCTGCTTTCTAGCTACCATGAGGAGAGCAGCTCGCTCCACTCCGTGCTCCCCATGAGGATGTGCTGCCTCACCACAGGTCCAGAGGCAAAGGGAGCAAGTGACCATGGACTGAAACCTCTGAAACCATGAGCCAAAATGAACCCTTCCACTTTGTAAGTTATTTCAGGTATCTTGTTATAGTAACAGAAAGCTGACTAACATAGGTGCATGATCAAGTGTGCTCTGGAGGGTTCCCATTAACCAAGATGAGGAATAATGGAGCTAGAGCTCATTTGAGAGTTAGAAGTCAAATTAAGTTCAGATGAGTCAACCTTGAGTTGCCTTTGTTCTTGTCCTGCTATATTTTCTTTCTATCCTTTACAATGGTCTGAAATTATTTTTCTATTTCTTCTTGTTTATTTTCTGTCTTTCTCACCAGAACAGATACTCTATGGTGGCAACTATTTCATCTGCCTTGTTCTTCCTTGTGCCTGTTGTGGAGATCTCAACCCAGCACCTGGATTTAAAAATCTAGACTGGGGAGAAGGAGGTTTAAGGTTCTGATCAGGGATATCAGATCATCAGTGACTACATAGTTGTATAAGGTCATGGATCTGTTGAGACCTAAGGAGAGGGTCTGGCTGAGAAAGAGATCACAGGATAGATCCAGGGACTATGGACAAAGAGGGCTGAAGAGTGCTGGGGGAAGCAGAGGAAGGTGAGGGGAAAGAGCAGGCAATCATGTAATATGCTGCTGAGCTATAACCTTGACAGGGTCAGGAAAGTCAGTGGTGTGGAAGAGGAATGGGCACAGTTCCGTCTGGTACACTTGCCCCAAGTGGGCCTGCAGACAAACTTGAGTCCACTTGCCAACACAGGAGACATCAAGAGGAGAATAATGGGCGTGGTGGCACATGCCTGCAATTGCAGAACTCTGGGAGGCTGAGGCAGGAGGATCGCCAAGTTCAAGCCTAGCCCGGGCAACTCAGTGACATGGGAAGATACTGTCTCAAAATAAAGAAAAAGGGGATGTAATTCAGTTTGACGGCCCTGGGTTCAATCCCAAGTGCTGCTAAGAAAGGAAGGAAGGAAGGAAGGGTCTGAGGGAGTGACCATGGATAATTCTCTTTAAGAGTTTTGCTGTAAAGGGAGTGGATAAGAAGGGGTTTCATTGGAAAAACACACAATGAGGTCAGAGGGAAGATATTTTAAAGATGCAATAACATGCTGAGCATGGAGGTGCATGTCTGTAATTCCAGCTACTTGGGAGACTAAGGCAGGAGAATCTCAAGTTTGAAGCCAGCCAGGGCAAGTTAGCGAGACCCTTTATCAAAATAAAATTTTAAAAAGGGCTGAGGGTATAGACCAATCCCTGGTAACACACACACACACACACACACACACACACACACACACAAAGATATGATAACATATGCTGACTGGGATGACCTAGAAGAGAGGAAGCAAAGATGAGCAAAAACTGCAAGAACAAAATCCTTAGTCCCTGAATGGGCCAAACAGTGAGACTAGGTCACAACTGGGAAGGTGGAGTCATAAAAGCAGCTGACTTTAAGCCTGCACACTTTTTTTTGTTTGTTTGTTTTTCATCTGTTGGTACTGGGGATTGAACCAAGGAAGCACTGAGGTACAACCCCAGACTGTTTTAACTTTGAGACAGGACCTTGAGAAGTTACCTCAAATTTGCAGTCCTCCTGCTCATTTCATGAATGGCTGGGATTACAGGTGTGGGCCATCACGCCCAGTTTAAATCTATACTTTTATTTCAAAGTAGTTTTTTTTTAAAAAAATCTGAATAGAAAGTCAAATTATTTGCAAGTAAAGACAATTCTACCTTTTCTCTTTTTTTTTTTTTGTGGGTACCGGGGGTCGACCTCAGGACCTCACGTGCCAGTAGGTGCCCGTGCCGCTGAGCGATATCACTGCCCCTTTTTCGTATGTGGGTTCCGGGAGTCGAATTCGGGCCCTTGCGCTTGCCAGGCAGGCGCTTATGCCGCTGAGCCATCTCACCGGCCCTCTCTTTTTAATAGTTACACCATTTGCATCTTTTTCTTATAGAACTATAATAGGGGTTGGAACTTCCGGAACTACATTAAGCAGCCAGCATCTTTATCTTCCCACCTGACCATAATGGATGAATATGTAATCTTATTAGCAAATATAACATTAGCCATTGGTTTGAGATAGTCTGTACCATGTTAAGAAAAAAGCAGTGGAGATGCTGCCCCCTGCTAGATAAGGAAGAACTCAATTTCTTCTGGGTCTCTCACATAGACAAAAATTTGAACACTGCTCTCTGCCCCAACCCAAATCACTGCAGCTACATCTTTTCTCTCAGAATCCTCCTTGAAGAGCTAAGAACGTATAACTACACTATGGCTCTCAACCTCCCACCTGAGCTGGGGATCCCCCCTTTCTCACGGACTCTGACGAAGACAGCAGATCTTGGTTTCGGTTTTATCCATTCATCGTTGGAGCTCTGCTTCCAAATAAAGGACCAGTGGTTTAGTGGAAACAATTTTGCTTCTAGACTCAACTGACACAGAAAAAAGTTCGTCCTTTTATAGATTAAGCCATCACAGTCTAATTTTATATGAGTGATTTATTTAGGAACTTATTCATCAGTGAGCTATGTGTGGTGATTCATGGACTATCTTTCTCAGGCTGTAGCATCAAGGTTACTTGGCTCTGAAACAGTGTAGAAGGCACAGGAGGGATTATTTCAACCCTATTGATTTCAACACCTGAATCAGAAAGAGATCCTTGGGTTAGAGACGCTGTCTCAGCCTGCACTGCATGGAGGGTTCTATCACGCTGACTGGACACGGGAAAAGCTTTGGCTTCAAGAAATGACTCACCTTGTGTCTTAGCATGGTGTGTGACACTTTAAGTCTACCAAAGGTTTTCCAAAAGGCTTCTGAAAACAGCAGTTTCATAACCATTTTTGGGTCACCTTTGAGGATAAAAGCTGTGGATCCTTTCACCAGACAAAAACGCACACACACAAAAGTGCAAGTTCACAGAGCTCATGATCACCTGAAGCCTGTTAGTGGAACCTGCCTGATCACTGGAGATCTATGAGCCCCAGATAAAGAACTGCTTGCCTTTGGCTGGGCGTGGGGAGGGTAAGGGAGCTTTTTGAGACAGGGTCTCACTATGCAGTTCAGGCTGGCTTTGAATTCACAGTGATCCTCCTGCTTCAGCCTCCCAAGTGCTGGGATTACAGGAGTACACTACCACGTCTAGCTAATGACCTACTTGTTTTAACAGTTCATTTCAGTGTAGATCTTGACCTAATGCAGAGAGCTACAATATTGTTCCATCTTTATTCTTGCTATTAAAATCTTCTCCAGGGCCGGTGAGATAGCTCAGTGGCATAAGCACCTGCTGCCAAGCACGAGGTCCTGAGTTTGACCCTCGGTACCCACATTAAAAAAAAAAAAAAAAAAAAGGCCGGTGAGATAGCTCAGCAGCATAAGTGCCTGCCTGGCAAGCACGAGGTCCTGAGTTTGACTCCCAGAATCCACATAAAGGAAAAAAAGGGGCCGGTGATATGGCTCAGTGGCACAAGTGCTTGCTGGCAAGCATGAGGCCCTGAGGTTGACTCCCGGTATCCACATTAAAAAAAAAAAAAAAAAATACAAACTCTCCTCCAAAAGATAAAGTACAGTCTCCTCCAACAGACTCAGCATTTGCTTATAATCTAAGGTGGCAACACAGTGAAGAGTGGGTGATAAAATCCCACTATCCTGCTGCTGCCAGGGTCCCCTCAGCTCCTTCAGAGCCGATGAGTGACTGTGGGGTCCACTCCATCCTTTGTCTTCAGGGCAGTAACATCTGAACCATCTGGGCCAACAGCTAACTGCATTTTCTTTCAAAGCATCCCCAAGAAACGAGTTCACATTCTTCCTTGCTATTATACTACAGCCCTTTTTGGTTTGGGGTTTTTGTTTTGTTTTTGCAATGCTAAGGATCAAACCCACAGCAAGCAAAACAAACACTAGGCAAACACTGTACCGCTGATTTCCCCATCCCTTATTACAGCACTTCATCACCAGCGCTTCCTTGTCATTTTAAAGGTCCTTTGGGGTAGAAAATGTGGTGGTGTAGAAAGAAAACAGGCTTGACAGGACCTGGGCTGACATGCTGGCTCTGCACCTATTAGATATCAGTAGGAGACGTGGGACTGGATTTTGAGGAGGTCCCACCCTGCTCCTAGCACAGTCGTACCCATGGCACAGGACAAATGTGAGCCTGAAAGGAGGTGATGTCACGGAAACACTCTAAACTCTAAAAGCGCAGCACACATAGGATGCATCATTAATATTGGAATCCAATTTATTTCCCCCTTGTCTTGTCAGCATCTTTCCCCCCAAAAAATTTCCCTGTCAACTTTATTTACAGTTAATCAATCAACTGTATAGCTAATAGGCTATAGATGAAAATACTCTGAAAATGGGGATTTCCTTTTGGAGCAAGTGATATTTTGCCATAAGCAGCTTCTGTAACACATAGATATTTTGATGCCTATTTTATGTGCTCTGTTTGCTGTCGCCCTCTTTCTTTATCCCCTCACTCTTGTTTTTAGATTTCAAGACTTTAAAGAGGCATCTAGGAAAAAAAATTTTTATTTATTTATTTTTTTGAGATGGAGTCTCACTATGTGGCTCCAACCCCCTGGGCCCAAGAAAACTTCCCACTTCAGCTTCTCAAGTGGCTGGGACTGCAAGTGTGCATGGCACATGGCTGGGGAAAACATTCTTTTTTAATTTCCCCTGTGGATTTTGCTTTTCTCTCTACTTAAGAGAACCCTGGCCCCACATCTGATTCTGAAAGGGATTCCTGCTTGGTTTCCTCACCTCTGGCTTAGATGACTAAAGCGGTCTAGGGCGAAGGAGCGTAGGAGGGAGAAGGAGCTGAGTCAGGCACTTCCCATCCCAGCAGCCTTTGAACCCTGAGATGAGACCCAGCGCAAGACCTCCAGTTCCACTGGCTGTCGGGAGATTTTTGAGAAAGGGTAAGGGCAATTTAAGAACCTTAAAATGGCGAGTTTGACTGTTACTGCTGCATTTGAGAAAGCTCACGTGACTTTAAACGCCCAATGTTTGCTCCCTTTTCAGTGACTATCCTGGCAAAAAAGTCCACATAAAGATCATTTTGATGACATCTGTGACTTACCGGTTCCTCCTCTTCTGTAGCTACACAAAGGCCAGGGGACTCCAATACAGTAGGCACAGCAAAGTCCAGACCCCTAGAAATCTAAGTACAGTAATATAGTACCTCAGTTCACAAACACTTCTGTTTGCAAACAATTTGGTTAGCAAACAAAAGCGTTCAGCAAACACTTGCTTCCATTTGAAGTTCGAAAACTGCATCAGGCGACAAAGGCGACCATGGTCCTCTTCCCCACACAAACACAAACGCAGCCATCTTCCCCAAAACCATAAAACAAATTAAGTTCATAAACCGAGGCACCACATATGCAGATGTGAGGCAACAAAGATAAAATAGGAAAGAAACAAAGAAGAGACAACATTAGCTCAACTTGGCAGAAATGAAAAAGGATGACAAAACGGAGTATCCAGTTACTTGCAGGTTCCCGTTCCTGATAGCTGATTCTGGTTCCAAGGTTGGAACTATCGTCCTAGGAATGCTGGCCAGAAACGCTTTTACAGTGCTCCACAAAACAATGAAACAAATATCACAAGGGACAGGATTGGGATCTAAAAATGCAAATGAGAAAATGAGCTAATCTGAAACACTGGTGAGATTAGTCAGCACCCACAGGTACCGCAGGGAAATGCAGCTTGGTGATTTCTGAGAAGTCCCGGCTCTTGAGGGTGACACAGGATCTGCCTCTCATGTTCCAGACTGAGTCTTGTACTTGACCAAGGGGCTGAGCTTTTATTTCTCAACAGCAGCTGCAAATCTGTGGGCTAAAGCCAAAGCTAACACAGATGTCGGATTAATCAGCAAACTCCTTGGCTTGGTCAGGCACAGCCTTCTCAGGCAAACTTTACCCCTGCCCTTCTACCCCATGCTGGCCACAGTCAGAACCACCCTTTCTGTGAGCAGCATCAGAAAGCAGATCCTTAAAAGTGTCCCCACCCTTCCCAACCAAACATGACCAAAGGCCGTTATATACACAATCTGGGAGGAAAAATTCTCCTTGTCCCACCCTCCAATGTCAAGGCAATATATTATATACCCTTGAGGATTCTGAAGCCAAACTGCCTGGATTTAAGTCTGCTCCAGCCACTTAGAAAGAAGCTGGTCACATCAGGCAAACTATCTAATTTCTCTCTTGGTATCTTCATCTGTAAAATGGAGATAACAAGTTGGGTATGGTGGTGCTTGCCTGTAATCTCAGCACTTGGGAGGCTGAGGCAGGAGGACCGCCATGAGTGTGAGGCCAGCCTGGGCTACGTAGTGAGTTCAAGGCCAGTCTGGCCTACATAGAGAGACCCTGTCACAAAGAATGGAATGGAATGGGGATAACAGAATCTACAGCTCACTGGGCTGTTGAGAAGATTAGATGAGGGGATTTAACTCAGTGGTAGAACACTTGCCTAGCATATACAAGGCCTTGAGTTCAATCCCTGGTACCACACACATGCACATAAATAAATAAAATAGAAAGATCCAGAGAAGATTAGATGAGTTACGTTAAGTATTTAGAATAAGGCCTGGCACATACCAGGTACTGTATGAGGGTTAGGTGCTATTCGTAACATCAATTATTGGTGTTGTTATCCCAACACTATTGTCTAAATGCTCTATAGGACTCTGTCCCCATATCTCCAGACTTAAGACCAAATTTTTGATCCCCTTGATCCTGAGGCCTGATTCCCAGTGGGTGACAACCTGTGACTGATTCTCACAGCCTAGTAGAGTGTTTTGTGCAATGCTTGGCCTACTATGAGTGCAATAATCGACGAGTGAATTGATGGAAGAATGAATAAATGAATGGGAGGGAAGGAGGAAGGAAACACTGTCCTGGCCAGCTAGACCCAGTGCCCAGCTATTGCAGTCAGTTTGAGCTGTTTAAATGGGTTTTTCATGAACAAGTCTCTTCCTCATTCCCTAGAGACTTGGAATGTTCTTTAAATTGCAGAATAAATGACTCAATAGACGTGCTAGTGAAATCAGACACTTGAGATAAGTGCCCCTTTATCCGATAGTGTCTTGACCTCTGTATCCCAGTCACCTTTCTGTTTCTGCTTTGCCTGGAGCTGACACAGAGAATGGACTAGTGCATGAGACCAAGGAAAAGATGCAGGCAGGCTGGGCCAGGCTGGTC
This sequence comes from Erethizon dorsatum, assembly GCA_028451465.1. Taxonomy (NCBI): domain Eukaryota; kingdom Metazoa; phylum Chordata; class Mammalia; order Rodentia; family Erethizontidae; genus Erethizon; species Erethizon dorsatum. The sequence continues at coordinate 38,077,607 of CM051826.1, forward strand.
AGAGCCATCACCAGCTTATGAGAATTCAAAGCCCTCCTAGTGGATTTGTAATCACGACACTGGATTTTATAGCTGGTTTAGAGAGAAGACCTGTGTCTCCAAGGGCCACAAGAATGTGAGGTTTAAAAACTAACATGTCCACTCTGCTTCCCACAGACAAAGGCAGCAGGCATCAAACATGCCAGCACAGGCCCTCCTTCTGGGTCCCTTTCTGCTACTGTATTAAAAAGAAGAGTGGGTAGATAAGACATTAAAAATTTATGCTTCATTACTTTAAATCTCAGAACAGTGATTTTTTTGACAGACTTACAGCTGATGTAACTGGGCTGTGCCATCCGACAGGGCTTCATTAGATGTGATTTATTTAAAACACTAATTAAAGTGCTGCAGGGGGGGCGGGGAGAGGTCAGGTAGTGAAATACTATGCTTGCCTTCAGAAGCCTTAGAGTTTGTAAGTGGAAAATGGTTAACATGGTAAATTGCATGTTATATATATTTTACCACAATAAAAAAATATGCCTCCCTAGGGCTACTAAGGGGAGAAAGGGAGGGAAGGAAGGAGGGAGAGAGAAACGTAATGGTTATGCATAGCAGAAACAACATAAGGGAGACTGTACCAACTGCCAGGAGAAACAAACAGGGCAAGAAGGCAAGACAGACACAGCTATTCCCCTTCAGGGTATCTTCTTGAAAGAATTAAAAGTATCATCCCACAGCGATATATGCACACCCATGTTTATAGCAGCGCAGTTTGTAATAACTAAATATTGGAAACAACCCAAATGCCCATCAACTGGTGAATGGATAAGAAGATGTAGGTTTTTTATACCATGGAGTACCACTCTGCCATAAAGAAGGATAAGCTTGAGACATTTCTAGGTAAATGGATGCACCTTGAGAACACACTTTTAAGTGAAATACATCGTACACACATGTGTAAATACCGCATTGTTTCTCTGGTGTGAGAGACTGAAAGTGTAAATAAGGACCAAAATGTGTATTAGCTATTGTGAAATAGAAAGAAAATTTTCAAATGGGGAGGGGAACAAGGTAGGAGGGGAGGGGGAAAGGAAAGAAGTGAAAAGTAAAAAAAGTGAGAAAAGGAAAAAATGGAAACAAAATTTTTGTAAATGGGAAAGGGAGGAGGAGTTGAAGGAAGGGGAGGGGAATGGGAAAAAAAGAATCAAGTTATATCATGTACAAATTCTCTATGATGAATGTGATCATTAGGTATATCTAAAATGTACCAATAAAATCTGAAAAAAAAAAAAAAAGGCAAGACAGATTCCATCCCAGTTTAGTGAATATGCAGTAAGGGCTCTATACGTTACATCAAATACCCTGACCATTTCAAACCTCCTCCACATGACAGCTTCCATTGTAATTGAGGGTGGCCATCAGAACCAGCAGTTCATGACTGAGTTTGGTCCTTGTTGGTCAGTCAAATCTTCAGTCCATACTGTTGGCTCGAGGGCAGTATGGTACAGTAAAATGGTCAGGAGTGCGGTTCTGGGGCCAGACTGCCTGGGTTCAAATCTTGACTTTACTATAGGCTATCAGCTGGGTGACCAACAGGCCACCTTTCAGAGCTTCAATTTCGCTGGGCGTGGTGGCACATGCCTAATCCCAACACTTGGGAGGCTCAGGCACGAGGATCACTGTGAATTCGAGGCCAGCCTGGACTACATAGTGAGAACCTGTCTCAAAACCAACCAACTAACCAACCAAAAAAACCCACAAACAAACAAACCCCAAAACCAGAGCCTCAATTTCCTCATGAGTAATAACAATGAAGATAATAATACTGCTTCACACTGCTGCTGTGAGGATTAATTGGATTAATATATGTGCAACATTTAGAATGCTGATTTGTACATGGTACATGTTCAATAAATGTCAAAAATAATGATAAGGGTTGAGGGTGTAGCTCAGTGGTAGAGCTCTTGCCTAGCATGGATAAGGCCCTGGGGATCAATTCTCCACCCCTACCCCAGGCACTTAAAAAGAAAAAAGAAAAAATGACGATAACGATTGTTATGGCTTATATCTAGATGACCTCCCCCCAAAGCTGTTGAGGATGGCACCAACCAATAGACTTATAGCCTGGGTGGAATAAAAAGGGAAAGAAGAAGGACGTCTCTGCTTCCTGCCTCCCATGCTGCCCTGCCTTGCAGGCAGCTGACTATGGACTGAAATCTGTATAAACTATGAGCTAAAATAAACAGTTCTTCCTTTAACTTGTGGGTGTTGGGTAATTTGACCCAGCATTGAGAAAGTGACTAAGACAATGATAATGATGGTGCCTCAAGAGAACACAGCCATTTCTCCCTGATCATAAGTGGAAAAATATGACATACCCTCTAGCCCTTGTGTAGCATCCATGTCAGGTGCTGGTGCCTATTCTGGTGAAAGAATAACAAGGGAAATGACTTATTGGGCCCTCTGTCCATTTGGAATACCTCCAGTCAGGGGGACCAGGAAACAGCCCTACAGGGTAAGTGCCAGTTCCTCTCATCCTGGTTTGTGGGGACTTCTGTCATTTTGCTGCTAGTAGGAGAGGCAGAGATCTGATAGGCAACTTTTGTCTCTTCATCCAGGAGATGCCTGTCTTCCACTGTAGACAGCCAGCCTCCCCTGCACCTCACTGCTCAGAGCAAGCCATGCTTCCATCTGCACATGTCACTCCAGAGTGCTGGCCAAGGGCCTGACAATTCCCAGAGAAAGGGCCACACACTGTGCTTCTCTTGGGTTGAACACAGAACAACCACTGTCCCCTAAGCCTTGTTATATTCTGACAGCCCCAAATCCTCTGCATCAGTATGGGAAGCAGAGGGCAGGGAGTGAGAGCACAAGCTGTGGGGGCAGATGGCTTGGTCTGAATCCCCCCTACCCTGCCACTTTGAGGAAGTGACTTGCCCTCCTTATGCCCCACTCTCTTCAACTGCAAACTGGTCCTGTGGTCCCTGTCTCACAGGTTACTGGAGGCTAGGCGGTACATAGTACTGCTTAGAACATCCCTCGTGGGCAGTTGGCACCCCTGTGAGGCCTCCCAGACTTCAGCTCAGGAAGCCTTTCTAGGGCAGTGAGCAGTGCCCGTGGTTGTCAGGCTACAAGAGCACTGAAGCAGTAGCGCTGGACCTTGGTGCAAAAGACACCACAGTGCCACCAGTCCCTGCCAGGACTGGGACCCAGGATAATCCACACAAATAAACAGAGACTATTTTATATGGAACCCTCTGCCAGAGGTAAGCACAGCAACTCTGACCAAGCACGGGGAGAGTTGAGGACTCTCCTTCCCCAGCCCTGGCTCTGAGTGGAATAAAAGCACTAAGGGGACAGAACTGCAATCCTTCTAACCAAACCCTCACCTTGACCTCAGGAAGAAAGCTCGTTTCCAGGCTAGTGTCCAGGCTGCAGCCCCGCTACCTCAGGATGGGGGACAGTCAGAACCCCACTAAGATGCGGTCACTGCTCTAATCACAACCCCAAGATGCAAGGGCTGAGGGAGGTCATGCACGTAGGCACAGAGGGAAAGAACACAGGTGCAATGTACGTGGGGCTCAGAGCCTGCACTGGGCCTCCAGCAACAAGAGCAGACTGGTTTTGTGACCCCAGTGACAAAGGCCACAGTGGCACACTGGTGAGGATCGAGTGTGAACACAGGAAAGATGCTGTATCCCAAGGGCAACCAGCGTAGGAAGAAGCAGAAGGGACAAAAGGAACTAGAGCACATTCTGAGACCTGGGACCTCAGGAGTCACACGAGAAGCAGCTTGGCTACAAAGCTTTGTTCCAGAAAGCTGCACTTTCAGACTGGTTCCTATCAATAACAACAACAATTATAAATTGATGATATTTAAAAATGGGGAGACAATGTCCCCAAATACAAAGGCCAACGTGTACATGTTTTCTTTTCATCCTTTCTGAAGTGCTGAAATGCAAAACATCTCTGAATTATTCCAGTGCACAGCTGGCTTGGAAAGTCCGGTTCCCTCACACTTAGAACTTGGGATCATTTGTAACACTCATTAGGGAGGTTCATTTAGTAAGCCACGCAACTTCCTGCTCTAATGCCTCATCGAGCCAGGAGATGAGCAGTTTGTTGGGAGCACAAAGTGGCATATGGCTGCCAGGTTCTTCCCGGCCAGCTCCGCAGACGGAGGGAATGGCTGCTGGATTTCCCTGTGCTGCAGTTCTCACAAGCTGATGGAAGGATTTCCTACAGCCCATCTGATCCCCAAACCTCCACTGGGCAGAGTGGTTTGGAACAGCGAGGGGGCGGCCCATAATAACAGACTACCAACAGGAAGATCTAAAGAAGTGGCTAGTTTTCCTCTGAGAGGGGGACAAAGCCAGAGTGAGCCTGGAATCTGAGACACATGTTCTAGCCCCAAAGGCCATCACTTCTAGTGGGGGATAGGGTTTCTGTGGCTTATGTCACTGTGGATCCCTCTGCTGATACAACAGGAAAGAGTTCAAGTTTACTCTCTGACTGGTGCCTTTTTGCTTGAACACTGAAACCTTGATCTGCAACCTTCTTTGAGAGATGTGTCGCCGTACAAGTCCACCTCAGGACATTGAAATCATTCCATTTCTGAGTCTTTTCATAGCAGATCTTTATAGGGCCCACGAGGTTAAAAAAAAAACAGGGCTGGGTGTGATGGTACACCCAAATAAACCCAGCTACTTGGGAGGATGAAGCAGGAGGATTGCAAGTTTGAGGCCAGCCTGGGTAACTTAGCAACTTAAGGAAACCCTGCCTCAAAATTGAAAAATAGAAAGGGCTAGGATGCAGCTCAGTGCAAGGCCCTGGGTTCAATGATCAGTGGCAGAAAACAAAACAAAACAAAACAAAACAAAACAAAACAAAACAAAACAAAACAGAAAAGCAGAAACCAAGCCTAGGAATACAGATGATATGGAAGGAAGAGGACCGTGCCTTACAGATGTGGACGATCTGCGAGGGAAAAATGTTTCTCCAGGCCACACTGCCTTCCACCTTGCCCCCCTCCTTGGCTGGAAGTTGCCACCAACTCACCCCAAGCAATCCATCCCTTGTGGCTTAATACTGGATAATTTGGGAGCTGACCACAGTTGATAAAAGGATTTTACAAAAAGTATGCCAGCATGATTTCTCTGCTAGTTTGTTTAATTTTTTAAAGTCAAAAAAATAAATTTACACCAAGAAGCCTTTTTCATCTGAAAATAGACACCCTCCCCACCCAGCCACCCCTGGAGACAGTATTAGTACAGGTTCCCAAGGACAGGACAACAGGGCTTCCCCAGTCTTCCCAGTTCTGGCTGGGCTGACACGCTCACAGCTGCAGGCTCTGATTTTCTACTAACTCTCAAACTCAGCACTGAAAGGACATGTCTAGCATGTACTCACTGTATGCAACAGAAGCCCCAGCACCAAGTACTATAGTGAAAAGTGTGGGTGAGAAAGAGAGGCAGTGTCTAGATGTGACTCACCAAGTCAACAGCAGGAGAGAATTCCAAACTTTCAGGTCCTACTGTCACCATCCCTACAAGGCTTGAAACCAAAAGGCCACCTCATATCTCCCTCACTGGATGAGTCCTTCCAGAGGACAGAACCTTAAGCTGCTTTGTCTTCAGTGCCTTATGCATGGCGGGGACCTAATAAATGCCCATGATGATACCTTCAGGCTGGCAGAGTCGCTTAGTTACTTCTCACATTTGATTCCACAGATGAAGCATGAGAAACAAGCAAGCTTCTATTTTATTTTCACATGTTCATCCTGGTTCCTAAACAGCTACTCGGTAAGTTGCTAGCCAAAAAAGAAATCAGGCAAATGGTCTCAAAATGTTTGTGCAGCTTCCAGTAGATCAGGAATGTGATTGCATAATGCCTACTAAACCAAATTGCTATAAATTAAAAGTCAGCAGGCTGAGCTTTTCCATGTCCACTTTCCAAAATGAAAATAAGAGCAGGAAGTGTGGTTTGTGAGAATGGCAGCAATATTTATCATCTCAGCACCATCCATACCTGTTCCACCGTGGAGCCATTAGCACTCAGCACAACACTCCTTCCACTTTGCTACTTGATTGTTATTTCATCAGGGTTTTTGTCCCCCACACCCCTCTGGCTGCATAGAAAGCTCTATTTCTTGGCAGAACTTTCTGAGCGCCCAGTTATAAATCCCTTGTTACCACTTTCCTGCTTCAGGAAGTCCCCATGGAGCCCCAGCCAAATGACAAGGAAAGGAAAGGAAACATTTACAATGATGTGAGAAATTCCCAGTCTGGGGGAAAAAAAAAAAAAAAAAAAGATCAAAGAGGACAGTCACACGGGACTGGTCTGCATGGAGTCTGGCATGTAAAGGCCCTCTACAAATTGGACTAGACTGGTCCAAGCTGGTAACATCACCTTACTGGCAACCCAGCAGGCCAGACGCCTCCTCAGCTCTGAAAACAGCATCAGCCACACGGCTACGGGCCAGCTGGTGTCCAGAGCAAAAGGCATTGTATCCTACACCAAGCAACTGTGATCACCATGAACCAGGATGCCTTTATATAGAAGTGAACTGTGGCTTACATTGTCCCCTCCACCGGCTCTTGAGATGAAAGGATTTCACAGCACAATGAAATAAGTAACAGCAGGGAGAAAGAGTGAGGGAGGTAAACTGTTTGGAAAGTAGAAGACAGGGTGGAAAAGATGAAATTCAAGACAGATGTGTGAGAGCCACAAACATATGTCTTAGAATTTATGTATCCGAGTGATTCATGTAGCATGAGGGAAAAAAAAAGCCACATACTCAATATAGAAATAAATATAGGAGTAAACACAGAACAAAATATTATATTCTATTCCTACAAGGAAATACCAATTCACATCTCTCTTCTGCTAAATAAAGTTGTTATAAAACAGGGTGAGTGAAGGATCCAAGATGAAACCCTAGTAATTAAGCAGAGGTTCCCTGAGGTCCCTGTCACTCTCAACAGGATGTCAGCCACCACCAATTTATTTCCAATTACTGATGTTGATTTCTTATCACCGAAAGGTACCTCAGCTGCTTGACATCAGCAGAATTTTACAAATAGTAGCATTTGCCAGGTTCACGCCTGACCATTAAGAAAAAAAAAAAGGCAGGAAATTTAGATGGGCGTTCCCATCAAAACACGAAGTCCAAGACTCTGGCCGGAAAGACATTTTTACAATGCAGTATTAGTGTGTGTTGTTTTACTTCTAAACAGCTAACTCAAGGGGCCAAGGCACAATTGGTTCCAAATGCCTCATACAGAGAAAAAACACAGGCAGCCTGTCTTGCTGGTTTACTTCTCTCAGTGTGGGACTTTAAAGGGTGACAAGAAAGAGGAAAACAGCAGGAATGTGCCTGGATGCTAGGATGTGCTAGAGAAATGGGGTGAGGCAGTCCAAGGACATAACACAGGGGCTGGGGAGATGGCTGAGTTTTCCTGGATAGGTCAAACGCCATGTTTCAGGATGGTGCTCAGCTGAACATCAGGTCCGCACTACACACATGCCTGGTCATTTGTCACCAGCAGGCATTTAATGAACATCCAAAACTTACCATGTATTTGTGCCAGGAGGTGTAGAGAGACAGCCATTAAGACAGAGCTCTCTTCTTTCCAGGGAGAAAGGAGCCAGATCAGTACCAACCTGCTTCCTGTTTGGTCACTCCACATGGATGTTGTCCTCGCCCCTACCACACCCCTACACTGGTAAGCTGATGACCATTCTTCTTCCACAGGTTCCACCTCAGGCCACGAGTGATCTCAGCAGGTGTGGACTCAATCCAAGACCACTCTCTTGGGAATTTAGAACTGGCTACAAAGATGGATTCATTAAGATCAGTGGTAAGAGCAGGCTACTGGATGGAGGGCACCATATTGAGCCTGTCAATCCTTGAGGCAGCTGGAGCCCCTCCTCTCTCCAAGTCCTTGCCTCTGATGGTCACCTGCTTTGTCCTTCTATCCCCAGAGACAAACAGTGATCACTTCCTAAGTGTGGAAGGGATGTGACTGCTACTTGTGGAATAGGAGAGCTGCTGCTGGAGGTGGGGACCAAGCACTTCGCTGAAAAGCAGGAACAGAAGTAGCCTCGTTGGGCAAGGGACAAACAGAGAGAAACAGAGCTGACAGAGAGAGGGGGACAGAAGAGGGGCAGCATAAAGACACCAGAGAGGCAGAGAACAGAGAGAAGCAAATGAGAGAAACTATGCAGCCAGCCCCAAAGAGGGTAAGAGACCTGTTTTTGAAATCCCACTTCTGGTTCCTCAGTCTCCCAGCTGCACTCCATTTCCTGAATCTGGATGCCCATGGGATTAACAACTATATTCTCAGAGCCTAACGCAATCTACTTATGCCAGCTTGAGTGAATTTCTGTTCCTTGTAAACAGCTCCTAAGACAGATGTGTATGTGTGTTCACAGAGAGCCCATGTACATCATGAAACCCTCCCCACTTAAAACACCAGCAAAAGAAAGGCAAAATTACTCTTGACCTTTTCAAACCCCTTCCCAATATACAGTAGCTCCCTCATCTGCAGGGGGGATTCATTTTAAAAGCACCTTCCCCTCAGTGGATGCCTGAAACCAGATAGTACCAAACCCTATATTTACTAGTTTTCCTTAAATGTACAGAAATTTACTGCCTTCTCCATGTTAACTAAGCATTTTGTCATGTGCTGTGTCCATAATTTTTGCAGTTTGAAGAGCAAAAGCAAAAGTAGCATGGATTTCTTTTTCCTCCTTCATAATTTCAGACAGACGAGTCATTCTTATGGTAGATTTAGCAACTTCAGCATATGATTTTTTTCTTTCCCTATTCAAGAATGTTTTTACCTTTCCACTTAAAGGAAGCACTTTGCAGCTTCTCTTTGGCATATCTGAATTGCCAGCATCACTACTCTTGAACTTTGGGGCCATTATTAAGTAAAAGTAAAAATATTAGCTGAACATAAGAACTGTATGTCTCAACAGTATCTTATAGTGAAGATGGCTACTAATTGACTAACAGGAGGGTAGCATATACAATGTGGATATCTGGGACAAAGGAATGATTCGCTTCCCAGGTGGGATGAAGTGAGACAATACAAGATTTTATCACTCAGAACAGCATGCAATTTAAAATTTACTCTCTTTCCCATTAGGGAGAGGGAAGGGAAGGGAGGAAAAGGGTATGGAAAAAAATTGAAAGCAAAAAGTGGAAATAGAATTTTTGCAAATGGGAAGGGGACCAAGAGTTGGAAGGAGCAGTAAGGGATGGATAGGAGACAAAAAAAGAATTTAGATGTGTTATGTACATGGATCAACTCCCCATGATAAATGTAAACATTATGTACTAAAAAACATGTACTAATAAAAAAATAAATAAAATTTATGAGCTGTTTACTTCTGGAATTTTCCATGTAATATTTTCAGATCCCAGGTAACTGAAACCATAGAGAGTGAAACCTCAGGTAGGGGGGACTCCTATATTATTCTTGTGTCCTCCCCACAGAACTGTGGGGCCCCAAAGAAAAAACTCCTCCTCAAGCTAGGGATGCACAGATGGGAGCAAGATGACTTGCCTAAAATGACAGAGCAAATTATTCCCAGGGCCTCTTCATTCCCTGCCAGCCACCAGCCCTGGAAATGCAGTATTTCTTAAATGTGAGCCTACAATACAATATACATTTTATATGTGGCAGATGTGAGAAAAATTAGTTTGATTCTCTGACTTGTGGGTCCAAGAGAAAGCGGCTATGAATAAACTCCCAAACTCACCAACAAAAGTCCTTTCTTTGCACTTCCCTTCTAGAAAGTTTTGCACTCTATTTGTCTCCAGGAGGCACCACCCTGAACTGAGTTAGGAGGGAAGAAAGTCTGAGGTTTCTTCCAGACAAGATGAATGGCCCTTTACCAAAATCAATCAATCAACCAACCAACCAACCATGTCCTTTACAACATGTTCTCTAGAGGATTTTTCTTTGTTCATTCATTTTGTTTTTGTTTTTGTAGTGCTGGGAATCAAACCCACAGCCTCCTACACAGTAGGCAAGTGCTCTACCACTGACATCACCAGCCCAGCGCATGCCCTACGTATGATAGTACACAGCAGATATAGCAAGTCTCCCGCCATTAGTGTTAAATACAGCTCATGGACGCTCCCAGACTAAGTACACCAACACCTTCCCATGGCTGGTTTCAGAAGCCACCACTGCCACCGAACCAAAATGGGCAGAGTGCAAAGTTTCTGAGGTTTTGAAGGAACTGACTTTCTCCTCCAGAAGAGAAATGCCCCAGTGAATCAGACCTTGAATATGCCACTAATCATTTGCTTAGGAAACTTGAACTGCTGAGGCCTTCTGAACAGAAACCAAACACAAATGAGTTCTCCATGAGGAGGGCGGACTCCCTGGGACACACTGGCCATTTTAAAGAGCACAATAATTCTGTCAACCTTTAGCAGAACCGAACTGTTAAATGTCAACACATTTCAAACTGGTCTCCAGACCACCCATCGAAGAGTTCTGTGTCCAAAAGCAGGGAAATTCAGGCAAGAAGCTGGGTTCCAGTGCTCCTGAGCTCTGTTCTTGGCTAAGCCACAGGGAGCTCCAATGTTCCCCAGGCTGAGAGGGGCTGGCAGCATGAAGGGCAGGAAGACCAGGTGAGGCAACCCTGTCTGCTCCTCCCTGAGCGGCCTCAGGTGGCACACAGAGCAGGTAAGTGCTCAGAAAGTGAGAGGGCAGCAAAGAGGGAGGCTGGGAGTCACAAAACAAACCAGGCCTACCATGTCCCTCAGTCACCAAGAAAGGCGGGGTGGATGGCAGAGCGCTGAAATTGGTGGAGTTTCAACATCACTTCATTTCCTTAAGAAAGTTACTTCCATTCTAAACCAGGAAAACCATCGTTCTTGCCTCATAAGCTTGCTGTGAGGATTAAAGCAGATGTGAAATCCAGATGGTTTCTTCCTGTGCCCCTGTACTCAATTCTGATTCTTATTTGCTCATTTTGTTTTAAATAGACTCTAAAACAACAGCAACAACAACGAAAAAACCAAAACTATTTTGAAAGGAAACTTTATACTGCTAGAAAGTATCATTTACCCTAAATAGAAGGTGTCAAAATAAAAAGAAGAAGGACTAATTATTAAATGTGTTCTAGCCCCTGTTGCCTCAGAAAGCTCTGGGGTTGGCTTTCCCTACTGAAACGGAGATTGGCAAGTTTTCCAGAGGTTTAAAGATGGAGTATTGCATCAAGACTTTCTTCTGATAAAAACAGAAACTTGGAAGTGGAGAATGGAAAAAGGATAATGTAGTTCTGTCAGGAGCGCCAGTTTTGGTAACAGTCCTGCCACCTTGAATTTCTGAGGCCTTGTGCCAGTGTAGGCAATGACGAGAAACAGAACCAGAACCGGATGGGCCAGCTTCCCCTCTGCCGGCCAGCAGAGCCCTGGTGCCCCCAAAAGGCTCTCCACCAGGGAGGAAATGCTGCTGGTTCTACTCAGCTCTCCTGCCATCTGGGGCTGCCAACATCTCCTCCTCACCTGCACCACCTCTGACAAGCTGCCTCGGCCATGGCCAGGCATGTCACCATCACACAACCTCATAAACTCACCACTGACCAGGAAGCAGGGTTACCCTGACCAGGATCCCACCTGCTGACAACTGTGCTCTTCAAACTCATCCCTCTTCGTTCTCTTCTTTCTACCTCCAGAAAACACAGAAAAGAATGTGTAGATACACTTATATCTAAATCTCCATATCGATGTCCAGGAAGCTTGAGGGAGAAAAATCTTCTTCCTTTTCTTCCTCACCTAGCTCTCAGAGCTCAGAGTGGTATTAGCTTTGGATATGGGATCCCTGGAAACTGGTGGGGGGTGGGGCTGGTGTGTGGTGGGGAAGGAAGGAGAAAGGAAGGAGCCTGGCCACAGAGTAGAGGTAAAGTCTCTCTGAGCAGTTGGGGTTATGCTTATGCCAAACCTAACTGTATCCACGCTTACAGAGAAGGCCTGCAGCTGTCTCCAGTACAAATGGAAAATTTCAAGGAAAGAGTTTCACCAACAATGTTTAGTGCAATATTTCCTCAGGACCACCTGCATCAGAATCCCCTGAGCCTGGGGTGAGACTGATTTCTGGGTCCATCTGGGTCCAGATTTCTGGGTCTACCGAATGGGATTCTCTGGAGGTGAGGCTCAAAAATGTAAATTTTAACAGAACCCCAGGTAACTCTCGTGGCCACTGAAGTTTGAGCCACATGACATCCCTTTGCCAATACTGCACAATACTCTGGTTAATTCTCCCTCATCCTGCAGATCTCAGGTCAGACATTCCTTCCTCAAGGAAGCCTTGCCCCATCCGAAGTCTTGATATATGTCCCTCATTAGCTACCCAAATCCTGGTACTCTTTCTTCATGGTGCTTATCACAATTTTCACCATACACTACGTTTCTATGACTTGTTGAGTAACATCATCTCCCCTACTCAACTACAAAGCCCTGCGAGGTCAGGGGGTCCTTGGCTCCCCCTGTACCCCAGCTTCCAGCATAGTGTCTGACACTTAGAAGACTTACAATAATTGATTCAATGAATGAATCTGGAATAATTTTTTTCTTTTGCAGTATTAGGGACTAACCTCCCCCTGCCTTTTTGGGACAGGGTCCTGCCAGGTTGCCAAGGCTGGCCATGACCTTGTTATCCCCCTGCCTCAGTCTCCTGAATAACTGGGATTACAGGTGTACATCACAGTACCTGGGTGGAATACTTGTTTCTAATTCTTGTGTTTCACTGTACTTCACTATTCTCATGAAGGTTTTCTTAGGTACTTGAAAGTCCTTGTGATAGCAGGTACTGAGCAAGGGAATGCTGCTGCTGAGTTTTTTTGTTTTTTGTTTTTTTAGTTAAATAGATCTTAAACGCTCCCAGCTGCTTATCTGTGTGGGGTTCCAAGAGTTTCAAATGCTTCATATACTAACACAGGACAAGAAGAGAGGCAACTCTTAATCTCTGGGGTCTGTTTGTGCCCTAAGGGCTTCAGGACAGCTTTGCTCAGGCTACAAGCAGAGGAAAGTGAACATATCCTACCCAACTGGTGATACCATCTCAAAGGTGAGTAAAACCTGACTGCTATCCCAGGATTGAAATGTGGGTAAAATTCCCCCAGAACCCGTAAGTTCTACTCATGACTATATCTGTTGAAAAGTTTTATTCGAATTAGTATAACTTTCTTCCTCTGTCTCTGAAAATATGCCTCAGGAGGGAGCAACCCTCCCATTCTTCAACAAGTATAGGCTTAGTCCCATCTCATCCACCACCAGTTCTGGCAGCCAAATACCCACAAATGTTTAGCTCTGCCATGGGATATGTAGAATAAATTAAGTTTAGGCGAAAAAAATCATAAAACAAGCCTCTGCGTCTAAAGAGTCTGTGTACCTTGGCAGGGGGAATGTGTATGTTACAACAAATCCTATCCAGCCTGCCAGACAACTCAATCAAAACCAGAGAAAAGGATTCTTGTCATAGGAGACAGACAGCTCCAGAGCAGCCCCCTGGGGGAGATGGAGATAAGGGTCCAATCTCACCATGCACCTGCCAAAATTCTTCCCCAAGGTGGCTGAGGAAAGAAAAGGCCTAAAACCCTAACTAACAGGTAATGGACATTCTAAAGTCATGGCTTTTGCAAGCGTAAAGCAAACATGAACACCTGCAGGAAAACTTTCCCATTGAGGTCTTTACCTTTGGAACTCTGACTGGACTTGTTCTGGCAGAAGAACCTTAAATCACCATAGGCAAGCTTTAGGATGGGAACCTACCGGGTGTTGAAGTATGGCTCCATTGATCTTGCTAGTATTTGTCTTGCACTAGAAATTCCCATTGCCAGGGCTGAGCCTGCCCTGCATCTCGATGGCCAAGTTCACTTGAATGAAGCCAGACTCTCACTAATTAGTCCACAAAGCCCAGCTGTATCATCCACAGGAGAACAAGATTTAATTAGTGAGAAGGACCCGTCCTTGGTAAAAGAGTCAACAGAGAGTACCAATTTGTTACTTAAGAAGTTGGGGTGCAGTCATGTCATTTCACACCCTTGTGATACTTTCTACCACTCTGGAGAAACCCACCAGATCATCTGTGACTTTTATGGACTTCGTTTATTTAGGCAGAAATAGGTGACAGAACAAGGGCATAAACTCAGCTCTGGACTACTGAAGTACATTCAGACCCTGTGTTGTAATCATTATGGGAGAGCCACAATTGGCAGGGGAATGTCACAATTGGAAATGTTATCCTGAGGGAGCAAATTCAAACAGATTAGAACAGGTTTCCATTCTGGTCTCTCTTTTTTGAAACTTGTTCCTAATGGTCCAATATCTGGCACCACTTTGGATGAGCTGGGCAACAAAAAATACCAGGAGGCCTCCTTCTCTTACTGTACAGCATATGATACAAGTTTATCATCTCGAAGGAACAACTTACCCTGCTGCTATCAGAAAGGCTAAATGCCAACTATTTGAAAGTTAAAGTTATTACTTTTGGCAGGCACTTTCCTAGCTTCTAGTTGATTTTGGTCAATTGGTAGACTAAGTAACAATCCCATATGACAAGCTATTTCCTTTCCTGAGCATCACAACTTATCCCAGAGTTTGCCAGGAAGTAGGATCAAAGCTAGGCAGTCTGGTGAGGGTTTTCTTTTTTGGTTAAGGTGACTGAATGGTTTTACGCACTCCCGTGCCACACTGAATGGAACTTGACAGCACGTGGTGAAGCCAAACCACTCACCTCATGGGTGGGAAGCAAAAGAGGGAGAAAGGAAGGGACCCAAGCCCACAACCCCCTTTGAGGTATGGTGGGGGATATTAGTTTCTTTACCAAGAAAATTTACCACTTAAGAAAAGAACCAAGTTATTCCAAGGAATACTTTTAGGTCCAGTTTCCTATCCAGCTATAGTTTTAAGATGAAGTCATCTCTGTCCTGACCCTAAAACCATACTTAATGGAACCTGTTAGATATGAATTTCAACATTGACAAATCATTGAAAGCTGTCATTTGGAAGTGGGATTAAAAAAAATCACTCCCTAAATACACCAAAGGAGTTAAGACCAGACATACTGGAGAGGTTCCTACTGAGGTCATTTGGAGTTTAGGGAAATTTTTGGATTGGGTTTTCTCCTAGTTTTAATAGCTTTATGAGTGTCTAAATGTCAAGTAAAGAACAACAACAAAAAATGTGACAAGTTAACCTCCCCAAAATGTTTATTCAAAAGAAAGAAATTGTTTCCTGCAACTCTTATGCAGGAGGGGATTAAAACTAGATAATACTGCATGAAAAGGAAAAGGAAACCCAAATTACTCAAGTGCAAAACAACAGCTGCACCAAAAGGCCAGCCAGAGACCTGACTGCTCCGCTCAGTCACATGGGTCCCAGATCCGCTCCAAACTACCAGAGTCAGGCGCACTCCCGTCAAAAGGAATTAAATGGACCATCAAAACCCAATTCAGACAGTTTCATTCTACTTGAAAGGCCTGCCCATCAGGTCATCCCAGTCGTCATCTAATGATCCTCCCACAGGGTGCTTTGCCTTTTTCACAGATTACTAAGTAACAGACAAAACCAAGCAAATGAACAGAGGCAGGGAAGATGAGGAGTTGCACTTGTTCTTGACGTGTTTCCTCAGGTCCTGGCTGATCCTGAGACCCGGAACCTTAAACCATTCCTCTGTGTGCAGAAAGAACAGGACCCAACACAGATAGGAATCTGTCACTTCTGCAATAAGGAAGACAACAGATAAATCAGAAGGGAATTGAAATGTGTTATGCATATGTACCAATTCCCTACAGTGAATGTAATATTATGTACTGCAAACAAGTACTAATATAAGTAAAAAAGAAACGAATAAAAATAGTTACTTCTGGCAGTGGAAGTAAGACTTCTCTTAGTATATTCTTTTGTACAGTTGTGACTTTTGAATTCTATAAATATTTTGTGTATTAGAAGAATAAAAATAAAAAGCACGAGAGAAAAAGCAAATCCTAAAGTGAGCAGGAACAGAAATATATAAGTTTAACTGTTAATTATGATATAATTAACTGTTAATGATAATTATTACCTATCTGCTCAAAAAAGGGAATTCATGTGGCTTTTGGATATAGTCCTCTGTTCATCTTTACTTGGATATAATTAAAGGACAGAAAGAACTAAAAGAAATCTTGCACTTTAGTTAGTCGACTTAGTGTTGGCCATGAGGAGCGTCTAAAGGTTCTCACTGTGGGGCAAGAGGAACAGAACACAGAAAGAGCAGAGCGTGGAAAAGCCCTGGGATGCTGGTTCTGACATGAACATCTCAGGATGAACTCAAGACTTTAGAAAATATTTCAATTGCTTAGCTCTTTCTGTTCAAAGTGCCCAGAAGCAGTGACATATGTAGCAAGAAGCACACTTCATACCCAGATCTTCCCATCAAAAGGAAGCAAGGTCTCTTGGAGAAAAGGCCGATTCCAAGACTGCGGAAAGGACAAGCTGAGCCTACACAAATCATTTTGTGCCAGAAAAACAAAGAAATGCTTAAAGACTGTTGGAGACAAGTTAAAAGGGCTCACATTAACCAAATTTGGGATAATTAAAGCATTAAAATATAATTAAGTTGATGGTCTGTAGCAATTGAATCAAAAAATATCCACAGTCCAGAATGATACTGAAAAGGAAGGGGGCATAAGGTTCTCCTCGTTATAAAAGAATGCAGCCTGATAAGCATAGGATGGTGGATTCAAAGATCAACATTCTACAATAATCACAGTAAAAACAGTCAGGAAAAAAATCATCAAAGCATCAATGGATGCTAAAGCCACTGGGTAACAAGTTATTGGGAACAGAATACTGTATTCCTATGGTTCTAAAGTACCACATCACTTATTGCTTGTTAATTACAAAGGAGAAAATGCATTTACAAAGCAGAGATCTGCCAGACACTACCTTGACCAAGTGTTTCAAGTGTGCATTCCCAGTAACTGACAGAACTATTATGTGCCTTCCGCTGAAATACAATAGGAAGTATAGGATATCACCGTAGTATTCTCGACAAAAATGTGTGACCTGAATTTAATCATAAGGGAACAATCTGACAAATTCAGATTGTGGAAAATTCTACAAGACAACTGACCTACACTCGTCATGTATCAGTGTTGTGTCTCAGGTATGACAAAGACACTGTTCTTAAGAAGGGAACAACCTCATCTTAAGAAAAACGTACTGAAATGTTTAGGAGTGAAACGTCATGATGTATACACATTCCTTCCAAAGAGTTCAAGGGAAAAAATAGATTTAGCCACCATACATACATAGGTATGGATTTACATAAGAGGTTCAAAGCATATGCTTCCCAGGCCAGCAGCAGCACCTAAGTACTTGATGTGACCAAATGCTCACAACTGGTAAATTCAGGAGAGGGGTATATGCCAGGCATCTATTAAATGGGTTTAAAATTCCCAAAATGAAAATACTGAGTGAGAAGACTAAGTCTTAATACATTTTCCTCCTCAGGGAATACAAACTATGGTTCTTCAAACTGCTGATTCTTGAATTTGCAAAAATGTAAGGGAGGGCTATATTAGGTCAATCTGTGTTTCTTTAGTTCCACATACAATGTGGGATAAAATATTAACCTCGAAGGTACAGAGAGAGGGTGCTGGCTGCATAGAAATAAATTGGAGGAACAAATTGGGTTCTGCCCAGTAGGAACTACTGCCTCCGGTATACAGACTGTTTTTCTCTGATAAATACACATCAGCTAGACCAAGAGGAACAGGAGGCTCTGGAAAAATTTGTCTTGCATTTCTTCGCTTTCCAACAAGTCTCTGGCCCTATGTCTCAGAAAACTTTTGACCATACTTCCATCTAGAGATCACTTCCAATTTAATTGTAACAGAAACCATAATTACCCCATCTCTCACTCAGAGGCCTTTCTAACTAATGGGCCTTCTAAGGAATGTGATTGATGTTAAAGAAGCAAAAAGGAGGATGCATGATTCCCTCAGCTGCCCTGAAATTTCCCAAAAATACAGATGGCCTAGGAGTTGCTTAGTTTGTGCCCAGGGAAAGGTGAGCTGCACACAAAGCCTTCTCACTTCATTCAATGCTGGCGAAACATAAAGGACCCCAGAGTTTAAAGAGCAGATTCTGGCATTTTACCTCCTGCTTATGCCTCTCTGGCAGGCCAAGCTCCTGAGTCTTAGAACTAGAATCACACCTGAGTTTATCTAAAATCATGCTATGAGATCAAACAGATCACCCTACCCACATTTGCTGAGCAAATGAAAAGACTGAGGTCCCCAGAAGTCCTGTCTTCCCAAATGTCATTCATGTTTTGTGCCTTGTGATGCCATACAATTGCAATGCATTTGCTTATAGCCTCTGTATTGGGGAAACATTTTCTGGAAAAAAGAAAGTACCAGCATTTTAGGCTGGTTATCAAAAGCTGGAGTTACGCATTTTCTATAAAGCAACCCCACTCTGTCCCCTGCAAGAAGGACCTTGGCAATGTCTCTCAAAGTTAATATTGTACAGCTGGGTACAGTAGCACACATCTAAAATTCTCAGCACTCTAGAAGGCTGAGACAGGAGGATCACAAATTTGAGCCCAGCCTGAGCAATTTAGGGAGACCCTGTCAAAAACAAAACAAAACAAAACAACAGCTGAGGATGTAGCTTAGTGCAAAGGCTCCAGGTCCAACCCTTAGTACCGGAAGGAAAAAAAAGTTAACAATGTACATACCCTTTGGCCTAGCAATTCCAATTCTAGAAAGTTATTCTACAGATATGCATGCATGATCACGCAAGAATGTTTACTGCAGCATTATCTGAAATGGCAAAAGACTAAGGAAGGGGTGAAAAACATTGCTAGGAGACAATTAGGAGATATCCATTCAATGAAATACAATGTTGGTATTATAAAGACTGAGTAAGGTCAGTGTGTGCTGCTAGGGAAAAATCAGAAAGGTATATTAATATATTTTTAAACATCAAGGGTGTTTTTGTAAATAGGGCAGACATTACTCATACATGCAAATGCATGTTTACAAATGCATAGAGGATATTCCAGCAGGATGTGTAAGAAACTTGATTACATCTGAGGAGTTAAACCTTGTTATTTCCTTCAGTACAGCTAAATTTTTTTAAACCATGTGCACATAGTTCTGCTTTTATAATTAAAGAAAAGAGGGGGAGAGGGAGGACCTCTTCTTTTAGGAAAAGTCCTGGCAACCTGTGAAGTTGCTTGATTTCAGCCCAGGCCCTAGCAAGTGAAGACTTTTTCACTGAATCAGCAATTAAATGGCTGGATGTGAACTAATCTAGTATGCTATCTGAAAATACATAGTCTTAGTGAAACAAATGATTTGAGCATGGGTCAGGGCAAGGCCAACATTCAAACACTGCTTTGCTGCAAACCCTCAGCCGGGGCCAGCCTCAGGCTGCAGCCAGAACATATGAGTGGAAACATTTTACAGGAAAGAAAACCAATGCCAGCTTGGTCAGCAAGTTCCCTGGGTGCTCCCGGGAATTCTTTCCAGTCCCTGAAAGTTATGCTTAGGGCAGGGCTTGCACAGCTAAAGTATCTTCTCCCCTTGTTGAAGGAAAAGTCCAACAAGACTATACAGCTAAGTGACACTAAGGGTATTTTTTTCCCAAGCCTGGAAAAAAAATGAGTTTGGTCTTCTAAATACTCCCAAATTTGTGATATATTATAAGGGAA
This sequence comes from Erethizon dorsatum, assembly GCA_028451465.1. Taxonomy (NCBI): domain Eukaryota; kingdom Metazoa; phylum Chordata; class Mammalia; order Rodentia; family Erethizontidae; genus Erethizon; species Erethizon dorsatum. The sequence goes on from CM051826.1 coordinate 38,097,313, forward strand.
AGAGAGACCGCTTAACACTTGAGGATTAAAATATCTAAACAAATGTATTTTCAGCCAATTAACTTGCAAAGACTGTGCAGAACCAGTCAAGACATAAGTAAATGTCGGCATGATTTTCTGTCTGCTTGTGAACGATCTGAGAAGTCCTAGGAGCCGGACCTGTTCTGAAGGGTGCAGAGGGGATGTGTTACGCTGAGTGCAGGGCTGGAGAGGCCTCCCAGCTGGATCTCTGCAATGCTTCAGAGAAGCTCCCCTGCCTGCATTCCTGAGACCACTGACAGCTGAGCTACCCCAAAGACTTTGCTTCTCCCTCTGTCGCTGGCACATGTACTTCCCTCTCCCGCAATCGCCCTTCCCCGTCCTCTCCTTCAAGAGAAGATGAGAATCTCTGGAAAATCTGCCTGCCGGCGTCTCCTTCAAACTCTCATCTGGCCGGCAGACTGAGGAGCCCTTCCTTTGCTCTCCCCAAGAGCAGACAGAATTGTGATAGCTCCAAGGGCAGCACAGGCCCTGTGCCAGGCCCACCTTCCAGTCCATCTAGGTGGGAGTACACGAGCAGAGAATGGGAAACATCCTGAAGGACAGAGGAAAGGTGGTGGATATGAGGTGATCTGGCTGTGACATCTGTCACCCCAATGATCGCCAGGATTGATTCGGCTGATCTGGCTGGCTGGGCGGGTGTCCCCTTCCTCCCTCACTGCTCCATGTGCATCCATTCCAAAGCTGCACACTTGGTCAAAGAGAACGACCACTCCCAACAGAGGAGGACCGTTTCCTGGGTCAGGGGTGTATGAGTAGCTGCGCTCCCCTGCTAGAACCTCCAAACGAGCTCTTGCGAGGAGAGGTGCTTTCCTGTATCTCGGTCTCTGCAGCCAGAGCAAGGTGCAGAACACGGAGGCCCAGGTTTCTGGTGCTCCCCGGGGCCCAGGTCTTCCCAAGTTTCAGTTATTACAGAAGTCAGGCTGTGGCTGAAGCAGAATGCTCCACATGCTCCAGCCTGTCTTAAGTCTGGCCTCCTCAGAGATGAACCCCTAGATTGGGAGAAACCCATCCATCAGACAGTTCCTTTTCTCTCGTCTCTTTTCCCATTTCATTCCTTGTTAACATCCCAGCACACATCTGATCCTCTTTAAAGGGCAGGCCATCATGAGGCACATGGGGTTACACCAAAGGCCAGAATGTCTTAGGGAGGCCACCAGAAGAAACACTGGCTGCTCCTGTGGCTCCTGACACTGACCGGGAGTGACTCACCAGGAACCAGCTCATGCTCTGCGATCAGGGAGCTCTGGGCAAGTGACTTTAGGTCCTAGGGGGCTGCTCGATCCACCCATTCTGATCTGACAAGAGCTGAAAGCTACAGTGCTGCCAACAGGACATCTGCTTAAGACCTTCTCGTGAAAGTTCATTAACACATCTACTGGAATTATTTTATACTTGAATATTAGTCAATGGAAATGCTGAGGGAGCCCTACCCGCTAAGGAAAGGCTCATCAGGACAGTGCCTACTCTTGTTAATTATCTGGAGAAATAAAGGAGAGTAAGTTAAATAACTAAAATCGTGACTTTAAAATAATATCCTCTACTATTTTGTATTCTATGGACAGTTAACTGATAGATCCTGCCTACTCTCCCCCAAATGTCCCTGGCAATGAATTCTTCACTTTTTCTTTGATCTATCTAAGTCATAAATTGTCAAGGTGCTGCCCCCAAGTCAAAGGCACCAAGGGGATGCCCCTGGGGAGAGAAGAGGCCTTCAGGAAGAGAGGGATGGTCCTGGGCCCTTAGTAATTGCCAATGGTTCTCAGTTGGGGTGATTTTGCTTCCCAGGGAACACTTGGCAATATCTGCGGACATTTTCGATTGTCACAGCTGGAGACAGGGTTGTTACTGGCACCAAGTATGTAAAAGCTAGGGATGCTGTTAAACATTCTACATGGGATACTCCCTGACAATGAAAAATTATCTGGCTCAAAATGTCAACAGTGCTGAGGTTGAGAAGCTCTGCTCCAAGTATCTACTGGAATTCTTTCAGTTTCCACTCAGCCCCCAGTTGCTTCCTAGGTCCAATTCTCCAGCACTGACAGAGTAATGGATTAGTGAAACAAAGGGAAAGTTAATTCAGCAAGGTGTTGGTTCTGTATGTATGAGCAGTGGAGGAAGAACCTTGAACTTACTGTGCCATTTGGAAGATTCATGGGCAGGCTTTAACAGTCTCATTTTTATCTACTAGGAACATAGCAGGGTGGGAAGAGCCAGGTTGATGAAGAACCCTACCCCCGTGGACTTCTGAGCAAATGGTTTGGAGTCACCCACACTCTTGGAGGTATGTGATTTGATTTGAAGCACGGTGATCTTCACAGCTGTAATTCTGCAGACATGTTTGCAGCCACCAGTAACCAAGAGAACATATACCTATCATGTACCCACGGCTCCAATGTGAAAGACTAGCTTAGTATGATGAGTTGAACCAGTGATCTATTGGTAATCACTTAAAGGGAAGTTAATAAATCATTTGGTTTTCAAACATAAATCACAGCACATGCATTTGCTTTTGATAAGCTTTCTTGTTTTAAAAAAGTGAATGTTGGCTGGGGATGTAGCTCAGCGGCTCAGTGCCTGTCTGGCAAGCACGAGGTCCTGAGTTCGATTTCTGGTACCAAAAAAAAAGTGAATGTTACACTAGCTAACCAGGAATTACATGTTGCATCTCCAAGCAAGCTATGCTGCACTGCTGATGAACACTTAACGGTTACTCCCAAGCTTGTAAAGTGCTTTTATGAACAACATGCCACAAAGCATCTGTGATGCTATTTGCTTTATTTCCTGGGAAACTGGGGGTGGGGATATGGAAGAAGAATGTCAAAATTTGGACATGCCTGTAGAAGTATGTTATGCATGGAATTTCATATGCCATGTGTGCTGTGGCAAAAAAATAAAGAAGAAAAGAGTTAAGGGCTGTGGTTCTAATACAGAACAAAGAAGGCTTGAAGTAATACCAGCTGTCAGTGCAAGAACCAGGGACATGGAGAGGTCCAGTATTGAGTTCTGGTCTTTCAGCCAAGCTGCCAAACACTCACAAGCCAGGATATTCAACCACATAATCTGAGAGAGGGAGGGAGAGGGGCAGAGAGGGTAAGGGACAGGTAGAGAGAGAGAGAGAGGGAGAGAGAGAGAGAGCCAGCTCAAGACTCATCTCCTCACCCTAGATGCCAATCACAAGTTTAGGTTGTTTTACGTGTGCTTCTGACCAACCAGCTTCCATGGGGCTTCCATGACTGTCTCTCCTTGGGTTCAATTCATTTGCTGGAGTGGCTCACAGAACTCACAGGGAAGTTTTTTTTTTTTTTAAAGAAGGCATTATGGACAAGCCAGCAAGTATGAAAATACATCAAGAGCATAAATAGGAAATTGAATATTGGAGGATAAGCATAGGGTTAGTTGGAGAGAGCTGGAGCTGTAGATAAGAAATGCAGGTACTCAGACACGCAGCCTCCCAAAGTTAATGCTAAGACATTAAGTATTGTGTGCTGACAAAAAAGGAGTCTTTACATTTTTTAAGAGAGTAGTGGGGCTGGGCATGGTGGCACATGCCTGTAATCCCAACTCTGGGAGACTGAGACAGAAGAATCACAAGTTCCAGTCAAGCCTAGGCAACTTAGTGACTTAGCAAAACCCTGTCTTAAAACAAAAATTTTATAAAGTGCAGGGGAGGTAGCTCAGCACGAACACCCAGGTTTCAATCCCTACTACCAGAGAAAAAAGAAAAGAGTGGGACCTAATAAAAATGGTAGGCAAGGAATGGTAGGCATTGTACATACAGGTTGTAATGTAAAAAATTCTTAATTTGGTTCTTTTATCTTTTTTTTCCCCAGGGCTGGGAATCAAACCTAGGAATTCATACGTGCTAGGCAAGCACTCCATCACTAAGCTATTATCTCCTTAATTTGGTACTTGATCATGTCTCGTTTTGGCCATTTGCCACATGCTACGTGTCCTCTTTTAGGTACATCTCTCCATCAACAGAGAAATCATCTTAAGGGAAGGAAGGAAGAGCTTGTCTTCTGAAACCAAGAGACAGAAGGAGAGGGGAGGGAGAGGAGGGAAAGAGGACAGAAAAAATAACTAAGACATGTTATGTTCATGTACCAACTCCCCATGATGAATGTACTAATAAAAATGAAAAAAATTTAAAATGTTTGTCCTCTGAGTTTATCTCTTAAGGCCAGGAATTGATCTCATTGTCTTGGAAACTCCAACTGCACTTAATGTTATTCACTGATTATTCCTTTGCACAAGATTGTCTTCACTCCTCATTTACCACGTTCTATGTAATCAAAAATAGTTAATATGTTAAAACATACTAAGCAATTACTATGTGACAGTGACTACATTTTTTGAACAGTTAAATGTACCAACCATTACTAGGTTCTTTCTACACATGGAGCACTGTGCTAAATGGCGAGGATATAAAGACAGCTAATGCATGGCCTTGCCCCTAGGGAGGCCCTGATCCCATAAGGAAATACACACACATAAACTATTAGGAGACAAGATAATACAAGTAAAATAACACTGGCATGTGAAGGATATTAGTTAATATAGGTAAAATGCTTAGAACAATGCCTGGGGCTCACACTTCATGCCACATAAATACTAGCTGTTTTTATTACTTAATCCTGTTGCAAATCAGAGCGAGTAAAGAGAAAAGAAGCAACAACACCTGAGCTGCTTTGGAAGCATGAACTGGATCTGATCTGGTAGGCCAGGAGTGAGATGGAGAAGACATTCAAGACAGAACAAGAGGCAGGAGAAGCCCAGCACATCCGGGAAGCCACAAGGACTACAGAATACAAAGTCTTGAAGGCTGTTGTGGGAGATGGGAAAGCTGGAGCCATGTGGAGATAACCAGTACAACTAATTTGTGACATCACTGACACAAACTATTGGAAATGAGGCCAGACCTAGAAAACCTGAGCTGGACCCTGGGGACAGAGTCTGGACAGGAAGACAGGCAAGAACAATGATACAAGTGACAGGTGTCATAACAGGCATCTGGACAGCAAAGTGACAATTACACAGCAGAGGGAAGAGGACATCTGAAGGGACAATGTATAGACCTTAAACTTGAGCACAGCCTCATAAGATGGAGAAAAACAGGGCACCCCCAATAGAGATAGCATCGTGCACAAAATCTCACAGGTGTGACGGGGTGATGCGGAGCAGAACAACGTGGCTGAGCGCAGCGTGTGGAGGGGAGAGTGCAGGAGAAAGCCAGGCAGGGCTTGGTGGTGAAGTCCATGCCAAGGAGTTTGAATTTAATCGATCAACAATGAAGGGTTATATGTAGGGCAGTGACACAAGCAACTGGTACAGCAGAAAGGTCGTTTGGTGGGTAGCAATGAGAGAGAGTGAGAGTGAAGGCTGCGAGGTTTATTAAGGGACTACTGATATGGATTATGCCCTGGACTAATTAGATTCAGACAATATGAGAAAATGCACTGAGAAACAGTGAAGCTTGTAGCTTGAGTAAATGTGTCGTTACCACTCTTACCAGAATTAACCAGGGCTTAAAAAGCATGCAGAACAGTTAAAACTTCACAAATTTTTGGAATGTATGAATGAATGAGTGGACAGAGAGGGAAGCAGAAAGAACAAAGTGGTAAACAAAAAACAGGTGGGAAGTGGGGGAAATGAATTTGGTTTTGGGCCCAGGGAACTTGAGGTCTCTCTGGCAAGGAGGTAAGGACACCACTGGTTCACTGATGAATAGGGCTGTCCACCACGAAAACCTCACCGGCAACCCTAGAGTTTGCAGGGCTTTGCCCTTCTGCATCTTGGAAGAGCTAGTGGTGAGCTTTTCAGCAGTGGTCTCTTCCTGGCCTCCAGCAGGGGGCAGCAAAAAAGATGGTTCAGAAGAAAGAACTTGGCCAAGAACATGTGGTTCAAGCCAAAAGTCTCTAGAAACTTCTCTCACAGGTATGGAATTCAACCACAGTGCCCACTGTGGTAAAGCACTGTATTAGTCCAAGAAGAAAGTGACGAACAAAAGGACGTTGAGAATCTCTGAGTCATGTTTCTTTTGGTTAAGAAATGGAAACCCCACTTCTATTCCAAGCAAATCTCCTAATGTACCAAGCTCAAGAGTGAGGTTTCATTGAAGGTATTTTTGAAATACATATGAGATCATAGTGATTTTTTAAAAATGTTTTCTTTTTTTTTGGTAGTGCTGGGCATAGAACCCAGGGCCCCGTGGATACTACACAAGTGCTCTACCACTGAGCTACATCCTCAGACCCTCAAATGATTCCTTTAATTAAAAAAAAAAAGTCTTACTGTCATTCAATGTATGAGTCCTGATACTGGTCCCTGAAGACAACACACCCTTGAGCAAATAAATTACTCTTATTTGGAAGGCGGGGGAGATGTCTGTTTATTTCTTCATATATAAAATGAAAGAATTTAATTAAACAATTTTGAACTAAATACTAGGGCTGAGGTTTATGATAAGGCTGTGATTAGGGACACATAAAAAGAGAAAATGTCTTAATAAGTACTTCTTTGTTGCCTGTCTGAGCCTTTCTTAGTAAACTAATGAGTTATACTTTTCCTGGAAAGAAAATCTCAGAAATGACCCATTTCCACAACAGGACAGCATTTCCTGTAATTCATGTGTGGTAGAACTAAAAGAGACCATTTAAACCTAACTCAGTTAAGCCAGAGAGAAGATAATAAAGTATTTATTTTTCTGATTAAAGCCGAACAGACTCAAAACAGACAGGCCACAGAAAACCCACAATCTCCCCAATGGCCATGAGCTGGCACACCCAAAGACACATACCCACAGGAAAAGAAGCAGGGAAAAGAGGAAAAGGTGCTGTCCCTTCCATCACAGGGCCTGAGCTGGGGACCTGCAGCTCAAATTCCTGTACATGTTTAGGAACAAAGGATCCTTTTAGCCCAGAGAGTAAGTTGACTGTGAAAGGCAGATACTTCTAACAGGAAACAAGGTCGGACACTTGGTCTGACAATCAGACTATCAAGATGAGGTACTCCTCAAATCCCACAGTCCGGGCTTGAGATCCAAGAGGCCGGTCAGACCAGGCTCCGACGGCTCCTGTCTCTGTAAAGTTCCCCCTGCCTCTGTTTCACTGATGCTTGGGAGCTGAGCCCTGGGCTGTGTCCTGGGCCTGTACCATCTAATCAATCAGGAAGGCTGTAGGACAACGAGCAACCAGCCAGGATCTGGGCGACTGCTTTATTATTAGATGGTGGTGAGATGTCTTCCTGGGAAAGCAGGGTTGAAAGTTGTCTGATAAGTAAACTGGAGAGGAACATGAGGGAGCTTTGCAGGGAGAGAGAAAATTCTGCACCTTAGAGTATCTCTATAGGTGTAGCAGTTATTCCAAACATGCCGAAATGAGCACTTTAAGAACCATGCGTTTTATCTTATTAAATTCATTTCTATTTTTTTATACAAAAAGAGAAAATTATGTTTTCCTCCATCTAGGGATAGGTAATTGAGACTATCAGAGGAATGCCTACCTCTTGGGTGTGTCCACCTTCCCACAAGGGGCCACCGCCCCCCTCCCTGCTATTGTTCCCTGTCTCCATGAATCACACTAACTGTCACCTCCACCATCGCAAGGCTAGAAACTGGGATTCCTTTCCCATACCTCCCCCCTTCTCAGTCACTTTCCAGACAGCGCCTCTCATCTCCACCCCATCTGCTGCAGCCAGAGTCTGGACCCAGGTTGCTCCACTTGTCCAGAGGCTCCCTTTCCATCTGTCGGTATGGAAAGACTAAAGCCTCTGTTTGAACAACCTCCTGTTGTTCTCTATCACCCTGAGGCTAAAGACCAAAACCCTTAGCAGGCGAAGAAAATGCAATCCATGAAGAAAACGCAATCCATTCCCTTCCTGCACCAAGCAACTGCACTGCAGCTGCTGCAGTTGCCTAGTGCACCCTCCTACCACTGCTCCCCACCCCATCTGCACACCTGTCCACCCGGTAAACCTTCCCTATGACTCTGACCAAGCATCATCTATTTTCAGAAGTCTTCTCCTAGCTGTCCTCCTCTGCCCTCTACCCCCTCCCTCCTCGTACACTGATACAGGGCTTACACACTTACAAGATGGTTTGCTATGACAGGGCCAGGCTCCAGGTGCAAGCACTTTACATGTTGTCTCATATAATACCAATTATCATTCTGCATTGTAATGACTGGGTTTCCGTTTTTGTCTCCTGGTTAAACCACAAGTAGGAACTATTTTGTTCAACTTTTCTCTTAGTATCTATTCAGGCACTAGGAGGATATAGGTAACTGGCTTAACATGTACTTGCTGAATGAATGAATACAAAATAAGTTAAGGCAAAAATGAACCACCTGGGATGCTGAGGTTTTGACCTGGCTTGATTTGGCAAACCTCATCTGTATCCAAAGTACTTCCCTGGGATAAATCACTCAGATGTCTCAACTGCCTTAATCTCTCCACTATACTGGTTTAGAGCTTGTCTTAAACCTGGCATTGTCTGGCTTCTCACACATAATCTCATTTAATCCCCACAACAGCTGTGAAGGGAGCATCATCATCATTCCCAATTTTACACATGAGAAAACTGAGGGTCTGCGAGGCTGAGCTGGAGGAACCACAGCCACTAAACAGAAAGCTGCTCTAACACCAAACCCCTACATTATTCCCTCTTAGCATGCCACTTCCCCAAGTGACAAGAATGGGAAATGTCCTTCCTGTTTTGAGGCAACGTTTTTTGAGTCACTGTGTCTACTTCTCATAGAATGGGAAGTGGCTATGGTTTGAAGGTGTCCCCAGATTTCATGTGTTGGAATCTTAACCCTCAAATTCATGTATCTTAACCCTCAAATTCATGTATTTGGATGTGGGGCCTTTCAAAGGCAACTCGGATTAGGTAAGGTCTTCAGGATGGGGCCCCTTTACAGGTCTTGTGGCTTTATAAGAGGCAGAAGAATGACCTGGGCTGACACACGCTTGCTCAGTGATCACATGATGTCCCTCACCTGATGCTGAGTGGACGCCAGTGTCAGACTCTTGGACATCCCAGCCTAGAGGACCACCAACCAAATAAACTTCTATTCTTTATAAATTCCTCAGTCTCAGGTATTTTATTGTCACAACATAAAACAGACCAAAATAGAAACCAAGGCCAGGGATATGGCTCAGTGGCACAAGCGCCTGCCTGGCAAGCGCAAGGTCCTGAGTTTGATTCCCAGTACCAAAAAAAAAAAAAAAAAAAAAAAAAACAACCAAGACTCAAATGACTCTGGCCTTGCTGAAGCTGCTTTAAAAATGAGGACAGGAGGCAGAGGTGGAGCCCGCATGGCCAGAGAGCTGGCCAAGGACAGAGCTGCCATCAATGCGACAGCTGGCCCTTTCTCTCTGCTCGAATACTTGACCCCCAAGGTATGCTTCTATCTGCTCAAATCCATCTGATGGCTGAGAGTAGAAATGAACGTGAAGAGGTGGCCTTAATCTCAGGAATTTCTAGAAAATGAGAGAAAGGCTCACAACATGTTTATAGCTTCTAATGGCTCTGGGTTAAACGAGCAAAAATCTTACAAACCAAATCATTAGTGGGTAAAAAAGCAGGACCGAGAAGATGTGATGCGTAAGGATGGCCCTAAGGAACAGGCATGTGTTGGAGGCAATTCTGCAATAAGAAACTGCAAGGCGCCAGGATCTAGAAGACATTTGTGGGAAGCTGTCAGCTCAAGGCGAGGCTGATTGGTGGCCGCCAAGGGGAGGCATCAGCTTGCTGCCCTTGCAAGGGGTGGGGCGATGGCCAGGCCTGTGTTGATGTATCTGAACTTACAAGGACCATCTCAAGATCCACACGAATACAAAGGAAGTGATCTAGACTCTGCATGGCCACAGATACCATGGGACAGAAGCCAAGGGCCATGCAGCACTAGGAGAAACTAGCAGGTGGGTGGGTGGTCAGCCTCCATCTGACCCAGCTTCTTCCTCCTCTTTTATGTTAACTTGCCAGTCACAGAATCAAAACTTCCCATTTTAAAATGGAAAGGACAAAAAAAAAAAAAAACCACACCCAAAACAAAAACCCACCATGATCTTATGGTTTGTCCTTCCTTTTCCTCCTTTTTTCACACCAACACAGGTGGGGACTGTGCCCATTAGACCTGGGAGGTAAACACTGGAGGAAGAAGCTACAGGTGGCTGCCCGACTCTGATTAAATCATAGCTTCTGGGATGGGGAACACCCTGTGCGCAGCCCTGGTCTCTCGTCTCCTTCTGGGTATCTCAGCAGAAGCTGCTCCTCACTGGCTGTAGTGTAAGTAGCCTTTGTTCTTGGAGTTTAACCAGCACAGGCCTCAAATTTCCACTGCACCTAAAACTCTAAAATCCTCCTACACCATCTTTGTGACCGCAGGCTAAAGAAAGAACAGACCTGGCCATAAATTCCCTAGGTTAAGACAAGAAAAATCTCCTCTCAAGAGAGTCTATGCATGGAGAGACCCCCTGCTGTGCTCCCCAGAAAGTCAGGCCCAACACAGGGAGACAAAAATGCCCCTGACAGCTCACTTGGCGAAGACTTAAGGGGGATCTGTCCCATAAAGGTCGAGGTATAGAAATGGGAACAGCCTGGTCTGTAGAACGTGCATCCTAAACACAGGCTCAAGATGCCGTGTTTGAAGGTGATGAACACAGTTAGCAAAAGGCAGGGAACACCGGGGCTCACACAATCTAGCTCGCACAAGTGGAAGTGTGTCTGGCACTGTCTGGGGCAAGGATAATGCTTCAGAGGACAGAGATGCGATGGTCACTGGACAGGCTCTGGTGAGCAGGGGACAGGCTGAGATGAAATATTCCTCCATACTCTCCTATCCGCCTGCCTTTCCAAAAACTTTTCTGATCCCTAATTTGGCTTCCTAGCACCTAACTAATGGGGAAATGTCCCAGATGAGGAATAGAAACATTCAGAATCTAGAAAAGGGATGGACAGCCTCTTTTTGAATTACTAAACTAACCTGAGCTGATGTCTGACCCCAAGTATCTCAGTATTTTTGGGTGTCCCAGTAAAGCAAGTTTCTAGAATGTGAACAGTTTTTAAGCATATATATTCTTATTGGATTAGAATCAGAACCTAGAGAATAGGGAAAGTTTGGTCCCCCCTCCCGACATTTAGCTGAGGAAATAGAATAACTGAGGGGAATATGAAAGATGAGTATGGCAGAGGGCATCCCCTGGCAGGAGCCCTCTCAGTTAAGGGTAAGAGAGACATCTGAGACCAAGCAGCCCTGTGTCAGGTCTCCTGGCTAGGATGGAAAGATACAAGGGGAAAGTTCCAGAAATAGGGTTTTGTTCAGGATGACATGTCCCATAATGATCAGGCAAGGTTTGGATGGAGACAATATTAACAAGATATACATAACTGGTTTTGTTTTTATCTTTTGATGGTGCTGGGTGTTAAACACAGTGCCTCATACATGCTAGGCAAGTACGCTGCAACTGAGCTACACCTGCAGCCCTGGGTTCCTTTGGGAGGCAGGGCAGTACCGGGAATTGAACCCAGAGCCTTCACACTGTGCTACATCTCCAGCCCCTTTTAAATAAATAAATATACATATATGTATGTATATTAAATTTTTTAGACAAATTCTTGCTAAATTTCCCAGGCTTCACACAAACCTGCGATGCTCCTGCCTCAGCCTCTCAGAGTGCTAGAACTACAGGCATGGGCCACAACCCTGGATATTTTTACTTACAGTAGAGCAGAAGGTAGGCTTTAAAAAGGGTTAAGGACTTGATAGTCCATCTCCTACTTTCAGTGTTCCGTTTCTCCTATTCACTTCTCAGCCAGGAACCATCTCTGGAAGCAAGTGACAGTTTCCTTTTCATTTTGCATGTGCCCCACTCTGAAGAAAAGGCTCCATGCCCTCTTGGGGACCAGGGTACTTGCTTTTGATGCTCTTAGACAATTCTAAACAAAGGCTCCAAATATAGCTCAAAACCCTAGTACAGAACAATATGAAAGGCAGAAGGAGGCTAGGGCAAGGTGGAGCCCATCGGAAATGAAAGGCTCTGCATTCAGGACCCATCCCACCTGATCATGGTGCAGGATTCTCGGCTGAAGCTGCTCCTAGGTCTCCAGTGTCATGCAGACTGGATTTCAGTGAGGAGAACTACGCAAGGCTATGTTCTTGTACAAAATCTCTCCAACATTATTCTTGGCTTTACTAACATTGCTTAGGCTTTAAAAAGTCAATAAATAAAGCAAGCAGAAGGTCCCCTAACATCCATGGTGGACTAAAGGGTTTGGCCTTTACCAAGCCAAAGGGAATATTTAGTACAAGGAGATACAGCTTGCTGGATACCTGACACTTTCACATGATTTTTCCTTGGGAGGCCAGCAGTGCCCAGGGAGGCTTTGCCACATGAGAAGCAATGTTGCTAAGCTACCAGAACAGAAGACACTGTGGCAAAGGAACAGCCAGGGACTCCAGGAGAAACCATGTACACACACACACACACACACACACACACGAGAGAGAGAGAGAGAGAGAGAGAGACAGAGACAGAGACAGAGACAGAGACAGAGAGAGACAGAGGCAGAGAAGGGGAAACAGGAAATAAAACCCCAATTGCAAAATGACTTTAAAGACTCTGAAAGGAAATTATGAGCTCCTCAAAGTTTCAGTTTGAGAAGGTATATAAGAACCCTTTCCAATAACCCTGAAATTATATGACAGAAAAGATATAGAAATAACCATTCTTAGGCTGAGGAGGTAGCTCTGTGGTACTGTACTTACCTAACATGCATGAGGCCCTGGGTTTAATTCCCAGCACCGCAAAAAGCGCAAAAAAAGAAATAGCTCCTATTATTACTCTGGGTGCTTTAAGTCCTGACATAAACCACAAAGAAATGCCTTGACTTCATTCTATTACCTATTCTGACAGCTTCACTTGGCAATCTGTAGGAGCTCAATAAATACATGTTAGCTGACTGGCCAGTGCTCTGCCAGGGAGGGGGCCTCCGCGATGAAGGGCTGGCAGGGGTGCAAGGTTGAGGGGTGGGTAAGCAAGTTGTATGGTAACAGGGCAGTGTCTGAGGTGACGAATGAGATCCAGGAAGTGGCCATTCATATGCTCCTGTCACCCAAGCCAGCTGGGGTGGGTACACCACCTATTTGGAGATTTTCCAAATCCCAGGCATTTTCACTCTTTTGTTCCTTCCACTAAACCCCTGCAGCTTCCTTCTCCCATGTGAAGAGGCCAAGAGAAGAATCCATTTTATTTGTCAGAACTAGCCATAAGGTAAACAAATACAAAGCAAGCATGTGCTAGCCAATTAAACAGGAATGCAAGCTCTGGCAGCTACATGACCTGGTTTTTCCATTCACTCGATGTGAGTGAACCAGCCTTACTGAGTGGGCCTCTATAGGGTAGGGGGAGAAGAAAGCTTTCCATGTGTTTCTACAAGCCTGCTCCACATCTTTAAAAAAAAAAAAAAAAGCAAAGTTTCTTCTCACCTAATTCTCATTTGATGGAAAGGAAGTAGAGTGGAAAGAACAGATTCACAGAGGCTAGGATTTAAGCCTCTGTTCTGTGATAAGCCACTAGCTATGACATTTGGAGCAGATACACACAAGCCTCCACTCCCTCTCATTCACAAATCAGAGATATCTGCATCTGTCGTGGTTTAGATCTAAAATGTTCCCCCAGTCTCATGTGTTAGGAAGGTGACTGGACCTGGCAGGTGCAGTACTCATTGGTGAACTCATTCTTTCATGAGTTCAGTACCTCAATGTGGGGCCTTGTTGGAGGTGGGCTGCTTGGGGTGTGACCTGGAAGGGTGTATTCTTGTCCCTGGCTTCTCCCTTCTCTCTGCTTTCTGGGTGAAATGGATCGAGCACCCCCTCATCCTGTTTCTGCCTGGGAACCAGCTGACCATGAACTGAAACTGAAACCGTGAGCCAAGACAAACCTCTCCTCCTTTAAAGTCATAGATATTGGATATTTTGTCCCAGTGACAGGAAAATGGACTAAGACAGCAATCATACATAGGTAACTGAGACCACTAGAGGGGTTCATCCGTGGTCAGAAAGCACGTGGCCCACAGCATGTGGGTGTCCCCTTCAACCTGGGCTCACTTATGGGATGAGGAGCAGAAGCCCTAGTGGATGCATAAAAGGGCTGAAGGCTGGGCTTAAGAAACTTTAAAGGCAATAAATAAGATAATCTAGATCTTACAGTGTAACTGGAGACAGTTCAGAAAGATTAAAAAAACTTCAAGAAAACTATACAGTATTCTTTGGTCTTCAGAAAACTGTTATCAGTTGCAGTGAATAAAACACATTTGGGAGGATTTCTCGATGCAATGAAACGTCCATAAACACTAGCGGAGCCACTTGAAATTTCGGACTCAGAAAAACAAAAATGAGAAAGTTGTGAGTTTTTCTAAGTCTCACAGCAAAAAAAGAAAGACACCCCAGCCTTGTGGTTCACGGATTGATTCTGGACAGGAAACTGGTTTGAATCTCAGTTCTACTGCCTGCCAGCTAGGTGACCTCTGGCTTCTCAGAAGGATTAAATGAGAAGATAGAGCATTAGCCCAGTTGCTGTACACGGCAAATGCTTCATAAGTGATGAAGTTATTGTTTTGCAACACACTGAGACTTTCTGAGCCTGGATGCCTGAAGTGATTCTGCAACTTAAGGCAAAAAGAGACTGTAGGAAGGTGGAGATAAAAGAGAAAAACGGACAGATTAATCCTTGGGGGTTGCAGAATGCAAAATGAGGGTGGAGCCTGGGGTTTCAAGTTTAAGGCCAGGAATATTTCAGAGTCCAGTGAGGAGCAAGGCACCAGAATGCTTTGTCTTCACTTCCCCCTGATATGCCATAAAAAATGTACTCTCCCCAAGAGAATGCAGGAACATAGCCAAGGTATGATCCCCTCACTAAGCTAAATGCCCCAAACCCAAACTTAGGAAGACATTAAATTCAAAACAACAGAAGTCAACACCTCATGTGTAAAGTATCTTAATTAAACAGTATCAAACATGCCGACGTGAACTCAGCGTCTAGATCTTCTTATTATGAAATAAACTTGATTAAGAACAAATCCCTTTTCAGAAAAGGAAAGAACCCACCAACTCCTGTGCACATCAAATGCTGTTCTCAATTATCTTTATTTTTTTCTGTGAACGTCACAAAGTACCAGCAGGTGGGAGATAATTAGAGTTTTCATAAAACTTGTTTTACATACCTCAGTAGGAACCTTTTTGTTCTGCAAAGCTTTTCTTGCTCCAATCCAAAGATGCACCCATAAAGGAAGAATGTTTTCAAAAGAACGCTTTTCTGGTTACACTTGGGGTTTTATGACTTCAGGCAGATGAGGGTGAAGGAGGTAATTTATGAAAAAGACTATTTCTCTTTATTCATATTTACATCCTATAAGGGAGTGAGTTTGGTTTTTGGATTCTCCTCCCATGCCTATGAGGGAAATATAATCCGTGCTCCCATTTTACAAGATTTATGGAGCAACAAGAGGCCTATGGGACTGATCCTTACATGCCCCTTTCCCATGAGCCCTCCATTTTCAAGAAGTGCTGACTTGGAAAGTTTATATTTTTTTCCCTTATAAATCTCTTTAACAGTAGTCATCTGGTAGCTTACTATCCCACTCACACACTTGGCATCCACATAAGCCTTTTCCAATGTAAAAATGCCACCCTTTTCTTCTTGGGTCATTTTAACTGACCTGGTCTCTTGCAGCATGTTCTGTGGCGCCTAACACAAGGCTGGCATCACAAAAGTTAATGGTCACACGCTGCAGATATCAACTTGCAAAGAGACTCTGTCTACAAGGAGACAAGGAGAACAACCGTCTTTGTTTTCAGAAAAGGGAACCAAGGCAGTGAGCAACTAACTAGGATGCTTAAACACAGGGTATCCAAACTCAAGTTGTTGGGCTTTTAGTTCTAGGTGGATCAGAAATTGAGTTTCATTTGAGAGTGACCTAAGCTAACCTTGCCATGCCCAACCCATTAATTATAATTTGGGTCATTTTAATTGGACTCAGGCCTTGGGGTTAGAATTTAAGAGAGTGAGAGTTAAAGGAATGTGCACAGAAATTATGGTTGGAAAATTTCCCACAACTTGTAGTCACTTTTATGCTCAGTACTTCCCAAATCCACCCAGGTTTTCTCTCTTGCCACTGCAAGCCAGGCCTCCCATCAGCCAAGCACCATATGCCTAAGGTGGCCTTTCCAGCCCCAGAGCCTCACCTCCCTCATTTCCACTCCTAGCATACACCCAACCCCCGGGCAATGTCTGTACAGCGACGTCTCACATCCTGGCACCGTGGGCTTTGTGTGGTGGGATGCCATCCTGGACATGACAGAATGCTATCCAGGAGATGCCCATAATGCCCTCATTGTGACAATGAAAAAATGTCTCCAGAAGCACAGGAGAGTTTTAGGGCAGTGATGCTATTCTAAATGATACCATCACGGTGGGTACATGTCATTATGCACGTACATATTAGTTTTCTGTTGTTGTAGCAATATACCTGAGATAATAAACTTAAAAAGAGGAAAGGTGTACTTTGGCTCATAGTTTTAGAGATTTTAGTCTATGGTTGGTTGGCTCTGTTGCTTTGGGGCCTGTGGGAGGTAAGCAAGATGGTAGGAGTATGTGGCAGAGGAAGCTGCTCACCTTGTGGTGGCTGGGAAGCCAAAGAGGAAAGAGACAGGGGCAGCGCCCCAGTATCCCCTTTGAGGGCTTGCTCCCCCAAGAGCAGAAGGCCTCCAATGAGGCCCTACCTCTCAAAGGTTCCACCACCTCTCAGTAATGCTAAGCTGGGACCAAGCCTTTAACACATGGGACTCTGGGGGACACGGAGGATCCAAACTATAGGTTTGAGGCGGTAGCTCAATGGTGAAGTCTTTGCCCAGCATCATGAGGGCCGGGGTTAGATCCCTAGCTTGTGCAATACAATGGGTAACACAAAGAATGAGCCTCAATGTAAACAGTGGGCTTTAGCGAATAATAATATATCAACATTGGCTCATGAATTGTAACAAACGTATCACACTATTGCCAGCCGGGAATAATACTTACTAGGGAAAACTGTGGGGGGGGGGTCAAAGAGGAGGTATAAGAGAACTCTGTATTTTCTGTTCAATTTTTCTGAAAATCTAAAACTGCCCTAAAAATTAAAATCTGACAATATTTTAAAAAGTCTTCAGATATTTCCTTATGTCCCTCTTGGGCAAAACTGTTCCTGTTGAGAGTCACCGCTGTGGAGGGAAAGGAGCCTACCCACTCAAGCCAGGTACCTGGCAGTACGATGATTTTGCTTTCTCAGATTCGTCACTATAGTTGCATCCAGCCACATCTCTGGATAAAGACTGGAAACGGTGAACTTTCTGAATGCACATGGATTGCTTAGATTCTCCCAGGGGACAATCTTGTAAGAAGTGAGGGACCCAGTCTCTTAGAAAACTCTGGGCAGAGGCTGGACACAGGGATACAGTCCTTCTGTCTTGGACTCAACATCTGTCTTGGACTTAACATCTATATTCATGGTCTTTGGTAAGAACCCCCTCCTTGATTTTTACTTTATCAAGGATTAACTCTACAGCGCAGTAGCCTGAGATAAGGGATGGAAAGCAACTGGCTTCGAAGTGGCCCAAGGAAGTGTCTGAACACCAGCCCCCGCAAACTCACAGCCTAACAGCCCTCTTGGTGGCTGTCTTTGAAGCTCTGCCTCTTGTGTTCTGAGCTATCTGCAGGGTGTAGCAGAGACACGAGACCACACGCTGTTCCCTGATTTGAAAGACCTGTGCAAACATACTTACTGCCACCAGAATGCCTAATTGAGACGTGACTGTAGCAAGTTCACATCCATTTGCAGACAGCAGAGCACACACATGACAACTGTGTGCAAACCTAGTTCCTCACTCGCAGATCGACACGTCACTTTAGGTTTCCTTGGATCCTAGCTCTCCCCTTTGCCTATGGCCTGATTTCCTTTCCTTTTACCGGTGCCCTTTATAATTTACCTTCTCTAAAGGACAGAGGAAGAAAAGATGCTCACTGAAGCAGAAAAATGAGAGAGAACACAGAAATCAAGAGAAACACTCAGAAGACTGCTACCATAACACAGCGAGGTATCAGGACAAAACAGTACTAAGCATTCTCTAAATCTGCTATTTTCCCAGATCAAAAAGATCTAATCTTTCTCAGTCAGGACTATTAGTTTATCTCCACATTGTCAATATTTTCCAAGGTGGAACTTTTATTTGGGGAGGGGGATTGGCCTTACGAATTAATCGTTTCTACACCTCCCAGGGTTTTTGGGAGGCTTGGTTGGCTCAGGTACATAGATCTTAGCACGGGGCCTCGCATACAGTGTATGCTTACCAGATGGGCTTAGCTATTCTCTTTGTGTTTCGACTTCACTTTAAAATCCAAACAGTTATTAAACTATTGAATCCCCCTCACTTCTCATCTCATTCTAGCCCTGGGGAGTTTCTGTGCAATATATTTGTTTTCATCGAAAGGCTGTTTCTGATAATAGAACCTTCTCCTCTAGTTCAAAGCCTCCTACCGAGAGACACCGGAAGCTCTCCAGGTCTCTGAGACAGCAAGGAGGACCCAGCAGCCCTGACCACAGGCACACGGCCACTCAACAACTCATCTCCCTTCTCGGTTGCTTCATCACACGGAACATTTTCTCTCTTTTTTTCCAAACGAGTCCCTTTCTAAGACTGACTTAAATTACACCTCTCATTGAGAAGTCCCTGCAGCAGATAAACACAGGATCAGTAATAGAAACTCTAGCCTGCCCAACAATAGCACCACTGTCACACACATGGTGAGACTTCATGAAAGCCAGGGATTGGCAACTTAGGGCTGCCGTGCCCAGGAAAATTATTTCCTGTGGGAGAAAGAAAACAACCTTAAGCTCCCGGCAGGTCCGAGGCAAGCCCAAGGCAGGATCAGTGGAGAAAGTGAATGTTCAGACTCTGGGAAAGGCAGGCAGAGGTGAGGGCTGTTCCCACGAGCAAATCCCCCAGTGGGGAAAGGCATCGGGCTGGGGATGTGTTCAGTGGTACAACACTTGCCTAACCGTGAGGCTCTGGGTTTGATCCCCAGCACTGCCCCTCCCCCCCAGCAAAAACACTGCATTCAGGCCAGCTTTTTCAACACTGCATTGAGGACAATCAATTAGCAAGATAGATCATGTGGTCAAAAGGAAAAAAGGAAACTCAATTTCTTCCTGAAAGCATCTTGCAGGGTCAGATGCATTTTTATCCCATCAGTCAGATGTAGAAAGGCAATCACTTAAATTTAATAAGATAAGAAAAATGCTGGGCAGCCTCATTGACGTCCTGCATTTTCTGCTATTACTGAAAGGAAATAGAGAAATCACAGACAGCACAGCCTGTTAGCTCCCTAATGCCTCATCCCTTGGTGATCAGTAAAGATTTCTTCAATACAGTATGCTCTCCAACTTGGTGTTAAATGAATTCTTGCTTCACTCTTAGTTAAGGATGACTTGACACTGTACACCGAAAAGTTCTCCATGTATTGAGCTGACTGGGCAATATTTAATTTTCAAATAAACACTGGTTTGCATTTCTTTCTTCCAGTCTATTCATCTCTGCATCTCTGCCCCTACCTCTGATAATCCCCAGGTCAGGATTTAGAGTTTCTCAACCTCAGCACTGGGGGCTACATCATTTCTTGGTGGGGAAGGGGAAATCTAGTACATTGCAGGACTTTTTTTTTTTTTTGAGACAGGGTCTCACTATGTAGTTCAGGCTGGCCTTGGACTCACTATGGCCTCAAACTCGTGGCAATCCTCCTGCCTCAGCCTCCCAAGTGCAGGGATTATAGGCATGCACCACCACACCTGGCATTGCAAGACATATTAAAGCACTCTTGTCTCTGCTATTCCTGCTCCCCAAGTCTGACAAATATCTCTTTAGGGGCAGAATTGCCTCCAGTTTGAGAACCACTGTGCTAGTTTCTGCCTGTTGCTCCCTCACCTGTTGTCTGAAATACTTTTAGTCTCATCTTTGCCTCCTAACTCCTACTCTGCTGTCAGGAACCATTTTGTACATTATTTTCCCTGAAAATCTACTCTGTTACCTCAGCACCCTGGCCAAACAAACAAAAACTAACAAACAAAAACAGATGGAGGGGTAGGGCTGGGATGCCTCCTCTGGTGCAGCCTCCTGCCCTGTGCAAGCTTTTTTTTACAGCTGGGATGCTACAGCATTGTAACCTTCTCCTTCCTTCATTCAATAGTGCATCTATCTGTTCATTATCTCAGCAAATACTGAAGTGCTGGGTACATGTGGGTTCCTGCTCCCAGCAAGGGAGGTCAGTCAATAAACAATGATAATCAAGAATTTGACACCTATAAATAAGAGCTATATCCCTGGCTTTCCTTCCTTCCTTCCTTCCTTCCTTCCTTCCTTCCTTCCTTCCTTCCTTCCTTCTCTCTCTCTCTCTCTCTCTCTTTCTTTCTTTCTTTCTGTACCCGGATTCCAACTCAGGATCTTGAGCTTGCCAGGCAGGCACTTGTGCCGCTGAGGTATATATTGCCAGGGATATAGCTCAGTGGCAAGCCCGAGGTTGTGAGTTGGATTCCTGGTATTAAAAAAAAGAGCTATAGAAAAACATAGCTTGCCTCTCTTTCCAAGGAGACTTAGCTCCTTGAGGGCAAAGGCTGCTTTATTCATCATTGTATCACTAGGAATTAGCACTGAGCCTTAAAAAACAAAAGCACTAGCCAGGTGTGGTGGTGCATGCCTATAATCCCACCACTCTGGGAAGCTGAGGCAGGAGAATCACAAATTCAAAACCAGTCTGGGCAACTTAGTAAGATCTTGTCTCAAAAAAAGGGGGGGCAGGGGCTGGGGATGTAGCAAGCCCCAGTACCCCCACCACACCAAAAAAAAAAAAAAAAAAAAGCACAGCTGGGGGTGTGGCTCAGTGGTAGAGCCTAGCATGCCTGAGGCCCTAAATTCTATTCCCAGCCCAGCAAAAAACCAAAAGGAAAAACCTCTGCACTTTCTTCTTTCCCCCCAGGCATCAGTCATTTTCTGCTCTCTATTATAAAGATTTAGATGGAGAGGTCTTTCCAAGGAAATAGTAAGCATCTCGAAGTGAGGACCTGGCCCAATTTATAAATTTTACAGAGTGCATCAGAGTGTTTTTGTTAAAGTAAGCGATCTCTTCAAGCTATAGTTTCTAACACTAAGATTACATTTAGAATATAGCCAGAGGATCGGGAATATAGCACAAATGCCTGTCTGGCAAGCGCAAGGTCCTGAGTTTGATTCCCAGTACCAAAAAAAAAAAAAAGGTATAGCCAGAATGTCTATGAAGAGAGACAGCATTTATAGACAGGGAAACTGAGGGTCAAGAATGGTGACTTGCCCAAAACCACAGGGCCAGTAAACTGGAGCTGAGCTCCAGGACCCTGTTTTTCATCCCCACAAATTAATGTCTCCTGGAACAGAGACTCAAGTTAGGTGAAAATGTCAGGAGAGGGCCGGGGAGACAGCTCAGTGGCACAAGCACCTGCTTAGCAAGCACCAAGGTCCTAAGTTCGATTCCTGGTACCAAAAAAGAAAGAAAGAAAGAAAGAAAAGAAAATGTCAGGAGAAAACCTTTCTTCCCAGAAAGCTGTTGGCAAACTGTGGCTAGCATTTAGGATCCTCCCTGGGTAGGAAAGAGGGGGTGGCGACTTTATTTACAAGCAAAATGAATCCTCTAGTTCAAGTAAAAGAAAAATGAATGGTATTAATTTTTCAAATTCTTACCACTGGGACTGGTCCTAAACTTTAGCAGTTCATTAGCAAGGCCAAAAGTCACTCAAAAGTTAATGCCTACAAAGAAGGCAGCCAACAATGTTTGCCTTTTTTCTTTTAAAGGAAAAAAAAAACCCATAATATTTAAAGGCTCAGGCTCATTCTACAGAAATGTTAAAAAGGCCCCAATCTGCTGGGTTGGAAGGATCTTCTGAGAGACAAGGTGGACCAGTGTGGACGTTAGGAAAAACACATCTGCACTACAATTTGTGTCCACTTAACCTCTCTAAGTCTCAACATCGCTATCTATAAAACTTGGGAATTTGGATGGGGGTGATACCTAAACTAAATGGAATAGCAGTACCTGGCACAGAAATGAACACTTCATGGATGTTAGCTCCTTATTCCAGGGAAGAACTTTGGCCAGGGAAGTAAGAGACTTGGTTTCAACTCCTACCTGTGCCCAGACTCAGCTGCGATTCCAGTTCGTCAGCTGTCCTGATCTCAGCTTCCTTGCTGGTTGTTATGGTTGATTATCTGATGTCCCCCAAAGCCCCACACACTCATAGGTGGGGCTTTGGGGAGGTGACTGGATTGTGGGTTAGCCCACTGATGAGTTTATATTTAAATACTATGTTGGGAGGGGAAGCCTAGTTGGAGGAGGTGGGTCACTGGGGTGTGGCCCTGCGAGATCTACATCCCTCCCTTCTCAATAGCTCCCTGCTTCCCGCTGCCATGCCATGAGCTCTTTCTCCTCTGCCATGCTGCCCTGCCTTGGAGCCACCTGATTATGGACTGAAACCTCTACAGACTGTGATCTAAAATAAACCTTTTTCCTTATGGTTGTGGGTGTCAGGTATTGCGTCTCAGTGCTGAGAAAGTAACTAAGACACTGGTAAAATGCAGTGTAGTACCTACCTCCAACAGCAGTCATAAGGAAAAGCCAGCATGATGCCTGGGGCAAGTTGTAGGCATCTCAGAAATGTTTGCTAAATCTGAGTTGACTGTATTTTGTCCCGTAAACACTCAACATGACAGTTTCCCCTTTGACTTGCTGTTTTAACATGGCCCAGTGCACTTCCGTCCATCTATAAACTGGATGGCAATAGCAAGCCATGGTTCCAACCCTCGTAGTTACCCCCAAAAATACCCTCAGGGTGTTTCTCCTACCTGGTGAGTCAAGGTTGAACCTGAAACCAGGGAAACATATTTCTACCATCAACCCACCTCTCACCAATCTTATCTATTATTCACAGCTTCCATGCATACAAAGGTCAAATATCTACATAGCCCATTCCTGATATGAAAATTAACATTAGCTCTGTTGATTAGAAACTATAAAGGTAATAATAGGAAAAAAAAAATTTTTTTTTTTTTTTGCAGTGTTGGGGATTGAACCCAGGGCCTTGTGCTCTACCACTGGAGCTATGTCGAAGACTCTTAGGGAAAAAAAAATTAACATCCAGTAGCAATCTGTGATACCATGAGGTTGATACTTCCAGCAGAAGGCACCAGAACATCTTTCTGAATGCTGAGAATCATGGTAAACAAGTATAGATATACAGAGGCAGGCACAAATTTCTTACAGAGAGAGCAGTGGAGAAAAAAGATGGCACAAGCAAAGATGCTGCCTCCCTGGGCTGTCCTCCCTGTCCTTCCCATAAAGGGCTCAACAGAGAAGGGTACTTAGAGGCCACTGGGTCTCCAGGACTTGTTATCTTCCCTCCAAAACTGTGCACAAAGAATAAGTGAAGGAAGAAAGGAAAGGTCACAAAACACAAGTACCACCATGCCCCCGTCCCATCATTCTGACCACACTACTACCCAAAATACCTTAACACAATGGATGACTGAAACAATAACAGTAATAAAAGCAACTTCTTCCATTCTGTTATAAGATTGTAAATGCATTAGCTTATTTATTTATTTATTTATTTTGGTACTGGGAATCGAACTCAGGACCTTGTGCTTGCCAGGCAAGCGCTGTGCCACTGAGCTATATCCCTGGCCCCTGCTAGATGGGCTGGGGGTGCAGCTGAGTGGTAGAGTACTTGCCTAGTATGCACATGATTCTGGGTTCACACTCATAAGCACCTCCTACCCTGCCAAATAAAAGGAACCTGCCCAAAGTTGTACAACCTTTAAGAGGCTTAGTAGGATGTGAACCTAGGTTGTCTAACTCCACAGCCTGACATCTATCTTTTTGTGTGTGTGTGTGGGTACCAGGGGTCAAACTCAGGACCTCGTGTGCCAGCAGGTGTCTGTGCCGCTGAGCGATATCACTGGCCCTTTTTTCGTATGTGGGTACCGGGAGTCGAACTCAGAACCTCACACTTGCCAGGCAGGCGCACTTATGCCGCTGAGCTATCTCACCAGCCCTGACATCTATCTTAACTTAAAGATTAGAATAACTCCCTCCTGGACTAACCCCCTTGGGGTACCTCCAACAGGTCATTTTTTTTTTGTGGGTACTGGGGGTTGACCTCAGGACCTCGCGTGCCAGCAGGCACCCGTGTCACTGAGCAATATCACCGGCCCTTTTTCTCCTACGTGGGTTCTGGGAGTCGAACTCAGGATCTCGCACTTGCCAGGCAAGCGCTTATGCCACTGAGCCACCTCACTGGCCTCTCCAACAGGTTCTTAATAGCACATATGTCCCTTTGTTTGTGGGAAAAAAGTCAGTGTAGCCTGTGGACAAGAAAGAGTTAAGGCCTCTTGTACAAACTCACAACTCCACTTTTTCTCAGTTCTGTGGGCTGAAGTCAGACTTGTAGCATGAACATTAATGTACATTTTTTGGGGAGGTGATTCATGTAGAGTTCCTGCCAAGAATTTTAATAATTAGACTGAATTAGATCAAACTCTGTCCGTACATGCCTGACAACATCTGCTAATCTGATTGCAGTCCTGGAAGGCTTGCCAAGCCTGGGAAGAGCAGGCTGGACCTTGAGAACTCTCTGGCACTGGATGGGGCTCCTAGGCAGAGAAAGGCTCCTGCCAGGTTCCATCTGGTGAACACCCCCACCTTCTTTCAGGCAAACACCACTCTGGTTTTATCCTATTCCATCACCACCAGGGATGATAGGAAGGGGCACAGGAATAGGCAAAGGCTCAAAAAGAAAAACTTTTCCCAAGAGTCTCTTTTTGGGCCAGGGATAAAGCTCAGCAGCACAAGCGCCTGCCTGGCAAGCGCAAGGTTCTGAGTTCGATTCCCGGTACAAAAAAAAAACCCCAAGAGTCTCTTTTCTAACCCAAGATGCGGATATAAAGTGTTTCTTTCTAATGTGATCATTTTCAGGCTTTCTCCATACTCTGGCATGACCCACTCCTATTAGTAGCAGGGACTTACTAATAGGGTAGGAGGAAAATCCAAATCTTTGGTCCCTCATGATCTACAGTTTGGCAAAGTCTCCTGAAGAATTTATTCCCCATCTTCCTCTCACTGGGTCACACACAAAGAAATACACATGCACGGGCATGCACACATGCACACACACTTGTACCCTCACTTGTACATCATTATGAATCTAACACAGAATCCCCAATTACGCAGGCAATGCATCCAGTATTTCCTGGAACTGTGTCATTCAAACCACGGAAACCATAATAAAAGTACAAAGAATGGGGCTGGGAATTTAGCTGAGTGATAGAGCACTTGCCTAGCATGCAAAAAGCCTTGAGTTCCATTCCCAGCCCCGTGGGGGGAAAAAATTAAAAGAAAAATGTTTTCAGTTCACACTTGCCCATTCACTACTAAATGACTCTGGACCAGTAACTGAACTTCCTTCAGCTCCATCAAAAGTAAAGCAAGATGAAAAAATGCCAAGACAACTTCCCTTCCCTCACGAGAAGTTGTGGTAAGGATCATATATTACAATGCATAGGGAAGTATTTCCTAGAGTGCTATACACATGTTAATTGTTGTTATTACAGCTACTTTATTTATTTATGTGGGTACCAGGAGTCGAACTCAGGACCTTGCACTTGCCAGGCAGGCGCTTATGCCACTGAGCCATCTCACCGGCCCTACAGCTACTTTAAGAGGATAGATCATCCTTAGAGACCAGTGGCATTCTTCTCTTGGGTCTATAAACATTTTACAAACACCTGTCCTTCCTTCCCAGAGGCATAAAAGCAGTAGGAAATGCACATCAATAATCCCCTAGCAGGAGTAATCATACCAGAAGCCAAAACCTACTTCACAAGAAAAATCCCACCATGATTTCTAAATAATACATAAACGGTTTTATTGAATAGGTATTTGGCTAAAACGAATACCTTGCTTTAAAAACACATGGTCATGGGCTGGTGAGATGGCTCAGCAGCGTAGGCGCCTGCCTGGCAAGTGCGAGGGCCCGAGTTCGACTCCCGGTACCCACATACGAAAAAAGGGCCGGTGATATCGCTCAGCGGCACGGGTGCCTGTTGGCGCGCGAGGTCCTGAGGTCGACCCCTGGTACCCACAAAAAGAAAAACAACACATGGTCATGGTCCACAAGTTCTGGAGGGAGTTAGCCTGGTTTTCAAGAGAATTTAACAGTGCAAATAAATTGTTCTCAATTTGATTTTGTTTTTTCTTCTATTTGTTTGTTTATTTGAGACAGGGTCTCAGCTGGCTTTGAACATACTATGTAGCCCAGGCTGGGCTTGAGCTCACGGCGATCCTGATCCTCCTGCCTCTGCCTCCTGAGTGCTGGGTGTGTGCCACCACACCCGGCTGTTCTCAATTTGAAAAGGTGAAGAAGACCATCTACTCCCACCCCTCCCACCCCATCTTGTTCCTGTCCTTTCAGCCTCTGACTCCCAAGAGATGTAGCAAATTACTATACATTTAGGTGACTGTTTCTGGCTGTAATGTTTTAGGATTGAGAACAAATGTCTAAATATTTCTTCATAGCTGAACAAAAGACCTGCCACTGCCATCCCCAACTGTTATGGTAATAGAGACAATAATGCAAGCTTTGAATAGTGATGAAGTGAATAAATGAGCAGTAACTCTCTTATGAAGAGTAAGTTAAAGAGAAAAGAGAGAAAGCTTTTGTCTTCAAGAATTAATTATAACCAGAAAACAAAACCTTGTTTCCAAACCCATCTGCAGGACTGGCCATCAGCACCCTTCCATGGAGACAGAAACGCTAGCCCTGGAGAAGGTCATTAAGACCATTGATGACAGCACCCTCACTTTACAGCCAAGCAGATCATATCTAAAATATAACGTGGAGTCCAGACTATATCTAAAGTCAGCCTTTCCCACAGTGCATTCCATACAACGTTTACAGGAGTTTCACAATGTTTACAGGGATTTCCAATGTTTCAAGGAGAAGGAGGAATAAACGGCATTCCATTGTCAGATGAGTTTTGGGGAATCCAGGGTCAACACAATTCCCCAGCTTCCTCCTCTGCAGACTGCTGGGGACTGTAATATGGTAGTGCTTGGGGGGAAGGCAAATCGAACCATGCATTAGTTCTTTTTTGCAGATGTCAGTTCTGTGGTATTCTCAAGTTGACATGGGCATGTCTTTAGACATTTTCACCCTTCATAAATGGCCATAAAGTACACTGGATGGCAGGGGGAAATGAAGGGAGGTTGTCTATGTTGGTTTCATACTTGAACTGTACGTTCCAAGCTGACACTCACTAGCACTAGAATCCATTTAGACTGGTGTACCAGGCTCGGTACTTTACCCATCTACCTGTGAGGACTCTGTTCTACCTCCCAGGCTACATCCAAGCCTTTCGCTATAATACCCATGGTCCCTATTCAAAGGCATTCCTGCTTTTGTACCTAAAGATATCGATTTTTTTTGTGTGTGTGTGGGTACTAGGTGTCGACCTCAGGACCTCGTGTGCCTGCAGGCGCCCGTGCCGCTGAGCGATATCACCGGCCCTTTTTTCGTATGTGGGTTCCAGGAGTCGAACTCAGGCCCTCGTGCTTGCCAGGCAGGCGCTTACGCCGCTGAGCCATCTCACTGGCCCCAAGATATTGATTTTTAAAGTATCAACATTCTGGAAAAGAAATTATTTTTTTGGTACCAGGGATTTTAAAAATTAATTTTATTAGTACATTTTAGATATACATAATTACATTCATCATAGGGAATTTGTACCTGTACATAATATATATTGATTTTCTTTTTCCCTCAGTCCCCTCCCCTCCTTTCAACTCCTCTTCCCCTCCTTATTCACAAAAGCTGTTTCTGTTTTTTCTTTCCATTCTCTTTTTTCCTTTTCCCTTCTTTCCTCTTCCCCTCCCCTCCTTATTCCCCTTCCAATTTGAACATTTTCTCCCCATTTCCCAATGTCTATTATATAGTTTGGTCCTTATTTACCCTTTCACTTTCTCACATCAGAGAAACAATGTGATATTTAAATATATGGGTCCAATTTATTTCACTTAAGGGTATGGTCTCAAGATGTCTCAAGTTTAACCTTCTTTATGGCAGAGTAATACTCCATTATATAAAAAAAAACCCACATCTTCTTTATCCATTCTTTGGTTGTTGGGCATTTGGTCTGTTTCCAAGATTTAGCTATTACAAATTGTGCTACTGTAAACATAGGTGTGCATATTATCACTGTAGTACGATGCTTTTAATTCTTTCCAGAAGATACAAAGAAGGGGCATAGCTGGATCAAATGGAACCTGTAGTTTTAGTTTTATGAGGAATCTCCACACTGATTTCCACAGTGGCTGCACCAGTCTACACTCCCACCAACAGTGGAGAAGGGTTCCTGTTTCCCTACAGCCCTGTCAGCATTTGTTATTGGTTGATTTCTTGATAATGGCCATTCTTTCTGGAGTGAGCTGGAATCTCAGTGTTATTTTAATTTCCATCTCTTGAATGACCAGTGATGTTGAACATTTTTTCATATATTTATTGGCTGTTTGTGGTACTGGGGATTGAACCTAGGGCCTTCCTACTAAGCTATATCCACAGGTCCCAGCTTTCCCTTTTCAGACAGGGTCTTACTAAATTCTCCATGCTGGGCTCAAACTTGTGATCCTCCTTCCTGCCTCAACCTACCAGAGTACTCAGATTATAGGCAACATCACTACCAAAAAAATTTTTTTTTAACTTTTTTCTTTTTTTCTTTTTGGTCTTAACTGGTTGTTCCAGAGATTGCTCGGAGCACTATAAAAGAAGAAAAACGTCCTCAATTCTGACCCCTGATTTTTCTCCTCCAGAACTCAATCTAGTTATTTCAACAACCCAGGTTCTTTCTTTTGGAGTGAAGCCAAAAATCTGAGAAGCCCATGGCAGTGGTTCCCAAGCATGAGCCATAGGTGCCTCGGAGAGGGCCCGAGTGAGCACGAAGGCCTTTCCGTCCATGCGAGCGCCAAGAGTTGTCAGCAGGCCAGCAGCTCACAGTTACAACGGCCGCGAAGTGCCGGATCCAGGAGACCTTTTGATGTTAAGAGACCCTCATGTTTGAATTATTGGAAACCAAAAGTAGTCCTTTCAACAAATACACCCTTTGCCAGGAATCTGTCCTGTTTACAAGAGGACGTATCTCCGAAGTTACAGAATAATGAATTAAATGAAAATCTTTGGCTTTGTTTTCCAGTTTTAATCTCACAAGGCATGGCAAAATCTGAAATTACAAATGCTCATAAACTCAAACATTACACAACCATCCTCCCCAAAATTCTAAGATTTTCCACTCCAGCATGGAACAGATCAGAAGATTTTGTATTTATTTTGCAGTGATACTAAATAGAGGGAGTTGTGAATTTACCTTAAGAATAAAGTCTCAATGTAACATTTTGACAGACTCACGCTGATTAGAAAAACAATAAAATCACCAAAACCCTGGTCTAACATAGGACTGTACAAAGAAGACAGCATTTCTCTACTTCTGCTGGAGTTTTACAGGCATGAAAAATGGAGGTTTGATAGCTTGTGTTTTAAAGGAAATGAATCTTAAAACAACTACCGTGAGTGATGCTCATGAACTAGGCTAATGGGAAACAGCACACAATAGATGACATATGTCTTAAGAAATGTTAGCAAGTGATCTCCCCTTTAATACACATATACATATCTATCTACAGTGGATATCGCACAAGAATCATTATGAAATATTTCTAACATAAAGGCAGTTTGTCACGAGAACAATTGTAATATCATTTTACCTATTTGTAGTGAGTATTTCATGAAGACTTAGAAAAGCAATTGTTTTTCTTCTAAAAGTTCCAGTCCGGGCTGCAGTGACATGTCACACCTGCTAAATCAAACAGCCTCTGAGTCAAATTCTAATCTTTATAAGTGGTATAGAGAGATGATAAAATGTTTTCCAAATGCTGGGGGAATTTTTTTAAAGCTCCCAAAGCACATACTGTCTGTTTTTTGTTCTTTAAAGAATTTATCATCGGTTCCAAGTCAGAGTTCAGTTACTACAAATATTCAGGACTGATTTTTTTTTTTTTTAAACAACAACATACTTTTTACATACAGCATTATTGCTTCAGTGAACTGGTGCCAACAAATGTGGTCAGTATTGCTTCCAGATTCTTCAAGCAGTTGTACTCCTTGCGATGGTCAACCCAATCCTTGACTACTTAATTTTCAGTCATTTGCAAAGTCAAAACGACTTCCTAAAGTAAAAACATGGACATACCTGAACTCTGATCTGCAGTAGAATAAGTCATGTGGCCACACTTTGTAGACTTTCCCACATAGGGCTTCTCATCTCAAAATAGATGACAGAAAGAAAGAACTCCCGCCCTAGATGAAGAAGCCTCAGGGAGGATGGCTTACATTTTTTTGAAAGTCTTCAGACTTTAAGAAAGATTCCTTCTTGCTCTAGCTTATCATTTTAGCTTTAAAAAAAAAATTTTTTTTAAGTATTCTTTGCTGATTAACTCCATTCTGTCTATTCTCTCAAAGGACTTCAAGTTCCCACAGTACAGATGTATTCAATTTTATTAGTTTGCACTTGATATATTGCTTCGTAACTGTTCAAGGCATTTTTTTGTGAACATTATGTTGCTGTCTCCCAAACTATACTCTGAGCTTCTTAACAATAAAAACCATGCTTTGCCTTCCCCCTGAGATTTTTTTTAAACTATGACTGCATTAAAACTATAAATTAATTTGGAAGAAATGACATCTTTACAATATTTCTCATTTCCAGCTAGCAACAGTCTGTTTCTCCATTAATGCAAGTTTTTCTTTTAATGTGTAGCCAAAATTTTGTAGTTTTTTCCAAATATAAAAACAAAATATGCACATGGCGAAAATTTTCAAGGGAATCTTCCTCCGTTTCCCAGGTCCCAGTCTGATCCTCAGAGGTAACCCCGCTCATCAGTTTCTTACCGTTCATGCACACATGTGCATAGTTACATAAGCATACATATCACCTTCCCAAGTCATTTTTAAAAAGCTAGGCCAGTTATCAATTTATTATCTCTAACTGGCAAAGGAAAAAATATTTAAAGGACACAGATGCATTTTCAGAGATCAGGCAATAGTGAGCCTGGCACTGAGAGGCAGTGGAGGATTATGTCCACAGGAGCTAAATATAAGTGCCCCATGCAGAGTACACACTACAAATCTCACTAATGGCAGAACAGCATTCCACCTCCTGGACATACAATCAGTTACCAAACCAGTCTTTTACTCACAGACATTTAGATTGTTTCACATTCTGTTTCAACTGCTAATATTGCTACAATAAACATCTGTGAACATTCTACATCCAGGAACACTGCTACAGATATCTTTGTTTATATTGGTAAGATTTGCTGGATGAACTCCTAGAAATTGGACTGATTATATACATTTCCCCCTTGGTGCTGGGGATCAAATCCAGGGCCTCACACACACTAGGCAAGCACACTACCATTAGAGCCACGTCCCTGGCCCTTTTTAATAAATTATTTTTATTTTGAGCCAGGGTCTCACTAAACTGCTCACACTGCCCTCAAACTCGCAATCCACCTGCCTCAGCCTCCTGAGCAACTGGGTTTTCGGGTCTGTGCCCCACTGCCAGCAGACTATATACATTTTAAATTTTGAGTGACTTTGCGAAAGAAACTGCATCAGTTTGCACTCACTCTACCCAGGTGAAAGCCTGCTTCTCCATACCCTTACTAATACTGCGAGCTGTCAGGTGTGGTTTTTGCCAGTCTAATAGTGACACATTGTATTTCATCAGTTGTGCTTCTTTCATTTTAAGTGGAAACAGTATCTTTTCATGTTTATGAATAGGTTTATATTCCTTTCTGTTAAAATTCTTTACTCCAATTTTAAAAATTCTTTATGCTTTAAGAAAAAATGCCTCTTATCTCTGTCATATATGTTAGAAATATATTTTCTAATCTGTAGTTTAGCATTTGTTCTAGTTTCTGGTACTGTGAATAATACAGAAGTTTTATATCAGAGTTATCTCTTTTATAGTCACCAATAAAATATAGTTTAATTTTCTGAACACAAATACAATCATTCCTTGGTATTCACAGGGGACTGGTTCCAAGACCTCCCATGATTACTCAAATCCAAAGATGCTTCAGTCTCTTATATAAAATGGCATGGTATTCACATATACCTTACATCCTCCCACATACTTTAAATCATCTTAGTATCTACTGCAAGGTAAGCTATGTAAATAGTTGCACTGTTTGGAGAATAATGACGAGAAAAGAAATTATGTGCACGCTTACAATATAGACACAATATCTTTTTTCCAAATATTCTTTTTTTATCTATGCATACTTTATCCACTCAATTGAGAGCTTTTGTATTATATGTAAAATGCTCTACGTAGTTGATCCCAACATTGCTCACACTGAGTTAAGGAGTTGGTTTGTTTTCTTTCAGGATCAAGGTGGGTGTGTTCATATAAATCTTATTTTTTATTCCTTCTCCGGCAATTCTTTGCTGGATTCTTTGCTTTGCATAATTATCCCTGCAATGGAACCAGCATCCTCGAGTCACCACCATACATCCTCCTACACCAACATCACATGATCTTCTAATTCTGTCTTCCTCTTCCCAGGTTTGCTGGTTCCGGCATGGTGGCCATGGCCATGAGTTGGTGCTTCTGGTGCCCCCTTTCCAAATATTCTTGATCTAAGGCTGGTTAAATCCAAGGATGTAGAATTTGTGGATACAGAACTGAATATGCTCATTTCTTTCCAGGAAAGGTGAATTTGAACACAAAAAATTAACAAACCACCAAAAATCCCTCCCCTAATTTTGCAAAATCTGGAAGAGCAAATCGCTGTTAACCAAGCCACTGCCAGCAGCCAGGGATGTAACGCATCAAAGGGCTATCTACAGATCCCTGAAAGGGCATATTTTCTCATTGTGTTTGGAAAGTTCGCATGCTTGCCAGTTCTCTGGTGTCTAGCATAGCTGTCTCAAAACAGAAGTGATTACAGATGAAAATTTTGGCCCTTGCCCTGCCACCACAGATACTCTTCAACACTACAAGCCAGTTCAGTGGGGTAGGAAAAGAGACTTGGTCAATTTCCCAGAGATATGGTGGCCCTAAATGAGAACAAGGAAGAAAATGATAACAAGGCAGGCTCTCAGATCCCACTACATCCCCAGGCAATGAACAGATGACAGCTGTTCTCAGAGGACCTTTCTGTCCTGGCACCTTCTCCTTCTTATCCCTTCCAGTAAAAGAGCAGGCAAAAATGAAGTAGAGAGAGCATTTTTAAATGATTTCTTTTTTCACCTACTCAGCATGAAGTCAAGTCCTTGTCGTCCTTACGTTACGACAAGGACATTAGTTGCAATGGTGTGTCCTCCCAAATTCAGGAGAGATGTCAACTGCATTCCATCGGTTCTTGTGATGGCACTAAATCAGTGTTTGTGCAAATGGGATAACTAAAGAAATAAGAACCAATGTACCACCACAAAAGATTCTTTTGGAGTACGTGTGTGATTAGTTTACTTATTTATTTAACAAACATGTCTTAAGTACCTGCCACCTATCTGGATCTGCAGATAATCATGCCTTTCGGAAGTACACAGTCTAATGAGAAACAAAGACACATAAAACAATGATTGCAGTAACCTGTTTTAAGTCTTTTCATTAAAGAATTTGCCTAGTGCTCAGGAAAAACAGGGAACATCCAATCAGACCAGAGATGGGAAAAAAATCTGGGTAGGGTGAGCTGAGGGCTACTCTAACAGGAAGATTGGAAATAAAAAAGAGAAGGATAGCACAGGAGCTCCGGTGTTTGTTAAGGGAGCAGTTTGGTTGTTTGTTTTTCCTTCTGCACTGCTGGGGATCAAAGCCGGGGTGCTCTACCACTGAGTTCATCCCCAGTTTTGTTTTTTTTTAAAGGGTCTCACTGTGTAACTCAGACTGGCCTTGAACTCTCTATGTTGCCCGGGATGGCCTCGAACTTGTGATCCTCCTACCTCATCCTCCCCAATAGTAGGGTTACAGGCATGCACCACTGACCCTGGCAAGAAAAGGAATATTTTTTTAATTTTTACTTTTAGTAGTACATGCTTGCAGTACATAATGATTACCTTCATTTAGAAAGGGAAGATCTTTTAATGAGGGAGGTATATACAATGAGATGGCAGAGGAAAGCTCAAAGACAAAAACAGAAGTTTGTCTTCGTTAGAGTAAGCAAGATCCCTAGAGGAGACAGGACTATATACAATTCAGCAAATGTTTATTAAATGCTACTTTCTGTCAGGCATTAGACCAGGTGGAGACATCTTTATAAAGATGAGTGACAAAGACTTGCTTCTCAAGGAGCAAGTCTGCAGGTGCTCACAGCCCACAGAGTGAGGCAATTAAAGAAACATAATTAATAGCAAGAGTAATATGAGAAGACAAGATAGCACTAGGTCAATGGGAGATGCACCTACACCATATTTGGGGAATCAGGACTTCCTGGAGAAACCGATGACAGAAGTTCATGGAATCAACAAACAATTAGAAGAAAGAAAATAAAATGAATTTTCTTCAATTATACCAAAATATTAAAAGAGGTGTGGTGGTAGAAAGGAACTTGTATAGGAAAAATTTTAGAGTTGAAAATAAGTGAGATTATGGTTAGGATCTTCAGACTACAATAAGGTAAAATTCTGCATGATCTCTAAGGATTATTCCTAGGGAAGAAGCAAAAGTGAAAATGGAGCTGCAGGTGTGGTTCAGTGGTAGAGCACTTGCCTAGCATGCAAGAGGCTCTAGATTCAATCACCAGCACTACTTAAAAAAAAAAAAAATTGAGCATGAATTAGTGTGCAGTGTAACTATCACTAGTATTGATGTAGGAACAGAAAAAGCATATAACAAGGATGCCCCAGAGCTGGAAACTAGGCATGGCAACAGACCAATAAGGCAAGCACGGCAGGTTCTAAGAGGAGAAGTGAAGCATACATGAGTGACCACTTACAGGGTCAGAGTGGGACTTCCAGGATTTTTCACTCCCCTGAGTCCTTTTTTTCCTGGTCCCTAGAGTTTTGGTCTCCAATCAGTTCTGTGTTTTTATTTCCATGCTTAGTTTTAAACCACATTTTTAAAAAGCACTTCTTGAAAGGCAAAGATTGGGGAAAAAATACTGAAGCTCTTAAGAGCTCTTGTCTAGCTGCCAAAGCATTGTTTTAGTCAAATGTCAAATGAAAAGGGAGAAACGGAATGATGATTTTATTTGAATTGCTTCCAAAGAAAAGTAACCTCCAGCAAAACTCTAGGCCCACTTTGCAGGAAATCCTGGCATGCTGACAACAGAAATGGAAGCAGAAAATTTCATCTTCCAGAAAGCACGGTATCAAATAGGAAAAACCACAAGGAGCGATAAGCTTTGAGGTCCCTCTGGCTCAGGGTCCATTTTACCCTTTTCTACTTTTTCCCTGCTGAAAATGAAATTACTTAAAACACAATTTACCCTTGCAGAGGGCTTTTGGAAATGATTAAAGGTCAAATCTCTTGTTTTAAGTAATATTAATGTATTAAATTTCAAATTTACTGGAGTGAAAAAAGGCAACAAAAGTAAATACAAGTATATTCCAAACTTTAAAATTAAGGCAGTCTGAGTGTGCAGTTCAATGATGGGACATGTACTTAGCATAGTGAGGCCATGGGTTAATCCCCAGAATCAATGATGATGATGATGATGATGATGATGATGGAGATTTCAGGATATGATCAAATAACAATCCCTCCTAGTAAAATGTGAAATTGCATCTCAGCTGGAGTAGCTAGGCAAATATCCAAGGATCAAAGTTTTCAGGGTTCAGAGAGCCCTGCAGAATACCAAAAGCCTCAACATTATGCTCATAAGTGACAGCAGCCAAGAGGCCTACAGGTCACCACTCTTCCTTAGAAATTTTCAGACCAAGCTGAAGGCAGATATTTTCAGTGTCTTTATCTTCATTCTTTTTTTTTTTTTTTTTTGGTGGGTACCGGGGGTTGAACTCAGGACCTCGCACACTAGCAGGCACCCGTGCCGCTAAGCAATATCACCGGCCCTTTTTTCGTATGTGGGTACTGGGAGTCTAATTCGGGACCTTGCGCTTGCCAGACAGGCGCTTATGCCGCTGAGCTTTCTCACCGGCCCCTATCTTCATTCATTAATCATATTTATTAGATACTCCTTTGTGTCTGTTCTATCGTACTTGTTGGAGTTGAAAGTTGAATATAGGCTTTGCCTCCTATGAAAATGCTTGTTCCTGTGTGAACAAAGGGACGGTGTGTTTCGTGTCTGTGACTCTGTGTTATTATTCACAAACCTAAGGCCACGTCAAAGGTGCTATCTTGTTATCTGCGGCAACTGTCCCAGAGCCCCAACCTGGTCCCACTTTTTGATCATGACACCACCTCGCTCTTGACCTGTCTTCATCTCCCATTTATTTCTCATCCTCTTCGAACTCAGCACTGATGTCCACAGACTCCCTAGCTTGACTTCCAACTCCCCTCAAGGACTTGGCTCAGACGCTCCTCATCATTTCAACCCAGTTCAGAAGGACTTTCACACTCTGTCCAACAACCTGGAGGCAAACCCCGGGTTCCAGCTCTACAAGACGCTTGTCCAAAGGTACATCACTGGTGCAACGGGAAGAAATGGCTAAGGTGACCCTGCAGAAGGCTTGGCAGAGAGCTGATAGCTAAACTGAGTTTCAGAGATGCACAGAGTGCACAAGGATGGGACTCTCATTTTAAACAAAGGGACTAGCATGGTAGTGAAGAAAAATAACATGCCTAATAATGAGTTGGTTTTGTTGACAAGAGCCCCTAATGGGTAATAAAATGTTTACTGAGCTCCTACTTTATGGAAAGCACATGGCCCAGGGCAGGGCCTGGCACATAACAAGAACTCATTAAGTTTTGTAGCATTAGTGAAATATCAGTTTCATTTTTAAAATAAAATTGCATGTCTGCATCAGGAAATAACCTGTAGGAAGAAGGACCAAAGACAAACAAACCACTGGAAAACTCACTATGACCTCTTCCAAAACAAGAGAGATTTTTCTTTCTGTAATCAAGGAATGGACAAGTGAGGCTGTTCTGGGTCTGGACCTTTGTGCTAGAAACAGAGCCACCAAACCTGGGGCCAAAGGGGTCTGGTCTTCATTAAGATGATTTTTCTTTGTAACATTCAGTTGGGAGGTAAAGGAAGTAGCCAAGTGAAGATAGGAGTTAACGGATCTGAGTCTGGTTCACAAAGGAAATAAAATGCTGGGAAGAAACTCCGGGTGCGTCCAGGGCTCCTCCAGTGTCCTTTTGACCCTCTTTGACTCTCACAGCCTCTCCTCATGGCAGCTCATGCTTCAGCTCCCCATGGTGGACTTCTGTTCTCGTCAATCTTGCCCCATTCTCACAAAGCTCAAACCCTGTTTTCAGCAAGGCCACCAGTGCCCTTCAGCAGCAAGTGCACTGCCCTGCGCTCAGTTCACTCTACTGCTGGAAACAGCTGCCCTCCGGCTCTTCCTCGAAACTCCTCCTTTGCCTTTCCTGGTTCTCCTGCTTCGGAGCCTTGTCCTTCTCAGTGTTCGACATCAGCCCCAATACCTGACCCTAAATGCTGCGGCTGCTGGTGCCACCTGAGCTTTCTCCTCCTCTCCCAAGGTGAGCTCATCTGTTCCCACAACCTGGACAGCACCTGGGAAGCTCATGACCTCATTCACTGCTCACCTGGCCTCTCTTCTGGGCTCTCTGCCTGCTCTCTCCACCTGGTGACCTGAGGAGCCCTCAAAGCCAGTATTTCTAAACTGGAGGCTATTGCTTTCCCTAAACCTGCTTCTTCTTCTCTATCTTCCCTACACACAACTGGCACCTTAAGGCAGGACCCTTGTATTCATTCAGTTTATGTCCCCAGGAGGTGCTTTTACAGTGTCTAACACAGAAAAATCATGGGAACAAGTGTGTCGTGAGCAGGAATGCTTTTGCAGGCACCATCTCAGTTAATCCCAAGAACTCTCAGGTAAAGAGTGCCCCTTCACAGGTGAGCAAAGTGAGCTGGCTGGCAGCTGGAGACCTGCTCCTAGATGATAAGCTGACTTGACTTTGTGAATGGTTATTGTGTTCGGCCTTTAAGGAGACCCTCAATGAGGCCAGGCCTGTTAGGGAGACAAAAGCCCCAGGCCATTCCCATACATAATTTAAATCCCTGCCCTTGCCTGGCAAGGCATTCCAAGAGTCTCAGGTTCCCATATGGACTGTGCTAATACATCCCTACTGTTTGCTGGTCCCCACCCAGAAATCAGATTTCTGCATTGTCAGAGAGTTCTGTTTTATTTGGCACCCATCACAATAATCATTCCTTCATAAACTGGTTAAGGCTGATTCTGCTCCCAGAATCTCACCTCAGAATTCCACCATTACTGACTTATTTCAGCTAGGCCTTGTGGCACCCACCTGTAATACCAGCTACTTGAAAGGCTAAGGCAGGAAGAGCACAGGACCAGCCTGGGCAACTTAGAATTAATGATATAATAAATGAAAAGCACACTATATGTAGAGTTTAGCCCTGTGCTTGAATTTTTTTTTTTTTTTGTGGGTACTGGGGGTCGACCTCAGGACCTCGCGCGCCAACAGGCACCCGTGCCGCTGAGCGGTATCACCGGCCCCTTTTTCGTATGTGGGTTCCGGGAGTCGAACTCGGGCCCTCGTGCTTGCAAGGCAGGCGCTTACGCCGCTGAGCCATCTCACCAGCCCCCTGTGCTTGAATTTTAAAACAGAAAAGTATTATTATAGTTTGGGAAAGGCTCATGTGTTAAAGCCTTGGTCCCCAGTGGGGTGTTTTTGGGAAATGGTAGAACCTTTAAGAGGTGGGGCCTAATGGGAGGTCTTTAGGTCACGGGGGGTATGCACTTGAAGGGAATTGTGGGACCCAGGTCTCTTCCTTTCTCTTCCTGCTTCCCAGCCACCATGAGGTGAGCAGTTTCCTCTGCCACACCCTCCTGACATGATATGCTGCCTTGTTACAGGTCCAAAAGCAACACAGCCAATCAACCATGTCCTCTAAAACTGTGAGCCAAAATAAACTTTTCTTTTTTTTTAAGCTGATTTACCCCAGGCATTTGTTACAGTAATGGAAACCTGACTAACACAAGTATATTTACACAGGAAAACGACTGGATGGATATACAAACACAATAAAATGTGAACTTAACAGTGGGGAGATTTATGACTACCCTTACTCCTGTGTTTTTCTGTATCTTTCAAATTCTCTAAAAAACCTTATGTTATTGTAGATATTCTTTGTGTTTGTGAAAGCCTTTGATTTTCAGTTTTTTACTGTGGTAAAATATACATAAGATAAAATTTACCACTGTCACCATTTTCAAGCACACAGTTCAGTGGCATTAAGTACATTCACTTTGTTCTGCAACAATCATCACCATTATCTTCACAACTTTTTCATCTTCCCAAACGGAAACTCAGCACTCATTAAACAGTAACTCCCCATTCCCCTGCTTCCACCAGCCCCTAGCAACCCCAAGCCTCACTTGATTTTAAAATGCAAACATTCAAAAACCAAGACTCATTCGCACCTTAGGCGTAAATTGCTTTCATCTGCTAAACTCCTATCACTCAGAAAAGACTGCCTGAGCAAAAAGCAGGCAGGAGCTACAGTTATATAGAGCTAAAGACAGGCCAGGGTGGCAATTTTGGTTTTAAATGAGACAGGAAGTAAATGTAACTGCTTGCTTTGAAGTTTGGCCCAGGACCTAGGGAGCTGTCAGGGTATTCAGGTGTAAGGAGCAGCTGACCAAAAACCTCTGCTGCTTTCAGTTCAGTACTCACTGTCTCTGGCTACTAAGAGGCATAAAAAAAAAATTTTTTAAGGGAGAGAAAAAGGTGGGGGCAGTCTGTGGGTGTAGATGAGTGGCACAGCATTTTTCTAGCATATGCAAAGCCTGGGGTTTGATTCTAAGCATGGCAGAATAATAATTTTTAAAAAATAAAGTGTAAAAAAAAGAAGACAGAAGGTGGAACGACAGCATGGAAATTTAGACACTTACATGTCAATGAATGAGGCCTCCCAGAACCCAAAGGCAGGAATTTCCTTCACAATACTTCTGACAGCTGGCCATGCAGCACCTGTCTGAACACGTCCAATGACAGGGGTAGGCGGGAGCCTGACATTCCCAAGAAGTACATCCAAACGGCTTCATAAATCCCCAAACCCATAAATACAGAAAAGGCTGTGGAGGCTTCTGGCTTTTTCCTGCTTTTTTTTAATGTCTCACCTCCAATAGAAGTCGACTCTCTTTTCAGTTTTCTCTAGATTATCTCATCCAAACAAATTTTGCCCTGGCTCAAGCCACTGATAAAATTTTTATGAATGTCATTTTTTCCTTATTGCAAAGTATATATAAGATGGACTTATTCCCAGCACAGCAAAATCTATCATTCTAGTCTTTAATGCATCCAAAACTCCCCTTTTCTGGCAAAGACCTATCATTTTGTTGGACATATTGGCTTTTTCTTCCTTAACATCGTGAATACTAGCAGCTGATTCTCTTTACAAAACAGTCATTTTTCACAAAGAAAGTTTTAATTACTTAAGAGTTACAACAGAGCTGCAATTCAAATTTGTCTCAGCAAAATTACAAATGACTACCTGTCAGGAACCTTCAGGATTGCTGGAGGCTCTCAAAGAATCAAGACAGTGTAGCACGTGCAAATTCTAAGCTTTTGCTGTCTATTGTATGATTGATTTTTGCCTCCCTGCCACCCGATGCAGTAGGGAAGCTGATTACAACCACCACGGGATGTAAATATGCCATCTCCGGGAGGCTGAAAGGAGCAGGGAAGAGGAAGCAGAAGAAGCCACAGTGCTAGGTGCTAGGGATGCTTGGCTGAGGGGCGACAAGCTGCTTCTGTAAGGCTCTGCATAGCTGTCAGTGGACACTGGCTCTTAAGAGAACAAAAGAAAGGCGAAGGGAGGCAGGCCAAAAGGAAGAGAGGGGAAGAGCCTTTCAAAAGAATGTCTAGAGCATGCACAAGTTCCTCGGTTCCATTCCCAGCACCAAAAACTTTTAAAATAAAATAACACCTACAGAGAGCTCATCCCCCCAGCTATCCTTTAATTACCCACATCTGCATGTAATGTTCCTTCTGGTACCCAGATCTCACCAACCCATCCGCCTGTGTTAACAATGTCAACTTCTCTGAGAAGCCGGGCTGGTGGTAATTTAAAAAAAGAGGACAGGCTAAACATCATAGGCAAAGGAAAATCACAGACTGTAAACTTGAAGCAGACTGGCCAAAAATCTTGAAGAATTCCTGAATTCACAGGACTGTGGAAAGGAACTAATTGAGGATGCAGATGAAGATATTCTGCAAATAACGTGCTGTACAAATGTGTTACTATGAAAGAGCTTGTTTACCAGCAGAGTATGAGAAGTGTGTGTATGAGGGTGGTCCTTAAAGATTCAGCACCATTTCTTTAAAAAGGGACATCCTTATTCATAGCTTATTCCAAAACAGGCTGAGTTTGGGGAAATGTAGAATTTCTAATAGATCTGACTTCGTCAGCTTGTGATAAGATTTCCCATGGAATCCCTGTGAACCAGGCAGAGACCTACAGGCTAGATAAGGTGACCCGGTGACTGGTCGAACCCACATCCCTGAAGATCAGATTATTAGATGAACATTAACAGAAGGGAGATTCTCTCTGTGTTCTAAAGGGACTCCAATCTGGCCATGCTCAACTCAACATTAGTCTTAACTTCTTAGAAAAAGGGGCATCGGGGCATACCGTTTGTT
This sequence comes from Erethizon dorsatum, assembly GCA_028451465.1. Classification (NCBI taxonomy): domain Eukaryota; kingdom Metazoa; phylum Chordata; class Mammalia; order Rodentia; family Erethizontidae; genus Erethizon; species Erethizon dorsatum. The sequence goes on from CM051826.1 coordinate 38,139,330, forward strand.
CACATGTGCAAGTATCACAAAACAAGGAGATGAGTCAACAACTTAAACGCTAAAATCAGCTGTGTAAATACAACACTCAGAATAGTTTTTATGAACTGTTTGCAATTTACACTTAAATCTCATACCGTAAAGCAGATATCTTAAGTTGGTGAAATGCGTATGTACTTTGCTTCACTTGCCCAATGTTAAGAAAAGTTGTAGCCTGGTCAACAGCATGTAAAAATTAACTGACTTCACATAAAAATCCATATTTCAAACTCAAAAAAATCAGAAGACCTGACAACACTGGGCCCTCGTCACTGCAAGGCAACAATTAGCAGGAGGTGAAGTTTGGAAGGGCTTCCTCTTAGACTGAGGCTGGTCCTCATTTTAGTGTGCGCATGTACACACACACACACACACACACACACACACACATCCCACAGCTACCTGGGCCTCTATTGACAGTTGAATTGGTGACCCCTGCAATAAAATGTTGGTTCATATTATTTTTTTTTTTTTTTTTGTGGGTACCGGGGGGACGACCTCAGGACCTCACGCGCCAACAGGCGCCCGTGCCGCTGAGCGATATCACCGGCCCCTTTTTCGTATGTGGGTTCCGGGAGTCGAACTCGGGCCCTCGCGCTTGCAAGGCAGGCGCTTAAGCCGCTGAGCCGTCTCACCGGCCCGGTTCATATTATTTTATTAAATGTGTCCAATTAGCCAAAACTTTGTTCATTAAACGCCAACGCAATCTTCTCTCACTTTTAGCTTTTGGAGGTTTTGTCTTTCAAGATTCAACACTGCACCACAACTTCATAATGATAAGCTGTATATACAGAATGTCCCAATTTTCCTGTGTGCCTTCCTATCCTTTGGTTTACCTAATCCTCCCAATATTCCAGGAAGGCTAGGTTTATCGTTCAGAGTATAAGGGAGATCAACTATCTAAAAGAAACCAAATCCAGGATCTCAACTCAGGATTTGGGTTAATCTTGATCCACATTTCCCACCATACCATGTACCCCACAGCCCCTGAAGCCAGCTCTCATTCTGGGCTGACCCAACTGTTCGAAGAGGTGAAAATCCAGATTGCGAAGCAGCTGGGCTGATCTGGAAAGAGGACAGTATTTGGAATCCTTTCCTTATTTCCGTTTTTAATCTTCTTAAAAAAACTGTGTAGTAGTGGTTCATCCAAAGACAGCTGATTCTCATTTACACTTAACCTGTGCTGAACTCATATACTAAATTTTAAAGCTCTGCTCTTGAAAACACATTTTGCTCTTTAAGATCTCCTTGGTAACCCTCCTAATTGGTATGTAGGCTACAAAAAAAAAAAAAAAAAGGAAGAAAGAAAAGAAAAAAGATTTAGAACCAATCAGTGACTGGAGTTAGAAGAGTTAGAATAAAATCCAATTGGAAATCCAATCCAGAAAAGTACAGAATGAAAGTTCCAGGATGACAGCTGTGTAGCAGATACACAGAACAACCTGTCCAGAATGGAGGATGACTGGTAAGTCCTAGGAAAGGGACTCTCCAGTTTAAAAAGGGAAGTCAACAAAAACCTGATCAAATCAAAAGTTTGAGGAGAAAAATTTGAGGACATTGTCAAAAAATATGGGGCAGGGCCGGTGAGATGGCTCAGTGGCATAAGCGCCTGCCTGGCAAGCGTGAGGTCCTGAGTTCGACCCCCAGTACCCACAAAAAAAAAGGGGGGGCAGGAGAGGCATTAGAAACTTCAGGATAAACAAAAGGCTGTAAAAAATGTAATCATAAACTGGGATGTGGTGGCACATGCCTGTAATCATAGCATTTAGAAGGCTAAAGCAGAAGGATTTCAAGTTTGAGGCAAGCCTGGGCTACACAGGGAGTTCAAGGCCAGCCTAGACTATGTAGTGACACCTGTCTTGAGCAAGCAAACAAAAATATACTGCATAGATACAGCTCATGGCAAATTCAAGTGGTATACTGTGATTGCTTTTGGGGGGGGCGCTGTGCAGGGGATTAAACCCAGGGCCTGACACATGCTAGGCAAGTGCTCTACCACTAAGCTACATCCCCACCCCCTATTGTGAATAATATTTACAGATATAATGGCTCTATCGATTGATTGGCTGATTTTCAACTATACAGAAGCATGATTTCAAACCATGAATCAAGTATATAATAAAATGTAAATATTAACAACCTTGACAGAGTCAAAGGAAAGATAAAAAAGGAGGGAGGAGGGGAGAGAATGAAGGACAGGATAGAGATACCAACATTCTTAAACTATAGAAAGACTTCATTAAAGGACAAAGATTAAAGCATAAATATGTTACTTAAAGTTAAAGGTATAAGCCAGGCATGGTGGTGAATGCCTGTAATCCCAGCACTCGGGAGGCTGAGGCAGGAGGATCGCCGCAAGTTTGAGGCCAGCCTGGGCTACATAGCAAGTTAAAGGCCAGCCTGGACTATATACTGAGACCCTGTCTCAAAAAAACTAAAAAACAAAACAAAACAAACAAACAAACAAAAAAAGAAAATATATATTTCAAAGATCTCTAGAGCTAGGTCCTCTAGGGCCAAGACTGGAGAGAGGTGACCCCTGCCCTGGGTGAGTTCTGGTAAGATTCAGCAGAAATGTCCATCACAGGGAAAGGTTTCTGGAAGGTGCCCATCAGTGGGCAGTGAGTGGGCTGGATGACCCTTGCTGGAGCAGCTGAGGGCTTGCAAGTACCCTGCTGTGGCTAGCTTTGCATAAGTCACCTGATATTGTAAGGAAGTGAGAGGCACTTTACTTCTGGCCTCTGACATTGAGAACAAAGATCTCCGATATCCTTTGGCTATTTCTGATTTAAAATAGACCATGATGGGAGTGGAGAAGCAAGAACTCATGCCCCACGTCCACTCTGATGATGCTCTCCAGGAGCTTTGGGTAATATAATTTGTTGCCTTCTCACTTCTGCTTCTCTTTGGAGGGAGTGCTAACCAAGAGGAGCAGCTTCACATTGGGTCAGAGTTCCAGGAAGGTAGAGAACATCTCACCACTGCCACCATTCCCTCTACAGAGCAAAGGGCAGGCATGGCAACCATAAAAAGTTTCAGAAAGCATTCTCAACACTCGGCTTACAAAACCACTACTAATCAATCAACATTGGCAGGTAAGATGAAATTTATCACAGCTGGCTTAGTAAACCAAGTATTCTGTCATCAGCAAAAGCCCCACAGAATGACACAGCATCTAGCATCTCATGGTAGGAACAGGTGGTTGTCATTAATGATCTATAATTTTCTGCATATTTTCATTCTTTGATAGTGAATTTTTTTTTTAATGGGCTATACAAAAGAGGACTCCTTTTTGGTTTCTCCTAAACAGTCTTGCTAGAAATTTAGTTCAGAGGTTGGTGGGCTGAGCTATGTGCCACACTGCCCTTAATACTCCTAATAAGGGAAATTAAAGTCTGAAGCTCCAGAAGCCAATATAGAACTGCTCTCATTCCCACCTGCAGAGAGCAATCTAAACTTCCTGTCCTCCAAAGTGCTTACCATAGAGATGGGAAAGCAAAACGAAAAACACAAATCAACAGGTCAGGTTTAGGAAAATCACTAAAAAGAAAACACCAGCAATTCCAAAGGAGAGCGACATCCAAGCTGGCCACGATGGCGCACACCTATAATTTCAGCACTCTGGAAGGCTGCAGCAGGAGGATCTCAGGTTTGAGTCCTGCCTGGGCAACTTAGTGAATTAGCAGGAACCTATCTCAAAAATTTAGGGGGGGGCTGGGAACGCTGAGAATGCAGCTCAGTGAGAAGGCCCTGGCTTCAACCACCAGCACCCCCTCCAAAAAAGTTGGGGGGACATCCAAGAGAGCTGGAGAGGACTTTGTGGAGATCATAATGGGATATGGATGGGCAGAGGGCAGAGGGAAGGCATCCCAGGAGGTGGGAACAATCTGGACAAGCAAAGGCAAATGGGAATGATCAGGGTTGGGCTAAGTCAGTGTTGGGCTCTGTGAGAAGAAGCCTTGCCTGCCAGGGATGCCTGTTGCAGTGGTGAAAACTGAAACCAGATTTGGTGGGATGGGGTGGCACCATCATGGAGGGGATTAATCTAGTAGGGAACTTCTGCCCTCACAGGTCCTGGAATGAAAAGGATGTTGAAGAAAGATTAGTGCCACGACGGAAGGATGAAGCTTGGGAAGTTACAACAGAGGAAATGGACCTATGCGCTCCTTTCTTAAGAAAAACAATACACTATGGTCTGTTGTCTCTTTCCCTGCCTGCCACCCACAAGATGAGAACTCAGATGAACCTTCTGTTACTTCTTGTTGCCCCTGCTTTATCCACCAGTACCAGGAGAGGCCCAAATTCTTATAGCTGAGCTGAGAACAAGGAAAACACTGAGGGGCTCTCCCTAATCACAGTGGTTAATTTAGGTGTCAGTTTGACTAGAGTAAGAAATACCTAGAAAACTGGTAAGTATTATTTCCGGGTGAGTCTGTGCAGGTGTTTCCAGAGGAGACTGGCATGTGAGTTGGGGGACCAAGTGGGGAAGGTCTGCCCTCAGTGCAGGCAGGTACTATTCAATCCACTGGGGGCCTGGATAGAATGAAAAAGGCAGAGAAAAAAATTCTCTCTCTCATGGAGCTGGGACACACTCTTCTCCTCCTGTCCTTTGGACATTAGAACTCCAGACTCTCCAGCCTTTGGATTCTGGGACTTGTATCAGTGGCCTATCAGGTTCTCAGGCCTTTGGCCTCAGACAGAGATCTGTACTTTCAGCTTCCAGATTTGCACCTAGTTCTGAGGCTTTCAGATTTGGACTAAGTCATCTACCAGCTTGCAGATAGCCTGTCATGGGACTTTTAAGCCTCCAAAACTGAGTGAGCCAGTTCCCTTAATAAATCCATCCATCCGCCCACCCATCCATCCATCCATCTAATCTCCTGTTGCTTTTGTCTCTCTGGAGAACTCTGACTAATCCAATGATTCATTCATATTAGGGAATTTTAGTGGCAGTAGATGTCATAGTGAAGAGCTTAGTTAGGCTAGATTGGAATCACAGCTACATCACTACCCCATTTGTAATCTTTTTTTCCAACTACATCTCCAGCCCTTTTTCTGTTTTTTATTTTGTGACAGGGTCTCACTAAGTTGCCCAGAGAGGATTCAAACTGGCCATTCTTCTGCCTCAGCTCCCTAAATGCTGAGATTATGGGTGTGTGGCACTATGTCCAACCCCAATTTGTAATCTTACAAAAGTCACTTAACTTCCCTGCTCCCTCAGTTTCTGCATCTAATATGGACCTGATAATTGTACTTACTTTGTATGGTTATATAGACTAATACATGTAAAAATCAGAATAATGTCTTACACATAATAAGTATTCATTAAATGTAGCTATTATCAATAGTATTACTATACCACACATTTACTAGACTGGATCCAAGGTTATTTCTTTGGATTATTTATTTCAAGTTACCCAGTTCACTAGTTTCTTAGAAAGTCTATACATTCTCCAACTGTGTCTAAATTTAAATAACCACTTGATTTGCCCATAAATTTTGGAGCTGAAGAGAACACAGGAATTATTCAACTAACTCCTTCTTATGAAGATGACAAAACAGACCAAGAAGGCTAGTTGTTCACGCTCAGTAAAAATTTTCTTACAAGTGATGTGAATCATCCAATATCACAAAGGAAATTGGAGACGAGGCAGCCAGGCCCTCTTCTTTAGCCCACTTGAGTTCAATCTTCAAGGTCATTTAGTGACTTATTCATTCCTGGTGCCACTAGGACCAAGAAACAATACAACCAACCACAACTTAATAGGTATTCTGGTTTTCTGATATGGTTTCGTAGTCCAGGTTTGCGCTTACCATTTATAGAAGCTGAGGTTTGTAACTAAGCACAGAGCTACTCTAACTGGTGAATGTGCATCGTAAGACAGAGGCAAAGCCTTTGGGAAAAGAGCTTGGTCAAGGGAGAAAATCTGATTAATAAAAAGATAAGCAGCCAAGAAATAAATTAAATGACTGCTCACAGAGAAAGCACAAAAGCAAAGAGGAAGAGAGGCTTGATGCCCACATTGTAAGAGGGACAGAAAAGCTTTAAGGAGAAGGATGGGGGAAGGGTAAGAACTGATTTTCTAATATTAGACTCACCACATGCTCAATTCCCAAATCCCAGCCAAGATGAGTGCCCCTGTACTGCTGAGGAGTCCCCAGCAGCCTTCTGCTCGTGTACACTTTTTGCATCAGGACCACAGGTGAATGCCAAAACAAATCCCTCCATCTCAACTCCTCACTGCAATGCAAAATTACTCACAGGGCTTATCTTGAAATTCCTCCTTTCATCTGTGTCTCCCACTAACTTAAAACAATGCCTTTAAAAAATACTCAAGACCCCTGCAGTAAATCCATATCCCTGTTATTCACAAAGCTCTTATTAGCAAGCTGTTTATCCTGAACTCTATGTGGTCAGTTTTAGAAAATATGCCTTCATTTAAGATGCTTTTTATAAAATAAATAAATAAAAGCCTCCACAAATAGCAGAACACTATCAATTTGGACTAAAATCACAGATTCCGATACAGGCAGCCAAGGTCCTCAAGCCTCAAGCACAAACATCCTTTGCCCTTTATTAATTGAAAAATAAACAGATGGAGAATATGGGTGTGCACGCCTCACAGTGCAATTTAACAAGTGATGTTACGTTCTCAAGCTTCAATTAATTTTTATGTAGGGATTTTATTTGGAACTTTATGATTATAAAAGTCATAAATGTAGACTGCGGGAAATTTAGGAAGTATAGTATGAAGAAAACCTGGGCTAACTGCTAGAAAAGTCTTTGAATTAGTGGCTTACAGTCAATAAAGTCTCACATCTGGACGAATTCCAATCCAAGCAAGAACATTCTTCTAACTTGATTCGAAGCTGACTCGCAAGTTGGACAGAGTATTCATTTGCTGCCACTCATCAGTGCATCATTCAGCTGTGCTCTTTAGAACTGCTGCAGGACTCCACCCCACTTCCGAAGTTTCTGGAGATTCTCTGGCAAAAAGTCAGCACCTCTCCCATATTATGTGATCACTGTGTCAGACAGAAACCCCCTGGGTTTAAGAATGAGAAGTGGGGGCAGGGGAGACATCTGTGGGTTACAGTGCTGACCGGACAAGCACAAACCACAGGTTATTTTGTAGGTAGCCAATCAAGCCATGAGATTTGGGTAAGGACAGCTGTTGGGACCTGAGAACTATAAAATCAGGTCAGGGTGTGGCTTGAGCAAAGCTTGGAGAGCTCTTGAACCTCCTGGCCAAAGCAAAATAAGGAGGAACCCAAATAATGAGAAGTAATAATGTTTAAAGAAGACCTAGTAAGATATAGGAAAAGGACAAGGTATGAGCTTCAGGATCTGCTGAAGGCTGCAGTAAGCATTCTGACCAATGAGCTATGTGATTCCTCATTCAATACATATTTATCAAGCATCACAGTGCCCAAGACGCTGAGCTCTGAAGTACAGGACCATGAGCAACAGAAGGAGCTTGTCTGACAGCTCTAGGACAGACTGCTACTAATGTGGTTTTTTGTTTTGGTCCGGTTTTTGGTTTTGTGACACAGGGTCTCCATCCTGATCCTGCTTTACTTCATCTTCCTCCAAAGGTTGGCTGGAGGCTCTGTATCACCATCATCCCATTCGCATTCAAACAATCACTGAAGTCACAATCAGGCTCGATAAGATGTGCTATGGGAATACTGGTCACCAGAGGGCTCGGCTAAAGTGATCGTCTTTCATTACACCAAAAACTCCCTCTGTGGCAAAGCCTTCCGGCTTTGGTTTGCTCTTTTTCTCCCTCTCGGTGGGAAGGGCCACCCTTTGAGGCACTGTCTCTGTCGGTACCCTGGCAAGAAACTGCACACGTGGCAAGTGCAGCCCTTATGTGCAGCTTGTGCACTGTGCACCATCAGTGCCTGCATGGGCCCCAGGTAAAGCCCCTCCTTTGAATGGACATGCCAAGCTCTGTCACGGTGTGGCCCAACAACTGCCTCCTTCCACACCGTGCAGTCCCCAAAACAACCTGAAGACAGGACACTGCTTTGGCAGAAATGGACCTAGCTGAAAGGCACAGGTGAGGAGCAGCAGGGAGAGACGCAGGTGTGTGAGGCCTGCCTCCTTCCTGGGAGTCAAATCCTGGCCGTGCAAACAGTAAGGAAAGAAGGACCTATCCCAGGTACAACAGAACAGCCAGGCACCAGCACTGACAGCGGAAACAGTTATCAAAACCTGTGGCTTTGCAACAGATTTTTTTTTTCTAACTTGCAAACACGTATGAAATACTTTACAAGGCTTTTTTGTTAAAATTTTATTTATTCTTATGGCCTCACATTTACTGATAAAGTTAACAGTTCTATAAAACTGGGAGTGTCCCCGAAAATGGAGGACTTGTGTCCTCTCACAAAATCCACTGAGAGAAAAGAGATGGAAGGCAGCTCTGGCAGATGGCTTTAGCCGGCCCTCTATCTCATGAATGGCATTCACTATGGGGGCCCGACTGCAAGTCTTTGATTCACAGGCTGTGAGCAGCACAGACACATGCCAGCCATCCTTCGGAGGATAAATGATGTAAGCAGGAACTTTACCTCTAGTAACTAAGAGCTTGTCTTTAAGGGTTGTTACAAGAATTAAAGGAGCTCATATTTATAAGCCCTTAAGACAGTGTTAACTACATAGAGCTATGTAAATTTTTAAACAAACAAAAAAGGAATAACATTGTATGCATTTATTTACTTTTTGTAGTACTGGGGCTCAAACCCAGCACCTCATGTATGCTAGCAAGTACTCTACCACTAAGCTACATCCTTAGCCCTTTTTATTTTGAGACAGGGTCTTACTAAGTTGCCCATCCTGCCCTCGAACTCACAATCCTCCTCCCTCCACCTCCCAAGTAGCTGGGGTTATAGGCATGTACCACTGCATCCAGATAGTAGTAACATTTTAAGTGCTTTAGTTGGGCACAACTTTTTTTTCACGCCAGGCTTGAACCCAGGCCCTCCTGCATGCTGGCACACATGCTAGCACTGAGCTACATCCCCGGCCCCCTAAAAATATGTTTAATAAAAATATGTTATAACCCCAAACTTAAAGTTGATGAGGAACCTGTCTATGGCTTCCAGAGGCTCCCAGCCCAGAGGAAAGAAGGAGCCCAGCATTCCAAATGGGGCTACCTGGCTGGGGGTGTTTCTAGCAGAGTACTGGCCACCATCTGGGTGACAGTCTGCCTTAGGTTCTTTGATATTTGTGTAGCTTGCCAAGTGTCCTAGATGGGCTGCCTTTCACTGAATTCCCCTTGCTAAGCTTGGTGTGAAGTTTAATTAGAACTCTAGCCCTATGCCCAGTAAACATTTAAGTAAAAGAAAGCCTGAAATTAATCAAGACCTACATGTAATTTTGAATGCTTACCAGAAAAAAAAAAAGGTTAACTGTGGAAAGTGATGGATGGATAATTTGCTTGACTATAGTAACCATTCCACTATATATATGTATATCAAAATATTATGTTGTACACCTTCAATGTGTACAGTAAAAATAGGTTAAAATAAGATATGGTATATTTGAACAGTGGATATTTCATGATAGTAAGGATTTATTAACTTGGGTTCATGATAATAATATTGGTTATTTTTCAAATCCTTACCTATTTAAATACGTATGAATAAAATGACATGATGGCTGGGATTTGCTTCAAATATGAGAGGGAGTGGGTACAGATGAAACAAGATTGGCTGAGTTGATCATGTTACGATGAGAATGATGAGAATACGGAAGTTGATGATATTAATGTCTATTTTTGTATATACCTACTTTTGTATAGAAGTTAAGCATCTTTAGTCCAAAACTCTAAAACTTTATGAGCATCTCCGTTCTGGCAAAGCTCAGCTTTTGCAGTGTTCCAGATTTCGGACTTTTAGATTAAGACAGCTCAGTCAGTTAAGTTCATGCAAATATTCCAAGATCTAAAACACTTCTAGTCCTGAGTATTTTGGGTAAGGGATACTCAACCTCCATTTCAAATTCTCTATAATAAGAAAAAAACAACTTTTCATTGTGTTTTTAAGAAAAAGAAAAGAAAAAAAAAAAAAAGCAAAGAGAGGCATGGTTAAAAAGAAGAGCTCAGGCATTCTAAGAGGAAAATGGCCAGAGCAAACAGCAGGAATCAGCTGCCAGCACTGCCCTACATGCGTGCTTTGAAGAACTCGGGAAGCAAGGGGAACCTGTAGCCAATCTAGGCAATGATTACTCCCCAGTGAAAACTACAGGAGCAAATGTGGGTGGAGGGGAAAAGGGGAGGAAAAACTGAAATATTCTCCATAATCAAGAACACGCTCCACCAGGGTTATATCGCCATTTCAAGCTCATTTCCTTCTGAACACATCCACAAAGTTACCGGGGTCTTCTCACCACCCCCAAACACGCACACTCACACCAGATAATTTCCCTCTTCTCTGCACAGATTCCAGGGAGGTATCCTGGAGACAGACATCAAAGGAATGAGAGCTGGCAGCCCACAACAGTTCACACTGTCAGGGGGAGTGCTAAGAACCACATGAAAAGCAGAGAATTCACGGGGTGTTTCATTATTATTATTATTATTTTTTAAAGAGCTCAGAAATGTCTCTCGTTTTAGTTTCAGTTTAAGGACAGCTACCTCTGGGGGAATGGCTTTGAAGTCACATAGCCCAGAGCAGCACTTAGCAGCAGGCCAGCCAGGGAAGAAAAATGCTGCACCCAGCACAAAAAAAACAAGAGGGGTCCACGTTGGCTTCTGGGCTGGTCTCTTCTCACTAAATAACCCAGAAGATTTATGCTTGGTATAAGGACATGAAGGAAGGAAAAGGAACTGCTGCTAGATATAAATAGTGTAGCTGAGACGAGATTTAAAAAGGCTACCAGGCTAGATGTGAAACTGCCCTGCTGGGCAGGAGCAGCAGTACACAGAGCTTAAGTGACAGAGACCCTGGGAGAACCCCACTAGTGCCCCCTGATTTGGAGGAACAAGTGCTAGAGGACCACAGTGACCTGCGGGGAGGAGCAGGCATTTAACTTGGACTGTCTCACTGCTTTAGGAAGTAGTATTTGAAAAGCATGGGTTGGGAGGTCCCAGGGCGGTGATGTGGCACCCACAGGGCAGCAGCAAGAGCTTGCCCTGATGCGACAAACAGGTATGTGGCCACAGTCACAGCTTATAGCTAGCGTGAAGGCCGAGCCAAAGAAAAAGCCCCGAGCAGATACTGCCCCTGTCTCAGCAGTTCACATAGAGAAGAAAGAGAACACGGACACTGCTTACCAGGATGCTTCTTCCCCACTACCATCAAGTAACGGAAGAGCTGAAATAGTGACATAAATTTATACTAACAAAGCCAAGATTTGAAAGGAGAGTCTGTTGGCAACAAGGCAGAGAGGAGAACCAAGCAGAAAGTACATGCCCTGTCGGTGAGCAGAAACAAGACCTGACAAAACTTTTTTTTATTTAAGGACAAATAAACAATGAATAGCGTGAAGCTGCCAGAAATAGTTTGCAACCCAACAGCAAAATGGTGTGTTTAAGATACAAAGAGTAGAACAGAACACTGAATACAGAAGGAAAATTTTAAAAATGTACAAATTTGCTTGTTTGTAGGCCAATTTTTAAAAATGAAAATAAAATGAGGAACTCTAAGGAGAAAATTAAAATGCAGGGGCTGGAGGTGTATCTCAGTTGTAGAGCACTTGGCCAGCATGTGTAAGGCCTGGGTTCAATCCCCAGCACCTCAAAAACAAGCAAAACACAAACACAACAGAACAAATACCTGAGAGGAATAACAACAAGAGAAAAAGACTTTAAAATGCTGAAAAAGAAGATAAAATTGAGAACAGAACAAATGAAAGGTATACCAAAACTAAAGACATAATAAAATTTTTGACACAGAAAATCTTCTAGAAATTTATGCCAAGAAAACAGCCAAATGCATGCACAAAGTGTACATAAAAACAAGTTTAAAAGCACTGATCATGGGCCGGTGAGATAGCTCAGCGGCATAAGCGCCTTGCCTGGCAAGCGCAAGGTCCTGAGTTCGACTCCCAGTACCTACATATGAAAAAAAAAGGGCCGGTGATATCGCTCAGTGGCATAGGCACCTACTGGTGCACGAGGTCCTGAGGTCGACCCCGGTACCCACAAAAAAAAAAAAAAAAAAAAAAGCACTGATTATGAGAGCAATGTTTGGAACTGGCCTGTTTCCTATAATAGAGAAATATTAAATAAATTATGGTACGTATATCTGATAGGAATATTATGTAGGTGAGATCATCTTTCAGGGGAATATATTCCTACGTGGAATCATGCTCAAAATACACTCTAAACTTACGGGTCCACAAAAAAAGATAAGGCTGCTTTGTGGAGTAAGAGCATCAATTACCTCTAGGTAGGAGGATCTACAGGTGACTTTTAAATATATATAATTTTCTAATTTTCTACAATCATCCAGTATTTCTTCTAAAAAATAAAAACATCCCAATTAATGTTTTGTTTAAAACAAAAAAAAAAAAAAAAGAAAAAGGAAAGAAAGTCGGGCTACTTCAAAATGTAACAAGTCTGCTGAAAATCAGTTCTGCTGAGGTCAAAGACGGCTTCCCTCATGAAGACTGGCCCAGACCGACCCCCTCACTACCCAGGATTGCCCCCTTACAGCTTGTCTCATTTGATAAAAGCCCAGGGGACTTTTCAGAATCCTTAAAAACAGGATTCCACGGTACAGCCGTAAATCCACAGCGCGTGTTTGCCTCCTTGGGATTTACTGCGGGGTAGGCAGGAGCTAGACCTCTTCTTCCCTGTCCTCCACCAACGTACTTCACTGTTTTAAAATAACCTGTCAATTTCTAAAGGTAAATATTAGGGTTAGCTCCTTCTCAGGCATCATAATTCTCTCTTGACTAAAATGTTCATGGATTTTAAATCTCTCAACTGAGTTACTTGTACTGCACGAAGCTACCCAGTGAACAGTCGACTCCCAGCTGTATTAATTGTCCGAGTTCAAGCACCTCCAAGAAAAGTTATAGGCAGAAAATGAAAGTTCCACAGAGACCTACTGGCCAGGGGTGCTGAGACCATAACGAAAAGTCAGTGGTGGTGGATGTATGGCATACGTGCTGCAGTGGGCTGTCTGTATCATTGAAAGCTCTAAAATTTTTGCCATCACTGTCCTAAAGGATTCCTAGGCAAGGATTTTTAGGCAAGGTCCCCTCTCTCCCCACAAGTCTGCTCTCCAGAGCTTATATACCTCCTAGGTAGGTTGTCCAGGCTTTGGACATTAAATAGAAGTAACAAATAATACCTCGTCATTAAATCATAGACCTTTCTTCAAAAGAACACTGCTAACAAATTTTAGATTATTACCCCCCTAAAGAATCCATAACTGGAGGTCCTATTTTAAGGACAGAAAACAATGAAGTTACAAAGGAAAATCAGTGATTCATAACAATCACAAAATTTGAAAGGAATCTTAAAATTCCTATCAAAGAATATCATATCAAAAGAAGAACAGATCAGCAAAATGTAGTTTATGCATACAATGGAATATTACCCAGCATTAAAAGAGAAGAAAACTGACACATGCTAAACGTTTGTGGATATACCTTTGAAGACAATGTGCTACGTGAAATAAGCCAGACACAGAAAGACAAATATTATATGATTTCACATATACCATGTTCCTAGAGGGGTTAAATTCATACCAACAGAAACTAGATTAGTGGTTGCCTGGGACTAGAGGAAAGAGAAAAATGGCAAGTCAATTCAGCTCAACAATTCTTCCCATAGACATCAATACATTTAAATATATTTAAATATCACCCAGACTACATAACTTGTTTAAGCTTCCATAAGGAGAGCTTCAGCTCCAACTATGTAACTCATGTTCTTATTCATATTAGTCCCAAACTCCATGGCGATCAAATATACTTCCAACTGCAAAATTTAAAGTTTATAAAGATACTCCCTGTACCACAGCTACCTCCAAAAGGAGTTTTTTTCCCATCAGTAGCAAAGACCTTGCTTTGCATTCATGCAAACACAGTAGCTTTCCTCACCTGTTCACTGCTTGGAGCAGAAATCCTGCTTTGAGCAATAGGTGGGCTCCCTCGGTTAAACAGATGGCAAAGAGCTAAAGCATGGTAGGTTTGTCTGTTTGTTGCAAATAGCGAAAAGTGATCACAGCCTTTTCTTCTTCCTTCTCTGGCAAATTATCCAATTCTGAAAAAGTCACTGTGTAAACACGCAAGCCATTTGCGATGGTGAGAGTGGGGAGGGAAACCTCTTTTCTCATTTTTACCTCAAAAATACCAATCTTTGGGGATTCCCAGTGAGTCCCTATTCTTTACTCTTAGAAACGAAACCAACAGAAAAGTCTAGAAAGTTTGGGCAGAAATCAAAAAATTTTTAAACTGTGGCCAATGAGGTCAGTGTTTTCCCTCAGGCGAGGGCGACACTGGGAAAAAATGTGAAAACCAGCAATAACAAATTATCTACCAACTGTGAGAAAACATCAGGAGAAGAAAATAGAGTGCAAAATGGAAATGGATTTTTCTAAAATGGAGTCAAATGTCCAAAAGGCTCACCAAAGAAGAACACTAAGAATGGCTGTCTCAACAAGCAACAACAGGGCGGGGGATATAGCTCAGTGGCACAAGTGCCTGAGTTCGACTCCTGGTACCAAACAAACAAACAAACAAACAAAAAAACCAAGCAACAACATGCCAGTCATTTATTTGTATGGAAAATTACAGGCATTTTTCTTCAAAGTGTCTCAGTCTGGGATAGTGGCTCAGACCTGTAATCCCAGCACTTGGGAGGCTGAGGCAGGAGGATCATGGCAAGTTCGAGGCCGGCCTGGGCTACATAGTGAGTTGAAGGCCAGCCTGAACTACATAGTAAGACCCTGTCTCAAAACAAAACAAAACCCTACATAAATTAAGTAAGTAAATAAATAAATGAAGTGTCTCTCAAGCCTGAGGTCCTGTCCCTGTGACAAGACCTACACTCTGTCACCACCCTTGCCTGTGCCCTCTGATTAGCCTGCCAGGCTAGTCTTTCCCCTTCTAATTCCTCCAACAAAACTGCACCAGAGTAATTTTCTTTAAATACTACAACCAGCATCTCATATCTCTATACAAAATCTTTTAATGGCTGCTTAAATCATCCACATTTAGCATAAACTTTCTTGCCTGTTTTCAAGAGTCTCCATAACCCTGGGGACAAACTGGGCCCTTATGCATGCCACTTGGCTAATACAATATTTTACATTTGAATTGGTTGACAACACTTAGAAATCAGGAGATTTCACATCTTGTTGGCTGCTCCCTTGAGACGAAGGATGCTGTCACCAGGGTGCCCCCGGCCGACCACCGCCTATCATCTCCTGAGTGGCACTGACACCAGGCTTACGCAGGATGGATGTGAGACCAAGGGAACTGCTTTGTGGTCTTCTGTCTCTACAAAGGTTAGATAATAGAAGATTCACTAAAAGGGAAGTCTGCTTCTAGAAAAAATGGAAACACAGCACATTTCTTTTGGAAGAGAAGATTACCTCTATGTTTCATAAGCACACCAAGGCCTGTGTGGAAACTTCCCATGTGGCTCATGCGTTGAGGTGACAGGGGGTATTTGAAGCTTTCTGCCCTATCATCTGCTCTACAGTCCCAAGTGGGCCTTTAAAGGAACCTTGAGAAATACAGAAGAGTTTTCCAGATTACAGTTAAACCCTGAAAAGTCAGTGGATATTAAGGTTATGGTTGTTTTTGTATCTTTAATCTCAGGTCCAGTAGAAGGGCTGACAACTGCAGCACCTAAACAGCCACCCTGACACCTCTTTCCATGAGGCTGAGATAGCCCTCTCCTGCTTGCTCTTCTCTCTCTCTCTCTCTCTCTCTCTCTCTCTGTTTGCCTCTCTCCAGGTCAATTCTGCCCTTTCATAGAAATGCTAATCTTTCAGAGCTGATCAGTCAATCAAGAGCTCTTTAGGTTAGGCCAGCAAACCACAGGCTGGAAAAGTCCTGGGGGTCCTGGACCTTGGCTGTTTTTACCCTGTGGACTACTCAAAGGGCTCTTTCTTTGCAGCCAGTGACACTCCCTGGGGTAGGAGAGATGGGGTGTGTGTGAGTGTCGGGAGAGCTGGGTTAACTAAAGGACAAGGGGTGGATGGATTCTGGGTGCTTAAAAGTTCAGAAGGCCGTAACAAAATACCTGAGGCTGGGCACTTCACAAAGAAAAGGTTTATTTAGCTCCTAGTTTTCAAGGGGGAAAGTCCCTGGTCAAGCAGGCCCATCTGTCCAGCCTCTGATGAGACACCCCCTACCCTCCCCCACCATGCGTCGCCCCCCCTACATATTATAACACAGCAGAGAAGCAGAAAGGGACCAGGCCACATGCAGAAGTGGCCAAGTGTGTAGGGTGGTCTCTGAGGCCCTCATGACTTAATTATCTTCCATTAGGCCCCACCTCTTTTTTTTTTTTTTTTTAATATGTGGGTACCAGGAGTCAAACTCAGGACCTCGCTTGCCAGGCAGGTGCTTATGCCACTGAGCTATATCACCAGCCCCAGGCCCCACCTCTTAAAGGTTCCACTGTCTCTTAATTCTGTCACATTGGGGACCAAGCCGCCAGCACACGAACCTTTGGAGGACATCCCAACCATAGTAGCCATCTTCTGAGAAGTGAGGATTTGGAGCCACTTTTCCGAATTCCCTTTTGCAAGGGTCTGTGGTTGGTGTGCTAAATATCCATGATGACCTTTTCCCCACTATCCCTGTGGCTGAGCAATTCCTGCCGAAAGGCAGAGGTTATATCTGTTTCCCAAATGTGCCAATGCCATGCTCTCCACCAGATACGATAATTAATGCCTAGGAAAAACGAATAGGCTTTAGAGGGAAGACCAACAGACCAGGTGATTCTGAGGCTCTCTATCTTGGTGGACATATCTTTCAATCTCTCTGGCCCTCAGTTTTCTTCTCTGTAAAGTAGGGATAATGATTCCAACTCATTAGTCCTCCTGAGAATTAAGCGAGGCAGCACATGTAAAGTGCTTCTAGTTCAGTGCAAGGCACACGGGAGGAGCCTCTAAATGACAGCCTGAGTCAGGTATTAGGCACAGCTCCAAGGCCAGAGTTCAAATCCTGGCTCAAACATTGGCAGCATGACTGGGAAAACCACTCAGCCCAACAGCAGCTCACTCAAAGGGCTACGTGAGGATGTGTTAATACACGCAAAGCACTTAACTGACGAAAAGCATACTCAATCAATAAAGTGTGTGATCAAAATACACAGTAGATGCTTAAATTTAAAAATTATTACAGTAAAAGGCACATTGCCATTAATTCTCCTCGAAATATTCTCCCTCACTTTAAACACCCTTATCCCATCATTTGTGCCACTTCCTTTTTTTTTTTTTTTTATGTGGGTACTGGGAGTCGAACTCAGGACCTTGAGTTTACCAGCAGGCACTTGTGCCACTGAGCGATATCACTGGCCCTTTTTTATCCTTTATGTGGGTACTGGGAGTCGAACTCAGGACCTCACACTTGCCAGGCAGGTGCTTACACTGCTGAGCCATCTCACCGGCCCTCGTGCCACTTTCTGAAGCAGTTCTGAAAGACCTCTTCATAAATGTCTTTACAAGGTGTGATCAAAAATACAGCAAAGACTGATGCTAAGTGCCATCCAATGAAAGGCAGGCTCATAAAAACATCACGGTGTGTCTTCATGCAACTTATTCTCCAAATCTGGCACCTTGCAACTTCTGGCTATTCCCCCAAAGTCAAAATGACCATGAAAGGGAAACGTTTTGAATCAATGCAGAACATTGAGGCAGCCACACCACCAGAAAACACTCACAAAAGATGACTTCAGGGCCGGTGAGATGGCTCAGCGGCTTAAGCGCCTGCCCGGCAAGTGCGAGGGCCCGAGTTCGACTCCCAGAACCCACATATAAAAAAAGGGCCGGTGATATCGCTCAGCGGCACGGGCGCCTGCTGGCGGGCGAGGTCCTGAGGTCGATCCCCCGGTACCCACAAAAAAAAAAAAAAAAAAAGATGACTTCATATGTGTGTTATGATTATTTATTCTCAGCATCTCTCCATTTATGTGACCATTCTAGATCAGAAGCACTAGAGGATACAGTAAGTGACTTAAAAAGCACATTAGTACAGATAATCACCAGGATCAATGGAGCTCGGGAGTGTGAAGGGTACTCATGGATGTTTATCTGAAATGGACTGTGTATATATATGATTGGCTAAGAGATTGTACTTACTTTCCTAAACATTATGGGCAGACATAATAGTAGTAGGCTCCCAGGCATTTAGCTGATTTGCTGTAATTATGTATATAACTGTACAGTGCCAGGCACTGTGTGCTATGCTGGGGACATAATAGTGAACAACTGGTAAAAGTTCCCCAGGGACTTTGATTATCAGCCAGGGTAGAAAATCACCACTTGATGTTTGATTTGGAACAAGCTCTTGAGGTAAACCTAACAGAATTGGGTCTCCGCACACACCGCTCCCTGCCTCTCCTCTGTACTCTGCAGTTGAGAGCTGTATTCCCTACAACAGTGCTAAATCCACACCTGGGAACAGGAGGACACAGCGTGAGCAGAGAACAGCCTCCTCTTCCACCACCGCCCTTGGCCCCGCTGCCCTTCCGCAAGCTGGAAAGGGATTGCCAAGGAAAGGCCTCCAAGCCCCTGGTGAGTCCCTGACCAGTAGCCAGACTCCAGCCGGGTGATGGCCGCCCCACTGGGGCTGGTGCAGGCAGACATGACCCACCCTTGGCCCTGGCACCCAGACAGGACACCCTGTGATAAGAGCCATTTGGCCAGCAGCTTTTGGGGGGGTTGGGGGGGGATATTGCTGAGGCCCAACAGCCAGCAGTAATTTCCTCCAAGTATTGGTCCTGCTTGGAGGCAAAACAGTCCGTAGATGACAGCCTGATCTTAAGAGATCATTTTTTTTAAAAAGAAGGGAGAAAAGTTGCTTAAAAGAAGCCCTTTAACTCAGAAGGTAGTCCTATCCATCTTACAAATTCAATGCCCTCTGAATCCACATCCATCTGTCACAGCAGGGAATCTTTTAACTAGCAAAAGAGCAAGAGAAGGAATTCAGATCAACATCACGGACTCCAGCAATAAAGCTGGTGCTGGTTCACCCCTTTTCCCCAGAGGCAAGAAAGAATCAAGGAAGAATTTCAAAATCTTTTTGTACAATTAAAGAGAGGGATCCAGTGGGGGAAGGGAGTGGGAACGGAGATGAAGAAGTTTAAGAACTGCTATTTTAAGCTCAAAATAAATCATGATGGAAAGGGCCGAGAAGGTATCATTTTCTTTTTTAAAGCAAGATCTTATCTATGGAAAGAACTGAGTCTGGTGTTTGGGGGAAGGGTGGGGTGGGCAAACTGTCAGGCTAGCAGGAGTCTTTTCACCCACCCACCCAGTCTCCAAAAGCAAATCGGAGTTTGGCATATGCTTCCAGAATTTTAAAATCTTGAATGTTGACTTAAAAATAATTCATCATCTACAATAAGGAAGCTCAGAGATCACCACTAATTACTACACAAGGACAAAAATTCAGGGACATATCCAAGAACTGTACTCAACGTGGTAGCAGTAGAAAGAACCAGACAATATGGTCAAGAGTCTAGCAACAGAGCACCAGAAATTATGTTTCAAACCAGTGAAGATGGCTCTATAAGAAATTCACACTTATCTCCCCAAACTACTTTAGAATCTTTTACTGTCAATTATTACTTCCTAGAAGTTCAAATTCTACAAGGGCAATTTCACGGTCTGTACCTGGTAAGACTGTGGCTATCTAAGGCCCAGATCTGGGCTGTTTTAAACATTTCATTTCATCTGAGAGCAATGCACTTGGGTTGAATATCCCAGATTTTCTTTTTATCAAATCAGTGAGAAATGTGTATGTATGCTAATATATGTTAATACACACATATGTTTAGAAAGTGCATCTCCTCCTCCCCAAAGCCTCTTTACCTATTTTAAGATTGAAGAGCTTATCATTCACGCCACCAGATCTTTCTAAAACACAAAGTTGGAGATAAGTGGTGTAAGCACAGCATTCAGAATGAAACTGCAATGTCTGCCTGCTCTCTCTGCCCAAGTTCTCACTTTGCAGATATGGGTGGTTAAATGCAGAGTCTTTTTAAATCAAGGAGGTTTTTAAATGTGAGCCGGGGATGTCTGTTGGTGGTGGGGAAACCACCTCCTGCTGCAGGCGCTCACTGTGGCTGAGGCTGGCAAGCACTACTGCCATGTATGGAAGTGGACGAAAGCAGTAAAACCTCAGGCATGAGTCTAGGCAGGGCTGGGCTGGGGGCCGACATTCCTCACCACACAGCCTATCCCGCCCCAGGGTGGTGGACAACAGGAACCCCTCGCCTGGGGTCCCAGGGACTCTATACGGGAGTGGCCACAAGGGTACAAATCATGGGAAGTAGAAAAACAAGGGGCATGGCACCCTACAGAGCGAGAGATGCTCAGGAAGTGGAGACTCATCCGCTCCAACAGTGTGTGCAGGAGGCAGAGCCAGAGCCTGGAAAGCCAGTGCCACCCAGGTCCGCAAGCACTGATCTCAGTCCTCTGGAATGCAGAATTCTCCACAATGTGCCATCCATCACCAAAGCGCCCTCAAAACCAGCATGAAAAGAAGGGAGGTTTTTTGTTTGGTTTTGTTTTTTTAGTGAACTGAGAAACTCAAGACAGTTACCCACTGCTTGCCAAAGCAAATCTAAGGGTTGTCAAAAAGTTTTGGTCTGACTGTGGGGGCTGGAGTCAGACAGTTCTAGGTTAGAGTCCACAGGTGCACGGACTAAAGGACTCTGAGCAAGACACCTCGGGGCTCTGACCTCAGTATTCACATCTGAAAAGTCAGTATGACAACGAATAGGTTCCCTGTGGAGCTGTTGTCTGAAACCTGTAGTGCCATGCCTGGCACAAAGTAAACACAGTATAATATTAAGTATTATAATTAACAATAATAAAGAAATTTCTTAATTAAGATTTCTACTACCTTTCTTAAACTGACAGATGTAAGTTATACTTTTCAGGCTTTTCTTAAAAGTTCATGTTCACAACTCTGCTTACCCCTTCTCTAAAGCAGCTTTCCTTGGCTTCTGACCCTTTGCTGTCCTGTCCCCAGGTCCCTACTGGTGCTTCTCAAAACTCTCCTTCAAGCCAACTCCTCTCTTCACACAGCCTCTGGGACTGTCATCCTCTCTCAGGGTTCCATTTGCTGACTCAAGACCCTTCTCAGGCATAAACCAACCTCTCTGCAGCTTCACTCAAGCAACCAGACAGCTCAACATCTCTATCTACTTTTACTTGCTCTCATGGTTTAATATTAAGTGTTCCCCAAAGACTCAAGTATTGAGGGCTTGGTCCCCAATGCAGCCACTTTCAGAGATGGGGCCTAGAGAAGTGACTGAACGATGAGTTCAAAGCAGAATGGGCCGTTAGGAGGTAGGGCCTAGCTGGAGGAAGCATAATCTGGAAGGGTATATCTTGTTCCTGGCTCCTTCCCTCTCTACTTCCTGGATGCCATGAGGTAAACAGCTTTGTTCCACCACATCCTTCTACCACGATGTTCTGCTTTATCTCAGACCCACTGCATTGGAAACAGCTAACGATGGACTGAAACCTCTGAAACGATGAGCCAAAATAAACCTTTCCCCCTTTAAGTTGCTTTTCTCAGGTATTTTGTCACAGTAATGGAAAGCTGACTAACACACTTGCCCTAGCTGCCCCTAAAACCAATCCCTCCCTTGGCAACACTGGCTACATATTTCAATGCCACTAATCCCTTTCTCTGTCTTACCTTTCAAAGCCAGGACACAGACATCGATCATAGACCCTAATATTTCTCAAACCAACTCCCTCCTTTCCATCACCATCCCCTGTCCCCTGGGGTAGCCCTCTTAGGCTCATCTTTCCCCTCTGGTTCAGTGCTGTCATACAGAAATATATGCAATTTTAAATCCCTTTGATAGCCACACTAAAAATTAGAAAGAAACAGGTGAAATCAGTCTTAATATGATGGTTTAGGGCCGGTGAGATAGCTCAGCGGCATAAGCACCTGCCTGGCAAGTGCGAGGTCCTGAGTTCGACTCCCGGTACCCCTTAAAGGAAAAAAAGGGCCGGTGATATTGCTCAGCGGCACAAGCGCTTGCTGGCAAGCACGAGGTCCTGAGGTTGACTCCCAGTACCCACATAAAAAATAAAAAATAAAAATAATATGATAGTTTATTTAGCCCAATATTTCCAAGATTATTATTTCATCATGTAATTGATATAAAAATTATTGATGACATATTTCACACTTTTTTTCATACTATGTTTTGGTAACTGGTATACACTGAACACAGCACACCTCAATCAGGACCAGTCACATTTCAAAGGGCTCACCAGGGCCAGTGAGATGGCTCAGCGGCTTAAGCGCCTGCCTGGCAAGCACAAGGGCCCAAGTTCGACTCCCGGAACCCACATACGAAAAAGGGGCCGGTGATATCGCTCAGCGGCACAGGCGCCTGCTGGCGTGCGAGGTCCTGAGGTCGACCCCCCGGTACCCACAAAAAAAGAAAAAAAAAAGGGCTCACCAGCCACGTATGGCAAATAGTAGCTATAATGTTGGTCAGTGTGGCTCAAGTCTCTTTTCCTCGAGTCCACAGCTACCATGATTATCTACCTAATCTCATGATGGTTGGAAACATCAGTGGCCCCCATCAGGATATAGTTCCAAGCCCTGATGTCCCTTCATTTTCTAACCCCCAACCTACCCATCTACCCTCATCCCTCACCACTCATTCCTGCATCTTACTTCTGTCTTCAACAATAAGGAACTGCAAAATGTAGGTAGTATTAACAATAAGTACGGTGTAATACTATTTTTGCTTTAAATATACATATTTATGTAAATACATAAAATGTGAAAGTACAAATCAGAAGTATAAATTT
The DNA here is from genome assembly GCA_028451465.1 of Erethizon dorsatum. Taxonomy (NCBI): domain Eukaryota; kingdom Metazoa; phylum Chordata; class Mammalia; order Rodentia; family Erethizontidae; genus Erethizon; species Erethizon dorsatum. The sequence continues at coordinate 38,162,343 of CM051826.1, forward strand.
CACAGATAAAAGAATGGAAAGATATGTACTACAAAGTAAACAATCATAATCTGATTAGATTTGAATGATTTAAAGTATTTTTCTTTTTACAAATCTGTATTTTCTAATTTTTTAAATAATGATAAGATTAAAAGGAAGGGGGAAATAGTCACTTGCTGGAGAAGTAAGTCCCAAAACCATGTAATGTTAAATTTCAGAGGTTCTGCACATTTAGGATAATATTTTGGAAAACTGGGTAGAGTTGACCCTTATCGTTTATGGATTCTACATTTTATCAAACTGCCTACTTGCTAAAATTTACTTGTAACTCCAAAATTAATGCTTGTGATGCTCATTGGTCATCCTTGGACATGGGCAGAGTAGTTAAAAAATCTGCATCACGGGCTGGTGAGATGGCTCAGTGGCGTAAGCGCCTGCCTTGCAAGCACGAGGGCCCGAGTTCGACTCCCGGAACCCACATACAAAAAAGGGGCTGGTGATATCGCTCAGCGGCATGGGTGCCTGCTGGCACGCGAGGTCCTGAGGTCGACCCCCCGGTACCCACAAAAAAAAAAAAAAATCTGCATCACTCAATGCACAGGTAACTAGCTGTGCAAGGCTGTGCAAGGCAACACTCTTCTTTCAACTTCACACCGTAAATGTCCCTTTGTGATCTATTTATGGTCATGCTTTTCACATTTTATGCTTTTTGTTGGTGATTTATCTGTTTAAGTCTAGTGTTCTTGACTACAAGAAGACCTTAAGGAGATACATTTAAGGAGAACATATGCGTAACTTTTGTTCAAGTATAAGTTATACTGCTGTTGGGTGTGAGCTCAGCTCAATATTAATGATCTCTCTCACTCTACCTCTAAATATTCATAGACACACACACACACACACACACACACACTCATACACACTCGTACTCACATGTTTTTTTTTTTTTTTTTTTTTTTTTGTACTGGGAATGGAACTCACAACCTCGCACTTGCCAGGCAGATGCTGTACCACTGAGCTATATCCCCCGCCCACATGTACTCATATGAAACAAGGTGTCATTAAATAGAAACACACATAAAACAAGGACATGTATCGATCAGTTGATGAAAACACTGAGAGCGCAGGAAGCTGGCAGGAACCTAACCTAACCCTCCATATCCCGTAGGAGCCTAGGAGCAGTGTGTCAGTATTTACTCATTTAGGGTTTGCAATGACTTTACAGAACATCACCACCGTGAATAACAAGAATCAACTGTAGTTTGGTTTTACAGATCGTAACACGTAGGAAACCACAAGAAAAAGAGAAGAAAATCAGTGCAGTTTAGGTGTAATGCTGAGCCCAGACCTGCCAATGATCAAGAATGAGAGAAAATCCAGAGGCAGGCCCCTGCCTAAAGCCCACGTGTGGAAATTCTTCTACCATAGAGCAAAGCGACAGGAACTAGCACACGATGGACCAAAGAAGCTGAAGGACTGGCTTTGGGGACTAGCAGCTGGGGGAAAAAATCTGGCTACACACCCTGAGCCACTTATTTAGACACTGAGTTTAGTGTCCTTGTGTACAAATGAGGGTAATAAATAATATAGTGGCCCCCACTTAATGGTAGAGGATATACTCCAAGATCCCAGTGGATGCCTAAAACCGTGGTACCAAACCCTGTATATGCATTTTTTTTTCTCATATGCCCTGCAGTGTCACCAGAGTTAATCTGTCCTTCCAAGTTTTATGCCCTGATACCTTCTTTGCATCACTACTCTTATGTTTGGGGACCATTATTAAGTAAAATAGGGTTACTCGAACATAAGCATTGAGGTAGAGCAAAAGTGAATCTGACGGCTGAGAAGGCTACTAAGTGACTAATGTGCTGATAGCACACACAGTGTGGATACACTGGACAAAGGGAACTATTCATATCCTGGGCAGCACAGGACAGCATGAGATTTCATCATACTACTTGAAACATTTAAATCTTATGAATTATCTCTAGAATTTTCTTTCTTTCTTTCTTTCTTTTTTTTTTTTTTTTTTTTTTGAGACAGGGTCTCAGTTTGTAGTTTGGGCTAGCCTTCAACTCACTATGTATCCCACGCTGGCGATAAGTGCTGGGATTACAGGCATGCACCAGAACATCCAGCCTGGAATTTTCCATTTAATATTTTCAGACCACAGTTGATTATAGGTAACTGAAACTGTGCAAGGCAAAACTATGAATAAGGGGACACTGTTGCACCTATTTCATGGATTGTTATGAAGATCCAGTGAAGGAATAGTGTGCTCCCTGGAGCCTAGTAAGGACTCAAGAAACACAAGCAGTTGTTAATGATATGAACACCCTAACTCAGGAGCCATCTTGGTAGCTCCCTGAAGTCCAAATTATGGAACAGGACCCCATCACCACTACTATCATAAGCACCAAAAAGCAGGAGAAGGCATCTTAGATACAGCACACCATGCCCTACTTGGTCCCCCTGTCCCCCAGCTCTAATGAATGCAAGAAAGGGATCAACTTTGTGTAAGTTCATTTCACCCAACAACACATCCATCAGAACTCTCCAGCTGGATACAACCTAATTTGTCATGATCAGCTCATAGAGAATTCATATTCCCTGGTGCCCACTCTAAAAAACCCAAAATGGAAAGAGATGACCATGCCCACATGTGGTTGCCACAAAAGAGTGTACAGGCACTATGCCTGTACATGATGGTGTGGCGATCCATGAATGGGCCTGCACACGGTTGTATGGAGGAGATGACTGCGTCTGTCTGCACGTGGTAGAGGGAGATGACTGTGCATGCGCATGGTCACCTGGGGGAAAATGATTGTGCCTGCACATGGCTGCATGAAGACCATGCATGTACATGGTCACATGGAAGAAGATGACCATGCATGCGCATGGTCACCTGGAAGGAAATGACAGTGCCTGCACATGATTACATGGCTCCGCAACACATCTCCTCTCTGTATAGCACAGTGCAAATAACAACACCAAGGAGACCTGTGCTAGGTTTCAGAAAGTACATGCAACTCCACCAACATGATTCATTTGTAAGATCTGGCTTTACAAATGACTCCCACTTCTAAGTTTCAAAACATCTAAAGTCTCCCTTTAGTAAACCAACAGGTGTGACCCAGTGGCTCCCTTTCCAAATGCTCCTGGCCAAGTATGTGCCCAAATTTTTGTTTTTCTCCTACTTGGACTGCTGTCTTCCTGCTCAAGTTGGAACGACCTCCTCAAAGCAACAGGGCAAATTCCCGTGACCCCAGGCCCCAGGGCTGAGTGCCAAGGACTTGCTCAGGTCACAGCTAACCCCCAACACAGTATGGGAAGAGCCCTAACTGCCTGGACAGGCTGCAGAATAACGGGCCTCCTCTCCCTTCCCTGATGATCCAACAGGAAAAAATACTGAGGCCACCAAGTCATCTGAATGGAATTTCTCCCCAACACTTAGGCACCCCTTCAGCCTGGACTCACAAAGTGAAGCACCTGGCTCTTTCTACATCCCTGTCATTACATTTCACATACTTCGGTGTGGTAATCCCTCCTAAAGAGCTCTGTGCCGTTGTCCAGTGAGAGAGCATGTTTGTTTTTGCAGCATGAGTTACAGCCACTTGAGGCCTTCCACATAGGAGGTCTGACCGCGTCCCCAGCCTGACCCCAGCCCTTCCACAGGAAAACAGTGCTGCTCTCAGGAACGGCCTCCTGGGACTGGGAACGCATCCTGCTTTCTAGAGCCCAGGACACGTAAACTCACGTGGGAAAAACAGACCTGTGGCATTTCCCTCTTTTCAGCACGCTTATCTTTCTCCTCTATGAGCAAAATTTGGCAATGTTTTACGGACACTGGTTGGAATTTTTTTTTAAGGACTACAGAAAGAATGGCAAGAAATACCACTAAGCTGGTAATAATGAGACCCAGAGCCCAAAGGCTGCTCAGTCATGTGGCCTCCTCTTTCTGGGCCTCAGTTTCCTCATCTGTAAAAGAAAACGTTATTACATAATCCCCATCACCTTTTCCAGGGTAACAGTCAACAGCCATGCTGCCTGATACTATGCAATAAGAGCATTTGTTTAATTATGATTGTAACACAAATAAACAGAAGAGTTTAGGCCTTCATTTAACTTTGAGATTCGACTTGCCTTTATGCTCCCACTTCCATTCCTCTTTCCACCTGAGTTCTGCCAGCCCTTCAAATCTCAGTCCAAACCATTTATTTATTTATTTATTTATTTATTTATTTATTTATTTATTTATTTATTTATGTGGTACTGGGAATTGAACTCAGGACCTTGCGCTTGCCAGTCAGGCGCTTGTGCTGCTGAGCTATATCCCCAGCCCCTAAACTGTTTATTCTTTCTTTCAATAAATACCTGTGCCAAATATTTATTCATAACAGGTGCCAAATGTGTTAAGTAAAAAGGACACAATGATGAAGAGTACAGAGTTCCTGTCCTCAGGAAACTTTCTGGTTTAGGGGAACAAAACAGCATTCACCATCGCCTTATAGCCAAGCACTATGTGAAGGGCTTTTTATATCATTCATCACCTCAGTCTCCCACAGCAACCCAGCCAGGAGGACTCTATTATCATTCTCATTTTTCAGATGGGGAACTGACAGATTGAAATAACTTACCCAAGACTTCAAAGCTATAGAGTGGGAGACCTGGATGGGAACCAGGTCATCCACGAGAGGGTTGTTTTCCTAGGCTGAATGTGACCAGGTCAAAGGACTTTGTTCCCAGGGTTCCTTGCTGTTAACCCCATCCTAATAGAACCAATACATAAGACGTCATCCAGTGAAGACCCTGAATTTATATATACATTTTATGCCTTACCTCCCCAGCTAAATTATAAATGCCTTTGACAGCCGGGCCTTTGTCATCTATTTTTCTGCATCCTAACACTGCCTGAGGCAAATGAGATGCTCAGAAAACATGTCACTGACTGAGGCCCGCCACTACCCATACAAACCTACGAAAAGTGCAGGCTCAAATTTTCATAATACGAGCACATACTAAGAAATGCAGTTCGGGAGCTTCCTGTTCACCACGTCCCCTCCATCCACACCATACAGTGACGAAAATTCCTGGAAAAACTTTCTTTCCTTTATTTAACAAACAGAAGCCATTAACCCAGAGCGTCTTCTTCATGCTCTAAGGAAGCCTACAGAAAATACATTTCTGCAACCTGGCCCAGGAAAGGATTCTTTGGTTTGAGTTTGGCCTCTTTGGTATAAAAAGCATCTGTTTCTTATCCTGTGGCATGTCTGGAATCCAAACCTTCCTTCTCATTTTAAACCCAAACCAGAGAGAAGCCACTATCACCTTGCAAACAGGCCACTGCAATCTGCTTCTCAGAGTCTTCCTGCATGAAATCACACCTCCAATCAGCATCACCTAAATCATCTTGAGGATCCGCCAAAGGAATTTTCACTTTTCTTTAAAAAGGTAAAAATGTTCCTTCCCGCTGAACGTGGGCAGACTCTGTCAGTCATAGGTTTTCAAACATACATCATCCCTCTCCATCCAGTACTTACTCTTTTCCACAGGATCAAATGTATGTTCTCCTTCTCAACTTTCTCCTTCATTCCCACATAGTTATTTATAACTGGAATATCTTTCTTAATCCACTGGACTACCCGCCCTCTCATTTAAAAAGGTCACTTTCAAGTTATTTTTTCCAGAAAGCTCTCTCAAAGTCCACTGCTGCGAGCTGGTGCTTCTCCCCATGATCCTTTGCTCACTAAGGCTCAAGGATGAGCAAAGTTATTCATCTGCTACCTAGATTGAAACAGAGGAACAAAAACCGTGCACCAAAACTACACATCTGACAAATGAGATGCCAGCTCTGTTAGGCAAGAGCCACATTATTTTCTTCACATACACTGGTGTTTTGCTTTATTATTATTATTATTTTTGTGTGTGTGTGTGGGTACCGGGGGTCGACCTCAGGACCTCGTGCGCCAGCAGGCGCCCGTGCCGCTGAGCGATATCACCGGCCCTTTTTTCGTATGTGGGTTCCGGGAGTTGAACTCGGGCCCTCGCGCTTGCCAGGCAGGCACTTATGCCACTGAGCTATCTCACCGGCCCTGGTGTTTTGCTTTAAAAACTGATTATATTCAGAACATCTGGAAATCAGAGTCCCACCACCCATAAATGCCACCATCCTAACATGATAATAAGCAATCTGGCATATTTACTTCAATCTTTCTTTTTATATATCTGCTGAATGCAGTGCTGTAATCAAGGGATGTGTGTAATTTGGGATTTTGCATTTTCGAAAACAATACCTGCAGCACAGCTAGCTGTACATTCCAGCAAAGATCATTAACTCCATTTTTAATAGCTGTTCAACATGATTCCAAGGTATTGTACCTAAACCATTTCATGACCGTTGAACACTTGGGGCATTTCCAATATGTTGCTATTACTTACAGCTTTAAAGAAACCAGGATGGGAACTTTATCTTTATGAAGATAACGTAAGATGATGTAAGCATTATCAGTTTTGTTCTGACCTACAGGATGCACATTTGATCTATATTTATGACTTACTCAGAAAATATTCTCACTTCCAAACTAACATTCTTTCTATTGTTAAACCAAATCCCCTTTTCAAGTTCACTGGATCATTGGAAAGTTCACCTTTCCTAATTTGTTATCTATGTATCTATTTAATAAATATTCCCATAGCAACCCTTTGGTTTTTCATAAGCAACTTCCCTATGTGAGTCTGCAATTGAATAAATAATAACTTTTCTCAGCTTCCTAATACAGAAAAGAATAACAAATGTTCAGGGACAAGGGGGAGAACTTTGTATAATATTAGGTAAGAAGACTTTTACTGTAGCATTTGTGCAATTTTCTCAAAGCAATAGATGCAGTCCTAAGGTGCTGGGCATGGGGAATTCTAGAAGGAATCATATTTTGAATACCTCTTAGGAGCTCACAATCCAGAACAACTGGTATAAAATGAAGATCCTTCTATAATGAAAACAAGAGTCTCTTCCTTTATTTCATAACTTTGGATTTCAGGAGTAGCATATTTTCTAAAAATACAGCACACTTTAGTAATTAAAATTCTATATTAAATACAAGTTGCCTAATACTGGTTACCACAAAAGGCCAGGCATAATACAAATTCTCTGCATGGGGAAATCTTTTGTCCCTGGATAAATGTGAATGCTCTTGGAAGGGAAGATTGACAGCCTCAGAGAATGAACCTCTTAATTTATCCAAATGGTAGGACGCAGCAGTGGGACTTACACAGACACTCTTCTTAGTGTGTTATGTCGGTCTTGGAGGGGGGCCCTCTGGGAGAACAGGGAAAAGTGCTTTCCTAGGTTTCCTTACCCACTGTCCCAGAGCATACCTATAAGACATGTTTCTTCTAAGCACAGTGGTGCACTGTTTCTGTGTTAGGTTCATTATCAAGATAGATGTCGCCCAAAGTTATCATAGGGATATGCAAAGACATCTTTAGACTCCAGGCCAGTCAAGAACTTAAGCAAGATCCACTGAAAAGTATGTGTATGAGGGGTGCACACCCATATACGTGTTTATAGATGTACAAATATCTTTGGAGAGATATACAAGAAACCGATCAAGGTAATTGCTATGGGGAGACAGACTATGGTCCACAGGGGAAGTTAGATTTTCCCCACACACATTTCCTTTTATTTGATTTTTTTTTTTTTTTTTTTTTTTTTGGCAGTGCTAGAGATCAAACCCAGGGCCTTGTACATGCTAGTCAATTGCTCTAACACTAAGTTACATCCCTAGCTGAAATGTTTTTGATGTACTACCCTTCCAGAAAATAAAAATTAATTTCAGCTTGGTGTGGTGGCCCGTGCCTGTAATCTCAGCACTCTGGGAGGCTGAAGCAAGAAGATCACAAATGTGAGCCCAGCCTGGGCAACTCAGTGACTTATCAAGACCCTGTACTGTATCAAAAAGAAAAAAAAAGTGCTACTGATGTAGCTCAGTGCAAAGGCAAAGTATAAAGGTCACCAGTACCAAAACTAGAATTTAATTTCAAATGCTAGCTCCCTTTGTGTAAAAAAAATTAGGCACATGAATTTTATAAGTAATATATGCATATTCTTTTTTCTGAAAGAATACACAAGCACTCTTAACAGTGGTTACCTTTGGAAAGAGGATTATTTTTACAATTAAAAGATGAAATGCTGGCATTCTTGTGCAAATGGAAAAATGTTACGAAGTGGAAGAGCAGTGTATTAAGTATATGCTGTCAAGGACTATAAGTGGCTTCTCATGTACGCAGTCAGTGGTAACGCCACAGTCTGCGCTGGGTACGCAGAGACAGACAAATCCCTGCTTCCGCATGAAGGCATACTGGGTTATGCTTGTCGGGATCTCCAGTATATTCGCCGGGACCGTGGGCTCTGCGGCAGAGCATGTGCAATGATCTCAGGAAAAAAGCCACTGGCAACCTCCACAGACAGGCAGTGCTTCAGAAAGCTAGAAAACAAGAGTGGTCCACCAGTCTCTGCAAATTAATACTTTTCCTAAATCCAAGTGAAAGGCAATACAGGTCAGTGGTATTAAGTAGTATTTTATTCTTAAGAACATTTGTACAAGCTTATAACAATGCATCCAAAGGTTGAGGCCAAAGACCTTGTGCAAATTTAGGAGACTGATTTCCCCCTCAGGAAAGTGCTTTAAGGCATTTACTGTAATTCCACTTCGTCATCATTCCTAATGTCTGGATAGTCAGAATTCTTAGGTGCCCGACTGCAGTGGGTGTAACAGATTCATGTGTAATCTTCAATGGACAAATACACTTGGGTTAAGAAAGCAAATCCATCTCAAAACAAGATAAATTTTTCAAAATAAATGGACTGCTTTGCCCTTAAAAGTCAAATACTAAGAAAAATAAACCTATCTGCACCAGGGGACTAGACTGCTTTGTAGCTAGTTAGTATCTACTGGTAATTTTGAAACAAAATGCCACATTTAATTAGCCAACCTCCGGATTCTCATCCTGCCTGTGATGGTGGAAATGGCATTAAGAAAAAGACTCCCTGAGGTTCTATTAGTGCCCTAATGAGCCAGCAAGGGAGGGGGACATTGAGGGTTGGGGTCGGGGACAAGGCAGGCAGTGCTGGCACACTGCCTTCAGAGTGTAGGATGTGGCTTCCTGGGCGATGGGGTGCTCTCAAGGGCAAACTATCAGGTCTATCTAGACACCGCTGCTCCCACAGGCTGTTCTGCAGGAAGCAAATGTACCAACACTCCCCTGCTCCTTTAAGGTATGAATTACATTATGAGGGAGAAAAATGTGCCATAAGATTACCTAGCCATTGTCCATGATTTCATGACCCATAACCAACAGATGGAAGGAGTACTGATTTTCAAACGGCCAAAAGGGAGGAGATTCTGCAAACTCTAGACAGCTGAACTTGACATCAACCCTTCAACATATTCTACAGCTTATTACAGTTATGAAACACATAGGAAAAGAAGTGATCTGTGAGGAACAAGCTCATGTTTACCCAACACAAGTCATTTCCAACTATCTTTCCTGGAGAGGGAAAGAGCAAACGTGTAAGTTATAGAAAGCTATGTCTTAAAGGGTCCTAAACAAATGGAGAAATGTGAGCTAAATAATATAATGAGGCAGATTTGGAACTGGCTGAATTTGGATTCCATCTCCAAGCTTAGTTAACATTTTTACCCACCGCCTGGACAAAGGTCTCAAGGGGATCATATACAATTCAAAGCTAGGCAGGGGCTCTAACTGAGATGACCACATGAGGTTATGAAATCATTTAATCAGCTGAAGAAGCTGGATCAAATCTAAATAACCTAATTCTTGAAAACGAGAGAGCGGAGAGTTTGGACTCTGGTCTCATTTGTTCAGGTGTACAATTGGTGACAGACTTCCAACGTCTGGTTGACAAAAAGGTCAGTGGGTCAACACACTGTGATGTAATTATCAGAAAGCTTGCCCTCTGTGCTTGACATCTCAGGCTCTGGTAAGGTAAGTCTAGATAAGATCTAGGGCACAGTGATGTGATCAGCTTGCCCTCTGTGCTTGACTCTGCATTCAGACATTCTGGATTCTGTGTTCAGGGGTGGGGACTGTATTTTAAGAAGTCCCTGACAGGGCCATGGGTGTGCCTCAGTGGTAGAGCATTTGCCTAGCATGCATGAGGTCCTAAATTCAGTCCCAGTATGGCCCAAAGAAACAGGTCCCAGGCAAACTTGGGGCTCAGATATGAAGGGTCAGGATGATGAGATGACACACGAATCCATGTCACATGAGAAACAGTTCAAGAACCAATGGAATCTTCTATTTACATGATGGTTACATGATAGAGGCATTGCCTGTGGTTCTCTGAAGTGTGGGGGTGGGTTACCTGGGGGGGATGGCTGAAGTCAGGACGACACTATATGGTCATAACCCTGGATGGCCATTTCCTGGGTACGATTCCTCTGATAATACACTCTGATTTCCCTTGATGAGTGCTTGTTTCCCTGGTTTGTGGCCCCACCCTCTGGGGACACAGGTGTGGATGTGACTAAGCTTGGCCAATCATGGTATTACACATTCTGGCCATAGTGACCAGCACTGGATGGAAGGCTGATCAAGCTGGCCTTTTTGGCTGGGGTTCTGAGAATACAGGAACCAAACCCACAGCTGGTGACCCTCATGCTAATATGAGGAGCAGCCTGCCAGATGTGAGGGCCCACAGAGACACAAGCAGAGCAGAGAGATAGGGAAGAACAACTGTCCTCGAGCCAGCCAGGCCTCAAGATGACCTATGCCTGCACTTCTCAGTACAGGAGGCAAGGACCCTTCCCAACCCAGGATTCAATATGCTACAGACCTAGGAAAAAGAAGAAAACATGGAGAGAAAATATGGAAGGAATATGGCAAGGAGGCAGACCCAGAGCAAGAGAAAGTTTGGGTAGATCTTATTTGGATTCAAAATGAACAACTGTGAGGGAAAAATTATGAAGTCAGGCACATACCCTGTAATCACAGCTAGTCAGAAGGCTGAGGCAGGAGAATCACAAGTTAAGGCCAGACATGGAAACTTAATAAGATGCTGTCTCAAATAAAATTAAAAAGGGCTGGGGATGTAGCTCAGTGGAAGAACACTTGCCTAGCATGTATCAAGGCCCTGCATTCAATCCCCAGTACTGAGACAGACAGACAGAGACAGAGACAGAGAGACAGAGACAGAGACAGAGAGACAGAGAAACCAAGAGACAGAGACAGAGAGAAAGAATGTATTGGGGAAAATGGAATACTAACTATCTGCTGATACTAAGAAATCACTAGATTTTTAGGCATGATATGATATTATGGTTATATTTCTTTAAAGAGTTACTTAGTGTACAAGCGCCTGTCTGGTTAGCATGAGGTTCTGAGTTTGATTCCCGGTACCATAAAAAATAAATAAATAAAAAATAAAGAGTTACCTAGTGAAACGTTTATGAAGGAAACAGTATGATATCCAGGATTGTCTTTAAAATAACCCAGTGGAGGCTGGGGGAAATGGGTACCTGTGAGCTAATGCCTGTTGCATCAGGGTGGCTACATGTCACTGTCCTATTTTCCCTACCTAGGTGATGTTTAAAGTTTTCCATAAGAAAAAGTTTTAAAACAAGAGAGAAAATTACACTGTGTAGTTTCTCCCCTACCCTCTCCCAGCTCAAAGGAAAAAATAGGATTTATATGTAAAAGTGAGCAGTTGAAGACTGAGGGTATATATAACTGTGGTAGAGCATGTGCTTAGCATGCACAAGATCCTGGGGTCCATCCCTAGCACCAAAATAAGTAAATATAAATTGAGCACTTGATTGATTCATCAAAGAGAGAGTCTGGAATTATGCTAAAAAATAAGGGTACATCAAGTCAACAAATGACAAGATATCACTGCTGTCTTAGTAAGAAACTAAAGAGAAACCAAGTTATATGATAGATCACTAGATGCAAAGAATTAGGTGTTTTGGAATGGGAGAGGGAGTCCGAAGAAGTAAAAAGGCTGAGAATTCCTCTCATAATCTGAATAACCCTAAACTGTGGAATGAAATACCCAAGTGCTTGGGATAAATACTTAAATGGCATCTACTATGCATCAGGTACCATTCTAAGCACTTTTCACATTTTAACTTGTTTAACCCTCAACAACAACCCTAGGAGTACTGTTATCTCTGTTTTAGTGAGCAGGAAACCAGAGACACAGAAATCATGTAACTTGCCCCAAGGTCACAATGCTAGAAAGTGAAAGCCAGGATACAAACTGGGGAAACTCAGATCCAGAATCCACGTTCTTTCTTCACCTACTATGCAATGACTTTAAATATTCACTTACAATAATAATGGAATATTTCTAAAGGACCATGGCTATAAACGATTTTTAGAGTTGCAGTCAAGTTCATGCCCAGGGCTGAAAAATACTGCACACACACTTTCATTCATGCCCCTTTGCAGCTTCCAGGGTCGTGCTGTGATTTTTCCCTATTGCACATCGGTCCGGCCAATCTTTATATTTCACATCAAACCCTGAAAAATGAGTAACAGATGCACTGAGAGCTACAACTATCAAAAGAAAACTGTCTTGACCTGATCATGTTTAAAGTGAAAAAGGCAGCATCTTTGGATTTTAAGCAGACTAAATCCATTCAAATCTTTATCCCAGGGATATAGACACAAAAAGACAAACAAAATACTATAGAGCCCATGCACCTAGGGAAACAAAGAGACAACCCTTCCCGCAGAAGAGCAAGATTAGCCTCACTGTGCTTGTGACTATTCCATAACAGCCCACGATAAAAGCATCATTAACTGCGAAAGCATTACTTGAATTTACGTGTAATTGGCATCTATCTGGAAATAATACCATGTGCAGTAGGGATGACTGGCTGACAGATCTGATAGACAGAATGCTGAAGGTTAGGCTTAAACTGTTTTTTAAAAAGGACTTTCCAACATATAGCTCATAACAAAATTACATTGTCTATCTAGTCTAAGAGTTACGGCCAGCAAGCAGCAGCAAATTCATATTTGCTTTTAATCGCAGATGCCCCACAACAAAAGTTTCCATTGCAGGTTTCACTCCGGAATAACAGCACTCGAGCAACTTTCAATTACTATACTTCTTCCTTGTCATAAAGAAGAAAGCACATGTTTGAGATTTCACTGGAAGTTGGAACAGCCGTTTCTGAAACCCTCATAAAAGGGAGGACTGATTTAGTCCTGGGATCTCGGCAGGATACCTGAAGTTCAATTTTGTCTCTGAACAAAAGCACTAAAGCAGCCCGCAGGCTTTGCATAGGATGAAGGGGAGTTGGGGGCACTTCACTGGCTGAACTAAAAAAAGCCAAATCATTAAAAAGGCCCTTAGAAACCACTGCCACGGAAAGGCAGCAACAGAAAAGAAGTTCAGGCTCTCCTGTCTTCCAAGTAAGAGCAAATGTGTTAAGCAGTTAAACTTCTTCTGTTTTATTGCTGAGCGTTCTATGCATACCAAGAGTGGATCCACGCTGAAGAGAATGGTCAGCCCCCTCCTCTTCCACGAGTGTGTTTGATGTGAACGTTTTTTAAGATATAATTTCATGAACAGAAAGGGTTGAGTTGATTTAAGGGAGGTCAGCCAAGCTCTTTCATCCAACACTGTGACCCCGGATCTAATCAACAGTTCTCTTTGCTTCACTTCTCTGACTCTTAACATACTTTGAAAAGTTACAACACTTAATATTCACTGATTACAAGTTGCTGGAAGAGGAAATATGCATGCATTTTGGGTTCCTTGAAATATGGATGCTAGGGAAATGTACACTATTCATGAAATGTAAAAGCACGGAATGATAGGTCTGTACGTGAAACTTAATGGATTAAGACAGTTGACATTTCAAAAAGGGGAAAGTTGGGCCTTTTCCTATTTATTATTGAACACAGAATTACAGGGCAATGCACAAGAAGCTACTGGGACATCCATTTGCTCATTTAAGTGCCTTCAAAATGCTCATTAAGGGCTAGGGTTATAGCTCAGTGGTAGAGCACTTCCCTAGCAAGAGTAAGGACTGAGCTTGATCCCCAGTACCACAGAAAGAGAAAGAAAGAAAGAAAGAAAGAAAGAAAGAAAGAAAGAAAGAAAGAAAGAAAGAAAGAAAGAAAGAAAGAAAGAAAGAAAGAAAGAAAGAGAAAGAGAAAGAAAGAAAGAAAGAAAAACTAAAACACCCACAACCAGGAGGCCGGTGAGATAGCTCAGCAGCATAAGTGCCTGCCTGGCAGGCGTGAGGTCCTGAGTTCGACTCCCGGTACCCACATGAAGGAAAAAAGGGCCGGTGATATCGCTCAGCGGCACAAGAGCTTGCTGGCAAGCGCGAGGTCCTGAGGTCGACTCCCGGTACCCACGTGAAAAAAAAAAACAAAAAAACCCCACAACCTGTACAGAAGATATATAATTAATGTAGTTCAATTAAAGCTCTAATGCTAAAATCATTCATGCTAAAATCAAGCTTTGTAACAGTAAAAATGCACATCTCAACACACATGATCTAGAAACTACCATGTTTGCAAGTTAATCTAAAAGTTACATGCCAGCTTTCTGTGACATTCTCTGATTTCTCTGCACCTCAACACTGCTCCTCTCCTTCTCTCCCCTTGGCTGTTTTCTGTCAAGGAGCTTATAGCCTATCAAAAAACAAAGAAATTTTTCAAACATCTGTGCATAGGATTTCTAAGAGCTCACAGAACAATCTACCTAGAGGGAAAAGAGACAGGGAATGCCACACTGTACCCCATAATGTACGATTACAGGTACGATTACAACATCTGGAGAAGTACCTGAAATTAATGAAGCTCTCAGAATATCCAGGACCTTGTAAGTCTTGTTATGAAGATGGTTGGCTGATCAAGATGATTCTGAGTAATCCTTCAGAATCAGATGAACTAAGGAGTGAAGAAATGTATGAGAAATATGTAAAAATCTATTAAGCAGTGAAAATGGAATCCCTGATAGAAACTAATATAAAATAACTTAAAAACATAAATGGGGACATGGGTGTAGCTCAGTGGTAAAGTGTGTGCTTATTAACATGTGTAAAGCCCTGGACTAGACCCCCAGCACCACAATAAAATAAAATTTAAAAGAAAGACAAGAGGGCCGGTGAGATGGCTCAGCGGCATAAGAGCCTGCCTGGCAAGCGCAAGGTCCTGAGTTCGACACCCGGTACCCACATAAAAAGGAAAAAAGGGCCGGTGATATCGCTCAGCGGCACAAACGCCGGCTGGCAAGAGCGAGGTCCTGAGTTCGACCCCCAGTACCCACATTAAAGAAAAAAGAAAGAAAGAAAGACAAGAAAGTCCTAAAGCAGGGATACCAGAAAGTTCCAAACTAAGCCAAATGGGAGAGAGAGAGGACACTGCATATTCCAAAAATGCAAATCCAGTAGAGTCCTGTAGCACGGGTGATAGATGAGGTTAGAGAAGAGTCAATCTAGCCTAGAGTTTGGATTTGACCACAAAGGCTATAAAAACAAAAACAAAAACAAAAACAAAAACAAAAAAAACACTGAAGCACAGCATAGTGGTACATGCCTATAATCCCAGCACTCTGGCAAGCTGAGGCAGGAGGATTGCAAGTTCAAACCCAGGCTAGCCTGGGTTTGAACTTAGTGAGACCCTGTCTCAAAATTTAATAAGGAATGGGGATATAGCTCAATTCTCAGTACTGAAAATAATGTTTAAAAAATTAAAAAAAAAAAAAAAAGAAAAAGAGAGAACCATTGAAGAATTCTTCAGCAGGAAGATGACATGATCAGGATGTGCTACTGCTGCTTCTGTTTTCCACACTGGGGGATCAAACCCAAGGCCTCAAGGTATGCCAGAAAAGCACTCCACCATTGAGCTACACCCCAACACAGAGATGTGTTTCTGAACTTGTCATTCCATACTGGAAACAGTTTAGAGGTCTTCTGCTTAAGGTGGAGTCTGAGACCAGTGCTTGTCTGTGAGTTGTTTGTCACTGGTCCACAACAAGGTTATTTACAGAAATGGTGAGCAGACATTTAGAAATGCTTACAAACAGCAGCTCAACAAAACAGCAGTAGCCAAGCTTGTGATCAATGAGCTCATCTTACTGAACAGAAGAGTGACCAGGTTTGTATGTTGTCAGCTCATGTGGGGAATTATGCGGCTTAAGTAGCATACCAGTCATGTGGAGCTGGACGATGCATCAGTGTGTGATTGATTGGGAAAAAAGGGAAAGGATTCTTGGTTAGACCATGTGAGAAGCTCAGGTCTAGAGAACCACTGCAGGGGGTCAGGATTAGGAGTAGAGATCCCAGGAGAAAGCTGTTGGTAGGCAGTGGCCCAGAGGAAATGTGAATTCAAGCAGTGATAGTAGGGATGGAAAGATGAGATCAGAATTGAGAGCTATTAAAGATGTTAAATTAACAGAACTTGGTACCTTCAGGATGTGAGGGGTGGAGGAGAATCAAGAATGGCTCTTGGGATTTAAGAACTCTTACTTACTTTGAAAATAATGGAAGATATAAAATAGCATGTAAGAGCTTCATGAAAGTCAAGATTCACAAAAAGACTCTAAACTCATAGACTGAAAGACTCTAAACCATTTTCTCTGAGTGCCTTTGAATCAGCATAATGACAAATTAATGAAATACAGAAAACCAAGTACCCCGGTGGTTAACACCGTGTACCACTGAGAATTCAGGTTGTGAAGAAAGAAAACATAACCCACACCAAGTCTACAGTCTCCGCCTGAAACGAAATCGTGCAGTCAGGAGCCACATCTAGCTCAGAAAGGGCCAGCTGGAGCCCCAGAACCCCCAAGCCCTATTAGAAAAAAAGAAGACCCTCAAGGGACCTGTTCATCTCCTGTCTCAGCTGTACATGACACAAAGCCTCCTCCTTCCTCCAATTTGTGCAGATATTAAAACAGACCTTACCCCAAAAGGAAGAGATAAAAAGGGTTGGGGGGAAATAGGGTAGAATTAAATCAATGACCCTAATCTCAAAACTTGCTGCTTTCCTATGTGCTCTGGTTCACACTGCAACCCACATAAGAAGACAAATCAACCAACAGGAGCAGTGGACAGCCGCTGACTAGAAGGTGAGGATTAATCCAGCAGAGGCTCTAAGACTGAGCAAACCCATCCTACAGCATTCCAAAGCTGGGAAGGGAGGCTGCTCCGCGACTCCATGGCTCCGTGAGGGGTGGGGTTCTCCTGCTCCAGAGGAGGCACCATCCAGTTCCCACGTGAAAGAGCAGCTGGGGTCAGTCAAAGACACGCCTGATGGCTTCGCAAACCATAAAATGATCACCAAGTGCATGATTTCTCTCAAGAAAGGTGCCTGACTGCCTTTAAGTTGTTACCCTTTATCATGCCTAGACTTCAGTGGCCAGCAGTCTTGAATTTCACTGGCAAATATAAATAGGGAGCTCATAACTGTCACAAATCTCCCAGAATTTTAAGAAACAGTATTATTTTATATTCGCTTGCTTTTGTTGTTTCATTCTTCAAAGTCTTTCTCCTCAATTATACTCTCTTGCTGGGCAATTCTTTCAACTCCTTCATCATATCCCCTTGTAAAAATCCTTGGTTTGAAAAGTGAAAAAAAAAAATACACCTCACAACAGTTTTGCAATTCTGTGATATGATACATTCTAAAGGCTCAAGCTGTGAAAAGGATTGCTAGATTGTATGATTATTTATTAACAAAAATAATAGCATTTATTGAGCACTCACCATATGCCAGGCACATGTATGTCATCTAAGTCTGTAACAATCCTATAAGGCAGGTACTATTATCATCTCCATTTTACAGATAAGGAACCTGTGGCACAGAGATGAGTATCCTGCACAAGACCCACAGCTAAAGAACAGCAGAGCATCATCTGAACTCAGGCAGGACTAAAGAACCTACATTTGTAGCCACTAAAAGTTTTCACTACATAGAAAAGAATTAGATTTAAAAACACACTACAAAGCTGGGTGTGACGGCGCACATCTGTAATCCCAGCTACTTGGGAGGTTGAGGCAGGAGAATCACAAGTTCAAACCCAGGCTGGCCAATTTAGTGAGACCCCATTTCAAAATAAAAAGGACCAGAGATGTAGCTCCAGCCCTGGGCTCAAGCCTCAGAACCACCCCCCTCACACACACACACACACACACACACACACACACACACACACACACACACACACATTACAAGTAATGGAACAAAGAAAATATCTCTCAAGGAACATTGCTTTTATACATTAATTGGACTGGTTTTTTGTTTTGGTTTGCAGTACTGGGGACTGAACCCCAGCAGGGCCTTCGAACTGAGCAACATCCCCAGCCTGTTTTTCATATTTTTATTTTAAGACAGGGTCTCACTGCGTTGCTAAATTACCCAGGCTGGACCTGAACTCACGATCCTCCTGCCCCAGTCTCTTAGAGTGCTGGGATTACAGGTGTGTGCCACCACACAGGGATGGACTACTGTCTTTTATTAGACTGGTCCCAAACCTGTAAACAGTCACCAGTGGGAGCCTGGACTTGCTGGTCCATGCATCTTATAAGAGGAAAGCAGAAACCCCTAATTTTTAAGGTTTTGGCTTTCTTTTTTTTGTGTGTGGGTACTGGGGGTCGACCTCAGGACTTCGCGCGCCAGCAGGCGCCTGTGCCACTGAGGGATATCACCGGCCCTTTTTTCATATGTGGATACCGGGAGTCGAACTCAGGACCTCGCGCTTGCCAGGCAGGCGCTTATGCCACTGAGCCATCTCACTGGCCCAGGTTTTGGCTTTTTGCCATCTTTTACTACCTTGAAAGTGAATAAGAAAATAAAATTGATCTTTTATTAGCCAGGGTATTTGGATTTGAGAAATAGGAGAAATGGAGCTCTGAGGCTGGGTTGACACCAAATCTTGTCTCATCCAAAGAACCAAAGGGACTCAGGTGAATTCTAGGCCATGCTTCTGATTTAGTCTGAACCAAAAGAACTATCCAGAACAGTCAGGGCAAGTAGCCCACACAGGGCCCCTCGTAGGATGAATTCACTTTCTGGGCTAATCAGGTAGACCAGCATACTGGACCACAGCCCCGGCTTTGCTACTCTTTCCACCCCAACTTCCTCTTCCTCTTCCTGTCATGAAGAAGGTTCTGGGACCAAGCCAGAGCCCAATAAACCTGTCCAGAGAGAGGCCAGTGGTCTGCAACCTTTGATGTCAGCACACCCACAGTGACCAAATGTTTTCCATCAGGCATTGAGCCCAGGCATAGCCAGGTCCTGTGGCTTTAAAACCAAAACCAGTGAGCACTTCTGTGATCCAACAGTGGGTCTTGGAGATGGATCCTCTCAACAACTCAGTAACTTACATTCATCTAAAGGGACAGACCAAATCCCAAAAGGTCCAATCTTCACCACTCTCCAACTAGTCATCACATTGTCTCTCTTCAGAAATCTGAAAAAGGTCCACCAACCTACTTATTAAAACAAGCCTAACCGCTTTAACTTCAGGATTATAGGTTTCTTGACAAAAGCGCTTTTATAAATGCACCCAAAGTTCTATTATCATCTAATTATAATGTCTATACAGCTATATAATAATGTGTGTGTTCTGGAAGGAAAAAAAAAGTTTCAATGACTTTTGTATCTACCCCCAAAACAAGCAGAAACAGGACAACCTTCCATAAGGAATTAAAAAAATAAAGACGCTAGAGTCCTTTTACATAGTGTTTTTCACATCTCCAATGGAGGTGAGCGGAGCCGGCAAAATGCAGGCAGAACATATATGGTCATCCCCAGACTTTCTTACTATATAAAGGAGAAATTAATAAAAGAAGAAAAAAAAGAAATACCACACAACATTTTCTTTCCCCACCATAATTTTTCAATTTTCTTTAGAGAAATGCCAGCCAACAACTAATTAGAACCATATCCTTTGTTATCCCAATGGGAAGAAGTACACAAATGGTTTTAAAAAACACATGTTAATGAGAACTTAAAAAAAAAAAAAAAAAAAGTAATCTGGAACTTTGGTTTCCCTTCAGAGTAAAACAAAATTCCCTTTTTTAAAATTATTTTTATTGTTGGTGAAACAACATGGAGAGAATCCAACAACAAAAAGTGTTCACCCATCCATCACCCTCCACTGGGGGTACCCTGGCTCTTATGATGAAATTAGCACCAAAATCTCACAGACTTCCATGAACCCTGAATTCAAATGAGACAAAAACTCAGTTACAGAAGAGGAATTCATTTTACATCTCTTTGTTTTCAAGGGGGAAAAATAATTCCTTTCAAAGTGAGTACATAGCTTTTGTGATTTTCAACAGTATGTTTTCCATAAGAAAAGCAGCTGGAGTCTTTTTACCTGGGACACAGCACCATGAATAAGAATGTTTCTGGGATCAAATCTTGAGCTGCCTATTCACCAACAGAGGGCCAGAAATCACCTGCTTGAAAAGTGGTCTGCTTTTAGAGAATACGTGAACTACTGGACGTGAGTCTGAGCAAAAGATAAATTTGGGGGGCTGGGGAATGTAGCTCTGTAGTAAATGCATGCTTAGCATGCGCAAGGCCCTGGATTCCGTCCCCAGCACCATAACAATTGTTTTAATTAAAATAAAATTGTAAGATGCTAATACATCGTGGTTTAGGTATGTACAGCATTCTGGGCTGTGTTTTGAAATGACAGCCTGCCCTGTGTCAACCAGATGCTCAACTTGGTGGCATTAGCAGCAAGTGAGGGCCACAGAACACTTTTTTTCATGCAAAGGGTCTGGTCAAAGAAAAGAGAATCAGGCATGGCCTATGTCATATCAAATGTGCTCCTTTCAAGAAAAACCCTTAAGTATATCCCCAAAAACCTTGGTTTGCCCCACACTTTTAACTTTCCAGCAATATTTTTTCTCCTTCTGTAAGAAACACAGTAACATTTTACAATTCGCTGTATATTTTCAAAACCTAGAAATCATTTGCATTGCTCAATAAGGACATGATTTTTTTTTTTTTTTTTTTTTGTGGGTACCGGGGGGTCGACCTCAGGACCTCGTGCACCAACAGGCACCCGTGCCGCTGAGCGATATTACCGGCCCCTTTTTTCGTATGTGGGATCCGGGAGTCGAACTCGGGCCCTTGCGCTTGCAAGGCAGGCAGGCGCTTATGCCGCTGAGCCATCTCACCGGCCCTAAGGACATGATTTTTAACAGACTTTTGTCTAAAACAGAAACTGGCCATAATGATGAAAATATTTTCTGATAAATCACTTTCTGAACATTATTTCTCCCCAAAAGGATCATAAAAACTACCAAGGAAAACAAAGGATTCCCATATTTTGAAGCAAAAAGTACTAACCATGCATATTCATAGCTTATCAAACATACAAATCAAACACAGTATGGGCAAGATAACCTACAAAGTGGTTAAAATGCAAAGTCTTGCCTCTGTGTGGTTAGTGAACCCACGTTTTTTCAATGTTAAATTCACAAACTGTATTTGTTAAACTATATTTCATACTTTAAATCTCAAGTCTGTACCTTACACTGCTTTGGGATGATTTACTTGAGACATTTGGGGTCACAATATAAGTTTTTTGTTCTCACTAAATCTAAATCATGCTTCTCAAAAAGATTCTGTACACATAAAAGAAACACATGGCATGTGTTACCAATCCTCCCCAGAGGAACCTGAAAGCCCTCAGAGTAGCCTTTCTCCTGTCCACCCATAAACTGAGATTCTCCTCCAAAAAGAAAGCCGTTGGGTTCACACGTTGCATTAGGCACAAACTAATTAAGCAAAAGAGCTCCAAACTTTTCTGTTATCATTCATTACCAAATGTCCTGAATTTGTTTTGTTGAAACAAACGTCTTCAGCCAACACACACACACACACACACACACACACACACACACACACACACACAACTAATTTCAGCAGCAAATTGGGAGGAATGAAGTTGACAGAGAAGTACAAATTTCCCCAAATCTTTTTTCCATTCAATCTACACCTATGGGATCAGTTTTGCATTTAATTCGAAGTATGTCAGGACAACAGTGGCCCACCACGAAACTAAGGGATCTACAAGGACAGGGCTGTTCCTGGGCCTGGGAGGATAGCTGGACAGCCAGACAATGAAAAGCTCTCCGGAGGCCACTAATTCAGCTCAAGGGCTGGGCAGGGGGCGAGAGAAAGGAGAAAAGAACTGCTTTCTCACCCAAAGCCACGGTCAGCAGCTGCCTCCCCGGGACAGGGTGGCCTGACCTCGGACTCGGCCTCTAGGTCCCTAGTCACAGGAGAGGGGCCCCCAGGAAAGCAAATTCCTCTCGGAAAGAAAGGAAACTTCCTGGTTTGGGCATTATGGGTAGGGGGCTAGCAGCCTCCCCACCCAATACATGTATCCACTGGGAGTCAAGTGATTGAGGAAGGGGCCCCTTCCCTCACCTCTGCTGGGGGGACGGTGTCACAGAGTAGGGACCCCAGAGCACAGCCACCCTTTTTCGCGTGGCTCCCAACATGTGGGGACAAGGGGCTCTTGGGGCCACAGTTTAAGCCGGGATCGGAATGGGGGGAGCAAGGGTCGTCAAACTTCCCAGAGCGGGCGCAGCCTAGCATTGCACCCAGGAGTTGCCGCAGCGCCCCAATCCGGCGGGGTCCTGGGAAGGGGGTGCGGGCGAGGTGGGGGGCGTGCCAAGATGGAGAAGGAGGACGGAGAACAGCAGGGTTGGGGCGGCGAGGACCCGGCCCCCACGAGGGGCTCCCGAGGCCAGGGGCACGACAGGCCCGCGCCGCTCACCTTCCTGTGCTTCTCCTTGTAGGGCAGCGCCAACCACGGCATGTCCCGCACGAAGTCCTGCCACTGCCGCTGGTCCTGGTCCGAGGACACGAAGACAATCTCCAGGCGGCGCCGCGGCTCGGGTTCCGCGGCCGCCCCGGCCCCCGGCCCCGGCCCGGCCCCGGCCCCCGGCCCGGCCGCCGTGTCCCCCCGCAGGCGGCTGTAGAAGGCGGCCAGGCTGGCGCTGAGCTGCGCGCAGGGGGCGCTCAGGCTGCAGCCGAAGTAGAGCCCGAGCAGCGAGATGCCGCGGGCGTCCAGCGAGTGCACGTCCACTTCTTCGCCGCTGCCCGTCACTAGCTTCTCTCCCAGCAGCTCCTCCAGGAAGCCCGACATCCTGGCCCACCGCAGCCCCGGCACGCGGGCGGGCTGGCGGGCAGGCGGCTGCTACCCGTTCCCTCCGTCACAGTGGCGGGAGGAAGCAGCGCCGGCGACGGCAGCAGCCGGGAGCAGGCGAGAGCAGAGCCCCGCCCGCCCGCTCGTCCCGCCCTCGCCACGCCCCCGTGGCCCCCCGTGGCTCCCCGGCCCCCGCAGGGCCCGCCCAGGCGAGGGCGCTCACTGTGCGACCCGGCGCAGGCTTGCTGTGCGTGCACTGAGTGAGAAACCTGACGCGAAACCCCTGCAGTGACCAGATGCCCACGGTCTAAGCACAGGCAGAAAGGTCCGCTCAGCCGGCGCTTTCCAAGGGTGCGGACCGTGCCGAGCTACACTATTGCCATTCCTCTCTCCTCGCCAATCCTGAATTCTCTCCAGACTTCTCCAAAGATCCCACCCACTCCACCCCCTGAATCTTGTACTACTTCTTGTTCCTTCTCCTCCACTCTCTCCTCACACAAAGCCTAACCTTTAGGACACTTGGGACCATTGATTTGGGCATTATGGGTAGGGGGCTAGCTCTGACCTCTGACCTCTTTTAAAGTTCATAGGATTTAGTGTCTTCACCACTCAGTAATCAGGTTATCAGGCTAGGTCTTGATCAGCAGTTATTTCTCTGTGTGCAGTTTTGTGCTATTACTAGTGGGCTGGAGGACACCACCTCTTCTCTTTCTTTTTCAGCTTCTGATGGGGTGATAGGCACACAAGAGGGGATTCATATGCACTTGTGGGTCACTCTGTGGGATTTCAGTCCACAGGTCGTCGCAACCATTCCCCATCAGCGAATGGCTGTCTCCCATCTCCACAAACGTATGCAGCAGATGCTTGCTGCATCTGTAAAGCAATGCTGACTACTTTCTTGACTTGGCTCCATAGACTGCATCAAATGTATTGATAGCTGAGAAATCTAAGACTTTTTTTATTTTTTTTTTTTTTTGGACCAGCTGGTAAAATGCTCCAGATGCATAGGGATTACCTCTATTAAATAGCCGTGGTCTGTAGCGAGTCCTCCTGTGTCCTCACCACCTGTACCCACACACTCAACAAATACGTATACCATGCCCACCCACCAATAGACCTCTGTGTTGAGCCAGGCGTAGTGGCGCATGCCTGCAATCTAAGGACACTGGAGGCTGAGGCAGGAGGATCGCCTTGAATTTGAGGCCAGCCTGGGCCGCATGGTGAGTTCAAGGACAGCATGAACTACAAAGCAAGACCCTGTCTCGACCCTGTCTCAACCCCCTACCCAAGACATCTGTGTGTCTGTCAGCTTAGCTACCCACAACCCAGTGACAACACACACACACACACACACACACACACACACACACACACACACACACCCCTCTCAACCCAGTTCCACTGCTTTGGAAGTTATTCCTGGGCATCTACTGCCATCTAATGGAATAAATGAAAAAGAAAAACGTCTACCAGAGAGCCCAAGGTGTGAGAAGAGATGCCGGCAGGACCAAACAGCAAACTTCTGTTACTTACCCAGGATACACATGAGCACACACACACACACACACACACACACACACACAGATCAGTTAAGCCTCAGAACATAACTGCAAACTTCAAGCTTTGGGCACAAATATAAATTTCCATGCCCTAAGGTTGTCAATTGGTCTAGAGTAGAACAAGAAATTGTGTAGTCTTTCAGCTCAGTGAAATGTTATCACATAAACAGGTTAAATAGGTGGAGGTGGAAGCCAAAAGAGGACTGGCAAACTCTGCAAATATATATGTTTTTCTTAGTGACCGCCTAATATTGCTCACTTCATACACAGGATCATTAGATTGTGGGCTGTCTTTAACTGGGTAAGAATCCTATGGCAAATATTATGTTAATTCTTAGGACAGTGTCATGTTTAAAATTCTGGCCAGTGCACAGACAATATTATAAAACACACAGAAGCACCACTTTTTAGTGAGAACATTTTGAGCCTATTAAGTTTCTAGGTAGCTTTTAAAATCCTCTAAATGGGTTAAAATGCATTATCTTCTCATCCGGATCATATCTGAAATACCCCTGGGTGAGTGTGGGTTAGGTATGATTGAAAGCATGTTAGAAGGATAAATTCCTACACTCTGACACTTTCAAATGAACACTAAAGAAATGTAAAAGGACTGTCAGCATTTACATCTTATGGAAGACAAAGAACAAATTATTTTTGTCTTGTTTTTGAGACAGGGTCTTGCTATGTAGTCCAGGCTGGCCTTGAACTTGCTATGTGTCCCAGGCTGATCTCAGGAACCTCCTGCCTCAGCTTCCCAATTGTAGGTGTATACCACCACATCCAGCTAAGGACAAAGTATTTGGAGTGGAGGTAGGTGAAGAAGGAATTTGGAGGACAGTAAATTTGGGGAAATAGTGAAGTCATTATTAGAGTACTTAGCTTTGGTATACTAGATGCAAGTCTGGTATAAAGAGGGGGTTTGTTCAGCATTTTACTTTTATTATTTTACAGGAAAGCACTTTTTATGGGAGTGTGTCCAAACCAGCATCTCCCACCTGGGAAAGTGAGAGTTCGAACATACCACACATGAAATATAAATAAAATTTAGAGAATTGTTGGTACAGCAGGCCTTGGTTAGAAGCCAAATTATCACAGCTGCCTTTTAAAGGGGTGTGGAAAGAGGGGATTTGCAATGGAAATGATTCCAAAATCATAATTCTACTGGGCGTTTGTTACAAGAAGAAGCCCAAGGAGACTCATTTGGCTTCCTGTAAAGAATTAGCCAATGTCCTTTGCCTGTAGAAAGCACTACTCTCTGCTTATGCAGTATAACAGACCCACTTAAAAAAGATAAGTTATGTTACATGAATTGACTGGCTATTCTGCAAACTATTGTTTTAAAATATGTATTAAGGAACCGCAGATGCTTCAGGATGGTGGGGAGCACAGTAAGATTAGTGAATTTCATGAGCACAGGCCCATTGCCACATTGTTGCTGTGAACAATCTATTGGTCAGAAGCAATGCTGAGTAGAATACTGTAACTGTGGATAAGACATTCTGTAAGTCCATGGATGGTCATTCTGGCAGAAGCACTGCACACAGAGAAGGCAAATCTATATCC
Source organism: Erethizon dorsatum (assembly GCA_028451465.1). Taxonomy (NCBI): domain Eukaryota; kingdom Metazoa; phylum Chordata; class Mammalia; order Rodentia; family Erethizontidae; genus Erethizon; species Erethizon dorsatum. The sequence continues at coordinate 38,188,605 of CM051826.1, forward strand.
AGAATAAATGTCTATTTGAAGCTGGGCATGGTGGTGCACACCTGTAGTCCCAGAACTCGGGAAGCTGAGGTAGGAGGATCACCACAAATTTAAGGCCAGCCTGGGCTATATAGTGAGTTCAAGTCCAGCCCGAGCTACATAGCAAGACCTTGTCTCAAAAAAAGAAAAAAAAAAAAAAAGGTCTATTCTAGCAAGGACAAGATGCTTCCCCTTCCATGATGAAAGCAGTCCAGTGTCATTAATCTGCCACTAGTTTACTGACTGGTCACTTCAGGGAATGGTCCCATATGGGGACTCAGCAGTGCATGTCAGCTTAGCCTTGGTGAAAAGTCCATGTTGTTGACTCCATGCCCTTCATCCCTGCCACCATGGCCACTATGTGCATGAGCCTGGTGGGTGTGACAGGGGTGGCTATGAGGTAGGATAGAAAAAAGAAAAAATAGGTAAAAAAAAAAAAAAAGACAAGGAAATCATAAGTAAAATTTATACTTTTAAGAATACTAGGGCAGGTGAGATGGCTCAGCGGCTTAAGCGCCTGCCCGGCAAGCGCGAGGGCCCGAGTTCGACTCCCGGAACCCACATACGGAAAAGGGGCCGGTGATATCGCTCAGCGGCATGGGCGCCTGCTGGCGCGCGAGGTCCTGAGGTCGACCCCCCGGTACCCACAAAAAAAAAAAAAAAAGAATACTGTAACTTTCAGGACCCAGCCAAAGTTACCCAAGGCAATCCACATCAGCATTTCTTTGGTTAAATGTAGCCTTCTTCTCTTCCGGACCCATTATACCCAAAGTTCCTTAGAAGAAAAAAAAAAATTTGAGACAGGTTCTTGCTATGTAGTTCAGGCTGGCTTTGAACTCACTGTGTAGCCAGGCTGTCCTCAAACTTGCAGTGATCCTCCTGCCTCAGCCTCTGAGTGCTGGGATCACAGGAGTGCACCACCACGCCCAGCCCCTCAGAAATATTAAAGTCCATAATTTGGCTTAATTTAAAAAATAAAGAGCAGAATCCTGATCCTAAGATAAAGGTAGAGCATGTATTTAGCATGGAAGTGAACCTGGGTTCAGAGTGAACCACCAAAAGAAAACAAAAACAAAAAATTAGCAGTTTTTCAGGTCACTTGATAAATATGAATTACAAATCCAAATGAAGAATATGTTGCTTCTAAATACCTGAATACCCCATAGCCCAGTTAAGTTGATACATAAAATTAAACACCACATACTAAAATGTAACACAAGAGAAAGGTGCAGAATATGCAAGATACACTAAGCTACCACTTGTAATTTTTTAAAAAATTATTTTTTATTAGTACTTGTTTGTGATACATCATGAATATATTCATTGTAGGTAGTTGGTACATCTTATTCATTGTGGGTAGTATGACACATCTTATTTCTTTTTACATCTCCTACCCCTCCCTCTTTCCCCTCCCTCCATCCCATAGTCCCCTTCCCATCTGTCAAAGATCTATGTCCCTATTTTCTACTGTCTATCTTTATTTTGCTCTGGTAATTTTTTTTTTTTTTTTTTTGATGCTAGGAGCGCTAAACAAGTGCTGTGCTGCTGAGCTACAAATGAATCATTTCTCACAATTTTTTAAGTGGAGAAGAACATCCCCACACAATTATCATGCTTATATATGCATGAAATATATCTGGAAAGACATTTTAGAAGTATTAATAGGTTGCTAGGGGAAGGGAACTGAACGACCAGGAATAGATGTGAGAAAATTTGGAAGATATGATTTTCATCCAAGAAGAAAATAGTTTTTGAAAATTTCAGTAAGAACTTATTCAAAGGATAAGAGAATAAAGTACAGCAAGAGAGCTCAGAATGAAAGACACACACACACACAAAGACTTACACATAAAAAAATCAAATTCTAGCCAGGTGTGGTGGCGCATGCCTGTAATCCCAGCACTCAGGAGGCTGAGGCAGAAGGATTGCCCCAGTTCACAGCCAGCCTGAGCTATACAGTGAGTTCAAGGCCAATCTGGGCTACATAGTGAGACCCTGTCTTAAAAAAAAAAATCAAATTTTATTATAACCAAGCTGCTAGCATAAAATGAATCTTTTGATCCTTGAAAACTTGGAAAAAGTTTTCCAAGTCCACTTAAAGAAATAATTGACAATAACAATCATTTCAATGTTAGAATAAATATTTATTCAAACAAAAAATTAGCTCATTTAATCAGAGTTCCCTGATAAAAAGATTTTATGTGTAGATTAATACTATATTGCAATTTTCCTCTTTAAGAAATGGTCTTTTGTGGTAGATTCACTGACAAGGGAAATTGCTTGACAGAGAGGTGATTGAAGCAGAATATGAAAGTGGGGTTGGGTGAGGGTAGAGACAAAGGAAGGGAAAGAAGGGCATTGTTCTTGGTTATAGCAGAAGTGTGGTGCTCCCTTTCTGTGACCAACTTTCTATGTAAACTTGGGAAGTCATGGCTATCACTGGAGGGGGTACTGCTGGGGATTGAACTCAGGGCTTTACAATAAACTATTGTTCTTTTTATTGTTTATTTTATCCCTCAGCAAAAGTGGGTGGGTCTGGTCTTTGTGTATGGGTGAGTGTTTGGATGTATGGGTGTACGGGTGTGTAGATGTGTGTGATACTGGGAATTGAACCCAGGACCTCATGTAAGCTTGGCAAGCACTTTACCACTGAGCTATAACCCCAGCCCTCTCTTTAAAAAAAATTTATCTTTTTAAAAATTTTAGTTTATTGGTACATGTGGCTAGTATATAATGTTTATACTCCTTGTGGGAAGTGGGTACATGTACATAACATATCCCAATTCCTTTTTTTCATCCCTTATCCCTCCGTCCTTCCTCCCTCTCTTTTGCAAATTTGAGACACAGTCTTACTAAGTTGCCCACATTGGCCTTGCATTTACAGTCCTTGTGCTCAGTCTCCTAGGTAGCTGGGATTATAGGTGTGCACTACCATGCCTGGAGGATCTGGTCTCTAGTTTGTTTGTTTTTGAAGGGATGGGGATGGAATCCAGAACTTCACATGTACTAGGTAAGCTCTTCACCACTGAGCTACATCCCCAGTCCTGGTCTCCAGTTTTTGAAGTTTCCTCTTTTTTGACTTTCTTGTGGTAAGTGCAAAGTGCTAGAAAAGATGTTATGGATATTTTTATTTGCCTCCACCACTTTTCAGAATAAATCTGAGAGTATATCTCTACTGTAGATATAGCCACAGTATATGACCCATTAACCAAACCTGAAGTGGGTCCTAACAGTGCAGCAGAAGGTCAAATGTTTGCCACATTTTCAACAGCTTTTGGTAAATAAATCCAAAGCAACAGCACAAGAGATAGTAAGCAAATCTGGATTGTGGGTATGGGTGAATAAATAAAACTTCCAAACAATTATGGTGTGAGGGAAAACTGCTCCATAATAATAGACTACCCACCAGAAACAAGCTAGAATCTAAGGACTTTCACCAGAAATAGCACAGGAAACTGTTGTTTTCCCAAGCGTTATCACAGGTCAGAGTCAAAAAGAACTGGGACATAATAGGAGCAAAATTGTCTGATATTTTCTACTTGATTAAGGGCCCAGGTCAAAGAATGATATCTGGGAAGAAATGATACAGAGTCAAAAGTCCAAATTCAGCTCTCAAACACTAAAGAATATGAGGCATAGAATGATTCCAATTCATCACTTCCAGATCCAAATGAGAATATCAAAAGCAGACAACTAGGAATGGAAATGTTCCAGTAAGAATTAGGCTTGGACTGTGGCATGTGTGTATTCCTGGGCACAAGTTGTAAAAGCAACACATGGAGTTTAGATTTCATCCTGGCACAGGGAAGAATTCAGAACAGGGGAGAAGTGTGTGTGTGTGTTTTCCCTAAGTGTAGAAATGTTTTTTCTCAAATTCTTTTTTTTTTTTTTCCCCAAACTTGATTCCATCCCAACTGCTGCTTATACCGGCACTCCCTCCTGGGACCAGACCAGAGGGCTTGCATCCCATTGGAAGGGCTTGAGGCACCTTCTGCCAAAGCAGGGAATTAAAGGAGGGACCATAATTGCCCCTTAAGAATTGAAGAATTCTTTAAAGTCTGAATATGTAGAGAACACAGACCAAGGCTATTTATTCCCTGAGTTTCTATTTCTTTTTTTTTTTTCTTCCCCAGTACTGTGGATAGAAATTTGGGGTGCTCTATTACTGAGGCCCTCTTATTTTCTTCTTTTTGAGACAAGAGTTTTGCCAGGTTACATAGGCTAGCCTTGAACTTTCAATCCTCTTTCCTCAGCCTGCAGAATAGCTGGGATTACAGGCACATGCTACACACTGGCTGATTTTCCACTTGTATGTGTGTGTTAAATGTCAACGATCACAAAAACCTATGGTTTCTCTTCACCATAAACCTGTAGCGCTGAATATGTTATTGCTTTGACTTCTACTCCCTGAGGATGCTTAGGAAGTGAAAACTCTTCTCTCCACCCAATTTAATGTAATATGAAATTTCTTTGATCAATACTAAGTATTTTCTAAAGTACTAAATACTTTCACTTCTGAGGGTATGAAGAATTCACCAGCACTGAATTTAAAAAGCTACTCATCCAAAAAGTGAAACAGAAGAGATTGTAAATCATCTCATTGGGTTTCTCCTATTATCTGGAGGGGCTCCACTGTCCCGTATCTGTCATGTAACCACACATGGCCACTGTACACTGCTCAAATGCTTCCGCCAGAGTCTCTCCCCATGCATGTAGCTGGACATCTGCTGTATGATTCATATAGTTGTACTTTTGAATGACTGGAGGATACTTGGCCTTGATTGCCTTCTGGTCCTCAGTTAAATTGCAATCTCTAGAGGTCAGGGATCTAGCTCAGCAGCATGGTGACTGCCTGGCAAGCACAAGGTCCTGAGTTCAATTTCTGGTTCCTCCCCCAAAACCAAAAAAATTGTAATCTCTAATATCTTTCCTCCTCCTGTGCCACAATTACAGAATTAAGTGAACATGTTTTTGTGCTGAAAGATGGTTCTGTGGATGGTTTAGAGAAGAGCAAGAGAGGAGGCAAGAACAATTTAGAATCTAGAGCTCGTTGTGGCAGGGCACACCTGTACTGTAATCTCAGCATTCAGGAGGCTGAGGCAGGAGAATCACAAGTTTGAGAACAACCTGGGCAACTTAGAACTTAATGAGACTTTGTCTCAAAAACAAAAGTATTAAAATTAAAAAAAGGGCTGGGGATGTATGTAGCTTAGTACAAAGACCCTGGGTTTAATTCCCCATACAAAAAAGTATTAATTGAGAAATAATGAGGGTTTACACAACTGCAATGGCAATAAAATATAAAAAGGAAGGGGTCGGGTTGAAAGTTACTTAGAAGGTTCATGGATGACGCAGAAACAAGGAGTCTAAGAATGCTTTTGGGTGTACGGAGCTACCATTCACCCACATGGCAAACAGGGACAGGTTTTAGGGGTAAAGTTAAGTTCTAATTCAGGACCATCTGAACCCGGTAGCCAGAACAACTTCTGCCTGTGGGTGCACAATAAAAGCCATAAGGTGTGCCCTCCAGCCTACCTCTCAGTTCTGCTCCCCTCCCTGTGCTTGGAGTCTAATCTGGGGGTCTGAGTTTGTTGCTGTCTAACTGCCCCTCCATGGGTTCAGGCTATTACTTGCTTTCTGAGGCCTCCTCACAAGGTAGGAAATGGCCACCTGTGCTCCTGGGTGCCACTGCTGGACTTAGCAAGTTGAGCTGTTCACTTCAGATAAAAACAAAACTGCCGGAGGGATCAGTGACTATTTTCCCACAATAAATTGGCCCAAACCTGTGGAGGCCAGCCCTTTGAACAAGCCAAACTTGCTTTCAGGATACAGATGAAACTGGCAGTGTGCTACCTCTGTCTTCTCTGGATTTCTGCCACACTCCCTAGGGCTCCTGGCCTTGACATGTGTTCTACAGTCAGTTAGGTTCCCATTTCAGTGGGGCTCTGAATAGTGCGACTCTACTTCCAGTAAGCATCATTGCAGACAATGATATGAATCAGCAGTCCCCAAAATGTGGTCCCCGACCAGTAACATCATCTAGGAAATGCACCTTTTTCATGCCCACTCCATGCCTTACTTAGAAACTCCATGCCCAACAGTCAGAGGCTATCTCTGCAGGTGCTTCTGATGCTCACTAAAGGCTGTGCAACACCAGTGCAGAACAATGGTGGACTAGGCCTGCACTGAGCCAGCAAGCCCATGCCCCCAGCAGGCCTAGACAGACCTCCAGGAATATGAACAGGTTATGCTCGTTAATGACTTATTTTTTCAGTACTGAGAATTGAACCCCAGGCCTTCACCATGAGCTACATCTCCAGCCCTTTCATTTTTTGAGACAGGGTCTAAGTCACAAAATTGTCCAGGGCTCAGATGTGTAATCCTCTTGCCTCAGTCTTCCAGAGTGCTGGGATTACAGGCATGTGCCATCACGCCCAGCAATTTATACATGAACTTTGCTGTGAAGATGGAAGGAGTAACCACAGTGCCTCTGAGTTGTATATAGGAAAGCGTGTCCCAAACCTGGTGGCTACCATTTGTCAATTTCTGCCCATAAAACCCCAAGACTCTATGGCTGGAGACCCTACACCTGCTGCTTTCTTTGGTCTTCTGCAGTTAGCAGTGCATGTTTCTCTTACCTGAGATACCCAAATAAATTGCTAATCTGGGGCTAAGGATGTAGCTCAGTTATAGAATGCTTCCTAGCATGCAGTCCCTGGGTTCCAACCCCAGCACTGCGAACTAAACTAAACTAAACTAAACTAAACTAAACTAAACTAAACTAAACTAAACTGCTAGTCTGAGTCAATACCATGGCTTGGGATCTATTTTAGTACCATAAAAACAAAAAAAAAATTTTTTTTCTGGGTTCATATTCAGTACTATCTCACAGTCTTATCTTTAGGTATTGAATTTGCAAGGTGATAAACACTTGAATGGGTTCAACCTAACATAAATTAGGCTTTTTAATGATAATAATAGCCCACATCATAGTCCCATTGGCAACAACTGGCTAGAGTGAGTACCTGCATAGACTGGCTTCCCTCCGTGGGACCCCGATTGCCTCCACTTCCTAGTCGCAGTTTCTGATATTTCTGACGCTTGGCTAGCCTCACTCATTTGTTGGGCCCATCTTTCTCCTCAAAAGCTTAATTACTGAACAAAATATTTATGTTATACATTTATATCCTGCTTCCATGTTTATCTTACAAAGCACCTATCACCATTTCCATCTCACAACACCTTCAAGCACATTCCAATTAAGCCGGGTGTGATGGCCCACGCCAGTAGGCTGAGGCGGGAGAATTCACGAGCTCGAGACCAGCCTGGACAGCATAGTGAGATCCCTGTCTCAAAAAAAAGGGAAAAAATTTGCGAGTCCTCCAATGATCAGGGGCGAAGGGAAGGGTAAACCACGTCCACCCCCTGCCGGCTCCCTGGCGAACTTCAGCCTCGGTGACTCGCCACCGTTCCGCGCCCGCCTCTCAAGAGCGCTAAAGGCCTTCGAACGAGGCCGCCCCGCGAGAGCCCGCGCACGGCTTCTTGGGAAATGTAGTTTGATGTTCGAGTTAGAACTATAAATCCCGGCAAGCACCGCGCTGTAGCCTCGAAATGAGGGCGGTTTTTGGTGAATCTGAATCTTGTTTGTTTGTGGGGAACTTGGGAGTGCCTCATAAGCCTGATTCAGCGTTCACAAGAGGCTTTTTGGAAATATGATAACTCTTTCGCCGGGGGCGCATAAGCCGACTTTTGCTTCCGCAATTTCCTCGTTGTGGCGAATCTGCCTTTGCGACACGGTGGCTGGCCTCTCAGGGCCAACGACCGGAAGCTTGTGTAATCTGCTGGGGGAAGAACTGCGCAAGGGTTTGTTGGGCAGTCATGGCTGTGGCTTCCCCCAATACCAGGGGCTCTGCGCCTGAGGCGGCGAGCTCCACAGAAGCCCACCTGCAGTACAGCCTTCTTCTGCAACACCTGGTGGGCGACAAGCGTCAGCCCCGGCTCCTGGCGCCTGGGAGCCTGGGCGGGATACCGAGTCCGGCCAAGAGTGAGGAACAGAAGATGATCGAAAAGGCGATGGAAAGCTGCGCCTTCAAGGCAGCGCTTGCCTGCGTGGGAGGTGAGGCGAGGCTTTAGGGGCCTTGGGGAGGCTGAGTACTTGGAGAGCCTTGGGGTTCTCTGCCAAGAAGACACGCGCCTGGGAGGCGAGGGATCTGTGGGCTTCGACCTTGACTGCACCCGCGCCTGTCTCCGTGAACTCGGCGACGCCTCTCCTTTCCCCGAAGTTAGCTTTCGACGATGGACATTGGATCAGAGAGTCAGTACTATGGTCTGGGCCTACGGGTAAAGTGGTTGATTTCGTTCATTGATTTGTCCAGTCCCTTATTCATTCAGCAAGTTGTTACTAACAGCTGGCACGTGCCAGGAGGCGGGAATACGGGACAAAACAGACAAGAACCACGTTCTCGTGAGTTCACCATTTTACTGTGTGAGAGAAGAATGTTGAATAGAAAGAAGCCTTGCAAGAGTGCTGCTGCAGACCTAGGAAACTGCAAATGAAAACGCCTATAAGGCAGGAACTGCTTTGAGGTCTGGGGGAAAAAAAAAACAAAAACCAACGTGATTAGACAGTAGTGTGCAAGGGGAGGTGGCTTTGTGTAAAATAAAAACTTAACCCTTTTAGGATTTGAGAGCTTACAGCCTACCTTTAAGAAGTGGACCGCATTTGTAGATCAGTTTAAATTTCATTGAAAATAAAAGACGTTTAAGAAATGAATGTAACAAAAGTGCAAATTTTAAAAAGTGACATACTGGAGTGACTGGAAAGAGGGAACCATAAGCAGGAAAGTCTGGGATGAGAGGTGTCCACGATTTCATTGAATTATCATTGACCTTGAGGTGCTAAGAAGACCTCCCTTTTCTCCTGTTTCCAGCTCTTGTTTGTTTCATTAGTATTCCCACAGCCTGGGACATGACAGTTGCTTAGTAACAACTTGCTGAATGAATAAGTGGACAAATGAACAAAGTTAATCATTTTGTAACCTGCCATATGGATGCTACTATTCAGCAGCTCAGAAAGGTTGTATGTGGACAGCAGTGTGGGATTTGCTATTTGGTAGCTGTGTTTTTTGTTTGTTGTTTTTGCAGCACTGGGGATTGAACCCAGGGTCTTTGTATAGAGCTACATTCCTCCCCCCCCCCCGGCCCTTTGTGTGTGTGTGTGTGTGTGTGTTTTTGAGACAGGGTCTCACTATATAGCTCAGGCTGGCCTTGAGCTCACTTTGTAGCCCAGGCTGGTCTTGAACTTGCAGCGATCCTCCTGCCTCAGCCTCCTGAGTGCTGGGATTACAGGCGTGCACCACCACACCCGGCTTTACATTCCTCCCCTTTAAAAAAAAATTTTTTTTTTTTTTTTTTTTTTTGAGACAGGGTCTCACCAAGTTACTAAATTGCCCAGCTGGGTTTAAACTTGCAATCCTTTTGTCTCAGCCTCCCAGAGTACTGGGATTACAGGCTCACAGGATTACTGTGAATAAAAAATGAGGCAGTGACTATAAAGCATTCAAGTACCTGACACATGAGATAGTCATGTGTCTTATGAATGACTTATGAGTGACTTATGAATAACACCATGACCAGGGGAGTGATTTACAAAGTTGATAGCTGAATTTGAGAGTGGCTGGTTTACACATGAAAGTGTGGAGAGAATAGAGGGTTGCAGACTGAATCATGAGGAATGTTATGAAATGAAGAAAAAATCCTAGAGGAGGCAGGAAAGATAGACCCCTCCTTTTTTTTTCTTTTGAGACAGGGTCTCGCTATGTAGTTCATGCTGGCTTTGAACTCTCCTCCTGCTTCAGCCTCCCAAGTGTTGGGATTACAGGCGTGCGCCACCAAGCATGGCCCAGATTTTGTAATGTGGAGCCGAGTAAGAGCATTTGAGTGGCGAGAAGGGTGACCTCCATACTTGGGGTCACCCAAAAGGCTGTCTTCAAGTATGATCCCATCACAGTAATCCAGAAAACATGCTGAAGCAATCTTCATCTCTGTTTGCTTCTAGGATTTGTTTTGGGAGGTGCGTTTGGGGTGTTTACTGCCGGTATTGATACCAACGTAGGCTTTGACCCTAAGGATCCTTACCGAACACCGACCGCAAAAGAAGTTCTTAAAGATATGGGGCAGAGAGGAATGTCCTATGCCAAAAATTTTGCCATTGTGGGTGCCATGTTTTCCTGTACTGAGTGCTTGGTAGAATCTGTAAGTGTCTCTCTGGTTTCTAAGAAATCCTTGTCTGCCACCATCTCACTTTTAAAGATAAATGCCTTTAATGTTGTTAATAGAATGCAGATCAGAAACATCAAGATACAGTTCAGATTGTACTTCCATAAAATAGTTTGTGGTGTAGACTTTTTGTATGTTTATGATATGGGATTTTTTTTTTGCTTTTTGTTAGTGAGAAGTTAATGATTTTTTTTTTTTTTTGGTTCTGCAGTTTGAACCCAGAGCCTCACAGATGCTAGCCAACTGCTGTACCACTGAGCTCCCCCCAGCCCAGTTAAAATTTTTATTTTTATTTTTGTATGTATGCATTTATTTTTGAGATGGGATTTTGCTATGTTGCTGCCTAGGCTGGTCTTGAACTCCTGGGCTCAAGCGATCCTCCTGCCTCAGCCTCCTGAGTAGCTGGGACTACAGACATATACCACTGTGCCCAGCTTTCAGTTAATAATTTTAAACATTAGACTTATTGGAGAATTTGAGATGACATTTTGATTACTTCTCAAATGCACTGTACAGTGCTTGGTTTCTGCACTCTGGTGCCACCTGCAGAAAGTATCTATGAACACACTCAAATTCTGGGAACTACTGTACTTTTGGAGATTAGGTTTCCTTTGGGTAGAGTCTGAATTAGCCAACTGGAAGCCCTCTGTTTTTTTTCCTTTGTTGTCTGGTCTGGCTTGCTCTGACTCTAGGCTACGCTTCTCCACCCACAGTACCGGGGAAAGTCAGATTGGAAGAACAGCGTCATTAGCGGCTGCATCACTGGAGGAGCCATTGGTTTCAGAGGTTAGTAAACAGCTCTCGAATGATTTTCTTCTGTGGTCTTGGCCAATGTGCTGATGTTGAGATTTCCAAACATACGAGTGTTCCAAGGACACTTGATGTTCTTTCCTAACAAATAAATCCTGATCACTTTTGTGTGAACTGTTTTGGAAACTTGCTTGTATCTACATCGTGGTTTCTCATCCTTGGCGCTGTTGACAGTTTGGATCAGGTAAATCTTTCCTGGGGAGGGAAGTCATTCCTGTGCATTGTAGGATGTCTAGCCAGGTGCTAAGAGCACCCCTTCAGGTGTCAAAGGCCCCTGGTGGGAGGGGCAAATCAACCCCACCTAAGAACCACTGACCTAGATTTATCTTAGAAGAAAGAACTGCTCCTTACTGAGTGTACAGAACAACTTTCACAGTAAGTGAATTGAAACATGTTGGTATACAGGATAGTACGGAGGCGTAGCTGGGTCCAGTCAACCTTAGGTAGCCTGTTCCTCTACACATGCAGGATGTGCTGAACTTGCAGCTCCACGTATTTCACCTATTTAGGGTTTCGTTCGTTCTTTCATCTTCCTTTCTGTCTTTCTTGGTAGTAAGATTGAACCTGGGGCCTTTGCACGGAGCTACATTCCCAGCCCATTTTTTGTGTTGGGATTACAGGAGTGTGCCATCATGCCCAGCTCAGACATTTTTCTTAATTTTACACAGTTGTTAGGTGTTTTGTTTTGCCTTGTTTTCTGGTGCTGGGTGTTGAACCCTCTGCCTTGTGAATGCTAAGCATGCACTCTACCACTGAGCTACATCACTGGCCCTCATTAGGAGTTTTAATTTTATGTATGAATTACAATGTTAATATCTTTCTGCAGTTGGAATTCTTAGAATCAACCCATTGAGAGTTAAGTACAGAAGCTAAGCACAGTGGTGCATTCTGTAATTCCATCTACTTAGGAGGCTGAGGCAGGAGGATCAGAGTTCAAGCCCAACTTGGGCAACTTAGTGAGACCCTGTCTCAAAATTTAAAAAAAAGAAAAGAAAGGGCTGGAGGTATGGTTTGATGGTAGTGTTTGCCTAGCATGTGTTGGGCCCTGGATTCAATCCCCAGTATAACTGAAAAAAGAAAAAGCTAAGAAGCTAAGTACAGACATCCTAGAAATGCTAGATTATCGTCTATAAACAACAAAGAAACAAACTGATCCCCATCACTCTCCCTGTTGGCATGTTCAAGAATTAGTGTAGGGCCGGTGAGATGGCTCAGCGGCTTAAGTGCCTGCCCGGCAAGCGCGAGGGCCCGAGTTCGACTCCCGGAACCCACATACGAAAAAGGGGCCAGTGATATCGCTCAGCGGCACGGGCGCCTGCTGGTGCGCGAGGTCCTGAGGTCGACCCCCGGTACCCACAAAAAAAAAAAAAAAATTAGTGTAGACCTCAGAGAGTTGACTTTTCTAGAAGCAGTGTCTGTTCCTGGGTCTCTTTCCATCCAGTAGCACCCTGTCTTACCCAGGGCAAAAAGACTCTCATCTTTTGAGAGTCAGGATGATTTGGTGTCATTAAAGCCTGGTTTTGTTCCTTACACAGCCATGTGTGATTTATAGAGTGGCTTTTCTCATTGCTCAGTTTTTGCAGGGTCTCTGTGAGAAGCTCAGCTCCCTCCAGGACTGCTTTGATCACCTTCCCAGGAATTTATTCCATAAACAGATCAGGGTAAAAGGCCATATGCTTTCATTTGATTCCAGGGGCTGGTTCTCTTAGCCAGTTTCCTGCCTGTGAGGAGCCATTTCCATAAGACTGGGAATAGTAATTCTTTGGAATGAGAAAAGTGGATGTGCAGTTAGATAAAGCATACTGGCTTAGATATATAAATGGTATCATTGTAGTCTCACAGAGCCATCACTGGTTGAATGACCAAGAATGCTTAAGCTGGTTTCTTTGTATCTGTGGGTGTACAGTGGACTCTTGAGTTACAATTGGCCTCACATATGAACAACTTCAGTTAAGACTGGAATTTTAAAAGTTTAATTTACCACCAAAGTCTTGAGTTAACAACCCAAATGCCGGCCACTTGTGCAGCTGTAAACAAAGACTTGTGATGCCAGAAAAGTGTATGTAAGCATAAGTAAGTGTCGGTCTGAGGCCAGATTTCTGTTCTTATGGAAGGGGACTCTCCTTCCAAACAGGCCAAAGATGTCAACTTGAATGGTGAGTACAGTATGAAATTGTCTTTTCTAGTAAATTAGGCACATTTTATAACTCTTTGGTGAATACATTAGGAAAATTATTAGTGTTTCTGATAAATTATGCACATTATACAACTCTTTTATTATGAAAAGGTTAGTTAAGGGGTGCTTTGGGATGCATTATGGGTATTTCCATGATTTCTTATGGGAAAGCAGTTTTGACTTACAACCAATTTGAGTTACAGCCTGTCCTCGCAAACTAATTGAGTTCATAAGTCAAGGGTCCACTGTACAACCTTTTTGTAAATGCAACCTGACCCCACTGTCTGTCACCACAGGTAAGGTAATGTTACTTCTGTTTGCTTTACAGCTGGCTTAAAGGCCGGGGCCATTGGTTGTGGAGGTTTTGCTGCTTTCTCTGCTGCAATCGATTATTATCTCCGGTGAAAGAGATTGCCTATGGGGAAGGAGGATGCCAGCCCAGGATCAGAGCTGTTCTCGGAGGATAGTTTTTGTACCACTTGGCACTTGCTTCAGGGGCTGAAGACATTTGTTTTCCCTCGTGGAGCTGGTGTTTTGAGGGAGCTGCCTGACTGCTGCTCTCTGCTTCCAGCCTTCAGAATAGCCATGTTCTGCTGCTCCTGGGCTTCCTCCAAGTTTTCAGGGAATGTTCCATGCCAGGTTGTCTCTGTAGAGCAGATCAGGAGATTATGTATTGACTGTTAGGAATAAAGTTACACAGAGGCTCAGTCCTGACTGCATCCAGCCTTCTAGGTTGTTTGCTGCCATGGACAGGAAGGTGGCAGTGCGTTTACACAGGCCCAGGAAGCTCTTTTGCCTTGGAACTCCATGCGAACATCTACTGTGCCTACCAGGGCAGGGCAAAGTAAACTTATGCCATCCAACCAATTATGTCCTTTTGTTTAATATTCTGTCATCCTTGTTAAAATATATTTATATTACAGTTTAAAAAGTTGGTTTATTTTTATTTTCAAACTCCGTATTTCCCCAAAATGGTGCCTGGTGGCTCATAGCATGACACAATCCAATAGGAAAGAATTAGAATCTCTTGAGAAGTATAGGAATGCTAGATTCTCAGGGTTTGTAGGATACTGTCATCATTACCAAATCATTACATCAGCCAGGCCTTGCTCCCCAAAAGCCCATCCTAGCTGCCTTCTAGGATACACTGAAATTCCCTGCATAATCCCCACTGGCCTCTTCTAAGAAAGCTGCTGGGCTTGCTGATAGGATGCTTGCAGTTTGCTGAACCACACATTGGTTTCCCACCCAGGCTCACTCAGGGACACGTGTGAACGGTCCTACTGTGGTCATCCAGAAGCTACTGGCTAAGATCAGATGTCATGAAAGGGCTGTTCACCATCACCCTTGTTCTCCATTTTTAGTGGGTTTTTAAAATTTTTTGTGTTTTTGACTTGACCTGTGGTCTTGTACTGAAAATAACAGCTGAGCTCAATTATGTGCCATAGGCAAAAAACAGAAAAACAAAATGTTTTACAGTTGGGATCTGCTATTGTGCTGTGCTGCTTTTACTCTGGTGCTGATACCTTGGGATTTACTTCTTTGTGGGGCCAGACAGTAGGCTTGGGGGGGCCCACATTATCCCAGCTCCCTTCAGTCAGGGGTACTGTTTCTTTTCTACTGTAAAGTAACTTCCACTTTTTTGCTTGCTTCTCGTCTTTTGTCTTCTGACTCACCAGAATTCAGAACTGTGTGTATATATTTGTGTGTGAGTGATGAAGTCAAACCAGGCTGGTAACACCTTCTGGCAGTGCCTGCTGTTTCCTTGGCATGAGTGTGAGCTAGCACACAGGACCAGTATCCTTCTATGGTAAATTCCACACGATGCCTGTCCCATTCTCATAAGCATGAGTCTTCAGCACTGCCAGGCCAGTCAGAGCACTCTGCAGAGCTCTGAGAACAAATTTAGGAGTGTTTCCTGTGCTGTCCCTAAATACTTCATCCCTAAGACCACTCTGAAGGAGGGGCAGTCAGACATTCCTCTTCTAGCGAGGCTTGTACATGGGATGGAGTACAAGAAATGCTGCCCAAACAGTCGCTTGGCAAAAAATGAGCCTGGAAGCCAGTCAGTAGCCATCAGTTCAATAAGCGATGTCTTGTCCACACTGACTATTCAGTCGAGAGAGATGAATAGCTTCCTGTTTTAGATGACCAGGGAGCCGGTATGAGCTCATAAACCAAACAGCAATTTTCAGAGACATCTGTTCCTGATCTCAGAATAAATACAATGTCCAATGGCTTAGGCTGGTGGCAGCCCATGTTAACCCCACTGGAAATCCCAGAAGCAAAGTGGGTCCTCTGGGGGATGCAGCTTCCTTCCCTGACAAGCAGATAGACCAGATGGCCGCCCAGAGACATGCCACTTCCAAGGAAAATGTAGGGAAAAGTTACAGAACATCAGGAGATGTCTTCTTGCCAACTCTCCAAGGAACGTCGATGGCTAGGTCTGTGGTGAGATACTTGAAGAGAACTGTAGCAGCAAATGCAGATGGTGAGACCAGCAGCCTGGCTTGCAGTTGACCTGGAAACCTCTGGAAAGCAAGGAGAGGGCTTGGGCTCACTTTGGCCCAGTCCCCAAAGGCCAAAGGGAAGACTCGGGACAGTTAGGTGAGTAGGTTCTTGGAAACACATGTGGATGCAGCTGGAAGAATTAAATATTTACATTGGTGGTCTTTCCTGGACTACTGAGATTATAAACATCCACACCACAGGCCTGGGTTTTGTGCAAATGTTGGGGCTTTGCATTTTTTTTTTTATTAACATTTTCCTCTCACATGGTTTACATCAATTTATAATAATCTACATAAGTTGAAACAGAACAGAGACAAAAAAAAAATATATCCTTACCAACTTATTAAAGTCGAATATTAATGAAGGGTCCCATCCTACCTCTATCAGCAAAAACTGGCAGCCCTCAGCCATTGTCTAGCAAGGACAGGCATGCCTGGGGTTCCTGTAGCCTGTCTCCTGGCATCCGGTTGGCACAGGCTGCCCTGCTGGGCACAGTGACAGGGGTCCTGGGCTGTACAGTCCCTGTCTTTCAGGAGAACCCACCACGTATTTCCTTGGTGCAGCTTAGTCCAGGTCTGGTACCCAACCCTCCCACTTGGGGTGGAATTTATAAATATGATGAGCCTTGTGCATTTCTCAGCCCTTTCAGCCTTCCTCTTACCATATTGCTTAAGCAAGCTAGCGGCTGCAATAGCTATCTAATGCTGAGAAGCAAATGCTCCTCATTCTGGGAGGCAGGAGCACCCATTTTGAGCTATACTTCGCTGTAGTTGGGCCTCTAATTTGCTGTTGTCAATCCTTTGGAAGCAAGAACCTTCCACGCCACCATAACACCTGAGTGTCAAGCACAGACTTCAGGAATGGTCAGGCACTGGGATCTTAACACTCAATGGCATTCTTCACCTACTGTCCCAGGAAATGGGGCTCCTTGCTAAGCTGCTACCAGGGAGCTGAGTGGTGAGCATTTCTTTAGTCTCAAGCATTACTTTCCTCCAGCGTACAGAGTATACCATTCTGCTGATGGCAACAGGTATAAACAGGATCAGAAAGGGCCCTGCCTCTTGTCGAGCAAACATCACAGCTTTAGGGCCAGCAGATCCTTCTTTAGACTTAGCCCTGAGCACAAGCAATGGGAGCTGCTCTCCCCCTACCCTGAGGCCCTGGAATTGACACACTCTGCCACATAGAAGAGCCAGGGAGCTGTGCTGTGGCTCTCATCCCTGTGGTATGTCTGTCCCTTCAAGCTAATTGCCATGGGTGGACAACTGCTGCTCAGAAGGGAAATGGTGCTTTGGGAGTAAACCTTGCTCCTTTCTAGTACTGAGCAATGGGTCTTAAGGCTGGGATTGGCATTTGCTGATCCCCTACCATGGAGCAGTGTCAACAATGAAGGCCCAGCAAAGCCCAGCCCCAAAAGAGGCTGGTGGGTGCCTGTGATTCCTCATCCTCCCTCAACTTGGGTACTTTTGAGTTCACCCACAAGGTGGCAAATGGGTTGGGGACAGTACTGCATCACTTGGTGGACTGTGCCTTCCTTTCCCGGGCCCTGGAGCACACGTGGCAGTGGGGGCTGCCCCGTGGCAGTGCTTGGCTGTGGAGAGAGTGAAAAATCTAAGGCAAAAGTACCACGAGGTATGTGAGGTGCCAGGCAGCCTCCAGGGCAGAGTCTGCTTGCTTCTGGACACCTACTTTAGCCACAGTAGTCACCCTCCAGGAAGCCCGGCTGCACTAGGAAAGCCCCTGCAACTCCTGCTGAGAGCTGCTCGCCCATGACTCAGGCTGCCAGTGCTGCGTGGTGTGGCTGACTGCCCCCTTCCCCAGATGCTTTTCTGTCCCTCTGGCTCTCTTGATAGCAGGTCACTTGTGGGTCTTCACACTTAAAGGAAACAGAACACCAGGGGAAAAGGAACTGAAAATTCAGCAGTAGAAGAAACAGTCAAAGATGCCTCACTGGTAGGCAGGAGACAGAACAGACATACCCTAGAAATGGAGATTCTCAAGTGGAAAATTCCAGAAATCAGCTCTCCAGCTCTGTGCTAAGCTGAGGATTAGTGTGAGTCTGTCTCCTTGTCCAACATTTGCACAGGCAGCAAGGCAAAGCAGGTGTGCTTCCACAGGTACAGGGCGGGGAGAGGCTGAGGGCAGTGTAGAGCAGCGTCAGATGGGCCACCACTGCCGCTACCGCCTGGGCCTCTGCAGAACTTTCCAGGTGATGGAGCGAAAGCCGTGGCTGCACATGCATGTGGCAGGCTGGGAGGGAGGAGAGGGTGGAGGACACTGAGGGGAGGGTGCAATCTGGGCCAAGAGGGGAAAAACCAGCAGCAATTACATAGCGCCGCATAAAAGCCCTTGGACTGGACTCAGGAAGAAAGAAAGCTTTGGGGGAAATGAAAGAACAAAGCAGGCCATCTGTGTGCCCACACCAGGTTGGTCACTACCTTTTCTGCATGACAAATATACATAAAACAATTCCCGAATAGCACGGAGCATCAGACACAACTAGAGGTACAGAGGGCAGGAGCCGGGGTATGGCGGTGAGGCTGGGGGCTGGTCAGCTGGCTTTGTACAAGGTGGCACAAAAGATGCACAAATTCCAGTTTTTGGAAGTTGGCTTTCCTTGGAGTCTGGAGTGCTGGGCTGGGGAATTTCTGTTGCAGTCTTTCAAGTCTGTGCTGGGCCTGGCTGGAGGGGCTGGCTCTGACCACGCCTCACAGCCGCCCGGGGCCTCAGGCTACACGTCAGTGGAGAAGTACAGTGTGTTCCGCTTCAGTTCTGCGAAGGAGATGGGGGGGTGCTGCAGGTAGTAGAGGAGGACCTGGACCTGTGGGGAGACAGGATAGACTGAGGTTGGATCTTTGTCCTCCTGGCTCTCTTCATCTGATCTGTTGAGTTTGTGTGGCCCCTATGGCTCCCCAGGTGGGCCTTGGCCACACCTTCCTTGGAAGCCCAGGTGTTAGTCCACTGTAGCACTAGAGGGCGCTACAGGACAGAGAGTGGAGGAGCTAGGCCACTCCCCTACCCCAGTCATAAAGTGACTGAGGTTGGTTTTGGCTTGGTCGCTTCTGTCCCCAAGCAACCCCAGAGCTTTCTGGGATAAGGCCCCCAGAAGTTTCCTACACCCTGGGGCTTGCTTTCTGAGACTAAGGGCCTCCCAGGAAAGCAGTTAGCACCTGGGACAGACATTCTCTGGGCCCTCACATTTCTTTTCCACCTGGGAGGGGCAGGATTGTCCACAGCTCCGCCCTCTTGGCATTCTACACAACTCAGCTGCTCAGGAGGGCAGAGGTGTGGGGACTCTGAGCTCTTCTCTCTACCCTTCTGCCAGCCACAGGCCTGGGCAGTGCTGGTGGTACCTGTGCCATGACATCGTGGGACCAGATGTCTGCAGCTGACGTGAGATGTGCTTTGCTCTCCACTTCTGAGGGTCTCAGTAACGTGGGGCCAAACACAGTGGCCAGGTTGTGAAGTGACATTTTGTTGATGGGTTCCTTCTCAGCAACCCTGAAAGGGAGGGTAGGGAGAACAAAACGTCATTCCTCAGCAGCCACTTGGAGCTCTGGGACCCTTGGTCTCAGCTATAGGAACTCCCGGAGGGTGGTCACCTGGCCTCCCTCTCCGAAGGGTAGAGTCCTGCTGGTGGGAAGGATGCTGAGCCAAGGGCCCCAGGCCCCAGCTGTACCCCAGGATACTGCTGAAACAGATTCCCAGCTTTCAGGCTGCCTGCTGAATGAATGAACTGCCAGTCCAGAAGGACAACCATCAATTCCAACTTCCTTGCCTTAGAGACAAAACCGTTAGTGTTTGGAGAACTTTCCCAGTAATAACACACACATTTGTTAAGGTCCTTTGAGGTAAGTACTATGAGTACTATTAGTCATCACCATTGTAGAGATGAAGAAACCAAAGTACAGAGAAGTCAAGTGATCTGCCCATGGTCACACAGCTAGCAAGAGCTGGGATGTGAACCTGGCAGTCTGCCCAGGAACTCATGTTCTTAACCCTTTATGCCTGGGTGTGATGCTGGCAGGTAAAGCCGGGTAGGAAGCACTCCTGCCTTGAGTGCTTGCTTCTTCCTGTCTGCCACACCATAAGCTGTTTCTCCCCTGCCATGCCCATCTGCCAATCCACCCTGCCTTGGAGCCAGCCAACTATAGACTGAAACCTCTACAAACTGAGCTAAAATAAACCTTTCCTCCTTTAATTTGTGGGTGTCAGATATTTTGTCCCAGCAACCAGAAAGTAACTATGACACCCATGATCCAGCTGTCCAGCTGCAGGGAGTGGCTAGAGAAGTCCGAGTGGCGGGGCAAGGTAGCGAAGGCCTGGAGCCTGGCAGCAGCTGCTCACTGGAGCTGCAGTTCTGCTGCGAAGATGCGGCAGGAACAGCTTTAACCCCAGGCTGAGCCCAGGGCTGTCCTCCCTGCTGCTCCAGAAGGGCCTGCTCATGGCACCCCAGAGCTGCTTCCCTTTGGATTTTCCCTGCTCCTTGCATAACAGGCCAGATGCTCTTTTATGTGCCTCAAGTGACAACAGGAGTTGCCATCTGTGGCTGGTATCCAGACAGGCTCAGTATCACCAACCACATCAGGAAGCTAGGGCCTCCCCCAGGAAATGTTTTTGGGGCTGAGACACACCCACGCTGGGCAGTGCCTCTCACCCCACTCGCTACCACACCAGCAGTCCCACCTTCTGGGCAGGAGCCATGCAGGCGCCTGCTGACTGTTTTGGAAACAGGCAAACACTGCGATGCCAACAGGCAGCTGCGCTGCGGGCCAGTCCCCCTGCAACACACACAGACACACACACGCACACGGCTCCAGTCAGGGGCCCAGATGTGGGGACAGACTGTGCCCAGTTCCCAGGGTGGAAAACCTAATGCATTTTCCTTTCCCACTCCTCTGCATCCTCCCCACGATGCATGCCAAACTATTTGGGAATTGGTTGGGGCTTTGGTCCTGGCCAAACCAGAGGGAAAATGTCTCATAATGGGAAAAACAAGACACCAGCCCCACACGCATCCAGGTCTCCACTGGCCTTCCCAAGGCTGGCCTGGCTAAACCAGCAGGAGCCTGGACTCAAGGGTGGGGCTAAACTTGGGGGTGCTGGAACACACAGCAGCCCTCTTGGGGCTCTCTGGTCCCAGGTGGCAAGTGAGTTTAAGGGATTCCAGTCCCACTCATGCCTGGAATTAGTCCTTGGCTTAAAAGTGAGTGAGGGGGGCCGGTGAGATGGCTCAGCGGCTTAAGCGCCTGCCCGGCAAGCGCGAGGGCCCGAGTTCGACTCCTGGAACCCACATACGAAAAAGGGGCCGGTGATATCGCTCAGCGGCACGGGCGCCTCCTGGCGTGAAGTCCTGAGGTCGACCCCCCTGGTACCCACAAAAAAAACAAAACAAAAGTGAGTGAGGAAGACACCTTTCAGGTCTGAACCATGGGCAGGTGACACCTTGAGCAGCTCTTGGCTCTCCTTGACTGTGGAAGGAGTTAGGGGAAGACAAGAAGGGTCTTTGTTTAGGAGTTGGAAGATGTGGGCTCTAAGGCTGACAGTGTTAAAGAGGTATAAGCTGAACTCTTAACTGACCTGCAAAAACAAGTATATTTTATGTTGTAACCCAGTACACACATTTATATGTAGCCTGATTCTGCCTTTTCTATTTCACTTAAAAAATTATAAAATTGACCAAATGAACCACTGACAGGTTGGGGCCTAATAACCATAAAGTTTATCTATGCCCCTTGCTCTAGCCCTGCCATTCTGGAGATACCATGGCCAGTATTTGAGGCTGGGATCAGGACCCACATATTTCCCAAAACAGAAGAATGTGAATGCAAGAAATTGAAAAGCAAACTGGGCATGGTGGCACAGGCCTGTAATCCCAATACTCTGGGATGCTGAGGCAGGAGGATCACAAGTTCAAACCCAGCCTGGGCAGCTTAGTGAGACCCTGTTTGAAGTTGAAAAGCAAACCCTCACACTGTCACGAGTGGCCCAGCAGAAGCCAGCACCCATGAGGAGATGCTGAGGAAGCAGGGTCCCATAGCAGGACAGGTGGGACTGTATCAGCTCCTGGCCCTCCCCTTACCTTTTCAAGTGTTCCAGCAGGAAGAGGAAGGTGATGAGGTTGGGGTCGGGCAGGGAGCGGAGCAGGTGCATCATGCAGTTTTCCTTGGCAGCAGGGTCTGACAGGGCTATGGGGAGAGAAGAGGCTAGGGTGGGGTTTGGCTCCCAGGGTGGAGAAGCCCTTGCTGGAGCCACCAGGGCCAGGAACGCGAGGGAGAGCCCAGGCTGCAAGGGGCTGGGGGAGCAGATCCTGCCAGGGAAGGCCTGGTATCTGGGCGGCCTGTTAGCCGGTTCCTCAAGGAGGGCCCACCACAGCTAGAACCTTGTCCTAGGATCTTGCTGTAGACTTCCCTGGCCAAGGAGGCCTGCTTGGCTCAGCCCAGCCCTCGGGACCATAAGAGCCTCACCGATGCCCTCCATGAAGGCTGGGTAAAGTCGGTCTGTAAGGAGGGGCTCTGGCAGTTCCCGGAAGTACAGCTTGAGGGTGCCGGCGATGGCATTGATGTCCATGTCACTCAGCATCAGCAGGATGTCCTTGTTATCTACAGGGAAGGGGGCTAGGTCAGGGGTTGTGCTGGCCTCCGACTCATCCCCCTCTCCCTAGCAGCCAGCCCTCAGTCCTGTCCCAGCCTTCCAGATCTGTCCCAAGGCCAACCCACACCTGCCCCATCTCTCCCTCTTGTCTCCTCCAGAAAGACAGGATGTAAGTAGTGGCCACAGGTTCTGTGACTTGGCTCTGTTGGCTGGAGGTAGAGGGAGCAGAGAGAGCCAGGCTGAGGTCTGTCTGCTGTGGCTTCCCTGAGAAGGGAAGGAGAGTACAACTTGTCATCCAGACTCCCCAAGCCACATCCATACCACGTGGCATGCACTCTCCTTCCAACTGGAATCTTCTCATTGCCAAGCCTCTCCCTGGAAGGCCCTGTACATTCTTCACACCTAAATTCACGTTCTGACAAAGCTCCAGGTTCCAGATCACATAGGGGAGTTGTGTGCCAGCATGTTCCTGGCCCTGTCCTGTCTTCCACCCGGGCTTCCTGACCACTGGTTGCTGCTGCTGTTGCAGCCTGAGCAGCAGGATGAGGGAAGAGGAAACTAGGAGGGTTGGGCCCTACCACCAAGGGGTTTACAAAAGGCTCAGGCTTCCCCACAGCAGAGGAAAGCATGAGCCAGCAAGCCCAGGCTCAACACTCTTTAGTTTCCCTGAAGCCCACCAGGCACTAGGCCCTACACAAAAGCTGGGAACGCAACTTTGGGGTCAGAAAGTTTAAGTCCACGCTCTGAACCTACAAACGAAAAACCCTGGGCAAGTGAGTTGGCCTCTCTGAGCGCCATCCAATTCCTTATTTGTAGCACTGGATAAGAGATTAGAGTGGGGGAAGATTATGTGAGAAAATACAGAACATGTGCTTGCCACAGTGACTCATAAACAGTCTATTTCGTGTGGCAGTGGACTGTAGGTCACAGGCTCCATTGAGAAGGCCTCCTGGTCCTCCTAGTTCTCCTACCAGTCTGCTTGGGTACCCACCCCAACCAGCTGGGTCCCCCAGACTCACTGGCATCAAAGACGGCCTTCAACGCCTGGATGTCTGTGGCCACGCCTGATATCCGGTAGATGCCGACCTCCTCAATGCCTCTCTTCTCCACCTCCTCCACACACTGCCTCACGATGTAGGGCACCTTGGAGCGCTCCCGCCTGGGGACGAGGATGCAAGGGTTGGGTAGAGGGAGTTTTGCAGTGCTGGGTGCTCTATCCAGCCTCCCACCCCAGCATAAATTGGCCTAAGGTAGCTCCAGCCTCTAGGGTCAAGAGCAGGGGCAAGGAAAGGGCTGAGGAAGAGGCTATACCCGCAGCCCCACTATGCCTGCCGAGGCCGGCCTGCTGAGGCACAGCAAGAAACACAGGCAGGAGGAAGTGCTGGGAGATAGCCTAAAGGCTCCTGAGAAGGAATGCTCCCTCAAAATCAAATGCTGCCAGTGTGGGGTGTGGTGGCGCATGCCTGTAATCCCAGCACTTGGGAGGCTGAGGCAGGAGGATCACCATGAGTTCCAGGCCAGCCTGGGCTACACAGTGAATTCAAGGCCAGCTTGGGCTGCATAGCAAGACCCTGTCTCAAAAAATCAAAAGAAAGAAAAAAGAGAAGAGAAGAGAGGAGAAAAGAGAAAAAAAAAAAGAAAAGAAAAGAAAAGAAAAGGCCAAATCTTTATGGGGCCTGGGGGTATAACTCAATGGCAGAGTACTTGCCTAGCATATGTGAGGCCCTGAGTTCAATCCCTAGCACCTCAAGAAAAAAAGTGCTTATAGGGGGTCCAACAGGTAGAAAGCAGCTGGGTTAGGACCTGGAGACAAGGGGCAGGAGGGGTGGCATGAGCTGAAGGACACTGCCCTTTCCCAAGGGGAAGCCACTCCTTGGACCTCAGCCTGTTGCTACCAAGCCCAAATGTGGGCCTATAGTCACTGTCAAATCTTCCCATTTACTGCAAGAAACAATTTGTACCTTTCCCTTATCTTTGCCTGTTTCCTTGATGGCTCTCGTTTCTGAAGCACTGGGTCAGCCAGAGAACATACCCCTGTAGGCCACTTTCAGCCTCCAAACTTGCTGTCTGTTACTACTGCATGGGTGTGTGTGTGTGTGTGAAGCTAATTAAGTACTTGCATGTGTAGGGGGTGCTGGGAGGCAGGGACTGATGGAGACCTGGGTGCCAACACCCGCACTCTGATACCTACTTAGTCACCACGCTGATCTTTACCCCAAAGACGCCAGTCTGCTTTTTGGATGGAGTCCTCTTCAGGCTCATATCCCGGCTGGTGAATTTCATGGAGAATTCCACTTTGATCTGGTTGGGAGATGAGGCAGGCACAAGTCACTCATGGCATGAGTGTCTGAGGAGTGCCCCCCAAACACAGAGGCTCCCTCCCCAGGACTGCAAACAGGCTACCTCTAGCTCCCAGGACTCCATAAACACCTACACCTGGGGTGGGGCAGAGAGAGGAGCAGGGTGGGGCTGAGGGAGGTGGAGGCAGCACAGCACCCAGGGCTGGAAAGGGCTGCCCACCCACTGCTCAGACATCTCCTATCTCCTGGGCTCACCCCATTCATCTCGATCACATCTGTGTGCCAGTTCTTGGTTTCTACAGTCTGTGGATCCAACTGCAGAGAAAGAGAGAGAAGGACTGTGAGTGAGAGGGGGCAGCTCAGAGACCAAGCCAGCACTCTCCCTGCTGGTGGGCAATGCCTTGACAGCCAGCCAAGCAGAAGCCTTGATGCTTATCTCGAAGTGAACCCTTCAGGGTAGCTCTAGCCCCCAGGCCCCTCTGCCTGGCTAATGGAAGACCCTCTGACCCCATGGAGGAGGCAGGGACCCTCTGTCAGGGTGCATGTCCATTACAAGACACTGGCTGACTGCTACGCCATGAGATGGGTACTGTCAATCCATTTCACAGATGCAGCAACTGAAGGTCATAAAAGGTAAGCAACTTGCTCAGCTACCCAAATTGGAGTGGTCAGAGATCTGGCCGCTTGTGGTGCATGCGGGGCTGCTGAAGCGGGAGGCAGCGCAGCGCAGAGATAAGAGTGTTCTCAGGAGTCAGCTGCCTGGGTCTGAGTCCTGGCTTTGCAGCTTTCAGCCGCAGGACCTGGGCAAATAGTCACCTTGCTGATTCTCCTTTGTGCTCCACAGGAGTAACAGACCTGGCCTCGCCAGTCATTGTGAGGACACAAAAGACAACTTAGGCTGAGCAGCTGGCTCCCCCACGGGGGAAGCCTCCACGGGCCAGGTCCTCAGACTCAGGCTGCAGCTCCCAAGATGAGGGCACCCAGGGAGGTCTGAAGGCACATGGGGCTTTCATTCCCCTAACTCAGTGGCCTTCAAACCATTTTGCCTGAGCACTCACAAAATAATTTTGAAAAACTATGTACTCCCAAGCACATTTTTAAGTCAACATTTCTACAGCAAGTGTAAATAGCTGCAAAGAATATAATTTGCAGAATAATATAAATATTGACATCTTAAAACCATTACATCATTCCTTAAATGTATGCAGAGGAATATAATTAGCATAGCAATCCGATACCCACCATCATCCACTTACAAACATCAAGCAAGCTCTGCTTTCCCTTGCAGAAAGCCTACTTTGTCTTTTTCTCCTTGGATTTATGTTTCTATTCCATTTCTCCTTAAGAGTTTCTTCTCAGTTTATATTCTTATATTTTCAAGTCTTTTATTCAACACCCTATTATAGTTTGCTCCCAAAATACATCTATACATTGAAATGAAAATTTCCTAAGACTAAAAATCTCTGAATATGTAAAGTAAGTTCTGGATTTATTATGACTATACCATGATCAGCAGTGCACAATAAAAAAAAAAAAAAAAAAACAACTCCAATATACTACAAATTTTAATAAGTACCAAGCAGCAAAGTAGAATTTTGGTGGAACTGTATCTCTGAATGACATAGGTGGAACACTTTTTATGTTTTAGTTCATGTATCTTTATGAATCTTATTTTTTGCTAGAATAAGATGAGGTTTAGCACCAATTCTGTTCAAAACTTTTTGGTTTTCTTTTAAATAACATAAACAAGGAAGCATTTTGTTCACACAAATCACTAGACCAGGCTGAAAAGTTTTGGTATAGCAATGTTAGGTGAGTCACCAACCTCTTTCCATGTCGTTGCCTTAAGTTCCCTCTATACCTATTTTCAAACATTATTTTAAATGATCTCTCAGCTGTTAATTAAGTCCTCATCAGTTTAGCAGAAAGCAAAGAATTAGACACCACCTGACTTTTGAAGGCTTTGTAACCAGCCTTTAGAGTCTTTTCTTTCTCAGTGCTTACACCAACATTTCCAAGGTTCCCTCTGTTGTTACCCCTGAGGTCTGGGCCAGCTGGGCCAAGCCCCCCTAGTGAGCCTGGGCCTTGGGGTTTCACTGCAGAGTGGGGAGTGAGGTGAGATGCCTGACCTCAGTTGGTAGCTGAGCACCTGCAAACTCACTCTCTTCAAGGTCCCCCTGCCCACCTTGCCCCGGGACAGCTCTGTGCACACCAGGGCTCTGTATACCAGCGATGCCACTGCTCTAACAGGCCACTGTCCCCCACAGAAGGAAAACGATCTGGGTCAGCCCAAGTCCTTCCCACACCTTCTGTCACCTCAGAGAGGGCCTGGGGGCTGACCTGGCTGGCTCTAGGCCCTGTGTCTGGACAGCTGTGGCCCAGGCCCCGTCTTCAGCCATCAGCCCCCTACCCAGAGAAAGGAGTGAACTGAGGACAGGAGATGGAGAAGGCAGTGTGGGGAGAACCAAGAACCTCTGGGGAGGACCCCTGCCACCCAGGATCTCTGGTCCAGAATATTCGTGGCCAAGGGTCCCACTGGTCCCAATGGCACCCTTGACTTTGGCCTCTATCCTGAATTCTCCCTCTTTCTCAACTTCTTTGTCCTAGCCTCTCCCTGGATCTTTAGCAGGCTGCCTCCTGTAGTTCTTTCATCCTGTTCAGACCCTGGTTCTGCCCTCACCTCTGTCCCCCAGCAGTGGCCACAGAGGTCTAGAGGGATCTCAACTGCTCTCTGTCAGCTGACTGAGGCAGATGCACCCCTCCTTGGGAGACACATTCTGGAGTGGCCAGCCCTTTTCAAAGCAGATCTCTCCAGGGACCTGGCTGGATCCCCTCAAGCTGTTCTGTCCCAGCTTCCCACGACCTGGCACTTCCTGGCAGCTGCTCGGAACTGAGCCAGTTGTTCCCTGATGAGTCCTACAGTGGCATCTGGATGCAGCCTGAATGGGAAAAGGGCAGGGATTGGAAGTCGGGGTGGCCTGGGTCTTCCATTCAACCAAGTGAATTTGGGCAGGTCACAGAACTTCAGTTTCTTCATGGGGTACCCGTGCCTGCCTCACAGGGCTGCTGTCTGATGTACTCTGAGCATTTTCTATAAGTCTAAAACGGTGATAAACCCATGATACACAGCATCTCAACCACCGTAACAAGCCTGTGCGGTTTTAACCTTTGTAGCTACTCCCATTTTACAGACAAGGACACCAAGCTTAAAGAATACAAGGAAGCTGCCTAGTCCCAAACATTCAGAGAGAGCTGGGGCATAAAATCAAAATTCCCTGACTCACTCTGCTAAAGCTGCAAGGTAACATGCAATGTACCTAACCTCGTCCTGCACCTTTCACTCAATAGTGGCAGCTGCTATCACCAGCACAGACTCAGAAAGGAGACATCAGGCCTCCTGGCACAGGGTCTGGTGTCTGGCAGGCCACCTCCACAACAAACCTTCCCACATCCCTCCATCATGTGGGTCCATTTTCCTGGGAGCAACTGAGACAGGAAGAGCAACTCCTGATACCATGGCCTGATTGTAGTGTATATCTTCCAGAAAGCCCTCCTGGAGGACCCTAGGCCACTGGAATGCTTGCGCCTCTCTGCCTTCCAGCCACACCAAAAGCCTGCCTGCCAGGGTACCATTTGCACTGTTTCACGTGCTCTGCCTTTTGGGTACAGTGGCCCTTTTTTACTTTGCTGAGGCCCTACCACTGCCATATTCGTGATCGCTGCTGCAGGTATGGCCTGGTACCTGCTCAGGAAGGCCTGGGTGCCCTGACAGTGATGCTCTGTCTCCCAGGAGGCCAGCAGCCTCCAGAAAAGAAATCTATTTCAGGATGTCATTTAAATACAGAGAAGGGAGGGTGGGGAGTGGAGGGGGACATGGCACATTTTCCAGAGAAATGATGTTGCCTGAATGACTGTGACTATTTATAACCCCTGGGAAATGTGGACTCTGCTATTTCCTGATTAAATTAGTGCTCGGGGTGGAGGAACCAGCTCCTGGGAGGTCAGTGGAAGGGAATACCTGAGTACTAACATCTCTAATCCCAGGAGGCAGGTGTCATCCACAGGCCCCCTACAGGAGGTACCTGGGGGACATCAGATCACCTGGAAGGAGGGAGACAGATGTGGCTTGCAAAGGGCCAGGTTGACGAGACCACCTGGCCATCTTTTCAAGCAATAGGTAACATACACACAGGGGACTCCCCCAGGGTTGGGGCGAAGGGCAGGAGACAGAAACAGGCCAGGGTCAAATCATGGCCCAAGATGAACTGACTGACCTTTAGGGCTGATGACGGGAGAGCACTAGGTCCCCTGCAGCAGAATGGTGGACCTCTGCTGGGATCCTGTAGGTGGTTGGGGGAGGTCACTTCCCCTTTCTAGACCCAAGTGGCCTCATGTTTAGGACAGGAAGCACCAAAGTGGCCTAGCAGTACGTATACTCTGTGTATCCCTGAGTGTCGTCCAAAGCTGGTTTTCAGGAACATCCCCGGGGCTCCCCTCTGAGAAGTCCAAGCCCGTCTTCCTGGCCCCATTTCTTAGCAGCCCTAGGCATATGACTGTCTATTTTTCCCTTCAGCCTTGAGGGCTGTTCATGGTCACCTCCCACTACCTGGCACTTAGAAGACACTGGAGAGTCTGAGCCACGCTTGATATTGGAGCCTCCAGTCTTGCTCCCTATGAGGGGACAGAGCCATGTTCAACTCTGAGTCCTTCTGACTGCCGGGCCATGTTCTTTAAAGTGTGCCACATTCCCTCAAGAACACAGCCTGGGGCCGGTGAGATGGCTCAGAGGTGTAAGCGCCTGCCTGGCAAGCGCAAGGGCCCGAGTTCGACTCCTGGAACCCACATATGAAAAAGGGCTGGTGATATCGCTCAGCGGCACGGGCGCCTGCTGGAGCATGAGGTCCTGAGGTGGACTCCCAGTACACACACACACACACACACACACACACACACACACACACACACAAAAGA
The DNA here is from genome assembly GCA_028451465.1 of Erethizon dorsatum. NCBI lineage: Eukaryota > Metazoa > Chordata > Mammalia > Rodentia > Erethizontidae > Erethizon > Erethizon dorsatum. The sequence goes on from CM051826.1 coordinate 38,218,263, forward strand.
ACACAGCCTGCCCGACAGTCTCCTAGGAGTGATTCCTGCCACCACCCTTTCCCACAAACCTTTACATGGTGTCCTTTACTCTCCAATAAGGGACCTGTGGTGGCCCTGTCTATGGGCAGCTGGGGGCAAACAGAACTAGCTGCTTCTAGTCTTGGGGCAGAGGCACTGAGCAGCTTTCAGCATAACTCTGAGATGTACCCAGGGGCTCACTGGATGATGGGGACCCCTGACAACAATATCAGCAGGAGCCTCAGGGCTTCAGGCCTCTACCTCTTTCCTCAAGCCCTCTGGATCCCACCTCTGATGACCCCTTCCCTTAGAGCCCCCCACCATTACTGCCACAGCACAGGGGACCAGAGGCCACAAGGAACTCAGCCTCCTGCCCCCTCAAGACTGCTCCTATTCCTCCCTTTTGCTCCCACTCTGCCTCTGCCCTTGGTCCCCTAGGTCCGAAGCCTGCCATCCTGGCCCTCTCCTGGAAGCCGGATGGACTTTCCTGAAAGCCCAGACATGGTTTCAGAAGTTAATAAAAACGAAATGCTTTTTAACAAGGGCAGTAAATGCAGTGCACTGAAGTTGTCACCCTAAGGGGTAGGCAGAAATGGCAGAAAGTGACTCAAGAAGGGTCTCAATAAAAATCAGCCACTGACTGGAGTGCTAGATGGAAAACAGTGCTGGCCGAATGTATCTCTGGGCATCCCTGCCGCAGGCCAAGCACCAGGGCATGGACGCCAGGCCCTGAGCCAGGCTTCGTGTCTGATATGCACATGTTTCCTGTGGCTCCCAAGCCAGGGGCCACGATGGCGGTCCTGGGGTGCCCTCCCCCAAGTGCAATCACACGCTTAGGGCTGGGTCCCCTTGGGATACCAAACCAGGCTGCTATTGGGACATACCACAGGCGTGAGAGGCACAGCAGGGCGGGCAGTGGGGAGCAGGGAGCTGCCAAGAGCCCGCCTCACCTCCCTGGAGGAAGGCACTGGAGGATCCCGTCAACGTGGCTGCTCAGAGAGGCAGGATAGAGAGGGCGGGGCTGCCCAGGCCTTCCATCCAGCTTCCAGCCCAGCAACTGTGTCAGCAGAGACCAGGGTCAAGCTTGGTAAATTGTCACCTCCTCTTCCCAGTGGCCTGGCAGCCCCACCATAAGGCCAAGCCAGCTCTGCCTCTTGGGCTCCCACCCTGCAGAGACAGACACAGCAGGCACACCAGGCTGCCGAGGGTGCCCTGCAGTCAGTTTGCCCACCTACTCCCAGGCCAGCCACAGACTGGCTCTGCTGACTCTGTCTTCTAAGGCACCCGGATGAGGCTTCTTTGCCTTGCTTGCCTCCCCTCCTCCTCTCAAGAACTCTGAAGTTCCCCAGGCCCACATATGGAAGGGGTTTAGTGGCTCTGAACAGGGCTTTTATTGAAGCCAGGTTGGCCTCTTAGCACCCATGGCAACCTGCCTTCCCCAGTGCCCCCCGCCGCGGCTCGGCCTCTTTCTTGCATTCCATACTGTCAGCCCTCAGCCAGGCATGGCTGCCCTTGAGGGTAAGCAGACAAAACTCAAAACTCAAACCTAGGCTGCTATTGGAGGCCTTCAAGGCCAGGCACAGCTGCCCCAGAGTTCAGAGCTCTGCTTCCTCAGAGCTGGCCCACTGACCATAGCCCTCCCTGCCCCAGGAAATCTGGAGACTTTACCCCAGGACCAGCTAGAAATGAAAAGCTGGGGACACCAAGGTAGCAAGGACAGAGGCAGTGTGTCACTTTGGAATAAAGGAAGTAGTCAGGGCCACAGCAGCACAAGAGCAGCCCCCAGCAGGCCTGTTCCTCAAGGGAAGGGGTCATCTTAGAGATCACAGTTGGAAGCAAGAGGTTTTTTGAGGTTCCAAAAAGGAAATCCATGCTAGTTCTACGGGAAGGACAAGGACCCTGCAGCCCACCATGGGCTTAGAGGCCTCCCTCTGACCTTGCAGCAGTGTGGTATGAATTATAAAATCCTTCTCTAAAACTGACTTCATCTTCCTGCCTGGGCCAGGAGCACTTTCTGGGCACAGCGCCTGCTGCTAGTGAAAATGGGGCACCAGCAATTGCACTGCCTATGCGGTTTGGAGTGGACTCTTCTCCCAGGCTCACATCTGCTCTGAGTCTTGCGTTCACTACAACATCAGCAAAAGTAACTGGCGTGCCCACTGCTATGCACAGCACTCTAGGCTGGTACCACACACCACAAGGCTGATGGACGGGAGCCCCGCACCTCCAGGGAATATGGCCCCAATCTCCACTAGACGCAGGACCCCCAGATGACTGAGAAACAGCCACAGGTGCTAAGTGGGTTCTAGGTCTCCTCCTCAGAGGCCACATAAGGCGGATGACACAGCAGACATGAGCCTGTGTGGAGGGCGGGCGGCCTGGGTTTGAGCGCCTCCTCTGCTAAGCCGTTCACATGGCCTCATCTGGGTCATTCCTGAGCCTCAGTTTTCTCATATATAAAATGGTGTGGATAATAATAGCACTTACCTCATAGGACATCAAGGGCTAAGAATAATGCCTGGTGCTCAGCTCATGCTCAAAGCACGGCAGTATCACTAAGCTGTGTTGAAATGTCCCAGCAGCTTCCCCTGTGCCTGGATTCAAGGCCAGGCTCCTTGTGGCCCACAGGGCCCTAGGCGATCTGGCTGCTGCCCCCTCACCCATGTCATCCCCAACACCTTGCTCGGCTCCATCTGTCTAACACACCTGTCTCCAGGCTTTTCCCTTGTCGCTTCCTTTGCTTGGATATGATGACCCCAGATCTTTCATGGCTGATTCCTTCTTGACATTTAAATCTTAGTTCAAAAAAGTTCTCCTGGCCAGGTATGTGGTGCACATCTGTAATCTCAGCACTTGGGAGATTGAGGCAGGAGGATTGCTGTGAAGCCAGCCTGGGCTACACTGTGAGTTCCAGACCAGCCTGCATTGCGTAGCAAGACCATGGATGGTGCCCATTAACATTCATGGACCAAATGAGTGCCCCAGGAGGTAGGAGCTGGGGACAGCAATGCCCTCCCATGGGGATTCCTTCAGGACAGGGGTTGAGATGCCCCACATTTGGCAGACCGTGGTGGTGCATCCTTGTAATCCAGCACCCTGGGAGACTGGGGCAGGACTGCAAGTTCAAACCCAGCAAGTCCCTATCTCAAAATAAAGAATGTGCTAAGAATGTAGCTCAGTGTGAAGGCCCTAAAGGCCCTAGGTTCAATCCCCAGTACTGTGTGTGTGGGGGTGCCCCACATTCCTCATCTCTCTGCTCCCGAGTTTAATGAACGGCTGGCCTTGGCCCAGGTGCAGCCCTATGACCTCTCAAACCCAGACTCCCCTAGCGTCTTGACGGTTTAAGGCTTAGGAATAGCAATCTTGAGTCATGGCCAAGACCTCATATGACTGGACTCTAAGAGATCATCCTGTTTAGCTCTCTCTCAAAGAACCAGAGAGGTGAGGAGATTTGCCCAAGGTCACACAGCAAGTGAAAACAACAGACACCAGATGACAAGCGAAGCCTCTTGACTCCTAGCCTGGACCCTTCCTCCTCTAGCACCCTATAGCACATAAGCCTGGTCTAGGGCTGCTGCAAGGAGGAGGCCTCACACAGCACACATGAGGCATACGGGCACTGAGTGGGAAGGGACACTGTGGCTGTCACTGCACTGGGGGGCTCAACTAAGGTACCAGCACTGGTTGGGGTCACTGTCCAGGATAGAGATTATTTCAGCTTCTGGCTCAGGAGCAAGCCCCGATCTAAACAGGGCCAAGGAAATCTCTGGGGATCTCAGGGCTCCCAGCCTCTGCAGAAAGAGATTGAAGAGCAGCTTCCATGGCCCACCCTGGGGGCAGGGCAGGAACAACAGGCTCACTGGAATCAGGGCTGACATGGGCTTTCTCCTGAGGATCAGGCAGGCAGGGTCCAGGAGCAGCCCTCTAAGGTGCCAGAACACAAGCACTCTCTCTGCCCCCAGCACGATGTGACAGCCCAAATGGTCCGCTGACCAGCTCCCAACAATGTGGGCCCAGCAGGGCCATTCAGCAGAGGCCAGTCTTTCCAGATCAATGCCTCTTCACCGACACCCAGCAAGTCCCCCAAACCAGCACCTGCAGAAGTTCCCGGACTCTGTCCCGGGCTTGAACCTCACTCATCTTCGGACACTACTGTAACAATGGGCCCACGCAGTTTTGACTTTTCAGGAACGACCATGGCCAGCAGGCTCAGCTCTTTCTGGTCCAGCGCCACTGGAAAGCCATGGCACCATGCCCAGTAAGGCTGTCGGGCCAAGCTGTGTGTGGGATGCAGAGATGGTGGGGAGGCCAGTGCCCATCCAATCTCCCCAGGTGCCAAGAAATAGTGCTTGACAGGTTTGTTTAGAGCAGGGACTCCTACTTCGGGGTCCAAGAGGAACCCCTCTGAAATAGCTCAGTTTGTACAAAGGGTGGCTGAGTCTGAGGGGGCCTCAGAACCTTTATCAGATTCTCAGAGTCAAGGGCTCTTGCCCTGTGGTGTCATACAGGCCTTTGAGGAACAAGCATGGTGGGCAGGCAGGAACACTAGGGGCAGGAGACCACCCATGTAGCTTTAGTAACCAGGCCTTGCTCTGGGGAGTGCCATATGCAGTGGCAAGCACAAAGGCTGTGAGAATGCAGGGGAGCACACTAATCCTACCTGCTGGCCTCCCACCATCCTGGCCCACATAGAGGCCCAGTATGAAGGGCGCTGGTGGCAGAGATATCCAGTTGCAAAGGGAGGAGCTTCTGTCTATAGCTGAGAGGTCAGTGTAAGGGAGTGAGGATGGGCCTGCAAATGGGGAAGGATGCAGGTTTCTTCCTTCTGGCAAAGTAGGAGGAGAGCAGCAGGGTACAGCAGTGGGCAGTCACAGCCAGGACAGATTTCTATAGGGAAAAGTTTCAACATCTTTCTGGAAGCCCAGAGTCAGGGAATGAGTGAATGAGCCCAAGACACATCTGTAACTTGTATCTAGCACCCTGTATCCTCAATGGCAGGAACAGTGAATGAATGGCTAAGTGAACCTCTGATGGGGATGTCTGTTTGCAGACTTGGTGCTATCAAGAATTCTAGTTAAATAGCACACTCTGGGAGGGACTAGGAACTGTCCAGTGGTGGCAGTCAAGTTGATAAAGGGAGCCTCTTCTATGACCATCTAAACCTTAAAGTTCATCAGATAAGTGGCCCAAGGGGGGGGGGTCCCCATCCTGTCCTTCCTCAGGTAATACCTCTGACCCCCTCTGTAAGCAGGGGGAGCAATGGCCATCACCAAACAGGTAGACTTTGCAATACCAGCCCCTTGCTTCCTGGGAGAAGCTCTTAGGAAGCAGGGAATTCTCAGGCCCATGTTGCAACCCCTCAAAACAGAGACAAAGTCGCCAGAAGCTATCCTGAGCTCTCTCCTCTGCTCCCCTGGATTCTGCCACTTTAGCCTGAGTCCCTACGCTCAGTCAGTATCCAGCGTGGTCAGGGTTAGGAGCATCTTTGCCTTGGTTACAGGGCCACAATAAGGGCCTTGAATTCCTCATCTGACAAATGCTTCTGTCCTGGCCTCACTTCTCTTAGCCTCTCTATGGCTCCCACAAGGGACCCCATTAACACCTCTGGATGTTACAGGTTGAGAATGGGATTCCTCTGTAGCCCCTTCCTTCCAAAGTTTAACCTAAGACTTTAGAAGCAGGCAGAATGGGAGGAAGGGTGAGGCACTGAGCCTGGTCTACTTATGTGATTTGAGGGGAAAAAAATAGAAAGAAAGAAAGTAGAAATGCAAGTTAAATACCGAGAGCGCTGGCAGAACCCACAAACCCAAATGCCACGTGTCTCCTCTGCTGAATGCTTGCACAACAAACCAACTGCCAAGTCAGGGGCCAGAATGAGGCTTTGGCTCTAGAACTCTGCTTGGGGACAAGAGCAATCTTACCCTAGCCCCGCTGTGCCCCAAGAAAAGCCTGAGAAAGGCCCCTGCCTCTCTTCCCCCAGCAACTAGAGGCTCCTAGGACCAGAGGCCCCACACTATTTCAAGGGCTCAGTTTTAATACTGGGCCCTTTGCACTGGAACAGACTCAGGACCTACACAGGGTCCCCAGATGAGTCACCCCCCATTCCTCCAGCCTTTAATGACTCTGGTTAAATTGGAGCAGAAGGGCCACAGGTGTCTTAGCATCCACAACATTAGATCCTTAGGGCACAGTTAATGAGTTTATGAGGCAGCCCCTCCTGCCCCCACCCCGCCTCAACAGCTGCCTCATCCCAGCCCCCTCAGCCTGGCAGTGAGCCCACTGCACTGGAAGAAATAGGTTAATGCAGATAGGGAAGGAAGGAAAGAGCACAGCAGGCCTCACCTCTGCCTGTGCACCTACTAACCTAGGCACAGTGAGACAGGCACAGCAGGGTGGATGTCCTTCCATCACTCACAGCGTCCAGGGGACTGACACTGTCACACAGCATGTGCTAGGGCACTGAGTCACCCACTACACAGTATATCCCAGCACCACAGCCACCCTGCAGTGGCACTGACGCCAACCAGCTCAGCAGCTCAGCGCCTGGCCAGCTTACTACCCTTGCCTAGAAAGCACCACAAGACATGGAGCTGTCAGATACCACCAGAAGCAAACCCAGCCAGAGGTGCTGAAGTGGCTTCTTGGTTTTTCCAACCACACATGACAGGGGAACAGAAAGTCTGTGCTTTGGAGTTTAAAACTTTAACCACACCTGCCAGACATCTGCCCTAAGCGGCAGGTAAACTAGAAGGGTCAGGAACCTCCTGGGATCTTTCTGGCAAACCCTGAGGTTTAGGGATGGATGATGAGCTTTGAGCTGGTGTCTGCTGGCCTCAGCAAGGGCCAGGGAGAGGAGACAGGGAGGGGTGGCTCCATGCTGCCGGGCACAGATAGCTGTCTCAGCACAGAGGGGCTCTGGTAGCAGCTGGGGCCAGCAGGGCTCTGCTAGCCTGGTCCCCAGGGAGGCTGAAGGTGACACAGGGGCTGAAGCAGGGTAGCTCACGTTGCTGCCCTGCTTAGCACTTTCCAGAACTGATGTTACCTCTAAGGGGTCAAGAATGCTCCATTGGCAGGAGAGGAAACAAACAAGGAGCCAACAGGCCCAGATCACTTCCTCTTGGCAGGTACCAGAATCTTCTAGGATAGCTGGCTAAAAGATCGTACACAGAGGGTCCTCCTCTGAGCTACAGGAAGGCTTGCAGCCCCCATCAAACTGGCCAAGGCCTCCCTTGTCATTATCGTGAAGGATGAACATGGTCCTGGTCAGCCAGCACTGACACCCTGCGATGTCTTGAGCAGTTGATTTGGTCTGCCAAGTTATCAAGCGCTTACTGTGTGCTGGGCATTGGCTCTGGCTCTCACTCAGATGCCCAATGCCAGGGCCCAAAGCCAGCACCCAAGCAGCCTGCCCAACTGCGGGACAGTCAGCTTCTATCTCAGACTTTAATCCCAACTCAGGTCTGGGGCTGCAGGCAGGACCGGCAGTCTGCCCTGGCACAGCTTGGTCTGAGCTGCCTGCTGGGTCAGCAGCCCCCTGGGCACATTGACTGAGTTGCCTGGTGCCCAGGTGGCACTAGGCGAGCAGTCATCTGGGTGGACCCTGAAGAGGCAGCCTACAGCGCTCAGACTCAGCACATCATTACCTCTCCACCACCTGCCCCCTTCCCCTCTGGTGAGAATGATCCTTCAACTTGCACAAAGAAACCTCACACGGTAGATGTGTTGAGGTGCCCCTCAGCAAAGACAAAGCCGGCAACATCCATGGGGTTGGCAGGGTGTCAGGCCTGCGCTGCTTTCTAGGAGGACCATGAGACCCAGGAACCCCCACCTGGCCTGTTTAGACTCTTTGAGTATAGACTCAGAAAGCAGCCAGGGAGAATCCATTTGCACAGGAGACAATCCCTCCTTTCCTGAGACAGGGACAGATGCAGAGAAGACAGCCAGGGTTGGGGCAGGGGTAGCAACTAGCAGTCATCATCAAGTTCAAGGCACTTGAAGCAGACCCACACACATACCCAGCCTCTGTCCTGGAAATCCTCGGAGCAGGCAAGGGCTGTCATAGAGAGTGTGCCCCACCAGCCCCCAGCCCTCCCACAGCCCCTCTATAGCCCAATCCCCTCAGACCCCTCCTGTCCCAGCAGCCTAGCACCTTGTGGCGGAGCAGCTTGCTGCGCACTCGGCCCCAGAGCCTGGCGCCCGTGTTGGGGGGTCGCTTGCTCCCTGGTTCCTCCAGCTGATCGAGGCAGCAGCGCTCCAGGGGCTCACACACTGCCTTTAGGCTGCAGTCGGGCTGAGGCAGGACGTCGGTCATGCCGGCGGCCAGCCTGCGGGGGCCAGCTCTAGGGAGATGCAGAGAGTCGCTCAGCTCAGCAGCGCTGGAGAGGTTGCTCTGCAGAGCGATCGGCCGGACTGTTAGTTTAGTCGAGCAGCCAGGGAAGCGCGGTGCGGGGCTCAGCTTTCTCCTCCCTCCTCCCTGCTCTTCCACTCCCTCCCCCATCCCTCCCCGGAGACTGCAGCCCTCCGCGCTCTGTAAGCTGGAGCAGCCGTGGTCTAGGTCTAGCTGAGGGCATGGCTGGCCGGCCGGGGCGCCTCCCTGCAGCAGCCTTGGGGCCTCCTCTCTGCCTTTGGGTCCAGCTCGCAGGACACCTACTGGAATGCCCAGCAGGCATCGTGGAGCGCCCCCGCCCCACCGAAGGAAGTGACTCAAAGCAGGCGCTGGAGCTGCCCCCCACAAAAAAACACCCAACCTCCGGTCTTTAACTCTTGTCAAACTGGTACTCCTTACCAACCCTGCATCCCTCCTTCTAGCCCTTACTAAATAAAGTTTGACAAGCAGCTAAACATAAGCCAGTCCCGTTCCCTCTAGATCCCGGGTTAACCCCTTCACCACCAGGTTGCTCTGGAAATAGGGTATCAGAGAAGCTTGAGGCCAAGCTGGAAGGGCCCTATAGAAGCCAGGGTTCCAAAGAGCTGCATTTTGGTCATGAGGAACTGCCCTCTCCTGCTGCAAAAGACTAACCCTATCTATCCCCAACCCCTGTCCCAAGGTACCTCTTTCAATGCCAGACATTCATGGACCAGCACTCCCAAACCTCCTCTTGTGGAAAATGTGAAGAAAAAGAGGCCAGGCACTGTGACCTACACCTGTAACCCCAGCTACCCGGAAGAGGTTGAAGTGGGAGGACTGCAAGTTTGAGGCCAGCCTGGGCAACTTAGGGAGACCCTATCTCAACAAAGAAAGAAACAAAGAGTAGAATGTCTCTAGTGTAGCAGCTTGCTGGATTTAGTAGCCTCAGTGGAAATCAGGCCATTGTGGGTCCTCTGCAGAACAGGAAAAAGCCAAGGCAACTCTGGTCATACATGTCAGCCAGAGGTGCTCATATGGCTGCTTTTAGGCATGGCACTGTGCATCTCACCAAAAAGAGTTTTTGCTGCAAGAAGCAGAGGACATCCCATAGAAGGAATCAGCTACATGTCTGTGCTGGGCACCATGAGGGGAACAGAGTAAGACCTTGTCACTAACAAGAGTTCTAACATCTAACTGAAGAGTGACAAGAGAATCATGTCTCAAGGTAACCATACAAATTACAGTACTTAGAGACAAGAGAAAAGCCTGAACCCCAGGTGGGTAAGGTATACACAATGCAGGCACAAAGGGCACCTCACCACTGTAGAGCTGAGCGTGTATAAGAAGGAAACCAGTATCTGCATGGTGCCAACTATGACCCATGCACAGGGCTTTCAAACAGCCAATTGCAGCCAGGCCAGGTGGCACATGCCTGTAATTCCAGCACTCTGGGAGGCTGAGGGAGGAGGATCACAAGTTTCAGCCCAGCCTGAGCAACTTAGTTAAGACCCTGTCTCAAAATAAACAGTAAAAAAGGGCTGGGGATAAAAAGCTCAGTGCCGAGGTCTTGAATTTAATCCCCAGGATGGCAGAAAATAAAAAAAAACAATAACAAAACCCGCCAATTGCATTCAAGTGACCACAGTGTTTCTGTTCTCCTTTTACAATTGTGAGAACTGGGACTCAGGGAGGGAAAGTTCTTGACTGAGGTCATGCAGTTGCAGCCAGGAAGTGACGGGTCCCCTCTAAAGCCTCTGGTGTTCACAATCACTGTGTCATACTGAAGTGTGGAGGGTTCCTTGGATTCAGGAAAACGAGATGGGTCAGAACATTTCTTAGTTGACTATAGGGCAGATAGGTCAGGGGACAGAGACCAGTTCTTGGCATTCAGATGTCTGTGGCCATCTCACCAGTGACAGTTCTTAGAGTTTTACATCAAAATCTTTGGAGCTTTTTGAGAAGGGGACAGATTCATAGTAGGGTGAGCCAAGACTTAAGCGGTCATAGTGAGAGGTGCCCTCCTTTGACTGTTCAGCACCATGCTAATCCTCCAAGTGGGCTAATTCAACCACCTCCAACTTTATAAAGTAAGTACTATATAAGCATTCCCATGTTACAATTGAAGAAACCAAGGACAATGAGTTGAGCAACTTGCCCAAGCCCAGGATGGGCTGGGATATAGAGGTCAGGCCAACTCCAGAGCCTCTGCTGCCTCACCCTGAAGAAATGACTCCCTGGTGTGGCAGGATGAGGTCCTACCTGCCTGGTGGGGATGGGACCATGGGAGCTCTACTTGGGGCCTGCATGGCTAGAATCCATGCCTGGGCTCTAGGTGTCCAGAGGGCAGCTGGATTGGCTCCATCTCTTCCAGGGCTGCACAAGTACACAGTGCAGATGGGGCTGGGCTACCAAGGCTCCGCACACCTGAGCCAAGGGTGCCAAGAACACTACTGCTAAAGGAGGGCTTTGCCACAAAAGTCTGAGGGGGAGGTGAAGAGATCGCCAGAGGCTGGCACACACCTGTGTCCCCTGCCTCGCTGAGGCCTGAGTCACCCTTCCTGACTCATCCCTCACCTGTCTCTTCCAGGGCACATGGGTGTCACTTCCAAAGAGATTTCCTCCAGCCCCATGAGGGACAAGGTAGTTCCTCATCACAGCTGTCGCCAAACCCAATTTCCTTAGGATAGCTCTGCTTATTCCTTCACTCTACATATCTCCATCCCATTCATTTCATTCAGGAGGCAGTGATGGAGGGCCTGGCTGTGTGCCCAACCCTGGGGTAGGGGCTGAGGAATTACAGAGATGAATTAAGAGCCATCGCTTGGCAAAGCTGCCAGCCAGAGAGAGGGGAGAAGATGTGATTTAACTCTCAGCAGGAGGTAGAAATGCTTTCACGAATTCAGCACATATCAGTTGTATACCTACTATGTGTCACATCTAGACCAACAAGTCTTCGATTTTTTTTTTTTTTTTTTTTGTGGGTACCGGGGGGTCGACCTCAGGACCTCGCGCCCCAGCAGGCGCCCGTGCCGCTGAGCGATATCACCGGCCCCTTTTTTGTATGTGGGTTCCGGGAGTCGAACTCGGGCCCTCGCGCTTGCAAGGCAGGCGCTTAAACCGCTGAGCCATCTCACCGGCCCCAAGTCTTCGATTTTGCCTTAAAGAAATCCAGGGTTATGTTATCAGGACAGCACAAATAAAGTGCCATAAAAATTGAGAGATAGGAAAGAACGTTTCTAGCCACAAGGTATCAGGGACAGCTTTATGGAGAAGAGCCTGGAAAGGCCATCCCCCTGCTGGGCCCCAGCTTTACTCTGTCTCCTCTCTGTAAATGTGCAGTGGCTGGTTGTGTAACTGGCTGGGATGGTGCCATTATAAGTGCTCACCACATTCACCCACTGCAGATAGGCAGTCAGCGCTTGGACTGGCTGGCTAACTTCAGGGCTGGCCCCTTGCAGGCTCTCTAAGGTTCTCTTCCTTCTAGCTTGTTCACAAGCCACAGGGTGCAGCCTGGAGGAATCATGTGTCGCTCCGCCACGGGGTGTGTGGGAGAAGGGGGGGGCAGGATAAATCCTGTTCCCAAAGGCCTACACTTGTCTGTCTTAGGAACCCCAGGCTCAACACTTGTCTGGGGAAAGCAAGCTCTGATTGGATGAAAGATGGCCAACTGGTCTCCATGGTGACAAAAGCACCTTAGCAGATGGGTAGCTGAGTTGGGAGGCTCTTTGCTGGAGATGTTCATCTTTCCCTTCCTCCCTATGGACCAGAGCCTTCCTTTAGGGATGGCACAGATTTACCTTCTCTTCCCCAGCCTGACTCATTTCTTCCTGGAATGGATGGCCTAGGAATGGGGTGGAGGAGGAGTTGTATAAGACAAATGTCCCCAGGAAGTTCCTCAAAAGCAGTCATTTGTTCTAATCCCAGAAGCCCACCATGGACCCTTCTGCACCTCTGCTAGACAGGCTAGGCTCAGGCAATCCTGGCCACCCAGGAAGTGACCTCAACTCCCCCTACCTACATCTGCCCCACCATCCAGCCACACCTGCAGAACCCGCCTCTGAGGACATGCAAGGGCCCCTGTCTGGATAAACAGAGCCTGGGCGGTAAGGCCCCCATGAACAGATGTTGCTGCCTTTGGAATTAAAAACATTCCTGGTGGACTGTCCCATCCTCCCTCATCCTCTCCCTGGGCCCTCTGCCAAAGGAATGAGAGGGGCTGCCCCTAGGGAGAAGTGGGTAGGACCCCAGGCTCTATCTAGGGAGGGGGACTTGACACCCAGCACAGCTGTGACTGAGGTAAAATCAGGCTAAAGTGATCAGCAGTGGCATCACCGAGGGGGAAAAAAAGGTCAACAGGGAATAATACACAGTCTGAGACGTGTGGGTGGGTGAGGCAGGGACTGCCACAGTGCTGCCTTGGTGACAGCTGGGGGTGGGACAGCTTCCAGGCAAATCCTCCAGCCTGTGAACACGAGGATGATGGTTCTTTCTCAGAACCTTGGGAAGCGGTTGCTACATCTCTGGAGTGACCTCCTTTTTTCCAGAACGACTTTTATCTCCACCCCCAGCCCAGACTAGAACCCCAGTTCCTTGTCCCCATCCTTTAGCTCAAATGACTCCAAAGCTAGGAAAGCAGATTTTTGAGCAGTCAACCAGATCAAGGCCCCCTCAATGGGGACTGCTCGAGGGTGAGATGGAGAAGGGAGAGCCCCAACAGGTCACCCCAAGAGTCCTACGTGCAGGAGCTGAGGGCCCCAGAGGAGCCTGGCATCTAGCTGAGGATGAAGACCAGGAGGGATATGGTGGGGGTCTGCCAAGAACATTCCTCTCCGGCCCAGAAGAACAGAGTGGGACGGGCTCAAAGGAACAGAGCTGGGAGCAAGAATGGTGGAGGGTGGCCCGGGCCAAGGCTGTGGGGTACAGAAAGGATGCCTGGGAGTGGTTCCTATCCGAGGACAGGCACATGGGTACAGCCTAGAAGAGAACCAGCCAAGGCCATGCATGGGAGCCTACAGACCAGAGCTCACTGTGAGGCTGTGCGACCTGGGGGAGGACGGCCCATCACTGGGAGAACGGTGGGGAACTGGGGATGGTCATGTGCTCCCAACCCTGGTGGCTCTGTAGTCCCTGCAGTCCTTTGTGTGCTCACACCTTGTTCTGCACCTATCCTAACCAACACCTGTGACTGGAGGATGTCTTCCCCCTTTTACGTCTGCCTACCCACCTGACAGGTTCTGAGTGTCTGCTATGTTCAAGGCTACACTTGGCCCAGGCGTAGGAACCCCTTGCTCAAAGTCACTGAGTAGCCAATGGTCGATCTAAGCCTTGCAGCTACTATTTCACTCATTTACTCATTCACTTATTCATCACCGAACAGATACCCACTACGGGACAAGCAGAGAGGCCTTTGTACCATCTAACTCAGCCAAAGGGAGCCTGGCCAACCCCATCTCCACTGGCCCTCCTGACCACAGAGATAACTGGTCAGCAATCAGGGTTCTTTCAGGCAAGTGCAGGCCCACGGTCCCAGAGCTCCCCAGGGTCTGGTCCCTGCCTGCTTAACAGCTGTGCACGGGATTATAGCAATATGGGCTGGAGAACGCCAACTCTGTTCCTAAGTGGCTATTGGTGGCCATAGGCAGAGATCAGGGTGGGATTGGGGAGCAGGATCCAGGATGGGCTCAAAGTTTAACATGTGTAGTGTAAGGAAAGGAGGCAGCCAGGATGAAAAGCTACCTGCCCAGCCCACATCGAGCCTGCCCAAGGTGACTTGCTGTCTTCCATATCCCTAGGGGCCTGCATGAGTTCACAGGACAGTCCAAAGCACATGCTGTTTCCCAGGCAGCTTCACTCTTCACTTTACCTGACCACTTTAGGGCTGGTGTCCCTAGAGTATGTGGTGGTTCTAAGAAGATAGATGAGGCTGAAATAGCTCAAGAGCTTATCTGCAGCAGCTGGACTGTCCTACCAGCATGTCCCTGGCAATCTCTAGTGTTTCTCTCCACACATTTGGTCACGGAAAAGGGTGGAAAATCCACTTGAGCCTTGGGAACATCTTGCTTATCTAGAACTAAATCCACCCAGGACAGAACAGGCAGAGCCTGCCCTACCCCCTATACCCATCTACTCCTTCCTGACCCCAGGACACAAGTCACAGCCAAGATTATGCCTAGATGCCCTGGGTGGCTTGCCTGTTCCTTCTCACAGCAAAGAGGAGGTGTAGCCAGGGTCCCAGCACAAGCCAGTGGGCAGGGGACCTCAGAGAGTGTGCTCTGGGTACACAGGGCCCCTAGGTCACACATTGCAGACTTCTCCAGCATGAAGTTTGAAAATGGGCCGGGGCAGGTCTGCTGAGCCTCCCTGCTCCCTTCTCTCTCCATATTATCAAGCAATGTCCTTCCACCCAACCCTGAGCACAAGAGGGCCGACCAGGAGGAAGCCCAAGGCAGCAAGGGAACCTAGACCTCTGCCTGGTGACCGTGGACTTGGCAGCCACTTTCTCTGGACTCAGTTTCCATACCTGTCAAGTCAGGAGCTTGGGCCAAGTAGTCTTCAATGAATTTGTTTTTTTTTGGCTCAGGACCCCCTCACCCAGTCAAATGAAATCTTACGCCAAAGTCTCCCTGCCCCACAATCAAGTAAAAGTCAAAGCAGAGAGCAGAAGTGTGGATGAAGTGAGGATCTGGATTTACCTGCTCACACCTCCTTTGTCTTCTACTCCTTGGGGAGCCTGGCTTAGGGCTCCCGAAGTTCCTCCTGGAGTTTTCAATCTCTGCAGACAGAACCTGAAACCCTGGATCCTCCTTGCAAGTGTCTATAGCTCAGACCTGAAGTTCTGTGAGCGGACTCTCAGCAGGGCTGGTAGTTCTCATGAGAACCGCTGTTTCTCCTGACCACAGCCACTGGCCCTCACTCTGCCTCATGGTGGGGGAGGAGTAGAGGTCAGGAAGATTAGGGGCTTTTTAAGGAAACTTCCTGGTCAGAGTTCTGGATCTGGAACTCATTTCTTATCTCTACTTCTTTCCCTACTTTGGGAAAACTGTGGGCTTCTGCACTGCTGATGTAGGTTTCCCCTGGTGGCCTTCCAATGGGATAACACTTATCTCATCTAGTCAGTCTGGCTGGTGTTTTCTGGGTCACCATGGTTCTCAAGTCATCCTGGGCTGGGTGTGGTGGCATACACCTGTGATCCCAGCACTCTGGGAGGCTGAGGCAGGAGGATTGCAAATTTAAGCCCAGCCTGGGCAACTTAAGACTCAGTAAGACCCTGTCTCGAAATAAGGGGACCCTGTACTGGCATTCACAGGCAGCCTCAGCCCTAACTCAGGATGTTCCCTGGAAATTCTTCTGCTAACTCAAAGCTTTCAGAAAAATTCAAAATGGGAACAAGCCCAGGACATTTTTTGGGTTTCCAGGGGGAGGAAGTGGCAGTCCCCATCTGCAGAGAGGGAAGCTGCTTACTGAGTACTAGGTATACCTGCACTTCCACCTCATGGGGTCATCTGATGCCCACCCACACCTGAGAGGACATCCAAGGCTGGCCAGCTGGCATCACACCTTGGTCTTCTGCCTCTGGGTCTGAAGTCCCCATCCCAGAGCGGAGAGAACACCCTTTCTGTGGCTTGGTGAGCAGCAGGGTGTTCCCAGGCCCTGAAAGATCAGGTCATAAGGTCCTCTCTAGTTTGGCTTGTTTGTTTGTCACTATCTCTTAGAGGTGGGCCTGAGGGAGCGGGCACCAAGCCTGCCTGCCAAAATGGCATTCCCAAATGGTAAGGAGGGAGGGAGACAGACTCAAGCCTCCATCTGCTTTCTATTGAATGCTTCCTGTTTCCAGAACCCACTGGCAGAGTCCAGGCTCCCCAAATCAGGAACACCTGGGCAGCAGGGCGGCTGAGCAGGGGCTTACACTACACATTTAAGGAAGTGTTAGGACAACAGGGCAGGCGCTCTCACAGGATCTTGACCCTCGTTTTCCTCACTGACAAGGACAAGCATTCCGGGGCCCACTCTTCAAGTATCATTGAGACATCATGACAGCAGGTGGGGCGCTGGGCTGGGAAAAATGGTTCTGCAACAGCTGGGACAAGCAGGGCCCAGGTAGGATAATGGCTACAGTCACCCAGGCCTTGGGAAGTGGTGGCATCTAAGGCAAGGAGCAGAATCAGGTCTGGCGCTTGGCATCCCTGCCCACATGTGCCTCTAGGACTGGCACAGTGGTGGTGACAGCAGCAAAGGCAAGTGACCTATCTTGGCAAGCTGCAGGGATACAAAATACGAACTTGAGGCAGACATGTTCCTGGACATGAATATGTGGCCCCGGCCAGGGGAGAGGAAGGGGGGGTCTATTTTCTAGGGCAGAAGCAGCCCTGTGTTCCTGGGCAGAGAACTGCCTAGGGCTATGCAGTGCTAGGATGGGGCATTGGAAAGCTGGGTGCAGAATGAAAGGGAAAAGCCCACTGGCCAGGGCTTCCTCATAGCAGCCATTCTGTTCTCCATTCCAGTCAAAACAAGGCCTCTCCCAGGGAAGAGAAGCCCAACTGTGGTCAGTGTGGCCCATAAGGGCCTGCAGGAGGAACGACCCATATTAATGGTCCTGCCATCCACCCAGGGAGGGGCTTCAACATCCCAGAGCCCAGGCAACCAGGGCAATAGAGCTGGCCGGCATGACCCTTGGGCAGAGTCAAACAGCGACACAGACCCCTCAGGGGCCAGAGAAGGGAGCTGGGGTGGGGCAGTCCTTGACTCCTGCCCTAGCAGGCTCCTGACCCACGCTCCCTCCAATTCCCTCCAGTTCTGCAGAGTAATTGAAACCAGAAGTAGTGCTCTGCTGCTGACAAAGGCCCCTTGTTCCCAGGCTCCTCACTCATGCTGCACTCTGGACCTGACCCCTACACCAAGCCTGGCTGAGAGCTGCTCCAAGGGAAGAGCCCAGAGCTGTTCTGCCCTGAGGCCCAGGCCTTCACTTTCTATTTCACTCTGAGGTTGCTTCGTCAAAGCCCATCTGACCCTATCAGCTTAAGAAAATGATGCTACCAGCCAGCCAAAGGCTCAAACATAGGGACCACTGTCTCTGCATCTGCAAGTCCCCATCCCAGAGCAGAGAGGCGAGCACCCTATCTATGGCTTTTAGTCCTCAGTAAAGCCCATTTTACAGGTGAGAAAACTGAGGCTCAGACAGGTAAAGCAACTCACTCTCTTCTCCCAACTAATGAAGGGAGAAAACTAGATTTGAAGCCCTAGATCTGTCTGGCCTCAAAGCCCCTTCCACACTGGCTAGATGATGAAAATTCTCCCACGGTTTCCCTACTAGTTGGTAAGGTTCTGTTCCTTCTTTGGATTTATTTTGAGGTGCTTGATAAACAGAAATGAATGAATCAACCAGTGAAAAGTACAGATGTGCACATCACAGCTCTAACTAGCTCTTTCAGGCACATTCCATTCTTTGAGACTCCCAAGCTAGTAGGGAAGAGAGGAGATAATTATTCCCATTTAACAGACAGGGAAACTGAGGCTCTAAAAGGTCAAGGGGCCAGGAACCTTCAATCCAGTGCTCTGCCTACAGCATCCACACTCAATACTGGCCAAGCGGAGGGTAGACAGGAGACCTGAGGAAGGAAGGGTCATGAAGCCAGGGATTCTTCCCTGAGGCCCAAAGAGCCAGAGGTGGCTCACCATTAGGAGGCCCCATGTGGCCAGTTACGCCCTAGGGTCCTGCTGTCTTATTGCTGCTGGGAATGATGACTGGAAGGGCACTAAGGCCAGAGTCTGGAGAGAACACTATGAAATCTCCATCCCCAGAGACAAGGCTTTGCTTTTCTTCCTCACCTAAAACTATGAAGGTCTAAGGTATAAACAACCCAAATATCCATTGATGGATGAATGGATAAGCTAGACACTAAAGGATAAATACTGTGTGATTCCACTTAAATGAAGTAGTCAAATTCATAGAAGCAGAAAGTACAGTGATGATTGCCAGAAGCTTGGGGGAGAGAGGGATGGGGAGTTATTGTTTAATGGGTACAGTTTCAGGTGTGAAAGATAAAAAAGTTCTGAAGTTGTGATGTATATTGATGATGGTTATACAACAACACGAATATACTTAATGCCACTGATCTGTTCACCTAAAAATTATTAAAACAGTGAATTTTATGTTATGTATATTTTACAATTTAATAAACGAAGGGAAGGTGGAGTGGCTCGCGCCTGTAATCCCAGCACTTGGGAGGCTGAAGCAGGAGGATTGCTCTGAGTTTGAGGCCAGCCTGAGCTACGTAGTGAGTTCAAGGCCAGCTTGAACTACATAGTGAGATCTTGTCTCAAAAAACCAAGAGAGAGAGAGAGGAGAGAAAAGAGAGTGAGGAGAGAGACAAGCCAGGCGTGGTGGCGAATGCCTGTAATCTTAGCACTCGGGAGGCTGAGGCAGGAGGATTGCTGTGAGTTTGAGGCCAGCCTGAGTTTGAGGCCAGCCTGAGTTCAATGCCAGCCTGAAATACATAGTGAGACCTTGTCTTAAAAAAAAAAAAAAAAAAAAAAAAAAGAAAGAAAAAGAAAAGGAGGAAGAAAAAAGAAAAACTAAGAGGAGAGTTTAGATATGGATGGTCAGATTTGCTAATCGGGGCTCTTTAGGCAGAGGACTGGCCTTCATGACTTCCTCCTGAGTATCATTTATAATAGCTCTGATCATGCCAGGTGTGGTGGCGCACGCCTGTAATCCTAGCACTTGGGGGGCTAAGGCAGGAAGATTACCTTGAGTTCGATGCCAGCCTGAACTACATAGCGAGACCTTGTCTCAGAAAAAAAAAGAAAAAAGTTCTGATCACCAGCAACCTTCGAAGTGAAACAGTCAAAGATGTCAAAGAATCCCCCCTGGTCTGCCCATTCCCCTCAGCCACGGACTCCAAGCTTCCATAAGAAAGAGGATGCAGGAGAAAGCATCCTGTCAGGCCTAAACTTCACAATCAGGGGTGAGGGCAAGTTACTACCAGGGAATCGGGACAGCTGGACTTATTCCTCGGCATGGAACATTGTCTTCCCCGTCCTAGAGTCTTGAGCACTCCTGTGCCCAGGAAGGGCTACCAAGCAAGTTTATGGGAAAGTGAAACTGCCTCCTGTGCGTGTGGGAGAGCAGAGGTGGAGGGAACTGTCCCCAGGCTTGTGGCTGAGCTGAGGAATGGGGGACAGAGGAGGGGACAGGCAGGGCCCAGAGCAGCTCCTCTGGCTTAGGTAGCTCCTCAGTCTCAGACCCCTCTCCAGGCTAAGGTTGGAGAAAGGAATGGAGCTGTGGGGCCCGAAGGGAGAGCTCTCTCTGGCCCAATGAGTCCAGAAGGGTTAGACCCTGGGAATATGCTAATCAGCCGGCGAGCAGGTCCCAGATGGGGACAGCACATCTGGAGTCTAGGGCGGCATGGTTGGAAATAGACTAGGATAAACATACAGGAGTCCCCTGGGAACAGAGAGTTGAAGCCGACTGGGGGTGGGGGTGCTCCTCTCTGAGTTCCTGGCTTGGCTGGACTGGGGGTGGGGCAGCAAGGAGGAGATGAATGGTGGGTGGCCTGGACTGAGAACTTAAAGGTAATAATCCTTCAGTTTTAGAGGGAGGCCTCCTGAGCCTGAAAGACAGGGAATGGATGACCTGCTGGGGACTAAATCTGCAGGGATGAAAGGGAGACCCCCCCCCCACCACACTTACCAAGTACCATGCCGACATCCAAACCTGTCTCCATCCTGTAAGAACATTCCCACTCACTCATCTGCCCTGCAGCTGACCAAGCATGACCAACTTCGTGGGGAGGTCCCTGAATTTGGATCCCTTGCACAGCCACTAATGGGCCTTGTAACTAGCCATGTCACTCGCTCTTTCTGCTCTCAGTTTCCTTCCTCCTAAAAGACAGGATTGGATTCCTTCTGGCCTCAAACCCTACAGATCTCTTCTTTTATTCATTCCTTCACCTTCCTTCCCAGCTGCATTGCTCACAACCCTTCCCTGCTTAGGGTTCCTTCATTTCCTGGGCCACTCCCTGAACATTCCTGCCTCCCTGCCTTTGTCATGCAGATCCCTCCCCCCAAAACCCACCCCACTCCTTGGCTGATCCAGCGCCTGCCCACCTTGCTAGAATAACACAGAGCCTTAAGACACAATTACCATGCAGGCCATAATACACAACGATTAATATAAACTTAATAAAGTAAATATAGCACTTTTGACAATGTATTAAAGAAAGGTACATCTAAAGACAATATACAAACCTAGAAATGAGGGGGTTTAGGATAATATTCCATGAAAACAGAAAAAAAATACCAAATACACAGTGTGATTAACCTATATAAAAATATATAACTGGGGGAGGTAAAAAGGCACAAAATAAAATGGCTGTTCCAGAGGAGTGGGAGTGGAATGGTTTGTGATTATGTTTCAAATCTCTTTACTATGACTGCAATTCTCTTTCTAATATAAACACTGCTTTTGGAATTAAAAGATCCAGTGCTCTCAAATCCCCCTCATTCCACCTCCTTGAACCCTCCCCACTGCCAGCCCACGATGACCTTTCCCTCTTGAGTTCCTGTGGCACAGGTCTCCTTCCTATTCCTCACAGAGCAGTGGGAGGCAGCAGAGCACCTAGTGATGGGTTCTGGGGCCAGCTGCTGGCTCTGGTTTGAGTCCTCGCTCTTTCATCCCCAGCTACCTGGCATTGGACAGGCCACTTAACCCCTCTGCCTCAGCTGTCTCATCCTTATAAGCATGATAAGGTTCCTGCCTCGGATGAAGCCCCTGAGACCACAGATAGAAACATTCAGCTCTGTGCTGGGCTCTTCATGAACACTAGTGTTATAATTATTGTCACTGGCATGATGCGTGGATGTCTAGTAGCTTGGCATATATCAGTGTACTTGTCTTTCCAACCTGACAGCAGGTTCTTCCAGGCCAGGCCCCGTGCCTGGAAGCACACACCCCGCAGATGCACAGTAAGCACCCCCCCCCCTTCCTGCTCTTTCCCAGTGCATTCTACTTCCTTCCAGGTGCACCAGGCAGAAATGTCACCTGCTTGAAGATGATGGTACCCCAGGCAAAGGCAGCCATATACTCATTTTTTGTCATGAAACAGGATCCTGGGACAGAATTTCACCCCAGCTGCTTGTCCAGGCTGCTAATGCCAGGGCCCCTTACACAGTTTGGGAGATTTTTTGATCAAAGATTGAGATATGGGGACACTGTGTGGAGGACACAGACTAGCCTTCCCTGAATACTGTCAGCAGACGCACCTTGGCCAAGGTTCTTAACTTTGGTGCCTCAGTGTCTCATCTGTGAACTGAGGAGGACAGGATGGTCATTTTCCTTGCAGAGGTGTTGCAAGGATCACATGAGACATTTGGAAATGGACTTCTGAGAGAACAAATGCTGGAAACGCAAGTTGGTGATTAGTGCTGCCATTTATGTTACTAAATGCTGTCCCCTGCCCCTGGCTCCTGCTCTAGATCCCCCCCCCCCGCCCCGTCGCCACCTCAGGCAAACCTAGAGGGGGAAAGCAGCATGGGAGCGAACACCTGGAGCATAGGCAATGGGTTCCCTTACTGTTCACTGGCTTGGCAGAATGGGAAAGGCCAGCCTTTCATTCCGGCCACCTGAGCATCCCGAAGGGCCCAGCCCTTACTGTGAGGTCACCTTTGGTGCCATCCTCAGTGCCTGCTGAGAGGGAGCAGGCCTGGGCTCTAGGGCTTGTGCCAGTTCCCTTCCTCCACCACGTGGCAGGAAGGGAGGTGGGACAAGCTGTGGGAACGGGCTGTTCTATGGCTCAGTGTGGTCTGATCATGTGGGACAGCTCAGTGCACTTTCCATCCAGTATGGCCATCCTTGGTGGCTCTGAGGGTGGTCACAGAGTGAGACTTTATGAGCCACAGTACACCCCTGGGGGGGACACCCCCCCAGTCCATAGGAGGCTGGTGAGATGGTCCCACAGCTGGAGGCCAAGGGCTATGCTCAGAGGCTGAGTGCATGGGGACTTCAAAGGCCCCTGGAGGCCTCTGCCTCTGAACTGCCCGCTCACTGGCCCAGGTCAGCTGGCAGCAGAAAGGTTTGTGTTTCTTTTAATATCAACTCCCAAGCATTTAACATTCCTCGAAGCTTAAACACAGAAACATTTTCCTTAGCAGACTGTGCTTTCTGCTCTGCCAAACATAACCTGGCTGCCTCCCCTTCCCCCACTGCCTCCATCTGCTCCTGTTTCCAGGATACAGTGATTTATGGCGTGTTTCTCCTGGGCTTGTGCAGCTGAGCCAGGGATGCAAGCAACAGGGCTAAAGTCCAGGTGGACAATGCCTGGTCTCACCAGGGGTATATGGATATTGACTGGGTCATGGGCCATGGTGACCACTGAGCTGGCTGTTCTGGGCACCTCTTTTTACTTTTCCATTCCACAGCCACCCGTGGCCCAGGAAGTGTGGCAGCCACTCTTGTCTCTTGATTGGGTAGCCCAGCTCAGAATCCCTTCCCTGCCTGTCCATCTGGCCCAGCCCAGGGATGTGGAGATGGGGCTCCTACTGCTTATCCCTACAGAGCAGGTTCCAGGGACTGGATTTAGAGAGCTTTCTTTCATCATCCCCATTTCCAAAATAAAGAAGAACTGGCTTGTAGTTGCCTAGCAGCACTGTCTCCCTGGTGACAGTTCTGAGGAGTGGGGTACAGGTCTCACAACTTCAGGAAGCTATTTGCTCAGGAGCATGGGTGGCATGAGGCAGATGGCTGGGCCTCTAGCAAATAGTGCCATTACCTCTGCTCAGATACTGCAGCCTGAGATAGATGTGGGGGGAACGAGATTCACACAGCTTCCAGAGCATCAAGAACACCCAGTCAAGATCCAGATACCAAACTACAGCTTTAAGATTCATCACAGAACAAGCACTTCCTGCAAAAAAGCACAGTACGGCTCCCTGTTGTGGACGGGGCTCTCATAGTCCACATTCAGATCATGCTGGAAAAATCGTTAGGAAGCAAGAGCAACCCAGGTCCAACACCAGCATGTATCCGTTATTGTCTCCTTTGATTTCATTGTTGCACAATCTACCCTCATTTATGTCAAAAGTATGAGACCTCACAAGATGCCACAGAGGAGTGCAGATGGCTCCACACTGAAGCCTAGGTCTCCTGACAGGTAAGTGCATAGTAGCCATTTTCAACAGTGGCAGAATGTTCCACAGATGCAAGCTGCAAGCAAGGCCCTTTCCTTTCCGCACATTTACAGGGCACCAAGAAGCTCAGTTGAGGCATATAGTCTAAGCCTGACTGAGGATGTGCCCCTGCTGACAGCCAGAGGACCAACTCTAAGCCAGTGACTCCCGACATAGGTTGAGGACGGTCCAGTAACCCTAGTGACAAGTCAGAGCCAGCCCCCAGCAATCCAACCAGCTCCAAAGCTCTTCTGATAGAACAGCAAATGCCTGCGACGTGCGCCTCACTCCTGACCTGCGCCTGTGGCAGACAGCACTCATACACAGCGCTCTTCCCTCCTGCTCAGGACGCAGCCTCCGAAAACCTCTCAACACAGTGTTCCAGGAAAAAGCCACCAACAGACTGAAACTAGAGCATGAGAGCAAAGGCGATTGCTATCTCTCAAGTCCACCTTGCAGAAATATGGGTGACCCACCTGAGCCAGGTGTGGAGGCCTGAGGAACCTGTAGGCTTTTGGGGTTACAGTAAGAAGCCATTGCCAGCAGGGGTAAATCACCACCTTGGGGAACATTTTTCAAACCCAGTTTTGAACCAAAGTTAGAAAAGGCCGAGCACACACAGACCAAAGGACCTGAGTGAGAAGGAATCCTTCTCAACTGGTACCACACAATCTGGTGCTCCCCAAGCCTGGCCAGGTGCCCTGGATCCTCACCTGGATCTGTCCTTTGCCCATGATCTTGTCCACGATCTCATTGTTGTCCTTGTTGACCTTGGTCTTGTCATAGCACTTCTCATAGCACAGGATCCTCAGGGACTGAGAGCCCTCCAGCTCAATCTCAAATTCCTGGAGAAAGACAGGACGGAAGGCCTTGAATCTCTAAAGCCAGGACATACAGCTTCCCAGCAGGTCTGCACATCAGATTGCAAGGCTGGGGTCAGCAGGGCACATGAGGAATACATCACAAGACACGGAAGAGCACCCTCACTTTCTGGAGTTCCCAGAGGCCTCCAGATCACTGATGCAGTGAAGTTTAGGGGTCTGAGCTGAAATCCCAGTGTTTGACATTCACTGACACAAACACTCATCTGAAACCCAATGGACAGGGAGTGGAAGGCACATGGTTGGGGAGATGGAGCTGGTCCAAGAAACAGTTAAGTCAAGAACAAAGGAAGTAGGATAGGATGGGCAAGCTTGGTGACAACAGGAGTCTTTGTGGGGACACCAGTTCCCTCCACTCACCTCATCCCACTTGGGCTCTGTCGTGTCCCGAAACACCCTGGTTTTAGCTTTGCTGACAAAATAGCCAAAAGAATCCACCTCCAGGGTACAGTACAGGTCTGCAGGGGGGAGCACAGATGGAGATACACCAAGTGAGGCCTGAGAGGACCAGGAATGGGGCCGGAGGTGTGGGTGGTCATGAGGCCCTCAGGAAGAAGGGGGACAATGCATCCAACCTTCCAAATGTCCCCTATAGAAATGCTCTAAGAAAGAGTCTGGGTATTGGTGTCAGAAGGCATAGATTCTATTGCACCACCCATGTGGTCCTGGCAAATCCCCTGAGCTCTCAGAACCCCAGCTTCCTGATGTGTAAAGTGGAACACCATTAGTGACCACAGAGGGGTTCCAGGGACCTGAGCAGATAATAAACCTGGAGAGGCTTTGAATGTACCAGGGCACTGTCCACACACTGGCCATGTTCTCATTTTCTCCAGGTACACAGTAGGCATGCTGTAAATTAATGGCATTATTCAGCATTTCTGAGCTCTTAGTCATCTGAGGATAAAGAAGACCTGGTTTCTACATTCAAAGAACTCAGTGGGAGAGGCAAATTATAAGTGGCAAAACAGTATGCCAGATGCTGTAACCAGGGCTCACCCTGAGCATGATGGGGACACAGAGGGAGAGGCCAGTTCATCCCAGGAACTCAGGGAGGCTCCCCAAGAATGCTTATTGAATGACTATTTGCAGGCCAATCACGTAACCTCTGTGAGATGCCCACAGGAAGACAGGCAAAGGCAGATCTTGCCTGCCAGAGAGGAAGAGAAGGGAGTGGGAAGGGATAGGCCGAGAGGGGTCAGAAGCCCTGGGTTTCTGATCATGTGTGATATTTAGTCCTTCCACCTCTCGGTGACTGTTTCCTTACTTGGCAAATGGATAGAAACTATAAGCTATCTAGCTGACTCACACATTCCTATTAGATATAAAGTAGATGAAAAGTATAACTGGGTCTGGGGCTGTAGCTCAGTGGTACAATGCTTGCTTAGCATGTGCAAGGGCCTGGGTTCAATCCCTAGCACCACATTAAAAAAAAAAAAAAAGTGTAATTTGTATTTTGTGAAATGCTAAAAACAAGCCAGGTATAGTGGTGCATGCCTGTAACCCCAGCACTTGGGAGGCTGAGGCAGGAGAATTGCCACAAGTTTGAGGCCAGCCTGAACTACATAGCGAGACCCTGTCTCTCAAAAAAAAAAAAAAAAAAGCTAGAAACAGACTTTATGCTGCTAAAATCTATAGTACTATTAACCTACAGATTTAGGAGATGATGATAAAGAAAAGAGGGAAAGGGTGTGTGATGGCATTGCACATAGTTACATTTAAGTTCTCTCAGGATTAACCAGTGTGATTGCCTTTTATGGAGAAGGAAGCTGAGGTTCAGAGAGGTTAAGAAACTTGCACAAGGTCACAGAGTTTGCAATTGGCAGATGTGGGACTGGAGTCCAAGTGTTTACAGTTCCAGGGTTTCAGATACCTGGAGGGACGGCTTGGAGAAGAGTTGCTCTTTCAGCCAAAGGGCAGAGGTGATTCCCCTGCCAAGAGAAGTTGCTTCCTTGCCTTTGGGGGAATATCCCACAATTCAAAGCATGCTGGCAGGGCCCAGCCTGGACAGAGCAGAACAGGTGGGCAGGGTGACATGGGTTCATAGGGACTTTCTGTGACATATGAACATAATCCACACAACCTCTTCGTAGGGCTGGGAGTCAGGGGCACTTACTGGCTGATTGTTTAAACCCCTTGGCAGAGTGGACAATGACATGGAGAAAGCCATAGAGTCCTGGAGACTCATCATCTGCAAGAGAGAAAAGCCCCCAGAGTAGGGGGTGGTGAGTAGCTCACCCCCTTTCTACCCGAGGGTGGTGGGAAGTCAGTGACAGGAAGCCTGAGCCTTGGTCCAACAGCACCACCTGGTGGCTGCCTGAGAAAGTCTCCAAAGCCCCGTTTCCTGCAGGGTGAGCTGCCAGGGAGGGCGGGGACCTTCTTCTCTCTGCTTAGCTTGGGAGACAAGTGCACACCCAGGGTCCCGGGCCAGACATTTGGTACTTTCCCCAGGGGTTCTTCCCTTTCCTGTAAATTCTGCCTATCTCTTGGCTGCCTTCCTCAGCCAATCTTCCAAAGTGAAAACTAACCTAAGTCTTTCCTTGCTAATAGAAAAGTGAAGGCTTGTCTCTGTACACTGCTTGAGATGACCCTGATACGCTGAGGGGAGCTCATCCTGAAACCCCTTTCACAGAGCACTTCCTTCCCATCACAACAGGCAGCCAGAATTCACCTGCGCTGGGCGTTTCCAGCTCTGATGACAGCTCTCCTGGCCCAAAGAACTAGGCTCCATGGCTTACCAAGTGGCCTCCAAACTCCCTTGCTTACCATTCAAATCCTGCCAAGATTTGGTCCCTGGAAACTTCTGGCCTTATTTCTCATTTACTATTATAATCTAACTACCATCACCGCCCCCTCCAAAAAAAAAGCAGCCTTTTGCTTCCATTATTTGACTACCTCATGGACTCATCACGATTCTAGCACCCCAGGGTGCGAGGTTCTCTTCTCAAGCCAGAGGGGACTGAGGAGAGCCTGGGGGCCACCTGCGGACTCACTTACTCACAGAGTAAGATCTCTGTGTTCCTGGCAATAGAACAGTGCTAGCCTAGTTGAGAAGAGATCAGCCACTGGCAGCCACGTGTGTGGCCAGGCACTTACAAAATGCCCCAACAGTGCCCCCCGGGCTTGGACCTGCAGGTCAGGCAACCTCGGGCTCCAGATCTTACCATCTTTATTGCTGGTGACAGGAATGTTGTGTACAGTCCTAAGCTTGAAACAGGATCCTGTGAGCACCTGGAGCTCCACAGAGCTCAGGACAAAGGCCTGGAGATCTGTAAGAGGAGCCAAGAGAGGAGGGAGCATCAGCACAGGTCCGCTAGGACCTGCTGCTCTTCCTCGGGGATTGCTTGTGGGAACAGCTTAGTTCTACACTCAGGGTTGGTCCTCAGGACAGGGTATGACTTGTAACATTGCTATGGGCACAGTTGTCGGTGCTGTCCCTGGAATAAAAGGGGAATCTAAGTGAAGAGGCTCATGTGTGTGTTTTGGGGACAGTGAAAGCAAGAGTGAGGGAGGATGATACACACCCTGAGCTCTGGGTCCAGTCCTATCGCTAACTCAGCCTATACCATAAGCAAATCACTTAGATTCTTTGGGCTTCAATTGATCAGTAACATCAACTAAGTGTCACTTCTCCTGGCATCTTATATGGTGGCTATGAGGGCTGAAGAAGAGATATTGGACATGAAAATGTTTGGACGTGCCAAAGGCCCAGTGTTGCCATGGATACCCTCAGACCAGCATAGAACAGGGCAGGACTTTACCCTTTTTCTGTAGTTTCTGAATTGCTTCTCTCCACTCTGACCTCTCATAGTCCGAGGACAATAAGAACAGGTAGCTCTGAAGAGAGGAGATGAGAATTCAGTGGGGTGACCATGGTTAGGCCAAGCATATTCCCAGACAGTGGGGCCCCAACAAAACTCTTCCTTACCCAGACACCCCTGAGCTTGGAGGCAGCTAGGAGTGGGGGGCCTCCTTTCTGAGAAACCAGGTAACAGATGTGACAGTGTCAGTAATGATTAGCAGAGGGCCCTTGTTTCACACCAGCAGGGAGACAGAGTCCAGGGTTGGAACCATGGCAGCCTCTTTGGGAAGTGGAGGCCCAAGTCTCTGTTTCCCCCAGGTCAGGGCCAAGAGCCATGATGAATGGGCAGCCCTGGACTAAGGAAAGGGGCAGTGTCTGTTCTATCCCCACCCTTCCTCACCTTTCCATTCCGATTGTGGATCCGAAATGGGATTGTGGGGGAATTGAGCAGCAGCAGGAACTCATTCTCAAACATCTTCTTTTTGAGGCGCTCAATGGCCCGGCTCTGCCCTTTGTTGGCTTTCTATGTGGGACAAAGCACAGATGGTTTCTCTCACAGTCAGAACTCCTCTCACTCAGCAGCTCGAAGCACAACATCCCCCTGTGTGTTATTCATGGCTTTTTATTTTTTACAACTTGTGATATTTTGACATCTTGGGGAACCTAGCTGGGCAAGGAGAAGACTTAAGCACAGCTTTCATATGCAAATCAACTAATTCCCAGCTCAAATCCCCAGCCATCCCTTATCTACTTCTCACTCACCAGGCCTGGATTTCATCCGCCCTCAATCGCCCAGGGCTGGGGACCAGCCAACTAGAGACCAGCCCAATGCCCAGAGCCCAGCATTATTTGAACAGCCAATCCTAAGCTGTCCCTCTTGCCCTGCCTTGCTTCTCCTGCAGCAACCCCAGTAATTCTGAGGCCCATGCTTTCCCTTCCTCCTCCTCCTGCCTCCTGACCAGCCCTGCTGCTTCCCTCTGTGGCGCTGTGAGGTGCGGTGACCCCCTTCACTTGGGAACTGTAAATAAATAAAAATCTTTCCGTGGCATTAGCTCGTCTGCATCATCATTCGGTCACCTTTGTACCCTGGGTACAGTGGAGATACGCAATTGAAAAACCTCAGACACCTTTCAGCATAAACCCCAGATGGCAGCTTGGCTGCAGAGCCTCCCACCGTTGGCTTCCTGACTCAGCCCAGCCTGACATTTTGCCCCTTCGGCCTCTGTCTCCAGCGGTCCAACCCTTCTTGGCCAGCTTAGCCTTCTCCTCCGACTTGACAACTTCCTATTTATAGTGGTACAGACTCGGTTTACAGACTTAATTCGTTTCACGATTCTGGAAAAGATGGCCACGTTCATGTTCATCACCCAATGTAGACACAAACAAAAACAAAATTTTGCCAAATGCTTCCGTCTGCAAACCAAACTGTTTGCAAACCAAAGCATCTGTGAACTGAGGCGCCATTGTATTTCTTCAGGGACCTCCTCCCTTGTAGTAACTGCTACAAGGCTTCATGTCTCAGTTCTGATGCAGTTCTCAAGCTCCTCAATCAGAATTAATCTAATTAACCTATTTTTTTTTTTTTTTTTTTTTTTGTGGGTACCGGGGGGTTGACCTCAGGACCTCGCGCGCCAGCAGGCGCCCGTGCCTCTGAGCGATATCACCGGCCCCTTTTTCGTATGTGGGTTCCGGGAGTCGAACTCGGGCCCTCGCGCTTGCAAGGCAGGCGCTTATGCCGCTGAGCCATCTCACCGGCCCCATTTTTTTTTTTTTAATCCACCGATCTGGCAAAATTGTAATGACTGCTGAGAGCCAGTGTTGTGACGGTGTGGGGACCAGTGGCTCTCACACACTCCTGAGGAACACCACCAGACACAACGTTTTCAGAGGTAAATCTGCCAATTAAAAGCACACGCCATGGGCCAGTGAGATGGCTCAGCAGCATAAGCACCTGCCTGGCAAGCGCAAGGTCCTGAGTTCGACTGCCGGAACCCACATACGAAAAAAGGGCCAGTGATATCGCTCAGCGGCACGGGCGCCGGCTGTTGCGCGAAGTCCTGAGGTCGACCCCCGGTACCCACAAAAAAAAAAAAAAAAAGCACACGCCATTTGCCCCAGCCACATCACTTGTAGGGTATCTCCAAGAAAAATGTGGCCAGTGATGGGTACTACTGCCCAGCCCCCTAAGGGTTAAGAATCAGAAACAATCTCAAGGGGTCGGTGAGATGGCTCAGCGGCTTAAGCGCCTGCCCGGCAAGCGTGAAGGCCCGAGTTCGACTCCCGGAACCCACATACGAAAAAGGGGCCGGTGATATCGCTCAGCGGCAAGGGTGCCTGTTGGCGTGCGAGGTCCTGAGGTCATCCCCCCGGTACCCACAAAAAAAAAAAAAAAAAGAAAGAAACAATCTCAATACCCAAATCCACTGCTGTGCAGTCAAGCAACAGTGTATAATGCTGCTGCTAAGAGGAATCTGAGTAGATCCAAAGAGCCCTCAGGTACAGGTAGATGAAAAGTTTAAAAAGCTGCAAAACAACATATGTGGTCCTGTCTCATTTAAGGAAAAAAAAAAAAATCACATACATACCAGTATAAGTATAGAAAGAACACACCTCAAACTGTTAAATAATTGGAGGTGGGTAATAATCAGTTTCACTCTATTCACTTCAGCATTATGAGCATTTCTTGTTACAAGTGAGTATTACATTGGTTATTAGAAAAATTAAAGTTTTAAAAGCTGTTATTAAAAAAAATAGCAGCATGGGGGCATAGCTCAGTGGTAGAGCCCTGCTTGCCTATGTACGGGCCCTGGGCTCCATCCTCAGCACTGCAAAAAAAAAAGGAAGGGAGGAAGGAAAAAGAAAAGAAAAGAAAGGAAATCTCTGCTTCTTCTGTGACTTGGGACCTCTGTCTTTCCAGTTACTCTTGTCATGTGAGTCTTGCTGTGTCCCTGGTGCCACACACACCTGCCTTCTCCATTGGACAAGGAGCTCCGTGAGGTGTCTGACACACCTCCTGTGGGTAGTGGGGCTCAGTAAGTGCCAACCTGACTGAGTGCAAGGTCACGTCTGCACACGTCGGGCAGGAGGGAGAGAGCACAGGCCTGGGTGAGAGACATGCATGCCAGAGGCCCCTGAAGTACAGACACTGGGCCATGCCAGATGGAGAAGAGGCTGGGCTGGCCTTCAGGAGAGGACAGCTGTGCTGGTCAGGGAGCTCCCTCTAGGCAGAAGCACCCCTAGTTAGACTTTCAGTACCAGGACACTCCCCCTGCCCCAAACACCCCTATGCCTGTGGTCTTTTCCCCTGCTCAGAAAGCAGAGGCCATCTGGTCATAGATTTCTCAATAGTTGTGTATTAAGCACCCACCAACTGTGTGCTAAGTATTTGGAGCATAGAAATGGAGAAAATAATCCACTCACTGGAGTTCAAATTCTAGTGAAGAAGAGAAAAATCTGACCAAGCAATCATTATCAATACCATTAAAGCAAAGCCAAAGGTGAACATTAGGCACCTGACTCAGACTGTGGTGGGCATCTGAGGGGGGCCTCCCGGGAGGTGATGTCTAACTGAACCCAGATGGGTGAGGAAGAGTCCAGGCCCACCAGACCACCCCATGCCCTTCCTTCTGAGAAGACCTCTCCATGGAAGCTTTCCTCCAGCCACTGGTTTTGAATATAGGAATTTAAGGGTCCATATTTTCCTCTAAATGGTGCTTTGGCTATATTTCATGGGTTTTGGTAAGTAGTACTCTCATTTCCATGTAGTTCTAAATAGATCATGGTTTCTTTTTTGATTTCTTCTTTGATTTCTAGAAAGTTTTACTTTCCAGTCATATAATTAATATTCCAATTATTGATTTCTAATTTTCCTGCAGTGTGGCCTATGAACATGACCTGTATGGCACCAATTATTTTTTAAAATTTTGAGATTTCAGGCAGGGATGTTGCTCAGTGATAGAGCATCTACCTAGGATACACTAGGCCCTGGGTTCGATTCCCATCACTGCAGCCACCACCACCACCACTGAGCAAGAGAGAGAGACAGAGATTTCCTTTGTGGACCAATATAATATAGGATTAATATTTGTGGATGTACTACATGTGTGACTAGAATCTCAGTCTTCAAGCACAAACTGCGATGCACTTTTAGATCAAGCATGTTAACTATGGTATTCAGGTCCTGTCTTTCCTTGTTCATTTCATCTGTCAGTTTCTGAGAGGTCCCTCAGCCTTTTCTCTTACATATGTTCCACTTTTTCTTAAGCAGTCCTTCTTGCTCTTCCTCTCTTGCTTCCTTTATTATAGTGCTCCACATATACTGTTCTCCAGGAAACTTTCCATAATTAAGCCCACTAAAAGCTGAGCAGTCACTCCTTGGCCTTACCTCCATCTGCTCAGAGTTAATCTGTGTTAGTCAGGGGCTTCCTCTCAGCACTCATACATCCCAGGGCTCCTACTTTTGTCCTACCTCCCCTACGAATCAGACCTCAAACCTTACAACTTCCCCTCCCTCCACTTTCCTCAGCACCTGGTTCAAGGACACCCATGAAAACAGTCCTAGACTCGGTTGCTAGATTCTCCTCACCTCCTTCTGGATTTCACTCTTGAGGGCAGAGATCTTCATTTTCATGTCCTCCAGCTCATGGTCTGGGAAGAGGTGCACCTGGGGGCTGGCCTCGGACTCCTCAGGAGATGGAAACACTAAGTCGGCCAGGGGGATGTACCACTTACAGTCATACTGCTGGTGCTTCCTGCAAACAAGCCGAAGGAGACATGAGCCAGAGGGAAGCTGGCTCTTCAACCCAGAACTGCTTGGGTGCAGAACCAAAACACCACCCAAGAGACATTTCCCAAAAACTTATCAAAGACAAGACTGGTCCCTGACCTTGAGAAGCTTGATCAGTAAACACACACATAGAGTAATGACAGTTAGATTCTGGGTCAGCCAACAGGGAGGTCTCTGATCCTTCACTGTGTCAGTCTTCCCAGCAGGACTGGGTTTTTTAAATACTCCAAATCACTATGTATCAAGGAGAATGAAACATTCCTGGTTGGGCTCACACTATCCCATTCCCCATCGGACACCTTTTTCTTCCCTCTAACCTATTCACACTGAGATTCATATTCACCTCCTTTAGGATAGAGATGGGATACAGGTGTTATTCTGAATGCCAACTTTGATCAGTAAGGGTCACACAGGGTACTGGGTTGAGGAGTATAAAGCTTCATCCAAGCCCAATGGGAAAGAATATCATAATTGATTAGTAATGTCTGGCACAGGCAGGACTGTAGGTGAGGCATGTACGCTTTTATTGTTATCTCTGCCTTATAACTATCTCAAATGGGAGTCTAGTTCCAGGGAGTCAGGCCCATTACTGAAGCTCATAATGACCTCTCCTTCTGTGATTTCCTCTATAACTTGAGATCTGCACCTCCCATTTGGTCCCTTACTGTTGCAGCGAGTGCATGCTTGTCTCCTTCTAAACCGTAAGAAGTACACACAATACACAGGAGGTGATAAGGTGAAAGAGGTGAGAGAATATGTAAATAAATTTTGAATAACCTTTTCTGTTTATGGCACAGAGCAGACCCACACTACCAAGACAGAGGTAGAAAGGAGCTTTCAAGTTAGATTAAGGTTTAAATCTCATCTCTTCCACTTCTAGCTGCATGACCTTGGGCAACTTATTTATCGTCTCTAAGGCTTTTCTCTCATCTGTGAGATGGGGACAATAACCAACCACTTTGTGGAGCTGTTGGGTAGATTAGAAGTGATGTATTCAAGCATTTGTCATGGTACCTGGCATGGCATAAGCTCTCAATAAATGGTGGTAGATTTAATGAATATTCACAGAATTGCAGTTAGCAAAAATTTAGAGATGTCTAATAAAAGGAGAATGCTTAAGTAAATGATGGCATATCTACTTGTAACCTCATGCAGCAAAGTAAAATGATGATTATGAAGATCAGGCAGCAACAGGGAAAATGCTTATGACGTGAAATAAAAAAAGCAGAGCCCCAAATTGGGCATTCACTCTGATTACAACTATATGAAAAAAACATAAGAACATTTTTTTTAAATGGTAAGGAAATACAGCTGCAAAAAACTGATGCTTATGTTCGGGAAGGTTATAGCTTTTTCTGTAATGTCCTATTATCTTTATAATTACAGCACAATTTATTTTTAGATAAAAGCTATATGTAGTAATATAAAACTAATTGTTTTTATGTTTCGTTTTTGTTTTTTGAGACAGGGTCTCACTATGCAGTTCAGGCTGTCCTTGAACTCACTATGTAGCCCAGACCGGCCTTGAACTTTTGGCGATCCTCCTGCCTCAACTTCCCAAGTGTGGGGATTACAGGTGTGCGCCACCATGCCCAGCTGATGTGTTTTTATAAAGGAGAGAAACACCAGATTGCCTCAGGTTGTGGAAGGCTCCACAAGAGGCAGGGTGTAGTTACTCCCATGGTGACCCTGAACGCTCTCCTCCATACTCACCCCGCAGAGGCCTTCTTCAGCTTGGCGCACAGCAGGACATCTGTGAAGAGGAAGACATGCCGCAGCTTCCGGGAGCTCTCCGACATTTCCACCAGGAAGCCGTCCTTCACCAGCTGCCGTGTCTGAAGGAGGCACAACCCAGCCTGCTCAGACTACACTGGGAACATCATACAGTGGGGGAGTGCAGAAGGAGGGGCGGCACTACCTAGTGGTTAAGAGCACTGGCTCTGGAGTCATGGATTTGAATCCATACTCTGCCATTTCTTGGCTGTGATCCCAGGCCAAGTTCCCTGATCCCTATGAACCTCAGATTTATCGTCTATACTAGAAGAGAATGTTATCTGCCTCATGAGATAGGATTCATCAAGATGTGCATATAAAATACCACAAAGCCTGGTACACAATATGTTATTAACAAATGGTAGCTTTACATTTTCCCATAGCTCTCAACAGTGGCCCCCTGGATGGACTCTAGTCCAGAATAAGCTGGTTTCTCCACTCTGTGCCGTAACACCCTCTACTCTCAAAGCCCCTCCCAATTGAGCCTGAGAACTTGATCTAACCGCAGCTCAACCCTGACTTGCAGGTCCACTCGGCCCTGCTCATGCTACCTCTCAGTGGATTCTTCAACCAACCTAACAGATGGGAGACCCTGGGTTTCCCTCAGTGTGGCTATGACAGTCCTGGGGCTGCCTCCAGTGTGGGCTCTGGGTGGTCAGGAGTATTTTGCCATGCATAGGACTTCTGGTGTTTCCTCCCTGCCATCCTCAGAGCCAGCGGGCTTCTCTGGAGCTGCACTACTATCCCAGCCTTCCCTGTGTGCACTATATACTCTGTGACCTATATACGCTGAAATATGTCGGTGAACATGTTGAAAGGATACAATTAAAACAACCTGAAACTGATGGTGCGCTAAGCCTGCTGGAGATCTTTCAGATAACCCCAGAGCAAAACACACTAGTGACATTCTAGGGTGTTGCAAACTGGGGTTGGAACTGCATACCCAGACAGCTCCATGCTCTATTTGTCACACTCAAAACCCTGTCCCTCATTACTTTTCTTCCCAGGAGACACTGGATCCTGGTAAATGTAACAAAGGAGGATAAACCCAGTCAGCCTTCTCTCCCAAATGCCACTTAATCACATCTATTAGACAGGAAGCAGTCTATCTGGGCCAGACTGCTGACCCACAGGGGTCACTATCCCTGCGGTTCTTTACACTGCTTCCCCTCACTGAGCCACCCTTTCACCAAGGGCCCCAAGGAGGCCGCTGTGCCACATCTAGGTGCCCATGTGAGACATTTCAGCTGCCTGAGTGGCCTCAGCTATCTCTGCTGCCAGGGGATCCTGCTCTCTGGCTCACTCGCTAGCCCCAGCCTATCTGCAGGTTACTCAAAAGAAGCTCAGAGTTCTTGCTCTCTCAGGCTCTAGGGGGTCCCCTGAGCGTCATACTGGCCAGAGGACATGTTTGCATTCAAGAATGAGGGACCTGGAGGCCTTGCTTCCCTTAGATGGGCGATGCTATAAATAGCTTGCAGCCAGATAGCTCCAGGTACAGAATCCAGTTCTGATGCTTTTGGCTGAGGGACCTCATGCCAGACTGGATTCTCCAGACTCAGTTTACTCTTCTGCTTCATTGGGTATTATGACTTAAGATTTAAAAAATTTCCCTTAAAGTCTCATGCACTCACAGGTGGAGCTTTTGGAAGGTGACCAAATCATGGGGGCCTGACTTCTTGTTGGGAGATGGGGTCTGGTTGGAAGAGGCGGGTTACTAAGAGTGTGACTTGGAAGCCTCTATCTCCTTCCCTGGCTCCTCTCTTCTCTTCTCTGGGTGCCATAATGTGAGCAGCTGTCCTCCACCCAGGCCCTTCCACCATGCTGCTTCTGCCTGGGCCAGTTGAGCATGTAAGGACTGAGACTTCTGCAACTGTGAGCCAAAATAAA
The DNA here is from genome assembly GCA_028451465.1 of Erethizon dorsatum. Lineage (NCBI taxonomy): Eukaryota > Metazoa > Chordata > Mammalia > Rodentia > Erethizontidae > Erethizon > Erethizon dorsatum. Next base: position 38,254,907 of record CM051826.1, read on the forward strand.
CCTTTTTTCTCTTTAAGATGTGGGTGTTGGGTATAGTGTCTCGGTGACAAGAAAGTGACTAAGACATTGGGTTATTTGTGAGGATTAATGAGACATTAGACTTACAGCTCTTAGACTAGGCCCTGAAATGCCATAGGTAATCAGGGTGACCAGGACTGCAGAGCTCACTTTGGCTGTCAGTGGGGGATGAGGGATGGAGAGGCACAGGATGCTCATGTGTGAAGGAGAACAGGGACAGGGGACCTGGTCAGCCACCTATTTCTCAGCCTGGGTGGGAGGCTGAGGTGCAAGCTCACCTCCCCCTTGGGGGTTGTGACTGCAGTCCGACGGGGGTCAATGTCCTCATTAATGCTGGACAGGAAGTTCTGGGAGATGCGAAGGGCATCCTGTAGCAGGGGGTAGTCTGGGTGGTCCACAGGTGTGTGCTTCAGCAGGTCCTGGGAAGGAAGGGTTGAGGGTGGTGGTGGGGGCAGTTCAATGAGAAGACAGTGGGGAGTGCTTGTTCCTCAAAAATAGAATTCTGAGCCGGGTGTGGTGGCGCATGCCTATAATCCCAGCACTTGGGAGGCTGAGGCAGGACAATTACCATGAGTTCGAGGCCAGCCTGGGCTGCAAAGTGAATTCAAGGCCAGCCTGAACTGTAGAGTGAAACCCTGTCTCAAAAAAAAAAAAAAAGGAATTCTGAGGGAGGATACCAGGGACCCACACTCTAATCTGGTCATGCTTATAAAATCTGACCTAAAAATTAAGAGTCAGAGCAGCCAGGGTGAGGGCAGTGTTTCCCTTTATTTCTGGTGTAGTCATGACTCTTTCCTCTGGTGGAGATGGCCAGGCAAAGCCTCATTTCATGAAAGCAGCTGGAAAAGACACCCCTCAATCCATCCCACAGCTGCTCCCAGGACACACAGACCACAAGGCAGGGGATGGGCTAGCCGGAAGTGCCTCCTAGGGAGCATTTGGCCAAATATCAAGCTTGGTAGCCAAGCTATATTTAGGCCCTGGCCCCGTTGGCCTGGTTACCAGAGGCCAGGCAGGCGCAGTCAGGGCTCAGGGACCCTCTGTCTGGCTCCCTGATGGGCTGTTCTCAGTGATTCCAGTGCCCTCCCACCATACTTCAAACCCCTCCCTGGCCATTCGGGGGCCTGACACTCACATGTAGAACCAGAGTGCTCCGAGTGACCCGGTCTATGGGCTTGTAAAGCAGAGCTGTTGAGGAAGGCAGGGAAAGAAGGGTGATGAAACGCAAGGAACAACTCCAGACCAGCTTTATCCCTTAAACCACATTGTTTCCCCAAGTGAACACTCACTTGCAGGAAACCAAAGAGGGTTCTGAGGCAACCTGTACCTCTACTCTCACTCCCACAGTAGGCTATCCAACAGAACAGGCTAAAGCACCGTGCTGGCCACTCAGGTCCCTCCCTACTTCTGCCTCCTCATCTCATCTCCCATCAGACGTGACTTCTTCGAGGACCAACCCCAGGCCTGGCCTGCCTCGGAGCAGGTCTCCTCTACATATCACCCCTTGAGTTCCACTATACATAGCCATACCCCAAAGTGGTCCAGCACACTCTGGGCCCCACCCAGGCCTCTAGGATGGGGGAAGAAGACATTCCATTTTTCTAGGAAGGGCTCTCCCATGCCTATCATTCTCATACTCCTTTAGTTAAAGGCCGAGCACCGTCAGTTGGGAACAGCATGTTTCATTCTGGCCCGCACATCCAGCCTCATCTCTATAAGAAAATATGCTTCTTTCTATATTCCCTTGAATCTCCAGAAAGAACAGGATCGGCTGGGTGGCCAGGAGGCAGGCCAGATCTCCACAGAAAGCCTCTGCCCTCAAGCCCTTGGCCTCCTGAGGGGCAGACTTCCTGGAGGGAATTCAGGTAGGCCCTTGATGATGGAAGCCCCAGAGGGGCTAGGAAAATGCAAGTTTAGCTGGACCCCAGGTGCCACACCCCTCCAGACCTAGACACCAAATGAGGATTGCTGGGATTCAGCAGGGACAGGTGGAGGAAGCAGCTGGCAGCCCAATACTTCCAAACATCTTTCCAGCAAGCAGCTGCACTCACCCCTCCCAACGTGGTGGTTCAGCATCGGTCTTGCATCTGGATTCCCTAAGGGAAGGGGTCATGACCTTTGGCTTCCTGCCATAAGAACAGTAAAAGGCAGGGTGCTAGTTTGAGAAGGAGGCCCTTACCTGGGTGTCCCATAGGACCAGTTTATAACAGATCCCTGAGCTCATGCCCTAGCCAGGCCCCAAACCAAAGAGCCCCTGAAACCCTGTGAATTACTAAGAGGACACTTCAGGGAACAATCTGCTGGCTATGGAGAAGATGCGGTCTCAGCAGTGTGCCAAGAGTCTTATCTGCAGTCTTTGCTTGGCTGCCCATTAGAATCACTGGGGGAGCTCTTAAAAGAAACAGATGCCCCCACCTTCTCTTACCCCATCAACTAAACCCAAAACTCTGCAGGGTGAAACCAGGGTGGCAGCATTTTTGAAATGCTCCTTTGCGGATTCTGGTACGTAGCAATGGTTGAAAACCACTGCTTAATGCAAACACAGTATGACTTATTTCTAGCCCTTTCACATATAGCAATCCCTAGAGACTCTCTCCATGGCACACAGGAGCTGGAATGGGCAGGACAAGGTTTGGAATATCGTGAGATGGTGAGGGTAAAGCTGTCACCAGCTCATGGGGGGGCCCATCTTCAGGGGAAATTCACCCCAGGATGACCCCAGAGACCTATCAGGAAGCACAAGGTCAACAGATATCTGCCAGGGTGGCCCTTGAGTCCCAGCCCCCAGGAAAGCTGACACTGCACTGTCAGCTCCTCCAGCCCTCTCTCAGGTCCCAGGAGGAAGAGGTTTCTGACTAAGCTCAGACATCTGCACAAATGTCGGGTTGGGTTTCAGAGGGGTTATTAATATGTCTGCAGTCACCTCAAGAGTCCACCTGACGGGGGTGTGGGATGAGTCCTGCAGCCATGGCCTTGGCAGAATAAGGGGAGGGCGGCTGGGAGGAAAAGTGGGGAAAGGAAAGGACAGGGAGAAGTTGTGGGGCCAGTTGAACACAAGGAAACCAGGAGAAGCAGGGCACCTCCAGTGTTTGAGCTTTCCTGCCTCTGCACACCTGCTTCCTACACATATTCAGGGTGAGAAGCCTGCCCTTGGCCAGGAGCTGCTTCCCCATCCCTGTGCCAGCCCGCTGCCTGCTCCCACTTCACCCACTGTCCCCACTCCTCCCTGCAGCCTGGCACCCACCACCCGACAGCTGCCACACTTGTCTCGCTGCCTCTTCCAGGAAATCTTCCCTGACCAGTACCTGTGCAAATAATACCTGCAGTGGCCAAAAGTCAGACCACTGCTATGAGCAAGCTGGTTGTTTTCCAGTTTGCTGGGGGTATATTCTGTGTCTAAGCAAATTGGTGTAGGAGCCTGCAGTGTTTGGGAAATGACACAGAGCTCTGTGACCATGGCACTAAGTTAACTGCTCTATGTGCGTTATATCCTGTGATTAAAAAGGAAGCAAATTTCACTAGTCCTATTTTACAGATGGTGAAACTGAGGAGCAGAGACATTATGTAACTTGCTCAGTCACAAATCTGTAAGTGGTAGCTGATTTTGAATTTTTGTTCACTCATGCTCCTAAAGTTGAGCAGACTTCTTCCTCAGGAGAAGGCAGCTCCTATAAAAGGTCGGTGACCTACTGGAGAGTTCTTGGAAAGATTTGCCAGGGGTGAGCTGGCCTTTCTTTAAGAGCCAGCTCCTCCCTTCCCCATTCTCCACTTCAAAGCTGACTTCAAAGATGGCGTTGTAGGAACCAAAGAAATCCTGAACTCCAGGCCCTGGGCCTGTTTCACTAAGACTAAGTTTCCTTTTGGGGAATGTTGACCCTCTTCCCTTTTAGGGAAGCAGAGGTAAGACCTAGCCAACTCCTAGGCCAGTCCAAAAACAGCATTTACCCTCTGCTCTTTGCACCAGCCCAGCTCTTCTCTGGACCACAGCCTGTCAGAATCAGCCAATGGGCACGAGGCTGACAGGGAGGCTTCTGCCCTTCAACTCCACTGCCCACAACTGCTGCCCTTGTGGTTGTCTCCATCACAAGTGGTCTTTGACACAGGACAGCCCAGAAAGGTGAGGGGACACTGGTCTTGCACAGCTTCTCCAGAACAGCGGCCTCTGGGAAAGAGCCCAGGAAACCTCATCCATCATCTCTCCTCCAGCAAATTACCACCCCCCTCAGTTCAGCCTTTGAGGAGGAGCCCCAGGTTACCACGGAGATGGGAAAGCAAAGTGACTGAAAAGGGTACAGACAAAAGGCCTGGTGGGAGGGAAGAGGAAGGTCCTAAAACCAGCCACCTGCCGCTTTGACATGCATGGCCCACAGCAGCTGGCATAGAGGCAACATTTGCCCTCCACCCCATGCCCTGCCAAAGGCAGCTTAGATCACTTCTAAGGCACCTGTCTCAGAGCAGGCCCACCAGCTTCTGGACACCACCCTGCCTAGGCCTGTGAGCAACAGCCAGGCTGATAGCACATGTCTATCCCAGGACCAATGCCCCCGCTCCCACCCCAGCTAAGAAAGCTGCACAGAGGATGCTCTGGCTCCTTCCACTCAAGGGTGGGTGTGTGACCTTCACAAAGCAGCAGCCTGCCACACCCCCTTCTCGCAAACCCAACCTTCCTGCTCAGCCTGGATACCTTGGCTTAGAGGTGCCTGGAGGCTAGAAGGAAACCTCCTGGGAGTAACCCTTTTCCTTCCTGCTCTCTCAGCTGCTCCTTGCTCTCCCAGTGGGTCTTGAGAGGAGGCAGCATGTATATTGTGCACACAATACACAGGCTTCTCAGCCTGCTCTCCTCTCTCTGGAAACAAAGAAACTCCCAACTTCTTCCTCCAGCCCGGACTGGCACCTGCTTGCTTCAAACTGCTACCATCCAGGCCCTCTGCCCCTCTCTGCCTGGCTCCTGATGACCCTCTCCCTGGCCTCAGGGTTACCCTGTCTGCAGACACAGCCTGTCATTCTCTCCAGGAAGTTGCTCAAAGCCTCTCATGTATATGCAAAGCCACCAGTTCCCCACAGATCCTTGGGAGGGGGTGTTGGGGGGAGATGGACCCTTCCAGCCTGGTCCTTCCATTTTAAAGCCAACCTGCCCTGAGCAGCGCCCCCACCCCTGCTGGTTCTAAGGGAAGTGCACACAGGTCCAGCCAGTTGCCCAGCCTCCCTTCTCTGCTACCCCCACATCCTGCTAGCCACATTTAAGCCCGTTCAAGCCAGCCCCCAGGTGGTTTAAGGCACATCACCTCCCATGGAGGGGTGCCTGGGTTACCATAGGTGCAGTTACAGCAGAAGCGAATGATGAGGAGAATTTCCATGGCAGCCTCTGTCCCTGCGGCAGGGACGTGCAGCCATCGCTCCCAGCTCCCAGCTTCCTTCAGCAGCCTGGCCACTCAGCCACCTTGCTGGTGGCTGCTGCACAGCCTCTAGAATCAAGCAGCCGCTTCCGAGTGCTCCTCCAGCAAGGGGGAGGGTGGGAAGCGTGTGGAGAGGCAGGAGGAGGGAGGAGAGGGAGGAGGGAGTGAGTGCCTGCTGGCATCCTAAGGAGGAGCACGTTTGTAGTTGGCCCACTGCCTGGGGAGGAGAGGCTGGATTCATCAAGTGCGCACATGCACACGCGCGCGCGCACGCACACACACACACACACACACACACACGCAGGGAGGACACTATTCCGTAGTTGACAAAATCAGACAAAGGAAGGTGACTGTAATCCAGCCATTCCCCAAAGTACCTTCCATGGTGACTGACGTGTGGCTGTCCTTGGAGTCCTTGGGCCCCTTCACTTTGAGTTCCTGGCAGAGGGAGGAGAGGAATCACTACCAGGTCTGTCCACCTAGCCACTGTGAACATGGCAGGAACAGGAGCTCTGCACCCAGGAATGCAAATACGGGGAGACAAAGGAGACCCACATCATCTGCCTCTGGCTCACCACCTACATTCCCTGGAGATTCCTGAGTCCAGTAGCTGGGGTGCAGGCAAGAAGGGAAACTCTGGGTACGAAGTCAGGACCAGTTTGTAGCAACCACTGCAGTAATGGGACTCCAACAGACCCTGACACCCATCCACGCAACTCCGCAGTCCTTCCTGACAATAAGCACAGCGGGAACAGGTCCCCACCTCCCTGGGATACCCCCAGCAGCCACTACTCAGGGATTATGCATACATCAACCAGGGCAGACAGCATCTGAGTAGCAAGCACCAGGTGTGCCAGCAGGTCCTTGGGGCATGAGCGTGCTTGAGATGTGGAGGAAAGGTCTGCACACCTGGGTGGGGGAGGAAGACTAGGGCACAGATGCTGTGCTCCACAGGACAGTCTAGGTTACACCCTCCCCATGCAAGAGGGACTCATCCAGTCCCCAGTCCCCCTGACACTCCTACCACCTGTCTGTGCTGGACACCAGAAAGGAGACTGCCAGGGAGGCAAAGCCACTACCAAGTGACCTGGAGTGAGTGCTGGAAACAGACTCTTGGGTCAGTCAAACCTCTTCTATCTGCTTTGGAGGGAGAAGTGCCCCAGCTCTCACTCACAGGAGGGCAGCTGCAACTGGAGCTGAAATGCAATCCTCACTTGGCAGACTGAGTGCTCAGAGCTGAGAGAGGAGTGTCCCCAGAAGACAGAGGGTGAGGTGAGGCCAAGGTCAGGCACCCAGGTGATACTGCCTGCTCTTCCTGGGGGGAGGTGGGGACACCCAGGCAGCAGGAGCTCATTTCCTACTCCTGTCTCCAGCTGTTTCTAGACAGAGAAAACCCCCAGGGATTGAGCTTGGTGCCTGTGTGTGTGTGTGTGTGTGTGCGTGTGCGCGCGTGCACGTGTATGCAAGGGGGGGTGGGTAAAGTCTCTCACTGGCATTTGAATTCACTGGTGCCTGGATTCCCAGCTTTAGGGAATTTTGTTCCACGCCACCCCTCCAGTGTAGCCTAGAGGTATGAAATCACTCCTGCTGCAGAGAAGGGCCTAATTGCAGTAATTAAGTGGCAGCGCCATCAGGAAGCAATGGCGTCACTGAGTGAGTCAGGATGAGCAGCCACCTGGCAGAGGGCCATGGGCCCAGCTCTGCCCTTTGGGACAGACAGGCACTGAGAGGGGCTTACAAATGGGTGCAGGGCCTTCTGCCTACACAAAGAGAACAGGCAACCAGCCCAGGCTAAGAGGAAACCCCACACTCTGGATTTTCTCTGGGCCATACTGACCCTGGGCAGCCAGGCAGCCAGGGCAAGGCCATACTTGACATAGATCAAGGGCGTCCAATTTGTTCCCAGGGAGGGCTGGAAACCATGAGGGGAAGTTCCATTCTCTAGCCTCGTGACCCCACCCCTCAGAAGAGGGACTGCCCCACTCAGTCTGTCCTCACAGGCAGAGGGTGACTCATCTGATCCATGGGTTTAGAAGAAGAAACCAAGCTCAGGCTTCCTCTCTCGGCACCTTGAGTTAGAGGGACAAGCTCTGCCATGATTGTAGGGAGGGCTCTGTGGCTTCCAATTCCTGCCAAGACTCAATAGATGTTACTTCCAGAGGAGAAGTGTCTAGCAAGTCCCACGTGGCTACTGATCCAAACCCATATGTTCCAATCCAGCTTTTTAATAATCAAGCTGACATTTTCATTTCTTTCTGGCTAGCTCTTGTGTGGCCTCTCAGTTGACTCCAAAGTTGGGGATAACCAGGATCCCCAACAGATGCAGTTGGGGATCACTAACTTCTTCAGCATCAGAGCTGCGTTGGGGAGAACAAAGGGCCAAGGGAGTCTTTTAAGGGAGGACCTCCAAAAATGCAGACACATCCCCACCTCCTCAGAAATAAAGGTTCCCCTTCCCGTGATCTTGGAGCTGGGGGCTTCCTGCAAGGCCACTGGCATAGGGGTGTCAACTGAAGTCATTTTGGATAAAGAGTGGGTGAGGCTGTGTTCTTGAAGGATCTGAGAGCACCATCCCCTTCCTGCCACTTCCAGGACAGAAGTGCCAATGGCAGACGATGCCATACCTGTGTCCTGCAGAAGCATGCAGAGAAGGCTTAGCTGCACTGGCAAGAACAGCCACGTCCCTGCCCAGAGGCTCTAGGGTTTTTTATCCCCTTAAGTGGCCCTTGCTGTTTCACTGTTTGTAAGACTGCAGAGTCTTAGACTTGGCAAGGGTCTTAAAAGACAAACTAGTCCAGGCTTCCTTAAATCTTCCTGATTGCAAAAATTACCCAAGAGCATGTTAGAATAGAGGCTCCTGGGTCCCACCTCAAGCCTTCTCAATCATAAGTTCCAGGGAGTGTTTGTGGAAATCTGTATTTTAAACAATAATTCTTATCAAGCAAGTTTGAAGAGCTGAACAAGTGCCAGCAGCTCTTTCTACAGGAGAAGAAACAAAGGTCAACAGAAGGGAAATGACTTGCTCAAGGTCACCAGGGCATGGGAAAATATTGTTTTCTTTTCTTTTTCTTTTTTTTTTTTTTTTTTGGCTTCTCCTGTTTCTTTCTAACCTTAAATGGAATTTTAAAAAATCAAGTCAATCAATATTCTTATATTAAAAGGAAAAATGTCGGGTGCAAAAAGCAAATGTCAGGCTATGTGTTACACACGAGGGCAACAGATTCCTGCCTGCCTCCCAAGGAAGGAAACAGGTAAAAGCTGAAGGGCTCCAAGCCACTCCTGGAGCTCAGGGTCACTGCGGTGGCAGTGCAGGGAGCTGCCTACCTCTGAGATCTTCTGGAATTGGTTGTTGGACTGGCTGCATTTCTCAGCTGTCTCCAGAGCGACTTTATAGTTATCCACGAATGCTTTGTACACACCAAGCTGGCTGGCCTGCAGAAAGGAGACAGAGAATGCAGAGAGAGGAAGGTGGGAGTGGGATGGGGAGAGCATTAATGAATGGATGAAAGTTTAACCAGAGCTCCTAGAGCACCCTTCTCACTCAGAACCTCTAACTCAGCTCCAAAGGGCTCGCTGGAAATGAGGGGAAAGGCAGGGATGAACATATTACGGTATCCCTTTGAACTTGACAGTTTCCATGGAAACTGGCTCAGCCAATAAGGTTAACAAAGGGAGTATGGGGTGGGGTGAGAGCAAGGCAGGCTTTGTTGGCATGCCAGAAATTCACACATCATATTTGGCTTTCTGCAGCATCATGAAGGTCTCACAGGGTCTGAAGCCCCTTAATGCCTCACACCTCTTTCACACCATGGAATTAGAGCAAGGGGAGACAAAGAAGTGGGGTGGGCATGTGTGGCCTGCTCAGTGCCCCACTCTTCATGGGGCCCTTGGGTACCTGTCCCCACCTCCTTAGCCTGCAAGGAGCCAGAGCCCCTGCCTTACTATACTCCTGCATTACACCTGGAAACTAACACAGCTTTTCCTGGCTTGTGACCACAAAGAGCCTTACCTCCTCTAGGAGGCAGGGCAGATCCCATCACTCCTTTCGGCAAAAAGGGAATCCAGCTGGGCGTGGTGGCACAAGCCTGTAATCCCAGCACTGGAGAGGCTGAGGCAGGAGGATCGCCACAAGTTTGAGGCCAGCCTGGGCTACATAGTGAATTCAAGGTGAGCATGAAGTACATAGTCAGACCCTGTCTCAAAAATAAAAAAATTTTTTTCAAAAGAGGGGAAACCAAACCTCACTAAGGTCTCAAATATTTATGGCAAAAAAATATTTATGGCAAGACTTCTCTGAACTGTATATACATATTTCCTCCTAAGGGATCAAAGGGTGGAAATTCAAATTAAAGCTATAATAAAATACTACTTCATACCCATTAGAAGTGTCAAAACTTAAAAGTCTGATGATATCAAAGGTTGGCAAGAACATGGGGGAAATATGAGCTTTTCTAGACTGCCTGTAGGTATTAAGTTAGTACAATTATCTGCAGACTAACTTGTCAATAACTAATAAGGCTGACTACAGGCAGTGCCTTAGTCTGTTGCTTGGCAAATCCATTTCTAATACAAACCATGGCATTACACTGTCCAACGCCACAGCCAAAAGCTATGTGTAGCTACTGAACAATTGCAATATGGCTGGTGTAAAATGAAAGGTTCCATATGTAAGAGGATGTAATTAAACTACACCCTTAGTTTTTTTTATTTGATTATATGCTGAAATGACAGTATTTGGATCTTTGGAATAGATAAAATGTATTCTTCTTTTTTTGTGTGTGTGTGTACCAGGGGTTGACCTCAGGACCTCGCGTGCCAGCAGGCGCCTGTGCCGCTGAGCGATATCACCGGCCCTTTTTTCGTATGTGGGTTCTGGGAGTTGAACTCAAGCCCTTGTGCTTGCCAGGCAGGCGTGAATGCCGCTGAGCCATCTCACCGGCTCCCCCCGTTTTTTTTTGGTACCAGGAATTGAACTCACAACCTTGTGCTTACCAGGCAGGTGCTGTACCGCTGAGCTATATTCCTGGCAATAAAATATATTCTTAAAGTTAATTTCATCTGCTTTTTTTTGAGGCATGGCCTTGTTATATTGCCCAGGCTGAATTCGAACTCCTAGGCTCAAATGATCCTCCTGCTTGCACACCTCCCAAGTAGGTGGAAATACAGGTATGCACCCCACACCTGGCTTCACCAGTGTTTGTTTTGTGGTACTGGGGATTGAACCCAGGGCCTTGGACATATTAGTCAAGTGCTCTACCACTAAGGTACATCCCTAGCCCTATTTCTACTTTTAAAAAATGTGGTTACTAGGGCTGGGGGTACAGCTGAGTTGTTAAGCACTTGCTTAGAATACTTGAGGCCCTGGGTTTGATCCCTAGCACCATCACCAAAAAGGTGGGGACAGTGTGGCTAGAACATTTAAAATTATACATGTAACTTATGACTTCTTTCTATTGGATACCACTGCTCTCGAAAAACTTGCATATGTGTGTGCCCAACAACATATAAGCAAGGGTTCTCACTGCTTCCCTCTGTGGTGGAAGGGCTAGAAACCAGTGCTCATAAATACAGGAACGCAGACATACTACAGTTAAGATGAATAAACTAGATTCATGTGTAGCAACACCAACACATTTCAAAGCAAACACTGATTGAATTGCAAAATGTGACACATAAACACATGCACATTTTAAAAGTACATGGAATGTCATAAAAAGAGATATGTAATAAAAATACAATATGCAGTATACAAGGGTACCCATCAGATTCATACCAGTAGCTGTTTCAAGAGAAAAGGGGAAGGGAGGGGAAAACTTCCCCTTCGTCTGAAATAGTTTTTATTTTGTTATTTTTTGCAGTACTGGGAATTGAACCCCGGGTCTCATTCATCCTAGGCAAGCACTCCACCACTGAGTTTCCTTCCCAGCTCCCCCCCCTTTTTTTTAAATTTTGAGACAGGGTCTCACTAAATTGCCCAGGCTGGGCTTAAGCTTGTGAGTCTCCTGCCTCAGACTCCCAGAATGCTGGGAGTACAGGCATGTGCCAACGCACTTGGCTGTAATACTTTATTTTTTTGATTGGAAAGTTTTGCCAGGGTTTGGGGATGTAGTTCAGTGGTAGAGCACTACCTAGCATGCCCAAGGCCTTAGGTTAGATCTCAAACACTACCCAAAAGAAAAGAAAAGAAAAGAAAAGAAAAGAAAAGAAAAGAAAAGAAAGAATACATTTTGGCATTTATCTTCCAAGCTTTACATCTATAATTCTGGGAGGTATATACAAAGTTGTCTATGTTATTCTCCAGATTTTGTAGTTTAAATTTTTGTACAATAATGTAGCAAAGGGTGAAGCTGTTGCCAGGTTTCCTCAGGGGCTTCTGCTTCCTACCAAGGTGCTGAGGACAGTGTGCTGACCTGCAGCCTCACTCCGGATCACTCTGCTCCTTGCAGTCTGTAGTATCAGACTCTCAGGAGACAGAGCCCTTTGTGGAAGCTGGTGGGGGCAGGAAACAGAGAAGCTAGATAGAAGAGTGAGAACTGGGATGTTTGGGAAGCAGTGAAGGTCTCAGACCCCAAGGGGCTGGACTTTCTAGAAAGAAAGCTCTTGGAGAAGAGGCAGAAAGGGATGGAGTCTGAGTCTTTTTACAGAAGAGTACTGGCCATCTGTGGCCCACACTACAGATGTGCTAGACAGTTACATCCTAAGCCAGAGCACAAATCATAATCTTCTTCCGGGAAAAGGTCCTGTGGCCACCATTCTCATCCAAAGGGTAAATCCTGAATGCCTGGGATGATGTGCTACCTTCTCATGGGCCAGGAGTGGGAGCCACCTGTGCAGATGCCTGTGTGCAGGGGTTATAGGCACTGCCGTTCTCCATTTACCCTAGGGCTGGCCAGCCCGAGGTCCAGCCTGCTAAGTTCATTAACTGGGAAGCGGAGGTTGCCTGGAAACAGCAGCTTGGCACTGGAGTGATGTCATAAAACAAACAGCAGAGATGCTAATTCCCTTCTCTTGGTAATGAATAATCAAATACCCAGAGAGTTCAGCTGAAAATAAACTGCCTCCAGATGCCTGGCCTGACCTGGCTCCACCTAGGCCCTGCCCAGCCCATAGCCCCGGAGCCTCAGACATCAGTTTATGATGCTGGGGTTGGGTAGCAAATTCACAACCAGGCCTGTGGAGCTGAGACCAGGACATGGGACCCCAGTGACAAAGATACGTCAGGACAGCCTTTCCACTGTCCTCTGGCTGCTCACTCTTCCACCCTGGTTAGCCCTCTTTTGCACTTCTGAGGGCTGAGAAGAGGCTGCCCTACAAGCCAAATCAGCTCAGACTCCGGGGACCAGAAAGGGACAATGGGGTGTTCACCAGCCGTGCACTGGGGGAAGCATCTGGGTCCACCAGAACCAGAAGTGTGGTATTCCCTTGAGACATTACTTCCTGGATACCTTTCCCTGTTAATAACAGTAATAATAACAATAACAGCAGCAGTGATGATAATGGCTAACTGTTGAGCATTTATAATTTACAACCTTGCAGAACCTGTTCCAAGCACTTTTCAGTTACTAACTCACTCCTCCCAACAATCCATAGTAGGTAAATACTATCACTACTCTCGTTCTACAGATGAGGAACCTGAGTCACAGAGAGGTGGGGGAAGCTGCCCAATCACATGATTGTCTGTGGCAGAGCTGAGATTCAAACCCAGGGGTGACCTGGCTCTAAAAGCTGTGCTTCAGTGATATTTGCACACCCATGTTTATAGCAGCTCTGTTTGTAATAGCTAAATCTTGGAAACAGCCCAAATGCCCATCAACTGATGAATGGATAAAGAGGATGTGGTTTTTTAATACAATGGAGTACTACTCTGCCATAAAGAAGGATAAACTCGAGATATTTCTAGGTAAATGGATGCACCTTGAGACCATACTCTTAAGTGAAATAAATCAGACACACGTTTAAATATTGCATTGTTTCTCTGATGTGACAAACCAAGAGGATAAATAAGGACCAAAATGTATAACAGATATTGGAAAATAGGAAGAAAATGTTCAAATGGAAAGGGGAAAGGGGAGAGGGGAGGGGGAAAGAAAGGAAGGGAAAAGAAAAAAAGAATAGAAGGAAAAAATGGAAACAAAGCTTTTGTAAATAAGGAGGGGAAGGATTGGGGAAAAAGGAAGACTCAAGATATATGATATACAAGTACAAATTCCCTATGGTGATGTAGCCATCATGTATATCTAAAATGCACAAAAAAATTAATTTAAAAAAAAAGCTGTGCTTGTCCACACAACATGGCTGGTCTTTTAACAAAAAACAAACAAAAGAAAACAAAACTAGGCCCTTAGGAAACAGATGTCTCCCTCAAGGCCTAGGCTCTCCCCAGACCCAAAGGACAAGGTTATGGTTGGTTCATTCATTCATTCATTCATTCATGTATTGACTGCTGGGCTGGTTCTGGGGGTCTAATGAGAAGAAAATACATTTTGTCCTTAGGGTTTTGGGGGTTTTGGGAAGACGGGCAGTTCTAAGTGCTCATGCAAGATGAGAACAGCAGGTGGGGAAGGCTCCTCTGAAGAGGTCACTTCTAAACAGGGAACTGATCAAGAGAAGCCAGATGGGACGGGGAAGGCCACTTCGGCCAAGTGGAACCACAAGTATGCCAAGGTCAGAAAGTGCCTGCAGTGTGAACTGAGAGGAAAAAGTCCTGCATCAGTGGGCACAGACGGTTGGGGAGGCAGCAGCCAGAGGCCAAGGGTCAGCATCCAAAGGGTCTCACCGCCATTTCTGGAGCCTGGCCTTCAGCCAATTGGCAAGGGGGAGCCTCTGGCAGGATAGAAGCAGGATTCAAGAAGCAAGGTAGCTCATTATAAAGGCTCTGGGTTCAATCCCCAGTACAATCAATCTATCAATTAGTCAATCAAATAGCAAGGTCAGGGTTTAGGCAACTCTTTCCTGCTGCTAGCAGAGGGGGCAATAGGTGTGGAGCAGGCCCCAAGATAGGGGCCACACATGAAGCCATGGTAAGGGTTCAGAAGAGGATCAACGGGCATCAAGAGGGACAGCACTGGAAGGGATAGGATGAAGTAGGTGGCTGTGAAGGACTGTGAAGAAGTGGACTCCAGGGGTTGGGGTTGTGCTTGCCTAGCATGTGCTAGGCCTTGGGTTCCACCCCCAGTGCCACAAAAATGGAGAAGGGGAGGGGGGAGGGAGAAGGAAAAGGAGGAGGGAGGGGGAGAGGGGGGAGGAGAAGAAGAGAAGTAGATTCTTTGGGATATGGGAGTAAGTGAGAAGGGAGAGGAAGTAGGTCAGCTTGGGGAGGGGGAAGTGCCATGAGTCTAAGACCCTCACCTAGATACAGATAGGAAGAACAGCAGGTAACTTCAAAGACAGAGAGTTCGACTTTGAACATGCTGAGCTCCAGGCCCCAGGAATATCCAAATAGGAGTCTCTTCCAGGGTGAGAAACACAGAGCCCTGTCCATTCAGCTAGTCTCAGGGCAGGAGAGGAAAAGCAGGGTGTTGCTCCCCATTCCCTCAGTCATTCACAGCCATGGAACAGGAGAACAGCTCCTGGCTCCCAGACCCCTTTGTGCCTGCTGGCTTGTTAGAAGTCACAGTGGAAGTCCAGGGAAGTACTGGGTGAAGGATCTGTGGTCTGACCTGGTCGTCCTCCAGGGGACACAGAGTCAGAAACAGGGTAGAACATGTTGCAGAAGCCCTGAAAACTAAATTTCTGCAAGTATCTCCCAACGCTAAGTCAGTACCTTAATTCTATTCCTCAAACCCTTCCCCCATCCCTATGACCGCAAGCAGAGCTGGGCTCTCAGTGCCTTTCACTCTGGGGGCCTGAGCAGATGATCATTAGGTGAGGCATTCTCCATCCAACTGCTCCATCTTACAGAGGACGCACAGGGATGTAGAGAATTCCAGAGGTCTTGGGTAAGCAATCTTTGCCCCCACCCAGCCTGGCACATGCCTTTCTGTCCATGGAGGTACAGGGCACCCCAAGCCCAGGAGGGAGGCTTCATTTCAGCACAGGCACAGGAGCCTCTGTGGAGAAAAAGGCAGCACTCTTCCAGAGCACCCACATACATGGACCACGTCCCCATCATTCCTGGAAACACTATTAGGGCTTCACCAAGAGGGCCTGGAGTTGATTCCTTGGGCCCAGATGCCCCATAAAGCAGAGACCCGGCTTTGTTACTGAGACCCAGGCCTTTAAGGACACCAAGAGAGCTGGGGCTGACCAGTCCAGTCCTCTCCCAAAGCCCTCCTCTGAAACCATCAGTGCCAAGCCCTGCATGAGGATGCTCTCTCGTAGGAGACTCACCAGCTTCTGGAAGAGGTGACCCATGGTGACTTGGCTGTCCCACTGCTGCACCTTGGGGCAGAGGTTGTCATAGAACTCCTTGTGGATCTCGTAGATGTCCTGGATCTTGTAGAAGATGGTCTCAATCTGCTGGATGGTGAGCACGGGCTGGGAGGTGGTAGCTGTGGCCTTTAGGGGTTTCATAGGCTGGGAAAGGAAGAGGAAGAAAGAGCAGAGGTGGGGCGGGGGTGAGTAAATCAGTATTCTAGCAGGCCCTGGGCAGATTTTGGCACTGATTAGACTTTGTGCTGCCTAAATCCTGCCTAGACAAGGCCACTGAAGGCAAGGTGCCTGAAATGTTATTGGTATCTTGGAGCTGCTATCACAGCCCTACATATGAGAGGGACCCTGACAGCCAGAACGTGGCCCTGAAGCTCACCAAAGCCCCCATTTGAGCTCACAGCACCCAGCCCACAGCAGTAAGGATTCACTGGTCCATTTATAGGATCCATGCCTCTCTTTCACAATGGCCTTATGCCCTGAATCATAAGCTGCCCCGTCACACTTCAGGGGAAGGGAGGGCTGCCTGGGAGACCAACCCCTTAGCTATTTCCTTTCAAGAAACAGAAGGTGGATCCAGGACTCAGGGGCAGAGTCTTGAAGAAACTTAAGACCAGCTCAGATTCACTGATAATTCAAGTTTCTCTGTCACTTAGTACAAAGAGAAAAGCAGGTAACCCACATGCCACCCTCCTCCCTCCTGAACCCACAGCAGACATTGCTAAGCGACCATGATGATCTTTCCCACTGCACGTGGTTGTAGTCTCAGATGCTTTCTCAATGCCTGAGTTGACTTGAAAATGAAACCTATCTGTCTTCTGCTTGTCTACACCAAGCTGTGCCAAGGCCTGCAAACAGAAAGGTGAGGTGACAGGCTACCTCATGCCCATCCCCCAGCACTGTCTGGGATAATGGAATGTGGGTGCACTTTCTTCGGTGTGAGCCTCCATCTTTTCTAAATCACTTACAATAGAGCTGGGCACAGTGGCCTGTAGTCCCAGCTACCGGGGAGGTTGTGGCAGAAGGATCACTTGAGCCTGGGAATCTGAGACCAATTTGGGCACTATAGTGAGACTCCATCTCTAAATAAATAAATGAATAAATAAAAATAAATAAATAATCTACAAAGAATAAATATTACTTTCATAATGAGAAAAACCCCAAAGATGCCCAAACTATACCACAGAGTCCCTGCAGGATACAGAATCTGGAAACCTGTTAAGCATGGGAGGGGAGAGCATGTTTTCCAGGAAGCAAGAAGCCTGCAGCTATGGCTGACGTCCTTCTTCTATCTGGAGGCCCCTTGTAGAAAGATGCCTTAGACAGTTTGTGTTACTCTACAAACCCAGGAGCACTAAGGAGAAGCTGGGGGTCAGGTCTGGGCTCACTGGAGCTGTCTTCCACTGTCTCAACAGGATGAGGAAGTGAGCTTTCTGACAAGAGAAGCATTCTAGCAGGGAAGGGCAACTTGACTGCTCAAATGCTGGGCTGGTGGGAACACCCACACTGAGGGAGATCAAAGCCATTGTTGGTTCCCTCCAAGCCAGCCAGACTCAAGCCAAGCTTCATTCTATCCTCCCTCTGGTGGTGGCAGAGCCCAAGTGTGTCCACAAAAGTAAGTCTCCTCTACTTAAATACCCAGACAATGCTTCAACGTCTAGCTTCCTCATCCTCTAAACTCTACAGAGTCCAGGTGAAATGATAAAGGCAGGGAAAAGCAGAACCTCTCCAGCTAACCCTCACAGCATTAGAAAGGGGTGACCCTCAGCGTCCAGGCCTTGCTTGGAAACAGGATGGAGTTCAACTTGGAGCAGGCCAGGCAGCCAGCATGTGTCTGAGTCCCAACTCTGGCACTGAACAGCTATGGGTTAAGTCACTTGCCACCTCTGGGCTTAGCATCATCAGAAGCCCCATTTGTAAAACTGGGATAGTATTACCCTCTCAGGAGAACCAATAGGAAGACCAAAAGATTTCATTTTATATAAAATATCTGTATATTCCTGGCACATTCAGGCTGGCCTTGAACTCACTATCTAGCCCAGGCTGACCTCCAACTCACAGCGATCCTCCTGCCTCAGCCTCTCAAGTGATGGGATTAGAGGCACGTGCCATCATGCCTGGCTTAGCTGTTACTATTATTACTATTCACCCTGAAAATAATGTACCAAGTGCCTAACATGAAGCTGGACTTGAGTATTCAGTAGTATGCGACACACACATGATCCCTGCCCCTGTGAGACGTCCAATCTAGAAGGGGAGACAGACAAAACACAAATACACAATTAAACAATTAATTGCAGCAGTAAGCGAAATGAAGGAAATAAGGAGGATGAGACAGGTTGGTGAAGGACAGCTTCTCCCAGTGGGGAGATCCACTCTGAAATGGAAGCATGGAAGCCAGGGTGGGCGGTAAGATTCCAGGCCAACTTCCTTGATGCCTGGTCCTGAGGCTTGGTGATAGAAGCTGAAGAAAGCCAGTGTGCCTGTACACAGCTGGTAAGGGGGAGGACAGCAGCCTGAGGCCAGACTGGATGGATCATGGGGCATGGGGGTGGGGTGGGAATCATGCAGGAGAAGAAGTGTGGCTTTGACCATGCAGTTTATTATGCAATGACCCAGCTTTTCCTGGAGGGTTTTGGGCAGGGGAGTAATGGCGATCCGATATTCAGGACATTATTTTTATGAACCATGATCCCTGCTCTTGAGAACTTTGTACTTTGAGTAAAATGGACCAACACAAATGAAACAGCTTAGTGGACAATGTGAGATAGAACATCACCCAACCTGGACTGTGAACACCATCCAAGTGGTTCCATGGTTGTGCTTCCAAAGTGATTCCAAGGTGTAGTTCAGGGGGGTTTTGCAGAGCAGGTAGAGAGGAATGGGGTCTTGGAGGTTGGGAAGATCTGAACAGGTGGGGCCCTGGGGGTTGGGTAAGCATGCAGGCAGGGAAACAAAAGGAACCAGGAGAAAGGGCATACCACTCTCCCAGGCAGAAGAATACATAGAGCTTGCCCACGGAAGAAAGGCTCGAGTTTCTCCACCACTCACTCATCCTTATCCCTGTCTAGATGCATTGCCAACGTGGAGGAATTCAAGGAAATAGGAGGGAACAGTCTCAGGAAGACAAAGAGGACAAAACTTCTCAGAAGCTGCTGGGGAAATAAGCACTCATCTGCCACCTACGCAAAGACAAGGCACAACGGCTCTGCTTCCTCCTCAACTTCCCACTCTGTCTACAAAAGGGGAAGAAAAGGACGCTCACCAGCAGCCAGTCACATGGACAGGCCACCCTGGGGGCATTAGATTTTCTCACAGAAGATCGAGGACCTTTGCTTTTACCCCTAACTTCACAGGAGGGGAAGAGAAAGGGCTGCCCCTGGTTCTTAAGGCAGTTGTTTTTATCCGGTAAAGCCTCACATACAGGCCTCAGACAACCTCTCAGAGCTCTGACCCTGCCCTGCTGTTCTGCCCTAGAGCTAGCACACTGGTTACTCCTCCGTTCTCCCATATCCTGCAAGGCTAGTCCCTGGCTATCACTCCATCTGGGAAGAATTCTAGAGAGAACCACCCCAACTCTGGCTCTTGATTTCCCTGCCTGAGTGCTTCTCAGGAAGATGTGGCTGGGCCAGTTCTGACTTCATACAGCCATTCTTGCTTTGTCCCCCAGCAAATGGCTTTCCACACAGGGAAAAGAAACCTGCCCACTTCCTCCACCTCCTATCCAAGAAAGCCTGGTGGCTCTCAGGCATATTTGCTAATCTATCACCTTAGTAGCCCAGGGAGGAGGTGTCATTCACTTATTTTACAGATAAGAAAGCTGAGACACAGACAGACTCTGAACTCCAAGCAAACTGCCAGAATGAGAGCCTAGGAGAAGACAGCCAGTGGGGGACAGTTGTGGCCATCATGGCCTAGTGGTGTGATGCGCCGTGGGCAACAGCCCCACTCCTGGTGGTCCCAGCACGGGCAATATGTAGAACCCTAGCCACTGCCCAGAGTCTGGGAGATGCAGGATTACAATGCATTTGGTCTTCCTTTCTTCCTTAGTCCCCACCTCAGCCCCCACTTGTAAGGAGTCCAACAGAAGCCCGGAGTATTCTAGATTACCAAACCTGGCCCTAGCCAGCACCTGGGGCCAGGGCAGAGACTCCTGCGTGGCATCCCTATCTGCCTGCACGTGTGTGTGTGTACAGCATTAGGTGCACACACCCAGTCCTTTGCATACCAGGAAGTATTAACGGGAAAGCAGACAAGCACATTAGGAGCAGAGCTATGGGAACGGGGTCAGAGGGGGAGCAAATGCCAAGCAGACAGTTTCTTTTCCTCTGAGCCCGAACCCCCTGATTCAGCTCCCCAGTAGCTGAGGGGGAAAGGCTCCCAGCTCAGGGAGGAGGGAGGATTCCTTATCTCTGAGGTTTATCTTTGTGCCTGTGGCTGTGGGGGTTCTGTGTCCCCCTTCCTGAGCATTCTGGGCACAGAACTGACTCCCTACTGCCCTCCTTGTCCCTCCCTCAGTCCCTCTGCTCAAGAAAGAACCAAGCAGGAGCCTGCCCTAGGGCACCTCAGCAGGGAGGAGGCCCAGAGTTGTGCTTTGGGGGCATGAGCTGTTGGAATGGGGGGGCAGGAAGCACTATCTTGGCCCTTAGATCTGCTATGTTTGCCCAGAAGAGGAGGCCCAAGGAAGGCAGGTGGGAAGACAGGAGTGGCAAGAGGACAGACACCTCCCCTTCCTTCGGGGAAAGGGAGTGTTGGCAGAACAAAGAGGCCCTAACCTGCCTTTCTCTGCCAGTGCTGGAGGAAATATCAGTGTCACTGAGCACTCAGGTTCTGTTCTAAGAGCTATATGAACAAATTCACATAATCCTCACCACAGTCCACGAAGAGAGTACTATTTGTGCACCCAGTGTGTAGACAGAAAAAATGAGGCATAAAAGCTCATTCACCTGCTAAGGGTTGAGAGCTAGTAAGTAGGCAAGAGGGGACGCAGCCAGGGAGTCTGATTCCATTCAGACGTCCTGCTAGTGGTGACAACTGTGTCCCTTCTTTTGGTACAACTCTGCACACCCCTTTTTGGTACCCACAGTTGATAAGGTACGCTTCACATAAGTCTGATAGTCTGCCTACCTCCTTCCTTCAGCTAACGTTGGAGTGTCTTTAGTACCTGGCATTGTGCTAGGTCCCAAATGATCACCTGATCTTCTCAACTGAGGAAGGAAGAGGTCACTGGTGTTGCCATTGTTCTTCCTTATCTACAGTTTCAGTTACCTGTGGTCAAACTTAGTCTGGAAATATTAAGATTTGCTTAACTCTTCAAGAGAGGCAAGTCAGGCATGATGAAGCACATCTGCAATCTCAACATGCTGGGAGGCTGAGGCAGGAGGGTCACAAGTTTAAGCCCATTCTAGGCCCTGGGTTCAATCTCCAGTACCACACCAAAACCAAACAAAACATATTCACATAACTTTTATTATAGTATATTGCTATAATCATTGTCAATCTCTCACTCTCCTTAATTTATATATTAAACATTATCACAGGTATTGTATGGCTTAGATCTTAAATGTTCCTCAAAAGTGTTGAAAGCCTATTCCCTAATGCAGCAATATTTAGAGGTGGGGCCTTTGAGAGGTGACTGGATCATGAGGATTCCAACCTCCTTAGTGGATTAATCCATTGAGGGATTCATACTGTAACAATGTTCTGTTTCACCACAGGCCCAGAAACAATGGAGCCCAGTAATCATGGACTGAAACCTCTGAAACTGTGAGCCAAAATAAATCTTCCCTTCTGTAAGTTGATTCTCTTAGGTATTCTGTCCCAGTGACTGTATGTATACATAGGATTCAGTATTATCGGAGGTTTCATGCATCCATGGGGGTCTTGGAACAGGTGTACTACTAGAGTGTCATCTTTAGAAAAAGAAACTAAAGATCAAGGAGTTCATGCTTAGCTTGCAAAGACAGTGTTTTTCTTTTCTTTCTTTTTTTTT
The DNA here is from genome assembly GCA_028451465.1 of Erethizon dorsatum. NCBI lineage: Eukaryota > Metazoa > Chordata > Mammalia > Rodentia > Erethizontidae > Erethizon > Erethizon dorsatum. The sequence continues at coordinate 38,276,681 of CM051826.1, forward strand.
TTTTTTTGTGGGTACCAGGGGTTGACCTCAGGACCTTGCACGCCAGCAGGCGCCCGTGCCGCTGAGCGATATCACCGGCCCTTTTCTTGTATGTGGGTACTGGGAGTCCAACTCAGGACCTCGCGCTTGCCAGGCAGGCGCTTATGCCGCTGAGCTATCTCACCGGCCAAAGACAGTGGTTTTCAAACCCATAACACATGAAAGAAATAATGTGGCCCCTGTACATACATACTTATATACACCCACATATGTACAATAGCTAAGATTCCTGAAAGAGTACTAATCCTTGTTGTCTGTGATATACACTGCTATTTTCTTTTTTCATTTGTTTTTAAATGTTAAATCAAGCACCTCACTTTCACAACTCACTGAGGAGTTGAGATTTACAGTTTGAAAAACGGTGCAGTAAGCCTTCTATTAAAGGCAGAGTAAAATCTTGTCCTAGTTCTGGCTCCAGACTGGAATCTTCCTCTACCTGCCATACTGTCCCTCACTTGGAAAACATTACTGTGCGTACCAATAAGCTTCCTATGAGGTCCTAACACAAACTCAGCCCAGTGCCCTGCAAAGTACCTTCACATTCTGATAACCATTCCTTGATTAATAAATGTCAAGTCCCCTGGGACACTTGAATAACAACATCTTACATCATGGCAATTACACAAATGTGTATCTTTCTTGTAAGGATGAGTTTCTACTGATCAACACTTCCATTTCTGATTCCCCCTTTTCCTGATAGTGTCTTGTGCTTCAGACTGCAAAACCTCCAGAGCAAGGAACTTTACATGCCACGATCACTATGCATAATATCCAGACGCATCTAATAAGCACTTTCTTCCAAGGCAAAAACATCTTACATCCATATAGTACTTTTATCTTTGGAAAGCATTTCAACATTCCCCTCCCACTCTGATTCTCACAGTGATGGCTCCCTCCGTGTGGGAAAGGGCAGTGAGAAGGTATCTTTACCAAGGGCTCAAGTTGGTCTAATGCCTCAAAACTATGGAGCTTCTCAATATAGACGCTTTTCCAACTCACATTCCCCAATACAAGGCCTCTAGGATGGAGACCATTAGGTCTGCTTCCCCAGGGAGGAACAAGGACTTGGACAAAGACATCTCAACCTGATGGGAAGAGACTCCCCAGAGCACAGCAGGAAGAAGCAGCTGAGTGTCCACCTGCACAGAATACCTTAGTGAACAGTAATGCTGGTGCCATGGTCAAGGGTGAAGGGTGTGTTTGCTCTCCCTAACCTGTGCTGCTGCTTCTTCCCTTCCCAGAGCAGGAGCTGAGAGGCACATGTTGCTTGATGCCCAGCTATAAGCAGGGCAGCATCAGACTCTGTCCACAGGTTAGGTGACATGCAGGTCCCCCTTCCTTTCCAACCCCAAAAGCAGTTTTAGAGCATGACACTGGCCAACAGGGCAACCAGGAGGCCCAGAACAGATACTCACCAGCAACAGGGCTTCCAGCTGGTTGATATAAATCTCTTCACTGGCCAGGAAGCCTGAGAGAACCAGCTTCCTCATCTCCAGGCCTTTCCCTGCCTCCACCTGCAGGAAAGCAAACCAAAAGCCAACATCTCATAAGAAAGATGCCAAAAGCCCAAAAGTCCAAGAGCCTCTTTCCATGCTCAGTTTTTTTTTTGTTTTGTTTTGTTTTGTTTTTTTCCTCTTCTTTTAACAACAATTTCAAAAGGGGTAAAGCCATATATTATTATCCTTGTTTTATATTCATCCATCCATCCATCAACCTAGCCAACTTTATAATGGTGAACAAGAGAACTGAGGACCTATCCTCCCATCTGGTGGGCTGTTAAACAGGGAAGAGGGGGTGAAAACATTTACAAAGGAAAATCAATCATGATTGAGGCAGGGCATGGCCACGTGGGAGGTCCCCAGAGGAAGCAATGTTAATATAAACTGAAAAAAACAGGGATAGAAAGAATGGAATGGAAGTGGATGTGGCCATTTCTGATGAGATCTTCCTGTCCCCAGGGGGCTCGACCCACAACAGAAGATGTCAGTGTGGGTTGCTGAAGCTTACCTCAGGTACCCCCTCAGCGCTACTTCACCGTCCAAGGCACAGACCCGTGCTAGCCTCTTCCCTGCTGCTTTATGGTGGATCTTGCCCTACTTAGCTTTGAATGCCCCTTTGCCAGCCCAGTGCCCAGCACACAGAAAACACTCTCCCATTTTTTTTTTTGGTACCGGGAATTGAACTCAGGATCTCACACTTGCCAGGCAGGCACTGTGCCACTGAGCTATATCCCCGGCCCACTTTCTACCTTTTTACAGTACTGAAGATTGAACCCAGGGCCTTCACACTGAGTTGCATCTTCTACCCCTTTTTTATTGTGAGATAGGGTCTTGCTAAGTGACTAAGTTGCACAGTCACTAAATTGTCATCCTCCTGCCTCAGTTTCCCAGAGTGCTTGGATTATAAGCATGCACTACCATTTGGAGCACTACCAGCTCCAAATTTTTCTATATTGGAAAAAAAATGTATCATTTCTATTCTGGATCTTCACAAGTCATTCTGGCCCTTCTTTCTTGTCTTTCCCTCCCCTCTGCCACATTTCAAAGCTTCCTTGCTAATCTCTTATATCAACTCTTCCCTTCAGTCCCACCCTCCTGTCTGCAGTTGGTTGAAGCCCACACTGCAGCAAGGATTCTCCTAATTAACTTCTACCTCCCTCTCTTTTCCCCCATCCATTCACAGCAGCTAGATCAGAATGGTACCTGATATCTAGTGCTTGTCAAGGGCTTAATATTAATACTAAGAAAATTGATTAGATTATTTTCTCATTTATCTATTCGTTCAGAAAATATTTACTAAATATCCAATAGGCTCTGTAGATACAATGGGAAACAAGCAGACAATAGTCCCTGCTCCCATGAGACTTATAATCTAGTGGGAGAGAAAACTATGTAAATACACAACTATCATCACTGATTTGGGGTCCAGTATATCCTTTACTTAAACACATGCAGTGGCCCTAGCACCTCTCTCTACCCTTCCAGTCTTCTCTACATGCCAGGAGTGTCTGGCCTTTGAGCTTTCTTACTACTGCTCCTACCTAATGCCCTCTCCCACCCCAGTTCTTCTCTTGGCTAAATGCCACCTCTCCTAAAAGACGCAGCTGAAGTCTTACCTCTTCATGGTGCTCACCTGTGGCTACAGTGCCTCAGGACTTGATGTGCATGGTACCTTGTGACCAGCCCAGTAAATTCATGAGGCTTTTGTAGCACCTGCGCCACAACCCTCTTGCCTGAGGCCAGCACCAGGTGATATACCTGACATTTACTGGGGTTTGTGAATCCTTTCCTTGCTCTCATTTAGCCCTCTGACACCCACTGAGCTAAGTTCTATATTTTCCCATTATACAAACAGAAACAAGACTTTAAAAGAGAGAGGGGAATGGCCCAAATCACATGGCCAGGAAGTGGCAGAGCTGGAATTCCACTCCAGATCTTCTAACACCAAATTCTGTGTCTTCCACTGATCTGATGACCTTTTTACTCTTCCATAGCTTTTTATTTATTATTATTATTTTTTTTTTTGTGGGTACCGGGGGGTTGACCTCAGGACCTCGCGCGCCAACAGGCACCCGTGCCGCTGAGCGATATCACCGGCCCCTTTTTTGTATGTGGGATCCGGGAGTTGAACTCGGGCCCTCGCGCTTGCAAGGCAGGCGCTTACGCCGCTGAGCCATCTCACCGGCCCTCTTCCATAGCTTTTTAAAGCATAGATACCTTCTAAGTGTCAGATGCACACCCTTAATATCAGCTGGGAGAGTGTATGCTAGAAGAGTGTAGGAAGCCATCACAAATCTCGTAAGCCCCAGAGAAGAGCCGCTTTTCCTCAGTTGGACCACCTGTCCCCAGTGTGTCCTCATGGGCTTTTCTAACCCAAATTCTTCCCACCCTTTTCCCAAGGGAGGAGCTTAACCCCCCCTTGCCTCCCATCAGCAACCTAACCAGTAGATCTGTCTGGAGGCTGCTGCCCCCAAAGTCTCTGAAATATTATATGAGCCTCAAGGAGAGAGCAGTGACTCCCCAGAGATGTCCACATTTTTTTTGAGATGTCCACATCTTAGTCCCTAAAGCCTATGAATATGTTACTTTAAATGACAAAAGAAATTCTGCTGATGTGATTAAATTTGAGATGAGGGAGATTCCTGGGTTACATTTACTCTGAAATTTTAGCTGGGACTGGGTGGAGGCATTGGAGAGGTTAAAATGTGAAATTAAACTGTGCACATTTCACTTACAAGAGGCCTGTTGCTCAGTTACTATCCAAGACTTCTTCATGTTTGCTTTCCCCAGACCCCACGATCTTAGTTTAGAACTATCTGGAAATTCCTATTTCTTCAATCTTTGTGGGGTGCTTCTTGTCAACATTCTCAACATTCCTTCCTTCCTTCCTTCCTTCCTTCCTTCCGCACTACATGTCAGGTGGTAGGAATTCAAAGATGAAGGAGACATCTTCTGTCCCCACGATGTGTACAGAATCCCCTGGGCAAGTTCTCTGAAGAGGTCAGGGCCCCCACAGCCTCTGCCATGCTGCCAGGAAGTCCCCAGCATGGAAAGCTGCCTTCCGAATGGCACGATCTCTTCTTCCTCTCCAATCAGAGCTTATGAAACTCATCCCTGGCATTTTACACATTCTGCGAGGCTGAAAGTTTGTCAGCTTGAGGTCCCCAAATCAAAGACATTAATTCGAGTATGATGGTAAAGACAGCATCTATAAGAAAATGTAATATAAGCCGTGGCCAGCTCTGGCCTGGGCTTCTGCAAAGCTGAGGGGCTAAATAAAGCTTCCAAAGGTTTGGTTCTAGGCCAAGACAAGAAATAATCTCGCCAGGGTCCTTGATCTCTGCCAAGAGAACAGGGAGAACTGAACAAGCAGGGCTGGCTCTGACTGTGCTTCAAAGCCACAGGCCAGGCAGCAAGGGTCTGAAACTTGCAGACAGCAAAATTCAGCTCATGGGTACACCAACTGGCAAGAAGAACCCAGCAGAATCCTCTCATAGTAGCCGCCAATGGGTCTGCAGATCATGTCCACGCCCAGGGGCTTACACCCAAGACAAGCATCAGCCTCAGGACACCTGTCCCCTCTCTGAGCCTACACGGTGCAGGGAGATGCAGAAATTCTCTCCTCTTCCCTGCATGAAGCACTGGGCAGGTCTCTTTCAGCTACTTCCTCAGCAGAATTTAGAGTAAAGAAGATAGGGGTTGGAGATAAAGACCAAATTCCAGCTGCCTCCCCTCCCCCAGGCTCCCTGCTGTTGTATAAAGCTTTAGGTAAAGCCCATGGGATCCAGGCAGTGTTTCAGAACCTCAGTTGTTCATCTTCTACCTTCACAGCTTTGCCATATTCACATACCACTTAAGATCTTTATTTGCAACAACTGATTTCTTATAAGCACAGCCTTATCCTACGCTTTACACCTGAAATCACAGGAAAGGTATGCAATCATATTTTTCTAATATACATTAAAATATATACTTAACTATTAAAGTGTATAATATATATCCAGGTGCCACCTGAAATCATCTCTCAAATCATCACCTATGTTGCCTACACTTCAGGAAATACTCAATGAGGGACACAGGTAGGGCCATCGCTGCATGGAGAAGCAGGAGAGACCTGGGCAGGTGAAACAGAAATATAGGAACATCTCAGACAATCCATTAAAACTTGGCACAGAATAACAGCAGAAGGGTTAATCTGCACTACAAAAGGGCTTTTATTCCTGACAAATGAGTTTCTTGAAATAGCAGCTTCTAGAAGGCCCCACCCGCCAACCCCACACACCTTTAAATAGAACAGTATGAAAGGTTTTTGGAATTTATACACTTTTACAGATGGGAGGTGATGTTGCTATCAGTATCTGCATTATGAGTTTACAGATCATTAACTCCTCACAGGGAAGTCTGGGTTGAGAGATGCATGCAGCAAACTCTAGCTACAGCTCTGGAGAAAATCACTGCCAGCTTTATATCTGCTTCTCCCAGGAAGATGAAGCCCCTTAGAAACTACACTGAAAACAGAATTGATTTATAGGACTGGCATTTGGGCACATGTTCAACAACACAAGTACTGTTTAAGGTAAGTACCCCTAAAGTAAAGTAATAGCAGACAGCAGAAGAATGGAAGAATGAGCCAAAACTATCTGCAGCCCAGGACAGGAGCATACCACCCAGCAAGGCCCTTTGGCCATACACATACACGCACATAGGAACATGTATGTACATGCATGTGTACTCATGCACAGTCTAGCCCTGGCTCAACCAGAAGTGGTTTCCCTTCTGGGCTTTTTTTTTTTTTTAATTCATTGCAGTAAAAGACACATTGCCATTATCCTCTCAGAATCTGGTACCCCTGACTGCTTTCTCACTGCATTCTTGATACTGTACGCTTGCCCCCTTGCTCTGAACTCTCTGTGAGATAGGACTACCATACCTTGTTCACCTTGTTCCTCCACAGTGCCAGGCACTTTGAAAAGAACACAACCTGACAGCGTTTGTTGAATGAATGAATCAACGAGCTCTCTTTCCACCGACCTTGTCTGTCTTCCCCCTCTAGGATCAAGTGTGATAGAAAAGTAAGGCATTCAAGAGGTGTTCAGGATGAGCCTGGAATCTCTAACACACAGGAAAGGCCTTTTGCCCCAAGCAGGAGACAACTCTAGGAATATAATAGCAGCAAAGGAGAGGGAAAACTCCAGGTAGGCATCATGGGAACCTGGGAGGAGAGTCAATTTTTGGTGTGCGTCCAGGCCTCCTTTGAGAGCCATGTGCCACCTTGTGAGAATACCTCTGAGACAGAACAAGGCCAGGGACTTGGTGCACCCTTTTGAGTCCCAATGAGCCTCACTCATTCTGCAGATTCTCACTGGCACCAGCCATACATCAAGGACCATGCAGTGCTCAGCAATGAGTACAACACAGCCCTTGCCCTTGAAAACAGGGCATAAATAAGGCAGGAGATGTCCAGAGTTCCAAGCAGAAAAAAAACACGGACTAAGACTGAGGTAAGCCAGAGTCTACATAAAGGGTGCATATGAGGTAGCATATGAGTGGGCCACATCTGCGCTGGCAGGGACTTCTCAGAGAAGACCCATTAGGAACCTCACAGACCTCCCACCCCATACATTGCTAAGTTCCTAGTTGGCACTCCTAGTTCATGAGCAGGCTTTTTCCCATCCTGTTCCTGGTGGGAAGGCTGGTCAGATCCTAAGTCTGCAAGGTCCTCCATAGGTCCAGTAAGAGAAGTGACTTAGCCCCAGTGCTCCAAGCCAGCACCACATCAGAGAACAGGGGTGGGGTACCAGCCCCTACCAGCCTCCCATTGCAGCTCCTCTGCATTCCCCACCCAGGCCTGCAGCCACTGCTCCACCCAGACTGCACATCAGCCATCTACCTAACCTGGGTCTGCAGTCTATTTTTACCTCCATTAGCTCCTCCTTGGAGTGTGGGTGGGGCAGGGCTGCAATCCTCATCCTCACTTTACAGTAAAGGAAGAAGGCTCAGGGAGGCTCTCAGACAACCTGCTCTCCTTAGCACTGCTCTGTGCACCACGCCCTCTAAGGCCCAAACTGTTAGGCAGCCTGGCTTTGCAGTGTGCATACTCCCTGCCACAATCAGAAAGCCCTCCCTTCTAGCCACAGAACAGGGCAGCTGAGAAACAGGCCAAGGTTAGATCTCTTAGAGGTGGATCCAGGCGAGATGAAGACTGGTGTAGTGTGCCATGCCAGACTTGGGCAGAGTTGGAGTTCCCAGAGAGTCGTGCCTCTCAAGAGAGGGCAGAGAAAAAGCAAGGGATTGGTGAAACCACTCCACTCCCACTCTGCCTCCAGGAGCATGGCTGCAGAAGATGCCTGCAGCCTAGGTGGATAGGCCAGTCCAGGAGATGTTTCCTGCCCATGCCCATCTTGGGGACAGTGCCTACCTACTGGCTGTTTCTACCTCAAAGCCAGCTGTTACTGCCCTTCTTCAGATCCAATTCTTTTCCTTCAAGGAAGCCCAGTGACCTCTGGCTCTTGACCTTTCCAAATGCACTTTTGCTTCAGCCAAGAAGCATCAAGTCCCCAGTCTCCTCGATAAGAGGGGTTGGCTCTCTTGGCCAGCACTTCATGAGTGCCCTGGTCCTCCAGTTGCCATGGAAACAATGAATTACTGCCCACCAGTTTCAAGTCAACTAGCTCCTCTGGGGGCAGCAGCCTCACACCACTGACAACACACCAGGCGACTCCTGTCACTGCCGAAAGAGGTTCCCCACCCCTGCACAGCTGGCCAGGGGAAAGCCAGCAGTCACTGCCCCTAAGGACAACTGGTGCAGGGAAGCAGGCACCACACCTCTCTCCTCAGGAACAGCTGCCAGCCCTCGGATCCCCTCACAGGCGCGCGCCAGCCCCTCTCACATTGAATGAGTGAGGTGCTTCCACACAGCCATGAGGCTCCTGCACACATCAGCCATTTCTGTCCGCAAAAGGCTTCGGCGGCGGCGCGGCGGCAGCCCTGCCCCCTCCCGACAAGCATCCAGGGCGTGTCACATTCCCACCTTCACAGCCACCAAGAAGGGGGACCCTGAGCCGGGACTGGTCGGGGTTCCCAGCTCACACTCCTCCAGGAGAAACACATCTTCATCCTCCAGAACCTTGTCCAAAAAGCCTATTGCCTCCTCTTCCTCTTCCATGGCAGCCAGAGCCCGCCGAGGGCAAACAGGAAGCAGGGTCCACGCAGTAGAAGCAGCAGCCGCCGCGCGCGCCGCCGAGAGGGAGGCAGGCAGGCAGGAGGGGAAGCGCGCAGGGCAGGCCTACACCAGCTTGCTGGCCTCCCCGGAGTCAGTCCTGGCACCTGGCCACAGGCTCCCGAAGAAAGGCTCCATTATGAACCTTTTCCTGCGGCCGCTTCCCAGCCCTCCTGCGCGCGGAGCTGAGGGCCCGCCTCCCGCGCGTCCCCACCCCGCGAAAGGGGAAGCGGAGCCTCCGGGCAGACCCTGCCTGCCTGCGGGCCGACTGGCCGCCTCTCGCGGGGAGCTCGGCCGCCGCTGTCCTAGGGCTGTCCCCGGGACGGACGCGTGGCGGGCGGCGCAGCAGCAAGCGCCCTCCGCGGCCTTTCCTGGCGTGCGCGCAGGGCCGGAGCAGGCGGGGCCCCGGGGCCGCCGCTCAGTCCGTCCTGGCGCTCGGCTCGCCCCGGCCCCGGCCCCGGCCCGGGCTGCCGCTGCCCGGCTTGATCCTGGCGCCCTGCCGCCGCGTCCCCGGCCCCACAAAGCCCGCCTTTTCTGGACTCGGAGGCTCGCGTTTGCTCTGAATACACAGGAAATGCACGTCTTGACTTGCGAGGTGGAGCCGTTCGTTCCCTCTGTGGTCACCGGGGCGAGCGGCTGGCGGAGGCTTTTGGAGCGGAGGAGGAGGGAGGGAGGCGGCCGCAGACAGGCCGGGCGGGCGCAGGGGGAGGTCTGCTTCCCAGAGACAGGCTTTATTTACAACTTCTCTCTAGAGCCGGCGGGCAGGGGGGAGCAGGAGAGCTGCTTCCCTGCACAGCTGCCACCCTCCGTCCTGTCCCCTTCACATTCACGCAGGATGCTCACAAGCCCGAGCCTCCTTTGCACCTTGGCCTCAAGCTGCAACACCTTTGAGGAGGGGAGGTCCAAGACGGATGAGAAACCACACTTGCCATCCCTGTCATGACTGGGTGAACAGGGCTTTGTAAAAGAGGGGCCTGACCTGTTTCACCCCCAAAAGGAGTACAAGTGCCAGCCAGGGTCCTGAGCATGTGCTGCTGGGCACCATGGACCACTCAGATACCACATCCCACTCCCAGATGCTGCCTAGACTAGCAATGCCCATTTCTTGGAGCCTCCCCCCACAGAGTTAATCCTCTGTCGAGGCACACATAACAGAGCAGATAGCAGTGCCAGCCCTGCCCACTCCCAGCTCACTTCCTGGGGCTTCTTCAACGTTACAGAAGGTGAAGCCCCTATGCTGGTCTGCTGGCCCTGATCCTGGAGATGCACACACCCTCCCTACTCTCCGGGGGAGGAGTCTAGCGGCAGCCCCCAGAACTCTTCTTTCACAACCCACATCCAGGGCAACAGTGACAGAGACCGCCACCCATGAGGGTGCAGAAAGGGTGATTGCTAAAGGAGCCAAGTAGGGCCTGGGCAAACTGAAGAGCTGTCACAAAAGGTGACACAGGCTCAAGGTTGTTTGATCTCCATTCATGTGGGAAATCTACATTCTTTAGTGAAATCTTTTAAAATGACAGCAAGTAATCTGCATTAAAAAAAAAAGTCTAAGGGGCCGGTGAGATGACTCAGCAGCATAAGCGCCTGCCTGGCAAGCGCGAGGGCCGGAGTTCGACTCCCGGATCCCACATACGAAAAAGGGGCCGGTGATATCGCTCAGCGGCACGGGTGCCTGTTGGCGCGCGAGATCCTGAGGTCGACCCCCGGTACCCACAAAAAAAAAAAAGGGTCTAAATGAACCACACTTGTGCCTTGAATTAGGCCCACAGACTAAGGGTCTGCCTTTATTCTTGCAATTGGTTGTTTCTTTGAAGGAAAGTTAAGAGATGTGTGGGTGAGTGGGAGGCTCTCTTAGTGTCTCCTCTGTGCCATTTCCTCATTGGACCTGACATCTTAAAATCAAATTCAGCCACACAGTACTGCACTAACCTACACTTTCTCTTTGTGAACCAGTATCAGTGATGGCAAACCTTTCAGAGCTTTCAATGATAACAAACAGCCAGCTGCAGCACTCATGTACTAGGTTCAACACCACTGACCTATACAATAGGCGCCACCCATCAGTGCAGTGTCTGAGGCTGTCCGCTGATGCCTCTTGTGACCAGCCTCTCACACATCACATTCCCCGTCAGGTGATAATCACAGGACCATAGGGTAAAGAGTCAAACTGTAGAGGCAGTCATAGTGAACTTTTTAGAGACAAGTGTCCAAACTGCACCCCAAAACCCACTTATTTATCTCAAAGTCCCAACACTGCAATTAAACCTGAATACTAAGGTTTTAGTTTAGAAAAAACAACTCATACATTAACATCTTTTATCTTAAAAGAAAAACAACACACATGCCATAGATTCACCACCACTGTATTGAGGCCATTTCCAAAGGAAGGTTCAACTGTGCCTCATCGCAGACCATGTGTGCCACCTCCTATCTGCTCCACTTTGCATCTTAGCTGAGTACCAGCCCTCTGCTAAGCCTCCAAGCTGGGTTGAGGGCAGAGGAGGAAATAAAAAGGTAAAGAAAAGGATGTGGTTTTTTTATCCTTGCTTCCAAAAAGTTCTGCAGGAGCTCTGAGCTGTAGGCGGGGCTCAGGCTCTGTCCTGTTGCCAAAGCTGAAATACAGTATGATATATGGATGGGCTCTCTGGGGCCCACGACTGACGGGCCCTACCTAGGGAACTGTCCCACTAGGGTTCAGCAGAGGCACACCCCACGCTACCAGCTATTCCTCTAGTCCCTGGTTTTTCCCTGTTCCTGCACTGGGTGGGTATAAATAGCCAGGGCACATCTGATGGGCCCTTTCAGCCACAATTCCTCATTTGGTTTGGGTGGGTGAGGCTGTTCCCAGGGCTTGGGAACAACTGGGCCTGGTATTCCCCAGGGCACACGTGTGCCAGTACAGGGCCCTGTGCCACAGGTTCTTCTGCCCCCCGCCCTGCAGGATCCAAGTACAGGCATGGGCTGCCCGCATGGGTCAGACCAGCAGGCGGCATGGGAGAAGAGCCAAAACCAGAAGGTCTCTCTGTGTCCCTTCCTCATCCAAGAGAATATGAGGTGTTCTTAGCAGGTTTTTAGAGTATCCCATCTCCACTCCTGATACCTCACCCAGTGTGCCAGATCAATACCCACTTCTTCCTCCAAACCTTGAACTTCACAGAAGCTGCTCCCTGAACATACAAGGCATCTCTATCCCACCCCACTAGAGTTGGCTGGAAATTCCAGTGAGTAACTAGAATGTCCCCACCACTGGACACACAGACTCCACTCAGAGGCCCCCAGTCCTCCCCCTGGAGGGGAAGTGACTCACAAGTCCCCACAGTGGTCCCTCCCTTTCCCTCACAAATGCCCTGAGCCAGCCCTGGACCTGAGCTTCCTCTCTATGTCTCCACTCTGCCCACTTGAGCCTGGCTCCTGATCCTCTTCTCCAGGGAAAGAGCTCCTTCAAAGGTCCCCGGAACTGCCCATTCCAAAGCCAGAGGCTTCCCTCTCCTATTCCTCAGCTCCCGCAGTCTGGACTTTGTCTAAGCATTTGGCTGTCTTGGTTGTATAGGGGCTGCTTATGGCTACTCTTTGGTTTAAGCTAGCCCTTCTTCCTCCTGCCTCCTGTATGTTTGGAGATACCCACCCAGGCCCCAGCCCTCTGCTCTTCATCCTTCTTATTACTAGGCCAATGGAAACCCACCATCTTCAGCCCCAGCATCCTGCTGGGCTGTGGGTCTGATACCTATACCAGGAGCTAGATCTCCTCTCTTGGAAATCCCAGCAACAGCCCTTTAACTCCACATATCCAGATCAGGAGGCCCCAAACCAGCTTCCCCTTCTGGCTTCTCTACTTTTGTTGACGGGGCCACCATCTTGCAGCTCTTCAATCCCTCAGCCCCCACACATCCCTTGGCCCATCCTTCTTTTTCTTTTCCAAAGCCACCACCTGACCAAGGTTTGCAGCACCTCACACCTACACAACCCCAGTAATGTACTACTGGGACTACTCATCTGGTCCATCAACCTGTTCAGTGGCTCCTTCACGTAGACCCTGAGAAGGCCTGGTATGTCAGGCATACAGTCTTTGGGCCCCTGCCACTGGCATGTGCTCAGTGTTCTCATTTATCAGCCCCAGTGGGAACACAGAACAAAGTCACTAGCCCTGCCCAAGAGGAAAAGCTTCATAGGAGAAGGGCTTCTGAGTGGCACCTGGAAACCGGGCAAGGTTTCTAGGCAAAGGCAGGGAGGCCTGAAAGGAATGGTTTTTAAAGGAAGAATGGCTAGAGGATAGAGTAAAAAGGGCAGGAGATGAACATGGAGAGGTCGCTGGCGCACCACCACAGAGGACGAAAGGCACACGCTCTCCGTGGCAATGGGGCCTGACCCAGACTTCTGACATCCACTAAGTCCACATCTTAAATCTCCCTCATTCTCCATCCTCTCACTCCCTTACCAACTCATCAACAAGCATTTCTCAATTGCCTGTTGTACACTAGGCACTGTGCCTGCATTAAGAATGCAGCCACAAACAGGTGACACTATGTCTGCCTTCTCTGGGGTGGACTGACCATTGTGACTGATTCCCAAGATGGTGCCAAGGGAGGGGCAGTGCCAGGGCAAGGGCAGGACTGGGGAGGGGCACATTTTAGAATGAGCCAATTAAAGCACAACTCCTTTGGAAAGGATACCATGGAAGTACCTATTGTGATTTTAAATGTTTACACCCTCTGACTCACCAATTCCACTCTAGGGAATTTCTCTGAAAAAAAAAAAGAACATTTTTAGAAGGGCACAAAAGTATATGTACAAAGACATTTGCTGCAGCGATATTTATACCAATGAAGACTGGAAAAGGCCCAGAAGTCTATCAGAAGTGGATTGGTTGGGGCTGGGGATGTAGCTCAGTGGTACAGTGCTTGCCTAGCACGCTTGAGGCACAGGGTTCAATCCCTAGTACCACGAAAAGAAAAGAAAACAGAATGGCTAAATGAGATATGGCACACTCATAGAATGAAAATACTGCAGTCATGAAAGGAATGAAGTAGATCTTTAAGTACTAGTATATAAGATGTCTTAGTCTTATTAAATAAAATAACAAGAGCAAATTGCATAACTACCAGTAATGTGATCTCATTTTAATGCATGTAGTTTAGATATGGAAAAACTAAGGAGAAATGTACAATCAACTTTTAGCAGTTCTCTCTGTAGAATGTGAATTAAGGAGACTTTCACTTTCTACATCATGTTTCTTATATTAAGCTAGAATTCTGAGTGATGCAATCAGGGAAAATAAAGAAGTTCCAAAAAGAAGTCTGGGGTTGGGGGTGTGGGTCAGTGGTAGAGCATGTGCTTAGTGTGCTCAAGGGCCTGGGTTCCATCCCTAGCGCCCCCCCAAAAAAAAACCCAAACCAACCACAAAGTGTGTTTACTGTTACGACTGGGAATTTAGATTGAGGTATGAGGCCACAAGCAGGCACATGTGACACACCAAAGGGGAAATCAGAGGTAAAAATGAACAAGGGTTAGCCAACTGGTGGGGAGATGGGAACTAGGAGACAAGGAAGAGACTGTAAGAACTCAATCTGGCTGGAGGGAAGCAAATATTCATACATTCTTTCAACCAATATTTACTGAGCACCTACTACGGGCCAGACACTGTTCTAGGCACTTTGGGCCACAAAGAACACAGGCTTTGTTACAAAACGTTAAGATCCTTCCCTCAGGGAGTTCACATTCCGGCTGGGGAGTTGTCAAGGGTCAGCAGAGGCAGGCGGGGGTCAAGTAGTCAGGTCAGACAGGGTCTTGACAGTTAGAAGGTTTTGGGTTTCACCACATAGACAAAGTGAAGGCTTTAAGCAATGAGTGACAAGACCACTCTTCAGTGCATCCCTCTGGCTGACATCTGGTTACCCTTTCTGAAAGACTTGCTCACTTTGTGCCCAGCAGCAAGTCACTAAGTCAGCCCAAACAAGGGCAGTGTGACCCTTGCTAACGACTCAATCACTACAATGGCAATAACCTCTGAAAGGACCAGGCATATTCTTACCTCCAGGCTTTTGCTCCCTACAGTTTCCTCGGCCTGAAATACCTTCTCCCTCCTCTGCCTGTCCCTGGCTCTTTCAACTTTCCTGGCAGAAGTTCAAGCCCCACCTCTAGACTTTCTGGAGCTCAGGAGATCACAGGCCAATGAGAACTGACTCCCAGGGGCCGGGGCCAGGGCAGGTGGAGTTGCTGCAGCCACAGATGGAATGGGAATCATCCTCCTCCTAATAATCTTGCTCCTCCCTCTGCCTTCCCTTTCTCTGTTATTGTAGAAGTCACTCAAAAGATCATATATGGAATTCAATTAACATAAAGCAAAGGTTGGGTATAAACCAGTACATGACCTTGTTTACGTGGTAAAACAAACAGATGAAGAAAAAAAAAAACTCTCTTGGATATAGGATTTGAATTCTAGTTCTGGGCCAGTGAGACGGCTCAGTGGCGTAAGCGCCTGCCTGGCAAGCGCGAGGGCCCGAGTTCGACTCCCAGAACCCACATACGAAAAAAGGGCCGGTGATATCACTCAGCGGCACGGGCACCCGCTGGCGCATGAGGTCCTGAGGTCGACCCCAGTACCCACAAAAATAAATAAATAAATAAATGAATGAATTCTAGTTCTGCTTCTTGATAGCCCTGTAAACATGGGCAAGGTATTTAAACTCCCTGTGCTTCAGTCTCATCTGTAAAATGTAAATAATTATAAAATGAACTCTAAGACTGGTGCACACAGTATAGTTCCTGGAGCATGCTAAAGCCTCAGCTACCACCAGCTATTGGCACAAGCTGTTCTCCCCTTCTTCAGCAGGTGCTGTGTGGGGGAAGAACACAAAGGGGTAGGGGTCTGGCCCCCTCCCAGATTCACCTCCTACCTATCCAACAAACCCAATGCCCTGCACACACCATTTCATCTCCTTTTCCCAACTCTCCAGTGGCTTTCCATAAGTTAACATTCCATAAGTTGCACTGCTGCCTTACCTGGATATTCTTCCTAACCAGTGCCCAGACATAGCACAACCCACTCTCTGATCCCACCTCTTCCACAATCCTCAGTAGCCTTGAAACAGAGGAGTTCTGGGCTGGTGTGTGCTCAGTGGTAGAGCATGTGCTTTAGCACACACATGGTTCTGGGTTCAATCCCTAGCACCAAAAAAAAAAAAGCAAACAAACAAAAGGAAGAAAGAAAAAAGTAAAAGAAAAATTACATGGGGGTGGGGGTGGTGCAAATCCCTAGTTCATGTTAATTCCCCACAGCACCCGAAACAGTATCTTGTAAAAAGTTGGTGCTCTGAAAATATTTAGTGAGTGGGAATGATGGCAGGAAGCTTATAAGGCAAGGCAAGAGATCCCAGGGCTTAAGGGAACCCAAAAGACACTACCAATGAAGGCATCTCCTCTGTACCTTCAATCACCAGCCTCACCAAAGTCAAGAAGCTCACTACCTGTCCTATTCCTGGAGAATCCTAACTGTTGAAACATTCTTCTTAGTATTTACTCAAATTTGACCTTACAGTAACTCTACTCTCATTCTGTCCTCCAGGGTAACACAAGATCATTTTCTGTCATTTTAACTGAGTAATATTTTCACCTCATACAAATGCAGAGTACAATGGGCCATACAGTAATCAGTATACCCCCACCCCTACTCCAGCCCTCTGCCTAGCACTCTAGGGCTATGTGGCTGCTGGTTTCCCTTGGCTTAGGATCTGATGTCACATAACTGAATTCATAGGAACCATCCATCCAACCAAAATGCCTTTACTTTTCTTCCCTGAGAACCTTCACCTAGCCCTGTAAGCCTTGTGCGGCCATTTCTACTCCCCGCTAGCCCAGTACTGGGGACTGAACTCAGGGACTTGTGAGTTCATGCTAGATAAACCTCTACCACTGACCTACATCCCAGCCCTTTTTAACTTTATCTGGAAACAGGGTCTAGCTAAATTGCCAAGGCTGGCCTTGAACTCATAATCCTCCTGCCTCAGCCTTCTGAGCAGCTGAGATTACAGACCTGTACCATCAAGCCCAGCTTCACTAAGTCTTTTCTGAGCATCTATTTTTTCCTACTTAGTAAATGCCAATGTCCCCTGGGGGACATCACTCAACTGGAATAGCTGTTCTAGACTCTGACCTTTCTAACCTTCTTAGAGGATAGTGGTTCTCAGTCATGGGCAATTATGTTCCTCTGGAGGCATTTGACAATGTCTGGATACAAACTTGGTTGTGACAACTTAACCTGAGGATGCTGTTGGCATCTACTGAGAAGAGGCCAAGGACACTGCTAAACAACTTGCAACATGGGGCCACTCCCCACAACAAAGAACTACTTGGCCATTTCCAGATCACAAACTGCTCAAGACATATTCCAGAACCAGAAGCCAAGCTCTGAGGAGGGGTGAGCATTTGCTAGGGACAAACACAGCGAGCTGAGCCCCGTTTCATCTGTTTCCCCAACATTCCCTTCCTCTTTAGCTCACAAACCCCTGGCAGTGGGTCAGAGTCCAGCAAGGTGGACTTAGGGCCTTAAGGGAACAGCCTCAAAGTAGGGGACAGGGAGGGAATGGCCCAAATTAAGTCTAAACCTCTTTTCCAGGCACTGGGCCCTGTCCTGTGTGCCTCTCTCTTCCCCATGAGTTGCCCATGGTGGCACCTACAGGGGTGCCTTCACCTGGCAGGAATACTGTGGGTAGATGAGCCATGCCTGCAGGGACTAAGCTCTGTCCTCAGAGTTGGGGCCCAGGAGAGAGAAAGGCTTCATATCATTCAAATTCAGCTAACACCCTGGGAGCAGGTTCATCATGTAGCCCAGCACTAAGCATTTTCACTACTGTTTATGTCATTTGGTCCTCAGAGCAGCGCTTCCAGATAAGAGGTATTTAACCTCATTTACAGTGGCAAGGTCTAAGGCCAAAGTCACATGACCAGAAAGAGGTAAAATAATGGTGCTAAAGCTCACACTCATGTTCCAGAGAAGGGGCAGAGGGTGGTGGCTACAAGCACCCCGTCATTTACTAAGTAGGCAGCCTCTGCTCCCTAGTTTCCACATGTGTGAAATGGGGTAATAATGGTCCCCATCTCACAAGGTGGTGCCAGGAACTGAATGAGCTGATATGTACAAAGTGCTATTACTAGTACCTGGCATTTGTAAGTGCCATGGCTGTGTTTGTAGGTTTTCTCTTCTTCCTACCACACAGGCAGGATGGTGAGGGCTCTGTGTGGCCCTCCAAACAGAAACTATTGGCCTAGATCCCTGCTGGACAAAAGGTCATGAAGGGTATCCTCTATGTGAAAGAAAAATGTTTTGGCCTTGCTAATACCTACTAGTGGAGAAAGTAGGTGACAATGACAGAAAATGGAGTCCATAGGATAAGAGCCACCAGGCTCTGTTACCCTTCTGGACTCTGATAGAGTATGAAGCCTTCTGACTCTGCCCCTGGGTGGCTCACCTTGTGTGGCTGTACACCTGTGAGGACACTCTTCCAGGCTCTTACAGCATTTGTTTTGGAAGCAATTTAACACTGTTAATGTGACTATTTGGGTCACCTCCTGTCTCCCTCCCTGCCTTCCCCAAGATTTCAGGGCCTCAAGGCCAGAGAATGGGTCTGGCTGGGCCCACCCTCCTATCTACAGCACCTGGGCCCTGTAGATCAGCATCCCTTTTTTTGGATAAAGATTACTTTGTGAGTAGCCTGACTGGCACATGTGAAATCCATTAATGAACTTTGATTCCAGCATGCTGGCAGGGAGGAGATCCCAGACAGGAAGTAAGCAGTGGGGACATGCCAGTGAGGCCAGCCAGGTACAATTTGTCAGGGAAGACACTGCAGATGGCTGAGCAGGTTCAAGCCAGGTGAAAGGAGGGGCTGGCCTAGTGAAGACAGGGAGATCCAGCCAGGAAGGGGGTCAAGGGCCACAACTGAAGCACTTTGTCTACCTATTTCGGACTTTCCTCCTTCCCTATTTGGACAAGGCCTGGAGCCACCCTGAGCTTTGGTTTCTTCCTGTAGAAAATGAGTCTGCCCCAGGGGTTGGGCCAGGCGTGGAGGTACACACCTGTAATCCCAGCACTTGGGAGGCTGACGCAGGAGGATTACCATGAGTTCAAGGCCAGCCTGAATTACAGAGTGAGACCCTGTCTCAAAAAAGGCCAAAAGAAAAGCTTCACCAGGGAGGGGGCATCTGAGCAGGACCTGGCAGCACCTGTCAGGCTCCAGTACCACAAAGACCCATGTTTAAATAAAGCTCTGGCCCCACTGGCTGTGTGGGCTCAGACAAATTATGTCACCTCTCCAAATCTTAGTTTCCTTAAGTGTAAAATGATGAGTAGAGCACCTACCTCATAGGACCATTGCAGGCCTGAAACGAGGTAACATATATGAAAGGCTTGGCACATGTCTCTAAGTAGCTGTGATGGGGTGGGGGGAGGAAATAGAGGAAGGACAATGGGGATCATTCAATTCATTTCCACCTTTATTTCTGGATTCTCCTGAGAGCTGCAGTCATTCTACCTAACACCATTTTATAGAAGACTCACAACAGACGTATGAGGACAAGGAGCAGGAAATTCTCAGTATCTTCACTTTACAGATGAGCAATATGGAGTTCAGAGATGGTGAGTGACATTCCTCAGGTCACACGGCTACAAAGTGGTAGAGGAGAGACATAACCCAGATGCTTCTGTGGCCCCTTTTTACTGTACCTACCCAGAGGGGAAATGGGAATCTGTGGCCTATTGGGAAAAAGATTTTCTGTGTGACAGTGGTCCTGGGTGAGGAACCTAAGCTCCCACTGGTCATAGAGAGTCTTCCTCACTTCTTCCAAAGGTCAAAATGGGCCCACCAGTGGTCTGTGACCCTGGCCCTGGGGCATAGTGCCCTGCTTAGCCTGGGCTAGAGGAGGATCTACAGGGCAGGGTTTTAGGGTTTACCCAATACCTCCGTGGGCTGCACATTTCTTGGGCATTAACAAAAACAAACAGCAGAGACAGGCGTGCTGGGGAGTGAGGAGCATGTATGCTGCCCACATCAGAGATCCAGCTTCGTCTGGGGCTGCCACACATGGCTGAACAAACCCAGCCCCAGAAATGAGATGGGACTACAAAAAAGATTCACTCTCCAGAAGTACACACACACATACACACACATGATTGGGTCCTTACAATGTTCCTAGTCCCCAGGAACTGACAAAGGAAAGTCTTGTGGGCCTGGTGCACCAGGAGCTGAGCTGAATATCGTAGTAAGCCAGGTCTGATGCTCCCAGCCATCCTCCCCACACTGTAGTTGGTACTATTTAGAGAGGTAGTTGGTACTATTTAGAGATGAGGAAACTGAGGCTCAGAGGTATTATAATACTCATCCAATATCTCATAACTAGAGCACAGACTTTCATCTGTCCAAAACATGTTTTGTTTTGTTTTTCCAATTCTTTGGGCCACTGAGGGGTAAGTCTATGGTGGTTCAGCCAGGTGTGGTGGCACATAATTGTAATCTCAACACTCTGGGAGGAAAGCTGGAGCCCAGCCTGGGCAAGTTAGTAAGACCCTGTCTCAAAAGAAAAAAAGAAAAGAAGGAAAAAAGGAAGGAAAGAAGGAAGGAAGGGCGGGCTGGGTACGTAGCTCAGAATAAAGGCCCTGGGTTCAAATCCTAGCACCTAAAAAGAAGAAGACTGTGATGGCTCATTTGATGTGTCAACTTGACTGGGCCACAGGGTACCCAGATATTTGTGCAATTATTCTGTGTGTACCTATGAGGGTGTTTCTGGACGAGATTAACATTTCAACTGAGCAGAGCAAATTTCCTCCTCAGTGTGGGCAGCCTCATCTAATCCACTGGAAGCCTGAGTAGAACAAAAGGTTGAGTAAGAGGGAGCTCCTCCTGCCTGACTGCTTGAGCTAGGACACTGGTCTTCTCCAGCCTTTGGACCTGGACTGAAACACTGGCAGTTCTTGGGCTTCAAGCCAACTGGCTTTTGGACTGGAATTTACACCATTAGCTCTCCAGGTTCTCAGGCCTTTGGGATTGGGCTAGAAGTACACATCAGCTCTCTGGGTCTCCAGTAATCCATTGTAGAGAGTGGAGCTTCTTAGCCTCCAGAATCACGTAAGTCAAGATGTAAAATGTGAGTATATACACACACATATACATACATACATAGAGATACACATACATACGCACACACGTGTGTGCATGTATCCTACTCCTGTTTCTCTGGAGACCCCTGACTAATATAAAGACCAAATCTTGAGTCTCCAAACCAAGTTGACAACACGTTTGGGTGCTGGAAGCCTCAGCTGCCAGGCTGTGTCCGAGGCCAAATATTTGAATATCTAGAACAACCATTTGATTTGGTCCAAAAGTCCCCTCTGTTCCCAAGTTCCCAACAGAAAGCATGGGCGGGGAGGAGTCCTGCCTGGACAAATGAGCACAGCCAAGTGGCAGGAAACTTAACTTTCCTTCCCTTCCTTTTCCTTTTCCTCCCTCCCTTCTTTCCTTCTTTTTTTTTTTTTTTTTTGTGGTGGGTACTGGTGGTCAAACTCAAGACCTCGCACGCCAGCAGGCGCCCGTGCTGCTGAGCGATATCACCGGCCCTTTTTTCGTATGTGGGTACCGGGAGTCGAACTCAGGACCTCGCACTTGCCAGGCAGGTGCTTATGCTGCTGAGCTATCTCACCGGCCCTCTTTTTTTTTTTTTTTTTTTTTTTTGTGGGTACCGGGGGTCGACCTCAGGACCTCGCATGCCAACAGGCACCCATGCCGCTGAGCGATATCACTGGCCCCCTTTTTCGTATGTGGGATCCGGGAGTCGAACTCGGGCCCTCGCGCTTGCAAGGCAGGCGCTTACGCCGCTGAGCCATCTCACCGGTCCCCCTCTTCTTTCTTGCTTTCTCTCTCTCTTTTTTTTTTTTTTTATCAAAACATCCCCAAATACCTTACTCCCTCCAGGGCTCCCTCCAGGTCCCCCAATATAAATAGCAATACTTCCAGAGTCCACTAGGTGGTACCAGTGATGCAGCAGGAAAGGTAGAATCGCGTATCCAGGAGAGAAGGCAGAGCAGGCCAGGGGGGTGCAGCAGGCTGTAATCTTTGTTAGATCCCCAAGTTGGAGAAATACTCCCTACTCCTTCTAGTGTGACATGTCACCACAGCATAAAAGTCAAAACTGGGGGCCCAAGCACCTCAGTAGGTTGTCACTCTGTAGCAAATGTAGAATTCAAAGTCCCCCAATCAAGTTATCCTCTTGTGAGCCACTAAGTAAAATGAGCAGGCACAAAGTGAAGCTGCTGTCCAAAGCCTCAGAGCACCAGGCAGAGGCTTCTTTCTGTTATGCGTGTGACCTGTTTTACTACAGAAAGCACTGGGCAGGACCTTTCACCAGGGAATCTAAAAATCCATGGATGAATACTCCAGCAAGGTGGTCATATGATGAGGGAAGGAAAGGGGGACAAAGAAGCAAAGAAGGCCGAGAGCGGAGAAAAGGAGAGAGAGGACAGGAGATGGCAAAGACCTGGCCCTGTGTTGGGATTCTATAGGCATCTTCTTGCACCTGCTCACAGTGGGCTAAGAGCTGAGGCCTCTTGGGAGAGGGGAAGTCTCTGAGCCTCTGAGCAGCATCTGAGTCTCAGAGCCCCTGAGCTGTGGTCTGAGACTGAAACGCAGAGATGGGGTCCTCCTTGCCCTCCACTGGTGGGCCTGAGTTCAAGACCCAGAACACCCTCTTCTCTATTAGGTGCAAAAATCCCTGTCCCTGCATGTCCAAGATGTCTATCTCTAACCCACCACTCTTCCTTAGGAGGCCAGGGCAACAACACCCCAGAATGCTGGCTGTGTGTGTGGGGGGGTCTAAAGCTGACCAACACTCTCTCCCATCCCCTCCACCTACCACATGCCTCCCATCATCCCTTCCCAAACTCTACTGCCTGGCAGCCGCTGAGCTCTGTCTTAGCTTCTGTTGCCGTGGCAACAATGTGGCTTCCCCCAAGTGGGAAGCTGGTTGCCAAGGCCCTTGTTGCCAAAGGCTATAACAGCCACCCTGGTGTGTGAAGAAGGGGTGAGAGCCTGCAGAGGATGGGAAGGAGCAGGGGGTTCTCCAGAATGGTAGAGTCCACCCAGCCTCCAGCCAGAATGGGGGTGCTAGGCCCTGAGAGGGGAAACACATTAACTAGCATCTCAGTGACATTTCTCTAGGAAGGATGAGAGGGAAGAAATGGGACCCCCACAAAACACCTGGTCAAGCATGAACCAAGCAGGACCAGACACTCTAGGCACCCACCCCCAAACACACATGCCACCAAGAGGAATGGCTTCAATTCTTTTCCTCAACTCCAGAAAAAGAGCCCTGTGAAATTTCTGTCTTGCTGGCTCATGTGTCTCAGATGTGCACACACAAGCTGAGCCCAGACTGAGTCTGTCCGTCACTAGACGCAGCATTAATTATAAGGACTGTAGCCCTCCACACGTTCCTATCCCCCACCCTGTCTTGGAGCAGTACATACTTAATATTCCTTATAAAATGCATCCCTTGGGAGCAGAGCTCCTGCCTCTGTCAACAGAAGGGGAGGTGGACACCACCAGGGTTCATTCCTTTCCAGAGTCAACAGAGCAGGCTGGAGGGGCCCTTGGTCCTCAGGGAAGACTACAGAAGCAGCTTGTTCCACCCCTCAGGGAGCACCAGGCCAGCCTGGGCTTTGCAGGGCCAGCATCTGGGGTACACGGGCACCTATGCAGCCACTTGCCAGCCTGGGTCCAGACAGGAGAGTCTGGTCCCTCCCAGAGCCCCCTCCTCACACTGCTGATGAAAGGGACTGCAAGGGAGAACTAATGAGAAAGAAAGAGTTATTGGGGGCAATGGTGCAGATGCTGCAGAGGAGGGAGACAGGTATGGGGGTGGCAGAGAGCAGCAGGTGGGAGAAAAGAGAAGCCTGAGGCTGAGAGGCCCAGGACAGAATGAGATGACGAGGGCACCAAGGACAGACACATCCACTCTCCCCCAAGCATTGTCCCCTGCAGAGCCCTAGGCATAACACCCCATGCTGTTCCCTCTCCCTCCCCAGAAACCTCCTCTCCCCAAACCCAGAAGGAAAAGCAGATGTGTACCTACCCCATGTGCCAGCCCCTCGGGTGGGGTGGGGGAGATGCTGTCCCCACCACCCTGGCTGCGGGCACTGAGCTGGGGTGACATGGTGGGTGACTCATCGATGTATGGCATGGTCTCTGAGCCCTCGGGGGGTCCTTTCTGCTCCTCATGCCCCTCTGCGTCGTAGTCGTCAGCCGTGTAGCTGAAGTCTGAGACAAGGAACAAGAAAGGCCACTGAGAATCCTCCACGAGGGCTGCCAAGGACTGGTAGCGCAGTGGGCGCCGGTGGCGGCCCCTGGCTGCCATGGCCCCAGCCGCACCATGCACGCCTGGCAGGGGCAGGGGCTGCACAGGGACCCAGGCCTGGGAAGGGGCCGGGAGCACCAGCAGGCACCAGGCTCTGCTCAGTCAGAGGCTGCTGGGAGTCGGAAGGAACGGCTCCTCTATCGCCTCCCGCTTAATAGCATGTCAGCCTCGTATTTCAAGCTGCTGTTTCCTTTGCCTCCTGCCTAATTCCACATCTAAAAATTTACAGTGGGAGCAGGAGGCAGGACGCTTCTAACTCTCCTCTCTGAGTCACCATTTTGCTTTTTATAGGGAATAAGGAGGTGGGGGCGGGCCAAGCGATGTCACTTCCTCAGCTCCTCCTCCTTGGGCACCATTTGTACACTGAGCCTAAGCTCTCTGTGGTGGGGCAGTGCAGTTTT
The DNA here is from genome assembly GCA_028451465.1 of Erethizon dorsatum. Classification (NCBI taxonomy): domain Eukaryota; kingdom Metazoa; phylum Chordata; class Mammalia; order Rodentia; family Erethizontidae; genus Erethizon; species Erethizon dorsatum. Next base: position 38,301,235 of record CM051826.1, read on the forward strand.
GGGGGTGGGGGACTTGAGAAAGTGTCCCTGGCGGGCCCTCACCACTCTGAATGGGGCCTCATGTGCAGGACAGAACCCAAGGCAGGCAGACGTGGGCGAGAGGGTTGTGCCCAGGCCTGGCAGGGACACAGTGAACAGCTGACTCCTCAAAAGCCGGCACTTATGTCTATAATTCCAATGTAGGCTTCCTTCAGAGGAGGAGGGAAGGGAAGGCAACAGGAAGTCAGGCTGCATTAACCCCCTCAGGGCTGCCAGCACCAATGGGGCTCTAGTGCCCACGCAGATACCCCTCCAGGGACCAGTAGGCGGGGCCAGTTGGGGACAAGACAGCACATCAGGGCTTTGCACTGAAAGGGCTACAGCGGTGGCCACAAAGGCCCCTGCATCACACCCCACCAGCAGGTTCTCTCCCACACAGTGTGAGAACCTTCCCAACTGCCCCCACTTCTACCCCTTAGCCAGCCCACAGCTGGAACGGAGAGATCTCCGCAGTGCTTGGCAGTGCTGCTTCCAGCAGGCTGGTGTTGGATCTTCTTGTGCCTGGACATATGGGTAACACCTCTCTAACCCATCCCTGGGCAGGGACCAACAGCACAGCCTCCAGAGAACAACATGAACTGGCATTGTAGTAGGCGCAACAGGGACGCAAAGATCATGGTACCAGTCTCCCTGGGCTCCAAGGTAGCCTCGGGGGAAGTGGTGGTCTCTCCTGCACACAGGACTGCCTGGCAGCCACATCCATTTGTTAGACAATCCTGAGCATCTTCCAGATGGGAGGTGCAGGCCCAGCATCTTGAGGTTGAGCCCAAGGTCAAGGAGAAGGCTGGCTGGGCCTTTCCCTTTATCTGCTCAGACTCCACTTCCTCCCTGGGGTTCCAGTTCAGCAGCCCCACAGTACATGGCCTCCTGGTGCCCTGGTTCATCTTGTCCCTTAGTCCCTGAGCCCCTGGGGCAGGAACTGGGCATCCCACCCATCGCCATGTGCCAGCACCCATAGCTGACATGCGGCAGGCTCTCAGTAAATGCATGCAGCATGAATGAATGAACAGAGGAAAGTCTCATTCCTCTCATTCCTCTCAGGTCTGAGTTTGGAGCCAGGCCCTAGCTAGGCCTGGCCAAGTTTTCCGCCAGGGCCCTGGCTCCTCCTCTGTCACAATACACCAGCCCATGGACAGCCAGCAGTCTGAGAATGATGTCAACGGGTCACCAGGGTGCCTGGCCATAGCCCTCCTCAGTCCAATCTGGCCCTTTGGCAGCTGAGAGTTCCCCCAGGCTCCCTGCCCCTGCTCCTGCCACCTTCCACTCCCAGACACTGAGCTGACAGCCCATTAAGCTGTCAGGGAATGTGGGCTATTTATTTTCCCCCAGGATAGGCAGGCACAAGAGGAACCATGAGCTCTAGCGACACCACCGCCATAGAGATGTATGCATGCTTCATACCAGGGAAACAGGGCCCACTGGCCTGAAGGCCATGAGACTGTCCGCCGCCAGCAGGTGAGCTGACCATGCTGTCTCAGGCAGGAGGAAGGAGGGCTGCAGCATTCCATCTGCAGAGTCTGCCAATGGAGGAGGCCTGGCTGCCTGGGGAGACCTGCTCACTTGGGCAGGCACAGGAGGGACCTAAGACATTATATTGACTCCACCTCTCCTCCATGAGGCTCCAGTGCCTTAGGAGTGCTGGCATCAGGGAGGGAGCAAAGGGAGCCATGATGGACCCTGGCCTGGCCAATGGTTGAGAATTTAGTAGCTCACACCAACTCTCCTGCATGGTGACCAATATCCAGGGTCATAGAAACGGAACTCTCACCATGCAGGTGTGGCCAAGAACAGGGCTTGTAGCAGGGGCAACAGGGATGCTGGCCTGGCTCCCTGCACCACACAGCCTGGCACCGACAGGGCAGGTCTCAGCTGCCCCCCCCCCGCCACCAGAGGACAGATGCCATGGGCTCTGCCATGTCCTGCTCCTCTAATCGCATCTCTGTGTGGCAGTTCTTACTGTCCCCAATTCACAGACAAGGTCGTTGGTCTCAGAGACACCTGTCTCCAACAAGGGTCATCCTTATCCCTCTGAATCTCATGGCAGAGAAATCCTCCTCGGCCTCCCAACAGAAGAAGCTGACCAGAGGGCAAAGCTGGGGGACCCCAGGATAAGGTCCTGACCCAAGGGGGTAGGGGCGGGGGCGGAGGCAGGCGACATGTCCACAGAGACCTCCACAAGTGCTCCTAGACCACTCCTCTCTCATCCCCACCCTCCACAAGATCCCAAGGGCACAGGAAGCTCCTACCAGGAAAAGGGATGCAGATAAGATGGAGAAGGCAACCATCTAAGAAGGCAGGGGCCCTGGAGAAGGGCGAAATCCACCAAGCAGCAGCTTTGGTCTATGAAGGCCACAGGTAGGAATGCTGATTGGAACCCAGCTTGGCCACCACGTCTTAAAAAAAAGAAGGCGGGGCTGGTGAGATGGCTCAGCGGCTTAAGCGCCTGCCTGGCAAGCGCGAGGGCCCGAGTTCGACTTCCGGAACCCACATACGAAAAAGGGGCCGGTGATATCGCTCAGCGGCACGGGTGCCTGCTGGCGCACGAGGTCCTGAGGTCGACCCCCTGGTACCCACAAAAAAAAAAAAAAAAAAAAAAAAGAAAAAAGGCAGGTGCAGCTGCTGGCAGCCAACTCCATTTTCCCTCGTGGTAGCAGAAACCCCATTTTATTTGGAGTGTCAGCGTGCCCAGTGGCTAGTCAAAAGGCTACTTATCCTAGTGGTGTGGGTCATGTGATTAAGCCTTCAACTACGAGGTGTTAAGTGAATACGTGTGGGGCTATGAGGAAGGCTGCTAAAAGAGACATACTCCCCTCTGTCCTCATTGTTCCTCCTGTTGCCAGGTTGGATAGTTGGTGGGATGGTTGGAGCTCAAGCAACTATATTGAACCCTGAAGTGACCCTGAGAATAGAAAACAGCATTGAAGGTAGCTGAACAAAAGGCTAGGAGTCTGAGTCACTGATGGAACAATGGAGCCTCCATACCAACGCAGGATGGTCTGCCTCTGGACTTCTATTACATGAGAATGAAAAAAAATGCTGTTGCTATTTAAACCACTGTTACTTACTTCTGCCAGTTACCACTACTATCTTTACCGTTTTTCTCAATCTCCTTGGTGAAATCTTTCTCTGCCCACCCCTTAAAAATTGGTTTTCCTGCCAGGCACAGTGGCAAGGTGGCACACTGGCACACACCTGTAATCCCAACTACTAGGGAGGGTGAGGCAGGAGGATCACAAGTTTGAGCCCAGAGTGGGCAACTTAGTGAGACCATCTCAAAAAAATTTAAAAGGGGGGGGGGACTTGGGGATGTAGCTCAGTGCAATGGCCCTGGGTTCAACCCTAGTATTGCTAAAGAAATAAATTAATCAATTAATTAGAAATTTTAAAATTGGTGTTCCTCATAGATCCTTAAAATAGACTACCACTGAGCAACCATAAGGAGCAACAAGATAAATGACTCTCACAGACATTATACTAAGTGAAAGAAGCCAGACGCAAAAGAGCAAATCCTGTTTGCTTCCACTTATATGAAGACCTAGAGCAGACAAAGCTAATCTATGGTTTGGGGATGGGGGACTCCAAACAGTGGCTGCCTCTAGGGGTGGGGTAGGCATAGGAATTAACCTTAGCGGGCACAGGGGAACTTCCTGAGCCTATAGAACTGTTCTGCAGGTCTTCGGATTTATGGGGTTAACTAAATATTGAACTCTAGTTAATACTATGCACACTATGCATCTCACGCTTATAATCCCAGCACTTGGGAGGCTGAGGCAGGAGGACTGCCATAAATTCAAGGCCAGGCTGGGTGAAATAGTGAGTTCAAGTCAAGCCTGAACTACACAGCGAGACCCTGTCTCAAAAATACAAACAAGGGCCGATGAGATGGCTCAGCAGTGTAAGCGCCTGCCTGGCAAGCGCGAGGGGCCAAGTTCGACTCCCGGAACCCACATATGAAAAAAGTGCCAGTGATATCGCTCAGCGGCACGGGTGCCTGCTGGCGCGCGAGGTCCTGAGGTCGACCCCCAGTACCCACAAAAAAATAAATAAATAAATGCCCACTGAAGTGAAGCATAATGATGTCAGCAACTTACTCTAAAATATATAAAAATAAGATGGAATAGGGATGGGTAGATGGATAGATGTGAGATGAAGCCAGTGTGGAAAAATGGTAATTATAGGCTCTTGGTAGCAGGTAAATGGAAGTTCACTGTAGAATTCTTTCAACTTTCCCCCATGTTTGATATTTTTCATGATAGGATGATGGGGCGAAAGTACTATTCTCCAGGCTTCCTTCACTTCCTCTCCCAAATTATGTTTATACTCCAGGTAGAAGTCTGGCCTACAGATCCATCTCTGATTGTTTCCTGGACCTCTCTATACTCAGGAATGCCAAAACCAATCTTTTCCTGAAGTTAATACACCATATCACTCAAATGTGAAACCTAGAAGTCTTTAAAGATTCCCCCTTCTTCCTGCCTCTAATCTCATATACCCTGAAATATCTTACTCCCCCTCTTCCTTCCTTCCCTCACCAACACTTACAATTCCAACACTCTCCCTGCAGCAGCCAGACTGCAAACCTGATTAGGTCTCTCCCCTGTTCCCCATTCACTTCAATGGTACAACCCGAACTCCTCAGCTCAAGGCCCTTTGTGGTTGCTATCTGCCTCGACTTTACAGGGTCATATCCTCCTGCCCTGTAATATCAGACTTCTTCTAGGTTCCTGTAGTGGGCTGAAATATATGTCCCACTCCTAACCCCTGATACCTGTGAATGTGACCTTATTTGAAAAACAAGGTCACTGCAGACAGATGTAATCAAGTTAAGGATCTTCAGATGAGATCATCCTAGACTAACCATGTGGATCCTAAATCCCATGATGTGTCCTTATGAGAAATAAGGGGAAGAGACACAGACATGGAGGAGACAGAGGCAGAGCCTGGAGTGATGCAGCCACAGACCAAGGACACCTGCAGCCACCAGATGCTGAAAGCAGCAAGACTTTTCCCCCACTAGCTTGGGAAGAAGGGCACCACCCTGCTTTCGTTGGAACTTCTAGCCTGCAGAACGTGAGAAGACACATTTCAGTTGTTTAAGCCACCAATTTTGTGGTAGTCTGTGATGGCAGGCCTAGCAAATGAACCCTCAAACACACACACAGTATTGTCCACTGAACCTCTGCACTTGCTGCTGGGGTGTGTCCTTAGCCTTCAAATCTTGCTCAGAGGCAGTCTCTCCTACGAACTTCCCCGTGTACCTCATATGACAGTAACTGGACAAAGCACTTTTACAAAACAATGAGAAAGAACTGCACACCTCAACTTTCTAAATGAGCAAAGGACATGAACAGAAAACTTAAAAGAGAGCTACAAATGCCCACAGTACATACACAGTTTTCAAAATGTTAATCTCACTTGTAATTGAAGAAAGTGCAAAATACTTCTTCTTTGTTGTAAATTTCCTATCAAATCAGCAAAAATTTAAAAATATTACGTACCCAGGATCAATGGTAGGGTGTCTGCCTCGCATGTGTGAGGCCCTGGGTTCCATCTCCAGTATTGCAAACAAAATTAAATTAAATTGAAAAATAATAATATCCAGAGCCATTACGGGGCAGGTTCTCTCAGAAGCTCTTGTATATAAAATCTACAGAGCTTTTCTAGAGTTAATTTGCTAACTTATATCAAAGCTTTAGTTGGTACAGCTTAATGTAAGTTGGTGTCCTAAGATATTAATTATAAATGTACATAAAATTACAAGGTTATGGGCCGGTGAGATGGCTCAGCGGCGTAAGCGCCTGCCTTGCAAGCGCGAGGGCCTGAGTTCGACTCCCGGATCCCACATACGAAAAAGGGGCCGGTGATATTGCTCAGCGGCACGGGTGCCTGTTGGCACACGAGGTCCTGAGGTCAACCCCCCGGTACCCACACAAAAAAAAAAAATTACAAGGTTATTAATCACAGAGCTATTTGATTATAAAATATTTAAAGCAACCTGAATAATTAATAATAGGGGATAGGTTGAATAAATTATGGTATGTCTACAAGATGGGCTAATATACAGCTGTTTAAAATTATATGAATGATGTATATCATCTTGTTAAATAAAAAAGATTTGCAACAGTAATGTACAGTATTATATGTTTTAAAAAAGAGAGAAAGGTCTGTATGTAGACAGAAGAGAGCTTGATGGCCACAACACCAAACAGTGTAAGAGCATTCAGATTCTGAGAGTTTGGAAGAAATTAATACAGTCTCTACTCTCTAGGACACTAGCAGACACTGCTTGTCTTCTGCCCAATATCAGCATCCATTTCTTCCCTGCTTACATTACCTTGGTTTTAAATGAGGGCAATGGACCCTGTCCTAGACAAGATACTCAGGTTTTCTGCTCTCTTATAACTAGGAAAGGTCATTTGGCATCATTCTGGCCAATGAGAGCCAAGTAAAGTATGCCAAGGCCTCTGGCAAGCATGCTACCTTGATGATTAAAAGGGGATTTCTTGCTTTGAACGCAAATGTGATGACTGGAGCTACAGTGGCCATAATGCTGCCATGAGGAAAAGGTCAAGGAAAAACATACAGGGCCGGTGAGATAGCTCAGTGGCATAAGTGCCTGCCTGGCAAGTGCGAGGTCCTGAGTTTGACTCCCGGTACCCACATAAAGGAAAAAAAGGGCTGGTAATATCGCTCAGCGGCACAAGCACCTGCTGGCAAGCGTGAGGTCCTGAGTTCGACTCCCAGTACCCACGTTAAAAAAAAAAAAAGAAAAAACATACGTATTTCCCTGACACTGATGAGCTACTAAGCTGCATTAGAAAGAGCCCACTTCATTTCTTGCTAAGCAGGAAAGCCTATATACTGGGTTTTCTGCTACTTAAAATGAACACATTTCTAAGTGATATCTTTGCAGCCCAGGAAGACATTCCAATCAGCAATAACACCTCAGAGGCACAGTGAGGCAGAGAACAGGGAGCAGGTAACAGTGGCATATGGAGATGGCCAGAGGGGCTTCAGCAACAGTGGGAGACAGCTGACCACTGCAGCTAAGAGCAAGGGCCCTGAGGCCAGATGGCATAAGTTCCTGTTCACAAATCTACCAACTTCCCAACCTCTCTGTGTCCCCAGAAGAGTTTCTGGCACAAGGTAGCCACTTATCAATGGATAACAGCAAAACAAATGAATATGGACAGCTGTAAGACAAAGGTATGGAGTCCACAGGGCCACTGGGATTCCAGTTGGATAACACATGCAAAGCATTCAGCACACAGTAAACACCCAGTAAATCTTAGCTGCTATTATTAGTATTATTGACTCCTGAAAGATGTGTGGGTGCTTGGCAGGCAGGTGAGAGATGGGAGCAGAGTTCTAAGCAACAGGAGGAGGTCTGGCAATGGCACAAAGTGTGAAACAGCAGGGCTCCTTAAGTGGACTATAAATAGCCAGGCATTGCTGGAACACAGTGTGAGCAAGGGTGAGGTGACAGCACTGGCAAGGTGGGCACAGACCAGCTCACCGAGGCCCTTGTGGCATAGCTGAGAGCTGGGCAGGACTCAGAGGAGTCTGCTTGATCCAGCCCATGACCTTGGGTCCTGCAAACCATAGCACTGCTAAATAATGCTGACTCTAGATAATTCTTCTCAATGCAGGGTCCTCTGCAGGCAGAACCTGAGACCTACAGATCTCCTTGGAGTTACCCAGACAAGGAACCCCATATGAATATAGGGGTGCCTCTTCCAAGGTCGTAATGGAGCCTATATCCTGGAGGTGACAGGACAGATGCCAAGAGGAACAGCTATGGGGACCTGCGATGTGTTCTTTTCGGGCAATGCAGAGAAATGGTCTGTGGGCGGTAGGTTCAAACTCAAGTGACGGCCCTTACATCTACCACCTGAAGCTCTGCTTGGTGCAGAAGGGAAGAAGCAGTGCCCAAATGGCAGGGCCAGGCTGCTTACAACCTTCTCTGAGATTGTCCCACACTGATGACCAATAGACACAACAAGAAAAACATGCTGGGACCCCCAACCCCCAAAGAGATGCTGAGGGAAGGCCTGGGAGCCATTCCCACCTCTTCCTGGGCACTCCAAGAACCATCAGATACAGAACAAAGTTAGCTTTCAGGTGTGGGCTGTTCCCATCCTCCCAGCAGGGATGATACAGGGGCTGACTGCAGAGGAGAACTTTATTATCTGCCTGGGAACTAATGAAAGTTGGGGAGGGGAAACTAAGAAAGAGAACTACAGGCCAATCTCCCTAATGAACATAGATGCAAAAATCCTTAATAAGATACTGGCAAACAGAATCCAACAAATCATCAAGAAGATTATACACCATGACCAAGTTGGATTCATCCCAGGGATGCAGGGATGGTTCAACATACGTAAATCAATAAATGTAATACAGCATATTAACAGAACCAAAGACAAAAATCACATGATCATCTCAATAGATGCAGAAAAAGCTTTTGACAAAGTCCAGCACCTTTTCATGATAAAAACCCTACAGAAAATTGGAATAGAGGGTCTTTATCTCAATCTGGTAAAAGCTATCTATGACAAACCAACAGCCAATATTATACTAAATGGCCAAAAACTGAAAGCCTTCCCTCTAAAATCAGGAACAAGACAAGGATGTCCACTGTCCCCACTCTTATTCAACATAGTTCTGGAAACTTTAGCCAGAGCGATTAGACAAGAGAAAGAAATAAAAGGAATAATGATTGGAAAGGAAGAAGTTAAATTATCATTATTTGCAGATGACATGATACTCTACACAGAAGATCCCAAAAACTCCACTAAAAAACTGCTAGATTTAATAAGCAAATTCAGTAGTGTAGCTGGATACAAAGTCAATACTCAAAAGTCAATAGCCTTCCGGTACACAAATAACAAACTTACTGAAAGAGAAATTAGGGAAACAATACCTTTCACAATAACATCCAAAAAAATGAAATACCTAGGAATCAACCTCACAAAGGATGTAAAAGACCTCTATACTGAAAACTACAGTACTATGAAAAAGGAGATTGAAGAGGATATCAGAAAATGGAAAGATATCCCTTGCTCCTGGATAGGAAGAACCAATATAGTGAAAATGGCCATACTTCCAAAATTGTTATACAGATTTAATGCAATTCCAATCAAAATTCCAACAGCATATCTCACAGAATTAGAGAAAACAATCCTAAAATTCATTTGGAATCAGAAGAGACCTAGAATAGCAAAGGCAATTCTGGGCAACAAAGGCAAGGCAGGGGGCATCACAATCCCTGACTTGAAATTATACTATAAAGCTACTGTGATAAAAACAGTGTGGTACTGGCAAAAAAACAGACCTGAAGATCAATGGAACAGATTAGAAGATGCTGAAACAACCCCAGACATACTAAGCCACCTTATCTTTGACAAAGGTGCCAAACACATTCGCTGGAAGAAAGATAGCCTCTTTAATAAATGGTGCTGGAAAAACTGGCTCTACACATGCCGAAGATTAAAACTAGATCCATATCTTTCACCATGCACTAAACTAAATTCAAAATGGATCAGAGATCTAAATATTAAAACAGAAACATTAAATCTGCTGGAAGGTAGGATAGGTAAAACCCTTGGAGACATTGGTGTAGGCAAAGACTTTATGAATAAAAACTCAACCGCACGGGAACTATCCCAAAGAATCAATAACTGGGATCTCATCTTATTAAAAAGCTTTTGCACAGCAAGAGAAACCACCAACAGAGTGAAGAGACAACCCACAATGTGGGAAAAAATGTTTGCCAGCTGTTCCTCAGACAAAGGATTACTATCGAGAACATATAAAGAACTCAAAAAAATCAGACCTCCCAAATTTAAAGAACCACTCCAAAAATGGGCATCTGAGATGAATACACATTTCTCAGATGAAGAAATACTAATGGCAAATAAATATACAAAAAAATGTGCAACATCACTAGTCATTCGAGAGATGCAAATTAAAACAACACTGAGATACCATCTCACCCCAGAAAGAATGGCTACTATTAAGAAATCAACTAATAACAAATGCTGGAGGGGCTGTGGGGAAAAAGGAACCCTTCTTCACTGTTGGTGGGAGTGTCGACTGGTACAGCCACTGTGGAAGTCAGTGTGGAGATTCCTCAGAAAACTAGGGTTGAAGGTCCCATTTGACCCAGCTATTCCCCTTCTGGGCATCTTCCCAGAAGAATTAAAAACATCGTACCACAGCGATATATGTGCACCCATGTTTATAGCAGCACAATTTGTAATAGCCAGATCTTGGAAACAACCCAAATGCCCATCAACTGAGGAATGGATAAGAAAGATGTGGTATTTTTATACAATGGAGTACTATTCAGCCATAAAGAAGGATAAACTGGAGACTTTTATAGGTAAATGGATGCAACTCGAGAAAATACTCATAAGTGAAATAAACCAGAAGCACATGTGTAAGCATCGTATTATCTCTCTAGTATGAGAAACTGAAAGAGTAAATAAGATCCAAAATGTACAATAGATATGGTGAATCAAAAAGAAACTGGTCAAAAGGAAAGAGAGACTGGAATAGGGAAAAGAAAGAAGGGAAAGGGAAAAAAACAATTGTATATATATATATATATATATATATATATATATATATGATGGTTAAGATAGATACACTACCATTTTTACTTAGTTCATTGAAGAGTAAGGTTTGTGCCAATAATGTTTGGACAATTGAATGCTAATGTCTGGTGTCCTGAATAACTAACTTAAAGATAGTAATACGTAATGTATTAACCATTGTTACCCTCCTATTATGTTGGTTTGAAAATTTGTTCTTCTTTTGATTTGTTTTGTTTTTTTTCTTCTCTTTAAAAAAAAAAAAAAAGAAAGTTGGGGAGGGGAAAAACACCGAAGGAAGCCCAGGCCTGACCATCATTCCCACCAAAGCAGCACTGGAAGTCTTCAGAGAGCTGTTCATGCCCTCAAGGATCTCCCATGATCTATGCACAGGAACTATCTATCACTTGTGCCTGTGCAGGAACTAGACGATGCATTACCTCACTTCACCTGTACAGTAAGAATGGACAGGTGAGGGCCGGTGAGATGGCTCAGTGGCATAAGCGCCTGCCTTGCAAGCGCGAGGGCCTGAGTTCGACTCTCGGATCCCACATACGGAAAAGGGGCTGGTGATATCGCTCAGCGGCACGGGTGCCTGTTGGCGCGCGAGGTCCTGAGGTCGACCCCCCGGTACCCACCAAAAAAAAAAAAAAAAAAAAAAAAGAATGGACAGGTGAATCTTACAAACATGATGTGGAACAGAAGAAGCCCAGCACAAAAGAGGACACATCATATGATTTCACTTGTATGAAGTTCAAGAACAGGCCAGGGCTAGAGTGTGGCTCAGCAACAAAGCATGCAAGAGGCTCTGGGTTTGATCCCCAACACACACACCACCACCACCACCACCACCACCTCCACCACCACCACCACCACCACCACCACCACCACCTCTACCACCTCCTCCATCACCACCACCACCTCCACCATCTCCACCACCTCCACCACCACCACCACCACCTCCACCATCTCCACCACCACCACCTCCACCACCTCCACCACCTCCACCTCCACCACCTCCTCTATCTCCACCACCTCCACCTCCACCACTACCTCCACCACCACCACCTCCACCACCTCCAACACCTCCACCATCTCCACCACCTCCACCACCACCACCTCCACCGCCTCCACCACCAGGCAAAATGAATGGATGGTAGGAGAAGTTCACAGCTGGAGGTGGGCTGTGCAGAGAAAGTGCATTAACTGAAGGGGGCATGAAGGAATTTAGGGCAGGTAACAGGAATGTTCCAAGTCTTGATCTGGGTGTTGGTTATACAAAGAGATATACGTAAATATTCATTTAGCTGTATGTTCAAGATTGGTTCATCTAAAAACGTTTTTAAGAACCAAATAAGTGGTACCAGTATGATTTTCATTTACAATTGAGGAAATGAAGGTGTAGGGAGTTAAGTTACTTGCCCAAGGTTTAATGGCTAAGTGGAAAACCAGATGAAACATGGATAGTCTGATGCTAACTTGTGCTGTTATCCATTCTCATATGTAGAACCCATACAAACAGAAAGAACAGGCAGATTGCTCTCAAGGGACTCAAGAGCAGAAGAAATAACCTGTGTCGAGGGGGATAGAGGAGGAAGAGGCCTGCTTGCCAAAGGGTCTGAGCATGCAGGACAGTACTGGCTCTGCTCAGGGCACCAGTGAGTAGACTGATAGGGTTGAAGCTCAGGTCCAAAGGGTCACTACAGCCAAAATAACAAGGTGGCTTTGGTGCAGAGGGGAAGCTCAGATCCAAAGAGAAATTAAGCCAAGCCATGTACATTAGATAATTTGTAGTGGAGCAAATAGTCCTCATACAGGTTATCAAGGGTGGCAGTGGTGGGAATGAAAAGGAAAGACTGGATGCAGAAGAGTTTATGAAAAGCACACACAGGAACAGGATCTTCTGAGCCAGGATGATTGAGAGTCCTGTGGACAGAAAGGATGACCAGGTTACTGTGAAGAGACTTACGTTCAAGTTTAAACAGGTCTGGGTGGAGAGGAGGCAAGGCCATGCCTGTGGGAGGTCCAACCTACAACAGCACAGGCATCTGCTCTGGAGCAGTGGATCTGGGGCCTGGTGACCCTGAGTCAGGGAACCAACCAGCAAAACTCAGCTTCTACTCCTTGGGGTACCACCTGGGCCAGGTTATACTTTCTGGGATGATAGAATCGGTTTATCAGATACAAAAGCTGCCATCAAATTTACAATGATAAGGTCATTATCTCAAACTGTACTTGAAAAGAACAGCTATCTAACCTGGACTCGGTGTTACAGAGGGAAGACTGGGCTGAAACAAACATGCACCATCTCTCAGAATCAGCCTTCACCTCCCACCCAGTTCTCTGGGGAGTGACAAGGTCAGAACCCAATGAAGCAACACGCAAGCACCATGTACCTAACACCTAAAGGGGAGGTGTGACCCTACGGAGTCTTTTAGGTCAAAGCATGGTAGATTCTTAGTCCTCACTTCATTCTCAGCAGCCTTCAAGATGGTGGACCACTCCTCCTTCCAGAAGCTCCGGGGTCACCTGACTTTCAGGATACCATGCTACTGGTGTTTTCCTTCCTTAGCCAACACTGCATCGCAGCTCTTGCGTTGGGTTGCGCAGCTCTTCCTGTCTCCTCAACCCTTTTCATTGGGCCACCCCCTGGAGCGTGGACCTCTTCCCTCTCTTCTCTCACCCCGTCCATGTCTCATAGTCTCTTGGTTACCATCTACATGTTCACAACTCTGATACATATTTTTCCAGCTTACATCTCTCTCCTGAACCCCAGACGGTTTGAGAATTCAGAGGATACTGAGGATTTTGGGACAGCACTCCCAGAGCCTAGGAGCAACCAAACGCCAATTCGTTGTCATGGGTAGTGTAGATATGGACCATGAGAGAAGAGATGGCGAGGGGGTGTTACTCTTCCAAGAGGGCCAGGGTTCCTAGGAATGGCCCAGAGAAGGCTAGTGGGCAGGGCAACCTCAGAGCCAAGCCAGAGCTAGGGATGCTTCTCCTGGGGAGAAGGACCAGAGAACAACTTCCTCCCTGTGCAAGGGCTACTGTCTACTTGTAACAAGAAGACGCTTGGATCCTTCCTCATGCTGAATGATGCAGTGATTTCCCAATCACAAAGCTGACGTCAGGGCAGAGATCCATCAAGTCACACACCCAGGGCTAAGCCCAGGCCAAGTCTCCACAATTCTGAGCAGGGCAGGGCAGCTGGTGACTGTTGGAAGAAGGCTGCAACACAGTCCATAGCCACTGAAGGAAGGGGAGGACATATGGACGCTGCCCTGCCCACCCTCCCCACGTGGTGCTGCTCTAAATGGGCCCTTCAGTGTCTTGTGACTGCCCACCCCTTCCTACAAATACAAGGATCACTCTGAGTCTGAGTGAGACCTGAACTCCTACAGCCTCCAGGGGTGCAGCCTCCTGCTTATCCAGACTTCTGCTCCACTCTCACTATCTAGTCTGAGGCTAATGACTTCTGCAGTGACTCTCAGGTCCTTCACATCCAAACCCAATTTCACAGTCTCCTTCGCCCTCAGCTGTTTGCTCATCCTTGGCTTTCCCTTAACCTAATGCAAACCAAACTCGCAAGGGACTCAGAGTTCTGGGTCTCTCACCAGCACCAGAGCTGAGCTGCCCCAGAGCCAAGAGATCTGGGTTGGATGCCAGCTCTGGACTCTCAACTGGTTGGTTTTGGGCCTCTGTGAGTCACAGCCTCTCTGAGCTTCAGTTTTTCATCTGTAAGATGAGGATAACAACACCCATGTCACAGGGTGATTGTGAGAATGACATTAAGTAACATAAAGTAGGTTAAAGAACCTGGCACAGTGTCTGGGGCACAATAGTATTTGTAAAGGTAGGATGAAGCTGAGTTGGAGCCACAAAGGCACAGAAAAGAATGGGGCTGCCACTTTGGGGACCAGATGACCTCAGCTGACCCAGGTGATACCTCTGGGAGCCCTTAGTCATGGCCCACCATCAAAGCGAGGTATCGTGGGGACCAGCATTTCTTCTGGGAGAAGCCGCCTAATTCTTAACACCCCCTGCCCTATGACTGATGAAAGAGGGCAGAGGGGACCATGGCAGCACAGTGGTCAAGGAGTCAGACTCAGGCCCTATCCCATGTGAGAGCCATCTACCCTTAGACAAGCCGCTTAGCCATTCTGAGCATCAGTTTTCTCATCTGTAAAATGGGGATAGCAAACAATGCCTATACCTCACAAGGTTTTTATGGAGTGAATGAGAAAATATATGTAATGCAAGGCATTGGGTGAAGAGCAAGCACTCAATCAACAGTAGGTATTATCGCTACAACCCTGGTCTCTTTCCTGAGTACTAAGTACCCTCAAGGAGCTCCTTGTTCGTAGAAAACAAAACCAGGGCTTTGGCAATTTACAGCAGTGTTAAGGGTCCAGAAAACCTTCCATCAGCAGACCCAGTTGTTAATTGGTCAGCCTCCATTAAGTAGGCTCAGAATAGAACAAGGCACCAAGGGCCATCAGAGTTTACGTCTTGAGTTTTAAGATACCTCCACAGCATGCTGATGTGGAGATCCTGATACGTGGCTACCACCACAGAGACTGAATTAGTATGCGATGGCCTGAGCACCAGGGTTAGAAAAGCTCCCTGAGCAATTCTAGTGTATAGGAAGGCCGGGATCTACCAGTTTAAGACGAGAACCCTGAGGTCATGGTCTTGAAAGCCTACTGGAACTAAGACTCTCAAACAGTCCTATGAAGCCATCAGACAGAGCGCAATCAATTCACTAACTACAGGGAAGGCCACTTGTAATATGCGGGGCTTGAACCAAGTTTTGAGGGACTGTGGGATTTGCCTAGGAAGAGAGGAGAAAGAGGCAAACAAAAAGGGTTTTGCTCTAATCATACATCATGAGCAGGCAGGCAGGGCAGCCTGTGGCTCATTCACTCGAGTCCCTTGGGTTCAGCTTACAACAGCTGCTTAGACCACAGGGTGGCCCCTACCTTCATCCTGAGGCCTTCAGCTTTGTCTGGAGCCCGGCAGCAACCCAGCACAGGGCCAGCTGGATACCTGGCCAATGGGACTGTTCATTCCTGGAAGTACAGCAGAAGTCACCATAGTCTCAGTTCTGGCTCCACCCCCTCTGCTGGGAACAGTCACACCACACCCCCACTACCCCTGCAGGGGTGCAGCAAGGTCTCTCTGGTTGTTATGGAGATGTGATCTGATCATCCACCTCCAGGATCCCTTGGGGAGGGAAGGGACTGTGGTTGCCTAGAGAAGCCCAGGACTCCAAAGCCTGAAACAAAGGAATCTCTGGTCTTGCACATGAGTAGAACAGGCAGAAGCAGAAGAAAAGAGGATGGATATGCCACAGGGCCCTAGGTAGAGAAGGGAGAGGCTTCACCAGTTCTGAGAGATGGACAGAAATGCTGACTATTGTCTGCACCTTATATTACAGTGTACAGAGCAAACTCACAGCTGGTATCTCCTTATGACCCTATAACCAGAAAGGTCATTAAGAGTAGCTATTATTCTCCCCCTTATACATGGAGGGAATCTAAGTCTCAGAATGGCTCTGAGTCTCATCCAAGGCCCCCAGGCTAATAATAACTGAGCCTCGACTTAAATCCTGCTCTTTTAACCAACTCAACTTTCCTTTTGTGCTTTGCCATAATTCCCCACATGGGCGGAGGGCCCTAAAGTCCCTAATTACTGTATAGGAAGGCAGCTGCATGCCCACCTGAACATACCAGACTGATGCTGCAGAATGGCCAGGTGACCTTCCATAATGGGTAGCAAACTGCATGCGTAAATAAACCATAGTCATTCAATCAAAATCACCTAAGATATTATGTACCGGCTGCAGTAACAGGAACAGACCCCCAGCAGTACTTGGCACCCATAGTTCCATTACCAGTAGTCTGTTGCCAGTCAGTAGGATTCCATGAGACTAGGGCCAGGCAAGAAGTCAGACAGATCTAAGTCCTGGTCCCAGCTCCACATGACTTTCTGACAAGGTAACTCCTAGTCTGTAAAATGGTGACAGCACAGCTCCCCTGCCCATCTCACTGGGCTGCTCTGAACAGCAATGGGACACCAATTGAAAAGAGCAGTTCACAAACAATAAAGCATGTGATCAATCAGACAACAACAAAAATACTGCACAAAGTTAAGTTTGTATCCGCTGCTGGGCACTGGTATATTCTGGTTTTCCCACTAGGTGGCAGGCGTCTGGAGGGCAAGAACAGCTGTGGCAGCTCCCAGGACAGTGTTCTCACACAGCACAAGCTCAGGAACTAACTGCTGGCTGCCTGACAGGATCCTCTAAAAATCCTCCTAATCTCTTCCGGTAACAGCCAATTCAATTATTTAGGGCCTGGGTGCCAGCAGGTCACTCTGACAGGAGTTCTAACCCCTGCTGAAGTTCAACAGCTTTAACCTGCTTTCCGGCCTCCCTCTGAATCTTCTCAAGAATTGATAACAAGTAATGATCCTGGACTGATTTGATTTAAGGCTCTGCTTTTCTTTCCCTTTTCTCCTGTGGGAAATGCCACTCAGCCGCAGAGCTGCAGAAGGGGGAGCAGCCAGGAGGTGATGACTTGGAAGAATCAAGGGACAATTATGGTCATGACCTTCAAATGCGACTGCACTTATCACCTGCCTGAGAAGGCCTCCTCAGAGCCCCTCTCCCATATATGGTTTCAAGACTCCTTAGGGTATTCATGAAAAATTAAATGACTCTCAATCTAGCACTGAGGAGCAGGAAGGGACAGTTCAGAAAACAGACAAGTAGTAAGGTCCAGAGGGGTCAGTAAAAGTCTCAAAGTGGCTCTGCAGGTTGGCAGCAGTCAGGACCAGAACTCACATGTACCTGTCATCTACACACAGACTCCCTTCAATCTCAGAGCTAAGTGCTCCAGGACCCCACCTTTCTGCAAAAGTCGACCAGGGCCTTCCCAGCCTGCATCCACTCGCACGCACTCACACTTGCACCCACAAGGACAAGCCTTGACCTGCTGACACCAGGAGGCCTCTCTCTGTGGCATTCAGCTCAAGCTACTGGCTCTCTACCCAGACCCCCACCCACTGAAGACCTCACAAATAGTTTTACTATTAGGGCTGGGGATGTGGCTCAGTGGTAAAATGCTTGTCTACCATGCAGGAGACACTGGGTTCAATCCCCAGCACTGGGGGGAAAATTCTACTACTGAACAGGGCTATGAAGGAATCCCTCAAAATTTACCTCCTTCAGCTGCCTGGGCTCAGTCGGCCATGTCTATAATCCTAGCTCCTCAGGAAGCTGAGGCAGGAGGATTGCAAGTTTGAGGCCAGCTTGAGCAACTTAGCAAGACTCTGTCTCAAAATAAAGTAAAACAAAAGGTCTGGGGATGCACCTCGGTGGCAGAGTGTCCCTGGGTTCAATCCCCATTACTAGAAAAATAAATAAATAAATTCACCTCCTCTCTCTCAGCTCCAGAGTGCCAGTGATTTTGCCTGTTCCAAGATGAGATGAGAGGACTTGCCCAAATTAATCACCTGGCTCCTTGGACACCAATATCACCTTTCCTCCAGGGTGGTGCAAAGCCAGGTAAGGGCTGAGCTGGGGAAAGATAAAGCCCAGCCAGCTTGTGTCTGCTCTTTGCCCATATCCTCATGCATTTGTGTGGACACACACAGACACACACTGTACACAGGCACACCCACCTGCTATGGCCCTGTCATCTTTGGTGACCACTGCTTTGGCCAGCCCTTGGCATTTCCATAGGTCCACCACCCATCAGCAAGCACAACCACCACTTACAGGGATGTGGCCCTAGGTAAGTGTGTGGCCCTGAGTTTGTGAGAATTCCATGAGACAATGCCCATAAATAGCTCAGCCCAGTCTAGGCGCATGATGAAGATGACGATGATTTTGCCCCTCCTACAAGTCAGTGACACACAAATCCACCTGCCACCATCTTCTAGGCCAGAGTAGGCTTCTCAAGGGCCTTCTTCCTTCACACAAATGATTTCCCTCTGTGTGGTCAACATGACCAGCACTCAATTCTACCTCTTCCTCTTCTCCTTACAGATGCATCAAGGACTATACTTTCCAGCCACTCTGCAGCTGGGCAGGGCCATTTGATCAGTTCTGGCCAACAAAAGTGTAAGTGAACATGACATGTCATTTCCTGACTGTGGCAGAGAAAAACCATGCACAATTTGTTTACTCTCCTCTTGCTGCAGTGACCTTAGAGGCCATAGGTTCCAGATGATGTGGTCTCTATTAGCCTGGATTCCTGAGTGACCATGCAGGGCAGAGGCCCTTCTTTCCTGCAATGAGTCAGTGAGCCAGAAACAGTCTTGCTTGTTTTAAGACCTGGGGATGTCAGGATTCATTTGGTCCCACAGCATAACTGGCCTGCCCTAATAACCTCCCACCAGCTCCTGCTAGTCCCTTTCTCCTAACACCCTGCCAGCCTTATTGTAAACCACAGCCACCCTTCTGTTTCAGAAAGAGTCAGGAACTCAGCACCGTCTTCTGAGGACAGAGGGGAAGGAAATCTAGAATTTTCTCCAGCAAGTAGTTTTGTACCAAGAACCCAAAAAGCTTAGTGTTTGGTAGAAGCTGGCAGCAGAGGGTCAAGCCCTTCCTGCCAACATGGTGACCCACGCACTCTCCCCAGGCCAAGTCAATGGGCCCATCTCGGAATAAGCTCCATGGACCTGGGTGTGGGGGTACATGCCTGCAATCCCAGCACTTAGGAGGCTGAGGCAGGAGGATCACTGTGAGTTCAAGGCTAGCCCGGGTTACACGGTGAGTTCAAAGCCAGCCTGAACTACATAGCGAGACCTTGTCTCAAAAATAAATAAATAAAAAAAAGAATAAGTTCCATGGATGGTCCTACCATGGACATGAGCAGCAAGCCCAAAAGTAGACAGGGAAATACCTATGTTCATAGCAGCATTACTCATAATAGCCAAACAGTGGAGGGATACATACAGTGGTAATTTTTTCAGCCTCAAAATGGAAGGAAATTCACTGGGCGTGGTGGTGCATGCCTGTAATCCCAGCACTTGAGAGGCTGAGCCAGGAGGGTCACAATCTGCAGCCCAGCTTGGGCAATTTAGCAATTTAGCAAGACCTTGTCCAAAATTTTAAAAATACAAAAAGGGCTTGGGGTGTGGCTCAGCGTGAAGGCCTTGGGTTCAGTCTCCAATATTTCCCCCTCACCCCCAAAAAGGAAGTCAATTCTGACACATGCTTCAACATGAATGAACCCTGAGAACATAACACTAAGTGAAATAAGCTGGTCACACACACAAAAACACAAGTACTGTATGATTCCATTGTAGTCAAATTCATTGAGATAGAAAGTAAAATGGTGATTGCCAGGGACTGGGGGTAAGGGAGAATGGGGAGTTGTTTAATTGGTTTAGAGTTTCAGTTTTACAAGATGAGAAGATTCTAGAGATGGGTGGTGATGGGTGTGTTAACCACGTGAATACACTTAAGGCACTAAATTGTGCACTTAAAAATGATTATGACAGGAAATGTTAGATTTACGTATTTTTACCTCAATTTAAAAAAATAGAATAAAATACATTTTAAAAAAAGTAGAGACAGGGAAGGAGCAACACCAGAGATAGGAATCCTTGCATGGGGATTAGCAGGGGGCAAGAGGGCTGAAACAGGCCTAGAGCCCACAGCTTCCAAAGAGGGTTTTGGAGTCAATTTCTGAGTTACAAAGGCAGGCACTTCTAGAGCTCATTCCTGCCTTGCTGCCAACTTCCCAGCACAAGAAAAGCCTGGATCAGCCCTAGGTAGGGGCAGCCAGGCTTTTGTTGGCTCCAATATTCCTGCCATCAGGCACTACCTGGGCACCCGCTCCAGAGTTCAACCTATCTTTACACCCAACTGATGCCAGCGGGCAGTGTCTCAGGGAGGATGCAGAATGGCCCAAAGGAAACTTCCCCAATGCCACCACTTTCTCTGGATCTACCCTACCTCTCTGCTACCTCCCAAGTGCCCCACTCAGATCTGTACAGTTCTGTTTTCTCAAATGGCAATAAGCAATGCCAGTCTTACCTCCTATAGGAAGGCAGCTCAGGGCCAGTCATGGGCCCTCAACTTAGCCCTCACAACAAGGGTAACTGCAGACCACAGACCAGAGAAGACAGGCACCGGGTGCCCAATGGGGCAGCAATGGGGCAGGCTCTCTGCTCCTAGGAGAGCTTCTGGAAACATCCCTTGCATTCCCACACATGTAAGCATGAGGACTGAGAAGGGGCACCGCTCCTGCAAAAATCAGGGTCTGGTTGAGCTATATCTCACAGGCAGGACCTATGCACAGGAAAAATGAGTGTAAGATTCCAAATTAAGGGCAAGAAAAGGGTTACAAAGGCCAAGATGTTTCCTCTAGGAGGAGATGTACTGTATGTGCTCACATTGCAGGATGACCTTGGGCAACTTGCTTACCCTCTCTATGCCTTAGTCTCCTCATTTACAAAATGAAGATAATAGTAGCACTCAAAATCTCAGGCAAAGCTCAGGTAAAGCTCTAAGAAGAGTGCCAGGCATGTAATAAGTAGTTAATGGCTGTTATTACTGTCACTGACTCTACTACTACTATTGTTGTTGTTGTTGTTGCTATTTCTCATCACAGTCTTAGTCCTGGGTAAGACACCAAGAAGAAGGCCAGCTGGAAGAGCTGGCCAGCGGAAGGGGCTGGAAGAGCTGCATACTGTGTGAGCAGCACACAGGCTGTCCAGCACCATAAGAAGCACAAGAGGATGCCCCCACAGGTGGCAGCCGTCCTTCTCACTGTCTGCTCCCTTAGGGCTGCCATCCACTCTCAGCCCTGGATCTAAGCTCTTCTTGGGAGCCCTGGGTCCACTGGCAGGGTTAGGCAAGCAACCCAGGTACATGGTCTGCAGCAATATCTGCCATTCTCTAAAGCAGAGGCAGCAGATCACCCCACTTCCTGGGAACCACACAGAGAGGGAGGCAAGAAGGGAGAGGCAAGCAGGCACAACACAGACACAGGTCTTCCTGGGCTCCTGCAGACACATGGGGTGCAGTCATCAATACAGAGAAGCTCAGTCCTGAGTCCTCCCTCTACTACTGATATAATAGTGCATGCATGTGTGCATGTGCACACACACACACACACACACACACTCCTCAAGGGATGGTGACATGCAAGCTGACTCACTATCATTTCCTCAGAAGATAAAGAGTACAAGCAATAGAACGTTTTGGTTCAGAGCTCATGTTCTGGAAGCAGATTCCCTGGCTTGAATCCCAGGCTCCAACTCTTTCTATCTATGTGACCTTGAACAAGTCATGGAACCTCTCTGTGCCTCCATTTTATCTTCAAAATGGAAAAATATCAGCACACAAACTCACAGAATTTCTGAGGAAGGAATGAGCAACATATCTCAACTGCAATTAGAAGAGCATTAGTTACTATTACCATGCCTTGTAAGCTCAGTAAGTCAGATCTTCTGACTTCCGGGCTGTAGAAAAGGCTTGATTCTCTCTCTCTCTTTTTTTTTTTTTTTTTTTTAATTCTCTTACTTACCTTGAGCCACTGTGCTGAACCCATCTCTGCTAAGAACTCATCTGACAATTAGTTCTAATCCCTAGAGGGTCCCAAGCAAAAATCATAAGGTCAGTGCATGTTCTAGGTCTGGGCTTTGTCACTGTCCTCCCTGATCTCCCCAAATGCTTCCTGAGTTTGCTCTGCCCACAGGCTACAACACACATGCCCCATATTGCTCATGCTTCCTGTTCAGCAACCAGAAACAGCCTCAGTCCACCGCTCCCTGCATAGATCCTGAGTTCTTCCCTGGGGAGAGACTGCCACGGCTTTTCCACCAGAGGATAGATGTGTATTCTTTACAGGACTCCTAAGAATTTCTGATTTGGGGGATATCTGGAACCCAAGAAAGCAGAGGACAGAGCCCAATAATTGAGATTTAACTCTTTGAATAAGCAAGTCACTTTAATTTTCTGGGTCCCTGGGCTTGCTTTCCTGCAAAACAGGGACAGCATTACCTACTCCAAGGGTAGAGGAAAGAATACAGCAAAAAGATGGGACAGAGTCTACTGTAATGCCTGCCACATAGCAGGTGCCCAGTGCACCCAGAACACTAACTTTTACATCCTTTCCCCTGAAGACAAAAGAAGAGAGAAAAGATCTGAATCAAAGAATTGTGCTGGCTTGGCCAAGCCCTCTGTTATCTTTAGCAAGATGTTGTGCTGTCAGGTGGTTAAGAATAAATTTCCAACACAAGCTGGGCAGGTTTTATTGGCTGGGATTCAGAGCAGCCTTCTGTTCTGGGAAATGGTCCCCCTTCCAGACCCCTTCGCTTTTCCCAGAATTTGGCTTACATGGTCAAATCCCTACCTCACCCGTGTTCTCAGAACGAGGCCAGGAGGTACTGCCTGGCATCAAGTCGATCTGGTGTGGCCACCTATGTCCTTGCTCACACACACCCAACCTGGCCAATGTCCATATGGCTTTTGGAACAGCCCCATTATGCCTACTGAAGCAGCTGGCACATCCTGGAAGGGCTGGGAATACACAGGCTCACCAGACCTGATGCCTATCACACGACAGTATCACAAGGTGAGAAAACCACACCCTGTAGCTACCTCATCCTTCTCACTGGTTTGAAGCCTGGTGGTCACCATAGCAACAGGCTCCCGCTCCAGCCTGCCAGGCGGGGCTGATGCAATTCTAAGGCAGTGAGTGACTCCAACTTGCTCACATAGCTCTGTTCCCACTCAGGGGTGGGCGAGTGGGGAGAACAAATGAAAAGGGAGGAGATGGGCACACAGCCTACAAAAAACTCTGCTTCCCCCTCAATTTGGCTCCAAGGGCTAAATCTAAGGGATGAGAGCCATGAAGTGAGCAGTGAGTTCTCCTCCTATGTCCCCAGTGAATATAGTGTCACTGCAGTGGCTGCCACTTCTGGGAGAAACATCTCTTAGGCCTTAGAAGATCTGGAGAAGGGGGAGACAGGCTGTACCATGGGCCTCTCTACTACCATGTGGCCCCCTCCCCACCTTCTGAGTTAGCTCCCCACCAGCTGAGCACACCCTCTTTCTTCCCTCAGCCCACAGGCGACCCAGCTCCTCAGAATTCAACAGGTGCAGCTTTACCACTCTGTTCACTTAGTTCCTCTGCCTTCCTTGTGTTAAAGTGCCCATAAATCCCAGAACTCTCCTATAAACTAAAATGTTCCCATGACACTCACAGCCTCTCTGTTCCACTCCAGAGGGGTCTCTGGCTGCCCTGAGGAGTCTGATTTACTCTACACCGAGGACATATCAGCCAAGAGCCACCTGCACTATTAAAACACCCATGCCCCAACTTCATGGAATAAGCACTCAGAAAGTTAGGTGAACTCATCCAATCCCCCCACCCATCCACCACACATACACCAAGGAAACAGGGAAGGAAGCCATGTTGGGAAAGCTGGCAATGCTAGAGTCCTCTAGCCTCTGGGCCTACCCATGGATGCAGGGCTCTCCCTCCCGCAGCTGCTGTCCTGGAGAAGATGCCTCTAGTGCCAGGAATGCTTCCCTCTGGTAGCCCCACGCCCTTCTCCACCCCATAGCCTACTCCAGCCCTATGCTCCCTCCTACCTACCCACATCAAGGGCCGCCACCCAATCAGGAGCAGGGCCTCTGCACAAACAGGCCCTGCTCTGAGACCTTGCACCCTGCCAGAGGCCTGTGCTGGGAGCAGAAGGGAAAGCATACCTCCCGGGACCAGTCACACTGAGCCCTCCTCCCAGGGTCACCCTGACAGATGCGGGAAGTGATAACTCCTTGGGCCACTTGGGAGATAGCATTCAGCTGAGGGATGTCCCGGTAAGGTGTCCTATGGGAAGCTCCAAGACTGCAGAGAGCAGAACAGCAGAGGTGGTAAGCTGCTGGGGATGGAGGTGGCTTCCAGACAAATAGATGAGTGGAACAGATTTGAATGAGTCTAGAAATTAACCCATATATCTATGGTCAAGTGATTTTTGACAAGGGCACCAAGACCATCCAATGGGTAAAGCATAATTTTTTCAACAAATGATGCTGGGACAACAGGTGATCCATGATCTTGGATTTGGAAAAGGATTCTTATGTGTGATACCAAAAGAACAGGCAACAACAACAAACTTGGATAAACTACACATCATCAAAATTTAAAACCTGTAGTCAGGCACAGTGAAATAGTGTCTGTAGTTCCAGCTATTTGGGAGGTTGAGGCAGGAGGATCACTTGAGCCTAAGAGCTCAAGACCAGCCTGGACAACATAGCAAAATCTCATCTGAAACAACAAAACAAAACTTTTGTACTTCTGAGGACACCATCAGAAAAAGTGAAAAGATAACCCACAGAATGGAAGAAAATATTTGCAACCCATGTATCTGACAAAGGGGTTGTATCTCGACTATATAAACAAATCTTACAACTCAACGATTAAAAAAAAAAAAATCTACCCCAACTAAAAAGGGAAAAGGGTCTGAAAAGAGCCAGTGGTAGTGGCATACGCCTGTAATCCCAGCACTCAGGAGGCTGAGGCAGGAGGATCACTGAGAGTTTGAGGCCAGCCTGGAAGGAATACAAAGCAAGACCCTGTCTCCAAAAACAAAACAAAACAAAACAGAAGGCCAGAAGAGACATTTCTCCAAGAAGATATAAGTGGCTTTCTTTCATTCCATTGACAGATATCCAACGTGCACTTATATGTGCCAGGCAGTAATGTTAGGTAATAGGGACATAGCTGAGAGGAAAAGCATGTTTAGCCTCTATCCTCATGAGACTTATGTTGGATGGACAGATACTAAACACATTTATTATACCCCTGAAATGTCTACTGGCTCACTTAATTGTCACAGGTAGGCACTCCTAGAGTTCTCATTTCATAGATGAGGAAACTGAGGCAGAGAAAGTTAGGTAACTAGTCCAAGATCAAATCGCTAATAAGTGATGGGACCAAGATCACACTCAGGACAACCTGCTCCAGAACCTGTGTCCTGAACTATTCCATGACACTGAGCATTATGAGAAGTGATTCACTGTGTGATCAAGGACCTGCTTGAAGGAGATGATGATGAAGTGGGTTTGAAGGTGCATATCAGGCAAACCAAAAGGGAAGTGAATTGCAAAAGCACAGAGCCAAGAATCAGTATGGAGTTTGGGGAACACTAAGGCATCCGTGTTAGGTACTAAAGCTGAAGGTGATGGGTGCCATGAGTGGCAGGGCTGGAGAGATCAGCCGGGTCAGACAATGGAGGGCCAGAACTCTATGTCAGGCAGCAGACTCCTCCCAGAGGGCAATGGGGAGCCAGGAAAGGGTTTTAAGCAGGAGGGAGACTTGATCTGACTTGATTTGGTGGAGCCACCAGGTGGCTGGAGGCGATGGTGAGGAAAGGGTGGTTCTGGCTGACCAGCTGTGGCGGTTGGGAAGGATGATGATTCAGGCCGGTGACATCCCATACTATCCTCATCCTTGTTGCAGCCACATCTCTAACAAGAACAGGGTAGGCAGGTGGGGGACCAGATATTGCTGGTCATCAAGAGGTAAATGGAAAGGCACTCACTGCAAAGCATCGCATGGTTGGTGCCTGGGGCACCCTTGGGTCAACTCCAACAATGTGACTCATTGAGGACCAAGGAAGCCCAATGGGGACCCTGATTAAGACAAGAATCCCCACTATCCTACACCAGAAGGAAGGCTGTATCTAAGGAGAACACACTTTGTAGGGTACGAGCCTAGGCCTCCAGCCACAGTGCCCTCAAGAAGGGAGCAGTTCTCAGAAGTGAGCCTTTGCTATGAGGGAATCAGGCCGGGTGGCTGTTCGCTGCACAGGGGGGTAACAGTTTGCCATGAAAAAACTAAACCTCTTTTTATTTTTTAAGCCATCTCCTGAGGTTCTGGCTGGGTAATAGGGTGGAAGGCAGAGCCAGACACTGTACTAAAAGCTTTGCGTGTATTATCTCATTAAATCCTCTTAACAATCACATGGTGGGTCCCACCATCACCCTCATTTTGGAGAAGAGTAAAATCAGGCACAGGGAAGTTAAATAACTCACAGCCACAGGGCAAGTTAACAGTGCAGGGGGAATCTGAATGCACCAGCCTGAGCCCAGAACCAGCTCTTCTAAACACTGCTGCCTTCCTTTTAACCATGTGTTTTGACCTCTTTCCAGCACAGCTATTGTGTCCAGAGATACTAGCAAAAGAATTAGATCATTTTCAGGCCCTGATGCAC
Source organism: Erethizon dorsatum (assembly GCA_028451465.1). Classification (NCBI taxonomy): domain Eukaryota; kingdom Metazoa; phylum Chordata; class Mammalia; order Rodentia; family Erethizontidae; genus Erethizon; species Erethizon dorsatum. The sequence continues at coordinate 38,328,111 of CM051826.1, forward strand.
AAGCAAGCTTGTAATAATAGCCTACATATATACAATAAATTACTTTATCCTTATGTAGCCTTATGGCATGGCACTATTATTATTCCGATTTTACAGATGAAAAACTGAGGCACAGAGAGATCAAGCGTCTTGCCCAAAGTCACATAGCTGCCATGTGGCCAAACACAGGCAGTCTGGTCCCACATACTATCCTCTCTCTTGCTACCTGATTAAATTGATAATACATACAATAATGCACATATTTCTAACATGCCAAGCAGACAGGTTGCTCAGGCCACAGCCCATGAGATGCTGCAACTACAAGGGCAAGACCACAGCTAGAACATGCCCAGCAGGAGCAGGGAGAAGCCAGCAACCGAGACAGATGGAACAATGAGAACCTGCAGGCACAGTAGTTTCGCATGAATGGGTGTGCAGACAGACAGCTGGTGAGACCAGCAGGGCTATGGCCTGGGCCTGCCTGCCAGGCACAGAACCACAGGCAGACACAAAATTTGCGATGGGGTGCATTCAGTCCTGTGTTATTTCCAGAGGCAGGTCGGCCCGCTAGTGATCCTGCAATCAGTTTGGCGGGTCACCTTTTGGAATTTACTGCAAAGCAATATCTTACCTACCAAGGACAGGTATTGCTTTGTGAAATACAGAAACAAAGAAGTATTTTTGATGGATTGGATAAGTATTGCTTTGTGAAATAAATAAATAAATATTTTTGATGGATTTTGTCCCAAACTGTGGGAGTAACATTATTACTACTAAATAAATTGTAGTTTCTTCCTACAATGCAATTCTAGGCAGCTTTAACAGTAAATAATTTAGAGCTATAGGCAAGAACAAAGATAAACCTCAAAAACATAATTTTAACCAGAAAAAAGGCAAGTCACAGAAATATACTATGATTCTATTTATGTAAATTGGAGGCAAAAGCCAGGCATCAGGTGGCACATGCCTATAATCCCAGCACTTGGGAGGCTAAGGCAGAAGGACTGTCACAAACTCAAGGCCAGCCTGAGCTATATAGTGAATTCAAGGCCAGGCTGAACTACATAGTGAGACCCTATCTCCAAAAAATAAACAAACAAACAAACAAACAAATAAATAAGTAAAAGTGCAGGCAAAAGAACAGTTATATTATTTAGGAATATATATCTATGTAGTAAAAGAAAGAAGAAACAACTAACACAAAATTTAAGACAGTAGGTACATCTGTCTGCAATGTTGTGGGTTGAATTGTGTCCCCCCCCAAAAAAAAAAGATATATTAGAATCCTAACTCAAATACCACAGAATGAGACCTTATTTAGAAACAGGATTTTTACATAAGTAATCCAGTTAATATGAGGTCTTCAGGGTGGCCCTCCTCCAACATGACTTGTGTCATTGTAGAGGGGAAACATGGACACAGAGACTTGGAGAAAGACACATGAAGATGAAGGCAGAGATCGGGATGGGACATCTACAAGACACACACAAGCCCCCGGAAGTCAGAAGAGAAGCCTGAAGCAGACGCTCCCTTTCAGCCCTCGGAAGGAACCACCTGCTGACAGACACCTTGACCTCAGATTTCTGGCCTGCATAACTGCAAGACAATGCATCCCTGTTGTTCAAGCTGTTAAGTCTGCAGTACTTTGTATCACAGTTTATATGCCCTTTTGCATTTATGACATATTTCACATGTAAAATTAAAATGAAAAACACTAGAGGGGAGTCCAACCCTTACACTTTACAGTCAAGAGCACTGAGGATCCACCAGAGGTCACACAGCCAGGGAGTGGCTAAGCTGAAACCAGAACCCACTGGTTTCAGTGAAAAGCCATCATCAGAGCCTGGGCCTGGAGGTGTCTGGCAAAGGCTGAATTCTGTTCAGAGTCCATGGAACCTGGGACTCACAGGTTCCAGGCAACAAGCAGGGACCCTTCGTTTTTTTTGTGTCATGGACCCAGGGCAGTTTGAACCCAGCCAATGAACCCTTCTCTGAAGAATGTTTTTAAATGCACACAAGTAAAATACATGGACTACAAAGGAAATTAGTTCTTATAAAATGCTGTGCTAGTCATGGAAACACAAGTGCAAGAGAATTAAGTAGGTGAGGCCTGTACCCAGTAAGCACTCAATAAACTCTTGACAGTTATTACCGTTAACATTAGGAGTGTTGCCCTTCTGTGGCTTTGGTCCATGCTCACTGATGCTGAGGAGAAGACCCAGAGATCTGTGCCTCCGAAACAGGTCTTATGCAAGCCCCTCTGGGGCCCAGGCTCAGTCAAGGTAGGGGAGAGGGATGCTGCCCCTGAACTGTAAGTCCCTGTGAGTGATGCCACCCCTGACAGCGCGTGCTGTTGGAGAGAATAGGGGTGACAGGAGAAGAACCTTCAGCAGGCTTTACCTGAAGGCCAAGGTGGGCCTGAGGGGAGAACACAGACATAGCCACAAAGGGCCTGGGGGCTTGTGTCCGCTAGACCTCTGGTAGTATGTATTACTCTAGGGCATAAAATGACTTAATGAATAGGCCAGGTACTCACACATATTTTATAACTGAGGTTAATGTCAGCCTCACAGCTGCACCAGGGAGTACAAATCATACCCTGAATTTTTAGACAAGGAAACTGAGGCTCAAAGATGGAACAGCTTCGTTGAATCAATATTCACACTACAGTCTCTCTGTCCCTAAGGAAAATGCTGAATCCAGACCAGCAATCACTCATTCACTCCTTCCTTCATTCACTCGCTCAATAAGTATTGTTGTTTCAGGAACTATTCTGGGAGGTAGAGGAGTAAGAGAACAAAACGGACAAAATGTCTATCCCTTTGGTGCTGAGTTCACGCAACCATCACACACTGCATGAATACCAAGCTCGCGGGAGATGAGCAGTGGACATCCCACAGAACCTGTGGCTGGGTTAATGGAGGCATTAATGTTCTCTACTGTCAAAAGCAGAGAAGGACAGATGGTGCACATTCCATTGCAATTACAAGATCTTAACAAGGTCTATGTTTCAAGGAAACCAGTTATACAGGTATTTGCTGTGGTGGGACACTTGTCCAGTGGAGACACTGTCACCTTCCAGCCTTCGGGGGGGTGCTGCTGCTGAAAGAAGAGGACAGGGGCCAGCCTGGCCTCCTAGTCTACAGAACCATGAGGACTCCCAGCCCAGCCACACCATCTGCTCTCAGGTACCCAAGGACGGAGGCCCTCAAATCTCACCTACCCAGCATCTATCTTGGGCTTTTCAGAAAGTTCCACCAATCTAGAAGTCAAGGCTTTTTATAACCTGGCTAAGGAGATCTGTTAGGTCCTCTAATCAGCTAACAGTATCTATTCCTCCTCTCAACCCCAAACCAGGCCTATAAGATACACCTTACTGCCAGATGTGTTTGAACATTAAGTGGGGTCTTTGGGATTCAAATCCATCCCCTGCAACTGTTTCACGTCTCTTTCCTTTAGCTACACATCATCTGGAGTTAGAGGCTTCCCAGCAGTCGTGTGTAAAAGACACCTGTGCTGGTCCCCAGCCAGTGTTTTATCAACAATAACAATTACCCCTTACTCTGGTATAAAACAGTATGGTTAACACATACTACCAGCACTCATTTTCTTACCTGAATTTTACACAACCTTAGGATATACATAGGTCTGTGTTTATATCCCTTGTGTGTGTGTGTCGTGGGGGGTGAGTAATGAAGAGAGGTTCAGAGAGAATGATTTTACCTGAACACAAACTGGCTTCCTGGAGTAGGCCCCGCTGGGCCCTTCCCCTGCCTCTCCACCTTGTTTTATTCCCCAGCAGGAGATCAAGGGAAGGGGGCTGGAGGGTGGGATATTTCCCCACACCCCCCACCCTCCCAATCCCTGCTCCCCGCCATGGGCCACTCAGGCTGTGTGCTCCACTGAAGGTGGCAGTTCCTGCCCGTAAGCCCTTACTTCCTGGCCTCTATCTGCTGGTCTGGAAACCAACACTGTCCTCACTCTGCCCACACCTCAGCCACAGTTCTGTTACCAGCTCCCCACACTCCTGATCTGACTGTGCCACCTGTTTCCACTGCATCTGACAGATGAAGCAGTGACCAACCAGGTGTGGACTCTGCTCTCCTGCTGGATGGACCAGGGCCTCTCTGAACCTCCCAACAAGCACCCACTGAGGAGCTCCTTGGAGAGGAGGGGGTAGGGAGAAAAGGAAGAAGGCAGGGAACTAAAAGGAGCTGGGAGAAGAAACAAAGCCCTTGGGTCACAGATTTCTCTTTGAATTAACCCAAGTAAAACCAGGAAAATGGGAAAAGACCACCACACCAAGAAATTGGGCTAAGGGAGGCCCAAAGTAGAAAAAGAGGCAGAGAAGCCTCAGAATCTGGGCTTCAGGCTAAGCAGGGCTCCTTGTGCTTCTGGAAATTCTGATCTGGCCCCAAGCTGGGAACCGGAGTGGGCAGCCCCTTGTAGCAATCGGCATTTCCACACTGCTCCTTTTGGGTGGGCCTGGGGGAGGACACAGGTGGGCAAGTGGCAGCCTAGGGGGGAAGATGTAGGCACCTGATGCTCAGCTCACCCAGCCCCAAGGAGCCAGCCAAGCCTCTGGGGAAGGGGAGGTGCCACCTGTTGGTTTCCCAGCCTCCATTCCCACTTATCTCCCTTGGTATGAGCATCCAGAGTTAGTGCTGGGAGGCAGGGCTGTTAGCCGCACTGTGTGGCCAAAGCCTGAGCAGCAGAGCAGAGAGGAGGGATCTTCTGGGAGGTGGAACAACAGCACATGATTTTATTCCTCCTAGTTTTAGGCATTTTTTAATCCTCAATCACTCCATAATTCATTGTATGAAGTGGGAAAAAATCTACCCTGGTAAATCATAATAGTTCTCAAGGAGAAGGAAGACACCACACAGTGGCACAATTCTTTGTGAATTATGATGTTGAAATGACCAGGAATTAGGACTTCCAGGCATCAACCTCACACAGGCCTGGAGCCTGGCCGGTTAGGAACACTTCAGGGATGCTGTCAGTAAACACTCAGGATGTGTTGGCAACTGGGAGAAGCTGGCGCATGGGTCCGTGTCTCTACACCATGGCAGGGTGCTAGGCAGGAAGGTAAAATCCCCTGAGTACGCTCCTCATGCTTCACTGCCCTCTCTCCATGAAAGGATTACAGGGGAACCCAGGAAGTCACACCTCCCCCTGGGACCATGCTGCATTATCACCTGCTTTGTGAAACCATCCCTGTAGGCTTCCATGTCCTTGACCTTGAAAAAAATGTGGCAGCTGATAAAACAAGATACAGCAATACAGTGTCCCCACAAAGAGCAAGAACACAGATTGCTTACCTAATTTGTGTTCAGTGTCCTCATAGTAGGTAGTGCCTTCTTCACAGGAATGTTACAAATAATAGGGAGTTAATATACATAAAGTGCTTGGAGCTGGGTATGGTGGCGCATACCTATGATCCCAGCTACTTGGGAGGCTGAGGCAGGGGGATCATGAATGAGTTTAAGGCCAGTCTGGGCTACTTAGCAAGATCCTGTCTCAAAATAAAAAGGGCTGAAGGTGTTGCTCAGTGGTAGATTGCTCGCCTAGTATGTGTGTGCTCCTAAATTCAATCCCCAGGACTGCTAAACAAAAAACAAATAAACTGCATGGAGCAGGGTGAGACACAGAGCAAGTGCTACGTTACTTGATTATCACTGGCATCTTTCCATTAATCACATCATTTTTTGGTTTCAACTCTACAAAAACAATCTCAGTACTTTTGAGACAGGAGGCCATTGGCAGGACTTTAAAGCAGCAGCCTGAAAGAGTAAGCAGGCACCTGCAACTTTGGGCAATAAGAGAGGAAGTAAATCAGGATGTCAATGAAGCAAGCAAACTGCTGTAGTCCTTGAAATAAGAGCTTTGTTTCTTTTCAATAATAAACTTTCCAATTAAAGCTTTTGCTTGTAAATTCATATCGTTGCTTCACTTTTAATATCTATTATCACTAAAGCAAGAACTCATGCTAGTCAGCAACATTTCTGTGACAACTCCACAGAAACTCTTCATCAGCTTGGCCTCCAGGGTGAGAGAAAAGCAGCAAAACAGCAAGGAACATCTAGATAGGACCCCCACAAAGTGTCACATACATACTACTGAATCTGATGATAGGGATACCAGATAAAATGCAAGACATCTAGTTAAATATGAACTTTGCATAAACAACAAATATATTTTTAGTATATACATGTCCCAAATTTTGCATGGGAAGTGCTTATATTTTTAAAAATTATTCATTGTGTATCTAAAGTCAAAGTTAACTGAACATCTTGGTTTTGTTTTTGTTTGTTTTTTGAGATGTGGTCTTGCTGTGTTGCCCAGGCTGGTCTTGAATTCCTGGGCTCAAGTGATCCTCTTGCCTCAGTCTCCCAAGTAGCTGGGTCTACAGGTGCAGACGTGCTGTAACATCTTGCATTTTTATTTGCTAAAATATTCAGCACCCTTTGCTGAGGTTGGTAAGGTGGTTACCATTTGGTAGGAGAGGAAACTGAAGCTGAAAGGGGTAAGTAAGCAGCAGGATAAACCGTCCCAAGAGGTATTCAAAGGCCATACACCCTGTCAGCAGCACCTGCCCATCCCCCACAACTCCTGAGGAGGGGCCAGACCTCAAGTCAAAGAAACAGCCCTCAACCACCAGCCTACATCAGATCCTGCATACAGATAGAGTCATTTCTTCCCAGAAAGAGAGAACCTCTGCACCCCAAAACCAGAGAGCATCGGGAAGCCTTCAGGTGGGCAGATAGCCAGGGGCAGGAGGTGCCAGAGATGACTGCCCTCAGCTAGGGTGGTACTCACATCCCTTCCGGGAGCCACTCCTGCCTAGGGCTGGGATCTGAAAGCAGAAAACCCAGGAAAAACTCAGGAAGCTCCAGAGGAAACTCCTTAGGAAGTCCTGAAATAGCTCCACAATCAAGACAAAAAACTTCAGAGTGAGAACAGTTATGAGGCCCATGGGGGGGGCAGGCACCTGAGTCCAGGGCACAGACCCAGACCGCAGCTCAGCTAGCTCACAACACGCCTCCCTCCCCACAGCTCACGGTGGGGGCCACCAAAGAGGCCTGGCACACACCTTCCCCAGGAGGGGCAGCCACCTCTATGCTCCTGGACTCCAAGGTGGCGTATCACTTCAGTCATTCTCAGTTCTATTTTTACGCAAAGGTGGCAAGCAACAACAAATGTTCCAAGCAGAACAATTAAATCACCAGATTCCATACTTCTCTTGCAAGCCCAGGGACCATGGCTGACCTTGACTGTAAGCAAGGACAGGGAAAGCTGGGCCAGGAGTCTAAGTACAAGGCCGCTCCCCAGTCAATGACTGTCCACCGAGGTGATCTTCAGCTTCAGCTTCACCTGGCCGAGACAGGCCCAAGAGTGTTGCTCCAGGTAAAAGACAACATGTGCAAAAGTCACCAACTATGACTGGGTGCAGGGTCTAGGGGACTGGGAGTGAGGTCACCAGGAGGTGAAGCTGTGCTAGAGAGGGTTGGAGCCAGTCTCTGACAAGACTCCCATGCCACACTAAGGAGTTTAAATTTTATCCCACAGGAAAGGGGGAGTGAGGAGGTGCTGGATTGTTGAGTGACTAAATTAGGGCTGGGATGGATGTGGCAGGAGTCTAGGCCCTTCCCACCCAGTGTGGGGAGCTCTGGGGGCTCCTTAGAACTGCGGAATAGGAGGCTGGCCCCCACCTGTACAATCAGAACATGGATTTTCACAGCACACTCCAAGTGATTAACATGTTCTAGTCCAGGCCAAGCTGTGAGTTTGGCTGAGGCAGACAGAAGATCACTGGTTTCATCTCTCCAATATCCTTTGCTGACCGCCCTCCTACCCTCCCTGCACCCAGCTCTCCTTCCTCTTCCAGTCCTCCCAGTCCCTAATTCTCTTAGATGGCCATAGGCTAGAACAACTGACCTCAGTGCCCCAGCATGCTTCCTCCTCTAAACCCCTCCGCAAGCTGGGTGTTGTGGCACATGCCTATAATCCCAGCATCTGCCTCTTTTTTGGGGTAGGAGGGCTATTGTGATGGGGTCTCGCTATGTACCCCACGCTGACCTTGAACTCACAATGATCCTCCTGCCTTAGTCTCACAAGTGCTGGGATTACAGGCAGGCACCACCACACCTGGTGCAGCATTTGCCTTTAATCACAGCATGTGGGAGGCTGAGGCAGGAAGATCATGAATTCAAGGCCAGCCTAAGCTATTAGTGAGACCCTGTCTCAGAAAATCAAAAGAGATAGTGAGGTAGGTAGGTAGGTAGGTAGGTAGATAAAAATAGACGCCATCAATGAATCACAAAGCATTCCCAAGGTCCCACACGCTGGGTGCTCAGCAGAGTGTTGGGGTTCAGGACACACAACCGCAAAATATGACTGTAGGAGACCAGAATATAGCACCCCAAAATACACTTCTTTGCCAATATTTTGAGTTGGGTGTTCTGAGATTCTACAGATGCCTGTGAAGTTCCGAAAATGTGTCCTTTTATAAAAGAAATTTACATCTACAATGGAAATCTACATTAGTACCTCTGTCAGGAAAGGGATACTCTGCTAGACAACTTTGCTTTTTTTAAATCTTCATAACAAGCAATCTTTATTCACTATACAATTCATCCCCTATCTCCCATAACTGATACTGTCACCACCCCTACAAGTCCCAGGCCCCTATTCCTTTTTGTAGTTCAGGATGCTATATGCTCATCCCTTGGTATGCAGTCTTTCCTTGGAGGACTGGCGCCATGACCCCTTAGGATACCAAAATCCTTGAATGCTCAAGTCCTGTGGTGCAGTATTTGCATATAAGCTATACACGACCTCTTATTTTATTTTAAGAGTAGGAAGAATTTATTGAGAAAAAGATAGTGTCTGTCTAAGAGAGACAGAAGGGGGCCTGAAAAGTGGGTTGCCCCTGTCCTTTATACTTTAAATCATGTCTAAATTACATATAACACCTAATACAATGCAAATACCATGCAAATACCATGTAGTTGTATTATTTAGGGAATGATGACAAGAAAAAAAGTTCCCCTGTTCCGTATAGATGCTTTTGGGTTGTTTTTGGTGCCAGTGACTGACCCCACAGCCTCACACATGTTAACATGTGCTGTACCACTGAACTATACTCCCAGCACACAAATTTTTTTCCATGAATATATATATATATTTTTTTTTTGTGGGTACCGGGGGGTCAACCTCAGGACCTCGCGTGCCAGCAGGCGCCCATGCCACTGAGCGATATCACCGGCCCCTTTTTCGTATGTGGGATCCGGGAGTCGAACTCGGGCCCTCACGCTTGCCAGGCAGGCGCTTAAGCCGCTGAGCCATCTCACCGGCCCATCCATGAATATTCTTGACCCGCACTTGGTTGAATCCACAAATGTGGAACCCATGGATCTGGATTTCTGACTATGCACTTCAATCATCTGAGCCTTCTAGTCTCATATTGTGTGGGATTCTCCTGCATAGGCATGGAATTAAAATGGTTTTTCTCCTGTTCATCTGTCTTATGTCAATTTAATCTATAGCCTAGCCAAGGAAAGAACCCAGTTAAGGGTGAATGGAAGGAAAACATAGTGGTTAAGTGACCCAGTCTCCAAGCAGAGGAGTTTTTCAGACATATAGATGCCTGGTCCCAATCCTGAATCAGGTTCTCCAACTGAAGGCCCTGGAGTTTGGGCACCTCTGGGAAAGGGCACAGTGAGGACATCCAAACAGAACTGTATCATGATCTAAGGGAATCTGTTTAACCTCTCCAGAGGCCTGGGGGGAAAGTCCCTCATCCATAAAATGGCGTAGAAATAACTGGGACCTCAGCGGGTTGTTGAAGATTAAATGCAATATCATTTATGAAGTGCATAGGACAATGTCTGGCACCCTATAATGCAGGCTTTGTTATTTTTCATGCCTCTAAGGAGTTTAGAATCTGGCAGAGAAGAAATGACAACTGACATGAAACACTACAGAGCAGTGGTGGCGAACCTATGACACATGTAACTGTTCACCATCACTGCTACAGAGGTAAACACCACAAGACAAACAGATAAGAAAGTGCTAATTGAGGTGAGTTAGAGATTGTGACCTGGGGACCTCACTAAGGTGAGTGCTACAATCAGGCCTGGAGGGACTGCTGAACATGGGGGCAGTTGAGCTGAGGCTTGAAGCTGGAGAATTCACCAGAGCACAGGTTTGCTGTGGGATGCTGAGGGGCTGCACTGGCTTAGAACAGGGAGAGTGTGCTTGAATGCTGGGAAATCAGAGTGGATGCTTAGGGAATGTTGAAGACAGTTTGGACCAGATGTGGAAATGCACCACTGACAGTTTCTGGACAACAGAGAGGCAGATAAATTGAGCTTAAGTCATTATTCCTTTCTGTAGCTTAGGAAATAATGATGAGAAAAAAGTATGCATATGTTCAGTACAGATGCATTTTTTCTGAATATTTTTGACTTGCAGTTGGTTGAATCCAAGAATGCACCCAGCCAAGTGGGAAAGGAGCGATATATCTGACTCAGGGAGGAGGCTTTAGGATACTGCAGGCATCTGCTACAAGGACTACAAATGTAGCAGCTGACCAGCCACAGACAAGAGTCCTCAGGCCAGAAAGAGCTTTTCTGTTTTGTGTCCCATCCCTCCTTTCTAAGGAGCTGGAGTAAGAATCAGCTTCTACTTTTGCTCTCTGAAGTTTCTGCACCCAAAGACAGCACACAGTGCCCACTGGCCCACCCAGGTGGCCACAGTTCTGGCTACCCAAGGTGGGGAACATTTGGTCAGGAGCTGCCATAGGGTCTACAAAATGCCTGTAGGCCTGAGGCAGGGGAAGTGGCCATTCCACACAGTTGGGTGGCACACCAGCTGGTCTCTCATTTACCCTCTCAATGGTGCACTAGGAAATTAATAACTATTTCTGCTCCATTAACACCAAATTTAGCCCTTGGGGGGAAATGGGGGTAGGGAGGACATGGGCTTTGTCTAGACAGAATCACTCATAAAAGCCAGATGCCTAAGATTCTGTCACTAAGGAAGGGGGTGGGCAGAAAAAACCCTATGTGCACTAATCACCACGCCAGCCCCCTTCTCATCCCTTAGATGAAGTTAACAAGCTTTCATAGGTTTGCTGTGAGGATTAAATGAGTTTATGAATGTGAGACACTAGCTCAAGTTTGGTACCCTTTAGGTATCTACTCAATGGCTTTGTTGCTTTTATATTTAGTGGGAAATGGACTCATAAGAGAGATGTCAGGGAATGCTTTACATCTAGCTGTAATCTAGAGCCACAGAGGGTCTGATTTGGTTCAGGATCCATAGTCAGTCCCTGGTAAGTAGGACTAAAAGACAGAGGGATCAAAGGCCCTGCGACCTAAACTGTGGTCCCTGGATCACCACCAACAGCACCTAGGAGTCTACGAGAATGCAGAACTTCAGGCCTCATCCCAGACTTACTGATCGGAGATGCTTATGAGATCCCCAGGTGGTTCCAATGTACATTACAGTTTGAGAAGCCACTCTAGGTATCTGATCCTAAGAAAACCCATTTCCTTCCCTCCTCATTCCAACTACAGGAAATATTGGGCCTAGGATTCTGGGAGATGGAAGGAGATAATACCAATATAGGGCATTAAATCATTCTCAATCACATGTTCAGAAAATCATTTCCGGGCCGGTGAGATAGCTCAGCAGCATAAGTGCCTGCCTGGCAAGTGCGAGGTCCTGAGTTCAACTCCCGGTACCCACATACAAAGGAAAAAAGGGCCGGTGATATCGCTCAGTGGCACAAGCACCTGCTTGCAAGCGCAAGGTCCTGAGTTCGACGCCCGGTACCCACAAAAAAAAAAAAGAAAGAAAAAGAAAATCATTTCCTTCTTCATTCCTTTCAATCATGCCTATTACTGAAGAAGAAAGATTCTGTTTGGTACTAATGTGTCTTTAATCTCAATTCTCTCTCTCTCTCTTTTTCCTTGAACCAAAGAAACAGGAGGGCTCTGAATTAGATCCTTCCAAGAGCAACAGTGTGTAACTAAAATTAATAGCACTGCCTACTATTTTTATGCATTTACATATAAGGTAACGTTCTGTTTATTGCAAGTACTACAAGTTTTCCATTAGTTTTCTTTCTAAATAAGTTATATCTTAAAGAATCAAATGGAAGAAAAAACATTAAGTCCATAATAACAGAGGTGTGTGAATACTGTAAAAGTCACAATAGTAGTATATTAACGACCGCAGCTTGGTAAATTATCATTCCCTGAAGTTGATAAAAGCCCTTTGAGAACATTTTATCCACTGTTACATTGCAGGTCATGAAATCAGTGTAATAGGTCATGACCAGCACTTTTTTGTTTTTAATGGAGAATGGGAAAGAATAGAAAAAAACACCAGTATATTGCAAGTGTGATAGGGTAAGAGGTGTTCTATAAAACTTTGTTACATGTAAAATGTTATGCATGCATATGGGTTGTAGGTAGGGGTTATAGTACAAAGAAGTAGTAAGTCACTACTCTAGCCCAATCTCCACTGGTAGATCTGGCCTCTACTAACTGAATCCCAGTAGTAGAATTTATGCCTTTAGCCAGGTCACCCATGGTTAGATTTCCCTTTTTTTTTTTTTTTTTTTTTTGGTGGGTACCGGGGGTCGACCTCAGGACCTCACGTGCCAGCAGGCGCCCGTGCCGCTGAGCGATATCACCGGCCCTTTTTACGTATGTGGGTTCCAGGAGTCGAACTCAGGCCCTCGCGCTTGCCGGACAGGCGCTTATGCCACTGAGCCATCTCACCGGCCCCATGATTTCCCTTAATACTACATCCTGGACCTCCCCACCATAGCCCTCTAGCTCTTCTCTCATGACATAGAACTGATGATAACCACTGCCATAAGATACTAAATTAGTGGGTGCTTTTCAACCCTACTGAGCACTGAGTCTCTGCTTCAACCCACACAAAAAGAACTGTGAAGAAACATTAGAGAGACATTATCTTTTTGGAGGGATGGAGCCCCTATTATCTTCCTCGACAGATATCCCTTCCCTTGAAAGAAAGTGATGGAGAAAAGGCAAGATGGTGGAGGGAAGGACAGGAATAACAGGAGGCAGGTGGGAAAGTGGTGGAGAGCACTACAGAGTGGTACCTGGGGGACGAAGCTTGTCACGGCTGGGCATGGAATACACAGCTACAAGTAATTCCAGCACTCTGGGAGGCTGAAGCAAGAGGAGCATGGGTTAATCCCAGTCTGTGCGAATTAGCAAGACCTGTCTCAAAAAATAAAAAAAAGGCTGAGGTGTAGCTCTGGCTATGTTCTGGAACCATGGGGGTAGGGGGGTGGGCAGAACAAGGGCTACGGGAGGGAAGAGGCTAGGGTAGCATGTGGAAGGTAGTTGGAGGAGAGGGGTCAGGAGCAACTAAGTCCCTAGGGGCAACTGAAATTTCCCATTTGACCCCTAACAAAAGACAGCTGACTGAGAGGGAGTGCTACATGTGTCCCTATACCAGATCAAGCAAGGGTTTCTAAAAATGCCACTGACTCAGCGAAGGAAGTGAGATGCCACTGAAATTCTGAGCTGCAAGGGGAGAGGAAGAGAAGAGCTAACACACACACCTCCACCACTCTCACCTTCCTGATTCGGTTCTCAGCTCAGGGCAGCTTCCCTTCCTCTGGCTCGCCACACACAAGTCCTTTGTGAAATGGGGCCCTCAGTCTTGTTTGGGCCTTTCTGGGCTCAGCCAAAGGGGGTCTGCTAAGGTGTAAGTGCCCAGGCTCAGGCTGCCCCAGAGGGCCAGCATCTCACAGGGCGCTTTCTGAGACTGGGGGCCTTGGTGGGTGTGGGGACAGGGCTGGAGGAGCTGCACCATGCCAGCCTGTCATTAGCATGTGCCCGGCCAGGGGATTCAGACGCAGCAGCCAGTTCCCAGCCCAGGCGGCCCCAGCCTGGGCAAGGGGGGAACTTGTTGCTCAGTGGCCTGATTTATGTTTGAGGGTTTTTTCCTTCTGAAACTGTGGAGGTGAATTTTAAAAGGCCTGAGAACAGGGCCAGAACACTTGGGTTCTGCCAAGTCCTCCTTCCAGTTCCCGTTTTCTTGCCCCTGGCCCCACTCTTCTCTGGAAGCTAGGTACTAACTGTGCCCCATCTCCAGCTCCAAAACACTCTCACTCTGTCTCTCTCCATCCCTCCCTCTCTCAGCATTTCTTGCCAATAATCACAGAAATGAGGTAATTCTGGGCTGTGGTCTCTGACTCCCCCATGGGGAGATGTCCTTGGGATCATCTCCTGGGAAGAGGTAACGTGGTTGGTAGTGCGGCTAACAGGGGGGCTGAGCTGCCCACATACCATGGAGGGGCCAAACACAGTCTTCACAGTTGTCATTCTGGCTAGAGAGAAACCAGATCAATCAACCCCAGTGAAATACCAGCTGCCAAGGGGCCCTCACTATAGTGCTCCATGGGAGAAAGCATAGTTTAGAGTTAGGCAAACCTGATGTTTAAAGTCTGGCTTGTACTCTAGGGTGATGACCTTGAATTATAACGTTCCTGAGCCCCAAGTTCCTCCCTAACAAATAGAGAAAATAATTCCTGCCTCATGAGATAGGGGCCGAAAGGACTGGTGATATCTGTCAAATGCCTAAGCCAGAGCTAGTACATGGCAGGTACTCAACTATTGTTATAATCACGATTGCTGCTGGAACCTGAGTAGGCTATAGAATCGAGATCTGAGATCGGGTCGCCATAAACTGGGAGAACTTCAGCAATAACTGAACCTCTCAGGGTCTCAGTTTCCTCATCTATATCATAGGAGATAATAATAGGTGCCCTTTTTGGGTTTTTATGATAACGCATGTAAAGTACCTAGCACATCATCTGACACATAGCAGGGCTGATTGTTATACCTTCATTTCCATTCTTTCTAGCCCAAATGGAAAAGTTGAATTTCTATGAATCCAGTGGGACGAATGGACTTTCTTTTAATTAGGCCCAATGGTTCTCTGTACCTCCACAGAATCCACACACTATTCCCAAAGAAGGCCCCACTGGGGTGCCATCACAAAAGAATACACTGCCACTGACCCCAAAACTCACATAGAGGGTCTTTCTCCTAAAACTACGTCTTCAAAAAATGTCTCACAAGCTGTTTAGGCCCAGGTTAATATGCCACTAGATAGGGTAACCATAAATGAGGAAATCAATTGCTGCTGTGGGGAATAGATGCCCCCCAGCCAGAAGATAACTGGGCTTAATTACACAGCATCTTTAGTCTCCATAATCTTGATCCATTAAACCCATGAAGCTGTCTAGGCAGCAATGCCCAGGGGGAAGGGGTCAGCCTAGCACACTAACAGGATCAGCCTTTCAATCCCATGAAGGTAATTATGACCACATCCTTCCCCAACAGCCCTCAGTAAACCCACAGGTTACTAGTCAATCCTGAGCTTTTTTTTTTAAATATAGGTGGGTACCAGGAGTCGACCTCAGGACCTCATGCTTGCCAGGCAGGCACTTACGCCGCTGAGCCATCTCACTGGCCCCAATCCTGAGCTTTTTGAGGCAACACTGACTTCATCAACAGCACAGGGAGACCAGTGGCCATGCTGCCTGGAGTGATAACATCTCTGAGCTCGTTTGGCACTGGCCTACCTGAGGGACCCAGCCAACCTACCACTTCTGCAGACCTTGCTCATCTTAGGCAAAATGCATGATCACATCTGCCACATCACCTGTGGTCTAGAGGGACATGAAGGCATAAGCAGAAAGCAGAGACAAGAAAGAGAGGAATGGCACCTGACCAACTGGTCTCCACAGAGCTCACTGCATTTAGTCCCATCTCCTGAAAGTCAGACTGACTCTGACATTTTCTGTACAACCAGTAACCCATATTCATTTTTCATTCTGGTGTGTGGTTGGGGAAGAAGGGCCAGAGAAGACAGGAATTAGTATGGGGGCAAGAATAGAGGAAAACCAAATCTAGGGACAGAGAACTGACTGGCTTCTTCCTCCACGAATGGTCATAGTACCAGTTGGTCCCACCTCCAAGGGCACTTTGCCAAATGCTTTGAGCAAGGGGAGGATTGAGCATCTGTCCCAATCTCCACAGGGGGTATACTCTGCAGTCTGCCTGTTTGCCCTGATTTCTTTCTTCTTCCCCTTCACAGGGTCTGGAGAAGGTTCTCCCCAAGCTTCAGGAACCAGCAGAACAACTTGCTGCCAGCCAAGGCACCCATAGTTCCAACTGACTATATCTTACCCTAAGGAAAAAAAAAAAAAGCTGAGGCAGATCAAGGTCAAACATCAAAAACAATCTCCCCTACAACAGCTCTGGAGACAGGTGTGTCTGTAGGCTTCTCCTGTTGGTCCACGCAGTCTTCAGAGGAAAGTGTCAAGACCCTGTAGATAAGACATGGTAGGTAATACCATATATTAGCCTACCACAACCAAGGGCCTGGCAGGAAGCAAAAGACTCAGAGTTGTCCTGAGGTCACCTAAAGCTGCCTAGTTCCAGCTCTGCCTCAGCTCAAGCTGAGTCGAACAGCTGCTGCACAAACACTGTAGTGAAGCCTTCCAATCACAAGCCCTAGCGAAGTGCAAGACTCCCTTGGGGGGGTCTCTGACTCCACTTACAAGCTACTACAATTACCAAATCCACACACTAGGAAACTTGTGAATGGGCCAGCTATTGGGTTTCTGGGATTTTTGGTGGAGGAAGAAGTTAAAGGAGGCAAGAACCCAGAATTTTTCCTTTCTCTCTCACATTCGTGTAGTAAAAAGCCATCAGGACTTATGCATGAGGCATTGGGCTAGGCCAGTGCTGGCAAACATTTTAGAGCTTTCAGTGATACAAACAGCCCCCTGCAGCACACGTGCCATAGGTTCACCGCCACTGGTGAGTACTCCCTAAAAAGCTGTGGATGTGGCTCAGTGGATGAGCAACTGCCTAACATATGCTTTGAGGCCCAAAGTTTAATCCCAGCAGGGGGTTGGGGCCGGCTGCTCCTACTAGTCCCCTTGCCACTTTCCCAGCTGCTTCCAAACTCCTCTGCAAGACACTTGCGGATCCCTGTTCAATGATGAGGACTGTGCTGAGCTAGATGCCTGAGCAATTCAATAGCACTCATCTTCAAAGCAATTTATAAACATTAACTAATCCACACAACACCTACGAGAGATGTCACAGCCTCACGTCATAGAAGAGTGGGCACAAGGAAGGTAACAGAATCACCCCCAGAAACAAATCCTGTCTCAAGAGATTGAAGAGCCAAGTCTTCCATCTTATACCCGAGAGAAGCAGAATGGATTTTCTCATCATCCCTCTGTTTCTACCCCCTTAGAAGTATCTAAGTAACTTCTGACTAATTCACCATGAATGTTCCCTCCCTTCCTTCCTTCCTTTCTTCCTTCCTTCCCTTTCTTCTTTTTTCCTCTCTCTCTTTCTCTCTCTCTTTTTTTCCAGCACTGGGGATTGAACCCAGGGGCCCTCTACCACTGAGCTGCATCCCTAGCCCTTTTTATTTATTTATTTTTATTTTGAGACAGGGTCTTTTTAAGCTGCCTAGAAGGGACTCAAACTTTCAATCCTCCTGCCTCAGCCTTCCTCAGTGCTGGGATCACAGGTGTATGCCACTGTACCTGGCTCATTTCTTCCTTTTCCCAAAGAACAACAACAGCAGCAATCACGCCAACAATAAAAATTAAGTTTTTCTGAGTAGATGACTTAATTATTCTGTCAGCCCCACCTCTGAGGCTCCAGCAGCCATGACAATTATGGGCTGGCATTGACAAGAAGGGATAAATTACTGAAGCTATTCAGAGCACAAGAGAGCATCTATTGCAGGTATTCACTGGCATATCAGGGGCGGGCTGATGTGGCCTGGCAGAGTAAGCTGCTCTGACAAAATGCACACAATGCCAGTAGTTAGGTCCGTGGTTTGGGAATGCAGGACTAAGATGAGACATTGAGGCAGGCTATCTTGATTATCTTGAGAGGGACTTATATCCCTACAACCCCAAATACTTTCCTGGCACATGGATGGAACTGAGTCTATAAGCAACATGAACATATCACAAGAGACCAAAATATTTCTTGGAAATGCTTCTTGGGATAAGATACGTTAGCTCCAAAATGCAGGTTTCTTGTAACTACAGATGGTCATGTTCTGCCTTCTAGGAGCTCCAAGAAACTACAGCTTTTGCTTGGCTCAATAAGGTAGTTATGTTTGGAATTGGTACAGAATTGCTTGGGACAAAAAAGAGGCTAAAATGGCAAAGAAAGAGATCCAAAATGCAGCCCTCAGCTCATCTTCGTTTTTTTTTTTGTGTGTGTGTGTGTGCGTGTGTGTGTGTGTACCAGGAATCAAACTCAGGACCTTGCATTTGCAAGGTCCCCGGCCCACAGCTCATCTTCTAAATAAACTCTGATCTTGTATTTAAAGACTTCCCATTTGATGAAAAGCCAAGTAATGAACCCATTACTTGGCACACATGCATCTGAATCCAGATCTATTTGGAGAGCTTTCTCTACTTAGAAGGACAGAGAAAGTTTCAGAGCATCCCTCATTTCTGGGTTACTTTACAGTTAATTTAGCCTAGCTCCATGGTAGAAAAGGTAACTAAGAGAACGTGGAAAGTGTTTACTGGAAAGGGTGGTTGGTGAAAGAGAAGAGTTAAGAAGAAAGTGAATCATGCAAGCCTTAGGGAAAGAAACTAGATAAGGTATTGAAGAGTGAAGTCGGCATTATTACATTCATGCAGGAAAAAAGACTGGCATGGAAACAGGAATCTGGATGACTCCAGATGACTACAGTAACCCTCATCTGCCACTCTAGTCCAAAGGGCTCTGCTCCAATCAGTCCCAGATCACAGTGGTAGCAGAATCTGACACATCTCCTTGAGTCAGACAAATCACCATTACCTCAGCCCTGTAAGACTTCTACCACAAGGGAGAAAGGTGATTTGCTGCCCACTCCTTCTCAAGTGACCATCAACCTGTAATGAAGTGGGCATACTCCTCCTGGGATATACGCTGATGCCAGAAAGAACAGGTCTACAACTCCAAAGGTAAGAAGTGTATGAGGAAGGGGTAGGCAGTCTGGCACCTAGCAGCAGAGAGCCACTGGTCACAGTGGGCTCAGATGGAGCCTCAGCCACCTGTCCCTACCTGACCTAGCCCCCAATTCCTACAAAAGACACAGGGACAAGTGGGGTCAGAGTCACTGAAGCCTCTTACATTGCTGGATCATTTCAGGAAAAACTCTGGAACAGAGGACTAAAGAGACAGATGTCTCCTGTTCCACGAATTCCAAGGCCTTAAATAAGCTCACACATATCTGGGTGATGCTTGAAGTCCTCCTCACTGTCCTAGGATATGGTCTGAATTCCTACTCTATCATTTATGAGTTATATACCATGTGTACATGATTTCCATTTACTGGGTCTCCCTTTCTTAATCTGTAAGAGTTCAGAGTTGGGAAGTTTGGCAAGAATAGGTAGGAAGTGCCTAGCACAGTGTTCAGCACACAGCAGATGCTCAGGTGATGCTGTGATCACAGTTACAGGGGCAGCTCTACGGCTGAGCCTCTGTCACTGAGAAATCATGCTGGCTGCCCTGGATTCACCTCATTTACAGTTCCTGAGGGATCTGACATCTGTGGGCACCCACCTCCCCAGGATTCTGAGCCTTGTAAGCAAACAGCTCCCCAGGAGGCAGAACTTCCTCTGGAAGCGACAAAGCCACGCTGCCAGGCAAATGACAGCCAGGGTATTTGTTTTAATTTAGACTCTTGTCAAGAGGAAACTTGATGGCGAACAGCCCAAACATGACTGCACAGTATCTCCCCAGGAAGCCTCATGCTACAGGGCTCTCAAATAAGCCATTAAGAGGAAGGCGGGGGTTCCTCACACTGCTCCCAAATTAGTGTTCCCTGCCCGTCCCACCATCTAGATACCCCCAGATGCCAGGGTGGTGACAGCAGGGTAGACAGCTCAGATGCAGGCTTCCTGAATCAGGTCTGATTTCCAATAATTCCAAAGAGGCCCTGGGTCTAATTCGCTTCTCTGGCATTCCTCTGGTCAGGAATTCTCAAAGCAGCCTCAGGCAATTTTGTTTTTCAGCTCCAGGGACAGGGCATTTGGAAATGATCAGGTGAGGAAGTCTTCAGCAATGGAGAGAAAGCCAGAAATGGGTTTCTATAGTATTCTATGCTTTGGGAAATAGGGAAACCAGTACTGGGTTTTGCAAAGAGCCAGAAATATTCAGAACATAAGCAGCATGTGAATATGAGGCATTCTTATGATTGTTATTTGCAAGAGCACAGCTAAGCAGAGGTCACTAATCCTTTCTTCAGGTCAGGAGCTGATCTGCATCAGACTCTGAACAGATGTGTGTCCCCATTCATGCAGACTCACGTGCACACACACACCACACAGCCACGGGCCCTGACCCTCACCCAACGAAGCTGCCTCTGCTGGAGAAGGAGCAGATGGAGTGGCTGGGCTTGGCACAGCATTGACACCCAGGGGAACTGGCTTTGCCCCTTTGATGTTGAAAAACCAAAGCAGAGTGAGCTGTCACAAGCACAGGTCCTGGGAAGAGGAGAGGAAGGCAAGTAGGATGGGGGCGGTGAATGACAGGAACCAAGGGGATGCAGAGGGCAAAGGTTGGATTCTGGATACTGTGGAGCTTCCAGGGCAAGTCTTTGGGGGCTCGAGGCATCATCTCCTCCGCCCAACTAAGACTGTTATTAAGGAACTCGAGCCTAGTTAACCCTTAATAATGTATTTATTATATATACCAAGGTATCAAGTGTCCGGAATCAGAATCTGGCTCCACCTGCCTCCCTGGACTCCTGCCTCAGGGTTCTGGGCTCGGAGATGCTATAAGAGAGAGTGAAGGGTCTCTTTCAAGTGGATCCAGCAGACTAGAACGTATTATCTTCCTCAGAGGCCAGCAGGACCCTCCTCCCACATCCCTGGAAGCCTCTGGGGAAGGCCTCTCAAGGGAGGGGTGGTGAGAAGGGGCAGTGCCTGTTTTGGGGGGCTTGTGGGTGTGGGGGCGGCTCCCAGGGTTGGGCCCAAGCCCCCAGAAGTCCAAGCGATCAGTTACACATCCCCCGCGGCAGTGCAAGAGCAACCACATGACCGCAGCTGATTTGGGAGCGAGGGGGTGAAAAACCCAAAGAGGTTTGGCTTTTTTTTTTTTTTTTTTTTTTCCTATTTTTTGGGGGTGTGGGGTGGTGATGAGGGTGGTGCTGAGGCTGGCAGGAAACACTGCTGAGCTGGAGATTTTCAGCTCCTTCATCCAAATGGCCCCCACGGAGATCTGCACCTACAGTCTCGCTTCGGATCCGACCCCACCCTCACCCCCAAACCACAAACGGCCTCACGATGTCCCTGAGGTGACAAACCCGAGCGCCAAGGACTTTCCTCAAAATGGCCTTTCTGCTTCAGCATGCACAGAGAAGCCTCCACTTGCAGTGCCGAGATAGCACCCTAAAAACGTCGCTTTCCTTTCCCGAAGGGCTGGAGAGTGCTAGGTTACACAACAGGTGGGAGAAGGTGATACAGCTCCCCGGTCCCATTGGTGCACTGCCTTCTACCCACTTGAAGTCCGCTCTGGAGACCCCATCTGCGGACCACCGCGGGGGACCCCACGCCGCTCCCCTCCCTTCCCGCCAGCTGCGCACCTGGCGCACGGTGCCCGCAGCCCCCTGCCCGCGCCTCAGCTTCCGGACGAGCTGGGCACCTGGGACCCGGGGCCTCGGTGCGCCTCTCAGGGCGCCGGGGCCCCTTCACGGGCGGCCTCCCCAGCCCGAGCGCACACGTACTGCTGTAGAGGGTGTCAATCCAGGAGAGGCGCGGCAGGCCCCGGTGGCTGAGCGGCTCCATCCCCGCAGCTCCGCGCGGCGACGGCAGCGGTGGCGGCGGCTCGGTCAGATCGGAAACTCGACTCTCATCGCGCAACAAAGGAGGGAGGGCGCGGGCAGGCGCGGAGCCGGGCGGGGTGGCCAGACTCTGAGACCGAAGTTGTCGAGTACGAGCTGGAGTCGGGGGAGGCAGGGGAACAGGTAGCAGGGAAGAGCGAGCAGGACCGCAGAGGAGGAGGAGGCTAGCGCGGGCGAGCGCCCCCGGGAATCTTTTGGGCGGCTGCAGATCCTGGAACCGCGGCCCCGCGCGCGCCAGCCAACTAGCAACTTCCCGGGGGCTGCGCGGCGCCCAGGGGCGGGGGGTGAGGGCGCGACCAATCGGCGCGAGGCTCCGGCGCGCCCCCACCCCCAGCCGCAGCCCGCCTCCGACCCGGGAGGGGGTGTGGGGAGCAGCCTGGGGCCCCACGGACGCCCAGGCGACAGGGGCTCCAGCTGGCCCGCGAGCAGGGGTCCCGCTGAGTCTCGGGCGGCGGCGTAGACCCAGGCTCCCCCTCCTGCCCTGGCTGGGCTTAGCAGAATTCTGTCAACCCGCAGAGTAGGTGCCGCGGGAGCCCTCTGGGCCCGCAGGGGTGACATCACCTGCCTGCCACCCCAGGATCTCCAAGCGCGGTTTTGGGGCTGGTGCAGCTGCCAGGCTCCTCCCCTAGACAAGCCTGGGGAGCGGCGCCGACGGGGTTAACGTCCTGCGCGCCTGCAGCGCCCACCGGGGACGGTTTTCTTGCAAACCTTACCAGTGCTTCATCTATTTAAACACCCTTGCCCTTACAGCGCGTCGGTTCCTGCCCTACACGCAGGGATGGCGGTGGGGGGTCAACAAAGAGCTTCCTAGGAAAGACCATCTCTCAGATGTGCTCCTTTGCGGGTGGGAGGGCAAAGTGCGGTACTGGAGAACTCCAGGATCCTGCTGTTCCTCCAGGAACCCTCTCTGGGAATCCGTAGCTCTGTGCAAGCACATACAAATTCAGGGAACCCTAGGTCAAGATGTCTCAGAGAACAGAACCTTTAGGAACAACATTTCTGCTAACAAAGACCCCCCTCCAGAGCAGTGAAGCCCTGGGGGGTGGGGAGTTACACCTTAGGTGTGCTGCTATCCGGGACCCTTTGCAGCTTTTGGTTAGATTTGGTACTGCAGATCTTCTCCGGCCAAGGGACACTGGGTGAAGGGACTGGAGTGGAGGGGAGTCAGGCCAGCATGGTCCAGCACCCTTTTCCTTTCCTGAACTCCTGGGAAGGGAGGCAGTAGCCCCTCCTCCAAGGAAACCCTGCACTGGCCACTTATGTACTGGATAGTGACATTTCTGATAATGAAGCAATCTCCACCCTACCCCATCCCCAGGTAGCTTAAAGGCAAAAACTTCAAAGGACCTATCTCTAAACAGGACCATTCAAGGAGTTAAGTTCACCCTGGCCTTTGTAGAGGCCAGCATTGTTAACATCCACAGAACATGGGGCAGGGGTGCTCTTCATCATTCCAAACAACCCAAACAACGACACATCTAGTTCTTAAGGGGAGAAGCATAATCCCAGTCTCTGGGAGGCTCAGGCAGGAGGATGGCAAGTTCGAGCACAGATTGAGTAACTGAGTGAGACCCTGTCTCAAACTTTAAAAAATTAAAAACAGGCTGGTGCTGTAGCTTAGTGCAAAGGCCCTGGCCAAAGGATTGAACAATCCCCAATACCTCAAAAAGGGGGACAGACTCTTACCCATGATGCTGGGAGGAGGCCTGTGCCCAGCCCTGCAAGCTGCCTGGCCCAGGGTTCCATAGCTACCCAAAGGGAGATGGTGGCCAGAAGCTCACAGTGGGTTGGGTCGAGCCCCTGGGAAGTGCAAGAGAAGATGCTCTGGGGTGTGAGAGCCTTTATAGGTAGCTGCAACAGATGTCCTAAGATGCACCCCTCCCTCTGTCCACTCTGTTTCCTCCATCCCAGCCTTCCCTGCTCAGTCTCTGGCTCCATGTCTTGCTGCCCCTCCTTGCTCAACTATCACCCTCCCACAGCTCTGACTCGCACATAAGATTGGGAGGGCCAACCAGGCACCTGGAGCTTGGCAGGGAGGGGGCCGTGCATCTCCAATGAGATGCTCCAGAAATAGAGCTCCGGATGGGAGAGGAAGCATGTAGGCTCTCCAAGGAAGCAGAAGGAGGAGCAAAGAGAGGCGGAGAGCTTCTTTTCTTTCAGCATGGAACTCTGGGAAAGCACAGAACCCAAAAGAAATGGTAACAGGAGCATGAGCTGCAACCATCCAGACCACCAGCCTTGGCAGACAGCAGCACCGTTCCCTCCCCCAAAACAAGACTGGGATCAAGACAGCCTGAGCCCTCTCCCTGCACCACAGGGATTTTCCTGCGGGTCACATCCGGTGCTGCCTGTGAGGTGGCCTTGGATGTATGTTTCTGTGTGAGTCACATACATTTGCATACATTTTACATTTTTATCTACAAAGGCTTGAACAAGCTATTTTCAGCATTTTTCAAGCTAAATGTTGCAGCTGCTCTCCTTAGCGTTGCCATAGTTTGCTGCCCCCCCCCACACACACATTCTATGTAGTCCTGCCCTGGACCATCCCTCCCAGAACACAATATAGGATAGAGGGAGAGACAATCATGGAGCCTCTACTTCTAATGTCTGACACTGAATACCTACTGTGTGTCTGAATTGGGTCTTAAAAGTTTTGTTGACAAGGATAAACTTACTGTGCGCTGTTATCTCAGTTTCCTGCATTTTCTGGGCAAGAAAACTGAAGTATCGGGTAGCCAAGTAACCCACCCAGACAAATTAGTGGGGACTGGGACTCGGACTCCACAGTCTACTTAAACACCTTGTACGCTACAGGGTACCGAAAGTCCCTGGAAATATTTGCTGCTCTGTGGGTGAGCATTCCACCCATTCTAGCCCCATTCCATTTCCAGACCTACATGTCTTGGGAAAAGGTGATTACTTCAAGATTCCCTTGATGCTTTATTGGATGGCCTCTAGTAGATGTTAACACCAAACAGCCTTCCTAACCTTGGCCATAAATGGGTGGGCCTTGGAGCACCACGGTGATTTGAGCCTGAACAGCTGCCTCCAGATCACTGGTGGTGAGGGCAGGGGAGAGGCTGGGGAAACCCTACTGCACACCCTGGGAAGAAAGGAGTTAAAGAGTCATTCTCCCCCTATTTTGCCCAAGGCTGCTACCCTGAAGTCCCCTTAACCCCAGCCATCAACCCCAATCTGTCAGAGAAGCAGGGAGGTGTTCTTGCAAACAGACCTCCCTGATTCAGCTAAGTGCCTGGGCCAGTCCCTGTACCCTAAGGCACTGAGTCAGCAGCCACCACTCCACGTCCTCCAGTCCTCTATTAACCACTCCCTGTCCAATTGCTGGAGCCAACACTCTCCATCTTCCCCAGCCCTCCCTCCAGCCTATACTCTCAGGCTGTCCTCAGCTCCCCCATCTCTGTAGTGACCTGCTTGTTCCTCCCTCATCGCTGGATTTAAGAGAGATTTAAGAGTTGGTTACACTGCTAGGAATGTTGGGCTGATGCCGAGGGGCTGAGTGGAAAGAAGATCTACCTCATTCTGAAGGCCAGCAGTCTGCCCTTTATTCTCAGGAGTGTGTTGTTCACTGCCTCTCCAACAAGCAACTCTTGGTTCTGCCAACCACTTGGCTAGGATATAAAAATGATGTTTCGATGATGATGCTTAGAATCAAACCTGGGCACCTCCACTTTTCTTTCCTTTTCACATTAGCAACCCAGCTCCACTGTGCACAACAGGAAAGCCCCAGGAGTCCCTGCTTCCTTGATTATCCAGCAGCAGTCACTGCTGGCAAAAAGAATGTGCCCCCATGCTAAGGCCACACAGGGATCACCAGTGTGCGCAAAGGCTGGATGTACCCTCCCTGGAAGAGCTGCTCTTTAAAGCTGGGTCTGCATCTTTCTCACTGGAGTGTACCCACTGCCCAGTCCGGTGGATGAAAGAGGCTCAGGTAGACCTCCAAAGCAGGTATCGCTGCACTGTGCTGATCCCAGATCAGCTTTCTGCCAAAAGCCCAGGAGGCTGGCATTCAATAATGCTTGTTGAACAAGTAAAATTAATGACAGCTAACATTTATTGAATGCTTAAGTGCCAAGCAATGCTCTATGTACTTTACATAGATTATTTCACCTAATCCTCACAATAAGCCAGTGAGATAAGCACTATTACTATCTCTGCTTCACAGAAGAAATGGAGGTACAGAAAGGCTAAGCCACTGGCCAGCTAGCAGGTGATAACACTTGAAAATGAACTGAATCTGAATCCAGAGTCCATGCGTATAGCTGTGCATTGGGCTGCAAACAGTGAACAAATGAATAAACGCAGTGAAGTTTGAGTCAGGAACGAATAAATAGGAGCTACATGAGAAGGCAAGGCAGTGTTACTCCAGAACCCCCTAGGGCCACCAATCATTAGGCAAAAGAGAACTGGTTCCCAAAGAAAACCACATCTGCTACAACAGGGCAGATGACCCCGGAGACAAGCTGAACACAATCCAAGAGAGTCTCCTGCTCACCAGGGCAACCCAAACCCCACTGCTTCTATACCTCCGGCCAGGCTCAAGAGTTTCCAGCCCCAGTTTTCACCCCTGCAGAAGATGAACACCCCACGGACCACACTGGTGACCTCCAGGCCTCCTCTCAGCCCCGGTAGACTATAAACTTTGCTTCTCAGTGGCCTGTTTTCTACTCCTTGTTTCATTTCTGTTTCCTGGGTACAGTAAAGCAGTGTCTACTATTCTGAGCTCTACCCTCACCCCTCTGCGATGGAAAGAAAAAAATTCCTAGGCCTCCCCTGAGTCATCTCTCTGGAGAAGGCTTGGCCTAAGACTCTGTCCTTTGCTCTCTTCCTACCTGCCTTTGCAGACTCCTCACTTCTGCAAACAGTGAGATCTACAAGCAATAACAGACGAACTCAAAGCCCTCCCCAACTCATCTCTCTACTGCAGTTTTATATCAGCTTGAGTAATGGGGAAGATTTGTAGCCCTGGCAAGATGTAGACCTGATCTGCAGAGAATTGCATACACCCCCTTATTGCCTCCCTTGCCGTTAGTGCCAGCAGAAAGTACAGAAATATCCAGGTCCCAGCAGCGCGGTGACACTCCCCACACATTTCCCCAGGGGCTGTGTTGAAGCCCTGCTCCACAGCCAGTGGTCATGGGAAGTTCAGCCTGAGCAATGCAACTGATTTAGATGAGACTAACCAAGCTGTAATTCCAGGAAGGTCTCTTGCCAAGCCCCAGATAATGTGGCTCTCACCAGACCTTGCTCAGATTGCACCACCCACGGTCATCATGAGAGTTGTCATAGAGTCAACCAGACAGGGCTCTAGAGCAGGGTTTGAAGCCCCCTTCCCTCACTCACTTACCTTCAAGTCCCTATTAGCATTTGGAAAGATCCAAGCTGAAGAGGAGACAGAAGGATTCTCTAAGTCCCCAAATCCCAGAGATCAAGTTTAATGGCTCCAATCTCATCAGCTCCAAGGGAAGCAGGGGCAAGCTGAGCTGGGGCCAGAGCTCACGGGCTGGCCCTCTGCCCTCCTGTGGCCATCACTCTCTGAAGCTGGCTGTGCTCCTTACTCTTCTAGCCAGAGTCCTGCAGATGTGTTCCAGCCCTGCACTGCTCTGCCAGGAGCTCTGACGCCACCTGCCAGGCTGGCTCTGTCCCTGTCAGGCGCAAGAGTTGCTGCAGAGGCTGAAGGCTGCCAAGGAGACTGGCTACGAGAGGTGGCAGTTCAACATCCAGGAAAGTGAGGCCAAGGAAGCCTCTGAGCCTAGCCAGGGCTGCTTGCCCTTGGTAGAGACTCACTGTGGGGTTAATGAGCACTGTGCCGATGCATGGCCATGTCTCTTCAAGGACCAGGCCTCTTTAAAGCAAGTTCCCTCTGCAATCAACTCCCACCACCACCAATCCTGCGACAGAGTGGGGGCTCTCAAGTGCCATCTAGTGGCCCAACAGAGTGGCACCTCGGCCATGAGAAGTGTTCTACCTAGGTCACCTCCAAGCGCCTGCGCTCAAATCTCAGTTTCCCTACACCAGACTCTGACCAGGGCTGTAGGTTACTATTGTGAGCAATGAGGCTGGGGACACGAGGAGGGTCTCCATTTGGGATCAGGAAAAGCAGGAGCCTCCAAGAGTGATGTGGGAAGAATGCCCATCCCTCTGGACAAAACCTTCAGTTAGATCTCAAATGGGGGGACTTCCCATTTCAGTCCTTCTGCTTGCCAGCTCCAGGGACCTGAAGCAAAGATGAACACACCCTCATCCCCTTAATCACCAAGACAGTGGTTGTCAATTAGGGCAGGAGTAGTTGGTATTGCCCTACCAGAAAGTAGTTTAAAATGTGTGGGAGTAGAGGGGGCACTACTACCATTCAAAGGGCAGAAGCCAGAAGTGTTAAATGCCCTGCAACATTTAAGACTCTCCCAAAGACTGTGTATCCTTCATGCCAAGTGTTGAGGGCACTACATGGTTAAGAGGGACTGAGGGTGTTTCCTTGACAAGCTCACACTCCCTGTCTTCTTTGCCTCATCATGCTGCTTTAATATCCTTCCTAACTAAATGTCACATTTATAACAGGAGTGGGGGGTGTTTGGCCCAGGCCACCTTCACAAGAGATGCCAGTGCTCTGGCTGCCCCTCCCCAGAAGCCAGACACACACAACTGCACTCAGCCCACATTGGGTCACTGTGACCCTTGGAATAGAGGCAGACAAACTGCAGGCTAACTCAAGCCCCCAGGAGCCAGCAGATGGTCACTGAGAAGTGGCTCCACCACTTCCAAGGGACCACTCTGTCTTCCTCCCAGTAAGGATGACTCAGCCTAGCTCTGTTCTCTGTCCCTAAACTATCCCAAGACATGCTCCTTCAGAATGTACTTTCAGGTTCTCATCATGAAACCTCGTGACTCCTAACATCCTCCTCTCTAAGCTCTTTGTGCCTTGTCCTGGGACAGGCAGTTGGATTTTATGAATACAATTGGATGTCAATGGCTGACATGAAAAACCAACACACATGACGTGTGTCTTAATGAAGAGAGTGGCAAGGACAAGACTCTGGCCACAGTGGTCAGTGGAAGCTGGGTCTGTTGACCTGAGCACCCCCAGCTTCATGAGGCTCCCATCACAGATACAAAGATAAGTCGGAGGGAAGTTTCTCAGCATCCCACAGCAACTAGAGAGTGCTCTGTAACAGAAATCACAGAAGACCAGCCACCCCCAAATAAAACTGACACGAAGCTCCTTTCTTACAGCTGTCTATGGCTTCCCATAACAGTCAGAACAAAGATACACACCACTCCCTCATTTTTTTGTTCCTTTCTTTTTCTTTTTGCAGTGCTAGGGATTGACCCCAGGGCCTTGTACATGCTAAACACATGCTGCCCCACTGAGCTGCACTCCCAGACCCATATTCTTTTGATGGTCTACAAGGCCCCATGGCCTGGCCTCTGTCTGCACCCTTTCAGCTGCATCTGGAACATCCTCCCCTCTGCCCTCTCCTGCTTTTTTCTGCCTCAGAAGTTTTTTTTTTTTTTCCTCAGAAGTTTTGCACAGGTTTCTGTCTCTGGTTAAAATACTCTCCCACCACTCTCCCTGAGCATCTCCTACATAGCTTCTGGTCTTAACTGAAATATCACTTCTTAGTCTAGAGAGCTTTAACCATCAGACTGGGGAATCTAGCTTCTCTTCTTCCAAATTCTCAGTGCTTTTTTTTTTTTGTACTGAGAATCGAACTCAGGACCTTGCGCTTGCCAGGCAGGAACTTGTGCTGCCGAGCTATTTCCCCAGCCCTCTCAGTGCTCTCAGTCTAGCAGAAGAGGCAGGCATTGCATGACTACATCACTACCAGCACCTGTGCTCAAATAGTGAATCAAATGAATGAATGGGTAAATGTAAATAAATGAATGAATAAGTATGTTCCTGGTCACAAAGAGCCTGGAATAAGGCAGTACAGATGTTTCAACTAGCCCAGTTCCACCAACCAGAAAACAACTCTCTGGGCTATAACATTAGAATATCATATGGCCACATTTTCTGGAAAGACTCAGAAAAAAAGCAACAGGACCCTAGACAGGGATTTGGGGCAGTACAATTGCTGTTCCAATTAATTCTCTAACTGCTCACACAAAACCCCAACTAAAAACTCCCCAATGCACAGGGCTCCCTTGCTAAGTACAGAGCATTCAATGCTGCACTCTTTTTTACCCAATCAAGTTGCGACACAGAAATGGAATAGAAACCTAGAAAAGATTCAGCCCACCAAGGGAATTTCAGTCTCAGTTCCTAGAGTCCTTCTCCTAGACCTGTCCCAAATTTGCAATGCAATGTGTTTAGAAGAAGCAAATTGTAGCTTTTCCCTGGGAAAAAGTAGCCCTGGATGCAAGTCTGTCCTGTCCTCCTCCTGCTGTCCATTAGGGTGCAGATGCTAGAAGTTTGAGAGAGAAGATGCTAGTTGCCAGGAGTGATGCTGAACTCCACTAGCCAGGGCTGAAGCTGGAACTCACTGACTTCAGTGCATGCACTCTCCTCTCGGGCCAGCCCTCCTACCAGATAGAAGGAAAATATTACTTTGTCAGTTCAGCATTGGGAATTGTACAGTAGAAAGTGATTCTGGGCTCCCACCCTCCCAAGGACCTAGCTGGAGAGGGTCTGGAGGCAGCCTAACAGGCAGACAGGGATAGGGAGACTCTCTGTGGCTGCTGCCTTCACTAAGCCACTCTTTGCTGGGCAGGCCATGGACGCCTGAAGAATGCAGAGCCACACTCACCTGGTTTGGGGTGGGTGAGGTGGTGCAAACAGTGAAAAAGGTTCCTTTTCATTTCCCCATCACCAAAACAAAGAGATGAATAAAGCACTCAATATTTAGCCAAGGTCTGGTTTATTGGAACTTAGGTCTATGAGGTCCCAAAAAATCACTCAAGGCTGTGAAGGTCAGTAATCCAGATGGTCAGACTTTTACATTTCCTGCCAGCTTCTCACCTGCTACCTAGTAAGGATGTTCTGGCATATTTAATTACCCTCAGGGTTCTGCTCTCCCCGAAATGAGAGGAATGATTGTGATGGTTTGAATATGATTTGTTGTCACCCCCCCTCAAACTTATGCAGGAGGTTAATCCCCAAAGTCATAGGTTATTGGCATTATAGGAGGGTGGAAATTTAATTTGACTGTGGTGTGCAGCACTGGAGATTGAACCCAGGGCCTTGAGTATAGTAAGCAAGTGCTTTACCACTGAGCTACACATATAGACTAGAATGGGGGGTGGCCCTTTGGGAAGTGGTTAGATTAGATCATTAAGATTGAGTCCTATGAATGAATCCTAGTGGTTTTATAAAAACAGGGAGAGAGACCACACAGAGATACACATGTTCTCCTGCCTTGATGTGATGGAAGCCAAGAGGCACCCTGGCAAGAGAGTTCATGCTGTTTGGACTTCCAGCCTCCAAAACTGTGAGCTAAATAAACCTCTTTTCTCTATAATGTAGCCTGCCATAAGAATTTTGTGTAGCAATGAAAAGCTGTCTAATGTACCTGGTAAGAGGTACCAGTGAAGGGTAGAAGAAGAGGAATAAAGATGATAGCAACAAACAATTATATTTATTGTACCAGGACTGATCTAAGGGCTTTGCATGTTAAATAATTTAATGATGACAGTAACCCATGACCATCTGAGAGCCCATGTTTTAGCCCCTCAACACTTTGTTCTCTTTCTCCAATAGAAGGAAAAGGGCACTAAATCAGCGTACCCTAAATCCAAATTCTGGTTCGGCTATGTAGCCTTTAGGAACTCTCTTTCCCTTTCCGGGCCTTGGTTTTTTTTACCCTGATATGACAAGATACATGTCATACCATCTGCAGTTCCTTGGATTCTTTGAAAAATAAATGACCAGGAAGTAGTTGATAAGGCATGGGAAAACTTTCTTCTTTTCCATCCCTCATTTCCCATACTCCAGGAAGTTTAGTAGGTGTTGAGGGCTAGAAAAGTTATTTATTACCCCACAGAGTCCCTGGGCTTTATATAAGACATGTGGGCATAGTAGTGAATGCCTGAGGCTGCGTCAGGAGATTGCAAGTTTGAGCCCAGTCTGGACAACTTAGAGACTTAGGGAGACCTTTTCTCAAAAAGTGGGGGGCTGGGCCGGTGAGATGGCTCAGCGGCATAAGCGCCTGCCTGACAAGCGTGAGGTCCTGAGTTCAACTCCTGATACCCACATACGAAAAAAGGGCCGTTGATATCGCCCAGCGGCACGGGCACCTGCTGGTGTGCGAGGTCCTGAGGTCGACCCCCGGTACCCATACACACACAAAAAAAAGTGGGGGGCTGGGGGACTGGGGATATAGCTCAGTGTGAAGGCCCTGACAAAAGAAAGAAAGAAAGAGAGAGAGAGAGAGAAAGAAAGGGAGAAAGAAAGAAAGAAAGAAAAAAAGGACAAGAGTTTCTCTGCCTAGGTTGCTAGTGATTGTAGATTTGAGACAGGTCCATAAATTATAAAGACCAGGCAGTGTCTGGTGGGTCCTGAGAGTGGTCTGAACAGTACGTCATGGAGGGGTTCACCACTTCCAACTAAAGTTGATGGCTAAGTGCTTCTTGAAGGAAAGGGCACCTAATGACTCATTGGCACAAGTGACTCAGCATAAGCAACTGAAGAGGCAAAAATGGAAGTGGAAAGCCAGGTGTGAAGGCATGTACCTATAGTCCTAGCTACTTAGAAGGCTGAGGCAGGAGGATCACTTGAACCCAGGAGTTTGAGGCCAGCCTGGGCAACATGGTGAGATTGTGTCTCAAAAAAAAAGTATAATCTCAGCACTTGGGAGGCTGAGGCAGGAGGACTGCCACAAGTTCAAGGCCAGCCTGGGCTATACAGTCAGTTCAAGGCCAGCCTGACCTACAAAGTGAGACCCTGTCTTTTAACATAAACAAACAAACAAATAAAAATGTGGACAGGGAATGGGAATGGCTGCCTGAAGAAGGTTGTTTTGGGAACTAGCGGAGAAGAGAGAAACATGTTCATCTAATGTGAGGCCTCAACATGAACTCAGAGACACAAAAGAACTTACGGCTTTTCTTTAGGTATTTATTTATTTATTTATTTAGTACTGGGGATTGAACCTAGGGACTTTGCACTGAGCTATATTGCCAGCCCTTCTTTTATTTTTTATTTTGAGACAGGATCTTGCTAAATTACTAACTGCCCAAGCTGGGCTTGACTTTGTGCTCATCCTGCCTCGGCCTCCAAGACTGCTGGGATTACAGATGTGTGCTAACACACCCAATTTAGGCCTGTCTTTATGAAGAAATCTTCCAGGGACACCCCTTCACCTTCAATGCACACCAGGGTTTACAACCCACCTCCCCTCCCTGTGAGTTTACTGAAAGTCCTTCAATATGTCCCTGGCATCACCAATATTTATGTTCTAGGCACTGTTAAGCACGTTACTTTCTCTATTACGTGGCACTTCTATGTGGAAGACACAATCATCATTCCCACCTCAGAGAAGTTCAAGGTCACACTTCCACTAGAGGGGCCAAGTTCACTCTCTAATCCGGCCACCAGACAAGAAGCTTCAGCAAGCATCCTCGCCAGACTTCCTGTGTTGATGCTCACTGATGAGAAGCTATGTTCCAGGCCACATGAGTGTATGATGTTGACATGAATTTAGCAGAGCTCTTTCTTTAAATTGGGGAATATGGTACAGAACGACACTCTTTAACACATACTGGTACAAGCATATAACATATTTTGATTATTTTCATCCCTATTACCCCATCTCCCTTTTTCTCCCTCCCATATCCTTTCCCATCTCTAGAAGACTACCTTCTACTTTCCTGTCTCCTCTCCTCTACTTATTTATTTTTAAATTCCTTATACAAGAGAAAGCATGTGATTTTTTTTTTTTTTTTAATGTGGTTACCGGGGGTCGACCTCAGGACCTCGCGCGCCAGCAGGCGTCTGTGCCGCTGAGTGATATCACTGGCCCTTTTATCATATGTGGGTTCCAGGAGTCGAACTCGGGCCCTCACACTTGCCAGGCAGGCGCTTATGCCACTGAGCCATCTCACCAGCCCCCAAGCATGTGATTTTTAACTTTCTGATAATGGCTTATTTTACTTAATATGATGGTCTCCAATTTCACCCATTTTCCTGCAAATGGCAGGATTTTGCTCATCTTTATGGCCAAATAATATTCCATTGTGCATAATATATCACATTTTCTTTATTCATTCATCTGTTGATGGGCATCTAGGCTGTTTCCACAGCTTAGCTACGGTGAATTGCATCACTATAAACACAGGCATGCTTATATCACTACATTATCCAGCAGAGCTCTTTCTTAAAGCCACTCTCCAGATGAATTTCCACGTTCTCCTTCCTCAGCTGAAACCCAATGAGCTCTGGGATCTTCAGACTCTCTGGGCAGAAGGCCTGTGTCTCGAGGATCTCTGGTACCAAGGCTGTGGTGCTTAACTAGGCTCTAGAGCATCTCTTTCTTACCCCAGCCTGACCAGCCTCAACCAAGTATTTTAAGGAGGTGTTTTGTTTTGTTTTGTTTTGTTTTGTTTTGTTTTGTTTTGTTTTGTTTTGTTTTGTTCTTGGTGCTGGGGACTGAACCCAGGGCCTCCTGAATGCTAAGCACATGGTCCACAACTGAGCTACACTCCCAGTCCATATAAGGAGGAGCATTTTAAGGAAAAAATATCCCTTAGTTAATTAACTTTTCAGAGGAGCAGAGGAAAAGCCAGGCAAGCCTCTCTACATTCTGTTTCACCTAAACCCTTGTCCAAATTTTCATGTCTCCGGGCTTGTACTTTCTGGAACAGTCTCTGTTCAGTGCTCTGAACAGTGGTGAAGGCCCCAGGAGAAGATGATACCATATGGTGAGGTAGGAGAGATTCACTTTCCTAGAGAAGGACCCTGTGCATCTGAGAAACCTCCACCCAGAAACTCAAAAAGCAAACATTCTGAGGAATTTCAGTTCCCCCGCAGAGCCACCTGGGTAGAAGCCCTTTCCAATGCTGCAGGAGCTATCTACTCTCTGAGGCTTCTCTGTTACACAGGCAGCCCCCAGGCTATATTTTAAGGTGAATCCTTCCTATTTCTGAGCTACCAATGACTGCTGATTTAATCTGCTCTGGGTTAAAGAGTGATGCCTGGTGACTGCGAGCTGCAGCAACCTCCATCTTATTCTACATGATTTCAAACCTCTGACTCTGCCCAGTCAGCCCCATGCTCAATCACAGTCTGACAGATGAGAGAAAGGAAAACACTGGGCCTCTGCCTCCTGACCACTCAGATGCCTCAAACTCTCAGGGCCTCCTCTGATCTTAGACATGACTCAGACGAAACCTGGCTCTTCCCCCATCCCCTCCTTATGGCCCAAAGTCTTCTCAACAATTCGTTGCCCAATCCCCTACTTGCCCCACCAAGTTATTTTCCAGGTTCCTATTTCTGTCTGATTGTGCAAGCTTCTTTCCTCCAGCAGGCCACATACTCATCACATGAGGGTAGCCATAGGCGTCCAGCAGAGGGGCAAAGGGTGATGGGAAGTCTCTTTTCCTGGTTTCCATTCCCAACAGCCAACATCTCAAGAAGCTTTGACTTGCTTGGGGAGATGACAGCCACAGCCCCCAATGAGATCATGCCATGGTTCTCAGCTTTCCTAGAAAGCAGCTCGTATGTTGCCTCCTCTAACTACTTAGCTAGACCTGAACTCCAAGCTTTCTCTGCCCTGTAGGTCCCTGGTTGTGGGAGCAAATGCATCCTATGACAGTCAGATCAAAGCCACACAGCAGACTGTGGAGACAAAAACATGTGCTACTGCTGCATCTGGCTGGCTGGGACGTCCACACTGGGGTTAGTTCTTTGGGAGCCCTTCAGGAGGAGTGAGCTGCTTTTTTTTTTGTTTTTTTTGTGGGTACCCGGGGTCGACCTCAGGACCTCACGCGCCAGCAGGCGCCCGTGCTGCTGAGCGATATCACCGGCCCTTTTTTCGTATGTGGGTACTGGGAGTCGAACTCAGGACCTCATGCTTGCCAGGCAGGCACTTACTCCACTGAGCCATCTCACCGGCCCTGCTTTTTTTTCTGGAGGTGAAGATGGCTGCTTTTGTAAGAGATCCTATATGCTACTGTAAGTAAGCAGAGATGAGGAAGTTGCTACAGAAAAGCATCTTGGTCCCCAGAGCTCCTGGTTTCCTGCTGCTCTTTGGGAGACCACAGGTGGAGCTGTACACGCAAGCAGGCCATGCTTCCTTCCAGCTCTGCAAGAAACCTTGACTTCCTGCAAAGACCACTAACCCCAAGGTCGGTACATGTGGGCACATCCACCCAAGGCAGAGCTGCTGAAGATTTCTATGTGGCTTTCAGGACCAAAATGAAAGAGGTTCTATCTTGTCCAGGAGACTATGGCTCCTGGACACCCCCAGAAGCTGACTGCCAGTGCCTGAGTCTGCAAGCAAAGGTTCCTGGGTCCAAGTAAAAGGCCCTCTCCCCCGCCCAGCCCTCACTCTTCTGAGGGAGCTGGTGAAGGCATGAAAACTTTGCCTAGGAATGGTCAGGGTCACAGACACCTTGTTCTGGAAAACAAATCTCTCTTTAGCTCTGCGGGTGGCAGAGGAGATGGGAGAAGACAGATGAAACTCACCAAGCTCCTGTTATGACGAACGCCTAAGCTGTTGTCTCAGAAGCCACATTGCAGTTAGCATCCTGTCATTTGCTCATTTGTATTCATTTTATATATCATCAAAAGGCCACATAAAGAGTGTGAAGTATAGAGGCTGTTGGGGTTTTTGGTTTTTTGTTTTGTTTCGTTTTTTGGGTTTTTTGTTTTGTTTTGTTTTGCTCTTGTTTTTTGTAGTGCTGGGGATGGAACCCAGGGCCTTGCACATGCTAGGCAAACACTCTACCACTGAGCTACACCTCCAGTGCTTGAGGTTTTTGTTTTGTCTTTTCTGTGGTCCTGGGGATCAAACCCAGGGGTACTCTGCCACTGAACTACATCCCCAGCCCTTTTTATTTTTTATTTTGAGACATGGTCTCACTAAATTGTCCAGGCTGACCGCCTGAACTTGCAATCCTCCTGCCTTAGCTTCTCAAGTAGCTGGGATTACAGGTGTGTGCCTTTATACCCATCTAGGTTTGGGCTTTTTTTTTTTAACTGTAAATTTACTCCGTTATTTTTTTTCTGTTATAAAGGTCATAAAACCACAACAAAAATCTGTAGGCTGGGGCTAGGACCACAGCTCAGTAGTACAGCACTTGCCTAGCATGTACAAAGCTCCAGGACCAGAAAAACAAACAGAACAGAATAGAACAAAACAAATTTTAGATAATAAAAGGGCAAAATGTGATTAGCATTTTTCAGCCTTTTTGAGGATGCATATAGTATTGTCTTTACATGCTTATAATCAGAGGAAGCATGTAAAGGAAGCACAGAAATTTTTCAGCCTGATCCTTGGCCAGTGCCACCCTGATTTTCTCACATTATTATTATTATTTTTTTTTTTTATTTTATTTTTTGAGACAGGGTCTCACTATGTAGTGCAGGCTGGCCTTGAACTCACTTATGTAACCTAGGCTGGCCTTGAGAACTCACGGCAATCATCTTGCCTCAGCCTCCTGAGTGCTGGGATTACAGGCATGTGCCACCACACCCGGCTCACATTATTATTATGTTACCTCAACCAGGGAAGTTCTACCCAGATAAGCTATGACCTCATTTTATTCAGGGCCTTCTTGGCCACAAAGATGAGGCCCTGTGTGAAAATTTAGTACATTTTCCAAGTTTGTTTCCTGGGGGAGAAAGGGACTACTCCGGGTTTGTTAGCATTGTCCAAGGACATTAGAGATGAGAATAGTGTCCTAAACAGGAAGCCAAGAACTGCTCCTGCTGGGGCCTCAGGGCTCTTCCTTCCACTGGGCTGGACTCAGCTTTGAGATCGGAAAGAAGCCTTGCTGCAGGCCAGAGCTATCCGCCTGCCCGGCAGGGGCTGTGTTAGTGACTTTGACATTTCAGCAATGGAAATTAAGGAGGAAGAGGGGAGGAAGAACAGAAGAATTGGAAAAAAAAAATTAGGCTTGTATTGGAGATAGGATAGAAGAAATAAAAGGTAGGTTAAAAGGAGACAAGGAAGTTGAGATTTTAAAATTGTATTTTATTTTATTATTTATTTATTTATTTATTTATTTATTTATTTATTTATTTATTTTGGTACCAGGAATCAAACTCACTACCTCACATTTGCCAGGCAGGCACTGTATAAAATTGTATTTTTTTTGGGGGGGTACTGGGAATTGAACTTAGGACCTTGCACTTGCCAGGCAGGTGCTTGTGCCACTGAGCTACATCCCCGGCCCTAAAACTGTATTTTAAAGAAAAACTTCTTTAAAAAAAAGCTTTAAGACAAGCCTTTTTTTTCCTTAAAGGGTGGGTTAAGTTCCTAATTTCAGCTTCAGGAACCCTCAGACCTGGCCCAATGACAAATTCACCACCCAAAGCCCAAACCCTGACAGGAACAAAGTCAGCGGAGGCTGGGCGTGGCCATTCCAACCTCTGGAGGACTGGCTGGAGAAATGCTTTCCAGACTTTCTCACACCATGGTACATGCAGGAAATAACATGTGCACAGCACACTGGGGTAGAGGGACAAAGCTGCCAGTGGTCAGAGGTGAGATGGGGTGGGGAAAATCACAGCTTCTCACACCTTCAACTCACCCTAGGCATGCTCGTTGGAAAACTCTAGGGGAAGTTTGCTAGAACTCAAAGGCCCTCTCTCAAGACCCCTCTCCAACCCCAGAAGTGTTGGAGGACACAGGGGGAAACACCTGCTAATGGTCCCGGGCACTGCTTCAGAGGCTTTGGTCACTCAGAGCTGTTCACAGGCTCAACAGGTCCACAACGCCAGGGGCTAGGCAGCTGCTATTCTGGATGCTGAATGTAAAGATGTAGCTCAGGATGTGGGCTCTGGAGACAGAATAGACCTGGGTTCCAGACCTGGTGTCCCTATGTAATTTCTTTTACTGTAAAATAAGGGCAACAATGATGACTACCTCAACTGAGATGGTTCAGAAGATCAAAAGAGATAATGGACGTAAGACACCGACACAGTGCCTGCTCTTTCATAAGCAAGTGAGTAGTTTGAGCTATTATCATTATGTTGGTCAAGTTTTGCACACGTGTACACACACACACACACACACACACTACAGGTTTCTCCTGACAAGATGAAAAATGGGACAGCTCCCCTGAAAAGATTACAGCAACCTCAGTGAAGAGATATTGTGCATTGCACTGAGGTCACCAAAGCCAAACCACACACTTGTTTTCTGTGGGCATCTTGCTGTCATTGTACAATTAACTCATTAGCACTCTCTAAAAGGCAAAGCAACCATGTCCCTCATAAGGGTGTTCCCTCCATCATTTGCCATTTAAGAGTGGCTAGAGTAAGAAAAGGGTCTGTCTTGAAAAACATAATCCCCGCACCTTAAATTCAGGATTGTCACGTTTGAAAAAGGCAAAGACTTCTATAGCTTGCTAAAAGTCTTCAAAAGGGTTCAAGGACAATGAAAGATGAAAAGTTGAGTATAATATAAACTTTCTTACAAACAATTCTCTCTCCAGGGCACCAAAGTAGAGCTTCCTTCTCAAGCAAAAGGAAAACTGAGGTCTGAAGACTCTAAATGTCCAACTGTGTCCAAAGAGGAAAGATATGTGGATAATTTTATGTTAAAATTGTAAACCTGTCATGCATGGTGGTACATGCCTATAATGACAGCACTCTGGAGGCTGAGGCAGGAGGATTTGTAATTCTGGGCCAGCCTGTGGTACATAGTGAGTCCACGTCTCAAAAGGAAAAACAAAAGAAAGTAAACTTTCAGTTATCCAGAGTAAACACTAAATAAAAATGTTGGGCCAAGAAAAATATTTCTTAAAGTCAGGACTTAAGAACTGGGGGTGGGGTAGCTCAGTGGTAGAGGACATGCTTAGCATGCGTGAGGCCCTGGGATGGATCTTCAACAGCACTACCACAACAACAAAAAGCCAGAAAGTAGTACACATGTGCACACACACACACACACACGTATACATGCAATAAACTTAGGATATGTCTGAATGTTATTGCAGGGATGTGTTTCCATCCAGAAGAATTTCTTTATAATAACAGATGTATCAACTTAAATTCAAAAGAAAATCTCCACTCTATTCCTATTACTCATCTTAGACTTCAAAGCACTCACTCACTCTAAATTGCAAATTGAAAGTGTCTCCCTGCTGCCTCTTCATATTCTCATCAGCAAGCAGTCCCCAAGCACAAATATACCAGACACACATACGCACACATAACGAAGTCAGGTAAGAGCATTGTTGCTGTGGACAGGGGAAGACGGGAGATCCAATCCAACTCCCAAAAGAGCCCCTGCTATTGTGTATGCCCCGGGTGCATAATGCCCTCCTTTTCCCCCCTTTTTGCAGTGCTGGGGATTGAACCCCAGGGGTCATCATACCAGGCAAGTGCTCTGCCACTGAGCTATATTCCCAACCCCATAATGCCCGCCTCATGGTTTCACATATTACCTCTTGGTAAATGTTGCATGAAATTTGATCAGCCTGTTAGGGAAGGGAAGATGATTTACAATCATCTATTCCTAACCCGCAGACCCTTGATAAAATCCTGCCTAGGTTTAGGGTTTAGAGACAGACTGGAAATTGCTGGTTTGAAGACAAATGGCTCTCTCATTTCACCGAGGAGGCTTCCGCTGTCCGCTAAAACCTAAATTCAGCTCTCCCCTGACCCTACTGCGTTCTCCACGTGTCAGTCGGTGTCTGCGAGCGGTGAGGTCCAGGCGAGGCCCCCTTGGACCCCGCTTTGGAGCCCAGCAAATCCCGGGGCCAGCTTCCAGGGGACGGGGCGTGGGCTCCGGGACCTTAAAACCCGAAAGGTGCACCCGCAGCCAAGCGTCGCGGGCAACCAGAGTTTCCTCCTGCACGCATGATTAATCCAGTATCAAATCAGAAGTCCCGTCGCGGCCGCCGCTGCGAAGAGCCGGGTGGAGGAGCCGGGCCTTGGTTTCTGAGATTCGCTCGGTACTTGCGATGCAAACGCATTCAGTGCCTGCGGCCTTTTCCTCCCATTCGTGCAGGGAGACAGATGCCGCAATCCTCCGGGGGCCGTCTACATCCTCAGCATCTTGTGCAGTTCAGGGAAGCCCTGCGAGGGGCACCGGTATGGACCTCGCCACCCCCAGGGCAGTGACCAGCGGGAGGCGGGGGACATTCCAGGAGGCGCTGCCTGAAGCGGAGATGAAACCAGCCCCAACCCTTTACTTTCCACTTAAAACAAATAGCTCAGAGAATTTTCATTTCCTGGCATCGGTGGCGGTCCCATGGGGAATTCCCTGGCGCAGAGGAGAGAAGAGCAAGAGAACACTGGCCCATCTGCCCAGCACCCCGGCAGCCCACTTCCTCTGTTTCTCCCGCTGCATATCC
Source organism: Erethizon dorsatum (assembly GCA_028451465.1). NCBI lineage: Eukaryota > Metazoa > Chordata > Mammalia > Rodentia > Erethizontidae > Erethizon > Erethizon dorsatum. The sequence continues at coordinate 38,369,505 of CM051826.1, forward strand.
CGCAGAAGCCACCGCCGCAGCCTCCGAGATTTCCACCCCCCGGGGCATGCAGGAGCCCCTAGCAAGGGAAACCTTCCCTGGAGGAATTTAAGGATGCCTTTGCCCTGGGCTTCAAATTAGCCAGCAAAAGGGAAGAGCTGAAATCTTGATGAGGGTTCCCTGAAATTTAAACGATCAGGCAAGGATGTGCCTTACCCCAGTCTCTGAGGGGCCCTAGCCCCACCCCCAAATAGCCCTGGGGACTCCCTCAAACCATCTGGGTTTCTAAGAAGCAGGCCACAGAGCAAGGCTTCTTCCGGTATGCCTTCCACAGCAGCGCTGGATTCCTCAAAAAGAGACACCTAGGGCTGGGGAAGTAGCTTCCTACACTAGGCCAAGAATTCAGTTCCCTGGCGCTTTTAAAAATGAGACCATGGGTTCAGACTAATTCACTGTGGCCCTTTGGTACTTTAACTAAACTTCCCAGGCCTCCCTGTTCTCTTCCTTTTATAAGATGAAGCTAATAATACTATTGTCTTATGGTTGTTGTGAGAATAAATGAAACAATGCACAAATTAGACACAAATGCTTGTAAGTGTGGCATAAAAGGACTGAAAGATATATAATCTACAACACTGTTAACTGAAGGCTCCTTCTGGAGGGAGGAGTGCAAGTGCTGGGGAGAGATGATCAGAACTGATATCTTATTCCAAAACTTAAGTACTGTTTGAATTTTTTATATTGAAAATGCATTTATGTAATTCAAGTGCTTATGCATAATGGTAGATACTCAGATATTTTGTTGTTATTCTTTTTTTTTTTTAAGACAAAGTTTCTCTATGTAGTCCAGGCTGGGATTGAACTTGCTATGTAACCCAGGCTGGCTTTGAACCTGTGATCTTCCTGCCTCAGCCTCCTAAGTGCTGGGATTACAGGCACATAGCACTGCCCATCTTCTAATGTTAATTTTTAAAACTGAGATCTTCATTCTAATTTACTATTAATTTGGCTTCTGGTTCAAAGTAGAATACTGTGTATATGGAGCTTACATCATTATGATAAATCTATCATATGCCTCTCCTTAATTTAAATCCCCAAACATGATATGAATCATATATATAAAAATATATATACATATATATACATACAGAGAGAGAGAGAGAGCCAAAAAATTGTATACACTCTTCAGCAGTTCGCCATACTAATAAATGTCTGGAAGCTAATGGCCACCACTTGGAGCACCTCTTGTAATTATAGAGGCCAAAGGTAACTTGTATTAATCTCATGAGGTCTCAGTAAATTTAGTGTTAAAATATTCATACAAGTTTTTCTTTTCCTGATGTATACATTTTTTGCCGATACACACACACACACACACACACACATATATATATATTTTTTTTTTTTGTTAATGAGTCAAAGTCTTGCTATGTGGCTCCAGGCTGGTCTTGAACTCACTTTGTAGCCTAGGCTGGCCTTGAATTCCTGGCAATCCTCCTGCCTCAAGCTCTAGAGTGCTGGGATTACAGGCCCAGTGATACGACTCATATTAAAACAAAACCCATTTATGCCTAGGGTGATAACACAGGGTGCCTTCAGGGACCAGGAATTCTAAGGAATCCCTAAAGATGGAGGTCAAGGGATCAGATTGAAAGAGGAAACCAGAGGGCACACTACCCAGGAGAGTGGGTGGGGAGGAGAGGAAGCAGATCCCGGAGGAAAGCAGGCAGGAGAGCCATGTGGAAAACCAGTTCAGAGCACGAGAGGAGGAGGCATGCAGTTCTGCACCAGATACCCTCCTGTTCCACCCCTCCTTCTGCAGACCAGCCCCCAACAGGCTCTGGCTTCAGCTTCTCTTTCCACATCATGGCTTCTGTTCCATCCCTGGTGCGCAGAAAGGCATATCTTATTTTTGAGCATAGCTGTACCTTTTTTTTTTTTTTCTTTGCAATACAAGGGATAGAATTGCAGAAGCTAGGCAAGCACCTTACTAGTGATGTGCATCAGCCTTTTTTATTTTTATTTTTTAACTTATTTTGGATGGTACTAAGGATTGAACCCATGGCTTGACACTGAGTTATATTGCCGGTCCTTTTTTATTTTTTATTTTGTGAGGAGGGTCTTGCTAAATTGTCCAGGCTATGCTTGAACTTGTGATCTTCCTGCCTCAGCCTCCCAGACTGCTGGTATTACAGGTATGTGCCACCAGGCCTGGTGCCCTTGTCAATTTTTGAGACAGGATCTAGCTAGTTGCCGAGGATGGCCTTCCTGCCTCACTTTCTGAGTAGCTGGGGTTATAAGCATGCACCTGTGCACAGTGCAGCATAGCTATACTTTTTTTTTTCTTTTTGTGGGTACTAGGGGTCGACCTCAGGACCCCGTGCGCCAGCAGGTGCCCGTGCCGCTGAGCGATATCACCGGCCCTTTTTTCATATGTGGGTTCCGGCAGTCGAACTCGGGCCCTGGCGCTTGCCAGGCGGGCGCTTAAGCCACTGAGCCATCTTACCGGCCCTATACTTTTTAATTTTTAAAAGAATATTTATCATGACTTTGTTTAGAGCAAAGCAAGAAGCTTATAACATGAGTTTACAGTATGAAATTAATCAAAGGTTTGAAATGATAAATTTTCTAAGAAAATAAAAAGTATTTGAGAAGAAAACCTGAGCAGATTACTAACCTTCAAAAAATATTATACATTCTGTAATTCTTGAGTTTGTTAATACATGAGAATGTTCACTTGTTGTCTTTAAAAAAAATAAATTTAAAAAAAAAAAGCTCAGCGGCATAAGCGCCTGCCTGGCAAGCGCAAGGTCTTGAGTTTGACTCCCCGAACCCACATATGGAAAAAGGTCCGGTGAGGTCCGGTGAGATCGCTCAGCGGCATAAGTGCCTGCCTGGCAAGCGCGAGGGCCTGAGTTTGACTTCCGGAACCCACGTACAAGAAAAGGGCCGGTGATATCGCTCAGCGGCACGGGCGCCTGCTGGCATGCGAGGCCCTGAGGTCGACACCTGGTACCCACGAAATAAAGAAATAAAAAAAATAAATAAAATAGACATGGTTGGGCATGGTGGCACACACCTGTAATCCCAGCACTTGGGAGGCTGAGGCAGGAGGATCACAGCAAGTTCGAGGCCAGCCTGGGCTACACAGTGAGTTCAAGGCCAGCCTGAACTACATCCCAAGACCCTGTCTCAAAAAAATAAAAAAAAATAAAAAACAAAAAAGTTTAAAAGAAAAGGGCTGGGGATGTAGCTCAGTGTGAGGCTCTGGACTCAATCCCCAGTACTTAAAAAAATAAAATAAAATAAAAAAGACAAGCCAAGTAGTAGGTGGAGATCTATACACAAGACCTAACTTGCTATAAAGGCAAAGACTTCCAAATCTTTACAAACAGAAAATGCTCATGTTATATAAGCTGTTTCAGTGCACAGGAACAGATGGGAAGCTTCTGAACTAATTTTATAACACCACCATAATTCTGGATAAAGACGAGGAAGGGAGAGGGGAGGGAAGAGGAGGGGAGGGGAGGAGAGGAGAGCAGCACACTATACAGGTCAATCTTTCCTATCCCATAGATGCAATGATCGTAATTGCAATTATCATGTTATATCCAGCAACATTTTTTCTAAATGGTACATCTCAGAGCCATTCTGCATGATTGTGCACTACACAACTTGCTGCCATGTGAACGGGCTGTCTGGTACACAGCTGAGCATCTAGCAACCCTGGATACTGAATCCAATAGAGTCTATCCCAAGAATAAAACCTAACTTAACATTACGATATCTGTGTAATTCACCACACTAATAGATTAAGGAAGAAAAAGCATATAATCATCTTAACATATTTGAGAAAAACGTTTGTGAAAAGTCAACACCTATTTCTGCCAAAATTACTCTTGGAAACTAGAAATAAGACGAAAAAGAAACTTTCTTAAAGTAAATCTGTAACTAGCATACTCTTTAATCATGAACCATTAAGCTCATTCACATTAAATCTAAAAAGTGAGCAAAGAATATGAAAAAGAAATAGGAACAGCCAAAGAATATAAGACACTCTACTTAACTAGTAATCAGGATCATATGCACATCGCGATGTCCTTTTAGTCCATTAGATCGGCACAAATGAAAAATAATAAATGTCAAAAAAAATATCAGTAACAGTGTGAGCAGAGACTCTTTTTTTTTTTTTTCTTTTTCTTTTTTGGTGCCAGGAATCAAACTCAGGGCCTCACGCTTGCCAGACAGGCACTGTACAGCTGAGCTATATCCCTCACCTGAGCAGGAACTCTTTATGGTGAGAATATAAACTAAGTCAATTTTTTTTTTTTTTTTTTTTTTTTTTTTTTTTTTTGAGACAAGGTCTTGCTGTATAGTTCAGGCTGGCCCTAAACTCACTATGTAACCTAGGCTGGCCTCAAACTCACAGCAACTTTCCTGCCTCAGTCTCCCATATGTTGGGATTACAGGCTTGCACCACCATGCCTGGTTTGAGTCAAGATTTTTGAAAGACAATTTGACAGTACCTATTCAAAGTCCACACATTTTTCAACTTTGGGACTCCGCATCTAGATATTCTCTCAAGAAACATTCACACATGTGAACCCACAAGGTGGTGAATCATACATAGATTGTCATTGAAATGTTGTTTAGAGTAGCAAAAACTGAGATTCCCTACCATGGATTAGATTTGTCCTAGAATCACAGACCTTATAACCTTGTAATTCCTTGGGCAGCCTCCCACTGATCAACCACTTTTGGGCCACTGATATAAGTGGCCTCCCTGCTTCTGTCTAGGAAAGCAGGGCTGAGCAGACCTACTGAGTTCTGAGGTTTTAAAAATAGAAGTTGCCAGGCCCCCACATGGCTTCCTGATGTGGCCAGGATAGAGTGACAGATGCTAGACGCTGGCCTGCTGGGTCTTCCTGGGCAGGCTGACACATGAGAGGTAGCCATGCTGTGACCTCAAGGAATGGGGCTATCAGGGACAGCAACTCAGAGCAGCCGGGTGTAAGCTATCCCCTCAGCCAATCTTAGCAGCGGGGAATTGACATTTCCTGTCTCTTTTTTTTTTTGTGGGTACCGGGGGGTCGACCTCAGGACCTCGCACGCCAGCAGGCGCCCGTGCCGCTGAGCGATATCACCGGCCCCTTTTTTGTATGTGGGTTCCGGGAGTTGAACTCGGGCCCTCACGCTTGCTGGGCAGGCGCTTAAGCCGCTGAGCCATCTCACCAGCCCGACATTTCCTGTCTCTTAAGAGCAATGGTAGCCCATGCTGAGTCTCCATCAGGTGAAGTCCCACACCACTGCCCTGTCCTAGGGTCCTCTGCTGGCCTGTGAAGATCCAGTTGTAAGAGTCACACCTGTGGCAGTGAGAAGTCCTTGCTGCTAATGAGACTGAGTTCTCTGCCAACTTAGGGGCACAGCAGCACCAACCATGGCTTTCTTTTTGACTCTCTCAGGGAGAGCTTATAGAGAGCTGCAGACTTTCTGCTGGTAGGTATGTAGACACTGGAGCTGAAAAAATAGCGGGGGGATGCCAAAGGATGTGCCCGAAGAGAGCGGAGCAGGGGCTGCCACTTAGGTCTCTACTGCTCAGCCAACAGAGAGGTGGCTGTTGCTGTTCAGAATTTGAATAGCAGCAGTTGCAACAGTGTGTACAGGCCTGCCTTTGGCTGGCAAGCCAGTCCAAGCACCGGTCTCTCTTGTCTACACATAAATGCAGTGCATGCCTATTTACTGGCCTGGTCCCACATTAGGACTGAAGGCTCTTGAAGCAGAATTTTGAACTCTTTCCCCTGATGTACTGCTTAGCACAATCCAGGTGTCAATAAAGTTTTCTATATTGGTGCCGGCATCACTTTCTCTTAGGTGGAAGGAGCTTATTATAGTAGAACAAAATCGATCTCTCAGGGGGATAAAATGCTTTATATACAATGGTTTATTCTCTAGACCTGCTTTGAAGTGGGTGGTTTTATTGTCCACATCCTTCTCTTTTAACCTTCTGATTCTTGATAATTAGTTACTCCGCAAACATTGAACATTGTAGTAAAAGTATTTTGTTGACCACTTTTATTGATCAGTTTGGAGGTTATAAGCACTCTGTCTTCTCCATGGTGATTTTTTTTTAAAATACCAGGAAAAGTTCTGTTTATTAAAGTCCAGCAACAAACTATTTACAAACTCAGCAAACTTACAAATTGCAGAAAAACTGTCTTAACTCCACAGTGATATCCAGTCCTGAAGAATACACACATTTTTCATGCCACCTACATCTCAATGAAGGCTAATCTCTGAGAGAGGGAGAAATCAGACAGAAAGTAATGAACTTCTTTTTTTAATTTTTTTTGGGGGGGACAGGGTCTTGATATATAGTTCAGGCTGGCCTCGAACTCACACAATCCTCCTGCCTCAGCCTCCTGAGTGCTGGGATTACAGGTGTGCACCAAGCCCAGACTAGTAATGAACTTACTGAGAGGCAGATTACTAAGATTCTGAGAGGCAGAATCTCAGCTCAACTGTGTTTGGACTGTGGGACTGTCACTTGTCACTTGGAAAGATCTGACCCCACCCCAGTGACTGCCTTCCCTGGAGGTCAGCAAGCGGAAAGAATGTGGGTGAGCAGTCAAACTCAGAACCTGACACAGGTCAAACACTACAGTGACAATCTGGGGGCAGCAGAAGGGTCGCTTGCATGATTCAAATCCCAACCAAGCCAAGTGTTTTAAAATAGCAGATGAGAAAGTCTTATCCAAGTGTCACTCAGGTTTCTGCCACTGTGTTTGCTCTTAAGCCAAAGGTCACCTTGGGCTCTGTTTGCTGGCTTTGAACACAAATGAGTTACATTCTCGTCTGGCAACTCCTTATCTACTCACAAATTCAAAAGGGCTTTTCCCTCCCCATTTTACTTAGAAAGATTTTATGTTCTTAAGTAAATTCGTAACTTTTTCCCCTTCTCTTTAATGTCAACCTTTGGGGCTGTGTGGACAGAAAGAGCCCTATATTTAAAACTCAGCCAACATTTACTACCACTCTGCATCAAGCTCTTAGCAAAGCCTGCCAAACTGTGGCCTGGCTCGGCTGGCTTCTAAGAATCCTCTGGGCTTCTTAAATATAGATTGCAATATAGATTGCAAGCTGGGTGTGGTGGTGCACACCTGTAATCCCAGCACTCAGAAGGCTGAAGCAAGAGGATGGAGTTTGAGGCCAGCCTGGGCTACACAGCAAGACCCTGTCTCAAAATTTAGAAAAAGAAAAAAAGGAAGGAAGGAAGAGGGGAAGAAGGAAGGGAGGGAGAGAGGGAGGGAGAGAGAAGGGAGAGAAGGAAGGCAAAAAGAAAGATATTAAATTAAAAACAAAATGGATCAAAGATCTAAATGTTAAAACAAACATTTCATCTGCTAGAAGATAAACAGATAAAACTCTTTAAGACAGGTGTAGGCAGGACTTTCTGAACAAAACCCCAATTGCACAAGAAATAGCATCAAGAATCAACAAATGGGATCACATCAAATAAAAAAGCATCTGCACAGCAAAAGAAACAACCAACAGAAACAACCTACACAATGAGAAAAATTTTTTGCCAGATATTCCTCAGAAGACTAATATCTAACATTTAAGAACTCAAAAAAAATTAGACAGCCCCCCCAAAATAAAAGACCCAATCAAAAAATGGACAATTGGCCAGGCATGATGGCTCACGCCTATAATCCCAGCACTCAAGAGGCTGAGGCAGGAGGATTATTGTGGGTTCGAGGCCAGCCAGTCCGAGGCTATACAATGAGTTTAAGACCAGCCTGAACTACATAGAGAGAGCTTGTCTCAAAAAAAAAAAAAAAAAAAAGGGCCGGTGAGATGGCTCAGTGGCATAAGCGCCTGCCTTGCAAGCGCAAGGGCCCGAGTTCGACTCCCGGATCCCACATACGGAAAAGGGGCCGGTGATATCGCTCAGCGGCACGGGCGCCTGTTGGCGCGCGAGGTCCTGAGGTCGACCCCCCGGTACCCAAAAAAAAAAAAAAAAAAAAAAAAAAAAAAAACTGGACAACTGAAATTGGGCAACAGACACTTCTCTGACGAAGTACAAATGGCCAATAAATACATGAAAAAATGTTCAACATCTCTAGTCATTAGAGAAATGCAAATTAAAACAACACTGAGATTACATTTTACTCCAGAAAGAATGGCCATCATCAAGAAATTAAATAACAAATACTGGCAAGGCCACAGGGGGAAAAAGGAAGCTCTACATTGTTGATGGGAATATAAACTAGTACAACCATCATGAAAATCAGTACAGTGATTCCTCAAAAAACTAAACTAGAAATTCCATTCAACCCAGCTATTCCTCTTTTTGGTATCTTCCTGAAGGAGTAAAAGCCATCATATTACAGTGATACACGCATACCCATGTTTATAGCAACACGATTCAAAATAGCTAAATCTTGAAAGTGGCCTGTATGTCCAACAACTGATGAATGGATTTTAAAATGTGGTATTTACATACAATGGAGTACTACACTGCTATAAAGAAGGATAAACCTGAGTCATTTGTATGAAAATGGATACACCTTTATGAGACCATAATGTTAAGTGAAGTAAATCAGACATTCAAGCTGAAATATTGCATGAGAAACCCAAAATATAAATGAAGAGCAAAATAAGAGACAGATAATAGGAAATAGGGAGACAGATCTTTTCCAAATGGGAAAGGGACCAAGAGATGGAAGGGGCAGAGACAGGAGGAGAAAGACCTGATAAAAGAACTGGGATGTGTTATGTACATGTACCAACTCCTCATTAACCATTATGTACTAATAAAATTTTTTTTTAAATAGACTGACTCCAGGTTTTTCCCAGACTCCAGGTTTTTAAATAGAGATTCCATTTTAGTGGGGCAGGCACACGGAATCTTTTCTTCTGTTTCTGTAGAGAATTCTGACTTGCAGTCAATTCTTTAACTAGATTATTTTAGAAGTGAAAGAATAGTAGTTCAGTAATCTCTTCAATCTTTCTTCAGATTAATTCGCAAAAACTTATAAGACAATAGGATACCTAAGGTTCTATGCCAGATACTAGGAAAACGAAGGGTGAATAATATGAGATATTTAATGATGGTTTACTGTGTCTGAATTTGCATTTGCTGAATTTTTTACTGTAGATTTCCTCATTTATCCTAACAACATTCTAGAAGATAGAAGCTATTAACACATCCACTGTACACACAAGAAAGGCAAGGGGCAGAGAGGTAAAATGACTTTTTAAAATCTTCACAGCTAGAAAGGTCTAGAACTGAGCTTCAAACCCAGACGTTTGGTTCCAGAGCCTGTGCCCTTTACCGTCATAACCAGAGTCAACCCATGTGAGTACGGCATAGATCTTTCCCCAGCATGCGGCGCCAAACAAGCTACAGCTCAGAAAGTGAGGAAGAAGCCTGATCATTTCTGCTTTTCAGTTTCTGAAACCTCTTGATTTTGTAATATGCTCAGGATGGGAGTCACATCAGGCTAGGAAGCAGTCAGACATGAAACTGCAAATTCTGCTTTTTCCTTCCAAACACTCTAGCCATGACTGGTTCCTCTAAAGACAGTGATTTAGGGAGCAGAGAAACCTGGCAGTCAATTTGGGACCCAAATAGCAAACTAAGAGGCATCTTAAAAACAGGAAGGATGCCACATGCCAAAATGAGTAGAATTATTATGTATCACAAAAATATATAAATTAAAAAAAAGAGCAGGAAGATCCTTAATCGTCTTATTTTACATGGCTAAGCAGATATTATTTAGTCTGACTTAATGTTGCCAAAGTTGAAGGTCATTGTCCTAACTCTGAAGTTTTCTGTGCTAGTTTCTCAGAGTCTGTCAGCACATGCCAGCGAAGATACTGTCTTGTCCACAGGAATCTCACTCCTTCACAGGTGACAGGCTCTGCGGTTCCAGAGAAACAAAAGGTTCAAGACTAGGTACCTTAAGACACTTTCTCTCTGGAAGAGAGGCAAAATGCTATGTAACATTTTGTCCCTCTCTCTTAAAGATTAGTTATTAAAGGGTCCTTTCAAATTAATTTAAAATTTACTTTTGGTTTTCATCAATTTTTGGAATCTATGATACCGGCCTATTTTATTTTGTTTTGTTTTGTTTGACAGGGTCTTGCTATGTAGTTCAGGCTGGCTTTGAACCCAGTATGTAGCCCAGGCTGGCCTCAAACTCACAGCAATCCTCCTGCCTCAGCCTCCCCAGTGCTGGGATTATAGGCGTGCGCCACCACACCCAGTTTGTCATATATATTCTTCCCATCGCCCTCTCTCCCTTCCTTTTTTCACCTACCATGAGTAACTGCCACCCTGGAGATGACAGGCAAAATATGTATGCTATTCCTTAACAAGTTTGAATTACCTCCCTTAACAAAGCCAAATGCTAAATGTCTATAGTTAACTTAGTAACTATTTAAAAGAAGAAAAAAGGGCCAGGAGGCTGAGGCAAGAGGATCACAATTTTGGGGCCAGCTTGGGAAATTAGTAGGACCCTGTCTCAAAATAAAAAGGGCTGGGGATACCGCTCAGTGGTAGAGTGTTTGCCTAGCAGGCATGAGGTTTTGATCTTCAACACTGCCAAAAAAAACCCAAATTTGGTTATAAAAGTTGTGGCTGTAAACGTTTTTCTCCTTAATATGGTAACTATTTCAAAGTACATAAGCACAGTGGCTAAGTTTTATTTCTCTCTTAAAAAAAAATCTTTCAATAATATTGCCCAAATGTAATTTTCATATGGTAAATCAATGCTTTTACAGTAGGTAACAATTTGAAGTGTGAAAGTCAAAATAATTTTTTTTCTCCCTTCCCTCCTAATAACCCAAACAAATAAAAACAAGGCACTCACCCTTGACAAAATTTCATAGGCTAAAAATAACAGGAAAACAGGTCCTGGCTGGGCATGGTGGACATACCTGTACTGCCTACTACCAGGGAGGTTGAGGCCAGTCTGGGCCTGTGCGGGCAACTTAGAGAACAGCCTGTCTCAAATATAAATAAACAAATAAATTTTTAATATGAAAAGAAAAATGTGATATATATATATATATATTTTTTTTTTTTTTTTAATTTTCTTTAATGCAGTACTGAGAATTGAACCCAGGGTCTTGAATGTGTTAGGCAAGCACTCTGTCACTGAGCTATGCTGGGCATGGTGGTGCATGCCTGTAATTCCAGCACTCAGGAGGCTGAGGCAGGAGGATTACTGCAAGTTTGAGGCCAGCCTAAACTGCGCAGGTGAGACCCTGTCTAAAAAAAAATCACTGAACTACATCTCCAGCCCTCAAAATAAGTTTTTAGGGAGGGAGGGAGGAGGAAGGAAGGAAGGAAGGAAAAAAGGGTCAGAGGAAGGAAGGGAAGGAGGGAGGGAGATAAGATATTGGTCTGAGACCTATTTAATAACTATGGTGCAAATACAGCTGAAGGTCCACCCAAGATTCCTGTCCCGGGACCTTCCCCAGAGAGGAGCTGAGTGCTGGGAGCAGTTGCCCAGCCAAGAATACACTTGCTTGAGGGACTCTTGTGTCATAGGGAATTTGTGACTGGTCCTTGCCAATGGAACATGAGCAGAAGAAACAGGTATCACATCTGGGTTGAGAGAGCTTAGAAACAAGTGCGTCTGCACTCTCGCTTCCCTGATTGCCCCCTGGAAGCTGAGAACCACCAAGACCTAGAAGAGGGCAGCGCCAAAAGAGTACAGGAGCCTGGGTTCTGAGTGACAAGTGAGGAACAAATCTGCCCATCAGGCACACCCTCGTTGACTGCTGTGCGAACCAGAAAGAAACGCACTGGGCCAGCCCCTGAAACGCTGGAGTGGGTTTGTTACCGTGGCTAGTGCTACTCTAATATAATTGTTCCATTCCAAGATGCTGAGAAGAGGGAGAAAAAGCTTTTTAGTGAACTCAGAGGCACAGTAGGAAAGAACATATTTTTACTTCCATGGAAAACTCTTAACACAAGGATTGTAATCTCCAATGCCTAGAGACTAGGCAGGTAGTGCAATACTACTAGGAGATAAATAGGCTGAGCACTTACATAAACTTATTTAGTTCTCACGAATTTGTGAGGTAAATAAACTATTATAAACCCCATTTTGTGCAAGGTGTAGTAGTTTACGCCTGTAATCCCAGGTACTGAGAAAGCTGAGGCAGAAGGATTATAAATTTGAGGCCAAGCCAGGCATAGTGGCGCACACCTGTTATCCTGGCACTGAGAAGCTGAGGCGGGAGGATCAGCGCGAGTTCAGTCCAGCCTGAACTACATAGTGAGACCCTGTCTCAAAAATAAATAAAATAAAATAAAATAAAATAAAATCTGAGGCCATCTTGGTCAAACTAGCAATAACCTGCCTCTAAATTTGAAAAGGGCGGTAGAGCACACCTGGATTCAATCCTCAGTTCTGTAAAACAAAAACCAAAAAAGCCTCTTTTTTTTTTTTTTTTTTTTTTTTTGCAGAGGAGGACAGTGAGGCCCACAGGGGTCAAACAGCTACTAAGAGACAAAGAGAGGCTAAGTCAGGCAGCCCAGCTCCAGTCTTTTTTTTTTTTTTTTTTTTTTTTTTTTTTTTGTGGGTACCGGGGGGACGACCTCAGGACCTCACGCGCCAGCAGGCGCCCGTGCCGCTGAGCCATCTCACTGGCCCCCAGCTCCAGTCTTGCTCCATTGTTCACTACTCAGTGCAAGCGGATAAAAGGATCAGAGGAAGAAGGCTAGAGCAATCCGGGAAATCACACACAGCCAGAAGGGGTTAGTCACTCAACTCTACCTGTATGTACTGTCAACATTTCCAAGTTTCAAGAAAAGCCAGAAATGCAGATTTTTATGTAAAATCTCCAGATTCCAAAATGACTGAAATCATTTTAACCCTCTGCTGCTCAAACAATGCACAGCAGCAGACTGCACTTAGCCCAGGGCCAGCCCCCCCCAAGAGCAGCTGCCCCCGCCAAAGGCCTCAGGGGATGCAGGGTCTGGTGGCCAGAGGGGCGGTTTCCTCAGTAAACAACAGGCCCACGGATATGAATAATTAATTTCTGCCTCGTACTGCCAGCCCACAAAGGTTACCAATAAGCTGGGCATTCAGGAAACAACTCCATGTCCTTCAGAGACAATGAGGACAGGCATGGGCACCCAAGAAGGGTTCCCACAATAAAGCCTGGCACGATGGCCTGCGCTCAAGGGAGCCAGTGGATGCCAGCTGGGCCTGCGAGTCTGCTCCCCACCTGGCTGCCTCAGTGGGGCTGTAAGAGTGTCCTCGAGGCTCATTAGAGACGTGACATGCTGCGGCTTTCACGGCTGTCAGCGGGAGAGGGCTCCGGATTTCTCAAGATGCTTTAAAATAAGACAAAAAGGCACAATTATGCAGCCAAATGAAGACAAGGCAGCTGCATACAAAGCAGAGCTTTCTCTATAATAGGCCCATAACCCCCGTTAGACAGTGCTGAGGTCTCACCTTCCTCCCAGGCTGCAGCTGTGAAGCATCTGTAATTGGATGCTCTGCTGCCCCAGCTCTTGGATTATTCAAACTGCAGGATTTCCAGAAGCCTCGGGTTTCAGTTAAGGATATGACAAGGCAACAAGATGAGCAAGATACCATTTTCCGGCCTTATGGTGTTTTTCAGCAATGCACATAGCCAAACAAGTGATGGTCAGATTAACCAACAGGCTCCGAGTGTTTACTATGTGCCAGGTGCTGCTCAGAGTGCTTTTTATACACTGGTTGTTTAATCTTTACCCAAATTCATTAGGCACTGATGTCATATGATCACTCCACATCTATAGATATAGAAACTGAGACACAAAAAGGCTGTGTAACTTACTCAAGGTCACATAGCTCTGAAGTGGCAGAGCTGGGATTTGAACCCAAGTACTATGGTCCCAGACATCATGCTCCTGAGCACCACACCAGTGGCTATTTGCATTTACACAGACCCTGTGGTACCTGTTTTCTATACATTATTCCATTTAATCTTTGTGACAGCAAAAGAGGTACAATCGTCCCTACTGAACAGAAAAAAAAATGTAGGTTGTGAGAGGTGAAGTAATTTGGTTAAGGGAACAAAATAACAAATAGCCTACAGCCTGGCTATAAACTCAGTTGCCTGATTCAAATCCAGGCTCTTAACCTTACTTGTTATAGAGACCCAGCTCATTTAACTACTGTACTGGGATTTATAAAATTTAGTCTTGGAAAATCATGTAGTCCAATCACCTTATTTTAGAGTTAATTTGTGTGTTTGTGTGGGGGAGAATTCTGGGACTGAATCCAAGACTACAGGAATGAGGCACATTCTAATCGCCTTATTTTAGAGGTGAGGAGCTGTAAGCCTAAAGAGATGAAGAGTTAGTTGGTGAGATAGTAATAATACTTAGTCTTATAGAATTGCACTGATTAAAGTGTGTAATATGCACTTCTACTGAACACTTGGCATGAAAAAAACCATATCATTATAGTCAGCTGTACCCAAATTACAAATTGATGGTTTCAAACTTTTGTTTACAAAATTATTCTTATAAACTGGGCACAGTGGTACATGCCTATAATCCCAGCACTCAGAAGGCTGAGGCAGGAGGATCACCATGAGTTCAAGGTCAGCCTGGGCTATGTAGTGAGTTCAAGGCCAGCTTAGAATACATAGCAAGATCCTGTCTCAAAAAAACAAAAAAGAAAATCCAAAAACAAATAAACAAACAAAAAGGATTTTTCTTACAAGTCTGTCTCGTTATTTTTTTCCACATTTAATGGGCTTTATTTCAGCAGATTTGTACATGCACATACCATACTTTAATTATCCCCCCCACTACCACTCTTGCCTCACCCCCTTAGTTTCTCATTTTGGGGGTATTTCTTTTCTTTTTTTTTTTTTATTTTAAAGAGAAAAAAACCAAAATTTCATAACAATAGGAGAGTAACAATGGTTAATACATTTCATATTGTTATCTTCAAAGTAGTTACTCAGAGTAAAAGATATAGGCATGAAAAAATTGTCCAAACAATATTAGCACAAACCTTTCTTTTCAATGAATGAAGATAAATTAGTAGTATAACTATCTTGTATATATATATATTTTTTTCTTTTATCTTCCTTTTCTCCTTTCCTCCATCCCAGATTCTCTTTCCTTTTGAACAGTTTCTTCCCATTTCACAATATCTATTGTACATTTTGGATCTCATTTCCTCTTTCAGCTTCTCACACTAGGGAGACAATACGATGTTTACATATGTGAGTCTGATTTATTTCACTTATGAGTATGGTCTCGAGTTGCATCCATTTACCTATCAAAGTCTCAAGTTTATCCTTCTTTATGGCTGAGTAGTACTCCATTGTATAAATCAACCACATCTTTTTTATCCATTCCTTGGTTGTTGGGCATTTGGGTTATTTCCAAGATTTAGCCATTACAAATTGTGCTGCTATAAACATGGGTGAACATATATTGCTGTGGTACAATGTTTTTAATTCTTCTGGAAAGATACCCAGAAGAGGAATAGGATCTCTAATTCTAGTTTTTTGGTTTATGTTTTGTTTTTTTTTTTTTGAAACAGGGTCTCACTGTGTAGCCCAGACTGGCCTTGAACTCACAGCAATCCTCCTGCCTTAGCCTCCTGAGTGCTGGGATTACAGGCATGCACCACCACACCTGGCTTAATCCTAGTTTTCTGAGGAATCTCCACACTGATTTCCACAGTGGTTGCAACAGTCTACACTACCACCAACAGTGGAGAAGGGTTCCTTTTTCCCCACAGCCCCTCCAGCATTTGTTATTGGTTGATTTCTTGATGATAGCCATTCTTTTTGGAGTGAGATGGAATCTCAGTGCTGTTTTAGTTTGCATCTCTCGAATGACCGATAATGTTGAACATTTTTCATATATTTACTTGCCGTTTGTATTTCCTCATCTGAAAAGTGTGTATTCATCTCAGTTGCCCATTTTTGGGTTGGGTCTTTGAATTTGGGGGTTCTGATATTTTTCAATTCTTTATATGTTTTAGATATAAGTCCTTTGTCTGAGGGACAACTGGCTATAATTTTTTCCCACTTTGTGGGTTGTCTTTTCACTTTGTTGGTGATTTCTTTTGTTGTGCAAAAGCTTTTTAATAAAGTGAGACGTTTGTTGATTCTTTGTAGTATTTCCCATGCAGTCTGGGTTTTGTTCATGAACTCTCTGCCTACACCTGTCTTCAAAATTTCTACCTATTTTTTTTTTTTTTTTTGTGGGTACCGGGGGGTCGACCTCAGGACCTTGCGCGCCAGGAGGCACCCATGCCGCTGAGCGATATCACAGGCCCCTTTTTCGTATGTGGGTTCCGGGAGTCGAACTCGGGCCCTCGCGCTTGCCGGGCAGGCGCTTAAGCCCCTGAGCCATCTCATCGGCCCCTATTTTCTTTCTTTTATCTTTATTCAACAAATTTTATTTAGCATAGTCAGTCCCAACATTCAGCACAAAAAGTTTACAGAGGATATAAAGTGCATTAATAAAAGCCAGTCTTTACCTAAAGCAAACAGAAAATATATTATTGATTCAAAATATTTTACACTTGAATGATAAATTGCAATAACTTATTCTGGGCACCTACTGATAAGAGAAAAAAGAGAAGAAAAGAATGCTCTAGAAGAAGTCAATGTCCAGCTGGTATCAGAGAAGTCAGTAGAGGTCACTAAGACTGGCAGTCTTTCTTGCTTTTTGCATTAGTGCCCTCAGCCGGAACTGTTCACGGGACAGAAGACGTACGCGCTCCAGGAAGACATCCAGCTCTATCACGCCCTGCCTCAAGGCTTCTCCCAGGTAAAAGATTGTGTCTTCAATAGCATTTTCCTCTGCATAGAGGTTGAGGGTCTGTTTATATAGTGGGGCTGTGGGAATGATAACTTCATCGTTATCATTGTTTTCAGATTGATTTTTCATTTTCTCCAGAGGAGAACTGAGTTCTTCATCCTTCTTTTTCAAAAGTTCTGTGTTTTTATCAACTTCAGCTACTTCTTGATCTAAGCCGGTGACCATCTCTTCCAGTTTCTGGTGTCCTTTTTTCAGTTTTTCCTCTGTTCACTTTAAGGCATTAAGTTCCACCTGGGCACAACCCATTTCTTCCTTCATTTGCCATCTTAGTTTGTCACTGACTGCTGAAATGAGAGAGGCCCGGAATGCGTCCTCGCTGATGGTGCCATCTCTGCTGGGACCAAGAGTGGTCACAGGAGGCTGGGAAAGGTCCTGGGAGCTTGTTGTGGCAGGGTACACCAGGTGGGTAAGGACAACCTGGATAACCACTGGGATTGGGAGGGTATCCAAATGGGTATACAGAGATTCCACCGGGCACGGCTGGCATGTAGGAGGTGTGTGGTGGCCCTGTTGCCTGGAATGGTGGGTAGGATGCTGAAACAGTAGGACAAGAGAAGACTGGAGGTTCATCTCCGAACACCACAATCATGACCTGAATAAGCCCCAGCAAGTCTGACTGAGGGTGTTTCCATTCATGCAGGTAAGGGAGATATATTTTCCCATTTGCATCAGCATGCTTTCCTGTCTTAACAGTCACTGAACTGGTAGGCTTAACAAAAGATAAGGGGGTTATATGGGTATGTGTGCAGCAGCCTTAGGCATACTGGAATATTATACATATTACCTCTGTAAGGCACAGGAACTGTTTCAGTGAGGTTCATTAGTTTCCTAGACCTGCCATCATTAAAAACATGAATCCAATACAGGTTTGAGATCTTTGTATAGAGTAATAACACTGACAGTTTCACATACAGTTAGGTCTCTGTGTTTGTACTTAGACAACATCTTCTTGAGCTGGCTCTCTGACACCACCATGACGGCTGCCTGGTGACTCCCGTCCCCGCTGGCAGAGGGTCAGGTCAGCAGCTTCGGGGCTGCCCCAGACAATCACACACCGAGTGGCCAGACACCCCCACCCCTCCGCCTCTTCTACCTATTTTCTCTTCCAGTAGATTCACTGTTTCTGTTTTAATATTTAGACCTTTGATCCATTTTGACTTTAGTTTAGTGCATGGTGATAGACGTGTCTAGTTTTAGTCTTCAGCATGTGGAAAGCCAGTTTTTCCAGCGCCATTTATTAAATAGGCTATCTTTCTTCCAGTGAACATGTTTGGCACTTTTGTCAAAGATAAGGCAGCTGAGTGTGTTTGGAGTTGCGTCTGCATCTTCTATTCTGTCCCACTGATCCTCGGGTCTGTTTTTTTTGCCAATATCATGTTGATTTTATCGCAGTAGCTTTGTAGCATAATTTCAAGTCAGGGATTGTGATGCCCCCTGACTTGCCTTTGCTGCCCAAAATTGCTTTAGCTATTCTAGGTCTCTTCTGGTTCCAAATGAATTTTAGAATTGTTTTCTCTAATTCTGTGATATATGCTAATGGTATTTTGATTGGGATTGCATTAAATCTGTATAACAATTTTGAGGGTATGTCCATTTTCACTATGTTGATTCTTCCTATCCATGAGCAAAGGATATCTTTCCACTTTCTGATATCCTCTTTGATCTCCTTTTTCAGGGTACTGTAATTTTCAATGTATAGATCTTCTACTTCCTTCGTTAGACTGATTCCTAAGTATTTCACTGTTTTGGATGCTATTGTGAAGGGTGTGGTTTCCCTAATTTCTCTGTGAGTTTGTTGCTTGTGTATAGGAAGACTATTGATTTTTGAGTGTCGACTTTGTAACCAGCTACGTTACTGAATTTGGTTATTAAATCTAGAAGTCTTTTGGTAGAGTTTTTGGGGTCTTCTATGTAGAGTATCATGTCATCTGCAAATAATGATAATTTAACTTCTTCCTTTCCTATCCTTATTCCTTTTATTTCTTGCTCTTGTCTAATTGCTCTAGCTAATGTGGGGTATTTCAATATATAATTGTAGTCAGGTTTTACAAGGGAATAAATTTAATACAGGACACATAATTTATAGGATTATTTTATAATATTCACCCAAAGAGTCAAATGCAAAAGAGTGCGGGAGATCTGTCTACACACTAGGGACACAAAGGACCCAGCTGAGGGTCTGGATCCCATGGCAATGTCCTTCATGAGTCCAGCCGAAGACCTAGAGCCCATGGCAATGTCCTCTGTGAGTCCAGCTGGAGGCCCAGAGCCCACGGCAATGTCTCATGCAAGTCTGTATCAAGGACTTGCACTGGGAAGGCCCAAAGGTCAGTGGTGGAAGCCAGAAATTCTGTGCCAGCGGGGTGAAGGATCTGTACCAGTAGGCTGAAGAATCTGCACTGGAGCCAGGAAGCAATGCTCAAAGTAAAGACCAGAGCTCCCCCAAAGAGAACCACAGCCATCCTCAGCTACAGTGAGGTCCTGAGCTCCTCCGACAATGAGAACAGCCAAACAGTTCATATCAGGAAAGCCAGTGTGACAAGCTTCTCCAGGAGAACCTACAGCACCACCTCTTCCTCTCCAGTTCTCCTTTTATGCTGTTGGCAGCAATCCTCAGGTGGGCCCTCCACACCAGCACCACGCTGATTCAGTTCAGCTGGGTGTTACAAGTTGACCATTAGTTAACCCACCACAATATATAATGTATTTTGATCACGTTCATCCCCCTTATGACCTTATACCCCCTCCTCATCCCGAACAATTATTAGACAAGAGGAAACTCTCGTCTAATAATAGTCTCCCTTCTACTTTCTTGTCCACATACTAGGGAGAACATGCAATATTTTTCCGATTTATTTCGTTCAACATGATGATCTCCAGATTCATCCTTCTGCAAAGGACAAGATTCATTTGTTTATGGCTGATTAATAACCCATTGTGTTACCACATATTCTTTATCCATTCATCTGTCGGTGGGCACTTAGGCTGGTTCCATCATCTTGGCTATTGTGAATGGTGCCACGATACACACAGGCATGCAGGCATCCCTATGGGGTGCTGATTTTAATTCCTTCGGGTATATACCAAGGAGTGGTATAGCTGGATCAAATTGTACCACTATCTTTAGTTTTTTGAGTAATCTCCATGCCGATTTCATAGTGGCTGTACTAATTTACATTATCACTAGTAGTGTAGAAGAGTTCCTTTTCCCTACATCCTTGCCAGCAATTTTTTTTTTTTAATATTCTTGATGATAGCCATTCTGACCAGGGTGAGATGGAATCTCAACATTGTTCTGATTTGCATTTCCCTAATGGCTAAACATACTGAACATTTTTCATGTAGTTATTGGTCATGTGTGCTTTTGAGAAGTGTCTGTCCAATTCTTTTGCCCATTTATTGAATGGGATATTTGTTTTTTTTTTTTTGGTGTTAAATTTCTGGGGGTTATATACACAAGAAATTAATCCTCTATCCGAAGAGTAGCTGGCAAGAATTTTCTCCCATTCTGTATGCTGTCTCTTCACTCTTTATTTCCCTGTGTATAGAAACTTTTTCATTTGATGTGGTCCCATCTGTTGATTCTTGCTATCATTCCTCTGCTATTAAAGTCCCATTCAAAAAGTCTTTGTGCCCATGGCTTCAAGTGTTTATGTTTTCTTTTAGCTGTCTCAAAGTTTCAGGTCTTTTTTTTTTGGGGGGGGTGGTACCGGGAGTCGACCTCAAGACCTCATGCACCAGCAGGCGCCCGTGCCGCTGAGCAATATCACCGGCCCTTTTGCCATATTTCAAACTCGGGCCCTCGTGCTTGCCAGGCAGACGCTTACGCCGCTGAGCCATCTCACTGGTCCAAAGTTTCAGGTCTTAAACCTAGGTCTTTGATCAATTTCAAAGGTTGGAGGAGATAGAGATCTAGTTTCAGTCTTCTACACCTGGATCTCCAGGTTTCCCAGCAGTATTTGTTAAAGAGTCTATCTTTTCTCCAACATATATTTTTGGCTGTAGATGGCTGTAGTTGGAGGGGTCATTTCTGTGCCTTGATTCTGTTCCGATGCTCTACATGTCTATTTTCATGCCAGGACCATGCTGGTTTTGTTACTATGGCTTTGTAGTATAATTTGAAATCAGGTATTGTGTGTGATGCCTCCAGGCTTGCTCTTGTTGATTAGGATTGCTTTGGCTATTATGGGTCTTTTTGTTTCCACATGAATTTTAGTATTATTTTTCTAGTTTTGTGAAGATTGTCATTGGTATTATGATGGGAATTGCACTGAATCAGTAGACTGCTTTTGGTAGTATAGCCATTTTAACAATATGAATTCCGCCAATCCATCAACATAAGAAGTCTTTCCATCTTCTACTGTCTTCAAATTCTTTCTTCAATGTTCTGAAATTTTCACTGTAGAGGTCTTTCACATCCTTGGTTAAATTGATCACTAGGTATTTTAAAAATTTCTAGTGAATGGAATTGTTTTCTTGATTTCTTTCTCAGTCCATTATTGGAGTATAGAAAAATTGTTTTTTTTAATGTTGATTTTATATCCTGCAACTTTGCTAAATTTGTTTATCAGCTCTGAAAGTCTTTTGTGGAACTGGGTATGGTGGTGCATGCCTGTAATCCTAGCCTTTGGGAGGCTGAGGCAGGAGGATCGTTGCAAATTTGAGGCCAGCCTGAACTATGAAGTGACAGCCTGTCTCAAAAGAAAAAAAAAAAGAGTGTTTTGGTGGAATATTCAGGGTCTTCTAAGTGTAGGATATCACCTACACACAAGAATAATTTGGCTTCTTCCTTTCCTATATTTGTATCCCTTTTATTGTTTTTTCTTGCCTAATTGCTCTAGCTAAAATTTCAAGAACATATTGAATAGGAATGATGAGGGTAGGAATCCTTGCCTCATTCTTGATCATTATGATTATGATTATGATTATGAGGTTGCCACAATGGCTCCTGAAATATAATTCATAGGCTCATAGGCAAGGACCTTGAAAACTACATTGCACTTCTGGGATTTGCCTGAGTTTCATGTACTTCCAAACAGGTAAGTTCCCCAAGGAAATCACATTTCTCAGAGAACTGGACAATCAGACATTTAGGCCTTCCATTCTCACAAATAAATTTAATATACTACTAGATCAATGATATCGTGGAAAAAATAGGTTTCCATGGGTTCTTCTGTTTTGTTTTGTTTTTTGAGACAGGGTCTTGCTATGCAGTTCAGGCCTGCCTTGAACTCACTGTGTAACCCAGGCTGGCCTCAAACCTGTGGCAATCCTCCTGCCTCAGCCTCCCGAGTGCTGGGATTACAGGCATGTGCCTCCACGCCTGGCTTCCAGGGCTTTTAATTCTAGGATCTTTTTTTTTTTTTTCTATTCTAGGATCTTTTTAACTGTTAGTGATCTAATGTTCTTGCACCTGGAGCAATGAACCTTGCTGTTCTGGTGTGACATTTCCTTTCAACAACCATCAAAACTGATGATGCATATCTGGTTTCATTTCATTGTTGGGGTCCTTAGATTTGGTTACCATGGCTGGCTGCATAGCAGGATATGCCTACGTGACCAGCTTCCCATAAAAAGCGTCAGACCTTGAGGCTCAAAAAGATTTCTCTGGGCAGATATAGTCCACATTTGTCTCTGAAATTTGCTCTGAGAGAGACAGTGCTCTATACGGCCACAGATGAAGAAAGTCATTGAAAGCCTAGATAGGACCTCCAGAGTCTGTTTTTTTGTTTTGCTTTGTTTTATTTTGTTTTGAGACAGGGTCTCACTATGCAGTCCAGGCTGGCCTCAAACTCTCGGTGATCCTCTTGCCTCAGCCTCCCTTGTGCTGGGATTACAGGTTTGTATCACCACACCCAGCCTTCCTGCTGCTTTTGTTCTGTGTCCTTTGTAATAAATATCTTAGCCATTATTAATCTAATATTGAGTCTATCTTTTTGCTAAATTGCTGAATTAAACCACAGTGGAACATTTGGGCATTTCCAACATTGTTTTTCATTTTTGCTAGATTCACCCCTCACACACACACAGAAACAGCTATGATTGTATTATTCTTGCCTTTAGTGAGAAGGCAATTTATTGAAGGACAATTTCCGTGGCTCAGAAGAGCCGTTCTTCTGTATGAATTTAAGTCAGGTATCAGTATCTATCAGGATAAACCAACAGTGTCAACCTCTTCAGTGGCTTGAAATAACAATTTATTTCTCATGCTATATGTCCACTGAGGCTTGACTGGGGCTCCGCTCTGCACTGTCCTCCCTACAGGACCCCGAATGACAGAGAAGCCACCATCTGTAGCTCTGTGCCTGGCAATTCCAGAGGGAAAAGTGAGTTCTGAAGGCTCTCATCTCAGCATTAAATACTCTGGTTCTTAAGTTGTGCATATCATTTTCATACTCACTGGTAAGAACTAGGAAAATAGTCCCACCAGATTTCAGAGGAACCAGGTATGTAATCCTACCAATCATATTTCCAGAAAACAAAGGGGAACCAAAATATTTCATTTAGTCTAATGACTAGCATAGGTATCTGTTAGTTGGGGAGGGCCTACAGTCTTTGTCCAGGTTTGAGGTATCAGCCTTTTTCTACATTGCCTACCATCACGAAACAGTACATTTCCACCAGGAAGAGGAGCACAAAGTGGCAGGAATTCTGAACTGCTGAGCAGATGGATGTGGTAGTACACTAGAGGACTCAGCAAAATCTTGAGGGCATGTGAAGTTTGAAAAAGGCTTCAGGCTGGGTATGGTAGTGCACATCTATAATGCCAGCACCCAGGAGCCTGAGGCAGAGCATTGTCTGGGCTACATAGCAAGACCCTGTCTCAAAAAACAGACCACAACAAAAGCCAGGCATGGTGGCACATGCTTGCAATCCCAGCACTCTGGGAGGCTGAGGCAGGAGGACTGCATGTTTGGGCCTAGCCTGGACAACTTAGCAAAACTCTCAAAATAAAAAATAAAAGCCGGGTGTGTTGTTACACACCTGTAATTCCAGCACTCAGGAAGCTGAGACAAGAGGATCACCATGAGTTCGAGGCCAGCCTGGGCTAGATAGTATGTTCAAGTCCAGCCTGGACTACATAGCAAGAGCCTCTCTCAAAAAACCAAAAATAAATAAATGACAATAAAAATTAAAAAAGATTGGGACTATTGCTCAGTGTGAAAGCCATGAGTTCAATCCCCAGTACCACCAAAAGAAAAAAAAAAAAAAAAAAAAAGGCTGAGGAAGAAAACCCACCGTAGCTCTTGAGAATCACTGTGCTCTAGAATGCTTATCAATTGGTCCTACTGTACTAGTCCAAAAAAGCAGGAGGAGGAAAAGGAGAATAAAGAGGAGGAGATGACTAATTTTTTCACATTAGTCTTTTTTGTTTGTTTTTTGATTGGTTGGTTTTTTTTTGTGTGTGTGTGGGTACCGGGGGGTCGACCTCAGGACCTCGCGTGCCAGCAGGCGCCCGTGCCGCTGAGCAATATCACCGGCCCCTTTTTTGTATGTGGGTTCCGGGAGTCGAACTCCGGCCCTTGCGCTTGCCGGGCAGGCGCTTAAGCTGCTGAGCCATCTCACCAGCCCTGGTTGGTTGTTTTTTTGATTGATTTGGTTTGGGCTTTTTTTGAGACAGGGTCTTGCTATGTAGTCCAGGCTGGCCTTGAACTCACTATGTAGCCCAAGGTGGTCTCAAACTTGCAGCGATCCTCCTGCCTCAGCCTCCTGAGTGCTGGGATTACAGGTGTGCACCAGCATACCTGGCTTTTATTTTTTATTCTGAGAATCTTGCTAAGTTGCCCAGTGTTATGGTTTGCGTCTAGATGTCCCCCCAAAGCCTCATGCAGTCAAGGGGGCAGGATTCTAGAGTTTGTGATTGATTCGTTGTCTAGTGCTGAGATTATGGGCATGAGTGCTACACTCACCCTGGGGCAGGTAGCCTGCATACAATATAAGGGAGGGAAAGAGGCTTGCTCTCTTGTGCCACTCCTCCCTTTTTGCTCTTGTTGCTTTTGCTGTTTTCCGCAGCCATGAACTGTTGTCCTCTGGCATGTGCCACTCTGCCTTGGAGCCAGCCGAGTATGGACTGAAACCTCCGCAAGCTGTGAGCTAAATAAACCCTTCCTTCCTTAATTTTGGGCATCAGGTATTTTGTCTCAGCAATGAGAGAAAAGTAACTAACACACCCAGGTTAGGCCCAAACATGCAGTCCTCCTGCCTCAGCCTCCCAGAGTGCTGGGATTACAAGCATATACCACCATGCCCAGCAAAGACTAATTTTTTAAAAAGAGAAGGTGACAAGAAAGAAGAAAAAGGTCTTTAAATGCTTAGAGATCCCAATAGTCTGCCTAAGTATTCCAATCCCATAACACTTTCAGTTGAAAATGTACATTCTATTCTTAATTCAGTAAATATAATTTGCCAGCATTGTGTTAGAGGCAGGGATAACAGAATTAAAAGAACTGGTCCTATTGGTCCTCTTCCAAATCACGTGTATGCACACACAGCGAGGCAAACCATTTAAAAGCAGCTGTATAACTGCTCAAACGAGGGAATGGGCAAAGTTCAGGGAAGAAAAGTGGAGTCAACACTAGGCTGGTTTTCAGAAAGTTCCATCTCCCTCAACATTCTTTACAATAGAGGCTGAAGAACTAAAATTCCTGATTCCCCAGCCCCCCTAGCAGCTAAAGATAGCCATGTGACCCAGTCTAGGCTAACAGTGTGACAATAGGAGTTGCTAGATAGGGCTTCCAAGGAAAGCTTTTTTTTTTTTGGAACAGGGACAGCCAGCCAGTATGACCCACTTGACTCCTTCACTCCCTCCTCCCTGAAACACCAGCACACACCTGTGGATGCAGCAGATTTCTTAATTTTAAAACTGTGAGGTTGGGCCGGTGAGATGGCTCAGCGGCATAAGCGCCTGCCTTGCAAGCGCGAGGGCCCGAGTTCGACTCCCGGATCCCACATACGAAAAAGGGGCCGGTGATATCGCTCAGCGGCACGGGCGCCTGTTGGTGCGCGAGGTCCTGAGGTCGACCCCCCGGTACCCACAAAAAAAAAAAAAAAAAAAAAAAACTGTGAGGTTACAATCAAGAGGACAAATCCTGGGCCGGTGAGATAGCTCAGCGGCATAAGCGCCTGCCTGGCAAGCGTGAGGTCCTGAGTTCGACTCCTAGTACCCACATACGAAAAAAGGGCCGGTGATATCGCTCAGCGGCACGGGCGCCTGCTGGTGTGCGAGGTCCTGAGTTCAACCCCCGGTACCCACAAAAAAAAAAAGAAGAGGACAAATCCTTTCCTTCCAAATAATGGGGAAGAGTCTCTGGGGTCCTTGTTACAGGAGGAAAACAAGTCTCTATCTGGCTGAGTCACTGTAGCAGTTTCCAACTGCTGCTATTAACAAATTTTAGCAAACTCAGTGGCTTAAAACAATACCTACTTATTACCCTAAGTTCTGTAGATCAGAAGACTCACAAGGGTCTCAGTGGGCAAAACCACGGTGTTGGCAGGGGTTCGAGAGAGTCATCTGTTTCCTTGCTTATCCCAGCTTGTAGAGGCCACCTGGCTCCTTTCTTCATCTCCAAAGCCAGCAGTAAGGAGTTGAGTCCTCACACTGCATCACTCTGACCTCTTCTACCTTTTTCCCATTTTAGGATCCTTCTGATTATGTTGGGCCCACCCAGATAATCCAGGATCATCTCTCCCAATCAGAGTCCTTAATTTGATCTCATTTGCAAAGTCCCCTCACAGATTCCAAGGATTAGGATGTGGTCCTCTTCTCGGGCTGTTATTCTGTGTAAAGCAGCTATCATGGAAGGAAGTTTTCTGTTATTTACAGAAAAATCCACTCAGAACTGAGACCCTTCTCCAGGTCTACCTGAGGAAGGCAGAGAAGGCTTCACAGAGGAGGTAGCCCCCTAGTGACATCAGAAGGATGAAGATCACATGGACATTGTGGAGAGGGCACCCCAGGTAGATGAGATGGGAAGGGGTGTGCTCAGTATATTGGGAAATTACACACCATTCAGTATTGCTGAATGCGTGCACATATGGGGTGTGGGAAGCTGGAGATGAGGGCAGAATAGTTCACGTGTGCCTGGCCCATCTGCATCTGAGGAGCTCAGATTTTACTCCATAGGCAATGAAGTGCCACTGAAGAATGAGAGCTGGAGGTGCAAGATTTGGCTGAGGGGAATAGAGTGATCATTTGTCTTTAATGTGGAACATAACCAGCGGCCATGGGAAAAGGCTACAGGCAGAACAATCAGTCATTGTAATGGTTTATATGTTAGGGGTGATGAAATGAATGTCTAGATAGATACTCATAAAGATTTACTGAGCACCTCCAGGCTGCCAGGTGCTATGGCATTCTCAGGCTACAAAGACGTCATAGGTCAGAACAAGGTCCCCTGTCACTAGGACACCCACAGCCCAGGGCAAGAATGAGGGGTGCTCATGAAACTTCAAGCTTGGGACACTGTAATTCCTGCCCCAAGTCCAGGAAAAACACATAGGTTGGGGTGAGGCCCAGAGGAATGAAGGCGGTACTGCAGTCTAGCAATTCCAAAAGGCCCCCATACAGTGAGGGGACGGTGTCAGAAGAGCCCAATGGCCCTTTTATATGTCCCTGTTTTGATCCCCAGCATCCCCCCCTGCCAAAAAAAAAAAAAAAAGGAAAAGAAAAATAACTGAAATTAGAGAATGGTGGTAATTGCACAACTTTGCAAATATACCAAAAACCACAGCTATACAATTATTTTAAAGGAATGAATTTTGTTTTTGCTTTTTTTTTTTTTTTTTTTTTTTTTTTTTGATACAGGGTCTTGCTATGAATTCCAGGCTTGCCTTGAACTCACTAAGGAGCCTGGGCTGGCCTCAAACTCATAGCAATGCCCCCGCCTCAGCTTCCCAAGTGCTGGGATTATAGGCATGCGCCACTATGCCCAGGTAGGAATGATTTTATAACATGTGAATTCTGTCTCAATAAAAAATAAATATTTTTGCGTTTCTTTGTTTTTTGTTTTTTGAGACAGGATCTCACTTTGTAGTTCAGGCTGGTCTTGAACTCACTATGTAGCCCAGGCTGGTCTCAAACTTATAGCAATGCTCCTGCCTCAGCCTCCCAAGTGCTGGGATTACAGGCATGCACCACCACACCCATCTTAATTAATATTTTAAATTAGAGAAAAACAACCCTCCCACTTAGCACTAAGTGATCTTGGGGTGGATAGTTAGCCAGTCAGAGCCTCAGTTTCCTTGTCGGCAAAATAAGAATGGTAGTGCATCCTTCAGGAGACTGTTCTGAACATTAAATGTGAGAATGTAGGGGAAGCACTTCACACCGTGTCTTGCAGACTGTAGGAACTAAATATGTTCTCATTCCCTCCCTCCCAGGCGCCAATAAACTTTTAAATGATCTTTTTATTCAGCACCTGCGAGATGTGACATGAGCTCCAGGCAAGCTCCCTTCAGACAATCTGGTCTCAGGCAGACAGAGCAAGGATCCACTGGGAAGACAGGAGAGGAGCTGAAGTCGACTCTCGCTGCGGAAAGACTACAGATTTTCTCTGCAGTTACACGGTGCAGAAATAATGAGGAAGAGTCCCGTGGTAAAAACACAGCTTTGCACACAGAGTGGTCGGGAAAGTCAGGTAGACAGATTTCTGCTTATAATCCTAGTATGGTATGCAAACAGACTCTAGCGTCCAAAACAGTCAAATTGGCCCCTACGCTCAGACAATAATGCAACCCTGCTGTTTAGAGATGATCCATGCCCCACCCTTGTTGCTAGGGTTCCTCAAAACCAGAGTGAACCCAAAACAAACTTTACAGGATGGATTTTCTAGCACAGTACTAAAGAAGAAAAGTTTCTTTGCCCCACTGCGCTTCTCATCTGTGACTATTCTAAAATCACCAGGTATGTATCAAGTGCCTGCCGTGTGTTCAACCCTGTGAAAGATACCGATGTGAGAAAGAAACAGAAGAATAAACCACAGTCCCTGCTCTCCAGGAGGCAGCTAACCTCTTAGTTTGGGAGCCATGCTTCACAGTAAATGTGTAAAAGGCATCGTGCCTTGCACAGAGCAGTGGTTCTGCTGTCATTTGTGCACTGGGTCAATGAATTAATAGAGGGCACAATAATAAGACAATTGTGCCGTGTGGGGCTCACTCTAAGAACCACAAGATGGCTTGGAGTAGCTGCAAAAGACTTGTGCCAGAGGCTGCTAGTTGCCTACTCAATATCAATTCTTCCATTTTTCCTTATAACAGAGCCCCTATTTTACTTGAAGTGGCCATATGGCCAGATAAAATACTATATCTCCCAGCCTCCCTTGTAGCTAGAGGTGGCTAAGGAGATAAAAAAGAAATTGTAAAGAGAGATTTCCAGAAGAGTGTCTTAAAAGGCAGACCAACACCTGCCACTTGCTCTTATGCTCTTCCTGTTCTTCTAATTCTTGCAACCTTGACACCAGAAAAGGAGAAAGACCAAAAAGTCTAAATTCCTGATCATGGAGTCACCATACTCTCCCGGAACTGCTTACCTCTGGAATTCTTTCACATGAGAGATAAATAAGCCTCTGAGTTGTTTAAGCTACGTTTTAGGGTTGTATCATCTGCAGCAAACCCATATCATAACATTACAGTACAAGGTTCCATGCAACAGGAGGCCTTAGGGAAATACTGACTTCGTGATTGGGGAAGTGCAGATGGGAAGGCAGCTCATGTCAGAAAGAGGAGAGCAAAAGACACCAGCAGGAAAGAACATCAGCTGAAAGCAAGCGTGAAGAGAGAAATAAGAAGCCAGATGATGGCTTTGCAGATGTTGGGAAAAGAGAATCTGACTGGAGAAGAACCAGGGACCGCAAAGGACCAAGAAAGCTGGACTCCCTCTGAAAGAGCGAAGCACCTCTGAAGCACTTTGTGAGACTGAGGCACGAAGATTGCAAATTTGAGCCCAGCTGGGGAAACTTAGTGAAGTCTCGTCTCAAAATTAATAATAACAACAACAACAACAATAATACAAAAAAGGGCTGGGATATATCTCACTGTGAAGGCCCTGGGTTCAGTCCCAGAACTGCAAACAAAAAAACAAAATATCATTGAACTGAGTAAAAAAAGAAAGAGGCAAACCAACAGGCTTGGGGAGCTTCATCACATGAGGAGATGCAAACCATGGGCTTGGTGTAGAGCTTGGTAGTAAAGCATGTGTGAGGCCCTGGGTCTGAGTCCCAGCACAGCAAATTTTTAGAAAAGATGCAAATCTGAGCAGTGGCTGGGTCAGCCAAGCGAAAACTCCCGGGCTCAGAACAGGTATAATCACAACGGCATCCAAGATCTACTGAACACCACGTGCCTGGCCCTGTGCTGTGTACTTTCCACATATTATCTCATTTCACAACAAGTCTATGAAATAGTCTTATTATTATCACACCCATCTTTTGGACAAGGAACCTGAAGCTTAGAAAAGGTCAGGATCTCCTCTAATGTAAGCATCATAACCCTGCACACTAGGTAACCCAATTTTGCTATAGTGGCAAGCCCTTTTCTAAGATGAAGAAAGCATTAGTAACCATTATTTCAAATTCAGGAAGAAGTATGAAGATCTTGACTTTAAAACAGGAAGATCTAGCTGGACGTGATGGTGCACATCTATGATCCCAGCACTCTGGGAGACTGAGGCAGGAAGATGTCACACTCGAACCCAGCTCGGGCAATTTAGCAACTTATCAAGAACCTGTCTCAAAATAAAAAAACATAGGATGTAGTTTAGTGCAAAGGCCCAGTTATTGAAATATAATGAATAAAATTTTTAAAATCCAGAACTAAATATGAAGCTAGTTGGTTTGTGAATAGTCTCCTAAGCAGAAGAAAAACAGATAGACCAGAGGAATAGAAATATTTCCAGGCTTGGTTGCATTTACTGCTTGTACAGGAGAAAAGCATGTTAAACAAACCACCCACCACCCTCTGGCAGGCCAGTGAAGCACTCCTGAGGTGCAGAGGAGGGGAAGCATTGCAGAAGCAAGCGAACAGTGATGTAAAAGCCTCTTCAGCTACCAATCCGCCACAGCAAACCTCTAGCTCCTACGTCTCAAATAGTTTTTTACTATCTCTCCACAACAGGGATTGGAAAAAAAAATTCTATCACAGCTAAGGCTAAAAATTCAATACTCTGCATTAAGTTATTCAGACACAGCCACCAAACACAAGGAATTCTTCCCGGAGCAACAATCTCATTAGTCACTGATGGGAAGGGGAAAAGAACATTAGGTTACAAATAAGCCAGGTAACTCGAGTACCTAGTAGGAAATGCATTTCCCATGAAGATTAAAAATAAAACGTCTCCATCAGCAACCTGGCAGGCTCCAACGGCAGGGTTTCCCAAGTAGTGAAATCTGGAACTCTGTAGCTGGCCCAGGACAGCATTAGAGGCTAGACGTTAAAACCATCAGCTTTTAGCCAAGAGCAGTGGTACAGGGCTGTAACTCCAGGTACTGGGGAGGCTGAAGCAGGAGATTCAAAGTTCAAGGCCAACTGCAGCCTCTTAGTGATACCCTGTCCAAAATGAAATTTTAAAAAGGTCTGGAGATGTAGCTCAGTGGTAGAAAGCCTGTTTAGAATGTGTGAGGCCCTGTTTAATACCCAGCACCAGAAAAATAAAAGCATCAGCTTTGAAGACTCACCCGAGTTCAAATGCTGACTCTAACACATGCTAACTGTGCAACTCTGGCAAGTTTCTTTACTTCTCAGAGTTTCAGCATCTTCACCTAGAAAACAGCACTAATCATATCTACCCACCGAGGCAGCTGTGAAGCCGTAAGAAACAGTTTGCTGTCCTGTCACTATGACTTTGTAGGCTTAGAATTCCAGGCAAGAAGAGGCTAGGGCCAGCTGTGGTGGTGCGTGCCTGTAGTTCCAGCACCCAGGAGGCTGAACCAGGAGGATCACACAGCAACACCCTGTCTCAAAAATAAATAATAAATAACAATATTTACTTTGTCATTTGAACTGAAACCAGAATATCACATGAATAGTTTCTGCCAGTCAAAAGGATGTCAGACTCTGAAAAGCCATCTCCAGGTTTTATTAGAGGAGAGTATCTTGTTTGGTTTGAAAGGAATACAGACCCCCAAGGGAAACCACAGGCTGTAGAAGAGATAGATAACCCCCAGGAAGAACACATCCCTCAGCTCCCACAGCAGGGGTGGCACAGGAACATGCCAACACGCCAGGGAAAATACCAGGGTCTGCACACGCAGGCACGTGCTTGTGTGCACTTGGGCAGTGAGTGACCAGCGTGTGTGGTCATGCTCTGTTCCCTGTGGGCCAAGTCCACCCAGGAGCCCACAGGTGGGTGGCAGCCCGGCTGGCTGAGCCCAGCAGCAGATGATCTGGGTGCTGCTGGGGACGTCAGTGATAAAGAAGACTATAAGTAATACACACACATGTACACATGTATGCATTTTGCCATCACTAAAAGCCAAGTGCTTTGCTAAAGTCTTTAAATATTTTCTTTTTTTTTTTTTTTTTCAGTACTGGGGATTGAACTCAGGGCCTTCACACTGAGCTCTTTTTTATTTTGAGACAGGGTCTCACTAAGTTGTCTAGGCTGGGCTTGAACTTGCAATCCTGCCTCAGCCTCCCAGAGCACTGGGATTATAGGCATGTGCCACCATGCCCAGTTTAAATATTTTCTTGTACTGAATCTTCTTTAAGTATGCCCAGAGGTAATATTTGAAGCAGTATAGCTTAGTGTTTGAAAGCATGGGCTTGGGAGCCAGACTGCCTGGGTTCAAATCTAAGTGCTCCCTATATCAGCTGGGTGACATTGCGGAGCACTATTTAAGCTCTCCAGGCCTCATGATTCTCACATGGAAAATGGAATAACAGTAGTGCCTGTCTGGTGAAGCTTTTGTGTGGTACAAATGAATTAATATGGATAAAGCGCCCTGGACAGGAGCTGGCAAAAGTAAGTCTTTGTTGTTTTGCTATTTCTGCTTTTCCTGCCTGAGAGACAGAGTAGGAGCCTTGGAAAGGCCAGCGTCTGGCCCATGGCCCCACACCTGGTCGTGGCAGAGCCAGGGCGCCGGCATGGGTCTAACTGCACAGCACACACAATCCCACAGCTGTTGTCTCCTGGCCCCATCTGCACTCAAACCACCCCCACATCCCGCAGTCCTAACCATGCCTAGTCCTAATATGGCCTGGTCCTTCCTGGTACCAATCAAGGCTGTAAGACGCTAAAAAGACACTAAGTGACCTGAAATTCTAACTTAGTTAAACTCTGATTTTCCTATTGTGTATGGAAAAAAACCCCAAATGTGTGTTGGTTTAGGGAGCTGCCCCTCATTTAAGAGAAAATAGCCCTTTTCCAAGGAGGGGAGCCCCTTTGCCTTTCAGTCTTTTTATATAAAGCCTCATGGATCTATCTCCTTGAAACCCTGCGACTGAGTAAGGCAAAACCTGTTATTGCCCCATAAAACCTGCCCTTTGGTTAAGTCCTCTGGATACTGATGATGGGTGTGATCCAAAGCAGGGAGGGAAAAACAGTATGAGGACCAATCCAACCAAAGAGCCTCATAAGCCAAGACTACCATCCTTCCCTGGATCCTGACCAGCTGCCAGGTTCTAGAAGAAGCCAAAACAACATGTTAGAAAAAAATGTGGGGCCGGTGAGATGGCTCAGCAGCGTAAGCGTTTGCCTGGCAAGCGTGAGGGCCCAAGTTCGACTCCCGGAACCCACACACGAAAAAAGGGCCGGTGATATCGCTCAGCAGCATGGGCGCCTGCTGGCGCGCGAGGTCCTGAGGTCGACCCCCGGTACCCACAAAAAAAAAAAAAAAAGAAAAAAGAAAAAAATGTGTTATAGATGACCAAACCATTTGTGACCAAGAATGATCTGAGAGCAGGAAGCTTTGAATAGTCAACTCAAAGCATAGCAGTAGTTAGTTAGCACTCTTGGGTTCTTACTATGTCCCAGAACCTGTTCAAGGCCCATTACAGATAGTACCCCACTTATTCCCATATGAACCATACATCCAGGCATGGTGACACACTCCTGTAATCCCAGCACTTGGGAGGCTGAGGCAGGAGGATGGCTGTGAATTCAAGGCCAGCCTGGGCTACATAGCAAGTTCAAGGCCAACCTGAATTTCATAATGAGACCCGGTCTCAAAAAAACAAACAATAACAAAAAACAGTATGGTGTAAGTAGTGCTTATTATTAGCCCTATTTTACAGATGAGGAAAATGAGACACAGAAAATGCAAATAGCTTCTCCCAGAGCCACACAAGAAGTAAGATTCAAGAATTATGGTCTTAATGTTTTCAAACCTTTCTGTCCAGCCCACAGCAAGAACTACATTTTCCATCAGCACCCAGTATATATTCTCACATATATAATTCAAACAAATTTATTTATTTATTTATTTATTTATTTATTTTTAATTTTTTTAAAAGACAGTCTTGCTATGTAGTTTAGGCTGGCTGTGAATTCACTATGTACCCCAGACTGGCTCCAAACTGATGGTGATCCTCCTGCCTCAGCCTCCCGATGGCATTACAAGTGTGTGCCACCATACCCAGCAACAAAATTTTATTTTATTTTTTTTTATTTTTTATTTTTTGTGGGTACCGGGGGTCAACCTCAGGACCTCGCACGCCAGCAGCGCCCATGCCACTGAGCGATATCACGGGCCCTTTTTTCATATGTGGGTTCCAGGAGTCGAACTCGGGCCCTTGTGCTTGCCAGGCAGGCGCTTACACCGCTGAGCCATCTCACTGGCCCAACAAAATTTTAAAACAGAATAATACCTTAGCACATGCAATATACTCTGATGATGTTATTGTTTTTCTACTACCGGAGATTAAACCCAAGGGTGCTCTACCAATGAGCTATATCTCCAGCCCTTTTTATTTTGAGACAGAGTCTTGCTAAATTACACAGGCTGGCCTCTCAAACTTGCAATCCTCCTGCCTTAGTCCCAAGCAGATGCAATTAGTGGTGTGCCACCACACCCACTACTTTCCTTTTCGGTTTTGGTGCTAGGTATTAAACCCAGGGCTCGCACACACTGAGCATGGTCTGTATCACTAAGCTACATCCCCAGCCCTGATGTTTTCTATTCTATTCCATCCCATTAAAAACATATACCACACCGGGAATGGCGGTGCACTCCTGTAATCCCAGCACTCAGGAGGCTGAAGCAGGAGGATAACTGTGAGTTCAAGGCCAGCCTGAACTACATAGCAAGACCCTGTCTCCAAAAAAAACATATCGCTAAACAAATACTTCTGGAACACATAATACTATATATATGTTAGACACCATCCCGGACTCCAGCTACGTCAGTAAATGGAAGAGACAAAAATCTATGCCCTCCTGCAGCTCACATTTCTCCAGAGAAAGAAAGTGAATCAGATCCATATGCAGAACTGTAGCATCTGAGGTGGTAATCTGATGAGTGCTACGAAGAAAAATAAGCCCGGACAGCTAAGGGTGGCGAAGAAAGACCTCAGGATGCTTTCAGTGCTTGATACACTGATTCCACTACGCTGTCACCTGCAGTGTTAAAACCTCCACCCTTAATTGCTTTACACTAATGCCTCCCTGTATGTTTGAAGGCTCTGTGTCCTGCTGTACACATGTACTGTGCACACACATGTACAGTGCATACACACGTACATGTGTTGATATGCATATACATGTGTGTACACACATGTATGCATGTGCATGTCCACCCACATCCACTTCCTCACTGAGAGGTTTTGGAGACAGGCAGGGCCTCCACATGCAGCTGTGCAGAGGTTCCCTACACAAGCTTGCCCTGCAGAGGGGTCTGGAATAGAGCCAGAAATACACCCCTGGCACCACTAGTCAAAGCCATGAGTGCCAGATGAGTACCCTGGCTGGAGTCTTTAGTCCAGAGGAAGGAGAATCTACTTATTATTGGCCTCCCCAGAGGGGGCACCTTTTGGAATTTGATAGACCAGAGGTGATGCTGGATTCTAATTTGCATCAAGGTGCCCTACGTGCTAGAGTGTCCATCGGGAAAGGAGACCAGTCATGGAATTAAAAATCACACCCAGGGAAAATCCAGTACACTAGGCATACCTGACAGAGTGACTGATGTGGGTCTCAAGGGAGAAGGGATTGGAGCCAGCTCAAAGCAGCAGGGGCCACTTGGGTAGCCTCCACTGAAGGCATTTGAACTTGGCACCAGAGTGAAATCTTCAGACTCTTGCTTAAAGTTAAGGGAACACATAATAAATGTTACTAGCAAAAGTGGCAAAAGCATTACCTATGGGAAAAGCAGCCAATCTCTGCTAATGAATAAGTGTAATTGATCAAAACAGATGACTCAATGGACTTTCCAAATGTGCTTTTAGCAGAGTGGACACTTTTTTTTATTCAAACGCAAACTCAGACGAGACCTAATAATGGAGATTTTGGAAGAATCCCAGCATCAGTGATTTCTTCTTTCTTTTTTCTTTTTCTCCTTCACTGAGCAGGAAGGCATCTTAAGTTCCTGCATCAACTGCCAATGGGTGCTTTCCACGTGGCTGAGGGGACCCCAACAGTGGCCAGATGTAGCAAAGGGACAGTCATATGCCACCCCACATCTCCATCTGACCTTTCCTCCTTACTCCATTTCTACTCCCTGACCTGTGAAGAGTTGGATGGCCATTCAATTCAATACAATCATGTTTTTTAACAAATATTTATTGACCACTGTGCCGGCCACCATAAAGGGATCCAAGATGATAAGATCAGGCCCTATCCTCAGCAAAGAGGGCAGATGAGGAGGCAAACAACAGATGAAAGATGGCTCTACCAAAGCCCTCAGCTCACCTGGACAACATTTAATCTCTCCGGACTTCAGTTTCCTCCTTTATCAAGTGAAGGTGCTGGACTAGACAGGATCTCAGGGCACCAGGCCAGCTGAAAACTGCGATCCTAAGCCTTCCCCTTTCTCTCAGGCGCTCAGACTCCTTGGAAGATGACAGACCCAGAGCAGCCCTCTAGGAAAGGAAGAGTCAGCCAAGGAGGGGCACTGAACATTATGTTCCCTTCCTCGGTGAATCCTGCACCAGATGCAGGGTGAATTGTAGTGTTCTGGATTTTCCTCTGGAAGTGATTTTTAATTCTGTGAGTGGTCTCCTCTCTCTAAGGACATTAGTCCGTAGGGCATCTTGATGCAAATTAGAATCCAGCACCTCCTCTGGGCTATCAAATTGCAAAAGGTGCCCCCTCTGGAGGCTAGGTAAGTTCAGAAAATAAAGTGGAACATTTAGACTTCCGCACTAAATGGGGAAAAAACGGAGTTTAAACGCACAGGGCCCCAGCTGGGTGGTACAAAGGAATCTGGCCAACCTGAGGAAGGGCTGCAGGTGGGGCTGGCGTTGAGTGAGTTGCAATAGTCGGTAGAAAGGCTGAGGCCAGAGGTAAGAGATTTCTCCCTTGGTCTGGCCAGGCACCCTATTCCATCACCCCGTCATCGCCGTCATGCTTATTTTCATGAGCTCGCCCAAACCCAAGATTCGATTTGCACTCTTTTTAAAGTTCTACAAGTGGCTTTAAATTCGAGGCAAAGCTCACCCTCTTCTTCCCAGGTGCTTGACGTTAAACAGGACCACCAAGGTCTGCCAGGAAGGGGTGCTAGCACACTGAAGGATGCTTGGGGCGGGGATATAGAGAGAGATGCGCCTACCTGCAGAGGAGCCGTCCTCGTGGTCGGAGCTGTTGTGGCTGCAGTCGCTGCCTCTCTCCGGAGAGCTGTGACTGGGCGAGTCTCGCTCTGGCAAACGCAAGAACCTCTTGCGCCCCCAATGGGGAAAGTGCTCACGGGCCCGGCGCCTGGGGGGTTCATCCTCAGTCAGGAGAAAGGCCCGACTGTCCTTGGTCTCCGCCTCCAGCGGCTCTGGGTCTCGGCCCTGATGCCGATGCCGCCGGCACCCGGGTATCAGATGCATCCAGCGGTGGGGGCTGCATGACCGTGCTGGCTTCTCCGGCTCATCGCGGGTCCCGAACCGATAAGGGGCCACCACCAAGTGGCCGAGGGCGAATTTCTCGTTCAAATCCACCATCTCGAAGTCGTGGTCACTGCTGTCGCCCCCATCGTCCGCAACAGAGGCATCTGGCTCGCCCTCCTCCGAGCCCCGCCCTGCACGGGTCCCCAAGGATCGCTCCTCTCCTGGCGTGTGGGAAACAGGGCCATCGCGGCCGGTGGGCGCGCAGTCCTCCCGGGGCCTGAAGAGGAGGCGAGGCTGCAGCAGCTGCCGGTGTATGGCGGCCGTCAAGCTGAGCACCGCGCCCCCTCCCTCCGCCACTCGGGGCCCCGGGGGAAGGTCCAGGCACAAGTAGGGGTTTGGCTCGGCCTTCGCTGCCACCTCCTGGTCCGGGCGCGCGGGGTCCTGGGGGTCTCCGCCGCCGCCCGCTGCGCCCTCCTCCTGGCCTGCAGGCACCGGCTTCTCCGCCGAGGGTCCCCCGCTGCGGCTGTCTCCGCCCTCCACGCGGCCGCGGCCTTGGTCCAGCTTCTCCGCGGCCAGAGCGGTCTCCAGGTACAAGACTTTGAACTTCTCCTCGGCCAACACCTGTTGCAGTCGCTTCAGGTTAAGTTTGCAGCACTCCAGCTCGCGCTCCATGTCCAGCACCGACTCCAGCCTCATGACTGGAGCCTGCTCCCCGGGGAACTCGGCCTGCCAGTGGCGCACGAACTCCTCCGGGTCCCACATGCCAGGCGTCCCGTCGGGCCACCCGGGCCGGGCTCCTCCGCGCCGCCGTCGAGCGGTGTTGCGGCGGGCTCGCTCTGGGAAGCCCGCGCTGGCGTAGTCACCAGCCCGTAGCTTCAGCGCCGAGGAGAAAAAGAGGGGGGGGGAATTAAGTTTTTCCCCTTCCGCCCTGGTGCCTTTTTCTTTTTTCTTATGGGTTTCACCTCCCTGACGTAAGCAGCCAGCAGCCCGCGGTGGAGGCGGGGAGCCCGGGGCCCCTGGGCCCGCCCCGGGCAGGGCGCGTGCAGCCCGCGGTCTGCAGCCCTGCGGCTGCGGGCTCAGGTTCCTGCGAGCCGCGGCGGGGGTGGAGCCTCGGTGGCGCCTGGCCGGGGCCCGCGGGCGCGCTTGGGAGCTGTACAAGCGGTCGGGCGAGGCTCACCGAGTGGCGGGCCCGCGGTACTGCCCCCTCAGAGGCGCCAGCGACATCCGGCGCGGGCCGCAGGAGGGCCACTTCGCGCCTTCCCAGCAGGGGTACTGCGCAGCTCCCGCCGCAGCGCGCTCTCCGCGCCCCCTCACTGCACCCGAGAGCTCGGGGCCGCGCGGCCGGCTGGAGCCGGGGTGAGCTAGCGAGCGCGCGGGGGCGCCCTGAGCCGCGCGCCAATCTCCCCCCGCCCGTCCCTCCCGCTCCCCCCCGCTCCCCCCTCCCCGCCTCCCTCAGCCTCGCCTGCCAGGTTAGGGCGCTCGTCCAGAAGAAAAGAGGAAAAGGTGCGAAAAAAGCGTGAGGCGCGGGGCTAGGGCAGGTGTGGAAGGGAGCCGTCCGCTGATCCGCACAGTTGCCCTGCGTGGGGATTTATCAAGAGACGGCAGCTTAATGCAAAGCTGGGGATAAAACTTT
The DNA here is from genome assembly GCA_028451465.1 of Erethizon dorsatum. NCBI lineage: Eukaryota > Metazoa > Chordata > Mammalia > Rodentia > Erethizontidae > Erethizon > Erethizon dorsatum. The sequence continues at coordinate 38,408,936 of CM051826.1, forward strand.
GGTTTCTGAATCCCTTTAAACTTTCTCTCCACTGCTCACTAGAGCTTTCTTGGAGAAGTAGGCAAGGGTGACGCTTCCATGTGGCTCTGGAGAAGCTCGGGTGACTTCAGAGCTGAGGGCACTCCCGTGTCACTGAGTCAAACCGTGCGTGACTGCAGACGCCTAGACCTAGTAGAGCACCCTCCACACCACCTCCTTTTTATAGCCTCTCCGAGGAGGAAAGGAAACTGGGAGCTGGGAAGAGGTGCCTGGCCGGCTGGCTGAAACTCCAGCTTCCCCTCCCCTTCACCTGGCTGCGCTGCTCTTTTCTTTCCTTTCCTTTTCGCCAAGGTGCTGCGTGAGGTCACCGCCCGCCTCCCAAGGGGCCCTTATGAAGTGTTTCCTCCTTTCCCTGAGAAGGTTTCTTCAAAGATGAGGAAACTGATACTCTTAAGAGAGGAAGTGATTTGGTAGCTGGAATTTCTCCTCTCTTCCCCGTGCCCTTTGGGGACTGGAAGCTAAACTCCAACGACCTGCCACTCACCTGTCATCTGACCCATCCATACAAACCATCCTCGGCACACTTTGCAGTCCTCTGCAATTCACCCCTCAAGAATAAAAGGAAGATATTTCTTCTGAGATATTGCCAATGCTTTTGCGCAAAATCCTTCGGAGGCTCCCCACCATGTACAGGCTCCTTTGCATGACACAGGAGTCCTACAGGGTTCAGGGGTTCAGTCTCTACCCAGCTATCTGCCTTCCTCCTATATTTCAGCCTTATTAACTTAATGCTGTCCCCAAAGACCTAGCCTTTTTTTTTTTTTTTTTTTTTTGTAGTTTTTTTTTGGTAGTTTTTTGAAAGAGTCTCACTTTGTAGGTCGGGCTGGCCTTGACTATGGAGCCTAGGCTGGCCTCGAACTCACAACTATCCTTCCGTCTCAGCCACCGGAGTGCTGGGATTACAGGGGTTTGCCACCACGGCCAGCTCCTAGCTTGTTTTCTGTGTGCCTTTCCCTCTTCTTGGAACTCCTGTTTTCCCCCTACACACATACCAAGCTCCATGCAGCCTGAGGACCTCCACCTGAGAAGCCTTTTCCAGCTCCTCTGCCTCTTGTTTGGATCCCTGCCTGTCTTTGTTTGCCCTCCTTTCACTTCATTACAGTTATTAGCGACACCTTTTTTTCCTTTAAGACCTGTGCAAGGACAGGGATTGTGTCTTTCCACTCTTTGTATGCCTGCTGCTACTTGGAAAGAGTGTTATAGAGATGATTGATAACTGACAGATGACTGCATCCCTCACTTGCCAATCCTGCTCTGCTTCTGTTGTGTATCATTCAGGACTGGGGCAGATGTGCTTCCCCCAGAGGCTTCTTGACTCTGGAATTCCTTTCTTGCCTGTCTGTGATTACTCATTTTACTTCTATCCCTTTTTCCTTTTTTATTTTTTATTTTTTTTTGGTACCAGAAATTGAACTCAGGACCTTGCACTTGCCAGGCAGGTGCTTGTACCACTGAGCTATATCCCCGGCCCTCCTTTTTCATTTTCATTTTCTTTTCTTTCTTCTTTTTTTTTTTTTTTTTTTTTCTTTTCTAACTTGGTGTTCCACTGGATGAATCATCACAGTGTTTGTCTTCATGCCAGACAGCTGTAGGGAAATAGGTATATTTTAAAATACACAAATCGAAGCCAGCCACCTGTTGTCCCAGCACTTAGGGGACTGAGGCAGGAGGATCACCAGTAGTTTGAGGCCAGCCTAGGCTCCATAGTGAGTTCAACATCAGCCTGAACTACATACCAAGACTCTGTCTCAAAAAACACCCCAAAATAAATAAATAACACTAATTGACTATTTCCCAGTTTGAGTGATTTCTCAATCCTTCACCTAGTTCCTTAGAGTGCTTTCTCTCCCACCTTAGCTCCATACTTTGAAGCCCCAGAAGCCACCACAACCTCCTCTACCAGGAAGGACTGAGGAGCCCCCAGTGCCTGTCACCAGCCAGTGTGTCCATCAAATGGAGTCTGCAGGCACCGTGGCCTCTGTTAAGATTTCAGAAGGGGAGAGAAAATGCAGCACAGCAGTGATGGATGGTGCCAGTCAATAGCCTATTCATTGGAAGATCTTTCAGTATGTATATTTAAATGCACAAAGAAAAAGAAAATTATAAGTTATTTTAATCATCCATTTCTCAATGTGTAAGTTCCCTGGGAGGGACATTTCAACTCTGTCCTTTAATTAAAGCAGAGACATGATTCCCCTTTGGCCCAAGGAAGTTGTTACCAAAACCACTAATTTTTTCCACTAGGACCAATATAGCTGGAAACACTAGCATACATCTTCTGTAAACAGATCCCAGGAGCAGCCTTCATTGTCTCCAGCTGGTGGGTAGTTCAGCTTTATTACTTGGTTTCAGGTTATCATGGGGACAGGAGCAGGGTGGCTGACATTTATTGAGTCCACATTTCTAGTTGCCACATGTCTTTGATCTCATCTAATTTCTCACAACAACCCCATAGAGAAGCTTGCCACTTCAGAAAGACAAATGGAAGGCCAAAGAGGTTAGAGGTCACACAGTGAGTCTGCTGGCTTCTAAAGGCCAGAAGCTTTGCTGGGGTGTTGCCCATGTGCATTCATTTATTCAGTAAATATTTGTTGAGCACCTATGAGGTCCCAGGGCTAGATAAATTAAGCTTTTACTTTGTAGCCTGGCCTATGAATCTCTTCACAGTGGATCCTCTGACCCCAGCCTCCTTTTCCAACACCATTTCCTGAATTTGTTCTGCTTACAGCACCCATTCAGTCCCCCACCAGAGTAACCCTCTCTCTTCAGGAGGTGCCTTTTGTGTCCCATGCTGCCTGCCCGTGGCCCATCTGGATCTCTGTGAAGCTGTAGTGGACAGTTCCCATGGGCAGCTGGGTCGCACCTCAAGCTCCTGGCACCCTCAATAGTCTCCATTTTTCTGCTTAAGGCCCTTTTATCAAAGTCACCAAGCTCTAAAGAGCAGTTCCGATGGAAACTTCCAAGGGGGAAGTTAACCAACCCCACCACCCCAGGTATACCAAGGCTAGCAGATAAGGCACGTATTTGTTATCCCAGCTACTCAGGAGGCTGAGCCAGAGGGATTGCAAATTCAAGGCAAGCTTCAGCTAACACTGAGACCCTATCTCAAAAAAACAAAAACAAAGCCAGGTGTGGTGGCACATGCCTGTAATCCCTCAGGAGGCTAAGGCAGAAGAATTACCATGAGTTCGAGGACAGCCTGGGCTATATAGTGAGTTCAAGGCCAGCCTGAACTGCATAGTGAGACCCAGTCTCAAAAAAAAAAAAGAAAATAGGGCCGGTGAGATAGCTCAGCGGCATAAGCGCCTGCCTGGCAAGCGTGAGGTCCTGAGTTCGACTCCCAGTACCAACATATGAAAAAATGGCCGGTGATATCGCTTAGTGGCACAGGGACCTGCTGGCACGCGAGGTCCTGAGTACGACCCCCGGTACGCACAAAAAAAATAAATAAAGTGGGGATATAGCTCAGTGGTAGAGGGTTTGCCTAGAATGTTATGAGGCCCTGAGTTTTATCCCCAGCACCACACACAAACACACACACACAAGTGCCCTAGGCTCCTGCCTTTGGGGGCCCTTTCTGATGCATATTTTGCTCCTGTTGCTCAGGGATCAACAGGAATGAGCCCCAGTTCCTCACAACAGAAGTGAGAACCAGGTAAATGAGAGCCGGTCAACAAGGACTCTCTCTATGGGCTTTCTCTTGTCTGTCTGTGTCTCCCTTACTCCTGCTTCCTGGGACAACCTCTCAAATAAAATACTTGAATAAAAGTCCTTGTCTCAGCCTCTACTTTTTCCCTCTCACTAAGACACCCTCAAACTCCCCAGGCCCTCTCGATGTAGCCACAATGACTCTTCACATTTCCCAGTCCTCCCTTGCCCTCTCACATTTGCTTCATTGTGCTGCTTTGCCTCCCCCAGGGAGACTTTTACACCAGTCAGAGCCCAGCTCACCCATGGCTTTCTCTCTGAAGCCTTCCCAGGCCCAGTTAGGCATGCCTGCCTACAGAGGGCCTTCCTTACCTTAGTCCCAGCTGTGGTCACACCACTCTGTAATTAATTCCATGGCTGTTCAAGTCCATAAGCCTCCCTGGACTACAAGGATCAGATACTCCTGGCCCACTGGAACCTTTTCTTCCTCCGACTGCCCCAGTACCTAACAAGGTATGGAGCAGTCAGTGCCTAGTACTTTCTGCTGAGGGAATGAATGAATGATGAACAAGTCAGTGAAAGTTTACTACTCGTCTAGGCTCTTTGGACCTCACACCATCTCAAAACAGAACCATTCTGATCCAATGGGCGGAGTGGAAAGACACCTTTGAGGGCCATGCTGTTAAGAACTCTTATCTTTAAAAGAATTCCTTTGCATTAACAAGGGGGTGGGGCCGGTGAGATAGCTCAGTGGCGTAAGCGCCTGCCTAGCAAGCGTGAGGTCCTGAGTTTGACTCCTGGTACCCACATTAAAAAAAAAAAAAAAAACAAGGGGGCGGCTAACCTTCCGCCTCGCTTTCCCATTATCTGAGTTCAGTAGGGAAGGGCTGGGTGGGGGAAGAGAATGAAAGCAAAGAGTAGTCAGAAGGAGGAGGCTGCCTAGGAGGAGTGGGGCTGGGATCTGAGTGCTGAAGGTGTAAACACACAAATCAGACCCTTCCTTTTGAGTACCTCTTTCACAGCTTTAGTCCTCTAAGGTAAGGGTTCTCCTGGCCACAGATCAGAATTAGCTGGCTGAGCTAGTCAGGCTCGTCCTGGACCTCCTCCAGTACCAGTTCTTTCAGAATCTTGGGAGTGGAGCCCCAATCCAGAGTTTATTTATTTCTAGCTTTATTGAGGCATAGTACAATAACATTCAGTTATTTACGTGTATAATTTGATAAATTTTGGTAATTGCGAGCAGTCATATGATCTCTACTGTAATCACGATACAGAGCAATCCTGGTACTGTGGAGTTCCCTCTTATCCTTTTGCAGTTAATCCTTTGCCCCAACTCCCAGTCCCAGGCAACAACAGTTTTCTAGAATTTCTGTTGATAAAATTTTGTCTTTTCTAGGTTTTATTGTTTTGTTTTTGTTTTTGTTTTTGTTTCTGACCTGGCCTTGAACTTGCTGTGGACAAACCCCTGCCTCGGTCTCCCAAGTGCTGGGATTAAAACTATATGCCACCACGCCCTACCCATCTTTTCTAGGATTGTATATGAATGAATGTAGTCAGTTTAACTGATCATTGACACTTAATATAATTGTTTGGTTTTGTCTACATTGCTATATGTATTTATTTATTTGGTTTTTCAGTTACTGAGACTTGAACCCAGAGCCTCACAAATTCTAGGCAAGCACTCTACCACTGAGCTGCATCCCCCATCCTGCTATCTGTATTTATATTCTTTTCTCCTGTTTCCCTCTCCCCAGAGTCAGGAATAGGTATTTAAATATATTTTATGGCATTCAACCCTCATTATACTGGGATAGAAGTATTATCATCCTCTTGCAGATAAATTAATTGCTTATGATGAGATTAAAATAGTCATCAGAAGTTACAAATTCTTTCCTTTTTATTGCTGAGGAGCATTCCATCATATGAATATATTTATTTTTTTACCTATTTTCTGGTCTGATGAACATTTGGGTTATCTTTGATTATCTCTGAGACATGTTTTCATTTCTATCTCCTCCCCTCCCCCAAAAAAGAGGAACAGAACTGCTGGATTCAATAGTCGTATGTTTAACATTTAAGATACTTCCATATTATGTTTTTTTTTGGGGGGGGTTGTTTTTGTTTTTTGTCTTTTTGAGACAGAGTTTCACTATATAGTTCAGGCTGGTCTTGAACTCATTATGTAGCCCAGACTGGCCTTGAACCCATACCAATCCTCCTGCCTCAGCCTCCTGAGTGCTGGGACTACTGTGTGCCACCATGCCAGGCATCTTTTCAATTTTTTTCTGTGACTATTTTTTTTTTTTTTTTTTTTGTACTGGAGATTGAACCCAGGGCCTTCACAACTGAGCTACATCCAAAATTCCTTTTTATTTTCAATTTTGAGACAGGCTCTGGCTAAGTTACTAAATTGCCCAGGGTGAGCTCAAACTTACAATCCTCCTGCCTCAGCCTCCCAGAGTGCCAGAGATTATAGCGAAGGACCACCATGTCCTGCTTCTTATCTGTGACTTTTGAATAATGAACTTTTAAAAAATTGCAATGAGGACATTTTCTTAATTTTTTAGTAGTTTGAATGTTTTGTGTTCTACATCAAAAACTTTGCCTAACCCATTGTCACAAAGATTTTTTTCCCTATTTTCTTCTGGAAGTTTAATAGTTTTAGGTCTTAGGCTGGGTATGGTGGTACATGCCTGTAACCCTAGCTACTGAGGGGTTTGAGGCAATCATAAGTTCGAAGCCAGTCTGGGCAACTTAGTGAGTCCCTGTCTTAAGATTTAAAAAAATGTATGTCCCCCGCCAAAAAAAAGAGCTGGGGATGCAGCCAGTGCAAGGCTGTAGTGTTCCATCCCCAGCATTGAAAAAAAAAGTCTTAGATCTTATGTTTGGGCCTATAATCTACTTTTAATTAATTTTGGGGTATGGTGTAAAGTGATCATAATTTTTTTTCCACATAGATATTCATTTGTTGCAATACCAGGTAGTAAAAAGACTATTTTCCTCATCAATTTACTACTGTGATAGCTTTGTCAAAAACCAGTTTTTGACCAGGCTGGTGAGATAGCTCAGCGGCATAAGCACCTGCCTGGCAAGTGTGAGGTCCTGACTTTGACTCCCAGTACCCACATTAAAAAAACAAACGGGCCGGTGAGATGGCTCAGCGGCATAAGCGCCTGCCTTGCAAGCGCGAGGGCCCGAGTTTGACTCCCGGATCCCACATATGAAAAAGGGGCCGGTGATATCTCTCAGCGGCACGAGTGCCTGTTGGCGCGCGAGGTCCTGAGGTCGACCCCCCGGTACCCACAAACAAACAAACAAACAAACAACAACAACAAAAACAGTTGACCATAAAGTATGGATCTATTTCTGGTGCCTCTTTTGTCCCATTAATGTATAATCTATTTATTCTCTTGGCAACTCCACATTATCTTGATTTCTAAAGTTTTACAGTCGGTCTTGAATTAGGTACTGTAAGTCCTCCAATCATCCTACTTTTTAAAAAGTGTTTCTATATCTTTGCCTTTTGATACATTTCAGAGTGGGCTGACAATGTTTTTTTCCTGGCTACTACCCACAGTTCTACCCAGGAGAATGCAAATTTGGGGTTCCCACAGCCCTGCCCCTCAGGCCTTTTCAGTTCAGTAGTAGAGATTGAACCCAGGGCCTTGCACACACTAAGCAAGCACTCTACCACTGAACTACATTTTTAGCCCTCTTCCTTAGATTTGACAATTCATTAGACAGACTCACAGAACTCAGAAAAATACTATACTTACAATTTAGTACAAAGGATATAAATGAACAGCTAGTGATGAGGTACCCAGGTCAAGGTTTATAAGGACCCTGAGGACAGTGGCTTCCATACCTCTGAGTAGAAAGTCACTCTCTTAGATGTGTCCACCAATGCAGAACCCCTTCATTTAGGGGTTTTATTGTGACTTCATTATGTAGGCATGACTGATTAAATCACTGGCCATTAGTTATATAAAATCTCCAGCCCTTCTCCTCTCTGGGGTTGAGAGCCCTAAAAGCTCTGGCCTCTAATCTCTGAGTTGGTTTTTCTGGCCACTAGCCCCTACGGATAGCCTGGCCCTACAGCCATGTGCATCATCTCATTAACATATAATGGATGGTAAATTCCAAGGGCTTTAGGAACTCTGTACCAGGAACTAAAGACAAAGATCAAATATTTACTTTTCATTGTACTATGGGTGTGGATCTCCTCTTTCTTTTTAATGTCTTCATGGCATTCCATTATATAGATGTAATAGGACTTATTTAATATCTCTTATTTTTTTTCAAAGATGAAAGGTTTATCGTCTTACAATTCAGTGCATAGGCTGGCATGGCAGAGGCACATGGCAGAGGAGAAACAGCTATTGACCTGGCTGTGGGAAGCAGAGAGAGATTAACAGAGGAGGGAGGGAGATAGATTCTTCCAGGCCACACCCCAGTGACCCACCTCCTCTGACCAGGCTTTGCCTCCCAACATCACATTAAGCTGTAAACTCAGTGGACTAGTCCACTGATGAGTATCATGCCCCCATGATCCAGTCACCTCCTGAAAGCCCCCCCCGTGAGTGCAGGAAACTTTGGGGGTACATCTAGATTAAGAAAATACCATCACCAAGTTGGGGATGCACACAAGTGTAACATCTAATGCTAGTTTGATAGTGATACTCCTGTGACTTCCCAGTTCCTGCTCCAGTCTATAGAACTGGCATATCATGCACACATCACGGGATTAGGTACAGAGCAGGACCTTAAGAGATGGTCTTATGGCCTTCAGGACCTCTGCCAGTTCAGCACAGACTTGGGGATATTGCTCAGGGTGCACAAACTGCTTTGGAATATTAGACTCATAGCTCTCCAGGGGGGCAGTATACAGCCCCTGGGTTAACCAGCTCAGGCCAGTGGTTAGGTGCAGCAGGACCTGAAGGATACTCAGGGAAAAGTGGTTCCCATAGCAACTGAAAGTCTTGAGTTGGGAGCAGCAGCTCAGGGCAGGCAAGATGGCAAGGAGCTGGGAATCTGTGACCTCACAGTGCTCTAGGACCAGGGCCTCCAGGGTGTTGGCCAGTTTGTCTAGCAGAACCTGGAGGGTCTCTGGATTGAATGATTTCATTGAAAACCTCCTCAGACTCAGGGACTTCAGCTGGCTTGTGCTTACACACTGGGACAGATGCTTCAGGTCAGATTCCTTCAGTGGACTGGAACTCAAGGAGAGGGCCTCCAAGGGCGTCTGGATCCTGAAAATCTTATGCAGATTTCGGCGCAGGAAGAAGACATCGTCTATAGGAAGCTCCCGGAGATTTTTCAGCTGTCCTAAGTGAAAAGCATAGATGCGGGAATGCCACTTGTTTTTCAAGGGCAAAGTAAACTCTTCTGGACTCAGGCTGCTGAAGTGAAATGTGTGCAGGTTCGTCATCTTCTTGAGCTGAGGAACAAACACTTTCATGCTTTTCTGACCCCAGTCACTAAACACGTCCAGCTCATGGATAGAGTCCACTTGCACAGCAAGCAGAAGCTTCAGGATTGTAAAGACAGCACTGGACGTGATCGTCACCTTCTCACAGTACAGGTGAACTGAAGCTTTTCTCTTCCTGGCCCACTTCAAGAGGCAGAGTTGTAATTTAATGGGTGGCACAAGACGAACCCCAGGCTTCGAAACAAAGGTGTGCAAATATTCTCAAGGTTGGCTTCTTCTTTCTTAACCCAGTCTTGCTTGTTTCCTTATTCCTGGCATCTGCTGAGTGGGTGGCACTCATGGCTCTGGGCCCTACAGTCCAGAAGTCCTGGTGTACATTCCTCCAATCCATCACCTGCAAGTTTCCACCTGCTGTGGTGAACCTTCTGGGACAGCTGTATGTCAAGTCCATCCAGTAGGGCTTCCAAGGTCTGTAGGTTTCTCTGTTGTGTCATGATTTCTCTCAGCTGAGTGTGTGTGGGGTCTTTGGTTTCCTCAAATCTATCAGAGTTCTCAAAGGGAGGAAGGGGAACAGCCAGGCCTGCACCATCTTCAGAACCTCATTGTGTTCCCCCATGAATGCATCCATGAATATGTCATGGAAGGTCAGGATGGGCAGGTCATACAGAGCAGTGCTGGCTATGGCCTTACTCTTCCACAGGCTCTGCTTGGCCAGCTCATACAGAGGCAGTGGGCTCTGCATACTCATCTTGATGGATCAGATGCAGACTCGGGTGCCAGGGCTCCAGGAATCCCAGCAGAACCAGCAGTGACTGGAAGCTCCAGGACTGAGCATTTCCTCCTGCCTAACATCCCTTATTTACAGAAATTGCAGGTTTGCCTATCCTTCCTGGTGCTAAGAATGATTTATTTAAATAACCCCTATTGATGAGCATTGAAATTGTTTGCAGTTTCCCTTCTATAACCAACCATGTGGTAGGGAACATCTTTGTGAGCTTTTCTGCAGGTTGCATTGCCAAAAGTGGAATTCCCAGGTCAAAATGTCTGGACCCTGACATTTGGACAGATGCTGCTAAATCCCCCCCAAATTTATATTCCCATCAACAGTGTATAAGAGAAACCATTTCTGGTCTGGGTGTGGTGGCACACACCTGTAATGTCAGCACTCAGGAGGCTGAGGCAGGAGGATAGCTGTGAGTTCAAGGCCAGCCTGGACTACAATAGTGAGACCGTATCTCAAAAAAGGAGGCTGGATTTAGGGTGTGTGAAAATGGATTAAGGAGGTGTGATAACTAAATTAGTCTACTGATTGGTTTAGCATAGTTTTGGGTGTGGATAATGGGAAGGCCCACCCTGGGTGTGGGTGGCCCAAACCAATAGGCTTATAGCCTGCATGGAATAAAAGGGAAAGGGAATCTTGCTGCTGCTGCTGCTGCTGCTGCTGCTGCTGCTGCTGCTGCTGCTACTACTACTTCTGCTACTACTGCTGCTACTGCTGCTGCTACTGCTTTGCTGCCTCCTGCCTGCTGTGCCATGAACTGTTTCTCCTCTGCCATGCCCCTCTTCCATGCAGCCCTGCCTCCAAGCCAGCCGACTATGGACTGAAATCTCTACAAACTGTGAGCTAAAATAAACCTTTCCCCCTTTAACTTGTGGGTGTCAGGTATTTTGTCTCTCAAAAAAGTAACTAAGTACAGTAACTAATAAGGTTTTTTTTTTTTTTCTAAATTACTTTTAGTATAATGGTAAATTTGGAGATTAAAATATACTTGTGCCTTTTGTTCTGCTGTAGTTTTATCCTTCCTGAAGTTCACATTGTTCCATCTTTGGCCAGTGAGAACCTCTTTAAGTTGGCTTTTGAGGCCTTATTACATCGATCTAGTGGTCTTACGTAGCTTTGTTGCTTGCTTTTCAGTTTGGCGAGATATTCTGGACTTACATATTTTCTCAGCCATATATATACATATTAGCCATTTCTCTAAAGAGCCCTGTTTCTTTTTAGTGGTAAATAGCATTTGGAGACCTCAAGCAGGGCATTAGAGGTAGTTCTTCTGGGTTCGTCTTTAGTCTATTTATTTTTTTTTCCTGGCAAAGCTAGGAAATGAATATATTTAAACTATATCATGAGTTCAAAGTGAAATCTCCAATTAGTATTCAAGACAACAGAATTTTTACTTAATCTCAGAGCTCTCATTTCTCCCTCGCCCTTTTTCCTGCTCATAAAGTAACACCAACTTGATTATTCACACAACAATCTCACGGGATTTGTCAGTATTTGCACATTGTCACACCCAGGGACCATGGGGATATGCTCTAAATTTAGTATGTGTGCTGCCAAAGTGAGAGCATGCTTTCTCAGTCTGCAAAATGAAAAGTTGTATCTCCTTGTAGTTTTATTTAGTATTTCTTTGATAATTAATGAGGCTGGAGTGTTGTCTTTGTATTATAGATAAGGCTCTAGTTTAAGCCTTTATTCCTGAATTGTTGATATTCACCAGAATAATATTTTCCAAACTTCAGGGATCTGCATAGTATTTTTTTTCCCAATCAACAGTTTACCACGCTATTCTTTACTGAATGTATTTTTATTTTTTTATTTATTTATTTATTTATTTTTTTTTTGTGGATACCGGGGGGTCGACCTCAGGACCTGGCGTGCCAACAGGCACCCGTGCCGCTGAGCGATATCACCGGCCCCTTTTTCGTATGTGGGATCCGGGAGTCGAACTCGGGCCCTCACGCTTGCAAGGCAGGCGCTTACGCCGCTGAGCCATCTCACCGGCCCAATGAATGTATTTTTATTTATTGAGCATCCTTCTAAGCAGTCATACACAAGTGTAACAAACATAAATAGATTTGGTGTCTATTTACATATTTCTGTAGTGCACATTCATATAAATATAGTACCTTTTTTCCCCGAAGGTACTGGGAATTGAACCCAGGGCCACTAGCACCTCATGCATGCTGGCAAGCACTCTGCCACCAAGCTACATTCCCAGCCCAAATACAGTACTCGTATAAAAGTGGATACCACCTAAAACATCTCCTGTCCCTCTTACTTGTGACAAGAGTGTCACACTAGGAATTACTGCCCTATAGGCTTTGATATTCAGGGACTGACCAAAGCGAGAGAAGCCTGTTATTGTCCCATCCATGTTGCATGTTTAATGAGAAAGGCTGTGCTGAGAAACAACCCGAATGCCCACCAGCCCTTGGTGCTGGAGGCAGCTGCAGAAGAACGGTAAAGGGCTTTCCTGCTTGATGTGGAAAAGGGGACCTAAGACTTGACTTGGGATGTTGCTGTGAGCCAGTGGGGTGTCAGGGAAGTCACACTGCCTCTCAAGCTCTAGTTTCCTCATCTGTAAAATGGGACCATTGGAATAAATGGTTTGTGATCCCTTCCAGGTGTGAAGGCAGGGCTTGTAATCCCTTCTGTCTTCCCTTGATGAGAGCTCCTAGTTTAGAAGTGAGAGCGTTGCTGGGCTACCGTCTTTTCCCACCTGGGTTCTGCATCAGGACTGCTGGACCCAGGCCACACCAGCAAGCCGCTCTGACAGAGAACTCACACCCAGGAAGCCAGCCAGGTCTGGCTCTCAAGAGTTCAAGCAGCCCTGACTAGATCCTGGTGGAACCTAGGTTAGGACAGGTCAGGCTGTGGGATCATCACAGGAAGGCAAAAGCTACAGTTAGGGAGGCTCAGTCAGCTGCGGACAGGGGCAGAGCACAGCAGGAAGGGGCACCCTCAAGGCCAGGAGAGGCAATTAGCACCCCCCCCAGAAGCCCAGGTCACACCCTGCTGGACCATCTTTCTGCAGCCAGGTCCAGATCGGTGAGGATCTGTGTGTGTGTGTGTGTGTGTGTGTGTGTGTAATGTCCAGAGAAGCAGAAAAGCACAGTGGTTATGTACCAGAGAAAGCCTGGGACAGAACATCATTATTGACCAACTATGTGGCCTTAAACCTTAGACAAGTTACTTACTGACTGTGCCTCAGTTTCCTCATCTAAAACAGGATCATATTACCAAGTTCATGAGATAGTAATAAGGACTAAAAGGGTTAACACATGGAGAATATAGTGGCCATAAACAGCTTATAGGTTTCTGGGTCTCTCTCTCTCTCTCTTTTTAAGACAGAGTGTCTCCAGGAAGTTCAGGCTGGTCTTGAGCTCAGGATCCTCCTGCCTCAGCCTCATGTGTGCTACCATACCCAGCTTGTGTTTCTGTTTTCACGTGTCTGAAAGGTGGAGGGAGGGAGGGAGAGAGCAGGAAAGACATGAAGGAGAAAAAGAACAAGTTAATAATCAAAGCTATTTCTCCAGTAAGGTGGAAGTAAATGGCCTCAATCTGAGTTCCGAGAAGAAAATGGGACATATAAAGAAGAACCCTCACAAAACAAAGGTAAAAATTCTATAGGGAATTTGTTACTCATACAAGGTCTCTGGCCCCAAGATACATCCCAACAAGGCATGCCTTGCTAAAAGCAAAACCCAACCCCCAGCATACTGTTCAGAGGCACGTGAACATTGTGGTATCTGATTAGAGGAGAAAGCCAAGATGCCAGTGATCATATATTCTATGAAGACCAACCTACTGCTAGCTCCAAGGGCCACAACTTGTGCAGAGCTGCGTGGGCAGCTGCGATGAACAACCATGGGCAGCGTGGCCTGGAAGAGTCGCGTGAACTGGTGAAGGAGCTGTGCTCTCAGACAGTCACATGTGCGGGGAAAACTGTAAGTTGCCCTGGACAGTGGGTAAGAAGCCTGCTCACCGCGTGAAGCTCAATTCCAAATGGGCAGTGCTAGGGTCCCATGAGCATCCCATGACCAAGCAACGCTGAGGACCCTGACAGCCATGCCACCAAAGTCTCAGCCCAGAGGAAGTTGTTTCTTCATACGCTAGATCAGCACCTGAGAATCATTGCACCATTTTTTTTCCCCACTTACAAACATCTCTGGTAATTTCCTCAAACTATGGTGTGTGTGTGTGTGTGTGTGTGTGTGTGTGTGTGTGTGTGTGTTTCTAGAGACAGCTTGGCCTGGCCCCTTTCCTCCAATGCTAGTGAAGATTTGAATTCTAGACAACCTAGGACTATTTCACTGGGATTTCTTTCCTTTCCTTTCCTTTCTTTTTTTTGTGGGTACCAGGGGTCGACCTCAGGACCTCGCGCACCAGCAGGTGGCAGTGCCGCTGAGCGATATCACCGGCCCTTTTTTCGTATGTGGGATCGGGGTGTCGAACTCAGGACCTCGAGCTTGCCAGGAAGGTGTTTATGCCGCTGAGCCATCTCACCAGCCCTCCTTTGCTTTGCTTTGCTTTGCTTTGCTTTGCTTTGCTTTGCTTTGCTTTGCTTTGCTTTCCTTTCCTTTCCTTTCCTTTCCTTTCCTTTCCTTTCCTTTCCTCCTCTCCTCTCCTCTCCTCTCCTTTCCTCTCTCTCCTCTCCTCTCCTCTCTCTTTTTCTTTTTCTCATACTGGGCTTTCTCCTCAAAGAATGGCCACCACCCTCAGAATGACAGTCTCTGTGTCACCACAGTCATTGTAAAAGTCTTGAGGGGACATCGAGAAATTCCTTCATATCTGCACAATATTTCCCTGACCTCCTGACTGATGCTCAAAATCTCTTAAGCGAGTTCAAAGCATTACTGTACCCTACATGGAGATTCTGCTAGTTCATTCTGTAAAGGACAATTGAGTAAATATTTTAGGCTTTGTGGTGCATGCACTCTTTGTCGCAGGGATCAGCCATTTCCCTGCAGCCAGATAGCAACTCTGGGCAATCTATAAATGAAAAAAAAAAAAGCATTATTGTGTTGCAATAAAACTTTATTTATGGCCAGGCGTGGTGGCACATGCCTGTAATCCCCACACTTGGGAGGTTGAGGCAGGAGGATCACTGAGAGTTTGAGGCCAGCCTGGGCTACAAAGTGAGTTCAAGGCCAGCCTGAACTGCATAGCAAAACCCTGTCTCAAAAAGACCAGAAAACCAAACAAACAAACAAAAAAACCCCACAAAACTTTATTTACAAAATCAGGGACCAGACCTGGTCCAACTGGCCATGGGTACCAGACCCTCAGTCTTACATTTAGAGGAGCTCAGTGGGATGGAATGGGATGAACCTACATTTATAGAGCAAGCACCACATACTGAGCACTGTACTAATACCTTGATATGAGGTATTTCATTTAGTCCTCAGAAAAGTCGCTGTGTGAAAGATACAACAGATAGACCATTTTATAGCTGAGGAACTGAGGCTCAGAGAGGACGAGTTACTGGATTGATGTTGCACAGTGGATGCTGGCAGGATTTGAATTCAGGTGTGTGAGTTCCAAAACCGGTGCTTTTGGCTGGTTTTGTAGCTCAGCTCAGTCGAATGTGTGAGCCTCAGGGTTTGATACCCTGCATTGAAAAAACCAAACCAAACCAACCCCAAAACCCAGAAGCCTATGATTTTTCTACAGAAACAAAGACACGCAGAAGACTGGAACTAGACAGGCCTCAGAACTCACCAAATCCAACATCTTCATTTTGTAGAGAGGAACTGAGAATAGTAGAGCAAGAGCGAACCGAGCCAGACTTGTCTTTGTCTGACTTACACAGGGACAGCCTTAATGCCGTCACATGGAGGGGGCGGTGCAGAGCATCTCCCCTTGTGAACATCTGGCTTCGGTGGGTCTCGCACTCCCTCTGGGGACGCCACACGCCTGGCCACATGCTTCCCATTCTCACGTCCATATCCACTGCCTAATATCTAGCAGGCGTCACAGAGACAGCTAACAATTCTCACTGGAAGATCTATACTTAATGTAGCATTGATTGGCTGGACTTTATACTGTAAATAACAGAAATGTGAACTTAAACTGGCTTAAAAACTAAAGGTGACTTATTGACTCAAATAACTGAACAATTCATGGGCAGGGGTCAACTTCAAGTGGGGTTTGATGTAAACTCAAATAACCTGCCTAGGTTTCAGTCTCCTGTTGATTTCTCATCTTACTCAGCATTGATTTAAATCTCAGGCTCAGTCTCCCTCAGGATTGCATAATGGCTGCCAGGAACTCTTGATGCTACATCCTTCCTTATTTGTATCCCCTCCCCCAGAGCGCTTTTCTTTCTGAGAAACCCCAGTAATCATTTCCTTGCATCTTACTGGCTTGGGTTAAGTACCCATTTTAAACCATCACTTTGGTCCAGGGTGGAATACTCCATCTTAAGCCAATCAGAGCCCATCCCTGGCACTGGGGCTGGGGTAAATTATACCTAACCCACAGGGCTAATTGCCAGGGAAAGGTTAATCTCCCCATGAGAAATCAGGGCAAAGTTGACAAAAAAAGTGGGATTGGCAAATGAAAATGTCTGCTCTCAGTTAAACTAAGAGCTTTTCATTCCTGAGTGTTCATTCTACCATTCTACTTCTCTCCCGTCTATGCAAAGGAAGACGTTTTTGCAAACAGTATCCTTCCGTTATCTCGGGAGTTAAGGTGAGCCCTACTCTGCCACCTACCTGGCACATAAACAATGTGCAAATCGCACCCAGGGTGAATGTGGGGCAGCTGGGTTCCTAATGGGCACTTCTTGGCAGCCAAGTATGTGTCTGAAAGTGAAAGTATTCATGTGATCCACTGTAGAAAGGATTTGAAACCAGGCACAGTGGCATATGCCTCTAATCCCAGCACTCTGAGAGGGTAAGGCAGGAGACTGCAAATTCAAACCCAGCCTGGGCAACCTAGGAAAGAAATGGAATCCGTGAAACTGACTCAAACAGACACCCAGATTTAAAATTCCGTTGATGGGCCAGGGATATAGCTCAGCGGCACAGCACCTGCCTGGCAAGTGCAAGGTCTGAGTTTGATTCTTGCTATGAAAAAAAAAAAAAGAAGAAGAAGAAAAAATTTCATTGAAAGCAGCAGAATGAGGGCAGGTGAACTCGCTCAGTGGCATAAGCACCTGCCTGGCAAGCATGAGGTCCTGAGTTCGACCCCCAGTCCCCACCAAAAAAAAAAAAAAAAAAAAGCAGCAGAATGAGCCAAGGTGAGGATAGAATATCAGATATAGAAGACAGGATTGGGGTTAGTGATCATGAAAAGAAAGATTTCTTAAAAATAGCAAGGGACTGGGCCGGTGAGATGGCTCAGCGGCGTAAGCGCCTGCCTTGCAAGTGCGAGGGCCCGAGTTCGACTCCCGGAACCCACATACGAAAAAGGGGCCGGTGATATCGCTCAGCGGCACGGGTGCCTGTTGGTGCGCGAGGTCCTGAGGTCAACCCCCCGGTACCCACAAAAAAAAAAAAAATAGCAAGGGACCATGAAAAATCAATCCAACAGCTGCTAGATGATGTAAAGAAGAGTAATATAAGATTAATCGGAGTCAATGAAAAAGCAGGAGATAGTGCGAACAATATAAAAATCCTGTTCACAGAAGCAATGGCAGAAAACTTCCCTTGTTCTTGGGTAGGAAAAACCAATATAGTGAAAACGACCATACTTCAAAAATTGTTATACAGATTTAATGTAATCCTGATCAAACTACCAATAGCGTATCTCATAGAATTAGAGAAAACAATCCTAAAGTTCATTTGAAACCAGAAGAGACCTAAAAAAGCAAAAGCAATTCTGGGCAACAAAGGAAGGCAGGGGGCATCACAATCCCTGACTTGAAATTATACTACAAAGCTACTGTGATAAAAACAGCACAGTACTGGCAAAAAAACAGACCCAAGGATGAATGGGACAGATTAGAAGATGCAGAAACAACTCCAAACAAACTCAGCCACCTTATCTTTGACAAAGGAGCCAAAAACCTCCACAGGAAGAAAACTTTTTTAATAAATGGTGCTGGAAAAACTGGCTCTCCACATGCCAAAGATTAAAAGTAGACCCATATCTTTCACCATACACTAAACTAAAATCAAAATGGATCAAAGATCTTAAATATTAAAACAGAAACACTAAATCTGCTGGAAGATAGAATAGGTAGAACTCTTGAAGACACTGGTGTAGGCAAAGACTTTGTGAATGAAACCCTGATCACATGGGAAATATCACAAATAATCAACAACTGGGATCTCATCTTATTAAAAAGCTGTTGGACATCAAAAGAAACCACCAACAGAGTGAAGAGACAACCCACAATGTGGGAAAAATTTTCTGCCACCTTTTCCTCAGACAAAGGACTAATATCTAGAATATACAAGGAACTCAAAAAAATCAGATCCCCAAATTTTAAAACCCAATCCAAAAATGCACATCTGAAATGAATACACACTTCTCAGATGAAGAAGTAGAAATGGCAAATAAATATATGAAAAATTGTTCAACATCACTGGTCATTCAAAAAATGCAAATTAAAACAACAGTGAGATTCCATCTCACGCCAGAAAGAATGGCTATCATCAAGAAATCAACCAATAACAAATGCTGGAGGGGCTGTGAGGAAAAAGGAACTCTTCTCCACTGTTGGTGGGAGTGTAGACTGGTGCAACCACTGTGGAAATCAGTGTGGAGATTCCTCAAAAATCTAGGATTAAAGGTCCCATTCAACCTGAAGCTATTCCCCTTCTGGGTATTTTCCCAGAATTAAAGAGATCATACCACAGTGATATATGTGCACCCATGTTTATAGCAGCACAGTTTGTAATAGCTAAATCTTGGAAATAGCCCAAATGCCCACCAACTGATGAATAGATAAAGAAGATGTGGGTTTTTTTTTTAATACAATGGAGTAATACTCTGCCATAAAGAAGGATAAGCTTGAGACATTTCTAGCTAAATGGATGCACCCTGAGACCATACTCCTAAGTAAAATAAATCAGACACATGATTAAATACTGCATTATTTCTCTGTTGTGAGAAATCGAGAGCATAAATAAGGACCAAAATGTATAATAGATATTGGGAAATGGGGAGAAAATGTCCAAATGAGAAGGGGAACAAGGGAGGGTGGAAGGGAGAAGGAAAGAAGGGAAAAGAAAAAAAAAAAGAATAGAATAAATAACGCCTGTGGCTATTTGGTGGCCTCATGTTCCTCTTTTGCCATTTTGCTTGTAATACATTTATATCTGGAAGATATGAGACATCCTATTTTACCTGTTTGTATTTTAACTTTCTTCCAGATTTTCCTTGCAGTCAAAAGCGTTAATATCCAGTCCTTAATTTTTGAAGAGTTCTGGGTTAGCTCAGCTAGTTAAAAACCAAAATTAGGGCAATTCCACTCTTAAGTATACACACCCAAAAGAATTAAAAGTAGAGAATCAAATAGATACCTGTGCATCAATATTCATAGCAGCATTATACACAATAGCCAAAAAGTGAAAACAACCCGAATGTCCATCCACAGATGAATGCGTAAGTAAAATATGATAAATCCGTACAATGGAATAGTATTCAGCCATAAAAAGGAATAAAGTTCTGATACATGCTACAATGTGGATGAACCTTCAAAATATTTTAAACAAGTCATAAAAATTATATGATGCCACTTATATGAGGTACATAGAACAAGCAAACTCATACAGACAGAAATGATGGTTCCACAGACTAGATGGGCTGGGCAGCAGGGTGTTAGAGGGAATGAGGAATTATTGTTTAAAAGGTTCAAAGTTTCAGTATGGAATGATGAAAAAGTCCTAGAGATAAATAGTGAGGATGATTATACAATAACATGAATGGACTTAAGGCCCCTGAACTATAAAAGTGGTTAAAGCTGACATGCATGTATGAAAATACCAGAATAAAATTAAGTAAAGCATGAAAAATTAAAATTACATTTTATTATTTGAAAACTGGTTAAATTTGGGCTAGAGCTATAGCTCAGTGGTAGAGTATGTGCCTATTATGTGCAAGTTCTTGGTTTCAGTCCCAGTGCCAAAAAAAAGAAGTTAATATGGTCAATTTTATATTACATATATTTTACCAAAATATATTTTTTTATTGCTGGAAGTGGTGGCACATGCCTGTAATCCTAGCACTCAGGAGGCTGAGGCAGGAGGATTACCATCAGTTCAAGGCCAGCCTGGGCTATATAGTGAGCTCAAATCCAGCCTAAACTTCATAGGAAGACACTGTCTCAAAAAAATATATATATACAGAAATATACATATATATATTTTACTTTTTATCCTCCAAAATATTTTGTGTTTCTGTAATTAATCACAATATAGTGTAAAATAGTATATTTTGTTTTTGTTTTATTTTGAGACAGGGTCTCACCACTGGTATGTAGTGCAGGCTGGCCTTGAACTCACTATGTAGCTCAAGCTAGCCTTGAATTCATGACGATCCTCCTGCCTCAGCCTCCCAAGTGCTGGGATCACAGCTGTGCACCACCATACCTGGAAAATCATATATTGACTCTCTCTTACATAAGACCTGGAATTTAGCACATAACCAACCACAAGTCTGTTTTTTAACACTTTTTATTGTTATTAGTTCATGTATATAATGTGTTTAATATAATGATTACATCCCTTGTGGGGAGTTGATACATGTATAGAACACACCTTAATATTTTTCCTTTTTTTTTATTTACTAATAAAGTTTTATTTTTCCAAATGTACAGCTGGTTGAACCCGTTAATGCATCTTCACTGGCAGGGGGGGCGTCTCCACCCTTGGTGCTGTATTTCTGGTATAAGTAACTTGAGCTCTGTGCTTTGCACCTGGCTTGGTAAGTGCTTTCCTAAGGAGATCCTGAAAGGCTGCCCTGGCCACAGACCCACGGGTCTTCAGTCTCTCGGAGACCACAGCTGGGGTATAAGTTTATCACGGGAACTTGCTTACAGAGTGTGTCCTAAGTAGCTTTATCAAACAAGACCAGGGTGTTCAGCTTGTCCCGAACTTTGCCTTTGGACCACTTCTTCCTTTTGGCCTTGTCCCCATATTTGTTCACTGGGTCTTTGTCTTTCTTGGCCAACTCTCTAGCATCTTTCTTCTTCTTGTCGTCTTTGGGCAGCATCGCAGAGCTTGGAGAGAAGCAGCAACCACTGCAGCCTCTGTAAGACGTCAGACCAGAAAGCCTTCATTCTTTCTCATCCCCTTCCCTCCATCTCTTGGTCCCCTTCCCTTTCTCAAGAGATCTATCTTCCCATTTCTTATTATCTATCTTTTATTCTGCTCTTTATTTATATTTTGGATTTCTCATATAATAAAAACAATGCAATATTTAAGATTGTGTGTGTGATTTATTTCACTTAACATATGGTCTCAAGGTGCATCTATTTGCCCGTAACGACTCACGTTTATCCTTCTTTATGGCAGGTGTTATTCAATTGCGATAGTAAACTGATCGCATCAATTTGAGTAAGAAACACCCAACTAGATTGGCTCAGCATAGTTCTGGATGTGGAAGACCCACTTCTGAAGGACTGTCGCCAGAATGCTATAAAAGGGAAACCAAGATGGAAAGCTCGCTTCTGTTTCTTCAGAGGAGCTCCAGTCTTGGCCTTCACCTTGGACGTCATCTCCTGGATTCCAGCACAATCTTCGGCCTCCTGATACAGACTCGCACGGGACACTGCAGTGGGCTCCAGGCCTTGGATTGGGTCCTTCGGGTCTCCAGTCCTTCTGAACTCTTCCACATCTGACTCTGGGTGGCCATTGTAAGCCAATCTTGTAAGTTCTTATACATTTGTGTATGTTGAATTAAATCTGTTTCTCTAGTAAGCACTGACTGATACATCCATTGTGTATAAAGGCCACATTTTCTTTATCCATCCATCCGCTGATGGACATATAGCCTGCTTCCAAGATTTAGCTATTATAAATTGTGCTACTATAGACATAGGTATGCATGTATCACTGTAATATGATGTCTTTAACTCTTATGATATATGTATATATATATTTTGTTTTGCTCTGTTTTGTTTTGTTTTATGTGGGTACCGGGAGTCGACCTCAGGACCTCACGCTTGCCAGCAAGCGCTTGTGCCACTGAGCGATATCATCGGCCCTTTTTCTCCTTTGTGTGGGTTCTGGGAGTCGAACTCAGGACCTCGCGCTTGCCAGGCAGGCGCTTATGCCACTGAGCCATCTCACCGGGCCTTGTTTTTTTTTTTTTTTTTTGAGACAGGGTCTTGTTATATAGTTCAAGTTGGCCTTGTACTCACGATATAGCCCAGGCTGGCTTCGAACTCACAGCAATCCTCCTGCCTCAACCTCAAAGTGCTGGGATTACAGGTATGTGCCATCACGCCTGGCTTACAATATGTTTTTTAAAAATCAAAGTTAGGGGCAATGTCTAAGTAGGAGACAACAAGCTCCATTCTGTGTCCATCCCCAACTCAGCTAGTGATTAGAAAATCAGTGTTGGTTAGAAGAGTGTTTCTTTCAGGCAGCCTCTTCTGTTTGCTGGGAAATCTGATCCATACACTGTTTTAAAGGCAGGAAAGAAGTCAGCCCTGGCACAGGAGGTCGTAGCCTGGTGGTGGAACAGTTGGGACAGCCACATGGTTCAGACATCCAGAAAAAGCATATCGGGGTTGGGGGGGTGATCAGTGGTAGAGCATTTGCCCGCTGTGTATAAGGCCCTGGTTTCCACACCCAGCACCTTACGAAGTACGTCATAAAAGGGCTCCTTCCCAGCCAGGCACGGTGTGCACGCCTGTGATCACAGCACTCTGGGAGGCTGATACAGGAAGATCACAAATTCGAACCCAGCCTGGGCAATTTAGTGATTTAGTGAGATCCTGTCTCAAAATAAAAAATAAAAAGGGTTGTGGATGTAGCTCAGTGCAAAGGCCCTGGGTTCAATTCCAATACCACAATAAATAAATAAATGTCTCCCTCCTGCCACTGTTTACCATTCATTCAGTTCCCATGTGTCCAGCGCATTTTTATTTTCTTGTTTATCCTCTCCTGTACATCTGCTGCAGTGCTAGGGATTGAAGCCAGGCCTTGTTCTTGCTACAAAAATCCTCTCCCACTGAGCCACACCCCCAGCCCTCCTCTTTTACCTAAATGGGGACACACTTTTGGGCGCCTTGTCTTTTTTGTTACAATGTACCCCTTGCTGATCTTTCCAGAAGATACAGAAGAAACTTCCTTACTCTCTTTTTACAGCTGTATAATATTCCAACATGTGGAGGTACCATAATTTATTTCATGATTCCTTTATTGTTGAACATTTAACTTATTTCCAATCTTTCACCATTACATAACTGTAATAACCTTGTCTGCCATTTTGCATAGATAAGGATATCTATAGGAAAAAATTCTGGGGGTGGGATTACTGGATCTAAGGACATACATTTGTAACTCTGGTAAATACTAACTAGTTGCGTTTGACAGAGGGTGTCAATTTACCTGCTTACCAGCAATACTTGAGAGTGCTTGTTTTCTCATATCCTGGTTCATGGAGTATATATCCAAGTTTCTGGATATTTATTAGTATAATGAGTGGAAATGATATCTCCGCGCAGTTTTAGTTTTACTTATCTTATTATGACTGGAATGGAGCATCTTTCATATTAAGAGCCGTTTTTCTTTTCCTTTTTGTGGACCATCTGTTCGTATCTTTTGCTCATTTCTGCTTGGACTATTAATCCTTTTCTTATCAATTTTTGGAGACTTTCTAATATACTAGGGAAATTAGCCCTTTTCTGTGATATGTGTTGAAAATATTTTTCCAAATTTGTCATTCTCCTTTGATGTAGCATATTGTCCTCATCTATTTTGTTTTGCTATAACAGGATACCTGAGGCTGGATAATTTATAACAAACAGAAATGTATTGGTTCTGGAGGCTGAACAGTCTAAAATCAAGTCACCATTAGGTTGGTGCTGGTTCTTTGAATGCTACATCCTACTGAAGTTCCTCCCATGCAGAGCAGTAGAAAAGTACAAGGAATGGAAACCAGCCCTTTGATTATGGTATTAACCCCACCCATGAGAGTGGAGCCTTCATGGCTTAAACACCTCTGAGAAGTCCCACCTCTAAATATTGGCACAATGACAATTACATTTCAACATGAGGTTTGGAGGGGACCCACATTCAAGCTATGGCATTTATGCTAGCATTTGCCTCACAGAATTTTATAGTGTGGTTATATTTTGCTTTGTTTTTTGATATGTGGTCTCACTTTTTTTGTGCAGGCTAGCAGGTTTAAGGTGTCCTCCTGCCTCAGCCTTCCATGTGGCTGGAATTGCAGGTGTGTGCCACTGTGCCTGGCTTGTCTTGAAGATTGTTTTTTAAACTGGGGGTTGAAGTCAGGGCCTTAAAACTGAGCTACATACCCAGCCCTTTATATATATATATATTTTTTTTTTATTTTGAGATAGGGTTTCGCTAAATTGCTGAGTTGTCCAGGCTGGGAGCGAAACTGGCAAGCCTCCTGCCTCAGCCTCTTCTGAAAATCTAAGGCAAGAGTTTTGCAAGTTGGAGCCTTCTTCCTTCCTTCCTTCCTTTGTTCCTTCCTTCCTTCCTTCTTTCCTTTCTTCCTTCCAGTACCGGGAACCTTTGGCCTCACACGTGCTAGGCAAGTGCTGCACCACTGAGTTACATCCTCTGCCCTTTTTAAAAATTTTCTTCTGACAGAGGGTCTCCCTAAGTTGCCCATGCTGGCCTGGAATTTGTGATCCTCCTACCTCAGGCTCTTGATTAGCTGAGGTTTCAGGCGTGCACCACCAAGTTCATTCCTCACAGTTTATCTTACATCATTTATCCTCTCCTGTATCTTCCATCCTTTTGTCTATCTGTGCCTCCTTCCAGACATTATCTTCTGACTTGTTTCCTAGTTTATTTATCCTTGATTCCACTGTGCCTGTTGTTGCATCTATCCTCTGGGTTCTAAATTCCAGTTATTATACTTTTTCAGTTCTAGAATTTCTATTTGGTTCTTTTTCTAATGTGCTTGGTTATGTTTAGAGTTTGCAGTTCCCTGGCGATATTTTCCAGCTCCACTTCTATTGCCTCGAACATAGTAAAAGTATTTGTTGAGTCATTATTTCACCATCCCATTAACCAGAGCCCCTGTGTTTCTGTTAACTGTTTTTGTTTGTTTTGCAAACTGAAGATTGAACCCAGGGCTTCGGGCAGGCTGGACAAGTCCTCTTGCACTCAGCCACACACAGTCCTATTAACTGTAATTTCTTCTCATTGTTACTAACATTTTCTTTCTCCCCTTTGTGCCCAT
Source organism: Erethizon dorsatum (assembly GCA_028451465.1). Classification (NCBI taxonomy): domain Eukaryota; kingdom Metazoa; phylum Chordata; class Mammalia; order Rodentia; family Erethizontidae; genus Erethizon; species Erethizon dorsatum. The sequence continues at coordinate 38,434,168 of CM051826.1, forward strand.
TTAGCTTTGGCTCATGCCTGATACTGTTTCTAAACATTAATTTTAGGCCCAGTATGCTATTTTCCTCCGGAGATGATTTTTTTTTTTTTTTTGGCTCTTTCAGGTATTCTGGGTCTCTCAATACTAAGTTCAAAGTTTGATATTTTCTGGGCCACCCATTTGATCAGGAGCCAAATTAAGTAAAAGGGAGAGCTAGGTCACTTCAGGGTCCTCTATGCTCTTATCTCCTCGGAGTTCCAGCCTAAAAAGCCCAGGGACAGAGAGGTTTACCAGAGGCCCTGTCCTCACTGGATTGCACCTTTGTCCCTATCCCCGTGGGGCCGCCAGAGGTACTTTTATTTTATTTTATTTTATTTTTGGTACTGGGAATTGAACTCAGGACCTTGCGCTTGCCAGGCAGGAGCTGTGCAGATGTACATTTTATTTTATTTTTTATTTTTTATTGTTTTCTTTATGTGGGTACTGGGAACCGAACTCAGACCCTCGTGCTTGCCAGGCAGGCGCTTATGCTGCTGAGCTATCTCACCGGCCCAGGTGTACATTTTAGACTCTTATCAAATACTGTATTTCTGGAAAATGTGACTTCAAGTGCTTTGCTCTCCAATGTGCATTCCCAAACTTTCCTGGATCTCACCCAGTAATTGATCCTTATTAACTATTTCAATCCTTTAAAAATGTTTTGTTATATCTTGTCCACTTTTAACTTTTCCTGCACAGAAAAATATTGTTCTAAATTATCTATTTGGGTGGGGGGATGTAGCTCAGTGGTAGGGTGCTTTCTTACTGTGCAGGAAAAGACTCTGGATTTGATTGTAAACAAAAAAACCACAGCACTGGAAAAGCAAAAAAACAAAACAAAAAAAACCAAAAAGACCCAGTCCACTGCGACCAGAAGTCCTGGGTTGTGGGAGTAATTTTGTGTGATGAACCATCCTTGAATTCTTGGAATAAACACCATGTGGTCATGATATATTAATTTTATTATGTTATAGCCTGTTTCTTTCACATTACATTTGTAGTTTTTCAATTGCCATTAATTAGTGAGATATATCTATAACTATATATATATTTTTATAGTTATATTTTCAGTGAAGGCTTTATTAACTTTGGGATCAGTCCTGTGATCACGTTTTTAAAAGGTTTTGGAAGTTTCCCTTCTTTTCTTTATAGTCTGACAATTTAAGCAGCCCTAGTATTCTATTCTCTTCTAACATCTGACAGAATTACCCCGTGAAACCATCCAGTGCAGGTTTTAATTGTGTTCACTGGAACCCTTGCTGGGGGTTATGGCGGGGGCATAATCTAAATGACAGACTGCATTTGATGCACGCCAGTGCCCACAGCTGGAACTGCAGCAATTGTGTAGTTAAAAAAAAATTAGATAGAGTGTATTTTCAATAACACAAAATTATAAAAATTAAATTCTCATTTTTTATTGTTGCAAGAGTTAAAAAAAAAAACCTTTAAAGCCTTTTCTTCTACTCACTTTATGCTCTGGCCTTTTCAAAGACCCAAATTTGTGCATGGAACCACTTCCCGGGTATTTATTCTGCTCTAAAATGAGTCTAAGTTGCTTCAGGCCATAATAATAACAACCCTTTCTCCAGTCCCAAAGCTCATCTGTAAAATTTGACATTTGCTCATCAGGAAACAATTCTTGTTTGTAGTCCTCTAGTCTGTGCTATTCTTGTTCTCTCTCTCTCTCTCTCTCTCTCTCTCTCTGAAGAGGGTTTTTATCTCTTTGATTACTCCTATAAAGTAAGTAAATGTGATTATTAAGCAGAAAGATGAAAGCAAGATAAGGAAGCTGAGCATCAGGTATACACTCAGATTTTACAAAATCAAAACAAAAGAACAGGGCTGGGGATGTAGCTGAGTGGTACAGCCCTTGCCCAGCATGTGCAAGGCCCTGGGTTCGAGCCTCAGCACCTCAAAAATAAGCAAACAAACAAAACCTCACTAACAGTGAAAGCCCCAGACTCCTCCAAAACAAGGGCTATATTAATGGGCTGTTTTCTCATTTCCCCTTCCCGGGGAAAACTCAACTGAGAGTAAACAACCGAAGTGACCTTGTGTAATATGCTCTGCTTCTTAGGAAGTATTGGAGGTAAGATGTAATCCGGGGCTTCACAATAATAAAGACCCAAGACATCTGAACTGGAACTCCCTGCCTCCACAGACCTAAGTAGGAAAGAGGTTGAGAGTCAAGTTCAGGCCAAGATAAGTGGTTGAATTTCAGAAGGGTATTGTCAGTCTAGCCAGTGTGCAACGCTGCCATGTGACCTGTGTGAGATTCATTAGCTACTCACTAGGGGAAGCTAGAAATTCAAGTTGCCCAGATTCATGTCTGAGTCCTTCTCCAGATTGTAATCTCTTTGAAGTTACCTTTTTTTTTTGGTTGGTTTGTTTTGAGCCAGGGTCTCATTATGCAGTTCAATTTGCTGCGATCCTCCTGCCTCAGCCTCCCCAGTGCTGGGATTACAGGCTTGAGCCACCACGCCTGGCCAGGAATTATACTTCTTATCTCTGATTCCCGAGGGCTTGCCCCAGAGTATATTCTTAGTACATTAAGAAATGAAGTTGCTGTAATGCACCAGGCCTATAATCCCAGGATAGCTTCGAGTTCAGTGTCTGCCTGGGCTACATAGCCAGACCTTGTCTCAAAACCAACGAACAAAACTAAAAAGAAAAAGATGTAAAATAGCAATTTGTGTGAATGTCCCCATTCATTCATCGTTTGTGTGTGTCGGGAACTGTGCTGACTGCCAGTGACACAGGGCAGAGGACCACTCTGGACCCTGACGCTGCACTAATCGGGTCTCTGGTCCGTGACAAACACTGGAAGCTCTAGGCTGGGATGCAGTTCAGTGGTAGAGCATTAGCCCAGCATGTGCAGGCGCTGGGTCCGATTCCCCAGTTTAAAAAAAAAAGACTGGAAGCTGGAGGGTTGGGGACGTGGGTGAGGGCGCACCGTGTGCCCGGCAGAGCCTTTCCGCCCACCGTGGGCGGGGCCGACAGAGCACAGGGAAAGGGGACTCTCAGGGCTGGAGGTCTCGGACGAGGGGGCTCAGACGCCCAAGGCCCCTCTCGTCCGGGTCCCCGTGCAGCGAGCAACGGTGCTCTGCTCGGATGTGAAAAGACAAGAGCGCTGGAGCCGCCGTTCTGGCAGCCTCTGGCAACCCGAGACCCACCGGACGCCGACATTGTAATCGGCTTCCTTGCTGTTACCAGAGAAGGAAAATCGACACAGAGGTGAAAGGAAAGCGCAGGTGGTGGGGAGGCGGCTTCCTAAGGCCCGGAGGCGATCGCATCTAAATCAGGCAGTGGCGCCCCCTGCCGGACCCCAGGCCGTGCGGGGGGAGAGGAGGAAGCAGATCCAGAGAACGCGAGCGGTGCGTGCCCTGTTCCTTCCGAAGATAGAAACCAAAAGCTCCAGAGCCCAGATCTACAAAGGTTGCTCCAACTCTCCTCTTCCCCCATCTTTCCTACCCCTCAGGGGAGTCAGGAGGTAACTGGGAATGGGTGATTGGTTAAAACTCCATCTGTAGCCAGAGTCTTGGCTACCTACTCTGCTGGCCAAGTCACCACCCTCTGGTTCCTCAGTTCCTCTACCGGGCCCACTGCTGGGTTTGATCCGAAAAAAAAGTGTATGAACTATTACAAAACATATATCTTCCCTCTTTTATTGTTTGTTTGTTGAGACAGGGACTTGCCACGTAGTCCAAGCCAGCCTTAAACTCATGATGTTGCCCAGGCTGGCCTCAAACTCACAGAGATCCTCCTGCCTCAGCGTTCTGAGTGCTGGGATTACAGGTGCACACCACCACACTGGCTTCTTTTATTATTTATGGTACTGGGGATTAAACCCAGGACCTTGCTTGTGCTAAGCATGAGCTACACCTCTGTCCCTGTCCTGGACCCTGGGCACAGGTAATGATAGGGTTAGGGTTAGGGTTAGTGAGGTCTATATCTAGCTTATTGGCATCTCCCTTCATCCCTCTCCCAACAGTGTATCATTTGAGGATTTTTAAAAATACTTTAAACGCCCCTCAAGTTATTGTTTCCAAGTAGTGATAATTATAAATTCCCAACAAAAACTTAGAGGCATGTGTGCCTCTCTCAGGCTTTTCATTTCAATAGCTCTGCTAATTAAAAGCTATAATTTAAAAAATAATGACCTAACCATCTCACTTTGAAATTCAACAGAAACCTACCACTAAAATGTTGGACCAGATAATGGTAATGAATCCAGGCGCAATTCAGACTCCTGCTGGGCCCAGCCTGGCCCCCTTCCAGCAAAGGGCCTCCTGTGCCTCTGATTAGCAGCAATAGTTTTCCAAGCCATTTGGAGCGAGCTCACTACAGGGAGGATAAGTGAGCGATTTACGGGGCTGAGTGTTTTTTTGGACCCACTCCCACTGCTTATGGGGCAGGATGGAATATTTATCCCTTCCTCACCCTCATTCATTGTCGCTTGGTCAATTTCATTTTCTCCCCATCCTTCTTTGGCCCCTGGGGAAGAAGGTTGTTTGGGAAGTAACAAGCAGAAAGGAATCAGGACAAGGGAAACTAGCAATGAAACCAGGTGACGTAGCCAGCATCCTCAGTGGTTAATAAAATAATGAACAATGAAAGCAAGATTGCTTCCCACCTCCCATACCCCCTCCCTTAGCTGGGAATTGGGCATCTGTGCCAGGCTAAAAATAGTCTGATATTGTGGAACCTCCCCCGCTGCCCAGGCTCACCCCAGTCTCTGTGGGTGCCACCCGGTTGCTCAGCACCAGTGCGCGGACACTGGCCTCTGCCAGGAGTTGGGGGGGGCGGCTAGGAACTTTTTGAAGGAGCATCCAGAAGCAAGGAAAGGGCTCCCCACAGAGCCAAGGCAGGAAGAGTGAGCACTGACTGGGTGAGACCCTGGCAGAGCACAAAGCACGGACACTCTGGACCCGTCTGCAGGCTACAGAAGGGGAGGAAGGTGTTCCCGGTGTGTCCAGGGCAGGTACCCATCCCTAGGACCTAAGCTGGAGCGGCGATATCCTGGGGTGGCTGGGAACAGAGTCCAGTCTCCTAACAGTTGTCCTCACCCTGCGTGCTGCTGGGTGCCCAGTGCTTACAGCAAGCCCAGCACTTTGCTCAGAACCAATGGCGGACTCATTGCACTGATCACTGCAACAACCAGAAACCAATAACAATAGTTTTTTTTAGCGCTTTTATTTTCTCCAAGGCTCTTCCTAGATATTCTTTGTTTTGCAACCAACTATACTGCACAAGCCAAACAGTTCTAAGAGACAGTAGCATCCAGAGTTATCCTCAGAGGAAAGTGGTTACTTTTGGGGGGAAGAGGAAGTTCTTGCTCACCTTATGCTGTGTGACTGGGTTATTCTTCTGGTGCCAAAGCTTGGTCCTAGGATTGGGGCTACAATAGTTATAATACAAAGCCCGAGACCAGCTTACTTTATAAAGAAAAGAGGTTTGAGTGGAGGGAGAGGGAGGAAAGGGAATGAAAAATGGAATTAAGATTTGTTATGTACATGTACCAACTTCCCACAAGAATGTGAACATTATGTACTACACATATGTACTAATAAACTAAAATAAAAATTTAAAAAAGAAGTTTATTTAGATCACAGTTTTGGAGGTTCGTGGGCATGGCACCTGCATCTGCTTGGTTCTGGTGAGGGTGCTCAAGGCTGTGTCACAGCATGGTGATGGCAGTGGGGGGCACATGTGGGGCCAAGCACAGCACCAAACAGGAAGCCAGAGAGGAGCTGGGTACAGGCTTTTAAAACAACTTTCTTGGGCTAGGGATGTGGCTCAGTGGTAGAGCTCTTACTCTGCATACACAAGGCCCTAGGTTCGATCCCCAGCACCACAAAAAAAAAAAAAAAAAAAAAAAAGTAATGTAAAACAACTTTCTCTCTCTGTACTGGGGATTGAACTCATGGCCTCACACATGCTAGGCAAGTGCTGTACCTCTGACATACATCCCTAGCCCTTTTTAGTTTTTATAATTTTTTTTTTTTTTTTTTTGTGGGTACCGGGGGGACGACCTCAGGACCTCGCGCGCCAGCAGGCGCCCGTGCCACTGAGCGATATCACCGGCCCCTTTTTCGTATGTGGGTTCCGGGAGTCGAACTCGGGCCTTCACGCTTGCAAGGCAGGCGCTTAAGCCGCTGAGCCGTCTCACCGGCCCTGTTTTGTTTTGTTTTTGAGACAGGGTCTCACTATATAGTTCCAGCTGGCCTTGAACTCACTATGTAGTACAGGCTGGCCTTGAACTTGCGGCAATCCTCCTGCCTCAGCCTCCCAAGTGCTGGGATTATAGGCATGCGCCTCCATGCCTGGTTTAATTTTTATAATTTTAAAACGGATACTTGCTAAATTGCTCAGGCTGGTCTTGAATTTGTGATCCTTCTGCCTTAGCTTCTCCAGTGGCTGGGATTCCAGGCTTGGACCAATGCCCCCAGCTCCAACAGTCTTCTTAGGAGACCAAACAAAGGATCATGTGACAACCACCCTGGAGGGCTCAGCCTCGGTGAGTAAGGACTTCCACTAAGCCCCGCCTCTTCAGGGCCCCACCACCAGTACCCACTACACCAAGGACCAAGCCCCCAACACGGGAACCTTGGGCATAAACCACACCCAAACCAGCCTGGGGTACATAGTAAAATCAAGGCCAGCCTGAACTACACAGTGAAACCCTGTCTCAAAAAAACCAAAATAAAACCCAAAAAGCAAAACATATATATAGATAGATAGATCTATCTATCTATATAGATAGATAGATAGATATATCTATATATCTGCATTTTCTTCTTCTTTTTCTCCTTCTCCTTCTTCTTTTAAGTTGTCTTAGTTACTTTTCTCCAAGGCTGGGCTGCATGGCAGAGGGCCATCACAGAGGAGAAACAGTCCATGGCACGGCAGGCAGGAGGCAGCAAGCAGCAGCAAGCCCACCTTCTTTCTGTCCCTTTATATTCCATCCAGGCTACAAGCCTATTGATTGATGCCACTCATACCCAAGATGGGGCTTCCATTATCCACATCCTTAATCCCAGTATCACGCCATTAATCCACATTCATACACCCTAATCCAGCCATCTTTGAAATTCTCCACATGTGACCACTTGAGGCTTTGGGGGGACATCTAGATACAAGCCATACATAAATCATTATTTTAATTGTACACACCTATGGGGTACAGTGTGATAATTCAATGTGTGTGTTCAATATGTACTGAGCAAGTCAGGTAATTAGCATTTCCATTTCCTTGTCATTACTTTGTGTTTGGAACCTTTGAGCTCGTCTCTTCTAGTTATTCATAAAAGATAGAAAGTTGCTGTGAGCTCTAGTCCCAGAGGTATTCCAGGACAAAGGGCTTGGAACTATCAGACAGGCAAGTCCTTACCAGATAGCATCGGATGGATCTTACATTCCAGACTGCAGGGCAGGTACAGCAACCTCCGGCACTGTGTCTAAGGTAACATGACTGAGGGGCCTGAGCAGGAATCTGCTGACTTCTTCCCCCCATGTCCTGGGCCCTCGTGTGCTCTTTTCCCAGCTTCCGTCAACCCTTCCCTTGCCAGGCCCCTCCCTGGCTCTGACCTATTTTCCTAACAGGTTCTTACCTGAATCCCCTTCATAGGTTGCTTTTAAGAAAGAAAAATGAAAAAGCAACATACCCATTTTTCAGTGTTTGGAATCCATCAGAAACAGGGTCAAGGGGACAGTTTTGTAATGTTTAGGGATTCTAGCAATGATTTCATATTGTTTTGTGTCTGCCAGTGAGAGGAAAGGTGTAGCGATAGCATTTGGTTTAGGTCCTATCTTTTCATTCTTTGATGTTTCTGGGATATAGAAACATCTGATCCTGTAGAGCTGGAATTTTTCTAGAATATTTTGAATTTGTTTTGGTTTCGGAGACAGGGTCTCACTTGTCGCCTAAGCTGGCCTCAAACTCCTGGATTCAAGTGATCCTCCTGCCTCAGCCTCACAAGTAGTTGGGACTACAGGCATGTGCCATTGTGCCTGACTTGAATACTCTGATTTTTAAATATCAATCCAGGTTAATCAGTAATGACAGCTTGTCTAACAGTCTAACAGTCTCTATTTTGTGAGCCCTGATGTCAGCCGTGGGCCGATGTTCTTGCTCTTGCTGCTTGGCAAGGTCAAATGTTGCAGCTTTAGGTGCAAGACTGGAGGCTCATTCCTTAAGATCAAAGGTAAAGCCTTATAAGCACATTTAGCGAGGTGGGATTTGGGTTTTCAAAGGCTGCTGTTTCATTGATGGACACATCGATTTACTCTATCTCAAATCCTCAGAGCAAAACTATCAAATATCAACTCTTGGTGCCTGCAACTTCTCCAGCAATGACCTGAGACAGGCTTTCCCTGCTGGGGTTCAACAGGGAGTCTATTAATTGATCGTAGGATCTATGTGATTGCAATTTAGGGATATTTGCATTTCGAATGAGGCAGAGTTCGAGTTTAAGCCATTCTTCTCTTCCTTTCCCTCTCTTTTGACAGAAAAGGGGCTCTTGAAGAACAGAATCCTCTCTGGCTTATCTTTGTTTCTCCCCAGCACTTCTGGCAAAGCATTTTGATCAAGAAATACCCATTAAATGGAATCGAATGGAATCTGACCTTTTGTCTTCAGGAAGATTTTGCATATTGCGAACAACTAGTACAACAGCTAAATAATGAAGTCAATATTTTAGCTCCTGTAACCGAACAGTGTGGAGTAGAGCTTCAGGGATGATTTACCTTAGTCCTTAAATAACATAGTGGTGCATGCCTCGAACTCACAGTGTTCCTCTTGCCTCAGCCTCCCAAGTGCTGGGATTATAGGCGTGCACCACCATACCTGGCTTTGAGAACAGTATTATTTTGACAGCTTGTACTTGAGTTTATGTAAGAGATTACCTTGTTCTTAGGAAATAAAACACTGAAGTCCCTGAGGGAAAAGGAGCATGATGCCTGCAACTTTCACATTGTTCAGTGACAACTAACTCTCCTCTCTCTCTCTCTCTCTCTCTCTCTCTCTCTCTCTCTCTCTCTCTCTCGATCATGCAAATAGAGCAAAAGTTTCAAATTGGTAAATCTGTGTAGAGGATTATGGAAGGTCTCAGTGCCTAGGTTTGCGCTCTGCCTCACTTGCTTGCTAGCTGACTCTGAACTTAACCTCTCTGGGCCCCACTTTCTCCATCTGTAAAATGGAGCAATAGCAGTGTCTATCATGAAAAGAGATTAGCCGAGTCCGGCTCACTGTAAGAGCCTAATAAATATCAGCTGTTTTTATTATTGCTATTATCCCACACTACTCATAGTTCTTGGGAAAAAGAGGTATAAATATAAACTGTCCTTTCTAGGGGCAAAACCAGGGATAGCAGACCAAGGGAGGTCCTTCCATGTCACCCCCATATGGGAAAGACTCGATCCTGTCTCACATTTTGTATGCATATGGTAATAGGCTTTATGTGTTTTTCCGCAACTTGCCTTTTTCACTCAACATGATATCTTAGAGAACTTTCCATAATAATGGCAATACTATACAGCTGCATGTGGTGGTGCATGTCTGTAATCTCAGCACTCGGGAGGCTGAGGCAGGAGCATTGCCATGAGTTCAAGGCCAGCTTGGGCAGCATAGTAAGTTCAAGGCCAGCCTGAACGATATAGTGAGACCTTAAACCACATGCCAGTAATATTAAAAGTTACTGACATTTACCGTGTGCCTTGCATGTTCTAAGTATGTTCTTGTATTATTTAATCCTCACAACAATCCCATGAGACAAATTTTCTTGTATCACCATTTTGTGGATAAGGAAACTGAGATTCTGAGTGGTTAAGTAACTTGCCCAAAGCCATAGCATCAGAATTTTAACTTAGCTGGTTTCCAGCACCTGTAGCACTATATGTTTCCATGTAGGTATCTGAAGACCTACTTCATTGGAAAAAGGGGATGGTGAGCAGTGAGGGGGCTATGCAATATTCCATACAACGATTAGCTCAGTCATTCCCCCACTGATGGATACCTAGGTTACTTCCAAACGTGCTATTTAAAACCATGCTGCAATATACATCATTGAACGAGCCTTGATAATATTACTATGTGTATGAAATCAAAGAAGAGGAGAATAAAATAAAAAATATTAGAGGGAAAACAATATGAGCAATGAAATAAGGGAAGTAATATTGGGTTATAACGCAAAGTTATATTAAATTTACACTAAATATCCATGAGTCCATAATGATATATATATATATTATATATATATATATATGCTTGAATAAATAAATACATGGAAGAGAGGACATAGATCTCCAATGCAGAATTTCAAATAAATTTTGCAGATACTGTACTCTGCTGTCAAAGGGGAACATAACTCCCCACTCCTTCAGTGTGAGTAGCACAGGAGAAAGAGTAACTTATAGCAGGAAACCTGACAGAACTACCCCAGCCACGTGACCAAGGTCTGCATCAGCAATAGTAAATTGTGTCATTAATGTGCATTGTTGATATGATGAGACAAAAATGCTATTATACCTATGTGGTTCTCCCGCCAAAAAACCCCATAATCTCAGTTGTGTTAGCTTTTTGTCACTACCACAAATACCTGAGATAATCAATTTATAAAGAGAAAACATTTATCTTGGCTCATAGTTTTGGAGATTTCAGTCCATGGGTGCTTGACCGTGATGCTTTCGGGCCTGTAGTGAGGCAGTATATGGTGGCAGGAGCAGGTGCCAGAGCAAAGCGGCTCACCTTGTGGCCAGGAGGCAAAAAGGAGAGGAAGAGGAAGGGGCCGTGGTCCCACAGTCCCTTTCCAAGGAGCTCCTCCAGGCACCACCTCTTAAATAACAGACACTACCCCACAGCTCCCAACAGCACCATGCTGGGACCGCACCTTCAACATATCAGCTATCAGAGGACTTTCCCGAGCACGTACAGCAGTGATGGCGAGCCTTTCAGAGCTTTCAATGATACAAACAGCCCACTGTGGCACATGTGCCATAGGTTCGCCACCACTGACGTACGCCATCTGTGCAATCACGCAAAAACATCAGGACAATTCCAGGAGTGCGGCTTAGGAGAGAGAAAGACTAAATGTAACATGATCTCTTGGATGGGAACCTGGAACAGAAAAGGAGCATCTGAATAAAGAAATTTGAATAAACTGTGGACTTTAGTTAATAACACTGAGTGTTCATATTGGTTCCTTAATTGAAGGGAACAAACCATAGTAATGTAATATGCAAATGACAAGGCCAATGGGGTTTAGGGTATGTGGGAATTCTCTATAATAGCCTCTCAGTTTTTCTACACATCTAAAATCATCCTAAGAAATATAGTCCAGGTGGGAATAATGGTGCACACCTGTAATTCCTGCTACTGAAGCAGGAAAATACAAATTCAAGGTCAGCCTGGGCAACTTTGTGAAACTGTCTCAAAAAAAAAAAAAAAAAGTGCTGGGGGCCAGGTGTGGCGGTGCACACCTGTAATCCCAGCACTCTGGGAGGCTGAGGCAGTAAGATCACGAGTTCCAGCCCAGCCTGGGCAATTTAGCAACGACTTAGGGAGACCTTGTCTTAAAAAGAAAAAAAGGGGTGTGTGGCTTACAGTGAAGGTACTGGGTTAGATCTCCAGCACCTGGCCTGGGGGGGAGGGGGGGAGGAAGGGCGCTGAGGCTGTTGCTCAGTGCTTCTAGGTTCAACCTCCAGTAAAACGACAACCAAACCAAAAAGAAGAACACACACACACACACACACACACACACACACACACACACACGAAAGGGGAGGAGCCAGGGCAAGCAGAACAGTCTGGCTTCTGTAAGGGATGGGGGTGGAGCAGCAAGGGTTGACTTTGGCCACCTGAGGAAAGGAGGAGCAATCGGGTGCAGACACATTCTTGAGGCTCGGACAGGGAGCTGAGGGTTCACACCTGAACGCCTCGGTTTTTCCTCTGTCACGAGAGGTGAGGGCGGGGCTATGCTGAGCAAGGGGCCGAAGGAACAACTGCGGTTCCAAGAGACGAAAACTTAGAGTCCTTAGGAGGAGTGCAGGACAAAGCTGGTCAGAGGCAGAAAGGAGCGATTTCCTCTCTTTACACAGATGAGAAGAAACTTACATGTTTGCTGCTGGCGGGACCCAGAGAATCCCGAGTGGCAGTGAGCGAGCCACAGGCATTGTCTCTCTCCTTGGAGTTCCACACACTGACCAGCAGAGGGCGCTAAGACGCCGTCCACATTTTCTTTGCTTTTACCACACCCCGATTCTCTTTTCCAAAGTCCCAAGCTTTTAATTCTAAAAGTTAAAAGAAAAAGTTTTCTGAGTTAGCCATGTTTAAAGAATGAGAAATTCTGAGAAACAGCCTAAAGGAACGCACCTTCGAACAAGAATTATGCTTCCTAGAGCGAGTTCCTTTTCCTTGCCTCCCTCAGGGGGCCTCAGAGGACAGCTGGCAGAGAGACCCGTTGTGGCTCACCGTGTCCAGTGCTGTTCAAGTGCTGTCGCCTCGAATCCTCACCACCACCTCTGAGGTGGTCGCTAGAGTCACCTCCATTTTACAGACAAGTTAAGGGAGTCACAGGTTGGTTTAGGAAGTTACATGAAGTGGTCTGTCTGACTCCAGGCTATAAACCATATACCTGTTTGATTTCAACCAATTAATAATTATGCAACAGGTGTGCGAAGTACTGGTCTGCGAGATGCAAAGGATGCTGTGTTGGTAAAATTGGGAGGCTGCAAATTCTCTCCATTTCTATGTGTGTCAGCACTCTGGAGAATCTAAAAGGTCAGGCGGCAAAGAACATGCGTGGCTTTGTTCAAACTCAGCATTTCTTAAATCTGCTACCATGAGGCCTGAACAGGGCAATGGTGGTGAGGTGAAGGGGAGGAGGCAGCTGGAGATCAAACCAGGATGTACAGTTGCTGGCCTCGATAGGCCATGAGCTTGGGGGTGGCCGAGAGGGATGGATGATGGGGGGGCATATGTGGGATGCTTCTTGGGTTTTTGGCTGGACCAACTAGGTAATGATGGTTTTGCTCTTTTGTTCACATATTCATCAAGAATAGAAGCCAAAGAAAAGAACTGGGCTTGGTCCAGGTATCTGCAGAACAATCATCCGGAAGTTAGTCACAGATCTGAAAGTCTGGAGGAAGGTTGCAACTGGAAATTGAGACCTGACATATAAGGGATAAGTGGAAGAAAAGGAGCCAGTAAAAGAGACAGAACAGCAGTGGGAAGAGACCCAAAGGAGGAGCACATGCCAATAGGGGAGCCCAGGTACTGGAAGGAGCAGTGCACAGCATCAGAGTCCCTAGGGAGAGCAAGAAGGGTGAAAATGGTGGGGCCGCTGTACCAGTCATCGGGAGGTCATGGATGAGTGCAGTTTCACCAGTGTGGACAGGGGCTTCTACGGATTACTATGGATGAATAAATGAGCTGGGGTGAGGTGAGGCAGTGAGGGGATTTCTGGGGTGCGGCAGGATCCCTGGAGGTTAGGGCTGCATGCGTGAGCACTTCTGGCAGTCTCCAAATACCGCCGCAAGCAGCTCCTCTAATTCATGTACTGTACACACCTGCCACTCAGTTTACCAGGAGGTGGAGTTGGTCTCCCTTCCCCTTTTGTCAGGCTGGCCTGGCTATTTGCTTTGACCTCAGGGGTTGGCAGAAATGGTGCTCATGGCCTCCCAGGCTCAGTTCTTCAAAGAACACTGGCAACTTCTTCTTCCTGCTTCTTGGAACCCAGCAGCCCTGCTTCTGTAAGGGCGTCCAGGGTCCCCGCTGCAGCAGCTGGCCATGCAGAGAGGTCACGCAGTGTACGAGGCTTGGAGGCGAGAGCAGCCTTCTTGGGCACTCCAGCTTCACATAAGCTCCCAGCTGAATGCAGTAATGAAGGTGACCCTACCTGATATCACATGAAGCCACCAGCCATTAATCAACCTGCAGAATCATGAGAAATAATACATGGATATTTTAAGTCACTAAATGGGATAATTTGTCACATGTTTATGGGCTGAGAGGAAGGAGCAGAAGAAGAATGACTGATGGGCAAGTTTGCTAGAAGACTGAAGAGCTGGCCTGGGAGGGTCAGCCACTTCCTCCTATGACACAAAAGCAAAGACAGTGCATGGAAGTGTTACAAGGTGGGAGGAGGGACTGAAGTTGGGGACTCCCCTGCCCGAGGGACTTCTGCTTTCTTTGTGGACAAAGAGGGTGAGTCCTTGGTAAGAGTGAGGTGCTAGGGTGAGAGAGGGCATAGGTGAGCCCTGGAAGCCTGGCTATGTGATGGGGGGCCCCTCGACATGCACCCACAGGACATGCAGTGCACAGAGGGGCACTGGGCAGTGGGAGATTCTAATTCAGATCCTGGCTGGGCCTGGAAAGTGGCAAGTCACTTCTCTTTTTGGGAATTGGACTTGATTAGTCATCTTTAACCATTTTTGTGTTGTAGATTTCCCCTGACAATCTGATATAAGCCCATAGTTGTAACATTTTAGGTATACATCGTGTTGTTGCTGTTTGCTTGTTTTGAGACAGGGTCTCACTATGTAGTTCAGGCTCATCGTGAACTCACTATGTAGTCCAGGATGGCCTTGAACTCACAGCAATCCTCCTGCCTCAGCCTCCTGAGTGCTGGGATTACAGGTGTGCACTACCATGCCCAGTTTACAATACATATTTTCTGTGCCTGTCTTTTTGCACCCCCCTAGAATGTAAACTCAATGAGGGCAGGATTTGGTCACAGACTAAAACAATGCCTAGTACTTAGCAAATGTATCATAAATACTGATGAATAGATCGGGGGATTCAGAGACCACCCTCCCCCTCAGCGTGAAGTTAGCCCAAGTTCAGAATCCTGGAATAAGATAATCGCTTCTTGTTCCAAAACTCTTGGAGTCCATAAAATTCCACCCGAGTCTTTCTGCTGCAGTCCATGCCATGCACTCTAACAAAAACAAACAAAGCTCCAGCCCTGGGCCCTGGGACAAAGTATTTTCTCAACAGCTCCTGTGTACAAGGGTCCCAGGAGTTATATAAATGCATCTGTATTTTATCATCCCAATTTTTTAAATGAGGAAACTGAGATGCAGAGATATTAAGTAATTTGCCTAACGTCACCAGGCTGGCAACCTTAATCCTGGTGAGAGCCAGGATCTGAGCCTGAGTCGAAGTCAAAATCCATGGAAAGGTCTTTCTTCTAGGCAGTGATGCCCCCCTTGAGGGTCGCGCTCATTCCTCCCACAGGGTTGCTGGGCCCTGCTGAGGGGGAGACCCACATAGCACAGTGGGCGTAGGGGGTGGCAGTAGCTGAGGACAGGCCTCAGACCCACCAGAGGCGCGGCAGTCAGGCACATTCCTAGGAGACCTGGTTACCTCTTCCTGCCTGGTAGCATCTTCATCTGCTGCCAGGGCCCTGGACCCAAAACCCTTTCTCCAATGGAGCCTCCTTCCGGGCTCCTCCAACCCCAGGGGTAAAAATACTCCAGGCCGGCTGTGTGTCCACCCATGGAATGCTTCACCTCCAGGGGACTCTTTCCACATCTACGAAATGGGCACAAACATACTCGTGTGCGACCTAAAACTAAGACAGACCAGGGCAATGCGAGGGGAACATAAGCTGGAGACGGGGTAAGCAGGGGCTGAGGGACCCGGAGCCCCGGCCCCTTCTGCCAGCCTGACTGGTGGCAGGCTCTGCGCAGTGACCACAGTGTCCTGTGCCTCGGGGTGCCGCGCTCCACCGCGCCCCCCCACCCCCGGCTTCGGCTCTGGGTCTTAGCTCATAAATCTCCTTCGCACAGAGGGCCATAAATCAGCGGGCTGGTGGAAGGACCCCCCCCAGCTCCCAGCCCCCAGCCCCCCCTTGTGGAGAGGCGGGGCGCAGGAAGCCCCCGGGACAGGGTGGGCGTGGCGCCCCAGGCCCGCCCCCTGCGGCGTGTTAATTACAGGCCTGCTGGGACCTGATTTACTGCAGAGTCTGAGCAGCCAGGGGCTGGGCAGCCACCTTCCCCCAGCCTGAGAGGCTGCCAGAGTCTCAGAGCCTTGTTTAAATAACAATCTTGATAGTAACAAAATGTAATATGTTTATATCTAAATTAAATACAAACGTAATGCAATAGCTAACTTTAATTGAGAGACCGTGTGCTAAGCTGGGCTACACACTTTATTAATTCACTCATCAAATATTTATTGAATTCCTATTGGGTGCCAGGAGTCTTGCATATATTGTCTCCCGAACATTCCCAAACAGCCTTGGAAATTATTCTTTAGGGTTCCCATTTTGCAGATGAAGAAATCCAAACAAGAAGCAATTAAGTGTGTGGTCCAAGGTCAAGTGGCTTGTATGCGGAGGCTTCAGGACTCATACATACTCCTGGCCATTTGCCCCTGAATTTAAACTTTTAGACTAGATCATCCTGCCTCTTCGTTACCACTTACCTCACTATCTTCCTGCTCCATCGTCGGTAAAGTGTGCGCCTTCGGGCAAATACCTTAGCCTCAGTTGTCTTCATTGGCAAGCGAGTATTCTGCCCTACCTACCCCATGAGGAGCTAAGGGGATCAAATCCAGAGGAAGCTTATGAACATGCTTTAAAACGGCCCAGTAAGTTCTATGTGAAAGCACATTAGCTAAGGCGGTCTTAAATGCTGTAATCCTCAGGACTCAGTGGCTCACACATAAACCTTCACTTACTGCGCACGAGCATTCAGTGTGGATGTCCCTGTAGAGACCGCTTTCCTGGGCAGGTCTCCAGGCACCACGGACAGTCCAGATTTCTTCCATCTGTGGCTTTGCTGTTTTTACCCTGTGGCTGCCATGGCTGCCCAAGGGGCCGGGAAGCCAGCGAGAAGGGGAAAACATGGAGGTTGTAGATGGGAAACTGTTGTGGGCAGGCTTGGAAGTGCTGCCCATGACTTCTGCTCATACTCCCCAGAGAATTCAGTCAGCGGCAGGAAAGGCGGGGAAATGAGATAATTGCTGTATTCATTACCTTACTGCAAAACAGAGCATGTAAAAAAAAAACCCGGTTTAAAATAACAATAAACATTAGTTAGTTCATGGGTCAAGATTTTAGG
Organism: Erethizon dorsatum; assembly: GCA_028451465.1. Lineage (NCBI taxonomy): Eukaryota > Metazoa > Chordata > Mammalia > Rodentia > Erethizontidae > Erethizon > Erethizon dorsatum. The sequence continues at coordinate 38,451,247 of CM051826.1, forward strand.
GGTGGCCTACCTGTGTCATTGTCTTCCCCTATCGTGCATGATGAAGTAGGCATGAAAACCCTAAAACACCTGCAGCACTTTTGTCACCATGAGGAATGCCTCACTGAGCAACATACACAGAAGAGGTATGAAAAAGTCAGACTAGTCATAGAACTAGACGGAGGGATTCTGAAGTTCCTATGAAAGAATAGGGGGCCGGGGATATAGCTCAGCAGTGCAGTGCCTGCCTGGCAAGCACGAGGTCCTGAGTTCAATTCCTGGTACCAAAAAAGAAAAAAAAAAAAAAAAAAAAAGAAAGAAAGAGTAAAGGGCCAAGAACATCCAAGACAAAGCTGAAAATGAACAAAGAGACTAGAGGATTACCCAACCAGACACTGGAGGCTGGAGGTGGCATGGCAGAGATGTAGTACTGCAAATCAGTGGAGACAGGGTAACTATTCATCAAAAGGAGCTGTAAAAATTAACACCTGAGTTCCAGTGATAAAAATCATCATAGTGATAATAACTGTTACCATGTGTTTTTTGACATCATTTAATGACATCTACAAAGCACTAGATTGGTTTATTTATTTAGGTACTGGGGTTTGAATCAGGGCCTCATGCATGCTAGGTAAGCAGTTTATCACTGAGTTACATCTTCATCCAGGAAGTCTAGTTTATCCCATTTTATTCTCACACTAACCTTGCAAGATAGGTATTATCATTTATTATCTCCACTTGAAAGATGTGAAAACTGAATCTCAGGAGGGCAAAGATGGCGTCCTGAGTCCATACAACGCTCTTAGCTCTTGGCCCGGGACATGCCCGTTTTCCCTCTCCGCAGGAGCAGAGCCCTTTCCCGAGAGCTGCTGGCCTTCAGCAGCCCTGCCCAGGGCACAGCCTCCTCCTACACCGAGCCAGCCCCGGACCTGGAAGCCCTACTTTACTCCCCACCGCTCCTGGGCACAGATCTAGCCCCAGACTCTGGCTACTTTGTCATTTCCTTAATGAGAAGCCAATCACAGGGTCATTAGTGGGTGGAGGTGATGAGGAGTTTGGTCCGGGGGTGGGAGGGAGGACGGTGTTCTTGGTTATCTGGATGATTTACAGCTGCAGCCAGACTGCTCTGGGTCAGGAGAAAGTAAATATTCACAGAGAACCTGCATGGCACCTGTGCTGAGAGCTTAACCACTCTGTCTTACTGAGTCCTCACAAGTCTGATGAAGCTGTGGTATCACACATCCCCATCTTACAGGCAAGGAAACTGAGGTTCAAAGAGGTGAAGCATCTTGCCCAAGCCTGTAGCACTAATAAACAGTGGTCTTACTCCAGGACCCAAACAACCACTCTGCTGTCCTGTCATAGGCACAGCAGCGGTGAGCGCGGGTGAAGGGCCGACATACTCTGGCCTTAGACCAAGACGGAACAGCTGTCGGGAGGTGCCTGAGGGAGGGACACTGCAGTGGGGTGGGGGGAAGAGCCAAATGTGTGCATGAGCTTGGAAGAAGGAATCGCTGGGGTGCTGTGTAAATTTGTCAGGAGATGATAATAACAAGTAAATATATATTTTTGGTTTGTTTTGCTTTTTTTTTTGTGGGTACCGGGGGTCGAACTCAGGACCTCGCGCTTGCCAGGCAGGCTCTTATGCTCCTGAGCCATCTCACCGGCCCCATGTTTTGCTTTTTTTGAGACAGGGCTTTGCTATGTAGCCCAGGCTGGCCTCGAACTCACAGTGATCCTCCTGTCTCAGCCTCCTGAGTGCTGGGATCACAGGTGTGCACCACCACACCCAGCCTACAAGTAAATATTATTAAATGCCTACTGTGTGCCAAGTCCTGTGCTCAGGGCTTTGTGTGAATGGTATCATTTAATTCTCACAATTTTATGAGGCAGTTATCAATCTTCAGGGATTTGGTAGTGCTAGGGCTTGAATTTGGGACCTCACACAAGCTAGGCAAGTGCTGTTATCACTGAACTACATCCCTAGTCCTCCAATCCATTTTACAGATGAGGAGACCAAGGGACAGTGAGCTTAAGTCACCTGGCCCAGCTCTTGAGGCTGGAAATGGCGGGGACAGGGGACTGGCTTGGGAGTATGAGCAAAGGAACAGATGTTGCTTATTCTCTACTCTGAATTATCAGGATTCTTGGCTGGAAACAACAAAATCCAACTCTGATCTCTTAAGTGGGAGAGCGAGGTATTGGGCAACCCTGAGGTAACTCACAAGATCGACTGAAAGGCTGGGGAATTAAGTTTGGGGGCTGAGAGTGTAGCTTGGCAGTACGGTGTTTGCCTAGCGTGTGTGAGGCCCCGGGTTCCATCCCCAGTACTCCAAAAATCAGTTTGGGAAACTCCTAGGAGTGACAGGAAACTTGGGCAGCTGGCAACCTCCTCCTCATGTCCCCAGGACGCTGAAGGCCGCTGGCCCTGGTCCTGGCAAAGTGATTTCTCCACTGTTGCCTGTTTCTTTGGGACACCTGCTCCAGACTCAGGTCAAGGAGCCACGTGCCTCAACTCCTATCTTCGCTGCTGGGAATCTCTGCCTCCCGGGGCCCCACCACGGAGGCCTCCCTCCTCCAGACAGGAAGATGTCCAATTGCTGCATCACACAGCAACCACACGGCCTCCGTGAGCCCCTGGTGCCCAAGGTCCCCCAGCTACCCAGAAACAGGTACCCTGTGTTGGTAGTTGGACCCTAGTTCAGAAAGCCGACCACTAAGAGGTACCCAGAAACCTCAGCCCTCCAGTCCTGAAGGAGGATGTGAAGGTACTGCCTCCCTTATGTCACCTGCTAATCCAGCGGGCACCCCACGTGCTAGTTCTGTTTGCTTTTTTCTTTTTCTTCTTCTTTTTTTGTTTTTGAGACAGGGTCTCACTACATAGTGCAGGCTGGCCTTGAACTCACAGCAATCCTCCTGCCTCAGCCTCCTGAGTGCTGGGATTACAGGCATGCACCACCACACCTGGCCAGTTCTGTTTTCTGAACAGGTGCTGAATCCAGTTCCTCTCTCTCATCACCTGCATAGCTCGGACCCCTGTCTTCTCTCCTGGGTCCTTACTTCCTAACTAGAGTCTGTCTTCGGCCCATTCTCAACACTGCTCGAAGGTGCTAAGTTACTATTCCATATGACTGTGTCACTCCTCAGTTTAACAACCTTTTGGTTCCCAGCCACCTATAGGACCAAACACAAGACTTCTTCCATGATGCCTCGTGATCTCCAGCCCCACCTCCCATCACTCCCCCTTCTCCCACTTCAGTGTCTGGCAAGGTCAAACTCATTGTATCGGCCACATCATCCTTCAATGTCTTATCCACCAGGCTTTGGCACATGCGGGTCCCTCAGTCTTCAATACCCTTTCATGCGCTGCTTGGCAAACTTTCATTCATCTTTTGAAATCCAGTTCAGGCATAATCTCCCCTGTAAAAGCTTTTCTGACCCCTCAGAGTTTCTACTCTTTCCTCTGCACCACTTCCAAACCTTATCTTTTATTTCTTGCCACTGAAATAATTGGTGCACAAAATGGCCCTCCCCACTAGACACCAATGTCCTGGAGGGCGAGGATCATGCCAATTTTGTACCTCATGGTTTTTTCATTACCCAACCCAAGACCTGGCAGATAGTAGGTGCTCAATAAATATGGTGTGTAACTACATTAGCCAGGAGAAGCCGAGGTCACAGGGGGTAAATGAAAGGGAAGAGTTTCAGGAGACTGGGGTTTGGGAGGTGGCATGAGCCAGGCTCCATAGCTTAGGAGGGGTGACAGTTGAGGCAGGAGACGGAAGGAGAGAAGAAATAAATTCTAGGAAGTAGGGAAAGAGCAGCCTGAACACATTCATATTTCCGGGGAGGCAGTGGGAAAGCTGCGAAACCTGGGGAGGGACAACTGAGAATGCAGCGTCCCCAGCAGAGATGGAATAGAAACAGAAGAGGGCGCCACCCACCGCACAGGCAGGAGGCAGGGAGGGACTGAGCAGTTGGGTGCTGCCTGGAAAGGGTAGGGTAGAGCAGTAGAGGAAGAGGATAATGGCTTTTCTTTGGTCTTTTAAGATCTGTTAAGTGAGGGAAGAAATATTTAAATATTCATGTATTCCTATCTCTTGGCAAACAAAAGCAGATGTGTCAGAGGCCTACAAGAGAGGGCACCCTCAAGTCTCTGTCATCAGTCTGAGCTCTATCTTACTCAGCCCCAGGCCTACCTTGCACCCACTGGAATTCAGATACCCTCTCACCTCAGGGCCTTTGCACTCACTCCTCCCTCTGCCTGCATCCTCCCCAAGATGGCCACAATCAGGTTCTTACCCAGATGTCACCTTCTCAGGTGGGCTTTCCCTGACACCCCATCCCATATTGATACTTCCTAGCTTTCCTGGTGTTATTTTTCCTGTACCGTTTATCACTGTCTAACATACTTCTAATAGTACTTATTTACTGCACAAATTGCTTATTTTATTTATTTTATGTGGGTACCGGGGGGGTCGGACTCAGGACCTTGCGCTTGCCAGCAGGCGCCTGTGCCGCTGAGCGATATCACCAGCCCTTTTTTTCCTTTATGTGGGTCCCGGGAGTTGAACTCAGGACCTTGCGCTTGCCAGGCAGGGGCTTATGTCCCTGAGCCATCTCACTGGCCTTTATTAATTGCTTTCTGCCACAACACAGTGACAGAGATCTCCCCGGGGACAGGATTTTGGCTGTTTCATTCACTGTTCTACCCTAGTAACCACACCTGCGGGTAGTCAATAATTTTTCGCCGGGCTGGATGTGTAGCTCAGTGGTAGAGTCCTCGACTATCATGCACGAGGCCCTAAGCTCCATACTGCAATAAATAAACAAATAAATAAAAATAAAAATTAAACGGAACACATATATTTTGGTTATTGCAGAATGACTGACTGCATGAAGGGGCAGAGCCCAAAACAGCCTCCATGTGCTGGATTCCAAACTCCAGCACGCACGGCCCGCTCAGCTGCAGCGCGAGGCCCGGATCCGGATCCGGGGAGCAGGGCGACGACCGCGCGCCTCCCGGGGGGCACCCAGGTCCCAGGCGCCGCGGGGTCCGGGCTTCCTTCCAAGGTGGGAGTTCTGTCCTCCCCGGGGGAGCCACGCCGGAACTTCCAGAGAACAGCAGGAATTTCTGCAATCCAGGCCCGGCCGAGCGGTAATAGGCACCTTGGCGGCCGGCGGCGGAACCGCCCGGCCCTAAATCACCGCCGCCCCCTTCCTCCCTCGCGGCCCGCGCGGCCCGGGCAGCGGCGCTCGCGGCGGGGGCGGGCGCGGTGCAGGTGCCGCGGAAGCGCGCGCCCCGCCGGCCGCTTTGAAGCCGCGCCGCGCCGCCGCGTGCGCAGGGAGGGGCCGCGCCCGACGCGAAGCCGAGCCGCTTCCTGCGCTGGGCGGGGCAGGGGCCCCGGCCGTTTGTCGGGAGAGCGGGGCCTCGGATGACAAAGTCGCGGCCGCGGGCCGTTTCGGGGCCTGCGCGGGGAGGATGGGGGGGGCGAGGCGCTCCCCACCCCGGGAAGCTGGTGCTTTTTCCGGCGATCGGAGGGCTCGTTGTTAGAGGCCAGGGGAGAAATCTGTGGTTCAATTTTGTTTTTTTTTTCTTACTGATTTTTTTCTCTTAAAATTATTATGATTGAAGGACTAGGAACTTTGAATCCAAGAGAGCTCTTCCACTGAGTTACATCCCCAGCCCTTTATTTTTAAATTTTTATTTAGTTTTTAAAGTTTGAGACAGGGTCTCAAACTCGAACTTTCTATCCTCCTGCCTTAGCCTCTTGAGTAGCTAGAATTACAGACGGGGGGCGCCCAGCTTCTTACTGATTTTTTCTTACTGGTTTGTTCCCTTTGAGCCCCAGAGTTGCCTGTTGCGCTGGATTTTCCCCTCCATGCAACGCATGAATGGGGATATTCTAAAGGTAATCCACGAGAAAAAATTGTGCAGTCAAGTTTATCGTTAAATAACTTAAATTACAATATACAACTGGTATTTATTTAACCCCGGGTTATGTATTTAACCCCGGGTTATGTATTTAACCCTGAACAATGCTTTTATACAAGTTGAAATTTACTAACACCTGAGAGACTCTGGAAGAATATATATATATGGATATGGAGGGGGTGAATTTGTTTCTGAGCATTGAAACTGCTTTGCCATTGGGACAGTTTTGAATCCAGTAGCTGTACAGTGGGGCATAAGAATTTTTTTGTTTCTGGGTTCAAATCTCAGCAGATCAAAGAAAGTTTTACTTGGTGCCGCTGCCATTAAGACCACCCTTTGAGAACCACTGACAACTCTCAAATTTCCCCCAGGTGACTGGGGTGGGTAGGGGACGTTTCTTTTTGGCTGCAGGTTTACTTCTATTTTAATTTTTGTTTTTTGAGCCAGGGTCTCACTATGTAGTTCTGGCTAGCCTTGAACTTACTAGGTAGCCCAGGCTGGCCTCAAACTTGCATTGATCCTCCTGTTTTCAGCCTTGAAAGTGCTGGGATTACGGGTGTGCACCACCACACCCAGCTCGTCTATTTTATTATTGAGCCTCATAGACTGAACTTGAGTTTATACATTTGTTTGTGGTTGTCTAGACACACAGTACTAGTATTTAGTAGGTGCTCAATAAGTGTTTACTGGCTCTGAACAGAATGCTTGCTTGATGAGACCCATGTGGAATTTCTGGTTGCATGAATATCTTTCTTCAGGAACAGCGCCATTTATCCAGCTTCCAGCAAACATTTCCTCACATCTGCCATGCACCTAGCAGGCAGAGTTCCTGCTGTCCGGGAATCTAGAGTGGTCTTGAAGTGGACGCAGCAAGAGCATAGAAGTACAGTACAATCTGCTAAACTCTAAGGCAGAGTTAGAAGGATCCCTGTGGGGAGGCTCAGGGATGGCTTGACATGGGAGGAAAGGTGAGAAAGCAGCCACGGCTGGCGACCCCTGTGAGCCACCTGAACTCTGTCCAGAACTCCAGAACCTCCCCTGCAGATATGGCCAGGGATAATGTATATCTATATCTATCTATCTATCTATCTATCTATCTATCTATCTATCTATTTTAATGTGGGTACCGGGAGTCGAACTCAGGACCTCGCACTTGCCAGCAGGCGCTCGTGCCGCTGAGCGATATCAGCGGCCCTTTTTTTCCTTTATGTGGGTACTGGGAGTCAAACTCAGGACCTCGCGCTTGCCAGGCAGGCACTTACGCTGCTGAGCCATCTCACTGGCCCGATAATGTATATTTAAATGTATGTAATGTATGTTCAGCTGATCCTGAATCTCCTTGGGCAGCTTCTGGCTCTCTGGGCCCTGGCTCACCTGCAGTAGGGGTCAGAGGGAGGGTGCTGCCTGTCACTTTGATGCTCTCCCTGGAATCCCAGTGGCCATCAGTCCTACCAGGGCTGGTCAGAATTAGTCAAGCAAACCCCAGGCAGCACACGTCAGCCCTGGCAGGCAGGCAGCCGGGCCTTCTGCCTTCCAGTCCACACTCTTGCCTGCTTGTCTCTTGCAGCCACTTGCTGCCCCAGCCTTTCAGGTTTTCTCTGTATCACCTAAACCTTTTTTATTTTTCACACTTGCATGAAAGTGTTTAAATGCCTCAAGAGCTTTTATTTCAGAGGACAGATGCCCGGCCTATAATAGCTACAGGTGGTTGGAGTGGGGGGCACACAGGTGTTGGGGGTGGCGTGTTCTCTGAGCTGAGAATGCAGGCTCAGCCCATAGGGGTTATGACCTTGGTCTTGGAATAGGAGCCACACCACAGCTCAGCCCTCTGACTTGGGGCAGGTTGTCTCTGAGTCTGTTTCCAGTCTGTAAAATGAGCATTATAATAGTGGACCTTCTATTAGAACTATTGTGAGGCTAAGATAATGTATGTTTAAAAGCACGTAGTACAATGCCTGACCTGTCATAAGCACTCAGTAGAAGTCAGTAGCAGTGCAATTATGATTGGTTTTTTTTTAAAGAATTTTTTTTAATAGTACATGTTTGTAGTACATAATGATTACATTCATGGCGGGGAGTTGGTACATGTACATACAAATTCTTTTTTTATCTCCTCCCCCTCCCCTTCTTCCCCCCAAGATTATTAGTTATAATTAATCATTACTAACCATCATCCTATCCATCATGGCCTGAGTTCTAGGATGCTGAGTCACTGGAGGAAGGAAGGTGCTAGATGCAGTTGAGTCTGTTTATCACCCACTGGCACCTTCCCTCCGGCTCCTGCATCACCAGGCAGGTTCTCTTCTCTGGGGGGCTGCTGTGGCAACCAATGGGGAAGGAAGGGTTCCTTGGATAGGTCACCTCCATCCTTCCATGAAGATGGGGGATGCTTGTGGCTTGCCCACATATTCTTGATCATTGGTCATGGTCTTGTAGGTATCCAGATGAGTTTGGATCCAGAGCTGGAGCTTATCACCTACACTCACAGCGGGCTTCATGGGCATGGGACCTATGTGGTGGATTAGAAGTACCCTGGATTTGGTTTAATGCTCTACTGTTACCTTCTTCAAATTTTTGATACTCTGCAACAAAGACCCTCATATTTTTTGCATTGGGCCCAGTAAATTATATAGCTGATCCTGCCTACACTCAGTGAAGAGGTTGTCCATGCAAAGAGAGCTGAGTTGCAGAGACAGGGACATGACTGACACAAGTACACATGGGGAGGAGCCATCGGCTAGGGGAGATAGGAGAAAGAGGTCTCCTGCCCCTCTTCCCATACTTCCTTTCCCACCCAGCCCTTCTGGCACCAAAAGATCCAGGTACTCTGCCCCTTTTTGAGTTCAGGGGCCAGGTTTTTGGAGAGACTGGGTAAAGTCCTGAGTCCCCGCATCCCTCTGGGTGAACAGTTCTCTCTAGGTGATTCAGTTCTCTCTAGGGTAGCTTCAGGGGGCTAAAGGACATGGGTGGAGGTGGGAACAGAGGAAGCTATGGACCGTGGTACTCAGGAACCAGATGCCTGGGCTTTGGCCTATCCCCTGGCTCTCGCTCTGAGACTCAGTGAGACTGACATACTCTTGCTTGGGCTGGATGGGTAGGCATGAGTGCCCAAATACCTGTAGCCCACAAGCCGCGTAGAATCCTGTGTGAGACATGTGGGTGTGTGAGATTGTGTGTGAGTGTGTGTTGTGAGGGAGTGGGAAGCCAACTGAGTACAGAGAACAAACATTTGGTTGTAGCCACTGTTTAATTCCACTTACATTTCCTGGACATAGTGTTGCATGCCTGTAATCCCAGCACTCGAGAGGCTGAGGCAGGAGGACCACCAAGAGTTTGAGGCCAGCCTGGGCTACATATGGAGGCTCTGTCTCAGAAACAAACAAACAACAAATACCATGTATATTGCAGATGGGGGGGAGACAGGCCCTGGGAGATATGAAGTCCTTAAGATGCTTTCAGATTAATGAACAAGACAATCACAAATAAATACATATAGTTTATTTTCCAGTGTCCTGCTTGTTACCTCTGTGGAGAAAGTCACAGTGTGCAAATAATGGGGTTATTGGTAATGTCCTTTGGCAGGATGGATGTGAACTGCATACCCATCCTGGCTGATGCCACATCAGGCGTTGGCGTTTGGGTTATGGCTGGAAATGAGATTAACTTCAGTGCTCCAAATAACCACCTGCAGATGCCTTTAATTCCACTGGGGTCTTGCTCTAGGATTAAGCATTATTATTATTATTTTTTCTGAGACCCTGTTTAAAATTCAAATACCTGGTGGTAGTGGTGGGGATTGTGCATTGTTCATTGAATTGAAAACAGGACAAGTGCTGTGTCATAAGACGGGGCTGCCCAAAGACCCTGGCCTCCAAGGGATGCCCCAGATGGATACTACCAGCAGAGCCCCACCCGACTCAGTCAAGCTCTGCAGAAGGGGGGAGACAAAGGGAGATAAGTAGGGAGCTGGGCCCAATCAAAACCCCACCCCAGAATCCCAGCCAGCCTCCAGCTGGTAGCTGAAAAGCTGGAGGCTCCACTCAGCTACCTGCAGGGCTCTGCAGGGCCTGCAGTGTCAATCTGCCCCTCCCTTATCGATCCTTCAAGGATGGTCATACTTCAGTGATAGCTCTGTGGTTGCCCACAAGACTTGACAAGAACTTTCAAGTTTCTTAAAACACACTCAACCCACCATGGCCATCCTTCAGTGAGCCTATCAGCTCTCCTACCCAGAGGCCACATTGGGCACTCCTTGGTCAGGTGAAGAATGTGGAATTCAGCCACCCCGGAGAGGCCTCTGGAGTGAGGCAGAGCAAGTTCCCAGTGGCGATGGCAGAACTGCTCCAGGCGTGGCCAGACTGCCCAGCTGGTCCCGGTATACAAGAATCTGCATGCTTCCTTCCTTGCTTGCTTCCTTCCTTTTAGTTCCTCCCTCACCAACCTACCTGAGGGCAGGTAATAAAACAGGAGGAGGGAGATGGATGGATGGGGAGGGTAGGGAGCCACGTGGTGCCATAAAGCCCAGCTAGAGACCGCCCGTGCAGGGAGTGTCCAGCCTGCAGGAGCAAACGCTCAGGTTGGACCCAAAGTCAAAGCACCGGGACCCAGGAATAGGCCATGTTTCGTGGAGCACCAGGGCTAGGTCTCAGAGGCCTGAAGAGGGTCGAGGGCTCTGTGGAGGACTTGGGGGACTCTTGCCCGGAGGCTGCGAGGGGTTTTGGGGTACTGAAGGAGAACGGCGCCCCCCGCGGGCTGGGCGAGGCAGAGGAGACAGCGGGCAGAAAGCGCGCCAGGCCGGTGCGCTCCAAGGCGCGGCGCATGGCTGCCAACGTGCGGGAGCGCAAGCGCATCCTGGACTACAACGAGGCCTTCAACGCGCTGCGGCAGGCGCTGCGGCACGACCTGGGCGGCAAGAGGCTCTCCAAGATCGCCACGCTGCGCAGGGCTATCCACCGCATCACAGCGCTCTCGCTCGTCTTACGCACCAGCCCTGCGCCTCGCTGGCCATGCGGCCACCTGGAGTGTCGCGGCCACCAGGTCGCGCGCAGCGGGGGCGCGAGGGATGGGGGCTCCAGCCCTCCGCGCTCCGCGCCGCCACCCTCAGGGCCCAGCCTCGCGCACCCGGACGCCGCTGGCTCCTTCGTGCCGCCCGCGCTGCGCTGTGCCTTGTGCTCTGCGCACACGCACCTGGCGCGGCCCCGGGCGGTGGCCGAGACGCCAGGCTTGGCCCAGGCTTCCGGGGGAAGCTGGCGCCGATGTTCCGGGGCGCTCTCAGCCGCGCCACTTCCCTGGCCGCGGGGCTACCTGCGAACCAGCCCTGGGCTGGGCTACCAGCACTCTTGACCCGGCCATCAAGCACAGGCAGACCTGGCAGGAGGATTATCAGAGGGAAACTGCAGAAAGCTTCCTGAGAAAAGCAAAACGAAATGGGGTGCGATCTGAAGGGGAGAGGAAGCTGCTGTGGCAGCGGGAAGGGACTCTGGGGACTGCAGCCACATCTCCACATCCCTGTATGGGTTGGCATCTCTGAGAAAGGAGCAGGATCTTGCTTGGCTTTTAAGTTTGGACTTGTTGGACTCTTTTTGGAAAATGGCCTTTCTATTCCTGTGCCTCTGAGCTGTTTTCTGTAGCTGCTTTTGAACTGGGAGCTTGTGTGGGAGTGTAGGTGGGCACCTGCTGTGGCCTGATGGCAGTGTAGGGGCCCCCATCCTCTGCCTGTGTTGCTACCCCAAATCTCAGCTGGGAGAGGCAGGCAGAAGGAGCCAAATAAAAAGGAAAACCGTCATCTCTGTCTGCTACCATGACTCCATTGGGCCCAGTGGCCCAGGGTGATGGGGGAGCCCAAGGGCTGGGGGTTTGCCCTGAAAAGTTGGGCCAGGCCCTAAAACCCACAGGTAGGTACCTGGGGCACTGGTACATGGTAAGACCTCAGGAGTGGCTAAGCATAGAGAGGGGCTGAAGGGGAAGAGAGGCATGGAGAGACCACACCCCTCTCTGTGCCCGTGAAGTGGGAGAAGGCATTGTCTGCAGACAGGCTAAGGACAGGGTCTGACTCCCATGAAGCTGCTGTCTGCAGTGAGCCACAGCTGGGGCTACCATGAAGGGAGAGTTTGGTCAGGGAAGGAAGCTGGGGTCAGGGCCAAGCATTGAGGGTCAGGAAATCCTGGTTAACTCCAGTGGCAGGCAGAACTGCCGGGAACAGGGGCCAGGGCCTCTGTGCTGAGTTAGAATCCTAGAAAGACTATGGGGAGCAGTTGAAAGAGGAGGGTCCTCAGGCCAAAGCTGGGTGGGAGTGGGAGGCACAGGACCACCCCTTCCTGAGAATGCTGGAGAACTGAGCTGCGTTTAAGGTGAGCTAGTATCTGGCCTGGCTCAGGCTGACAGTGCAGATGCTGCTTGCTGGCCTGAGGACCCGATGTGTGGCCTGAGGGCTGAGGGCTTTTTGGCCTTTGGAGAGCTGAGCTGATACGAGGTGAGCAGAAGGGTTACATATCACCAGCTCAGAATGGGGGACACCACAGAAGCTCTGTGGGTGTTCCCCACAAAGATGCCCATAGGCATAGACCCAGATGAGCTTGAGGTTTGAGATTTTTTTGAGAATGAAGAATTAAAGATGTATTTGCTTTCTGCAAGCCCCAACACTTCTGGCACGGTTGGTGTCTTGTCCCAGTCACAGGACTTAGGGCTTCCAATTTCACAGGCAAGGTTGTGGCACAGACCATAGGGAAGCTTTGCCTCTAAGTCTAACTCAGTGCGGGACTCTGCCCCTAGAGCCCAGCCAGTACAAAGGAAGAGCCAGTCCTGCTCCGGATCCAGCCCCTACTTGCTCATTTCTGACCTAGATAAGGGGAATTGTGACATTAACATGGTTCATAACTTCCTGTTTCTAGCAATTACAAGATGTTTGCAAATTATTACTACATATTTGTTTACTGTTATAATCTTGTGGTAGGCCAGCCTGGATAGTGCTTCAGCTGTTTGTTTGTTTGTGACAGGGTCTTGCTACTTCCAGGCTGGTTTTGAAGTCACTATGTAGCCCACTGTCCAAGCTGGCCTTGAACTTGAGGCAATCCTCCTGATTCAGCCTCCCGAGTGCTGGGATTACAGACGTGTGCCACCACACCTGGCTTTAGCCTTATTTTGACCTCAGAAACTTATTCTCTGGAAACATGATAAAATGATAAGCATCCTTTTTGCCTAAATTCCAGGTCTAAAAGATTCTTCTCGCTCAGCTGTACTTCCAGCCTTAGCAAGGGGTGCCCCCTGCAGGTGGCAACATGTTGTGCGGCAGATGAATCAGCTCCCAGAAGGGATGTGACTCCTTTCCTCGCCTGACTTATTGATCTTGGGCACATCACTGAGCTGCTTTGAACCTTGTTGTTCCCGTCTGTATAATGGACTAAAAGAAGTACTTACATCATAGGATGTTGCACAGACCAAGTGAGATAATTTTTTTTTTTTTTTTTGGTTTTTGAGACAGGGTCTCACTTGTAGCCCAGGCTAGCCTCCAACTCAAGGCAGTCCTCCTGCCTCAGCCTCCTGAGTGTTGGGATTACAAGCGTGCCCCACCACGCCAACTTGAGATAATGCAGTTAAAGCACTTAGCTCAGCCCACATAAGCATTCATTAAGTGGAAGCTGAAAAGACACTCTATTTACAAGGTGGTATAAGGAGTTCTCTCAGGAACAGGAAGGTGTTTATGAGCGATGGTGTCTGCAGCACAGTTGTTTTCATCGTTTTACCAGGCCTATATGTTTGAGGGGACACATCCGCATATTTGCATGCTGATATGCATTTGCCCAGTATGCTTAGGTTTTTTTGGCACACACACATTATGTGTGATTATGTAGCTGTGTGGATGCGTGGATATTTGTGTGTATATACATATAAGGATCAGTCTATATCAGACCTTCTGAGGTTTCTTCCCTACCAACCCTTTCTTTCCCCTCTCCCAGCATTGGTCCCTTAGAGAGCACCGGATGGGAGTGAGCAAAGGTAGATGAGTGTTGGTGTGGACACACCCCAGGCACTTAGTGCTTTCTTTCTTCTCTGGTTTCTCCAGCCTGGCTTAATGTGGGCCAGGCCCTGGGCTAGGGAGCTGGGGGGTGGGTACACCTGTCCCCTTCAGACCTCACCACTCAGTAGGGAAGAGGGAACAAGAGAGGGATTCCTTTCATTAGATCCCTGTGTCAATACCAGAGAGTGGCGAAACCAGCCAGCTGTGGGTCAGAAAGATGCCAATCCGATTCACGAGTTGGGCTGGGCCCGTCTACCACTCAGATCTGCAGGCAGGCAGGCCAGTGAACATGGAGTTGGCTGTGGCATTCAGCACCCTTTTGCACGCTGCAGTTGGCCCAATTCCTGTAGGAAATTGCCCAAGTTTCCAAGATCTTCATGTTAAAAATCCCAAATCCAATTCTTCTGTGGAATGATTTTGTATGTGTGTGTGCAGTGCTGGGGAGGAAAACCAGGGTCTCAGGCATGCTAGGCAAGCACTGTAACACTGAGCTACATGCCCAGCCCCTTCGGAATGAACTTTAAAAGAAAATATGTGTTGAATTAATACTGTGCAGGCTAAATTCACTTTGTCGGATGAATCTAGTCCCTGGGTCTCCATGTATGACCCAGAAGGGAACCTGCTTGGGGCAGCTGCAGACCCTGCACAGCTGGCTGGGTTGGACTCAGCAACCTGGAGGCCATACCTTCTGCTTCTCTTCCTCCCCGCCCCCTCTCCACCTCTGGTGCCCAACCCCAGCTCTGGTTGTTCACCTCGTTCCCACCAGTCCACTAGGTGGCGCTGAAAACCCAGCATCTTACACTGGCAGAGCAAACCGTCCCTAAGTGTCCAACCCCAGCCCATCCAGGCAACCTCACTGCCACGGATCACTCTGGAGACTTCTTGGCTTTTTCTTTTCTCTTTTTATCAAATCAAAAAGACCTGATGTCTGGTTCATTCTGTCTTCTAGGCCAGTTCTGTCTAATAAAAGTATAATGTGAGCCACATTTTTAATTTGAAAATTTCTACTAGGCATATTACAAAAAAGTATCAGGAAACTGTTGAAATTAATGTTAATAACATTTTATGTAGCTCAATATATCCAAATATCTTTTCAACATGAAATCGATATAAGAAGTATGATTGAGGTATTTTACATTTTCCCTCTCTTTTTGTGTACCACATCTTTAAAAACATGTGTGTGGGCCGGTGAGATGGCTCAGCAGCATAGGCATCTGCCTGGCAAGCGCGAGGTCCTGAGTTTGACTCCCAGTACCCACATTAAGAAAAACAAAAACAAAAGACCTGTGTGTGTTTTACATGTACGACACATTCCAATTTGGACTGGCCACATTTCAAGTGCTCAGTAGCTCCATATGGCTCAAGGCTGCTGACCTGGCCTGGGGAGCCACAGGCCATGCAGAGGGTCTGAGTCCGTGCACCTCTGTGATGACCAAGAGCCCAGCAGTCTCTGGGACACAACCTGCCACCCTTGGAAGGAGCTTTCACACTTGAAAGACATCAGTGTGTTTCCGGAAATTCCTGGGCAGTGGAGCCCAGATCACTCTCCTGGCTGTTTTCCTGGCCTAGGCTGAGTAAGGGCCTCCCTGAGGTATGAGAGGAGGAGGCAGCACCCTGCTGGAAGCTTATGTTTTGCAAATAACAACAGATTTTTTCCTTATTGAGGAAAAAATTTTAATTTAATACAGTTGAATTTACCAAACCTGAAAATTCATCCTAAATCCCCTTCCCTCTGGCCAGTTCTCTCTCTGGATTTTCGTACTTCCTCCCTGTCTGGCCTGGCCTTCAGCTAAAGCAGACTGCCTGCCTGCCTTTTTCCTTTCTCTCTTTCTCTCCCTTCCTGCCTTTCTTTCTCTCTCTCTCTCTCTCTCTCTTTCTTTCTTTCTTTCTTTCTTTCTTTCTTTCTTTCTTTCTTTCTTTCTATCTCTCTCTCTCTCTCTTTCTTTCTTTCTTTCTTTCTTTCTTTCTTTCTTTCTCTCTTTTTCTTCTCTGGTGGTACTGGGGCTTGCACATGCTAGGAAAGTGCTCTACCATGGAGGTACACCCTCAGCTCTAGAAGCAGCATTTTTTTTTTTAGGAGGCAACAATGGTTAATACATTATGTATTATTATCTTTAAATTAGTTACTCAGGGTACAAGATATCAGCATTCAATTGTCTAAACATTACTGGCATAAACCTTTCTCTTCAATGAACTAAGCAAAATTAGTAGTTATCTATCTTAACCATCTTATATATAAATACAATTTTTTTCTTTTCCCTTCTTTCTTTTCCTCATTCCCCTATCCCAGACTCTCTTTCCTTTTTTCCAGTTTCTTTCTGATTCATCATATCTATTGTACATTTTGGATCTTATTTACTCTTTCAGTTTCTCACACTAGGGAGACAATACGATGTTTGCACATGTGCATCCAGTTAATTTCACTTATGAGTATTTTCTCAAGTTGCATCCATTTACCTATAAAAGTCTCCAGTTTATCCTTCTTTATGGCTGAGTAGTACTCCATTGTATAAAAATACCACATCTTTTTTATCCATTCTTCAGTTGATGGGCATTTGGGTTGCTTCCAAGATCTGGCTATTATAAATTGTGCTGCTATAAACATGGGTGCACATGTATCGCTGTGGTACGGTGTTTTTAATTCTTCTAGGAAGATGCCCAGAAGGGGAATAGCTGGGTCAAATGGGACCTCCAATCCTAGTTTTTTGAGGAACCTCCACACTGATTTCCACAGTGGCTGTACCAGTCTACACTCCCACCAACAGTGGAGAAGGGTTCCTTTTTCCCCACAGCCCCTCCAGCATTTGTTATTAGTTGATTTCTTTTTTTTTTTTTTTGGTGGGTACCGGGGGTCAACCTCAGGACCTCACGCGCCAGCAGGCGCCCATGCTGCTGAGCAATATCACTGGCCCTTTTTTTGTATGTGGGTTCTGGGAGTCAAACTCGGGCCCTCGCGCTTGCAAGGCAGGCACTTATGGGGCTGAGCCATCTCACCAGCCCTTGATTTCTTGATAATAGCCATTCTTTCTGGGGTGAGATGGTATCTCAGTGCTGTTTTAATTTGCATCTCTCGCATGACTAGTGATGTTGCACATTTTTTTGTATATTTATTTGCCATTTGTATTTCTTCATCTGAGAAATGTGTATTCATCTCAGATGCCCATTTTTGGATTGAGTCTTTAAATTTGGGAGGTCTGATTTTTTTGAGTTCTTTGTATGTTCTTGATAGTAATCCTTTGTCTGAGGAACAGCTGGCAAACATTTTTCCCACGTTGTGTGTTGTCTCTTCACTCTGTTGGTGGTTTCTCTTGCTGTGCAAAAACGTTTTAATAAGATGAGATCCCAGTTGTTGATTCTTTGTGATAGTTCCTGTGCGGTTGAGGTTTTAGTCATAAAGTCTTTGCCTACACCAATGTCTTCAAGGGTTTTACCTATCCTACCTTCCAGCAGATTTAATGTTTCTGTTTTAATATGTAGATCTCTGATCCATTTTGAATTTAGTTTAGTGCATGGTGAAAGATATGGGTCTAGTTTTAATCTTCAGCATGTGTAGAGCCAGTTTTTCCAGCACCATTTATTAAAGAGGCTATCTTTCTTCCAGCGAATGTGTTTGGCACCTTTGTCAAAGATAAGGTGGCATAGTATGTTTGGGGTTGTTTCAGCATCTTCTAATCTGTTCCATTGATCTTTGGGTCTGTTTTTTGCCAATACCACACTGTTTTTATCACAGTAACTTTATAGTATAATTTCAAGTCGGGGATTGTGATGCCCCCTGCCTTGCCTTTGTTGCCCAGAATTGCCTTTGCTATTCTAGGTCTCTTCTGATTCCAAATGAATTTTAGGATTGTTTTCTCTAATTCTGTGAGATATGCTGTTGGAATTTTGATTGGAATTGCATTAAATCTGTATAACAATTTTGGAAGTATGGCCATTTTCACTATATTGGTTCTTCCTATCCAGGAGCAAGGGATATCTTTCCATTTTCTGATATCTTCTTCTATCTCATTTTTCAGAGTACTGTAGTTTTTGGTATAGAGGCCTTTTACATCCTTTGTGAGATTGATTCCTAGGTATTTCATTTTTTTGGATGTTATTGTGAAAGGTATTGTTTCCCTAATTTCTCTTTCAGTAAGTTTGTTATTTGTGTACAGAAAGGCTATTGATTTTTGAGAATTGATTTTTTATCCAGCTACACTACTGAATTTGCTTATTAAATCGAGCAATTTTTTAGTGGAGTTTTTGGGGTCTTCTGTGTAGAGTATCATGTCACCTGCAAATAATGATAATTTAACTTCTTCCTTTCCAATCATTATTCCTTTTATTTCTTTCTCTTGTCTAATTGCCCTGGCTAAAGTTTCCAGGACTATGTTGAATAAGAGTGGGGACAGTGGACATCCTTGTCTTGTTCCTGATTTTAGAGAGAGAGCTTTCAGTTTTTGTCCATTTAGTATGATATTGGCTGTTGGTTTGTCATAGATAGCTTTTATCAGATTGAGATAAAGACCATCTATTCCAATTTTCTGTAGGGTTTTTATCATGAATAAGTGCTGGACTTTGTCAAAAGCTTTTTCTGCATCTATTGAGATGATCATATGATTTTTGTCTTTGGTTCTGTTAATATGATATATTACATTTATTGATTTATGTATATTGAACCATCCCTGCATCCCTGGGATGAATCCAACTTGGTCATGGTGTATAATCTTCTTGATAATTTGCTGAATTCTGTTTGCCAGTATCTTATTGAGGATTTTTGCATCTATGTTCATTAGGGAGATTGGCCTGTAGTTCTCTTTCTTAGTTGGGTCCTTCTCTGGTTTTGGTGTCAGGGTAATGCTTGCTTCCAGGAATGAATTTGGGAGTATTGCTTCCCTTTCAATTTCATTAAAAAGTTTGAGAAGTATTGGTGTTAGGTCTTCTCTAAATTTCTTGTAGAATTTGGCAGTGAATCCATCAGGGCCTGGGCTTTTCTTTGTTGGGAGACTTTTAATTACATCTTCGATTTCATTAGTTGATATTGGTTTATTTAGGATTTTTATATCTTCTTGCTTCAGTTTTGGTAATTCATACGTATCTAGGAATCTGTCCATTTCTCCTACATTTTCCATCTTATTAGAATATAAATTTTCAAAATAGGCATAGATGATCTTCTGGATTTCAAAGCAGCATTTCTGAAACCAGCTTGATACACAACCCAAAACTACTTCTTCCCACTCACATAGCTGATTTTGTTCCTCATTAGCCCCACTGACTGATACCTGACTGGGATACGGTTTGAGATGATGCCTCTCTCCACTGCTGGGCCTCAGTTTCTAAACTCTGGTAGCAACAGATTTGAACTCCAGAACCTCTGAGGCCCTTCCAGCTCGTTTCCCACATCATACATGATCCTAGAATTTTGTTTTATTTTGTTTTGTTTTTTTGTTTTTGTTTTTTGAGACAGGGTCTCACTGTGTAGTTCTGGCTAGCTTTGAATTCATTATGTAGCCCAGGCTGGCCTCGAACTCACAGTGATCCTCCTGCCTCAAACTCCCAAGTGCTGGAATTACAGGCGTGCACCACCATGCCTGACCCTAGGATTTTAAATGATTTTATAATCTTCTTATCCCCACCACACACCACACACCCAGGTGGCTCCAGGTAACTCTTGTAAACAAGGTAAGAAAGGTCAGAGAGGGGCCGGTGAGATGGCTCAGCGGCTTAAGCGCCTGCCTTGCAAGCGCGAGGGCCCGAGTTCGACTTCCGGAACCCACATACGAAAAAGGGGCCGGTGATATCGCTCAGTGGCACGGGTGCCTGCTGGTGCGCGAGGTCCTGAGGTCGACCCCCCGGTACCCACAAAAAAAAAAAAAAAAAAAAGAAAGGTCAGAGATACAGAGAAAGAGAGAGAGAATCAGAACAGGCAGCTAGACCCTAAGTTCCCTTGGAGCTGGCATCTGCCCTAGCAGCTGCTGAATAGGAGGTCTCCCCTGAATAGGTGCTGCTCCCCAGCACCATGGAAAGGCCCTGATGGGCATAGAATGGGCGGTCCTTCCCTAGCCCATGGTGTGCTGCTTGGATACCCAGCCAGAAGGCTGTGCTGGATCCTCTAGGGGCCACACGGTTGCTCATCCCTCCCTTCCCTGTGGCCCCAACCAGGAAGCAGGCCTTGACCTGGCCACCTCTGGGGGCTGATGGCCAAGGTCTGGGTGGGATGTGATACGCCCAGGGTGCAGCGTTTCCCCATAGAGAAGAGGAAGCACGAGTTTGTTCAGTGGAAGAGAAGCAGAGGACTCAGGTCTCAAGACAATTGAGGGCACACACCTTTGTGGCCCACTGGGATTTTCCCCACCTAGAGCCCTGGCCCAGAGAGGCAGGTCCTACGGCTGCGATGGAAACCAGAGGCTGGCCCAGGTCCCTCTGTGCTGTGCTGTGCTGGACTGGGCTGGTCTGGGCTGGGCTGGGCTGGACTGGGCTGGGGCAGAGGCGGGATGCTGCAGGGATGGTTCTCTGGGGAGAGGGGAATTGAAAAGGAAAGACATCTCCGAGAGGGCGGAGAGGGAGGGAGGCTGTGTGGTACACACACACACACACACACACACACACACACGCACACGCACACACACACACACACACACACACACACACACGCACACACACACCCCGCCTCCCTGCCTCTGCCTAAGCCTTACTCTGGAGAGAGGCATTCTTCCTGCTCGCTGAGCTTTCTGTTACTTCCCCGCCCATCTGTGCCGTCAGCAGCGCCAGCAAAGTTGGCTTCAAACTTGAACAGAGCTGAAAGCTTCATATTCCTGTGAGCTCCGTGGGGCAGCAGCAGGCCCCAATCTTTGAACTACATTGGCTTCCTGAAGCCCCCTCTGACCCTGCCAGCTCCCAGCTGGCCTTCTGTCTCCTGGGCAGCGCTTCTGCCCCTGCCCTAGGGGCCCTAGCCTGGGCTGGGGAATGGTGCACTGAGATCCCTCTGGAGCCCTTTGCCCCAGTCTGGAGCTGGGGCAGCCCGAGGCCCAGGTCAACATGGCTAACCTCACACAGCCTCAGTTTTCCCAGGCACAGGAGCTGGGCTCCACCTTACAGCAGAACCTGCCTGAGATGGAGAAGCTCCTCACTAAAGTAGAGGGCAAGGATGACAAAGCCCTGAATCTGTCCAAGTCCCTCTCTGGGGCTATGGACCTGGAGCAGAATGGCCACAGCCTGCCCTTCAAGGTGATCTCCGAGGTGCACCGGGAGGCCTCGATGCCCGGCTCCCCTTCCCGGGCCAGCTCAAGGCGGGCATCCTCCATCGCCACCACTTCCTTTGCTCAGGACCAAGAAGCCCCCAACGATTACCTCGTCCTTGCCATCACCTCTTGTTTCTGCCCCGTGTGGCCCCTCAACCTCATCCCCCTCATCTTTTCTATTATGGTAAGTCCTACTCTTTGTTTAGGGTCAGGGGCTGGGCCCAGGGTCAGCAGTCCCAGGCATGTTTCCAGGCAGGCACCAAACAGGCTACCCCAGTGCAGAGGAAAGACAGCCGGGGCTGGGTCGGGGAGTGGGGAAAACTCTTCGCTAGCTCCCAGCTTCCTGTTTGAGGGGGCCCAGGGGCTGAGAGCTGCTGTTCATGTTCCTCTTTCATTGCTGCTCCTGGGCATTACAGTTGACTTTGTCTCTGTCCCTGCTGGGGAGAGGGTCTTAGGGAGCTGCCTGGAGATAAATTCTGCAGGACAGAAAGTCAGCAAAGTTGGGAGTCTTGTCATTTTTGGGAGAGTGTGGGCTTTCTCAAAGAGCTGTTCCTGAGCAGAGCTCTGTGTCTACAGACTGTAGCCCTGTGTGCCCAGCAGGGGAGTCTGGCCTCCCTGGGCCACTTGGTCATTCTACCAGCCTCTGCCAGCTCCAGTTTCTAAGCTGCAGCGGCTTCCCTGCTGTGCACTGGGGGCCTGAGGTGGGGGAGGATGGCAGGCTGCTGGGGGTGGGGGTGGGGTTCTTCCCGAGTCTTCTGGACCTCGTAGTTACACAGATTTCACCATCTGTCTGTAGGGAAGGGGAGGTTGGGGCATAGGTGAAAAATGTGAGACAGAACATGGCCAGCATTGGCAAAGAGGGGCATGTGGGCTAGACTTCACTTTGATAAACTGCCCTATGCCATTCGGGTAGAGCTACTTACAAAGGATCCCATAGCAAATGTGACTTTTGAGGTCCAGGAAAGGAGGGGGGAGGGGGAAAAGGGAGGAAGAGAGATGGGCTGGGCAATGCCTTTTAGAATGAGGTTAGGAGCAGGGGAGGCCAAACTGTGGCCCTCAGGCTGGTCAGGGCCAGAAAACTGGGTGGGGCGCCACTGTCTGCTTCCCCTGGAGTGGCACCACTGATGAGTCATCCATCACCAAGCCCCTAGGAGCTGTGGTCACTCTGGCTGTTCTCTGAGAAAGCCTGTATTTCTTCGAACATCTCAGTCCACTTCACTAAGACCACCCAGGGAAATTTCCCTCAGCACCATTAAATCCAGTACCACCTGCCAGGACATCAGCAGGCACTGGCAACATCTTTGGGTACAGTAGACTTGGGTTGGGCTCAAGAGAAAGGACTGGGGCTGCAGCTCAGTGGGAGAGAGAGAGAGAGAAAGAGGAGAGAGAGATTGAGAATATGGACATATGAATACTGGATATTGGGCAGGACCTTCTGAAGAACTTCCTGTGCTGCCTGCTGTACTTCGGGACATCTAGGGGACACAGCCAGGCCCCAGGGGTGCAGCCAGTGGCTCTGGCAGGGACAACCTCTTGGTTACAGGAAAAGGTCCCAGGAGGGGAGACAGGCTTTGAGGAGGGAAATCACATGACAGCTCAGGAGAAACCATTTTCTCGGCTGGGTAGGAGCTACCTTTGTCAAAGGGAACTTGGGCCCAAGACCGCAAGACCACTGAACCCACCCTGGCATTTCTAGGACCTTTTACATTTCTTAAGTCAGAGTTGGTGGCTGTCGTGCTGGGCACAAGGAATACAGCACTAAACCAGACACCACGGCCAAGTCCCAGGAGCCTGCAGTCCTGTGGGGAGAAACATGTAAACAGGCCCTTATGACATATTGCAAGAAGTGCCTATGCTACACATCACCACATGGGAATTAGGTAGTCTTGGGGAAGTCACTCAAACCTCTCTTCTCAGTTTACCCATCAGTAAAATAGGTGTAACCATAATGTCTGCATTAGAGTGCTGTGAGAGTAAAATGAGATGGGCCACACTAAGTGCTTAAGAGCAACACCCAACACATCCTAAGTGCTATTCCATGCCGATAATAGCTAAGTGGTAGCTGGGAGTCTCCCTAGTGAAAGATGGGAAGCCACTGTAGGTTTCTTGTTTTTGTTTTTGCAGTTCTGGGAATCAAACCCACGGCCTTGTGCATGTCAGGCGAGCCTTCTACCACTGAACTACACCCTTAGCTCTGGGTTTTAAAAAATAGCCTTTCTGAGATATAACTCATATACTATATTATTACCTAAATGTACATAAGATCTAAAGTACACAACTTTTATTATTTTATTACTATTATTATTATTTTTTTTTGGTACCATGACTCAAACCCATGACCTCATGCTTGCCAGGCAGGTGCTGTGCCACTGAGCTATATCCCCAGGCCTGACTTTTAAAAAGTATTATTTTTGTGGTGCTGAGGATCAAACCAATGCCCTCATACATGCTAGTAGCCAAGTGCTCTACCACTGAGCTATACACCCACCCCTAAAAGATGATTTTTTTACTGATACATAAAAACTGCACATATTAATGGGATGCCATATTATGTTTCAATACATGTACACATTGTGTAATGTTTAAATCAGGTTAAACATATTTATGTCCTCAAATATTTATCATTTCTTTATGATGGAAACTTTCATAATCTTTCCTTTCAACTTTTTCAAATGTATACTGCATAATCCCTATCTGTAGTCACCCTGCTTTGCAAAAGAATTCCAGAACTTCTTGCTTTTATCAGACTGTAACCTGTGCCCATTGATGGACTTCTCCCCATCTCTCCCTCCTGCTACTCTCCTCAGCCTCTGGTCACCACCATTCTACTCCGAATTCTCTGAGATCAGCCCTTTCAGATTCCACTTGTGAGTGAGATCATGTGATCCTCGTCTTTCTGTGCCTGCATTTTTTCTCTTAACATAATGATCTCCAGTTTCATTGGTCCTGCCATAAATGACAGGATTTTCTTCTTTAAAAAAAAAATGCCTGAATAGTAATTCAGTGGCTTTTAGTGTACTCACAGATAGTTGCAACTTAACCACAGTCAATTTTCGAACATTTTCCTCACCTCAACATTTCCAAAAGAAATCTGGTACTCTGTAGCTATCGCTGTTCATACCTGATCACTCCCAGCCTTAAGCAAACCGGAATCTTTCTGTCCCTATAGATTTGCCTGTTCTGGACACTTTGTAGAAATGGAATCATGTTACATGTGCCCCTTTTTGCGTGGTTTCTTTCATTTAGTGTAGTGTCATCAAGCCTCCTCTCTGTGGCAGCCTGTGGATGTGGTGTTTGGAGTCGAGGAGTGTGGCCAGGGTTCCATTTGGTGGTCAGTCTGGTGTAGGGTGAGAGGAGGGGCTGAAGGGAATAAGTCTGGCATTTGGCATCAAAGTATAGGCCAGAGGTGAAGAGGCTTGGACCAGGTCATGGGAAGGGGCAGAGGGGGCTTCTAGAAACCTCCTAAGAGTTGGTTACATTGACCATTCACTAATTTTTTTTCTTAGTTGACTTGAATGGCAAGTTGCTTGTTTTGAGGGAATTAAGAGGTAGGGATGCCTAGCCCCATAAGTGACTGTGCTTCTTTTAGGACTCAGGCCTAAAAGATAAGTGGATGGTCTGCGTGGTGTGACAGAAGGGTGCTAGAGTGCAACGGGAGCTGGGCAGCGCAAGACTTGCTCTAGGAATTTAAGTGTTTAGTGGTTCTGAAAAGCCCCAGAAAAATTTCAAGCAGAGGCATGATGTAGTCAGTTAATATTTTAGGATTAATACTCAACTGCATTGTAAGAAATGGGCTACAGTGGGGAGACCCATGTCCAGGCAGGAATGATGAAGGTCTAAACTCAGCCATGGATTCAGAAGGAAGGACAGTGGTAGGAAGATTACTAAGGGGAAGCAGAGTGGTGTTTGCTTTAGGCTCCTGGGTATCCAACTCAGAAACAGTGGAGCTCATGCCTGTAATCCCAGCACTTGGGAGGCTGAGGCAGGAGGATCACCATGAGTTTGAGGCCAGCCTGTGCTACATGGGTGAGTTCAAGGCCAGCCTGAACTACATAGTGAGACCCTGACTCAAAAACAAAAAACAAAAAACAGTGGAGCCACCCTAAAGGGAAATCTGGGACCTACAACACTTAAGAGGTGGCGGAGGGTGGGGTGGGGGTGGTGGATAGAAAGGGGTTTTGAAAAGGAGATTCTGGGATGTGGGAGGAAAACTAGTAAGGAGGAAGTGAATCTGAAGAAGGAGAGAGTGGAAAAAGCCTGTGGCGAGGTCAGGTTCAAGGAGGACAGGAGTGTCTGCTGGGTTGGCCATTTGTAGATCTCTGGTGCCCTTGGAGATAGAGAGGCCTGGACAAAAGGAGAGTGATTGAGGGGGTGAAATCTCTGAAGAGAAGAGGCCATGAGGGCAGAGGCAGGAAGAAATACTCACAGGAAAGGGAATTGCATCATCCTCTACAGCTTCCATGCTACCAGAGATGTAGAAGGCAAGGTTATTTGCTGAGAAATGGGGGCCTAGTGATAAAGGGGGAGGGGAGATGACCAAGGACAGATAGCCCAATGGCCAGTGGGCTGTGCTGAGGCTGGAGACCATGAATTGGGGCAGTCATCAGCCTACATAGTGATGTGATCTTCTCCAGCTATAGATGTAGGCTTGTGACGTGGGCATGCACTGGGTCAACCCAAGGGTGAGGAATGGCACAGTTGCCATGACAACAGGACCAGATGCCATAGAATATTCAGGCAAGAGTGACAGATGATGCACAGAAATACAGGGCTGGATGGAGAGCGAGTAAGGCCAGGAAGGCGGTGACAACCTTGCAGGAGAGGCAGGGGTCACAGGCAAATGCTATAAGCATAATGGGGTGAGAGAGATGCTGGGGGATGAAATTTCAGAGGAGGGCCAGATGGGGCAATGACAAGATGTAGAATGTAGTAGTGAAAGCCCCTCTGGAGCTGGTTACTGGCTGCAGAGCATGCTCTCGTGTGCGATTGGCAGTCTGCTTATTTACCCCCATTTAACAGATGAGGCAGCTGAGCCGTGCAGAGGAGGGCCTTGCCCAGTCACATGGCTGGTAAAAGACTTGTCAGCCAATGCTGAATCCATTATTCTCTCATGGTCCCACCCTGGATCCTTGGGGACAAAGGTGGTATGACATTCCCAGGAAAGCCAAGCCTATCAGTCACGTGTGCAGTGAGAGGAAAATTCCACTCCTTTCTCTCTTTCCTCTTTCCTTCCCCAACTCTCCTTCTACCCCTACCCCCAGGCCATCAGTGGAATGGTAGTGGCCCAGAAGTGTCCTTCCCCTACGGTTGTGTTGCAGAGCTACTGAGACCAGGTATGCTGCTGGGCCAGGAGCTCTATGTGAGGAGCACTGACCACATGTGTCCAGACCTAGCTCTGCTCTGTCACTTCCCATGAGCCCCTGGGGGTGGCCAGATTTTACTTCCAGGTCATGCATAGAAATGCCCATGTTCCTGCAAGCTTGCCTGGTCTCCTGTTAGTGAGGGGGCTAGACCCCAACAGCAGGCCTTCAACCCAACAGTGCTAAAACAAACATCAGACAGATGGGTTTGCATCCTGGCTCTGTTCATGAGAAGTCATGTGACTGTCCATGCCACTCAGTCTCCATGCTTAGCCTCACTTTCCTTGTCTATAAAATGGATACAATGAAACCATCTACCTCCTAGAGCTGTCAGGAAGATCAAATGAGCTAATGTGTGAGAAATGCCTAGCACGGAGCCTGGCACATGGTAAATGTTTAGTAAATGGAAGTGGTTGCTGTTATTATTAATGCTTAACGAAACTTTGCAATGTCAGAGAAAGGGCAAACCCCTCATGCGTGGGCAATTCTGGCTTTGACCAGTTTCGGAATAACTGAGTCTCACCCTTCATTATGCCATCTGGGCGTGGTGCTCAGCTGCCTGTGGCTTTGGTGGAGGCCACGGAGCAGTTCCTTCTCTGTGGGTTGTGCCTACAATGCATGGGAGCACCACAGATATCCAGAGTGGCTTTGACACTTCTTTCTGAGGCATTTTTAGCAATCTAAAAATTTAACCGATTAATGTCTTTTTTTTTTTTTTGAGACAGGGTCTCACTATGTACTCCAGGCTGGCCTTAACTCATTATGTAGCCCAAGCTGGCCTGGAACTCACAGTGATCTTCTGCCTCAGCCTCCCAAGTGTTGGGATTACAGGCACGCGCCACGACGCCCGGGTTTAACTGATGTATTGTAGGCACAGCACATTTTTTCACACTTGCTTTTATCCATTCATTGACCAAATGAACACGGTCAAACCTCAACAAGGGACATTTGCTACAGATTCAGTGGTCTCGCTCAGGGCTAAAGGCGCATGTACGACAGATGCAGGGACTCCTGGCTCTGGATAAAGGAGAGACTGGACTGGTCGGCGCAGGAGGAATCTTTTGCTTTCCTACACTAAGGCCCATATGCCTCTCTCCATGGTCCTGAACCATTACTGAGCGTACAGCTATTTCTCTGGAAAGTCAGGGGGGGTTAATCTCACATCTTGCTCTTGTTACCCCATGCTTATAGCTGGCGAGTTCTTTGGTAATAAGTCATGGCAGCCCCACAATTTCAAAATCTTAGAAACCCCTGCAGACTTTATGTTGTCCCCTTTTGCTCCTCTTGCTTCCCCATCTTGCTCCAAATGCTGCCTTGTCATTGAAGTCACACGTTCAGTGACCTGGGCTGGCCATGCAGGGAGCTAGAGGCAGCATAGGTCAGTGGCTGGGTCCCAAACTCAGATGCCAGGTATCTTCCCAAGGGACCTATCATCTTCATTTCTTTCATGTTCTCTTAACTTTGAACATTCTACTGGCTAAGTTTTGTGGTTAAAAAAACAGACTCTCATATTCTTCTTTTTCTTGTTCCTTTTATTTTTCCTTCCTTAAACATTTGCTGATAACCTACTGAGCTCAGAACTAAGTTAGATGTGAGAGGTAGCAAGATGGAGGCTGCGTGGTCCTTGCCCTCAAGGAGCCTACAGTCTAGAGAAGGAAAGTGACAGGGGCACAAGAAAAAAAATGACACAGGGTGGTAAGAGAGAGAGAGAGAGAAAAAAAAAGAATGGTGCAAGATGCGATAGGAAATCTACCATGGAGCTGATTAGTTGCTTCCTCAAAAGCACCTAATGGGGGCCGGTGAGATAGCTCAGTGGCATAAGCGCCTGTCCGGCAAGCGCGAGGTCCTGAGTTGGACTCCCGGTACCCACAAAAAAAAAAAAAAAAAAAAAAAAAAAAAGCTTCTAGTGAAGTAAGTGCTTTTTAAAAACATTTAGTTGTGCTGGAGATTAAACTCAGGGCCAGGGCCTTACACATGCTAATTTTACAGATGAGGACATTAAAACATAGGACAGGTAAGCCACTTGTCCAGGGTTGCGTGGTCAGTGAACAATGGGGTTGAGGCAGGCATCCTGGTAGTCAGATGGCAGAACCAGACTGCTCTGTTAAGGAGCTGGAGGCTATGTCTGCTCTTGGCTGGGTCCTTTCCATGTCCAGAGGCTGCAGCCTGAGGTCCACCCATGTCCCTTCCCAAGCCATACCTGCCTTCTCTTTTCTCTCACTGAATGGCATTGGCCCACTGTCACTAGGAGCCCTGAGGCTCATCCCCAGCCCCAGGTCCAGACGTCAGCCTCTCTCTGCTGCCCTGGGACATCATGGGATAGCAACAATCACTCCTTAGTCTCATCACCTTCTCCCTCTTTGTTAGGTATTTTTCTTGATAAAGTCTGCTATTTGTCTCATCTGGCTGTAACTGCTCTGCCCCATCTACTGCTAAACTTCTTGGAGCTGTTAAACCTGCTCATCCCGCTCATTCCTCACAGCACTCCACCCCCCTCCATAACGGCTCTGAACCTTTCTCTCCAAGGACACCCATGTCCCCTCATCCTTTCCAGCTTCTTCTTTATCTGGCTTGGTCTCCATGCATGAGAGGCCACCACAGGCCTTTGTTCCCTTGAACCTTTCAATCTTGGACTTCCTAGGTGCCAGTGTCTCCCACCCTCTGACCACTCCTCAGTGGCCCTAACAGCCTCCTTTTCCCCACCATCCTCTGACCAGTGTCTCCACAGCTGTGTCTGTGGATCTGTTCTCTTCCCACCTAGACCTCATCCGCCTCAGCGCTTCTGCTCCTTTTCTGTGCTGTGATGACTTCCATTGGTCACACTGAGGTGACACAGTCACAGTGCCCGACACCTCCGCATGAATAGTCCGACACTAAACAGGCCCTATTCCAACTCCAGGAGGGGCACCTGTGCTCATTCCACATCCAAGCAAAAACTGGGAATCATCCCGTCAAGTCTCTGTCCCACCCCTTTTGACCTTCTCTCTTTATAACATCTCCAGTCTAAACTCTGTTCCAGTTCCCTACAGTCTTTGACTGTGCCTGCTCCCCACCCCTACCTCTCTACCCCATACTCTACCATAGTCAGACAGGTTGTTCCTAAAATGCAGATCTGATTACATCCCCACTTAAAATCCTTCATTGGCCCCCAATGTCTAGAGGACCAAATCCAGATCTCCTTATGCAACAGTCAGGACCCTTCTCGACCTGACCTTCTCCACCAGTTGCTTCTCTCACCATGCCCACACAGCACTCTATGCCCAGGCTCCATCCCTGCCTCACCATAGTTTGGAGAATTCAATGCCCTAATAGGTGGCAAACTATGCTATAGTTTCTGGCACAAGGTTAAAAACTCAAATAATGTGAGGGTATGTTATTCCAGCAGAAGTAGAGGAATTGTGGTGGACTTCCCAGGGAAGGTGGCATTGGAGCTGGCCCTTGAACAATGGGAAGGATTTGGATATGCGGAATTGTGGGGCAGCAGGAACATAGAAAGGAGCAGGGGCATATGGAGGTCAGGGATAAAACCTTGGCAGCTCAGATGGGCTGGGCCCAGAGGTTTGGAAGAGAGCAGTAGAGGATTAAAAACAGGAAATGTTAAGCTACTCTAAATTCAGTCTTTGTTCTGTGGACAATGGGGAGCCATATAAGACACTAAGCAGGTGAGACTGCCTCAGCCACCATCATTTTGCTGATAGTCCTGTTTGCCTCCTGCCTCCCCTCTGATCCCCACACAACAGCCAGAGGGGTCTTTTAGAAACTGGCATCCAATAATTTCATTCCCCTGCCCCTGGCTTTACATTTTTTACTGGCTTCAAATGCTTCTTGGACAAAGACATCTTTCCTTGTTATTTATTTTTCCAGTACTGATGGTTGAACCCAGGGTCTTTGCAGTAAGCTATATACCCAGCTCCTTTTAAATTTTTTAAAAATTTGAGACAGGGTCTAAGTCACTAAGTTGTCCAGGCTGGGATCAAACTTGTGATTCTCCTGCCTCATCCTCAGAGTGCTGGGATCACAGGTATGTGCCACCACACCTGGCAACCTCCTCCTTTCCACCCTGGCAAAGCCCTACCTGGTCTGGTCCCGCCCACATCTATGGTCTCCTTGTCCTCCATCAGCTTCACCCATGCTGCCTGCATCTAGTCCCTCCTACGTCCTCAGTCAACAATTGTTTATTGAACATCTGCATATCTGCCAGGCAGAACATTTACACATAGTATTATTTCTGCCTGGAATTCTTTTGAAAAAGAATGTATTTAATTCTTACTTATCCTCCACATTAATTCCAGAGTCCTTCATTCAGGAAGTTTTTCCTGACTCTCCGCTTTCATAAACTCTCACAGTTCCATGTATCTCTCCTCTGTAACACTACCCACAGTTGTAATTTTGCTTTTATTTGTGCGACTGCAAAGGCTAGCAGGCTATCAGTTCCATAGAGACTGGGACTGTCTTGCACACTGCTACATTCTGGGGGCCTAACGCAGCACCTGGTATAAATATCTGTGATGTGAAATGGTGGCACAGGAAGTGGAAATGAAGAGTAACAGCTTGGAGCCAGAAGCATCTTCGAGAGGCTGTTGCCATGTCTCACACGGAAAGGGGTGCTCGGAACTAGAACAGGTGAAGGAAGTCGTTAGGGAAGAGTAGCAGTGGAACTGACTGGGAAGGAAAACCATTTAGCAAGTTGGGGGCTGGGAGTATGTATGGGTCAGTGGCAGAGCACTTGGTCCAGCACAAGACCTTGGGTTCAATGCCCAGCACCACAAAATAAATGAGTAAATTAGCAAGGTGGGATGGCAGAGGCATTGTGACCTAGAGGGTGGACTGCAGGCTGTTGCCAATAAATGGGGCTTGGGCAAGTGGGAGGAGTCACACAAGGCAAGGAGCAGACTGAATTAGATGTCACACTGTCCTGGAAGTAGCTTGGCGTGGAAGTGCAGAGTTGTGCGTGTGTGTGTGTGTGGTGTTGGTGGTTAGAATTCTGAGCCATGAAGAGGACAGGACTACAGTAAGGGGCAGACACCTGCACCAAGAGAACAGAGTGGAAGGGTCACATTTCTCACGTTTCTGAACCTCAGCTTTGTCCTCAGGGAAATGGCGCAGCACTGCCGGCTTCCTGGCATGATTGTGAGGCTGAATGAGACCATTAGGTACTGTCTTTAGCAAGCTGCCTGGCACAAAGTAAGGGCTTGATAAATCATCATGGTCACCACCACCACCATCATCATTATCGTTGTATCATCAAAGTACTTAACTACATTTCCATGCTGAACTCGGGAGCTTTTAAGAATTAGAATATAAAATAACCAAGTGCATGGCCTGAGGCCCTGAAGGCAGTCACACTTGGGCAGATTCTGCTTGGGCCTGTTCCTAGTGGAGCTGAGACAAGTCCGGGAAGGCTGAGAAGAACAGATGGATTCTAGAGTAAGAGACTGAGGTCATGGGGCCAGCCCTACCAGTAGGTGACCCTTGGTCATCCTAAGCAGGGGCATGAGGCCGGCCTTGCAAATGTTTGGACACAGCTCCTACCAAGGCACCTGAGAACCTCCCAGGGCCCTCCCCATTCTTAATTTCCCCATCCCCTCTTGCATCCACCTGGTTTCCCGAGATTAACTAGTTCCAAGGGAAACAGCTCACCAAAGAGTGATACACAGATCAGGGCTCCTAGGCTCCAGCTCCAGCCTTCCCCACCCCAGACCCCTTGTCTGTCTGGTATGATCCAGGAGGTGAGATTGGTAGAACAAGGATGTGGTCTTGTATGGAAAGTAGAGGGAGGGCGTATGATGCTTTTTTTTTCTTTTGTGGCAAGTGGGAGGCTCACAGAGGAAAGGAGGCAGGAAAAGCCACAGGGGCTGTCTTCAGGTGTCAAAGGGGCTGTAGAAGACAGCTCTGGGCCGGGTCTGGAGGGCCCTGGTCTGTCTGCTCCTGCAAGTTGGCCAGGCCTATTAGTCCCTGGATCTCTATCACACCGCCTGCCATTACCACCCTGCCCCATTACTATCCTGAGAGGACGTGGCCTGCATTGCATTACAGCTGTATCCTGCCAGTGAGGGGTAGGCTTGGTCAGGGGTCCCCACAAGAGGCCAGGTCACTTCTCCAGGAGGATCCCTCATCCTCTCCCTTCAGAGGGCTACTGGAGTGTGAGTAGCAGTGGGAATGGGGTGTGCCTGGAAACCCATCCAGAGGGGCTGCCAAGCCAGCACAGCTGATGGACAGACTTCTTGAGGTCTCTGTTCTCTCTCTGTGCAGTCTCGAAGTAGCATGCAGCATGGGGACATGGATGGGGCCCGAAGGCTGGGCCGCCTGGCCCGGCTGCTCAGCATCAGCTTCATCATCCTGGGGGTCGTCATCATCATTGTGGCTATCAACTTCTTAGGTAAGGCACAGCTGCATGGAGTAGAGGGAGCCACTGGGGTAGGGACAGTGGGTGGGGGCCACAGCCTTGTCCTTCCACTTCAGAAAAGCGGCCCAGCTCTGCAGCAGTGACCACATGAATGGGGATTTTCTGACTTGTCTTATGCCCAGGCAGTAAATCAAGAGAAAAGGGTGTGGAAAGACACTGGCCTAGGAGTGAAAGGTGATGAGCTCTAGTCTCAACTCCGATGGCTCCGGGACCTGGGCCAGTGAGCTGTTTGGTCAAGCTCAGCGTTTTCATGTATCAAGTGCCAGGAAAAAGCCTCCAGCAAGAAAGGTTTTGTGAGCATCATTCAAGATAATGGATGTGACTCTGCTTTGTAAATTGCGGGCTCAATGCACTGATCTTCCTGCTGAGGCAGCCAGTGTAGACCAGAAGCAAACCATGTGCTCGGAGGAAGTCAGGAAGCGGCATTCTGCAAGCACCTGAGGGTGACCCAGGGAAGTTATCCCAGCAGGGAAACCCTCACAAGGGACCCTCAGTGGCTCCTACAGCCCATGCAGCTTTGTGAATTCGAGAGTTATCCAGCTCAGAACTGTACCATACACTAATGCTGGGATATCTCTGCGTACTTCATTGGTCAGGCTAAGCCTTTCCTCTAAAAACCTTGCTACACAAAACGTGCTCCATGCACACTCCAAGCACTCAGGAGGCTGAGGCAGGAGGATTGCCATGTTTGAGGCCAGCCTGGGCTCCATAGTGAGTTCAAGGCCAGCCTGAACTACATAATGAGACCTTGCCTCAAAAAACAAAACAAAACAAAATAAAACAAAACCCAAACAAAAAATTAAAATGTGCTCCATGGACTGCAGCAGAAGCATCTCCTTGGACCCTGTCAGAAATGCCAAATCTCACTGAACTAGCATCTCATTTTGATACGATTCACAGTCCAGCCACTGAAGTGTGGGATGGACTGGTTTACAGTGTGGAGTGCTTGGCTTGGGGCAGACGGCCTGGAGTCCAGTGGTGGGCCACTCAGGAAAGGGGAGTGTTCGGTTGGCAGTCAGCCTAATCCAGGTCCTCCACTTTCTTGCTGTGGAAACTGAAGCATGTCCCATAAGCTCTCTGAGCCTCGGTTTACTCCGTGTCGGTTGTATGTGCAGGTAAGTGAGAGCAGGAGCCAGCAGCCCAGGGTATTAGGCTCAATATCACCTTATGAAGCCCCAGTCCCCTTTGTCCTGCTGTTGCTTGTCACTTTAGCCAGGACTCTTTGAATAACAAGTGACAGCTTCTGAACTCAAACTGGCAAAGGGAATTTCTTATCTTATGCTGGAAACAAATTCCAGCATAGACTGTTTTAGCTTTGGGCAAGGCTGGATCCAGACGAGAGAATGATGGTGTTGGGAGTCTGCCTCACTCTCTTATCCTGCTTTCCAGTGTGTTGACTTCATTCCTAGGCGAGATCTCACCCTATGATGGCAAGATAGTAGCTAGCAGCTCTAGTAGTGGCAAACATTTTAATCAGCCCAGGAATAAATCAGGAAAAAAAGAGAAGTTCTTCTTTGTTAACAGTTACAGCAACAGTCCCAGGACCGACTCTGATTGGCCCAGGTAGGGTCACATGCTTACTTCTCAACCAGTCACCAGGGCCAGCGTTCTCATTGGCAGGAGTTCAGTTCCCCCAAGAACCCCAAACCAAAGAGGTCCTTGATCCTATATATTATCCTATTACCATTTTCCATAAACCAAATTCTCAAATCAGGGGCTTGTTCTGACCTCTGTTCTGCCATTACTGTTCTTTTCTTTACAGTTCCGAAACACAAGTAACCAGGAAGCTGTGCTGGCAGAGGCAGATGCTGGCCGGCCAGAGAGCTCTGAACCCACACACCCCACACACCATGAGAGGACAAGATGGTGACTGCCAAGTGTCCATCTGTCCCCCAGCTCCAAAAGCACAAACTTGGAGAGCAACTCCCAAGTCATCCCATTGTCAGCCCACACCAGATGGGAAAATCTGGAGGAAGGAAGGAAGGAAGGAAGGAAGGAAAGAAATTTGCAGTGGAACCAACAAATGATGTAGGTTAATCTCATGGACAAGTCTTGACATTTTGACCCCAATGTTCTGGGTTGTTTCTCATCCTTACAATTTTCTGGACCTACCAAGCAGCGTAAACTGCCAGAATGAGAAGAACCAGCCCCACAAACAAGTCCATCTATGGTAGGAGAAGAAACATCACTGTACCTTCATGTCTGTGGACCAGGAGCAAAGATGTGGGATTTCATCTTTTGTATTTTTCTTGAGGGGGAGAAAACAGACCATTTGCATGCTTTGTGCCACATGCCTGCCATGATCCCAGCCCAAGCTTCAAGGTGAGGTTGCCGCCCAGCACATGCCCTGGATGCCCTCAGGCACATGGGTGATGCAGCTGCCCCGGGAAGAGGGAGCAGCCTCAGGTACTTCCTCCATTGCAAGGTGGAGGCTCCGAGAGGAATGTTGGTGAAGACAGATGCGGGTACAGCATGATACTCTTCCCAAACTTTTCAGCCTCAGAGCCTCTTTGCTGAGGACTCTGGTCTCCTTGTGTCTCCCAGGACCTCCCAGTCTGCCTCTTGGTCTTCACCTGTGCTGCAGCCTGGGCACTAACTGGGAACTCCCAAGCACTGACCGGATCCAGGCCAGTCAGTGGGGAAGGGGGAGCCTGAGTTCTTGTTCTGCCCTGGCCTCCTCAAAGGACAAATGGG
Organism: Erethizon dorsatum; assembly: GCA_028451465.1. Taxonomy (NCBI): domain Eukaryota; kingdom Metazoa; phylum Chordata; class Mammalia; order Rodentia; family Erethizontidae; genus Erethizon; species Erethizon dorsatum. Next base: position 38,486,855 of record CM051826.1, read on the forward strand.
CACAAGCTCAGGAATCTCTGCAGAGTCGCTCAGGGGACCCCATGAAGAGTGATTCTGGTTGGGCATGGCTTCAGGCTCCTGGCCCAGCCCCATCAGATGCTCTGTGCTTGGCCATGTGTCCTTGGTCATTGTCCCACAGTCAAGGCTTTCTCTGAAGGTGGCTTTGGGACCACACTTAGGGGGACTTCCTGTGGGTCCCCGGGGTGTTATGGGTATTTGCCAGGGAGTGGGCCAGGATATTTTTATGAAGGCTTGTTGTTTCTTGGGTCTCAAGTCCTAAGACAGAGGGAAGAGCATAGCTGAAGGGTGCCATCTTTGGAGAGTGGGAGGCCCAAGTTTGGGAAAACACTTGCATGTTGGAAGCACAGGGCTGGACACCCTGAAGTTGCTGAGCAGGGCCCTCTGCCTCCTGCCTGCTTTTACATTCCTGATTCCCCCCAGCATTCTCCCTGGCAAGGATATACCCAAAGGGTTCCCACTCCCTGCATGCCCCCAACTCCAGGTCAGGTCCTGGAGAGGGATGCTCCAGGCTTTGCCGCCTTACAACCAAAGTGACTGCTCTCAGTGGGGACAGGTTCCAAGCCACAGACACACTGTCCTGAGGTTGGCAAGGTCTATCTCCCCTGTACCCATCAAGATCCTTATGCCTCCTCTCCAGGGCCATTGCCCCATCCCCACCCTCTCAGAGGCTCTGGACATGGAGGAACTCTGAGTCCTGAGACACTGGCAGCTCTGAGCTTCTAGACAGGGCCCAGAGTGGGAGAGCAGGGGCATTGAGTGGATCCCCTTGGAGCTGATGTTCCTACATCCGTTCTCGGTGTCATAGGGACAAACCCCAGCCTCTCCTACTCTGAAAGCAGGGACTGGTTAGGGTTTGCCATATGGGATTTGAAGCCAAAACAGAGATATCCCCATTTGCTGGGAGGGGTTGAGGGATGGGGGTCCAGAGTGTTTATGTCACTTGGGAGGTCAGGTCAGGCCAGGGGAGACAGGAGGTCTGTGGGATCACCTGCTCCCAGGCCTCTGGTCATGCACTTGTGGTCTTCCTCTGGGCCTCGACCCAGCTTTAGCAACCCTGGAGGAGAAGGAAAGGAATCATGTGGTTTAGGGATAGTCATATGGTGAAACTGAGGAGAGGCGGGTTTCTGTGGCCTTTGTGCTCTTGGAGTGCATTCATATCCAGGTCCTCCTGGGCTACAGTCGCACCTGACATCAGGCCCACTGTGCATGCCCTTTCACACATATACACACTCTTCCACACTCCAAGCCCAGGACAGACAAGGGCTGTGCTCAGGTGAAGCCACCAGCGGACAGCTCCAAGAGGGGCTCTGCCGGACCCTTCTTCAGTTCAAGCACAAACAACTTGAGAGCTTCCTACTGGTGCCAGGGACGCAGCTCAGGCAATCCCAGAGGCCGGATCCTGGGCAGAGGGAGCTCAAGGCAGGAAGAGAGCAGAGTCCTGGATGAGAGAAAATGGAGGGAAGGTCCCTGCTGCCCTGAGCCATGGGCAGCTTGGCATCTCCAGGCTGAAGCTCAGAGGGACAGTGGCCCTGCTGTCCCAGCTCTGTCTTAGATCCAGCCACCTCCCACATGAACACAGTGGTTCCCTGGCTGGGGGCACTGACCCACTCTTTCTCTGGACCCCCGAAAGAGCAGCAAACTACCGCCTCTCTACCACCATCACCACACTCACCAGTGATTCTGTATTTCTTGGCATGGAGAGAAATAAAGTTGAATGTACATATTTCCTTGCCTGTGTGTATGTACTGCTGAGCTCGAGAGATTCCCAACAACTGGGGAAAGGGGGGCAGTCCACACAGCCTGTTGGCCCCCAGTGTCAGGGGTGGGCCCTAAGGACCCTGGGCATACTGGGTCTCCACAGACAATGCACAGCATTCCTCTGGGCAAGTCATCTGTGCTCTCTGGGCCTCAGTTTCTCCCACTGTAAAACAAATGGGTAACACTGGTCCCATCTTCCTCTGGTCATTCTTACTAATATGAACAAGGACTTGAGTGGAGAGAAGAGGTGGGAAAATAGCTTTTGCTGGGTCCTTTGCACACACTGGTAAATCCACATGGAGATTATGGTCACTAGTATCATTTTCCCCCTGTTCAGATTGGTAAACTGAGGCTCAGAGAGGTTTAGGGCCTTGTGTAAGGTCATACCATGCTCAGCATAGAAGGTGTTGAATACATGCTGGTGACATGACTTGATCCCTAGGTCTGTCTGACCCCAAAGTTAGCTTCTGCTGCCCGACTTTGCTGCCTAGAAAGGGAAACACCATGGAAAGAAGGTTAAGGTTAGTGGTTTTGGGGGAAAGGGTGGGAGGGGGAATCCATCTTCTGGCCTGCAGTGTGCTGCAGCAGGGGCTGCTTTTCTGAGGAGGGTAGGGATGTAGCCTTGGGCAGAGGCACCAGCATGGGGGCTGGCATGGAGGGCAAGAGACTGGGTAAGCAGGAGAATTGGGTGGGGCAGTGGGAGGGAGGAGGAGGAAGGAGAGTGGGTGCTAGGACCAAGGGGCAGCAGAACAGAGAGGATCAGGGCAAGAGAACCAGAGCCAGCCCACCTGGGTTCAAATCCTGCCTGGCTACTTACTGGCTGCATCCCCTTGGGGAAGCCCTTTAACCTCTCTATGAGCACACAGTGAAATAATCCAGGTAAAGACTAGCACATCAGCTCAGACCACCCCATCTGCCTCCACTGGGACAAAACAAAGGCCTGAAGCTAGGGTGTTCATCAAGACTAAGGACATGTCCAGGCCAGAGGCCTGTTCCCTGGTTCTCCTCTGTTTCTGGTCGGCCTGGCTTGGTTGAGCAGGTTACCAGGCCCACTGCATACCTTTGCCTGGAGGGCTCAGCCTGCCTCCCTCATCTTGCACAAACAGGGGCATGTTTTACACCCTTCATGAAAGTTTGTGGGAGAGTTAAAAAAGAATTGTCTTCCACCCTGCTCCCCACTCCTTGGTCCCTGATTTAGACCCTACTGCTCTGCCTTTATCTCCCATGGAGGGATGAGTGGGGTAACACATGGTTAGCCAACCCTACTTCCCAAAAGCCGCTCCTAAAAAATCAGGAAGTGACTGTATGCGCATCCATTTCATCTTGGGTTCAATTCCATTCCTTTTAACAAGCACCTGCTATGTGCTGGCCAGGGGCCTGCTCTGCGCATGCAGAGATGAATGAGGCCCTGGCTTGTCATCCAGCCTAGTGAGGAGGGAGAGTGTGGAGATGCCTCAGTGGGTGCTCCTTGGAGTGCCAGAGCAAGCAGCGGGCTTTGCTTGGAAGGGGAGGGCAGGAGTGGCTTTCTCAAGTGACCCCCAGGCTGGACTTTCCCTCTCTCCTCCCATAAACCTGTACTAAGCACCTACCATATGCCAGGCCCTGTACTGGACCCTGGGGACATAAAGATGAAAAGGTAAAACAAAACAAAACAAAATAAAACAAAACAAAACCCAAAACAAAAACAAAAACAAAAATAAAATCCGGGCATGGTGGCACATACCTGTAATCCCAGCACTCGGGAGGCTGAGGCAGGAGGATTGCTGTGAGTTCAAGGCCAGCCTGTGCTACATAGTGAGTTCAAGGCCAGCTGGAACTATACAGTGAGACCCTGTCTCAAAAAACAAGACAAGACAAAACAACACAAAACAAAGGGGAAAAGGACAGACTTCCTGGATCACATGACTTCTGACCTAAAGGAAAACTCTATGGAAGGAAGGGGAGGATTTGCTGTGGGTTCGGAGAGTAGATGAAGACAGCAGGGAGTAGGTCCTGGAGCTCCAGAGTCCTGTTCTGGGAGATCCAGGGAGCCAACCAGCAGGAAAGTGGCCTCCACCAGGAGCCTCTCAGGTCGGAGCACTGTGTAATAGAAATTCCTCCCAACCACACTGATTCCTAGTGCTAGTCCCTGAGCCCCTTGCTTTGTGAGAATTATCTAACTTAATCCTCCTCTGTGAGAGACCACCCATCTTCCTGAGAAGAAACAGATCGAGTGACATGCCCAAGATGGAACAATTAAGCACAGAAGTAAAGCAGGACAATCCCTCAAAAAGTGAGGTTTGGTGATAACAAAATACATATCCAAGAAAAACAACTTAAAGGAGAAAAGATCTATTTTGGCTCATGGTATTAGATGTTTCAGTCCATGGTTACCTGGCTCCATTGCTTTTAGGCCTGAGATGAGGCAGAGTATCATGGTGGAAGTGTGTCAGAGGAAAGCTGCTCCCCTCATGGCAGCCAGGGAAGTGGGGGGAGGGGGAGAGGGATAGAGAGAGAGAGAGAAAAGAGAAAGACAGAGACAGAGACAGAGAGACAGAGAGCCTGAGCTGGTGGGCTTCCTCTTCCTTCTGCTTTTGTTTCATTGGGGCCCCCAGCTTCTTATACGGTCTCCAGAGCCAGGCAGGTCTCCCCCGTCAGTTTGCTGTCCCATTTGCCAGGCATCTCTGGAAAACCCTCACACATCCAGAAGTGTGCTTTATTAATCTCCTAGGCAGCTCTCAACCCCATCAGGTTGACAGTCATGAGTACCCATCACAGACGACAAGCCTCTCCAGGCCTTAAAAAGCTTGTGAGCTCCTCCAAGGGAGTTGGCCATTTTAATGTCTTTAACTTCACTGCCTGGCATGTGACAGCCACATTTCTCTGCAATCCTTTGCCTCTGTGCTGCACCACAGCGATCTTTTCAAAGTCATTTTAACCACCACCTGAGGAACCACACTAAGGTGAAATGCCACCAGGGTGATGCTAACACTGGGGTGAACAGGCACCTTCTACACGTGCATCATTAGTGATGACCACACCACTCTACTACCCAGGTTGGTGGCCTGAAAGTTTCCTTGGCATAATTTTTCAGATGCAATCCAGTTACAGAAACATAAATGGGGTGGGAGGCAGGACTCGTGGTTTGGAATGAGTAAGGGAAAAGTTGGAGCTCTCATGATGTACGAGGATTCAAATGACAGAAGGCTGTGCCACTGGACAAGGGACTTTGATTTGCCATCTGTGAAGAGGGTGACGATTTTCCCCACAGCTCTGGGACTTCCCGGGGCCAGGGGCTCATGGGTGTGAGAGGATGAGAACTGGACACATGAGAGACATGAGTAGCAATGTCCTGGGGGTACAGCCTAGCAGACCTCTCGTCCCCAAGCCTGAGGGCTCTGTCCACCCCTCGGGCTCACCTTTAAGTCCCTACTCTCCTTTGCCTTCCTCTGCCTCCCCGTTTGACGGGAGACAGTTGTGTATCCAGGAATCAAACAAATCTAGCCCTGTGCCAAGCCATCCACTCGCTGGCTGTGTGGTTGTGGGCAGGTGCCAGCCTCTCTCTGGGCCTCGAACTCCTCATGTAAAGGTGCAAACCAGCCTAGAGGTTGTTTCTCATTCTGGCCACACAAGGGAATCACCTGGGAGTGTTACACAATTGTGACACCTGGTGCCATTCCTGGTGAGTCTGGTTTAATTGGTCTGGGGTGTGGCCTGTGCATCCAGGTATTTTGTTTTGTTTTTGGTACTGGGGATTGAAGCTGAGGGTGCTCTACCACTAAGCTAAATCCCATTCTTTTTGAGATAGAGTCTTGCTAAGTTCCCTAGGCTGACCTTGAACTTGTGGTCCTCCTGCCTCAGCTTCTGGGATTATAGTCTTGTGTCACTATGCCCAGCAAATCCAGGTTTTAAAAGTTTCCAGTTGACTCAGTAGTCACTCAAGATTTGGAGCCACTGGTCTGCTGCCTGGAGCCTTGCTCAAAGTGGACCATTAGCATGGGCATCACCGAGACCTGTTGGGGATGCGGAAGCCTTCCTGTATCATTCCGAAAGTGGTTCATACGCACTTTAAAGTGCTGGTTGAGCTTTTGTTCCATTATGGGCTCCAGACTATTGCATGGTGTCCACACACCTAAAGCCATCTCCCCTCTGGCTCTCAGTCCCATTCCCTGGGAGTGGGCCAGCTGTGCCACAGTCTCTCATGGAGAGGCACTTCAGGCCTTACCTTCTCCAAAGGGTCCCCATCTCCCTTCTGAAGAATAATCTTCCTCCTGCCAGTCTTGCCCTCCTTTCTTTAAGGGTTTACTGTAATGAACAAAAAAATCTGGAACATCTTGCTTCTCAGGCGTCTTGCTTTGCTTGAGAAGCAAAGAGAAGGACAAGAGACAAGGTGAGAGGTCCTAACAGCAGCAGAAGCCTGTATCCCACATTCTAAAGTGTTTACCAGTGAGCCTGAAGCCTAGAGTGTGATGGTCAGGGTGGAGGTGCCCCCAAAATCACAATTCCAGAGGCACTGGGGGCTTTTGCAGTTTCCTCAGGGATGGAGGAATGCCAAGCGGGTGTCTTAGAGCTGCTCAGACAGAAACTTCAACCACAATGAACACCTGGGGTTCTTCTGAGTCTCTTCCCTCACCTCTGGGCTAAGAGGAGGAGGAGGAAGGCACTGGAGAGGAAGGCCATCCTTGGCCTGGGCAGGGCTTCCTACCCCCGAGGTTGGTCTAGGTTCATATGGAGTCTTTGTGCTGATCTTCACACATAAGGTGTCCCCTCTTAGATGGTCCCCTCTGCCTAAAAGGCTCACCTTCCTGGGGCTGTCTGCAGCCTCAGAATCCAGCCTGGTCTCACGAAGGCAGGTGGATTTCAGTGGCCCCGGGCACAACGAGACAGGGCACAACTCTTGTGGCTGCCGTGCTGGGCGGGGCTAAGGAGTCTTTCCCAGGGGCTGGCAGCAGAGCTGCTCAGCTGGAAGCTGGACCCTGCCAAAGCTTCTGCCTCCTGCATTATTGATCTGTTGCCTGGCTGTGGGTATGAATAATTTATAGGGTGAGGAGACACCACTGCAAATGGAGGCACTGTGACTTCTCCCTGCCTGAGCGTTTACTTCTTTTCATTTAATGGGAGCTGGAATTGAATCTCAGGTTCCTCCCTCCCACAAGGCCGGCCCAGGAATGGGCTCCTGGCTTGAATTTGCAAGGACCCTGGTGTAACCCAGGATCAGCTGTCCCAAGCCCCTGGACCAGGGTGCCCATCCTCACCATGCTTTCACTTCTCTCAGCCTCCACTTCCTCATCAGTAAATCAGGACAATGCCACCAGGAGGGCTGGGTTGTGCATGCTCCTGCCCTGCAGCCTATGTTCAGTAAACGGGAGCCATTGTTATTAGTGTTACTTATGTCAACAGTGTTGAAAGAAGTCAACAATGGCTTCTTTCACTGTGGCACAGGTCTTGGGGACAGCAAGGCTGCTGGATCACTAATAGGCTTGCTGGGGTGGGGATGTGTGTGGTCAGATGACGGTCTCTCTGGGAGGATGGGGAGAGACTGGGAGAATGTCAAGAAATTATCCAAAATCCTACAGTGATTTTCTCTCCCTGATGAGACTTTTCCAAACTACACCCTCAGGGGCCTCAAAGCAGGCTGGAGAGGCAGTGGACACAAGGACACTGTGGGGGTGGGGGTGGCAGGTGCCGCGGTACACAAGCACAGACTTGATGCGTGGAGGATGTGGGTCAGGTTTTGTTAGACAGGCCCCTTTAACACGTATTATGGGTAATGCAGAAAACATGACTCTCAGGCCAAACTCAGGTATGCAAGAAATGTGAACTTCTTTTTCTCTTTTTAATAATCAAATTTAATTTTCCCTCTGTCCCCATTCTGCCAGGTGGCAGAAACAGCTCAGTCAGTTCAGATCCCCTTCCCCCTTCCCTGGCTAAGGTGGCAATAGTCTGGTCCTCATTATTGTCACCAAGACGTCCACATTCCATTGTCTTTAGTCTCTGCCGATGGCTCTTGAGTTGACCTTCAGTCTCCCCACTGCTGCTCCGCCCCCCTCATATGTTCAGGGTAAGGTGGTTGTTTCCTTCTGAATGCATTAGGAAACAGATTTGGTTGAGCATAAGACAGAGCTTTCAATCACTGCTATATGCAAGAGAAGAAGAAGAAGGAGAAGGAGAAGGAGAAGGGAAGGGGAGGAGGGAGGTGGAGGGGGAAGAAGGAAAAAGAGGAGAGGAAGAAAATTATGATTGTTGTTGTTTGTTTAAGAAGTCCAGGGGCTGGTGAGATGGCTCAGCGGCATAAGCGCCTGCCTGGCAAGCGCAAGGGCCCGAGTTCGACTCCCGGAACCCACATACGAAAAAAGGGCCGGTGATATTGCTCAGCGGCACGGGGCCTGCTGGTGCACGAGGTCCTGAGGTCGACCCCCGGTACCCCAAAAAAAAAAAAAAAAAGTCAAGTCCAGGGCTAGGGGTGTAGCTCAGTGGTAGTAGGTATACTTGCCCAGCTTGTATGAGGCCATGGGTTTGAGCCCCAGCACCGAAAAGAAAAAAAAAAAAAAAAAAAAAAAAAAGTCCAGATGTGGGCAGCTCAGGGAGGTGCAATGTCTCCATGATGTCATCATCTACCCAGGCACTTTCAGTCTTTTTGCTTCACCATCCTGACATAGATTGGGCTTTTGTCCTACATTTTACCTTATGGCCACAGGATGGCTGCTACAGCTCCAGCCACTTGGTAGCAAGAAGGAAGAAAAGCCAAAATGGCATGTGAAACCTGAATAGGTTTCCCTTAAAGAGAGTTCCTGGAAAAAAAAAAAAAAAGAGAGAGATTTCCTAGAAGGTACATGTAGTAACTTCTGCTTTATGTTTTTTGACCAGGACTATGTCATATGACCACCCCTAGCTGTAAAGGAGGCTGGGAAATAGTCTTTTTAGCTGGGCACACGGATAGACCAAGGAAAATCAGGGTTCTGTTAGGAAAAAAATGAGAATGGGTACTCAGTAACAACTAGCCTTTCAACTAGATGTAAAATATCAAGGCATTAGCTAATTAATGCATGAAGTAAAGTACCAAGTTATAGTTCAATTGTTGAAAGAGCAGCTGTTGAATGCCTACAATGTCTGGGCACCGTGGTGAGTTCTGGGAACTTATAGCCTAGCGTCTGCAGGGATTAAACAAATGAATACCTAGGCACAATATGTGGTGGGTATTGGGAAGTATCTGTGAAAGTAGGTGGTGGGGACCTTAAACAGGTAAGACAATCAGGAGAGCTGTCCTACACCAAGTTCTGAGGAAGCTGCCCAGGCATGGAAGGGGTGAAGGTGTAGAGTCAGAGCCAGGCCAGTGGCTGCCACGGATCAGAGTCTCAACTGGACAGTGCTGGACCCCGCCTACGCCTGTCAAGGAGGCAAGTTAGTGTACCTGCTGGTGCCCCTACTAAAGGCAGATTAATGGCTGTAGTGGGGTCATTGTTCATTTCCTATGATAAACACCATTTAAAGAAGAAGGAAGAGTAGGCTCATCAGTGTCTACATTAGAAACAAACATGGACTCTAATTTAGTCCAATCCTACAGACTCTTACTGAAAACACCCATGTGCCAGACCATGGTGAGCATGGGCACTGGGAGGAGAGGCATGAAACGTAGGTCTGGCTGGAGGAGCTCGTGGTCTCCAGGGAAGTGTGAGGAGTCAGCCGCCTGCCACCTGCTGGATCCAAGGTGACCACTCCAACAGGACAATAGGGCATGGCGACATGGCTCAGCCTCGGTTGGGACAGGAGTTCTATAGAAAAGGGCTCTGTCCTCTAATAGACTGGGGAAGTGCTAAACTAAATCCAGCTCTATACAGCGGCTTGACTGCAAGACTTCTCTGAGCCTTTAAGAGGCTGAGGTGCACCATGAATCTTCAAGAGTAGATATTCAGTATTTCCTCAATTTAATGGACTGCCAAGCCTTTTCTTTGAGTAACATTTTCTTCTAAAGCTACTTTAGATTTGCTGTTCCAAGCACTCCCTGTGTTATTTAAAACCCTCCTGTAAACAGCCATATAGCATGCAGAAACTATAGCCATTTATTTACTTTTCTCTCTTTGCTGGACACTTCAGTGTTCAGGGTTTTTTTTTTTGCCTATAATTTTAAACACTGGGGGAGCAAATTCTAGAGGTGCTTTAGGGCAGTTCTTGGTGCTGACACTGGCTGGATTAGATTCTCTCCAGAGCCAGCAGCAACAGCCAGAGCCCCACCTTCTACAAGAACAGCTGACTGGGTTGCCATGGCAACCACAGGAGTCAGGAGAGGGAGGGTGCTCATGGGATGGGATTAGACAAAGAAGGCCAGGCCTGGGGTGTTGAGGTCTGGGGGCAGGGTGTGAGGCTGACCAGGTCAGATTGTTGGGGGACCCCTGTAGAGGATGGCCTTTACTTTCTTCATGATCTGGAGAGCGCCTTGCTAGCAGGGCCTCAGCCAGAAGCTTCCTGCTTTTCATGAGTGTGCCTGTTGGGTAAAGGTCAGTCTGGGAAGTCAAATGGCTGGGGGCTGCTTAGCCTTCATTCCTGCCTCAGTGTGTGCCCATGTCTCCAAAGTTTCCCCAAAGCTTTTTCTTTTAGAAATTTCTCAATTTGGTTTGAATTCTAGGTCTTTCAAGGAAGTCACAATAAATATTCTGTGTTTGTCAACATTCTGTTGCTGTGACAAAATACTTGAGGATAACAATGTTGGTCAGCTGTCCCCATTGCTTTCAGGCCTGCGGTGAGCCAGGACAGCACGGTGGAAGGGTGTGGCAGAGGAAAGCTTCTCACTTCATGGCAGCTGGGAAGGAAGAAGGGAGAGATGGAGATGGAGAGGAAGAGGGAAAGAGAAAGAGGACTACTTCCTTCAACTAGTCCCCTAATTTCCTAATTTCCATCACATCCCAATAATGCTATCAAATTATGAATCTATCAATGGATTAATCCATTGATGTTAGAGCCCAGATGATCCAATCACCCTCCAAAAGCCCTACTTCTAGCATTGCTGCCTAGAGGACTAAGCCTCCAACACACAAACTTTTGGGGGATATTTAAGTTCAAACCTAGTAGCTCCCCCTTAGTGTAATTGATCCCTCACCACAGGAAGAAATTTCTGGGTGGGGACCCTGGTCTTGAGACCCTCCCAGGAATGCAGCCACCAAGGGAGCTACAGCACAAGGATCAGTGTGACCTATAGGCCCTATCTGATGGTGCAAACCTGTCCTGACTCTCAGACAGCCGTCCGGTTCTGTAGAACATTCCTATTCCACAAGGACTTTCTGAGTGCCTTGGCCTATGTGAGATTCATTCTTCTAACTTTTTTTTAGAAAAGGACTGGGGCTGTAGCGCAGTGGTGGAGCACATCCTTAATGTGTGAGGCCCTGGGTTTGATCCCCAGCACCAAAAGACAAAGATGTAAACAATGCGAGTTCTGTGCACCAAATTGCTAACCATAGTCCCATGGAGTGGGCAAAGCTTTTGGGGAAGTGATGCAACCTTTTTTTTTTTTTTTTGGAAAATGAACTCAGGACCTCGTGCTTGCCAGGCAGGCGCTGTGCCATTGAGCTAAATCCCTGGCCCAAAAGGCAGCCTTTGAGTTTTTATTTCATATACCTCATATCACTGGACTCTTATAAAGCCTTTATTCCTGTATTGCTTTTATAATTCATAATTTAATTTAAAAATACAAATATATGAGAAAGGAAAAATATTCCCTATAATCCATTAGCTGAAGCAATCAATGTGAATATCTGAGCATTTGTCTTCCAGGCTTTTAAAAAGGGATTTGTTTTTAATATACAGCAACAGTCACTTTATAATAAAAGGGCTCAGCTAAGTGCTCTTTGCATGGTAGCTAGACTTTGCAGAACCTTTAAGTCACAGGCCCCTCTGTTTTCTGCACAGCTGACTCAGCCCATATCAGCTCCTCAAACACAGAGAATGGGCTCGATGTGGATGAAGGAAAGGGTAGTCAGAGGGGCTAAATGCTCTTGGAAGCTCTCTTTCCTCTCTCTCTCTCTCTTTTTTTTATGTGAGTACAGGGAGTCGAACTCAGGACCTCGCGCTTGCCAGGCAGTCGCTTATGCCACTGAGCCATCTCACCGGCCTTCTCTTTCCTCTCTTAACTGGACTGGGTGGGAATCCAGAGAAGCTCCTACCCTCTGTGTTGCTTCCAGGGAGTGTCCCAGGAGTCATGTCTTCCTGACCTTTGCTTTGGATTCATTTCTGGCTCTGGGCCCTTGCTTCAGAACTGGATGCTATTGTCAGGCTCCTGTCTCCAGTCTCCTTTGCCCCACCTTACAGTCTCTCTTTGCCGTACCTTCCCTCCTGTGACTCCGGCAGCAGGCAGGCTACTTGTCCAGTGGGAACTTCAGGTGCCTCCTCTTTCCCCTGGGGAAGTCAGGGAGCCTTTTCCACTTGCTGAGCCATGAGGCCGTGTGTCTTATAGTAAGATGTCCGTTTAAAGAGCAATATGGATGCTGAAAAAATCTGTATACTGGAATTGAGCTTGTATGTAAGAATGGACCAGTGTGATTTTTTTTTTTTTTTTGTGGGTACCGGGGATTGACCTCAGGACCTCGTGTGCCAGCAGGCGCCCGTGCCGCTGAGCGATATCACTGCCCCTTTTTCATATGTGGGTTCCGGGAGTCGAACTCGGGCCCTCGCGCTTGCCGGGCAGGTGCTTAAGCCGCTGAGCCATCTCACCAGCCTGGACCAGTGTGATTTGCTTTCACCCCTAAACTCATTCACCTGTTGGGGGTTTTGGGAGATGACAGGCCTGGCTCCTACTGGCTGGTAGGAAGAGACACTTTAGGGTCTCAGAACCCTCGGGGCGGGGAACACAGTTCCAGGAGGCCTATGCCATCCTCCAGAGGGAACCATGCTTGATGAACTCATGTTTAAGCAGGCAGGAGGTAAACACACAGCCAAGGCGAATGAGAACGGGGCTCCCTGAGCTGTAATTATAAGCACAACACAGTGACAACAGGACAGAATGTGGGGGAAACAGGGAGAGAAGAAATCTTTTCGTAGCCCACATCTCCACATTTCTCCTGCCCTGGAGTATCCCTTCTTCTTCCTGGGTGATTTTCCCCATGGCTGGGGTGTGTTTTGTTTCTTTCTTAATTCCATTTTCATTGCATATTTAATATAACCTCATTGTGGCAAACTTGGAAAATGCAAAAAGCATAAAGAAGGAAATCAAAATTTCTTCCATCTCCATAGTCCAGCCACCACCTTTTACACTAAGTGGCCTTCTGCTTGGTACAGCATTTGCTGCCATCTGAACTCATCTTGTTGACTTAACTGTTGACTTGTTTACTGTTTCTCCCCCATCACAATCCTAAGTTCCAGCATGGCAGGGACCTTGTCTGTTCACCCTTAATACTGTGGGCCCAGGAGAGAGCCTGACACAGAGTAGGTGCTTTATCACACATTTGATGGATGAAGGAATCCACCCATGTATATGTTTATATTCAGTGGTGACCACCCAGATCCTTTTATTTCATCTACTGATTTCTTTACCTGAAATGTCACTATGTTCTTTATGCCAGGCAGGAGGCTCTGGTCACTTGGCTTAGGGAGGATGGGGAAGGCACAGAGAAGGTAGATCCCCTGAAGCTGATGTAAGAGGAACACATCTACCCAAGAGCACACTGAGGGGCAGAGTGAGGGACAGGGAAGGGCTCCGTCAGGCCCCACCACATAGGGACTACATCTTCCTCACTCTTTGGGGTTCTTTGCACCATAGAGAAATCAGAGAAGTTGGGTGAACTTGCTTAAGATCTCACAGCTGGTCAGCAGTGGGGTCAGAATTGTAGATGCAATAATGACAGCTACATCTTTAAGAAAAAACCTATTAGGTCAGAAATACAGGTTACATTTGAAGACTGCTTTCAGTTAAAAAGAAGCTCTGAAGCACATCTCAGGGGACCTAAATGCCCACTGCATTTAGATACCATTCTGCCCAGAGCCTTCATCTGTGCTGATAAGAAGATGGATTTCACAAGACTCAATTCTGAAGAAGTCTGTCTAGCTGATTAATTAACTGAAGCAAAGGTCTCAGGGAAATTTGAAATGGGGTGATCTTTTGTCTTGTTCAGTGTAGGAAAGTAAGGACTCTTGCTGTCTGACTGGTTTAATGAATTTTCTTTAGTCCATCTGAAGTGTAAAGTTCAATATTTATAAAACATATTTTAAATAACTGTGAAAACATTGTGGTTAAGGTAGGAGGTAGTAATAGTTCATCATTTATACATATATTTATAATATATAAATAATATTATATAATATGTATTACATACAAATATATATAATATAGAGTCCACCAAAAATATATATACATACTTCAGCAGTTCGCTGTACAAGTAAATGCCTGGAAGATAATGGTCACCACTTTGAGCACTTCTTGTAATTATAGAAGCCAAAGGTAACTTGTATTAATCTCATGATGTCGTAATAAATTTAGTATTAAAATATTTATACAGGTTTTCCTTTTCCCTATATATACTTTTTTTGGTGAACTCTGTATATTTATATTTATATTATATATATATATATATATATATATATACTCATCCCCTCATTTAAACAGAATATCAATTGTATTTGCTGATTAAAAATAAACTATCTCACCTCTCTTGATCTTTGTTCTTCCAAGACTACAAATATCTCAGAGCAGCCTTTGAGGTGACTGCAGGCGCTGTCTCCCACCAGCAAAGGTTGACAAGTGTGATCGAACAAAGACCCACCGACAGTTTCCAGTTTAAAACGCACACTCAGGTCTTTGAATCCCCCATTGCTGATCTCTGTCCTCCTGACAATCCTGATGCGTTTGTGTGTCTTTCTGGTCACCTGCAGCCATCAGCACAGAGCTATATGTGCTGTGGACTTAACTCCACAGGTCAAATCACCATTTTTATTTTACTTTTTTGGTGCCAGTGACTAAAACCAGGACTTCACTCATGCTGTATGGATGCTCTACCACTGAGCTACACCCCCAGGCCAATTTTAATGAGAAGCCTTAGGGTTTATCTCGGGTTTCCTGGGGAGTCTGGGTAGTTTCTGGGGAGTCTGTTCCTAAAAGTTTCTCCTAGCTAAGTCCTGGCCGATTGGCGGCACTGAGTGGCCTACCCACAAGAAAGGTAAAGTTCTGCCTGCCCAAGGAGCATCCCTGAGGACGCCACACGATGGCAGGCTGTGCCCCCAGGGCCGTCTGCCCCTGGATGCCTCCTGTGCTCAGAGGCATCTCCCCAGGGCAGATCACAGGGAAGCCATGCACTGGAGGCTCATTCTCTGGAGGATATGCGGCCCCACAGGGAAGGAAAACCACCTCTCTGGAGATTTTTCCCTGCTGGAAGGAGAGAATCAGTGACGTAGATATTAAGAAAATTCCTGGGCTGGGGATACACTGGGCATGTGTGTTGGAAATCTTTCTGTCACTGTGACAAAATACCTGATCCAAACCATAACAGTATGTGATTGGAAAACAAACAGAAATGAAAAAGTCACCCCTGCTACTAAGATTAGTAAAGGGAGCCAGTCAGAGCACAGAGGAATTAAATCATAGTAAGTAGCATATTTTTCTGTCTCGTCCTCAATGCCAGTTATCTGTGGGGAAATCAGGAGCTACTCCATTCCATGCTCAGATACTGTTTTGCTTTAACAGATTCATATTCAAGTGACATTTATTGAACATCTACATTATACCACTTACTTTCACACACCTCTACTTTGAACTGCATGAAAACCCATTTTAAGTAGCGGTTAGTTTCCCCATTTCACAGATGAGATGACGTTGAAGTTAGTATCCAAGGGTGCACAGCTGGACACCGAATAATAAAAACTAGTATCTATCTTTGCCTTTTATCCCGATAGCTAAAAATTCTCCCTGAAAAAAAAATTTTTTTTTTTTTTTTTTTAAAGACAGGGTCTCACTATGTAGTTCAGGCTGGCCTTGAACAAAGTAGGTAGCTCAGGCTGGCCTCGAGTTCACGGTGATCCTCCTGCCTCAGCTCCCAAGTGCTAGGATTCCAGGTATGTACCACCATGCCCAGCTTTTATTTCATTTTGATAGAAGCCCTCTGTCCTAGTTTCTTCTTGAGACACAATATCCCACACCTACAACTCTAAGGAGGGAAGGTTTATTTTGGTTAACAGTTTATAGAGGTTTCAGCCTATAGTCAGCTGACTCCGAGGCAGGGTGGCACGACAGTGGAGAAACAGCTCATAGCATGGTGGCAGGAAGCAGAGCAAGAGATCAAGGGGAGAGGGAGGGAGATATATCCTTCCAGGCCACACTCCCCAGTGACCCACCTCCTCCTACCAGCCTTTACCTCCTAACATCACATTTAGCTACAAACTCATCAGTGGACTAATCCACTGATGAATATCATGACCCCAAGATCCAATCACCGGTCCAAGCCCCACCTATGACTACATGAGGCTTTGGGGGGACATCTAGATATAAACCATAACACCACTCTAATGTGAATGAAGTGTAAGCTCACAGTTTTATATCCTGCTCATTGTCCCCAATATCAGGGAAGACATAAGGGAAATTGACATAATATTTATCAGACAAACATCAAGATTTGCCAATGAAAGAAACAAATATTAACAAGGCTGAATAAATAGAGAAAAATACCATGGACATGGATTGTAAGTGCAATATTTTAAAGATGTTAATTCTCTTAGTGATCTATATATTCAGTGTAATCTCAATCAAAATTTGGTCAGTCTTCCTAGGCTAAATGATTCTGCAATTTATGTAAAAATGCAAAGGGCCAGGAAACAGCCAAGACTAACGAGGAAGAACAAATTTGCAAGACTTATACTACTAGTTTCAAGATTTGTTATAAAATTACAGTAATTAAGGTCAAGTGGTAGAAAGAATAGAAAAATAGACCAATGAAAATGCAGAAAAAGATCTGCACATGTACAGTTGCTGATGTATAACACAGCTGATTCTCCAGAGCTGTGAGGAAAAGGTGGTTTTGCAAAAGGTGCTGGATAAATTGCATACACATGTGGGAAATGAATCCTGACCCCTGCCTCACATCACACACGGAAATCAAAATCAACTGCAGAAAAACTACAGTCCTAAATGTGAAAAGCAAAAACAATACAGGTTCTAGAAGAAACCACTGGAGAACATTTTTGTGGTCTGGTGGGTAGGCAAAAATTCCTTAACAGGACATAAAAATATCAACCTAGGGCTGGTGAGATGGCTCAGCGGCATAAGCGCCTGCCTGGCAAACGTGAGGTCCTGAGTTTGACTCCCAGAACCCACATATGAAAAAAGGGCCGGTGATATCACTCAGTGGCACGGGCACCTGCTGGTGCACGAGGTCCTGAGGTCGACCCCTGGTACCCACAAAAAAAAAAAAAAAAAAAAAAAAAAAAAAAAAAAATCAACCTAAAGGAAAAAAATGGATAATTAAAAGAGCATCTAAGCTGGGCTTGGTGGTACACACTTGTAATCTCAGTACTCTGGGAGGCTGAGGCAGAGGTATTACAAGTTTAAGCTCAGCCTGGGTAACTTAGTGACTTAGTGAGATGCTGTCTAAAAATAAAAATAAAAAAAGGCTGGGAATGTAGCTCAGTGTGAAGTCCCTGGGTTCAATCCCTAGTACTGGAAGAAAAAAAATAAGAACATCTAGCCAGGTGTAGTGGCATGTGCTTGTAGTTCCAGCTACTCAGGAAGCTGAGGCAGGAAGATGGCTCAAGCCCAGGAGTGCACCAGGCCCATCAGGTTGGGAAACATGGTAAGACTCCATCTTGAAGAAAAAATTAATAGTCTATTTTTAAGAAAATAGAAAGACAAGCTGTAAAAAGGGAAGTATAGCTGGATGTGGTGATGCATCCCTGTAATTCTGGCACTATGGGAGGTATGGCAGAAGTTTTGCGAAGTTGTACGCAGCATGGGCAACTTAGCAAGACCCTTTCTCAAATTAAAAAATAAAAAGGGGTAGGGATGTAGCTCAGTGCAGAGGCCCTGAGTTCAATCCCCAGTACTCGCCACCCCCCCAAAAAAAGAGGGCATATTTCCTTTATTCAACAAAGGAAAAAAAGAACTTTATTTTGGTTTTTTTGAGACAGGGTTTTGCTATGTAGTTTAGGCTGGCCTTGAACTCACTGTGTAGCCCAGGCTGGCCTTGAACTCACTATGTAGCCCAGGCTGGCCTTGAACTCACAGCGATCCTCCTACCTCAGCCTCCCAAGTGCTGGGATTACAGGTGTGTGCCACCACGCTCGGCAACAAAGGAAAATTAATTGGAAAACGACAACAGTCAAATTAACACATATACAGAAATCTGAAGGGACATTTAATTTTTTTCAATCAGATTTTATTGCTACATTTTAGATATACGTAATGATATTCACCAGAGAATGTGTACCTGTACATGATATAACTTGATTCTTTTTTTCCCATTCCCCTACTCTCCCTTCAACCCTTCTCCTCCTCATTTACAAAAGCTTTGTTTCCATTTTTTTCTGAAGGGACATTTAATTAGCAAGAATATCCTAATAGCTAATTAGTACAGAGAAATGCACAGCCTCAGTAGTAATCAGGGAAATGCAAATTCGGACTGGCAACATCAAATGTTGTGAGAGAACTGGAATATTCATTACTACTGGTGGGAACAGAGATTGGTACACTTTATTTATTTTTTTTGGTACAATCACTTAAAAAAACTGCTTGATAGTACATTCTAAAACTGAGAACATGCATAATCTATAATCAAACAATCTTCTTAGGTATCTATTACCAGCAAAGAAGTAATGTGTTCAAGAATATTCAAAGCAGCACAATTTGTAATATTCCAAATGGAAAATAAAGGTACCCATCTATAATGGAATGGCTAAGTACAGCATGGGTGGATACACAACCAGTGATTCTCAAATGTGAGTGGGCATCAAATCACCGCAGTGATGGCCAAACTTTTAGAGCTTTCAATGACACAAACAGCCCACTGCAGCACGTGTACCATAGGTCTGCCACCACTGACTCCTAGAGGCTTGTTAAACTCTTGACTGTTGGGCTCTATCTGTCCACACAGAATTCATCTCAAACCCCGCCCCCAGCTGTCTTTATCACAGAATTTGTCTGCTGACCACCTCAATTGTGCCCTCCTCCCCCACATCAGCAAGAGAGGGGCTGATGAGGCACGAAAAGCCCGGGTTTCTGATTATTAGTGTAAACATAAAAATCTCTCGTCAGGTCAGTCCTGCACCCTTGATTTTGTGGATATACTTATGAACATTACCTCATAACCTTGACGCCATAATTAGGATGTAATTATGATATAATTATGACAGCTATTCTCATTTGCCATCTTTTTTCTTTATGGAGAAGGAAATGATCATTAGTTGGATAAATTGCAAAGTTGTGCTGAGAGGCAAAAGTACAGATGAGATACCAATCAACACCTCTGACTCTGGGTCTGAAGCTCCCTCCTCTGAGCTGGCTGCCCATCCAGAGTGCCAGGCATGCTTGTCCCTCTTTTTCACCTATCCAGGTGCCTCTAAGCTTCATATCTAGGTATGGCTCTATTACCCCAGGAAGCAAATATTGCCACCCAAAACAAGATGCTTTTTGCTTGCTGTGAATATAGCACTGTTCAGCTCTATAATGTGCTCTGGGGTTAAAAGCTCAGCCCTGAAAGGGATCCTTTAATGTCTGCTGTTTCTGGGGCTAACTGGCTGTCTGAGGTGGTGGATGCAGCTGCAGTGAAATGCAGATCTTTCAGCCTTGTCACTTGGAGAGAGCTGAGACACCCTGTTCAAGTATTAGCAGTTTTGAAATAGCTGCTCATGACTTTGGGAGAGCCAGGTGGGGAATAGGGACTCTCTCAATAGCAGCCTGTGGTCTGGAAATATTCAGCACCAAGGCTGGAAACTCCAGCGCCACTGGAGTCTCAACACTGCCTGATGTTGGAATTACCTGGAGAGTTTTGTTTTGTTTTTTCTTCAATTCAATGTCCGGGCTCCACCCTAGCACCCTAGTCTCATTGGATCAGAACTTCTGGGAATAGATTCTGGCACTGCTGCTGCTGTTTTTGTTTTTGAGACAGGGTCTCACTTTGTAATTCAGGCTGGCCCTGAATACACTATGCACAGGTGTGTGCCACTCTGCCCAACTTGTTTTTTAACCCCCCCCCCACTTCTGCTGGTGATTCAATTATGAAACAAGGATCGAGAAGGACTACAGTAATGAACTGACAAACAGGAGGTAGCACGGTCTAAAGGCAGTACTGGGGGACCACCAGACTTTCAGTTTATGAAGTATAATAGAAAGTATTTCTTGTTAATTCTCCATTGTTTTCTTAAAAGAACATGAACTTGGATGAGGTGCTTACTTACCCAGGGTCTCTAACATCTACAAACTTGCATCACATCCCACGTGGGAAGAAGGAGGTACCCGTGAGACGGAAAACTAACCAAAACTTTTATCAAAGACAGCTGGGAGAGCCACCCTTGGTTCTCTTTGCATAGATCACCTTCAGTAGGAAAGGGGCAGGAAATCAGAAACCTAGAACAGTATTCATTTAAATATAAATATCAAGTCCTACTTGTCTTACAGGAGCCATGGCCAACTGTGAACCACAATAAAAGACTGAATATAATATGATGCAAAATGCTCACAGTTCTATTAGTGATTTAGTGTTTCAAATTCTTACCAGTGCAGTTTCTGAAATGCTCTTGGCTAAACAGAACAGTCTCCATTCCTCCATTAAGAAACATGCTTTTGACACCTATGTTTTCAAAGCAGCCTCTTTCTCTTTTTAAAAATATAATTGAAATGATTAAAAAATGCAGTCTATATGGAGCAAAATATCAAGAATCTTCTACATCTATGACCTCTGGTCTGCTCATTCTTTTCCCCAGGCAACTGCTCATACCAATATTCTACACATTAACAACCTATTAAAATGGGTGAAATATTTGAACAGATATTTCACCAAAAAGATGTAAAAATGATAAACACACACACAAAAATGCTCAAATATCTTTAGCCATTAAGAAAATAGATCTTTTGCAAATGGGATCAAGAGATGGAAGGAGGAGGAGAGGAGGGGAGGGGGGCATAAAAAGAATTTAGATGTGTTATGTACATGTACAAACTACCCATAATGAATGTAATCATTGCGTATTGCAAACATGTACTAATAAAATTTTTCAAAAAATAAAGCAAACAAAGCCACAATGAGATATTACTATACATCTAATACAATGGATAAATCTTAAAAGACATAGGAAATGTTGGTGAGGATGGGGATGAATTGGGATTGTTTTAGACTTGACTATAAAATGGTACTTTTGGAAAATAGCTTAGCATTTTCTTAAAAAGTTATATATACATTTGCCAAATAATCCAGTCATTCTACTCATAGTTATTTATCAAAGAAAAAAGGAAATATATGCTGGTCAACATGGCACACGCCATTAATCCCAGCTACCTGGGAAACAAAGGCAGGAGGACTGTAAGTCTGAGGCCAGCCTGGGCAACTTAGTGAGACCCTGTCTCAAAATAAAAATTATTTTTTTAAAAAGGGCTGGGGATTAACTCAGTAGTAGGGCACTTGCCTAGATTGCACAAGACCCTTGGTTCAATCCCCAGTACTGAACAAAAAAAATTTCCATCTATTGACTTGTAATGATCCCAAACTACAAACAACCCAAAAATGCAACAGCAGTTAAGTGTACTATTCATACAATAAGATAGTACTCAGCAATTTAAAAAAAAAGAATAGACTATTGGTGTATGTAACATGGATGAATATCAAAAGGTATGCTGAGTAAAAGAAGCCAGATTTTCCCAACGTCAAAAGAGTACATTTATGATTCCATTTATATAAAACTCTCGAAAAGGCAAAGTAATTCACAGAAAGTAAAGCAGTGAGCTGAGGGGTGGAGCATGCCTGCAATCCCAGCATTTAGGAGGCTAAGGCAGGATAATGAGCCTGGGTTACACAATTAGTTCAAGCCTAGTCTGGTTTACATGAGATATGGTCTCAAGCATCCCCTCAAAACACACACACACACACACACACACACACACACACACACACACACACACAGAGCAGAGGTTACTTGGGAGTAAGGGGGTGGGAAGGGGGTGGAGGGAAGTTTCAAAGTACACAAGGAAAACTTCAGGGTGATGTAGTAACTATCTTAATTATCGTGATTGTTTCGGAGTTGTATACATATGCTAAAATTTACCAAATTATTCATTTTAAATAATGGAGTTTATAATATGTCAATGTATAAATGTCAGTATACAATTCATAAAGCTTTTTTTTTTTTTAAATGTGGCACACATATCATTTTCCTCACTTAACATCTTGGAAATTATTCCGTATCAGTACACAGTAAGTTATCTTTCTTTTTAACAGTTGCATTATTTTGCCATTCCCCTATTGATAATTTATCTACAGTTTTTTTCTTTGTAATCAGTGCTGTTACTTTTTTTTTTTTTTTTGTACTGGGGATTGAACTCAGGGCCTTGTGCGTGCTAGGCAAGCACTCTACCACTGAGCTACATCCCCAGCCCCTGAATATCCTTATAGGCACATCCTTTTACATCTATACTATAAATTCGTAGAAGTGGAATCACTAGGTCAAAGGTTCTGTTCACTTTCAATTTTGATAGATGTTATGAAATTACCCTATTTCATTGGCTCAAATCTTGCCCAATATGGAAGGGAGGTTTTCACATGGATTAAGGGGACAACCAAGCAGTTACCCGAGTTCCACAAAGGAACTTCCTTGGTGATCACTCTCCTACAAACTGATATTGCAGCCCTGGTTTGCAGTCACTCTTTGCTTTCAAAGGTTTCTTTGGCAATAGAGCTATTTCAAAATGGCTGTGAACAGATGGGTGTGGTAGCACACACCTGTAATCCCACTACTCTGGGAGGCAGAGGCAGGAGGATAACAAGTTTGAGCCCAGCTTGGGTAACTCAGCAACTTAGTGAGACCTTGTCCTAAAATAGAAAATAATAAAGGGCTGGGGATGTAGCTCAATGCAAAGACTCTGGGTTCAATCTCCAGTACAAAAAAAAAAAAAAAAATCTGAACAATCGGGGTACCATACATCTACTTCGCCTAAGTGATCACAGGGAAAGAAAATTGAAGGGCTGGGCTGCTGTATAGCAGTGAGGCAGTATTAATGAAGAGACAAATGCATATGACAACATTCATTTCTAAGTGCCTTGGCCACTGGATTTTATTGCAGGGCAACTGGATCCTTCCTCTCCCACTTTCAGTACTGAAGATGTACAATATTCATTGTACTAGGAAACACAAAGATGAATTAAGACAGTCCCCTGATGGACAGACAGAGAAGTACCCAGTAAATTTAACAGGATGGGATTAAGAGTGATAGGAGGATTGAAAAGCACAAAGAAAATCAGGAGACATAGAGGAGGGGCAGACCAGGGAATCTTCCCAGAGGGAGGGACATTTGCGGGGTACTTTGGGACAAATATTTGTGTTCCTCCTACCAATGTTCACATGTCGATATTCTATATCCTGACCACCAACATGATGGTATTAGGAGGTGGGGGCTTCAAGAGATAACTAGGGGAGGTGCATGGGGTCCTCACAAAAAGGATTAGTGCCTTAGAGACAAGAAGCTTGCTTTTCTGTCTCTTCTCCCTGGCAGGTAAGAATACAGTGGCCATCTGCAAACAAGCCTGAGACATTAGATCTACTGGCATCTTAGGCTTCTCAGCTTCCAGGGCTGTGGGAAATAAATCGTTGTTTAATGTAGTTTATGGTAATTTGTTATAGCAGCTCAAACTAAGGCATATAAGAAGGTAAAACTTATATAACACAAAATTAATCATTTTGGGCCGGTGAGATGGCTCAGCGGCATAAGCGCCTGCCTTGCAAGCGCGAGGGCCCGAGTTCGACTCCCGGATCCCACATACGAAAAAGGGGCCGGTGATATCGCTCAGCGGCACGGGTGCCTGTTGGCGCGCGAGGTCCTGAGGTCGACCCCCCGGTACCCACAAAAAAAAAAAAAAAAATTAATCATTTTATTTTTTGTGGGTACCGGCAATCGAACTCAGGACCTTGCACTTGGCAGGCAGGCGCTGTGCTGCGGACCTATATCCCTGGCCCAAATTAATCATTTTAAAATGTACAATTTTGTGGCATTTAGCACAATCACATGGTTGTGCAGCTACCAGTTCTATACAATTTCCAAACACTGCATTTCCCAAAAAGAAAACGCTGTGCTCATTTAAGTTACTTCTCACGGGAAGGGTTTTAGAACAAACAGGAAGTATTTCACAGGCAAGCCTGGAAAGACCATTCCAGAGAGGTCTTGGGACATCAACTCACCTGGGATGGTGTAAATGTGTGTCATGGGGATGAAGAAGTGATGGGTTGAAGTGAGAGAGAAAGAGGGCAAGGGCAGTGGAGACCTCAGGTGACAGCTTTGTCCCTGAGCTGGTCAGATATAAGGGGGAATCAGGGCCCATCTGAATAATCGCCATCCCTAGAGGGATACGGTCAACTTTAATATGAATTTAGTTTGAGCCAGGGCTTCTCAACCTTGACTACTGAGTTTTTTGGCTTGGCAATTCTTTGCCGTGGGGATTGTCCTATGCTTGCAAGATACTTAGCAGCATCTAGGCCCCTTAACCATTAAATACCAGTAGAATTCACCCTACCACTCCCCTTTGACAATCAGAGGTGTCTTCAGACATCACCAAATGTCCCCCGGGGGAGGTGCCCCAGTTGAGATCACTTGGAAGATTCTGACCTAGTATTCCTCAGAAGGTAAAGTACATGAGGTGAGAGGCACCCCCTCTGCTCTGAGGAGACAACAGAAAATGGGGCACCATTTCTTAGGGAACTGGGTCCTAAACTCATGAACACAAGGAAATTTGTCTTAAATTTTTGTGGCTTTTCTTCATTTTTTTTTTAATGTGGGTACCAGGAGTTGAACTCAGGACCTCATGCTTGCCAGCAGGCGCTTGTGCCACTGAGCGATATTACTGGCCCTTTTTTTCCTTTATGTGGGTACCGGGAGTCAAACTCAGGACCTCGCACTTGCCAGGCAGACACTTATGCCACTGAGCTATCTCACCGGCTCTTTTCATTTTCTTAAAAAATTAAAAAAAAAAAAATCCTTCCTCTGTTCATTCAACCACTTAATGCCTACTATATGCCAGGAACTAAGAACACTATCACAGGTGTGAGTTAGTGGGGGATTAACACCTTTTTCTTTCCCATGCCCATAAAGGAGATGGTCAACATTTGATTTCTAAGAGAACAGTGGTTACTCCTGGAAGAGATGGAAAAGGAAGATGGGAAGATGAGGGAACTGTAGAGTCTCCTGAGATGGGATGTGGTAGAGAGGAGGTGACACCAGCTTGTGCTTGCTTCCTATCAGTCAGTGTCCCTTGCCCTCAGAGTGTCCTCAGCTATACCAGCATTTTGGGAGAATGGCTATGGGATGGGTGCAACAGGGAACCACGGACACAGGAGGTCCTTGACAAAGATCTCTGTGCCCAAGAATGACACAGAAACAGAGGGATTAGCAGCTTTTAAGGCCCACATGGCTCAATGAGTATCTCAGTAGGGTCCAGTGGATTTTCTATCTCAGTCTGGACTGTGAAAGACTCTTGGAAGCTTTGTACAACCTAAGAGGCAAAGGGAAGTAGACTTAAGTATGAACAAGGTTGACTTTTCTTTTCCTAGCCCAGAAGGGTAGGGGCTGTGAATCAGATTTAACTGAATTTGGAAATTTAACGACATTTTCTGCATACATGTGAAACAAAGGTGAAGGAACAATGCACTGGCTCTGCTGCAGTGTAATAGATAAATTCCCTGGTCCACGCTGTCCATCAGTTCTGTGATCACTGTACCAATGTTATCCTTTTTAAAAAAACTTGATCACAACTGTGAAAAGTTGCTCAAGTCCACTTTGCAGAACTTAGTGGCTCGCCATGGCTTAAAGTATCAGACCCAGCGCTGGAATATAGGACTTCTGGTTCCAACCCTCATTTTTCCAGTGCCCAGGGAGCCCTGCTTATCATTCATGAGAAATGAGAGACTGGTTAGGTCGAGGGCTGCTACTGCTATCACAACCTTTTGAATTTGAACAAAATATTTCATCTCTTAGGTTTTTTTCCTCATCTGTAAAATAAGAAATCTACCCTCATTGACTGAAGAGGACTTTGTGTGTGTTTACGCACGTATTAAAATGAAGGGCATACATTTTGGGGTTAACTCTCGTACAACACGCTGCTCTAGACATTAGGAAGCTGCTGCTATTGGTGATGACAGATTGCAGGTTGTTAGGGAAGCTAAGCTGGGCCCCTTTGTGCAGGGTGGTATCAAGGGAAGTTTGAGGAGAGGTGGGACATCTGCTCACCATGGCTGCTACAGTCACGTAATGACAAATGGACCTAACTCGTGGGACATGCAATGGGCAATGGGGAGGGAAATGGACATGCAATGGGGAATGGGGAGGGAAATGGACAGGACTGAGGACCTATACTAGGGTGAAAAACCCGAAGTGCCACATTCATTTACAGATAACTTATCACTTCCAGGGAAATGACTGTTTGTGCCTTCCTGGCACTGTATTAAAAGTGGCTACCAATTGTATTTGCCTGCTTCTCCTTAAGCTGTAGGCAGTTTCTGTAAAAGACAAGATGTTTGATAATATCTAAAAGAAGTGTACTAGTTAAGTGATTATTTCCTAAAAGCTGTATCTCTCAAAGGAGAAAACTAAATACTCTAGAACAGGATAACAGATAAAAGACCCATTTTAGAGGGCTAGACTACTTACAAGCGATCTCTGGTTTTCCTCTAAGCAGAAAGTTAGACTTCTCAGTGCCCAGTCTTCTAAGCTTTCTAAGTGTCTTTGTAGGATTAATAATAAAAACAAGCTTTGCAAGCTGAACAGATGGGCTGAGCCAGGAAAGCTTAGCCAAGGTGAGCAGAGCAGAAATCATCAGCCAGAGCTGTGTTTGTTCCTTTCCGTTCCAACTCAGCATGGATATTTTGCTTTAGGAAGATACTTACTTTTCTCCTGGCTTTTAGAGAAACATTTTCAGTAAGATCTGCCACTTCTAGGCAGCTCTAACATCAGAAAAGGGGGTGCTGGGCACAGCGGCAAGGGCAAATCAAATAAGGAGCAGCAGCCTGATGGAGATATGGATGACACCAACTGAAGATCTGTGGTGATGGCTTCACCAGGCCTGGCCCCAGTGCTTGCCAGAAAGAATTCTGAGGTTCTAAACTAGAGGCTATGAACAGATGGGTAGGAAGTTTGGTCCAAATTAAAGACACTTCAAATACATTTCTTATAACTTCAATGCATTAATCCTTAGTCCTCATAAAGATATAACTTACAAACAAGTTCTCCTTATTAAGCACTTCGCTAATAGTATCCTTGAAAATAATGAGCCAGGTGTGGTGGTGCACACCTGTGACCCCAGCACTTGTGAGGTTGAGGCAGAAGGATCATTGTGAGTTCAAGGGCAACCTAGGCTACATAGTGAGATCAAGGCCAGTTTGAACTACATAGCGAGACCCTGTTTCAAAAAAACTGAAAATAATCAAGCTATAAGGCTTTAAGTAATTCTAGATGATCACCTTTTAAATTAAAATATATTTTGTGGAACCAGCGTGAGATTTAGCATCAAAAAGCCCTCAAGGGCTGGGGATGGAACTCAGTGGTAGAGTGCTTTCCCACCATGTGTGAGGCTCTGGGTTCAATCTCACTACAGAAGGGGGAAAAAGGCCTCCGGATTCAAATTCTTACTTTACTATTTATTCCATTATCCTGAGCAAATTTCTTAACCCCTTCACTCATTTCCTTATCTGTAAAATGGGATGGCTACCTCACTAGACGGTGTTGGGTTATCTGTATGTCTATATGGACGTGTACACACGTACAGGGCAGAGCACATGGGATAGCCAGGTCAGGATCCCCGAGGAAGAGGTAGTACCTTGGAAGGCATACTGATGGCTGGGAGGGTAAAGCTGGGGTGCTGAGAGGCAGAAAATAGTGTGGTCAGACAAAAAGGACAAAGAATGGGGTGCAGAATAATTGCTAATGAATATAGGGTTTCCTTCTGATGAAAGATGAAGATGTTTTGAAGCTAGATAGTGGTGCTAGTTGCACAACAGATATACTAAAACCCATTAGTGTCTTGAAAAGGGTGTATTTTATGGTACATAAATCGTGTCTTGATATCATGTAATTTACTTATTTTGGAGTACTGGGATCAAACCCAAGAACCTGCTCACGCTAGGCAAGTACCACTGAACTACATCCCCAAGCCCTATACTGTTATTTTAAAAAGGGATTGCAGAAAACATGAATAAGAACACCTCAACAGGTAATGAGAAATGAGTTATTTCCATTCTCTGGTGAGGTGGAGAATCAAATTCTGATTTATGGGACAAAAGTCATTAAGGAGGCAAAGAACTTGTTTTTTGACCAAATTGTACAATTTTAGATTTCTATCATATCTCCTCTCCAAGTTGATAGATTTTCCTTCACTTCTTGGGCTAAAATATTGATGGATTGCCCATAAGATGGTTTCTGAACACTGGGTAACAATTTTTCAGTACCTGTATTGTTTCCTCCTGGATGTTAAGACATCATGAAAAATACTTACCAACACCAAATATTTCATACTCACTGTTCCCGAACTGCCTCAGTGGTTACTGTTCCAACACAAATAATCATAGGCACAACCATTTAGATATTTATTATTAAATTACATAATAAAGCTTTTTCTATACAGTCAGAAAATGCACATTTAGATGAGAACAAAAATTAAGTACAAATACAACAACATTGGTTCCAAGAAGCTATTTTAAAAGCAAAAAATTAGAAAGTGCATTTGGGAAAGAATAGACTTTTAAAAATCTGTATTGGCATTTTTCATGAGGAATCATCTTCCACTAGTGTAAAATGCAACTGGAATTAATTTTCCCCTTTTCTTAAGAGCTAATAGGGTGAGAACTGATGCAAATAATTTGATAATTTAGGTTAGGTACAAAGAAAATGAGAAGGATCCCTTAGGACATAGCTCAGCTTTGTCTCAGCTTCTTATCCAATGAAAATCCTTAACATTCACTTGTTCCTTCCTCATTTTTTCCCCTAAGAAATGTAAGGATATGTAGGAATAAACAAGTATAAAGGAATAAGATTAGTTTATTAAGACCATAATGAAAAGTTCTGCATCTTTTTGGAGGCCAGGGTAAATAACCCCTAACCTAAAAGGAGAATGGAACACAATCATTGTAATTTAAGTAGCATCCATTTGTTCTTTAGTTGCAATTGCCACAAAACTCAGAGTAACATTGAACATGGCCATTTATCCCCACCAGCTTAATGTTACAAGTTAGAAAACTCAAAAAAATCAATTTCCAGAACCATATCTGGCTAATAACAAAACATGAGGTACTGGAAACCCAAAGGACTAGACCAATTCCTAAAGGTCATTTTCATCAGGTTAAGATCATAACAGTGAAAGAGAAAATAGTGGGAATGCAAATAAATTCCACAGAGACCCAAAGTCACTTCATCAAAAGGCCTGATAATACATTTTTCTAGTCAGATGTATTCATATCCAATATGAAAGAGCTAAAGGAAATATTATTTGGTTCCACAAAAAGTGCCCTCAAGGTGTCTCCTTTCATCACTTGTCTCCTTAGAGGTTTACTCCCACACCTGATTTGAGTATCAGGCAGTATAGAAAAAGACATTCTCTTTGTATAAAGATAGATCTTATACAAAGGACAGAGGAACAGTAGAGAAAGAAAGCTCTTTTTAACATCAGAAAAATGAAAGGTGAGCAATGCAGGTTACAGGGAGTCCTTCAGCATCATTAATTGTACTGTAATAATAACGAATGTGGAGACTGCCAGGAAGGATAACCTATGGCTCTTGGGTATCTGGGCTTGAACTTGAGTAACAGATTAAACACTTTTACTAAGGTCATCAGTACACATTAGAACAAAAGCTTAGAAACATACATTTGGAGCCAGGCACAGTGGTACAAATTGGTAGTCCCAGCTACCTGAAAGGTTGAGACAGAAAGATATTTGAGGCCAGCCTGGGCAACTTAGTGAGATGCCATCTCAAAAAAAAAGGAAAACATTGTTTGGATGACATAGTCACATTTTTTAGTGACATATAGAGTTTTGAATAGTTACTAAAGAGATCCAAAAAGGAAAGATTTATTATATAAGACAATGGCTAAAGGAACACAACTTCCCTAAGAAGCAACATTTCACTGGGACCAGAAACAGAAAATTCCTCTAATGTCTGGGCTCAGTCTTGAAATTCCTGGCTCTGACTGGCCTGAACAAGTAACTAACTGTTGGGGCTCTTGAGCCTAGCAACTGGTCCGTAAGAAAGACAGCAAAAAGGTGAGAAAACAAAGATGATTTTTAAAAAAGTTAAATGGCATAAAACTGAAATTCAAATCAATAAACACAGGATCCAAATGAAGCCCCTTCCATTAAAGGGCATATCTCCATTTCCTTTCTGCTAGGGGAAGGAAAGAATATTCTCTGAATCATCTACTACTCACTAGCCGTGGGGTTGGGGGAGAGACACCTCACTATGGGTAAGAGTCCTGGGAGGTTAGTCAGACCTACCTGACACCAACACTTACACCAAGCCTTTTCTACTTCCTTGGAAGAACTGGTTTCTTTATTTTCATAAAGAAAATAACCAACATAATTCTATTATTTCACATGAGCACAGCCCTCCTGGAGAGGGTTATCAGCCACCAACACTGTTTCTTTGCTTGGCTGTAGCAAGCTAGATTACTCTCACAATATCAGCTTTAATGAATAAACCAAGTAATCAGACCAGAAAAAAGACTGGTAGTATAATTAAATAAATAATTTTATTTATGATAACTTCAGATTTTATAAATGCCAACTATATAGCAACCAAAGTTCCATAAATTCTAGCTGAGGCACAACCACCAATCAAAGGCCTTTGAAAAATCAAAGATAATAGTATCAGGGGAGAGAAGTTTTGTTCTCTCAAAAGAGAATTCAATACATGAGCTTACTTCCTTGATCCTTTAAGGTTCACACTGGGAAAACTTAACTTTCTTTTAAGGGGATTTCCAGGTAATAAAATGATCATCAACCCATATTTAGAAAAATAAACCCCATAGTTAAGAAAAATATATCAAATCCCCTTCATACCCAGAATGTAATAAAACTTTGACAATAGAATGACAAACCGCTCGATCCCAGACTAGTGTTAGTCTACCCACCATATACCATATCAAGTCCATCTGAACAACAGCATCTCCACTCCATGCCATAGTGAAGAACTTATCCTTTTATTCCCTGTGGCAGTCTGAGGCCAGTCCTATAAATACCTTCATAACTCCAATGGGGAACAGCAGCTTTTTATTTTGGTGAGGAGTGTAGATGTAGGAAGTCTTTAAAATACCTGGTGTTTCAGTAGTACAGTAATGAGTTTTTAATAACAGAAATGGTTAAACTTGAAAAAAATTATAGAGGGTAGTTTAAAATTCTGTCACTATCCAGGGATGGTAACAGAAGACAGGTGCACACAGACAGATTGTCATAAGCACCTTCAATAGTGAAACCATTCTCTGGATGTTTGGAAAAGCTTAACAGATTTGGAATGAATAGATTTTCACAGAACACAGATCATCAAACAGTGGTTCTTAAACTTTTGCTCCTAAGTTATGCAGCATTTACAAATGGAATTATCTGGATAGTGACCCCTTAATGTCTTTTTACATGTGACTTGCTGAATAGAATCTCATTGAAAATTGAGCAGTCGGGCCGGTGAGATGGCTCAGCGGTTTAAGCGCCTGCCTTGCAAGCGCAAGGACCCGAGTTCGACTCCCGGATCCCACATACGAAAAAGGGGCCGGTGATATCGCTCAGCGGCACGGGCGCCTCCTGGCGTGCGAGGTCCTGAGGTCGACCGCCCGGTACCCACAAAAAAAAAAAAAAAAAAAAAAAGAAAATTGAGCAGTCACCACCCTTACTAACCAGTGCTAATCCTGGCATGATGAGGACCTATTGGGTGCACCAACAGACACTGACTATTCGTTTCTGTTTGTTTTTTGTTTTTATTGTCATGGTAGAACTTAGACTTCATCATCCTATAGTAGCAAATATTAATCCAACAGAATAAAAAAAAAAAATCAAATGACTGGTTCTTTAAAAAAAAAGAGAAAGAAGGCCTGTCCTTGGTATTTTTCCAGCAATACAGTTAACCCCTCTGCACTTGTAATTTAAAAAAAAGAAAAAAGACAAAAGTCTTTTTGCAGTGTTCTCTGTTGTAGACAACTTAAACATGCTGAATTGAAGATGGCCTAAAGAATTTGTGAAAAATGTAATTTTCTTTGACTACCAAAAGAGTTGGGAACACCAAGTAGAAACCTATCAAGGTTATCAAGAAAGGACTTGTGATTTTTCATCATGGGTGTTAAATAAAAGGACAAGAATTATTTTTATTCACAACCCAATCTGGTGGCTGAAAGCAAAAGAGTCTTTGGATAGTATAGAGAAACCTGGTATTCTGAAGAGTCCAGCTCTCTAAGACCTGGCTTGTCATCAGGCTTCAACACTATCACTGAAGCACAAAAACTCTTGTTTTTGATTGCTTTACTTACCTCCTAAGGAGACAAAAGCAACTGAAACCTTTTTTTTGTTTTTAAACTAAAAACAGGAAAATGTGTGTTATAAAAGATAGTACAGAAAAACTGGCTTCAGCTCAATCCGTATCACTGAGCCATCACTATCAGTTTTGAATTCACCTGGCTGGTCAGGCTAATTTTCAGGGCAGTCAAATTCTCCTTCCTTCTTTTCCTTACACCAGATCAGGGCATGAAAGTGGTGGTTGTCAAGAGTTCCTGGAGAGGTCCCATCAATGGAAAGCATACAGCAGCAATAGGATGGTACAGATACCAATTACACCACCTAGGATGAGTGAGTCTCGCCGTTTCCTAAGGTTGATCCTCTGGATTAGGCTGTTCACAGCAGGAAAACGATCTTTGGGAAATCTTTATTAAGGTCATATTTGAAAGAAATCTCTTTAGTGAGAAGTCATAGGAATTAGAAAAATAGCAACAGGTAGACTCCAGAAACAATAAGTGATGGAAAGAAATAGGAAGGAAGAAAATTACACTGAGGAAGTCTTTGGTAAACATCTATTTCAAAACCGGGACAAATTAAGTCTCCCAGTCTTGTGTGTAGTACACAAAGAATAATGATGAGAAGAAAAAAATTAATAAAGAGGGAGGAGAAAATACCGATGACAGCACCGGTGTGTTAAGAGATTACTGTCAAGCTTCAGATCAGGGTAGGAGCCAGTGTGGTCAGGAAGGCACAGCACAGCCAGCTCCCGTCTTGCTCCCCCATCCTGCTTTCCCCTTTCCTTTTCTCCTAGTCCTCTCCCCTAGTTATCCCTCTGTTTTTTCCCTACCTTCTCTCAGGAGACAAGGGATTTCTGCTCGAGGGTTTTGAGGAAAATCTGATCCTCTCCCCATAGAGAAATAACTCTTGGATTGAGTTAATTTGGAACCAACTCTAGGGCCTACATACTCAGGTACTGGTGAATTATTTAAAATTTTAAATTTACTTTGCAGAAGTAGGCAGAATACAGTGGGAAAGTAATTAAAATTTTCTAGCTATCCTATTAGGGGAACATGGGAAATAAAAGCAAAGATAGGAAAAATTCAATTTTAGGGGTATTATAACCATCATTAACTACATTTTACTTTGTATTTCAAAACATCTTTATACTCTTTGTACATTATAGATTCCTTTGTATGTCTGGCAATCATTGCTGAAATGATGCAGGTGCATCCTCGTTGTTAACAGAAAAAATCAAGTTCAGGAAAACCAATGGTAAAATCACCAAGAATACTGCCCTGAGAATCTTCACTGCATTTTTCTGTAACAAAATGCAGACCAGGGACAATTATTTATATACTTATATATTCTACATATTGTAGGATCATGTCTTCTTCTAATCTTGAATTTTCCCCATGCTTAGAATACACATTGCAGACATTAATGGAGTTTTTCAATTAATTAAAAAAAAAAAAAGGAGCAATAGTACAGTTCTAAAACTGTGGAACGAAATGCAAGTATTGATGTAAGAGACAAAAAATCTTACAAGGTAAAAAAATCTCACATAGAGAAAATGCTTAATCTTTTCTTGCTTAGTAAGAGAAGAGTATATATAAATTTTTGGCATCAGGAAATCCCACTTATGGTGGATATATTTTTGTCTGGTTTACCTTTATGGAACATTTCTTTCTTTCTATAATAATCTAGTTCAGTAGTTGAAATAGGATGGGGTGGATCTTCCCCTCCATTACCAGGAGTACACACACACAGGACTGGTCAGTAAGAATATTCTACCCCTTGGCCAGTGACTGGGTTAGGAGTGAGCAGTGACTCACACAGGGACAACCACAATCCTCTGAGATTTTTGTGACAGCTGTTAGAAATAACACCCTTTTCTTTTCCTGCAATGTTCTGAGCTAGTGTTACAGCCATCTCTCTCATCCTGAGGAAAAAGTCTGCTTGAGAGTAAAGTGAACAGTGGAAAGCTGAGATAAGAGAAAGGGAAAAAGAGAGAAAAGGTAGATTCCTGATGATAAAATATGAGCCACTCAATCCAGTCATGACTTAAGCCAAATTCCAGTCCTGGATTTTATAGTAAGATGAAAAATTAATTCTCTCCTTTAAGTCAATATGAATTAGGATTCTGTTACTACCTCTCTATGGAGTCCTAATTCTTACTTTGTTTGATTTTTTTGAGCACTCATTCTTTTTTTTTTTTGAACCAGGAATCGAACTCAGGACCTCATGCTTGCCAGGCAGGTGTCATGCCACTGAGCTATACCCCTGGCTGAACACTCATTCTTTTGGAATGACTGTAGAGTCCTGAGTGGGTAATCTGTACCAGGCACAATGCTGGGCTCTGGGATTGCCTTGCCTTGAGACCCTGTCTTAAAATAAAATCTTAAAACAAGTCTGGGGCTGGGCATTATAGAACTTACATATAATCCCAGCACTCTGGAAGGCTGAGGCAGGAGGATCGAAAGTTCAAACCCACCCTGGGCCAAGGTGGTGGAGGAGCCTGGGGATGTAGTTCAGTGCTCTCTGTACTCAATCCCTAGAACACAAACAGGAAGGGAGAAAAAGGGAGGGCAAGAGGGAGGGAGAGAAGAAGAGGGAAGAGATGGCTAGAGGGAGACAGGGAAAGGGAGACCCTGAAAACATAGGGTCTAGCAGGGGAGAAATACATCCAGTTCACAGCAAAGGACATGAAAAACAGTGGGGACAAATTCTAACACACAATTGGGAATGGCTTCAATCAGTATTTTAAATGACCCAGCTAAATAATCCCCACTTCTATTTCAAAGTTTTGATGGTTTCGCACAATATAAACTCTTACACTGTATTCACTAAGTAGCCTTTGTTCTTGCTAGTGACCAAGTTCATAGCTTAAAAAAACCTAATTTTACAGGAACTTAAAATCTGAACCTCTCTTGCTGTGGACCTGGTCCAAGCCACCTTTATTAGCTTAATTCTTCATCTGCAAAACAACAATAATAATTTCTACATCCTCTGTTTTGTGGTAATGATAAAGTGACATATTGCATATAACAGTGCTCTGTAAGCTGGACAGCACTATACAAACTATAAATGATTTTGGATGTATAGCTTTGCACTAGGTAACAAGGCAAGAACAAAATTCACAAATGATTGGAAAATACCAACAAACTCCAGGATATCATTTTCTTTAGGAAAAGCAGGCATCAAACTAAAAGTAATCTTGGGCCGGTGACATAGCTCAGCGGCATAAGCGCCTGCCCGGCAAGTGCGAGGTCCTGAGGTCGACTCCCGGTACCCACATTAAAAAAAAAGAAAAAAAACCTAAAAGTAATCTTAAATTATCTAGGATCAGAAGATACTCAACTTTTGAAAATTATAGGTCTTTTCTCATAGTAGTTGCAGAAGAAAGCTTTTTTCCCCATAAGGCTCATCTTCCCAGAGAGTAAATAAAAATTCCTCAGAATGGCCAGCTTATTAGTTTCCTTGCTGGGTCTCTTGGAAGTACTACTAATCTTAATTTAAACTGGGAAACTGAAAGTCTAAAAGGTCACAACAAACAGTGAATCTAATCTGGAATTCACTTTGTGCTTCTCATCTATGTATAAGGCTTCCTCCTTCTTGCCTCCTTCTAAGTATTTGCCACTAACTTGTTCTCCAAACTGGAAAAATAAAGAGAACATAATTCATGATGTTCAGGTAGAACAATATACAGTGGAGACCTAACATGGACTTAGAACTATTAAGTGTAAAATAATTTTGTGAATAATTATAAAATGCAACCTCCATATCTGCTGGTATTAAACCTCCAGCGTGCAGTCTTCCAGAAATTGTACTAAACAGCATGAACTTTCACAAAGTAGAAAGTATTCATATGTAATTACTGAGGGGCTTTACTGCTACTGATCCTCAGTACCTTCCCCACCCCACCCCAACATAAGAAAAGAATAGGCACACACATACCACACACCCAGCATAGATTTCAAACTGTCAAAAAGGATACTGGCCAAAGTGTTCATTTTGCTGTGAATTGACTTCAACATTCCTCTCTGTGAAGTCATATTTTCTTTTGTTGCCATAGCAATGCTTCAAGGGGGAAAAAAGAAACAAATTGGCATCTGAGATTACTCTGCACATAGCATTCATCATACTTCTAAAACTACAGTGTGCAATATCATCTTGAAAAGCACCAGACAGGATAATGGAGGGAAAAATCACTTCCCAAGACATTTTCTCATTGTACCTTTTTTGAATGACCTCGCTGTTACTCAACAATATCTTTTTGTATAAGCCACTAGGCCATTTTCTATGTTTTCTTTAAAATAACAAATAAGACATTATCAAATAAAGCACATGCTACAAATTTCTTAAGCTAGTTTTAAAATGACCCAGCTACTAAAATATTCTTAATCAGAAAAAATTGTTGAGAGGGAAGTAGAGAATTATTACCATAAAAAGAACCCAAAGCATACATTCATATATAACCAGTTCTCAATTTATGAGCAAATTGTTTCAAAATTTTACTTAAGAATCAATAGCAGGGGCCGGTGAGATAGCTCAGCGGCATAAGCGCGAGGTCCTGAGTTCAACCGCCAGTACCCACAAAAAAAAAAAAAAAAAAAAAGAATCAATAGCAGATAACAAATTTGGGGGTGCACATGCTGCATCACATTTTTTTTTTTTTTTTTTTTTTTTTTTTTTTGAGACAGAGTCTTGCTATGTAGTTCAGGCTGGCCTTGAACTCACTATGTAGCCCAGGCTGGGCTCAAACTCTCGGCTATCCTCCTGCCTCAGCCTTCCGAGTGCTGGGATTACCGTTATGTGCCACCACAACTGGCTTACACTGGGTTTTTAAGCCAACTAACAAAGGTCATGGATTATTAAACATGTCTAAGAAAACGGAAAAAACACTCTGTAGAATGCAATCTTTTCATTTGACTACTTCAATGTCCTGTTAAAAGAATGTGAATACTACTTATTTTGTATTGTTCTATCACCTTAGACATTAGAATCCTAGAGGGTAAGGTCAGTATCCATTTTGATACGTAACACATGGGGGAGTGCTTTAGATACTGACATTATGAAAAGCTATAGACAATGGAATGATGCAGAGGAATTCTGAAAATACCGGAAACGTTAAAAAAAAAAAAAAAAAAGCAAGCAATACAGATTGAGATTCTGGGAAGATGGTGGTTGTAGTATAAATTCCTGATCTCATCTCTGGCCCATTTTCCTCCACGAAATAATACTAGAACAAAAGCAGACATGCTGGGGAAGGTCCATCTGAAACCTCAAGTTCCCTTGAGATCTCCTGGGAAGACAGCCAGGTAAAGAGCTACACTTTTTTAAGTGAGGAGAGAACCAAGGGAAGGATGGCAGGGGAAGCTAGATTTTCCTTCAAGTCTTGAACAAAGACCCAGGTCTCCTCACTTCTTAAGGGATCCAGACAGTGAAAGACTATGGATCTGAATGTATAGGACGGGCAGTGATGGACTGTATTGGGCCCAGTCCCTACAGCTGGGAAAGGTCTGCTACTCACAGATTTATAGGCAGAGAATTTATAGTCTAGCAGCTGGTGGGATGCTCAGCCCCTAAGGGGAAAAATTGCTGAGTTATTCATTGCTTGAATCTCTACTAGTGTGGCCATTCTGAGAGCTGATGAACATATTTTTGGACAGGCAAAACCTCAGAGAATATACCACCATGTATCTAATAGAAGTGAGATGCTAGGGGAGTACTCTAAATAAATGGTAAATGAATTAAAACTTTAATTTTTTCTTTCTTTTTTTTGGAGACAAGGTCTTGCTATGTAGTTCAGGCTGGCCTTTGATTCACTACGTAGACCAGGCTGGCCTTGAACGCACAGCAGTCCTCCTGCTTCAGCCTCCTGAGTGCTGGAATTGCAGGCGTGCACCACCACACCTGGTTTAAAACTTTAATTTCAAGATTCGAGCGGGCAAGAGGAAATGAAAGTGTGCAAGACAATACACACACACACACACACACACAAGGATATTGAAACATTCTAGAATAGTAGAACAATAAGAACAACAGAAACACCAAAAAACAACCCACACAGCTGGGACTTTGGGGAAAAAAACTGGATCTGTGAAAGATATCTCCAAGAATGGCCAGAAGGACGTCTGTGGGCTTCTGGCCAAGGGGATGACCAGGTCAAAGAAGTCTGTGACACAGTTCTATCCATTCAAAACGTACGTAAACTCTGCTAATGGGGATGAAGAATCAGCTGGAGGTCTTGGTGGACAGTTCCTTGCATAAGAGCAGAGAACTGATGAAGAGCCACAGTCTAAAAGAACCCAGAAATCCTGGCTGCCACGTGGGAACTAACCAAAACAATGATGAAGGCTGAGATCAGAGAAGAGATAACAGAGGACACTTCTTGTTTTTTGTTTTGTTTTGTTTTGTTTTTGGCACTGGGAATCGGACTCATGACCTCGCGCTTGCCAGGCAGGCACTGAGCTGCTAAGCTATATCCCTGGCCCTCAGAGGACACTTCTGAAAGCATAAATGATCACCAGGAAATGAAATAAGTAGCAGAAATGGAAGCTGATAAAAAATTATGCTTGAAATTACAGCAGGGGCCTCGGGCAAAGCACCCCTATTTAAAAATAAATGTTACGGTCTTGTATAAGGTAACAGAATTCAAACTTAGGTTGGATAATCTAAGCCAATCTTTGAACCATATATGCCTGTTTTTTAAACTGTAACTTTCACTATCTCCTGTGTACTTCAACTCA
This sequence comes from Erethizon dorsatum, assembly GCA_028451465.1. Taxonomy (NCBI): domain Eukaryota; kingdom Metazoa; phylum Chordata; class Mammalia; order Rodentia; family Erethizontidae; genus Erethizon; species Erethizon dorsatum. Next base: position 38,525,986 of record CM051826.1, read on the forward strand.
CAAGTGGGTGGAAATTAAAAAATAATTTCCGCAAAGCACTTTGTATTCCTTGGAGAATGGACATTATCATCATACATTAAGTTACTACCTTGTTGAATATGCATGATTTCCAGTACCACATAAAGTATATCTAGACATTTTCCCATCTCACCCCATCATTTGAATTTGAGCTAAGTGAAATATAGGCTATTATTTCAAGGGTCAGATACTTAGAGGCAAAATACAAGCTCCAAATAATATATAATGCTTTTAAAATGATAAATCATTGATGTGCTTACTGGAACTTAAACTTTCTTACCTGTTCTGTGAACTAAACTCACATTTATTTTTTCAACAATAGAGAATACTAGTTATACAGTTAAAGCCATATAAATTTATAAATATTAATTTAGTTGTTCTCTTATATTCAGGTTTTATTTTTTATTTATTTATTTTTATTTATTTTTCTTTTTTGTGGGTACCAGGGGTCGACCTCAGGACATCGCGCGCCAGCAGGCGCCCGTGCCGCTGAGCGATATCACTGGCCCTTTTTTCATATGTGGGTTCCGGGAGTCGAACTCGGGCCCTCGCGCTTGCCAGGCAGGCACGTATGCTGCTGAGCCATCTCACCGGCTCAGGTTTTATTTTTTAAATTAATTTTACTGGTACACTTTAATATACATAATGATGACATTCATCATAGGGAATTTGTACCTGTATATGATATATCTTGATTCTTTATTCCCCCAACCTCCTCCCCTCCCTTCAACCCCTCTTCCCTTCCTTATTTACAAAAGCTTTGTTTCTATTTTTTTCCTTTTATTCTTATTTTCTTTTCCCTGTCTCCCCCCAACAGAGTTGTTTTAAATAAACTGATGTCAAAACCTGTATCAGTTGTATATTTTAAAAAGTCTCCAAAAAGAAAATATTTTACATATGAAATATGCAGAAATAATTATTACTTAAATTTAAATTTTACATTATCCATAAACAATCATAAGTAGTTTTATATTCAGGGAAATTTCACTTGTGATACCTATCATATTTTGAAACAAAAGATAATTTAAAATGAAAAGACCAACTATGATGTTGTTTAACCAGAAAAATAATAGTAGCAGTGATTCAATGGTTCTCAAGTGTTCCTATCCTTTGAGGTAGCCCAAACTTTTATACCTGTAGTATAGGCAGCCTTGCCCTAGGAAAATCAGATAAGGGGAAGGGTAAATACAAAGGAAGAAAACAAAAAAAGGAAAATAAAAAACTAGGGAAACTTTTAATTCCTGGCAAAATGTGATGGGACCGCATGTGCTGATGAAAGAGAAGGAGTTATTTCAGTTGACAATCAGGTAGTTCTGTGAAAATTTTGTTCAGATGGAAGATACAACACAAGCAATTTAAACAAAACAGTGTCTAATGATCAATGTCAATCTCATGTATACTGAGAAGATTAAATAAACTAGTGCATGCAAAGGACAGTACAGGACCCAGGCCCACAGTAAGAATATAGATACTTATTGTTTCCATTTACTTCACTGTACCTTTGCTGAAAAGCTAAAGCATAAAGACCATAACTACTTACATTTTAGCATCATAAAACAGATATATAAAAATTCAAACTGGATAATTTAGGAAATCAACAAATTTTCCTTAATTTAAGCAAGAATCTAGTTCAGTGTTATTACAATAACTAATATTAAATATTACTGTAGATCTTTTGCTATAGCTGCTGAACAGAGACCAAATCTACATAAATCCTATATGTAAGACATTTATCAAATCATGTTTAAGACTGTTTTCAATTTTAAAAAAGACAATAAAAAGATTGAGTATGAATTAAATAAATATTAAGTATGAATTAACTGGAAAAATTAACCTAAATAAAACAGCCTAATTGCAGTAACCATAGAAATAAATATTTGGGGCTTTAAATGTCTCCTACAAGTGAAGGTCACAGTAAAAATGTATTTACCATCTACTGAAATTCTCATCTTTAAAGAGAATGACTTGATTTTCACTCTAATGAAAAGGATTAAATTGATCTGTTCATTCATGTACATGCAAACAAGTACCAACAAAGTAAAACAAAAAAATCATTCCTACCTTATTGTTTCTTCTATCAGACGATCTGAGCTGCAAATAAAAAGAAAATTCAAGTCCTGAACACACTTAAACATGTACTTAATTTTTCTACATTTACAGATAAGATTTTCAGCCACGTATATATACAAAATACCTAATTTCTGAAGACATCAGGAGAAAATCCTGGACTCTGAAATTAATTTATCCATTTAATATATAATTTACATTTTACTTTTGTTGTGTTCACATAGTAATAAGAAAACAGGGAGTAACCTGCCCAAGAGTCACATGGTTATCAGGCAGAGCCAGGATTCAAACTCAAACAGTCTGACTTCAGTCTGAATTGGCTCTGGTTTCAATAAATGACAATTCTCATTTTTTCTTTCTCCATAATCAGTCCCAGTCTCCCCCCTACCCCTTTCCAGACAAATTTAGCAAGAATCACAAAAAGACCCTGTTAATAGGATGAAAAGACACATTACACAATGGGAGAAAATATTTGCAAACCACATACTTAACAAAGGATTAGAAACCTAGAATACTATCTATGGCTTAAAAAAAAAAAAAAAACCAGAAACAACAATCCAAGTAGAAAATGAGCAAAAAACATGGAGACACATTTCACTGAAGAGGATAGGCAGATAGCAAATAAGCACATGTAAAGACATTCAATATCACTAGCCATTAGAGAGATGAAAATTAAAACCACAATGATGCATCACTACACACCTATTAGGATGGCTGAAATAAAACATTAAGGGTCAACACCAGATGAAGTTGGTGAGGAAATGGAGAAACTCGTATCTTACTAGTGAGAATGTAAAATGGTACACAGCCACCCTGGGAAACACTTTTATAGTTTAGAAACTAATTAAAAAAAAAAAATCCTAAACATGCAACCACCATATGACTCAACCATCACATTCCTGAGCATTTATTTGAGAAATAAAAACTTATATTCACAGAAACCCTGTACACAGATATTTATAGCAACTTTATAATGACAAAAAACAAAACAAAACAAAACAAAACAAAAAAAACACCCAAAAAACAAACCCAGCTAATAACCCAGATGTCCTTCAATGGGTGAATGATTAATTTAACTATAGTACACCCATGCCATGAAATACTATTTACCAATAAAAAGAATGAGTTATTAACACATGCAACACCTGGATGAGTCTCCAGAGAATTATACTGAGTGGTGAAAAAGGCCAATTGTACTACTCCAAAGGCAGGAGTTTGACGTTAGCTAGCACAACCAAGTGAGACCCTATTTCAAACAAATCGACCAACCAACCAAAAGCCAATCTTAAAAGGTTACATATTGTATGATTCCACACACACACATATATATATATATGGTCTTGAAATGACAAAATACAGACATGAGAACAGATTGGTGGTTATCAAATACTTATGTGCAGGGTGAAAGGTGGAAGGGAAGTGGTTGTATCTATAAAAGGGCAAAATGAGAGATCCTTGTGAAAACAGAAATGCTCTGTATCATGATTATAATAATGTGAATGCCCTGGTTGTGATACTGTGTCATAATTGGGCAAGATGTTACCAATGGGGTAAACTGGTAAACAATACATGGAATTTCCCTGTGTTGTTTCTAAGAACTACATGCAAATATATAATTAACTCAAAAGAAGTTGTTACATTAAAAAATGAAAGTGTTAAGCAATGTACCAAGTGACAACCATAACAAAAACCCAGCATCAATTTAGATAGACTATAACGCTATACACGTTAAGTAGCATAGAATCGTGAAGCAGCATTTAGAAAAACGAAACTACTCTGTGAAAACACAATTCTATCTAACTCAATGAGTCTGCCTGGAAAGAAACAAAAACACAAAGCCAAAGCATTTTACACAAATCACCAGAAAGCCAGCCAAATAATACACTTCATTATTACAATTATCTGCTTTCTACAAAACCTGAAGATACAATAGCATTTCATTGAATTCATTCTCAACTATAAAGTCAGAACTAAAGTTCAGTAAATAGTTAATAAACTAGCTTATCTATTAGACTGTAGTTAGAAAATAAACTCACTATATTTTGTATTCAAAGACAATGTTCTTGAAAAGTGAGGTTGAAATGGTCACTAAGGAACAGCTTTCTATGTTGCTTCATACAAAGGCAATTCTGTGATGCTCTTGTGGCACACAAACATAACCCTTGTTTTATATAATGAGTACTTTCCATAAGAGATATGCTTTCTGCAAGTGAAATTTTCACCATTTAAAGAATATTTTCAACATAATAAAGCAATTCTGTAGTTACATGACTTCAATACAAAAAGCCTCATAAAGCAAATATTCATCATTTTTGTATAAAATCATATTTTCATACAGATTTTCTTAAAAGGATATGCTGAAATAGACCACCTTATAAATTTGACATTGACTATCCTCAGATTATGGTATTTTATAACAACATCCAATTGTAGTCAAAGAAAACACAATGTTTGCTGAATTCACCTGAAAAGGAAAATAACCCAAGGAAAACTAAAACTATAATCCCAAATATCCTGCTCTACAGAGGAAGAGGTTTTCCCTCCTTTTTTTTTTGTTGTGGGTACTGGGGGTCGACCTCAGGACCTTGCGCGCCAGCAGGCGCCCATGCCGCTGAGCGATATCACCGGCCCTTTTTCCGTATGTGGGTTCCTCGGGGCCCTCGCGCTTGCCAGGCAGGCGCTTATGCTGCTGAGCCATCTCACCGGCCCCTTCCCTCCTTTTAAACTCACTTACATATTAGTCATCTTTCTGTTAGTCCTAAAACAGACTATAAAATAAAACACACGTGAATACCGAAGAGTTATGCTTAAGAATACATCTTCCATTTTATAGGAAGAAGATACTTACGGTAAGTCACACACAAGTATTTCACAGACACACTCCACCAGTCATCCTTCACTTATACGGAGGCATAAACAGCGGAAGGCCAAAGACTTTAAATCCTTCCCAAACTACCTAAGTCTCTAAATTCTTATTCATTTAGCTAAGACCAAATAAAGTGAATAAACACCATTCACAAAGAGTACCCTGAACACTGTAGATATAAATCAACAGAGTAGCTCCATAAAGATGGATAACCTAATAAAAATTGAACTTGAAATTGCTTTCTTTTGGGATATAAAATATATAATCAAGTGGAATTATCCTTCTTAAAAAAGTACTTCATAACAGACTAGAAACATTCCAGAAGGTCATCTGGAGCCTGTAATTAAGCAACAAGTTTCTGCTTCTCTCAAGATTAAACTAGCAGAAAACAATGAACTAAACTTCAGCACCAATTATTATACTGAGGAATCACTGAAACCATATTTAAATAATTCTTTTTAAAAATTTCAAGAGAAAAGTGATTTTAAGTACATATTTAAAGCAATTTAAACCAACAAAATGTAAGAACTTGGTGAAAAGCAGGTAACAGAATCTTCTTTTAAAAGAGCAGGTGAATAAATAATAAACAAGTAAGTAAGAAAACAAGCAAGTGCATAATAAATAAAATTCAAAAATCAACCCCTTGGTAAGCTACAATAACTGATGAGGCTGTCAACAACCAGTCAGATCATCAAGCATTGTGGGGATGCAGTCTTATTTACTGTTAATTTTCCCTTTTCATCCTCAAGGTCTCTTTCTTATTTATTTCTATATAAATATCTCTTACAATTGTTAACTGAACCAATTAAACTGTAGTAGGATAGATATATGCTATTCTAGTTCTTAGAGATTTTTTAATTTACAAGTAACATTTGGAAAGCACAGAAAAAGATTAAAGTAGAAACTATCTGTAACTTTTCTTCCACTTATGTTAATATTGTGGCATATTTCTTACACTCTATGTACAAAGGAAGGAGCATCTCGTTTTTTTCATGATTTGGCACAAACTGTTTTATAATCACATGAAGTTACCTACTGACAAAAATGTTAAGCACCTAACAGACAGAATTACTGAAGAAGAGAAAAAAGAGAAAATATAAGGTAAATCATTAAAAAAAAAAAAAAGTAAATCATTAGCTGTGAGCTATTGGAAGGTCATTTTGTCTCTTTTCTTCCCTCTTCTTCCTAGTACTAGAGAATTGAACACAAGAAACACTGAACTACTCCTCCCCCACCTTTAAAAGATTTTTTTTTGAGACAGGATCTGGCTAAGTTGCCCAGGCTGGCCTTGGACTTATGATCCTGTTTCAGCCTCTTGAGTAGCTGGGATTACAAGCATGTTCCCCATACCCAGCTTTTCGTCTTTCTTTCTCCTCCCTCCCTCCCTTCCTTCTAGGCTTATTTTTTTTTTTTTTTTTTTTTTTTTTTTTTTTTTTTTGTGGGTACCAGGGGGACGACCTCAGGACCTCGCGCGCCAACAGGCACCCGTGCCACTGAGCGATATCACCGGCCCCCTTTTCGTATGTGGGTTCCGGGAGTCGAACTCGGGCCCTCGCGCTTGCAAGGCAGGCGCTTACGCCGCTGAGCCATCTCACCGGCCCTCTAGGCTTATTTTTAAAGAAGAGTTTAGATTTATATTCATCAGAAAGTACAGAACTCCCATGTACCCTTTCTTCCCATCTATTATTAACATCTTGAATTACTGTGGTACATTTGTCACAACTGATGAGCCAACATTAGTATGTTATTAACCAAAGGCCACAGTTTACATTGGTGTTCACTTTTTGCATTGTACAGGTTTATGGGTTTTATGGGATATATAGGATATATGACTGCACAATGTCATGTATCTGTTGTTACAGAACCATACAGGATAGTTTAATTGACCTAAATATCTCTTGTGCTTCACACACACTCATTTTTTCCTCCCCTTTCCATCCTGAATCTCTTGTAATAGCTGATCTTTCTATTGTCTCCAAAGCTCTGCCTTATCCAGAATGTCATACAGAAGTAGTTGCAGGGGCTGGTGAGATGGCTCAGCGGCATAAGCGCCTGCCTGGCAAGTGCGAGGTCCTGAGATCGACCCCCGGTATCCACCAAAAAAAAAAAAAAAAAAAAGTAGTAGTTGGAATTACACAGTATGTGAACTTTTCAGGTTGGCTTCTGTTAGACATTTAAAGTTCCTCAATCTCTTTTTTGGGCTTGATAGATTACTTTTGAACAATATTCCACCATATGGGCACACCACAGTTTGCTTATTCATTCATTTACTGAAAGACATCTTGGTTGCTTCCAACTTTTGGAAATTATGAATAAAGCTGCTATAAACATTCATATGCAAGTTTTTATAAGCTCCCAACCAATTTAATAACAAGGAGCATGACAGCTGAAATGTATGAAAAGACTATATTCAGCTTTGTAAGAAAATGTCAAATTATCTTCTAAAAATGTATCATTTTGCATTCCCATACCAGAGTTCCCATTTCTTCACATCCTCAACAGCATTTAGCCTGGTCAGTTTTGGATGTTAGGCATTCTAAGAGGTGTATAGTAGTATCTCGTTGTTTTAATTTGCAGTTCCTTAATGACAAAGATGTTGAGTATCTTTTCATATTCCCATTTATTTATTTATTTATTTATATTCGAGACAGGGTCTCGCTATATAGTTCAGGCTGGCGTTGAACTCACTATGGAGCCCAGGCTGTCTTCCAATTCACGGCAATCCTCCTGACTCAGCGTCTCAACTGCTGGGATTATAGGCATGTGTCACCACGCCCAGCTTTTCATATGCTTAATTTACCATCGATGTATCTTTTTTTGATGAGGTGCCTGTTCAGATCTTTTGCCCATATTTTAACTGTTGAGTATGGAGAATTATTTTGTTCTCAAGACCTTGTGTTTTGTAAACAATTTCACCTTGAACATGACTTGTTTTTCTTTTCATTTTTTGTATCTTTGGCAAAGCCTAAATTTTTAATTTTTAATTTTAATTATAATTTTAATGAAGTCCATCTTGTCATAGATAGTGTTTCTAGTGTTGGATCTAAAAACTCATTGCCAAACCCAGTCACCTAGGTTTTTCTGTTATAAAACTTAAAAATTTCAAAGTTTCGTATTTTACATTTACATTTATTTTACATAAGTCCATGATCTATTTCGAGTTAATTTTTGGGAAAGGTGAGGTCAGTGTCTACCTTTATTTTTTCACATGTGTATGTCCTGTTCTAGTACTAAGTGTTGAACAGATTATTTTTTCTCCACTGAACTGACTTTACTCCTTTGTTAAAGATCAGTTGACTATGTTTGTGTGGGCCTATTTCTGGTGTCTCTTTCTGTCCCACTGACCTATTTATTTTTTCACCAATACCACATTCTCTTGATTATATACAATAGGATATCAACTATAAATGTGGATTAAGTTTTTGGGTTTTCTCCCCTTTCAAAGTATTTTAACCAAACGTTTGTTGTACAAAAAATTAAAATGTCAACAAACTGGTTTAACTATAGCAAAAACAAAAAGCTTAAGAGAATGTGGGGCTTATAGTTTTCATTTACTGATCATTAGATAAGTGGTTTAAAAGGACTGAAAATCCTGAAAACTACCTGAATAATAAAGAGTCTATGAAATATTAAAGAAGCATTTTCCAATCTGTATCTGAAACTACTAAAAAATTCCTTTGTGTCAATCAGTATTGACTCATCTAGTCTATATAAATGAAAATGGAACTATGCTTTTTCTTTACATCCTAGAACCTGGGTCTGGCCAATGCTTAAACACTGGGCTATATGCGCACACCTCACATTAAGGCTCAGAAGAAAGAATGAAAACAAAAGCAAATATTTGAAGCCTCTAGATCATGGGTGTTCAAACTTTTGGCTTCCCTGGGCGGCACTGAGTCAAGAAGAAATTGTCTTGGGCCACACATAAAATAGTTAATGTATACAAGTAACAAAACTTACTTACTTATTTATTTATTTATTTATTTATTTATTTATTTATTTATTTATGTATTTGGTTTTTTGAGACAGAGTCTCACTATGCAGTTCAGGCTGACCTTGAACTCACTATGTAGCCTAGGCTGGCCTCGTACTCAAGGTGATCCTCCTGCCTGACTTTCCCAAGTGCTGGTGTTATAGGTGTGTGCTACTATGCCCAGGCGCTCCTTTATTTTTTAATATTTTAACTCACTGAATTATTTTATGAAATAATATAAACCCAAGTTTAATAATTAAACAAGACAACTTACATGTCTACTTAATAACTATAAATGCTTGTCTTTACAGGTACATACACATGCAGGTAGGTTGAAATATTATCAGTAATTGGTACATGTCACTTACCAAGTCACACAAGGACATGTAATGTCCCAACACAAAAGTTTTGATTCCACTGACTGTGTGGTAGGCATATAAGGTGGAGTTAGTGTGCTCTCTAACACATTACACAGCATTCTGTTGTTGCCTATGCAGTTTGCATTCAAGCACTGCACAAATGAGTCATGGAAAAAATTCGCTAAAAATCACGCAATAATGTTAAAAGCTTACCATCCTGTAGGGCCTCTTTAGCTGTCCAGGGCCACATGTGGCCTGCAGGTTGGATGCACCTGATAGGTCAAGGCACTTTAATGCCTCATAGCCTCTCTCTCTTTAGACTTTCCTTTACCAGTTCTCAATGTAAACAATTTACATATATTTCAAAGTCCAGCTCAAAAGTCCTGTGTTTGTGAACTTCCCCTATCCCATCTGTACCTCCAGGAAAAACTAATTCCTTTTTCCACTGTAATTTTATGCTCTCATAATTCTTTGCTTCCTATCAATTCATTCAGGAATATAGCAAGCATTTAAGGAATATCAGACACTGTGCTATACGCTGGAAGAAAAATATCTTAAATTTATAAAGCTTACAAAGTTTTCCCACATACATTATCTCATTTTTAATACATATGAAAATACAGAATCTCATATTATTTGTTTATAATTTCTCTAACCAGAATGAGTTCGCAGGGGTAGAGACTGAGTCTGATTCATCTTTGATTCTCCAGAGTCTAGTACAGCATCCAACACACAGAAGACATTCATTAAATGCTTGATAAATGAATGAATGAGTACTAGATACTTCTTGCACTAATAAAATATCAATCAGAGTCAAAACTGAAATAATTCTTGTAAGTTTCCAGAGAGGGAAAGGGAACACTGAAATAATCTTTATGTTTCCACATACCTGGGGAGAGAAAATTCTTCACTGTGTGAGAGCAAAACTCAAGTTTTGTTTTACAAAGCCATGTGTCTAATGAAGATGTATTTGATTTCACTACTGAACAAGCTCCAAGTGAAGAAAAAAATATTTGTATAAAAGCTCCTGACTAGGTCACTGTACCACCTGAGACAAATGGAGTCTGACATGTAATCTAAAATGCCCCATGGAGGGCCGGTGAGATGGCTCAGCAGCGTAAGCGCCTGCCTGGCAAGCACGAGGGCCTGAGTTTGACTCCCGGAACCCACATACGAAAAAAGGGCCGGTGATATCACCGGCCCCACACTTCTTCCAAGTCCCCTGGCCACAAGAATGGATTTGTGATTTAGGCTGAGTCAGCTGCAGTAAGCCATCTACTGACCTAGGGATAAATCCAATCCAACTCATGGTCCTATATCTATAAAAGAAACTAAATTTATAATTTAAAAATCTTGCCATAAAGAAAACTTCTGGGATGAATTCATTGGTAAATTCTAACATATATTTAAAGATCAAATAACATCAAGCCTGGACAAACTCTTCCAGAAAAAAGAAAGGGGTATACTTCCCAATTCATTTATTGGGGTCGATATTACCCTTATAATAAAACCAGACGAAAACAAGAATAGAAAACTAGATATTTCTCACAAGAATAATGCAGAAATCCTGAACAAATAAATCCAGCCATATACAGAAAGGACAATAAATACCATAACTAACTGGAGTTTATTTCAGGAATTCATAATTGGTTGAATGTTTGAAAATAATCAATGAAATTTACCATATTGATGTGATGCAGGAGAAAAACGACTGATCTCAACAGATGCAAATAAATAAATAAATAAATAAATAAATAAATAAATAAAAGTAAAAATTCAACCCCATTCATGATAAAAACTTTTAGCAAGAGAAAACCTGGAAACAATGACCTCAATAGCAATAAACATACCCACGCACCCAGATACTAGTTTCTGATTATCACTGTCTAATAAAAGACCCTTGGAGACCACTTGGAGAAGTAGTTGATTCCAGAGCAGAGGCAGGGAAAATATAAAATGAGCCATAAACATTTCATGATGCCACAAAGTGAAGGAAATACTCAAAGAATGAGGAATGTCAAATGATAGGAGTTTCCTGGTCAAATATGGAATGATTTGAATGACAAATAATTACAGTGCTGAATTAAAACCCACAGTATGTAGGAGTCTGTGCTGACATAAATAATTAAATAAGTAAAATAAATGATGGAGAAGACAAAGCTCTTCAATTGAGATAGAAAACCACCACTAAGTAAACACCACAGTAATAACTGTAGAGGTTATAATTCACTAATGGATGTTAAAATTAGTAGGAAAAGTTTAAGGAGAAACAATATTTGCACAGTCTCCAAATATCTTCCCTTGTATTTTTTTTGAGATATGGACTTGTTATGTTGCCCAGGCTAGCCTTGAACTTCTGACCCTTCTGTCTCAGTCTCTTGAGTAGAACCCCTATATTTATTAACTACAATGGGAAACACAGTTATTTTACAATGGAGAAAATTCTCAAACCTTAGTTTAACCAAGTAATCTAGGCTAACGTTAATAGTAATAAGACATATACACATGTTATACACCTTTGTATAATGCTCCAGAAGGATACAGCATCACTTGAGAGGTTTTCTTTCCAAAATTGCATAAGTTCCCTCCATAACACTTCAGAGTATATATCAGTATTTTGTAAAACATCTCTCAATTTGGGATTATCTCATGTTTCCTCATGACAAATTAAAGTTATGCAATTTTCACAAACTAGAGGAGACTGAGGAAGTCTCCTCTAAACCAAATGCAACTAAACAATATGCAACTAAATGCAATATGGGTTCCTGGAACATAAAATAAGGACATTAATGGAAAAACTGATCAATAAAGTTTGTATTTTTTTTTTGGGGGGGGTACCGGGGGTCGAACTCAGGACTTCACGTGCCAGCAGGCGCCCATGCTGCTTAGCGATATTGCCGGCCCTTTTTTCATATGTGGGTTCCGGGAGTTGAACTCAGGACCTCGCGCTTGCCGGGGAAGGTGCTTATGCTGCTGAGCTATCTCACCGGCCCTAAAGTTTGTATTTTAGTTAATAATATCGTACCATTAATTTGTTAATGGGTTATAATACTAGGGTTATATAAGACTAAGAAAGCTAATCTGTCCTATTTTGCTGAAAGTTCTCTGTTGCTCTTTTATGTTTTTTATCTTGAAGCAATTTTAGACTTACAGAAAAACTGTAAAACCAGTACAGATTATTCTCATGTGCTCTTTACCTAGCTTTTTAGATTAACTGTTTCTTCCTTATGCTTCTTTTAGCTGGCTGTTTAACCTAAGTTTTCTATGATAAAAATATACTCCTTACACTTAAAAAATAACTTTTCTGCCTGAAAAATTTTACAGTACCTTTCTTCTTCACATGAATTAAAAAAAAAGGGGGGGGGCGGTTAGATAGTTCAGCGGCAATAAGCACCTGCCTGGCAAGCGTGAGGTCCTGAGTTCGACTCCCAGTACCCACATAAAGGAAAAAAAAGGGCCAGTGATATCGCTCAGCGGCACAAGTGCCTGCTGGCAAGTGTGAGCTCTTGAGTTCGACTCCTGGTACCCACATTTAAAAAAAAAAAAAATCACAGATTTCAAAGACTGGGTACAAAAAGAAGGCAAAAAAATTCGATATTTTTATACTGATTATATGTTGAAATGATAATATTTTGGATGTATTGAATTAAGTAAAATTAAGAAAAGAAGCATCACAGGGCTGTGAGTATAGCTCAATGGTAGAGTGCTTCACCGGCATATGTGAGGCCTTGGGTTTGAAGTCCAGCAACAGAAAACAAAGTAAAACATTGCAGTTAGGGCACTGGGGAGTGTTTATATACAAGTCAGTAACGAGACTGATTCTAATTTTAAGAATTTATCATAAAATAACTAGAGATATATGCTAAGACCTTATTATGTAGAATAGTAAAAACTGAAAATAATCTAAAAGGTCAACATGAGGGAAATAGTTACATGAATTATGGTTTATCTGAATTAGGGAATTTATGTACTGTATTTTAAAAACAAAAAAATTACTGGGCATTTTGGCACATGCTTGTAATCCCAGTACTCAGGAAGCTGAGGTAGAGGATCATGGGTTCAAGGCCAGCCTGGACTACATGCCAAGATCCTATCTCAGAAAAACTCCAAATAAGTAAATAATAACCAACCAAAAATATCAAGTACCATGGGAAAAGTCTCACAATCTACTGATAAGTTAAAAATGTTATTCTGTGCTAATAAATGATTTAAATTTTTTTGTTATTGAACTATTGATGCTTTCTAAAATGGGCACTGTAACGATCACCTAAAACTTCTGCATATAAAAAAAGTTATTCCAAAAAATTCTTGCCAATTCTTCCTCAAAGCACTGGACAAGTGAAATACAACATTGAAAAACCAGAGAAAACTTTTCATGTTATTTTGTAAACATATTAGCCCATGATTTTATGTGATCTTATTACCTAGTAAGTGTTTGCAATTTATTTTAAAAAGACTGATTTTAATTTTTAAATGCTATTTAGAAGTTCCATGTTCTAATATTAGGAACAATGACTAAACCCTTGTTTTTAGTCTTAACAATTCCTCTAATTTATTAGAACTTCATATCCATTAAACTCCATCCTGCCTCAGTTCTTTGTATAGAATGAGCAGACACAAACTTTTTCACAAGAATGCTGAAAGTAATGTAAAGTATCTAAAAAAATTCAGATAATGTAAAACTGACTGAGACTGTACTATAATCAAACAAAACAAAATAAAACAATAGAAATTATAAGACAAGACAACAAAATGCCTCCAAAACCTTCCAATTCCCCAAAGCATGGGGCACAGATGAGGAAGAAAACAAAAGCAAAAAAGTTAAATTATACAAAGTGATAAAAGAGGAGACAAAAACCAAACCAAAACAAAAAATCAGATCAATAGATATTTTTGGTGAGCTCAAAGACAATAAAACTAAACAGATAATACTTTATTAATAAACAAAATGATCAGTGAGCTTAAGAAGACACTAACAAAAATCTGAGCTAAAAAAAATGAAAGAATTAGCAAAGAATTAGTCCATGAGAAGGTCCCAAACAGAAATTCAAGAGATAGAAAATTCTCTTGAAAGTATGAGCAGCAGAAATGACCAATATGAGGAGAGAGTGTCAGAACTAGATGACAGGACTGATGCCTACCCTCAGAAGTGCCTTAAAAATAACAAAAGAATATGAAATGGATTCAACAGCTGCTAGATGATGCAAAGAATATTAAATGGATTAGCGAAAAATCAGAAGACGCCATACAAAATCTTTTCTACAGAAATAATAGCAGAAAACTTTCTAAGTGCGGGGAAAGAATTTAACACACACATAAGCAAGGCATACAGAATCCCGAATATCCATGATTAGAAAAGAACTTTTCTATGATGCATCAAAGCCAAAATTCCAAATGATCAAAACAAGGAAAGAATCTTAAAAGCTGTTGGAGAAAAGTAACAAATCACTTATAAAGTAAACCCCTAGAATTACAACAGATTTCTCAACACAAACCTTAAAGGTCCGCAGAGCTTGGAGTGAAGTGTTTCAAGCCCTAAAAGAAAACAATTCCTAACTCAGGCTAATATATCCTGCAAAACTATCTTTCAAAATTGATGAAGAAACAAGGTCTTTCTAGGACAAAGAGCACCTCAAGAAATTGATGATCACAAAACCAGCACTCCAAAAAATTCTCAAGGATATCCCAGAAAGGGATAATGAAGCCAACAATGCCAAAAAGTCTAATAGAATGAATATACCAGGTGAGGAATTAGGTTGTGTGTGTGGGGGTCAGCACTGACAGTAATAAGTCAATACCTTTCAGTAATAACTCTCAATGTGAATGGTCTGAACTCCCCAGTCGAAAGACACAGATTGGCTGATTGTATCAAAAAGAAAACGATGGTATGTTGTACACAAGAAATACATTTAATCCATAAAGAAATTCCTAAGACTAAAAGTCAAAGAATGAAAAACAATATTCCATGCAATGAGAATCCCAAAACAAGGAAGAACTACCCTATTTTTCAGACAAAGTGTACTTCAAACCAAAACTGATCAGAAGAGGCAAACAAGGTCACTACATAGTGGTTAAGGGAACAATTCAACAGAAAGAGATAATAATTGTAAAAATACATGCACCAAACAATGGCACACCCACCTTCATAAAACAAACACTACTGGACATAAAAGAGCAAATAAACATCAACACAATTATAGTGGGGGTATCACAAATAGATCAACTAGACAAAAAAAATTCGAAGAAATATCAGAGTTGAATCACATTTTTGAACAAATGGACTTAATAGATAGATATCTACAGAATATACCTTCTCAGCAGTACACAGAACTTTTTAAAAAAAAAGACCACATAGTAACCCATCAAACATGCTAAAATAAAATACAAAAGAACTAAAGTTATCCTGTGCATATTATCAGATCATAGTGCAATGAAAGTAGAAATCAATGGCAAAAGAAACCACAGAAATTATGCAGACACATTATGCAGACACATGGAGATTAAATATCACATTCTTGAATAATCAACGAACCACAGAAGAAAATAGTTCCTACAATCAAATGATAATGCCAATACAACATATGATAACCTACGGTACACAATGAAAGCAATCCTTTGAGGGAATTTATGGTGGTGAATGCCCACATCAGAAGGTAAGAGTGAGCCCAAATAAATAACCTAATAATGTACCTCAAGGTCCTAGAAAAACAAGAACAATCCAAATCTAGTACAAGGAAGGAAATTATAAAGATCAAAGCAGATATTAATGATATTGAGATTTAAAAAAAACCCCAAAACAAGCAAAAAAAAACCAAAGAATCAATGAATTGAAGAGCTCCTTCTTTTTTTTTTTTTTTTTTTATGTGGGTACCGGGAGTCGACCTCAGGACCTCACGTTTGTCAGCAAGCACTTGTGCCACTGAGCGATATCACCGGCCTTTTTCCTTTATGTGGGTTCTGGGAGTTGAACTCAGGACCTCGCGCTTGCCAGGCAGGCACTTACATCGCTGAGCTATCTCATTGGCTCGAAGAGCTCCTTCTTTAAAGGAATAAACGAAATAGACAATCCCTTAGCCAATCTTATCAAAAAAGAAACAACCCATATCAATGCAATTACAAACTAAGGGCAAAATCACAATGGACACTATGGAAATCTAGATGAATAATTACTTAGAAAATCTGTACTTTAATAAACTTGAAAATCCAGAAGAAATGGATAAATTCCTAGATATGTATTAATTACCAAAAGTGAACCAAGAAGATATAAAAACCCTGGATAATCCAGTAACAAACAATAAAATTGAAGCAGTAGTAAAAAAAACCTACTAACTAAGAAAAGCCTAGGACTTGATGGATTCACCACTACAAGAACTTCAGGAAAGATCTACACTAATATTCTTCAAACTCTTTAACGAAACTGAAAGGGAGGAGTACTGCCGAAGTCATACCTGGAAGCTATCATTACCTTGATTCCAAAACCAGACAAGGACTCCACTAAAAAAGAAAATTACAGGACAATCTCTCTCTTTTTTTTTTTTTTTTGGTACCGGGAATAGAACTCAGGACCTTGCACTTGTCAGAAGGCACTGCGCCACTGAGCTATATCCCTGGCCCAGGACAATCTCTTTAATGAATGTAGATGCAAAGATCCTCAACAAGATACTAGCAAACAGAATGCAACACATCATCAAAACAATCACACATCATGACCAAGCAGGCTTCATCCCAGAGATGCAAGGATGGTTCAACATATGCAAATCAATAGATACAATACATCACATAAATGGACAAAAATCACATGATCATCTCAAAAGACATAGAAAAAGCTTTTGACAAAATACATCATCTGTTCATGATAAAAATCTTGAAGAAAACAACTGGATAAAAGCCATTTATGACAGACCTACATCTAACATATTATTAAATAGGAAAAAGCTGAAAGCTTTCCCTTCTAAAATCAGGAGCAAGACAAGGGTGTTCAACATTGAACCACTCCTGTTCAACAGAGTACTCAAAACTTTAGCCAGAGCAATCAGGCAAGAGAAATAAAAGAGATACATAAGGAAAGGAAGAAGTCAAACTGTCCTTACTTGCACATGGCATGATCCTCTACCTAGAAGACCCAAAGAATTCCACCAAAAGACTTCTAGAATAAATAACCAAATTCAGCAATGTAGCAGGACACAAAATCAACAGAGAAAAATCAATAGCATTCCTGTACACCAATAATGAACCTAATGAGAAAGAAATTAGGAAAGCAATACCATGCACAGTAGCATATAGAAAAATTAAATACTTAGGAATTAAGCTAATGAAGGAAGTAAACAATCGCCATAATTAAAACTACAGTATTCTGAAAAAGGAGATGGAAGAGGACAGGAGAAAATGGAAAGATATCCCCTGTTCCTGGACAGGCAGAACCAATATTGTCAACATGGCCATACTACCAAAACTGTTATACAGATTTAATGCTATCCCAATCAAAATACCAACAGCATTCCTCAAAGTACTAGAGGAAACAATCCTAAAATTCTAATGGAATCAGAAAAGACCCAGCAATTCTGGGCAACAAGAGTAAAGCAGGAGACATCATTATCCCAGTATTCAAGTTATACTATAAGGCTACAATGATTCAAACAGCATGGTACTGGCACAAAAACAGACATGTGAACCTATGAAACAGAAGAGGATGCAGAAGCAACACTAGGCACATTCAACCATCTTATCTTTGACAAGGGGGCTAAAAACACATGCTGGAGGAAAAAATAGCCTCTTTAACAAACAGTGCTGGGAAAACTGGCTATCTACAGGTGGAAGACTGAATCTTTACCAATTACCTCTCACCATGTACTAAAACAAAATCTAAATGCATCAAAGATCTAAATATTAAACAATCTTCTGGAAAATAAAATAGGTAAAACTCTGGAAATCACAAGGCATAGGTGAGGATTTTCTGAACAGAGCGCCAACTGCACAGTAACACTGTATCAAGAATCAAAAGCATTATAACAAATGAAAAAGTTTTGCCAGTTACACTTCAGAGGACTAATATCTAGAATATATAAAGAACTCAAAAAAATTAGACCTCCCAAAAAAAGAGACCCAATCAAAAAACAGGAAACTGAAAAGAACAGACATTTCTCAGAAGAAGTGGTACAAATGGCCAATAAATACATGAAAAAATGTTCACCATTTCTGACCATTAAAGAAATGTAAGTTACAACAGCTCTGAAATCCATCTTACTCTAAAAAGAATGGCTATCATTGAGAAATCAAATAATAACAAATGCTGCTGAGACCGCACAGAAAAAGGAACTCCTATATTGGTGGGAACGTAAACTAGTATACTTACTATGGAAATCACTATGGAGATTTCTCAAAAAACTAAAACTAGATTTCCATTCGACGCAGTCATTCCCCCTCTAGGTATCTTCCCAAAACAGTTAAAGATACCATATTACAGTGATACATGCATACTCATGTTTATGTAGCATGCTCATATGATACACAGCAGCACAACTCACAATAGCTAAATTTTAGAAGCAGCCCATATGTCCATCAATAGGAGAATGGATAAAGAAAATGTGGTATTTATACACAAGGGAGTACTACTCTGCCATAAAGAAAAATAAACTTGAATCATTTGTAGGAAAATGGACACACCTTGAGACCATAATGTTAAGTGGAGTTAAATCAGACATACAAGCTTAAACATTACATGGTTTCTCTTATATGAAAAAATGAAAGAACAAAACAAAAGACAGATAATAGGGGCCAGATGTTTCATAAATGGGAAGGAGACTAAAGATGGGGGGGAGGAAGTGAGGAAAAGGGGACATAAAAAAAATTAAGATATGTTATCTACATGTACCAACTCATTTTTTTTTTTTGGTACTGGAAATCAAGAACTCATTTTGAATGTAACCATTATGTACTGCAAACCTGTACTAATAAGAAGAAAAATAAAAATGAATAAACTTTCTATTTAGGTTCTTTTTGAGGTAATACAGAAACACTAATGTAATGTGATCTTACTTTGCTACTACTTGAATATGATACTCCTTAAATTACTGTCTCCCCAAATATATTAATACAGTTTCAGACACAATATAAAATTCTCTTTATGGTGGTGTTTTTCAAATACAAAAACAACTACTAAAACTACGAATGACTGTAAACTAAGGATACTCAAGGAGAGACTGCCCCCTTGTGCCAATCAATAATTATTCAACGAATTAAGAAAGAACTAATAACTAGTTCCAATACTACAAGTATGCAGGTGCTTAAAAAATACCTTGATCAGTTGGTAGTGTGGCTCAGTGATAGTCTTGACTATCACTGGATTCCACCCCCAGCATGCATACATACACAGACCTTGATCTTTCTTTGTTTTCTGTTGTTGGTTTTAGGCTTTCTTTCTGAGACAGGATCTCACTATATTGCCTGGGCTGTTCTCAAACTGCTGGACTACCTGATCCTCCGGATTCAGCCACCTGAGTAGCTGGGACTAGAAACATGTACCACCACACCCGGCTTTCTAGGTTCTGATTTTAACAGCTTATATTTAAAGTGGTAATCTTTAAGGACACATGAACTGAACCAGTCCCTTAAGCTCATAAAACATGACTAATTTATGACATTCAATAGCAAGTATCAATATAATTCCTAAAACTGTAATTTATACAAGCAGCTTACAGGCTGAGTTCAGAGAGTAGTAAATTTTTGATCTTTAAGTTCTACAACAAAATACAAAAAGCAAAAAACTGCACTGTATTTCAGAGAAAAACAGACGACACAGGAATAGAACGTGGTGACATGTTAAAATGAATATATAGTTCATACAAGTTTTAGGTATTTTTTTCCTAAAGTCTTGGAAAATAAAACTTTTTTGGGGGGATTTGATATATGGCTTAATTACCCCTTATAAAGCTGACATTACTAATAAACAGTAGTATGGACAAAAGCATTAGAGCAAATAGATTTACCAAACAGAAGAATACATTAATGTAATAAAAAATATGTTAAGTAAAAAAAATAAGTGAAGTAAAGCATTCAACAGCATAGTATCTTTCCTAATTATGGGTGTAACATTAAATTCCATTTCTATT